>CM046881.1:79761914-84674015 GCA_025667525.1 Glebionis coronaria
CTCTTCGTTTCAATGAGGAAGAACTCGTCATTAATGCAACCCAAAACTCCACTCTTTCTCATGTTTATTCGATCACATCTTTGTACAATGTCAATCCCATCAAAAACATGTGTCAAAAGATTTCAAATAGAGTTTTAGGAGTTGATAAAAATGAAGTTCCGTCCCCTCCGCCGATGGAGGTTAAGAGTGTTAAGCCGATAATTCCAATCTCGAGTGATTCTTCGGATGATGAATACGTTGATCCCGATGGGGAGGTTTTCTTTGTTGACAAAAGATTTGAAAACTTGCCACCACCAAAACCAAAACGTTTTCAAAATGTGAGAATTTTTAGTGTGACTAATATTGTTTTAGATACACCAAATATTTTTGACATAATCAAATCGGGTTTTCGCAAGGAGAGTGTTAAAGATGAAAAAGGAAAAGATTTTGAATCTAATTTAAAAGATTTTTCTACTACTCTAACTCCGTCATCACCGCGTTTATTGAGTGCTACAAGCTCGTCTTCTCCTTTTGACGATGCTTTGTGTGGACCAAGTGTGGGGGAAGCCCCATATGTTCCCTCCCCTTTCTCCACCGAGGACGAGATATTTGATCCTGGAATTGCTTATATAGGGAAATCTCGGTCTTCCACCGATGCAATAAATGGAAAATCTTTTCATTTGATTGGTGCGAGTCTACCTCGAGTAGCTCATGTTTTTAGAGACTTACCCATTGTCCCACCCTTCTATTTCTTCTTATCTATTTTCTTGAAACTCTTTGAGTTTGTGTTGACACACGACAAAGTGGCGTTGATTTGTTTTTCCAAAGAAAACGAGAACGCCATCTTTGATCCCGGTATTTTGCATCATCAAAGGACTTAGTCCTTAATACCGGTTGTTTTTGGGCCTTGTTTATCATGTAAGCCCCACCAAAAATCGACCATACCATGATTATCCCTAAATGATCACATTTATGGGGATTCGAGTCGAGCTTTTGACTCGGTTATCAAAAACAAGGTGCCTCGTGGGGGAGACCCATGCTTATCCATGTACATATTATTGCTTTCTAATTAGTGTAATGTGAGGGGATTTGTGCCCTTCCAACCTTTGTTCCGTGGTTGTTTGTGCATTGTGTCTTTTAGATCATCATCTTCACGATTGGAGCCTCTCGTGTTCGTTTCATGGGAGCACTCGATCGTTTGCTTTGAAGGCCTTTCCCAATATCCACATATGATATCCTTTTATGTTCTAACCTTAGGTTTTATAGCACACTTCATAAACGGCTATAACTTATTGGTTACACCCTTTCCATGCTAGATTAGGCATTCGACTACGTCTCTAGTATGGGGGTGTTTGCACCCCTAGACTCGAAACATTGAGGACAATGTTTAACTTTAGTATGGGGGGGGTGAATAGATACTTGCCTTGCCAAACCTTCACGCTTTCCAAAGTTTATCGTTTTGTTATCATTTTCTTGCAAAATAAGGCTAAAAATGGCCAAATTTTAAAATTTTTCTCATGTTTCATAAGTGTTTGAAGACACGAATGTAGATTTTCCGATGGCGAGAATAAGAGTAATTTTTGACTCGACCGTGCGTGTTGAGCACTTAGCTTTAGTTCCTTAACTACACATTAGGCTAAGTCTCTTAAATGAGGACGAGAAATGATAGAGTTAATTATAAGTTACTATGCTAAACGTAGAGTACTCGTATTCTTTCAAAAACTCATGTGTTCTCGTTATTTGCTTATTCTCCCTTCGCATGTAAATATTTTTTGCTTAATAAATATTGATTTAGCGGTTTAGTTTTGATTGTTGGGTTTCTAGTCTTTTCTAGTAGCTTCCGTGTAATTAAATTGGGAAGACATTAAGATATCGCCAGCGTCACGGTTTTGAAGTATTGGCACCCTAATAATCGAAAGCTTCACCCAATAATAAGATTTCAAGTGCTCACCTAAATCAAGCAAACAATTTGAAGCCCCACAAGGCCTAAAATCTATGCAAAATTGAAAGTGAATCAAGCCTTAATCTTCGAAGCTTTAAAGATCCAAAATTCGCTTTAGCGTGAGGATATACGTCTTTGGCTAATAAAACCACCGATGAGGCGGATAATAAAAGGCAAGGCAAGACCGAAGTCATGATAAAAGCTTCATGGCGAAGTTGAATAAAAGATGGAGGTAAACCAAAGATAATAAGGCCCTTCCGTTAGGGGGCGTATAAAAGTCTTGGTAATAAGTCTCATGTTCAAAACCGTTATAAAACCGTGTTTATCGATTCTTCTTGTCAACTTAATTTTTTAACATCGTTGTCTATTAGGAGGGGTTATTGATTTGATGGTCTTAGTTACACCGTTAGGACTCTATTTTTAGACCTAAATCTCTATTATCGCATAAGTCAACAATGTATCCTCGTGATCATTAAGACAAAATAAAATATAAGAGATACAACTTAGGAATAATGGGAGAATAAGTACGTGATTAGGGCATATGAGTAGTGTTAGCATTACTAACTTATAATGACAATGATCTCGTTGCACGCTTAGCATGGAATTAAGGTGAAAATCGAGGACGACGAAATTATTTCTAACGAAGCATTCACGTGTTCTTATTCTATGAACCTAAACGTCCCATTTTGCGATGAAAATCATACATTATGTCTAAAACGCAAGTAGTAGTAATTGTAGTGTGTAGCTAGTTATCATTTCAATAAAAGTCATAAAATTAAATTTTGGAGATGCTTTGATACTTTATTCTTAGCATTGCGTGAGGGCACGGCAATGGTTTAGTATGGGGGAGTGATGAGACCGCTTTTATACATGGTCTCATCGTCCAAAACGGCCTTAAAATGCATAAAATATCATAAAATAGACCAAATATATGCTCGTGTTTGTTACTTGTGTATTTTTAGGTACGGATATTGAGGAATTGGCAAAAGAACACAAGAATCAATCAAAAACGGACACGGGAAATGAAGTCGCACAATGAACCGGGCCCAAGTTTGGAAATTTGCAAAATGACCCTTGAAGAATTGAAGATTGGCAAAAATGGCCCCTCATCTTTGAAGAACTTGTCACAATTGACCCTCAAATTATCAATTGTACAAGTATGGACCTTAATATTTGAAGATTGTACAAGATCAGTCCTTGGAATTTGAAGAATATACATTTTACATCCTTGGAAAAGCTTTTGGAAAAGTTTGTGCCAGTTTTGACAACTTGGCAAAAGTTGATAAAGCTAAATCAAGCACTGTTGGGGTTTTATTACAAAGTGGAAGAAAAAGGATAACTTGGGGACCATACTTGCCAAACCACCAAACTCACCCACCCACTCAGCTTTTGCCACCTCATCACAACCCACCCACCAACCCATATCCTACCCCAAACCCGCCCAAACCCACAACCCAAACCCAACCCACCAGTTTATTAAATAAACTGGTCAACAAAGTCAACATTTTTTCCCACTTAACAACATTTTTAAAAATCCTTAATCCCATTTCAGATTAAACCCCCATTAAACACCCACATAAACCCTAATTAACCCCAGGCATAATTAGCTTCAAATCAAAGGGGTTTTGTCCCTTCTCTTCCAGATCACTAATACACACCTTTGTCACCAAAACCCACTTATAAACCATGTCCCCACTCAACCCATGTGACTATCCCATGGTCCCCTGCTCAAGTCATTTTCCACAAAACCCTAGGAGGGGACAAGATGAACGAATTTGATTGAATTCCTTTGCCTCCAAGCTTGAATTAACGTCCAAGATCAAAAATCAAGCTGGCATATCACATGTATCACTTTTGACCAAAAATGAAGACAAAGACTTCAAGGGCAAAATCGGATTTCCATACATTAGGGTTTTCAGCTTGTAATATTTTAATCCTAGTTCTAGAATCATCTCTAGAGTAGTATAAAAGGAGCATATGGTTTGTATATGCCCTTTGTTCCAGTTTTTGCATAAACTTGTAATTCCTTTTTTATAAAATTAAAGTTTGGTGTTTGTTTAAGTCATTGTAATTCCTTTTAGTGTTTATAAAAAGTTTGTGTGAAGTATTATGCAAGGCTGAGTTCCATTTTCAAGTTGTGAAAGTTTGTGTGTGATTTTCTTAAGTTTTTTTTAAGGTTTTAAAAATTCTGTTTAAATCTCATAAATCTTCCTTGGAAGTGAAAGTGGAAAAGGGAGAGTGTTTATGAGTTTGAAAAGGTTTTTGAAACGTGTTTCAAAGGTTTGAAAAGGTTTTAGAAAGAAAAAGAAAAAAAATCAGTTTTATATAATATTACTTGTTTTTGTTCTTGTTTTCTTTTTGATTGACATAACAGGTTGAGAAGGAGTTGTTGACTAGTGTTCAGCACCAACCCGTGTTGGTAGGGAGGTGGTATAGCAACCACAAAGGACCCTGGATGTGGGGTCCTTAGGTAAAAAAGTTTCTTGTCCCTTTGAAATTTTCAGAAAAGTTGAGTTTGCATGAATTTTGCATGAAATGTGTTAATCTGCTTTGATTGTGCTCTCTTGTGTATGATATGCATGTTATGAGCCTTTGCTAGCAGTTTGTTTGTGTTTTAAAAGGTTTTTGTTTGAAAATTTTGGTTTAAAGGTTTTTAAAAGAGTGTTTGGCATTAAGTTTTAGCAGGGTCTTAATCTTGATTTATGCTTTGATAATGTGTTAGAATTGCTTAATAGGGTTGAAATAGGTTGTGTATTGTTAGCTTTGCAGTTTGGAACAAGTTTGAGCATAGTTTGTTTGTGAAAAGTTAAAAAGTGAGTTTAGAATTTGCATAGTCTTTTTCTGCTAATTTTTCTTGCTGATTTGTTCTTGAAACGTTGGATTTGTTAGGAGTTACCATAAGTTAAGATTGAAGGTTGATTGGAGGGTACTTGGTGCTTGTGTATGCTTAGTCTTGGACTTAGAAAGTCATTTGAGTGCTCTAAATCTGCTTAAGAGTCCACAGACCCAACATTTTCATCACAGCAACTTGCTTTTGCCACATTGTGCTTTGGATTGTGATTTCAGTGTGCTAAGTGCTTAGTTTTTGTGTCTTGTTGACTCCTTGTGCTCAGAAAGAGCACAAGGGTGCCTCATTGCTCCAAAAAGATTCACCAAACAAGCCAATAGCCCAAGACCTCTTGGCTATAATTCATAAGCAAAACACTAGCATAATCTGCTAGTGCTCTACTCAATTTGGCCAGGTTTTGATTAATCATTTGTGCTTAATTTTGAGTATAAAGTGAAGTGGAATTTGATTAAGCTTGTTACAAAGTATCAGTGTTGGTTGGAAAAAGTTTAAAAAGCAAAAACCAGGCACATTTGCGCCGCAAGTACTACCTGTTGCGGCGCAACTAAAGGACCTACTGACCATAGTTGCTTTCGTTTCACAAATTGCGCCGCAAGTCCCAAATCGTTGCGGCGCAACTGAAAGAGCTTATTGGTCAGTTGCCATCGTCACACTAGTTGCGGCGCAAGCCACAAGCCTTGCGGCGCAATAAAAAAAAAGTAAAAAGGGTGCCAGGACTCGAACCCGTGACCACCCGTTCACAACACCAACACCTTAACCATCCTGCCCTTGGGTCTTTTACTGACCAAGGGTGGGTTTGTAATCCTTTTAACCCATTTCTCTTTTGTTCCTTTTTATAAAAGCCGTAGCTTTATAGCTTATATTCCAGCTTATTCGTGTGACTTATTTGGTTTTTGTTATTTTTCTTAGGATTCTTATAGGTTTATAGATTTTTCAAAATTAGTTTCATAATTTTCCCTTTTATAGATTATTTTCTAGAGTATTTTTATTAGACGTTTTTTAGAAAATCATTAAAAAATATCAAAAAGACTTTTCATTTTTAGGAAAAATCGTTTTTAGGTTTTTAAATATATTTTTGAGGTTTACAACTTAATTTGGTTTCAAAAACTTTAATTTTTAATTTTATAACATTTTAAGGTTTTTTATAAACTTTAAGGATTTTTATAAAATTATTAAAAAAGGTTTAGAAGCTTAGATTTGTGTTTTTCTCTTAGATATATTATTTAGGATTTTTATAAATTTTTTATTTCAAATTTTAGAAACTTTTAATTTTTAGTAATATTTTAATATTATTTTAATATTTAATTTTCAAATTTTTATTTTTCTTTCTTTTTCATTTTTCTTAATTTCTCTAGCATTAATTAGGATCATTTCCATTTTTAGAATTATTTTTAAGCTTTTAGATTTATTTTTATAATTATTTTAAGTTTAATTAGTTTTTAATTAGTTTAAATCATTTTTAGAGTTTTAAAAATAGTTTTAATAGGTTTTAATTTTTAGAAAATTACTTTTTGGTCTTATAATAATATAAGTTGAGTAATTTTTCAATAAAATCATATTTTGAGATATTTTATTAGTGGTGATTAATTTTAGGGCTTTAATTAGCATTTAAAATTGATTATTTAATTAATAAAAGTTCTTAAAATATCTTTGTTGGATTTTTTATCTTAGTTTATATTATTTTAGACTTGTTTTAGACTTTTTAACATTTTCTTTTTGGTCTTAGCTTTAGCTTTTTACTTTTTTTTATTTTGTACTTTTTCACGACTTACGTTTACGTTTTCTTCGTCTCGTTTAATTCGTTATCGTAACCGTCGTACTTTCCTTTTCTTCTTTCCTTTCTCTTTTCTTCTCAATAAATAAAACATAAAAAGTCAAATCAATACACAAACACACTAGCCTCCTTGGGATACGAACTTAAGGGTCATTAGTGCCACGTTTTCCTAAACGTACACTTAACGCTTACCACTACTTTTACACTTCCTTTGTTTTTCCTAAAATAAAGAGGGTGTAAATTGACTACATCAATTTTTGAAGCCATAATCACGTGAAGACGAAGCCATCTTGAAGAAACATGGAACAACCCAATGCAAAGGAGTGTATAATATAATCAGCATGAAACTGAAGTTAACCATGACAGTATGAAAACATACTTGATATAAAAACATAGTAGCTTATGAGGGGACATGAAAACATACTTGACATAAAAACATAGTAACTTATGAGGGGACATAAAAACATAGTAACTTATGCTAATAAATCATGAGAAAAATTTTATGCATGAAAAACAGTGCATGAATGCATAATGTAGTTTATAAAAACTTTTATATGTGCGAGGGGACGCCTATGGGTCGGTCCCAAAACAAAAGACATGGCGAGGGGACGCCTATGGGTCGGTCCCAAAGTTAAAAGTTTCGATAAAAGCACATGCGACTAAATAGGGCCAGTCCTGTACCAACCATTACTTAGTCATAATCCCTCCAACAATGATACATGAAACATAAATAAATGAAACTTATCTGTCAAAACTTATCAGAAAAAATTGTATGTGACTAATTATGAACTACTAGGGTTCAGTCCACATAGTCACAGTTCACGAGGAACATTATGCATGAAACAATGACACATAACTAAATATGAATGACGGTTGACCATCCATATTAGTAAAACAATATCGGTGAAAACATCAAGGTTAAAACCTCAAGGTGCTAAAAACATCATGGTTAAAGCAACAATGCGCTGAAAACATCAATACGTAGAATGACAAACGTTGGCTTAGGAAGCTCCTGGTGATTACCCACTAGTCACAGGTCAAGTTTTAGAGCCTACAGGTCGAAGCCTTGGCTCTGATACCATAATTGTAACACCCCATTTGGATAAATGGAATGTCACGCGTAATTATGGCGTGTCATCAAAGCATACAAGGATAAATGTCAGAAACATTACATGACCATAGGGATAACCGGAATCAAACATCGGTTCCCAAACATAAGGCCAAAACATAATAAAGTAAAAGAAATGAATGAAAGACTAAGCAAGCATAAGTATATGAAGGCAAAAAGGAAAAGAAGTCTATAGCAGCTTCCATCCTATGCACGTCCTCCAAATGCTCGAGTCTTTCCTAGGGTACCTGCCGTTTTGGGACATGGAAAGGAAAGTAACGGCTGAGCAAAACGCTTAGTGCACGGATATATACATAGTATTAATGACTAAGCATAATAAAGACTTAATAGCAGCGGAAATGTATAAGTCCTGGAAAACCTGGAACATGTTCATAAAACTGGTTTTATAGTTTGAAAAGCCTTATGTTTATCTTATGAAAACTGTTTAACATATTTTACCATTAGCCAATATAGGTCATGAAAATCCACCGTGCATGAATACTTGGAGGGGTGACCTCATCATGGAAATTAGAGGGGCTGCCTCTAATTTAATATACTGGTTTTGGGTAGGAGGGATCAGCTCCTTGTGAAGGATGCAAGGCACACACCACATTCACCATGAAATCCTGACTGAAAACATGTAACTAGGATGCACCCATACGCCCCACATGATAAATATAATATAAATGGTCAAAAGCTGAAGGGACGCCACGAGCAATCACTCCACCGTGGTGAAGTCATAACATCAATGCCTCTAATGTTATGGTTATGGTACCTCCATAACTAGGTGAAACTGGTCATGCATGTATATGGCTTTAGGTATTCTAATTAAACATAAGCAATTCAAAAACATATAAAACAAATACTGGGAAAACAGTTGGCTGCATACGGGGAATCCTAATAAGGAAAGAATGTCCATACTGAAAGGACGGGAATCCGTACCTTATGTCCAGTGAACGAAGAAGATGAACTGAGAGGAATCCTACTTCCGTATCACTAGTGCTACATAAATACATACATGAATAAGTATCTGCTTACTAAATACGTAGTTGGTTTTATGTCATGCCTTAGCTTATTTTATATGTTCTTACCATGTTTTACTGTTTAAAGCCTTAAACTGTGTTTATCTTATATTCTGTTTAATCTGATTAAGTATTTCTGGTATTTCATGCATTATTATACTTACTGTGTAATAATAAGTAACTTTCCAAAAAAAGCAGGTTTCCTAAAATAGAAAGTTTCCAAAAATAGAAAGTTTCCAAAAATAGGAAGTTACCAAAAATAGAAAGTTTTCAAAAATAGAAAGTTTCCAAAAATAGAAAGTTTCCAAAAATAGATTTACTGCTTAAAATAGATAAGTTTTTAAAAATAGAAAGTTTCCATAAATAGATCAGCTGCCTTAATTAAATAAGTTTCCATAAATAGATTAGCTGCCTGAAATAAATAAGTTTCTAAAATTAGAAGGTTTCCATAAATAGAAAGTTTCCATAATTAGAAATAAGCTGGTTAAATAAGCTAAGTATATAAGCCTAAGTGTTTTCATGATTATTTTCTAAGTCATATGATATAATGTATAGTTTAATAATTATTTCATGTAATTAAATTAAACTATAGGTTAAAATATTTAATTAAAGTATAACATGTTTTTAATTAAATAAAGTTAAGTACTTAGGTTATAACATGTATTATTATTTATTAATAATATAACCTAAGTCATGTTAATTAATTAATTATAATCATGGTTTTTAAATAATTAATTAATTATAAGTCTAAAATATAAAAATACTTAGGTTAATTAATTTTATGATTTTTAATAATTAAAATAACCTAAGTCATGTTATTAAATTAATCATGTCATTTTATTAATTTAATTTTTAACATAAGATCATAAAAAAAACTAAACATACACTATGAACCGGATCTAGACTAAAAACCATGAACCGGACATGAAATCGACACCGTACCCCGAACCAAATCGGGGTACCCCTTGTCTTGATGCTGCCGTAGGACCCACACCAACCAACCGGGACCATATGGTCTCGGTGGTGGTCAAATGGCCAAACCGAGACCCTCTCGGGTTCGGTTTAGGCGCGACCAAGAACAAACACCCCTTAAACAACCCTTTTGATTTAATCCAAACCCAAATTCATGTTAGATCTATGATTTAATTAGGTTTTATAAAAAAAACATAACATGTTCTTAATTATTTAAAATATTAAATTAAAAGAAAAAGGGTTAAAGGATTTACCGAATGCGTGGATCTAAAGAACGATGAACAAACACGAACACTAGCAAAAATTCGAAGATCAAAGATCAACAAACACCCCTTTTGGTGTGTTGAAGGTGGTGGCCAAAAAGAGAAAAAGAAGGAGGAGAAGAAGTTTTAGGTATTCTGTAAAATTCTCTGTAAAAGAAAAATGAGTAGTGTTTTTCCCCTTAACCCCCTTTTAGTAAATTTTGATGGGCTTGGCCCATCTTCCTTCCTAATTTTGTGGCATATGGGGCCCACATGGGGTAACCCGATCATTTTCCGTGTCTAACTAATAAGTGTGTTCTCGTGTTCGTGTTTTAGGTGTTTATTTGTGTTCGCGTTTTGTGTGTTCTCGTTAAATAATTACCGTGGCCTAATATATTTATTTACGCTCGTAATAAATATATATATGTAATTAATAATAGTTCGTGATTTAATTACGTTCGTGATTTCATGATCGCATGTTCGTGATTAGTTATTGTCAAATAATTATTGCGTGCTCGTGCGTAGTAATACTTATCGTGTTCTAACACGTACGTAATACGTAAAATCCTAACACGTAATCGTAATCATGCTATAATAGGAAAGTGTTAATCTAATACGTACGACCTTAAGGGTACTATTCTTGGTAAAAGCATGCGGGTTTTACACTAACTATCCAGTTGAAAAGGGGGCGACCCATTCGAAAAACATTTTTGAACTCTTTCGCATCGTATCTTGGGTTCGCCAAAAAAAAGACGCAACTAACCGATTATGAGCACCTGTTCGGTCTCGAGTTATGACGTTTCTGGGTACTCGATTAGCAATATGTCGTCTTTTAATAAAATGCAACGCTTTTTTAATCAAAGCCCACTTGTGTTTCGTTGCGACTACCGGATTTTCAGTGGCAAAAAATAACTCGTATTCGTCGATATTTTCCATTTTTTTAGTGATTTGGGGAGAATGTGTGAAATGTGTATGGAATTTGAATGTGTGTTTGAAAAATAAGAGTTTTTGTTAGGTATTTATAAGTAAAAAGGGGTATATGAAAAAGTTTTTTTTTAAAAAAAAAAACTAACGGTATAATTTTAAGTGTGCCCCATTTCTTTAAAACTCACCCAGGTGAGTTTGGCATGGTTTTTTCGTTTGTATAAGACAACTCGCGCGCGGCTTTTAAGGGGGGGATGGGGGCAGCGCGTGGCTTAAGCCATGCTGCTCGTGGGATCATCCCCACTCCCACCAGCCTAAGACTAGTGGGAGTGGGGTGAAACCCACTCACCTCCACCTCAGCGCCACGTCAGCTTTTTACCAAACTCACCCAAACTCACCACAGGAGGTAATGGCACTCACCAAAACTCACCCAAACTCACTCCACATCACCCCATTTTTTCATTAAATATTTTTATTCATACATTTTATTAAAACACGGGTATATAGAAAATTAAAACACAGTATGAAATTATAAGACGATTCATAGGAAATTTAAAAACAACATTAAAAAAAATAAATTTAGAAAAAAAAACTTAATAAATTAAGCATTGGCATACAAATGCTCGACCAAATCTGCTCGAAGATTGTGATGTTCTTGCGCGGAGCTGATATGCCGCATAACTTGTAGCATGTGTTCTTGGGTTTGAAACACATCGTCCGGTTGAAGTTGTTCTTCTGGGAACCATTTAGGAGATATTTCTTTTTTTGAACTTTCGAACCATATTATGTAATATGATGCATGTGTACATCATTTTCATGATTCTTTCTTTCCGTAAAGGTCGTGCAGGATTGGCTAATATGGCCCATTTTTTCTTCAAAACACCAAAAGCTCTTTCAATATCTTTTCTTGTGGATTCTTGTTTCTGCTTATATAAAATCCTCTTATGGTCATTGGATGATGGTTCGGGAATTGTTTTAACAAGTGTTGCCAATTCCGGATATATTCCGTCCGTAAGATAGTATCCCCATGGATAGTGTACACCGTTAGCCTCAAACACCACCTCAGGTGCTCGTCCGGTTTTCAAATCATTAAATAAAGGGGACTGATATAAAACGTTGATGTCGTTGTTCGACCCAGAAACACCAAAAAATGCATGCCATATCCACAAGTCCTGCGACGCAACAGCTTCAAGTAAAAAGAATGGATTCGGTCCATGATCTCGTCTAACATATTGCCCTTTAAAGGCAACTGGACAACCGAACCACTCCCAGTCTGTACAATCAAGACTTCCTACCATCCCTGGAAACCCGTGCTTTGCTTCATGATGCGCATAAAGTTTCTAAACATCAGTATACGTGGGTTTTCTCAAATACTCAGGCCCAAATATTTCCATAACAACACTACAGAATTGATCAAGTGATTCTCGAGAAGTTCTTACGCTCATTTGCAAATATTCATCTAGAAAACCAGGAACGACGTCGTATGCCAATTGACGAATCGCCGATGTGCACTTTAAGAACGGCGAAATACCTTCTTTTCCGGTACAATCAACATTATTACGAAAGTATGCAGAATGGTGAGTCACTTCACTAACTATCCAGTTGAAAAGGGGGCGACCCATTCGTAAAACATTTTTGAACTCTTTCGCATCGTATCTTGGGTTCGCCGAAAAAAAAGACGCAACTAACCGATTATGAGCACCTATTCGGTCTCGAGTTATGACGTTTCTGGGTACTTGATTAGCAATACGTCGTCTTTTAATAAAATGCAACGCTTTTTTGATCAAATCCCACTTGCGTTTCGTTGCGACTACCGGATTTTCAGTGGCAAAAAATAACTCGTATTCGTCGATATTTTCCATTTTTTTTTAGTGATTTGGGGAGAATGTGTGAAATGTGTATGGAATTTGAATGTGTGTTTGAAAAATAAGAGTTTTTGTTAGGTATTTATCAGTAAAAAGGGGTATTTGAAAAAGTTTTTAGAAAAAAAAACTAACGGTATAATTTTAAGTGGACCCCATTTCTTTAAAACTCACCAAGGTGAGTTTGGCATGGTTTTTTCGTTTGCATAAGACAACTCGCGTGCGGCTTGTAAGGGGGGATGGGGCAGCGCGTGGCTTAAGCCATGCTGCTCGTGGGATCATCCCCGCTCTCCCACCAGCCTAAGAATAAATTAGCCCCGTAGTCCCGTACTTCCCAACTCGTTAGACTACTAATTATCATCCCTTATAAAGTATACATGGCATGAAATGATGTGAGTGTAAAAATTTAAAGTAGTTTTTAGTTTTAGGATTTTCTTTTTCTCCGTTCTAGATTTATTGAGTAAAGAACGGTTTTTCTTCTTTGAATAAGAGCTGAAACACCATTTATATAAAGTCATATTTTTCAAAAAACAGTCCAGACCAATTACGAGAGCGAAATTAAAAGCCTAAATAAAACATGGATCAGATCGTACCCCACCACCAAACCCCACCACCATCTCAATTAACCACCGTTCTTCATCTTTTTCAATCGTGTCTATTCGGGATCTGATTGATCTTTGTTTTTTCACAATCCCTTTTCAGTTTTTTTTGTTTTTTGTTTTAGTTGACCTCCCTTCAATCCAAAATTGCTCCTTGCTTCCGTTACTATGGTTAATCTCAGATCGAAAGAGGACGATGTGAATCGTATTTCCATTTCGATTTTCATCACTAATTTTCCAGATCCTGTTACAGCTAAGGTGTTGTTTCATTATTGCAAACAATATTGTCACGTGGTTGATGCTTACATTCCCGAGAAGCGAACGAAAGTGGGTAAAAGATTTGGTTTTGTCCGTTTTATTAATGTCTTCAACGTGGATAGATTAGTGAGTAACTTATGCACTATTTGGGTTGATCGTTTTAAATTACACGCAAATGTTGCTAGATTCCAAAGACCTCCGATTCATAAAAACAAACCAGTAGAACAGAAGAATAGCACTCCTTTTATGGATTCTTCTAAGGAAGCTCAGAATGTTGTTCGTGAGGTGAATAGTAATTATTCGTATGTTAATGTGGCGAAATCTATACCCTCGCCTGGTTCAGGTGATGTTTCTTCTAGCCCTGCTTTAGTTATGGATGACGATTGTTTGAACTCCAATGATGTCTCCAATGCTTTGTTGGGAAGAGTTAAGGAATTTGTGTCCTTAGCTAGTCTCAAATCAGCCATTTCAAACGAAGGTTTTATTGAGCTAAAAATTCGGTATATGGATGAACTTTGGATTCTTTTGGAATTCACTTCCAGTGAGTCTAAAGATTTTTTTCAAAAAGAATGTGGGAGTGGGATCTTGGTTTTCTGAACTGAAACAAGCTTCCATGGATTTTAATATTGACGGACGTATAGCTTGGGTTGAAGTTGAAGGTATACCATTTAAACTTTGGTCGGGGAATACTTTTAAACGGGTAGCTTCAAAGTGGGGTGAACTACTAGATGTCGATGACCAGGAAGATAGATGCTTACACTCGAAGAGACTATGCTTACATACTAAATTTCATATGAATATCTATGAGTCATTTAAGTTGATTTTTCGGGGTAAGGTATTTTGGATCCGTGCTAAGGAGGTCCCAGGTTGGGTTCCAGATTTGTTAGAAGAATTCGATGATGAAATCGATTTGGAAGATGGTGATATGGAGGATGGGTTTATGCAAGGCGACATTAAGGATCAAGATTTGGGTAGCAACGGTGATAACAGTGATATCGAAGTGGCCCCTGATACTTCCTTTGATGAGTCTACCGGGTCAAAGAACAAACAGTCAGAGGACCCATTCAATATCTACCCTCTTCTTAACCGGGAAAATAATGATAAGAACGAAAAGAGCAAAACTGATGGCACGACCCCTGAAAATCCTCCGGGCTACACTCCTCCAGCTGGTCAGGCTGATTTGGGTACTAATGGCGATAATCTACAATCGTCTAACTTAGAAAACAATCACATTAGAAGTGAGGGAGTTCGCATTCTATAGAATCTAAGGAAGAATCTGTTTGTTCTGGTAAATTTAAGAAGTCTGCAGTTCCGCGCTCGGGTGGTTCATTTTTTAGCCTAATGGAGGAAGTCGTCAAAGTCGGTCAAACTATGGGCTACAATATGGTTGGTTGTGAGACTAATCTGTCCGAGATAATTAAAACTCAAGGAGCATCGATGGATCATCGATGAATTATTTATCTCTAAATATCCAAGGCCTCGCCCAAAAGGCCAAAAAAGACTAGGTTAGGGAGTTGTGTTCTAGCAATAAGGTGAATTTTCTAGCTATTCAAGAAACTAAGATGGAGTCTATGGATTTATGTTGTGTCAAAAGTTGTTGGGGTAACTATGGTTTTGATTATACTCATAGCAACTCAGTTGGTAACTCGGGTGGTATCTTGTGCGTTTGGGATCCGGGTTCATTCCGAAAATATAATCATACAGTTTTAGATTCTTTCGTTATTCTTAGGGGAGTTTGGCTTAAAAATGGCGTAGATCTTCTTATCGTGGCGGTTTATGGTCCTCACGACCAAGGTGAAAAACGTACTTTATGGGATTATTTGATTCATACGATCAATAGTTGGAATGGAGAGGTTGTTTTGATGGGAGACTTTAATGAAGTGCGTTATAAGTCAGATAGATTCGGGTCCGTTTTCAATGTTAAAAGCGCGGATGAATTTAATTCTTTTATTCTTAACGCGGGTCTTGTGGAGGTTCGATTAGGAGGTAGTACGTTCACTTGGTGTCACAAGTCCACCACTAAAATGAGCAAACTTGATAGATTTTTTGCTTCGAAGAATTTGCTTATCAGATGTCCTCATATCACAGCCATAACTTTGGAGAGATTCTTGTCTGACCACCGCCCTATCTTATTGCGTGAATCGTCTCATGATTATGGGCCGATTTCGTTTCGATTCTTTCACCACTGGCTGGAATTAGATGGATTTTACGAGTTTGTCACTAATCAATGGAATCTTGCTCCTCTTGATAGGTATACCGGTTTGCGTAACTTAATGGGTAAATTGAAATTTGTTAAGACTAAGATTCGGGAATGGGTTCAATGTTACAGGCAGAAAAATAAGGGCATGCTTGACAATCTCAAAGAAGATCTTCGACTGTTAGATTTGGATATAGATAACGGCAAGGGTTCTGTTACGGTAGCTGCCAAAAGAACAGAGATTATTAGTCAGCTTCATCGAATTGACAAGTTGCATGCGATGGACTTAGCTCAAAAGGCTAAGATTAAATGGTCAATCGAAGGAGATGAGAACTCTCGATTCTTTCATGGGATTTTGAATAAAAAACGCAATCAAATGAATATTCGAGGTGTTATGGTAAATGGTGTGTGGCTGGAAAACCCTTCTGATGTTAAGCAAGATTTTTTTAATCATTTTCGCAATAGATTTGAGCGCCCTTCTGTTCATCGTGCCACGGTGGATATGACATTCCCGAATACTCTTTCTATTGATCAACAAGAAGACTTAGAAAGGGATGTTTCTAAGGAAGAGTTAAAACGGGTTGTTTGGGATTGTGGCACGGATAAATCCCCGGGTCCGGACGGATTCTCTTTTGGGTTCCATCGAAAGTTCTGGTCTATTATAGAAGAGGATGTTTTCAAGGCTGTCACATATTTTTTCACACACGCGGACATTCCTAAAGGTTGTAACTCCTCTTTCATTGCTCTAGTTCCTAAAATTCATGACGCTAATTTGGTTAAGGACTTCAGACCCATCAGTCTTATTGGTAGCATTTACAAGATCATAGCGAAAATACTATCAAATCGGCTTGTTACGGTTTTAGGAGATATTGTTAGCGATGTCCAATCGGCTTTTATCAAAGGGAGACAAATTTTGGATGGCCCTTTTATGCTCAACGAAGTGTTGCAATGGTGTAAAAGAAAGAAGAAACAATCGTTGATCTTCAAAGTCGATTTTGAGAAAGCTTTTGACTCCGTTAGATGGGATTTCTTGGATGATGTCTTAAGAAAGTTCGGGTTCGGGCATAAATGGTGCGAATGGATTCAGAAATGCCTTATGTCTTCGCGTGGCTCGATCCTTATCAACGGAAGTCCTACTCAAGAATTTCAATTCTTCAAAGGTCTAAAGCAAGGTGACCCATTATCTCCTCTTTTGTTCATTCTCGCTATGGAGTGTTTGCATTTATCTTTCCAAAGGGTGGTTGCTGCTGATATGTTCACAGGGATTAAACTTGGTCATTCGGTAAATTTTTCGCACATGTTTTACGCTGATGACGCGGTGTTTGTTGGTAAGTGGAATGACAAAAATATAAACACGCTTACTTACGTTTTAGAATGCTTTTATCATGTCTCGGGGCTCCGTATAAATATGGGTAAAAGCAAGCTTATGGGTGTTCATGTGGAGCGTGACAAAGTTAATCAAGCGGCTGGTAAACTTGGTTGTCTCATCCTTAATAGTCCGTTATCCTACTTAGGTTCTAAAGTGGGTGGTATTATTTCTCGGGCTGAGGCATGGAAAGAGGTCATTGATAAGGTTCAATCTCGGCTCTCTAAGTGGAAAATGAAAGCTCTTTCCATAGGCGATCGATTAACTTTATTAAGGTCAGTGCTTGGCTCGATTCCTCTCTTTTACATGTCCATTTTCCGTGTTCCATCGAGTGTATTACACAAGCTGGAATCAATAAGATGTCATTTCTTTAATGGCCATGAGACTGGTAGTCGTAAAGCTTCTTGGGTGAAATGAAATAGCGTGTTAGCTGACAAGGAAAAAGGGGGTTTGGGTGTTTCCAGCCTTTATGCTCTCAACAGGGGTCTTATGTTGAAATGGCTATGGAGATTTTACAATCATAATAACTCTCTTTGGTCTCGTGTTATTAAAGCTATTCATGGTAACGATGGGAATATTGACCTGGTTCGCAAAGGAGGTACACAGTCTTGCTGTACTACGATTATTAAGGAAGTTAAGGTACTATCAAGTCAAGGTGTGAATGTCTTTGACTACATGCGTCTTAAATTGGGCAATGGAAATATGGCTTCATTTTGGAATGACAACTGGTCCGGTGCTGGTATTGCTAAAGAACTTTACCCCAGGTTGTTTGCTTTAGAAAACCATAAGGAGATTAACGTTCGCGATAAACTTAATGATTCGAGTTTGGATCTGTCCTTTTGTCGTCATATCAGGGGGGTGCTGAACAGGTACAATTCGAAGATCTTATGTCTTTAGTTAGTTCGGTTAACTTGGTTCCTATGGTCGACAGGTGGGTTTGGACCCTTGAAAATACGGGTGATTTTTCGGTGGCCTCCATTCGTAAGATTATTGACGATTCTCGTTATAAGTCTGATCATCCTAAAACAAGATGGATTAAATATGTTCCTATCAAAACTAACGTACTTGCTTGGAAGATAAAGATGGATGCATTACCAACAAGACTTAATATTTCTAGGCGTGGTATCGACATTCAATCGATATCTTGTCTCATTTGCGACGACGGTATTGAATCTTCTGATCACCTCTTTTTCCGTTGTCATATGGCAAAGCAGCTTATTCGTAAAATCTTATCTTGGTGGTGTATTGATTACGCGGATGTCAATTCTTATGCGGAATGGTGTACTTGGATGTTGTCTATTCGGTTGGCGTCTAAAATCAAAGCATTGTTTGAAGGCGTTTTTTATGCTTTGTGGTGGAACTTATGGACTTATCGCAACAAGCTCGTATTCGAAGATAAGGCTCCTTCAAAGGCGATTATTTTTGATAACATTGTCTTTAATTCTTTTTATTGGTGTAAATTTAGAAGTAAAGCCTCATTCAGTAGGATCGAATGGCTTAAAAATCCCTATTTGATTACTTTGTAAGTCTAGCTCCTTGCTAGTTTTCTTTTAATAAATCGCCGTTCAAAAAAAAATATAAAGTCATATTTTTCTTTTTTTTAAAAGATCACCTTAATAAGAGTTGAAACGCCATTTATATGAAGTCATATATTTTCTTTTTAAAAAAGACCACCCTAGGCTGCGACGGTGAAGGGCGACGACGAGGATGAAACATGACGATTTTGAATAAAATAGTCGATATATCTAAAAATACAATATTCGGGAAAATAACCTATGTTAGAGGATTTGATACCCATTTGCAAACGTAAACTCTCTAATCAAACATTTTGGTTTGGATTGATGGTCATTCCCTACCAAACCCTTAAACCAAACACCCCCCTTACACAATTTTGGCTTCTTGGCTGATGATTGAATACTATTTTGGTTGTCTGGTGTAAAACATAATCTTCAACCAAGACACAAATGCAACTTAAGAGCATGCAAATACTAGTTTACAGATAAGAATGTGACTCTATTTGGCCATATAACTAACTAATCACTGAAGCCATCTCGCATCTGTTTTGAATACATAAATTGCCAAAGTTCACCTGTTACCTTTGGCAAAATTAACACCCAAATACCCAAAAAATGTAACATTAGATTTTTTCAGGCAACACACTTGTAAGGAAACAAGGGAAGACGCGACTGGTGGATTCTCTTATCTGGGTGAACAGCGAGTTCTTGTGTTGTTTAAAGCATGGAATGATCTAACTGAACTCTGTATCTCTTGGTGTTGATAGATTCGTAATACTTTTCTTCACCATAAAGACGCCTGTAAATGAGTAGATTACCACCACAAACTCAAAATCAGCAACAAAAATAGAACTTATTTATTAATTTGGATCATCTGGTAAGGACATACGCTATATCAGCCAAGCTTTCTGATTTAGTCACAGCCTTTCCTTCGGGGAGCTCCAAAGAAGTATGATGCATTATCATCTCTTTTAATGTATATTTAGTGTTTTTAATGTCATGATCCCATAAAATGCTCTGAAACCAGAAAAGAAAAAGATTGAGTCGTTAAAAAGCTTAGATATGTTTGCTTTTATCAGACAGAAATAATATTTGTGAAAATCCTACCAAATACAGAACAGAGCTATTAACTTGCGATTATTCCATTTACCTTCCTAACATACTCTCTTTTTACAGCTTCAATTGGTGTTCCTTGAGGATGGAAAACCGAAGCGTTCCAAAGAGCTCCTCTAGCAACCATCACAGACGAGGCACCTGCATTAAATTTTTATTGCAATATTTTAATAGATATGATATACGTAGTAATAATTTTATTGCTGTGGTTTGATAAAGCAAATAAATTTTATTAGCGACTAGCATTTCCACACGAAATATAATTTCATCACTGACTAAGTAACTGCCTACCTGTCACGGTTCGAATTCGGTGAAAATCATCATGCTCAAATACATCACCGTTAGCAATGACTGGAATAGAAAGAGCATCTACGACATTTGCAATTTCGCCCCAGTTAGCAGGATCTCTTGGTCTGTCAGCAACTCTTCTGCAGTTCTTTCAACAAGGAAAGATAGAAAATCAAAGTGCCGTATTACCAAATTCTAAAAATGAATTAGAAATTCGTTCCGTAAATTATTACCTTCCATGAACACCTACAGCAGACACCCCAGTTTTTTCGATCCGTCTAGCCAATTCTACAGTATCATAAGTTGAATTTAATAGACGTATTTTGCAAGTTACCGGTATGCATAAGTTCCTCTTCAACGTTGTCAAAATCTGGATTAAGAATTGAAGTTTTGAAAGGATTGGTTATCAGCTACAAACATCAAATAAAAGAGATGAAGACCACAGACAAGATGTGTTGCATACATCGTGGATGAGGTCTGGTTTAGTCAAGAGTGCAGCTCCCATTCCTCCACTAATAGAGAATGCCTTCGGGCAACCCATGTTGACATCTATAGCTGCAACATCGTTACATCTGAGTGAAGAGACAGAATGCACAGGTCACTTTCACATGGTATGGTCTTAGTTCTGTATATAGCCCATATGATACAAATTTTTGCAAGAACCTTAATTATATATAGAAAGGTCATACCAAGCGATGTAAGCTTGCCGATTCAGTTAATCAATATGCTAGGAATCGGGTCATATTAGTGTCAAGAGCTAAGAGCATATTCAACTTGAAGTGCCTATTTGGTTCATGTGGCATGTTTCACTTCTGGACACTAGACTACCCTAAGTTGTTTACAACTAGAGGCTTGGTTGTTGCTGTTGTATAATAACAATAATTGAACACTCAGAGCTTTAGATTTATAACTGCTACAATAATTAGTGAGAAGTTTTAAACTTAGGAAATAACTGCCAGGTCTAGGATGCGTCATGTAATTTCTAAAAAGGCATAAATCGGTTCATCAATCATCAAGATGGTTTGAATTCAAAGCTAACAGAACATAAGTCAACTGTTTTGCATACTAAATACCTAAACATTATGTATCACTCAAAGATACAATAACCAAATAGATGAACATGATCAGTGAGGAATGGAAATAAAGATTCACGGCATAAAAAATTGAACATCAGGATTATTATACAACGCAAATTCACAAAGGAAGTAACCCCTTTATATTGGAACCAGACAATGAAATATAACAGATAAAGATGGCTAACAAGGATAAATATTACCTATTGACGCTTTTTCAACATAACAAGGATAAAAAGTTAATGTGTAAGTTTGACATGAAAAAAGATTTCATAATGCCACATTCTCAACATACGGATTCATTCTGTTGTAATTTATGCTTTAATCGTTAATTCCATTAATCAGATTAGTACGAAAACGACTCTTCTGAATGCAGGGTAGGTCAATTACTTATAAGGCGTCACTACAGTCTACAGATCACTCAACTACTGGTCTAAAACAATTTTACATATATGGTTACCTTACACCTTGAGATAATGACTAATTGCATATTTTGTCATGATCTTGAACTTACTTTTCACTGAAGCTATCGTTTATCAAGAGTACAGAGAAAGATGAAACTTTATCGGATATAACTATTAGCAATTCAATCCCCCTCCCTTCCCTCTCCATATTTGCACGGGGAACAGGTACCATGGATTACAAATCAACAGGTAATTCAAAGACAGTGCCCAATAAAAGTACCAACACAGAATAATATGGCATATTTCATTACATAAATAGTGAATACATACGCTAAACAAAACTTACACTAACTGAGCAGCGGTCAAAGCCCTAACAGCATCCGAAGTACCCAACTGAAAAACCACCCGATTTCTTTCTTCATCACACGTTCTGAAGACAACATTCTCAGTACCCTTCTCTACTATATCAGTAGAACCAATAGCATCTAACATTTAAAAAAACATCATATTATTACTAGTTATATCAACACAACACCGAAACAAAAACGTAAATATAAAATGCTAGTACCATTAATTCGGCGTTCGCATTTAAGTAGCTTATGATCAATAATCTCTTCACCATAAGTAATATCAGCACCATATTGAGCAGCCAATAATCTAAATGGTAATGTCCCCTAAAAAAACAATCAATTCTAAATGTATCCAATCTTTTGTCTATCAAACATCGTATAATAAAATAAAATAGAAAAAAAGGGACTTACAACTCGAACCATAGGAGCAAGAACAAGTTTATTCCTGTACTCCATAATCTTCTTTCTTCTTCGTTAATTAACCACTGGATGAATTCGTTGACACAATTTTGACTGACCAATTTCAGGGTCATCACTTATTCATCTTAGCTGGGCCGGGTATTGGGCCATAAAGTGGAAAATGAGTAAATGAAAATTGTCAAAGTTTCTGAAAATTGGTGGATCTTAACCAACCCGAATCGAATTTCTCCAAACCGAACTGAGCCAAATTAAAAATATTTAGTTTTGGTTTGATGATTTAAATGAAAACTGAATACATACAAATATATATATATATATACTAGGCGAATACCCGCGCATAGCAGCGGAATCGCCTGACAGATAATTAACTATATGCTATGTCGAGGTAAGATTAAATTCCAATGCAAAGTCTGATAACATACGATGATACAACATTAAAAAAAATGTCAGACAAATTTGTTTATCAGCAAATTCACAAATGAGATTAATACCAGAAAACAACTTACTTACGAACAAAAACTGGACATTTTTCGCTCACATAACAATATACATTCAATAGTATACACAACAACGATAAGAAGATATATATAATACAAACCTAATTAAAGTTTCGAGGACGAGAAAAGGCACCGAACATTAGTTCCAAGAAGGTAGTCCATAGCCTTACAACTTTGTTTACTCAGGGAGCAATATACTCAATAACAAATCATCATCTTTATACCTTTTCTTCTTTATTTCGGCCACCAACGTTGTCCATAAAGACACGAGAATATTCTTCAAATATATACAAGAAAAGGTGAAAATTTAAAAGCATCCCAAATTTCAATATGTGGGTCACCGAACCAAGCATATGAGATTGTATCCTAACGTATCATGTCAAATAAATAAGCTTTATAGGAAGCGATTTCAATGGGTCAAAAGTCACACATAAATGTTTATAAAAAATATGGGCTGAAAGTATTCAGGAGTAACCCAATCCGGCCAGACTCGTTTTGGCACATACAAAAAATTACCTATTTTGACAGCTTACCCAACGTGTCTGACCACCCATGTTCCCACCATTGCAACAAAAAAATAACATCCCTAAAAACGGATCACTTACATCTTGTGCTCATATTCCAAAAATCTTGTTGCGTTAAATAGAAGCTACAATAGTCAAGTGATTTATAATGGTTCTTGGCATATATTTCAGCCCAAACCTTATTGAAATCCGATCGACACTATGTCCAGTTCACTTGTTTTTACTTCAAGCGTGATAATCCATCGCATCAAGACCATGATCACTATATGAACGTTTAATGCACCGTAAATCAAGAGCTACACATACCTATAAAAAGTTTGAAATATCAGAAAACTTACATCATTTGTTAAACCTTTCAGTGTTATTTTTGTACTCGAATTGTTAGTAAAAGTTGCAGCTAATCACCTATGAAATGCTCCTCAATTCGGATAGGAATGTTTGTACTAATTGACTTATTGTTAATGTTGCTCAACAAGTCTTCAGCGCGTCTAGTAGTTCAACGTGCGGACTCCAACATCATATCTAACTCAAGCCTAGTAGCATCATTGATAACTTACGTATGGTTAATACTTTTTATTTATGCTACAGTAATATTACCATGGATCCAGAATTAAAAATAAAGGACATAAAATGATCATATTAAAACAATTAGTACTGATAGGGGTGCTCCAGTGTGTGTGTAGACTGACTATTGCAACTTGAAGTTGCAATAATTTGTTTCGAGTGTTTTACACGAAATATTGCAACTTGAAGTCGCAATAATTATTGGATAGTGCTCCGCGATAAGTATAGTCTAAATATAAGAGAGACAACTTACTTGAATATCATTGATGACAAAGAGGTCGGTAATTAATCTGTTGAGAAGTATCTTTATATATGCAATAGCAATCTGATACGATGGATCAGTAGTGAGTTATCGCCTGCAAAAGTTAATCTCCCAATTGTGATAAGCTTAACTCGACAATGTCAGATAAACAAAACTACTGGCGCCACAAGCTACTAACCTGGTTAACGAGACTGTGATTTATTAAACTTCAGAGCAATCACATGATCAGACACTTTTGAGTGCTTGGATGCAACAAAATAGCATACATAGTAATTTAATCTTACCTCGACATAGCATCTCGTTATATTATACAAACCTAATTTTATTCAATAGTGTAAACAACGGCGATAATCAAATACATCAGCATAACTAACTATGGCTAATCTAAACCGAATATCACTATCGATATGATAAAAGACCATCTATGATAAATCAAATATATAACAATAAGTAACTAACGATGATCTAACCCGATACCGAAATCAAGTATATGACTGGATTTTCACAATCTTAGCACCTAAAATATCAGGAGACAATTTGAAACCCAAACAAAAAGCTAAAACTATAAATGAGTAAAACAATTGTTCATCTATAGAGGTGGAAATATACTTGGGTTTCTATATGGTTTTCGCTAGTTATTCTAAAATTCTTTCCCTAATTATATTTGTTCTTGTAAATAGTACAAGTTTTGTAACCACAATTCTGTAATCAAAAGTAACACATAAATAATAAAAATGCTCAAAACATATCATTGTCACTAAACACAAACATAATAAGAATCGTTGAACCAATTCTAACACCAACCTCCTTCATGACACGAATCATAACAATCTATGTCCAGCTAATAATCATATCAGAAGACAAAATAAGCAAAAATGAACCATAATCATGATTTGAATGCGATAGGCGAAAGGAATAACAGATGCACCTGCAATAAGCCAATAATAGTAAGCGCATGTATGAAAAAGGAACTTGTCACTTATTCCAAGTATATATAGCGTGTTCGTATTTCTGGCATACTCAGTGCTTCCTAAATTTGTTAGTGCAACACACTGAAACTTAGTTCTTACTATACTAATAGTTGGCTACCAAATGTTTATCTTGCAGGTTAACACGAAAGACAAAAATGAATGCTTACCATCATGAAAGCATGAAATAGTAGGATGCTCGATGACGAAGTGATAAAGATCATATAAACAACCTAGTAAAAAACAAATATCAGTATAAACAACCTAGTAAAAACCATACGTTTTCCCTTAAATACCACATGTAATTCAACTTTCTAAAGTATGTTTGGTTTTACAGTCCATGATATGAACACAAGTCTCCTAAGCTAGTTCCAATTTTTTAATGTTTCATTAAACATTTTTTAAAATTAAACTTTTTCAACCTTTCAACATTTTCCACAATTTCAATGTTTCTTGAGGTAGTTTTAATTTTTTTTTAAGTTTCAACATTTCCTTTTATAAGAAACTCAAGTCTCTTTTAAACATTTTATCAAACACTTTGGTACGCATAGATCTAGAAAAACATCTTAGCTTAAGAACAGAGTTTGTCAAAAACCTATATGCGAGATTTATTTTTTGTGAGGAATATTATGTGGACATACATACTGCATATCATACCTAAAAAAATCTTAATAACATCAACGATAAGGAAGAAGTTGGAAAAAAAATTTAATTTTTATAAAAAAAATGAGAGAATCAAGATGCACGCAATGTTAGATTGTTGAAATGTGTATCAATGAAAAAGCAAGCACTCTTTTTAGTTTATGACATCAACATTCATAATATTGCATTCTTCTAATTGCTTACCAGCTTCCTTAGTAAGCAAGATGTAGGCTATGTTCTGATCTCTGCGCGGCATCTGCTGCACCACCATCGTCAGGCCCCAACACGACCACCATTGTGGCCCCAACTGAGACCACCACCTTCAACATTCCGACCAGCAACCAATATTAATTTGCAAACTAAAATTACCAAAACAACTTAAAACAACCACAAACGCATCGAAGCCACCTAGCACACTAAAACCACCTAGTCTACCGAAACCAATGCATTAGTTAGGTAGGCGGCAATAGAAGTGGCGGCGGCAGTGGGTCTGTGGTAAGATTGATGGATTTTGGTGGTGAAAGATGGCGGCGGTTAGGTTAATGGCGGCGGTAGAATGGAGAGGATCGGTTAGGTTAATGTGTGTAATTGTGTATTAGGTTAGGGAGAAGAAACCGTATAATTATAATGTGGGGTTTGATAGGATTAATTGATTCGTGTAGAGGAAGCTTCAACATTAAGCATTAATTTTTTCAATATTTCCTTAATTAAAGATTTTTCAACATTCAACAATTGACATACACCCTTTATAGGGTATATAGAATAGATTTAGATTTAGATTTAAGTTCTTTTGGATACCAAAGTTTTCTAAGATACAAGGGGATTCATCCCCACCTTCCATCTGCATCTCATCCAAGGGTTGAGATTAAATCCCCCAGTTTATACTGCAGGGGTATTTTCGTCTTTTCACGTCGGGATATATATATATACGGTTTTAGCAAACACGTTTCATTATTCGTTCTTCTTCCACGATTAAACTGATACTTTCTCTCTCTATGTTTCTCTCTCTAGATATACTGTTTGTTAATAGTGCTTATTAATAAGCTTATTAGTAAGCTTATAAATAAGCGATTCCCATCTATTAATAAGCTTATTAATAGATCGGATTATTAAATACGCTTATTTATAAGCTTATTAACTATCCGATTGATTAATAAGCTTATTAATTGCTCGGATTGATTGATAAGCTTATAAATAAGCGTATTTAATCCAGCGGATTGACTAATAAGCTTATTAATCAACTTATTAATCGATCGGAACGATTAATACGCTTTTTTATAAGCTTATTTTATGTGTCTGGTCTATTTTTATGGATATCGTTTATAAGCTTATTTAATAAGCTTTGATTCTTTTAGGTTTTAGATAAGCTTCTTACGAGTTGTTGTTTTTTCGATTTGCTTAGGTTTTAATGATGGATTCGAGTGATTCTAGTGGTCGTAGTGGTGTTGTTGATCCTTCTACGTTGGTTGATTTGACTAGTGATCAGACTAGTCTCGATCAAGGTTTGGATCTGCCATCCGAAAGTGTTCTTCATAGTCTTGCGTATGAGATTTCTGCGTATGAACAAGATGGTGAAGAAGCGAAAGCTGTTAAGAGTAAGTTTTCTAGTTTTTGTTGAGCTTAGTGCATGTTGCCAATGTATCATATATGATAGGAACATATCATATATGATGTTTGTATTTTTACATAGATATGATAGCCATGTAACATATACTATCATATATGATACATGTCTATCATATATGATGTTTACATGATATGTGTTGAATTTTTCTAGTATTTTGTAATCATATATGTTTTTATATGTTTCTTTTTGCAGAGTTGAATGTTGTGCGGACTCCTGAGTCGTATATCACTCATTCCAACTTTGATACTCCTGGTGGTACTGTTTACTACATTCCGAAAGTGCCTGCTGTTGATACAAAAGTTGGGTGATCCTTGCTAGACTCGAATTAGGCTTAATTCGGGTTAGCTGGACTCCGGCTCCTGCACCAAGTGAATTATCTGGTTGGGATCCTACACACTAAAACAGCACGCGTTAGGCTTACTATGGGAATGTTTCCCGCGATTAGACTCCGGCGTTAGAGTAAGTAATCGGTTAGGGTTATGAGAATCGGATGAGATGTGAGTGTGTAGAATGTAATACCTTTGTGGAACCTTTGGGGGTTCCTTATATAGGCAGTGAAACCCTAATGGACTGTCACTGATGCTTCGGCCCCAATGAAAGGATAAATACCAGAATTAGATTGATTGTTATCTTCTAATTATTGTGAGTAAATATCCTCTCCTTTGGGATAAATCATAATCATAGTAGGAGTATGATTCTGTCTAACCCTGTACCGGCCATGCCGGGCCGTGGGCCGCACACGTGTGTGCGGTTACTGTTCATCTAAGCCCATAAGCTCAAATAACATTATTCCCATCCATTCGTGATGGGACGGATACGGGTAGTACCCGTGGGCCGGGTTCATGACCCGACTGGGGACTATACGTCATCATGTCCCCCCAGTCTAGTTGTTACAGCCGTAGGCGTAACCTCTAGACTATCAAGATGCTCCCCCGACGTACCAAGAAAGATCCTTTAGGGAATGATAAATGTTTCAAAAATTTGTTTAGGCCGCACGCGGCAAACTGACTTAGGAATTTATTCCAATGATACCTCAGTCGCACATGACGACCGAGACAAATTAAATGTAGCATTGAATATGGTCTTACGTAAGACCGCATACTCCGACACAATTGACTGTTCACCTGCCAATTGACTGACAAAGTGAAAACAGTCAGAACCTCAAGCGACGTAAACCTCTGAGTCAGAAGTGACCCGTGGGTCCCACCTGATTTTTCACTTGCCACTTACACCCCAACCACACGATTTAGGATAGTGGCAAACACGTGTCATGCATCCAACAGACCATGACTCTCAAGGCAACCCTATAAATAAGTTGCCCCTACGGCTGTGTGTAACACACAGTCTTTTCCTTCATTTCGGCCATTAAAGCTTTCCTTATTAACACCACCTTCTCATGCATGGATCTCTTCCCACGCAGGTTAGAATACCACACCTTTAACTTATTTATTTAGTAATGGCCCAAAGAAACAACCCCTCTATTGGATCCGTGCTCAACGTAATGGCCCAAGAGAAATTGGAGCACTTCTGCACTGATTTCTTCATTCCTAGTAACCTACATCCTTCTCTCCCTGGTGCAGGGGACCTCATAACTGAGGCGCCCCAGGGAAAAATTAGCCTATACACTCGTCTGTTCGATGCGGCCAACTACCGCATTCCCTTCACTTGTTTCCTTGTAGATCTCCTAGGATATTATGACGTACATATCACCCAACTACACTGTATAGGTGCATGCAAGATTAGCCAGTTTGAAATCCTTTGTCGCGCAAGAATAATCCCTCCTACCGTAGAGTTATTCAGGCTATTTTATACCCCTAGTTTAGTAAATGTTTGGCTATCCTTTAAGAAACGATCCCCAAACAGCCCTGTGACACCCCCAAATTGGTCAAAATGCAGCGGATATATTAATTGGGTGTCACGTGGGTGGATCATAGCAAATAGTACACAGAGCATCAGATAAAATATTATTGAACATTTATTACATGACCAAGAGTGTAAATCATTATTTTAAATAGTTCTGACATAACGTATGAGTCCCTTATGAAATTCCCCAGATGCTCGCTAAGATGTTGTCTACTCAAATGCTACAGTCCATGCACATAGTAACTACCTGCTTCAAACACCTGAGAAAAACATGCTTTAGAGGGTCAACAAAAGTTGGTGAATGTTTAGTTGTATAGTCTGGATATAAATAGTCACTGAAACAGTAAGGCATAAAGCATTGCTGTTTAAGGGTAATTATACTGCCTATTGCCCGAAACTGATGCTTGACATAGTTGAGTCCTCAACAAATGAGAACATATCGTCCTTTCTAAACAGGCACCCATCAATAGTAAGTGCTGACATGGTAAACACCTGTTGTCCCGGCCAAGGCAGCATGACTCACCCAGGTGGGGATGGTCAATCCCAAATAGATCTATTCATAACATTCAGGTAATCCAACGATTCTAACAGTTTCAGTTCACGGGTCATGAGGAATTCTACAATAGGCACATATAATCAAAGTTGATACAGTTTAATTTATATCCATAAATCAGTTGCATGTTTTCTCCCCCAAAAAGGATTTTAAAAGTTTGTCAATATATAAGAAGTGGGGTCATGAACTCACCTTAACAGTATGGTGATAGTCACAAGAATCTGGAGTAGTGCTCAACACACAGTCAACAACCTAGATAATTATACAGTCTTAGTAAAAGTATAACAGGTTGTACAAAGATTACTGAAGTATCAGTATATGCTTCTACCGGTTTTTAAGCATTTTATTAGGGTACCCGTAGTTGGTTATAGTGGTACGGGTTATAGTTATATTTATTTTAAGTATAAAATAAATACTATAGTCTAATTAAATCAATCCCGTTTAATTAATATTCTCGAATTCGTACTATACACAACGTGACTTAAATATTTAATAACAGGGCTTTGTAAATATTTGATGTGAGGAAAAATAAATATAATTAGTATATTTATTTTTATAAATAGTCATATTAAATTTATACCTCGTAATGTGTATATCATTTAATTAATTTCAACGTTTCTAATATTTGTATAGTCATCATATTACAAGTTGGAAAAATATACCCACAAGTATCGGGCCTTTATATTTTCCTTGATTTTTTTCCCTTTTAGTACACGTTGAATATATATATATTATTAGGGTTTATGAAAGTTTATTTAAGTTTAGGGAATGGCAAAACTAGTCCCCTAATTTTGTATAAATACCCCCGGTTACACAAACGCCCATAGGGCTTACATAAGTTTCACAGTTTGTCATTTCTAGTCCTTGTGGTTTTGGTCAAGTTTTAGAAATATCCCCAAGTTTACAAAACAGCCCCCTAGGGCTTGTACAAGTTTCGGCTAATTACAAACAGCCCCCTAGGGCTTATACATGTTTCGACTATATACCAAACAGCCCCCTAGGGTTTATAAAAGCTTATCAAGTTGGCAAAAGGGGGTCCCTATGGTTTCGGTTAAGTACCAAAAAGGCCCAAAAAGTAACTAGTTTGTTTATAAGTTTCCATAATGTCGTTTTCAGTCCTTTAAGTTTCGAATAAGGCCTCAAAATGCACGAAAAGATTTTAGGGCTTGCAATATGTTTTCCAAGTGGCACGTTTGGTCCTTGGAGTTTAAAATAGGTCTTGCCTATATGTAACCACGACCCTACACTTTCTAGTATGGCAAGTTTAGTCCTTGTACTAGTTCCAAGTTTTGAAAATCCTTAGGTGAGTTTCACAATTTGCCATACTCGACATGGGTAAAGCCTTATTTACATAAATGGCCCGAAAAACTCCCATGCTATTTTATGAAGTGTTTAATGGGCTAGGGTGGCCCATTAAGGCTCGGCTAAGATATTAGGGCCTAGTGGGCTAGATTTTAGGCTTAGCAAATTAATAAGGAGGCTAAACTTGTCCTAACTAATTCCATCAAATTTACCACTTGGGCTTTTTAGGCTTATAACTCACGGCTTGTATAAGCTTAAGGCTTATATGATTCGTGGCTTATAGCTTATTTGGTTTAAACTCGAGAGGTGCTTGGTTTCCACTAGATCTATCATTTTTGCTTATTAAATCCAGAAACTTGAAATCAAGTCGTGATCTATCTTGACTCATAGTTTGGCCGAAAGACATAGGGTCCTTGGCAAGCAAGACTTGCGTAATCTCTTGACCATTAGTACACGTTTATGGACATAAACGTGACCCAATTATAATCATAAACATGCTATATGTTTGTTTGGACTACTTTACGTGTGCATGCATAAGGAGCTACGTGAATGCCATGTACACGAAGTAAATTAAACGAGATGAAGAAGAAGGGAGTGGTTACTTACTTGTTTAGACTAGAGTAGTGGTGACAAGACAAACACAAATCAAGGGTATGCAAGGTTGTAGCTTAACCGTGACCTAGGACTAGTTTGAGAGGATCTTTCTAGTCAAGGCTTGAGCAAACCGTGTCTTCTACCTTCTTCAATGCTAGATTCGACACTTAAATGCTAGGGAGATCTTTGTGTAAATGATTAGGAGTAAATGCTTAGGATATATTGTATGTGTGTGTATCCGAATGTACTAAGTTATAGGGGAATGGGTTTGTTGTTTAACCACAAGTTGTGTGAATCCTCATGTGGTTTGGGAGCTTGCTACGTCAAGAGAGAGGCAAGAGATGGGGGTTTTCCGTAGGTTGAGTACAAGGTAAATCTTCCAACTTGATCTTCCTAGTACATGCCATTAATGGGAGTGTGTAGTACCTTGGCTTTTGGGAGAGCCTTAACCGTCGGCTAGCAAAGAGAAAAGGGGCAAGAGTTGTGCAAACTAGATGCATTAATGAAGGGGTGTTGTACAAGGATGGGGAGAATGGTTTTTCGGCTAGGTGGTGGTTTTGTGGGGACAAAAAGTACCACCATTAAATGTAGAGATCCTAGTACCAAAGATTTGGCAAAAAGGATGTTTGTAATGTTGGTTGGGGTGTTCCTAGCCGTGTGTTGCATAACACATGTGGGGAAAACATAGTTTTCAAAATATCTAGTATAAGTTAAGTGTTTAAGTAGTGTTTAGTAATAGGTTTGTGTCAAATGTAACTTGTACATTAGTTCCTAGCCGGGTAGTAAATACAAGGGCTCATGATTAAGTAGGAGTTAAGTGTGATTACTTGGGTATAGTCAAGGTATAAGGTGGATGGAAACCTTCTAACTTTAAATATATGACATACACTAAACGTGTGAGTTGTGATTTTAGAAAGATTAAATAAGACGGAAGTCTCATACTTTTATAAATATACTAAATCAACAGTAATACTTAATAAGAGACTGAAGTTTCATACACTTAATGGGGTGAGATTTCATCAAGCTCAATTAACTTATGCATTCATTGGGACAAAGTCAAAGCTAAAAACAGGGGTTTTACAGCACATTCCCGTTATTTTAGCTTTGTCCTCAAAGCTAGATCAATGTCACCAGTCAGCGAAAAAGTGTGGGTACTTAGTCTTGAACGAGTCTTCTCGTTCCCAGGTGAACTCAGGACCTCTCCTCGAGTTCCATCGTACCTTGACCAATGGGATCCGGCTATTCTTCAACTTTTTAACTATTCTTTCCACGATTTCCATAGGTTCTTCCATGAACTAGAGCTTGTCGTCAAAGTGTACTCCCTCCAATGGCATAGCTAGAGGCTCATCAGCATAGCACTTTTTCAGGTTAGACACGTGAAAGGTGGAGTGCACTCGACTCAATTGTTGGGGTAGCTCCAAGCGGTAAGCGACTTCTCCGACTCTGGCTATCACTTTAAAGGGGCCTACATAACGTGGGTTCAGTTTCCCACATTTACCGAATCGTACAACTCCCTTCCATGGCGATACCTTGAGCATTACACGGTCACCTACTTCAAACTGCATAGGTTTTCGTCTCTGGTCTGCATAGCTCTTTTGTCAGTCGCGGGCAGCTTGGATTCTTTGTTTTATAAGGATTATATTGTCAGTCGTTTCTTGGATTAGTTCTGGTCCGGTGAGCTGGAATTCTCCTACTTCTGCCCAACACACTGGTGAACGGCATTTCCTACCATATAGTGCTTCGAATGGGGCAGCTTTGATGCTAGCATGGTAACTATTATTGTAGGAAAATTCCACCAAAGGGATGTGATCAACCCAACTATTCCCAAAGTCAATCACGCATGCTCGTAACATGTCTTCAAGGGTCTGAATTGTCCGTTCGCTTTGGCCGTCAGTCTGCGGGTGGTAAGCAGTGCTCACATTTAGGCGGGTCCCCAAAGCTCGTTGGAACGCCTTCCAGAAATTGGATGTGAACCTACCATCCCGGTCACAGATTATTGAGACGGGTATTCCGTGTTTAGTCACCACCTCCTTCAGATATGTCTTGGCTAGCTTTGACAAGGAGTCATTCTCCCTGATGGGCAGGAAGTGCACAGATTTGGTGAGTCGATCGACGACCACCCAAACGGTGTCATAACCGTGAGATGATCTTGGGAGCTTGGTGATAAAATCCATAGTGATATTCTCCCATTTCCACTTGGGTATCTCCGGCTGAACCAGTAATCCGGATGGTCTTTGATGTTCGGTCTTGACGCGAGAACAGGTCAGACATTTCTGGACGTAAGTGGCGATGTTTGCCTTCATGTTTGGCCACCAGTATAACTTCTTCATGTCCTGATACATCTTCTCCGATCCAGGGTGTATGGAATACTTCGATTTATGGGACTCGTGCATGATCACGTCCCTCAAATCCCCATAACAAGGTAACCAACTCCTCCCATCCAAACACAGGGTTCCATTTGCTCTTGGTTCCAACTTTTCTTTGGTGAGGTCGACCCTGAGCATACCTCCAACATCTTCCTTCACGAGGTTTTCAGGTTTTTGAGCCTGTGTCTGAGCTTCTAGAATTTGTTTGGGTAAATCCAGACTAATTGTTACGACTAGTTCCCGGACTCTCATAGGAGGATCGGTCTCCTTACGGCTTAGTGCGTCCGCAACCACATTTGCTTTACAGGGGTGGTATTTTATCTCGCAGTCATAATCACTTAGCAACTCAATCCAACGACGTTGCCTCATGTTTAGCTCCTTTTGATCCAGTATGTGTTGTACGCTCTTGTGGTCAGTATGCACCGTGCACTTGGTTCTGTACAGATAGTGTCTCCAGATTTTTAACGCAAAAACCACAGATCCAAGCTCTAAATCATGGTTAGTGTAGTTCTTCTCATGTTTCTTTAGCTGTCTGGAGGCGTACGCGATCACTTTCGTTCTTTTCATCAATACTGCACCCAAGCCCTTATGTGACGCATCACAATATTCCACAAAGTCGTCGTCGCCCTCGGGTAAGGCCAGAATGGGTGCACTACACAACTTCTCCTTGATTAGTTGGAAAGCTGACTCCTCTTTTTACCCCCAGTCGAACTTTATTCCCTTCTGCGTGAGTTTGGTAATTGGTTTTGCTATCTTGGAGAAACCTTCGATGAATCGATGGTAGTACCCGGCAAGGCCTAGAAACTGGCGGATTTCTGTCGGTGACTTAGGAGACACCCAATCTTTGACAGATTCGACCTTTGCTGGGTCTACATGAATGTCGTCGCTATCAATAACATGACCGAGGAATTGGACCCTTGGGATCCAGAATTCGCACTTAGAGAATTTGGCGTACAACTGTTCCTCCTTAAGTATTTTCAGAACTTGAGTCAGGTGTTCCTCGTGCTCATGTTCATTCTTAGAATAAATGAGTATGTCATCTATGAAGACTGTCACAAACTTATCCAAGTATGGTCTGCACACACGATTCATAAGGTCCATAAAGATGGCAGGAGCGTTGGTCAACCCAAAAGGCATGACCTGGAATTCGTAATGGCCGTAACGAGTCCTGAAAGCGGTTTTTGGAATATCCTCCTCCTTGACTCTCAATTGATGATACCCATATCGCAGATCTATCTTGGAATACACACTTGACCCTTGCAACTGGTCAAATAAGTCGTCAATACGGGGGAGTGGATAACGGTTCTTTACAGTCAACTTATTCAGTTCTTTGTAATCAATGCACATTCGAAACGAACCATCTTTCTTTTTGACAAATAAGACCGGAGCTCCCCATGGTGAGGAACTAGGTCGGATGAATCCCTTGTCAGACAATTCTTGAAGCTGTTCTGCTAGTTCTTTCATCTCTGATGGTGCTAGTCGATAAAGAGCCTTTGCTACGGGTGTAGCTCCTGGAATCAAGTCGATCTGGAATTCCACATGTCGGGCTGGTGGTAGACCTGGTAATTCTTCAGGAAAGATTTCGGGGAAATCCCGGAAGATAGGCACGTCCTTGATTTGCTTCCTTTCGGGTTTGTCTTCTCATCTACCTGGGAGATGTGAGCCAAGAAGATGGGACATCCTCTCAATAAATATCTCTGAACTTTGGTACAAGATATAACACTGAGTCTGGTGTCCGCAAGGTCAGTATTACCATCGCATCGAATGATTAATGTCTCATTTCCCCATGGCAAACGGACTAGTTTCTTGTCGCAGACAATTACTGCGCGGTACTTAGCTAACCAGTCCATACCAATGATGATATCGAAGCTGCCTAGATTCACTGGAATTAGGTCAATATTAAACAGGTGGTTGGAAAGGTTCAGGGTACAACCCCTAACAATGGTATCGGCTTCTACGATCTTACCGTCTGCTAATTCTACTAAGAATCGACGGTCTAATGTGGAAGGGATAACCTCTAATATACTACTAAATTTAGTGGAAATAAAGCTCCTGTCTGCCCTAGTGTCAAATAGGATGGATGCGTAACGATTATTTAGTAAAAACATACCAGTAACTACGTTGGAGTCTGGGTTGGCTTTTGCATTGCCCACCACGTATACTCTGGATGTGGATCCTCCATTGTTTTTGTTCTGATTGGCCAACTTGGGGCAGCCTGATCTCACATGTCCGGGTGCTCCACACTCGTAGCATACGACTCCTTTCTTTGGGCCACTGTTACTTCCTCCTGTAACACCATGGTTTCCTGACTGTCTATTCCCAAATCCACGGGCATTAGATCCACCTCGAATATTGATCCTAGCAATAGGGTTGGGTCGGACATGAGTAACGGCATTTACTTGGCAATCGCGAACAAAGTGGCCAACCTCTCCACATTTGTAACAAGTCTTGCACTTGCTACTCACCTGATGATGAAAGTGGCATGTCGTGTACATAGGTTTGTTGCCTTCGTAAATCTTTGAACCGGCGGGGGCGATTGCACTGTAAATCTGTCCGGCGTTTTGCCTCTTTGGAGTTGGGTGGTAATGAACACGGACATTGTCGTCCAACTTCCTCTTGTTCTCAATTTTCTCTCGGAGATAGTGCGGGTCCTCTTGTTGATCAATTCGGCGGCAAATTCCATGGCTTTTTCGATGGTAGTGGGCTGCGAGGCGAAAACGCTATCATGGATGGCGTCGAGGAGTCCTCCAACGTACTTCTCAATCTTCTCCTCCTTATTGGGAAACATCCTGGTACACATGAGTCAATTCTTGGAATCTTCGGTTGTACAACGTGATGTCATTATTCTTACACTTAAGATCCCATAGCTCAACTTCCAGTTTCTTCATTTCGCCCCTCGGGCAGTACTTTTCCATCATTCTCTCCTTCAGATTTGTCCAGTTCAGAGTGTAGGCAGCGTCATGTCCTAGAGTAACAACTACAGAATTCCACCATGTGAGCGCACTTTCAAGCAGTGTGCAGGTGGCGAACTTAACCTTGTTCTCATCGGCGCAGTCGTTGATGCGGAATACGGTCTCTAGTCTTTCAAACCATTGCATCAACTCCACCACTCCTTCGTTGCCCCGATAGTAGGATGGCTTGCACTTGAGAAAGTCAGGGTAAGAACAACCCCTGGTGGTATTATTATTCCTACGGTTATTGGAATTCTCGCTATCGTCCATGTTTCGGCTAGCTGCCATAGCGGTGGCGATGCCTTGGTCAATCAATTCCCTAAGTTGGGCAGTTGTGACATTATGGGTGGCATCGTCATTAGGAAGATTATCAGCGGGGTTATTAGCGGGATTATTGGCTGGGTTATTGGCAGGATTAGTGGCAGGGTTTTGCCTAGTGATTGCCATTTGTCTGTAGTCATACACAAAAATGAAATCGTTTGCTTCAATGTCCGTACAATTATATATTATTTGCATGAGCAAACCTGTATACAATAATTACAACAATTTGAATAACCTGTCACATTTCAATGATACAACACATGATATAACAAAAGAGTGAGCATATGTCATTTCCTGAGAGAAAGTACACATAACATCAAGTACAACCGATCCAAGACAGAAGCATAGTACGTCTGTCTGGGATGGTGGTACGCACAGTCTAAAGTGGTATATATACAGACACCTATCTATGAGGGTACAGTACTGATAGGCTACAAAAGCTGCATGAAATAAAAGTACATGAAATCCTATATCATGATAGCTGGGATGCAACTCAAAGCTTATCATGATGTACATGAGATCTAGTACATCTAATCTATGCTAGTCTAACGGATCTGGTGGAGGTGCCTGGTACAGTGGGTGCTGGTGGAGCTGCTGGTGCTGGCATAGTGTCCTGTAGAGCGATCAAAGCAAGTCTAGTCCTCTTGATGTGGCGGAGAGTCCGAACTAACTGAGCCCTGAGGACGTCCAAAGCTCCCCTGAGATGAGCTGTCTCTGAGGTGACTCCATTGTGACGAACAATCGCCAAGTTAAAGAACATGGAGAGGGACTGCTCCTGGGCTGTGAGGGAGGCATGAGTCTGCTGCTGTCGGCCCTCCAAGGTATAGATGCGGTGGATGGCGTGGTCATACTCCGTCATGAGCCACTGAAGGGCATCATAGACTGTGGTCCATGTCCCCCTGGCAACCTGGGCTTCCGCCCACGTAGTCCAGGTCAGGGAATCCAGACGCTCTCTCAAGATCGAGCGCTCAGCCTGACTAGCTGCTAGTAGGCCGTGAACATCGGCCATATCCTGAGCATGCTGGGCTGTCAAAGTCGCTATCTGAGCCTGGACAGGATCCACCTGTCTAGTCCCAGATCCCTCTCCGACCTTAAATATGGAGGTCGGGGTCGTCTCATACCTCCTCTTACGAGGGGGTAGAGATCCAGGAGCATAACCCTGGAGTGATGACGAGGGTGGTAATGGCGGCAGAGTGTGGGTCACTGGGTCCACCACCTCAGCTGGAGGGGTCAAAGCAGTAGGCGGTGGAGAAACAGCTGGGACTACTCCAGCAGACTAACTGTCCTCAGAATTCGAGGCGGACAGCCATCTTGGTAACACGGATGTCGGTGATGTCATAGTATCTCTGAAAAATCATTGTTTTAACTGACGTAAGTGTATGTCTAAAAGTTTTAAAAATAATATTATTATAATAGTTGCAGTAAGTATTCCCTTGACATATCATGTTATGGTCTAGTTAATACTTATCAGATCATTTAACCAATGTTAAAATCAATGTACACATAGATCACATAGTAAATGTATGCTCTACATCCTATATGCTTAACTATTCTAGTCCCAAAAGAAAAATCCCAAAGATTTTTAATGTAGCTATAGTCCAGTTTATTTATAAAAAATTTATTTTTATATTTATAAATTTTTCTGAGTCTGGTTCTCTATAACTTTTTGCTTTGATACCATTCTGTGACACCCCCAAATTGGTCAAAATGCAGCGGATATATTAATTGGGTGTCACGTAGGTGGATCATAGCAAATAGTACATAGAGCATCAGATAAAATATTATCGAACATTTATTACATGACCAAGAGTGTAAATCATTATTTTAAATAGTTCTGACATAACGTATGAGTCCCTTATGAAAATCCCAGATGCTTGCTAAGATGCTGTCTACTCAAATGCTACAGTCCATGCACATAGTAACTACCTGCTTCAAACACCTGAGAAAAACATGCTTTAGAGGGTCAACAAAAGTTGGCGAATTCATAGGTTTAGTTGTATAGTCTGGATATAAATAATCACTGAAACAGTAAGGCACAAAGCATTGCTGTTTAAGGGTAATTATACTGCCTATTGCCCGAAACTGACACTTGACATAGTTGAGTCCTCAACAAATGAGAACATATCGCCCTTTCTGAACAGGCACCCATCAATAGTAAGTGCTGACATGGTAAACACCTGTTGTCCCGGCCAAGGTACAGTGAGCATGACTCACCCAGGTGGGGATGGTCAATCCCAAATAGATCTATTCATAACATTCAGGTAATCCAACGATTCTAACAGTTTCAGTTCACGGGTCATGAGGAATTCTACAATAGGCACATATAATCAAAGTTGATACAGTTTAATTTATATCCATAAATCAGTTGCATGTTTTCTCCCCCAAAAAGGATTTTAAAAGTTTGTCAATATATAAGAAGTGGGGCCATGAACTCACCTTAACAGTATGGTGATAGTCACAAGAATCTGGAGTAGTGCTCAACACACAGTCAACAACCTAGATAATTATACAGTCTCAATAAAAGTATAACAAGTTGTACAAAGAATACTGAAGTATCAGTATATGCTTCTACCGGTTTTTAAGCATTTTATTAGGGTACCCGTAGTTGGTTATAGTGGTACGGGTTATAGTTATATTTATTTTAAGTATAAAATAAATACTATAGTCTAATTAAATCAATCCCGTTTAATTAATATTCTCGAATTTGTACTATACACAACGTGACTTAAATATTTAATAACAGGGCTTTGTAAATATTTGATGTGAGGAAAAATAAATATAATTAGTATATTTATTTTTATAAATAGTCATATTAAATTTATACCTCGTAATGTGTATATCATTTAATTAATTTCAACGTTTCCAATATTTGTATAGTCATCGTATTACAGGTTGGAAAAATATACCCACAAGTATCGGGCCTTTATATTTTCCTTGATTTTTTCCCTTTTAGTACACGTTGAATATATATATATATTATTAGGGTTTATGAAAGTTTATTTAAGTTTAGGGAATGGCAAAACTAGTCCCCCAATTTTGTATAAATACCCCTGGTTACACAAACGCCCCTAGGGCTTACATAAGTTTCACAGTTTGTCATTTCTAGTCCTTGTGGTTTTGGTCAAGTTTTAGAAATATCCCCAAGTTTACAAAACAGCCCCCTAGGGCTTGTACAAGTTTCGGCTAATTACAAACAGCCCCTAGGGCTTATACATGTTTCGGCTATATACCAAACAGCCCCCTAGGGTTTATAAAAGCTTATCAAGTTGGCAAAAGGGGGTCCCTATGGTTTCGGTTAAGTACCAAAAAGGCCCAAAAAGTAACTAGTTTGTTTATAAGTTTCCATAATGTCGTTTTAAGTCCTTTAAGTTTCGAATAAGGCCTCAAAAGGCACGAAAAGATTTTAGGTCTTGCAATATGTTTGCCAAGTGGCACGTTTGGTCCTTGGAGTTTAAAATAGGTCTTGCCTATATGTAACCGCGACCCTACACTTTCTAGTATGGCAAGTTTAGTCCTTGTACTAATTCCAAGTTTCGAAAATCCTTAGGTGAGTTTCACAATTTGCAATACTCGACATGGGTAAAGCCTTATTTACATAAATGGCCCAAAAAACTCCCATGCTATTTTATGAAGTGTTTAATGGGCTAGGGTGGCCCATCAAGGCTCGGCTAAGATATTAGGGCCTAGTGGGCTAGATTTTGGGCTTAGCAAATTAATAAGGAGGCTAAACTTGTCCTAACTAATTCCATCAAATTTACCACTTGGGCTTTTTAGGCTTATAACTCGCGGCTTGTATAAGCTTAAGGCTTATATGATTCGTGGCTTATAGCTTATTTGGTTTAAACTCTAGAGGTGCTTGGTTTCCACTAGATCTATCATTTTTGCTTATTAAATCAAGAAACTTGAAATCAAGTCGTGATCTATCTTGACTCATAGTTTGGCCGAGAGACATAGGGTCCTTGGCAAGCAAGACTTGCGTAATCTCTTGACCATTAGTACATGTTTATGGACATAAACATGACCCAAGTATAATTATAAACATGCTATATGTTTGTTTGGACTACTTTACGTGTGCATGCATAAGGAGCTATGTGAATGCCATGTACACGAAGTAAATTAAACGAGACGAAGAAGAAGGGAGTGGTTACTTACTTGTTTAGACTAGAATAGTGGTGACAAGACAAACATAAATCGAGGGTATGCAAGGTTTTAGATTAACCGTGACCTAGGACTAGTTTGAGAGGATCTTTCTAGTCAAGGCTTGAGCAAACCGTGTCTTCTACCTTCTTCAATGCTAGATTCGACACTTCAATGCTAGGGAGATCTTTGTGTGAATGATTAGGAGTAAATGCTTAGGATATTTTGTATATGTGTGTATCCGAATGTAGTAAGTTATAGGGGAGTAGGTTTGTTGTTTAACCACAAGTTGTGTGAATCCTCATGTGGTTTGGGAGCTTGCTACATCAAGAGAGAGGCAAGAGATGGGGGTTTTCCCTAGGTTGAGTATAAGGTAAATCTTCCAACTTGATCTTCCTAGTACATGTCATTAATGGGAGTGTGTAGTACCTTGGCTTTTGGGAGAGCCTTAACCGTCGGCTAGCAAAGAGAAAAGGGACAAGAGTTGTGCAAACTAGATGCATTAATGAAGGAGTGTTGTACAAGGATGAGAAGAATGGTTTTTCGGCTAGGTGGTGGTTTTGTGGGGACAAAAAGTACCACCATTAAATGTAGGGATCCTAGTACCAAAGATTTGGCAAAAAGGATGTTTGTAATGTTGGTTGGGGTGTTCCTAGCCGTGTGTTGCATAACACATGTGGGGAAAACATAGTTTTCAAAATATCTAGTATAAGTTAAGTGTTTAAGTAGTGTTTAGTAACAGGTTTGTGTCAAATGTAACTTGTACATTAGTTCCTAGCCGGGTAGTAAATACAAGGGCTCATGATTAAGTAGGAGTTAAGTGTGATTACTTGGGTATAGTCAAGGTATAAGGTGGATGGAAACCTTCTAACTTTAAATATATGACATACACTAAACGTGTGAGTTGTGATTTTAGAAAGATTAAAAAGACAGAAGTCTCATACTTTTATAAATATACTAAATCAACACTAATATTTAATAAGAGACTAAAGTTTCATACACTTAATGGGGTGAGATTTCATCAAGCTCAATTAACTTATACATTCATTGGGACAAAGTCAAAGCTAAAAACATGGGTTTTACAAGCCCCACATCCCATAATAAGGCCATAGACTCGCTGAAAAATTGGTACGACCATTACTTTTTCATCGACTCAATAGTGTGGCCAGCCGAGTATGTCTTTAAACATAGATTATCTCATGACCCTCCTCCGCGCGCTGGTACATATAATCCCGAACATTCCCAAGAAATTGATAGGAATAGGACAGGGTTCCATAGGAACCTACCCGAATCCTTCCTCTGTTTGTTAGGGATTAGCCGCAACTACTTCGGCTCATCCAACAGATATCCTGTGTTTTGGAGGAGGCGTGGTGAAGGTAGGTATATCATCCGCACATCAAAGACGTACATACACGTATGTGCTATAACTAACATACTTTGTTTGTTTTGGCAGAAATGAACTTCTTTGGAATCCTTCGTCAAGGTGATCCAAAACTTATACCAGAGGGAGCCCGTCCTAGACGTGAGAATGAGCTACCCCTCCTCGAGCAGCTGTACCGGATCCCTATTCTGACGAAGAAGAAACAACACTCCTGAGAACCCCCGTGGATTTCGATAACGAAGATGGTGACAACATGATGCTTGAAGATGAAGCCGGGCCCTCCTCGCCGCCTAAGACTGCTACCCCCGTACTCTAGGAAGAGCAAGGTGACAACATTGAGAGGACCACCTCCACTCTTCGCCAAATGTTGGGCGATGACGAGGAGGAAGTGCAACAAGTAGAGGAAGAGGAAGAAGAAGGGGAAGCCCAGCCCGCCCCCAAGCGTACTCGTAGGAAGAACAAGCGAGTAAGAGTTGCTCAGGCTGAGGTTGGTGAACACAATATCCCCCCCCCCCCCCCCAAAAAAAAACTGCGCGAGGATCACCCCCGCTATCAGTCTGTTGAGAGCACCACCCAAGCCTCCGATACGGTGCGGGCTGCACCCGTGGATCCGGTCGTGCCGTTGACCAATGCCGAGCCAGTCACTCAAGTTCTCCCCACTACACCAGAACTAGAAAGGACCAATGTGTAAGTCTATCGCATTTGTTTGGTCAGAATATCCATGATCCAAGTAAGAGTTACGGTCTTCCTTAAATAATATTTAATACTTATACCAATTGTTGTTTGCAGGGATGAACAAGCTGGTGCCGCACCTCCCCAAGATACACGAAAAGGGAAGGGGAAAGAAAATGAGAAGGAGAAAGAACCCACCCCACACACGGCCGCAACCAGATCTGGCCCTGCCTTTGAGGAAGGTACCCTCACAGCTTCCCAAGAGGTCCCGGTGTCCGACCCTCATACACAGTTCAACCCTGACTGAAAAATCACCACCGCTTCACGGATGAGACAGGCCGAAGAGTGCCGTGATTATCTCAATAACTGCATCCCCTGGGCTGGTAAGAGATGTAAATGCACTAAACCATGCGGATCTGGTGGATGAATACAATGGCGCATTGGTTCATCAGATGGCCATGGGCACTTCTATGCGGGTAAGATTCGAGGCTGCTTTAGAGCATGTTGATTCCCTGAAGAGGAAGGTTGGTCGAAGAGAGAAGATGATTGAAGAAAATGAGGCCCAGATTGCCGCCCTCTAGTCCCAGCTTGCTACTGTCGAGGCGACTGTTAAAGAACAATCAGCCCATGCCAATGCTCATGACCAACATGTAGCCGAGCTCGAGACTGAACTTGCGGCTGCAATAACCAAGGCATGTATCCGCACCGCATCATGCCTATGTCATAATATCCTTCATTCTAATACTTGATTTATCACATATAGGTGACCGCGGCAGAAGCTTCAGCTAAGTCCTCCTCCGACCAAGTATCCATTCTCACAAAGAAGCTTGAGGACGCTCATGCGTTGATCCGGGGTGAGGAGATACTGAACGAGGAGCTTGCTCATGAGAGGGTTGTGGCCGAACAATTGAAGGAGGCTTCCGCCCAAAAAGATGTATTGGTGAATGCCCTCATCTCCGAGCGTGACGATGTGTTATACCCCCAACTACTAGCAGCCATTGTCAGCCGTAGGTGGATGGTGGGTCATGGGACGCGTTTGGCCGTTACCAAGGTGTTGGAGGCCCCACAATTTGTTCAACAGTTTGCGGACCTCGTGTCAGATGGCATCGACCACGGTCATCATGAAGGAATGGTCATGGCTGTAGAGCTAATAAGGAAGAAACAAAACTTCACAAAGCATGCCTTCTTCAACACTGAAGCTGCTGAGAAGATGACTGCTTCTATGGCCGCAATGCGAGATCTCCACTACCCTTTCTTGGCCGAGCTGGAAGCCACAAAAGATGCATCTAACAAGGAGATTATGGAGAAACTAAGTCTTGGTGCATTTTCTCAGGACGAGGGACACTCCCGGACTCCCTTTACTCCCTCACCCAGCCACCTCACTCTTCCTATTTATGAAGATGTTACCAGAATAGTAGTCGGTGAACAGCCATTAAGCGAGGTGCTGGAGATGAATGCAACCCAAGCTCTAGAGCGGAAGGAACGTGGTGAGATATTGCCCCGTCTGGCTGAGGAGCAATGGGAGATAGGTAGGTTTCTCCCTCCCATGTAAGGTGCTCCTTAATTTGTTATATCTCTTGCATAATTTGGTTTGTAACCTAAATATTCGTCCGTGGATGTCCACGACACTTTATCCTTTTTGTAACATGATTGTAAACATTTGGCATAATATTTATAAGTCCGTGGTGGTCACGGCAATTTTTTTGATTGGAAACTTGCTTATATTCTTTTTAGATATCATGTATCTGTGTCGCATGACGTGTCACGTCTTACCTAGAATAAAACCAAGTCTATATTTTACTAGACGTGCGGCGTGCGTCTTTACCATGCAAAGCACTACGTGAGCGCGACATATGGAAACTTATCACAATGTCTTGTGAGTAATATGTCTAGTAAGGATACATGATCCGCGTCACTGGGGTTGCATCCCTCTTATGTGACAAGTTGAATTATTAGGTTCACTTAATCCTCTTACCCCGCCTGAAGGCGTATAGTACATGTACGGTGATTGAATGAATGCATATGAATAAGAGATGGCACATTATGGTAATAACAACTAAATCTATACGACAATAATAGAATCTAAAGAATAAAACAATTTGCACAAGAACGAGTCGTGGAGCTAGCTAGGCACCACGACATTTTATTAGAACGCTTACGTTTTTTGTTTTAACAAGAATGGGAAATCCTAAAAAACAAAAGGAAACTAGAAAAGCATAAAAACAAAACAAAGAGAACACATGGATCTTCGTTGAAGCCAGATATAGCGAAGTGTCCATGCGGAAGCCGTAGCTTTCAAAGATAGCACCTTTTAAGATTGCAGATATTCCATGTGCGTTCCAGGTCGCGGCCATCCATGTCACGTAACCTGTATGCGCCCCGTCCTAAGGCTTCCATGACCTCATACGGTCCTTCCCACTTAGGGCCCAACTTTCCTGTATTCTCCGCTCGACTTGCCTCATTAGCACGATAGACATAATCTCCCGGTCGAAAGAAACACCTTTAACCTTGGCGTCATAATAAGCCTTCATCCGTACCTTGGACTTGGCCTCATTGATAGCCGCTATCTCCCTTTTTACCTCCAACAAATCCAGATTGATCCGGAGCTGTTCGTCGTTGGTGACGACATTAACCTCCGTTGTGCGGATGGTAGGCATTCCTATTTCTGCTGGTATGACAGCTTCAGTGCCGTAGGCCAATGCGAATGGAGTGTCCCCGTTGGTTGTTTTGATCATAGTCCTATGTGCCCATAGAACATGTGGCAGTTCATCCACCCACTTGGCACTTCGTTCATCTAGGCGTGCCTTGATGCCTTCACCCAAGCTTCTATTTGCTCGTTCCACAAGACCATTTGTCTGCAGATGTTTAACAGATGCGAAGCGTCGTTTGATATTCAATGTTGCGCACTAGTCCTTGAATGGATTATCCGCGAACTGCTTCCCATTGTCCGAGATGATTTCTCCTGGTAAGCCAAAACGGCACACGATGTTCTCCCAAACAAACTTTTTAACTTGTTTGCATGTGATGGATTTGACTGCCTTGGCCTCTATCCAGCGTGTAAAGTAGTCCATTGCGACAATCAAGAATTTAACTCCCCCCGCAGCTACGGGAAAAGGTCCTGCAATATCGATCCCCCATTTATAGAATGGCCATAGGGATGTAATGGGTGTAAGTTCCTGCTGCGGATGTCGTGGTACTGGTCTGTGCACTTGGCAATCACTGCACCTGCGAATCATGTCGCGTGCATCCCTATGCATAGTAGGCCAATAATATCCTGTGCGTAGAGCTTGGGCTACTACGGATCGGGGACCCGCGTGCATGCCGCATAACCCTTCATGTATTTCACTGATCACATAAGTAGCCTGGTGTGCCCCAACACACCGCAACCACGGCTGTAAGAAAGAGCGCTTGTAAAGAATACCTTCTCGAAGTTCGAAGTGCCGCGACTTCCTTCTGATGCGCTGTGCCGCCTTTTCCTCGTCTGGAAAGGTTTCATTAGTCAAATAGTTGATGATCGGGGTCATCCATGTAGGTCCATCTTCCTCAACTATAGCTGCGACTTCCCCTTCTGTTATAGACTTTTCCTTTAGTATTTCCACCAAGATTTGTTTGGATAAGTGGGCGAAGCTTGTATACACGATCTTGCTAAGAGCGTTCGCCTTCTTGTTTTCACCTCTCGGTACCTGCTTGATAGAAAACTTGCTGAAAGCCGCGATGAGTGACTTGACTTTCTCCAAGTATCGAACCATGTTATCCTCCTTAGCTACGTATCCCCCTAGAATGTGGTTCGCGACAAGCCCTGAGTCCACGTAGGCCTCAAGGTTGCGGACTCCCATTCTAGCGGCGATTTTTAAACCCGCAATCAACGCTTCATATTCTGCCTCATTATTGGTGGCTGTGAACTCAAAGCACAAGGCGTACATAAACTCCGTTCCTTCCGGATTCGTAAGGATGAGACCAGCTCCTGATCCATCCGTGCACGAAGATCCGTCCGTAAATAATACCAATGATTCAGCTGGAGTTTCCTCTCGTTGTACGATTGGTCCCTCCTCATCCGACTTCTCTATCAAGAAATCTGCCAAGATTTGGCCTTTAACAGCCGTCCTTGGTCTATAAGATATGTTATGTTCTCCCAATAGAATGCTCCACTTCTGTAGCCTACCGGCCACATCTGGTTTGGAGATGACTTGTTTTATTGGTTGATCAGTAATCACCACAATTGGGTGCGCCTGAAAGTACCGGTGTAACCGTTTCGTAGCAAACACTAATGCCAAAACCAATTTTTCCATGGAAGAATAATTGAACTCCGGCCCTTGTAGTGTTCTACTTATAAAGTAGACCGTAGTTTGGACTGTGTCCCTATCCGTCATGAGTACCGTACTTATTGCTCCATGTGTGGCTGACAGATACATGATGAGCTCCTACTTGGGCCGGGGGGGCCACTAGCATGGGGAGAGATGCAAGGTGTTGCTTGAGTTGACCAAAGGCTTCCTCAGCTTCCTTTGTTCACCGGAAGTCTCCCTTCTTGATGCACTTCTTGAGCATTTTGAATAGGGGAGTGACTTCTCTGCGGACTTTGATAAGAACCTGTTTAGCCCGGCCAATTTCCCGTTTAAGGATTGCACCTCTTTCCGTGTCTAAGGAGATGGTAACTGTATTATTGCGTCTGTCTTTTCTGGGCAAGGGCTTGATGCCATTTGGATCAATCATATATCCAAGGAACATTCCTTCAGTTGCCCCAAACGTGCATTTCTTTGGATTTAGTTTCATATTAATCCTCCTCAATGTGTCAAACGTCTCTTGGACGTCTCAGAGAAGTGCATCCTCCGTATGACTTTTGATGACTAAATCATCAACATAGACCTCCAGGTTGCGGCCTATCTATGAGTCGAAGGCTTTGTCAACAAGCCGCTGATATGTTGCCCCGACGTTCTTTAGTCTGAATGTCATTTTTGTATAACAGTATACGCCTTGACTAGTATGGAACGCCGTCTTCTCTGCGTCCTCTTCCGCCATCTGGATCTGGTGGTATCCTTTATATGCATCTAAGAAGCACTTAAAGGGATATCCACATAGGGATTCCACCTTCTAATCAATCTCTGGTAACGGATAGCAGTCCTGCGGACAGGCCTTGTTCAGATCCGTGAAATCCACGCACATGTACCAGCTCCCATCATGCTTTTTGACCCTGACTGGGTTGGATAACCACTCGTGGTAGTATACCTCGCGCATGATACTTGCATCCACCAATTTCCGTACTTCATCCAATATTACTTGGCTGCGTTCGGGTGCCTGACCGCGCTTCTTTTGCTTAATGGGAGGATATCCCTGGCGGATTTGGAGCTTATGTTCTACTATCGCACGCGGTACACCCGTCATATGCTTGGGCTCCCATGCGAATACATCTAAATTTGATTTCAAGAGAGAGCACATGGCCCTCTTGCCGCTATCCGAGAGTGTTCCCCCTATGGATACCTCCTGTTCCGGGTAATCAGGATGGATTGCCACCTTCCAATTGGGAGGTGGTGATCCATCCTTGGGGGAAACAGGTGGAGCCGGTGTTGTCACGGCATGACACTCGGATGCTGGTATAATTGTGTTATAGATAGTGACAATTCCTCCTTCCACAGGGAATTTAATCATCCCGTGTGCCGTGGAGGGTACTGCCCGTATGGCCAGGATACCTGGTCTGCCTATGATCCCATTGTATGGAGAGTGTGAGCGTATCACCAAGAAGTTCATCCACGCCGTGGTGGAGTGCTCTTCATTCCCAATGGTTACAAGCAGACGCAGCTGTCCTATTGGCCAGATGGTGTCTCCAATAAAACCGATGAGCGGCGCCGTGGCTGGTACTAATTAGCTTCTTATTTCTGGCCGTAGCTGTACGAAACAGTGTTCGTATAGTACTTCTGCTGATGACCCTCCATCCACATACATATGGCGGACATTGTGTGTTCCAATGCTTATCTCAATAGTAAGAGGTGCATCGGTCACATCACTCGTCGTGATGGGAGGGAATGAGATTTCTCTGCCGCGTGAAAATTTTTGACTAATTTTCTGCCTTGTGCGACGCTTCCTGGATTGGATCATGTATATAGTCGAAGGCTTGTCCTTTTGGGGATCCTTCTTCTCATACTTCTTGTTGTCTTTTACATCTTTCCAATCCTTGACCAAATGCTTGAGTTTGCCTGACTTGATCAGTGACTCAATGTGCTTTTTGAGCTGGATACATTCCTCCGTTTCGTGGCCCTTGTCGTTGTGGAATTCATAAAAGCGATTTCCTTGACGTCGGTCCAGCGGAGTCGTCATTGGGGGAGGTCTCGGGAAGTTGGACCCTTCTGTCAGCAAGATCTCCCGGTAGGACATCTTTAGAGGGGTAAATTTGTCCTCCGACCGCCCTCCTTTGTTTTGGCTCTTGTAGTCTGAGCTCCTCCCACTGCTCTGGTTGTTTTGACCGCCCGACTGTCTCCTGGACTGGTCGTTCGATCGGTAGCTGTTTCCTTTTGAGGGGGAAGCCGCGGCTACCGCGGTTTCTCCCTCTATGAAGTTTCTGACCCTTTCCATAAGGTCGTCATACCTCTCTGGTCGCTTGTCATTGAGACGTCTGATTAGTTCCTTGTCTGTTATGGCGTGCATATAATCGGAAATTTTCAGAAGTTCCGGCATTGTGTTTGTGCGCATGCACTCGTCATTGAAGCGTTCGGTGAAGGCCTCCGTAGATTCCCCCGGCCGTTGCTTGACGGTTGCCAATGAGACCGGGTCCCTATTATACTTCTTTCGCTGAGTATAATTATTCTTGAACGCAGTACGTAGTTCAGTGAAGCTATCAATGCTTCGTGGAGGAAGTCCCTCAAACCAATCACGAGCATTGCCGATCAAGGTTGAATTGAACATTTGGCACCATATAGGCATGGGCCATCGTTCAATTTTCGCCTGCGTGTCAAATATCTTTAGGTGATTAATAAGTGTGAAAACACTTATCCATTTACCACTTATTTCCAATAATAACAAGACCAAAACGTGTATTTTATGTCGTAAAAGTCGGAATTATGCGTGGTTTGTGTTTTTATTGTGTTTTAGGACCAAAAGATGAAAAAGCAAGAAAACACGGGCTTTCACGGGCTTTTATCGAAGAAAAACTCTAAAGACGGAAGTTTAATGAAGTCGAAGAACTCAAGTCTAATTATAGAAGAAAATTATAAGACGAGTTCAAATCCCGAGACGACGTCGAGAAAGACAAAGGATTTAAATCGAGTCGACCCAAGAAGAAAGAAAGAGGAGGCAACACATGCTCTCCCCCATTACCTATAAATACCCTCCTAAACACATTAGGAGGGGGGTTAGCTAGTTTCATTTTTCAGTTTTTCCTTTCTTGTTTTTAGAGAGAGAAAGTTTTAAGCTTTCTCTCACTAAGTTTCATCTTTTCTTTATTTTTATCTTTCAAGTTTAAGCTTTTAATCATCCTTGTATTTGGATTTCATTAATCACAAGTTCAAGTTAAGCTTTTTTGTTCATTAATCTCTTTCTACCTTTTTTGATTTTGGTTTACCTTTGATCCGAAATATTAATGATCCGTGATTGATTTTGATGTTTAAGTGATTAAAAAGCTCATCTTTTTTATTCCTACATAAGTTCTTATACGTTTGAGCTTTAAGCTGTTTGTGCTTATTGGCTTATTCGTATGTTTAGCTTATTTACTTTTAAGCTTTCTTAAAAGTTTTATCGTTTTAAAGTTCGTGTTATAAAGTTCACGTGTTTAGATTCAAAAAGTTGTCAAATTTGTGCTTAATTACTCTTGTCTAAAAGTTGGTAAGTGCTTATTGGATTAACAACTTATTCGTTTAAGCTTAGTTACTCTTTGTTTTCCATTACGATCTTATGAGGGTTTTACTTGCTATGATCACCTGGATACGATCGCATTGACTGCGATCCATAATTCTTTCCCTGGTTACGATCCACACCACGATCACTTGCTGCGATCTGTGGGTGCGATCGTGTCACGATTCCTTGGTACGATCGCATTGATTGAGATCTTTGTTGTTACGATCAAGACCACAATCAAACTACGATCCACTTGTTGCGATCGTGAATGTGATCGGTGGTTGCGATCTGTGAGTGCGATCCCTATACTACGATCTAGGCTGCGATCGAGTGCTACGATCGTAGGCTACGATCTACCACTGTGATCCATCTTGCAAATTGAGTACGATCGCATTGCGATCTACTTTGGCTTTTGTTTTTATTTTTCTTAACTTTTAAATTATTCTTTTCCCACCTTTTTACTTAGTTTATTTTAAAAAAGTTTTCAAATCATTTACGTTTTAATTTCCAAAAATTACACGCTTCTCGAAATCTCCATTTTTACCAAGTATTTTTCTAGTAATTTTTAGGTTAATTTTCAAAGCTTTAATTTAGTTTTTCTAGATTTGCTTTTAGCTTATTTTAATTACGTTTTGCACTTACCCTTTCTAATAGAATAGAAAATCAACTCCCCCTTTTAGTGACCATTACTGACTATTCCACCATTAACCGTGATCAATTCGATTAGATACCGAGAACGATATTGTTAGAAATACGTTTTTACGTATATTAGAAGTATCGGTCACTCCACAATATTATTTATGTTGTAATAGCTCGTAGTTAGTGTTACTTATTAAGTTAAGTAAGAAACCGGCCCATGGGCTTGTCATGGGCCAGCTCAAGTCCAAATAAGGCCTTGGATATAAATACCCCTTTCCACCATGGAAAGGGGTTGGTTGTTGTTCATTTTCTAGTTTCACTTGAATAAAAAGACACATAGTTTCTCTCACTTTCTCTCTCTAGTTTCTCTCTCTAGAAATCATCAACCCCCTTCATAGATTCATAGGATATCAAGATTCTACATTTGGTATCAAGAGCTATGGGGTGATTTAAGGTAATAATTTGTGTGGTTTTTTAGTTTTTTATTGTATTAGTGTTCTTTAAGAAGATCCATCTTGATTCTTGGAGTTTTTGGTGTTTTTGTGATTGGGATTAGTAGATAAGTATTGGTTTTTACTTATTATTGTAGAAATCACAAAACTTTTTGGGTTATTTGGTAAAAATCTGGGTTTAATCTTCATTTTTGATCGACTGTTCATACTCGAAACAAGTTTCTGTTTACCCAGCAAAGTTCCGAATCAAAAACATCCGGATCAAAAAGTTCCGGATCAACAAAAGTTCCGGACCAAAAAGTTCCGAACCAAAAGTTCCGGATCAAGGAAAGTTCCGGATCAAGAAGTTCCGAACCAAAAGTTCCGGATCAAGGAAAGTTCCGGATCAAGGAAAGTTCCGAACCAAAAGTTCCGGATCAAGGAAAGTTCCGGATCAAGGAAAAAGTTCCGGATCAAGGGAAAGTTCCGGATCAAGGAAAGTTTCGGATCAAGGAAAAAGTTCCGGATCAAGGGAAAGTTCCGGATCAAGGAAAGTTCTGGATCAAGGTAAAGTTCCGGATCAAGGGAAAGTTCCGGATCAAATCTTCCGAACCAAAAGTTCCGAATCAAGGTATTCCAAGCCAAAATCTTCCGAATCAACACTTCCGAATCAACAAAAAGTTCCGAATCAAGGGATAGTTTACTTGTTTTTTTCGACGATTTTTTTAGAGGATTTAATCTTGGTTTCTTACAACAAAAACTTAACACAATTCACAAGCTTTACTTCACTGCTCGATCAACCGATAATCTTTGTCTCTTTGAAGTGATCAAAATGAATCCGAATTCAGTAATGCCTCATATGACATCACTTACGGATATTTCCGTCATTACGGGAACGGATAATCGCCCTCCAATGCTCATCAAAGAAGTTTTTGAAGCATGGCAAGGCCGGATGATGTCATACCTTAAGGGAAAACCGGTATATGGGAGGCTTATGGTCAAGTCAATTCTGAATGGTCCACTTGATTATGGTACCATCGTGGTTAACAATGTGACTCGACCAAGGGAGTTTGAAGAACTTACACCAGCTCAACAACTTGTTGCTGATGCAGACGAAAAGGCTCTTCAAACCATTCTCCAAGCTCTTCCACATGACATCTATCGAATGGTAAGTCAGTATACGGTGGCAAAGGATTTATAGGAACGTCTAAAGGTGTTGCTACAAGGTACGTCTCTTACCAAACAGGAAAGGGAATGTCAGTTGTATGATCTGTTTGATAGATTCACGTACAACCCAGGGGAAACGCTTCACGATTATTACTTCAGATACACCACTCTCATGAATGATCTGAATGTATACAATCTCGTGACTGATCCATTCCAGGTTAACACCAAATTTTTGAATACTTTACCTCAAGCTGAATGGGGTGAGTATATTACCGATGTTAAGTTAACCAGGGATTTTCATAAGTGCAATTTGGATCAACTCTATGCTTTTCTTCAGCAGCATGAGAAACATGTGATCATGCACCGTTCGCCTCGAGGTATGTACCCTGATTCCTTAGCTTTGATGGCGAATCAACCAAGCTTGTCACACAACAACACTCCTTATATCTTGGGACATCAAGCCTATCATCCATCACCTTACATGACACCAACCTTTCCCCAATACTCGATTCTACCGCAACCACCCACCTCACATCAGCAACAATATCGGTTTAATGCACCTTCATCACAATATGCTACACAACCTCACCCAGCAAGCATTGCACCTTATGCTCAGTCTTCATATTCTTCTCATCAAGAGAATGCAGCATATCCAACAAGCTACCCTGACCACATGAGTATTCCTTCTAGTGATTATGCAGCTCATCAAGACCAAGCAATGTATTGTGATGATGATGAAGTCCCCATTCCTGTGTTCAAACAAGGAACTGACCCAGTTGAAGTGTTAACCACTATGTCTGCTTATCTCACAAGGACATTAAGCAAACGAGGATTTAGGAGATCAGCTCCTACTAACAATCAGTTGAGGAATTCATCCAATTCTCGCCAACAAGCTACTATTGAGAATGACAGGGTAATGGTTCAACCTATTCAACCTTATCAGGGGAGACCTACTACATCAACTACCAATGCTCGCACGGTCAATCCTGCTCCAATGGTCAACACTCCTCCACGGGCTAATTCCACAGGCAAGTTGAGAATGATTACATGCTACAACTGCAAGGAAGAAGGTCACATGTCCAGGGATTGCAAGAAACCCAAGAGGAGAAGGGATGGTCAATGGTTTGCAGAGAAGATTTATCTGGTGAATGCTCAGGCACAAGGAAGGGAACTTGATGAAGAGGAGCTTGCATTTCTTACTGATCCAGGGATTGCTGAACAAGACGTTGTCACCACACAGAATGCAGCATACCAAGCAGATGATCTTGATGCGTATGACTCAGACTATGATGAATTTCAATCTGCAAAGGCAGCTCTTATGGCAACTATCTCCAGCTTAGGGCCAGAAAAGAGATATGAGGTACTTATTAATACCACTGATAATACCACTGATGCTAGTATTCAACCACATCAAGTTGTGCAAGAGCGTGCTGATTCAAATGAATCTTCGATGGTGAGTCTTTCAAATGAAGAGACAATCAATGATAGTAATATCAATGTGAGTCCCCAGACTTTGAGTGAATCACAACCGGGAGCCATTTCGCATACGCATACTCCTGCTCAACAAGATTTGGTCATGGTTCCTGCTACATTACTTAGCCAAATGAATGCTGCACTCTTAGAAACCCTAGCTAAGAATAAGAATTTGTCTGATGAGCTTGCCTTAAGCAACGAGAAAGTTCATACTTTGGAATTAGTGCCTTCGTCTAGTGTGCTAACAAATCCCGAATATGATCATTTTCGAAACAAATAAATGGGTCATTTGCAAGAAATTGAAACCTTAAGAGCAGATCTTTCTAATGAACTTAAAGAAAAATAGTTAGTGGTCACTAATTTTCAAAAACTTCAAACGGATTTTGAATTACTCGAGTCTAAGAAGAATGAAATAGAGATTAATGCTGCTAATAAGATTAGAAGTCTAGATTATTTGTTGTTAAGACAATACGCGGCCTCTCAACTAGTGCACTTATTTGATGCTTCTTTTAGAGAATTTAACTTATCACGTCAAAAAGGCCTTTCCCCTAACCCACGGTATGCAAAACAAGCTTTAAGCCATAGTCCAAGACTTTATAATGCAACCCAATTAGGTTTGGTCTTAGAACCGATTGTTATTTTCGATGATCGCACCAATAAGGATCTAGTTGATGAGAATCGGTCATACAATTTTGCAAAATATCCCGATTGTGATTATTTTAAAATGAATCAGGAGCTTGCTAAAACGGATTTTAGAATTCGCTTCCATATGGACAAAGATCTCATTACAGTACCAACCTACATGTTGAATGAAGAAAACCCTAGTACACTTCCTACACTTGTCAAAATGGAAGGTCCTAAGGAAATTCCAAAGGATCTTCCACCTGTTAGCACTGTATGGTTAAACTTGCAAGAGATTAATCAATACTTTACTAATTTTGACAAGGTCATTTTGGAATGTACGACTTTAAATGGCCTAAACGCCGGAGAATGGGCTTTCGAACACATGAACGAGGTGTTTAAAAATGAGATCAATCCATTTGTCGAAAGTCTAAAAGGAAGTTTTGCATCTCTTAAGGAAAATCTTGAGTTTGAAATTGGAGAAGTTCAAAAAGTGTTTTATGAAATGGACACCGCTTACGAACTACAACTAATTGAAAAGGAAAAGATTTTATCCGAATATGACCGATTCTTGTCCGAAGTAATTTCGTGTGATGTGCTTACTACTGTAAATGTCAATTATTCGAATGAGCTTACATCCGCTATGATTAATTGTGATGCTGTGAATATATGTGATGATGTTTGTGATCTCTCTGTAAATGTTGCTGATACTGTAAATGAGGTAGATAATCATTCTTGTCACGAATCTAACGCTGAGTTTTTAAAGCTACAAGATTCTTACAATTTACTTTCAAAACGCTTTAATCAACTAGAACAACATTGTATATCTTTAGAATTAAAAAAACAAACTCAAAATGAGGATCTTTTGATAACAAATTGTTGTGAAAACGGTGTTGAGACGAGTGACAAGATGATTGCAATAGTTAAGGCATTAGAGGAAGAGATTATGAGATTGAAGAGAGATGTGTCATCAAATGAACACTAAAATTGGAACTAGAGGCTGCAGAGTCTAAAAACCAGGACTTAGAAATTAGACTTTCGTCTATTCTAGGGGAGATGGATCGTGCAAGACAGGGAATGTCCAAACTTTATGGTTCACTAGAAGAACGCTTCGCTTTTAATGCGGCACAACAACAATTTTATGTTGAACAATTGAACCAAAAATGTGAGGAAATCTCTGACTTAAACATCCTCCTCATTGACAAAAACATGGTTTTGGCCGAGTTAAAGGAGACACTTCTTCTCACCCGACAAGAAGTTGTTGATAACTTAGCTACCAACTCTGCACCGTCCACTAGTGCTCCAACAACCAAGTCAGTAGTGCTTTATAAGAATCCGCTCCATAAGAAAAACCCGGTTACCTACGATGATTATATGAGGAATGCAATTAAGCATGTAGATCTTGTTAGGGATATCTTAGACGATCTTTATGCCTTAGATCCCTCAAGTAGCTACTATTATTCAGCCCATGAATATATTAAGCGTGTTCAATATTGCTTAGCCTACTTGCAATACATAGGTAAACCAGGTTCTGCACTACTCACTAATCGACCCATTGCTGTAACTCTATTTAATAAGACTCCAGGAGCAAAACCGTCATTGGCACCATCAAGTAAGGCACCTTTAAAATCTGTTGCTAATGTTCCCACTTTGCCTTCTACAGGATTAAAAGAGACTACTAAGGCTAAAGGATCGCCACTCAAGAAAGATAAGATCAAGCCCTCCACTAGTAGTACCAAAAAGAAGAAAGTAGAAGCTCATCATAGGAATGTTAGTTCAGTTTTAAATAAAAAGAATCATGTTAAGACTAAAAGCTCTGCGCCTGTGAAGAAGCCTAAACCATTCGTGAATTCTAATTTGAATTGTTGGAATTGTAATGAATGTATGTTTTCCCAACGTCATGATTTGTGTCTTATTGATCATGTGAATGAAATGAATGCCATTAGGAATAATCTTGAATGGAAGCCAACTGGTAGAACTCGTGCCCAAGTTGGATGGCAATGGCGTCCCACTGGTAGGACCTTTACATTAGATGGAACAATGTGCCCTTTAACTAGGAATGCATCCATTGAGGTTAGGTCCGAGCGTCCTTTAGTTAGGCACACTAGCACTAAAGTATGGAAACAGCGCCTTTTAATTAGGTCAGCCCCCACTATAGTGCCTATCAGTGAAGAAATACCTCAGGATTTAAGCCAACTAGAATCTACACCACCAACTAGGAAGAAGAAGGCTAGGAAATCTAAGAAACCTAAAGTTAGCAAATCTAAGATTATTAAATCTGTACCTGCTAATAACAAGGAACATTCAGATTCCGATACCTCTACATTGTCCTCGTCTGGGGATATTTTCAGGTGGTCTAAATCATCCTCTGGTATTTGGACTCCGGTTGTTCAAAGCATATGACCGGAGATCGCTCGATGCTCCGAAATTTCGTCAGCAAGTTTCTTAGAACGGTTAAATTCGGTAATGATCATATAGCAAAGATAATGGGGTATGGTGAATATTAGATTGGAAACGTTACGATTTCAAGGGTATACTATGTAGAAGGTCTTGGTCATAACTTATTTTCAGTAGGACAGTTTTGTGATTCCAACCTAGAGGTTGCTTTTCGACAACATACTTGTTTCATCCGCAACTTGGAAGGAAAAGACTTGTTGAAGGGATCTCGTGGTGCAAATCTTTATACGTTGTCCCTTCAAGACATGATGGCCGCCTCTCCAGTATGTCTTCTCTCTAAAGCATCTAAGACCAAGTCATGGTTATGGCATCGCAGATTATCTCATCTTAACTTTGATGCTATTAGTCATCTGGCTAAAAACGAATTAGTTCGTGGTCTTCCAAAGCTCAAATTTCACAAGGATCATTTATGTTCCGCGTGTTCAAGGGGGAAAAGTACCAAGAAATCATACAAGCCCAAAGCTGAAGACACCAATCAAGAAAAACTTCATCTTTTGCATATGGATCTTTGTGGGCCAATGACAACTGAAAGTGTGAGCGGTACGTTTGAATACTACTGTCCGTTGTATTCGTACAGACAATGGAACAGAGTTCGTCAACCAGACTCTTCGTGATTACTATGAAGGAGTTGGTATCTCTCATGAAACATCCGCTGCACGTACTCCACAACAAAACGGTGTCGTTGAAAGACGGAATCGTACACTTATGGAAGCTGCTAGGACTATGCTCATTTATGCGAACGCTCCATTATTCTTGTGGGCAGAAGCTATATCTACTGCATGTTTCACCCAAAACCGTTCTATCATTCGGAAACGCCATGGAAAAACACCTTACGAGCTTCTACATGACCGTAAACCCGATGTTTCATTCTTTCATGTGTTTGGTGCTCTTTGTTATCCAAACATTAATAGTGAGAACTTGGGCAAACTTCAACCAAAAGCCGATATAGGTATTTTCATTGGTTACTCACCCTCCAAGAAAGCATACCGAATTTACAACCGTCGTCTTGGTAAGATTGTAGAAACTATGGACGTAGATTTCGATGAGCTGACAACGATGGCTTCTGAGCAACGCAGCTCTGAACTCGCGCTTCATGAGATGGGAACCGGTGCTATTAGTTCCGGATTAGTTCCCAATAATCCTACTTCTACATCATTTTTACCACCTACAAGGCCCGAGTGGGATAAACTGTTTCAACCGTTGTTTGACGATTTCTTTGATCCCCCAAATGATGAAGTTCCAGCACCTGTAGTGATAGCTCCAATCCCTGAAGTTGTTGCTCCTGCTAATGAAGCTTTATCAAATGCATCTTTAATTAACATTGAACCGGATGCACCCTTACCAAGTGATTCTCAAACTACACCTGAATCGTCACCCTTACTTGTGCCTAATGATGTGGAAGTGGATTCTATTGATCACGATTTGGAATATGCTCACCTGCAAGAGCTTCCTTTCTTTGGTGTAGCGATACCTGAAAACCATTCAGCCGCCTCTACCTCAGAAGAAGCTCCTTCTATTGTTCACTCCAGACCACCTAGGATTGAAAATCATAGCACCAAATGGACAAAAGATCACCCAATTAGGAATGTCATTGGAGATCTAGATCGACCAGTCTCTACACGCCATCAATTACAAGAGAGTGCACTCTATTGCTACTTTGATGCATTTCTCTCTGAAGTTGAACCTAAAAATTGGCAGCAGGCTATGACTCAATCATCTTGGATTGAAGCCATGCAGGAGGAACTAAATGAATTCCAAAGACTTGAAGTATGGGAATTAGTTCCTCTCCTTGACAAGGTTAACATCCTTACTTTGTTGTGGGTTTATAAGGTTAAACTTGATGAGATGGGTGCAGTATTGAAGAATAAGGCTAGATTGGTCGCTAGAGGATATAAACAAGCCTTGGGTATAGACTTTGAAGAATCTTTTGCTCCTGTTGCAAGATTGGAGGCCATTAGACTATTCCTTGCGTATGCTGCTCATATGAACATGATCGTCTATCAAATGGATGTGAAGACGACATTTTTGAACGGTGAACTAAGGGAAGAAGTCTATGTTAGTCAGCCGGATGGGTTCGTTAGCACGGAGTTTCCTAATCATGTGTACAAGCTTAAGAAGGATCTTTATGGGTTGAAACAAGCTCCACGCGCGTGGTATGATCTCCTCTCAACATATCTCATTTCGGAAGGCTTCTCCAAAGGCAAGGTGGACCCCACTTTATTCACTCTCAAGGAGGGCAACGACATGATACTGGTACAAATTTATGTTGATGATATAATATTTGCTGCCACTAACATAGAATTGTCTAATCGCTTTGAGAAGATAATGTCCACACGCTTTCAGATGTCAATGATGGGAAAAATTTCATTTTTCTTAGGATTACAAATTTCTCAGAATCCCAGAGGCATCTTTATTAATCAATCCAAATATGCTCTAGAATCTTTAAAGAAATATAACTTTGAAAATTGTGACCCTGTGGACACTCCAATGGTGGAGAAATCCAAGTTAGATGAAGATAGGAATGGGACTATTGTTGATCCAAAACTTTACCGTGGGATGATCGGCACCCTTCTCTATCTGACTGCTAGCAGGCCTGATTTGCAATTTGTTGTATGCATGTGTGCCCGGTATCAGGCTCGGCCTACCGAAAAGCACCTACATGTTGTTAAAAGGATCTTTCGGTATCTCAAAGGAACACTTCATCGTGGTCTATGGTATCCGAAAGATTCCTCTATTTCTTTAATATCATACGCAGATGCCGATTATGCTGGATGTCAAGACACGAGGCGTAGCACTTCTGGATATGTGCAACTCCTTGGAGACAGATTGATCAGTTGGTCTTCAAAAAGGCAGAAAAGCGCTGCAATTTCTAGCACGGAGGCTGAATACATCGCCATGTCCGGTTGTTGTGCTCAAGTCCTTTGGATGAGATCACAATTAACTGACTACGGTTTGGGTTTCAACAAAATCCCGATGTATTGTGACAACAAGAGCGCCATTTCCCTTTGTTGCAACTATGTTCAACACTCCCGGGCCAAGCACATAGACATTCGCTACCATTTCATTAAAGAGCAGGTGGAGAACGGAGTGATCGAGCTGTATTTTGTCACTACTGAGTATCAGCTGGCGGATATGTTCACCAAAGCCTTAGATCGAGGACGAATCGAGTTTTTGATCGACAAGCTTGGCATGAAATCATTCACTCCAGCGACTCTCAAAGAATTGGCAGAAGAATCAGTTGAATAGTGGTGGTAAACTATTCAGAGTATCCTTTGTTCGTGATCATGTATATTATCGTTAATATATAAACCACAAAAAGAAAAATACAAAAATATAAAACCAAGAAAAACCATAAAAAATATAAAACCTACAAAAACCATAAAAAATTATAAAATCCAAAAAAAAAAACCAAAAATATTTTTCGTTTTTAAATCGAGCATGTCTTTTAGTACGGTAATATTTACGGCCTTAGAAATGTCGATCAATATTGACAAGGTGCCATAAATAGAGTCCGTATAAAAGTTGTACATTTTTAAAACATGCCCATTATGGCTTGTAGTTATTTCAGACTGCAACCCGTTTTTCACATTAAAGTCACGTATTTCCTTGGAAAACGTTGGCTCACAACGGGAATTAATTTTCTCGGGCATGATTTACAAGCCAAATCATGCAAAGGGATCAAGTTTACTTTACAACTTGGTCTAACACGAATTAGTGTACGTCTCAGTGCATTAATTTGTCAAAATAAGAGAAATCTTATTGCCACCACGAATCAATCTTTTTCAAGATACTAATTGGAAATGTTTTCATCAATATTTGACTCTTTAAACAATGACTACAGCTCTTTAAATAGAAAACGGGTCATCGTTTAAGGGGGAGAAAATATTAAATCATCTTCGTCATCAAAATGATTTTCAAAAGTGATTGTGGAAACTTAATTGGCTACATGGTTTATGAGTGGTTTTTGCTTTAGAATACGACTTGTGCCCGATCAATGTGATTGGAATAGCTTTAAGATCTTGGAGATTTTCTAATAGGTTGCGATGCTTTAAGTTGTGTGAAATTGTCGTGATTAGTTTATCTAAGCAACGATAAGTTGGCTAAGTTTATCGATGGTTAAGGAGACTAGAAAAAACAAGGAATAAAAGGTAAAACTGAAAAGTGTAGGGTTAAAAATGACAATTTGTAAAAGTTGTTAAAAAATTTGACCTAAGTCAAATAAAAACCCCCCGTCCCTTTTAGTCTTTATCCTCTTCACTGTTTAAACTTCCGCCATTAATACACACACTTAAGCTCTCAAATCTTTCGATTCTAATCATTTCCCAATCCGGTTCATTCGATTTAAAAGGTAATAAACATCAATCTTTAACTTATAATTAGCCTAATTCATCATTTAAATCCTGTTCATTGATTCGGATAATCAACTTTATCAAAATTAGGGATCGCTTGCCTAATTAGGGTTTAATTGATTAGGGTTTTTGGTGGGTTTTGCTCGGAATATCATTAGATTGTGTTGTGTTGCCTTAGATTGCCTTAGAACTCACTATAGCACTTAGATTAATCATTTATAGGGTGCGGTTAGAAGTTCCGAATGAACATGGCTGAACAAACTTCCGGATGAACAAAGCTTGAAAACTTCCGAATGAAGCAAGTTCCGAACGAACTTCCGAATGAAGGAAGTTCCGAACGAACTTCTGAATGAAGGAAGTTCCGGACGAACTTCCGAATGAAGGAAGTTCCGAATGAAGGACTTCCGAATGAAGGAAGTTCCGAATGAAGAACTTCCGAATGAAAGAAGTTCCGAATGAAGGACTTCCGAATGAAGGAAGTTCCGAATGAAGGACTTCCGAATGAAAGAAGTTCCGAATGAAGGACTTCCGAATGAAGGAGTTCCGAATGAAGGACTTCCGAATGAAGGAAGTTCCGAATGAAGGACTTCCGAATGAAGGAAGTTACGAATGAAGGAAGTTACGAATGAAGAAGTTCCGAATGAAGAAGTTCCGAATGAAGAAGTTCCGAATGAAGAAGTTTCGAATGAAGAACTTCCGAATGAAGAAGTTCCGAATGAAGAACTTCCGAATGAAGAAGTTCCGAATGAAGAAGTTCTGAATGAAGAACTTCCGAATGAAGAAGTTCCGAATGAAGAAGTTCCGAATGAAGGACTTCCGAATGAAGAGTTCCGAATGAAGGAAAGTTCCGGATGAAGAGGTGTTTGATTGATAGTTGTTTGCATGTTCTAAGTACTTGTTGAAATATGTTATACTTAGAAGTAAGAATGATACATATCTATATATTTTTGTGCATCAACCTTTCATGTCTTATCTTAAGCAGATACAATGACTAATCCAACAGTACAAGAAATCCAAGACTCTCGAGAAGCCGCAATTGCCGAAGCACGAACACTCAAGTTCATACCAAACAACTACCGGCTAAAACCAGTTTCAAAATCCACTCACCATGGATTTAAAGTCGCCATAGAAATCCTTGATCAATCTCATTTCAAGAACGCCCTTAGGAGTACTGCCTCGGTGCCTTATGATTATATGTATGAGTTCTGGGCTACCAAGGAAAGCACTTCAAACAAGATCACCTTCACCATCGACAACAAACAGCAGACACTTACTGTATCAGACTTCCGTAAGATATTTGGCATTCGGGATACACCCAAAGGTATGGTATTTTCGAAGGATCCTACCAAAGACGAACTCATGGAGCTGTTCGAGGCTCTTGGATGTCCTGACATACGAGTTGTGTCGGAGTTTACCACTGCTAAAGTAGGTCAACCTTAGAGAGCACTCTTGGGTATTCTCAGTAGATGTCTTACGCCTAAAACAAGTGGGCATGATGCTTTGCGCAGTCCTATTATGAACATCTTCCATGGAATGTATAAAGGCGCAAATGCAGATTATGCATTATTGTTGTGGGAAGAATTCACCTTTCAACTCTTCCAAAACAAGAAGCTGAAGAATAACTTCTTTCCTTACCCTCGATTTATCAAGCTTATCATTAATTATTGTATGAAGAATGATGTTACTATTGATAGGCGTGCAGCAAGTCGTCATCACACTAAAGAGGCTGATCATACTGTTGATCTAAGGCATGAAGGACCATCTGGTGGTGTTATTCCTGGTCCTATTCCCGATTACCTTCTGACGGATAGAATTAAAGGTTCTGCTGATTACAAGCTACTGCTGCTAGAAATTAAGAAGCTAAAAGCAAGCCTTCAGACTGGAGAAGACTCGTCTACTACGGTTAAGAGTAAAGGTAAACGCAAGCAACCAGCTGCTTTACCTGAACCCGAAACCAAGAAGAAAAAGACTGAGGTTAAGAAGGGAAAGGGTAAGGCTGATGAGTTAGTTCTACGTGACGAAGAAGATATTGTTGATCCTACTCTTGACAAGGCTGAAGGGAAATTAATGAAGATAGCTATTGAAAGGAGTAGGAAAGATACGGGCGGTAGTGGTTCAGGTGCAAGGATAAATATTGAAGAAGAGTACGAGGAGCCAGAGGATATTGATGAGTTTGGGTCACCTGAACGGTATTCTACTTCGAAGGAGACATCCATTCCTGTTTCAGCAAGTGTTGAAAAAGAGTCCGGTGCTCCTACAATCATGGTACCTACTCAACCTTTAGTAACTCAACCTCCACCAATACAACCCTTACCAACCAGACCGGTTTCAACACCATTCCTTCAACCTCCAATAACTCCCATTCTCAGTACTGTGGTCACAACCGAGCCTCTTCAACCAACCCAGAGCAGCTCTGCATCGTCTACAATGGCTGCATTTGTGATGGCAGAAATGTTGGATAAACATACGGATAATCACAAAAGAGAGATGGATGAACTTCGCAAAGAGCTACATAGACGCGCTCAAAGTGAAGAAGCATCTAAGAAAGCCTAAGAAGAGATGCTTGCTAAGTTCGCTGCAGAGATGGAGTTAACACGAAAAGCTCATGCAGAAGAACTAGCTCAGGTTAAGCAGGCTGAAGTTGATAAGCATGCTGCACGTATCACGAGACTTCAAGCGATGAGGGATAAATACAAGGAGCAAAAAGAAGCACTTGAAGCTTCTGTTGAAGAGAGAGTGAAAGAATCCGTTGAATCCATTATGCCTAAACTGCGTGATGAGTTGAAGACACTCGCGGCTGATAATTTGATGATCAAGTCATCAAATCCTTCTGAATCCGCCTACAAAATTGCCTATGACTTGACGGATTTTGAATTGAAGAAGATCCTCAAAGCTCGTATGAGGGAACTTGGATCTTTTGATAAATCTAGGATTCAACAGGCTCTCTACAAATCCCTGAATGACGCTATCATGGAGGATGATAGGTTATTTAAAACGTTTGGAAGTGTGGTACCATACCACATTCTGCCTAAGGAAGAAAGGGAAGAAAGTGAAGAAGAAGAGGGTACTGGTGAAGAAGAAGGTGAAGAAGAAGAAGAAGAAGAAGAAGAAAAGGATGATGACGATGACAATGATGGTGATGATGATGAGGATGATGATGATGATGATGATGATGGTGATGATGGTGGTGATGGTAATGAGGAAAGTGATAAGGGGAGCAACGAGGATAGCGATGAGGATGATGATGGTACACAACCTAAAAAGGGGGATAAGGTTGCCAGCACAAACAAACCTTCTAAGTCTGGAACCAAGTCTAAGAAAGATGCAGCGCAGAAGGAAAAATCAACTTCAACGGAATCAAGACGATCCAAGTGGCGCCACGATGTGAATGCTACTACGGCGTCATCGATTCCCGGTACTTCTATTGCTGTATCTATACCTGTTACCACTAACCCTGTTAGTTCTGTTGTTGTTGCTCCTGTGATTGCAGAATCGGTAACTGAACCTGAAGCTGCACAACACTCACCCGTTCATGACACCGCCGAGATGCCTGAATCAGAACCAGCAGATGTTCACGTTTCTACTCCTCTACAACAAGAACCACAATCTACTGTTCCTGAATCAAGCACACGGGACTGGGCAGACACGTTGGAGATTGACGAGACTGCACCGCCACAGGCTTGGATCACGGCAGCAGCGCAATATGATCCAATCACAGACGCTGACAGAGATGTTTTATATCTCTGTATCCGCAGTCCGATTGACTTGTGCGCATTTCTGGCTCATGAGTACAAGACTTCGGTTACTCCGTCTTTGGTGAAGAGAGCGCTAAAGGATAAGAGGATTCGCGCCAAAACCAGGTTAACCCGAATGGAGTTCGAGTATTATGCTGACGAGGTCCTGAAAGCTCTTAACACCGTTCAAAGGACAGGCCTCCATGAATCAGAAAGAGCTCCACCTCCACTTGATCCTTCTCAAGATAATCAGATTGCTCTCGACTTCTTCGTCACCTATGATCTTGAGTATCTTCTGAAGGGTTCATCAAAGTACGCAACCTCCTTGACCTTGCTGAAAGCTGCCAACTGGGGTACAATACCCTGGATCGAGGAAAAGGTAAACCGTCTCTGGGTCCCAAGGGTAACTCGTAATTATGATATGTATGCTGTTATAGGTGCATCTCATTGGGACGAACGAGTCCGAAGGGCGTACAGGGGTTGCTGCCTAGCCAATTTAGGAAGCAACGTTAGATCCGATATCCGCATCTCCAGTATTTTAGGGCTGAAAACTGAAGCCAAGAATGGCTATTATCATGTGACGGAGATTCGTCTGAAAAGGGAGGATGACAGAGAATACAAAATCCAGCAGGGAGATTTTTCTATCATTCGCCTTGAGGATATCGAAGATATGTTGCTTCTGATGACCCGTGATCAACTCACACATATTCCTCGTGAAGACCTCATTGCCTTGAATACAGCCCTTCGTATGTTCACACGAAGTGTTGTTATCAAGAAACGAGTTGAAGATCTTTAGTTGGGAGTCGAAAGCTACCAAAGGAAGCTTAACCTCACTCGTCCAGTGAACCAAGTTCTACCTCAACATGTCACAAGATGTCCCTATACCGGCATTTATGTTCCGAATTGTGGGATTTTCTACCTGAACAGCCGTGGGATTATGAAGTTTATGAGGGTAGGAGAACTTTACAAGTACAGTGATGGGACTCTCCTCTACGTCAGAGGAAAATTGGAGCATCTTAATTCGGGTGGGTCTTTACCAGAGATGACTGAGGATTGGCATCAGGGTTATCGGCAAATGGCGAAATATGTGATTAAGAAGATTGATCAAAAGCTCCGTGAACGTAGATTGATGAGGAGTTTAGAAAGATTCGTTGGTGGTAGACCATATTTAGTGCACCACAAGTTACTGCAACGATCCATCTAATGGGTCGTACATTTCAGGTCCACTTTATATTGGTTGTTTTAATTGTGAATATGTATATTTGTGAATATTGTGCTTTTACGGCTTGATGTAGTGTTAAGGTATGATAATTTTTCAAGAATTTCTCACGAGATTCTAAATCTTTCAAAATATATCATACTAAAGCACTACAACTATCCTTTATTAAATTAAGGGGGAGCATTAACATGTTCTATGGCCAAACATCGATTTCATTTTTACCCAAAGACCGGTTAATCCATTCAATATCCCAAATATTAATGGTTAACATTTTGGATAAGGGGAGAAAATGGGATTAAGGAGACTTAAATGATACTTGGCTAAAAGATGAAAAAAACTTAACGATTATCCAACTTAATATGTGTAAAGCACGTGTTAAGGGGGAGCGCTTTTGATGAACAAAACACCTAAGGTACAAAACTTTTGATTTCAATATCACAAGTACTTTAGGTGATTTTCAAGGATTTTTCATGGTGGCTATACTTTCCCAAAACACGCTTAATTCACGACGAATGTGGTGACAAAAGGGTGGTAGGAATAGGTTTAGTCCAATGATTCATCAGAGCCGATGGAATCTTCCCAAGAACAATTCCCTAGATAGAATTAGAAGTCCTAGGAAAGTTGGAGAAAGATTGTGAACGTAGCTGAATGCCGACCAAGTACTTAAGCTAGCACTGGAACAATCACAACAAGGTGCTAGTGATGACGTATTGGTAAGCATTGAAGGGGTTGAAGAATGAAAAAGAATTGTAAAGATAAAGGGTGTAAAGAAAGAAGCCCTCCTTACAACTTTAGGCAGAAACCGGGTCAATACATATGCTATTGAGATCATTTTTGTTAATGATTCTTGATATTGAAGAAAGACGTCATGGACCCAGTGATGCAATGCACAACCCTTCCCAGCTAACTCAAATATCTCTCAAAAGGTATTTGTTTTAATCACACGGAGATCAACACGTTATCTATTGGTTTATTCACTCCGAATAGACTGGTATTGAAAAGGTGGCACTCCTCTCCAGCCGTCGGTCACTAAATCAAAACGCACTATCGAGTCTAGAGCCAAAAGATCATCAAAAGTCTCATTAGGACACTTTCCATTTATTCCTTGCTTTCTCACACACTGTGAAAAGTAAGAGATTTTCATGAGTCCTACGCAGTATTCCTGTAATATTGCCAGAACATCCGAGTAATACGTAAGTATTACAATGAAGATGGAAATCCTGCTTGAGCCAACATCAAACAAGCTCATGGTAGGTTACACGTGCGGTTCTTTTAGAACCAATCTTGTGAAAAACTGGAAAGAAACAGTGGTTTAATTCTTAATTGAACTTAAACTCGTTCCAGGCCTCTACGCATTATCATATGATCTTGCCAGAACACTCAGAGTGACTCTTTATTGATCACAGTGACGAGTGGAAATCCTTCTAGTGTTAACATCAAACAGCACTTGGTAGGTGACGTGCAAGATTCTTTATGAATTGAGCTCGTGACAACTGGAAAGCAACGATGGTGAAAATCTTAATTGAAATTCACTTGTTCCAGGTTTCATGAATTGACGGCTTCAATCATAAGGATTTTTTAATCCAAATGATTCACTCTTTATGTTCGCAGTCAGCTTTGGACGGTCGAATAAAGAGAACGGGTTTGCCCGCGAAATCCTGTCAGGAAGTTACTTAATTGAAACTATCCGTCACGGGTACGATATCTAATATCGTCCAACGGTCTTCACCGACCGGAGGTAAAATGCTACCGAATTAGAATAAAATGTCAAATCCATTTTATTCGTGTCGTTGCTGTGTACCTGTTAAAGACGGTGGCGTTGCTGTGTACCTGTTGAAGACGGTGGCGTTGCTGTGTACCAGTTGAAGACGGTAGTGTTGCGGTGTACCTGTAGAAGTCGTTCCCACATGCTTATGTTTTTCTGCATCAACGTTCAGCAAAATTCAAGAAAGTGCAAGATGAAGTCTTCCGCTGTACCAAACTCTGAAGCTTTCGAGAATTCAACAAAAAGACATAAGTGTGTGGAACATGGAGTCACGAGGAGGCAAGTTTCACAAGAAGGCAAAGATCGCACGTGAAAGGCCAAAAGAACAATGCTCTCAAGTCAAAGCCTAAAAGATCAAATCAAAAATATTCACAATAAAAAGAAAGAAGAAAAGACTACGAGCTGAAGAACGAAGACTTAGTATAGTATGCTAGGTTTAGAACTTTGTAAACGTGGAGTGACCTCCCTTAGGGGGAGATTGTTAGAAATACGTTTTTACGTATATTAGAAGTATCGGTCACTCCACAATATTATTTATGTTGTAATAGCTCGTAGTTAGTGTTACTTATTAAGTTAAGTAAGAAACCGGCCCATGGGCTTGTCATGGGCCGGCCCAAGTCCAAATAAGGCCTTGGATATAAATACCCCTTTCCACCATGGAAAGGGGTTGGTTGTTGTTCATTTTCTAGTTTCACTTGAATAAAAAGACACATAGTTTCTCTCACTTTCTCTCTCTAGTTTCTCTCTCTAGAAATCATCAACCCCCTTCATAGATTCATAGGTTATCAAGATTCTACAAATATCGAGTACACACATGCTAAGCAAAAACCATGTATTAAATGGCGCCGCTGCCGGCTCTTTTCATAAAGATTAACGGTTTTTAGTGAGAAATTGGATTTTGGGATCCGTTCTTTTAGGAACGTTATTTTCTAGCACAAAAATTTTCAAAAATCCTAAAAAATATAATATTTTCAAAAATCCAAAACAATAAAAAAGTTAAAAAATCAAAAATATTTTATTTTCTTTTAGTGTATGCGTACTCGATCTACGTCTTATCCTGAGCCCGAGACTCTTAGAGACATAGATATGGACGATGTGCATAACAATAATAACAACCCACCCCACCCCAATTTGAATAACAATAACAACAACAACAATGTTCCCCATCCGATCTACGCACAATGAAGGAACTTTGTCAACCAACCATGAACGGACGCGGAGGACCGATTGCGCCGATGCAAATCACGGCTCCTGAATTTTCGTTAAAGCATCACATGATCCAGCAAGTTCAAAACGCTTGCTGATAGGTGTGAAAACACCCATCCTTTTACCACTTAATTACAATAATAACCAGGCCAAAACGTGTATTTTATGTCATAAATGTCGGAATTATGCGTGGTTTGCGTTTTTGTTGTGATTTAGGATGAAAATGTGAAAAGGGGAGAAAACACGGGTATTCACAGGCGTTTATCGAAGAAAAATACAAAAGACGAAGTCAAGAAATCAAGAGTGCAAAAAGAACGGAAGTCCAAGACCAATTCTGAAGATTTATCGAAGAAAAAGTCAAGAGATGGAAGTTTACTAAAAGCCGAAGAACTCAAGTCTAATTTATTGAAGAAATTACAAGACGAGTTTATTAATCCCGAGACAAAGTCAAAAGTCGAAGTATTAAGAAGATTAAGGACTAAAGGATAATTAGAGAAAGAAGAAAGAGGGAGGAAGCTTCCACTAAGCACCTCCCTAATCCACTATAAATAGATCCATTTCATTTCATTTGTAGTTGTTGGGTAGCTTGACAAACTACCTCTTCCACCATTTTCATATTTTACACCTTAAATTCTTGCACTTTAATTACTTGTCATGCACCTTTAATTTTCAAGTAAGTTACTTTTATTGTTATTGAATCTTTACTTTATCTATTAATCTTCCTCTACCTTTCTTGTCTAATCTTTCCTTATGATTCATGGTTGTGTTCTTGAGTTTTTCTTAATTTTGATCAAGTGGGTTTTGATTGTTTTGGTTATGATTGTTAGTCTTGTTGATTTGTTTTGATTGATTATTGTTAGTTGATCATTATTGGTTATTTTGGTTTAATCTTTAGGTTGATTTTGGTTAGATTTGTTTAAATTCATGGCTTTATCTTGTTTCACTGTTCTTCGTGTTCTTCCTGTTCCCAGATTCCGAATGAACCTTTTCTTCAGTTATTCCGAACGAGCAATTTCTTTATATTATTCCGCATCAATTAGATATTCCGCATGAATCTTTTGTTTATTTATTCCGAACCAGCATGTCACTTTGATTGTTCCGAATGAAGCTTTTAGTTTCAATTATTCCGGATCAGTTTGCTCATCCGGAATAATCAATATTCCGGATGAGTAGCATAATATTCCGAATAAAGCAAAATTATTCCGAACCAGTTATATATTCCGGATGAAGGTTTTCTGCAAATTATTCCGAGTCAGTGAATTTATTCCGAACCAAACTTATTCCGGATGAACAACTTATTCCGGATGAACAACTCCGGTTGAATGGTTTATTCCGAATGACTGGTTTATTTCGGGTGAAGCTATTATTCCGGATGAGTGTTTATTCTGGATGAGGGACTTATTCCGGATGAAGGTGATTTTCCGAATGAGTATTTTTAGGTTATTTTAAGTTTATGTTTTTGAATTTTAAACTTTATTTTTTTCCGCCCTTTTACTTAGTCGCACTTTTAATTTACTTGCATTAAATTTAGTTTGCCTTAATTACTTTTAAGTTTGCCTTTTTATTTCTCGTCGGGTTTCTAATTTGTCGTCATTAATTTCCCGTCAAGTTTTTATCTTTCAGTATTTCTTTTTACCATCTTTATTTTATTTTATTTTTAATGTTTCAAGTCTTTGTTTTTAATTAGTGTAGACAACGACAACCATTCTATTTATTTTCTACCAAGAACAACTGAGTCGCACTTTGAACCGTGATCAATTCGAGAAGATACCGAGAAACGAACTTTTTCAACTAGCAAAATCCTTACATTAAAATGGCGCCGCTGCCGGCTCTTTTCCTGAAGATTAACGGTTTTTTGTGAGAGACGCGTTGGCTTTTGGGATCCGTTCACTCGTGAACGTTATTTTTCGTGTCCAAATTTTCAAAAAAATCCCAAAAACATTTGAAAAATCATAAAAAGCATTTCTTTTTCAAAGTTTTGCTCAAGGGTGGCCTAGTGGCAAAAAGATTTGTGGCTATCACTCCAAAGTGTGTGAGGTCTCAAGTTCAATTCCCACTAGGTGCAAACAACCTTGAAGTGGCCACGCCAACCTCCTGAAACGGGAGGGCTTTACCTGGTTTGAGTCTGTGTGGCGGTGGGCTCAAACCCCGTGGATTAGTCGGCCAATGAGTCGGAAATCACGGTTACCAAAAAAAAAAAAAAAAAAAATATTCTTCTTGCTTATCTATTTTTCTTTATGGATTCTTATGTCCATTGCGTCGGGTGTGGGAGACGATTATACGGGAACGACTCATGTCAATGGTGTATATGTGAGCGGTGCGGAAACGATATCGACAATACATAATTCGGATTTTGTCCTTTTTGCAACTCGACTAATTCGTCCTTTTCTAATCCACCTCCTATTCCCCCTTGCATCTATTGTGGAAGCGATTATCATTGGCATATTTCGTGTCCGGTTCGATACCCGTATGATCACGTACAAGAACCGGGTTACAATTATGACAATGCTAATAGCTTTCCACATGACGCACCCAGTTTTTCTCCATACCCATGGTGCTATATCTATTGGGGCCCTCACGATGCTTATTCTTGTGATCCGTCGAAGGTCTTTGAGAAAATTCCGTGCTATCATCCCAGTGTGTATAACTTTGAGCCCCCACATCACACCTTCAATCATCAATCCTCTCACCAAATTAGTCTTGACCAACAACTCACTACTTTGAATGATGTTCTAGAAAGTTTAGCTCAAATCCGAGCTGACTTGCATTAGGAAAGGCAACCTTTGCTTGATGGTGACGAAATCTTGAAATCCACCAACACCTTTTTGAGCCAATTTGGTCGTTTTCCCTTCTTTTCTACACCTAAATGTTTAATTACAGCGTGTGATAGAATTGGTTTAATTGAACATACTCGGGGAGATGAACAACAAAAATTGCTTCATGAGCTTCTTAAAGATGTGGAGGTTATCAAGGAAGAGTTAGCCGACTATGTCACTCCTAATTGGAATGGTCCCGTCTATTATGATGATGATGATGACGATGATGTCTACGCTCTCGACCCATCTTCTGAAGTTGCTACTCCTACTCTCGATATTCCTAATGCATCTAAGGATGGTGATTCATTGAGTGAGATTAGTGATTTTGGTCTCGACAAATTCTTTGATGATGAGGTTTGTGACATGCCTACTGCTATGGAGTCTGAGGACGACGTTGCTCTTACGGAAGAGGTCGATCCTAATGATGACGATTTTTCTCCATGCTATGAGAATTTCACTTTTGAAATTTCTCAATCTCCACCGGGAGATGCGGGCGATGACGATTTATTCTCTCCGGCTTACGAGAAGTTCACCGATGAACTTGCTCTTGAAGATGAGGTGGAAGACGTGATTCTCCGCGACAGATTACGGAAAGTGCATCTTCTTATTGATCAAATCGAAGAGTTGACTTCTCCTCCTCTTTCCGAGTCTTTACCTCCATCTATTCCTCCCGTTGAAGATAATGACCCATTGCTGGAAGAAATCGACATTCAATCAATACCTCCAGGTATTGATGATGATGACACGGAGGGGGATATTATTTTTGATAATTTGCTGCAGGAAGGTATTGTCCCAAGTCCCCCTCCCGAGCACCTTTCATCCACTCCTTTAGCCACTATTACGGAGGATGAGTGCTTTGACCCGGGAGGTGACATTGATTATATTATCATTGATAACCTTACGGCTTTGCCGCTGTCTGAACATCCATTGTCTTTGGAGGATGACAATGTGATTTCTTTACCCACCCCACCTCCCGTGGATCATGATTTCACATACTTCTCGTATGTTGAAAGGACTTTTCTCCCATTTAAGACTTATCCTCCCGTCTCCCTTTTGTTGATGTCAACCGGGAACGAGGACAAGGTCTTTGATCCCGGTATTACATTTGAGGCTTCCCCATGGACCATTTAATTCGGGGACGAGTCAGGCTCGTGACTCGGTTAATATAAACAAGCGCTTTTTGGGAGGCAACACAATTATCTATCTATCTTTACCTGTTTTCACCATAAGTGTAGGGGGGAGCCCCGTTGGTGTTTCTTGTTTTCTTTCTTATCATGTGCAGGGATTAGAGATTCAAAGACACACTCTTGATGACTTTTGACGAACCGTGATTCCGTGTTTCCGTCTTCCCGGTTCTATCCTAAACTCTTTTCGATTCACTATTTTATATTTTCTAATATTAAAATAGGAATCTCGTTAGTTGTCTTTTCCTTAGCAAGATTTAAACAAAGTGTACAATGTCCTAAGTGTAGGGGAGTTTACTCCCACATGCTTAAACATTGAGGAAAATGTTTATATTAAGTGTAAGGGGGACTTCTATCGAAGTTAAGTGGTCTTTTCCTTGTATTTGTCCTCATTTTAACCGGAAAATCAATTTTTCGACATTATTCAAAATTTTTGATCTATTTTGGCCTATTAGTTTTCCCTTTGTATAGTTATATTCTTTCTTTACTAGAATAAATTTTAATAAAGTGGTTTTAGTTTTCAAATGTTGTGAATCTTTTGACTCAACCCGAGTTTACTTATCTAAGTTTACTCTAGCTAGTATCCTTAACGTGTTTAAGTCAAGTTTTGCTAGCTTTTATATAGGGATCTATAAAACACGAAAGTCTTAACTCTCACGGGTTAAGAACAAGAACTTTTCGCAAGTTCCTATAATTGATCCTAGAGAGTCATTTATCAAGGGGACTTTAAGATGCGATTTCTAAACTTGAAAAAGTATAAGAGTTTGCAAGATCATGTAGATGACTCGAAAACCCAAAACTTTGATTTAATAGGCTAAGCATCCACGAGTCTCATTACTTGAGATTTTAAACTGCGGAGAACGAGAGATGATAGAGTCAATTATAAGTTTGGTATTCTTTCGTGAATTTATGTGAGTTAATTATAAGCCTATTCTCCCATCGGTTGTTAATAAATTTATCTGCAATAAATAAGGTTGTACGATTTGAAAAGTTACTTAGCTTCTAGCCCAAGATCGTTTAAAAGTTGCCCGGTAATGATTAGAGTTCATAGCCAAGGCATAACTTATTGAAGCGGGTCGCGAAGATTGGCGAGTCCAAAAAGGTTCTAACAAGGCATGAGGGATATATTTTGTTGCTAAATATCCCAAGTGATGTGAAAAATCATTTATCAAAAATCAATATGAAGGATCGAGACACACGACGAACAGCTAATACTCCCGTAAAGATCATGGAGAAGTCTATCCAAAAAGGCCCTAACAAGGTATGAGGATAAATAGATCCAAGTCCAAAAAGGAGGCGGATCGTTGTATATCAAAGTCCAAAATAAAGATTGGAGAAAAATGAAGAAGTCGTGGTCCAAAAATGAAGAATCTCTCAAAACTTCAAGTGAAGAAATTCCTATTATGAGAAGAGAAGACCATTATTTCATGAACGTCTCTCAAGATTTGAAGTATGAAGTCGCTGCCAAATATCGGTCCGAGAAAGGTCTCAAATCGTGAAGCGAGTTATTCCAAGATATGAACTTTATGAGGTCCCGAGAAGCAGTTTTAAAAGATTTTGTCCTTTAGCTAACTATTGATTAAATCGTCCCACTTTATTTTCAACCTAATAAACTATCGAAATAAGTCAACAATGCATCCTCGTGATCATTCAAGACAACAATAAAATATAAGAGATACACCTAGGAATAAGGGAGTCTAAGTAAATAATTAGCCCACATGAGTTCGTGTTAGTTTGCTAACTTATAATAACAATGATCTCGTTTTTAAGCTTGGTTTGGAGAATGTGAAAACTTGAGGATGATGATCATTCATGACATTTCCAAAACCCTAAGGTATGTTTTTGATTTCTTTACTTATTTTATTATTTTCTATCTCTTTAATAAAGGCCAATATGGATTGGTTATGATGGAAAATGTAAAACGTGCTTTGTAACTAATGCATTGCATGAGGACAGTGTAATGGTCAAGTGTAAGGGATTTGATAGGTGTGTAAACACCCATCCTTTTTACCACTTAACTACAATAATAACCAAGCCAAAACGTGTATTTTATGTCGTAAATGTCGGAATTATGCGTGGTTTGTGTTTTTGTTGTGATTTAGGACGAAAATGTGAAAAGGGGAGAAAACACGGGCATTTACGGGCTTTTATCGAAGAAAAAGACAAAAGACGAAGTCAAGAAATCAAGAGTGCTAAAAGAACGGAAGTCCAAGACCAATTCTGAAGATTTATCGAAGAAAAAATCAAAAGACGGAAGTTTACAAAAATCCGAAGAACTCAAGTCTAATTTATTGAAGAAAGTACAAGACGAGAGTAGAAATCCCGAGACAAAGTCGTTAAAGTCAAAGAATTAAGAAGATTAAGGACTTAATGACCATTAAAGAAAGAAGAAAGAGGGGAGGAAGCTTCCTCTAAGCACCTCCCTAATCCTCCTATAAATAGGCCTTAGTTCATTTCATTTCATTTTGTTGGCTATTTGACAAATAGTTCTTCCACCTTACTTTTCATGTCATTTAATTTCTTGTCTTGCACCTTAAATTTGTAAGTTCTTTAATCTTTACTTTTAATTGTTGGATCTTTAATTTTAATCAAGCTTTACTTTTATTCTCATCCTTCTTTTCTTGTTTGGTTTATTGATTTGGTTGATTTTTGGTTGATTAATCTAGTGGGTTTCATAGTTTTATTGGTTTTTATTCCATAAAGATTGTTGATTTAGATGTTTTAGTGTTTGGTTAAGCTTAATTAGTGATTTATTGTTTTAGTTTTATTGTTTTTGGTTGATTTGAGTTTTATTTATTAAGTGGATTTTGATTGATTTGGTTTGATTTATTATTGTTAGTTGATTATCAGTGGTAAGTTTAGTTTAATTTTTGTGTTTAATTTGGTTAGTTTTGGTTAAATTCGTATCTCCTTTATTTCCTCTGTTATTCGCAAAATTTCGTTTCCCTAGTTTATTCCGAACGAAGGTTTTTGAAAAATATTCCGAACGAGTGTTTTTGGAAAATTATTCCGAATGAGTGGTTTTGAAAAAACATTCCGAATGAAGGAGTTTTAAAAAATATTCTGGATGAGCAGTTCGGCTAGTTTTTCTGAATGAATACAAAAGATTCCGAATGAAAGTCAGACATTCTGAATGAACCAAAAAGATAAATTATTCCGAATGAAAAGAATTTGTTTCCATTGGTTCGGAATCAAGTCACATTCCGAATGAACCAAAAAGGAAAATTATTCCGTATGAAATGGATGTCCGATGGCAAGTTGATCGGTTAATTCAATAAGAAATGGGAGTTAGCTTGTTTTCATTGGTTCGGAATCAATTTGCATTCCGAATGAAACAAAATGAGATTGAGCAGCCTGCCAGCTAGGCTGCTTGCTTGAGCAGCCTGCCTGCTTGTTTCTTGTTCCGTAATCGTTTAATTTAATCTGATAGTTGTTCCGATTTTATTTCTGAAAGTTACGTATTTTTAGTTGAATTTTTCGTCGATTTTTAGTATTAATATTTTTTCGTAAAGTTCAAGTTTTATCTTTTATTTAGTACCCGCTTTAGGTTTTGCCTCGTTTAGCTTTAAAGTACCATTTTAGTTTTATTCTCTCCTTTTTCATTAGGTTAATTTTATTTTTCAGTCGAAAGTTAATTTCTTCGTTTGGTTTTATTTTATTAATTGTTTCGCTTTGATTACGTTTTATTATTTATTTTTCTCCTTTATTATTAGTTATTTGTCTTGGATTTTATTTTTATTTCGCTTCGCATTTACCTTTTCAAATAGGATAGATAACCAACTTCCCTTTTCGTTGCCAAGAACGACTGAGTGACGCATTAAACCTTAATCAATTCGAGAAGATACCGAGAAACGAACTTCAACCTAGCAAAATCTTTCGTATCACTTGCCCTTTTCGCGGATTACCGGATGATGATGCCAACAAACATCTTGACAAGTTCATTACCATCACTCAAAGTATGAAACTATCTGGTGCTTCCATGGATTTTCTTCGCCTTCACCTCTTTCCACACACTTTATCCCACCATGCCGAAAAATGGTTTGATCGTCTTCCCAAAAATTCAATTCAAACATGGAATGACATGACTCAAAAAATTTTGTCGCGCTACTTTCCACCATCCATGGTCACTAGTCTTCGCAACCAAATTAGTGGATTCACACAAGAACATGATGAGTCACTTTTCGATGCTTGGGAACGCTATAATGTCTTGATTGATCGTTGTCCAAACCATAACATGCTCCATGTTACTTTGATTGATACTTTCTATAATGGGTTAACTTTTCGTGATCGTGATACGATTAATGCTGCCGCCGATGGTACATTCATGAAGAGAAGACCTGAGGAGTGTAGAGAGCTGATAGAGAACATGACCACTCACCACAAAAATTAGGATTCATCTGCATCTTCAAGGAACAACCAGAGGGCCAATGTTTCTTCTACATCATCCAACTCAGAGATAACCGAACTTACTCGCCAAATAGCTGGGATGAACAAAAACTTCTTAACCATGGCTACAAACCAATTTCAACAAGCTAAAGCTGTTGCTACTTCTTGTGAGATTTGCGGGGGTTCTCATTCGTACACCGATTGTCCTTCTACTCTTGACAATCCGGAAAATGTGTATGCCGCCAACGGTAACTTTTCTACAGGAGGCTATCAAGCACGTCCTCAAGGAGACCGTAACTTGCTAAGTTATTGTTCCAACAACTATCTATCTCCACCCGGTTTTTCTCCTCAAAACCAAAACCAAAACAATTTCAACCACAACAATCAAAGCCAAACTCGAGCTACAATCAATATCAATCCCAAAGAAACCCATATCTACCTCAAGGAAATAATTCAGCTTACCAAGCCCCACCTCTAAATCAACCCACGACATTGAACCAAGTCCTCGAAGCTTACATGAGGACCAATAGAGAGATGGTGACGAATCTTCAAAGCCAATCATTAACTTGAAAGGTGACATGAAAAACAAGGGAACGATATTCGAGCCGAGCTAAGGAATGATATGGCGAAACAAGGGAATGCTCTTCAAGCCGATATGAGAAACTCTATGAACAATCAAACGAATAACTTAAGGGATATGATGGCTAGTTTTTCCCTAAGTAATCAAGCCTCTGGTTCGGGTTCTCTTGCGAGTAACACCGTTGCTAATCCAAGAGGGGAGATGAAAGCATTCACCACCCGAAGTGGTAAAGGTTTAAAGGAACCCGAGATTCCTACACCTACACCGGTGATTATGAAAAAGGAAAACAAGTCCCCTTCTCCAATTCCTCCACCTTCTACTTCCACCCCTGCACCACCCCAAGGATGTGAGTGAGAATTCTATTCCAAAGCCCAACCCAATATACCTTATCCCTCAAGGTTGAGGAAAGAGAAGTTGAAGAACAAGGATGATATTCAGGTTTCTAACTTTCTCAAAATGTTTAAACAACTGAATTTCAATATCTCCTTTGCTGAGGCTCTCGCTCACATGCCGAAGTATGCGAAAATGTTTAAAGATCTTCTCAGTGATAAGGAGAAACTCCTTGATATCACTCAGACCCAACTTAATGAGAATTGCTCTACAGCCTCTTAAGGAAATTACCAACCAAACTTGGTGATCCGGGTCATTTCTTGATTCCTTGCAACTTCCCGGGGTAGAGAATTGTATGGCCCTAGCCGATCTAGGTGCTAGTATCAACTAATGCCTTTAAGCGTTTGGAAACTGTTGATCCCAAACTTAGATCGATTAGCTTTGTGTATACGAGATTAGATCAAGTATAACACGTAGAGAAACCTTTGTATATGCTTTGTAGATCTAAGTGTTATGCGGAATTTAACACTTAAACAAGAACACACAAGATATAAACAAACTTTCACTTTGATTATCAATGTCGAACTTGCTTACAATGAAAGATGTTTATGAACGAAAACTTATGTAAAACTTGATATTGAACATTAACCTAAAGGCCTTCTTTATAGACTAAGAAGCCTTGTACAATAAGCTTACGTATCAACTATTCTAGGTAAAGATAAACATAGAAAATACATTGTCGTTTCTATCCTTACTAGAAGTATTCTAGAATATAATAAACGTGTAGATCATATCTTCCATCAGTGCTTGTCTTCAATGTTGTCAACGCTTGACTTCAACTTGTCAACGCTTGAGTTGTCAGCGCTTGTTTTGTTCTTGTCAATGCTTGAATTGTTCTTGTCAGCACTCAAGTGATTTGACCTTAATTTATTCCCAACAATCCTCCCCTAACTTGATATCCACTCTTATGATCAAGTTTCTGAATAAACATTAAGAACTTGGAGGAGTCTGACAAATCTTGTCATACTGATAATGAATAAATCTGATCAAATCCTTTGCCACGTCACTTAAATAATCTATCTCCAGCTGAGTGTCCTTCATCTTTTCCAAAACAGCCTTGGATATGAAATACTGAGAATCCACAAGTAGATACTCAGCAAACTTTGTAGAACTCAAATGGTATACACCAGCAGCTGAATATAACCTCCATTGAAGACCACTGAGGTCATCTTCAAGATCCTTCCAAATTTCAGAATCTTCCTCTTTTGTCCCACACATTCTTTTGAATGTGGTCCAAAGTTTTATTCCATTAGCTGAAGTTGGTGCTTCAGCCTCATACTTGGTCTCCAGCAACCTCCAAAGGTCCACCAAGTCTTCTCTATCACAACTTGCAAATAAAGATATGAGAGTGGTAAAAGTGTGTACCTCCTTGCCAAATCTGCCAATCTTCCAGAATCCACATTCATCCTCATCATAATTCACAATTGGATTCCTGGAATCTAATGGTAACACCTGCACCATATCTGAAGCTTCTAATGGGGAGAGCTTGAGGCTCTTTCTTATAACTGCTTCACTTGGATATAGTGGATCCATATCTTTTGGAAACTCAAGTTTAAATCCCTTCTTCACTGGTCTGGGATTTATCATAGCTTTCTTGATTTCCATTTCTTCTGCAAGTTGCTCCTTTCTTTCATCTGAAAGAAGTCTGAGAGTGTTTGCTTCCTGCACTCTCACCCAAATAGGATAAGCCCTATGTTCCAACTCATCAAATGTCAAAGCCTTCAACTTCTGATATGTCCATCCAACTCCATGACATCTGAGCAACATAAAATAGAGCTCTCTTCTATCCCTTTTCAACTTTGAGAGAATATTGCTTGCTTTGTGCTTCAAAATCACCTTACAATCCTTCTGAACTCTAAGAAGAAGCTCCAAACCCCATATTTGATCTGAAATGGTCAAGTCTGGATTATCCATGCAGCTTTCCTCCCAAGAATTGTACATTTGAACCACCTCTGGCATGTCAAAGTCAACCTGTAATTTCAATTCTCTCAACTTTTCCCTAGCAAGCTCATCACCATACTCAAGCCTTTCAGGTTCTATAATCATCACACTTGAGTCTGAGCTAGCTCCATCACTTTCTTCTTCAGAAGTCACAACAAATGGTGACTTTTCCTTTTCACCTTGTTCCATCATTTGTTCAGCCAATCTTCTATCAAATTCAACTTGGGCTGCATCCTTTGGAACAATTTCTTCTACCAATTTACCCTTACCCTTATCTGATGGTGCAATGGTTGGTAAGGTAGATGGTAATACCTGAGTAGAAACTTCCTTGATGATAGATGATGACTGGAATACATCACCTTCATGTGCAGGTCTGTCAACGCCCAAATTTCCTCTATCAGCGCCCAAAATACTTCTATCAGCGTCCAAATTTGTCTTGTCAACGCTCAAATATTTTCCCTCAGCGCCTTGTGTAACCTCTCTCAACATAGCTGTAAATGATAAATTTAGATTGGTTGGAGAGATTAAGGACGTATCAAAACCTGTTTGTTCCTTCAAAGTTGTAAGGGCTTCAGCAACATCCATTGATTGACCATCTTGGCTGCCCTTATCACTCAGATTTCTTTGATCTTCCTCCCCTTTGGAAGACTCCTCCATACCCCTCCTAGCATGATCACTCTCCAAAACAACAATCCTCTCCCTCAATTGCTTGAGTTCAAGGCCTTGAGAGCTGACAATTTGTACTAAGTCTGCATTTTGCTTTTGCAAGCTAATGCAAACTGCCGTCAATTCCAAAAGAGTCATTGGTTCCAGTCTGCCCTCTTCTGAAATGGGAATTTGACCTCCCAAGTCAGATTCATTGGGTATGGATGAGGACTTAATTATGGTGGGACTGCCTTGGCCAGCATCTAAGACAGAACCAATAGTCCCAGCCTCATCCAGGTCACCAGCCACACTTGTGGTGGTGGTTCTCTTTGCTTCATGGCTAGGACCACCAGAGGAGAACACTCCAGTAGTCCTTTGGCGTTTCATCAACCTAGATTCAGGTGGTGTGGAAGATGGTGTGGAAGAATGGGTAGATGTGGGTTGGTTAAGGGGTGTTTGGGATTGTGAAGGTTGTGTGTCAGCGTTGGAAATAGGCACATCAACGCCAACATTTGATGTGTCAGCGTCAAAGGGTTCTTGGTCAATTTGCATTTGTTCAGGTGAGGGTAAAGGTTCAGGAATGGGTTCAAGTTATGGTTGAGGGTCAATTTGAGGTTGGGGGTCTGGTTGGGGTTGTGCTGCTGCAATAACAGCAAGCATGGCTAGGGTTAAAGGTAAGTCTCTATGGGGTGGTGAATTCATCTTCGTAAAAATAGCTTTCTTTTGCTCAGGGATCTTATAAAAATCATTGTGATCCCTTGAGCAGTAACCTTGATCATCAAAAATCATTTGTAGAAAACGGGGATAAGCTAAAATCATTTTTGTCCCCTTGTTTTTACACATCCCTTCAAAAATCATTTTAGAATAGTTATATTTTTGCCCTGTTGCAATGCACACAATAGCACTGGCAATGGATCTATTGATCTCATTGTGTGCAGTACATTTGGGACTCAAACATTGAAGAAGGATGTGGATGAGGTACTTCCAGGCTGGGGGAAATTCCTGCTTATGATACTTATTAAGAGTACCTTCATCAGGAAAAGGATATCCCAAAGCCCTAAGCCCTTGTTCTATTTCATTTATGGGAAGGATGGCTACACCATAAGCATCATCAAGATGCAAGGCTTGGCGTACCAAGGCCTCAGTAACCACCCAAGACCTCCCATGAACAATAGAAGTCAATGTGGTCACTCCATTAACTGTTGAGGAACTAACAGTGTTCCAAAACTACTTAATGTGTGTGACTGGAATGAGTGGTGCATGAGAAAGAGCATACCTTAGTGGGGATGCGTTCAAATACACCACCATTTGTGTGTATTGAGGAAACAAATCATTATCAGCAACAAGATAAGCAATCATGTTGTGTTGAGACTTGAACCCCAAATCCAATTCTGCTGAGTTAAACTTTGGTGCCATTGATGAAAGCTGGTAATTTGAAGTGTAGAAGATGAAGTTGATAAGAGAAAAGTGTTAGACAAGAATTATAGATACCCTGTTTAAAATAGGAGCCAAATTTATAGGAGAGAAAGAATGCATGTGATTGGCCCAAAAATAGGCAAAGATTTTCAAAAACTAATCATGAAAATATTGAAAAAGTTATAAGTTATCCCATGCATTAAATGAAAGTAACAACTCCTAAAATTACGGCTTGAAAATATGTCAAAAAGTAACAACTGGGTAGGTCCCATTGAGTGTCAACGGTCAAAAATAACCTATCAACGTCCAACGGCTATAATCTTGTCAACGTTCGCCTAAAGCCATGTCAGCGTCCAATTTGGTCACAACAACGCTTGGAAATTTCTTGTCAGCGTCCAAAAATAAAATTGTTTAAAAAGTGAAAAATGACCTTAAAAAGTAATTTATCCTAGAGAAGATAACCAAAAGATGATAATTATTATAGGGCGGCAAGCACTGTCCAGTTATGCACACTTACATAAGCAAGATAGACATAACAGTCCTCTGGTGTCCCTTGCTAACCAAAATTCTTAACAACAAAGTTACCTTATAAAATCCTTGTTACTCCCAGGTAAATCCCATATCAAAATTATTCCCAAGTCTCCCAACAGACCACAACCAATTCTAGGCCAAAAATGTCTTGGCAGCATGCAAAGTTGATATACTATGCATGCTACAGTGCCTCATGGTTTAGTAAAACTAACCCATACTCACCTATGGACACAATCTAGAATTCTGATAAGAGTATCATATGGATACCCAAAAATCCTAAAGGTTCCTAAAACCTCCCCTTAAATGATGATACAAAAAGTTTGCTAAAATCATGCATGAACATAAAAAATTTATGTCAAGATAGGAATGAAACGTTCCAACCATCATCCATAAATAAAAACTTGTCCAAATGCTTCTCCATTAGTCCATAAGCAACTCTGTATACAATGGTATACTGCTAACACCATCTGCACATTTAGATTGAAAACCACAAAACTAACATTGTTGCTGACAACGCCCCGCTAACACATGACAGCGTCGAGGGAAGCTTTGTCAGCGTTAGAAAATTATATTGCTGACAACGTTGCAAAAACACTTATCAGTGTTCAAGCAACCTTTGTCAGTGTTAGAAAAATATAGTGGAAAATCTAAATCATCAATAAGGCCAATAATAATGCATCATCCTGTACATACTTTTACAAAAAGAATCCAAAACACATATTAAGTGAGATTAACCATTCCAATACTTGTTACTAAGTATTGAAATCTTCCAGCATCAAAAGGTTTAGTTAATAAATCTGACACATTTTCCTCAGTGTCAACCCTATCTGGTTGTATTAAACCTTTCTCAAAGCAATCTCTTATAAAATGGTGTCTAATTTCTATGTGTTTAGTTTCAGAATGATGTACAGGATTCTTAATGATGCATAGAGTACTATTATTGTCAACAAATATCTTAGTATGCATGAAATTATACCCATAGTCCAACAGCTGGTTCTGAATCCACAACATGCAGCTGCAGCCACATACTCTGCTTCAGTTGTAGAATTAACCACCACTGTTTGTTTCTTGCATTGCCAAGATATTAACCTGCTCCCAAGAAATTGACATCCACCAGTTGTGGATTTCCTATCAAACTTATCACCTCCATAATCACTATCTGAATATGCAATCAGCTCCAATGGTGAATCCTTTGGGTACCACAAACCAAGATTAGGATAGCATATTAGGTACCTAAAGATCCTCTTCACAGCATAAAGGTGACATTCTTTGGGAGTCACTTGATGGCGTGCACAAGCACACACAGCAAACATAATGTCAGGTCTGGAGGCAGTAAGATACATCAAGGATCCAATCATGGATCTATAATGCCTGACATCAACATCTTTCCATCTCCAATCTTTCCCCAAGGGTGTTCTCTATCCATAGGAGTAGTATCCCTCTTTTCATGTGGAGAAAAGCCAAACTTCTTCAAGATTTCAGCAACATATTTGTCCTGGGAGATGAAGATACCATCCTCTTTCTGCTAAACTTGTAAACCAAGAAAGAAGTTCATCTCCCCCATAGCACTCATCTTGAATTTGTCTGTCATAAGCTTGGAGAAATCCTCACTCATCTTTGGATCAGTAGACCCAAAAATGATATCATCAACATAGACCTGCACAAGCAACACATCCTTGCCTTTCTTCTTTGTAAATAGTGTCTGATCTATGGTGCCCCTTTTGAATCCATTGTCCACCAAATAGGTAGACAAAGTACCATACCATGCTCTAGGGGCTTGATGAAGGCCATACATAGCCTTTTTTACTCTATACACTTTATCTGGATGGTCTGAATCCTCAAAACCAGGAGGTTGCATTACATATACTTCCTCAACAATGGTGCCATACAAGAAAGCACTCTTGACATCCATTTGATAGACTGTGAAGCCAATGCAGGAAGAATAGGCTAGAAAAATCCTAATAGCTTCAATCCTTGCAACTGGTGCAAAGACCTCCTCATAGTCTATCCCTTCCTCTTGTGTATAACCTTGAGCTACTAACCTTGCCTTGTTTCTGACCACAATACCTCTTTCATCTCTTTTGTTCCTGAGAACCCATCTTGTCCCTATAGGTCTGACATATCTAGGACAATCAACCAGCTCCCAAACATCCTGAATTGCAAATTGGTGAAGCTCATCCTGCATTGCTTCCACCCAACTTGGTTCTTTGAGAGCATCAAATATTTTCTTGGGTTCTTCTTGTGATAGAAAACATGCAAACAAACATGCTTGCACAAGAGGGGTATCAACCTTCTTGTGTATATTGGCAATAAACCCACCAAGACCTTGATGAGATCTTCTTGTCTGAACTGGAGTCATAATATCACCAATGATCTGAGGTGTGGGGTGATTCTTCATTGTGGAAGTGAGAACCCCTCCTTCAAAAAGTCTGGTGTCCTCAACTTCACGCACCATGTTGCCAATATCTTCTTCATCAGACTCTCTTTGATCAACATGAATCTCTTCATGAACATAGGAAGGTCCACCTTGTTCAAAACTGGAAGAGAAAAGATGCCCATAAGTGTTGTCAACGTTTGAATCTTGGTTGTCAGCGTCTGGGCTAACAGCGCTTGAAATGTTGTTGTCAACGGCTGAGCCATCAACGTCTGAATTGGTCTTGTCAGCGCTAGATTTGCCTTTGTCAGCGCCTGAAGAACCATGCATGTTTGTATCTGGTGGTATTTGGAAACCACCATTATCTTGTCCAGCAGCAGCAGCAGCAAAAGCATTTGTCCAAATGGGAATTGTGACATATTCAAATGTAGGAGATGCCTTTTCTGCTTGTGATCCAACCCTCTCATTAACCTGTGTACCTGAAACATCAACAACTTGTTCCTCCACAACATTTGAAGTTACCTTCACAATGTCTGGATTAGTGACAGGCATATAGTTTAAAGTTCTAGATAAGGGTTCCAAATCAAACAACCAATTAGGACCACTAGGTCTATTCTCTAAGAACCTAACATGTACTCTCTCAACTATCCGTTTGTCCTCTTTAAGATAAACCCTATAACCTTTGCTCTGCACTGAATACCCCATGAAGTAACCCTCATCACCTTTTGCACTAAATTTCCCTAAGGCATCACAAGTATCTAGTACTACTACATGACAACCAAAAGGTCTGAGAAAACCAATATTAGGTTTTCTTCCCCAAAGTAACTCATAAGGTGTTTTGTTCTGAATTTTGTTAACCAATGCTCTATTTTGCACATAGCATGCTGTATTAACAGCCTCAGCCAGAAAGGCTATTGGAAAGTGAGCATCAGCCAACATTGTTCTGGCTGCTTCAATTAGGGTTCTATTTTTCCTTTCAGCAACCCCATTTTGTTGTGGGGTTCTAGCAATGCTAAATTGCCTAGTAATTCCTTTCCTGGCACAAAAATCATCTAGCTTCTTGTTCCTAAATTCTCCACCATTATCACTCCTAAGCATTTTAACCTGATTTCCAGACCTTTTCTCAATCTGAGTGATAAAATCAATAAGAACATCAGCTGTGTCACTCTTCATAGCTAGAAAGAATGTCCAAGTGAACCTAGAAAAGTCATCTGTGACTACAAAGCAATATGACTTACCATTCAAACTTTCTATATTTGTTGGACCAAAGAGGTCCATGTGAAGCATATGAAGAGGTCTGGAACTAGTATGTACCTGTTTGGACTTGAATGAGACCTTGTGCTGCTTGCCTTTAAGACATGCAACACAAGAGTGGTCATTGTGGAAGGCCTTCTCAGGCAAACCATCAACTAAACCAAGCCTCACAAGTCTATTTATATTTTTAAAATTTATGTGCCCTAGTCTCCTGTGCCACAAATTACTTTCATCTACTGAGGCCTTAGCATAAAAACAAGACATATTGGTATTCACTTTGATCCCATTTAAATTCACATTATATATGTCCTTATGCCTAGGTGTTCTATACTCAATATACTTCTCATCAGGGATCTTAAAATCCTTGCTTAACACCAAACACTCAGTATCAGTGAAAAGAACCTTATTTTTGTTATCACAAACTTGTGATACACTAAACAGATTATAATCAAGTTCTTTTACCAGGAAGACGTTCTCAAAACGCAGATTGTTGGTGAGAAGGATTCCTTTGCCTGTAATGGTGCCATAGCCCCCTCCAAAGTATACCTTATCACCATCTTTAATAGGAGTGAAGTTCGTCAGATAGTCTTCCTTTCCTGTCATGTGCCTTGAGCATCCACTATCCCAATATCCATAATCATTGATCTGTCTTTGAATGCCCTGCACATAATGAAAACAAATTAGTTTTCTTTGGGAACCCAAGTCTCAGAAGACTTGGATTCATCTGGTTGTTCAATAAGAACAGACTTAGTTCTCACAACAACCCCATTCTCATCCTTTTTAGGATGAAATACCCAGTTAACCCCAATAGGTTTTGTAATGACCTTTGAAATGTAATTAAATCTATTGCAAGTCATTGAAATTCCATTATCATTAGGGTTTTGATCTTTCTTGGGTCTCCATGTTAAGCTTGAAGAAGCTTTAGACCCCTTACCTTGTGGCTGCAAATATTTAAGTCTGGTCACGTTTCTATCAGCGTTGGATTTTGTCCTGTCAACGCTGAAATTACCCTTGTCAGCGTTGAACCTAGGGTTTGCTACAGGAACCCATTGCCTATTTGACCAGGTGTTTGTCTTTTGAAAAGGTCTTTGTCCATGAGTGTTAGACCTTCTAGAAAAGAATGGGGCAGGTCTAATCACTTGTGGACTTTGCTGCAGACAAGGTTTGGGTCTGACAACGTTTGACTTCCTAACAACGTTGACTTTCTTCCTATCAGCGCTGAAATTGTTCCTATCAGCGCTGGCTTTGGGAGCGTTGACACACTTGTATGCCAAATGTGAAAAGCTTCCACAAGTGTAACAGGCTTTCTTAGACACAACTTTAGGTCTAGTAGAGAAGAAACCTGTTCCATGATTGCTAACTTGGCTCTTGGGTGACCTATTATTTCTATACATCTCTGCATATTTAATGGTAGGTCTTCTAATAGTGTTTGAGCCTAGGTCAACAGCTTTACCAGTGATTGGATGAGTAACCTTAATGGGTGGTGATTCATTGGGACTTTCACATAGCAAACCTCCCTTAACAAATAAAGTAGGGTTAGCTTTCTTCCACTCATTTAGGTCAGTCAGTTTTTGTTGATACTCTTCCACTGGAGTAACAACTCTTGGTGGAGGAATGAATTCCTCTTCTTGGCATTCTGGTATACCAGTCCAAGACAAATCCTTTCTAAGGACACCATAGAAGTCACCAGCTGGTGGTGGAACCAGAGAGTAATCATTCATCCCAATCACAGTCATGTCCTTAGGATCCCTTTGTTTAGCTACACAGTCTCCTAGGGTTTGGGTGGCTCTATCAAATCTTTGAATCTTGAGGTCAACATTATCTTTATTCTTAATGGCCTCATCTAACTTAGTCTGTAGGTCTATATTGACCTTTGTCATGATATTTCTAATATCCATGCTACCCTCTAGCTCATGTTTTAAGATATTGATCTTATCTTTTAAGTCAAATTCCATTTTCTTGTATTTAGAAACGGTTTTCTCAGTTTCAGTAAGAGCTAGTTGGTAATTGGACAATTTACACCTTTCAGTGCTCATATCATCTTTTAGTTTTAATACCTCTTTGTTAAGTCTATCAGTGTTTAACCTACAACCTTTACTACAAAAAGCATCATCATATACCTCATTGTCAGATGAAGAGGAGGAGTGTGCCATGAGAGCATATTCAGCATGCTCTTCTTCTTCAATATCAGCAACCAAAGCTTTATCCTCTTCAGCATTCTTAGCCAGATAGCTCCAATCCCATCCTGTAGCATCAATTCCTTGAACTGCAACCATGGCTTTGGAATCTTGAGCTTTAACAACCTGACTTGAGGGTTTACCAGCATCAGATCTTCTAGGAGATCTGCATTCCCTCATGAAGTGCCCCATACGATGATAGTTGTAGCATTCAACTTTGGATTTATCAAATCCAGCTGTGTCTTTAGCATTGAAGGTCATCTTTTTCTTGAACCTTCTATTCCACCTATTTGCTCTTATACTAGCAAGAGCCATGTTCCACTTGATGTCCATCTCTTCCAAGTGCTCATCACTTATCTGCTCAAGGTCCTCATATGTAATCACTGAACCATTGGGCAAAGTAGCAATGTAAGCACAAACAGTATCCAAATCCAAACCAGCAGGTTTAACTCTTGGGGAGTCATTCATGAATGTGTCAGCGTCTGAAAAGGAGACGTTGACAGGACTTGTTCCAGCGCTGACATATGATGATCTAGTAACTGGATGCATATAAGAGTCCTTTTGATTGAATTGACCTTCACTATGAGAGAAGAAGGCCATGTTGCTGGTGGAAGATTTGCTTCCATGATCTGAAAGAGTTTCATCTTCCAACAGTCTTAGTTTGTTGTAGATGTCATCAAACGAGGAGCTCTTGTAAGTATTATTGGCAAGAATAGATCTTGCCTCAATCTTCCATGCCTCACCAATACTTTTAAGAAAGGTAGCATTGGTGTCAACATCACCAACTTGTGTCCCCATGAAGGACAACTTGCTTGTGATGTCAAGCAATCTGCTTCTCACACTACTCAGTTTCTCATTGGGCTGAGCTTTGAAGACAGCATAATCATGCAGAAGTTGCTTTTTCTTTTCTTCCTTAGTGTCTGCATTGCCACCATATGCAACTTCAAGTGCTTCCCAAAGATCCTTAGCAGATTCATAGCCTCTATATTTGTGCTGGTTTTCTTGTCCCAAAGAGACTTTCAGAATATTTAGGGCTTTCATGTCAACCCTTTTCTTTGCAATATCTTCAGTACCTACAGCTCTACCATCTCCAGGCTTTTCTTTCTTATCCTCATCAGGGCATCCTTCAACAGCTGATCTTTGAGTAATGGCATCAAGAATATTTTGAGCCTTATTGAATGAGTTTCCATATTTAATAATCTCCCAGAGTGTGTAGTCATAGATCCCCAGATATTGTTCAAAGTTGAACTTCCATAAGTCAAAGTGGGTTGCATCAAGCATGGGAATCTTGATGTTAGGTAAGGCTGAGGAGGAGGAGGTTATTGCTTCAGACATGATGTTGTTAGGGTTTTGGTGTTTTTAGGGTTTTTGAGAAAATTAGGGTTTTGGTGTTCGTGTATGGTTCTGGTGTTCTTCAAAGATCAAAAGTTCCTCAACAAGCTCTGATACCACTTGTTGATCCCAAACTTAGATCGATTAGCTTTGTGTATACGAGATTAGATCAAGTATAGCACGTAGAGAAACCTTTGTATATGCTTTGTAGATCTAAGTGTTATGCGGAATTTAACACTTAAACAAGAACACACAAGATATAAACTTTAACACCCCCAAATTTACACGCAGCGGAATACATCTTTGGGTGCTAAACAATGATACTACAACACATAATTTATAAAGAACGACTCGAAAAGAGACGTTTTGAATTCATCGTTCCCAAAACATTTGTCAGAGTAGCGTAGTCCCAAGACATCGTAACCAAAGTACAACCAAAACAAAAGATTTAAATTGTTTTGAACAAAAGGAACGACAAACATTCAAAGAGTTTATATACAAAGTAGTGCACAACATTCATTCCCGGGACTTCCAAGCTTCAGCCTTCTTGATTACCTGAAATACATGTGAGAAAATCATCAGCAAAAATGCCGAGTGAATCTATAGGTTTATATAATCATTTTTGAACACAAGCCAAGATTATAAGTTTGTGGCATGCTTATAAGCATCAGATAATAATTTGCATCAACAATAATAATTGTATTTAGCATAAATTGCAATAAGCTCATGGAACCGAGCCCTTAGACACTCCCTTTAGAGGTCTGATAAGACAGGAGATTTATTAATTGTCAGTTACCTCCAGATTATTGGTACATTGCCGTATACCTGACTTCTCAATACAATATGTTCAAACAGTGTGGAGGTCGGGCCTAAGCTTCTATAACAAGTCCACAAAAACTGAACCGGGGCGGCTTCCCCCATAGATCTATTAATTGTACTAGCGGTTAACCCATCATAGGTTAATTAACGGTCCATAATTGAGGTTTTAATAAAGGCAATCACTTAATGCAATTTAAAGGCAACCACGGGTCCATTCATAAAGGGACAAGCATACCATGAAAATCTTGTGTTCTAAGTTTACAAAACATGTATTCCTCCTCGCGGGTTTTAAAATATTTGAATGAGCTCAAACGAGGCTATAGACTCACCTTAGTACTTATAGTAGTTGAAGACAATCGCCGACGATAGTAGATGCCCGATAATCACGATAACCGCAACCTAGCAAATAAGGTGCGTACTTTAATAATAATAGACTCGAGAAATAAACGATACTTAATAAAATCAAACTCAAACTCATAAAACCACAATACACTCACAAGTAAACGATATAAATAACTTTATTATACTTCACTACTCATTTACTTTTCCATTTTATACTTTTAACAAAATCCACCGGTACATACTACATGTACTAGCTTATTTACCCCTTTTAAACTTGTCGACCGTTTATGAAACGACTCAAAAAGCTAACTTACTATATATAGAAAGTCCTCCTACAAGTTTATCAATTGAAATTACTTTTAAAGTCCTTTACTCGACTCATTTTCAAACCACAAAATCCGGACAGATTTGCGTTAATTTTTCATACGACCGCTTTAACTTATTTAAACGACTCCGTTAACAAAAACGACACTCGGGTTTTAAAGTAAACTCAACCTAATATATAAATACCTCATTATCAGTAGGTTACACATTTTAAAACATCCATTTAGAGTCCCCGAGATTCGATCCAAATATCGGCAACAACTATATGTAGTGTCGATACTCGTCTCCCGGTACACGATCATTCAAAACATCATAACTTCGCGCTCGTTTTGAGTTAGAAGCTCTACCTTATATCAAATCGAAGCTAAGGAAATTATCTACAACCCTAGACTATAAGTTTAGTCATTTTCAAAACATAAAAATTCGGATTCTTCAGTTTACTTACTGTTATAAAATGGGTACCAAAAACTTGTACAAAATCAACTTTTTGACCACAACCAACCATAGAAATGGTCATTCCTATACTCTAATATTATCATACATCCACCATAACATCAAAATCATAACAAAAATAAAAATCTTTGGATCAAAATATAATTTTTAACAAGATTTCTAGCAAGAACCACCATGGATCATGCTAAAAACACCATGCATAACCATGGCTTCCACCTACCAACATCATAAAAATAAAAAGTGCTTGCATGTGTAAAATTTTTATACCTTTGTGATCCTTGATCAAAAATAAAGATGGGTCTATGCTTGGTTTAGCTAGATTCAACCTAAATCTTGAGATAATTGGAAAAATGTTTGAATTTGGTGTGGGTGTGGGTGTTTCGGCAATGAGAAGAAAAAAAGGAGAGAGAGAGAGATTTTGGAAGTAAAAAAAAATGTGTGTGTGTGTTTGTGTTTTATTTTATTAAATTTTTAGTTAGTGGGGAAGGACCAAATGGCAATTTGGCAAGAGTTTGGTTAAACTTTGTAAATAGCTAGTTTAAAAAGGTGGGAAATTGTAACTAGTCAATTTTGAAAATATTTACGGGACTCGGGTTTCGTAAAAATACTAAAAAGTTTAAACGCACACGAAAAATAATAATAAAACGACTCGATACGTAATTAAAACGATATCGTCGAAAATATTAAATATCGAAACGATCGATAATGAAATATAAAATTATGGGCATCCGTCGGTATCGCGATCACTAGTAGTCCTCGTTGCTCGTCAAAATATTAAAATAAAATATTTAATATCGATTTCAACTTAAATCGTTAAACATAATAATATTTAAGATTATAAAATACTTCAAAAATATTTGAAAAGTAAGAATTAAATAATGACCTTATTTTGCGGGTTTTACATCCTCACCACCTTAGGAGAGCACCGTCCCGGGGCTTACTTCTCCTTAGGTCAGTCTACGAATAAATGCGGATACTTGCTCTTGAAGTAGTCCTCTCGCTCCCAAGTGTATTCGGGTCCACGTCGGGAATTCCATCGCACTTTCACTATCGGGATCCGACTTTGCTTAAGCCGTTTCACCTCTCGATCCATAATCTCCACCGGTTCTTCAATAAAATGCAGCTTGTCGTCCAGTTGAATCTCCTCAAGTGGAATTATCAAATTCTCGTCCGCCAAACACCTCTTAAGGTTAGAAACGTGAAAAGTATTGTGAATAGCACTTAACTTCTCTGGCAATTCCAACTTATATGCCACAGGACCAACTCGATCAATAATCTTGAATGGACCAATATAACGTGGACTAAGCTTTCCTCGCTTGCCAAATCGAATTACTCCTTTCCAAGGTGATACTTTCAACATAACCATATCGCCAATATCAAACTCCAATGGTTTTCTCCTCTTATCCGCATAACTCTTCTGCCTACTACGAGCTGTTAATAAACGATTCTTGATTTGCACTATCCTCTCAGTCGTTTCTCTAATCAATTCAGGACCCGTCAACTGACTTTCTCCAACTTCACACCAACCAACTGGTGATCTACACTTTCGCCCATAAAGTGCTTCAAAAGGCGCAGCCTTAGTACTTGCATGATAACTGTTGTTGTATGAGAACTCCACCAAAGGTAAGTGTCGATCCCAACTACCTCCAAAATCCATTACACATGCACGTAACATATCCTCCAAGGTCTGAATAGTCCTCTCACTTTGTCCGTCCGTCTCCGGATGATACGCAGTGCTCATATCCAACTGAGTCCCCAAAGCTCGCTGAAGCGATTTCCAAAACTCAGATGTGAACCGACTATCTCGATCAGAAATAATTGACAAAGGAACTCCATGTCTACAAACAACTTCCTTCAAATACAACCGAGTAAGTTTGTCTAAGTCATCAGTTTTCTTCATCGGCAAGAAATGAGCCGACTTAGTCAACCGATCAACAATCACCCAAATCGTATCATAACCACTAGAAGTTCTCGGAAGTCCCGAAACGAAATCCATAGTGATCCTCTCCCATTTCCATTCTGGAACTTCAGGTTGTTGCAGTAAACCCGAAGGTCTCTTGTGCTCAAACTTCACCTTCGCACACGTCAAGCATTTACTAACATAAGTAGCAATGTTGGCCTTCATATTCGGCCACCAGTAGCATTTCTTCAAGTCTTGGTACATTTTATCCGATCCTGGGTGAATCGAATATTTAGACTTATGAGATTCGTGCATAATTAGATCTCTCAGTCCTCCATACACCGGTAACCACACACGATTCTCGAAATACCGAATTCCGTCATCACGAATTTCGAATATAGGTGTCATCCTTCTACCCAAGTCTTCATCTCTCACATTCTCTTCCTTCATCGCCTTAGTTTGAGCTTTAAGTATTCGATTAGATAAATCAGAATGAGTTTTCATAGCTAAAGCTCTAACCCTTTTGGTTATTTCTCTGTCCTTCCTACTAAGTGCATCGGCAACTACATTCGCCTTGCCGGGATGATAGCAAATTTGAATGTCATAATCACTCAACAATTCTACCCATCTTCTCTGCCTCATATTGAGCTCCTTCTGATCCAGAATATGTTGCAGGCTTTTATGATCGGTATATACCACACTCTTTGTACCGTAGAGATAGTGTCTCCAAAGTCTAAGAGCAAAGACAACAGCTCCTAATTCCAAGTCATGTGTAGTATAATTCTCCTCATGCTTCCTCAATTGACGAGATGCATACGCGATCACTTTCTCCCTTTGCATCAACACAGCACCAAAACCCTTACGCGATGCGTCACAATATACCACAAAGTCTTCAGCTCCGTCGGGCAAAGCCAAAATTGGTGCAGAACACAGCTTCCGCTTCAAAGTTTGGAATGCTTCTTCTTCTTCTGAACCCCATTCATACTTCTTGTTTTTCTCGGTGAGTTTAGTAAGAGGTTTAGAAATTAAAGAGAATCCTTCTATGAACCGCCGGTAGTATCCAGCTAATCCTAGGAATTGTCTAACTTCAGTCGGGGTCGTAGGCGTAGCCCAATCTCTAATAGCTTCAATTTTGGAAGGATCAACATGAACACCGCTACTATCGATCACGTGCCCAAGGAATTGGACCGAATCCAACCAAAAATCACACTTGGAGAATTTCGCATACAACTTCTCCTTCTTCAACAACTCCAAAATAATCTTCAGATGACCTTCATGCTCCTCCCGACTTTTGGAATAAATCAGGATATCGTCGATAAATACAATCACAAACTTGTCGAGGTATGGTTTACACACACGATTCATTAAGTCCATGAATACCGCAGGTGCGTTAGTTAACCCAAACGGCATCACTTGAAATTCAAAGTGTCCATAACGCGTCCGAAAAGCTGTAATAGGTATGTCCTCCTCTTTAACACGAAGTTGATGATAACCCGACCTCAAGTCGATCTTCGAGTACACACACGAACCTTGAAGTTGATCGAACAAATCATCGATCCTAGGAAGTGGATAACGATTTTTAATAGTTAACTTGTTCAACTCTCGGTAGTCTATGCACATTCGGAACGATCCGTCCTTTTTCTTCACGAACAACACCGGAGCTCCCCAAAGTGACGAACTTGGTCTAATGAAACCCTTCTCCATTAACTCCTTTAACTGATCTGCCAACTCCTTCAACTCAGACGGTGCCAAACGATAAGGTGCACGCGCCACCGGTGCAGCTCCCGGCACTAGATCAATCTTGAATTCGACTTCTCGCTGAGGCGGAAGCCCTGGCAAGTCATCGGGAAATACTTCAGGAAAATCACGAATAACCGGAACATCTTCCACACGCCTAACCGGTAGTTCCTTCTCCACTACTTGAGCCAAGAACAGGTGACAACCTCTTTCTACATATTTCTTCGCCTTGATACAAGATATCATCGTCAGACGAGATCTACCGACATCACCTTTAACTACTAACACCTTGCCCTTAACCGGTATGTGAACAACTTTCTCCCCACATACAATTACCGCATCATGAGCAACCAACCAATCCATACCAACAATCACATCAAATGAACCCAACTCTATCGGCATCAAATCGATTTCAAACAAATGATTTGCTAATTTCAAAGGACACTTCTTAAATATAGTGGTAGTACTAACTAATTGTCCATCAGCTAACTCGACCTCATAACTAGTATTTAGGCTTGTTGGCTCAATATCTATTAAACGACTAAAGGAAGTGCTTATAAAGCTCCTATCAGATCCTGAGTCAAACAACACACTAGCATAACGATGGTTGAGTAAGAACGTACCCGTCACCACATTTGGACCTTGTGCCTGATCCGCATCCTTAACAACATAAACTGCCCCAGCAGTTTCACCTGCTTTCCTGTTCTTCCACTTTGGACATTGAGGACGAAGATGATCACGTTCTCCACATTCAAAACAAGTCCTGATCGGAATAGCATACGCTCCAGTAGCAGGAACCCTTGTCTTACATTTCTCCGCAGCATGACCAACCTTTCCACATTTAGTGCACCTTGGTGGACAATTACCAAAGTGACAAGCACCACAATTCTTACATTTCTGAGCTGGTCCCCCATGATCGGCATTATCATTCTTGTTAGTCGCAGCTCTAGCCCCATCATTTCTCTTCTGATTGTACTGCCTATGGCGGTTACCACCTTGATTACCACTCTGAGAATTCTCCCATTTCCTTTTACTACCCTCAGCAGCTTTCTCAGCCCTATCCTGAACCTTCTGCCCCATGAGTGTATGAGCCATTCTTACAGTTTCAACAAAGTTCTTCGGTCGAGATGAAGTTGTCTCACCTTTAATGTACCCAGGCAGCCCTTTGATGTATTGATCCATCTTTTTCTTCTCAGTAGCAAAAGCATCTGGACACAACAAAACCAGTTCATTGAATCGACTAGTATATGCAGCAATGTTGTTATCTTTCAACTTTAGATGCCTCAACTCATCCTCCAAAGCAGATAACTCTTCTTCTGGACAGAACTCCTCTTTCAACAACCTTTTAATTTCATCCCAGGGTTTCCTGTTTGCAGCTTCTAAACCAACTGTAGCAACTTGAGTCTTCCACCAGCTTAAAGCTCGATCCTTAAAAGTAGCAACTGCGAACTTAACCTTGTTCCTTTCTGAGCAATCACTAATCTCAAATGTTGTTTCCGTTTTCTCAATCCACCTGAATAATTCCAGTGCTCCACCAGTTCCTTGAAATACAGTAGGTCCACACTTCATGTATCCAGCAAAAGTACATTCTTTAACCGCAGCAGCAGCCTGAGCAACCTCATCCGCAGGATTCTCAGCTGCACCTGCTCCTCCAGCCGCTGCACCTCCAGCAGGTTCACCTTCACCTTCAGTACCCGCACCTCCAGAGCCACCTGCTCCTTCAGTGTTAACACGCGCAGCTCTATCCGCAGCTAATGCTTTCGCAACCTCTTCAGCAACTAGCCTTGCAATGGCATCATTTGTCATTCTCCTTGGTGGCATGATTCTGTCACATCACAAAGAGAAACGATAAAATGAATGAGTTAATTGTATTCATGGTATAGTCATATCATGTACAAAATCAATCATCAAATGCATACGCATTATCAATACAAGGATTCACAATCATTATAAGGATCAAAGGAAACTATTATCATCGATCAACAAGGAATGATCTTAAAGACAAATAGAGTACAACGACACTAAATAATAAACACTAGTCACGTGGGGATCCACATGTCTTAGTTGACTGTGACTCGCTTGCAGCAGTGAAACCTGCTTCCTCCTCATCGAAGACGTAATTTGACGGTGGTAAATTTCACAAAATAGGTATAAGGTCATAATAAAATGAAATAGAATAATTTCCAAAAATTTAAATAAATGTAGAGAAACCTTCAAAATAATTACAGGAAAATTTCCAGAAATATATTTAAGTAAATCATTAATAAATGATAATTCTTATCGAAAAGTTTAACGATATCAATATATATATATCGATAAAGGATTATAGTATTTATTTAGAAATACTTAGCAATAAGGCATACATAATAATGTATACTAAAGTTGTAATCCCAGAAGTAGCTTGAACCTGAAGTCACGCGAAATCATGTGCACCGACTCTTTGAAAAATAAAACCGACAGTTATAGTTTAGGTTTTTAGAAAAAGACCTAGTTCTCTATAACTCATGGCTCTGGTACCAATCTTTAACACCCCCAAATTTACACGCAGCGGAATACATCTTTGGGTGCTAAACAATGATACTACAACACATAATTTATAAAGAACGACTCGAAAAGAGACGTTTTGAATTCATCGTTCCCAAAACATTTGTCAGAGTAGCGTAGTCCCAAGACATCGTAACCAAAGTACAACCAAAACAAAAGATTTAAATTGTTTTGAACAAAAGGAACGACAAACATTCAAAGAGTTTATATACAAAGTAGTGCACAACATTCATTCCCGGGACTTCCAAGCTTCAGCCTTCTTGATTACCTGAAATACATGTGAGAAAATCATCAGCAAAAATGCCGAGTGAATCTATAGGTTTATATAATCATTTTTGAACACAAGCCAAGATTATAAGTTTGTGGCATGCTTATAAGCATCAGATAATAATTTGCATCAACAATAATAATTGTATTTAGCATAAATTGCAATAAGCTCATGGAACCGAGCCCTTAGACACTCCCTTTAGAGGTCTGATAAGACAGGAGATTTATTAATTGTCAGTTACCTCCAGATTATTGGTACATTGCCGTATACCTGACTTCTCAATACAATATGTTCAAACAGTGTGGAGGTCGGGCCTAAGCTTCTATGACAAGTCCACAAAAACTGAACCGGGGCGGCTTCCCCCATAGATCTATTAATTTACTAGCGGTTAACCCATCATAGGTTAATTAACGGTCCATAATTGAGGTTTTAATAAAGGCAATCACTTAATGCAATTTAAAGGCAACCACGGGTCCATTCATAAAGGGACAAGCATACCATGAAAATCTTGTGTTCTAAGTTTACAAAACATGTATTCCCCCTCGCGGGTTTTAAAATATTTGAATGAGCTCAAACGAGGCTATAGACTCACCTTAGTACTTATAGTAGTTGAAGACAATCGCCGACGATAGTAGATGCCCGATAATCACGATAACCGCAACCTAGCAAATAAGGTGCGTACTTTAATAATAATAGACTCGAGAAATAAACGATACTTAATAAAATCAAACTCAAACTCATAAAACCACAATACACTCACAAGTAAACGATATAAATAACTTTATTATACTTCACTACTCATTTACTTTTCCATTTTATACTTTTAACAAAATCCACCGGTACATACTACATGTACTAGCTTATTTACCCCTTTTAAACTTGTCGACCGTTTATGAAACGACTCAAAAAGCTAACTTACTATATATAGAAAGTCCTCCTACAAGTTTATCAATTGAAATTACTTTTAAAGTCCTTTACTCGACTCATTTTCAAACCACAAAATCCGGACAGATTTGCGTTAATTTTTCATACGACCGCTTTAACTTATTTAAACGACTCCGTTAACAAAAACGACACTCGGGTTTTAAAGTAAACTCAACCTAATATATAAATACCTCATTATCAGTAGGTTACACATTTTAAAACATCCATTTAGAGTCCCCGAGATTCGATCCAAATATCGGCAACAACTATATGTAGTGTCGATACTCGTCTCCCGGTACACGATCATTCAAAACATCATAACTTCGCGCTCGTTTTGAGTTAGAAGCTCTACCTTATATCAAATCGAAGCTAAGGAAATTATCTACAACCCTAGACTATAAGTTTAGTCATTTTCAAAACATAAAAATTCGGATTCTTCAGTTTACTTACTGTTATAAAATGGGTACCAAAAACTTGTACAAAATCAACTTTTTGACCACAACCAACCATAGAAATGGTCATTCCTATACTCTAATATTATCATACATCCACCATAACATCAAAATCATAACAAAAATAAAAATCTTTGGATCAAAATATAATTTTTAACAAGATTTCTAGCAAGAACCACCATGGATCATGCTAAAAACACCATGCATAACCATGGCTTCCACCTACCAACATCATAAAAATAAAAAGTGCTTGCATGTGTAAAATTTTTATACCTTTGTGATCCTTGATCAAAAATAAAGATGGGTCTATGCTTGGTTTAGCTAGATTCAACCTAAATCTTGAGATAATTGGAAAAATGTTTGAATTTGGTGTGGGTGTGGGTGTTTCGGCAATGAGAAGAAAAAAAGGAGAGAGAGAGAGATTTTGGAAGTAAAAAAAAATGTGTGTGTGTGTTTGTGTTTTATTTTATTAAATTTTTAGTTAGTGGGGAAGGACCAAATGGCAATTTGGCAAGAGTTTGGTTAAACTTTGTAAATAGCTAGTTTAAAAAGGTGGGAAATTGTAACTAGTCAATTTTGAAAATATTTACGGGACTCGGGTTTCGTAAAAATACTAAAAAGTTTAAACGCACACGAAAAATAATAATAAAACGACTCGATACGTAATTAAAACGATATCGTCGAAAATATTAAATATCGAAACGATCGATAATGAAATATAAAATTATGGGCATCCGTCGGTATCGCGATCACTAGTAGTCCTCGTTGCTCGTCAAAATATTAAAATAAAATATTTAATATCGATTTCAACTTAAATCGTTAAACATAATAATATTTAAGATTATAAAATACTTCAAAAATATTTGAAAAGTAAGAATTAAATAATGACCTTATTTTGCGGGTTTTACATAAACAAACTTTCACTTTGATTATCAATGTCGAACTTGCTTACAATGAAAGATGTTTATGAACGAAAACTTATGTAAAACTTGATATTGAACATTAACCTAAAGGCCTTCTTTTATAGACTAAGAAGCCTTGTACAATAAGCTACGTATCAACTATTCTAGGTAAAGATAAACATAGAAAATACATTGTCGTTTCTATCCTTACTAGAAGTATTCTAGAATATAATAAACGTGTAGATCATATCTTCCATCAGTGCTTGTCTTCAATGTTGTCAACGCTTGACTTCAACTTGTCAACGCTTGAGCTGTCATCGCTTGTTTTGTTCTTGTCAACGCTTGAATTGTTCTTGTCAGTGCTCAAGTGATCTGACCTTAATTTATTCCCAACAGAAACAATTGTCACTACCCGAGCTAGTCCCCACACGAATGACACTAAAATTAGCTAACTATACGGTTGCTTATCCGGTGGGGATAGCCGAAGATGTCTTCGTCGGTGTCGACAAATTCACCTTTCCGGTGGATTTTGTTGTCGTTGACTACGAGATGGACCCCCGTGTTCCATTAATCGTTGGACGTCCATTCTTGAGGACCGGTCGCACTCTCATTGATGTAGCCGCGGGCGAATTAATCATGAGAGTTGGTGACGATAAAATCGTTTTCAACATGGGTAAACTTTCTAAGCAACCTTCCGAAAACGAGAGTGTTAATTTCATTGACGTTCTCGATGAGGCTTGTGAAGAACATTTCAAAGACGCTTGTAAAAGTGGTTCTTCTTCTCTACCCACTGTTGAGACCGTTGCCTTTATTGCTCCATCACTAACTCCATTTGGAGAAAGTGATTTCATTTTCAAAGACTTTGAAGCAACTTTGGGAGATGTGGACTTAAAATATGACGATTCTCCCTCCAATTGGGATGAATACATTCGTACCATTGAGAAACTTCTCAATGAGGACCATATTTCTCCACCATCTCCTAAAGATATCTCTATCGATGATCCGAATTTGAAAACGTCTTCCATCGAAAATCATCCGGATTTAGAGCTTAAGGACCTACCGTCTCATCTCGAGTACGTTTTCCTTGAAGACAACAAGAAGTCACCCGTTATCATCGCAAAGGACTTGAAAGAAGAAGAAAAATCCCGACTTATCGTCGTGCTGAAGAATCATAAGAAAGCGATTGCATGGAAAATCTCTGATATTCGTGGAATTGATCCTCACTTTTGCACACATAAAATTCTCATGGAGGACGACTTTAAACCTACTATTCAAAGCCAAAGAAGGGTGAATCCAAAGATCCATGACGTTATCAAAAAAGAGGTTATCAAACTTCTTGATGTGGGCATGATCTATCCTATCTCGGATTCACCATGGGTTAGTTCCGTCCATTGTGTGCCTAAGAAAGGCGGAATCACCATTGTACCCAATGAAAACAACGAGTTGATTCCTACTCGTCTCGTTACAGGGTGGAGAGTTTGTATAGACTATCGCAAACTCAATGATGCTACAAGAAAGGATCATTTTCCCCTTCCTTTCATGGAACAAATACTTGAACGTCTAGCGGGTAATGATTATTACTGCTTCTTAGACGGTTTCTCGGGTTATTTTCAAATACCCATCGATCCCCAAGACCAAGAGAAAACCACATTCACTTGTCCTTATGGAACATTTGCTTACAAAAGAATTCCTTTCGGCTTATGCAATGCTCCCGGGACTTTCCAAAGGTGTATGATGGCTATCTTCCATGACATTGTTGAGCAAACCATGGAAGTCTTCATGGATGATTTCTCGGTCTATGGTGATTCCTTCTCTACTTGCCTTGCCAATTTGGAACGCATGCTTAAGCGGTGTGAAGACACTCGCCTTGTTCTGAATTGGGAAAAATGCCATTTCATGGTAAAAGAGGGCATTGTGCTTGGACATAAAATCTCAAAAGCCGGTCTTGAAGTGGACCATGCTAAAGTGGATGTCATAGCCAAATTACCTCCACCTTCAACCGTGAAGGGTGTGAGAAGTTTCCTTGGTCATGTGGGCTTCTATCGTCGATTCATTCAAGATTTTTCTAGAATCGCTCGCCCGATGAGCCACCCCTTGGAAAAAGATACTCCTTTTATCTTTTCTAAAGAGTGTCTTGAATCCTTCAATCTTCTTAAGGACAATCTTACTAAGTCACCGGTCTTGGTTACCCCTAATTGGGAGCTACCCTTTGAATTGATGTGTGATGCTAGCGACTTTGCTATTGGAGCGGTTTTGGGCCAAAGAGTGAACAAACACTTCCAACCAATCCATTAGGCTAGCAAGACAATGACGGGGGCTCAATTGCATTATACCACTACCGAAAAAGAGCTTTTAGCTGTAGTGTATGCTTTTGAAAAATTTCGCCCCTATCTTGTCCTTTCCACCACCATCGTGTACACCGACCATTCCGCGTTGAAGTACTTGTTGACTAAGCAAGATTCCAAGCCAAGACTTCTTCTTTGGGTTTTGCTCCTTCAAGAATTTAAAATCGAAATTCGTGACAAAAAGGGAGCAGAAAACCTAGCCGCGGATCATCTGAGTAGACTTGAGGATCCTTATCTAGGGGATCATCCGAATCAAGAGATCAATGAATCTTTTCCCCTTGAAGCCTTAATGTCTATTAATTCCAATCTTGATGACACCCCGTGGTTTGTGGACATTGCAAACTACTTAACGGGTGGTATTCTCATCGAAGGGTTAACCTCCCAACAAAAGAAGAAGTTCTTTAAACATGTTAAGACTTACTTCTAGGATGACCCTTATCTCTTTAAACAATGTGCTGATCTGATTATTCGTCGGTGTGTTGATGGACCTGTAGCTTTCGACATCCTCGAAGCTTGCCATAAAGGACCCACCGGTGGTCACTTTGGTCCCAACTACACCGCGAAGAAAGTGTTTGACTCTGGATTCTATTGGCCCACCATTTATCGTGACGCTCACGAGATGGTTAAAAATTGTGATGCTTGCCAACGCCAAGGCAAGATCACACATAAAGACGAGATGCCTCAAAATTTCATACAAGAATGTGAAATCTTTGATGTATGGGGTATCGACTTTATGGGGCCATTTCCATCATCTTAAGGGAACAAGTACATCCTCGTAGCCGTTGACTATGTTTCCAAATGGGTTGAAGCTAAGGCTCTCCCTACGAACGATGAGAGGGTGGTTGTGAACTTTCTGAAGCAACTTTTTGCTCGATTCGGTGTTCCTCGTGCTATAATCAGTGACCGCGGGACTCATTTTTGCAATGATCAATTCACAAGAGTCATGGCTAAGTACGGTGTCAATCACCGTCTTTCCACCGCTTATCATCCTCAAACTAATGGTCAAGCCGAGATATCTAACCGTATATTGAAACGAATTCCTGAGCGTACTCTGGGAGAGCATCGTGCCTCGTGGGCCGATAAGTTAGATGATGCTTTGTGGGCTTTCCGTACCGCTTATAAGACCCTGATTGGTTGTACACCTTATCGTCTTGTGTACGGGAAAGCATGCCACCTCCCTATTGAGCTGAACATAAGGCATACTGGGCCTTGAAGTGGGCTAACTTCGACATCAACAAAGCCGGTGATCTTCGGAAGATTCAACTCAACGAGCTCAACGAACTAAGGAATGAAGCTTATGAGAACTCATTGATCTACAAGGAAAAGACCAAGATCATCCACGATTCAAGGATTAAGAACCGAGAGTTCCATGTTGGTGATCAAGTTTTACTCTTTAACTCTCGGTTGAAAATCTTCTCGGGAAAGCTGAAGAGCCGTTGGTCTGGTCCATTCACCGTCGCCAAAGTCTTCCCCTATGGCACCATTGAGCTTTCTCAGCCAATGGTCCCAATTTTAAAGTGAATGGCCAGCGCGTAAAGCTGTACTTTGGTGAGGACATCTCTCATGAGATGATCCCATCCCTCACCATGTTTCCCTTGAATTAGTTCTGGGTCGAGTCAGGCTCGTGACTCGGTTAACAAAAACAAGCGCTTCTCGGGAGGCAACCCGTTGATCTATCCTTTACCGTTTTCATAATAAGTGTAGGGGGAGACCTGTATGTGTTTGTTGTATTGTTTCTTATTCTGTACAGGGATTCAAGCTTCAAAGAGCACTTTTGATGACATTTGACGAACCGTGATCCCGTGTACCCGTCTTCCTGGTTCTATCCTAAACTATCGTGATTCAATATTTCATATCTTATATGTTCACATTTAAATCACTATAGTTTTCCTTTCCTTAGCAAGATTTAAACAAAGTGCACAATGTCATAAGTGTAGGGGAGTTTACTCCCACATGCTTAAACTTTGAGGACAATGTTTATATTAAGTGTAGGGGGACTTCTATCGAAGTAAGTGGTCTTTTCCATGAATTTGCCCTCATTTTAACCAGAAAATCTGATTTTTCGTCATTTTTCAAAATTTTTAATCTATTTTGGCCTTGTAGTTTTCCTGTTTTATCGTTATTTACTTTCTTTGCTAAAAATAAAGTTTAATAAAGTGGTTTTAAAATTTTTCAAAGTCGTGAATATTTTGACTCAACCCGAGTTTACTTATCCAAGTTTACTCTAGCTAGTATCCTTAACGTGTTTAAGTCAAGTTTTGCTAGGCTTTTATATATGGAACTTTAAAACGCGAAAGTCTTAACTGTCACGGGTTAAGAACAAGAACTTTTCGCAAGTTCCTATAATTGATCCTAGAGAGTCGTTTATAAAGGGAACATTGAAATGCGAATTCCAAACTTGAAAAAGTCTAAGAGTTTGCAAGATCCTATAGATGACTCGAAAACCCAAAACTTTGATTTAATTGGCTAAGCATCCACGACTTACATTCCTTGAGATTTTAAATTGTGGAGAACGAGAGATGATAGAGTCAATTATAAGTTTGGTATTCTTTCATGAATTTATGTGAGTTGATTATAAGCCTATTCTCCCATCGCTTGTTAATAAATATATCTGCAATAAATAAGGTTGTACGATTTGAAAAGTTACTTAGCTTCTAGCACAAGATCGTTTAAAAGTTGCTCGGTATTAATTAGAGTTCATAGCCAAGGCATAACTTATTGAAGCGGGATGCGAAGATTGGCGAGTCCGAAAAGGCCCTAACAAGATATGAAGGCTACATTTTGTTGCTAAAGATCCAAAAGTGATGTGAAGAATCATTTATCAAAAATCAATATGAAGGATCGAGACACACGACAAAAAGCAAATACTCCCCAAAAGATCATGGAGAAGTCTATCCAAAAAGGCCCTAACAAGGTATGAGGATAAATAGATCCAAGTCCTAAAAGGAGGCGGATCATTGTATATCAAAGTCCAAAATAAAGATTGGAGAAAAATGAAGAAGTCGTGGTCCAAATATGAAGAATCTCTCAAAAACTTCAAGTGAAGAAATTCCTATTATGAAGAGAAGACCATAATTTCAAGAACGTCTCTCAAGATTTAAAGTATGAAGTTGCTGCCAAATATCGGTCCGAAAAAGGTCTCAAATCGTGAAGCGAGTTATGCCAAGATATGAACTTTAAGAGGTCCCGAGAAGCAGTTTTAAAAGATTTTGTCCTTTAGCTAACTACTGATTAAATCGTCCCACTTTATTTTCTGCCTAAATAACTATTGAAATAAGTCAAACAATGCATCCTCGTGATCATTCAAGACAAAATTAATATATAAGAGATACACCTAGGAATAAGGGAGTCTAAGTAAATAATTGGCCCACATGAATTCGTGTTAGTTTGCTAACTTATAATAACAATGATCTCGTTTTTAAGCTTGGTATGGGGAACGTGAAACTTGAGGATGACAAACATTCATGGGAGCCAAAACCCCAATGTAAGTCTTTGATTTCTTTACTTGTTTCTATCTTTTTATTTTTCCTTAAATGTTTAGTATTTAATAAAAGCCAATGTGGGTTATTTATGATGGAAAATGTAAACCTTGCTTTAAAATTAATGCATTGCATGAGGGCATTGCAATGGTCTAGTGTAGGGGATTTAATAAGTGTGAAAACACTTATCCTTTTACCACTTATTTCCAATAATAACAAGACCAAAACGTGTATTTTATGTCGTAAAAGTCAGAATTATGCGTGGTTTGTGTTTTTATTGTGTTTTAGGACCAAAAGATGAAAAAGGAAGAAAACACGGGGTTTCACGGGCTTTTATCGAAGAAAAAGTCTAAAGACGGAAGTTTAATGAAGTCAAAGAACTCAAGTCTAATTATAGAAGAAAATTATAAGACGAGTTCAAATCCCGAGACGACGTCGAGAAAGACAAAGGATTTAAATCGAGTCGACCCAAGAAGAAAGAAAGAGGAGGCAACACATGCTCTCCCCCATTGCCTATAAATACCCTCCTAAACACATTAGGAGGGGGGTTAGCTAGTTTCATTTTTCAATTTTTCCTTTCTAGTTTTTAGAGAGAGAAAGTTTTAAACTTTCTCTCACTAAGTTTCAACTTTTCTTTATTTTTATCTTTCAAGTTTAAGCTTTTAATCATCCTTGTATTTTGATTTCATTAATCACAAGTTCAAGTTAAGCTTTTTGTTCATTAATCTCTTTCTACCTTTCTTGATTTTGGTTTACCTTTGATCCGAAATATTAATGATCCGTGATTGATTTTGATGTTTAAATGATTAAAAAGCTCATCTTTTTTATTCCTACATAAGTTCTTATACGTTTGAGCTTTAAGCTGTTTGTGCTTATTGGCTTATTCGTATGTTTAGCTTGTTTACTTTTAAGCTTTCTTAAAAGTTTTATCGTTTTAAAGTTCGTGTTATAAAGTTCACGTGTTTAGATTCCAAAAGTTGTCAAATTTGTGCTTAATTACTCTTGTCTAAAAGTTGGTAAGTGCTCATTGGATTAACAGCTATTTCGTTTAAGCTTAGTTACTCTTTGTTTTCCATTACGATCTTATGAGGTTTTTACTTGTTACGATCACCTGGATACGATCGCATTGACTGTGATCCATAATTCTTTCCCTGGCTATGATCCACACCACGATCACTTGCTACGATCTGTGGGTGAGATCGTGTATTCCTTGGTACGATCGCATTGATTGCGATCTTTGTTGTTACGATCAAGACCACGATCAAACTACGATCCACTTGTTTCGATCGTGAGTGCGATCGGTGGTTGCGATCAGTGAGTGCGATCCCTATACTACAATCTAGGCTGCGATCGAGTGCTACGATCGTAGGCTACGATCTGAGTACGATCTACCAGTGCGATCCATCTTGCAAATTAAGTACGATCGCATTGTGATCTACTTTGGCTTTTGTCTTTATTTTTCTTAGTTTTTAAATTATTCTTTTCCCACCTTTTTACTTAGTTTATTTTAAACAAGTTTTCAAATCATTTACGTTTTAATTTCCAAAAATTGCACGCTTCTCGAAATCTCCATTTTTACCAAGTATTTTTCTAGTAATTTTTAGGTTAATTTTCAAAGCTTTAATTTAGTTTTTCTAGATTTGCTTTTAGCTTATTTTAATTACGTTTTGCACTTACCCTTTCTAATAGAATAGAAAATCAACTCCCCCTTTTAGTGACCATTACCTACTATTCCACCATTAACCGTGATCAATTCGATTAGATACCGAGAACGATATCGAGTACACACATGCGAAGCAAAAACCATGTATTAGTGATCATCCGGATCACCGGTCCCATCATAACTCTTGACACACGCCGGCATGCGACGCTTTGTATCCTTAGAGTAATTCCGTATGCGGAGAGTAAAAGGATCTTCCCTGGGATCGGCCCATGGATGGGTGAGATTAGGATCACATCATGGGCGGGAAAGATCTTCTGCTTCCGCCTCTCGATAATAGGGGCCGCCATAGTACTCCTCATTGTCTGGTGGCGGTGGAGGAGTACGCCTAGGTCGATGACGTTTGGGTGGATGGTCATCCGAATCCTCTCCTGATGGACCGGGAGAAGGGGGCGGTGCCCCATCCTTTGGCTGAGGACCGCTCTTGTAAGAAGAGCTAGGAGCCTTCTTCCCGGTATTCATCCTGTCCTACACGCTTGTGCGGCGATTGGTTCTGGTTAGCTCCAGATCTGGTCGTTCGGGTGAACCGTCGGACCTCTCTCCCTCCTCACGGGATTGTAGTAGTTCGTGCATAAGTCGATCCCCTATGCGTTCAAACACGTTCCTAGGTTGGGGAGTTTCCTCAAAGAGGTTTCGCTCCTGGGGACGTGCCCTTCGTTTCCTCTGAATTTCAGGAGAGGTGCTTGGTCCGGCACTGCCAAAGTTGAGCCTAGATTGGAGGTCCCTCCCTAGGTTCAACCTGAATGCAATTCCTGGGACGATCCTCCCGAAGTTCTACGTGAGAACTCGAGTGAGATCTTCCTCACTAAATGGTTCGACCTCCACTTCTTCCTTAGTCGATGGTCTGCGCGGCTCCTTGTTAGGGGGGTTGGGCGCACTCCCTGGATCAGGGTTGTCCATGGTCGAAGTAGGTGGTGGGGTGACAGCGAACATGCTTGTCATACCCATGGATTGAAGACCACTTCGGTTATTTGGTCCGCCTGCTTGGTTGCTAGGGGATCGATTGGGAATGAGTATCCCGTCCCCTAGGGACTTCCGATTCCCAGGATTTGTGTTCCTGGGGTTTCCTTGCGGATGTCCCTTCGTCATTGAGAGATTGAGATGAGGTTTTCTCTAGCTTAGTGTAATGGTCCCACAGATGGCGCCAACTTGTTGATACAAAAGTTGGGTGATCCTTGCTAGACCCGAATTAGGTTTAATTCGGGTTGGCTAGACTCCGGCTCCTGCACCAAGTGAATTATCTGGTTGGGATCCTGCACACTAAAATAGCACGCGTTAGGCTTACCATGGGAATGTTTCCCACGATTAGACTCCGGCGTGAGAGTAAGTAATCGGTTAGGGTTATGAGAATCGGATGAGATGTGAGTGTGTAGAATGTAATACTTTTGTGGAACCCTTGGGGGTTCCTTATATAAGCAGTGAAACCCTAATGGGCTGTCACTGATGCTTCGGCCCCAAGGAAAGGATAAATACCAGAATTAGATTGATTGTTATCTTCTAATTATGGTGAGTGAATATCCTCTCCTTTGGGATAAATCCTAATCATAGTAGGAGTATGATTCTGTCTAACCCTGTACCGGCCATGCCGGGCCGTGGGCCGCACACGTGTGTGCGGTTAGTGTTCATCTAAGCCCATAAGCTCAAATAACATTATTCCCACCCATTCGTGATTGGTCGGTTACGGGTAGTACCCGTGGGTCAAGTTCATGACCCGGCTGGGGACTATACGTCATCACCTGCCGAGTTTTTACTTGTTAAAGGGAACGAGTACGATTCAGTTGAGCATTGCATTGCTGCTTACAAGAAGTATGCCGTTAAAGCTGGTTTTGTTGTTAGAAATCGTGTTAGAAAAGATTGAGGAGCGGGATTGTGAAGCAAAAGTATTTGGTTTGCAACAGGAAGGGTTCCCCCAAGGATATATATGTAGACACCCTAGATTTGGAGAATGGTTACAACCAAATGAGGCATTCAAATCTGCATATCACCGGTTGTAAAGCTCGTGCTGTGTTTGACCTGATCCCTGGTACGACGAAGTTCAAGTTGAGTGTATTTGATACTATCCACAACCACGAGCTTGAACATGAGGAGTACAAGCAACTGTCAAAGAATCAGAGGCAGTTAACATACGCGGAGCAGGTGTTTATTGTCAAGGCTACGAGTGTGAATATCGGTGATACAAGAGCTCATCACCTTCTGACCGGGATCAAGGGTTCTTATCTGCTCGTTCACGACACTACTGTTGACTTTAAGAACTTCTTCCGTAGCGTCAACTGTTACATCGGGGACCATGACGCGCAAATGTTGATAAACAAGATGGAGAAGAGGAAGGAGTACGTTGCTGATTTTTCGTTTGATTATTTGGTTAACAAGGCTGAGCTTATTGGCTTATTTTGGGCTGATGAAGTGTCCAAGTACAACTACAAGGAGTTCTGTGATGTTGTCTCTTTTGATGCTATGTTTAAGACAAACAAGTACAAAATGGTATTTGTTCCTTTTATGGCGATTGACAACCATAGGAAGTGTGTTACGGTTGCTGCTGGTTTGCTCAAGTTCGAGACCACGGAATCGTATGTTTGGTTACTTAAAGCCTTCATCAAAGCGTTTGGTAAAGCACCTAGCATAGTAGTGACTGATCAAGATAAGGCGATGAGGAATGCCATTGAAGCCGAGTTTGTTGGTACAAAGCATAGGCTGTACATGTGGCATATCACGCAGAAGCTTCCAGCGAAGGTACTTTTTTTAAGACTAGTATCATATATGATGAAGTAGCATCATATATGATATTTTAATAGTATCATATATGTTGTAGTAGCATCATATATGATGTGAGAACAGAATTTTGATTCATATCATTTGGTTTTTGTATGTCTTTGCAGATATGTGAGAAAATATACAATGATCGGGTTTTTAAAGAGAAGTTGAACAAGATTATTTGGAACATGTACATTGGTCCCGAGGAGTTTGACACCAGATGGGGTGATCTGATGACAGAGTATAATTTGGTGGGACACAAGTGGCTGACGAAGATGTATGATATGCGTTCAACTTGGATCCCTGCTTATTTTTCTGACTCGCCGTTGTGTGGACTGACGAGGACTACGTCTAGATCAGAGAGCGAGAATTCTTTCTTCTCCCACTTTACCAATTATAGCTCGACGCTTATGAACTTTATGAATTGCTTTGAGACGGGGATGGAAAAGCAAAGGAATTTTCAAGAGAGAATGGATCATAATACAATGGATACTGTTCCGAAGTTAAGGACTTTTCTCAAGATTGAGAAGCATGCTGCAATGGTTTAGACTCGTACCTTGTTTGAGTTGGTTCAGAAAGAGATTTTCGTTGGATTATGGTATTGCCAGATAGATACTAAGAATGTGCTCGAGGGTTTTGAGGTTTCTGTTATCAGAGTTAGGCATTTTGTTTATGAAGAGCCTGTTAAGAAGAACAAGAAGAAGGTGAATGATAAGGTTACTGATAAGGGTAAAGTTGGCGAGTCTTCTAATCATGTGAAAGATAAGGAAAATGACAATGATAAAGAGAAGGAGAAGGAAGATGATGAGGTTGACATGTTTACTAGAGAAGATGGGTTGTACAAGGTATGTGAGTTTTTGGTTGATATAATTTTTTTTGACATATCATATTTCATAAGCACATGTATCATATATGATATTCACTTCTTTTTTTGGTTTTTTTCCCAGGTCTTGCGCAACTTAGAGGATGGTTCAGTTATTTGTACATGCCAGTTGTTTATGAGGGTTGGGATATTGTGCAGGCATTTTTTTGTGTGTTCAAGAATGTCAATATCGAGATGATCCCTCAGCAATACATTCTTAAGCGTTGGACCAAGAACCTTATCCCGGTTGCGTTGAGGAACAAGAGGAACATGTATGGGGAGAAGAATGTTGTTTTGGAGAATTATTCAAGCGAGGCGACATCTATTGTTGATCATTGTGTGCATTTGTTGAGCAAAGACGAGCCTAGGTTGGGTGCTTTTGTTGAAAAGTTGAAGCAGCTGAAGAAAGATGTTGAAGCGGATTGCCCGAATCCTCCATCGAAGAAGAAAATAGACTGTTTGGAGCAGCTCGTTGGTGTCTCTCATCCGTCGGTACGTTTGGTTGATAATCCAGGTGTTGGAACCCCTAGAGGACGTCCTGGGCGTCAAAAGCTGCGTATTAAATGTGGTAGAGAGATAGCTATTGAGAAAGGCAAGAAGAACAAGATTACATGTTCGGTGTGCGGGGGTACTGATCATAACAAGAGGACTTGCACTGGTAAGCGATTGGAGGAAGTCGTTGTCGAGGATCCACCTGTTGCAGATGCAAGTACGAGTGGATGAAGTTGGATAGAAGAAAAGTGTTTGTTTTAGGATTTTTTTTTTCCCGTTTTATTTTACTGTTTGCAGTTTCTGAACATGTCATTATGATGTATGATGCTATTTTGTCTTGATCACTTTGATTCATGAGAAGTTTTTTTTTGATACTCTATCTTTTTTTGGATAATCATGTGTCAATGAGTCATGAGAAGTTGTGTTTAATCCCTAGTTTTTTTAGTTTGTTTGCTTTTGTCAATTTACAAGTTTTTTTGGACTATCAGATAGTATCATATATGTTAAGTTGTCAACACAACATATATGATACGTATGTATCATATATGTTAAGATATATTCAATCCTTTAGTTTTTTTTAGTTTGTTTGCGTTTGTCAGTTTATAAGTTTTTTTTTGGACTATCAGATATGATACTAATGTATCATATATGTTAAGTTGTCAACACAACATATATGATACGTACGTATCATATATGATATTTTTTATGATACTAATGTTACTTCTTTCTAGAATTTCGTTTCTAGAGCAAGTGTGTTTTTACAAGTTTTTCTTGGACTATCATATATGAAACTAATGTTTCATATATGATAGTTTTGTTTTTAACGGTTTACATGTTTTTCAATAGCTTCTATTATCTAGAAATTTAATACAAGAACAATACATATGAAACAAAATATTCATCTTCCATTTCATAATAGAAAATTCGACGGGTTACAAGTTAAAACAAATTGTATCCACAAAATGCGGTACATCCTACTTTACCGCCAGCAACTTGTCTTCCCTACGATTCTATCCAAATGTTTTCCAATGGTACGTCAGGTGTAGGCGACATGACTCAGGGGTAGTCGGACTAATGGATTCCTATTAACCGATCCACGATCTACGACCAGTTGACCCCAAGCTTAGAGCAAGCCATGATGGGTTCTCTTGCATGCCACGTACTCCTTTTCCGATTGGATAAGTCATCTAACTGCTTCTAATCTAAATCAGTTCACTAATCTCTTTGCCTAGCCTAATGTTCCAGTGGGTTAAGCGTTAAAGCTTATTAAGGTTGGCGCCATGACTCGGGGGTAGTCGGACTAATGGATGCCTATTAACCGATCCATGATCTACGACTAGTTGACCCCAAGTTTGGAGTAACCCACCATGGGTTCTCCTGCATGTCGCGTACCCCTTTCCCAGAGGATAGGCTAAGCAAAGCGAAAGTCTTAAACAAAAATCTAAATTATTACAGACCAAATTAAAAATAAAAGTCTTAAACTGTATTGTCTTTTTATCTTTTCTTCTTCAGATGGCGCTCTTGGCGACATCTCTGTCTTGTTCCTCCTTTCTTTTTTTGATTGCCTCTTTGATAACCTTTGTCTTGACTGGTTGCATCTGGTGGGTTCTTGCAAATTCATAAGCTTCATCGATTACGTGCTGCCTCTTGGTGTTCTTCTCGTGTGATAATATCTTTGCAGCGATCCTGAACCTTAGCTTTAGTATTTCCTTTCTTTGCTCATCTGAATCACTCGGGAAGTCTAAAACCCAACCTTTTGCACTTTCTCCCTCATAATGCTCCATGTGCATCATTACAAACACCCCACAATCGACGTCGTTGTGCATTGTTCCCCACTTTGGTCTAATGATTGTATGCTTCCTGAGTTTTTTCGTCATCTTGTGCTAGACGCTCTCCATATACATCATAAACATTTTCATCTGCAAAACAAGCCCCAAGTTTATCATATTCTTTGGTGTGTTATTTTTTTAGATGCTTTTGAAATGCACAGATGTTCATGTTTTTTTAGTTTATTTATGTATTTAGTGAGTTACCAGTAGGTCACAATACGTCTAGTACTTGCTTTCATATGTGCTGGCGACTTTTGAGTTGTCGATGATTGACACAGCACCGTTGATGAGGTTAAAGACAACCAAGTAGTAGTGTTGGTGAGAGATGACAGGGAAGAACACCTGCAGAGTTTTTATAAGTTATATTTTTTTGAATCTATTTTAAACTATAATATCATATATGTTCTAATCCTACTGCTTTTGATTGCATGTCACTCATCATATATGATAAGGTTTTATCATATATGTTGTACTTTTTTTTATCATATATGTTAGTCAAGTGTTTACCAGATTTACACTCTTCAACTTCAGCAAGTCCTCATCTTCTCCCATGGAGGTTCTCATGTTTTCTTCAAATTTTTGAAACTGCTTCTGGACGTCATACTGTCCGTTTGGCAGCTTCCAATCAAACATGTTTGCTGTCTGTATTACATAATCAACAAAATATTTTTTTAGTTTGTGGACATAATTTTGTTTTAAAAAACATATATGATGTAAGATTTACTTACAATCATTGTTGACATGAAGTACTATTTCTTCTTTCTTCCTCCTGTGCGTGTGTGTTCTTTAAAGTTTAGAACTTTTGAGTAGGTGTTGATGACAGGTGCATCTACCTTTAGACCCGGAGCCATTGTCTGCATGTTGTCCCCCATGCAAGCATAATTATGGTCCGCTGACTCGAATATGAAATCCCTGCAAACATAGTTCAATTACTTTTTATCATATATATATGATCCTACTTGAATGATAATTAGTTTGTTAGTGTTTTAGCTTTTACTTACAGGCCGTCATTAATCATTGATAACAAACTCTCGCCTATTATCAACTCTGCTACAGTGAGCTTTCCCTGTGCTGGTGCTTTCTTGTTTATGTAGTTTGAAAGGAGCAAGCGGGATGGCCTCTTTTGTACTTTTGCAGCATCATCTTCTTCTACCATCATTACTATCTGCTTAGGTGTTGTTTCATGCGTTTTTGTGATTTGGCTGAAAGATGGTGTTGATTTGAGAGACTTTGGTTGCCTCGTCCCTCTTGTTTTCCTTTTTGCCATCTCGTCTTCCTCAAGCTTCTTTTTTTGGCTTTCAATTGCATCTTGGCGTTCCAACTCCATGCAATACCTGTCCAGGTATTCATCAAACTCTGGGTCGTTTTCAAACTCCCTGGACAATGGCTCGTATGTGTAAACAGTCTTATGAACATCTGCCAACATCGCTGCTTCTTTAGCCGATTTTGGTTGGTTAACCAACCCCGCTTCGGTGACCAGTTGCTCTTTTGCAGTTTGCTTTTCTTTATCTTTTTCCTTTTGAGCTTTTTGAGCAGATTCCTCATCCTCAGTTTGTATATTTTCAAGAGTAACCGACTGTTTTTCTGAAATAGGAGCATCTTTTCTTTTCCCATCATCCGTGGAGGTTCGCTCCCAATCCATTAAATCCACATCAAGCCCATCGTCCTTGTTTCTCTTGAATACCACCTGGTATTCTTTGCATAGACCAAGCAATGTGTCATCATTTTCAAACTTTCTAAGACCTTCTCCAAGTGTTTCAACAAGCACTCTCCTTGCCTCATATATCTCTCCAAATCGATCAATACTTTTTCAACAAACTCCTGCATAGAAAAAAGTATGTTGTTAGTGTATCAGTATCTTTCATATATGATACTTTATCATATCATATATGATAGTTCATACTATCATATATGAAAATCATAGTTTTTTGTTTTACTTCTAGTGTTTGTGGTTTCCTGTCTTTAATTGGTTCTAGATAGAAGTCGTTGTTTTTGTACACATCAATCCCCATATGGACATCTTCTTCCTTGTACTCATCTTGATGCTCTAGGTTCCCCAAACATTGAATTTTCATTTCTTCTTGTATTCTCAACTTCATCAACCGACCGTTCCAGCTTCTTATTGCTGGTCTTCGCCGCATCACGGCTATGCCTGGGAAGTAAGTTGAGTCCAAGTAAAGCAGTTGTGAAAAGAACAAGTTTGTTTTGGTTAAAGACAACGAAAACATACAAAGTAAGTTTTAAATTTTTTAAAAAAAGTTGGTTTTACTTACACACAAGAAAGTAGCGGGTCTGTTGTACCATCTTTTTACAGCTTGTTCGTTCCACTTGCTTTTACTTTTCTTGAGGCATTCTAGTATATAAGACGACAAGTCAATCTCATTAATGTTGTGTTGCTCTGTGACCTTTTTCAAAATCTTCAAAAGGACTTTCCCACCAGAGTCTAAGTTTCACATCGTGCCACCAAAGAGCATAAGGAAGTTCATTATGAAGGTGAATTCTGCGTGTTGGTCGACTGGATCCTTTTTGCAATTGTTGATGGGCTTGGTTTTAATGTGTCGTATTGAGCCTTCCATTCTTCGATGAAAGCATCATCGTTTTCCCTTTCCGGCAGTTCATTAAGAGATATTTTCCCCATCGGGACACCAAGCATTTGTTGCACCCTTTCTCTTGTTATTTTGATCGATCCTTTGGGGAGTCTCAGTTCCATGCTTTGTGGATGGAACTTCTCGACAACATGGTACAGAAGGTGTGAAGACAACTCGTCTATGGGAAACTCAATGTACCTCTCAAAACCGATTTGTTTTAAAACTTTCTTTCTCTCATCTGACAGTCCCGAGGTTGCTTCGAACAACGATTTAGGTGAGCATCTGGTCAAGGCAGTAGGGTATACCTTTGGCTGCTTCTTTTTCGTCGGACCTCTACCTTTCTTTTTTTTTTACCAAAACCATCTTGTAGTCGTCGTCTTCTTCTTCAGTTTCGTATTTTTTTAACTTGTTGCCTTTAGAAGGTGAAGGTTTGACAACTAGCATCTTTGATGTGCCAACCGCATGTACAAGCTCGTTCTCCTCGTCATCGTCGGTTTCGATTTTCTCATCCATCAGCTCATCTTCTTCTCCTTCACTTGATTCTTCCTGCGAAGGTGTTTCTTTTTTTCGGTTGTTTTTTTGCCCCCGCTGTATGTTTGCTTTTGTCTTTTTGTCCCTTTATGTGGACGTTTTGCTTCTTGCTTTTGTTCCAATTTCCTTTTTCCGGCTTTTTTATCCTTTTTTTCACTTCAGAAAAGCTTGCTGTGTTGCAAAATAGATTGAAATGTGTTAGTATTATACAATCAACATATATGATACATAAATATTTTCTTCAGAGTGTATGCTATATCGTATTTGATAAAATTATCATTAATTGTTACCTTTTTGTTTTTGAAGGGTTGATGAACTTGATCTTTGTTATTTTCTTCAAAACGTCTTTGACCCTCTCTTCTTTCTCAGATTCCTCTTCTTCCTGGTCTTCATCATTCTCCTCGCTACTTTCACCCTCATCATTGACATCCTATTCCTCCTCGTCTTCCTCATCTCCCTCGTCTTCCCCCTCGTCATTGCCCTCTGGCTCTTCTTCGTTTTCCTCATCCTCGTTACCTTCTTCGGTCTCGGGTTGTTCAGACTCGGGTTCTTCCTCTTCATATTCTTCCCAGCTGCTGATTGTTCGTCTTGTGACTCACTTTCTTCTACATTTTACAGATCAAAGAGTTGTTCATTAATGTACGTTTTTTCTGATGAAGTAATATGATACAAAGTATATTCTTCTTACCTTCTGTACTCTCGATTGGCTTTTCCACTTTCTTTGTTCTGGCAGCCATTTTTTCTTTGGCCTTTGCTACAACATTTTTATTTTTTTTCTTTAGCTTAAGCGCCAGCTTTAGCCTTGCCCTTGGGTTCTTTTTCTTTTTCCTGAACGGCAGCTGTCTCCTTGGCTTGTCTTATTTTCTTTGCAACTGCAAATGACAAATCCTTATCAAATATGTTACCTATTTTTACTATACTATTTTTTAAATTTCTTTTTAGTTGCATCAGTTTACCTGAGTTAAAAGGGTAACTTGTTTGTTTATCTGCTAAAAGTGTAAAGCTAGACAAAAGTACATCTGTTAATGCTATGTATGATGCATGACCTATCAAATATTATTCATTAGTAACATATATGATACGTTAGTATCATTATAATGCAACTTTTTCATTTATCAAATATCTATATATGATATATCATATATGATAAGTTTTTATCATATATGATGTATCATTTTATCAACTATGAAATATTGTATAACATATATGATAAGTGCTTATGATATATGTTTTTCAATCCTAATTGTGCTTTTTATTGCTCGTCAAATATCATATATGATAAGATTTTATCATATATGATGTATCATTTATCAACGATGAAATTTTTTTAACATATATGTAAGTGCTTATCATATATGATCTTTCATTTATCATATATGATGTATAATTTTGTAAACCTCATTTTCTTAAAAGATATAAAAAAGTAAGATTTTCCATATCACACATCAAGTTTAATAAGCTTTCTTATCATAAATGAAAAAAAAATAATTGTTATTGTTAAAAAAAATTAAATATGTTATACAACATATATGATTAACGTTTAGCATATATGATGTTTCTTTTATTTCAACCTAGATGATTATATCCACATGCAAGTAATATTAAAACACATAAAGTCAGTTAAAACAAAAAAAATGACGTTTTGTATGTTAGATCTATTATAGTCAGCATATAATCATAGAAAAAGCACTGTAAAAGCTTAAAAAACTAGAAAAAACATAGAATAAGCATGATATGCATAGAATAAGCTGAAATAGCATAGAATAAGCTGAAAAGGATACAATAAGCATGATAAGCATATAAAAAACAGTGAATCTGTATTTTATACCTTTTTGCCTTGTTTTGATCGTATTTTTGTCTGTTTTGTTGGTAGAAGGCTTCGTTTTAGCCTTCGATTTCATCTCGAAGCTTTGATTTTGGATCTGGATCTATTTTTTGAGATGTTTCCGGTGGATTTTTGGGGAAGAAGATGAAGGTTATGGTGGTTGTTGGGTGTGTTTTTGTGTGTGTGTGTGTTTTTGTATGAAATGAAATGACGGAGAAACAAAGATAGATAGTAGTTTGCAGGGTTTGAGCGGGGTAGTGAAAAGACGAAACTACCCCTCCGCTTTTTTTTCTTTAAATCTGGATCGTTAGATTTTATGTGATGAGTGGCCCAGATTTTTCCCCTTGTATCCAAAAGATATAAGGTATGCAAAATAACCGGACTCATATATTTAATATATTAGCATGTGTTCGCGCAAAGTAACGGTCAAAACATAAAAATTAAAAATTAAAAGCAAGTGTAATAAAAATATATTAAAATAAATATCGAATTGAAAAATATATTATTTTTTTTAAATATGATAAAATTATATCATAAAAAATAAAAAAATAAAATGATAATTTAATTTAAAAATAAATTTAATTTTTTAGTTTGGTATAAGTGTGAGTTTTTAAGTAAAAAAATATATAACGTGAGGTAAAAATATACACTAACAAATTTAGTATTTTCTATTTTTTAACATATATAGAAGTAAAATTAAAAATACTTCATTTGAAAACAAGTACTAATTAAAAAAAAGCGGGTAAAACACTCTTAATCCCAAACTAAATCAACCAAACCCATAGCATGAACATGAACCCTAATTTCTCTTTTCTTAACTACTTGATGATAAACCCTAAATCACTCCAGATCCGTAATTACTAACCCCCTAACCAAATCCCCATCCCCAAAACTGCCACCACATCACCCATGTGATGGGTGGAGACCTCCCCTGTCCATGGTTTCACCAAGAATAGCAAATCTCGAATCTACCACAGAAGATCAACGATTCACAAGAGTTCCTTTGGCCCCAATGTTTCTTGGACACTGGAGATCACTTTGCAACAACTCATTCCTCACAAGATTACAACTGGCATCTTCACATGGCTAAGTTTTGACCAAAAATTCAAATTTGTTAAAGGGAAATAATGGAAATTCATAGCTTAGGGTTTTTATTTTTCTTGTATTCTAGAAGAATCACTAGCCTAGTATAAATACATATCTGGATTGTAGATGTGTTCTTGTTCCATCTTTTGTACTTTTTTTAATTAATGAAAGTCTAAATTCTTAAATTTTACAAATTGATGTGTTCCATTTCTGTTTTAACATAAATAGTTCACATAGGCCATCTCATAGGCCCTTTTAAGCTAGAAAACCCCCCAAAAGGAAGGCCTCAGTTGATGTGTTCTTGGCTTGAACAAGGTCAAGGCATGTAAGTGGCTTGAACCCCTTGTGGTTTTTTGCTTTTTTTGTGATTTATGTGATTTTTTGTGAGCTGCCCTTGTGTGCTTAGTAATTGCTTGATTCATGATTTTTATATGTTATATATATGTTTAAGTTGGTTTTAAAAAGATTTGAGTTTGGTTTATAAAAAAATTCTTTGTAAAATCTTTCATACAAAAGTTAAGGGGGTATTTGGGATTGTTAGCTATGGGATATGGGTGACAACATAACTCCACCAACAGGCATGCACAACATCAATTTGGTTAGTTAGAGTAGTTTTGAGTTTTGGTTTGTAGTGTTCAAGTGTTATTTGGTGTTTGCAAGTTTCCATGTCTTTACATAAAACAACCATTTTACAACAATCCCAAACACCCCCTTAACATAGCGTTCTCTGACCATATCGAACAACACAGGAAAATTTGTCTAAGCTTATTTTTGAACATTGTGCTTATTCTGTGCTTATTAGCTATCTGAGTTTGCTTGTTTTTAGCTTAAACTGACTTCCCACAAGCCAATAGCTTATGGGGGTGCCTTTTATTCCCAATAAAACCACCAAAACAAGCAAAATCTAAGCCACTTTAACTCTCTGTTCACTTAGCAAAGACAGTGGGGATATTTTTCCCACTGACTTCATTAAAAGTCTAGCCACTGCTATTGCAATCTCAACATCTTATTCTCTTGGCTTTTTCAGCTTATTAGTCAACTATTTTTGCTTCTTTTCATTTTTCCTTGCTTCTTTATAGTATTTTAGACTTTCGAAAATTGGTTTTAGATTTTTCCCACTTTTCTATTATTTTTTATGATTATTTTAGTTTAAAAATTATTTTTAGTTATTTAAAAATAGATAATTTGTTTATAAAATTTTTAAAAAATACTTTTTAGCCTTAGAATAATATAAGTGAGGTTTACATTTAATAAAATCTTAGTTTAGACTTTTATTAATTATTTAGAATTTTCAGCACTTTAATTAGAATAAAAAATTTAATAATAATTTAATAAAACGTTTTCAAGAAGTTTTATTGAACTTTTATCCTTATTTATATTATTTAGGATATAATTGAAATTTTTGTTAATTTTTTAGATCAATTTTTTTACGTCACGTTTTACGTATTACATTTTCATCGTCATAGTGTAGTTTTAGCGTAATCATCTTTACTTTTCCCTCTTTTCATCCAAAAACGAACTAATCCAAATTATGTAAATATAATATTGGCACTAACTAAATAAGGTACCTTCCTTGGAGAACGAACTCACTTTCGAGCATTTACGGTTTTTCTAAATCGTGAACGTTTAATATTTGCCGAATATATGCTTTTTCCTAAAAGTGTGTATTTTTACCACAATCATTTTGGTGCCGCTGTCGGGGAATCATGTGAATTTCTAGTCGAAACTTAGCCATGTGAAGATGCCAGTTGTAATCTTGTAAGGAATGAGCTGTTACAAAGTGATCTTCAACGTCCAAGAAACATTGGGGCCAAAGGAACTCTTATGAATCGTTGATCTTCTGTGGTTGATTCGAGATTTGCTATTTATGGTGAAACCATGGTCAAGGGAGGTCCGCACCCATCACATGGGTGATGTGGTGGCAGTTTTAGGGACGGTGATTTGGTTAGGGGTTAGTAATTACAAATCTGGAGTTATTTAGGGTTTATCATCAAGTAATTAAGAAAGGGGAAATTATGGTTCATGTTCATGCTACAAAGGGTTTGGTTGATTTAGTTTAGGATTATGGGTGTGTTGCCCGCTTTTTTTAAATTAGTATTAAAATAATTTCAGAAGATAGGTTAATAAAGTAGATGGGTAGGATAGGTGCGTATTGGGTATGGGCCAATGGGTAAAGGTTTATGTTTGGGCTTGTGTAGGTCCTTAATTTCTTATGATTGTACAAGTGTTGTTAATATGTAAAGAGAGGGAGGGAGATGAAGAACTAGAGAGAGAAAGTTAGAGAGAGAAAGGAGAGGATGAGAGAAAGAAAAGATTGATTAATGAAATGTGAAAGAACAACTAACAACCAACCCCTCCTAACATGCTAGGAGGGGGTATATATAGCCCACCCTACATGTGGGCTTGATGGGATATATTATTTACATATTGGATCACGAGCCCAATCTACGTTTATTTCGTTGGAGTGACCGATCCTTTCTAAATACGTAATAACATATTTCCAACAATCTCCCCCTAAGGGAGGTCACTACAAGTTACAATGTCCTAAATAGTCTATAGCAAGTGATCTATGCTAACAATGATGTGACAGAGACTTTCTTTGGAAAAACGTATTTCCAACAATCTCCCCCTAAGGGAGGTCACACCATTTTTACAAAATCTTAAACCTAGCAAACTATGCTTGAGTCTTCGATCTTGTTCTTGTGAATATGCTGATGAGATCTTTGACTTTAGTCTTGAGCATGTTTCCTTGCATTGACCTTGTGCATTCATCACTTGTAAAATTTGCCTCCTCGTAACTTCATGTTCCACATACTTACACCTTTATAAATTCTTGAAGGCTTCAGAATTTGATACAACAGAAGACTTTACTTTTAGGCTTTCTTGAATTTGTTGAAGTATTAAGTGCATACATTATAAGCATGTGTTGACGACTTCTTCTGAATTGTACACCACAATGCCACCTTCTTGTAACGCTGCATAAGACAGTTAGCAACAAAACATATACATGGATGAAATGGCCTTGAACATTTCATTCTAATTCGGTAGCACTTTACCTCCGGTCGGTGAAGACCGTTGGACGATATTAAATATCGTACTTATGGAAGGTAGTTTAAATTAGGAACCTCCTTTACAAGATTTCGCGGGTAAACCCGTTCTCATTATTCGACCGTCCAAAGCTGACTGTAAACATAAAGAGTGAATCATTTGGATAATAATATCCGCATGATTTGAAGCCGTCAATTCATGTTCCTGGAACAAGTGAAATTCAATTAAGAACCGCACCATCGTTGCTTTCCAGTTGTCACGAGCTTGATTCATATAGAATCTTACAAGTTACCTACCAAATGCTGTTTGAGGTTAACACTAGAAGGATTTCCACTCATCACTATGAACACTAAGGTATCACTCTGAGTGTTCTGGCAAGATCACTAAGATATTGCGTAGAGGCCTGGAAAAGAATTAAACCACTATTGCTTTCCAGTTATCACAAGCTTGATTCATAAAGAATCGCACAAGTCACCTACCATGAGCTTTTTGATATTCGCTCAAGAAGGATTTCCATCTCCATTGTAAATATTTTCGTATTACTCGGATGTTCAGGCAAGATCATGAAGATTTTGCGTAGGACTCTTAAGATCTTTCTTACTTTTCACAGTGTGTGAAGAAGTAAGGAATTATGAAAGTGTGTTCTAATGAGATATTTGATGATCTCAAATGGCTCTAGACTCGATCATGCATTTTGGATTTTAGTGATCGGAGGCTGGAGAGGAGTGCCACCATTTCAATACCAATTTATTCGGAGTGAATAAATCAATATATAATGCGTTGTCTCCGTGTGATTAAAACAAATATCTTTTGAGAGATATCTGAGTTAGCTGAGATAGGTTGTGCATTGCATCACTGGGTCCATGATGTCTATATTCAATATCGAGAATCATTAAAAAATGATCTTAATAGCATATGTATTGACCCAGTTTCTGCCTAAGGTTGTAAGGAGGGCTTCTTTCTTTACACCCTTTATCTTTACAATTCTTTTTCATTCTTCAACCCCTTCAATGCTTACCAATACGTCATAATTAACACCTTGTTGTGATTGTTCCAGTGCTAACTTAAGTACTTGGTCGGCATTCAGCTACGTTCACAAATTTTCTCCATCTCTTCTAAGGACTACTATTTCTAGCTATGGAATGTCCTTGGGAAGATTCCTCCGGTTTTGGAAGAATCATTGGACTTAATAATCCTATTGTCCTTATGTCACCACAATGTTCATCGTCATGAAATAAATGGGTTGAGGGTAAGTATAAATCACCATGAAATCTATTTTGATGTGCAGATCCATTTTGCTCCCCTTTAACATATGCCACGATATCCGAAAACATTTCGCACATGTCGGGATGAGCTATCACGTTAAGTCAAACCATTTGTGATTAATTATTTCCGATATTAAATCACATTTTCTTCCCCATAATAAAAATATTAACCCAATCGATGTTTTTAATATCAATTGATTTAATAGCATTTTAAGAAAATTTGGGAAGAAAAATGCAAATCCAATTATCTTCATGATTTTCACAAGCTCCCCCTCAAACTAATGAGGGTGTACTTGAAACGTAAATAAAGTACCTTTTAAACACAAGTGTAAGGTATTTATCACGTGCAAAGATCATATATGATAATGTATTCACAAGATTAGAAATTTACGAGGTTGGACCTGAATGATGGAGAACGTCATATGATAGAAGCACATGGTTCTTGTTCACGAATGTTGGTCGCCTCGTCATGTCTGAAGTTATCTCTTGACACCATGTGTACGATTGATATCGTTGTCTTGACACCAATATGTGAGCTTGGCACTTTCGGCATCAAAGATTCTGAATGCTGGACAATTGCTCCCCCTCAATTGTTGACCCGTGTTCTATTGAAAGAGCTGTAGTCGCCGTTTGAGTAGTCGCATCATCGAGTATGTAGATATCAATTGTAAATTGCTATGATTGGTGGAGATGATAACTTCATAAAAACAAGATTTCTCTTGTTTTAACAAATAAATGCACTGACACGTACATATATTCATGTTAGATTATGTTATTACGTAAACACAATCCCTTACATGGTTATAAAGTAAACCATGCCCGAGAAAATTAATTCCCGTTGTTGAGCCAACGCTTTCTGGTGAAATGCTTAACTTTAATATGAAAAGCGGGTTACTATCTGAAATAATAGCAAACCATTTTGAGCATGTTTAAATCATTTAAACTTCTGCTCGAACTTTATTTACAACCCCGTGTCATTATTAAACGACATTTCTAGTATCGTAAATATTATCGATTCCATAAGATCTGCTCTTTTTATCAAAAACATTTTTGAACACACAATTTTGAAAGATTTAGAAAAACCTTTTAAGAAATTCTCGAAAAATTGTGTTCAATGTTTTGAAAACCAATTACTTGAGCTTAAGATGTTGAATATCTTTCAAAACGAGCTCAAGTCCGAGAAGTTGTAAACTCCCCGTTGTGAGGATAAGTTTATCATCGGTGATAAACTTTCCTTTTAACTGAAGAACGAGTCCTAAGTTGACATTTACTTAGAAGTCGTTTTCATGAGCTTGAAAAACTTTTGAATGTTTTAACGTAAAGCTCATGGCCGAGAAAGGTGAATTTCTGGTTATGAAGAAAAGTTTTCTTATTTAAAAGATACAATTCCCTTTATGAGCTTAAAACTTGGAATGTTTTAATACAAGCTCATGACGAGAAAAGTGAATTTCCCGTTACGAGGATAAGTTATCATTAAAGATAAACTTTCCTAAAATTTTAGTCCGAGTTACAGTTTGATATTTAAATGTAAGTCATTGTGCATGAGCTTAAAAAACTTCGAATATTTTTAATATAAGCTCATGCCCGAGAAAAATTAATTTCACGTTGTAAGGATAAGTTTATCATCGACGATAAACTGACCTTTTGTTGAAGTCCGGGGCATAATCTGAAATGTGATTATACGCCATTTACACGATCTTAAAAACCTTTGAATAGTTTTAATGTAAGCTCGTGTACGAGAAAATTTTAATTTCTCGTTAATGAGGATAAGTTTATTATCGGCGATAAACTTTTGTTTCTTTAAAGCGCAGGTTACAATCTGATATGTGACTGCAAACCGTTGTGCATGAGCTTAAAAACTTTGAATGTTTTTAACATTATCTCATGTCCGAGAAAAATTAATTTCTCGTTGTGAGGGTAAGTTATCGTTGACAAGATAAACTTCCCTTTATTTGAAGTCCGAGTCATTGTCTGACATTTAACAATGAACCATTGTGCATGAGCTTAAAACTTTGAATGTTTTTAATATAAGGTCATGCTCGAGAAAAATTAATTTCTTGTTATGAGGATAAGTTTATCATCGGCCATAAACTTTCCATTATTTAAAGAGCGGGTCACAGACTATGATTGACTATGAGCCATATACACGAGCTTAAAACCATTGAATAGTTTTAATGTAAGATCGTGTCCAAGAAAATTTTATTTTTCATTTTGAGGGTAAGTTATCGTTGAATAGGTAAACTTCCCTTTATTTGAAATCCGGGTCATCGTCTGTCATTTAACGAGGAGCCATAAACACGAGCTTAAAACCGTTGAATAGTTTTAATGTAAGCTCGTGTCCGAGAAAATTTAATTTCTCGTTTGTGAGGATAAGTTTATCATCGGCGATAAACTTTCCTTTCTTTGATGAACGGGTCACAGAATGTGATTTATCTATGAGTCATATACATGATGTAAGCTTAACCGTAGATCCCCTGAGACACTTGTTTCTCTGATATCTGCTTCTTTAGTAACCAAACTCTGAGAGTGTCCTTAGTTGAACGGTGTACAAAGATTTGGACCGGTTTGTTTTTGTTGATACTTGACTTTGGTACCTGCATTCTCATTTGGAGTTTGTATGCTTTTATATGGGTTAGTGATATCTATCTTCGAACCATACGGGGATTCACAGTTTTCTTTTCTTGTGCCAGAGGTGACCTGAGGAGATGATTCACTTGTCTTAGCTGGCAAACGTTTCCTTTTATTGAAAACCTTAAGTTCAGGCTTAAGTGATGTATCATCCTTTTCAATTTTCTCCCTAGTAGTCTTACTAGAATCAGTGACTATCCTAGTTAAAGGGCACTCGTTTCCTATAAGAGTGAAAGTTCTACCAGTGGGGCGCCAAACTTTACCAATGGGTTTGATTTTAGCTAACCACTAGGATTTAGTTCTAGCAAGGGAGTTCACCTCATTAAGGAATTTCTTGACACAAGAGTCATGATTTGCCTTAAAGACACATTTCCTACAAGACTTACATGTATCATATTTAATGTCTGAGTAAGATCTAGAATTCCTAGATGATTGATTGATGCTCTTAGGATATGACATGCTACGGTTAGCAGTATTGGGTAATCTAGAAGGCATATGACTAGGTTTGAAATTCCTATCTCTTACTTGTATCTTTTGAATAACTTCCCTTAGACAAACATGATGGCAAATGTCATTTGAACTAGTTCGAGACGTGTTCTTTGGACTATGTCTAGGGAGACTAGAGACAATCATATGATTAGGTCTTACAAAAGTTGTTTTAGTCACATTAGGCCTAGATGGTGGAGTGACTGGTCTAGAAAGATGAACCATATCAACTTGGGAGGCAAACCGCGGTCTCGAGGATTGTGGTATCTCGGATCTAAATGCAGTCGGTTGTCTAACGGACTGATTTGTAGGTGGTTTCCCCAAGATTGATGGTTTTTCAAGCTTAGTGTCCACACTAGTTCCTTTAGTTTTCCTCAACTCATTTTTCATAGCCGTTATTGCAAAAACCTTTTCCTGAACTTGAGCCTTTAAAGTCTCATTCTCTATGAGCAATTTATCTTAGGGTGCCAATTTAGATTCTAGCAACTTAATTTGTTTCAAAAGATTATCCTTTTCAGCTTTAGAATCTAGAACTTTTTGATCCAATTTTCGTTCAAGAACAACGTTTGACTTTTCAAGTTTTTCAAAATATGTTTCAAATTTTTTGTATTCTTTGAAAATTCAAGTTTGGCATCCTCAAGATCTCTAGATTGCTGAGCTACCATCATTTCGAGCTCTTTAACCTTGGAATCAGAAGCAGTTAATGAAACACTCATAAGGCAATTATCGTGATTGTTAGCATTTTGAACACTTTCTCCCCCATTATGACGCACATCGGATGAATCAGAAATGGTATCGCTATCACTCTTTTCCATACCATGTTTGTCATAATTAGGTTCGAAATGCTCAATATGTGGCATTTCATCAGCATATACATCATATACAACATTACATTGTACCATGTTTGTAGGCTCTTCGTCATAAACGGGTATGGTGTCATCATAAGTGATGTCTGTAACATTTCATGCCGTGCTGCTGATATCATGCTTTGCTATTGATTCCATGCCCTTGCAATCTTTAGGATCCAAATTGTCAACCGTATGACCATTTTCCTCTTACATCGTAGATACTTGCACTCCATTATCATACGCTTGCTGAAGTCGGGATCTTTCATAAATCGAAGACGAGACCGATGTCATGAGTTTCAATATTGTACCATGGAAATCTCGAAGCTCGGTATGTGTATCTCGAAGAAATGACTGGCAAATCAATGAACTTTCAGACTTGACGATGTTGAATTGGAGGAAAGGCGTGAGTTGTGTCACAAGAGCCATATATGCATGTACCGATGCAGAGTGATTAAAGTCTTTATTGTGGAGTTGCTCTGCTAGTTGGTTCAAGATGATGAACATCGATTCCATGAATATATAACGATCTTGACCAAAGAGCGTCACAAAGTCACTCCCTCCTTGAATCCATGAAAGAGTCACAAGATGAGACTGAAGTAGTCGAAACGAAATTATACCACTTTCTCTAGTTGTGTCTTGCATGTGATGCAAGTCTCCCTCTTGAAATTTAGAATTCAACGAATCCATTGATAGTTCGATGACAAATTCTTGGATCCTTGATTGGTAAAATATCTTTTTCTCGGCTCAATAATTTCGTGATCAGCTCAAACGTTGATAAAACAAACCGGAGTCCAATTCAAACTCGACTCACTTCAAAAATAAAGCCCGTAAACTAATTAAACCAACCTGATTAATTTTGCAACAATCGAATATTTAATCGATCAGTTCGAGTTAAATTGCAAAAATAATTGGCCTACTATATATAACTTCGATAAAATTAGTGATCGGTCCGTCAAGCAACTAAATAACCGAATCAAATATACTATTTTAGGATAGATTTAACAGTGTCCCAATCTAATATAACCAGAACCCGGTCCAATATAAAATAAGTTAACTCGGCCCAAAACAAATAAATTGCCACAACCCGGTCCAATTACTTATCTGTGTACAACACACCTAATTCTTATTCAACCCGATCCAAGATGGTGAGTATAAAAGCCTCAACCCTAGACCTAAACATATACTTCTCCGCCTCTTTCTTAACCTTTCCCTCTCACCTACTCAAAAATCATCCAATCCCAATCTTATTTACCTCAAAACCTCCGTCCCATTCAACTTCTCAATCTGATCCCATACAACTCATGTCAACCACCATTTCTATCTCATATCTTTAGCCTCACATCTCCATCTATTCTCATATACACGCATATCCTCTTCCTTTTATGACGGATTCAAAAATATTGTATGCTACTTAACACATCCCATCACAAATCAAACACCGATTAAGCTTAATGATCAGAAATCGAACGAAGTATCTGAATGAGCCAAAACTCGAATCGATTTCATCTCCAAGATATTCTAAATGGTATCAGGTAAGTAATTTCATGTTGAGATTTGTGTCTCCAACGAAACAAAGTCTGATTAATAACATTTTCTTATTAGTCTCTCTTTATCTTCGAAAATCTAAAGAAGGTGTAACCTTCGATAAAGATCTATGATGATCTATCTTTTTCGTGTTTGATTTTTAATGATCAATACATGCAACACGAAAAATAAAAATCTGAGATCAATTTAAAAAATCAGATCAGCCATAGTACATGTTTCGAGTCAAGGAAATGGTTGAGTTGGAGTCTGTACAGATTTTGTTTGAGTTAGATTTGAGTTCGAGTCTGTTGTGGTTGAGAGACTTTTTCGAGAGTGTGTTTGTATTTCGGTCAGTTGAATCGAGAGTGAGGTCTTTGAGAGGGCAAAAAAATGTGTCGAGGTTGATTTCTTTCGAGGTTGGTTTCGAGTCTTTCGAGTCGGTATGTGAGGTTGGTTTTTGAGAGGGTGTTTTGAGGGTGTTTTCGAGTGAGTCGAGTGTTGCTGAATACCAAAATATTTTCAAGTCAGTCTTTGTATCCGAGTCGAGGGTGTGTGAGTCGAGTCTGTGTCGAATCTTGATGGTCTTTGTCCAGTCGAGGTTTGTTTGAGTCTTGGATTGGCGTCGAGTCTTGATTGTTGTTTTGTGAGTCCAGAAAAAGAACTGTCACAATATTTGTAATGCCAGCTATCGCAATCTGGTATAAAGTCACTTCGCAATGAGCTTTGAAAATGAACTTCGGAATTGACTTCGGACTATTTCAAAAGAAAATTCACTTCGGAATCATAAATCTGTGGTACTTCTGAATATGCTAAAAATAAAAAATGGACTTCTGAATATGCTAAACACTTCTCAATCTTGTAACTTCGCAATCAACTTCGAAAAACACTTCGCAATATTGGACTTAAATATTAACTTCGGAAAAAAATTGCAACAATAACTTTGGAATAACAAAGTGCTACAGTAACTTCGGAATATTAAAGTGCTACAGTAACTTCAGGAAAATTAAGTGCTACAGTACTTCGGAAAAATGTGCACAATTTTAACTTCGGGAAACTGTGCTACAGTAACTTCTGAATATTAAACTTTTGCACTTCGGAATAAACAGAAACCCTCGAGGGTACTTCGGAATAACACACCTGTATCCAATTTTTTATAGATCCGTAATACAAAGATTTTGCTAGGTTGAAAGTTCGTTTCTCGGTATCTTCTCGAATTGATCACGGCTCAAAGTGGAACTATCGTTCTTGGTGACAAAGAAGGGGGATTTGTTTTCTATTCTACTAAAAAGGATTAAATGCGTAAAGAGATAAAAAAAACAAACTAAAAGCAGTTAATAAAATAAAGCTTGAATTAAAATTAAACAATTAAACAATAAAACAGTAAAATACTTTTACTTGCAAAACCACTGATTCGGAATAATAGCTTGATCCGGAATATACCTTGATCCGGAATAAAATGAATTCGTTCGGAATATCAACTCATGTGGAATGTTATAAATAACCTTCATTCAGAAAAACAGCTCATGCGGAATAATCAGCTCATTCGGAATAAAATGTTCATCCGGAATATCTAGCTCATGCGGAATAATAACTTGGTTCGGAATAACTATGCTTCATTCGGAATACTTCTTCATTCGGAATAAAAAACTGATCCGGATTAAAATGGTTTACTCGGAATATTGCTTCATGCGGAATAATCAAAACAAACAGCTCATTCGGAATACAAGACTCATTCGGAATATTCCTTCATCCGGAATATTCCTTCATTCGGAATAATTAAACTAAAATGCTGGTTCGGAAAAAATGATTCATCCGGAATATTGATTATTCCGAATGAACACACTGATTCGGAATAACTTGCTTACTCGGAATAAATTGCTTACTCGGAATAAATGATAAAAAGCTTCGTTCGGAATAAATTGACAACACCCTTGGTTCGGAATATTTACTTCATTCGGAATCTGGGGAATGTTTTGAAGACGAAGAACAGGGAAATAAAACAAGAACGAATTTTAACAAAAATCAACCAAGTTTTTACCAAAGATTAAACCAAACTAACCACCAATCATCTACTAATGTTAAACATCAATCCAAATCAACAAAAACACAAAACCCACATACTTTTGAAGATTAAACTCAACAAAAGTGATGTCGTATAGTCCCCAGCCGGGTCATGAACCCGGCCCATGGGTACTACCCGTATCCGGCCCATCACAGATGGGTAGAATAATGTCATTCAGGCTTATGGGCTCGGATGAACAGTAACCGCACACATGTGTGCGGCCCACGGCCCGGTGCGGCCGACATGGCCGACATAGGGTTAGACAGAATAATATTCTGTCTAGGAATATCTTTATCCCAATGGGAGAGGATATTCACTACCAGGATTAGAAGATAACAATCATTCTAATTCTGGTGATTATCTCTTCCTTGGGGCCGAAGCATCAGTGGAAGCCCATTAGGGTTTCACTGCCTATAAAAGGAACCCTCAAGGGTTCCACAAAGGTATTACGAATTCATACTCTAAACTCACATAAACCCTAAATCGATTACTTACTCTCACGCCGGAGTCTAATCGTGGGAAACATTCCCACGGTAAGCCTAACGCGTGCTGTTTAGTGTGCAGGATCCCAACCAAACGATTCACTTGGTGCAGGAGCCGGAGCCCAACCAACCCGAATTAAGCCTAATTCGGGTCTAGCAAGGATCAACCAACTTTTGCATCAACAAGTTGGCGCCATCCGTGGGACCCATTACACTAAGCTAGAACAAAACCTCATCTCGAATTTTCAATGACGAAGGGGCATCCGCAAGCTAATCCCAGGAATGCGAATCCCGGGAATCGGAAGTCCCAAGGGGAAGGGATTCTCATCCCCAATCAATCACCTAGCCGCCTCGCAGGCGGGCCTGGTAACCGTAGCGGTTTTCAGCCCGTGGGGGTGACGAGCACGATCTCTGTGACACCCCCACCCACTTCAACCCTGGATAACCCAGACCCAGGGAGTGCGCCAAACCCTCCTAACAAGGAACCGCGTAGACCCTCGACAGAGGAAGAAGTGGGAGTCCTACCACTCAGCGAGGAGGATCTTACTCGAGTTCTCACGCAGAACTTTGATAGGATTGTCCTGGGAATCGCATCAAGGTTGAATCTGGGGAGGAACCTCCAATCCAGACTCAACTTTGGTGAAACCGGACCAATCACCTCCTCCCAAAATCAGAGGAAAAGGAGAGCTCGGCCTCAGGAACAGGGCACCTTTGAGGAAACACCTCAACCTCGGAATGTGTTTGAGCGCATAGGAGATCGCCTCATACAGGAACTAACGCAGTCTCGAGAGGGAGAAAGGTCGGATGGCTCACCCGAGCAACCAAATCGGGAGCTGGCCAGAACCGCACGTCGCCCGAGTGTGTGGGATAGGATGAATACTGGGAGAAAGGCTCCTGGTTCGTCCCAAAAAAGTGGTCCCTATTCAAAGTATGGGGCACCACCGCCGTCCCCAGACCCATCCGGGGAGGACTCAGATGACCATCTGCCTAAGCGTCGTCGGCCTAGGCGCACCCCACCACCACCACCAAACAATGATGATTATTATGGTGGCCCTTACTATCGGGACGCGGAAGCGGAGGATCTTTCGCGTCCATGGTGTGAGCCGTGGGATGACCCTAGGCTCACCCGGCCATGGGCGGACCCCAGGGAGGACCCGTTCACCCTCCGCATACGGAACTATTCTGAGGACACTAAACGTCGCATGCCGGCGTGTATTAAGACCTATGATGGATCCGGTGATCCGGTGGATCACCTTAAAATATTTGACACGCAGGCTAAAATTGAGCGATGGCCCATGCCTATATGGTGCCAAATGTTCAATTCAACCCTGATTGGAAATGCTCGTGACTGGTTTGAGGCACTCCCTCCACGGAGCATTGATAGTTTCACGGAACTACGCACTGCGTTTGAGAACAATTATACTCAGAGGAAGAAGTATAATAGGGACCCGGTCTCATTGGCAACTGTCAAACAACGGCCGGGGGAGTCCACAGAAGCCTAAACTGAACGCTTCAATGATGAGTGCATGTGACAACCGTGGTTTTGAGGTTCGTCACTTGGTCTTACTTTTAGGTTATTTTATGTGTGACTACTTGATTTTTGTGCTTACGTGTTTATTTTGTGTGAACGAGGTTGGTGTGATTATCGTTTATGAGTATAGAATACTCATAAGTAAATCGAGGAACGGTTAATTCATGTTCATGAGATCACAATTAGTGACTATGAAATGAAATGGTGATATTTTGGTGGTTACGTATACGTATAAGTATTATAGTAATAGTGTATTGTTTTTAGGATTTACGGTTTAGCATTTAGAGGTCTCGGAAGAGGTAATTAGTCATATGAATATTTTTCGGGATGGTTTTAAGTCATTTAGGACTTGAATATAAAGTTTATTTCAAAATTTGAGATTTTTTATAAAAGTGTATATTTTACGACTTTTACGGTAAAACGCGTAAATTTGACTAGTTTTACGGTTTTGAGGTTTTGGGAGCTTTAGGAGCTGAAATAAATTAAGGTAATATTATTAATACATATATTAATAATAAAAATAAATAAAAAACGAATTTTGAGGGGTATGGTCGGTTTAAAAAAAAGAAAGAAAAAGGGAAAAGAGGAAAAAAGGAAACAAGTGTTATACTTGGACAAGGATTGTTTTGCTATATAAGAAACCCCCACACTTATACCAAAAGAATTATATTCATTCCCTGGAGTTTATAGTTGACTTATAGAAGAGAAAAATTAGGGTTCTTCATAAAATTAGGGTTTTCTCATCTTCCATTAATTTAAAGGTAAATCTTCAAAACCCTTTTCATATTAAATTGTTTTTATGTTTAATTAATCATTCTTATGATGGATTAGGGTTAGGTTTTATATAAAATCAGTAAATTAATGATGTTATAATCATAATATGATGATCATATAATCTAGGGCTTGTATTAGATGGGGTTATGGGTAATTAATTAGTTCAACTTCTTTAAACCCGTTTTTAAAAACTGAGCAGATTTTGAGTCAATTGTTTTGATCATATCGGGAGTTCTATAAACTCTTATTTTACGATCCAAGTACCCCTGGAAAGATATTTGAAGTGGCTTTCCAATTCAAGAAACTAGAACTAAATTGGAGGTCGGGAAGTGGGTCAAAAACAGGTTACAACAGTCGGAGGTCAAAACAGTTTTGAATTCAGCCTGTTTTCTTTTTAAGTTTTGGGTTGTTTGGGGTACTTAGGGTTGCATTGGGATCTTCTCACGAACATGAGAGATGGTTTATATATTTTAGTAAGTATCTGCACTTGGGCTAAGGTTGTGGTTTAGGGTAAGACCCCTTATATGTAACAAACTTTTAGTATGTTTAAAATCAGGAAATCTGGAATGACAAAAGTATATATATATATATATATATATCGGGGCCTTAACAGTAACTTTAAGATTAGGGCAAGTGGGAGGTATTAGCTAACATATGTAAGGGTATGAATATTCCTTTTACAGAAACCATGGGTATATTTAAGTGGACGTTTGACTTAAAGTTTTGAGACCTAAAACTGGGACTGTTTTGTGTAAAATTATGAACGGGATAGCTATTAAACTTAACCAAGTTAGGGACTTGTTAAGGAAGGGTAATGGGGTTATTAGAACTTAACAATGAGGTAATTATATGGGAATAGGCTAGATGTCCATCATAGGTTGATGAGCCATCTTGGTGGTTGGTTCGGGTATTGATTGTGTGTTTTTGGTTTGTTAGCTCGTTGCTAAGTGCGAGGACTTGTGAAGAAGCAATCAGGTGAGTTTCATAGTCCCATGTTTACTATTGATTTTGACTTCCAGATGGGATGGAAGAGACACTGTGTTGAGTTATTTATAAATTGTTGCTGTGAATGTTTTTATGGTTGTGATGGACTTGTGTGTACATTATGTGATTAACTGCTATGTGATTCTTGATTGTGTATGATTTGGATCGGGGGACACGTGTCGTCTCAGTTCTTGTGGTTTGACAAGGTAGTGGCCTTGTGGTTTGACAAGGTAGTGGCCTTGTGGTTTGACAAGGTAGTGGCCTTGTTGTATGGCAAGGTAGGAGCCTTGGATTTTGGTTTGGTATGATTAATCTTGAATGTTAGTTGTTAATGCATATTTGTAGCACATTGTCCATATGTTCTTTTGTTGATGGTGGTTATTCACAACTTATAACTGTTTTGGCGTTGGAGTCTAAACCTATGACTCTCACCAACTTTATGTTGACGTGTTTTAGTGTCTCTTTCAGGTGAGAATGTGGTTAAGCTTGAGGATAGAAGTGGCTAGACTTGGATGCCTTAGGATTGCATATAGAAGGAGATCCCCGTTCCTTCTTAGTTTACCTTTATGTTTTTTTGAATTAGTGATACTGTTGGCACCTATATGTTTGTTTTGTTTATGTTTATTGTTTGTCTTGGGTAAGTGGTAGGACTGTTACCTACTTACCTAGACTCCTGCATGTTGAGATATTGTCATGACATTTGTGTCGCCATTTATGACATTATATTTTGCATTTTAGTCTTCTCTATAGAGACACCATTTGTTGTGATGATATCCATACGTCGCGCCCCATATTCCGCCATTGGTGGGGTGTGACAGAATGGTATCAGAGACAATGGTTATAGAGAATTAGGTTGCCTAGTCGCGTAGCCTAGTCTATTGCTTAAGGGTCCTTGCATATAGGCGTCATAGGAGTATGTGTGCATTTTATTATAATTGATGTGTTTGAATGTTATTTATTGTGATGTTTTGACTGGTATGAATTGAACCATAGTAAATTCATACTTAGCCACATGTTATTTTCTTTTCGAGTTGTGAGTAGTGCGGGTTTAACCATAATCGTCCACGCTAGTCATTGTCGTATTTTACTTATAATGTACATTATAGTACATAATTTGGTACATAGTAGTTTCTATCTTTTGTTGGGTTATTTTATGTACCTGAGGGGTATTATTTTCTTTTGATGTTTAAGTCATGTTCCCTAAGAATCATGTGGTGGTTCGAGTTATTAGGAGTAGGTGAATATGAAGGACCTTATGCTATTTCCACTCTTATGGGCGACATGACTTATAACTGATTATGTTTTCGTTTTAGATTTAGTCTAGGTTGTTTTAGCTAGACTATGGATTTCTGTATTCCAAGAGTTTTATTATGTTATTTTATAGATGGAGTTTTGGACCTTATTGGTTATGTGGTTATGAGCTTATGTGAGTAGATAGATTTATGTGTTATATGTTGTATTGATTCTTATAAGTGTCATCATAGGAGGGAGTGCATTGGGGAAAGGGTAATTGTATAAGTATGGTGGCCAACATAGTTATACAAGTACCACAACTTCAATGGGTTCTCAAGTATGATTGCATGAAAGAGGATTAGTACATGCTTGTATATGGTGAGATGTAGATATTGGGTATACGTATAATATATGGGTTTATGTAACGGCTGCCTACGATATGGCTATTTTTATTAGTGTGTTATATGTTTTGGGTTATAGTTGTGTTGTGTGATTTTGGGGTCACACGATATGGTTTGGTTTTGGAGGTGGGTTTTATGCTTTGTTGTGGCACGGTGAGATGGTGATTACTCGTGTGGAAAAACGAGTGTATGACGTGATTGGTTGATCCGACATGTATGGTAACGAGTATGTTTTGGGTGATTTAATAGGTATATATATGCGGATGTATATATACTACTATGTGTTAAGTTATGGTATATGGTCGTTCACTAGTTATTATAAGTTGAACGTACCTTGTGTTTGTTCGTGTTTTATGGTGCTGGAGTTGATGGAGTTTCAACAACGTTTCTATTTTTTTTTTGAACTGTGTCTTGTAGTGTATTCTTTGAGGTCATATTTCACGTGTACGTTTTAAAAATTTTTTTCTGGGTTTTAAGTCCGCTGAAATAAATGGAGATTTCTTTTGGGATAATGAAATCTTTTGGGTTGAGTCTTACATTTCTTTTGGTTGGTATATGGAAAAAGGGGGGACTTGGAAATATACTATAGAGTTAGATAGTTGGTTGTATTCGGTAAAATAAGGGTAAGGTGTTGGAGTCATGTTTGAAACAAGATGTAACATAAGTTTTTTTTATCAACACTTATTTATTTCAAATTCTAAAAGACTTTCTTTAAAATAAAGCAAAGTAAAATTTCTTTCTACTTACATAGTTTATATAACCGGATTTAACCGATTCATGGCATTTATAGTTATTGATACAAGGTTAAAAGGAGTTTATGAATATTTCACATACAATTATATCTTTCATTGAAAAGGATTGCATTGATCACTAAGTCTATTCTTTAGTTTTTAAAACAACTAGCATAAAATTGTTTTGGTCATAACTTGTTCGTTTTTAGAGCTTTTTCAGTGATTCAAAAGCCAAAAACTATGTACTCGGAACGTACTTTTCAAATATTCAGAATGTATAGTCATGGGAGGTCAGTGGACTGGTCGGAATTGTTGTACAAGTGTCGGGTTCAAGGTTGAGTTTGAATAGTAGTTTTATTTTTTTTTATGATTTGGGATGCACGGGATACCTAGTCTTTGAGTTGAGTTTTGAGATCGTCTAGAAGGTTGTTTGTAGATGGTTTGAGTCATATAGATGTGGGGAGGTAAGGAAAAAAAAAATTTTTTTTAAAAAAAAAAAATATATATATATATATATATATATATATATATATATATATATTCTTTTGGAAAGTCGATCTTTGCACGGTTTAAATAATATATGGCGGGGCGTAATATGTTTTGGTTGCCATTGGGTGTTTCTTGGATTATTTTTCGTTGTCATGGGTCATTTGGAAATTGATACATGTTTTGGGTTTGAGTTTTCTGTGGAGTCTCGTGGTTTTTTTATTTGTTTTAATTGGTGCACGTGAAATGTCGTTAGTTATCCGTGGGTTTAATTCGCCGATCGTATCTGGTGTATTCAGGATGTAGTTTTGGTTTTGTAGGGTTTAGGAGCGTTGAGGTAGAACCATGAATAGAGCAAGTAGGAGAAGTGAGAGGAGTTGTAGTTAGTGTCATCCAAGGCAAATCGTTGATGGAGTAAATTAAGAACAAGAGCTGTTAGAAATTGCAAGGAATTTATTCGTATTGCCGCTAAGAGAGGGTGTGAGGAGGACATAGTTGAAATTGCTAAGGATGTTGTATGAACGCTTTGGGTTTACGGTTATGCATTTGGCTTCGCCAAAGCACTAGCGGTTTTCATGGAGTCAATGAATCGAGTGTGCATGAACGTCTATAAACGAGTTGTCATCGGGAGCATCGACGACATCTTGATCTACTCAAATCTTAGAAGGAGGATGAGGCGAATTATGTGTTGGTTTTGGAGTTGTTAGTAAAGGGAATGAAACGTGAGATTTTCAAGTGTGAGTTTTAGGATTTAGTTGGCCAGGACTAGTAGTCAGAGATGATGGCATATCGTGGAACCAGCAAAGGGCGAAGTGAAGAAGGACGAGGAAGCATTTTGGAGGCTGAAGAGGTGGATTGGATGATGAGCAGATCTTGGCATTATCGGAAGGACGGGATGAATTCGTGAAGCATGACGATACGTGGAGCAGGGATTTGGACGCGTACGAGGACGACAAAGAAAGGTGATCGCTTAAACGTTGCAGGAACTGAAGATTTGGAAGAACTAGATAGACTTAGTGGAGCTGGACTGTTATATCTGCCTAGAATGCTAGAGGCATTTGGTGTACGATACGTGGAGAATGATCTATACGGATCATGAACGTCTCCAACACACATTCAATCATCTTGATTGAACATTTGGCAAAGGTGATGGGTGGAGTTAATTGATGAAAGAAAATTGCAAGGCCAAGTACCATCTGGGAAAGGCAAGCATGGTCGATGAGACATGGAATAAGAAGGATGAGGTGAAGCTGAGACGAACTTGAACTATAGGGATGATGTATTAGAGTGGTTTGGATGAAGGATGTGGGTTGCACGAGTTGAGTTGTCTAAAGCAGTGAACGCGTCAACATTTATGTTGCGTGGCTTGGACAATCGTAAGGAGGAAAGGGACGTAGACTATACTTCCTACATGGATAGGAGTAGTTTAGAAAGGGCGATGTAAGGACGAAGTTGGTGGAAGGGATACATAATGCGGTGGGGGATTAAGTACGATGAGAGTTTGGTGATAGTCGATAGACTGACTAATTCATCACCTATTTCAAGAGGAATGAGAAGTCACGTAGTTGGGAAGTTGGAAGAATTAATGGATATGTGAAAGACCGTCATAGGTCACTTTGTAAGAAAATTGGAATTTAAAGTATTTTGGGATACGGACTGAAGGGAGTTGATGAACATAATTGGACATGGGTGATTGATTTAGAGGTAGTTTGGAAACTCGTTAGCGATGGCTGAGTTTTCATATAATGATAGTTATCGTACTAGAAGTCGATAAATGCAATTTGAGGCACGATATGAAAGGATAGGGTGAGTTGTCCTCATTGTGGACTAGAATTGGTAAAAGAGGCTACTAATGTGGTAATGGTGTTTGTGGACAGAATGAGAGCAACAAGGGATGCTATGTAGAAAAGGAGGAAACCACTAGATTTAGTGACAAAGTTATGTATGGAGTTTCACCCATAGTAACGGGTGGTATGATTTGGAAAGATGGAAGTGTTGATGTAGAGTTTTGTAGGTCCATTTATGATCTTTGGGAAGATTAGACCATTAGCTTATGAGCATAGAATTACCTGGGGGAAATGAGTTGTATACATGATACATTTCATGTATTGGGGTTGGTAAATGTTGTTTGAGGATGCATATTTGCATGTCCGGTTATTCGAGTTTTGTGCTAATAAGGGTCTTTGTTTTATCGAAGAGTCATTTGCGAGATTTATTGACTGTGAGGTCAAGAGTTTGGCAATGGGTTTAATTATTTTTGGTTTGTACATGTGGTATCTTGAAACTTGAACTGAAGTTCACGTGGAAATGAGAGGAGTTCATTTAGAACAAGTATCCTCGTGTGATTTGTTGTCTGTGTGTTGATCCTAAGGAGTAAATCTCGGGACGAGATTTCTATTAGGAGGGAGTGATGTGACAACCGTGGTTTTGAGGTTCGTCACTTGGTCTTACTTTTAGGTTATTTTATGTGTGACTACTTGATTTTTGTGCTTACGTGTTTATTTTGTGTGAACGAGGTTGGTGTGATTATCGTTTATGAGTATAGAGTACTCATAAGTAAATCGAGGAACGGTTAATTCATGTTCATGAGATCACAATTAGTGACTATGAAATGAAATGGTGATATTTTGGTGGTTACGTATACGTATAAGTATTATAGTAATAGTGTATTTTTTTTAGGATTTACGGTTTAGCATTTAGAGGTCTCGGAAGAGGTAATTAGTCATATGAATATTTTTCGGGATGGTTTTAAGTCATTTAGGACTTAAATATAAAGTTTATTTCAAAATTTGAGATTTTTTATAAAAGTGTATATTTTACGACTTTTACGGTAAAACGCGTAAATTTGACTAGTTTTACGGTTTTGAGGTTTTGGGAGCTTTAGGAGCTGAAATAAATTAAGGTAAATTAAGGTAATATTATTAATACATATATTAATAATAAAAATAAATAAAAAACGAATTTTGAGGGGTATGGTCGGTTTAAAAAAAAAAAAGAAAAAGGGAAAAGAGGAAAAAAGGAAACAAGTGTTATACTTGGACAAGGATTGTTTTGCTATATAAGAAACCCCCACACTTATACCAAACGAATTATATTCATTCCCTGGAGTTTATAGTCGACTTATAGAAGAGAAAAATTAGGGTTCTTCACAAAATTAGGGTTTTCTCATCTTCCATTAATTTAAAGGTAAATCTTCAAAACCCTTTTCATATTAAATTGTTTTTATGTTTAATTAATCATTCTTATGATGGATTAGGGTTAGGTTTTATATAAAATCAGTAAATTAATGATGTTATAATCATAATATGATGATCATATAATCTAGGGCTTGTATTAGATGGGGTTATGGGAAATTAATTAGTTCAACTTCTTTAAACCCGTTTTTAAAAACTGGGCAGATTTTGAGTCAATTGTTTTGATCATATCGGGAGTTCTATAAACTCTTATTTTACGATCCAAGTACCCCTGGAAAGATATTTGAAGTGGCTTTCCAATTCAAGAAACGAGAACTAAATTGGAGGTCGGGAAGTGGGTCAAAAACAGGTTACAACAGTCGGAGGTCAAAACAGTTTTGAATTCAGCCTATTTTCTTTTTAAGTTTTGGGTTGTTTGGGGTACTTAGGGTTGCATTGGGATCTTCTCACGAACATGAGAGATGGTTTATATATTTTAGTAAGTATCTGCACTTGGGCTAAGGTTGTGGTTTAGGGTAAGACCCCTTAAATGTAACAAACTTTTAGTATGTTTAAAATCAGGAAATCTGGAATGACAAAAGTATATATATATATATATCAGGGCCTTAACAGTAACTTTAAGATTAGGGCAAGTGGGAGGTATTAGCTAACATATGTAAGGGTATGAATATTCCTTTTACAGAAACCATGGGTATATTTAAGTGGACGTTTGACTTAAAGTTTTGAGACCTAAAACTGGGACTGTTTTGTGTAAAATTATGAACGGGATAGCTATTAAACTTAACCAAGTTAGGGACTTGTTAAGGAAGGGTAATGGGGTGATTAGAACTTAACAATGAGGTAATTATATGGGAATAGGCTAGATGTCCATCATAGGTTGATGAGCCATCTTGGTGGTTGGTTCGGGTATTGATTGTGTGTTTTTGGTTTGTTAGCTCGTTGCTAAGTGCGAGGACTTGTGAAGAAGCAATCAGGTGAGTTTCATAGTCCCATGTTTACTATTGATTTTGACTTCCAGATGGGATGGAAGAGACACTGTGTTGAGTTATTTATAAATTGTTGCTGTGAATGTTTTTATGGTTGTGATGGACTTGTGTGTACATTATGTGATTAACTGCTATGTGATTCTTGATTGTGTATGATTTGGATCGGGGGACACGTGTCGTCTCAGTTCTTGTGGTTTGACAAGGTAGTGGCCTTGTGGTTTGACAAGGTAGTGGCCTTGTGGTTTGACAAGGTAGTGGCCTTGTTGTATGGCAAGGTAGGAGCCTTGGATTTTGGTTTGGTATGATTAATCTTGAATATTAGTTGTTAATGCATATTTGTAGCACATTGTCCATATGTTCTTTTGTTGATGGTGGTTATTCACAACTTATAACTGTTTTGGCGTTGGAGTCTAAACCTATGACTCTCACCAACTTTATGTTGACGTGTTTTAGTGTCTCTTTCAGGTGAGAATGTGGTTAAGCTTGAGGATAGAAGTGGCTAGACTTGGATGCCTTAGGATTGCATATAGAAGGAGATCCCCGTTCCTTCTTAGTTTACCTTTATGTTTTTTTGAATTAGTGATACTGTTGGCACCTATATGTTTGTTTTGTTTATGTTTATTGTTTGTCTTGGGTAAGTGGTAGGACTGTTACCTACTTACCTAGACTCCTGCATTGTTGAGATATTGTCATGACATTTGTGTCGCCATTTATGACATTATATTTTGCATTTTAGTCTTCTCTATAGAGACACCATTTGTTGTGATGATATCCATATGTCGCGCCCCATATTCCGCCATTGGTGGGGTGTGACAGTGCACGCGCACAAGAACAATGTCGGAGCTCCTGAAAATCTCTGATTACATGCACGCCATAACAGACAGAGAATTGATCAGGCGCCTCAATGACAAACGTCCAGAGAGATATGATGACCTCATGGAAAGGGTCAGAAATTTCATAGAAGGAGAAACAGCTGTGGCCGCGGCCTACCCATCCCGAGGAAATGGGTATCGGTCAAATGACCAGTCCCGGAGACAATCGGGCGGCCAAGGTAATCAGAACAATAACAAGGGCTCAGACTATAAGAGCCAAAGCAAAGGAGGGCGGTCGGATGATAAGTTTACCCCCCTAAAGATGTCCTACCGGGAGATCTTGCTGACAGAAGGGGCGAACTTTCCAAGGCCTCCCCCAATGACCACTCCCCCGGAACGTCGGCAAGGAAGTCGCTTCTGCGAGTTCCATAATGACAAAGGCCACGGCACGGAGGAGTGCATCCAGCTCAAGAAGCATATTGAGTCACTGATCAAATCAGGTAAACTCAAGCACCTAGTTAAGGATTGGAAGGATGGAAAAGACAACAACAAGAAGTATGATAAGAAGGATCCCCAAAAGGACAAACCTTCGACTATATACATGATCCAATCCAGACAGCACCGCACGAGGCAGAAAGTTGGCCAAAAATTTTCACGCGGTAGGGAAATCTCGTTCCCTCTCATCACGGCAAGCGATGTGATCGATGCGCCTCTCACTATTGAGATAAGCATTGGAACACACAATGTTCGTCGCATGTATGTGGATGGAGGATCGTCAGCAGAGGTATTGTATGAACACTGTTTCGTGCAGTTATGCCCAGAAATAAGAAGCCAATTAGTACCGGCCACGTCGCCGCTTACTGGCTTTAGTGGAGACACTATTTGGCCGATAGGGCAATTACGTTTGCTTGTAACCATTGGGAATGAGGAACATTCCACTACGGCATGGATGAACTTCATGGTGATACGCTCGCACTCTCCGTACAGTGGGATCATAGGCAGGCCGGGCATTTTGGCTATACGGGCGGTACCCTCTACGGCACACGGAATGATCAAATTCCCCGTGGAGGGGGTAATAGTTACCATTTACAACACAATCGTACGGGCATCCGAGTGTCACACCGTGACAACACCGGCTCCACCTGTTCCGCCCAAAGATGGATCACCACCTCCCAATTGGAAGGTGGCCATTCACCCTGACTATCCGGAACAGGAGGTATCCATAGGAGGGGCGCTCTCGGATGGCGGCAAAAGGGCCATGTGCTCTCTTTTAAGTGCAAATCTAGATATATTCGCATGGGAGCCAAAGCATATGACAGGTGTGCCACGTGCGATAGTAGAGCATAAGCTCCAGATCCGCCAAGGGTACCAACCCATCAAGCAAAAGAAGCGCGGCCAGGCGCCTGAGCGCAGCCAAGTAATATTGGAGGAAGTATGGAAACTAGTGGATGCAGGCATCATGCGCGAGGTATACTACCACGAGTGGTTGTCCAATCCGGTCATGGTCAAGAAGCATGACGGAAGTTGGCGCATGTGTGTGGATTTTACGGATCTAATCGTGGGAAACATTCCCACGGTAAGCCTAACGCGTGCTGTTTAGTGTGCAGGATCCCAACCAAACGATTCACTTGGTGCAGGAGCCGGAGCCCAGCCAACCCGAATTAAGCCTAATTCGGGTCTAGTAAGGATCAACCAACTTTTGCATCAACAAAAATAAAAACTTAAGACTTTAGAATCAATAAGAAAAAGATGAATAAGATTAAAAGGAAACTTGTATTAAGGATTACAGTTTAACAAACAAAAAGATTAAAACTTACAAGGATTCGGATTGAAAAGGTAAAAAATCACCAAACACGTTAGGGGTGTTGGTTACCCTACGAAACAAGAAAGAAAGAAACTGGAAAAATGAAAACTTGTTCTAATGTGTGCAGGGATCCTCTATTTATAGGCATTGGCTTGATTGGTGAGTGGGCTTTCTTCCTTTCTTTTTGTCTTCTCGTCTTTTCAGTAAAGTTGACGTTTTCGACTCAGATTCGGGATTTGTCGATGAATAAACTCAACACGTCTTTTAATTTCTTCGTTTAATAGACTTGAGTTCTTCGAAATATAAAAATCTTCCATCTTCGGTCCTTTTCTTCGATAAATCTTCAAATAGGCCCATTGACTTCAAATCTTTTGCATCTCTTGGACAATAGACTTCGTCTTGAGTCTTTTTCTTCGATAAAACCCGTGCAATCCCATGTTTTCTTTAATATTTATCTGGTTGGCTCTGAAAACACAACAAACACACAAACCACGCATAATTCCAAACAAATGATATTAAATACGCGTTTTGGCCTCGTTTTAGCAAGAAATAAGTGGTAAAAGGATGGGTGTTTTCACACCTATCAAATCCCCTACACTTAACCATTGCCATGCCCTCATGCAATGCTTAGTGATAAAGCACATTTACACTTTTCTCATAATCAATCAACCTTGGCCTTATTAATATACTACTAAAACAAAAATTTAAATTACTATGAAGAAATAAAAGCTTTAAAGGAAACAAAAAGGATAGAAAACCATTTTCACTTGAAAATAGCTACATGGAAATAACTTGCAAAGAGATCTAAGACTTACATTTGGGCTTTGGTTGCTGCGAAGATTTATCACCCTCAAGTTTCACGTTCCCCAAACTAAGCTTAAAAACGAGATCATTGTTATTATAAGTTAGCAAAACAAACACTTACACACATGGCTTAATTATATGCTTAAACTCCCTTATTCCTAGGTGTATCTCTTATATTTTATTTTTGTCTTAGAATGATTACGAAGATGCATTTTTGGACTTATTTCGATAGTTTATTTAGGCTGAAAGCAAAGTAGTACGATTTGATTAATATTTAGCTAAAGGACAAAATCTCTTAAAACTGCTTCTCGAGACCTCAAAAAGTTCATATCTTGGCATAACTCGCTTCACGATTTGAGACCTTTCTCGGGCCGATATTTGGCATGTACTTCATACTTCATATCCTGAGAGACGTTCTTGAGATAATGGTATTATCTTCGTTAATAGAGTTTCTTCACTTGGAGACTTTTGAGGGATACTCCAACTTTGTTGACCACGACTTCATCATTATTTCTTCAATCGTTAATTGGGATTTTTAGATACAACGATCCGCCTCCTTTTCGGACTTGGATCTATTTATCCTCATACCTTGTTAGGGTCTTTTCGGATAGACTTCTCTATGATCTTTATGGGAGTTGATTGCTTTTCGTCGTACGTCTTGATCCTTCATATTGATTTTGGGAATAATGCTTTTCACATCACCTTGGATCTTTAGCAATAAAATGGAATCCTCATGCCTTGTTAGGGCCTTTTCGGACTCGCCAATCTTCGCGCCCCGCTTCATTAGTTATGCCTTGGCTATGAACTCTTATCATTACCGAGCAACTTTTAAACGATCTTGGGCTAGAAGCTAAGTTATTCAATAAAATCGTACGACCTTACTTATTGCATTTATTCATTTAAGGGGATGGGAGGAAAAGCTTATAATTACACCAAGTGTGCTTGTGCAAGAATACCGACTTATAATTGACTCTATCATTTCTCGTTCTCCACAATTTAAAATCTCAAGTAATGAGACTCATGGATGCTTATCCTAATAAACCAATTAAGGTCTACATGGCTAAGGATATTTGCTAGAATAAACTTGGATAAGTCTATTCGGGTTGAGTCAAAATAATCGCAACGGGCCTAATATGTCAAAGACTTCTAAACAAGCTACCCACTTTATTAATATTTTTGACTTTATTGTGGGATATATACATATGAAAGCAACGATAAAAATTTAAAAATTACGACTATATGGCCAAAGTTAATTAAAAATTTTGAAAAATTCTGAAAAAGATGATTTTCCGGTTAAATGAAGGCATTTTAATGGAAAAGTCCACTTAAAACTTCGATAGAAGTCTCCCCTACACTTAATATAAACATTGTCCTCAATGTTTAAGCATGTGGGAAAAGTCTCTCCTACACTTATGACATTGTGCACGTTGGTTAAATCAAGCTAAGAAGAGACGACTAAAGTGATCATTTTCAAATGTGGTTAAATCAAGCTAAGAAAATGTGAGATAGAACCAGATTGCGGATAACACGGGAGCACGGTTCTTCAAAGATTCCAAAAGTGCACTCATCCCTGTAATCACATCACCATACAAACACAAACAACTTATATAGGTCCCCCTACACTTAGGAGGTAAAACAGAAAGGGATAGATACTCGGGTTGCCTCCCGAAGAGCGCTTGTTTTTGTTAACCGAGTCACGAGCCAGACTCGGCCCCGAACTAATTCAAAGGGAAGGTGGAGAGGGATGGAATCATCTCATGAGAGATGTCCTCTCCAAGGTACAACTTCACTCGTTGGCCGTTCACCTTAAAATTTGGTCCATTGGGTTGAGTGAGCTCAAGAGTACCATATGGAAAAATTTGAGCAATGGTGTGACGGAGAATTTCTTTGGAAAAACGTATTTCCAACAATCTCCCCCTAAGGGAGGTCACACCATTTTTACAAAATCTTAAACCTAGCAAACTATGCTTGAGTCTTCGATCTTGTTCTTGTGAATATGCTGATGAGATCTTTGACTTTTGTCTTGAGCATGTTTCCTTGCATTGACCTTGTGCATTCATCACTTGTAAAATTTGCCTCCTCGTAACTTCATGTTCCACATACTTACACCTTTATAAATTCTTGAAGGCTTCAGAGTTTGATACAACGGAAGACTTTACTTTTAGGCTTTCTTGAATTTGTTGAAGTATTAAGTGCATACATTATAAGCATGTGTTGACGACTTCTTCTGAATTGTACACCACAATGCCACCTTCTTGTAACGCTGCATAAGACAGTTAGCAACAAAACATATACACGGATGAAATGGCCTTGAACATTTCATTCTAATTCGGTAGCACTTTACCTCCGGTCGGTGAAGACCGTTGGACGATATTAAATATCGTACTTATGGAAGGTAGTTTCAATTAAGAACCTCCTTGACAAGATTTCGCGGGTAAACCCGTTTTCTTTACTCGACCGTCCAAAGCTGACTGCGAACGTAAAGAGTGGATCATTTGGATAAAGTTATCCTCAAGATTGAATCTGTCAATTCCTATACTTGGAACAAGTGAAATTCAATTAAGAACCGCACCATCGTTGCTTTCCAGTTGTCACGAGCTTGATTCATATTGAATCTTGCAAGTTACCTACCAAGCGCTGTTTGAGGTTAACACTAGAAGGATTTCCACTCTTCACTATGAACACTAAGGTATCACTCTGAGTGTTCTGGCAAGATCACTAAGATATTGCGTAAAGGCCTGTAAAAGAATTAAACCACTATTGCTTTCCAGTTATCACAAGCTTGATTCATAAAGAATCGCACAAGTCACCTACCATGAGCTTTTTGATATTCGCTCAAGAAGGATTTCCATCTCCATTCTAAATATTTTCGTATTACTTGGATGTTCAGGTAAGATCATGAAGATTTTGCGTAGGACTCTTAAGATCTTTCTTACTTTTCACAGTGTGTGAAGAAGCAAGGAATTATGAAAGTGTGTTCTAATGAGATATTTGATGATCTCAAATGGCTCTAGACTCGATCGTGCATTTTGGATTTTAGTGATAGGAGGCTGGAGAGGAGTGCCACCATTTCAATACCAATTTATTCGGAGTGAATAAATCAATATATAATGCGTTGTCTCCGTGTGATTAAAACAAATATATTTTGAGAGATATCTGAGTTAGCTGAGATAGGTTGTGCATTGCATCACTGGGTCCATGATGTCTATCTTCAATATCGAGAATCATTAAAAAATGATCTCAATAGCATATGTATTGACCCAGTTTCTGCCTAAGGTTGTAAGGAGGGCTTCTTTCTTTACACCCTTTATCTTTACAATTCTTTTTCATTCTTCAACCCCTTCAATGCTTACCAATACGTCATAATTAACACCTTGTTGTGATTGTTCCAGTGCTAACTTAAGTACTTGGTCGGCATTCAGCTACGTTCACAAATTTTCTCCATCTTTTCTAAGGACTACTATTTCTAGCTATGGAATGTCCTTGGGAAGATTCCTCCGGTTTTGGAAGAATCATTGGACTTAATAATCCTACTGTCCTTATGTCACCACAATCTTCATCATCATGAAATAAATGGGTTGAGGGTAAGTATAAATCACCATGAAATCTATTTTGATGTGCAGATCCATTTTTCTCCCCTTTAACATATGCCACGATATCCGAGAACATTTCGCACATGTCGGGATAAGCTATCACGTTAAGTCAAACCATTTGTGATTAATTATTTCCGATATTAAATCACATTTTCTTCCCCATAATAAAAATATTAACCCAATCGATGTTTTTAATATCAATTGATTTAATAGCATTTTAAGAAAATTTGGGAAGAAAAATGCAAATCCAATTATCTTCATGATTTTCACAAGCTCCCCCTCAAACTAATGAGGGTGTACTTGAAACGTAAATAAAATACCTTTTAAACACAAGTGTAAGGTATTTATCATGTGCAAAGATCATATACGATAATGTATTCACAAGAATAGAAATTTACGAGGTTGGACCTGAATGATGGAGAACGTCATATGAGAGAAGCACATGGTTCTTGTTCACGAATGTTGGTCGCCTCGTCATGTCTGAAGTTATCTCTTGACACCATGTGTATGATTGATATCGTTGTCTTGACACCAATTTGTGAGCTTGGCAGTTTCGGCGTCAAAGATTCTGAATGCTGGACAATTGCTCCCCCTCAATTGTTGACCCGTGTTCTATTGAAAGAGTTGTAGTCGCCGTTTGAGTAGTCGCATCATCGAGTATGTAGATATCAATTGTAAATTTCTATGATTGGTGGAGATGATAACTTCATAAAAACAAGATTTCTCTTGTTTCAACAAATAAATGCACTGACACGTACATATATTCATGTTAGATTATGTTATTACGTAAACACAATCCCTTACATGGTTATAAAGTAAACCATGCCCGAGAAAATTAATTCCCGTTGTTGAGCCAAAGCTTTCCGGTGAAATGCTTAACTTTAATATGAAAAGCGGGTTACTATCTGAAATAATAGCAAACCATTTTGAGCATGTTTAAATCATTTAAACTTCTGCTCGGCTTTATTTACAACCCAGTGTAATTATTAAACGACATTTCTAGTATCGTAAATATTATCGATTCCATAAGATCTGCTCTTTCTATCAAAAACATTTTTGAACACACAATTTTGAAAGATTTAGAAAAACCTTTTGAGAAATTCTCGAAAAATTGTGTTCAATGTTTTGAAAACCAATTAATTGAGCTTAAGATGTTGAATATCTTTCAAAACGAGCTCAAGTCCGAGAAGTTGTAACTCCCCGTTGTGAGGATAAGTTTATCATCGGCGATAAACTTTCCTTTTAACTGAAGAACGAGTCCTAAGTTGATATTTACTTAGAAGTCGTTTTCATGAGCTTGAAAAACTTTTGAATGTTTTAACGTAAAGCTCATGGCCGAGAAAGGTGAATTTCTGGTTATGAAGAAAAGTTCTCTTATTTAAAAGATACACTTTCCTTTATGAGCTTAAAACTTGGAATGTTTTAATACAAGCTCATGACGAGAAAAGTGAATTTCCCGTTACGAGGATAAGTTATCATTAAAGATAAACTTTCCTAAAATTTTAGTCCGAGTTACAGTTTGATATTTAACTGTAAGTCATTGTGCATGAGCTTAAAAAACTTCGAATGTTTTTAATATAAGCTCATGCCCGAGAAAAATTAATTTCACGTTGTAAGGATAAGTTTATCATCGACGATAAACTGACCTTTTGTTGAAGTTCGGGGCATAATCTGAAATGTGATTATACGCCATTTACACGATCTTAAAAACCTTTGAATAGTTTTAATGTAAGCTCGTGTACGAGAAAAATTTAATTTCTCGTTAATGAGGATAAGTTTATTATCGGCGATAAACTTTCCTTTCTTTAAAGCGCAGGTTACAATCTGATATGTGACTGCAAACCGTTGTGCATGAGCTTAAAAACTTTGAATATTTTTAACATTATCTCATGTCCGAGAAAAATTAATTTCTCGTTGTGAGGGTAAGTTATCGTTGACAAGATAAACTTCCCTTTATTTGAAGTCCGGGTCATTGTCTGACATTTAACAATGAACCATTGTGCATGAGCTTAAAACTTTGAATGTTTTTAATATAAGGTCATGCTCGAGAAAAATTAATTTCTCGTTATGAGGATAAGTTTATCATCGGCCATAAACTTTCCATTATTTGAAGAGCGGGTCACAGACTGTGATTGACTATGAGCCATACACACGATCTTAAAACCATTGAATAGTTTTAATGTAAGCTCGTGTCCGAGAAAATTTTATTTCTCATTTTGAGGGTAAGTTATCGTTGAATAGGTAAACTTCCCTTTATTTGAAATCCAGGGCATCGTCTGTCATTTAACGAGGAGCCATAAACACGAGCTTAAAACCGTTGAATAGTTTTAATGTAAGCTCGTGTCCGAGAAAATTTAATTTCTCGTTTGTGAGGATAAGTTTATCATCGGCGATAAACTTTCCTTTCTTTGATGAACGGGTCACAGAATGTGATTTATCTATGAGTCATATACACGATGTAAGCTTAACTGTAGATCCCCTGAGACACTTGTTTCTCTGATATCTGCTTCTTCAGTAACCAAACTCTGAGAGTGTCCTTAGTTGAACGGTGTACAAAGATTTGGACCGGTTTGTTTTTGTTGATCCTTGACTTTTGTACCTGCATTCTCATTTGGAGTTTGTATGCTTTTATATGGGTTAGTGATATCTATCTTCGAACCATGCGGGGATTCACAGTTTTCTTTTCTTGTGCCAGAGGTGACCTGAGGATATGATTCACTTGTCTTAGCTGGCAAACGTTTCCTTTTATTGAAAACCTTAAGTTCAGGCTTAAGTGATGTATCATCCTTTTCTATTTTCTCCCTAGTAGTCTTAGTAGAATCAGTGACTACCCTAGTTAAAGGGCACTCGTTTCCTACAAGAGTGAAAGTTCTACCAGTGGGGCGCCAAACTTTACCAATGGGTTTGATTTTAGCTAACCACTAGGATTTAGTTCTAGCATGGGAGTTCACCTCATTATGGAATTTCTTGACACAAGAGTCATGATTTTCCTTAAAGACACATTTCCTACAAGACTTACATGTATCATATTTAATGTCTGAGTAAGATCTAGAGATCCTAGATGATTGATTGATGCTCTTAGAATATGACATGCTACGGTTAGCAGTATTGGGTAATCTAGAAGGCATATGACTAGGTTTGAAATTCCTATCTCTTACTTGTATCTTTTGAATAACTTCCCTTAGACAAACATGATGGCAAACGTCATTTGAACTAGTTCGAGACGTGTTCTTTCGACTATGTCTAGGGAGACTAGAGGCAATCATGTGATTAGGTCTTACAAAAGCTGTTTTAGTCACATTAGGCCTAGATGGTGGAGTGACTGGTCTAGAAAGATGAACCATATCAACTTGGGAGGCAAACCGCGGTCTCGAGGATTGTGGTATCTCGGATCTAAATGCAGTCGGTTGTCTAACGGACTGATTTGTAGGTGGTTTCCACAAGATTGATGGTTTTTCAAGCTTAGTGTCCACACTAGTTCCTTTAGTTTTCCTCAACTCATTTTTCATAGCCGTTATTGCAAAAACCTTTTCCTGAACTTGAGCCTTTAAAGTCTCATTCTCTATGAGCAATTTATCTTAGGATGCCAATTTAGATTCTAGCAACTTAATTTGTTTCAAAAGATTATCCTTTTCAACTTTAGAATCTAGAACTTTTTGATCCAATTTTCGTTCAAGAACAACGTTTGACTTTTCAAGTTTTTCAAAATATGTTTCAAATTTTTTGTATTCTTTGAAAATTCAAGTTTGGCATCCTCAAGATCTCTAGATTGCTGAGCTACAATCATTTCGAGCTCTTTAACCTTGGAATCAGAAGCAGTTAATGAAACACTCATAAGGCAATTATCGTGATTGTTAGCATTTTGAACACTTTCTCCCCCATTATGACGCACATCAGATGAATCAGAAATGGTATCGCTATCACTCTTTTCCATCCCATGTTTGTCATAATTAGGTTCGAAATGCTCAATAAGTGGCATTTCATCAGCATATACATCATATACAACATTACATTATACCATGTTTGTAGGCTCTTCGTCATAAACGGGTATGGTGTCATCATAAGTGATGTCTGTAACATTTCATGCCGTGTTGCTGATATCATGCTTTGCTGTTGATTCCATGCCCTTGCAATCTTTAGGATCCAAATTGTCAACCATATGACCATTTTCCTCTTGCATCGTAGATACTTGCACTCCATTATCATACGCTTGCTGAAGTCGGGATCTTTCATAAATCGAAGACGAGACCGATGTCATAAGTTTCAATATTGTACCACGGAAATCTCGAAGCTCGGTATGTGTATCTCGAAGAAATGACTGGTAAATCAATGAAATTTCAGACTTCACGATATTGAATTGGAGGAAAGGCGTGAGTTGTGTCACAAGAGCCATATATGCAAGTACCGATGCAGAGTGATTAAAGTCTTTATTGTGGAGTTTCTCTGCTAGTTGGTTCAAGATGATGAACATCGATTCCATGAATATATAACGATCTTGACCAAAGAGCGTCACAAAGTCGCTCCCTCCTTGAATCCATGAAAGAGTCACAAGATGAGACTGAAGTAGTCGAAACGAAATTATACCACTTTCTCTAGTTGTGTCTTGCATGTGATGCAAGTCTCCCTCTTGAAATTTCGAATTCAACGAATCCATTGATAGTTCGATGACAAATTCTTGGATCCTTGATTGGTAAAATATCTTTTTCTCGGCTCAATAATTTCGTGATCAGCTCAAACGTTGATAAAACAAACCGGAGTCCAATTCAAACTCGACTCACTCCAAAAATAAAGCCCGTAAACTAATTAAACCAACCTGATTAATTTTGCAACAATCGAATATTTAATCGATCAGTTCGAGTTAAATTGCAAAAATAATTGGCCTACTATATATCTTCGATAAAATTAGTGATCGGCCCGTCAAGCAACTAAATAACCGAATCAAATATACTATTTTCGGATAGAGTTAACAGTGTCCCAATTTAATATAACCAGAACCCGGTCCAATATAAAATAAGTTAACTCGGCCCAAAACAAATAAATTGCCACAACCCGGTCCAATTACTTATCTGCGTACAACACACCTAATTCTTATTCAACCCGGTCCAAGATGGTGAGTATAAAAGCCTCAACCCTAGACCTAAACATATACTTCTCCGCCTCTTTCTTAACCTTTCCCTCTCACCTACTCAAAAATCATCCAATCCCAATCTTGTTTACCTCAAAACCTCCGTCCCATTCAACTTCTCAATCTGATCCCATACAACTCATGTCAACCACCATTTCTATCTCATATCTTTAGCCTCACATCTCCATCTATTCTCATATACACGCATATCCTCTTCCTTTTATGATGGATTCAAAAATATTGTATGCTACTTAACACATCCCATCACAAATCAAACACCGTTTAAGCTTAATGATCAGAAATCGAACGAAGTATCTGAATGAGCCAAAACTCGAATCGATTTCATCTCCAAGATATTCTAAATGGTATCAGGTAAGTAATTACATGTTGAGATTTGTGTCTCCAACGAAACAAAGTCTGATTAATAACATTTTGTTATTAGTCTTTCTTTATCTTCGAAAATCTAAAGAAGGTGTAACCTTCGATAAAGATCTATGATGATCTATCTTTTTCGTGTTTGATTTTTAATGATCAATACATGCAACACGAAAAATAAAAATCTGAGATCAATTTAAAAAATTAGATCAGCCATAGTACATGTTTCGAGTCAAGGAAATGGTTGAGTTGGAGTCTGTACAGATTTTGTTTGAGTAAGATTTGAGTTCGAGTCTGTTGTGGTTGAGAGACTTTTTCGAGAGTGTGTTTGTATTTCTGTCAGTTGAATCGAGAGTGAGGTCTTTGAGAGGGCAAAAAAAATGTGTCGAGGTTGATTTCTTTCGAGGTTGGTTTCGAGTCTTTCGAGTCGGTATGTGAGGTTGTTTTTTGAGAGGGTGTTTTGAGGGTGTTTTCGAGTGAGTCGAGTGTTGCTGAATACCAAAATATTTTCAAGTCAGTCTTTGTATCCGAGTCGAGGGTGTGTGAGTCGAGTCTGTGTCGAGTCTTGATGGTCTTTGTCGAGTCGAGGTTTGTTTGAGTCTTGGATTGGCGTCGAGTCTTGATTGTTGTTTTGTGAGTCCAGAAAAAGAACTGTCACAATATTTGTAGTGCCAGCTATCGCAATCTGGTATAAAGTCACTTCGCAATGAGCTTTGAAAATGAACTTCGGAATTGACTTCGGACTATTTCAAAAGAAAATTCACTTCGGAATCATAAATCTGTGGTACTTCTGAATATGCTAAAAATAAAAAATGGACTTCTGAATATGCTAAACACTTCTCAATCTTGTAACTTCGCAATCAACTTCGAAAAACACTTCGCAATATTGGACTTAAATATTAACTTCGGAAAAAAAAATTGCAACAGTAACTTTGGAATAACAAAGTGCTACAGTAACTTCGGAATATTAAAGTGCTACAGTAACTTCGGGAAAATTAAGTGCTACAGTACTTCGGAAAAATGTGCATAATTTTAACTTCGGGAAACTGTGCTACAGTAACTTCTGAATATTAAACTTTTGCACTTCGGAATAAACAGAAACCCTCGAGGGTACTTCGGAATAACACACCTATATCCAATTTTTTATAGATCCGTAATACAAAGATTTTGCTAGGTTGAAAGTTCGTTTCTCGGTATCTTCTCAAATTGATCACGGCTCAAAGTGGAACTATCGTTCTTGGTGACAAAGAAGGGGGATTGGTTTTCTACTCTACTAAAAAGGATTAAATGCGTAAAGAGATAAAAAAATAAACTAAAAGCAGTTAATAAAATAAAGCTTGAATTAAAATTAAACAATTAAACAATAAAACAGTAAAATACTTTTACTTGCAAAACCACTGATTCGGAATAATAGCTTGATCCGGAATAAAATTAATTCGTTCGGAATATCAACTCATGGGGAATGTTATAAATAACCTTCATTCGGAAAAACATCTCATGCGGAATAATCAGCTCATTAGGAATAAAATGTTCATCCGGAATATCTAGCTCATGCGGAATAATAACTTGGTTCGGAATAACTATGCTTCATTCGGAATACTTCTTCATTCGGAATAAAAAATTGATCCGGATTAAAATGGTTTACTCGGAATATTGCTTCATGTGGAATAATCAAAACAAACAGCTCATTCGGAATACAAGACTCATTCAGAATATTCCTTCATCCGGAATATTCCTTCATTCGGAATAATTGAACTAAAATGCTGGTTCGGAAAAAATGATTCATCCGGAATATTGATTATTCCGAATGAACACACTGATTCGGAATAACTTGCTTACTCGGAATAAATTGCTTACTCGGAATAAATGATAAAAAGCTTCGTTCGGAATAAATTGACAACACCCTTAGTTCGGAATATTTACTTCATTCAGAATCTGGAGAATGTTTTGAAGACGAAGAACAGGGAAATAAAACAAGAACGAATTTTAACAAAAATCAACCAAGTTTTTACCAAAGATTAAACCAAACTAACCACCAATCATTTACTAATGTTAAACATCAATCCAAATCAACAAAAACACAAAACCCACATACTTTTGAAGATCAAACTCAACAAAATAAAAACTTAAGACTTTAGAATCAATAAGAAAAAGATGAATAAGATTAAAAGGAAACTTGTATTAAGGATTACGGTTTAACAAACAAAAAGATTAAAACTTACAAGGATTCGGATTGAAAAAGGAAAAAATCACCAAACACATTAGGGGTGTTGGTTACCCTACGAAACAAGAAAGAAAGAAACTGGAAAAATGAAAACTTGTTCTAATGTGTGAAGGGATCCTCTATTTATAGGCATTGGGCTTGATTGGTGAGTGGGCTTTCTTCCTTTCTTTTTGTCTTCTCGTCTTTTCAGTAAAGTTGACGTTTTCGACTCAGATTCGGGATTTGTCGATGAATAAACTCAACTCGTCTTTTAATTTCTTCGTTTAATAGACTTAAGTTCTTCGACATATAAAAATCTTCCATCTTTGGTCCTTTTCTTCGATAAATCTTCAAATAGGCCCATTGACTTCAAATCCTTTGCATCTCTTGGACAATAGACTTCGTCTTGAGTCTTTTTCTTCGATAAAAGCCGTGCAATCCCATGTTTTCTTCAATATTTATCCGGTTGGCTCTGAAAACATACCAAACACACAAACCACGCATAATTCCAAACAAATGATATTAAATACGCGTTTTGGTCTCGTTTTAGCAAGAAATAAGTGGTAAAAGGATGGGTGTTTTCACACCTATCAAATCCCCTACACTTAACCATTGTCATGCCCTCATGCAATGCTTAGTGATAAAGCAAATTTACACTTTTCTCATAATCAATCTACCTTGGCCTTATTAATATACTACTAAAACAAAAATTTAAATTACTATGAAGAAATAAAAGCTTTAAAGGAAACAAAAAGGATAGAAAACTATTTTCACTTGAAAATAACTACATGGAAATAACTTGCAAAGAGATCTAAGACTTACATTAGGGCTTTGGTTGCTGCGAAGATTTATCACCCTCAAGTTTCACGTTCCCCAAACTAACCTTAAAAACGAGATCATTGTTATTATAAGTTAGCAAAACAAACACTTACACACATGGCTTAATTATATGCTTAAACTCCCTTATTCCTAGGTGTATCTCTTATATTTTATTTTTGTCTTAGAATGATCACGAAGATGCATTTTTGGACTTATTTCGATAGTTTATTTAGGCTGAAAGCAAAGTAGTACGATTTGATTAATATTTAGCTAAAGGACAAAATCTCTTAAAACTGCTTCTCGAGACCTCAAAAAGTTCATATCTTGGCATAACTCGCTTAACGATTTGAGACCTTTCTCGGGCCGATATTTGGCATGTACTTCATACTTCATATCCTGAGAGACGTTCTTGAGATAATGGTCTTATCTTCGTTAATAGAGTTTCTTCACTTGGAGACTTTTGAGGGATACTCCAACTTTGTTGACCACGACTTCATCATTATTTCTTCAATCGTTAATTGGGATTTTGAGATACAACGATCCGCCTCCTTTTCGGACTTGGATCTATTTATCCTCATACCTTGTTAGGGTCTTTTCGGATAGACTTCTCCATGATCTTTATGGGAGTTGATTGCTTTTCGTCGTGCGTCTTGATCCTTCATATTGATTTTGGGAATAATGCTTTTCACATCACCTTGGATCTTTAGCAATAAAAAGGAATCATCATGCCTTGTTAGGGCCTTTTCAGACTCGCCAATCTTCGCGCCCCGCTGCATTAGTTATGCCTTGGCTATGAACTCTTATCATTACCGAGCAACTTTTAAACGATCTTGGGCTAGAAGCTAAGTTATTCAATAAAATCATACGAGCTTACTTATTGCATTTATTCATTTAAGGCGATGGGAGGAAAAGCTTATAATTACACCAAGTGTGCTTGTGCAAGAATACCGACTTATAATTGACTCTATCATTTCTCGTTCTCCAAAATTTAAAATCTCAAGTAATGAGACTCGTGGATGCTTAGCCTAATAAACCAATTAAGGTCTACATGGTTAAGGATACTTGCTAGAATAAACTTGGATAAGTCTATTCGGGTTGAGTCAAAATAATTGCAACGGGCCTAATATGTCAAAGACTTCTAAACTAGCTACCCACTTTATTAATATTTTTGACTTTATCGTGGGATATATACATATGAAAGCAACGATAAAAATTTAAAAACTACGACTATATGGCCAAAGTTAATTAAAAAATTTGAAAAATGCTGAAAAAGATGATTTTTCGGTTAAATGAAGGCATTTTAATGGAAAAGTCCACTTAAAACTTCGATAGAAGTCTCCCCTACACTTAATATAAACATTGTCCTCAATGTTTAAGCATGTGGGAAAAGTCTCCCCTACACTTATGACATTGTGCACGTTGGTTAAATCAAGCTAAGAAGAGACGACTAAAGTGATCATTTTCAAATGTGGTTAAATCAAGCTAAGAAAATGTGAGATAGAACCAGATTGCGAATAACACGGGAGCACGGTTCTTCAAAGATTCCAAAAGTGCACTCATCCCTGTAATCACATCACCATACAAACACAAACAACCTATATAGGTCCCCCTACACTTAGGAGGTAAAACAGAAAGGGATAGATACTCGGGTTGCCTCCCGAGGAGCGCTTGTTTTTGTTAACCGAGTCACGAGCCTGACTCGCCCCGAACTAATTCAAAGGGAAGGTGGAGAGGGATGGAATCATCTCATGAGAGATGTCCTCTCCAAGGTACAACTTCACTCGTTGGCCGTTCACCTTAAAATTTGGTCCATTGGGTTGAGTGAGCTCAAGAGTACCATATGGAAAAATTTGAGCAATGGTGAATGGGCCGGACCAACGAGATTTCAGTTTGCCCGAAAAGATTTTCAACGGAGAGTTGAAGAGTAAAACTTTGTCTCCAACTTGGAACTCTCGGTTTTTAATCTTGGAATCATGAATGAGCTTAGTTCTTTCCTTATAGATCAAGGAATTTTCATAAGCTTCATTCCGGAGTTCATTAAGCTCATTGAGTTGGATTTTGCGTAGGTCACTGGCTTTGTTGATGTCGAAGTTAGCCCACTTCAAGGCCCAGTAAGCCTTGTGCTCCAACTCAATGAGGAGGTGGCATGCTTTCCCGTACACGAGTCGATATGGTGTACAACCAATAGGAGTCTTGTATGCGGTACGAAAAGCCCACAGAGCATCATCAAGTTTATCGGCCCATGAGGCACGATGCTCTCCCACGGTTCGTTCAAGAATTTGCTTTAACCCTCGGTTAGAGATTTCAGCCTGGCCATTAGTTTGTGGGTGGTATGCGGTGGAAAGACGATGATTGACACCATACTTAGCCATGACTCTTGCGAATTGGTCATTGCAAAAATGAGTCCCACGATCACTAATAATGGCACGAGGCACACCGAATCTAGCGAATAGCTGCTTCAAAAAGTTACAAACCACTCTTGCATCGTTAGTGGGTAAAGCTTTCGCTTCAACCCATTTAGAAACGTAGTCAACGACTACAAGGATGTATTTGTTTCCTTTAGATGAAGGGAATGGCCCCATAAAGTCGATGCCCCATACATCAAAGATTTCACATTCTTGTATGAAATTTTGAGGCATCTCATCTTTATGTGTGATCTTACCTTGTCTTTGGAAAGCATCACAATGTTTAACCATTTCGTGAGCGTCACGATAAATGGTGGGACAATAAAATCCCGAGTCAAACACTTTCTTTGCAGTGAAGTTGGGACCAAAGTGACCACCGGTGGGTCCTTTGTGGCAAGCTTCGAGAATGTCTAAAGCTGTCGGTCCATCAACACATCGGCGAATAATCAAATCAGCGCATTGTTTGAAGAGATACGGGTCATCCCAAAAGTAAGTCTTAATATCTTTAAAGAACTTTTTATTTTGTTGGGATGTTAACCCGTCAATGAGAATTCCACCCGCCAAGTAGTTTGCAATGTCCGCAAACCACGGGGTCTCATCAAAATTCGAGTTGATAGACATTAAGGTCTCAAGGGGAAAAGAGTCATTGATCTCTTTGTTCGGATGATCCCCTTGATAAGGATCCTCAAGTCTACTGAGATGATCCGCGGCTAGGTTTTCAGCTCCCTTCTTATCACGAATTTCGATTTTAAATTCTTGAAGTAGCAAAACCCAGCGAAGAAGTCTTGGTTTATAATCTTGTTTAGTTAACAAGTACTTCAACGCGGAATGGTCCGTATAAACGATGGTAGTGGAAAGGACAAGATAGGGGCGAAATTTTTCAAAAGCATAGACAACAGCTAAAAGCTCTTTTTCAGTTGTCGTGTAATGCAATTGAGCCCCTGTCATTGTCTTGCTAGCGTAATGGATTGGTTGGAAGTGTTTATTCACTCTTTGGCCCAAAACCGCTCCAATACCAAAGTCGCTAGCATCGCACATCAAGTCAAAAGGTTGGTCCCAATTAGGGGTAACCAAGACCGGTGCCTTAGTTAGCTTATCCTTAAGAAGGTTGAAGGCTTCAATACACTATTTGGAAAAGATAAAAGGAGTATCTTTTTCCAAGAGGTGGGTCATCGGGCGAGCGATTTTAGAAAAATCTTTGATAAATCGACGGTAGAAGCCCGCATGACCAAGGAAACTTCTCACACCCTTCACGGTTGAAGGTGGAGGTAATTTGGCTATGACATCAACTTTAGCATAGTCCACTTCGAGACCGGCTTTTGAGATTTTATGTCCTAGCACGATGCCCTCTTTTACCATGAAATGGCATTTTTCCCAATTTAGAACAAGCCGAGTGTCTTCACACCGCTTAAGCATACGTTCTAAATTAGAAAGGCAAGCAGAGAAAGAATCGCCATACACCGAGAAATCATCCATGAAGACTTCCATAGTTTCTTCAACCATGTCATGGAAGATAGCCATCCTACACCTTTGGAACGTCCCAGGAGCATTGCATAAACCGAAAGGCATTCTTTTGTAAGCAAATGTTCCGTATGGGCAAGTGAATGTGCTTTTCTATTGGTCTTTAGGATCGATGGGAATTTGAAAATACCCGGAGAAACCGTCTAAGAAGCAATAGTAATCATTACCCGCTAGACGCTCGAGCATTTGATCCATGAAAGGAAGAGGAAAATGATCTTTTCTCGTGGCATCATTGATTCTGCGATAGTCTATACAAACTCTCCACCCAATAACGAGACGAGTAGGAATCAACTCGTTGTGTTCATTGGGAACAACGGTTATTCCGCCTTTCTTGGGCACACAATGGACGGGACTTACCCATGGCGAGTCTGAAATAGGGTAAATCATGCCGGCATCTAGAAGTTTGATAACCTCTTGTTTGATGATGTCATGAATTCGAGGATTAACCCTTTTTTGGCTTTGGATTGCGGGTTTAAAGTCATCTTCCATGAGAATTTTGTGAGTACAAAAGTTTGGATCAATTCCGCGGATATCAGAAATTTTCCAAGCAATTGCCTTCTTATGATCTTTAAGCACGGCGATAAGGCGATATTTTTCTTCTTCTTTCAAGTCCTTAGCGATGATGACGGGTGACTTCTTCTTGTCGTCAAGGAACATGTACTCGAGATGAGACGGTAATTCTTTAAGCTCTAAATCTGGAGGATTTTCGATGGAAGGCGTAGTCAAATTCTGTTCATCGATAGCAATAGCCTTGGGAGATGGTGGAGAAATATGGTCCTCATTGAGAAGTTTCTCAATGGTACGAATGTCTTCATCCCAATCCGTGGGAGAATATTCATATTGTAAGTTCACATCTCCTAAAGTTGCTTCAAATTCTGTCAAAAGGAAATCACTTTCTCCAAATGGAGTTAGTGATGGAACAATAGAGGCAACGGTTTCAACATTGGGAAGAGAGGTAAGACTAATTTTACAAGCATCATTAAAGTGTTCTTCACAAGCCTCATCAAGAACGTCGATACAATTAACACTCTCATATGAATAAGGTTGTTTAGAAATCTTACCCATGTTGAAGACAATTTGATCGTCACCGACTCTCATGATAAGCTCACCCGCTTCTACATCGATGAGAGTGCGACCGGTCCTCAAGAATGGACGTCCAACGATTAATGGAACACGAGGATCCATCTCGTAGTCAACGACAACAAAATCTGCCGGGAAGGTGAATTTGTCAACGCCAACGAAAACGTCTTCGGCTATCCCACTGGATAAGCAACCGTACGGTTAGCTAATTTCAAAGTCATTTTGGTGGGGACTAGCTCAGGGTGATATAATTGCTTCCAAACGCTTAGAGTCATTAAGTTGATACTAGCACCTAGATCGGCTAGGGCCATGCAATTATCTACTCCCGAGAAGTTGCAAGGGATTAAGAAGCGACCCGGATCACCAAGTTTGGTTGGCAATTTCCTTAAGAGAACCGCGGAGCAATTCTCGTTAAGTTGGGTATTAGCAATATCAAGAAGCTTTTCCTAGTCACTAAGAAGATCTTTAAACATCTTCGCATATTTAGGCATGTGAGCGAGAGCCTCAGCGAAGGAGATGTTGAAATTCAATTGTTTAAACATATTGAGAAAGTTTGGAACTTGAATATCGTCCTTGATTTTGAGCTTCTCTTTCCTCAACCTTGAGGGATAAGGTATATCGGATGAAGAGGAAGGCTTTGGAATAGTAGGATCACTCACATCCTTGGGTGGTGGAGGGGTGGAGGTAAGAGGTGGAGGAATGGGAGTGGTGGACTCGTTTTTCTTTGTCACAATCATCGGTGTAGGTGTAGGAAGCTCGGGTTCCTTGGTACCTTTTCCACTGCGAGTGGTGATTGCTTTCATCTCCCCTCTTGGATTAGCAACGGTGTTACTCGGAAGAGTACCCGAAGAAGAGGGTTGATTACCTTGGAAGAAACCAGCCATCATGTCCCTTAAGTCATTCGTTTGACTACTCAAAGAGTTTCGCATATCGGCTCTAAGATCATTCCCTTGCTTCACCATATCGCCCTTCAAATTAATAATCTAGGTCTAGAGATCCTTCACCAACACATCATTCGTCCGCATGTACGTTTCGACCTCGTGGTTGAAAACGGTGGGTTGGGTAGGAGGAGGTGCTTGATAAGCAGGTGGTTGGTAAGGAGCGGGTTGGTAAACTTGAGTAGAATTTTGAGGTGGATATGATTGACTTTGAGGTGGTTGTTATTGTGATAGAGGTTGGTTTTGATTGGTTCGGTTAAGGTTTTGTTGTTGGTTTTGATTGGTTGGAGGAAAACCGGGCGGTGAAAGAAAGTTGGTGGAACGATAACTTAGCAAGTTACGCCTCCTTGAGGGCGGGTTGGATAGCCTCCCAGAGGATAGGTACCGTATGCTGCGTTAACATTCTCACAAAGATAGTCTTGGGTGGAGGTACAAGTAGTGCAAGAGTGAGGACCCCCGCATATTTCACATGGTTGGCTTACAACATTGACTTGAGCGTTTTGAGCATTGATGCTTTTGGTATTGTTAGCGGTTTGGACAGCTGTTAGCGGTTTGGACAGCAAGTGATTCAATAAGCGAAGTAAGTTTATCAATTCTCTTGTCGTTGTCATTTGTGCTAGCACTAGCGGCATTGGTTCGAACACTCTTGGTTTGCACTCTAGACTTATTCTCAATAATATCCCAAGCGGCGTTAGAAGACTTAACCAAAATATTACCCCCGAGGCACTATTTAGTGAATCTTGGTCATTCATGCTTAAACCATTGTAAAAAGTATTAATTTGGTGCACTTTGGTAAAACCATGTTGTGGGCACTTTCTTAAAAGGTCTTTAAAACGGTCCCAAGATTCACCAAAAGTCTCATCGTACTTTTGTTCAAAATTAATAATTTCATTCCGCAAAGCGGTAATACGTGAGGGTGGGAAAAAGTAGTTTATGAATTTGGTCTCTAAGTCCGTCCACGTAAGAATACTTTGTGGCGGTTCCTTTGCAAGCCAATGCCGGGCTTGTCCCTCTAAGGAGAAAGGAAAAAGTTGTAAGCGGATTACCTCTTGTGGAACCCCATTGAATTTGACCGTATTCGTGAGTTGAAGGAACCTTTTGATGTGGTCATGAGGATCCTCAATGGTACGCCCCAAGAATGGTTGAGCAGAGACCATTTGAATGAAGCCGGATTTGAGCTCAAAGTTGTTGGCTGCAATCACGGGTATGACAATAGGATCGTTGTTGCCCTCTACATGTGTTTGCAAAAGTTCGATCATAGGACGATTGTCCGGTAGAGGTTCATTGTTGTTATTATTCATGTTGTTTTGAGGTGGATTATTATTATTGTTGTGTACACCGGCCATGTCTAAGTTATCGAGAGTCTCGGGCTCGGGATAAGACGTTGATCGTGTACGCATGCACCTGCAAGAGAAATAACAAAGCATAAATATTTTTGGTTTTTTATGTTTTTTAATTTTTTTTTGTATTTTTGAAAATTTTATATTTTTTTTAGGATTTTTGAAAAATTTTAATGATGAAAAAGTAACGTTCACAGAGAACGGATCCCAAAATCCAATTTTCTCACAAATTTCCGTTAATCTCTACGAAAAGAGTCGGCAGCGGCGCCATTTAATACAAAGATTTTGCTAGGTTGAAAGTTCGTTTCTCGGTATCTTCTCGAATTGATCACGGCTCAAAGTGGAACTATCGTTCTTTGTGACAAAGAAGGGGGATTGGTTTTCTATTCTACTAAAAAGGATTAAATGCGTAAAGAGATAAAAAAACAAACTAAAAGCAGTTAATAAAATAAAGCTTGAATTAAAATTAAACAATAAAACAATAAAACAGTAAAATACTTTTACTTGCAAAACCACTGATTCGGAATAATAGCTTGATCCGGAATATACCTTGATCCGGAATAAAATTAATTCGTTCGGAATATCAAGTCATGTGGAATGTTATAAATAACCTTCATTCGGAAAAACAGCTCATGCGGAATAATAAGCTCATTCGGAATAAAATGTTCATCCGGAATATCTAGCTCATGCGGAATAATAACTTGGTTCGGAATAACTATGCTTCATTCGGAATACTTCTTCATTCGGATTAAAAAACTGATCCGGATTAAAATGGTTTACTCGGAATATTGCTTCATGCAGAATAATCAAAACAAACAGCTCATTCGGAATACAAGACTCATTCGGAATATTCCTTCATCCGGAATATTCCTTCATTCGGAATAATTGAACTAAAATGCTGGTTCGGAAAAAATGATTCATCCGGAATATTGATTATTCCGAATGAACACACTGATTCGGAATAACTTGCTTACTCGGAATAAATTGCTTACTCGGAATAAATGATAAAAATCTTCGTTCGGAATAAATTGACAACACCCTTGGTTCGGAATATTTACTTCATTCGGAATCTGGGGAATGTTTTGAAGACGAAGAACAGGGAAATAAAACAAGAACGAATTTTAACAAAATCAACCAAGTATTTACCAAAGATTAAACCAAACTAACCACCAATTATCTACTAATGTTAAACATCAATCCAAATCAACAAAAACACAAAACCCACATACTTTTGAAGATCAAACTCAACAAAATAAAAACTTAAGACTTTAGAATCAATAAGAAAAAGATGAATAAGATTAAAAGGAAACTTGTATTAAGGATTACGGTTTAACAAACAAAAAGAGTAAAACTTACAAGGATTCGGATTGAAGAGGGAAAAAATCACCAAACACCTTAGGGGTGTTGGTTACCCTACGAAACAAGAAAGAAAGAAATTGGAAAAATGAAAACTTGTTCTAATGTGTGAAGGGATCCTCTATTTATAGGCCTTGGGCTTGGTTGGTGAGTGGGCTTTCTTCCTTTCTTTTTGTCTTCTCGTCTTTTCAGTAAAGTTGACGTTTTCGACTCAGATTCGGGATTTGTCGATGAATAAACTCAACTCGTCTTTTAATTTCTTTGTTTAATAGACTTGAGTTCTTCGACATATAAAAATCTTCCATCTTTGGTCCTTTTCTTCGATAAATCTTCAAATAGGCCCATTGACTTCAAATCTTTTGCATCTCTTGGACAATAGACTTCGTCTTGAGTCTTTTTCTTCGATAAAACCCGTGCAATCCCATATTTTCTTCAATATTTATCCGGTTGGCTCTGAAAACATAACAAACACACAAACCACGCATAATTCCAAACAAATGATATTAAATACGCGTTTTGGTCTCGTTTTAGCAAGATATAAGTGGTAAAAGGATGGGTGTTTTCACACCTATCAATCCGAACCCACTGTTAATCGAAAAATACCCCAGAAATCACCCAAATAACCAAAAAATTTGCGATTTTGACCAAATCAATTAACCCAAATCACTACCACAACTATGTAGTCGATTTGGCTATAAATTTAAATCACAAAAAAAACGCAAAAAATTTCAAGATTTGAGCTTGATTAGATCAAAACCCACTAAAATCAATCAAAACAAACACAAGAACAAACTAATCAACCATGGCTCTTGATACCAATTGTAGGTCCTTATTTTCTTATGATTGTACAAGTGTTGTTAAGATCTATAGAGATGGAGGGAGATGAAGAACAAGAGAGAGAAAGTTAGAGAGAGAGAGAGGAGAGGATGAGAGAAAGAAAAGATTGATTAATGAAATGTGAAAGAACAACTAACAACCAACCCCTCCTAACATGCTAGAAGGGGGTATATATAGCCCACGCTACATGTGGGCTTGATGGGCTATATTGTTTACATATTGGATCATGTGCCCAATCTACGTTTATATCGTTGGATAGACCGATCCTTTCTAAATACGTAAAAACGTATTTCCAACAGCTTGTATTGGGTTTATTAAATGGACTGGTCGGGTTTGTAGTGTAAATGGGTTTGGGAATGTGCAATTTTGTCCCCTGAACTCTTAGAAACTTTGCAAATGGCTTCTAACTTCATAACAGCAATTTTAGGGCATTTGTTCCTTTATATCATCTTTGAGCTATTTGCAATTTTAGTCCCTTAAACTTTATGAAACTTGTTTTAAGGACTCATCTTGCAATTTTGGCATTCTTCAAGGGTTGTTTTGTCATTTCTTGAAATTTTTGGGACCCAAATGTAATTTTGGAGTTTTACAAGGGTATAAAATGAAAATTCTTCCAAAGTTGAGGGACCAATCTTGTAATTCTTCAATTCTTCAAGGACTTCTTTGGAAAATCAATTCTTGGGTCCGATTCTTTGTGCGGCTTCATTTCCCGTGTTGGTTTTTGCTTGATTCTTGTAATCTATTGTTGAATTCACGATATAAGAACCTACAAACACACAATGAACAAAAACAAAGGGTTTTGTACGGCTTTTATGATATTTTAGCACATTTTAAGCCCAATTTGGACGATGAAACTATGTATAATTGCAGTCACATCACTCCCCCATACTATACCATTGTCTTGCCCTCACGCAATGCTAGAATTAAATATCATAGGACTTCCAAAATTCATTTTAGGGTTAATATACATGGAGGTTACTAAAGTTTCCCCAATGTAACGATTTTGTTACTAAAGTTTAAAACCTTACACTTAGGTTACTCATGTATACAGGTGTGGTTTATTTGTTACTAAACGTTCAGAAAAAGTATCCCGCCATTACTCATTGGAGGGATTACCGGTTAATCAACCGGTTTCATTTCCAGTTCAGCTTTTGTGGGGCCCTTTTATCTTTTATAACTGTTAGAAATGTTTGTTTATAGTATAAATAAAACTCCTCTTATAGCCCCTTCTCCATAGAAACCCAATCACAACCGAACCCTATCATCAACCCCGATCGCCTCCACCAACAAATTACCCATCACCACCCGCACAGAAATCTCAACGTGCTGCTGTCACCAGAGGTACGAGTATTGTATTTTCTCCATCATGACTACTGTTAATGATTGGACTAGGGTAATTGGAAAAAACCAATTTCCAGAGGGGAGGAGATCGAATCATCATCATCTCTCGACAGATAAGGTATCCACTTCGTTCTATATCATGAACTTCCTTGATCACGTTAATGGGAAAAACCTTTGGAAGATTTGTGAAGCCTTTGGTCGTCTTGTTGACGTTTTCATTGCAAACAAATGATCAAAATTTATCCATCTTAGTTCTAGCGTAGAGCAATGTTAAAATAAATAGGTTATCCACAAATGGTGTCTCGTGATACGCCTACAAACATAACAATCTTTTCAAATAAGCATTTATATGTATCGCTTTTTGGACACCTGTGATCATTAAGTGATTGCTTGTGTGGTTTTTTTTCATAAAAATGTATAAAATTAGAATAAACTGGATAAATATAATAAAACATTCAGCAAGACCATAATCTAAGCTAGCTGTGGCCAGAAGCCTAATATTATGGTTCCTTTGTTGAGAAAGGATTGGATTAAAAATTGGACTAAAATGCACACAAGACATGAAAAAATGACTAAAATTTTTGGTATGGTCTGACCTTGCCATTGGCAAGAGCAGATGCATAGCTTATATTGTGAGGTCTCTTACCATCTGTGCAAGCAGTCGTCACATTTAAAGTTATCAAGTTGCTTAGCATGTTCAGTAGTCATGTTTAGGCAAGCAGGGTGATACCTACAAATACAACGAAAGAATGACTTATAGCAACCACAATAAATATTGCATTCTCATATCATATTATGATATGGCATGATAAAGTAAATGCATGACGTGCAAACTACTTTCTATATCAGCAAGCAAATCAGATTAAACCCTCATTCGAGTATTTCAGGAATCGCAAAGAGTCTTAGTGACTTAGTGTCATTATATCACCTAATTACAAGCTCACAGTGGAGATATTATTCCAATGTATACACAAATCATGCATTTTACGTCAAGTTCATCCTAAATTGTTTAGATGTATAATGAAGCAGCCCAAAAAAAGATGGGGGAAACAAAATGCAATACACAACAGCTATGTAGTTGAACAGTTTGCATACTTGAATGGTAACTGATGTGTTTCATGTTTAATAGAAAAGAAAGAATTATTCAGTTTATATGCAAAACACCATATGTTTAACTGTTGATTTCTATCAAGAACATACAATATTCCAAACCTCAACTACGAATCCACAGATTTGGCAAGGAAGAAAGAATATGACCAACCCATAAATCGTGCAATTAAAACTTTTTAGGACCTCATTTTAACAAGGCCGACTTTCTGATGATGTATCTAACTTGTAACCTATTAAATTACCATACATGCCCTCCTTTTAACCGTTCAATGCAGCAAACTGCATACTTTGTTGGTAAATTAAAGAACATGACTACGGCAGTAACATGATTCTCCAATAAAATAAGAGGCAATAAATGAACATAAAGCGTATAAAAAGGTTGCAAACAAGCTAAAGTTTATATCTGAAGTGATAACTATGTCAATTAGTGGTGGTGGGTGGCGGCGGTGGGCGGTAGTGGATCAAACGTGGTGGCTGGATAAAAAATAGGGTTTGTTTTAGTTTGCCTTTATTTAATAATCGTTGAATCCACGTAGACAATGAGACTCCACGTTAGCGTCCACGTAGATTGCAACCTCTAAATACGGGTTAAAACATCATGGGTAACTAGAAGTTCAGGTAAACTACACATGAGTCACCTAAGTGTAAGGTTTTAAACTTTAGTAACAAAATCGTTACTTTGGGGAAACTTTAGTAACCTCCGTGTATATTAACCCTTCATTTTATATGACATTTTTTGAAACGTATTAATTTAACTACTACTTGAGTTTTAGACATATGTATTGTTTTCATCACGAGATCGTGACTTTTAGGGTCAAAAAATAAGAATACGTGAACGCCGCATAGAGATAAGTTCGTCTTCATTGATTTTCACCCAATTCCATGCTAAGCATGAAACAAGATCATTGTCATTATAAGTTAGTAATGCTAACACTACTCATATGCTCTAATCATGTACTTGGATTCCCTAATTCCTAAGGTGTATCTCTTATATTTTATTTTTTTCTTAATGATCACAGGGATACATTTTTTTGACTTATGCATGAATAGATTAATTCCAAATATCGAGTCATAACGGTGTAACCAAAATTATTAAATTAGTAACCTTTCCTAATAGATAACGATGTAAAAATATTAAGTCAACAAACAAGATTCGATAAACACGTTTTTATAACAGTTTTGAACATTTGGCTTATTACCATGAGTTTTATTACCCGTCTCATTATCGGTGGCTTTGATTATCAGGATTTACCTCCATCTTTTTTTCAACTCCGCCATGGAGCTTTTACTATGACTTCGGTCTTGCCCTTGTCTTTTAATTAACCTCGCTATGAGGTGTTTATTATGACTTGACGTATATCCTCACGCTAGGACGAATTTTGGATATTTAAAGCTTCGAGTTTTAAGACATTCACTTTCAATTTTGCATAGATTTTTCGGCCTTGTGAGCTTCAAGTTTTTGCTTGATTTAGGTGAAGACATGCTTAAAAATTATTATTGGGGGAAGCTTTCGATTATCCGGTTTGCCAATACTTCAAAAGCTTGACGCTAGCGATTCTCAAATGTTTTCTCAATTTAATTACATGGAAACTACTTGAATTAGCTAAGAACGAATAATAGTGAATAAACCGCTAAGTCAATATTTATTAACAATTGAATATATACAAGCGATGGGAGAAAAAGCAAATAATTAAAACACATGAGTTTTTAAAAGAATACGAGTACTCTACGTTTAGCATAGTAACTTATAATTAACTCTATCATTCTCGTCCTTAATTTAATGAGACTTAGCTTAATATAGTTAAGGAATCGAAACTAAGTTCTCAACACGCATGGTCGAGTAAAAAATCACTCTTATTCTCACCAGCGAAAAACCTATATTTGTGTCTTAAACACTTATAAAAACATGAAAATTTTTAAATATTGGCCATTTTTAGCCTTATTTTGCAACAAAACGATAACAAAAAGATGAAAGTTGGATTGTGTAATGACGTAAGCAAAGTGAAGTACCTATTCACCCCACATACTGAAACTAAACATTGTCCTCAATGTTTTGAGTCTAAGGGTGGAACACCCCCATACTAGAGATGAAAAGTTGAATGCTTAATCTTGAGCAAGGAAAGGGCATAAAGAATAATCTAAAATCCGTTTATGAATTATGCTAATAAGAATAAACGTTAGAACGTAGAAGGATATCATCGGATATCGGAATCTTCAAAGCAACGATCGAAGCTCGAGTGATACGTAAAACGAACACGAGGGCTTCAATGATGACGATGATTCCTAATAAATCACAATCACAAACAACCACGAAACAAAGGTTGGAAGAGCACAAAGCCCACTTTCTATGCATTAAATATATTGGTTTAAAGTCTCTCTCTCTCTCTCTCTCTCTCTCTCTCTCTCTCTCTCTCTCTCTCTCTCTCTCTCTCTCTCTCTCTCTCTCTCTCTCTCTCTCTCTCTCTCTCTCTCTCTCTCTCTCTCTCTCTCTCTCTCTCTCTCCACCATTTTTATCAAAAATACAAATCTATTTCATATTTTTAGTTATCTTAATCTAACATGAATTTGAAAATTTATGCTCCAAAAACATGATGGCTTGGGCGTCAGGCAGCTCAACCCAATGCCAAAGCCGGTCCAGGTATAGTGATTAGTGAGATACTGCTAGCTATTGTAATTTCTATATTAAGTGAGGGAAAGTGTCTGAATTTTTAGACATTCTTATTAAAAAATAGTCTTAAATTCTTTATAATGTAGTATATACTGACATAATATCCGCGCAGTGAGACGTCAGATATCCAATGATGATTTTTTGGGCAAACAAATGTTACATTCTTACACATCAAAATTTGTATTCAAATTAAGGTTAAATTTGTAAAAAAGTTAGGATCAAAATAAAAAAACTACTAAAATTGAGAATAACTATAAATTAATAAAAATATTAGCATGCATTTTGAATTATGGAGCACATAAAAAAATGGTAAAACTAGATTATAAAAAATAATAAATAAAAAGATATATTAATTCAAAAATAAAGATATTTTTTAGCTTTTAGAAAAAAAAATTACAAAAAGAAAAGTGGTCAAGTTTCAACATATTATTATAAAATAGATATTCCCATAAAAAATTATAAAACTCTGAATTTTTTTATATTTTTAAATATAAAGTTGTCTTAAATGCTCTATAATAAAAAAGTTATATAATAAAATATTAAAATTGTATTCTAGCATAAATGTAACATCTTTTTAAGCTCGCGATTTTTCTTTTCCTAAAAGTTATATATAAATAAATGTATAAATGATTAAGATTGTGTAACTCACGTTATTCGGGATTTCAAATTTGGTTACTCAATTCGATTTGATTCAATTTAAATTCGTTTTGGTTTGGTTTTTTAGTTACAGCCATAAAAAAGTTTAATCAAACTCATTCAATCAAATAAATCAAACAACCCGATAACCCGACCAATCAACAACCTTAACACATTGCTTGATTATTAATTGATCGTTGAGTACTTTTTTAACACCCACTTGGATAAGTGGACCGTTACGTGTATTTATGGCGTGTCATCAAAGCATGCAAGGCTATGTATTAAACATTAACTGACCATAACGAAAATACCGGAATCAAACATCGGTAGTCCAAACACAAGCTCAAAATATAAAGATTAAGTATTGAAAGAAAAGGACGAAACAATGCCCAAACAACCAAAGTAATGTATGTGTGCATAAAGTAAAGGAGTTTGGATAGCTCACATCCAATGCACGTACTCTCTTAGAAGTCCTAAGATCATCCATGTGTACCTGTCGTTTGGGAACATGAAAGGAAACTTCGGCTAAGCATAACTCTCAGTGAACGGATATGAAGCATGATAATAATATACGGGAATTGAACTGATAACAATTACTGAACTAAAACTATTATGACAATTTGGAGTAAACTGTATAAAATCTGGTATGTCTGATTTATAAATAATAAAACTGGTTTACTAACTGTTAATCTGAAAGCATGCATTTACTGTATTTTAATTTCCCAGAGCTTATATAGGTCATGTGATGTAACAACGGTGCATGCATAATTAGAGGGGTGACCTCATCATGTTGTAGAGGGGTGACCTCTAAATAATGTGCTGGGTGGAGGGATCAGCTCCAATGTGAAGGATGTAGGGCACACACCACATTCACCTGATAACTCTAAACTGATAAGCCTAGGATGAATCCATACGTCCCACTAATAATACTAATAAAATGGCCAAGCTAAACTGAGTGGAACGCTGCGGGATATCACTCTCCCGCAGGTGAGTCATGATACTGGTGACTCAAGTGTCATGGTTACGGTACCTCCGTAACAACTACTACTGACTGGTCATGCTTGTATATAAGGCTCAGGAAATATCTTAGATATTAAAATAAATGCAGATAATTTATAACATGTACTGGGGAAAACCTTTGGCTGCAGACGAAAATCCTAATCATGCATAGAAGGGAAGTCCTTACTGAAAGGACGGAAAATCCATACCTCGTGTCTAGTAACCGACCGAGATCAACTGATAGAAAGTCTACTCTGATTTCACGCGAGCTACATGAATAAAGGACGCGAATAAGTTAACGGATATTCGTTTATTTTATTTATCTCATTTGTACTTAGTTAAGTTTTTTTATTTTGTACTACTGTTAATATATAAACCGATATGTCTGAATGTTCTAATATTTTTGATTACCATTTTCTTATTCTATTATCAATTACTATATAACACGTATTCCGACGTTATAATATTTCTATATTTAATTCCCTGCTAAGAATAGAAGTTTCCTAAATTAGAACGTTTCCCAAAATGAATAAAATTATTAAATAAATTATACCCCTTTTAAAAATCTTATAAAATTATTTTAATTTAATTATTTTAAAATACAATTTAGACATTTATAAAGTAAGTAATAAAAGGTATAATTTAAAAATCTTCGTTTTTTATTATTATTTTTATCTATGTCCCGTGCCTACCGAGATACCCCTTCTCGGTCGCACTAAAACAATACAACAAAACATGTAAAATCTGCCTATATGAAATTAGTGACAGAAAAACTGTCATTAAAAAGTGTAACCAAAAGCTGAGTATTTAAAACTGTCATTAAATGAATCTGCGACAAAAATTAGCGTCGCTAATTCCAGCACTAACACTTTTATTTTTCTGTTAAAAATGTTCCCACTGCTCTTAATACCTTTCCCACTGTTTCTTTATCATTACCCATCGTTTTCACAGTCCCAAACACCCCTTTAACAGTTTCACAGCCGAGTGGTTTTTTGAAGCTTTTAGGTCGAAAACACGGCCCTAGCCGCCCCTATGTGGGTCACGGCTGGGCAAGGCTGAGACCACCGAGACCTTAGGGTCTCGGTTTCATTAAACCAAACACACCCCTTTAACACAGCCTAAACAAACACCCCTTTTGGGGTTTTCTGACCCTCGGTCGACCCACATCAACACCACCATGACCCATTGGTCACGGTTGGGCAGCAAGAGAAACAAAACAAAGCCCTAATGGCTCGGTTCTATTACAACAACCACATCGAACAATAAAAAAAATGAATCGATTTATACCTTATGATGATTTAGGAAAGGATGATATCTTGGATTAAGAACATTCAAAAACACAAAACCCTCTTCTATTTCTTTCTAAGCCGGCGGCCAAAAACCCTAACTCACTTTTCTTTCTTTTTTTGTTGTTGCGTCTGGTTATACAAAAGGTGTGAACCCTGTGTTTTATTTTTCTTTTCTAAAACAGGGCCTAAAGCCCATTTGAACTTTCCTTTTTTTTTACAAACTGCCCCTTTATAAACTTTATATAGTTTTTTTTCTTTCTGAAAAACATTAATTTTGCGTAATTTCATATAGTATTATATAATTAAAACTGCGTATTTAATATTTCAAATATTTAAATACGGGTTTTACAATTCTTCCCCTTTAAAAAAATAAATCGTCCCCGAATTAAGGATACGACTGTACTGGGTTTTACAATTCTCCCTCTCTAAAAAAATAATTCGTCCTCGAATTTAGGGTAATTTAAGCTGGGGAATATGTCTAACTGAACGACACATGAACTGAAAGAACATGAAAGCTAAAAAATATAAGATGAGAGACGTATAACTGAAAGACATACCCGAATTACAACTGGAAGTGAGGATAAGAAGTCCGTATAGACTCTTCTGTTTCCCAAGTGGCCTCCCACTCGGTATGGTTCCTCTACAGGATCTTGACGAAAGGAATGGTCTTCCTTCTCATACCTCGATCTTGGCGATCTAAGACTGCGTCGGGTTCTTCAATATAAGATAGGTCCTCCCGAATCTGATCGAGTGGATAATTCACTTTGTGAAGCTCATGATAGTTGTATCCTCTGAGTAGTGATACATGGAACACGTTATGAACATGTGAAAGCTAAGGCGGTAATGCCAACCGATATGATACTTCACCGACACGTTCAAGGATTTCGAACGGTCCGATGTAGCGAGGGCTGAGCTTGCCTTTGAGGAAAAAATGTCTGACGCCACGTGCGGGTGATACTTTGAGGAACACACGATCCCCAGTCTGAAATGATAGATCTCTGCGATGTTTGTCGGCGTAACTCTTCTGGCGAATACGCGCTTCTTGCAGCTTTTCCCTAGAAATGGCGACCTTTTCATTGCTCAGTTCTATTAATTCTGGTCCCTCAATCAAACGTTCTCCAACCTGATCCCAATAAATAGGGGCACGACATTTTCTGCCGTATAACATCTCGAAAGGAGCACGCTTGATACTAGCATGCTAATTGTTGTTGTAGGCAAACTCTACCAAGCAAATATATTCATCCCAGTGTCCTGTCTATTCTAATGCACAACCGCGTAGCATGTCCTCCAAAGTCTGGATGGTACGCTCTGACTGATCGTCCGTCTGCGGGTGGAAAGTTGTGTTGAGCTTAAGCTTGGTTCCCCAAGCTTTATTAAACCTCCCTAGAAGTGAGAAGTGAATCGTGGATCCCTATCTGATATAATTTCAGAAGGTGTACCGTGTAATCGTACAATCTCCTTGGTGAATAGATCTTCCAATTTACTGACTGTGGAATCTTTACAGATAGGAATTAAATGTGCTGACTTGGTCAAGCGATCGACAATAACCCATATTGCATCATGTCTCCGCTGAGTCTGTGGTAATCCGGTGACAAAATCCAAAGAGATCTTGTCCCATTTCCACATTGGAATATCTAATGGTTGGAGAAGGCCGCTGGTACGCGGATGTTCTATCTTAACCTGCTGGCAGGTTAGACATTTAGAAACAAAAGTAGCGACATCCTGTTTCATGCCGTTCCACCAGAAATGTTGCTTAGGATCGTGGTACATCTTAGTGGACGTGGATGGATAGAAAACGGAGAGGTGTGAGCCTCTGTCATTAAGTCTTCTCTAAGAGCGGGGTCCTCTGGAACGCAGAGTTTGGTACCCTGCCATACGATACCATCATCATCGATACGAAATTTAGTCTGCTGGTCAATGTTCTGGACAATCGCCCAGATTTCACCATCATCTTTTTGTGCGGCTTTAATCCTAGAGAGTAAATCCGGTTCTACCCTCAAGCTAGCCCAGTAACCCCTTTGTCCGCGTACTAAGAGCTCAATATCATACCGCTCTATGTCCTGAATATTTTCCTCCTGAACCTTGATGCCATTTATCATTCCTGACTATATGCTAAGGGCATCTGCTACTACATTTGCTTTACCTGGGTGATACTGAATATTAGTGTCATAGTCTTTCAGCAGTTCCAACCATCGCCTCTGTCTCATGTTCAGCTCTCGATGTGTAAATATGTACTTGAGACTTTTGTGATCAGTGAAGATATCACACGACTCGCGGTATAAATAATGCCTCCAGATTTTGAGGGCGAAAACGACTGCTGCGAGCTCTAGATCATGCGTAGGATAAATTTTCTCATACGGCTTTAGCTGACGCGAAGCATAGGCAATGACTTTCCCATGCTGCATAAGTACGCAACCTAAGACCTTTCCTGAATCGTCACTGTAAATCTGATAACCACCTGTACCAGATAGGAGAGTAAGGATCGGCGCTGAAATTAAACGATAAGTTTGGTCAACGGTAATGCCAAACGTGAGAAATTTTCTACAAATCTGCGGTAATATCCTGCTAACCCAAGAAAACTACGGATTTCTGAAACAGATGTCGGTCTCAGCCACTTAGTGATAGCCTCTACCTTTGCAGGATCCATGGTGATCCCCTCTGCAGAAACAATATGGCCTAAAAACGCCACTTTATTTAGCCAAAACTCGCACTTATAAAGTTTAGCATAAAGCTTCTCTCGTCGGAGAATCTGTAAAACTGTACGGAGATGATCCTCATGTTCCTCTTTAGATTTGGAGAAAATAAGGATATCGTCGATGAATACAATCACAAACTTGTCTAAGAATTCGTGGAAGACTCGGTTCATCAAGTCCATAAATACTGCAGGCGCATTCGTGAGACCGAACGACATAACAACAAATTCGTAATGTCCGTACCTCGTGCGAAAGCAATTTTGGATATATCCTGCTCCTTTACACGCAACTGTAGGTAACCTGATCGTAGATCGATTTTTGAGAAGTGCTTGGCACCCTGAAGCTGATCAAATAAATCGTCAATACGAGGTAGTGGATAACGGTTACGAATAGTGAGCTTATTCAGCTCGCGGTAGTCAATACACAGCCGCATACTACCGTCCTTCTTTTTGACAAACAAAACTGGCACGCCCCAAGGTGACACGCTTGGACGAATGAAGCCTCTTTCTAGAAGTTCCTGAAGTTGATCTTTCAGTTCCTTAAGCTCCACAGGAGCCATACGGCAAGGATCTTTAGATACTGGTTTTGCACCTGGCATGAGGTCGATACTAAACTCCACCTCTCGCATGGGAGGTATGCCTGGGAGTTCCTCTGGAAAGACATCCGGAAAATCTAACACAACTGGCTGATTATGAAGTGAAGGTGTCTCAGAAGTAGTGTCATGAACTGTAGCTTGAAAACCCTTACAACCATGGTATAATAAAGTACGGGCCTGTAAAGCTGAAATGATCTGAACATGTTTTCCTGGTAGGAAACCACGGTGAATAAACTCTGGTGTCTGGACATCACCGAAGATGACCCGGTGTGTATGACAATCTACAGTGGCACGATAAACTGACAACCAATCCATACCTAAAATAATATCGAACTCGCACATATCTAGAGGAAGGGCACTGACAAGACTGATTTTATCGTCAAACTCAAGAGGAAGGTCCTTGTACACCTGGGTAATGAGTACAGAGTCTCGCATAGGTGTAGATATACTAAGTACACTGTCTAGTGGCGTAGGGGTCATTTTATTCTAACAGCATATGAAGTAGATATAATTGAGTGTGTGGCGCCTGTATCGAAAAGCACGCAGGCAGCCTGTCCGTGTACAAACAAAACGCCAGTAATGGTACATGTGGTCTTATTTGCTTGCTCACGGGTAGTAGTGTAGACGCGACCAGTGGTTGGTGGTAGTGGTGGTGGTGGAGGTAAAATATGAGGAATCTGGCCTAAGGTACCGGCAGCATCCCCGTTCTTACAATCTCTCTTCATATGGCCCGACTGACCAAACTTGTAACAACCACTCGAACCACGACGGCAAGGTCCCGGGTGTTTCTTCCCACATGTGATGCAAGTGGGATAAGAATACCGGGTAGAAGCAGCTCTGGTTTGCTGAGAACCTGATTTACGAAGATGTACACGTGTTACGATTATGATAACATAACTGAAATAAGGCTGTTTGGCTGAAATTTAAAATTACCACGATTTGCTGGTCGGGCAGACTGTTGATCTCTGAAGTTTGGATCACGCCCCTGTTCAGCATCTCTGTTGGCATACATAAAGTTAGAGTTTGTTTTACACGATGGTTTAGTGTTTTGGAGCTTAACGAATCACCTGTAGTTGCCAGATGAGTTTGAGCTGCCGTGGTAGTTATCACCACTGCTTCTCTTAATAGATCGATTGCGGTCATAAGACTGACCGTGGTTTCTGTAGTTCTGCTGTGGAGTAGCCGATTGGGATCGGTCTCCTCCTCTGTATCTACAAGATTATAATTGGATAAGGCATGATATAAATTTAATAAGTGGAATCGGAGTTAAATTGTTTTAAGTCTGCTGAATGAGATATACCTCTTCTCAGGACGCTCTACATTCTCGAGCTCATCCCTCTCGAAAAGCATCTCAATATCACGAGCTGCATTATCTACTTGTGACACGTTAGTGAACGTGGCACTCATCAGCCTATCTGCAGTCCTAGAGTGAAGAGCCCAGGGAAATTGTTTCGCTTGCTCCTCCGCGGTACCCGCAGCCTCTCCTATGAATCCAGCCATCCTGAGATATCGGTGCATGAAATCTATACTATTCTCGCCATGATTCTGACGAATGACGTGAAAGTCCCTCTTCAGTTTAGCTTGCTCAGCCTGCGGGAAAAACTGGTCATAAAACATTGCCTTGAACTGTGTTCAGGTCAATGTAAGCACCCACGCATCTCCCCCATTTGACAACTTCTGAGACCTCCACCAATGTAGAGCTTGACCCTCCAGTTTGTAAACTGCAAGCCTAACTTTGAAAGCATCACCACAACCCATAACCCCAAAAAATTTCTCTACATGATAAATCCAATTTTCTGCGTCTGTTGGAGCTAAAGTCTGTTCAAAAGGTCGGGGTTTCTGTTTGTTAAACAAATCTAGCTAGGAGGCTAAAGTGGCAGGTGGTGGAGCAGGAGGGTTGTTATTCTACTGAGGTCCGTTTTGGTATTCAGCTCGGATCTCATCACGAGTTTGGGGTAACATGGCTTGTATAGCCGCCTGAACAACAGCAGTAATAGCATATGCGTTAGCATCATTCTCATTTTCGCGTCTGGGTGGCATCTGAAATGAAAGAGGATAAGTTGATAAATCTATTAGAACCTGGAGTAATAAATCTGAATATGCATGGTGTAGTTAATGAAGGCATAGCCAACAAAATATGACATGAATACTGGTGAACGCCTATGGTCAGTTCACAAAATGACAATTTACTGAAACATAAATCTGACATGAGTAAGGATGAATGCCTATGGTCAGTTCATCCATACAAAATCTGAACGGGCAAGGGTGAACGCCTATGGTCAGTTCACCAAAACGAAAAGTTCGCTGAAAAGCACATGCGACTAAGTATGGCCAGTCCTGTACCAACCGTTTACTTAGTCAACATAAAGACAATATGACTGATAAAGTGTATATGAAACATGAAAGATAACAACGCCAAAATATAGGAAGTTCTTGGTGACTACCCACTAGTCACATGTCAAGTTTTAGAGCCTACAGGTTGAACCTTGCGCTCTGATACCATTATTGTAACACCCAACTTGGATAAGTTGACCGTTACGTGTATTTATGGCGTGTCATCAAAGCATGCAAGGCAATGTATTAAACATTAACTGACCATAACGGAAATACCAGAATCAAACATAGGTAGTCCAAACATAAGCTCAGAATATAAAGATTAAGTACTGAAAGAAAAGGACGAAACAATGTCCAAACAACCAAAGTAATGTATGTGTGCATAAAGTAAAGGAGTCTGGATAGCTCCCGTCCAATGCACGTACTCTCTTAGAAGTCCTAATATCGTCCCTGTGTACCTGCCGTTTGGGAACATGAAAGGAAACTACGGGTGAGCATAACGCTTAGTGAACGGATATGAAGCATGATAATAATATACGGGAATTGAACTGATAATAATTATTGAACTAAAACTGTTATGCCAATTTGGAGTAAACTGTATAAAATCTAATATGTTTGATTTATAAATAATAAAACTGGTTTACTAACTGTTAAATCTGAAAGCATGCATTTACTGTATTTTAACTGCCCAAAGCTTATATAGGTCATGTGATGTAACAATGATGCATGAATAACTGGAGGGGTGACCTCATCATGTTGTAGAGGGGTGACCTCTAAATAATGTGCTGGGTGGAGGGATCAGATCCAATGTGAAGGATGTAGAGCACACACCATATTCACCTGATAACTGTAAACTGATAAGCCTAGGATGCATCCAAACGCCCCACTAATAATACTGATAAAATGGCCAAGCTGAACTGAGTGGAACGGTATGGGATATCACTCTCCCGCAGGTGAGTCATGACACTGGTGCCTCTAGTTTCATGGTTACGGTACCTCCGTAACTAGTACTACTGACTGGTCATGCTTGTATATAAGGCTCATGCAATATCTTAGTTATTAAAATAAATTCAGATAATTTATAACATGTACCGGAGAAAACATTTGGCTGCAGACGGAAATCCTAATCATGCATAGAAGGGAAGTCCTTACTGAAAGGACGAAAAATCCGTACCTCGTGTCCAGTAACCGACCGAGATCAACAGACATAAAGTCTAATCTGATTTCACGCGAGCTACATGAATAAAGGACGCGAATAAGTTAACTGATATTCGTTTATTTTATTTATCTCAGTTGTACTTAGTTAATTTATTTATTATGTACTACTGTTAATATATAAACTGATATGTCTGAATGTTCTAATATTTCTGATTAACGTATTCTTGTTCTATTATCAATTACGGTATAACACGTATTCCGACGTTATAGTATTTCTATATTTAATTCCCTGCTGATAATAGAAGTTTCCTAATGAATAAAATTATTAAATAAATTATACCCCTTTTAAAAATCTTATAACATAATTTTAATTTAATTCTTTTAAAATACTATTTAGACATTTATAAAAATAAGTAATAAAAGGTATAATTTAAAAATCTTCGTTTTTTTATTATTTCTATCTATGTCCCGAGCCTACCGAGATACCCCTTCTCGGTCGCACAAAAACAATACAACAAAACATGTAAAATCTGCCTATATGAAATTAGTGACATAAAAACTGTCATTAATAAGTGTAACCAAAAGCTGAGTATTTAAAACTGTCATTTAATGAATATGCGACAGAAATTAGCGTCGCTAATCTGTCGCTAATTCCAGCACTAACACTTTTATTTTTCTGTTACAAATGTTCCCACTGCTCTTTATAACTTTCCCACTGTTTCTTTATCATTACCCACTGTTTTCACAGTCCCAAACACCCCTTTAACAGTTTCACAGCAGAGTGGTTTTTTTGAAGCTTTTGGGTCGAAAACACGGCCCTAGCCGCCCCTGTGTGGGTCACGGCTGGGCAAGGCTGAGACCACCGAGACCTTAGGGTCTCGGTTTCATTAAACCAAACACACCCCTTTAACACAGCCTAAACAAACACCCCTTTGGGGGTTTTCTGACCCTCGGTCGACCCACAGCAACACCACCATGACCCATTGGTCACGGCTGGGAAGCAAGAGAAACAAAACAAAGCCCTAATGGCTTGGTTCTATTACAACAGCCACATCGAAAAATAAAAAAATGAATCGACTTATACCTTATGATGATTTAGGGAAGGATGATATCTTGGATCAAGAACATTCAAAAACACAAAACCCTCTTCTTTTTTTCAAAGCCGGCAGCCAAAAACCCTAACTCACTTTTCTTTTTCTTTTTTTTCTTGTTGCGTCTGGTTATACAAAAGGGGTGAACCCCATGTTTTATTTTTCTTTCTCTAAAACCGGGCCTAAAACCCATTTAAACTTTCCTTTTTTTTTACAAACTGCCCCTTTATAAACTTTATATAGTTTTTTTCTTTATGAAATGCATTAATTTTGCGTAATTGCATATAGTTTTATATAAATAAAACTGCGTATTTAATATTTTAAATATTTAAATACGGGTTTTACAACTTTAGTTCAAATTTATGTGTTTTAGTTCACTTATGTTGTTTTAAGGAGATGTATTGAGGAAAAAATGTCTACAAGCATGTGTTTTTTTATTTATTTCTTTTGTATTTTAAAAACGAGTAAAGTGAAAAAATTTATCTTTATATTTTGTCAAAAGTTTGAATTATATCTTTCGTCAAGTGAAACACCCCGTACTCAATTTGACCAAAAAAAATTAAAAAAATTTAAACTTTCCGTGTAAACTACGTGACCAAATCTAACTTTTGGTTATTATCTTATAAGATGAAAACAATATTTTACAAATGAGTCCTCTTTACCATTTTTGCATAAAGCTAGACTCAATTACCTTCAAATCAATAGGTGACACGACAACCAACGACTTACGGTTTAATAGATAAGACCTTTTGAAAATAATCAAAATCTGCAAGAACCCTCCTGTGCACTATGGACACCTCAAATGCACTAAGGATCTTTTTAGTACACTAGGACTCTCTAATGCACTAGTTACCCCTTTAGTGTACTAAAGACCCTCTAATACACTAAGGACCCAGTTAGTGCACTAAATACCTTCTAATGCACTAAAGACCCCTTAAGTGCACTAAAGACCCTCTAGTACACTAAGGACTCATTTAGTGCAGTAAATACCCTCTAATGCACTAAAGATACCTTAAGTGCACTAAATACCTTCTAATGCACTAAAGACCCCTTAAGTGCACTAAAGACCCTCTAGTACACTAAGGACCCATTTAGTGTAGTAAATACCCTCTAATGCACTAAAGATACCTTAAGTGCACTAAAGATCCATTAAGTGCACTATTTACTCAAAACAACCCACAACCCATTTCAAACAGGAAATCAACTATATAGACTCCTTTTTTAAAAACATATGAACATCACATCAAGCTACAAATGTACCATAGAAACTGTTTCACATAACTCTTGACCCATTTGACTCAAAATGGGTTAAAAAGGTCCTTGTCCCAAACGTCCCTTTAACTGCACACTCCTTTTGTGCACTTTTGTCCCATTTTCCAGAAAGCGACCTCTATAACATGACATACCATCAAAACTTCCAGAATTTATTAAAACAACACAATATATTATTCAAAACGGGTAGGAATGGCTAATTGCCAAACACATCTTTTAACTATTAAGACTTAATAAAATCTAAAACAAACACCATTCACAAAAACCAAATCAAAGACTTTAACATACACTTATCATACAACCATAAACGTTAAAAGACCCATGTTAAACAAAAGATATACCAAGATCAAAATGACACTTTGGGGGCTTCCAACTTTCAACATCTTGATCCAAGGAAGGGTCTTCTACTTACCGATTTCCAGCGGCAATCCTTTATCCCTAGCTTTAGAAACTTCAATAGTACCTAAAATAACATCATTAACTATAACATTAAGCAAAACACTTAGTAAGTATATGAAGTAATCAACTAACAAGGTTATGATAGTGGTTATCAAAGTAACCATACATATCAAAGGAGCATACTATAACATACCACATACCTTCTTTATAAAACATTCAATTAAACTAAAATATGATTTATGTAATTATCCAAGTAACTATAACAAGCTCCATCAATTAACTATAACACCATAGCAATAACAATTACATCATAAGCATAACCATATTAAAATTACTCACAATACTTACCTCAAATTCCTTACTAGCTTCCTACTTAATTTGGGTAAGACTCCAATTGAGCTTCCTATTCCAAAATTAACCCTAATTAGTGGTTAATTCACATGGGTATTCATAATTAACACCCTTTACCCAATATCCCTAATTTCTATAACATAAACCCTAATTTTTAATTTGGGAAAATACTTACATGGGATGATTAGTGCTAGTAATATCACTAGATCTTATCTATGCTTCTTCTTCCTTAATCAATTGGCTCCTAGATGAAATTTTGAGGTTTCCCTCTTTTCTTTCTCTTTACACCGTCACACATACACACTCCCAAAACCCCTGGAGTTTTCCAAATGGATAATACATGTTTATTTAATCAAGTTTGCTAATTTGTAAAATTAGTCCTCCAAGTCTCATTCTTCATATTTTAGCCACCAAGTTTTCTACATTTAACACTTTTATACTTATCAATTATAACTTATCTATTAACTTATAGACTTATATATAAAATGATATAATACTATTACTTATATTATAAATTAATACCTCGTAAGATTTAGGGTGTAACAATTCGCCCTCCCTTAAATGAGATTTCGTCCTCGAAATCTACTCTTGAAATAAATGAGGATACTTAATCCTCATTTTTGCTTCTGGTTCCCATCTAACACTAGTACCCTTACGGAGTTTCCATTGTACTTTCACTAATGAAATCTCCTTATTACGAAGTTGTCTTGTTTTTCTCCCCAATATTGCTTCCGGATCCTCTTGTGCGGTTAACTCCGGATCAATTTCAATGTCATCTAAAGTGACGACACTGGTTTCATCAGCTAGGCACTTCCTTAAGTACGATACATGAAAAGTATTGTGAATACCTCTCATTTCATCAGGTAGCACCAAAACATAAGCTACTTCCCCAGCTCGCTTCAAAGTTTTAAACGGGCCTATAAATCTCGGACTGAGCTTTCCTTTGTTTTTAAACCGGAACACACCTTTCCACGGGGAAACTTTTAGCATGACATAATCTCCTATTGCAAACTCAATTGGTTTTCTTCTATTATCGGCATAGCTTTTCCACCTATCTTGAGCCGCCTTCAATCTTTCTCGAATCATTTCTATCTTTTCGGTTGTAGCCAAAACTATATCTGTACTTGCTAGTTCCCTTCTTCCTACTTCTTCCCAATATACTGGTGTACGGCATCTTCTACCATAAAGCATCTCATATGGTGGCATTTCAATACTCGCATGGTAACTGCTATTATTATCAAATTCTACCAAAGGTAGATGGTCATCCCAATTGCCTCCAAAGTCAATTACACAATCTCGTAACATATCTTCTAAGGTTTGAATCGTCGTTTCACTTTGACCGTCCTTTTGAGGATTAAAAGCGGTACTCATGTGTAATTTCGTACCTAACTCTTCTTGAAAACATTGCCAAAAATTAGAAGTAAAATGACCGTCTCTATCAGAGACAATAGAAACAGGTACCCCATGTCGTACAACAATTTCATTGACATAGATTTTTGCCAACTTATGAACGGGCATATTTTCTCGAATAGGAATAAAAAGTGCGCTTTCGTCAAGCGATCTTCTATAACCCAAATTGCATCATTTTTCTTTGTCGTCTTTGGTAACTTTGTAACAAAGTCCATCGTGATCTTTTCCCATTTCCAAACCGGAATCTCTAGTGGTTGAATTTTTCCATATGGCTTTTGGTGTTCGGCCTTGACCTTTAAACAAGTCAAACATTTCTCCACACACTTCACACAATCTCTTTTCATACCCGACCACCAATAATTTTTATTTAAATCAAGATATATCTTTGTTGCAACCGGATGGATAGAGTACTTTGATCTATGTTCTTCTTCCACCAGTAATTCCTTGATCTCACTTCGAAAAGGAATATAAAATCTCCCATAACGAGTCTTAATTCCTCGACTATCGTCTATGAGATAAGGAATAAAGGATTTAATGCGTTCTCTTTACCAGTTTTCTTCCTTCAAAGCTTCTACTTGTGCCGCCTTTATTTTGTCAAATAAATCGGATGTAATAATCATCCGTAATGAGCGAATCTTTGTCACCTTTTCTCGCTCCTTGCGACTCAAAGCATCCGCTACCACATTTGCCTTACCCGGATGGTATCGAATTTCACAATCATAATCTTTCAACAAATCCAACCACCTTCGTTGCCTCATATTCGGATCTTTCTTTTCTAAAAAGTATTGTAAGCTTTTATGGTCGGTGTAAATTATGAATTTCACACCATATAAATAATGCCTCCATATTTTAAAAAAAAACCATTGCCGCAAATTTAAGATCATGAGTCGGGTAATCCTCCTCATGCTTTTTCAATTGTCTTGAGGCATAAGCAATCACTTTACCTTTTTGCATAAGAATGCATCCTAAACTGGAATAAGAGGCGTCACTATAAACCACCATGTCTTCAGTTCCATCCGGTAAAACGAGAATTGGTGCTTCACATAATTTTTGGCGTAAGGTGCAGAAAGCATCATCTTGCTCTTTACCCCACAAAAAATAAGCATTCTTCTTTGTGATTTTAGTCAATGAAGATGCAATCTTAGAAAAGTCTTGAATGAATCTACGGTAATAACCCGCGAGTCCAAGAAAACTCCGAATTTCACCAACTCTCTTCGGAGCTTGCCACTTCATCACAGCGTCAATCTTAGACGGGTCTACCTTAAGGCCTTCCAAATTTATGACATGACCGAGAAATTGGACCTCTTGTAACCAAAATTCACATTTCGAGAATTTGGCATATAATCTTTCTTTCCTAAGAGTTTCAAGAATTTCACGCAAATGAACCCCATGCTCCTCCTTGCTTTTTGAATAGATAAGGATGTCGTCAATAAATACAATGACGAATCTATCTAACATTGGTCTACATACTCGATTCATGAGGTCCATAAAAATCGTTGGTGCGTTGGTAAGACCAAAAGACATAACAACAAACTCATAGTGACCGTATCGAGTCCTAAATGTCGTCTTCAGGATATCTTCCTCACGTACCTTCAATTGATGGTAGCCCGATCGAAGGTCTATTTTTGAAAACCATCTAGCACCTTGAAGTTTATCGAAGAGATCATCAATTCTCGGTAGTGGGTATACATTTTTCACTGTGACTTTATTCAACTCACGATAATCAATGCACATCCGCATACTACCATCCTTTTTCTTAACAAAAAGTATCGGAGCTCCCCATGGTGAACTACTAGGGCGGATAAAACCCTTGTCATGTAATTCTTGCAATTGACTCATGAGCTCTTTCATTTCCGACGGAGCTAAATGGTAAGGAGTCTTAGCAATAGGAGTTGCACCCGGAACTAAATCAATACGGAATTCAACTTGCCTTTTGGGTGGAATGCCTGGTAAATCTTCTGGAAATACGTCACGAAACTCATTTACCACCGAAATGTTATCAACACTCTTCTCTTCAATTCTAGTATCTATCACATGTGCTAAAAAGGCATAGCATCCATGTGAAAAATAATTTCTAGCCTGCATCACGGTACATAACTTAAGATCACCCTCCTTTTTATCACCATAAATAACAATCTCACGACCATGAGGGTTTACAATCCGGATAAGCTTTTGACTACACAAAATAGTGGCATTGTACTTACTGAGCCAATCCATACCGATTATAACATCAAACTCTCCAAGCATAATGGGAATCAAGTCTCTCATAAAAGTACTATCATCAATCTCTATCTTTACATCATGATACACCTTAGACACGGCAATGACTTTACTATCGGCTATTTTAACTTCAAGGGGATTGGGGAGATTATCTAAAGGAGTAGATAGGCTTTTACTAAATTCATACGATACGAACGATACACTGGCTCCTAAATCATATAATACACGCGCAGGTATAGAGTTAATGAGGGTTATACCTGTAACAACATCGTTTGCTTGATTTGCTTCTTCAACATTCATTTGATATACTTTGGCTTTAGGATTCGGAACCACTATCTTTTCTTCTTTAACGGTCTTCAAAGGGGCGGTCCCAGTCATCCTTGGCTTTGGGCACTCACTTATCTTATGTCCGGGTTCATTGCAACCATAACATATGACCATTGGCTTCTTGCAATCTTTACTCATGTGGTTTAAGGCACCACACTTAAAACATCCCGGCATGTTAAGTCGACACTTGCCATAATGAAGCTTATGACATTTTGTACACTTTGGCTTCGATTGGTCACCACCACCACTCTTCTTATCTTGATCAAATTTCAATTTCTTAACATACTTATCACCAAACTCTTTCTTTATCTTGTTATATTTTACTTCCTTGCCTTGCTTTCTTACCAAATATGTCTCTGTTACACGAGCCCTACTAAGAAGATCTCCTAAAGTGGTACACTTGAAAGGAGATACCACTTCTCGGATGTCATCACGAAGCATTCTTTGAAATCTCTCCACTTTAAGCTTTTCATTCCCATGGTACTCAGGACAATAAGGTACCATGTCATTGAACTTCTTCCACAATTCATTTACTGTCTCCGTAGTTTGCGTAAGAAGTTGTAACTCTTCTCGGATTTTATCAATCTCCTCGGCCGGAGCATATTTCGCATTGAAAAGTTCCTTGAATTCACTCCACATACACTTATCAATCCAACCTTCACCCTTTTCACACAATATACCATCCCACCAAGTCTTAGCACTATTCCGGATGAAGTTCGAAGCAAATATCACCTTCTTTGCTTCCTCACATTCACTTGTTCGGAAAGCTCCCTTAACGGCGGTAAGCCATCGAGTGCTATTAATAGGATCAAGATTACCCGTAAATTTAGGTACATCACATGTCGTAAAATCACGGTATGTAGCCTTACCACGCTTTGAATCTTTAAAAATCCCACTCTTCTTAAGCTCTTCAAAATCCTCGTGCATCATTTCCGTCATATTGGCGGTGGTTTGATTTATATAGTAAGGCATAGCTTGTCTAACCGCCTTTCCCACTTTCTATGTTATTAATGCGCTAAGGGTCTTAGTATCTTCTTCTGAAAACCTCCTAAAATTAAGGTCCTCGGAACTAGAGGACGACCCCTCATCACTACTTTCATCATGTCATACTTCCTTAGCCGAAGGTTCGGCTTGTTTGGAAGTTGACTCATCTACCATCTTCCCTTCTTACTGAAAATAAACCATTCAAACTATTATAATACGCAAAACATAGGTAATACATTCAAAATTAACTTTCTATTACTCATACGCTTATCCACACTAAAGCTTGTTGCATAGGTATAGCCTCAACGACCCCGCTTCTACATATGTATCATATCCTTATCACTACGGTGGCCAGGCGTAGTCATAAACATAATCAACATATGTAAATCCGACATCCCCAAGAGCAATACACGAACAACAAACACTACCACTAACGCGCCTAAAGGGTCTAACTCTAGGAAATCCTAAAATGACATCCTAATTCTCTTAGACCAAGGCTCTAATACCAAGTTGAAACACCCCATACTCAATTTAACCAAAAAATTAAACATTTCGTGTAAACTACGTGACCAAATCTAACTTTTGGTTATTATCTTATAAAATGAAAACAATATTTTACAAATCAGTCCTCGTTACCATTTTTGCATAAAGCTAGACTCAATTACCTTCAAAACAACAGGTGACACGACAACCAACGACTTACGGTTTAATAGATAATACCTTTTGAAAATAATCATAATCTGCAAGAACCCTCTTGTGCACTATGGACACCTCAAATGCACTAAGGATCTTTTTAGTACACTAGGACTCTCTTATGCACTAGTTACCGCTTTAGTGTACTAAAGACCCTCTAATACACTAAGGACCCAGTTAGTGCACTAAATACCTTCTAATGCACTAAAGACCCCTTAAGTGCACTAAAAACCCTCTAGTACACTAAGGACCCATTTAGTGCAGTAAATATCCTCTAATGCACTAAAGATACCTTAAGTGCACTAAATACCTTCTAATGCACTAAAGACCCCTTAAGTGCACTAAAGACCCTCTAGTACACTAAGGACCCATTTAGTGTAGTAAATACCCTCTAATGCACTAAAGATACCTTAAGTGCACTAAAGATCCATTAAGTGCACTATTTACTCAAAACAACCCACAACCTATTTCAAACATGAAATCAACTATATAGACTTTGGGGGCTTCCAACTTTCGACAATCTTGATCCAAGGAAGGGTCTTCTACTTACCGATTTCCAGCGTTAATCCTTTATCCCTAGCTTTAGAAACTTCACTAGTACCTACAATAACATCATCAACTATAACATTAAGCAAAACTCTTAGTAAGTATGTGAAGTAATCAAACTAACAAGGTTATGATAGTGGTTATCAAAGTAACCATACATATCAAACGAGCATACTATAACATACCACATACCTTCTTTATAAAACATTCAATTAAACTAAAATATGATTTATGTAAGGATCCCAGCAACTATAACAAGCTCCATCAATTAACTATAACACCATAGCAATAACAATTACATCATAAGCATAACCATATTAAAATTACTCACAATACTTACCTCAAATTCCTTACTAGCTTCCTACTTAATTTGGGTAAGACTCCAATTGAGCTTCCTATTCCAAAATTAACCCTAATAGTGGTTAATTCATATGGGTACTCATAATTAACACCCTTTACGCAATATTCCTAATTTTTATAACATAAACCCTAATTTTTAATTTGGGAAAATACTTACTTGGGATGATTAGTGCTAGTAATATCACTAGATCTTATGTATGCTTCTTCTTCCTTAATCAGTTGGCTCCTAGATGAAATTTTGAGGTTTCCCTCTTTTCTTTCTCTTCACACCGTCACACATACACACTCCCAAAACCCCTGGAGTTTTCCAAATGGATAATACATGTTTATTTAATCAAGTTTGCTAATTTGTAAAATTAGTCCTCCAAGTCTCATTCTTCATATTTTAGCCACCAAGTTTTCTACATTTAACACTTTTATACTTATCAGTTAACTTCTCCATTAACTTATAGACTTATATATATAATGATATAATACTATTACTTACATTATAAATTAATACCTCGTAAGCTTTAGGGTGTAACAATTCGCCCTCCCTTAAATGGGATTTCGTCCTCGAAATCTACTCTTGAAATAAATGAGGATACTTAATCCTCATTTTTGCTTCTGGTTCCCATCTAACACTAGTACCCTTACGGGGTTTCCATTGTACTTTCGTCAAGTGAAACACCCCGTACTCAATTTGACCAAAAAAAATAAAAAAAGTTAAACTTTTCGTGTAAACTACGTGACCAAATCTAACTTTTGGTTATTATCTTATAAAATGAAAACAATATTTTACAAATCAGTCCTCTTTACCATTTTTGCATAAAGCTAGACTCAATTACCTTCAAATCAATAGGTGACACGACAACCAACGACTTACGGTTTAATAGATAAGACCTTTTGAAAATAATCAAAATCTGCAAGAACCCTCTTGTGCACTATGGACACCTCAAATGCACTAAGGATCTTTTTAGTACACTAGGACTCTCTAATGCACTAGTTACCCCTTTAGTGTACTAAAGACCCTCTAATACACAAAGGACCCAGTTAGTGCACTAAATACCTTCTAATGCATTAAAGACCCCTTAAGTGCACTAAAGACCCTCTAGTACACTAAGGACCCATTTAGTGCAGTAAATACCCTCTAATACACTAAAGATACCTTAAGTGCACTAAATACCTTCTAATGCACTAAAGACCCCTTAAGTGCACTAAAGACCCTCTAGTACACTAAGGACCCATTTAGTGTAGTAAATACCATCTAATGCACTAAAGATACCTTAAGTGCACTAAAGATCCATTAAGTGCACTATTTACTCAAAACAACCCACAACCCATTTCAAACATGAAATCAACTATATAGACTCTTTTTTTTAAAAACATATGAACATCACATCAAGCTACAAATGTACCATAGAAACTGTTTCACATAACTCTTGACCCATTTGACTCAAAATGTGTTAAAAAGGTCCTTGTCCCAAACGCCCCTTTAACTGCACACTCCTTTTGTGCACTTTTGTCCCATTTTCCAGAAAACGACCTCTATAACATGACATACCATCAAAACTTCCAAAATTTATTAAAACAACACAATATATTATTTAAAATGGGTAGGAATGGCTAATTGCCAAACACCTCTTTTAACTATTAAGACTTAATAAATTCTAAAACAAACACCATTCACATAAACCAAATCAAAGACTTTAACATACACTTATCATACAACCATAAACGTTAAAAGACCCATGTTAAACAAAAGATATACCAAGATCAAAATGACACTTTGGGGGCTTCCAACTTTCAGCAATCTTGATCCAAGGAAGGGTCTTCTACTTAGATTTCCAGCGTCAATCATTTATCCCTAGCTTTAGAAACTTCACTAGTACCTACAATAACATCATTAACTATAACATTAAGCAAAACGCTTAGTAAGTATGTGAAGTAATCAACTAACAAGGTTATGATAGTGGTTATCAAAGTAACCATACATATCAAAGGAGCATACTATAACATACCACATACCTTCTTTATAAAACATTCAATTAAACTAAAATATGATTTATGTAAGGATCCAAGTAACTATAACAAGCTCCATCAATTAACTATAACACCATAGCAATAACAACTACATCATAAGCATAACCATATTAAAATTACTAACAATACTTACCTCAAATTCCTTACTAGCTTCCTACTTAATTTGGGTAAGACTCCAATTGAGCTTTCTATTCCAAAATTAACCCTAGTTAGTGGTTAATTCACATGGGTATTCATAATTAACACCCTTTACCCAATATCCCTAATTTTTATAACATAAACCCTAATTTTTAATTTGGGAAAATACTTACTTGGGATGATTAGTGCTAGTAATATCACTAGATCTTATCTATGCTTCTTCTTCCTTAATCAATTGGCTCCTAGATGAAATTTTGAGGTTTCCCTCTTTTCTTTCTCTTCACACCGTCAGACATACACACTCCCAAAACCCCTGAATTTTTCCAAATGGATAATACATGTTTATTTAATCAAGTTTGCTAACTTGTAAAATTAGTCCTCTAAGTCTCATTCTTCATATTTTAACCACCAAGTTTTCTACCATTTAACACTTTTATACTTATCAACTATAACTTATCCATTAACTTATAGACTTCTATATAAAATGATATAATACTATTACTTATATTATAAATTAATACCTCGTAAGATTTAGGGTGTAACATCAATATTTCGCGCATTATATATTTTTGTGGTTGATAAATGATGCACCATATATTACTGAGGACGAATTGTGCAAATAGTTTTAAAATAATGTTTAAAACTATTTGTAACTTCTGTTTTAATTCTTTCACTAGTGAAAATTATTGCACTTAACTTTTCAAATTTAAAAAAAATCTAAAAAAAATGAAACCGTTTAAAAGTTGAATACATTTTTTAGAAATCTTTTTTTTAAGTTAAAAAGTTAAGAGCTTTTAAACATTTAAAACTTTTTATACACGTTTATGTTTTTTAACAAAAAATATGTTTCTTTTAAATTACAAAATAAAAAATATAAGTTTTCGAAAAAAATTAAAGTATTTTAAAAGTTAAAAAGTAAATTAAAAGTTTTTCTTCGAAAAGAGTAAAGTTCTGAAGAAAAACTTTTAATTTATTTTATAACTCTTAAATTTTTTTAATATTTTTCAACAAAAACTTAAATTTTTTATTTTTGTAACTTAAACAAAATTCGTAAGAAACGTAAGCGCATATAATTTTTTTTTAATTTTTTTCAAAGTTTTTTTTAACTTTTTAATTTAAAAAAAATATTTCTAGAAAATGTAAAATGTTTTATATTTATTTTTGAACTTTTAAAAAATTTTAAATTTTTTCCGAAGAAATTTTTTCCCTAAAAAGTATTTTAAAAATAAAAATTCGTGCAAGTTTTTGGAAATCTTTTCTATGAAAAAAAATTATGTTTTAAAATTTCTTTTGAAAATAATTTTTTTTCGAAATTTTTATTTAAAAAAAAAAACTTAAGTGCAAAAGTTATGTCTGACCTATATAATGACTAAAACACCCCTAAAATAATAAACAGTTTTTACACTTAACTGAAAACTCTTTGCACAATCCGTCCTTAAGGATGTATGATGGACTATTTTACAACCACAAAGATGTATGTTGCAAGAAGTATTGACGAGATATATAATTCAAACTTCTAACAAGCCACGCGAATAATTTGTGACTTTACTCTTTATAAACATTGTGAAAAACATGGGTAAGTTGTAGGCGTGTAATTTAAATTTTTTCGTTTAAGCATTTTAACATTGTGTTCTCAAATTAATATTCAAGTGAAATGAAGAGAAAGGTGATTTATTTTTATTTTTATTTTTAGCTTTTTTTTAATAGAGGAAAGAGAATTGGAGAGGAATGTGGGAAAAACTTTTGTCTACAAAACTTTTGTCTCATTTTTTGAGAAAATTAAGAGAAAGTCTTATAATAAGTTGTATAAAGATTAAGATGTCCTTTTTATAATAACCGGGTACCCGCGTAATGCAGCGACAGGCACCTGATAACAAGATTTTAGCAAATTAATATTTTTCATTTAAGATCACAGCTTACAATTTCTGAAAACACAAGTACACAACGATAAAAAGCCAAAGAAATAGTGATGTTACAACCAAATATCACATTGAGGTTTTACCTTGATTCAAGTAAATGATGTTGCTTCAGCCACATAGCTCTTTTTATAAAGACGCACTCAACCCAAAAGCCATGCAATTTGAAAATGTAAAATTCAATTGCTTTTTATTTTTATTTTTATCACTCTTCATCTCAATAATTGGTGTATTACGACCATATCTTTCACTTTCCAAAATCTGAAAAACTTCCACGGTGAACAATAATCGAAAGAGAGATAAATGGTGACAGTGAGGTGTTGAAATGAGAGTGTTTGAGTTTTATATGTAAAGTTTGGGGTGGTTATTTGATAAGGTACTACTGATTACGAAAATGGCATTTTACTTTGTGAAATGTTAGTTTTTATAATGAGTTGTTAGACACATTCATAATAAATGAGTTCTATAAAAAGTTGAAGTTACAAACACAATTAAATGTATTAATAACTTTTAATGTATTAATAACTTTTAAGAGTTGTTACTGACTAAACATTTGAAAAACATATACATTTACTATATGTCATAAACCCTTTTAAATGTCTCATATTGACCTATTATTAAAAAAACGTATGCATTGAAATGGATTTTATTAATTTCTTATTATAGAAATGTTAGAGGCTTAAAAAAAAATAAAACTTCTAGTTATAGAAAATGTCTTAAAATCTTTTATAAAGTAGTAAGATATTTGGTTACAAGAATTAATGAAAAAACGTACATATAATTTAACAAGTTATTTTCTTTTTCTTTCAACTTAAATGACATGATTTTTGTTTATCTTTTTTTTTCTAAAACATATCAACAATATTTACTTTGATTTTTTTTTCTTTTTCTTTTCCACTTCTTTTTCTTTGCTATAAATATTCATTTATCTTTCTTTGTGTTTTTTCCTTAAATGCACGCTCTCAACACATTAACAAATTATTTCAAACTCATTAACATTGTGTTTGATAGCAAGCATTTTTAGAGCATTTAAAAACAGTTTAGTAGAAAAGCTTGGTAATATCTCAACAAATATCACTTTTCTTTTCACTCGTCGTGGAACCACATGAATGACTTTACTCTCTAAAGACATTTTGAAAAACTTTTGATAAACCAAATGAGTAATTTGGAACTCTAAGGTTGAGAGGTATAATAACTTTTTATCGTAAATTTAAGTTGAAATTGGTGAAATGGTTTATCCATTGTTTTTTATGTTAAGAGTGATAGCTTCTCAAAATATGACATCCTATTTGAGATAGGTACTTCTGGTCTATTTATGTTCTTTTACAAAAATACCAAAACAATAAATAGCATAAAATGTAACGGTATAACGTTTTTAAGACATGATTTAAGATGACAAAAAATATGTATACATATTTTTATATCATATTTCATGAATACACGAGCGGTTAAAAGTTGATAAATCTATCTCTTATACAAGGTTATTGATGAAGGTTACCTATTATTGTAAATTAGATTTTATATATAAAGTAAAAGAGGTGCCTGTACAAATTCAAAACATTAGTAAATTGATATTAGTAAATCAAAGCACAAATTCAAAACATTAATAAATGGAAACTCAAATCTCAAATATTAGTAAATTCTTTAAATGCTTAAAAAATATGTCATACCTTCGCATATTTGTTCGTCTTTTAACGCATCATTTCACGTCATGTTTAAAATCAACAAATTGATCCATTTTGTAATGTGTAGGTCGCGCCGAGCGGGAGAGCAACGTCAAGACGCCGCCATGACGCACTTTTATAACACTTCAAAATACACTTGCCTATTGCTTTCATGTATGGCATATGTTTTTCGTTTAAGCATTCTAACATTGTGTTTTCAAGTTAATATTTGAAGAGAAGTGAAAAGAAATGTTTTTTTTTTCTTGTGTTTTTTAGTTTTTTTCAATAGAGGAAAGGGAATTGGAGAGAAATATGGGAAAAAGTATTGTCTATAAAACTTTTGTCTCATTTTTGGGAGGAAGTGAAGAGAAAATCTTATAATAAGTTGTATAAAAACTAAGATGCTCTTTTTATAATATTTGGTTATAAAAACTAATTAAAAAACATACATGTAATTCAACAAATTATTTTCTTTTTCCTTCAACTTAAAAACATAATTGTTAATCTTTCTTTTCTTTTTTCTTTATTTCAGAAACATATAAACAATACTTCTTTTGTTTTTCTTTTTCTTTTCCTCTTATTTTTCTTTTTCTTTCCTCAAAATATTCATTTTTTTCATTCTTTCAATTTTTTCTTTAAATGCACGCTCTCATCACATTAACAAATTATTTCAGACTCATTAAGACTATGTTTGGTAGCAAGCATTTTAGAGCATTTAGAAACGATAAACGGGAAGCAATTAGTAGAAAAGCTTGTTTGGCAACATCTTAACAAACATTTCATTATTTTTTAACTGCTCAAATCTCAAATGCTTGTTGAATAAGCATTACAAAAGTGCTTCAAGCAGTTTGTTTGTAAAATTACATTATGTCCTTAAATAAATATTTTTAATTTATTTAATTAAGTTATATGTCATTTTTAGTAATTGTACATTTTTAGTTATATTTTACAGTTAAGTTACCAAACACATTTTTAAAACAAACTCCTACTCATTACTGCTCTGGCTAAATATCACTGTTTATTGCTCCTGCTTCCTACTACTTAATGTTAAGTATCACCAAACATACCAAAAATAATTTTTTGGGCAAATGACAAAAAAATGTATTTAACTTGTGTCAAGATACTTTTTTTTAATTTTTTTTGCACATAAATATATCAAACCTTTTTCTTTAGCCGATTTAGGTATCTTTGTCACTTTTCGCTAAAAACTAACGACTATTTTGTTATGTTCTCTAAAAAAATCATTGAAAAAAATTAGAGGTTTCTTTTTAAAGATTATTCATTATGACATGGTTTTATTTTTTTGAAGAACTAAAACAAAATGCCATTTAATCGACTAACAAAATCTTCAAATCGTAGTTGGCTTTTTGAAGTTAATACATGAGGGATTTTTTTAGTAGTTATCAAGAGTTTCATTTTGATAAAGTGTATATACGATCGGTTCATGAATTTTTGCCAACATTGTTCACCATTTCATCAAGTATTGTAATTTTATGTTAACCTTTTTATACAAGATTATCAAGTTACATATAAACCCAGTAAAGGCATCGCAAGTGATTTAATCATCATGATCAAGACGAACTACGGATGCACTAAAAAAAACTTTATATGAGAGAAGGGTGTCACAACACACGTACCTCTCAAAATTTTGTCTAGTCAGCTGTCAACTCAACGTCACATTACACCAACACAACTCACAAAAATACTCCCTCACTCACAACACACCCAACCTCTCTTCACTTGGCCCCCACAAGAATACCCCTCACTCACAAAAATACCTCTTTCACAATGGCAACGGATATATATTTGCATATGTGGCTCGTCGTTCAGATTTCGGTTTTCTGAAATTTTGACGGCGACAAGAGGGGGTCGGTGTGACGACGAAGGGAGAAGAGAGGCGACGAGGGTGTCACATCGTCACGGCTAGCCATGCCATATCGTGACACCCTCCTCTCTAATAAATGAGGCTTTAACTTCCTGGGATAGAATTTGGCATAATGTTTTTTTATTTTAGTGAATAATTTAAACAAAAAATCCTCAAATTTCATAAAATATTTGTTTAGAAAAATAACAAAATCATCGTTAGTTTATTAACGGGAGATGACTGAAAATCTAAATCGGCTAAAAAAAGAAGTTTACATCTTTTATGTGCAAAAAAAACAAAAGTATACTACCTTGATTGAAAACGTACCTTAAGTTGAGTATCTTTTGTGTCATTTGCCCTAATTTTTATTGTTAATGCATAGTATTACACTATTATACTAAGAACATCTTGTGATTGTCATTTTTACGGTGTATACGCATTGAGAACCTTTGCGTGATTTGTGAATAGTCATAATTTCTAGTTGTATTCAAGTCAATGCCTTGAAGGAGTGAATCCTAAAAGAAACTAAAGTCTGAAGTTATATATACTAGTCCAATTTTGAATTAAAGGATTCATATCTCTTGAGTTACTACTACTTCTTGTTCAACTAGCTTGTTACCAAGTGTAAAGCCGTAGCGATGAAGAACATCGAAAAACAATCAAGCAAATTCATAAAACCATACGTTCCAACCCCTCAAACCCTCCGTCACTACAAGATTAGTTTTATTGATGAGGTTGTTCCTTTTATAAACTTTCATTTAGTGAGAGTGAAATATCGATAATGAAAGCAAAGGCCACGGCCGACGGAAATACTAGCACACTACATTTATCAAAAGTACAGTTGGTATCAGCCATCATTTGGAACGCTATCACTGCTGTTGATAAGGCAACAAACAATAATCCAAGCGATTCTATACTCATCCAACCAATAAACCTAAGGGAAAATTTTGGGTCCTTAATACCCAAAACATCGTGTGGTAATCTTATAGGGTTTTGTGCCACGGATTTTGTGATTGTTGAAACAACCGAAGAACTGGCAGACCATTTAACTCAGAGCGTCAAAAAGATCAGAAATGACTTCTCAAAGGGTAACCATTGTAGCGAAGAAGGGGATACAATGGTTTTAGGGCTAATCACACCAAAAAGATCATACTAACCACTTTGTGCTGTTGTGGTCCTGAACTTACACAATCTTTTCTTTTTATGAGTACTATTTTACCAATTGAGCAGGTTACAGGTTATATATTAAACAAACACAAAACAAACACACACCTTTATTTTCCATCTATATCTTCTTTGTACGGCTTCTTTTTCTACCTATATCTTCCTTTATTTTCTACCTTTTTTTAAAGCTTTTTTACAAAATTCGAACAAAAAAAATAAAAAATTAAAATTTTTTTTATAAAAAGTTGAAAAAAGAATTTAAAAAAAAAAATGTTTAGGTTTTTTAGATTTTTTTAAGAATTCGAAAAATATAAAAATATAATTTTTCTTATAAAATAATGAATTTTTGTCAGAATTTGAATAAAAGATAGACAAACTAAAAACGTTTTTTTTTTCTGAAAATTGCTTTTTATTTAATCTAAAAAAATATTTTCTTTATTTTATTTCTTTCTTCGATTTTTAAAAAAGTTAAAAAAAAACTAAATGTTTTTTTTTTTAATTTTTTTTAGTTTTTTTATAAAAAATATATTTTTTATTTCTTCTTCGAATTTTTTAAAAAGTTAGAAAAAAAAAGTTACTTTTCTGAAAAAAGATGGTTTTTCAAAATTTTATGATTTTTATAATTTGGTTTAAATTTTTATGATATTTTTATAATTTGGCCAAACCGATTGATCCGACATAAGACTTAACAGTCCCGATGGGTGGATTGGGGAAGAAAATAGAGCGGAGTGCGGAAAAGGACCACGTATGTGGGAGCAGGAAAATGAGTGGCTATATAAAAAAAATTAACACATAGATATTAACTTAGTGACATGCACTAACCTTTTAAATAGATAAAATAATACCGATAAAAAGACAACATTAAGGGTTTAGGGTATGCAAAAAGCTAAAGTGTAAGTTAGAGACTAGAAAAACATAAAATAATAAGACGATAAGTATAATAATTTTTGGTATCATTAGCACATGGTTTTAAGTTCTCTCACACTAAAAGACGTTAATATTTCGGAATCAACTACTATGATAACTAGTTGGTGTAAGTTCCCCTTTTATGAAGCTGACTTTGGTTTCGGAAAACCGACTTGGGCATCCCCGCATCTCAGGCTATAAAAAATTCAGCCTGTTTGATGGACAATGCACAAGGCAATGGCGTTGATGCACACATCCTATTGGAAGTTAGGAATGTCCCTTATTTTATTTTGAAGAAGCTTTAAAGGTTGATCCTTTTTTCTGCAATAAATGAATGTTCATATGTGAGTCTCGGGTAAGTCGTTCACTTGTGTATTTCTGGACTTGAAAGTCTTGCTTGGCGTCTATTTGTACTTTTATGAATAATCAGTGTGTTACTTACTAGACGAGTATCCGCGTATAGCGACGGAAAATCCTAGGGACATATAACTAATTATATGTGATATTGTGGTAAGTGTTTCGTGCAACGTTCAAAATATAACGTGAAAATCTATACTACATATAATACATATTGGTATCTCTTTATGCATTAATTACAAAAAATTAAGTAGTACAAATTTTTTAGCACACTATACAACCCTTAATTCAACAAACTAAAAATAAATATTAAAACCTCTTTCTTCATTAATGAAAAATTAAGTAATACATTAATGCATATTATATAATCTTTTATTCAAACAATAATACATCATACTATCTTATAAAACATTGTATTCACTTTCTTTTCAATGAATTTTTAAGTAATACAAATTTTAAAATATATTGTACTTGTCAATTAAGCATATCTTATAAACCATCTTATAATTTAATTAAATTTAATCAATACATGTTATAAAATATATGTTACAAGTACACATTAAATAATATATTAAAAATTCTAATTAATAATATTTTTAATAAATACTCCTAAAATAAAAATACAACCTATTATACATATTGTACGACTAATAAAACACAAAAAAAACCTTCATATAACTTACAAGTTGGTGGTACATATGGTTTTAAAACCGGACTAGGTCAACGGGTTTCACTAGAGTTGTCACCCGTTCAGCTAGCCAATACAAGCCGTGCGAAAAGGAAACAGAGATAACCAGGCGAACTCGGCATACACGGGTGAACCAGGTCGGACTATGATAATTTTGTATTATCCTCCAAAAAAACAATTTATCGTTTCTATTACGTGGCACATAAAAACTAAACACAAAAGCAAAAATATGATCTTTTATATACAATTGAAATAATTGTTTAAAGACAGATGATACAAAGATATGAGATCACAATCGATAATTCTTCGATTTAAATTAAGTTATATTACATATAATGCCAAAAGTAATAATATTCCTCGACTGAAATTACGTTTTTAGGACATCTTTTTAGATAAAAACTATCGATTCCGAAGTTATAAATAAAAAATAAATTATTGCGCCGAATAATTTAGTCATAGGGTACCCGTCGCTGCATCGCGCGGGTACCCTGCTAGTATCACATATACACAAACACCGTGTATAGTTGAAGTAATCTCTTATGCAGCTCCTGTGAGTGTGTTACCTTCCATTTGCTTAAAACTAACACCCTATTTGTTGTCATATAGTCAGATTAGTTATCCTATTTTTGACACATATGTTGCTGCATCACATATATACAAAGACCTGGTATCGATCTACACAAAAATAAACACATTTAAGAAATGAATAAGATGATCAACAACTCAACATCGAGCACAAAAATAATATAGAATTGAATGAACAACTGATCACCAATGAACCTGATGAATATTTTAACTATAATAACAAAACACAATATTATGTAATCAAAGTGCTTATAACAAAAGATGTATACGACCAATAGATCACCAATCCATGGACAAAATGAAATGGGGTTTGATTAGAAGTATATATTTGTAAAATTTGGATTAATTACATTGTTGGAAAACCCACAAAACTAATGACAAGATAAGATAGTTTAGATTGCAACAGATGCTATTGTGCAAATTTATCTACAAAAAACAAAGAGTAAAGTGTGATTTGCAAAAAAAAAGAGTGAAGTATGACTTGGTATTAAGTCATGGCGGTTATCTATCTATGCAAATCGCATCACTATTGGGATCAGGACCGAGTGGTATATCAGTTAATGTGGGCGAGTCAAAGTTATCTTTTCTTTCAAGCAAATTTGCATAACATCTCAAAGTTTTAGGAGGTCGTGGTGCAATAAAGCAACATCCCGAAAACAAGTAAATAGAAAAGGTAAGTAAACACAGGTCGTGGAAGAGATTGTCCTATGAAAATCATCTATCTGTCACGTAATCGACAACCAAGATAAAAAAAATTCATATATATACTGGTAAGGTGACATCAAATGTTGCATAAGATGTTCTCAATATAATAATTGACATGCGAAAGATGTAATAATAACAATTTATAATCAAATCAACTCACCCATAATGGCAGTAAAGGAAAAAGTTCCATGGATTATCAAATTAGTATATATCATTTCCCAAAACAAAATAACCAATTTTATAACACTTAGCCCACAAACATACGAAGAAAATTTGAATGTAAAGTAGTTAATTAAATGCTCATGTGAGTGTTGAATCTTTCAAATAGCAGTTCGTAGAGGAGCCATAGGTCTCACAAGAGCCCTAGGAGTCACAACTTGCTCGTGAAATTTATTACAAATTGCTACAACTGCACCAGCATGGTTAGTTTATTGAAATAATAAATAAGCAACAACTATGAGGTATATACAGATTAAAATATATAGCACCATACAGTTGTTAGGCGCCAAACCAATCTGCTCTTCATTGCACACATCCATAAATCTGACAAAAAATAGAACAAATTCATTCACTTGTGTTGCATGAACAAGAGCTGTGAAAAATGCTTCACTGTTACAAAATAGACAACCTGTCACTAAACCCTTTCCATGATAAACATCGATAGATTGTACCCAAAACAAATAGCTTAACTCTTTCGAAGTAATAAGAGTGTTAGGTCTCTACAATAGCACATGAGACTACCATATTTACCCATTTATTATACGGTCTTTTGAAGCACAAGAACAGGAAGCGAGATTCAATATTTCCTTAATTTTCATTGTTGGAAATACGTTTTACCTATTTAGGAAGATTCGGTCACTCCGACAATATATTAAGTAGTAGCTCGTAGTCTAGATATCTTTTGATATATCAAACAAGGAAAAGCCCGGTCCATGCTTGTATGGCCGGCCCAATTGTAATCCAAGCCCATCTTATGGGCTTGGTATATAAAATCTCTCCTTAGATGGAGAGGGTGTGGTTTACTCATAAAATACACATAGTAAGTGTGTTTTCTTATTTTTCTCTCTCAAGTGTGTATGTGAAATCATCTATCTTTCTATCTCTTTCTCTCTCTAAAACATAAGCAAGATTTACATATCTTACAAATGGTATCAAGAGCCATGGGATGATTGTTTGGTTTTTGTTTTTGTGTTCTTGATTCTCTCGCCTATTTTGATCCAAAATCACACGTACCAATTTTTTTTTGTGTTTTTATGGTTTAATCTTGATATACTTCATCTAGTTACTTGTTATAGTGATTTGGTATTGGTATTTTGGTTAAAAACACAAAATTTATGGGTGTCTGATTCATTTTTAGGATTAGAATCTCGAATTTGTTGTGTTATTGTACTGTCCGAGAAAAGTGGGATTCATAGTACGATCTGTGTATTGTGATCGCATAAACCTGGGGTTTCTACTTGCGATCCAATAGCACGATCACATAATACGATCACTCGTTGCGATCACGAGTACGATCACGAGTACGATCACACGTTGCGATCACGAGTACGATCACACGTTGCGATCGCTAGTACGATCACTAGCTGCGATCACCAGTACGATCACTCGTTGCGATCGTTGGGTACGATCACGAGTGCGATCAAGGAGTACGATCGTTAGGTGCGATCAAGGAGTACGATCGTTGGGTGTGATCAAGGAGTACGATCGTTGGGTGCGATCAAGGAGTGCGATCACTCGTCACGATCAAGGACTGCGATCCAACATTTTTTTTCAAAAAAGTGTTTTTGAAAATTTTTATCGTGTGTAATTTTGACTTGGATTTTTGGTTTATCGAGGACATAATTTAGGGGATTTCAACATTATTTCTCGGATTTAAAACACAAAAACAAATACATTTACTTTCTCTCATTGATCGATCAACTTTGTAAATCTTAACTTATAGAAATGGAGTACACATCTCTTATGGATAAGTCCATCCTCTCGGGCACGGACAATCGTCCATCAATGTTGGTGAAGACTATGTATGAGGACTGGGCTTCCCGAATAGAACTTTATATGTTGAACAAAGAAAATGGACATCTAATTTGGGGATCGGTGCTCAATGGACCATTGGTATATGGTACTGTGACGGAAGGTGTTGTTACTCGTCCTCGCACAACGGGTGAACTAACTGGAGATGCCAAGATACAAGAAAAGTGTGATAAACAAGCTACAAATATCATTCTCCAAGCCCTTCCTCCATATGTCTACAAACTCGTCAGTAAACATAAAGTTGCCAAAGAGTTATGGGATAGAATTCGTGTCCTAATGCATGGCACTTCGTTAACTAAACAAGAACGAGAGTGTAAGCTTTATGATACTTTGATAAGTTTGCTATGTCCCAGGGAAAACTCTCAATGATTACTATCTGAGATTTACGCTATTGTTGAATGAGCTCAATATCTATGGCATGGCAATTCCTACGTTTCAATTCAACACCAAGTATTTGAACACTCTTCCTTCAGAATTGAAAAAGTATGTGACGGATGTTAAATTGGCTAAGGACTTGCATAACACCAATGTGGATCAACTTCAAGCTTTTCTTCAACAACACGAATGCCATGTGATCGAGGCTCGGTTGTCTACACCTCAAGTTCATGATCCACTTGCCATGTATGCTTCTCAACAAAACATGGCTTATACTTATCAATAACCATCATACTTGCAGCAGCCACCACCACACACCTATCAGCAACCACAACAACCATCTTATCAACCACTAATGATGCCACATCAAGCATTTCAACAAAGTGTTAATCAACAATCTTTTCTGCAGCAACCACCACATCAGCCATCACCATCACAAGCCAACACTTCTCCAATGGGTTATACTCCTCAGCAAGGATATTTTCCAATTGAAGCACAACCAACACAAGCCTTCTACTCCAATGAACTTCCACCAATCCAAGCACGGGTCTTTACTCCAAATGATACGCCAGCTGATGTTATAAACCATCTCACTGCCTACTTGTCAAAACTTGTTGCAACTAGAGGATTTCCACCAACAAACAATCAGCTCCGCACCTCTTCAAATCCTCGACAACAAGCCACTGTTCAAGATGGTCAAGTGACGGTGCAACCTATTCAAGGAAGGCAAACTTCATATGGACCTCCTACAAGGACTGTGGATGCTCAAGATGTGAATTCTCAAGCTAATGGAAATGGAAGCCCTATTGGTCCTCAAAAGGCTGTGACTTGCTACAACTACCGAGGACAAGGTCATATGGCTAGGGAATGCACTCAGCCAAAACGAAGAAGGGATGCAACATGGTTTCGTGAGAAGATGTATTTGGTTGATGCTCAGGCTAAGGGAAAGATCTTGGATTCAGAAGAGTTAGCATTTCTTGCAGACCTAGGGGCAGCAGACAATGAAGGCATTGCAGTCGTTTCCCCTTCTAATGCAGCTTATCAAGTAGATGATCTTGACGCATATGACTCGGATTGTGATGACATTCACTCTGTCCAAGCTGCTCTCGTTGCTAATCTCTCTCACTACGGTTATGATGTCATCAGTGACCACAACCAATCTTGGTAATGATGATAACCAACATCAAGTTGGGCATGAAAATGACAACCTCGAACAGCATTCGGGAACTAGTAACTCAAATGATGTGGTACCCAATCCTACACATTTGAGTGAACCTCAACCAAATGCTGTGACGGGTATGGAATCTTATGCTCAACATGATTTGGTCATGGTACCTAAACATATTATTGATCAAATGCATATGGCTCTCAAACAATCTGTAGATACGAATTCCACCCTAACTGCTGAGCTTGCCTTGCATAAAAAAAGGTCAAAACTTTTGAAATGGTCCCTCAAGCAGAGAAAATAACATGTTCTGAGTTTGACCAATTTCGTTTTAAAGATTGAAAACTTGAAAGAAATAGAATCATTAAAAGCTAATCTTTCCAATGAATTAAAAGCAAAAGAGTCGGTTGTCAACGATTTTCAGAAACTTAAAATGGATTTCGAAACTCTCGAGTCTAAAAAGTTTGAATCGGAAATTAATGCTACCAAACTTCTTAAATTCAAAGAACAACAACTTTTAAAGCAATATTCTTCCACAGAAAAGGTTCATCTTTTAACTAAATCGTTTAAATAACTCGAACTTAAGCGTCTTCAAGATTTACCACCTAATCCCGGTTATGCAAAACAAGCTCAGGAATATATTTCTTGTCTTTATAATATGACCCTAATTGGCAAATCGAAAGAAGCACATTTTGTTCTTAGTACTGAGGAGACACATTCACTTATGGAAGAAACTCATTCTAAAATGCTTTCAAAATTACATAAGCTTGATTATGATACGTATAATAATGATCAATTTTCTAAAAAGACACGTATTCGCTTACAAAAGGAATTAGCTGAATTGACAGTTCTTGTGCCCCAAAGTTTGTCAAATGAAAACCCTCCTAGTACGTCTCCTACACTTGTCAAAACGGATTTAACGAAGTTAATTCCACCGGTAAGTAAGGCGTCCGTTAGCTTAAATGCGGTACACTAACACTTAGCCGATTTTGACAAGGTCATTTTGGAACGTACGACGACTTCGACCATAACGGAAGGTGAATGGAATTTTGAGCACACTAGAGCTGCGTTCCGAGACGAAATTGTTCCATTTGTAAACAATGTTAAAGCTTGTCTTAGTGATGTTGATCAAGATTTTCTTTTGGAAATAGAAGAAGTTAGACGTGTTTTCAATGAAATGGATGATGCTTATGAAAACATTTTACTTGAAATAGAACGAGTTTCACGCCAAAATGATCAGCTTCTGAAGCAAGTGATGTCTCATGATATAGTTTTCGTATGTGTGAATAAAAGTGTTGATAATGATTCTATTGTGCATAATGTTGAATCTGTGGATAATGTGATAGATAGTACTTGTCACAAATCTGACGCTGAATTTTTAAAGCTTCAAGATTCTTATACTTTGCTTTCAAAAATTTTTGATGAGATCCAAAAACATTGTATTTCGCTTGAATGAAAGCAAAAATTTATTCAAGAGATCTTTGAAACTTCATTCGAAGGTGTTAATATAGATGAGGCATATTTTCAAAGAATTTTCGATTGACTTTAGAATCAAAACAGCGTCAGCCAAGTGACAAGGTTGCTAAATCATTGCCGATAGACATAGAGAAACCTAAGGATCTTAACTGTGTGAACGTACTTGAGGCCGCTGAGAATTTTAAACTTGATCTAGATAATCGAGTTTCCAAGATTTTGTCCAAAGTTGATAACTTAAAACCGAAAAATACACAACTCTTCGATTCGGTAAAGTCTTGCACAGAATCAATCATTGATTGAACAATTGAATCGAAAGTCGGTGTAAATATCTGATTTGAGGGAACAAATTTGTGATAAAAATCTGGCTTTGACTGAGTTAAAAGAAACACTTCGTACCCTAAAAGGTAAGAATGTTGTGGATAACGCAGCCACTGTCTCAGCATCGTCCTCTTGTGCAATCAAACGGAACCTTATCACCGTCACACCACTTAACAAGGGCCCTAGGACTAAACCATCTCAAACACTGGTTACTAAAGATAAGGAAAAATCAAAACCAACTTCTAATATTCCCGTGTTGCCTTCTACAGGAGTAAGCACCACTACTAAGGCTCAAAGATCTAAGCTTAAAAGAAACAAGAAGAATGATAGGATCTTGCCCCCATTTAGTAGTCAAGTGAAGAATAAAGTAGAAGCCCATCAGGAATGTTATTTCTGTTTTGAATAAAAAGAATCATGTAGCTAAACCTAAAGGCTCTGCGGTTGTGCAGTGTTCTAAGCCTACTATGAATTCTAATTTGAAATGTTGGAATTGCAATGAATGTATGTTTTCTAGTCGTCATGATTCTTGTCTTATTGACCATGTGAATGAGATGAATGTCCAGAAAAAATGGATTAGAATGGAAACCGACTGGGAAAGTGTTAACCCCAGTTGGTTGGATGTGGCGTCCCACTGGTAGAACTTTCACTATAGTGGGAAATACGTGCCCTTTAACTAGGATCACTCCCACTAAAGCGAAGAAAGTGTGCCCTTTAACTAGGAGTACCAAGGCTACCAAAACACAAGCGTGTCCTTTAACTAGGAACACCGACACTACTGTAGGAACAAAGTGCCCTTCAAATGGGGAAAAGCACTAAGAAATCATACAAACCCAAGACTGAAGACACCAACCAAGAGAAACTTTATTTGTTGCATATGGATCTTTGTGGGCCAATGCGTGTTGAAAGTCTTAGTGGTAAAAGGTACATCCTCGTCATTGTGGATGATTACTCTCGGTTTACATGGGTGAAATTTCTTACAACAAAAAATGAGGCACCTAAATTCGTCATCGGATTTCTCAAGATGATTAAAGTGCGTCTCAACACTACTGTCTGACGCATTCGTATAGATGATGGAACCGAATTTGTGAATCAAATTTTGCGTAATTATTATGAAGAAGTTGGCATTTCTCATGAAACATCCGTTGCTCGCACTCCACAACAAAACGGTGTCGTTGAAAGGCGAAATCGCACACTTATGGAAGCTGCTCGAACGATGTTAATTTACGCAAAGGCTCCATTATTTTTATGGGCAGAAGCAGTATCTACAGCAGTGTACACCCAAAACCGGTCATTAATTCGTAAACGCCATGGTAAAACACCTTATGAGCTTCTCCATGGAAAAGTACCAGATTTATCATATCTTCATGTATTTGGTTCTCTTTGCTATCCATATAATGATGGTGACAATTTGGGAAAACTTCAACCAAAGGCTGATATTGGTATTTTCATTGGTTACGCACCCGCAAAGAAGGCATACTGAATCTACAACCGTAACTCTCGCAAGATCCTTGAAACTATGAATGTTGATTTTGATGAGCTGACAGCAATGACTTCTGATCAAAGCAACTCTGAACCCGTACTTCATGAAATGGGACCCAGTAACATTAGCTCTGGTCTTGTCCCAAATAACCCTACTTCATCATCATTTACACCACCTTCTATGAATGAATGGGATACGTTGTTTCAACCGTTCTTTGATGATTTCTTTACTCCTCCAAGTATTGTTGCTCCAGAACCTCAGGTAATAGCTCCGGTAACCGAAGTTGTCACTCTAGCAACCGAAGCACAATCAGATACGTCTGCACCTACAATTGGTCAAGATATACCTTCAACGAGTAATTCTCAACCAACTACCGAATCAACTACCCATGTCACACCTATTGATGATGAAGAGGATGATGATGATCACGATTTGGAATTTTCTCAAATGCGTGAACTTCCATTCTTTGGTGTACCTATTCCCGATTCTAATCAAGCCGGGTCGTCCACCTCAGAGGAAGATCCTACTACGGTTTACTCCAATCCACGGATTCGTGAACATGACAGCAAGTGGACAAAGGATTGATAGTTGTAAAATACGTCTTTTAGGAAAAAGAACGTAATTAGGGCAAGTATTAAGTGTCAGTTTAGGAAAACCAAGCACTAATGACCCAAAAGTGGGGATCGTTCTCAAGGAGGCTTGTGCGTTGTGTTAAGAAGTGATTAATGGTTTGTGATTATATTGATGAGAAATGAAAAGAAGAATAGAGATTAGAAGAGAATGACGGTTACGATTATGAATTAAACTAAGACGAATAATCGTGCACGTAAAACCGTAAAAAGTGACCAAATTAAAATTTTACCCTAAAAATTCCTAGAAAATTGCAATAAATCCTAAAAAATATAATTAGAGTTTACAAAAAATCAAAAATCACTCAAACCTTTTATTTAATTAAATAATAATTTTTAATTGCTAATTAAAGCCCAAAAATCAATTTAATTAACAAAAAGCCCAAAATGAGATTTTTTCTCTTGTAAACCTCTAAAATGACTTAACTATTTAAAACTATTTTTGAAAATTTTAAAATTAATAAAAACTATTTAAAAACAATTAAAACCTATTAAAACTTAAAATAATTCTAAAAATTAATCTAATGACAATAAAATTATTCTAAAAATTGTAAAAATCCTAACTTAATGTATTTGATCTAAGAAAAATGAAAAACCTTGAAAAATCTAAATTTTAATAATAAAATAATAATAAAATATTAATAAAAATCCACAATTTATAAAAATCCTAAAAAGTTGCAAACTAGTTTATTTTAACCTAAATAAAACAGAAATGAAGTTGAAATTACAAAATATCCCTATTGGGCCTTGAAATGGGCTAAAAGTCCAAACAGTCCCTTAATGGGCTTGAAATAGGCCCAATAAGAAAAATGTTGTCCAAATAAGCCCAAAATCTCCTATCTGACTTAAAATTTGATTTTAAGAACAAAACTCTGAAGGTCCAAAAACTAAAAATGTGTTTAAGCTAGCTTATTTCAAAGCAGCTTATTCTTAACGGGCTTTTTGGCCCATTAAGCTATAAGCTGATGTCATAAGCTAATATTTGACACACAAGCTTCTTTTGAGTTACTTAAGAGATCTGTAAAAAGAAAACTGGAAAAAGCACAAGAAATAAGCCTGAAATAAGCCATGACTCTCTTCACAAAACGACAAAATAGTCGTTTTTGAGTTCTAGACCACCTCAAGTGCTGATTCAACTTTCAAAAGCTTTTAAATGACTTAATTAAGCAAAATAATCAAAAAGTTTTCAAATAAGCACAAGCAATAAGCCAAAATAAGCAAATAAGCACTTATGTAAAAGTCAACGTAATGAGTTTTCTAGTAAAAAGTCAAAGTCAAAGTCTAATAAGCTCCATATCAAATAAATGGGTCAAATGAGGAACATCTATCACAAAAAATAAGTTGTTGCAAATATGGATAAGCCAATATGGCTTATGAATAAGCTGTTTGATGTTTTACACTAGCAGGGGCTAGTTTTGGAGGTTGAGTAGTGGGAAAAGTTTCCACTGCTTGACCAAATTTACTTTTTGTCTTTTGTGGCTTTTTTGTGGATTCAAGTTTAGCAAAGGCACCCAAATGATCATTTAATAATAAGGAGTCAATATAAGCAACAAAAACACAATTCCAATCAGCCAATTAATACAGTTAATTCAAAACATCCACAGACCTAGCCCAGATATGAACAATAAGCAGTTTTGGTTCAATAAGCACTTTTAGCAAAAATCAGCCAGCCAAACTTCACCAAATGCATACACGAGCTATAATAAATTCAAATGCACAAATTCTAACAGGTTTCATGCATTGATTCAAAGTCTAGATCAAGATTCAAGCAATCAAAAGTTTCTGATGAACAAGAACAAGCAGTTATGAACACTTAGCTGATATACTTGTCCACAAGTCCAATTTCAAACACTCAAATCTTGTTAACAGGTTATATAAACTATGATTTAACACTTTTTAGCTCTAAACACGCACAATCTTTAATTTGATGTTTTAATTCTGAAAACTTGCAGGTTTTAGCATACAACCAAGTGTTTAGCAGATACCAACTTAAACAAACAACTTCCAATAACACAATAACAAGCTATGATCTTAAACAGGTTAACCCAAACACCCCTTATCTTTTTCAATTCAAGATTTTTAAATCAAAAGTTGGATTCAGGTTAGCACATGCATACATAAGCATCAAAACATCAATCTTAAACACAAACAACAAGATTTGGAGCACAAGATCAACACATACACAAGTAGAACTCAAATATAACAAATACCAATTTCTTGACAGATTTTGAGATTAAGGGTTCAAACCTCATGGATGTACATCCACACTCACGTATGTTTGAGCTGATGTGCCTAGCAAAACAAGGGACAAGCTTCCAATACAGGCTGCTAAGATTCAACAAGGTTAGAAGCAATATTATAAAAAACAGAAAGGTGACAAAATGAAAAACAAATTTGATTAATGCAACCTTGTTCCCACACTTGATTATCCCCAAGTTATAAGCCTCACAACACCTTGATAACACTTTATCAGGATGTTATGATCCACTTATACCCCAAGAATTCCAAGGTTTAAACCAAGACTTAGCAAAATATCAAATTTTTAACTCTTGTACAATTTCTTGCACAAGGTTTGAAAACACGTTTTGAGATTCAAGATTAGCAAACGTAAAAAAATAATAAGCAGATAAAATGATTGGCACTTGGTTTTTCTTCACAAATTCAAACTCTTTTCATTAAACATGAATCAAGGATTTACAAAAAAGTGAACTAGGAAAAATTAAGAGCAGGGCTCAATGTGGATACCCTAACGCCTTATATAGGCTACAATGTTCATCTAGAAAGCATAAAAAACGTAACCCTAATGCTGTGAAGTCCCAATAATTCCCTTTGAAATTTTGAATATCTTGGAATCATGTGATGAAGAATTGGCTGTTTGTGTGAGGTGTCAAGGCTGCAATTGTGATCAAAGGCTTATATGAAAGCTTAGGATTGAAGCTAAATCTTGGGCGTTGGATCCTTGGTACTGTTTTGGCTTCTTCCCAAAAGGTGGTATAGCAGGGGTTTACATGTGACCATGGAGTGACGTGGCAAGGGTTTTAGGGGTTGGGTTATGATTAAGACTAGCTTAATCATAATTCTGGAAAGTTTTGTAGCTTAATTACAAGGCAATTAAGAAAACCCAAATCGTGTTCATAAGTGAATAGTACATGTTTTAATCTGGATTTGGTTTAAATGTTTGTGTTTAGCGCCAAATTAAACTAATCAGTTAGATTAGTTAATATAAGCTGAGTGGATTGGTGAGGTGGCCAAAAGATGGGCTCCCATTGGTGGAAAAGAGATAGTGGGGCACGTGTCACCCCACAAGTGGTCTAGGTTTCTTTGCTTGTCTGCCCATTTCATTCCCTCTCTTTTCTTCTTTCTTTCATTTGAAGTTTAATATACCAAAATCCGTTTTCCTTTGTTAGCAAAGTTCTTTTTTCACACTTTTGCCCTAAATACTTTTCCAAAGTATTTTCAGAGGTATTTCTTGCCAATTCTTGATACTTGAAGGGTTGTTTTGGCATTTTCTTCATAGATTATGGTCTTGACTTGTATGATTGTCTTTTTGGAGGACTAATATTGACAAGTCTTGATTGTTAAGGGACCATTCTTGCCAATTCTTCAAAGTGGAGGGCCCTTTTTGTAAATTTGACAAACTTTAAGGACCAAACTTGTAATTATGAATATACAAGGGTTTAAAGTGTCAATTCTTCAATATTGGAGGACCATTCTTGCATAATCTTCAATTCTTTAAGGGTTTTTCTTGGAAAATCTTCATTAGGGCTTGGTTCATTGTGCGGCTTTGTTTCCCGTGTTCGTTTTTGCATGTTTCTTGTGATCTTTTGTCATTTTCTCAATATCCGTACCTAAAATACACAAGTAACAAACACAAGCATATATTTGGCATTTTTGATGATATTTAATGCATTTAAAGCCCGTTTCGGACGATGAGACTATGTATAAAAGCAGTCTCATCAAGGATCATCCTATATATTCTATTATTGGTGACCCTAATGTCCGGTATCCACACAAAGTCAGTTACAAGAAAATGCAATGTTTTGTCATTTTGATGCTTTTCTAACTGAAGTTGAACCTAAGACATGGCAAGAAGCATTTACTCAATCCTGTTGGATAGAAGCTATGCAAGAAGAACTTAATGAATTTATACGGCTTGAAGTATGGGAACTTGTCCCATGCCCGGATCAAGTGCAGTTACTCACTTTGAAATGGGTTTACAAGGTGAAACTCGACGAGTTAGGCGGAATATTGAAGAACAAAGCTCGACTAGTAGCTCGTGGATACAAGCAATTATTGGGCATCGAATTTATGGAATCCTTTGCACCTGTTGCCCGTTTGGAAGTCATTAGACTATTCCTCGCTTATACAGCCCATATGAATATGATCGTCTATCAGATGGATGTGAAGACGACATTTCTAAATGGTGAAATCAAGGAAGAGGTCTATGTTCAACAACCAGATGGTTTTGTGAATCCTAAATATCCTAATCATGTGTACAAGCTTAAGAAGGCTCTCAATGGGTTGAAGCAAGCTCCACACACATGGTATGATCTTTTGTCACAATTCCTCATTACGCAAGGCTTCGCTAAAGGCAAGGTGGATCCCACGCTGTTCATTCAGAAACGAGGTAAAGATATGATTATGGTACAAATATATGTTGATGATATTATATTTGTTGCCTCGACCCAAACCTTATCGGATGAGTTTGGGACACTCATGTCTTCCAAGTTTAAGATGTCAATGATGGGCAAGGTATCATTCTTCTTAGGTCTCCAGATATCTCAGAGTCCCAGAGGCATCTTTATCAATCAATCCAAGTATGCCCTTGAATCACTTAAGAAATATAAGATGGAATCTTGCGACCCCGTAGATACTCCAATAGTGGAACGAACTAAGCTTGATGCAGTTCCTCATGGAGTTGCCGTTGATCCGACACTGTATCGTGGAATGATCGGTACTCTTCTATATATCACAGCTAGTCGACCTGATCTTCAGTTTGCTATATGCATGGCGGTATCAAACTAGGCCTACTGAGTTACACTTAGCTACGGTTAAACGGATCTTTCGATATATTAAAAGAACCATTAATCGGGGACTTTGGTATTCGAAGGACTCTTCTATTGCACTAATGGCATATGCAGATGCGGATCACGCGAGTTTTCAAGATACAAGGCGTAGCACGAGTGGAACTTTGCAACTACTGGGAGATCGACTAATCAGTTGGGCATCGAAAAGGCAGAAAAGCGATGCAATTTCAAGTACGGAAGCAGAATACATAGCTATGTCTGGTTGCTGTGCTCAAATTCTTTGGATGAGATCGCAATTAACCGACTATGGTCTTGGTTTCAACAAAATTCTGATGTACCGCGACAACAAAGGTGCAATTGCCTTATGCTGCAACAATGTTCAATTCTCTCGGTCGAAGCATATTGACATTCGCTACCACTTTATCAAGGAGCAAGTGGAAAATGGAGTGATAGAGCTTTACTTTGTCCGATCTGAGTATCAATTGGCGGATATTTTCACGAAGGCTTTAGATCGCGCTCGAATTGAATTTTTGGCCGACAAGCTAGGAATGAGAACCTTCTCGCTTGAGACTCTAAAGGAATTGGCAGATGAAGCGAAAGAATAGTGGTGGTAAACTATTCTCCGTATCCTTGGTGATCATTCGTATATATTGTTTATACTTTTATCCACAAAAGCAAAATACAAAAATATAAAACCATATAAAAACCATAAAAACTGAAAAATTCAGAAAAATCCAAAAATATTTTTACTTTATTTTTCAAAGGCATGTCTTTTGGTACGATAATATTTACGGTCTTAGAAATGTCGATTAATATTGACACGGCGCCATAAATAGAGTTCGTACAAAAGTTGTAAATATTTCATAAAACATGCCCTTATGGCTTGTAGTTATTTCAGACTGCAACCCGGTTTTCACATTAAAGTCAAGTATTTCTTATGAAAGCTTTGGCTCACAACGGGAATTAATTTTCTCGGGCAAGGTTTACTTTAAAACCTTGTAAGAGATCAAGTTTACTTTATAACTTAGTCTAACACGAATCTATGTACGCCTCAGTGCATTTATTTGTTAAAACAAGAGAAGTCTTGTTTTTATGAAGCTATCATCTCTACAACCATAGCAATCTACAATTGGTATCTACATACTCGACGAAGCGACTACTCAACCGACGACTACAACTCTTTCAGTAGAACACGGGTCAACAATTGAGGGGGAGCAATTGTCAAGAATTCAGAATCTTCGATGCCGAACGTGCCAAGCTCACTAACTGGTGTCAAGACAACAATACCAATCGTACACGTGATGTCTAGAGATGACTTTAGACGTGACGAGGCGACCAACATATGCTGACAAGAACCATTTGATCTTATCAGATGATGTTCTCATCAATCAGGTTTAACCTTGTCAATATTTTTCTAATATGGTGAATATGTGATCATGTTACAAATCAGTATCATATCTCATACATTTGGTATCATGAAGATAAAACGGACTTGCATTTTTCTTCCCAAAACCTTTGTTAAAACTTCATTAAATCAATTGATATTAAAAACATCGATTGGGTTAATATTTTTAATATGGGGGAGAAAATGTGATTTAATATGGGAAATTATCACAAATGGTTTGACTTAATGTGATGGCTCATCCTGACATATGCGAAATGTTTTCGAATATCGTGGCATATGTTAAGGGGGAGCAAAACAGATTTGCATAGCAAAATGGATTTTCATGGTAACATATACTTACCCAAAACCCATTTATTTCATGTCGATTAAGATTGTGGTGACATAAGAATGGTAGGATAGGTTAAGTCCAATGACTCTTCCAAAACCGGATGAATCTTCCCAAGGAAATTCCATAGCTAGAAATAGTAGTCCTTAGGAAAGATGGAGAAAGATTGTGAACGTAGCTGAATGCCGACCAAGTACTTAAGTTAGCACTTGAACAATCACAACAAGGTTCTAGTTATGACGTATTGGTAAGCATTGAAGGGGTTGAAGAATGAAAAAGAATTGTAAAGATAAAGGGTGTAAAGAAAGAAGCCCTCCTTACAACCTTAGGCAGAAACCGGGTCAACACATATGCTATTGAGATCATTTTAATGATGCTCGATATTGAAGATAGACATCATAGACCCAGTGATGCAATGCACAACCCATCCCAGCTAACTCTTTTTTTTTGTAACCGTGATTTCTGACTCATTGGCCGACTAATCCACACGGAGACAACACATTATCTATTGATTTATTCACTCCGAGTAAATTGGTATTGAAATGGTGGCACTCCTCTCCAGCCTCTGATCATTAAAATCCAAAATGCACGATCGAGTCTAGAGCCATTTGAGATTATCAAATATCTCATTAGGACACATTTCCATATTTCCTTGCTTCTTCACACTCTGTGAAAAGTAAGAAAGATCTTAAGAGTCTTACGCAAATTCTTCATGATCTTGCCTGAACATCCGAGTAATACGAAAGTATTTACAATGAAGATGGAAATCCTTCTTGAGCGAATATCAAAAAGCTCATGGTAGGTGACTTGTGCGATTCTTTATGAATCAAACTTGTGATAACTGGAAAGCAACAGTGGTTTAATTCTTAACTGAATTTAAACACGTTCCAGGCCTCTACGCAATATCTTAGTGGTCTTACCAGAACACTCAGAGTGATACCTTAGTGTTCACATTGATGAGTGGAAATCCTTCTAGTGTTAACCTTAAACAGCACTTGGTAGGTAACTTGCAAGATTCTATATGAATCTAGCTCGTGACAACTGATAAGCAACGATGGTGCGGTTCTTACTTGAATTTCACTTGTTCCAGGAACATGAATTGACGGCTTCAAATCATGCGGATATTATTATCCAAATGATTCACTCTTTATGTTCGCAGTCAGCTTTGGACGGTCGAATAAAGAGAACGGGTTTACCCGCGAAATCTTGTCAAGGAGGTTCTTAATTGAAACTACCTGCCACAAGTATGATATTTTATATCGTCCAACGGTCTTCACCGACCGGAGGTAAAATGCTACCGAATTAGAATGAAATGTTCAAAGCCATTTCGTTCGTGTCTACTTATGTTCCTGTATTTGAAGACGGTGGTGTTGCGGAATCCGAGAAGAAGTCGTCCCCGCATGCTTATACTTTATGCACTTAATACCTCATCTAATTCAAGAAAGCCTAAAAGTTAAGTCTTCCGCTGTATCGAACTCTGAAGCTTTCAAGAATTATGAAGGCATACGTATGTGGGACATGAAGTCACGAAGAGGCGAAGATCATAAGTGATAGATGCACAAGATCAAGGCAAGAGATTAATGCTCAAGATTGATATCAAAGATCACATCAGCATGTTCACCAGAAAAGAAAAAGAAAAGAAAGACGAAGACTACGAGCTCAAGACAAGCATAGTATGCTAGGTTTATTTTATTATTGTAACTTGGGTAACGCCCTTGTTTGGAGTGACGTCCTTTAGGGGGAGATTGTTGGAAATACGATTTTACGTATTTAGGAAGATTCGGTCACTCCGAAAATATATTAAGTAGTAGCTCGTAGTCTAGATATCTTTTGATATATCAAACAAGGAAAATCCCGGTCCATGCTTGTATGGCCGGCCCAATTGTAAGCCCAAGCCCATCTTATGGGCTTGGTATATAAACCCTCTCCTTAGATGGAGAGGGTGTAGTTTTCTCATACAATACACATAGTAAAGTGTGTTTTCTTATTTTTCTCTCTCAAATGTGTATGTGAAATCATCTATCTTTATATTTCTTTCTCTCTCTAAAACATAAGCAAGATTTACATATCTTACATTCATTCCGAGTCTTTTTCACTCTTTGTGAAGAATGAATATACATGGGTGGGAATCGAGCATATATATAAGATTCCCGTTGAATTGGCGGCAGAGCAGGGTTGTTTATCAAATATACCTACATAAGAAAAACAAAATAAACTTTACAAAAAATTTACCAACAAACATAAAAAAAATTACAAGCGAAATTAGCATGTCATGGTGAAAGGGAAGGCGACGACCGCGCAAATTCCGGCGAAAGCTGGGATGAACTTAGGTGGCGATGGATTCAATAAACATTAAAACGTTTGTAAAATAAACAATACAAATTTAGATCGGTAAAGTGTATAGATATAAGGAAAAAAACATTCAAAACATAAATATATAGATATGTACATGATGGAGAGTTTCAGTGCGTATTGCTGTGTATGTGTCAGTTTTTGGGAGATGAGGTTCTCGGTTATTAGGATTTTGTGGTGGTGGATGATGAGAAGAGACAAAGAGATAAGGAGGGTTTGGGATGTGCCTATAATTTTACAACTACTTATTCAACATTGCTAAAGTTACTTCATTACAAAAAAAGAATGGTGTGTGATATCAAAGGAATGGCGTGTAACATTTGTACAACAATTACTTCAAATTCCTAAAATAGGCCAACTTTCTACATTAGATTGATGTTACAAACCGTGTGATGTAGTAAAAAGATGTTTCATATCGTAGCTTGTCAACTTTACCTAAATTACTGATATTGTTTCTTAGTAGTAGATGCATGCGTATACTTACCAAATTTTTCATGCAAAGTCAAATACGTGTTTGAGGTGTGTGATAAATGCATGACCGTAAATATCACATACTTTTCAACAAAATGTATCCGTCCTTTATAATTAGTTAAGATGTTTACTTCAAAATAGTCATTCTAACACTAAAAAATGAGCTATTATCCGATAAATCCATCAATATATCTTAATGATTGTCTATCAAATCTTCGTATCAAACTCTATTAAATGTTCTTATGTTTACATGAAAAGAGAGAATGGCACAGTAACACTTATATATGGAGTGTTGGTAGAGTAAAATATGATCCAACACAGTTAAAAAGGTGTCACTACGTTCACACGCCAAAGTATAGTATTTGTCGTCTTCAGCTTGTTATGTGTGTGTTATCTTTGCAGGAATTTTATAGCTTTTGTGAATGGTTATAATCTGGATATTAATTTAAATCATGTAATCATTTTTAGATTAGAGTATTTCTGTTTTATATATTTCGGGTTTACGAAATTTTCAATCGAATAAGACAGATTACAGCTAAAATCTAAGGCACGAGAAATCAATCAGGAAACTTTAGAGATTATTATTGAAGGTTCTGTTATGTAGAAGAGACCAAATCTGATTATATAAACCAACCAGAAGTTACTATTATAACTATAAAACCGTTATTTACTAACCATTGTGTTGGTTAAGAAAAGATGTATATGTTGGAATTTCTGGCAGAAAACGTTAATACCTTTTAGCAATGTTGCAAAAAAGGTTTACAAGCCCGATTAATCGTCGATTAATCGCTACAAGGTCTTCAACCTTGCCAATTAATGAAAAGGCGATTAATGACGGTCAATTGTAGTCAACGATAGTCAAGGGAGGTCAAACTTGCCGAAAACCTATAAATTTTGCCGAAAATACCTAAGACTCACCATAAAACATGTGTTTATCACTTATATTAACTATTTATATGTATGATACATTGTATTCTAAGAATAATATTGATAGAAATACCTAAAACTCGTTATAAATACTCAAAACATGTCGTAAATACCAAAAATTTGCTTAAAATACCAATTCGATTAATCCCGCCTAGAACGATTACAAGCTACAAGGTGGTCGACCGGCCGACTAGCGATTCGCGATTTTTACAACCTTTCCTTTTAGTAAAGTCGTTTAGGTTTGGGGAGCTGCCCCAAATCTCAGCAAAGGGATCTGCCCTTGACCCCTCATATCTTGGTCGTGGCGATATCAAGCTAACTTTGACGAGTGTGCACTCCGCACCTCCTAACTCATCTTTGGTTAAACTTGTCTAAGGCCATTAGTCTCAAGTAAAACACAATTACATAAAATATATGTGATAATACTAAAATTACCTACATTCCTCCCCCATTTTAGTGTAATCCTTAATTTACTAAAATAAACAAAACGAACCAAACTTGTACCTAATGAAAATGTCACGAGGACTGCATTTTCACTTAGTATATTACACATTTCGAAAATTCGAAAATCAGGGTGTTGTTAAGGATTGAACCCATCAATTCATATGAACACCGAAAGATAATATACAAATAAGTTACTATAACACTCTAGAGTTTATAAACTTGACACTATTATAAGTCATGTGTCCATATCCTTTAATGAGCATATAGAAGCCTAGTCCAAAGCATCCTGAAGCCGCAAAACTCCATGCTCACAATGCACATGCAATTTTTCAAAAGAACTATTAAGAAGTTGAACTTCAACCTAACATAATATGTAGAACCGAGCACATACCTTGGGATGATTATATTGATTGTGCTCTAATCACTAAAAATAAGCTTTCCACATTAAATTTAGCTCCTAGCGTTAGCTAGAAGGGAATTGGGTATCTCATCATTAGTGATTTTGGTGGACTCTAAACTCACCCCTATAGCCGACTTGTGCACTAAGTCTCTAATTATAATGAGCTTACGAACCATACTATATCTAACACCTAAGTATCTAGACTTTCCATTGTATATTTTAACATATGCCTTAACCAAAGTGGTTGAACTATCACAATGAATAGAAATAGGAGAAATTGGTTTTGGCCACAACGGAATCTCATATATCAGATTCCTCAACCATTTTGACTCTTTTCGAACCGCAACTAAAGCAACAAACTCAGATTCCATTGTTGAGTCAATAATACAAGTTTGATTCTTTGAAGCCCATGAGATGGCTCCTTAATGTAGACTAGAAACAAGATAAATAAATTGGATCTGTTGATTCCAATGAATACAGAAACAATCTTCCAACAATCGTTGATTCTATTGAATACCGATTATTAGGGTAAAAACTTGTCAAACAGCGGCCAGTGGTTTAAATTTTATTAATATGATAAATGTCTTGCTAGGGTTATAGCAGATTGTTTAAATAAAGACATGAAACAAAGAAAAACCCTAAAACACCAACGGGCTGGACTATAGCCCAAAGACAAAGTCCAACAAAAACTGGAAAAACACATAAAAATGTAAATAACTCATAGTAAAAAGGTTTTTCAGGCCTCAAAAAGTCAAGAACCAGCTAAAAGTTGTTACAGTTGCATTCCTCTCGTTTTTACGGACCTTTTGACAGGTCATGGGCTTTCTAACTCTTCCCGGAGCCCAAGTTATGCCCATTTTACTAAACTCCTTTTCGTCATACGATCCTGGACCTCCAGAAACATGTCAGACCATTCTTCAATACTTGGGCCTCCATCACTCCTCAACCAAGAAAAAAATACCCAACCAGTTGTAGAAGTACGATCTTCTAAATTAGTTATCCAACTAGCATCAGAATATCCTTCTAAAACTGAAGGAAACCCAACATAAGACAAACCATAATCCATGGTTTCTTTAAGTACTTGAATACCCGCATTATAACATGCCAGTGATTTGTACTAGGATTGCTAGTGTACCTACTCAATTTTCCCATGGCATATGCAAAATCTGGTCTTGTATTTGTCATAGCATACATCAAGCAACCAATTTCCCTTGAGTACTCAAGTTGATTTACAGCCTTGCCTGTATTAGGCATAATTTAAGGGTGGGATCCAGAGGAGTGCTAACTGGACAACAATCATCACATTTGAACTTCTTGAGTATTTTCTCAATGTAATGTGATTGAGTGATTACAATACCCTTGTCCACACGTTTGATCATAATACCAAGGATCACATTAGCCTCCCCCAGATGACAAAAAATATTTTGTTTTATCCACTTGATCTTGATGAGTTCCAAAGATCACCATGTCATCAAGATCACACGTTTGAATGGTATGTCACTCATTCTAGGTTGTTCGAGCTCTTGATAGCTTGAGGTTAATGTGACATTCAGTCACATTCCATTGTACTTTATGGTTTTTGGGTTCTAATATATTTTACCGGGGATTGACCCCTTTACCAAAAAAAAATCAACATATAAGCAAATGATAACTCTTTTACCGAATTTATCAAATTTACAATATACACACTTGTGACATCCTTGGTTTTGAGGTTCGTCACTTAGTCTTATTTTTAGGGTGTTATGTGTGACTATGTGTTTTATGTGTTTACGTGTTTATTTGGTGTGAATGAGGATGGTTTGGACATCGTTTATGAGTACGAAGTGCTCTTAAGTAAATCGATGAATGGTTATTTCATGAATCATAAGCTCACATTATAATGACTACGAAGTGAAATGAAATGAAATGAAGTGAAATGAAATGAGATCACGCGAAAATTCTGTGAAAGTTGAATTATCGTTTTCGTAGGATTTTGTGTATGTATCATACGTGATATATGTACATTAGATAGATATATCTATATTCTATGTATTATAGGAGTTTCTATTTTGGGAAAGTTTTGAAAATAAAGTTAAGATCAAAAATTACGCAGAAAGTCAAAAAATTGGCGAAAGGGTGTCCGGTTTCGACCCGGAAGTGTATTGAAGTATATGTAAACATAAAATATAAGGGGGAGAGTGTAAATAACCCAAATTTAAGGGGGTGGGTCATGGATGGGTTGTTATGACCGACTAAAGGAAGGAAACGGGTAGGAAAGACCCAAGTAGAGTCCCTTTTGGGCTCAAACTTGTTAAGGAGGTTACCAAAGCCTATATGAACACCCCTAGACCCCTAAAAACGACCCCTAGCCCTACGATATACCTAATTTCAGTTGAAACATCCATTAGGGAAGATCAAAACCTAAATCTTGCATAAGGGTTAAAGGTACGTAATTAAACTAGCTCGATTAACGTTAAATTTACGTATGTAACCTAGTATGATGGATTAGGGAGGATTTTTGATTTTTGATTAGGGTTTTATACTAGGAATGATGATTTCTGTAATTAATAACATTAGGGTTCTTAATATTCAATTAATTAGGTTATTATGGGGCTTAATGATAATTAAAGGGTTTAATCATGTTTAAATTCGTTTTTAAAAATTGGACAGAATTTTTGGTCCATTGTTTTGATCATATTTAGAGTTCTAAAAACTTTATTTTTCGAATCTTATGTCCATGGAAAGGTAATTGAATTATCTTTCAAATTTAAGAAACGAAAACTAAATTGGAGGTCAGGAAGTGGGTCAAAAACAGGTTACATCAGTCGGGTGTCAAAACAGTTTTTGGATCAGCCTGTTTTCATTTTATATTTTGAATTGTTTGGGGTACTTAGGGTTATAATTGGAGATTCAAATGAACATGATACTTAGATTATATATTAAATAAAATATCTGAAGAATGGCTAAGCAAATGGGCTAGGTTAAGACCCTCTGATCATAACAAACATTTCATATGTTCAAAATCGGTAAAATCTGGATAGGTGAAAGTATAAGTTTTATATCAGGGGATTAAGATTAGATTTGATGTTGGGGAAAGGGCTGAGATTTTAGCTAACACATATAAGTTTATGGGGTTTTCATTGCAAGGAATGTGGTTAAGGTTTGGTGGGCGTTTGGCTCATAATACGGAGTGTGAAAAACGTGACTGTTTTGGGTTAAATGTTAACGGGACGAGTTATGAACTAAACTAAGTTAAGGGATTTATATAGGGGTGTAATGAGATGCTTATGGCATATAAATGGGGTTAAGTTGTAGGTGAAGGTTAGATATCTATCATAGATTTATGAGCCATTTTGGTATGTGGTTCATGTCTTGATTGTATATGTTCGTGTGTTTAGATTTTGCTAGAGCGTGGATACTTGGAGAAGCTTATTCAGGTGAGTTTCATAGTCCCATACCTTTTAAAGATTTTGACATCCAGATGGGATGGAAGAGACACTGTACGGTTTTGTCAATAATGATGTGAATGTTTTTATAGTTTGTGATGGACTTGTGTGTACACTTATGTGATTAACTGCTATGTGATTCTTTATTGTGTTTATGATTTTGATTGGGGGATACGTACCACCTCAGTTATTGTGGTTTGACTTGATACCAAGGGGATGTTGATAAGGCGGGGCCTTGGGATTGGTTCGTAGGTGTATGGGCGCCTATGGGACCATGGTGATTGGTAAGGCTTGGAGCCTTAGAATTGTGGTGAATGGTTAAATCTTGAATCTTAGTTGTTAATGAATAATTGTAGCATATTGTCCATATGTTCTTTTATTGATGGTTTCACACCTTATAACTGATTTGGTGTTGGAGTCTAAACCTATGACTCTCACCAACTTTGTTCTTGACGTGTTTTAGTGTCTCTTTCAGGTGAGAATGTGGTTAAGCGTGAGAATAGGAGTGGATAGCTTTGGAGGCTTAGGATTGCATTTGGCGGAACCCTTTTTCCTCTTAGCCTTTATTTTATGTTTGATTAAGTGTTACGTTGTGGACACCTATATATTGATGTGTGTATTTGTATGTCTTTGGTAAGGGGTAGACCTGTTACCTACTTACCTAGACGCCTGCATTGTTCGAGATATTGTCATGACATTGTGTCACCCATTTATGGTATTTCCATTTCATTTAGTTATCTCTATAGACATGCTATTGTTGTGATGATATCCATACGTCGCACTCTATATTCCGCCATGGTGGGGTGTGACAGAATGGTATCAGAGCCAATGGTTATAGAGAATTAGGTTGCCTAGTTTAGTAGCCTAAGCGTCATAGGATTATGTGTGCATTTTATATTAATCGAAGTTTTCTGGATGTTATTTTTTTGTGATGTTTTGTTGAGTTTTGACTAGTATGAATTGAACCATAGTCGTCCATACTTAGTCACTTGTTTTCCTTGAAATTTTGGTTAGTATGGATTAAACCATTGTCGTGCATACTTAACTACGTGTTATTTCGTCTCGGGTTTTGACTAGTGCGGGTTGAACCATAGTCGTTCACGCTAGTTATTGTTGTATTTTGCTTATATTGTACATTATAGTACATAATTTGGTAAATGGTAGTTTCCGTCTTTTGTGTTATTTCACAATAATTGTTGGGTATTTTCGTGTATCTAATGTATAGTATTTTTCTTTTGATGTTTAAGTCATGTTCCTAAGAAACATGTGGTGATTCGAGTTACTAGGAGTAGGTGGATAGGAAGGATTTTAAGTTGTTTCCACTCTTATGGGCGACATGACTTATAACTGATTATGATGTTGTTTTGGAGTTTGTCTATGCTGTTTTAGCTAGATTGTGGATTTATGTATTCCAAGAGTTTGACTATGTTATTTTAATAGATGGAGTTTTGGACCATATTGGTTATGTGGTTATGAGCTTATGTGAGTAGATGGATTTATATGTTATATGTTTTATTGATTCTTATAAGTGTCATCATAGGAGGGAGTGCATTGGGGAAAGGGTAATTGTATAAGTATGGTGGCCAACATAGTTATACAAGTACCACAAGTTCAATGGATTCCTAAGTATGATTGCATGAAAGAGGGTTAGTACATGCTTGTATATGATGAGATGTGGATTTTGGGTATATGTATAATATGTGGGTTTATGTAACGGTTGCCTACGATATGGCTATTTTTTAGTGTGTTATATGTTTTCGGTTATAGTCATGTTGTGTGATCATGGGGTCACACGATATGGACTAGTTTTAGTGATAGGTTTTATGCCTTGTTGTAAGATGGTGATTACTCGTATGAAAAAACGAGTGTATGACGTGATTGATTGATCTAACATGTATGGTAACGAGTATGTTTTAGGTGATTAAATAGGTATATATATGCGGATGTATATATACTAGTATGTGTTAAGTTATGATATATGGTCATTCAATAGTTATAATAACTTGAACGTACCTTGTGCTTGTTCGTGTTTTATGGTGCTAGAGTTTGATGGAGTTCCAACGACGTTTTGAGTCTTTTGATGTGTGTCTACATTCGCGTATGTATTTTAATTAATGAGAACTACTAAATTTTCTTGCAAATAAGTCTGGCTAATTATATGAAAGCGATTTTGAAAATAATTTGTAAGTGTATGGTATGATATTGTGATTTACATATCTTTTTTTAAGTTTGTGGTAGTAAGTTATAAAAAAATTTGTCTTGAAAATAAGTGAATTAGTTTTCTAGGTAACATGTGATAATACATTTTAAAGGGTGAAGAAATTTTACAATAATTTTCTTAAGGGGAGTTAAAATTTTAGAAGTATTTAACTAGACGGGAAGAGTAAAAAGGGAGATTTTATTATAGTAATGATAATAATAACACCACACCTTGTAAACATGTAATAGTTTAGTTATAACCAGCCTAAATAGATTATATAAAATAATAATAATAATAATATAGAATAAAATGAAAGAAAAAAAACACTATATTTTATAAACATGTATTGGTTTCATAATAACAAGCGAAATAAGTTTAATATGAGTAAACAAGATAATGGTTAGAATAAGATTGTAGTATATTAACTAGTTGATATCTTTGATAACATAATGAAGATAAAAGATGAATTTATGGTTAAACACGAGTATGATTGATTTTAGTAGTATTGAAGTTTGATTCTTATGAGAAGTAACTAATTAGGACGAAAGTTCAAAATTTTCTAAGGTATCTAAATTTGGTAAAACTAATCGTGATGAGTCTAATTTTTCGTTGTTGGCACACTCCATTGATCTTTCGGATTACATTGTTTTGTTTTCAGTTGTTTTGGATAGGGTTCGTTTTATCCTATATTTTATTCTGGGACACGATTGTTTGGAATTCTTTTGGTACACGTCATGGTTGATTTAGTTATGCGGTTGTGGAAACGTTAGGATGAGAGGATAGAGTTGGGTAGTATTACTTATGGTTAGATATTAGAATGGAGAGATGTATTTTGGTTTATAGGTTGTGTTAAAGGAATGATTAAGATTTGTGGAGTTTTTAAACTTAAATTGGTTACGAGAATAAGAGAGTAAGCAAAGTTGGTTAACTGGTCGTAGGAACGAGATGTCATGCTATGAGAAGTTGGTTAAAATACCATTAGGAGATTGATGAAAGTACTAGCGGATGTGAGGGCTGAGTAGAAAGTTTCTACTAATGGAAAGATTGGGCAAATAACACGCAAGGGAATTGGTATAGTTATAGAGGCAAGGTAGTAGTAGACACGTGAAGGAAAACATGGATGTGAAAGAATGATTGGTAGGAAGCTGATTAATGGTGAAGTACAACAAGTAAGGAAGAGTGAGCCATTGAGGGGTTGAAGTACATTTAGAAATATTGTGGTAGATGAGTTGAAGTTAGAAGCTACTGCGTAGTGTGAAGTTCCTAGGTAACATCATGGAGACGAGAAGGAGTGCGAGAAGAGCTACATCGTGAAGCAAGGAGCTGAAAGGACTACGTGACGGTTGCAAGAAGGATGCAATAGATTTCGAAGAAGTCATAGAATTTGCAAGGACTGGAAAGGTAACAAGCACTATGATGGGAATCTCCGTATGGTTCGTGACGAAGAAGGACAGATCGAGTACCGGAGTGGAGTTGCAAAGAGCAGAACCAATGGAGTGACTACATAACATGGGAGATTAAGATCTCGTGGAAGTAACAAGGGGAGTCGAGTGACTATACAAATATAGGATTTTATGGCAATCAATATCGAGGGATGAGCAGTGAAGTTGAGCTGAATAAGTTCGTAGAAGTGATTAGAGGGTCAGTCTAGTGAAGGTGTTTATGAAGGATCTTTGGAAGAGACAGTCATGCATTATTCAATGCACTAACGATTTCCATAGAGTTGATGAATTGAGTGTGAAATTTTGGTTCGACATGATAGTGAAGGAATTAGGGAGAACCTTCGAATGATAGAACCAAGTATCCCTAGAAGTTGAAGATTGAAGTACCACATGATAGGTGCAATGTCAAGAAGAGAGTTATGAGACCTATGTAAGAATTTATATATGGCTTGGTTTAGACAATGAAAACTAATATGGGTTTTAGATGAGAGTGTGATCTGAGTGGAATCACGAGAAACTCTAATCTATCCCTATTAGGAGGGAGTAGGAGTATTGGTCGTAAGGAAAACAAGTGAAGCTAACTTGGTAATCTCTGCGTGTAGACGACTTAATAGACGGGAAGCATCACATCGTGATGTATGGCATGAGTTGAGGAAGAAGAAATAAGTGTGGATAGATGCGAATCATGAATGAAATAGGTCGAGATAGGAACCGAAGGTAAAACTTTGGTATTGCCTAATGAATAGATTTGTAAAACCCGCATGCTTTTACCATGAATAGTACCTTTAAGATCGTACGTACTAGATTAAAACTTTCCTATTATAGCATGATTACGATTACGTGTTAGGATTTTACGTATTACGTACGTGTTAGAACACGATAAGTATTTACTACGCACGAGCACGTAATAATTATTTGACAATAATTAATCACGAACATGCGATCATGAAATCATGAACGTAATTAAATCACGAACTATTATTAATTACGTATATATATTTATTACGAGCGTAAATAAATATATTAGATCACGATAATTACGTAACGAGAACACGTAAAACGCGAACACAAATAATCACGAACGAATAACTAAACATCGAGACACGGAAAAAGGTACGAGTACCCCATGTGGGGCCCCCTACCCGCGGCTACAAGGAACAAATGGGCCAAGCCCATTTCAATTTTTCACTAAAAGGAGGTTAAGGAAAAATTACACTACTCATTTAACTTTCAAGAAGAATTTTACAGAAAACATAAAATCCTCCTCCTCCTTCTTTTCCTCTTTTTGGCCGCCACCTTTAAAACACCAAAAGGGGTGTTTGTTGATCTTGGATCTTGGAATTGTTGTTGGTGTTCGTGTTTGTTCATCGTTCTTTAGATCCACGTATTCGGTAATCCTTTTAAACCTTTTTCTTTTGATTTAATCTTTTAATTAATTAAGAACATGTTATGTTTTTTTATAAAACCTAATTAAATCATAGATCTGACATGAATTTGGGTTGGAATAAAATCAAAAGGGTTGTTTAGGGGTGTTTTGTTCTTGGCCGCAGCCTGCATCGAACACGAGAGGGTCTCGGTTTGGCCACTTGACCACCACCGAGACCATATGGTCCCGGTTGGTTGGTGTGGGTCCCACGGCAGCATCAAGACAAGGGGTACCCCGACTTGGTTCGGGGTATGGTGTCGATTTTATGGCCGGTTCATGGTTCTTAGTCAAGATCCGGTTCATGTTGTATGTTTATTTTTTTTATTTTTTTATGATCTTATGTTAAAATTAAATTAATAACATGACATGATTAATTTACTAACATGAATTAGGTTATTTTAATTATTATAATCATGAAATTATTAACCTAAGTATTTTCATATTTTAGACTTATAAATTAATTAATTATTTAAAAACCATGGTTATAATTAATTAATTAACATGACTTAGGTTATATTATTAATAAATAATAATACATGTTTTAACCTAAGTATTTAACTTTATTTAATTAAAAACATGTTATACTTTAATTAAATATTATAACCTATAGTTTAATTTAATTACATGAAATAATCATTAAACTATACATTATATCTTATGACTTAGAAAATAATCATGAAAACACTTAGGCTTATATACTTAGCTTATTTAACCAGCTTATTTCTAATTATGGAAACTTTCTATTTTTAGAAACTTAATTAAATAAGACAGCTAATCTATTTATGGAAACCTTCTATTTTTAGAAACTTATTTATTTCAGGCAGCTAATCTATTTATGGAAACTTATTTAATTAAGGCAGCTGGTCTATTTATGGAAACTTTCTATTTTTAGAAACTTATCTATTTTAAGCAGTATTTCTATTTTTGGAAACTTTCTGTTTTTGGAAATTTTCTATTTTTGGAAACTTTCTATTTTTGGAAACTTTCTATTTTTGGAAACTTTTTATTTTTAGAAACTTTCTATTTTAAGAAACCTGCTATTTTTGGAAAGTTACTTATTATTACACACTAAGTATAATAATACATGAAATACCAGAAATACTTAATCAGATTAAACAGAATATAAGATAAACACAGTTTAAGGCTTTAAAAGTAAAACATGGTAAGAACATATAAAATAAGCTAAGACATGACATAAAACCAGCTACGTATTTAGTAAGAAGATACTTATTCATGTATGTATTTATGTAGCACTAGTGATACGGAAGTAGGATTCCTCTCAGTTCATCTTCTTCGTCCACTAGACATAAGGTACGGATTCCCGTCCTTTCAGTATGGACATTCTTTCCTTATTAGGATTCCCTGTATGTAGCCAAATGTTTTCCCGTAGTGTAAGTTATGTGTTTGATTTGCTTATGTTTAATTAAGAATACCTATAGCCATATACATGCATGACTAGTTTCACCTAGTTATGTAGGTACCATAACCATAACATTAGAGGCACTAATGTTATGACTTCACCACGGCAGAGTGATTGCTCGTGGCGTCCCTTCAGCTTTTGGCCATTTATATTATATTTATCATGTGGGCGTATGGGTGCATCCTAGTTACATGTTTTCAGTCAGGATTTCATGGTGAATGTGGTGTGTGCCTTGCATCCTTCACAAGGAGCTGATCCCTCCTACCCATAAACCAGTATATTAAATTAGAGGTAGCCCCTCTAATTTGCATGATGAGGTCACCCCTCCAAGTATTCATGCACGTTGGATTTTCATGACCTATATTGGCTAATGGTAAAATATGATAAACAGTTTTCACAAGATAAACATAAGGCTTTTCAAACTATAAAACCAGTTTTATCAAGACTTAACCAGGTTACTCGGGACTTAGTTTTCTTCCGCTATTATGTGTTATATGCTTATCCTATTCATGATTTATTGTACATCCGTGCACTGAGCTATTGCTCAGCCGTTTTCCTTTTCTATGTTCCCAAAACGGCAGGTACTCAGGAACGCTCGTAGACTTTAAGAGTACGTGCATATGGACTGGAAGCTTTCTAGCCTGCTTTACTTTATGCATTTCCTTTATTATGATACATTTGCTATGGACATTGTTTAGTCCTTTCGTTTACTATAATTATGTTTGTGTGTGATGAGCTTTACATTTGGACTACCGATGTTTGATTCCGATATTTTCCTTTTATGGTCATGTAATGTTTAGATATTTTTCCTTGTATGCTTTGATGACACGCCATAATATCATGTGACATTTCCATTATCAAAATGGGGTGTTACAATTATGGTATCAGAGCCAAGGCTTCGACCTGAAGGCTCTCAAATATGACCTGTGATTAGTGGGTAGTCACTACAGTCTTCCTAGAACTGACAGTTGTTTTCATGCATTCATCATTTTTAAGCATACATATACATGTCATTGTAGCAGATTTTTGACTAAGTAATGGTTAGTACAGGACTGGCCCTATTTAGTCGCATGTGTTTTATCGAAACTTTTAAATTTGGGACCGACCCATAGGCGTCCCCTCGCCATGTCTTTTGTTTTGGGTGAACTGACCATAGACGTTCACTCTCGAGCATACAAAAGTTTTCATAAAACTACATCATGCATTCATACACAAAATTTTCTTGCATAAAAGTTTTCTCGTGAAATTTTGGTATAAATTTTTTTTCATGTATATATATATTTTATGTTTTGATCTGTTTAATCATATGTTTTATGTTATACTGTCAGATGGTTCTCACACGCGAACAGGAGTAGCTCAATGCTGCAATTCAAGCTGCTATGCAAGCTTTACTTCCTCAACTGAGGAATGACATCAGGGCTGAAGTTCAAGCTGCCAACAATCAGCAGCATAATCAGGCACCTCCTCCTCCTCCTCCAATTACATTAGCAGTATGGCTGGAGAGATTCAACAAGCTCCGCCCTCGAGCTTTTGAGAAGACAGATAGCCCCAGTGATGTTGAAAGCTGGTTGGCTCACATCGAGAAGATTTTCAATGCTATGGGTTGTGACCCCGCATACAAGGCGAGGTTGGCATGCTATCGGTTCGAAGGCGATGTGCTAAATTGGTGGTTAGCGTTGATGCAGTCTGAAGGCGGTGACGAGTGGGTTGCTGGTTTGACTTGGGCTCAGTTCAAGGACAGGGTGATGGAGCAGTTCTTTCCCATGGCTGAGCAGGACAAGCTCAAGAGGGAGTACCATGGGATCCGACATAGAGCTGGGGAGAATAGCAACGAGTTTATGCAGCGCTTTCTTCGCTTAGCTGGTTTCCTTGGTGCGGCAGCAGGTACTCCTGAAGAACAGGCACGCCACTTTAGGTGGGCTCTTCGTACATCGGTCGCGAACAATCTGGTGTGTGCTACGTTTAACACCGTAGCACAAGTGGCCGATGCAGCACGTAAGCTGGAGATGCTGCAAGAGAGAGATGAGTTCGGGGAAGCTGAAAGACCCGACAAGAGGTAAACATTCGTATTCAAGCGATGATCAATCCGTATACTTTCCATATATGTCAATTATTCATCTTTTAATGTATCTTCCAGGCAGAAAACTGGGGACCGGTCTCAGCCGGCTACTCAGCAGCAGCCTCATCAGCCCAAGGGAAACGGTCAGACTAACGACCGTTCTGCTACGAATAGGCGTGGCGGTAATGATAATTACCGTAACAACGCTGGACACTCCAACAGCAGCAGGTCCTAATACTTACGCATTTCATTATGATTTCATGTTATAACTCATATTCTGACACTCTAGCAAACTTCTACCAGGAACCATGGAAACGGTAGGGACCAGAACCAGAGAGGTTCACAGCCTAGCCGTCCATCTATCACTAGTATTCAATCTTACGATTATTCGCATTGTCCTTTGTACCCAATTATCATGTCTTATGTAAAATATTTTATCAGGTTCCCAGCCAGCCAGAGCACCTTCTGGAGGATTCACTCATCCTCTTTGCTCTACTTGCCACCGTAGGCACCCAGGGCCATGTCGCCGTAATACTGACGCGTGCTTCAAGTGTGCTCTTCCTGGCCATATCATGAAGGATTGCCGTAAGGGCGAGATGGAGGGTACATCAGGACATGCTGATACCAAGCCGCCTCCTACTACCGGGCGTGTCTACACGACATCTCGAGACCAGGCCAACAATTCTACAGGTACCATCACTGGAATCTTGTATATGTATGGTCAAGCTGCATGTGTTCTTTTCGATACGGGTGCTACGCACTCGGTTATTTCTACTGCTCATGCTAAGAACATTAGGATGCTCCCCATGCCACTAGAGAATAGGCTTACTATTTCCACGCCTTTGAGGGACTCTGTATTAATCACTCATGTATACAAGAGTCTTCCCCTAGAATTTGACGATAAGGTTCGACCTGTTGGCGCACTTCCGCTGGACATGAATGTCTTCTACATGATTTTGGGCATGGATTGGCTATCCAAGCATCATGCTACCATAGATTGCCATTCATATCGAGTTATCTTCGGTGATGTTAATGCACCAAAGTACATTCATAACGGGTTCATACCTGGACGGTCTGTACAAGTCATATCTACCCTACAAGCGCGTGCAATACTGTCACATGGCTGCGAGGGTTATCTAGCTACGGTTCACGACATGGATGCTGAATCCCCATCAAATCAGGATCAACCTATAGTGTCGGAGTTCCAAGATGTATTCCCAGAAGAACTTCCGGGCATACCACCTGCACGAGAAGTGGAATTCAGTATCGAGCTTATCCCAGGAGCTGAACCAATCTCCAAGGCTCCTTATCGCATGGCTCTCATAGAGCTAAAGGAGCTGAAGGATCAACTGTAAGAACTTCTTGAACGAGGTTTCATTCGACCGAGCGCATCTCCATGGGGCGCACCGGTCTTGTTCGTTAAGAAGAAGGACGGCAGTATGCGTCTTTTCATAGACTATCGCGAGCTCAACAAGATTACTATCCGGAATAGATATCCACTGCCACGTATTGAAGACCTGTTTGACCAACACCAAGGGGCCAAACACTTCTCCAAGATTGATCTTAGGTCAGGCTATCATCAGCTACGGGTCAAGGAGCAGGACATCGCTAAGACTGCTTTTCGTACTCGTTATGGCCACTACGAGTTTGTAGTTATGCCATTTGGCCTGACAAATGCTCCAACAGTGTTCATGGATTTGACGAACAGAATCTTCCATGAATTTTTGGACAAGTTCGTCATTGTTTTCATCGATGACATCCTGATTTTCTCAAATTCCAAGGAGGAACACGAAGACCATCTTCGTATAGTACTACAGATTCTTCGCCAGAAGCAGCTGTATGCTAAATTCTCCAAGTGTGAGTTCTGGTTAGACAAGGTGGCATTCTTAGGTCACATTGTATCAGCAGAAGGAATCACTATGGATCCAGCGAAGGTTGAGGCCATTACTAAGTGGCCAAGGCCGACATCAGCGACGGAAGTTCGCAGTTTCTTAGGCTTAGCTGGCTATTACCGTAGGTTCGTGGAGAACTTTTCCCGCTTAGCACTACCATTGACCAAACTGATGCGGAAAGGGGAGAAATTCGTCTGGACTGAAGATTGAGAGGAGAGATTTGAAGACCTGAAACAGAAGCTAGTATCTGCACCTATTCTTACTCTCCCATCTGGTACGGGTGGATTTCAAATCTACAGCGATGCATCGGGGAAGGGACTTGGTTGTGTTCTCATGCAACATAGGAAAGTGATCACCTACGCTTCACGGCAGCTTAAGCCTTATGAAGAAAATTACCCCACGCATGAATTGGAACTTGCTGCAGTCGTGTTTGCATTGAAGATATGGATGCACTACTTATATGGAGAATCATGTGACATTTTCACGGACCACAAGAGCTTGAAGTATATCTTCACTCAGCGTGAATTGAACATGAGGCAGAGGAGATGGTTAGAGCTGTTGAAGGATTATGACATTAATCTACAGTATCATCCCGGAAAGGCAAATGTAGTAGCAGATGCTCTTAGCAGAAAGTCCGGAATGATCAATGACATTAAAATCGAAGAGGAAATCATAAGAGACTTGGAGCGACTAGACATCGAGATCATGGTACATGGACAACGCAGTTACTGAGCTAATCTTAGAGTAGAACCCGAGTTACTCTCTAAGATCAAGGAAGCTCAGAAGGATGATGGAGAAATCTGGGCGATAGTACAGAATTTGGAGAAACAGACAGAATTCAGAGTAGATGCAGATGGTATCGTATGGCAGGGCACGAGACTTTGTGTTCCTGATAACCAAGAACTCCGGGAAGCCTTGTTAGCTGAAGCTCATAGCTCCCCATTCTCTATACATCCTGGTTCGACTAAGATGTACCACGACATCAAGCAGTACTTTTGGTGGAGTGGTATGAAACAGGATGTGGCCACTTACGTCTCCAAAGGTCTTACCTACCAGCAGGTTAAGATTGAGCATCAGCGATCTGGCGGTCTCCTTCAACCGTTAGATATTCCAGAGTGGAAGTGGGACAAAATCACCATGGATTTTGTTACTGGTCTTCTGCCTACCAAGAGGAAGCACGATGCAATTTGGGTTATCGTAGATCGACTTACCAAATCAGCTCATTTCTTACCGATCCGCAAGGAAGATTCGGTAAGTAAACTCGCCGATACGTATAGAAGAGAGATCATGAGACTCCACGGTGCACCATCCAGCATCGTCTCAGACAGAGATCCTCGATTCACTTCTCGCTTTTGGAAGAGTCTGCAGAAAGCTTGGGGTACACAACTTAAGCTTAGCACGACTTTTCATCCTTAAATGGACGGACAGTCGGAGCGAACCATTCAGACATTGGAAGATATGTTGAGGTCATGTGCGTTAGAATGGACGGGTGATTGGGACGATTACATCTGTTTGTTGGAGTTTGCATACAACAACAGCTGACACGCAAGTATCAAGTGTGCTCCTTTCGAGATGTTGTATGGCAGAAAGTGTCGCGCCCTAATCTGCTGGAATCAGGTTGGTGAGCGAACACTTGAAGGACCAGAAATCATAGAGATGACCAATGAGAAGATCGCAGTAGCTAAGCAGAAAATTCAGGAAGCACGGTCACGTCAGAAGAGTTACGCCGATAAACATCGTAAGAACATACACTTTAACGTAGGAGATCACGTCTTCCTTAAGGTTTCGCCGGCACGTGGTGTTAGACGCTTCGTGATTAAAGGGAAGCTCAGTCCTCGTTTCATCGGACCGTTTGACATCATTGAACGATTCGGTGAAGTATCTTACCGATTGGCGCTACCTCCGCAGCTTTCGCATGTGCACAATGTGTTTCATGTGTCCTTACACAGAGGGTACCAGTATCATCCCCTTCACATGGTTCAATATCCACTGGAACAGATACGTGAAGATCTCACTTTCATAGAAGAACCCGAACGAGTTCTTGACAGACAAGAACGAGTCATAAGAAAGAAGACGATTCCATTCGTCAAAATCCTATGGAGGGATCATACCGAGCGGGAAGCCACTTGGGAAACAGAGGAGTCTATCCGGGCTTCTTACCCTCATTTCATATTTTGAATTCGGGTATGTTCTTCTTTTCGAGTTTACTTTATCTATAATTCGGGGACGAATTATTCTTTTTAGGGGGGAAGAGTTGTAAAACCCGCATGCTTTTACCATGAATAGTACCCTTAAGATCGTACGTACTAGATTAAAACTTTCCTATTATAGCATGATTATGATTACGTGTCAGGATTTTACGTATTACGTACGTGTTAGAACACGATAAGTATTTACTACGCACGAGCACGTAATAATTATTTGACAATAATTAATCACGAACATGCGATCATGAAATCATGAACGTAATTAAATTACGAACTATTATTAATTACGTATATATATTTATTACGAGCGTAAATAAATATACTAGATCACGATAATTACGTAACGAGAACACATAAAACGCGAACACAAATAATCACGAACGAATAACTAAACATCGAGACACGAAAAAAGGTACGGGTACCCATGTGGGCCCCCCTACCCGCGGCTACAAGGAACAAATGGGCCAAGCCCATTTCAATTTTTCACTAAAAGGAGGTTAAGGAAAAATTACACTACTCATTTAACTTTACAGAAGAATTTTACAGAAAACCTAAAATCCTCCTCCTCCTTCTTTTCCTCTTTTGGCCGCCACCTTCAAAACACCAAAAGGGGTGTTTGTTGATCTTGGATCTTGGAATTGTTGTTGGTGTTCGTGTTTGTTCATCGTTCTTTAGATCCACGTATTCGGTAATTCTTTTAAACCTTTTTCTTTTGATTTAATCTTTTAATTAATTAAGAACATGTTATGTTTTTTTTATAAAACCTAATTAAATCATAGATCTGACATGAATTTGGGTTGGAATAAAATCAAAGGGTTGTTTAGGGGTCTTTTGTTCTTGGCCGCAGCCTGCACCGAACCCGAGAGGGTCTCGGTTTGGCCACTTGACCACCACCGAGACCATATGGTCCTGGTTGGTTGGTGTGGGTCCCACGGAAGCATCAAGACAAGGGGTACCCTGACTTGGTTCGGGGTATGGTGTCGATTTCATGTCCGGTTCATGGTTCTTAGTCAAGATCCGGTTCATGTTGTATGTTTAGTTTTTTTTATTTTTTTATGATCTTATGTTAAAATTAAATTAATAACATGACATGATTAATTTAATAACATGACTTAGGTTATTTTAATTATTATAATCATGAAATTATTAACCTAAGTATTTTCATATTTTAGACTTATAAATTAATTTATTATTTAAAACCATGGTTATAATTAATTAATTAACATGACTTAGGTTATATTATTAATAAATAATAATACATGTTTTAACCTAAGTATTTAAATTTATTTAATTAAAAACATGTTATACTTTAATTAAATATTATAACCTATAGTTTAATTTAATTACATGAAATAATCATTAAACTATACATTATATCTTATGACTTAGAAAATAATCATGAAAACACTTAGGCTTATATACTTAGCTTATTTAACCAGCTTATTTCTAATTATAGAAACTTTCTATTTTTAGAAACTTAATTAAATAAGGTGCTAATCTATTTATGGAAACCTTCTATTTTTAGAAACTTATTTATTTCAGGTAGCTAATCTATTTATGGAAACTTATTTAATTAAGGCAGCTGATCTATTTATGGAAAATTTCTATTTTTAGAAACATCTATTTTAAGCAGTAATTCTAATTTGTTAACCTTTCTATTTTTGGAAACTTTCTATTTTTGAAAACTTTCTGTTTTTGGAAACTTTCTATTTTTGGTAACTTTCTATTTTTGGAAACTTTCTATTTTTGGAAACTTTCTTTTTTAAGAAACCTTCTATTTTTGGAAAGTTACTTATTATTACACAGTAAGTATAATAATACATGAAATACCAGAAATACTTAATCAGATTAAACAGAATATAAGATAAACACAGTTTAAGGTTTTAAACAGTAAATCATGGTCAGAACATATAAAATAAGCTAAGACATGACATAAAACCAGCTACGTATTTAGTAAGCAGATACTTATTCATGTATATATTTATGTAGCACTAGTGATACGAAAGTAGGATTCCTCTCGGTTCATCTTCTTCGTTCACTGGACATAAGGTACGGATTCCCGTCCTTTCAGTATGGACATTTTTTCCTTATTAGGATTCCCCGTATGCAGCCAAATGTTTTCCCGTAGTGTAAGTTATGTGTTTGATTTGCTTATGTTTAATTAAGAATACCTATAGCCATATACATGCATGACCAGTTTCACCTAGTTATGGAGGTACCATAACCATAACATTAGAGGTACTGATGTTATGACTTCACCACGGCGGAGTGATTGCTCGTTGGCACTTCAGATTTTGGCCATTTATATTATATTTATCATGTGGGGCGTATGGGTGAATCCTAGTTACATGTTTTCATCAGGATTTCATGGTGAATGTGGTGTGTGCCTTGCATCCTTCACAAGGAGCTGATCCCTCCTACCCAAAAACCAGTATATTAAATTAGAGGCAGCCCCTCTAATTTGCATGATGAGGTCACCCCTCCAAGTATTCATGCACGGTGGATTTTCATGACCTATATTGGCTAATGGTAAAATGTGATAAATAGTTTTCACAAGATAAACATAAGGCTTTTCAAACTATAAAACCAGTTTTATCAAGACTTAACCAGGTTACTCGGGACTTAGTTTTCTTCCGCTGTTATGTGTTATATGCTTATCCTATTCATGCTTTATTGTACATCCGTGCACTGAGCGTATTGCTCAGCCGTTTTCCTTTTCTATGTTCCCAAAACGGCAGGTACTCAGGGATGCTCGTAGACTTTAAGAGTACGTGCATATGGACTGGAAGCTTTCTAGCCTTCTTTAATTTATGCATTTCCTTTATTATGATACATTTGCTATGGATATTGTTTAGTCCTTTCCTTTACTATAATTATGTTTGTGTGTGATGAGCTTTACATTTAGACTACCGATGTTTGATTCCGGTATTTTCCTTTTATGGTCATGTAATGTTTAGACATTTTTCCTTGTATGATTTGATGACACGCCATAATATCATGTGATATTTCCATTATCAAAATGGGGTGTTACAAGATTAAAGCACAAAGCATGCTAATATTGTTGTAGTGTGGAAAAGGGAAAGGCACTGACCTATACTGTTTGAATGGAAGGCTTAGTATCGATAATCGAATAGATAAGGAGTTATAGATGGGAGGTGTCATGGGAGACGAAGGGCTTGGTCTAACTGAGATAAGATGAGGAGCGCTATGACCTTGAAGATAAGACATTTTGTAGGTATAAAGGAAGTGTTGAGTATCAAGGAAAAAAAATCCTTCATTGAGAAAATTGAGAAAAGAAGTGTATAGGTGCTACTAATGAGCTATCCAAATTTAATGGAAGTAGTTGTAGCATGGGTTTGGATGGCAGTTGATAAACTAACTAAGATAACCGTCCTTTTAGTGATGTGTATAGATCATAAGTTGATTTGGATTGGAAGAGCCTTGTTGTGATGAACTAATGGATATGTGAAAGACCGTCGTAGGTCACTTTTGTAAGGAAATTGTAATTTTTAAGTAGTTTGGAGTATGGATTAAAGGGAGTTGATCAACATGATTGGATATGAGTATATCCAGCTAATTGGAAAAGGATGGGCAAGTGAGAGATTTATACAACCTTAGGAGTTACACTGAGGGCATGAATGATTGATTTAGAGGGAGTTAGGAAACTCGTTAGTGATGGTTGAGTCTTCATATAATGATAGTTATCATACTAGAAGTCGATAAATGCCATTTGAGGCACTACATGGAAGGATAGGGTGAGTTGTCCTTATTGTGGACCAGAATTGGTGAAAGAGGCTACTAATATAATAATGGTGTTTGTGGAAAGGATGAGAGCGACAAGAGATGATATGTTGAAAAGGAGGAAACCACTAGAGTTTAGTGACAAAGTTATGTAGGAAGTTTCACCCATAGTAACGGGCAACATGTTTTGGTAAAAGGGAAAAGTTGATGTCGAGTTTTGTAGGTCCATTTATGATCTTTGGAAAGATTAGACCAATAGCTTTTGGGTATAGAATTACATGTGGAATTGAGTGGTGTACATGATATATTTCATGTATTAAGATTTGGGAAATGTGGTTTGAGAATGCATATTTGCATGTACGGTTATTCGGGATTAGTGTTAGTAAGAGTATTCGATTTGTCAACGAGTCTTTTGTGAGATTTATGGGATGTGAAGTCAAGAGTTTGGGAATGAATTTAAATATTGTTGGTTAATATATCTAGTAAATTGAGTCATGAACTAAAGTTTACGTGGAAATGAGAGGAGTTCAATTAGAACAAGTATCCTCATGTGATTTATTGATTGTGTGTTTGATCCTAAGGAGTAAATCTCGAGACGAGATTTCTATTAGGAGGGACTGATGTGAAAACCGTGGTTGAGGTTCGTCACTTAGTCGTATTTTTAGGGTGTTATGTGTGACTATGTGTTTTATGTGTTAACGTGTTTATTTGGTGTGAATGAGGATGATTTGGACATCGTTTATGAGTACGAAGTGCTCTTAAGTAAATCGATGAATGGTTATTTCATGAATCATAAGCTCACATTATACTGACTATGAAGTGAAATGAAATGAAATGAAGTGAAATGAAATGAGATCACGTGAAAATTCCATGAAAGTTGAATTGTCGTTTTCGTAGGATTTTGTGTATGTATCATACGTGATATATGTACATTAGATATACATTATCTATATTCTATGTATTATAGGAGTTTCTATTTTAGAAAATTTTTGAAAATAAAGTTAAGATCGAAAATTACGCAGAAAGTCGAAAAATTAGCGAAAGGGTGTCCGGTTTCGACCCGGAAGTGTATAGAAGTATATGTAAACATAAAATAGAAGGGGGAGTGTATATAACCCAAATTTAAGGGGGTGGGTCGTGGATGGGTTGTTATAGCCGATTAAAGTAATGAAACGGGCAAGAAAGGCCCAAGTAGAGTCCCTTTTGGGCTCAAACTTGTTAAGGAGGTTACCAAAGCATATATAAACACCCCTAGACCCCTAAAAACGACCCATAAACCTAAAATACCTAATGCCAGTTGAAACATCCATGGGGAAGATCAAAACCGAAATCTTGCATAAGGGTTAAAGGTACGTAATTAAACTAGCTCGCTTAACGTTAAATTTACATATGTAACCTAGTATGATGGATTAGGGTTTAATCCACCCCTGGTGGTTAACCCTTCACCGGTGCCGGAATTTCCTCCACCGGTGAATGCTCATGTTATGAAGAAGCCACCCAAATCATCTTTAAAACCTGTCAAAACAACTAGGACTATGAATCCAGATCCTAGGGCTACGATGAAGCATGTTTCTGTTGAAACTTTGTCACAAGCATCTTCTTAAGTTAATTTTAAGAAAGGATCATCTCAAGGTGAGAATAATGATGAAACTAAGGTTATTGGGGATGAGAGTATTGTTGCTGATGTGGGTAAGAAGAATGAAGTTGTGATGGCTGAGGCTGAAGTGGGGCTTGTTGATCCTACTTTAGTTTTGAATGGTAATGGTAATTTGAATGATATGTTTCCTGAGTTAAATAGTGTATATGCTAGTAGTAAGGGTACTAATAGTTCTAATGTAGTTAACTCTATCCCTAATTTGCCTAATGCTACTGTTTTGGGTGTTAATGATGTTAGTAAGATTAATAGTAGTAAGGATAATGTGGTTTTAAATGGTAATGGTGCTAGTGGTAGTGCTAATGGGAGTCAAGGTATGCAGGGTGTAGTGATACAAGGTGATTCTTCGGCTAGTAAGAATAACTTCAAGAGTGCTGTTTCGTTTAGTAATGCAGTTAAGGGTACGGAATCTTCTTATGATAATAAGCTTAGGAAAATTCCATGTATTGTGAACAAAGATGGAAAGAAGATGGTTGATATGGATCCTATTATTAGTGAAGGTAGTAAGAGATGGGGGCTTACTGTTGTTGGGTACTTTGTTGGTTTTAAGATGAGTCATAGGGAGATAATTAGTCATCTAAGGCGAATGTGGAGGGCGTGTCAGCTGGTGGATATCATTGTTAATGAAGGGCTATACTTTTTTAAGTTTAATTCCGAGGATGGCTTACAAACTGTAATTGAGAATGGCCCTTGGCTTGTTGATCAAAAGCCACTTTTTGTTCAAAAGTAGACTGCTGGTATCTGTTTTGATAAACCGGAGCCAACTAGAGTGCCATTATGGGTTAAGATTTTTAACATACCATTAGAAGCTTGGAACAATGAGGGTATTAGCAGAATTGCTAGCCGATTGGGAACTCCTATTGTTATGGACAAGGTGATAACTGCTATGTGTGAGAAAGGTAATGGGAGAGCGACATTTGCTAGAGTTTTTGTTGAAGTTGATGCGGCTGATGGCATTTTAGACAAGGTAGAGATATGGTATAATGAGCTTGGTAGAAATATGGAATTGAAGGTTGAGTATGCTTGGCAACCTCCTGTTTGTAGTCATTGCAAGGTTTTTGGGCATAGTTTTAAGGGATGTAAGAATAGGGTCCTAACTGAGGCTGAAAAGAGTGTGAGTTTGGAGCCTAAGATTATGGTTAATAATAAAGTGAATATGGATAGAAATGTTTGTTGGGTCCACTAGATGTGGATCTTGCAGCCTGTCAGGAACGGTGAACGAATTCTGTAATCACAAGTCTATTCACAGAGAGACTCTATACACAATATAAGTGCGGGATATAAATACTATAAAGAAGAACATAATAACTATAATGACTTGATCTTTTCTAAGGATTTCTAATATTGATAATGACTAGAATTACGTTTGATGAAGGTGTGTCTAACCCTTCTGCCTAAGGTTCCTTTTATACTACAAGGAAACCCTAATACATCATTAAACAAAACGTGTAAAACTGATATGCATATCCTTTCCTAACATATCTCATGCATATCCTAATAGAATAATAAATAACTAATAAAGTTTGACTTTAACTAGGACCAGGAGCACGACTTGCTCCTACTACTACTATGACCAGGAGGAACTACATACCTCCTAGTCTACCTATTACAATTAACTATTCCAATGGTCCTAACAATCCTCCCCTAAACTTGAATTTCACCTGTTGAGTTCAAGTTTCCTGGTAAAACGTTCAATAAAGCTTGAGGATTGAAACAGCAGCATCAGCAAGATAAGACACATAAGAACCGCCGTCACATGGAACACTAGAAGCTTCTCCAAAGCGTGAAACAAATCAGCATCGTGTTGAATCTTTACAGCAACATGAGCAGATTTGATGAGCCTTTACCAAGTAGCTGCTCGCTCTTGGGCTAACCAGTCTTTATGGTGGAATAAGCATCACCCTGGGAGACCAGAACCCAGCCCAACTCTTAGAATGTGAACCAATGGTGAGTGGCGGTACCCTGATGATTTTAGGCAAACCATCACAGCCGTCAACGGATTTGATATGTCTTTACCAGAAGCCGTACCCCTCTGGACTCGCCAACTCTTAGCAATGAAGCATCGGTGAGTTGAAAACCCTATAGCTTTAAGCAAGCTATTACAGCTATCAACGGATTTGATAAAATCTTTACCAAGAGCCGTACCCCCTTGGATTAGCCACTTTTTAGTCTAGGACCATGACAAGTGAAAACCATCCAGTTTTGGGTAACCTAGCAACCTCAATGGATTTGAGAATCACACCAGGAGCCGTACCCTCAAGGTGAATCAACTCTTTCTTGTCGGTTAGACATGGTGAGTTGAGGACCATTTGTTGTGAGGACCAAGTCCAACACCAGATGAAACAAGCAACCAGCACAAGTGGGAATCAGCAACAGGAACCCAAAGTTTGAATCAGCAGATGATATTGTAATCACAAGTGTAAAATCCATGATTTGTTTAATGTATAAGCAGATATTATATAAAAAGTATTTTTTTGTTTCTCCTTTTTTTTTTAACTATAACGAATGAAAGTCACCAATCACTATACATATTGGTGAAAAGAATTGCAGTATTAACAGATGATCAGAAAACACAAAACATAAAAACTTATAAACCAACCATATCACAGACCAGAACATCCACTTTATCAGCTTGCAATCGAGCTTGGATCCCTTCCACTAGTGTAGTTTCCATAAAAGACTCATTCCCGGAAGGGGCATTAGAAATCTGCAAGTGACAAGCAAGCATGGCCTCCATCGAAGCAATCGTCAACGGATAATCCAAATCTGTGAGCATGAACACCATAAGACCAGACTCCAACTCTAACACATACACACCACATCCAACATATAACTTCCATCGCTGAATGACCCATTGTGGCTGGTCCTTCTAAACACCAGAAACAGGAGCATGGGGAGTGGCATCAAGCATCATCTTCAAATCAGCCCACACTCGCAGACTAGGCCAGGAGGGCACTGCACTAGGATGAACAGGCATACCAGCATCCACAAACCCATATAATGCCATAAGATCTTTACGATCCGCCCGGGACAAAATACCTTGCAAACCCGAAGCATACCGAACAGAACCATCGCTAAGAGTAATCCTATGAGAGACAGTACCCGGTAGAGTCGTAGAAGACATAACCGTCCAACTAGTAAGAGAACCATTACCCAATGGCAAGTCGGAGTCACTATCGGAAGCTGCATCAATAAGATTTTCAGGAGCACGCTTCTCATAGGGAACAGACTTGCCACGTCTAGCACGTCGAGCCAACTGCTTGCGAATGGAACGGCGAGGAGTGGGAGCACTAGACGAGGGTTAAACCTTTACCTTTACCTTTGCAGCAGGAGTGGGAGCAGCAGAAGTAGAATCAATAGCTTGCCCAGCCAAAGGATCAACAGAAGCTGCACCAGAAGAGGGAATAGGTTGAGGACCAGGCACGAGTGGTGATGGTGATGCCATAGCAGGAGTAGCAGTGGTGGTGGTAGTGGTAGCATAGGTGGTGGTGGTAGGAGAACCTAGAGATGAAACAGGAGGAGCAACCGAAGGGGTAGGTATGGTACCAACAGTAGAAACATCAACAGCCGATGGAATAGCAGCAGAACCAAGAGGAGCATCATATGTAGAACCAGTAGCAACAGCAGATTGAGAAGTAGGCACCACACGTGGAGGAGGACGATAGATGAAACGCTCCAGAATTGGGGTGCTCTGATGCTTGATCATTCGTTCATAGAGCGCCTTAAGCACATCACAAGACAATGCCCGAACCCGTTCCTATGTCCAACCAGTAGTGAAATAAGCAGCCGACTGATACTTCACATACCGCTGCATCTGCTTTCGCTCCTCAGTTTTCGTCAAAGGCCTGTTCTTACGCTTCTCACTAAGTTGTGCAGCAAGCGCTAACTGTTGCTTGCGCATTAACACAATTGCCCGAGGAATACAATTATGCTCATTCACATCAGAACCCAAGAGATCCGTAAACTGGGAATAATCCGAGGTAAGAATAGTCAACACCCGCATCCAATCGCTATCATCCCAATGCATAGCATCATGCTACACATGTTCACGTCTCTGCTGCTGAAGAGCTTCCTCCTCAGCCCGAGCAGCTTGGTCAATTTCTTCTTGCATCCTTTGAGCAGCCTCCTCACCCAACCTATCCTCCTCAAGTTGTCTGCGTGTATGCTTGCGAGAGGGTGAGGGAGCATCAGTCATGGGGGCTTTCCCCTTTGGATCATGAGATGGGCCAGCAGTAGAACCAGCAGTAGGACCAGCAACATCTTCCTTTGGTGTAGGGACAGCAGCAGGAGAAGGAATGCTGGAGGAAGTAGGAGGAATCGGCAGATCATCATACAACTTATCAGCAAAGTCATCCTTCGCCAACAAATTCAAACCATCCTCCACAAGATCTTCAACCTCCTCATCAGAATTAGATTGAACCACATGCTTCTTCCTTCGCCTCTGCTGTGTCTCCAAGGCTTTAATCCGATCAGCCATGGGAAGAACAAATTCCCGGGTGAGCTTACGATGTTGATTCAAATTCGCTTCCAAGGAAAGAATCCGTTCATGGTACATGTGCATGAGATCAAGTAAAGAAGTAAGTGTAATAGGCTCCTCCGCTTTCCCACCAAGAGGACTTGGGTCTGGGAAGGCTTCATTGGAACCAGAAGCAATAAAGGGGTCATCATCATGAGCACGAGAACCAGAAGGCTTATCAAAAGAGTGTGGAGCAGGACTAGGAGGGGGGTATCCACAAATGGAGACGAATGTGGCATCGAAGAAGGAGCAACCTTGGAAGTGGATGGCCTTTCAACCACCACCTCCTCAACCGGCTCTTCCACTACCACATTAGGTGCACCACCAGCAGGATGCTCCTCCTCTATTGGGTCATCACCTAATAGAGGTTCCTCCTCGGCTTGATCAACTGGAGGAACAACATCAGGAGGACCTTGAGCAAGGCCCAACATTGCATCAGTAAGGGGCCTCCACTCCCCGCTAAACCCATGAGCCATGTTATAGTATAATTTAGCAGTAAGCTTAGAAGGCTCATACTCCTCCCTATCACGAGGTAGACAAACAAGTATCTGCTGTAAAAACCTAGGATACATCAAAAATTTCTTCCTAGAACCAGCACTAGACAGATTGCTAACCATCCCATCAAACAAATAACGAGAGAAATTAAAGACCCTACCCTGTGCTATGCAGATTAGACCAGTAGCCAAAGGAGTAGGAAAAGCATCCCAACTCCCAGACTTGGGGCTTAAACAATGAATCAAAAAGTGCACTAGAAGCTTCCATTGGGGGGAAAACCGATTCTTTTGGAAGTTAAACTTCCCCCATGATTGTACCCAATAGCAGCCATCCCCTCCAAAACCTCAGCATTGGGGATGGAAACAACACCACCTTCATCTTGAAGATGAAGAGAACTACGAATAGAAGCTTCAGAAACCACATAAGAACGTCCATCTATGGTAGCATGGAGTTCACGTGGACGACCAACCACAACCACAAGTCGAGCAGTAGCCCAAAACTGATGAATCATACTATCATAAACAATGGGGCACACAGTAAAAGCATACCAGAGGTTAGAAGCCTCAATGAATTCCAGAATGTCAGTGAACTCATCACGGTGTGGACCATCTCCTAGATAAGCGACCTTATTGTGAGCAGGTTGGTATACCAGGGCATCCATTGATGTTGATTAGAAGGAATGGAATAGGATTTGTTAGGGTTTGAGAGAGTAGGAGCGGATGTGTGTGTGTTATGATTGTGATGAATGAGTCAAGGGGGGTTAATTGACCATAAATAATGGTCTTAGTAACTGTTCATTGACCCCTAATAATGGGGGTTGCCCGTTCAAATTAGGCAGTTAATGCAAAGTAACCACTTGCCCCTTTTAACACTATTTGCAAATCCCAATTTACCAAAGTTAAATAAGAGGATATATACCAGAATTTGCATGCGTTGACTAAAAGTCAAAGCTCACAATGGTGAACACTAGAAGCAGAATGTGGTCAACAGAAGTCAACAAAGTGAACAGTGTCCCAAACCAAGACCAGAAGTCAACCAACACTTGACAAAGAAGGATTTTTATCCACTAGAAGCCAACCAAGAACGACTAGAAGCTGACCATTAAGGACTAGAAGCCAGTCATGAATGAAGACAACCATCAAAAGTGAGCAAAAACCTCCACTAGGAGTAACACATACCACCAGAACCCATTCAATATATTGTTAAAAGCTATCAATATGTTAGTCTGTGCAAATAAATATGTACACTAAGCCTCCCCTCAATCCTAGGTCTCAAGGATTGACCATCCCAATGTGAACCACTAAGTGGTTGAACCGAGGACCATCAAAGGCTTTAGTCAACAGATCAGCAACATTATCATCCGTATGAACCTTAAGAACCTGTATCAACTTCTTCTCATTGGCATCCCGTATAAAATGGTGCCGAATTCCAATATGTTTTGTACGTTGATGAAAAACAGGATTCTTCACAATGCAGATAGTGCTTTGATTGTCAATGAAAATTTTGGTGTTCATAAAATTGAACCCATAATCCAGCATCTGATTTTGGATCTAAAAAACTTGTACACAACAGCTAGCAGCAGCAACATATTCAGCTTTTGTTGAAGAAGTAACTACGATCGTCTGTTTCTTGCATTGCTATGAAATAAGTCTTCGACCCAAAAATTGACAACCACCAGTAGTAGATTTTCTGTCATTATTATCACCTGCATAGTCACTATCACTATATGCTTCAAGAACAAAAGGTGATTCTTTAGGATACCACAAGCCAAGCTTGGGTTGAGCCTTGATGTACTTGAAAATCTTCTTGACTGCATTCAAGTTAGAAACCGTTGGAGCCACCTGATGTCTAGAACCAGCACTTACTGCAAACATGATATCCGGACGTGATGCAGTCAAATACATGAGTGAGCCAATCATAGACCTGTACATGTGAACATTTACCGGAGGATCTGGCTCATTCTTGAGTTTGACTTTAGCAACTTCATTAGGTGTTGCTGCTGGTCTAAGAGGATCCATGTCAAACTTCTGAAGGATCTCATGAACATATTTATCTTGACTTATGAAGATCCCATCCGACTGTTGCTTGACTTGAAGACCAAGGAAAAATGTAAGCTCTCCCATAGCACTTGTCACACCCCACCATGGCGGAATATGGGGTGCGACGTATGGATATCATCACAACATGGCGTGTCTATAGAGATAACTAAATGATATAAGAAATGTCATAAATGACGGAACAAATGTCATGACAATATCTCAACATGCAGGAGTCTAGGTAAATAGGTAACAGTACTACCATTTACCCGAGACAAACAAATAACACAAACATATCAAACATATAGGTGCCAATATGCATCACTTATCAAAAAAACATAAAGGTAAACTAAGAAGGAAACGGGGATATCCTTCTATATGCATTCCTACGCTCTCCAAATCCTAGCCACATAAGTTCTCACGCTTAACCACGTTATCACCTGAAAGAGACACTAAAACACGTCAACATAAAGTTGGTGAGAGTCATAGGTTTAGACTCTAACGCTAAATCAGTTATAAGTTGTGAATAAAAACCATCAACACAATAACATATGGACAATGTGTTACAATTATGTATTAACAACTAACATTCAAGATCAATCATACCAAACCAAAATCCAAGGCCCTCAGCCTTACCAAACACCATGGTACCATAGAAGATCACACTATGTACCTATCCCAAGGCCACTACCTTGTCATTATCCATTGGTCCCATAGACGATCACGCTATGTACCTATCCCAAGGCCCCTACCTTGTCAAACCACAATAACTGAGACGGCACGTGTCCCCCGATCCAAATCATACACAATCAAGAATCACATAGCAGTTAATCACATAAGTGCACACACAAGTCCATCACAAAACCATAAAAACATTCAAAGCATCAATTTATAAATAACTCAACACAGTGTCTCTTCCATCCCATCTGGAAGTCAAAATCAATAGGAAACATGGGACTATGAAACTCACCTGATAGCTTCTTCACAAGTCCTCGCACTAGCAATGAGCTAACAAACCAAAAACACACAATCAATACCCGAACCAATCACCAAGATGGCTCATCAACCCATGATGGACATCTAGCCTATTCCCATATAATTACCTCATTGTTAAGTTCTAATCACCCCATTACCCTTCCTTAACAAGTCCCTAACTTGGTTAAGTTTAATAGCTATCCCGTTCATAATTTTACACAAAACAGTCTCAGTTTTAGGTCTCAAAACTTTAAGTCAAACGTCCACTTAAATATACCCATGGTTTCTGTAAAAGGAATATTCACACTTTTATACATGTTAGTTAAAAACTCCCACTTGACCTAACCTTAAAGCTACTGTTAAGGCCCCGATATATGTGTATATATTGCTACCTATCCAGAATTCACTGATTTTAAACGTATGAAAAGTTCATTACCATTAGAGGTTCTTACCCTAAACCACAATCTTAGCCCAAGTGCATATACTCACTACAATATATGAACCATCTCTCATGTTCGTGAGAAGATCCCAATGCAACCCTAAGTACCCCAAACAACCCAAAACTTAAAAAGAAAACAGGCTGAATTCAAAACTGTTTTGACCTCCGACTGTTGTAACATGTTTTTGAACCACTTACCGACCTCCAATTTATTTCTAGTTTCTTGCATTAGAAAGCCACTTCGAATAACTTTTCAGGGGTAGTTTGACCGCATGTTAAATGTTCCTAGAACTCCAGATATAATCAAAACAATTGACTCAAAATTCTGCCCAGTTTTTAAAAACGGGTTTAACAAAATCAACCTCATTAATTAACCCTAATCCCTCTAATTACAAGCCTTAATTTATTTTATCATTAAAATATGATTAATATACTGTTTTTAATTAAACCCTAATCTAATCCATCATATGATCATAGAAACATTAAAAACATTTAATATGAAAAGGGTTAAGAAGGTTTTACCTTTGAATTAATAGAAGATGAAGAAAACCTAATTTTTTAAGAACCCTAATTGGCCACCATTGATGAATTTCGGCTAGAAGATGTTATGGAGGTTAAAAACCTGATTATTATGGTTATGAGTTGGGTTTGGTTAAGTCCTAAAGGCCCCCTAATCCCATTACAAGTCCATTGGGCCTGTTTTGGGTTTTTCCCTTCTTTCTTTCTTCTTTGGTGCGTCTAAACCGACCCAAACACCCCTAAATTCGTTTTTTTTTATTATTTAATATTATGTTATTAATATTACTTTAATTTTCCTTATTTTATTTCAGCTCCTAAAGCTTCCAAAACCACAAAACCGTAAAACTAGTCAAATTTACGCGTTTTACTGTAAAAGACGTAAAATATACACTTTTAAAAAAATCTCAAATTTTGAAATAAACATTATAACTAAGTCCTAAATGACTTAAAACCATCCCGAAAAATATTCATATGACTAATTACCTCATCCGCGACCTCTAAATGCTAAACCGTAAATCGTAAAAAGACGATTTTCTATAATACATATACGTATACATAGAACCACCAAATAACACCATCTCACTTCATAGTCACTACCATGTGAACTCATGAACATGAAATCATCACACAACGTTTCATTCACAAGGTACCCCGTACCGGAAACGATATCCAAACCACAATCTATACACACCAATAAGCACATAAACACGTAAAGACACGCAACTAGCACAAAACAAAACTAAGTGACGAACCTCAAAACCAGGGTTGTCACATCACTCCCTCCTAATAGAAATCTCGTCCCGAGATTTACTCCTTAGGATCAAACACACCGACAATAAATCACATGAGGATACTTGTTCTAAAAGAACTCCTCTCATTTTCACGTGAACTTTAGTTCAAGTTTCAAAATACCACATATACAAACCAAAAACAATTAAAATCATTTCCAAACTCTTCATCTCACAGTCAATAAATCTCCTAGATGACTCTTTCATAAAACAAAAACTCTCATTAACACAAGTCCCGAATAACCGTACATGCAAAATGCATTCTCAAATAACCTTTACCAATCTCAATACATGAAATGTATCATGTATACAACTCATTCTATGCTCATAAGCTAATGGTCCGATCTTTCTAAAGATCATAAATGGACCTACAAAACTCTACATCAACTCTTCCATTTTACCAGAACATATCACCCGTTACTATGGGTGAAACTCCCTACATAACTTTATCACTAACTCTAGTGGTTTCCTCCTTTTCTACATAGCATTCCTTGTTGCTCTCATCCTTTCCACAACCATCATTACCACATTAGTAGCCTCTTTTACCAATTCTAGTCCACAATAGGGGCAACTCACCCTATCCTTTCATATAGTGCCTCAAATGGCATTTATCGACTTCTAGTATGATAACTATCATTATATTAAAAGTCAGCCATCGCTAACGAGTTTCCTAACTACCTCTAAATCAATCAGTATAGGTCAGTGCCATTTCCTTTTCCACACCACGACAGTATTAGCCTGCTTGTGCTTTATTCTACTCATTAAGCTCTACCAAAGTTTTACCTTCGGTTCCTATCTCGACCTATTTCATTCATGCTTCGCTTCTATACACACTTCCTTCTTCTTCAACTCATACCATACATCACGATGTGATGCTTCCCATCGTTTCTTCCCTTGCCATAATCCTTCATAAGGCATTCCATACATATTAGGCTAACTTTTACGCAAAATCCTCTATTCCATCACATCCGTATGCAATCCTTCCAACTTCTCAACTACGTGACTTTTCATTCCTCTTGAAATATGAGATGAATTAGTTAGTCTATCGTCTATCACCCAACTCTCGTCGTACTTATTCCTCCACCGCATTATGTATCCCTTTCACCAACTTCGTCCTTACATCGCCCTTTCTAAGATACTCCTATCTATGTAGGAAGTATAGTCTACGTCCCTTTTCTCCATATGATTATCCAAGCCACGCAACTTACAGGTTGACGCGTTCTCCGCTTTAGACAACTCAAATCGTGCAACCTACACCCTTCACCCAAATCACCCTAATACGTCATCCATATTGTTCCAGTTCGTCTCTGCTTCACTTTATTCTTCTTATTCCATGTCTCATCAACCATACTTGCCTTTCCCAGATGGTACTTGGCCTTGCAATTTTCTTTCATCACTAAACTCCACCCATCACCTTTGCCAAAAGTTCAATCAAGATGATTGAATATGTGTTGGAGACATTCATGATCCGTATAGATCATTATCCACGTCTCGTACACCAAATGCCTCTAGCATTCTAGGCAGATATAACAATCCAGCCCCACTAACTAAGTCCATCTAGTTCTTCCAAATCTTCAGTTCCTGCAACGTATAAGCGATCGCCTTTCTTTGTCGTCCTCGTACGCGTCCAAATCCTTGCTCCACGTATCGTCATGCTTCGCGAATTCATCCGGTCCTTCCGATAATGCCAAGATCGGCTCATTATCCAATCCACCTCTTCAACATCCAAAATGCTTCCTCATCCTTCTTCACTTCGCCCCTTGCTGGTTCCATGATACGCCATCATCTCTAACTACTCATCATGGTAAACTTAATACTAAAAACTCACACTCGAAAATCTCACGTATAACTCCACTCCAAAACCAACACATAATTCGCCTCACTCTCCTTCTCAGATTTGAGTAGTTCAAGATGTCGTCGACGCTCCCGATGACAACTCGTTTATACACGTTCATGCACACTTGGTTCATTGACACCATAAAAACCGCTAGTGCTTTGGTGAAGCCAAATACATAACCGTAAACCCAAAGCGTTCATACAACATCCTTAGCAGTTTCAACTATGTCCTCCTTGCACCCTCTCTTAGCGGCAATACGAATAAATTCCTACCTCGTTCTACTTGCAAAATTCTACACGCATCTTAAAAGACCGATACTTCCTCTCATCAGACCACTCAACCTCTTTCCACATCCAATCTACTACTAAGCAACTCAACTTTTATCCGGCATTCCTTGCAATCTCTAACAGCTCTTGTTTTTAAATCACTCCATCAACGATTTGCCTTAGAAGGGCACTAACTACAACTCCTCTCACTTCTCCTACTTGCTCTATTTATGGTTCTACCTCACAGTAATAGGCAAAACTACTAAATTTCAGGAAATTTTCGGAAAACTTACATGCCCTACGAACAATCATAAATACCTTTGAGGTATTACTTCCCCTTCCAACACTCTCTATGGCGCGTTACTTGTGCTAATATCCCATAAATCTCTATTCATCTCCTTGGTACTCCTAAGAGACCTCATGACCACACTAGTTCGTCTACGAACTTCTTTCCTCCCCACTAAGGGTATTCCGACCGTTCTCTCATGGTCACCTACTGAAGCGTGTAGGCGCGACCAAGTCTTTCATACGACTACCTCAACGCTCCTGAACAATACGAAACCAAAACTACATCCTGAATCCATCAGATACGATCAACGAATAAAACCAACGGATAACTAACGATATTTCACGTGCACCAATTAAAAAAAGTCAAAAACTACGAGACTCAAAAGAAAACTCAAACCCAAAACATGTATCAATTCAAAATGACCCATGACAACGAAAAATAATCCAAGAAACACCCAATGGCAACCAAAAATATTACGCCCCGCAACATATTATTTAAACCGTGCAAAAGACCGACCTTTCCTAAAGAATATACTCTTATTTATTATTATTATTTTTTTTACCTCCCCACATCTATGTGACTCAAACCATCTACAAACAACCTTCTAGGCGATCTCAAAACTCAACCCAAGGACTAGGTATCCCGTGCACCCCAAATAAAAATAAACTACTATTCAAAACTCAACCTTGAACCCGACACTTGTACAACAATTCCGACAAGTCCACTGACCTCCCATGACTATACTTTCTGAATATTTGAAAAGGACGTTCCGAGTACATAATTTTTGGCTTTTGAATCACTCAAAAAGCTCTAAAAACGAGCAAGTTATGACTTAAACAGTTTTATATTAATGAAAGATAAAATTGTATGTGAAATCTTCATAAACTCAATTTAACCTTGAATTAATAATTATAAATGACGTGAATCGGTTAAACCCAATTATATAAACTATGTAAATAGAAAGAAATTTTACTTCGCTTTATTTTAAAGAAAGTCTTTTAGAATTTGAAATAAATAAGTGTTGACTAAAAAGAAATCTTATGTTACATCTTGTTTCAAACACGACCCCAACACCTTACCCTTATTTTACCGAATACGACCAACTATCTAACCCTATACTAGATTTCCAAGTCCCCTTTTTCCATATACCAACCAAAAGAAATGTAAGACTCAACACAAAAGATTTCATTATCTCAAAAGAAATCCCAGGTTATTTCAATAGACTTAAAACCAAGAACACCGTTTTAAAACGTACACGTGAAATACGAAACTCAAAGAATACGCTACAAGACACAGTTCAAAAGATTCAAAACGTCGTTGAAACTCCACCAAACTCCAGCACCATAAAACACGAACAAACACAAGGTACGTCCAAGTTATAATAACTTGTGAATGACCATATACCATAACTTAACACATAGTAGTATATATACATCCGCATATGTATACCTATTGAATCCCCCAAACATACTCGTTATCATACACGTAAGTCAATCAATCACTTTATACGCTCGTTTTTTCATACGAGTAATCACCATCTCACCGTGCCACAACAAGGCATAAAGCCCACCTCCAAAAGCAAACCATATCGTGTGACCCCAAAATCACACAACACAACTATAACCCAAAACATATAACACAAAAAGAACAATAGCCATATCGTAGGTAGCCATTACATAAACTCATATATAATACGTATACCCAAATTCTACATCTCATCATATACAAGCATGTACTAACCCTCTTTCATGCAACCATACTTGGGAACCCATTGAAGTTATGGTACTTGTATAACTATGTTGGCCACCATACTTATATAATTACCCTTTCCCCAATGCACTCCCTTCTGTGATGACACTTATAAGAATCAATACAACATATAACACATAAATCCATCTACTCACATAAGCTCATAACCACATAACCAATAAGATCCAAAACTCCATCTATAAAAAATAACATAATAAAACTCTTGGAATACAAAAATCCATAGTCTAGCTAAAACAGCCTAGACTAAATCCAAAACGAAAACATAATCAATTATAAGTCATGTCGCCCATAAGAGTGGAAACGGCTTAAAATCCTTCCTACCCATGTACTCCTAGTAACTCGAACCACCACACGATTCTTAGGGAACATGACTTAAACATCAAAAGAAAAATACTATACCTCAGGTACATAAAATAACCCAACAAAAGATAGAACTACCATGTACCAAATTATGTACTATAATGTACAATTTAAGCAAAATACGACAATGACTAGTGTGGACGATTATGGTTCAACCCGCACTAGTCACAACCCAAAAAGAAAATAACATGTGGCTAAGTATGAACTTACTATGGTTCAATTCATACTAGTCAAAACATTACAATAAATAACATTCAAACACATCAATTATAATAAAATGCACACATACTCCTATGATGCCTATATGCAAGGACCCTTAAGCTATAGACTATGCTACGCGACTAGGCAACCTAATTCTCTATAACCATTGTCTCTAATACCATTCTGTCACACCCCACCATGGCGGAATATGGGGCGCGACGTATGGATATCATCACAACATGGCGTGTCTATAGAGATAACTAAATGAAATAAGAAATGTCATAAATGGCGACACAAATGTCATGACAATATCTCAACATGCAGGAGTCTAGGTAAATAGGTAACAGTACTACCATTTACCCGAGACAAACAAATAACACAAACATATCAAACATATAGGTGCCAACATGCATCACTTATCAAAAAAAAATAAAGGTAAACTAAGAAGGAAACGGGGATATCCTTCTATATGCATTCCTATGCTCTCCAAATCCTAGCCACATAAGTTCTCACGCTTAACCACGTTATCACCTGAAAGAGGCACTAAAACACGTCAACATAAAGTTGGTGAGAGTCATAGGTTTAGACTCTAACGTTAAATCAGTTATAAGCTGTGAATAACAACCATCAACACAATAACATATGGACAATGTGTTACAATTATGTATTAACAACTAACATTCAAGATCAATCATACCAAACCAAAATCCAAGGCCCTCAGCCTTACCAAACACCATGGTACCATAGAAGATCACACTATGTACCTATCCCAAGGCCACTACCTTGTCATTATCCATTGGTCCCATAGACGATCACGCTATGTACCTATCCCAAGGCCCCTACCTTGTCAAACCACAATAACTGAGACGGCACGTGTCCCCCGATCCAAATCATACACAATCAAGAATCACATAGCAGTTAATCAAATAAGTGCACACATAAGTCCATCACAAAACCATAAAAACATTCACAGCATCAATTTATAAATAACTCAACACAGTGTCTCTTCCATCCCATCTGGAAGTCAAAATCAATAGGAAACATGGGACTATGAAACTCACCTGATAGCTTCTTCACAAGTCCTCGCACTAGCAACGAGCTAACAAACCAAAAACACACAATCAATACCCGAACCAATCACCAAGATGGCTCATCAACCCATGATGGACATCTAGCCTATTCCCATATAATTACCTCATTGTTAAGTTCTAATCACCCTATTACCCTTCCTTAACAAGTCCCTAACTTGGTTAAGTTTAATAGCTATCCCGTTCATAATTTTACACAAAACAGTCCCAGTTTTAGGTCTCAAAACTTTAAGTCAAACGTCCACTTAAATATACCCATGGTTTCTGTAAAAGGAATATTCACACTTTTATACATGTTAGTTAAAAACTCCCACTTGCCCTAACCTTAAAGCTACTGTTAAGGCCCCGATATATGTGTATATATTGCTACCTATCCAGAATTCACTGATTTTAAACGTATGAAAAGTTCATTACCATTAGAGGGTCTTACCCTAAACCACAATCATAGACCAAGTGCAGATACTCACTACAATATGTAAACCATCTCTCATGTTCGTGAGAAGATCCCAATGCAACCCTAAGTACCCCAAACAACCCAAAACTTAAAAAGAAAACAGGCTGAATTCAAAACTGTTTTGACCTCCGACTGTTGTAACCTGTTTTTGACCCACTTCCCGACCTCCAAATTAATTCTAGTTTCTTGCATTGGAAATCCACTTGAAATACCTTTTCAGGGCTAGTTTGACCGCATCTTGAATGTTCCTAGAACTCCAGATATAATCAAAACAATTGACTCAAAATTCTGCCCAGTTTTTAAAAACGGGTTTAACAAAATCAACCTCATTAATTAACCCTAATCCCTCTAATTACAAGCCCTAATTTATTTAATCATTAAAATATGATTAATATACTTTTTTAATTAAACTCTAATCTAATCCATCATATGATCATAGAAACATTAAAAACATTTAATATGAAAAGGGTTAAGAAGGTTTTACCTTTGAATTAATAGAAGATGAAGAAAACCTAATTTTTGAAGAACCCTAATTGGCCACCATTGATGAATTTCGGCTAGAAGATGTTATGGAGGTTAAAAACCTGATTATTATGGTTATGAGTTGGGTTTGGTTAAGTCCTAAAGCCCCCCTAATCCCATTACAAGTCCATTGGGCCTGTTGTGGGCTTTTCCCTTCTTTCTTTCTTCTTTGGTGCGTCTAAACCGACCCAAACACCCCTAAATTTTTATTTTATTTTATTATTTAATATTATGTTATTAATATTACTTTAATTTTCCTTAATTTATTTCAGCTCCTAAAGCTTCCAAAACCACAAAACCGCAAAACTAGTCAAATTTACGCGTTTTACCGTAAAAGACGTAAAATATACACTTTTAAAAAAAATCTCAAATTTTGAAATAAACATTATAACTAAGTCCTAAATGACTTAAAACCATCCCGAAAAATATTCATATGACTAATTACCTCATCTGCGACCTCTAAATGCTAAACCGTAAATCGTAAAAATACGATTTTCTATAATACATATACGTATACTTAGAACCACCAAATAACACCATCTCACTTCATAGTCACTACCATGTGAACTCATGAACATGAAATCATCACACATCGTTTCATTCACAAGGTACCCCGTACCGGAAATGATATCCAAACCACAAACTATACACACCAATAAGCATATAAACACGTAAAGACACGCAACTAGCACAAAATAAAACTAAGTGACGAACCTCAAAACCAGGGTTGTCACAGCACTCATCTGAAATTCACCCTTCATCAGCTGTTCAAACTCATCACACCATTCCTTTTTAGTAGAACCAAAAATAATATCGTCCACATAAACCTGAACAAGGATAATGTCCTTGGTGTTCCTCTTAAGAAATAGTGTTTTGTCAATTGTGCCTCTTCTATAGCCATGTTTCAACAAGAAAGTTGAGAGACACTCATACCAAGCTCTAGGAGCCTAATGAAGTCCATAAAGAGCCTTGACCACCTTGTAAACTTTCTTGGGATGATGTGGATCTACAAAGCCCTTAGGTTGAGTGACATAAACTTCCTCATCAATCTTGCCATAGAGAAATGCACTCTTGACATCCATCTAAAAAACTGTAAAACCCATATAGGAAGCAAAAGCCAAAAACAGACGAATGGCCTCAATCCGAGCAACAGGAGCAAAAACATCAGTGTAGTCAATGCCTTCAAATTGTGTATGACCCTGTGCAACCAATCTTGCCTTATTTCTTACCACAATACCCCGTGCGTCTTTCTTGTTTTTGAGAATCCATTTGGTACCAATGGCTGTCTTTCCATCCGGCAAGTCAACTAGGATCCAAACATTCTGAAACAAGAATTGCTGCATTTCCTCATGCATAGCTTCCACCCAACTTTGATCCTCAAGAGCATGAGAGACTGATCTAGGTTCCACCCGTGAAAGAAAACAAGCAAACAAACAGTGTTGAAAGTCCGTATGATTATTACGCTTTTGATCTTCAATATAGCTCACAAGAGCATGATGATTAGACGTGGCCTTCTTATGCATTCTGCGTGTCTTGACAGTAGAACCAGGATCTCCAATGATTTGAGTAGTAGGGTGATCTTTGTGGGATTGCAACACTGGATTGGAAGCTACCTCCACTTCACGTGCCAAGTTATTAGGATCCCCAACAAAGTCATCATCATATGAATCAGCATTGAAAATGCCATCTATTGGTTGTTTATGAATATCATCCAGCTTGGTAGAAGACTTCTTTTGATGGTTCCCCAGGTCAGAAGGACTGGAGAATCTAGTATGGGAAGTAGACCCACTAGCCGGACTACCAATAGGTGTTAAACTAGCACTAGGAGTAGTAGTTAGAGTACTAGGAGCAGCTTTGTCAGTAGGCGTATTCAAGGGAAACTCAAAGCCACCTTGAGCAGCTGCTGTAGTAGCCTCTTGTTGTTGTTTGAGTAAAGTGTCAAGAGCTACTTGTGAATCCAAGACATCCAATGGAGTTGCATCACTAGGAGGAGTAGGAGAGACTGTGGTGGAATAGGATGGAACAACAAAAATATCATCCTCGTCATCTGAGTTGGAAAGACTAGAGTGAGCACCTGTACTAGAAGTTGCAAACACTTGTGGACCTGCATCATAGTTAGTTTTGAAACGAAAATATCCTAATGAATCACTAAGATAATCAAGATCAAAATACCATTCAGGACTCTTGCCTTGGATGTTTGACTTCTCCTCAAAATACCTGAGATTTATAGTTTCAATTACTCGCTTGGCTTGGAGATTGTAGACACGATAAGCCCGAGAGTGAGCTGAATATCCCACAATGTATCCTTCATCTGCCTTGCCATCAAATTTCCCCAAATAATCACTAGTATTCAGAATGGTGACAGGACACCCAAATGGCTTCAAATGAGCAATATTTGGAACTTTGGCTATTAGGAGCTAATAAGGAGTCTTCTTGTGAGGATTTGTAATAGAAACTCTATTCAAAACATAACTTTCAGTATTAACAGCTTCTGTCCAGAACATGGTTGGAAGCTTGGAATCGGCAAGCATTGTTCTTGCAGCTTCTATTAGAGTCCTGTTCTTTCTTTCTGCCACGGCATTCTGTTGAGGAGTTCTTGCTGCACTATAATCTCTTTTGATGCCTTTAGAATTACAAAGTGCTATGAGGTCTTTATTTTTGAACTCGGTTCCATTATCACATCGAATACCTTTAACCTTCTTGGACAACTGATTCTCTATCAGGGTAATAAAATCTTTTAGAATTGAGTAGGTCTCACTCTTGGCAGCCATGAAGAAAACCCACGTAAACCTGCTATATCCATCAGTTACCACCAGACAGAATTGTTTGTGGTCAATGCTCCTAATAGAGGTAGGACCAAATAAATCCATGTGTAGTAGCTGCAATGGTTCAGTTATAAGGCTGAGAGCAGTAATGGCTTTGAAGGATGCTTTATGTTGTTTGCCTTTGCTGCAAGCAAGACAATTAATATCATTTCTAAATGACTTGGGAGGTAAACCAGAGACCAGGTTCATATTTGCTAGTTTGTGAATGGTCTTGAAGTTCACATGTCCCATCCTTCTGTGCCATTGAGTGGCTTCATCTTCTGAGGCTTTAGCAACCAAACATGCTAGTTGACCAGTAGGGTTGACTTCATTCAGCTTGATGCTATAGAGATTGTGTCTTCTAGGGATTCTGAGTAGAACCTGTGAGTCATCCGGAAGTTTAAAGTCTTTGGATAGCACAAGTGCATCAGTATCCGTAAAGAGGACAAACTGCTTCTTGTCACAAATCTGAGAGACATATATCAAGTTGAAGTGTTGAAGTGCTTCCACATAGTAGACCTGCTCAAAATTAAGATTGGGCGTCTGAATTGTTCCTTTGCCAGTGATCCTGCCTTCACCTCCACCAAAATAGACCTTGCCGCCTTGAAATGGTACAAAGTTAGATAGAAGACTTTTATTTCCTGTCATGCTCCTAGAGCATCTACTATCAACAATTCCTAGAGTAGGATCTTGGTATGGAGTAACCTACAACAACAAGATAATAAAGATGCAAATGTTAGTGTCTTAAGGGGACCCAAACCTTTTCAGGTTTGAGCCTGCCTTGTGGATCTTTAGTAGATAGCCAAGAAGATTGATGAGATCCACCGTTGTTCTTTGGTTGCCTAGTCATCATATTGGTATTATTGTTTGACCAAGAACAACCTGCTGAGGGCTTAACAGCAGTTCCCAAATTTCCCAATCCAAAATACATGTGGTCAAAATTATGTGGATAAATTGGATTAAAATTCTGAAAATAGTTACTGGTTGTTCTATTTGATGTTAATCCAATGTTTCTCCAATGATCAGAAGCTAATGGAGAGGTCCTTTTAGAAGAAGAAAATGATTGAGCACTTGGATTGAGTCTTCTAGATGAATATGGAACAACTCCTGGTGGACCAGGAGCAGGAAATGCTTGATGAACAGAAGAATGTTTGTCATAAAAATCATAGTCTTTAATCAAATGAAATGCACTTCCACAAACAAAACATGTTTTAATCGACCTTTTATTAGAATGACATTGTTTCATACTGCTAACTTTATTACACACAATTCTAGGAGAATCAATCTTCCTAGGACTCAATAAACCAGGACTAGACATTGTTGAATTAAAAGTAACTCTCTCTTCACACTTCCTAGCACTAGTAGCAGCATGATCATTCGACTTGGAACTTGTAGGTCTCGACTCTTCACTTGAACCACTTGATGCAGAGTCACTGGCTTTGTCACTGAAAGTACACGAGACAAAGTCATTAGAATTAGTAGAACTTTTTGGGGACTCATGCATCTGTGATCCATCCAAGTCATTATGCCTAGAAGTGGGCATGAAAGTTCCAGTAAGAGGTGGAGGGACAGCATGCATTTCTACTGCTGGTTTAAACCTATTGTAACTAGGTTCTCCCTCTTCCTCTTTGTCGGCATCAAAAACACTCGAAAAAGATAAATCAAACACATCTTCTGAATCAATATATTTATCAAATCATAACCCTCTTTTAGTCCTACCAGACATGCTACTATTGATTAATTTTGAAAGATTTTTAGGTGCCTTTTGCCATTTTTCAAATCTCAACGGTGTAGCATCTAATCTTTCTTTCATCTCTTGTTTTTCTTTGATACTGTCATCTTTTACCTTTTCTGTGTATTTAGGCATATTTGTTGTGTTTTCTAAATCGATGCTCAGTATCCTAATTTTATCCTCATACTCACGTTGAGTATTTTGAAGCCACCTCTTTTGTTGTTCCAATGTGTTTAAAGAAGCCTTATAGGCTTGAACCTCTAAAAAATACTTATCATTCTAATCATTTAAGTCATTATATTGGGACAACAATTCTGAATATTTATCATGACAACCAAGAGGACAATGTTGTACCTGAGGTGAGATGCCCATAAGAGCAAACTCGTCTGCTTCCTCTGCATCAGATAGATTCCCAGCAATCATTGCAAACACGTCAGTAGAGGACTCAGCTGATTCCAATGTAGTAGTCTGATGATCATTCCAGTTGACCATAGAGTCAACATATACCAATGCCTTCTTGTCATCCTTTACCTCCTGAACCTTAAAAGCTGAATATCTGCTCTTCTCCTGGTCATTCTTGTTAGGGCATTCCCTTGCAAAATGACCTTGTAGCTGGCAGTTATAACATCGAACCTTGCTTCTGTCAAACCTTGCTGGCTCTCGTGGGTTGTAATTAAATTTACGACCTGCTTTCTTCTCAAACTTGTGAACCCTAAGAGTGAGCATGGCCATCTGCCATTTGAGATCCATTTCATCCAGGTCGAGTTTATCAACCTGTTTGAAGTCATCAAAAGCAAGTTGTTGTTGAGCATCAACGTCAGCAACAAAAGAATGAAGAACAACTTCTACCATGCTACCAGACTTGGCTGTTGGTTCAGGAGTAGAAGTATGCTGAAAAGTATGTTGAGAAGACACAGTATTGCTTGGGCTACTAGCATAAGACATGGGACTGGATGCCATAGAACTCACAAAGGCAGAATTAGCAGGAGTGGGAAAAGAATCACTTGAATATCCTCTCACATGAGGTTCAAAAGTTTTGAGCTTATGAAATAAATCATCAAAGTTGAGATAGTCAAGCCCACCTTTTGCTTTTAGAAAGATTACCACCTGATTCCATGAGTAAGGTAAGGCTCTAAGAAATCTTGCATTAATATCACCATCGTCAAGTTTCGACCGAAGTTGATTCAACTGGCTCAATATCTTTTGGAACCTGTCATACCCTTGATGAATACCTTCAGTTTCTGAGATTTTGAATTCAGTGAATTCATCTCTCAGCATGGATCTTCACATTTTCTTTGACTCCTCATTCCCACCAAACCTTGCTTTTATTCCATTCCAAATCTCTCTAGCATCATCCAAATGGTAGAAGTCACCCATGTGATCATCAGGAAGGGATTGAAGCAAAATAGTTTTTGCTTTAACCTCCTTCTGAATGGCTATGATTTCTTCATGAGTTTTAGGGTCAAGAATAGTAATATTACCATTCTTGTCTCTTCCAGTCAGCTTCCTGCTGTTTCCATTCAGAATTACCTTCCAAAGGTCTTGATCAGTGTTGGTGATCCACCATTCCATCTTCATTGCCCAGCTATCATACTCGTCCTTTTTCAGAAGAGGAAACTTACCATTTGTTTTGGAAACCGTAGCAACGATCTGCTGAGGTTGCAGAGTTTTAAGAGTGCTATCTTCTCCTGTTTGAGTAGAACTTGAGGCAGACATGATGAAACAAAAATGTTAGTAATAAGAAAAATTGATTCTTCTTGTACAAAGACTCTCCCAGGCTCTGATACCACTTGTTGGGTCCACTAGATGTGGATCTTGCAGCCTATCAGGAACGGTGAACGACTTCTGTAATCACAAGTCTATTCACATAGAGACTCTATACACAATATAAGTGCAGAATATAAATACTATAAAGAAGAACAGAATAACTATAATGACTTGATCCTTTCTAAGGATTTCTAATATTGATAATGACTAGAATTACGTTTGATGAAGGTGTGTCTAACCCTTCTGCCTAAGGTTCCTTTTATACTACAAGGAAACCCTAATACATCATTAAACAAAACGTGTAAAACTGATATGCATATCCTTTCCTAACATATCTCATGCATATTCGAACAGAATAATAAATAACTAATAAAGTTTGACTTTAACTAGGACCAGGAGCACGACTTGCTCCTACTACTACTATGACCAGGAGGAACTACATACCTCCTAGTCTACCTATTACAATTAACTATTCTAATGCTCCTAACAATGTTAATGATGGATGGCAATCTATACCTAGTAATAGAGTGGCGAATAATCCTAATGTTACGGCAAGAGCCCAAGCTAATCAAACTCTAGTTAATTCTTCTTATTATGCTAGAGGTGGAGTCTATAGGTCTAGAGGGGGTAATTCTTTGGCAAGAGGTGGGATGAATGGCCGTGGAAGAGGGGGGTGTTAATGGTCGTGGAGGCATGAGTGGGAGTCAAGATAGTAAGGATTGGGTGTTTGTTCCTATTTCTGCTAAGGGTAATGATATTTCTAAGACATCTGAGGTAGAGGGTAGTAAGAAACAAAAGAAATCTGATGTTGGTAATGTCAAGGTAATTGCTAATAAGAATTTTAAGGTAGAAAATAGGTTCAATGCTCTATCGGAAGGGGGAGTTGCTGATGTTCAAGAACAGGATTTACAGAATCTTAAGATCAATATAGATGTTGCATGTGATATGGGTCAGCCTATAGATGACAAGGTTGTTATGGAATGGCCTAAAGAAGTTCAAGGCTATTATAAGGAAAGTCGTGATTTTGTTATTAAGAAACAGAAAGTTGAGGAAGTAACGAAGAAGATTAAAGATTTATCTGATGAGATTGAAGCTAGTAATAGAAGTGCCGAGTTTAATGCTTTTGAATATGCCAAGAAGAATGTTGATGAAGAAGTGCAGAAAACCGGTGTTTCCCAAAGTCAAGATTTTACTGTTGTGTATGAAAATGCGATTGAGAGTGGTAAACAAAGGGTCCTTAATTTGGTGTCGATGAGGCAAATGGCTGAGGTTGATCTTTTTTGGTTGTCGGGGCTGCATTTTTCTGATGAGGTTAGGGATAAGTGGTCTGCTGGGATGGTGAAGTACTACAAAGCTAAAGTTGCTGAGAAGAATGTTGAAGATGTTTCTAAATATGTGGATGCGATGGTGGAGGAAGTTAGTAATGACCCTTCTGCTTATGCTGAATTCATGGTCCAAGATACTGTCTCAGGTCCAGGTGAGACTAGTATGGCGATGTATCTAATGATGGGAATGCTGGACCTTCCTCTTTGTCTTAAATGGATTTAAAAATTGCCACGTGGAACATTAGATGTATGTCTAATACTTCTAAGCAAGAGGAGGATAAGTTATTAATTAGGGAAAACAATTTAAAAATGTGTGCGGTTATAGAAACTCAACTTTGTAAGAAGAAGGTGAATCTGCTTGTGAGAATGTGTTTGGTCAATGGGACTGGGTATCTAATTTTGTTGATAGTCCGAAGGGTTGTAGAATTTATGTAGGATGGGATACTAATTTTATTAAGGCTGTTTTATTATCTGTTATTGATCAAGTTATGCACTTTGAGGTGTTGCTTATTCATGACAGCAGAAAGTTTTATGTTTCATTTGTTTATGGTGAGTCAACACCTAATGATAGGAATAAACTTTGGAAAAATTTGCATAGTCACTTAGGTTTTATTAATCAGAAGCCTTGGGTTCTTTTAGGTGATTTTAATGCTATTCTAAGTGTTGCTGAGAATTCTAAGGGTGATTTAGACAAAAATTACAGTATGCGTGATTTTAGGGATTGCATTGATAGTTTAGGGTTGGAAGATCTGCCAATGAATGGTTTATTCTTTACTTGGGTTCAGAAAAGGATGGATCCGGAGAATGGTATTATGAAGAAATTGGACAGGGTCATGAGTAATACTGAGTTTCTTGACATGTTTGAAATTAGTTTTGCTAAGTTCCTTCCATATGTTGTTTCTGATCATTGCCCGACTTTATTGGTTATTAGTGATGTTAAGAAGGGCAGGAAGCGGGCTTTTATATTTATGAATTATCTAGCTTATAAGGATGAGTTTCATAGTATTGTTAAGGAGCATTGGGGAATTCATGTTGGTGGATTTTCTATGTTTGTTCTTGCTAAGAGACTTAAGGCCATGAAGTATCACCTTAGAAATATGAATAAAAGAAATGGAAATGTTTATGACAAAGTTAAAATGCTAAGGATTGAGTTGAAAAAAGTTCAAGCTGAATTGGATAAGGATCCGAATAATGTGTATCTTAAAGAGGTTGAGATGGTTTTCAACAGTGCTTATAGGGAAGCTATGATTGATGCAGAGAGGGTTCTTAAGCAGAAGGCTAGGGTTGAGTGGCTTAAGGAGGGGGATCGGAATAGTTCTTATTTTCATAAACTGATTAAAGGTCGTATGAAAAGAAGTAGGATTATTAGTGTGAAGAATGAAAATGGGGAGGAGTTCTTTGGTGATGCTGTTGCAGGGCAATTTGTTAATCATTTTCAGAATTTCCTTCGTCTTTGTGATGAAGTTTTCCCTATTGAGAATCTTGATGATCTTTTTGTCAAGAAAGTGGATCCTTTGGCTGCTTTTTCTATGATTAGACAGGTTTCTGATGAAGAGATTAAAGTTGCAATGTTTGATATTCATGATGACAAGGCTCCGGGTCCGGATGGCTACACAGCCAAGTTTTTTAAATTTGCTTGAGGTGTTGTGGGCAAGGATGTGTGTGATGCTGTGAAAGAATTCTTTGCCAAAGGTAAGATGTTGGGTGAGCTTAACACCACTCTTATTTCTTTAATTCCTAAATGTAATATTTCGTGTAAAGTTACTGATTTCAGGCCGATTGCTTGTTGCAATGTTGTGTACAAGTGCATCAGCAAGGTAATTACTAATAGACTTAAGCATGTGTTAAAGGATACTATTAGTGCTAATCAAAGTGCGTCTGTAGAGGGAAGGTTGATTACTGATAATGTTATGTTGGCTCAAGAACTGATGTGTGGCTATAATAACAAGAACAAACCAGCCAGATGTGCGTTTAAAATCGACATCCAGAAAGCGTATGATACGGTATCTTGGGAATTCTTGGAATATATTTTATTATAGTTTGGGTTACATAGTATTATGGTTGGATGGATTATGACTTGCTTAAAATCTGCTTCTTTCTCCATTAGTGTTAATGGGGAGTCTAATGGTTTCTTTAAAGCTCGTCGTGGGCTCAGGCAGGGTGATCCTATATCACCCTACCTTTTTACTATTGTGATGGAGGTTTTCACATTGATGCTTAAAAGACAGATTAAGGAGGAAAAGAATTTTAAATATCATTGGGGTTGTAAGAAACTTGAGATTGATAGTTTGTGTTTCGCTGATGATTTAATGATGTTCTGCCATGGAAACTTTATCTCAGCTTGTGTTCTGCGTAGAGCCTTGGATGAATTCTGTTTAGCTTCGGGTCTTAGACCAAGTATGGCTAAAAGCACGGTATACTTTGGGAATGTTGCTCGTACGGTTCAGAATGATATTAGATTGGTTATGCCTTACGAAGTGGGAAGCTTACCGGTTAAATATCTAGGGATTCCCCTTGATGCTAGGAAACTTTCTAAATTGGATTGTAACGCTCTTGTTGATAGAGTCAAGAAGAGAATAGGTGATTGGAGGAACAAAGTGCTTTCTTTTGCTAGGAGGCTTCAGCTGGTAACTTCTATTCTAAGCTCTCTTACTACTTATTGGGCTTCTATTTTTAGTCTTCCTAAATGTATATGTGATGAAGTTGATAAACTGTTAAAAAAATTTCTTTGGAATGCTAATGGTAGAAAAGGTTATTGTCATAGTGTTTCTTGGAAGGAGGTTTGTAAGCCAAAAAATGAAGGTGGTCTAGGTCTTAAATCCCTTTATGATATAAATACTTCCCTTATGACTAAACACCTTTGGAGTATTTTGACTGATATGGAGTCTTTATGGGTTAGATGGGTTAAATCTAAATGGCTTAAAGGTATGAGTGTCTGGGCTGCCAATAGTAGGATGCGTATTTCTTGGACCTGGAAACAGATCCTTAATTTGAGGGATAAGGCTAGAATGTTTGTGAAGGTTAAGATTGGGAATGGGCGTACTTGTTTTTTCTGGTTTGATAATTGGAGAAGTGGGCCTCCTCCTTGTAGTTTGGTTAACTCTTCGTTGCTGTTTTCTGATAAGTCTGCTAGAAACCTTAAAGTTGTTGATCTTATGGATATCAATGGGTGGAAATGGCCTGATGGATGGAGTGTGAGATTTTCTGAGGTTTGTAATATTGATTATCCTATTTTAAACCCGGATGCTAATGATAAAACTATATGGGTTGATAAAATGGGTAATACTAAAATTTTTGGTGTTGCTGAAGTTTGGGCAGGTATAAGAGAGAGTTCTATAAAAGTAATTTGGTCTGATCATGTATGGTTCAATCAGTGCATTCCGAGTCATGCTTTTGTCCTATGGATGGCTGTGAAGGGAAGGCTGAAGACTCAGGATAGGCTTTCAAGATGGCTTAATTTTCAAGATATGAATTGCCTATTATGTAATCAATGTAAGGAATCCCATCAGCACTTATTTTTTAGCTGCTGCTTTTCTGCTTTGATTTGGGAGAGACTCAAAGGTATGGTAAATATGGACAATATTTCAAATTTATGGGCTCAAGTTGTTTCCAGATTTACTAATGTCCCGGCTAAAAATGCTATTTGGAGTGTAATTCAAAGACTTTGTCTTGGTGCTGCGGTCTATTATATTTGGCAGGAAAGGAATATTAGGTTCTTTGAAGGATCTAGTAGGAGTGATAATGATGTGTTTAGCATTATTTGTAACTTTGTTAGGAATAGGATTTTAAGTTTAAGTCTTAGGTCTACTCCTGATGTTATCGAGGCTGCTAGGATTTGGAACTTTCCAGTTAGCATTAAGGATAAAAATAAGGACATTACTGATGAGGTGTTTAGTGATTTAATGGATACTGATGGCGAGTGATCTTTCTGTTATTTGGTGGAGTTGGTCCCATGGTGGGACGGGTTTTTGGGATTGCAATAGAATGTGGTTTCAAATCTCTATTGTGCCTGTTTTTGTTACTCTTGAGAGAAGACCTATAGTTGTTGCCTGCTTTTGTAGTTTGGTGGAGTTTGTTTGGTTTTCGCCGTGGGTAAGATTTTGTTATGGTATTCATACATTGTTATCTAACCTTTTGTTATGTTTCAGCTCTTATCCTTAGGGAGCTTGGGGGAGGACTTTCTGGATTGGTTGTTTTGAGGTTTTATGTGCTATTAGTGGGCTTATGGGTAATGTTTGGGGGAGTGTACTATGCCATCTAGAGCGTGCTGAAAGATGTGCCGTCTATGCTTGGTATGGTGCATTTCTCCCTTTTACTACCTATTTGAACAAGTTTTAGTTGCCAAACCTGTTATTTTGATGCCTAGTCCTCCCTGATATCTTTATTTAACCATATATCTGTTTATTGTTGAGCTGATAGATATTTTTGGTTATTGCATCTTGAGAGGATTCATATCTAGTTGTACTCTTTCCCATGTTTATGGTTTCCCACTGGGTTTTACATAGGCAGGGGTTTTGAGGAGGCAATAGATATGATGTGCTACACTGGCACCTCTCTATGGATTCTGCTTGTTTAGATGGCGATTTATGCAGGTTTATTTTGGCTTGCTTTCCCTATACTTAGTTTTGGTTAGAGTTTCTATTGGGATGGATTGGTTGCTCTTGGTATTTTCCCTTTGTGGATTGTATTGAGGGTTGCCATGGATTCTGAAGTAGGACTCTTACTTGAACTAAGTGATGGATTCTTTTGGTGTGCCATTGAAGAGCGGGAGCTTGGTCCTCATCAATTGGGATTAAGTTTTGATAGGAGTTAGCAGCTTTGTCTACATTGGATTTAGTTGCTATTTGTAGTAGTACTTGTTGATATGAGCTTGGGGATTGTCCATGGCCATTTGTTTGTTGTTACCAAAGCTAGGAGTTTAGGGGTTTGTCCTTGCTTCTTTGTCTTTGTGTTTTTTGACATTGTACCTTTTCTTTTATTTTATTGCAATTTACCTTTGGTAAAAAAAATGATGGATTAGGGTTTAGGATTTTTGATTTTTGATTAGGGTTTCATACTAGGAATGATGATTTCTGTAATTAATAATATTAGGGTTCTTAATATTCAATTAATTAGGTTATTATGGGGCTTAATGATGATTAAAGGGTTTAATCATGTTTAAATTCGTTTTTAAAAACTGGGCGGAATTTTTGGTCCATTGTTTTGATAATATCTAGAGTTCTAAAAACTTTTAATTTTCGAATCTTATGTCTCTGGAAAGGTAATTGAATTATATTTCAAATGCAAGAAACAAAAACTAAATTGGAGGTATGGAAGTTGGTCAAAAACAGGTTACATCAGTCGGTTGTCAAAATAGTTTTTGGATCAGCCTGTTTTCATTTTATATTTTGAATTTTTTGGGGTACTTAGGGTTATAATTGGAGCTTAAAATTAACATGAGAATTAGATTATATATTAAATAAAATATCTGGAGAAGGGTTAAGCAAATGGGATAGGTTAAGACTCTCTGATCATAACAAACATTTCATATGTTCAAAATCGGTAAAATCTGGATAGGCGAAAGTATAAGTTGTATATCGGGGAATTAAGATAAGCTTTGATGTTGGTGAAAGGGCTGAGATTTTAGCTAATATATATAGGTTTATGAGGTTCTCGTTTCAAGGAATTTGGTTAAGGTTTGGTAGGCGTTTGACTCATAATACGGAGTGTGAAAAACGTGACTGTTTTGGGTTAAATGTTAACGGGACGAGTTATAAATTAAACTAAGTTAAGGGCTTTATAGTGGGGTGTAATGAGATGCTTATGGAATATAAATAGGGTTAAGTTATAGTAGAAGGTTAGATATCCATCATAGATTGATGAGCCATTTTGGTATGTGGTTCATGTCTTGATTGTATATGTTTGTGTGTTTAGATTTTGTTAGAGCGCGGATACTTGGAGAAGCTTATTCAGGTGAATTTCATAATCTCATACCTTTTAATGATTTTGACATCCATATGGGATGGAAGAGACACTGTATGGTTTTATAAATACTGTTGTGAATGTTTTTATGGTTTGTGATGTACTTGTGTGTACACTTATGTGATTAACTCCTATGTGATTCTTGATTGTGTTTATGATTTGGATCGGGGGACACGTACCATCTCAGTTATTGTGGTTCGACTTCGTACCAAGGGAATGTTGACAAGGCGGGGCCTTGGGATTGGTTCGTAGGTGTATGGGCGCCTATGGGACCATGGTGATTGGTAAGGCTTGGAGCCTTGGAATTGTGGTGAATGGTTAAATCTTGAATGATAGTTGTTAATGCATAATTGTAGTACATTTTCCATATGTTCTTTTATTGATGGTTGTTATTCACAGCCTATAACTGATTTGGCGTTGGAGTCTAAACATATGACTCTCACCAACTTTATTGTTGACGTGTTTTAGTGTCTCTTTCAGGTGAGAATGTGGTTAAGCGTGAGAATAGGAGTAGCTAGCTTTGGTGGCTTAGGATTGCATTTAGAGGAACCCTTTTCCTCTTAGCCTTTATATTATGTTTGACTAAGTGTTATGTTGTGGACACCTATATGTTGATGTGTGTATTTGTATGTCTTTGGTAAGGGGTAGGCATTTTACCTACTTACCTAGACGCCTGCATTGTTTGAGATATTGTCATGACATTGTGTCATCCATTTATGGTATTTCTATTTTATTTAGTTATCTCTATAGACACGTGATTGTTGTGATGATATCCATACGTCGCGCCCTATATTCCGCCATGGTGGGGTGTTACAACACTTGTCAGACTAGTTTAATACAAACCCACTAGACAAGACAACCTCATCAAATTTTTGATGCCACTTTTTATGTGTATGTTTGAGTCCACATAATGACTTAATTAATTTACACACCTTATGCTTATTTCTATGCATAAAAAATCCTTTTGGTTGCTTCTTATATACCTCCTCTTCTAAATCACGATTCAATAATGTTGTTTTGAAATCCATCTATGGATCACTAGATTATAAGTAGATGCTAAAGCAATCAATAATATAATAGTGGATATACGAGCAACAGGAGCATGAGTATAGAAATAATCGATTCTTTCTTTTGTTTAAAGCCCTGGACCCCAACAAGGGGCTTTGTCTCTTGACCTAGCAAGGGGGACTGCCCTTTGACCCCCGCATCTTGTTCGTGGCGATATCAAGCTAACTTTGACGAGTGTGCACTCCGCACCTCCTAACCCGTCTTTAGCTAAAGTTGTCTAATGCCATCTGTCAATTACATAAAGTATATGTGATAACTCTGAAATTATCAACAATCTTTTATTCGTCTTGCACCGATCTTTAGTCACTCTTCTCTAATTTTTCATGATTTGAACGGTTGATGAGGGGATCTTTACGGTGTGTAGGTGAGATGAAAAAGGGTAAGGCAAAAGTGGCATAAGAAACTATGTGTAAACTGAAATCGAAAGGTGGTCTTGGTATTACGAGGCTCGATGACTTTAATGTTGCTCTAATGACAACCCGTATTTTGACTTAAAAAGTGTCGCTTGCGCCCAAATGGATCTATTCTTACAAGCTTGCCTCATACAATGAGAATGAGTTGGGGTTCGAGAAAGCTCCTTCAAATTCGTGATACTATTAACAACGTTCACCTATTTGTAAATACTCATCTAAAACATCGGACGTATATATCTATATCTGTTGGCGTATAACGGGCGTGCATTTCACTATATGATGAATACACATTCAACCAACGAAATTTGGCGGATGTTTACAGAAAAAAAATTTATAGTCAATTTTACATTTGACTATTTTCATGAACAGTTTTCGACTCATTCGAAAGTGGCGCTAGAATTTTGCTTCAGGGTATTTTGGATCATCATCAAAATACTCGTCCAAGAGTCTTCTTTATATCATGAGGTATGTGCGTCCGAGTATGTAAAGTACCTCTTTCATCTTCATTACAATGGGGTAAATATTTTTCTTTAATTCATATAAGCGATACAATTGTTCGGCCCTCGCATCGTTATTAAATGGATCCACTAAAGCAAATATTTTATAAAATATGGAGAGATATGTAAAACACAATTTTGTAAAAAAAAGTCTACAAGATCTATTAATCGTCGCTTAATCGGTACAAAGCCATCCGTCTTGCCAATTTATGTAAAAAGCGATTAACGACGGTCAACTGAGGTCAACGACGGTCAAGGAAGATCAAACTTGCCAGAAACCTGCAAATCCTGCCAAAAATATCAAAAACTCACTGTAAACTTGTGTTTATCACTTATAGTAAGTATTTGTATATATGATAAGTTTGATTTTAAGAATAATGTTGCCAAAATACCTAAAACTCGTTAGAAATTCCTAAAACCTCTAAAAAATACCCTAAATTTGCTAAAATGACTGTAAAACCCGCCTTAAAATACAAGAACATTAATTTTACGCAGTCACGAATTTAACTAACGTAATAAAAATTTATTTATTCAGACAATAAATAGTTGTAATTAATTCAAACATCACGTAAATGCTAGTTATTCAGTTAATAACTAATACGTTCAAAGTTTTTCAACACGAGAAATTAAGTCACGGAACCCGAACATTTAAATACATGATAACTAATAAAAAAAAAGTATAGCATTGTGGTGGCTGGCGGTTTTAAGAGAAAAAGAAAGAAACAAATGGGCTATAGGGCCCGACCCATTTCTTTTTAAAAAAAAAAAAACAAACGGGGGAACCCCACCCCTTTGTCGCCAATCAGTAAAGAAAAAAAATAAGGATTAGGGTTTGGGTGCTGGGAAGCCGTCGGCTGGGAAAGAACAAAAAAAAAAAAAAAAAGTCAGATTTGATATTTCTATTAATTCGATTCGTATTGTTACTATCCATATCATCAAGTAAGGTAAACACCCGTTTCTTTTCTTTCATAAGTCGTGAATTATAACACCCCTAATCTAGAACACATGGTTAGATCGTATTCATGTTATATAGAATTAACAGTCGGGTTTTGGTGTTTAACCAAGACTTAAATGTCTCGGTATGGTGTGCGTTTCTGTTTGGCCAGCCGCGACCCAAAAGGGACGGCAGTGGGGTTTTTGATCTTCACAGCCGAGACCTTTAAGGTCTCGGTGGTCCCTTGTATTGCCAGCCTCGAACCACAAGCCATCAGGGGGTTTCGGTTCATAAACAGTGAGCAGCAGGGGTGTTTGGGACTAGTAACAGGGTGCGTTTGGTAGTTTCTGAAAATAAGGGTGCGTTTGGTTGTAAAAACAGAACAAGCAGTGGGAACTGTGATTAGAACAGTGGGAACTTAATAAGAGCAGTGGGAACTTTTAATCAGGAAATAAAAGGAGTTTTGTTTTAGAATTAGCGACAGTTTTGTGATGATTATTTCTGTCGCAGATGTGTTTCTAGACAGTTTTTAAAACTCAGCTTTTAGCGACAATTTTTAGTGACAGTTTTTCTGTCGCTAATTCATATAGGCAGATTTTATCTAGTTTGTTTAATTCTTTTAGTGCGACCGAGAAGGGGTATCTCGGTAGGCTCGGAATGTAGTTAAACATTAAAAATGAAGATATTATATTATACCTTTTTATTACTTGTTTTATAAATGTTTTAAATTGTATTTAAATGATTAAATTAAAATAGTTTTTAATATTTTAAAAGGGTATAAATTTATTATATAAATTATATTGTTTTAGAAACTTTCTAATTAGAAATCTTATGTATTAACGAGTTAATTATTATAGTATTGAATAACGTTGGAACACGTTGGTATCATAATTATTAGTAGGTCATTAACATATTAGAAGGAATTTTTTTATAAGATCAGATTAATCAGTTAAAATACGTACAGAATTTCAGAAATAAATAAATAAAGATCAGATCACTTATTCGCGTCCTTTATTCATGTAGCACGCGTGAAGCCCGAGTAGTATTCGTTCAGTCTTCCATTCAGTCAGTTACTGGACTAGAGGTACGGATTTTCCGTCCTTTCAGTAAGGATTTTCTTTTCTATGCATGATTAGGATTCCCCGTCTGCAGCCAAATGTTTTCCCCAGTATGTGTTTAAGCTTATCAGTAATCATGATTAATAATTAAATAAATTGCCTGAGCATTATATACAAGCATGACCAGTTATGTACTAGTTACGGAGGTACCGTAACCACGACACTAGAGGCACCGGTGTCGTGACTCACATGCAGGAGAGTGATATCCTGCATCGTCCCACTCAGCTCAGCTTGGCCATTTTATCAGTATCATTAGTGGGGCGTATGGATGCATCCTAGGCTACAGTTTACAGTTTAGCAGGTGAATGTGGTGTGTGCTCTACATCCTTCACATTGGAGCTGATCCCTCCACCCAGCACAGTTATTTAGAGGTCACCCCTCTACAGCATGACGAGGTCACCCCTCCAATTATTCATGCAACGTTGTTACAACACATGACCTATATAAGCTCTTGGCAATTAAAATACAGTGAATGCATGTTTTCAGATTAAACAGATAACAGTTCAGCTTTATTATTTATAAATCAGCCTTTACAGATTATACACAGATTTCTGCTGCAACTTTACTTATCAGTCTTACAGCTTCAGTATTTTATCATCTGTTTCATTTCAGTAATTTCTTATCATGATTTATATCCGTTCACTGAGCTTTATGCTCAACCGTAGTTCCTTTCATGTTCTAACGGCAGGTACACCAGGACGATTTTAGGATTCTAAGAGCACGTGCATTTGAGATGGAAGCTATCCAGACTTCTTATTTTATGCACTTACATTGTTCTGCTTATTTGGACATTGTTTAGTCTTTTCTTTTAGTATTTTATTTTTCATGTTTTGAGCTTAGGTTGGATTACCGATGTTTGATTCCGGTATATCCGTTATGGTCATTTAATGTTTAGTACATTTACCTTATTCTTTTTTTACACGCCATAAATACACGTAACGGTCCACTTATCCAAGTGGGGTGTTACAATTATGGTATCAGAGCCAGGTTTGACCTGTAGGCTCTAAAACTTGACCCGTGACTAGTGGGTAGTCACCGGGAACTTCCCATATTTTGGCGTTGTTATCTTTCATGTTTCTCATGCAATTATCAGTCAGTTTTCTTCAGTTATCAGTCGGTTTTCTTAAAGTTTTTGACTAAGTAAAAGGTTGGTACAGAACTGGCTATATTTAGTCGCATGTGCTTTTTAACGAATTTTCGTTTTGGTGAACTGACCATAGGCGTTCACCCTTGTCTATTCAGATTTTTGTATAGATGAACTGACCATAGTCGTTCATCCTTACTCATGTCAGATTCATGTTTTCAGTCGAATATTACTTGGTGAACCAGCACATAAACGCTCACCATTTTTCAGGTCAAATTTTCATGCTATTCAGTCGAATGATGTTTTGTGAACAGATCCACAGTTGTTTACCTTTGCTCATATCATGACATTCTATAAATTTTGACAAGTATGGATTGGACTACAACCATCCATATTTAGTCCCAGATTATAAATTTCTATACATGACAGTTCTCAGAAAATTTTGACAAGCATGGATTGAACCAGAATCGCCCATACTTAGTCATATGTTTTGTTCCTTAAATTCTGTTGATTGAACCATAGCCATCCACATCAGTTGATGTTAAACCACAGTTGATCATACTTTTATAGTCTTTATAACAATCCAGTTCGTACAATCCCAAGTTGATATCGCTTTCACGCTGTGTCAGTTTCATGTCTCCGTACGAGGGTTTTATGTTCAGCAGAATGATAAATGTCTCCATGCTAAGACACAAAAAGAATTTCAGTAAAACCGTTTTCATGATAAATCAGGATTGGCCTTCATTAATCATGCTTCATCCTGACCACTGTTGGGACTACGATTATATCATACTTTCAGTCTTGATATAACTAGCAGTAAGTCGACGCAGGAATTACAGGCTATCATGTTACTTATTTCAGACCAGTTTACTACCGTTTAAATCAATTTATTTCCTAGATCACGTCAGACAAGCGACACCAGTATCGACCATCCAATAAAATTCCCACCAGTGCCATGAACAGTAGTCTATATGGACCCTCTGTATAGTGCCTCAGTTATACTCCTTGTACAGTGATACATGTGTACTCCACGTACAATGTCTCGATATGCTTCATGTGCAATATTCATTTTGTACTTCATGTACAGTAGTCCAGGTGTACACCAGGTACCCTACTCCATGGATATTGCTAATCGATCCTCAATCATCTCGGGCGTTTCCACTTGGCGATATTTTACCAGGTGCTGATGCTGCTCGTGAGTTGAAGATTTTACCAGATGCTGATGCTGCGAACACTTTGAAGACCTCGAAATTGCTGATGCTGCCGATACTTTGGAGATTTCTCAGGATGCTGATGCTGATGCTGTTATACTATAAAGACACCGCAGAGCAAGAACGAAAACTATAAATTTGAACTTTATGTCAAGACAAAATTTCAACCATCAGACACTACCATTCCATTACATACTTTTACCTTCTCAGTTAGATGTCACACTCCACTCAGCCAACCGTATATTCAAAGAGTGGGAACCGGAACTCAGCCGGCCACTCAGCAGAATAGTTACATGAATCACGGTCATGATAACGACCGTCAGGAAAGTGACAGGTAAAGCAGTAGTGACAACCATCGTACTTATAATTAATCAGTCAGTAACCATCGGAACTCCGGCACGGACGTGACCAGAAATACAGAGGTCAGCAGTCTAACCGGTCCGCCAATCCTAGCAGTTACCAAAATTGTTCAGCCTTGTTCATATTCATCGATTAAAACACGTGCCAAGACATCAGTCAAGACATAGTTCTCAGGTATCATTTCGGAGGACACATATCAGGGAACCAGTCATGATACAAGTCATACGAATATCTTCTCAGAGTACGAGTCCGAGCTCCTAATTCCAGTATTTTCCAAGCAAGACCCTCAGTAATTCAGGGTATCTTTCAGAAAGGGGTATACTCGTTCTGTTATGCCACGCATGAATCATATCATTAAAATTCAGTCACCACCACTAGATTATTATTCAGATTAAACACACGGTAATCATTATGTGAGGTTACAGACGAACCCACTCAGTGGAAGTCGCCACGTTACTCCACGTATTCCTATGTCAGCTTTATGTAAATCAGATATTTACCTACCTCTCAGCCAGAAAGGACTCAACAGTATCACCATATTTATTAAAGCCTTATTTTCAGCTAACGACGAGATCCGTCTTACTAAATTCCAAATATATTCATTATACTTTCGGTCAGAAAATCAGCACGAATTATCTCTGCCTCACAAGCGCGTGACTATCAGTCCATAGCTACGAAGACTTTTACCTACCTGTTATTAATTCACTTCTGAAATTCCTTAAATTCATGATCAGCAGATTATTCTAGAGTTCCAGATATAATTTCAGAAAGTTTTCAAGAAATTCCTTCCTAACCACGAGACAGAAATTTAACATCGAGCTAGTCTCAAGAACAGAACCTGTTTTCAGAACTCTTGATCACATGGCTTAAGCTAAGTTAAAAGAGTTGCAGCAATTGCTGCAAGAATTACCAGAACGAGGCTTAATTCTCCCTGGCGTACCACCAGGAAGTGTGTCGTTTCTGTCTATCAGGAAGAAGGTCGGTAACATTAGATCATGTATCGACCACTAAAACAGTTGACATGATCACCATTCTTAATCAATGCTCATTCCATAAATAGCAGGTTTATCGGATCTGCTACGATGTCTTAAACACTTTCTCGAACAAATTTCCGATCGTGCTACCATCAGTGGTGAGAGAAAGAACATGACGTTTCCAGACTGATGTTGCACATATTACAGTCTCTCTAAAAATTTTAATTTTATACTTTTGAGCTCCCTAATGCTCCAGTTATATTATGAAATCATGAATAAAATTTTTCTATAAGTCTTAGGCGATATCATCAGTATATTCATTGATCACAGTCTGATCTGCCCAATGCTAGAGGAGAACACGAGACTCATCTTCTCACAGTTGCACAAATCGTCAATAGGAGTAAATTTTATACACAACTTTCGAGATATAAAATTCGCCTGAACTGAGTGGCACTTCTGAGCCACCCTATTTTAGCAGAAAGAAATTTCAGACAGTCCTGCGAAGGTGAAGGCCATCACCTGATGGTCCCAACTGACGCCTATGAACGAAATTCCACCAGAATGTACCAAAATTCCAGGCAGAATTTTGATAGAAACAGTATAACGCGTTGAGGCATCTATGTTCATATCTAATAACTTCCATTCCAACAGGTTCAAGATAGAACGTCGTCATACTCTTGAGTTATTACTACCAGTAGAAATTCTGGACCGGAAGAAGACAAGACTCCATGGATATTTTTATCAGATTACCACAGACTCAGAAAAGCATAACACTATCTAAGTGATTGTTGACCATGTAATCAACCTACGCGTTTCCTTCCATCCGGAAGGATTACGCAGTACGGATCTGCAGAAAATTTTGAAATCCAACAGTAAATCGTACGAATTCAAGGCATTCCATCGACCATCATATCAGACAGAATTCATGTTCACGATCAAGTGTATGTTTACGCCCACTTTAAATTCATGTTTATTTTTGCTTTCACGTTTACGTCTCATTCGCAGTATGATGCTGTTTTAGTTCATCTTTTATGCTATCTCATGATTTAAGCTCACGTTAGCATTCATAACATTGTTCACGTTCAAGTTCGTATGCCATTTCACGATACACGTTTCTTAGTTTATTACCGACTAAGGTTACAGAAAGCTTGGGAAATCAGACTCAAGTTTAGCACAACTATTCCATAACCAGTCAGACGTTTCACACCTCAGGCCGTATCGCTTGGCATTCTTTCCTCAGTCAGCATACGTTCATGATATGTTCTAGTATCACGTTCACAGTATGATTCACTTATCATATTCTAATTCCATGCCAGCGCTCCTCTTATGAACCACGTTCACAATTGCTCACTTAGCATGTTCACAATTGTTCACGTAGTTTGTCCCTATATATATTCTCAACAGCTTGCTCAGAGAGAGAAATGTTATCTTTTCAGGATAATTGTACGTATCGTTTCATGTATACTACATGCTATAGTTTATTCATTCAGGTTCAAAAAATCCATCTTAAGTATGGAACCTGAAAGTATTCAGCATCATCAGGAAAGGGTCATCAGGACCAAGATTTTTTTATTATGTTTAGACCTTTGAAGGAATCGTTTCGAGCGGGAGGCCACTCGAAACAGAGGAGTCCATCCGGACCTCTCATCCCCTTTCCTTCAATAAATCCAGTTAAGTTCTTTCAGTCATGTCACGTTCCATGTTCTCTTCAGCTATGTCACGTTACATGATAATTTCAGTCATGTCAGGTTTATACCTATCAGCAGTATTATGTCTTAATTAGAAGACAATTCATCCTTCAGCTTAATTGTCTTTTCAGTCTACGTGTTCTTTCAGTTCTTATAACTTCATCAGCTTATTACCTTTAATTCGAGGACGAAATTCTCCTTTTAGAGGGGAAGAAATTGTAAAACCCAGTATGGTCGTATCCTTAATTCGGGGACGAATTATTTTTTTTTAGAGGGGAAGAGTTGTAAAACCCGCCTTAAAATACAAGAACATTAATTTTACGCAGTCACGAATTTAACTAACGTAATAAAAATTTATTTATTCAGACAATAAATAGTTGTAATTAATTCAAACATCACGTAAATGCTAGTTATTCAGTTAATAACTAATACGTTCAAAGTTTTTCAACACGAGAAATTAAGTCACGGAACCCGAACATTTAAATACATGATAACTAATAAAAAAAAAGTATAGCATTGTGGTGGCTGGCGGTTTTAAGAGAAAAAGAAAGAAACAAATGGGCTATAGGGCCCGACCCATTTCTTTAAAAAAAAAAAACAAACGGGGGAACCCCACCCCTTTGTCGCCAATCAGTAAAGAAAAAAAATAAGGATTAGGGTTTGGGTGCTGGGAAGCCGCCGGCTGGGAAAGAACAAAAAAAAAAAAAGTCAGATTTGATATTTCTATTAATTCGATTCGTATTGTTACTATCCATATCATCAAGTAAGGTAAACACCCGTTTCTTTTCTTTCATAAGTCGTGAATTATAACACCCCTAATCTAGAACACATGGTTAGATCGTATTCATGTTATATAGAATTAACAGTCGGGTTTTGGTGTTTAACCGAGACTTAAATGTCTCGGTATGGTGTGCGTTTCTGTTTGGCCAGCCGCGACCCAAAAGGGACGGCAGTGGGGTTTTTGATCTTCACAGCCGAGACCTTTAAGGTCTCGGTGGTCCCTTGTATTGCCAGCCTCGAACCACAAGCCATCAGGGGGTTTCGGTTCATAAACAGTGAGCAACAGGGGTGTTTGGGACTAGTAACAGGGTGCGTTTGGTAGTTTCTGAAAATAAGGGTGCGTTTGGTTGTAAAAACAGAACAAGCAGTGGGAACTGTGATTAGAACAGTGGGAACTTAATAAGAGCAGTGGGAACTTTTAATCAGGAAATAAAAGGAGTTTTGTTTTAGAATTAGCGACAGTTTTGTGATGATTATTTCTGTCGCAGAATTGTTTTAGACAGTTTTTAAAACTCAGCTTTTAGCGACAATTTTTAGTGACAGTTTTTCTGTCGCTAATTCATATAGGCGGATTTTATCTAGTTTGTTTAATTGTTTTAGTGCGACCGAGAAGGGGTATCTCGGTAGGCTCGGAATGTAGTTAAACATTAAAAATGAAGATATTATATTATACCTTTTTATTACTTGTTTTATAAATGTTTTAAATTGTATTTAAATGATTAAATTAAAATAGTTTTTAATATTTTAAAAGGGTATAAATTTATTATATAAATTATATTGTTTTAGAAACTTTCTAATTAGAAATCTTATGTATTAACGAGTTAATTATTATAGTATTGAATAACGTTGGAACACGTTGGTATCATAATTATTAGTAGGTCATTAACATATTAGAAGGAATTTTTTTATAAGATCAGATTAATCAGTTAAAATACGTACAGAATTTTAGAAATAAATAAATAAAGATCAGATCACTTATTCGCGTCCTTTATTCATGTAGCACGCGTGAAGCCCGAGTAGTATTCGTTCAGTCTTCCATTCAGTCAGTTACTGGACTAGAGGTACGGATTTTCCGTCCTTTCAGTAAGGATTTTCTTTTCTATGCATGATTAGGATTCCCCGTCTGCAGCCAAATGTTTTCCCCAATATGTGTTTAAGCTTATCAGTAATCATGATTAATAATTAAATAAATTGCCTGAGCATTATATACAAGCATGACCAGTTATGTACTAGTTACGGAGGTACCGTAACCACGACACTAGAGGCACCGGTGTCGTGACTCACATGCAGGAGAGTGATATCCTGCATCGTCCCACTCAGCTCAGCTTGGCCATTTTATCAGTATCATTAGTGGGGCGTATGGATGCATCCTAGGCTACAGTTTACAGTTTAGCAGGTGAATGTGGTGTGTGCTCTACATCCTTCACATTGGAGCTGATCCCTCCACCCAGCACAGTTATTTAGAGGTCACCCCTCTACAGCATGACGAGGTCACCCCTCCAATTATTCATGCAACATTGTTACAACACATGACCTATATAAGCTCTTGGCAATTAAAATACAGTGAATGCATGTTTTCAGATTAAACAGATAACAGTTCAGCTTTATTATTTATAAATCAGCCTTTACAGATTATACACAGATTTCTGCTGCAACTTTACTTATCAGTCTTACAGCTTCAGTATTTTATCATCTGTTTCATTTCAGTAATTTCTTATCATGCTTTATATCCGTTCACTGAGCTTTATGCTCAGCCGTAGTTCCTTTCATGTTCTAACGGCAGGTACACCAGGATGCTTGTAGGATTCTAAGAGCACGTGCATTTGAGATGGAAGCTATCCAGACTTCTTATTTTATGCACTTACATTGTTCTGCTTATTTGGACATTGTTTAGTCCTTTCTTTTAGTATTTTATTTTTCATGTTTTGAGCTTAGGTTGGATTACCGATGTTTGATTCCGGTATATCCGTTATGGTCATTTAATGTTTAGTACATTTACCTTATGCTTTGATGACACGCCATAAATACACGTAACGGTCCACTTATCCAAGTGGGGTGTTACAATGATGATCCGATTAATCCCGCCTATAACGATTACAAGTTACTAGGTGGTCGACCGGCCGACTAGCGATTCATGATTTTTGCAAGCTTGGTAAAATATATGTGAAAGTGTAGTTATATGATGAATATGAGTAGGTTATTATAAAAATTGGTAGATAAAAGTGGGTATCTATAAGTTAAAAGATTATTAAACATACATCTTAGAGCGCTAGGTGTGGCAACAAGCAAAAACTTTCTTCATTGAGCCATACTAGCTGTTACGTCATCTAGCACACTTACTTCCTAAAAATCCATGTTGTGGCAACTAACACCCCTATTCATTAGGGCCCCGCCACTATCATTTAATTTTTTTTCTTTTATTTTTAACACAACTAAATTCGTTTCTTAAAAAAATTAGAATAAGAAAAATAAAAATACAATTTATATATGTTTTTTTATAAAATCAAAAACAAATTTTCAAACAAAATTACAAATTAAACCCAAAACTGAAAATAAACCAAACCAGAAGGTTATAAATGCAAATATTTTTTTTATACTAGCAGGGTACCCGCGCGTTGCGGCAGCGGGTACCCTGTAACATAATTTCCAACGAACAATTTTTTTACTTTTATGTTTCTTTTACAAAAACCTTTCAAAAAACGACAATTTATAGTTTGACTAACTTTATGTAGCTGATTATGTTTTTTTTTTCTTTGAACATAACTGATTATGTTTGATTTACGTTTTAATTGGTTGTAGCTTGTTTGTATTGAAAAATGTGAAAATGTTGTTGTACTTTTGAGTAATAGTTGTTCTAAAAGTATGACTAATTATGTGTTTTAATGTATGTGTGCATTTAAAGGTTGTAATTTCAGCATTTTAAGAGGATCTACAATGCTTTAATTTTTGAATGACTTTTTTCATTTAATAACTTATTGTTTGGTTATATTTTACTCACTTAAAAGTTATTGTTACAATGGTAAAAAGTTATTGGAAACACTTGTCATAAATTAAAGATAATAATAAAATAAAATGAAGTGAGAGTAAAAAGCTTTTGGCAAAAGCTTGAAGTTCACCAAGTTATTTATAAAAAGTTTTTCAAAAAGCTTTGGGCACAATGGTAAAAACCTTTTATAAAAGCTTGATAGAATAATGAAAAGTCTTTTATAACTTGAGCATTGTGGGTGCTCTAACTTGTATTACTATTATATAAATGTTATTTAGTTGTGTTGAAAAGTTGAATTAAAAGTTGTACGACATGCTTGAGTAGTTGTATTACTTAATTTTTTGCTATTAATAAAAAAGAAAATGTAAGAATATGTATTATTTTGCTTTTAATAGTATACAATGTGTTTCAATAATTGTATAAAAAAATTTCATTAATGAGGAAAGAGATTTTAATATATGTTTTTAGTTGCCTGCATTAAGGATTGTACAATTGTGCTATAAAAGTTAAATTACTTAAATTATTTTTTACTTTGTGTATTAGAAAAAGATATATCATGTTGGTTTAATAGTACTATTTAAATTTTTTGTGCATTAATTATGAGAGAGGGCACAAAATAAATTATATGTACTATAGATAAAAAAAATATTACCTCTTCACTCTTTCTTTCCCAGCCAACTTCCCGGCCAATCCAAGAAATCAAAAAGAAAATCAAAGAAGAATTAAAAAGAAAACCAAGAAAGAATAAAGAAAACATGCGGGCCCTTCTTTTTGCTGTATCTTCGCCAGGTAACTGTCGAAGGGGGTGTTTGGCGAGGCTTGGTGATGTGGTGATAAGCTATGGCGAGCTAGTGGCGAAGGCCACATGATTTTGGCGAAGGATTTCGTCACCACACCGAGTGCTCTTATAAACGCTCCTCCTCATTCAAAATTTGAAAAAAAAACAATACAAAAAACGCAATGTGAATATATTAGTGAGGTTATCAATGACGTTTTCATCGGTACACTATGGTGGTACTATTGGTACCCAGCTTTGTTCTTGGCGTACGAACAACGCTGGTCACCAAGATCTTTTATTTTCTGATAAGAACCATACGCTAGTGATTATTGATATATTGTAGTAAGATTCTTGACTTTATATTGAAATTTAAAACACATATGTGAAAGTTGAAAATGAAAGTAAATGGACTATTTTCATATATGAAATTAACAATGACTTAATATAGTCAACAGACTTATTTTCATTACTTAGTGTTTTAAATTATATTTTTATATTAAATTATAAATAAATATTATATATATGACTTGATAAATTCATTTTTTTTTCAATTAATTTAATTAAGTTATTATCAAACAACACCATAATGTTTGTTAAGTATAAGAGGGTTAGCTATAGTAACACTCTAATGGTCGTTGGTCGACGTTACTATACACTGGTTGCATTTTTCCTAACGTCATTGACCCTGGCGTTGCTAGAGCAATGCACGTTAAGGGGTGTTTTAAAAAAAAAAAGTTTTACCCCTTCTCTCCCACAACATCTCTTTTGTTTTTTTCCTTTTCGTCCCCGTTTAAAATATTTAAAACTCGCCTACCTGTTTTGTAACGGCTATATTATAAAAAAAATTAAAAACAGCCTAACGGCTAGTTTTTTATATAAAAAAAATTATATTTACCCCATATACCACTACGATATACAATAACAACCAAATCATAAACTTTTTTTTATCAAATACATATCAAATTAGCAAAAAAAATGGCTGACTACCCTCAATACGGGTTCGTTAATATGATGAACGAGGTTTGTGCCGAAAATTCTTCGAGTCAAAATCCACCCTATACCGGCTTTAATTCGTTCGAAGCATATTCAACAACATCAACAAGAACAACAACAAGCTTTCCTTCGTTGGCAACAATAACAAGCCATGAGCATGTTCTAGACCCGCCATCATTCACGTTTCAAACCAATGAGCACAAACAAACCAATTCGTGGCAAAAAAAGGTACCCGAAAAAAGAAAATGACAAAAAAGGTAAAAGCGTTGCCGAAGATGAGCCGATTGTAGCGAGCCGTTGGCTATCGGTTGAAGAAGAATTGCTAGAATCGTTTTACATTGCCGTTTCGGAAGATAACAATGTTGGGCGAAGTCAAAAGGGTGATATGTTTTGGATTCGAGCGACGAACGTGTTCAACGATACAAATTTCCAATAACGTAACAAGTATATGATAACTAGCAAATGACATACTTTGAATGCCAATTGCCAAAAGTTTAACGCCTCTTTCAAACGGGCCAAACGTTTAGGAAAAAGTGGCGAGAATGATACAGATGTGATGGAACGGGCTCACTCGATTTACCGTGACGAGCATCGAGGGATCTTGTTTACTCAATTAGACGCTTGGGGGGGTTTGAGAAACCATAGCAAATGCGACGCACCGGACCCGGTTGACTTAACCGGAGACGTCTCCCGGGCAAGCTAAGAGACCCTATTCAGCCATGATGCAAGATCAAGGTTGTCCGACAAACCATGGTCCGCCAAAAAAACAAGTCCGACGCCACGAGGAACACGGGTGGAAGTAACTTGTCCCAATTCGAGATGTTAATGGAGAACTAACTTCGTCTCAAACGGGAAGACGTCGAAAGGGCTTTCGATGTGCAAACCGAAAGACCGCACACTTGTGCGTTTGGAAGAGTTGCGGTTTTTAACTACCCCGCTCGGGTTTGGACGAGGACGATGCCTATTGGATTAGGAAGCAAAAACAACTTATCCGGGCGAAGATGAGTCGAGATTTGGGCGAATATAATGGGGCCGGGACATCTTTAGTTTTTTTTAATTCATAATGTTTTTTTTTAATTAGGTAACTTTTTTTGGTTTGTTTTTTTAATTCGTAGGTTTTTTTTTTAAGATTTTTTTTGTTATGTTTTTATTATTCCTTAATGTTTTTTTCGCAATCTTAATTGTATTTTTAAATTATGAATGAAATAGGTAGTTTATTTAAAAAATTATTTGAAGAGGTTTTTATAAATAAAAAAATAATAAAAAGTGGGGTTGGTTAGTATTATGATTAAATAGGTTGGTGTTATTTGAGTGTTATGCTAATGTGACGTTAATGTGACAGTATTTTTTAAATGTTATGATGTTACGATACCTACTGCTTTAAAGATGACCGGCTTATAATACGTTATAAAGATTCATGATGCAAAAAAGTAAAGAAACAATCGAAAGATGAGGGTAAGGATTACGACGAACTACACGGACTAATGACGTACAGAAATTAACCCTTTTGTTTTTCTACATGTAAAAGTTATGGCGAATATTGATTGGTTCGAGAAGCAGAAGAGACCTCCCCCGATGAAAGACAAACGGAAGCCATACCACGTCACACGAATTATTATTATTATTTTATTTTTTTTGAAAAGACCACACGAATTATTTCGCCATATCTATTGTTAGCTATAAAAGCCCTTGACCCACCGTGCCTCTCACCCTTAATTTTTACAATATCTTATACGTAAAGAGTTGGGCTATTTTACATTTTTTTTAATAAACATAGAAAAAAACACTAATGATATTTCATTTATTATCAAAGATTAAATTTTATAAAACAAAACACGAAAACTATTTTTGTTAAAATATCAAAAAATTGCAAAAGATGAAGGACTACAATTATAAATTTGACAAAAAATATTTTATCAATAATGATATTTCACTAGTGATAAAAATAATAAAATATAACTAGTAATAACATAATGAAATATCACCAGTGATATTTAATAAATATAGTTATGATGTACTAGCACCAGTGATATTCATTAATTTATCACTAATGATATTTTGATTTTTTTCCACTAATAAAATATCACAATTGATAAAAATCAGTTCGAAAACTTTACAATTTTAATCACTCCGTTTGATTTTTGAAACTTTTGTATTTTTTGGCAAAATTGATCCTTTCGCGTTTTTCTAAATCTTAGTTAAATCTCTACTTTTATATCAAACTAAAATGAATGGTAGAGAATTATCCATTTAATTGTAAAAAATAATATTTCATTTAAACTTTTGTTGATACATAAAAGATAGAAACAAATAACAAAAGATATTATGTATTCAATTATTCATATCAATTTTCAATATTACACATTAAAAGGATTTATATTAAAGTAATATTTCTTTTTAATCTGTATTTTTAATATTTATTTGTTTAGATATTATAATTTAATTATTTACTATTAAAAATATTTTAATAAATAAATAATTAGATTAAATTTATTATATTACTCTTATTTATAGTTATTATTACAAAATTTTAAAAGATTAAAATAATTATTTAAAAGTAAAACATTTATTATCTTAAAGAGTAAGAAAAAACAATAATAAATATCTTTCTTTTAATTATGTGTTTCTTTTAGGAGCAATAATTTTGAGATAAAGAAAGTATTTAATTAATTTTTAACTCCACAATTGATCTATTAAAAGTTTAAAACCTTAATTATAAAAAGTATTTCATAACGTATAGTTCTTAGTCAGGTCATGAACCCGATCCGCGGGTATTACCTGCATTTAATCCAATAAGCATGGGTTGAATATAGTCTGTCTTTGGGCTCACGGGGCTCAATGAGCAGTTGCCGCACCTGGTTGTGGGCGGCCCACGCCCTGGCCGTACACGGATAGGGTCGGGCGGAATCACAATCTAAATAGGATTGTGATTCACCTAAAGTAAGAGGATATTCACCCTCTTTGTTTAGAAGATAAAGATCATTACCAATATGGTAATTATCTCTTGCTTGGGGCTCAAGATTTGGTAAGCCCAACTAGGATTTTACCGCCTATATTAGGAATCATTTAGGTTCCACAAAGGTACGATCATCACAATATTCTTACCCTCACCGATTATCTTAAACATAAACTGATTACTTGCTCTCACGTCGGAGTCTAATCATAAGAAACAATCCCAAGGTTGGTCTAACAGCTTGTTGTTCTTTAGTGTGCAGGGTCTCGTTAGAAGTTCACTCGGTACGAGAGCCGGAGTCCCAAACACCCGAATTAAGCCTAATTCGGGTTAGGCGACCATCCGTGTGACCATACACTAAACTCTCAAGAGCATGACTAAGGGCAGTCAGTTTACGGCGAACCAAAAGAATCCAGGAAAGAAGACGTCGACATAGGCACACATAGGCTCCCCTCACTCGACCCCTGGGTCGACCAGTGGTGTAAACAGCCGAAATGTATCAAATCCGGTCCCAGGAGGATTTAATTCTTCATCCAACACCCTAGCACCAACATTGGTGGTAAACAACCCTGATCCAGGTTCATCGCCACCTCCTCCTCAAAAGGACGTACAAAAACAGCCTAGTGTGGGAGCAAAAGACGACACGATTGTCCCTGTTAATGAGGTAAACATCGAGGACTGCGTCAACCAAAACTTTGACGCCCTTGCTCCCCTCATCACTGCGAGGATGAAAGCTGATCAACGAGGAAGCTTGTGGTCTCGGATCATCTTTAACGATGTACCTAACGGCACGCTGATGCGTTCTCTTTGTGATTACACAAGTTTTAAATTTATACACGGATTTCCAAATAAGCTAAGAACACATGGGCAAGTATGACCTTTCGTTTGTAGCTAGCTTGTTATGGTAAGCCGAGGTCGTTCACTAGGTTTTGGGTGTTTTGGGTGTTTTCGGTTGTAAGGAATCTAAGTAACAATGTAATGTTTGTGGTAAAAATGGTTGTCACTCCCACAATTACCATATAAGTAACAATTAAGCAAGTAATAAGCAAACAAGTAACAAGTAACACTAAGATGATGATTAAGCTAATAACTTGAGAACAATAATATTAAAGACAACACTTGCTTGGATTAGTTCATAACATTTGGATTATTCATATGAGGATGGTTTTGATAAATTGATTACAAGTAAAGAAGATGTTGGTCACAAATTCCAATCTTTGATTTTAAAGTATATAACCCTCACGAAAGATCATACATCCATGAAATCAAGCATTAAGACAAATAAACCAATTCAAGACTATGTTTAGTTTAACAAGTTTGATTCACGGTCGTTTCACAAAATCATTAACAATCACACTTAAGTTCCATTGCATAATCATACAACTAAATAAATGGTCAATACAATAGATAATCATCTATAGACAAAACGATTATAATTAGTTGATGAATGAGAACCCTTTCGACCTATGAAATCATCAACAAATAATCAAGTATGATAAGCAAATGAAATAGAACTTAAGCACAATTGGATTTCAAACATAACATGAAATTTATCAAAACAATTATAAAACATAAACAATCCTCATGTCACAACTTCATCGAAACAAGTGTTTATGAAACTACTCCATGATCATATTAATCAAGAACAAACATTCAACATATGATATAGAGTTCAACATCATGAAGGTAACAAAAGTCTACCCAAAGTATGATTACAATAAGTTAATGAAATGGAAGAATTTAGAGCAATCCTTAAGCCTCCAATTGACTACAAGTTTCGAACCAATGGTAGGAATTTGGGGTCTTTCGGGTTATGTATTTGGAAATTCGTATTTGAGAATTGAGGCAGGTTTTGGAGAGGTTTGGTGAACATTGGTGGTGATTTAAGTATCAAGAAACACTACCAATGATAAGGGTAATGATTCCTTAGAGTTTGACAAGGTTATTTTGATGATTGGAGCTTCAAAAACGTCACTTTTTGGCATACCAATATTAAATCCGGGAATGGGGACTTTCACCAAGGTTGGGAGAGTTTCCTTGGTGAATAATGGAGTTGGTTATGAAAAGTATTCAAGTGGTGAAGTGATATGTTACAATGACCCCATGGGTCTTATTTATAGTGGAGTTAAGGCCTTGGTCATCAATACATGAACTTGGAGCCAAAGAAATAAACGTGTAGCCAAAGGCTTTTACTTGGTGGCAAAGTACTTCTAGAATGCTCCATAGAAACTTCATGTGTTTTCTTCTCAAGGTTGCATGAATGTAGACAACAAAATCTGCCAACACAAAAGTGGGTGGCAACTTGTATTCCGCCAGTGGCAACTTTCAGAAATGTTGGTAGTAACTTCCATGTTGAGCGACTTATACTTGTCTGGATTCCTTTGTATATGCATGAATCATCATTTATTCTTTCTTTCTTTGTCTTTTCTTGTTCTTAGCTAACTAACAACACAAAACACAACTTCACACATATATGAGCTAAATAGCTCGTTAGTATAACCAAAAACCATGCAAAATATATGGATAACGCTCAAGAAAACATGTTGGATTTGGGCGTTATCAAATCCCCTCACACTTAAGTTTTGCTCGACCTCGAGCAAGGAAAAGAAAAACTTTGCTTGCCCTCAAGAAAATAAAAGAAAACTAAAGTTATAAACAAAATACCTAGGTTCTAAAAGAAAAGAAAAATTTTAAATTTTTATAAAAAAAGTTCTATAAAAAATTGAAACTATTTTTGGTTTTTATAAGAAATGACTAAAGGTGCAAACCCCTCACACTTAAGAGGTTTCTTGTGCTCAAGCAAATAAAAGAAGAATATTTATTTATTTATTTATTTGGATTTTTTTTATATTTACGAAATCGCTAAAGGTGCAAACCCCCTCACACTTAAGAGGTTGCTTGTTCTTAAGCAAGTAAAATAAAATACACCCCACATGGTGCATAAAAATGGTTAGAAAAATAAGATGCAAATCTACAAAGTACAAACAAGACTAAAACAAATAGCGTGAGCATCAAGTGTAGACATCTAAAGAGGACTTTTATTCGGCTTACAAGGCTAAGGCTTTGGGTTAATGGGTATGGATAACACATGTGATATTTTTTATATGAGAGGTGTCACGAATATACAAATTAAAAGTCTAAGTCCCATGTTGCTAGTTACCGAACAAATTACAAGCCCAAAAATGATCATAGCTACAAGCTTTATTCAACACATATATATCACGTCTTAGCACATTGGCTAATCGATATCCAAACTTACTTCGTCTTACTTCATCTTCATACTTTATTATAGCTCATTAGCTATTTTTTCATCACTTTTTTGTACTTTTTTTTTCGATGACTTATTTTCTTTTTCTTTCTTTTTCTCATCCTCCTCTTTTTTTTATTTTTTTTTTCAACATACATCACATGCTCACACTTCCACACACCACAAAAAATACAAATAGAAGCGTGCACTCTCCATCTTTGTTGGAATGGCACACACACATAGAGAAGTGTCGCATAACTAATAATCATAAAAAACGATCCACCATACCATGCAACTAGCAACCCACCATTTAGACTTCGACATGGGTTAGGCTAAGGTTTAAGTTTGTATATATATATATATATATATATATATATATATATATATATATATATATATATATATATATATATATATATATATATATATATATATATATATATATATATATATATATATATATATATATATATATATATATATATATATATATATATATATATATATATATATATATATATATATATATATATATATATATATATATATATATATATATATATATATATATATATATATATATATATATATATATATATATATATATATATATATATATATATATATTTAGTGTTTGAACAAAAAAGAAAAGAATGGCTCAATGGGTGTTCTAAGGGTATCTAGCACTAACGAGAGTGCTAACAAAAAGGGTTAATTTGGATGGTTAGCTAATGGATGCAACTACCTAAAAAGATGTAAACGGAAAAGGAGATTTGGGTTTTATTTCTAAGGTTGCCTCTTTGTCACGCATATACACTTTTTCAAATAAGTGTGATCTCACTAAAAATCTTATTATTATTTTTTTAATTTTATTTTATATATTTTTTTATTTTTAATTTTTTCGTGGGAACGATTATTGAAATATATTTACAAACAAACGTGTGAGAAAAAACAAATTAAATCCTAAGGGCAAACAAGTGTACAACTCTCCTTTATTTTTATTTATTTTGTTTATATAACAAAAATTGGTTTCGTTTTCCTATTTATTTCTCCTCACACTTAAGTTTTGTATTGGACCCAACATTAAAAATAAAGTTCAAAGCATGAAAAGTGAGGAAAATAAATAAATAGTCCAAGAGAAACGAAACTTCCTGGGCTAAGAAATTGCAATTGATCTCCATGTGATAAGATGCTACACCATAAGCTTGTGAGATCAATCGGTTCTTGATACTTCATTCCTTCTCCATGTATTCATCCTCCCTTATCTATTGCTGCATTTATTCAAACAAAACACATAAAACAAAACAAACAAACAAACACGCAAGCACACATAGATATATAAAATAACTACTAGCAAAGTACACTCCCTCACACTTAAGATTTTCAAAGTTAGAAAAATACTTTTGGGGTGTACATATTTATTCAAAACACACAAAATTAAACACACAAACAATCAAATCACGGGTTGCCTCCCGAGAAGCGCTTGATTTATTATTGAGTCGTTAGCTAGAATCTTTCCCTCGGTGTTAGGATTCTTTGATGGTACGGTTAAGATGGGGAACTTTGGTTGGGTGCCATTGATTTTGATAATTATCAACATTGAACCGAAGCAATTCTCCATTTATAGTCCAAACTTTGAAAGGCTTCTTGGGCACACCATTGTCGTCATTCTTTATCATTCTTCTACTTCTAACGCCATTCATTGATTTTAACTCCGCGTCATGAATTGACATTATATCATGTTCATACGTCTTCTCCTTTTTGTATGGAATATGCACGGTTCAATCCTTGGGAAAAGTTGAGTTAGAAATGATAGGTTTCGGTTTTGGCACGGTTGGAATAAGTTCTTCTTCTTCCTCAATAAAAGCAACATCACCCTTATCACCCTCGTTTCGGATAGAGGGTATTTTATCTCTTGTTTTGGTGTTGGTGATATAAGGAAGGGACTTGGTTCATTTTATGTCCTCTTCTACATAACTTAAGTGTCTATCCAAGTGTTCGATTATGGCTGTATGGTTTCGGAACCTTAGATTGATTTGAAACTGTAAGTCAACCAAACTGTTCTTGACACGTTCATTTTCTTCCGTTTGTCAAGCCATAAATTCTCTCATCATCTACTCCGTTGAGGTTTCGGGTTTTTGGTAATATTGGGATGAGTATGGCGTCACATCTCGCGGTTGAGGTTGAGGAAGGGGACGGTTCGGGTTTAGGGTAAGATAGGAATGTGAATTCCTCGAATTTTGGTCGTGATATCCTCGGTGATATTCTTGGACATAATTCACTTCATGAGGTTCACACATCGGCGTGTCATCTTTCATGGTGGTTTGCGAGTCGTGATCGTTTCTACGATCGTCTCACATATCTTTAAGTTCATTCCTTATGATTAGGAATTGGGAATCGATAAGCCTAGCGAGAGCTTCGAATTTCTCCATCAACACGGTGTGATCGGAGACGAGGTTGTTTCCACTGGCGGAAACAACGGTTTTAGGATAGGTTCGTGATGGTTGAGTTTTTACGTCTTTTAGGAAAAAGAGCGTAATTAGGGTAAGTAGTAACAAGTGATTTAGGAAAACCACGAGTTATGACCCAAAGTGGGGATCGTTCTCAAGGAGGCTAGTGTGTTGTGTAGAGAGATGATTAACTTTGTGATTATATTTATGAAAAGAGAAAATAGAAATGAGGTAAGAAGAAAATGACGGTTACGATGACGAATCAAACTAAGACGAAAAGGTCGTACACGTAAAACCGTAAAAAGTACCAAAATTAAAAACTTATCCTAAAAATTCCTAGAAAACTGCAATAAATCCTAAATAATGTAAATAGAGTTTACAAAAAATCAAAAATCACTCAAACCTTTTATTTAATTAAATATTAATTTTTTAATGCTAATTAAAGCCCAAAAAATCAATTTAATTAACAAAAAGCCCAAAATGATATTTTTTCAATTGTAAACCTCTAAAATGACCTAACTTAATTTAAAACTATTTTTGAAAATTTTAAAATTAATAAAAACTCTTTAAAAACAATTAAAAACTATTAAAACTTAAAATAATTATAAAAATTAATCTAATGACAATAAAAATATTCTAAAAGTTGTAAAATTCCTAACTTAATGTATTTAACCTAAGAAAAATATAAAAACTTGAAAAATCTAAATTTTAATTTTTAATAATAAAATAATAATAAAATAATATTAAAAATCCAAAATTTATAAAAAATTCTAAAAACTTGCAAACTAGCTTAATTTAACCTAAATAAACAGAAAATGAACTTGAAATTACAAAATACCCCAAATGGGCCTCCAAATGGGCCAAAGTCCAAAACAGACCCTTATTGGGCCAAAATAATCCCAATAAGAAAAATATTTATAAAATGACCCAAAAGATCCTATCTGACTCAAAATTTGATTATGAACACAATTTTTCAAAGGCCCAAAAGCTGAAAATGTGAAACAAGCTGGCTTATATCAAACAGCTTATTCTTAATGGGCTTTTTGGCCCATTAAGCTATAAGCTGATGCCATAAGCTCAAATTAGACACACAAGCTTCTTTTGAGTTACTTAAGACTTCTGTAAAACGAAATTTGAAAAAATCCAAGGAATAAGCCTGAAAATGCAATAAGCAATCTACACAAAACGACAAAATAGTCGTTTTCGAGTTCTAGGCTATCCCAAGAGCTGATTCAAGTTTCAAAAGCTTTTAAATGACTTAACTAAGATTAATCAACAAAAAGTTTTCAAATAAGTTCACTCAATAAGCTGAAATAAGCAAATAAGCACTTTTTAAAAGTCAACTTTAAGAGTTTTCTAGCAAAAAGTCAAAGTCAAAGTCTAATAAGCTCCAGTTCAAACAAATGGGTCAAATGAGGAAGATTGATCACAAAAAATAAGTTGTTGTAGGTCTAGATAAGCCAATATGGCTTATAAATAAGCTAACTGAAAATTAACACTAGAAGGGGCTAGTTTTGGTGTCTAAGCAGTGGGAAAAGTTTCCACTGCTTGACTTTCTTGACTTTTTGTCTTTATTGACTTTTTTGGAGATTCAAGTTACACAAAGGCACCCAAATGATCAGTGGATAATAAGGAGTCAGTAACAACAAAGAAATCACAATCACTAACAGCCAATTAGTATAGTTAAATCAAAACATCACAAGATCTATCACATACATGAACAAATAAGCAGTTATGGTTCAATAAGCACTTATAGGACAATTCAGCCAGCCAAACTTCACCAAATGCATACACAAGCAATAATAAACTTAAATGAACAAGTCTAAACAGGTTTCATGCAATGGTACAAAGTATTGATCAAGATTCAAGCACAAGAAGTTACTGATGAACACTAACAGAAGCAGTTATGAACACTTGCCGATGTAATTGACCAACAAGCCAAGTTCAAACACTCAGATCTATCACATATGTTGTAATAAACAATGATTTAACAACTTTTAACCCTAAGCATGCATATATTGTAGATATTACCAAAATCTTAGGCCAAAAACAGTCAAATTCAATGAGATATAGCACAATGTTTGATTTGAGGTTTTAAACCCAATAACTTGCAGCAAATAGCACTCAACCAAGTATATTGCAGATACAAAGCACAAACACAAACTTTTAACAACACAATAGCAACTTATGAATCTAAACAGATAATCCCAAACACCCCTTATCTTTTTCAAATCAATTTAAAACAAGTATAAGTGTATTTCAAGACCACCCAAGCCCAATCAAACACATTAACAAGTATAATATGCAGTATTGAACAAGATTAGACCACAAATTCAGCAAGAACACAAGTAGCACACAAAATCACCAAAAATCCAACTTTTTATCAGATTTTGAGTAGAATGGTGTGTACCTCATGAATGTACATCCACACCCACGAATTTTGAGCTTATGTGCTAGCAAGAACAAGCACAAGCTTCCACAAACAACCCTGCTAAGATTCAACAAGGTTAGAAGCAATATATAAAAACCACAAAAATGAAAATCCTTGATTAATGCAACCTTAGTTCCCCACACTTGATTATCCCCAAGTTATAGGCTTCACCACTGATGAGATGGCATTTATACATGATCTCATCGTTCTTTTCGGGCTTTAAATGCATAAAAATGTCATAAAATACCATATATATGCTTGTGTTTGTTTACTTGTGTATTTTAGGTATGGATATCGTGAAAAAGACAAAAGATCACAAGTTACAAGGAAAAACGGACACGAGAAACGAAGCCGTACAAAGAACCGGGCCTTAATCATGGAATTCTCAACAAATACCCTTGGAGACTTGAAGACAAACAAGATTGATCCTCATTTATTGAAGAAATGACACTTAAAACCCTTGTATATTCATAATTACAAGTTTGGTCCCTTAAGTTTGTCAAAATTACACAAATGGTCCTTCAACTTTGAAGAAATGGCAAGATTAGTCCCTCAACAAATCCAAACTGCCAATAATGGTCCCTCATGAAGATTAAGATACATTGAAGACCTTGGAAGGTCAACATTGTCCAAAATCAGCCCTTGCAATATTCAAAAATGTCAAATATAACCCTTGAAGCACTTTTTATAAAGTTTGTGCCAAAAATGACAAATGGTGAAACGTTGATACATGTAAAATGGGCGCTGATAGAAGTTTGCATCCAAGTGACAAAAGAAAGGAAGAACAAGGGCTGAACTTGTGCAAATGAAACTTTCAAACACGTTTTTGCGCCAAACAACATAACACTCCTACAAAACGGATCAAAGGACAACTATTCACCTTTTACCAACCCAGAAATTACACCAACTTAAACATAGGGTAAATCCAAATTACCCAGGCACACGTTTGATTCACATGTGCAGAAACCTATCCCACACACAAAACCCTCATCTCCACTCACTATGGACCCCACCCCAATACCCTTTCCACCAATCAGCAAGCAACTTAGCCTCCAAGTCATGTGACGTGTCAAGATCAACAGCCCACAACATTTGCTTCATTCCAAAGCTAAAATGAACAGCCTTGATCAAATTGGACAGCTCAAAATCAGAAAACGTCTAGAAGACCTCAAGGGCACATTTGGGAATTCACTTATAGGGTTTATGAATAGTGTTTAGCCAGGCATTTGCCTATAAAAGGAGACCTCAACATGTGAGAGTCCCTTTGTTCCAGTTTTAGGCTATTAATCTTTGTAATTCCTTTTTAAGTTAAATAAAATTTGAATTTCTGAAAATTTGAAATCTCTTTTTGATTTAGTTAAAAGTTTGGTGTTTGAGTAGCCTAATTCTGAGTTCCATTTGATTGTGAAGGCCTACCTTAATCTTGTGGTTAAGGCACGTCTTGTTTCATAAGGTTTTTAAGGTTTGAAAACCTTGAAATCCTAGGTTCTGTTTTGGTTATTTTGTGTACTAACCCTTGACCATTAGCTATAAGCTCTTACAAGCTTGTTGACACCAAGCTTGTGAAGGGATTAGAGCCCTTGGTTGAGTTGTTTGCTGTTTGTGTTGAAGATATAAAGTCCTTGAGGTTCTACTTTGAACCATCAACCAAGGCAGTTTGCATCATCTTCATTGAAGTACCTTGGTCTTGTTCTAGTTGTTGAACAAGGCCCAAGGAGCATTGCTGGCCTTCCTAGGATGTTGTGGAAGGCAGGTATAATCTCTTGTTAAGATTCCCCTAAAAATTTCATGTTTATGACTGTTTTTGATTTGGTGCTTTGATTTTGAGGATTGGTGTTTGTGCTGGTGATTTTTGAGTTTGATTGTGTTACTTGCTATTGTTTAAGTGTTTTTGATCATTAAAATCAGTAGGTTATTAGTTAAAATCAGAAGTTTGTTTGATAAGTGCTTGATTAAGGGTTGTTTGGGATTACTGGTTATCAAGGCCTTGTGGCCTTGTGCCCTTGGTTCTTTGGGTTTGGGTGGTCTAAACAAGCTCTAATATACAAGTTTTAATCATTGGTTAGCTTTCTGAAAGTTTGGAAAAGAGATTTGGAGTTTTGCAAAAATCTGATAAAAGTGGTTTTGAATTTGGTCAAACACATCAGATCCAATAACTTTTTTGTTAGTTGGATCTAAGGTCTGAAATCAGGTTTGGGAATTGTTTGGGTGATAAGCTATTTACTGGTTATCTGCTTGTTGAATTTGGTGGCTTATTGTGTTTTTTATAGCTTATCAAAGTCTGCTGAAGTGGTCATTTGCATCAGCAAAGTGACCACCTCATTTGGTGTTGCATTGATATTTCTAGCATTAGGATTGTTGTATTGTTGCTTGGATCTTATTTGTTTGCTGCTTGTGAGGATATTTGGCTATTTGGATTGCTTTGTTCATAGCTTATAAGCCCACTGGCTTATTGGCTTATTTGTGCCAAAATACATCAAGTTTACCCAACTGGTAAGCCTTGATTCACAAGGTTTGCACTCAAACCTTGACCAGCAGGGTGAAAAACAAGTCCTTACACTTCATTAAGTCTGTCAACGCCTACTTTGTTCCTGTCAGCGTTTGATTTCTACTTATCAGCGTTTGACTTTTGGTCAAACTTGGTTTTCAGCTTATTTGAATCTGTTTTGCTTATTGGTACATGCAACAACTTAGTTTTTGTAATAGAAATCATTTTTCTCAGCTTAATATCAAGTCTGGAAGTTTACAAGTCTTTTGGTTAAGCTTTTGCTAGAAAACTAGCTTATTTGGCTTTTTCAGCCAGCTTATTTGCTCCTACAGCTTATTCTACTTGGCTTTTTGTGATTTTCTTGATTGATTATTCTTAGTTAAGCTATTTGTGAGCTTTTGCAACAAACCAGAACTTCTGAGGTGCCTTATTTCTCAAACCCGACTATTTTGTCGTTTTGTGGATTTTTGCTTTTCTATTTTCTAGCTTATTGAGTGAGCTTATTGGAAATTTCTTTTGACAGATCTCTTAAGCATCCAAAAAGAAGGTTGTGTGTCAAATTAGAGCTTATGGCATTAGCTTATGGCTTAATGGGCTGAAAAGCCCAATAAGAATAAGCTTTGTGTTTAATAAGCTGTGATAAGCACATTTTCAGCTTTTGGGCCTTTAGAGTTTTGTTCTTAGAATTAAATTTTAAGTCAGATAGGGCTTTTCCAAGTCAATTGGGCCAAGTTTGACTTTTTGGGCCCAAAAGCCCATTTGTGTTGACTGAATTTGGATTTGGCCCATTTGAGGGCCCATTAGGGGTATTTTGGTAATTTTACTATTTTCTGATTATTTAGGTTAAAATAAACTAGTTTGCAAGTTTTTAGAATTTTTTATAATTTTTGGATTTTTAATATTATTTTATTATTATTTTTAAAATTTCTCTTTTTCTAACTTTTTGCATTTTTCTTAGGTTAATTACATTAAAATAGGAATTTAGCAACTTTTAGATTAATTTTATCACTTTTAGATTAATTTTTATAATTAATTTAAGTTTTAATAGATTTTAAATCATTTTAAATAGGTTTTATTAGTTGTAAAATTTCTAAAAATAGTTTTTAATCATTTTAGGTCATTTTAGAGGTTTATCAATTGAAAAATCTTTATTTGGGCTTTTTGATAATTTATTTGATTTTTTAGGGCTTTAATTAGCATTTAAAAATTGAATATTTAATTATTTAAAAGGTTTGAAAAAGTTTTGATCATTGGTAAACTCTTAGTTTATTATTTTTGATTTTTGGTGAATTTTTGGTAATTTTTAGAATTTATTTTAATTTTGGTAATTTTTAAGGTTCTACGTTTTAACTTTCTAATAGTGATTTTTAGTTAATTTTTATTTTTACGACTTCGTCATTTTCTCTTCTAATCCCCTTCTAAACCAAATATTAATCTCAAATCTTGTACATCTTAGTCACACACATATACCTCCTTGGGAAACGAACTTAATCGGGTCATTAACACTTGATTTTTCCTAAAGTCGTTTGTTCAATACTTACCGCTCATATACGCTCTTTTGTTTTCCTAAACAAGAGGTGTATTTTACCACAATCACTTTGGCGCCGCTTCCGGGGAGGTGTGTCGTGATTAATTTGCATTGTTGTTTTTAATATTAACCAAATAGTATTTGTATTAGTAGAACTCTACTAATACGTATTATCGGTTTTCTTGGTTTTTCTTGTACAAATATTATTAATATATTGTATTAAGTATCACAATAAATTTACAATATCTCCAAAAGTGTGAAAACACAACTTTAATTGGGATTTGATCTCCTAATTATTGTATTCGAATCTCAAACAAAAAGAAAAGGCAAAAATAGATAAATACTTTCGTGAAGCTCGATTTTGAAAAATACAAACTATAAGGTGGGTATAAGGCGGGTATTATAAAATATACCCTAAGGAAAAAGGCTCTTAAGTGCTTCGCGCCGCCTCGTTTCCCCGCTTGCTTGTGAGTATTTTGAGATTGAAGGCTAATCGAGGGTTTTGCCGCCCAAAGTATTGTTACGTATACTATATTTGCTTGGTTTTCTTTGTGATTAAACCCTCTTGAACAATTTGGTTTTCACCAAAGTTCTAAAGTCATTCGAAGGCGTTCACTCCACGTGATCGTTTTCATTCCTTTGAGGCTTCTTTAATCAAGAGTTTGATTCGAGGAGAGATTTTGTAGATTGTTGTCTACGAAGATACACCAAAATCCAAAAAAATTAAATATCATCACAAACACAAAAAAAATTGAAAATTCACAAAACACCCAAAAATAATCTTCTTTGCTCACCTCCCATTCTTCGTGAAGTTTATGATCACTCGTAATCAAGCAAAACGAGCTCGTAAACGACTTCAAAAACAAGCCAATCAAGAGACGTTGATTGTTGAAGAACCTCCAATTGTTGAACCTATTGTAGAACAAGAAGTCGTCATGGCTAATCGTACTATGATGGAGTTGCTACAAGCACCCACCGAGGGTTTTGGAGAGGCTATTGTGATTCCCGCCATCCTTGCGGAGAATTTCGAGATTAAGACGGGTTTAATGTCGATGTTGCAAGCAAATAAGTTTAGAGGTCATGAGAAAGACAACCCGCATTACCACATTAGGAATTTCAACCGTCTCACCGCCACTAGCAAATTTAAGGATGTTCCACGTGACGCCATTAAGATGATGTTGTTTCCATACTCGTTGGATGGACCCGCAAAAATTTGGCTCGAGAAAGAACCGCCAAATTCGATTTTGACATGGGCCGATCTCGTTTCTAAGTTTGTGAACAAGTTTTTTCCACCATCTAAAACAACACACTTGAAAAATGAGATTTCACGATTTGTGCAAAGAAATAATGAAAGTTTTTCAATGGCATGGGAACGATTTAAAGAAATGTTACATGAATGTCCACACCATGATTTTACGGAATTGCATCAAGTGGATACTTTTTATAATGGGCTTAATGATCATGAACGAGATTATTTGAATGCCGCCGCGGGTGGTAATTTTTTGTGCAAGACGACAAATGAGGCTTTACAAATCATTGAAAATAGATCTAAGGTTTATAACCCTCGTAACACACCGAGTGTTGCCAATATGGGTTCGTCATCTTCGTCACAATCGTCTCGTAGAAATAACGCCTTACATGATGAAGCTAATAAGGAAAATCGGTTTTTTGATAGATTTGCTAATCTTATGTCCCATTGGAAGGCTCAAGAAGCTTCCAATTCCGCTTCGGTTAAAGCGGTTGCTAAGAGTTGTTTATCTTGTGGGGGAGCTCATGATCTTTCCGAGTGCATTACCGCGGATGGTAACACTTCGAGTGCTTATGTAGCAACGGGAACTTACAACCAAAACGGTCAAGGTTCCCGTCCAAATCAAGCTCCACCAAACCAAAATGTTAACAATTATCGAAACAACAACCAAGGTAATTACCAAGGCAACACACGTAATTACAACAAGGGGAATTATCAAAGTGGGAATGGACAAATCTCTAATCAAAACCAAAACCGTGATTTTCAAAACACTACACAAGGTTTTCAAAATGCTCACACTAAAAATTTGCAAGGAGAATTTTTGGATTATGCAAAAGCAAATGATGCTAAATTTGATAACATGCAACGTGAGATGATTAGCTTAAGATCCGAGTTGAAAAACGAGCTTAAAAATGAACTTGCAAATGAACTTAAAACTCATGCAAACAAAATGGAAGGAAATGTCCAACGTCTACAACAAAACCAACAAAAGATGGAATTAGGACAACATGAGATTAAGCAAGAGTTATTAAAAGCGGATGCTAGGCAATCAAAATTTGAGGACCGAATGGCTAAGATGTTTGAAGCAATCATGTGTAAGCCCTCTTCTTCGGGTGGTCTTCCTAGTGATACCATTAACAACCCGAGGGGAGAAATGAAGGTTATTACTACACGAAGTGGTAGAACTTTCAAGGAACCAATCTCTCGTCCAAGTACTTCTACGGAGAAGGAAATCGAGAAAGAACCCGAGGTGATGGTCGAAAAGGAGCACATTACAATCCCACGAAGTACCGCTCATACCACACCTACGGTTGAACCAATACCAATTGTGGAACCCGAGTTTCCAAGGCCGTTGCCTAATGACCAACCCACACCACCTTTACCCTACCCTTCGAGACGTAACAAAGAGAAAGCACAAGAACGGAACAATTATCAATTTGAGCTATTTATGAAAATGTTTCGTGATCTACATTTTAACATAAGTTTTGCCGACGCTCTTATCATGATGCCTCGATTCGCCGCAAACTTCAAAAGTATGCTAAATAACAAAGAGAAGTTACAACAATCGTCTAGTTGTTCATCGGTTTTTCTTAGCCGCATACCACAAAAAGTCGGTGATCCCGGTAAATTTTTGATTCCGTGTGCTATTCAAGATATGGAGGAATGCTACGCCTTGGCCGATCTTGGCGCTAGTATTAATTTAATGCCTCTCGAGATTTTCAAATCACTTTTGCTTCCGGCTCTTACTCCTTCGAACATGTCTATCGAGATGGCCGATCATTCTACGATTTTAGCATGTGGAGTAGCCGAGGACGTCTTTGTTAAAGTCGGAAAGTTTTACTATCCCGTTGACTTTATCGTTGTAGACATTCCTATCGATCGAAAAGTTCCTCTCATTTTGGGTCTTTCATTTTTGGATACATCAAGAGCACTTATCGATGTTCATGCTCGAAAAATCACCCTTCGTTTCAATGAGGAAGAACTTGTCATCAATGCAACACAAAACTCCAATCTTTCTCATGTCTATTCTGTTGCAACTTTAAACCATGGTGACTCAACCAATGTCGTTTGCAAAGGATTTTCACCAAAAGTTTTAGGAAATGTCGCCAAAAACAATTTACCATTTCCTCCGCCGATGGAGGTTATGAGTGTAAAGCCTACAAAGAAAAAACCGTCAATACTTGAATCGAGAAATACTTCACCTCACCACGAACATTCATTCTTGAAAAGTGTTGATAAGTTGCCGGTTTCTACGAAAGATCTTTCGGATGATGAATATGTTGACCCCGATGGGGAGGTTTTCTTCGTCGATAAACGTTTTGAGAACTTGCCACCTCCAAAACCAAAACGGTTTCAAAATGTGAGAATTTTTAGTGTAACTAACATCGTCTTAGAAACACCGAATATTTTCGACATAATCAAAAAGGGTTTTCATAAGGAGAGTTCAAAAGATAACAAAGGAAAAGATCTTAAATGTGATTTAATTGATTTTTCTACAAATCTAACTCCGTCATCACCACGTGTTTTGAGTGCTACAAGCTCGTCTACTCCTTTTGACGATGCTTTGTGTGGTTCTAGTATGGGGGAAGCCCCTTATGTTCCCTCATCCTTGTCCACCGAGGACGAGATATTCGATCCCGGAATTTCATATAAAGGGAAATCTCGGTCTTCCACCGATGCAATAAATGGAAACAATATCTATTTGCTTGGTGCGAGTCTACCTCGAGTAGCTCAAAAGTTTGTCTTACCAATTGTCTCACACTTCTACTTCTCATCTATTTTCTTCAAACTCTTTGAGTTTATGGCACATGTTGAAGTGGCGTTAAATTGTTTTTCCAATGAAAACGAGAACGCTATTTTCGACCCCGGAATTTTGCATCATCAAAGGACTTAGTCCTTTATACAGGTTGCTTTTTGGGCCTTGTTCATCATGTAAGCCCCACCAAAAATTGACCACACCATGATTATCCCTAAATGATCACATTTATGGGGATTCGAGTCGAGCTTTTGACTCGGTTATCAAAAACAAGGTGCCTCGTGGGGGAGATCCCATGCTTATCTTTTATGCTCACTATTCACTAATAAGGGGACTTGTACCCTTTCAACTCGTTGTCTCGTGGTTGTTTGTGGTTGTGTTATCTAGATCATCATCATCTACGATTGAAGACTCTCGTGTTCGTTTACGTGAGCCTCCATCGTTCGTTTGAAGAAGTTTTTCACGATTCCATGACATATCCTTTATTGTTCTAACAATTATCTTTTAGCATACTTAATAAACGGCTTTAGATATATTGTTGATCACCCTTTCCATGCTAGATCCTAAACATTCGACTCTTCGTCTCTAGTATGGGGGTGCTCCACCTTAAGACTCGAAACATTGAGGACAATGTTTACTTTTAGTATGGGGGGGTGAATAGATACTTGCTTTGCTACGCCCTTACGCTTTCCAATTTTCAATGTTTTGTTTTCTTAATAAGGCTAAAAATGGCCAAATTTTAAAAATTTTCTTAGTTTTCATAAGTGTTTTTAAGACACGAATGTATATTTTCCGTTGGGTAGAATAAGAGTTAATTTTTGACTTGATGGGCATTTGGAGCCATTTACATTCCTTAACTCGCTCAATTCAAGTTTTGCTAGACTTTTATATAGGAAGCTTTAAAACGCGAAAGTCTTAATTCATACTGGTTAAGAACAAGAACTTTTCGCAAGTTCCTATAATTGATTCTAGAAAGTCACTTATCAAGGGAACTATAAAACGCATTCTCTAAACTTGAAAAAGTCCAAGAAAGTGCAAGATCCTATAGGTGGCTTGAAAACCCAAAACTTTGATTTGATATAGTCTTAATGAAAGCTAATCCAAATTTGGCTTAATTTTGACTTGCATGGCTAAGTATTCACGAGTTTCTTTAATTAGAGGTCTTTATATAGTGAAGAACGAGAAATGATAGAGTTAGACAAGTGATCATGCTAAACGTAGAACATGAAAGTGTTCTTTCAAAAACTCATATGTTTTTAATTGTGGCTTTTTCTTCCCATAAGATCAATGCATTAGGAATAAATCATATTTGCAATAAGTAAGGTCGTACGATTTGAAAGGTTACTTAGCCTCTAGCGCAAGATCGTTTAAAAGTTGCTCGGGGTTGAATAGAGTTCATAGCCAAGGCATAACTTATTGAAGCGGGACGCGAAGATTGGCGATCATCCAAAAAGGCCCTAACAAGGCATGAGGAGCTCTATTTTTGCTAAAGATCCAAAGATGATGAGAAGTATCATTATTCCTAAATCAATATAAAGGATCGAGACACACGACGAGAAGCTATTACTCCCCTAAAGAATGGAGAAAGTCTATCCAAAAAGACCCTAACAAGGTATGAGGATAAATATATCCAAGTCCGAAAAGGAGGCGGATCGTTGTATATCAAAATCCAAAGTAAAGATTAAAGAAAAATGATGAAGTCGTGGTCCTATATGAAGAATCTCTCAAAAACGTCAAGTGAAGAAATTCCAAATATATGAAGAGAAGACCATAATTTCAAGAACGTCTTCCCAAGATTTGAAGTATGAAGTACATGCCAAATATCGATCCGAGAAAGGTCTCAAATCGTGAAACGAGTTATGCCAAGATATGAACTTAAGGAGATACACGAGAAGCCGTTTTAAAAGATTTTGTCCTTCGGCTAACTATTGATCAAATCGTGCTACTTTGCTTTCGGATTAATAACTACTCAAATAAGTCAATAAGAATCACTTGTGATCCATGACAAATAGATAAAAAATGCTAGTAACCCATTTTCTTTTATAATAACTAGGATTGCGGGGAGAAAAAGTATTACACAATTTGGACGTATGAGTAGTGTTAGCATTGTGACTTGTACCAACAATGATCTTGTTTTTGCACTTGGCATGGAATGTATGACAATCAAGGATGACGAAGTTTACTCTAAGGGACATTAACTTGTTTCTATTCTTTGACCCTAAAAGTCGCTTTTTGTGATGAAAATCATACATTATGTCTTTTCACATCATCGTAGTATGTTGCAAGTCTTTTTACTCTTCAATAAAGGTTAATAAAATTGAACTTTGGTGATGCTTAGATACTTTATTCTAGCATCGCGTGAGGGCACGACAATGGCTTAGTATGGGGGAGTGATGAGATGGCATTTATACATGATCTCATCGTTCTTTTCGGGCTTTAAATGCATAAAAATGTCATAAAATACCATATATATGCTTGTGTTTGTTTACTTGTGTATTTTAGGTATGGATATCGTGAAAAAGACAAAAGATCACAAGTTACAAGGAAAAACGGACACGAGAAAAGAAGCCGTACAAAGAACCGGGCCTTAATCATGGAATTCTCAACAAATACCCTTGGAGACTTGAAGACAAACAAGATTGATCCTCATTTATTGAAGAAATGACACTTAAAACCCTTGTATATTCATAATTACAAGTTTGGTCCCTTAAGTTTGTCAAAATTACACAAATGGTCCTTCAACTTTGAAGAAATGGCAAGATTAGTCCCTCAACAAATCCAAACTGCCAATAATGGTCCCTCATGAAGATTAAGATACATTGAAGACCTTGGAAGGTCAACATTGTCCAAAATCAGCCCTTGCAATATTCAAAAATGTCAAATATAACCCTTGAAGCACTTTTTATAAAGTTTGTGCCAAAAATGACAAATGGTGAAACGTTGATACATGTAAAATGGGCGCTGATAGAAGTTTGCATCCAAGTGACAAAAGAAAGGAAGAACAAGGGCTGAACTTGTGCAAATGAAACTTTCAAACACGTTTTTGCGCCAAACAACATAACACTCCTACAAAAACGGATCAAAGGACAAGTATTCACCTTTTACCAACCCAGAAATTACACCAACTTAAACATAGGGTAAATCCAAATTACCCAGGCACACGTTTGATTCACATGTGCAGAAACCTATCCCACACACAAAACCCTCATCTCCACTCACTATGGACCCCACCCCAATACCCTTTCCACCAATCAGCAAGCAACTTAGCCTCCAAGTCATGTGACGTGTCAAGATCAACAGCCCACAACATTTGCTTCATTCCAAAGCTAAAATGAACAGCCTTGATCAAATTGGACAGCTCAAAATCAGAAAACGTCTAGAAGACCTCAAGGGCACATTTGGGAATTCACTTCTAGGGTTTATGAATAGTGTTTAGCCAGGCATTTGCCTATAAAAGGAGACCTCAACATGTGAGAGTCCCTTTGTTCCAGTTTTAGGCTATTAATCTTTGTAATTCCTTTTTAAGTTAAATAAAATTTGAGTTTCTGAAAATTTGAAATCTCTTTTTGATTTAGTTAAAAGTTTGGTGTTTGAGTAGCCTAATTCTGAGTTCCATTTGATTGTGAAGGCCTACCTTAATCTTGTGGTTAAGGCACGTCTTGTTTCATAAGGTTTTTAAGGTTTGAAAACCTTGAAATCCTAGGTTCTGTTTTGGTTATTTTATGTACTAACCCTTGACCATTAGCTATAAGCTCTTACAAGCTTGTTGACACCAAGCTTGTGAAGGGATTAGAGCCCTTGGTTGAGTTGTTTGTTGTTTATGTTGAAGATATAAAGTCCTTGAGGTTCTACTTTGAACCATCAACCAAGGCAGTTTGCATCATCTTCATTGAAGTACCTTGGTCTTGTTCTAGTTGTTGAACAAGGTCCAAGGAGCATTGCTGGCCTTCCTAGGATGTTGTGGAAGGCAGGTATAATCTCTTGTTAAGATTCCCCTAAAAATTTCATGTTTATGACTGTTTTTGATTTGGTGCTTTGATTTTGAGGATTGGTGTTTGTGCTGGTGATTTTTGAGTTTGATTGTGTTACTTGCTATTGTTTAAGTGTTTTTGATCATTAAAATCAGTAGGTTATTAGTTAAAATCAGAAGTTTGTTTGATAAGTGCTTGATTAAGGGTTGTTTGGGATTACTGGTTATCAAGGCCTTGTGGCCTTGTGCCCTTGGTTCTTTGGGTTTGGGTGGTCTAAACAAGCTCTAATATACAAGTTTTAATCATTGGTTAGCTTTCTGAAAGTTTGGAAAAGAGATTTGGAGTTTTGCAAAAATCTAATAAAAGTGGTTTTGAATTTGGTCAAACACATCAGATCCAATAACTTCTTTGTTAGTTGGATCTAAGGTCTGAAATCAGGTTTGGGAATAGTTTGGGTGATAAGCTATTTACTGGTTATCTGCTTGTTGAATTTGGTGGCTTATTATGTTTTTTATAGCTTATCAAAGTCTGCTGAAGTGGTCATTTGCATCAGCAAAGTGACCACCTCATTTGGTGTTACATTGATATTTCTAGCATTAGGATTGTTGTATTGTTGCTTGGATCTTATTTGTTTGCTGCTTGTGAGGATATTTGGCTATTTGGATTGCTTTGTTCATAGCTTATAAGCCCACTGGCTTATTGGCTTATTTGTGCCAAAATACATCAAGTTTACCCAACTGGTAAGCCTTGATTCACAAGGTTTGCACTCAAACCTTGACCAGCAGGGTGAAAAACAAGTCCTTACACTTCATTAAGTCTGTCAACGCCTACTTTGTTCCTGTCAGCGTTTGATTTCAACTTATCAGCGTTTGACTTTTGGTCAAACTTGGTTTTCAGCTTATTTGAATCTGTTTTGCTTATTGGTACATGCAACAACTTAGTTTTTGTAATAGAAATCATTTTTCTCAGCTTAATATCAAGTCTGGAAGTTTACAAGTCTTTTGGTTAAGCTTTTGCTAGAAAACTAGCTTATTTGGCTTTTTCAGCCAGCTTATTTGCTCTTACAGCTTATTCTACTTGGCTTTTTGTGATTTTCTTGATTGATTATTCTTAGTTAAGCTATTTGTGAGCTTTTGCAACAAACCAGAACTTCTGAGGTGCCTTATTTCTCAAACCCGACTATTTTGTCGTTTTGTGGATTTTTGCTTTTCTATTTTCTAGCTTATTGAGTGAGCTTATTGGAAATTTCTTTTGACAGATCTCTTAAGCATCCAAAAAGAAGGTTGTGTGTCAAATTAGAGCTTATGGCATTAGCTTATGGCTTAATGGGCTGAAAAGCCCAATAAGAATAAGCTTTGTGTTTAATAAGCTGTGATAAGCACATTTTCAGCTTTTGGTCCTTTAGAGTTTTGTTCTTAGAATTAAATTTTAAGTCAGATAGGGCTTTTCCAAGTCAATTGGGCCAAGTTTGACTTTTTGGGCCCAAAAGCCCATTTGTGTTGACTGAATTTGGATTTGGCCCATTTGAGGGCCCATTAGGGGTATTTTGGTAATTTTACTTTCATTTTCTGATTATTTAGGTTAAAATAAACTAGTTTGCAAGTTTTTAGAATTTTTTATAATTTTTGGATTTTTAATATTATTTTATTATTATTTTTAAAATTTCTCTTTTTCTAACTTTTTGCATTTTTCTTAGGTTAATTACATTAAAATAGGAATTTAGCAACTTTTAGATTAATTTTATCACTTTTAGATTAATTTTTATAATTAATTTAAGTTTTAATAGATTTTAAATCATTTTAAATAGGTTTTATTAGTTGTAAAATTTCTAAAAATAGTTTTTAATCATTTTAGGTCATTTTAGAGGTTTATCAATTGAAAAATCTTTATTTGGGCTTTTTGATAATTTATTTGATTTTTTAGGGCTTTAATTAGCATTTAAAAATTGAATATTTAATTATTTAAAAGGTTTGAAAAAGTTTTGATCATTGGTAAACTCTTAGTTTATTATTTTTGATTTTTGGTGAATTTTTGGTAATTTTTAGAATTTATTTTAATTTTGGTAATTTTTAAGGTTCTACGTTTTAACTTTCTAATAGTGATTTTTAGTTAATTTTTATTTTTACGACTTCGTCATTTTCTCTTCTAATCCCCTTCTAAACCAAATATTAATCTCAAATCTTGTACATCTTAGTCACACACATATACCTCCTTGGGAAACGAACTTAATCGGGTCATTAACACTTGATTTTTCCTAAAGTCATTTGTTCAATACTTACCGCTCATATACGCTCTTTTGTTTTCCTAAACAAGAGGTGTATTTTACCACAATCAACCACACCTTGATAACTGAATATCAGGATGATATGATCAGTTTTATAGCCCAAGAATTCCAAGGTTTGAACAAGACTTAGCAAAATATCAAGAAAAGTGGAAAATGTGCAAACTTTTGCACACTCCTTTTGAAAACAGGTTTAGGATTCAAGATTAACAAACAAAGAACAATAACAAGCAGATAATATGATTGGCATTTGAGTTTTATTCACCAAATTCAAACACATTTCATTGACTGAATATATGATTTACAGATTTGTGAACAATGGAAAATTCAAGAGCAAAGATAAATGTACTCAGTCCTATGCCTTATATAGGCTACAAACTACTTGCTAAGAAGCTAAAAACGTAACCCTAAGCTTGATGAACTCCACAAAATGCCCTTTGTGTGTTTGAATATCTTGGATTCATGTGATGAAATTTTGGCAGTTTGTTGATGTATGAGCTGTTGGAATTGCATCAAAGGCTCAAAAGAAGCTTAAGTTTCAAGCTTCAATCTTGGACGTTGGATGTGGCAGGGGTTTTGGCTTCTTCTTCAAAGGGTGGGACAAGAGGGTTTATCATGTGACAATGGGGTGATGTGGCAAGGGTTTTGAGAGTTGGGATATGATTAGGACTAGTTTAATCATAAATCTGGAGCATTTGGTGGCCTAATTACAAAAAATTAGGAAAACCCAATTTTGATAAGAACATGAATAGTGCAAGTTTTGATCTGTTTGGGTTTTAAAATCTTGTGTTTAGCGCGTTTTAAATAAACTAATCCCAGATTAGTTTAAGTAGTTGTGAGTGGATTGGTGAGGTGGATGAATGGTGGGAGGTGATTGGTGGATTTTGGTGAGTGGGGCACGTGTCACCCCCTCACTGGTTAAGGTAACTATGCTGTCTGCCATGATTAACCCTTCTACTCTTTTCTCTTTGTCATTTCAGCTTAAAACTTCATCAACGCCCAAATCCTTTGTAACAACTTTTGCTTTTTCACACTTTTGCCCCAAAAAGTTTTATAAAGTGATTTCAGGGGTATTTCTTGCCATTTCTTGATTCTTGAAAGACTGATTTGGCATTGACTTGTCTTGTTGACTTCTTGGAGGACTGAAAATGACAAGTCTTCATTTTTGAGGGACCATTCTTGCCAAGTCTTCAAAGTCAAGGGTCCTTTTTGCAATTTAACATTTTTAAAGGACCAAACTTGTAATTTCTTGTAACTTGAAGTTCTTCATGGTATGTTTGACTTTGAGGAGGATTAATATTGACATTTTAGTTTTGTTGAGGGACTAAAATTGCTAATTCTTCAAAGTAGAGGGCCCTTTTTGCAATATTGACAAACTTTAGGGACCAATCTTGTAATTATGAAGATACAAGGGTATAAAGTGCCAATTCTTCAATATTGGAGGACCCTTCTTCATAAATCTTCAAATCTTCAAGAGTTTTCTTTGGAAATTTCTTCATTAGGGCTTGGTGTTGATCCCAAACTCAGATCGATTTAGCTTTATGTATACGAGATTAGATCAAGTTATACACTTAGAGAAACCTTTGTATATGTATATGATAATCTAAGTGTTATGCAGAATTAACACTTAAACAAGAACACAATGATGTAAACAAACTTTCACTTGATTAATGATAACAAACTTGCTTACAATGTAAGTGTTTAACGTATGAAAACTTATGTTGAACAATAACCTAAAGGTCTTCTTTTATAGACATAAGAAGCCTTGTACAATAATCTACGTATCAACTATTCTAGGTAAAGATAAATATAGAAAATACATTGTTGTTCCTATCTTTACTAGAAGTAATCTAGAACATAATAAACGCGTAGATCATATCCTTCCATCAGTGCTTATCTTCAATGTATCAACGCTTGACTTCTTCTTGTCAACGCTTGATCTGTCAGCGTTTGTTTTCTTCCTATCAACGCTTGTTTTACTCTTGTCAGCGCTCAAGTAGACTGGCTATAATTTATTCCCAACAATCCTCCCCTAAACTTGATATCTACTCTAGTAATCAAGTTTCTGAATAAACATTAAGAACTAGGAGGAATCTTACAAACTTGCTCATATTGGTAATAAATATGTCTGATCAAATCTTTGGCTACATCACTTGAATAATCAATTTCCAGCTGTGTAGTCTTCATCTTCTCCAAGACTTCCTTGGACATGGAATATTGAGCATCTTCAAGAAGATACTCAGCAAACTTTGTAGAACTTAAGTAATATACACCAGCAGCTGAATACAAACGCCATTGAAGACCACTGAGGTCATCTTCAAGATCCTTCCAAATAAAAGGATCTTCATCTCTTGGTCCACACATTCTCTTGAATGTTGACCACAGTTTTATTACATTGACTGAAGTGGGATCTTCAGTCTCATACTTGGCCTCTAACAACCTTCATAGGTCTACCAAGTCTTCTCTATCAAAACTTGCAAACAAAGATATAAGAGTGGTAAAAGTGTGAACCTCTTTTCCATACCTACCAATCTTCCAAAACCCACAATCATCTTCTTCATAGCTTATAATAGGGTTTCTGGAATCAAGTGGTAACACTTGTACCATATCTGAAGCTTCCAATGGTGAGAGCTTGAGGCTCCTTCTTATAACAGCTTCACTTGGATTCAACCTATCCATATCTTTGGGAAACTCAAGAGGGACTCCCTTCTTCACAGGTCTGGGAATAATCATTGCCTTCTTAAGCTCCATTTCTTCTGCAAGTTCTTCTTTCCTTTCATCAGAAAGAAGTCTTAGAGTGTTTTCTTCCTACACTCTTACCCAAATGGGATAAGCCTTGAACTCCAACTCTTCAAATGTCAAAGCAATCAATTTCTTATAAGTCCATCCTGTTCCATGACATCTGAGTAGCATGTAGTACAACTCCCTTCTATCCCTTCTCAACATTGAGAGAACATTGCTAGCTCTGTGTCTCAGAATTACTTTGTAGTCCTTTTGTACTCTTAGAAGAATCTCCAAACCCCATATCTGGTCTGAAATAGTCAAATGTGGATTCTCCATACACCTATCTTCCCAAGCATGGTACATCTGAACAACTTCTGGCATATCAAAATCAACCTGCAATTTCAACTCATTCAGCTTCTCTTTAGCCAACTCATCACCATACTCAAGCCTTTCTGGTTGTTCTATAATCATTACACTTGAGTCTGAACTGGCTTCATCACTTCCTTCTTGTTCTTCTGAAGTGACAACAAAAGGTGATTCACCCACCTTCTTTCTTTCTTGTTCCACAATTTGTGTAGCCAACCTTCTATCAAACTCAATTTGTGCTGCATTCTTTGGAACATCTACTTCTACCATAATACCTTTACCCTTATCTAATGTATCAATGGAGGGTAAGGTAGATGGTAATACCTGTGAAGAAACCTCTTTGATGATGAATGGTGCTTGGAATACATCAACCTCATCTGCAGGTCTGTCAACGCTTAATTTTGTTTTGTCAGCGCCCAAGATACTCATGTCAGCGTTCAATTCTTGCTTATCAACGCCCAAATTACCTGTCTCAGCGCCTCTTGTAATTTCCTCCAACATAGTTGTAAAAGACACATTTAAGTTTGTAGGAGTGACTAGAGACGTATCAAAACCTAGTTGTTTCTTCAAACTTGTTAGGGCCTCAGCAACACCTAAAGATTCACCATCATGGGAGCCCTTATCACTATCATTTATCTGTTCATCCTCCCCTTTGGAAGATTCCTCCATCCCTCTCTGATGAGACGGCTTTTATACATGGTCTCATCGTTCTTTTTGGACTTAAAATGCATTAAATATCATCAAAATACCCAAATATATGCTTGTGTTTGTTGCTTGTGTAATTTAGGTACGGATATTGAGAAAATGACAAAAGATCACAAGAATCACGCAAAAACGAACACGGGAAACGAAGCCGCACGATGAACCAAGCCCTAGTGAGGAATTTTCCAAAGAAAACCCTTGAAGATTTGAAGAATATTGAAGATTGGTCCTCCAAGTTTGAAGAATTGACACTTTATACCCTTGTATCTTCATAATTACAAGTTTGGTCCCTAAAGTTTGTCAAAATTACAAAAAGGACCCTTAACTTTGAAGAATTGGCAAATTTAGTCCCTCATCAAATCTAAATTGTCAAATATGGTCCTCCAAGAAGTCAACCAACAAGTCAAAGCCCTAAAGTTTGAAAATATGTCAAAACCAGTCCTTGGAATGTGAAGAAATTGCAAGATTAGTCCTTGTTCCTATAAACTACAACTTGAAGGACTGAAAGTGCCAAACTGGCAAACTAATTTACAAAGGAATGGAAGTTTTTGGCTGCTTATTACAAATTGAAGAAAAGAAGAGAGTCTAGGGGGCAAACTTGGCCAGACAAGAACTCCACCCCAGCCATTCACAACACGCCACCTCACCCCACTCAACTCCATCCTCCAATCAAAACCTACCATTCCCCCACGTCGGATTCCCACTCATAATTTAAATATAACTGATTTTAATCAGTTATAGTTTTGGGGGTAAACACGTTTTTGAATATTAATCACCCTAATCCCAAATTAAACTCCACTGTTTATCTTTCCCCACCCTTATAAACCCTAATCACCAGATTATTTAAATCAAGGGGGTTTTGAGATTAAGTTTCCAGAATGAAGATTAAGCTCATCTTAAACCCATCCCACATCCCAAAACCCATCACCATCCACTCCTGGGTCCCCCACGTGGCTCCCCTGCTACTCCAAGACAAAGTGTGCCAGCAAATCAACGAACCTTGTGATTTTCGTGTTGGCTAAGGGTCCTTGGACGCACCAGATCATCTTGACAACTGCCATTTCACATGGAGCAGTCACATGAATCCAAGACCTCAATTCAAAATTGGCATCTCAACAGCATATTCCAAGAATCGACCAAGGGTACAATTGGGAGTTAGCAATTAGGGTTTTATCTTCTAGAAATTTCTTTGTAAGCCTATTTAAGGCATTAGGGTTTCAGCATTTTTTTTTGTTCCAGTTTTTGATGTAATTTTTATTTTTCTTTAAATTAATGAAAAAAGTGTTTTTACTTACATGAAAACTGTGAACCATTTACTTTCCAGCATTTAAATTCAAAGTTTGTTCAATCTCTATTTAAGTTTGTGTTTTAAAAAGTTTTGAAAAAGGGTTTTTAAGTTTCTGATTTGAAGCAAGTTCTTGGTAAGAACTTGTGTGTTGATTTGGTATTTCCAGTTTCAATGCATTGTGTTAATGCTTTGATGAATATCAATGATAAGTTTTGAAAGGATTTAAAAAGGATTTTTAAGGAAGTGAAAAGAAACAGAATATTGGATATTGCTTGCATCTCTTTTTTCTGATTTTCTTCTCAGGTTGTTAAAGGAGTTGATCAATGTTCAGCATACATCCGAATGTATATGGAGGTGGTTATGCAACCACTAGAACCCTGGATGTAGGGTTCTAAGGTAATTTTCTTGTTCCCTTTTTGAAATTTCAGAAATAATTGCAGTTGTATGATCTTGTGGGTATAAGTGTTATTTGTTTGATAAAGCTGGTTGATTTGAGTTCATTTGAGTGTTTATGCATGTTTGATGCTATTAGAATCAGTTTGTTAGCTTTTTAGAAGGTTTTGGTTTGAAAAAAGTGTGAAACAAAAATTTAAAAGGGTGTTTGGAAACAAGTTTTAGCAGGGTAGTAATTAGGATTAATGATTTAAAGAGGTGTTAGAGCAATTGGATTAGGTTGAGTAAGGTTGTTTGATAATTGTGTTATGATTTGGTGCATGTTTTGAGCAAGATTGTGTGGTTTAAAGTGAAAAGGTTGCAAGCAAAATCTGCATGTTCACTATCTGCTTGTTTTTCTTAATTTTGGTGCATGGTTGTGTGAAATCTGTTGAAATTTAGGCTGTTCTAGGGTTGGATATTGTTTGTGCATCATTTGGTGAAGTTGTGTGCCAAGTCTTGTCTGTTGAATCTCACTAGGGTGCTAGTTATTAGATCATAAGTCCATAGGTCTAGTAATTTTACATCAGAAACTTGAAATTGCCCTATGTGCTTGATTTTTGATCAGTTTGTGTGCTAGGTGTTTTGTTATTGCTTGTTTGTGACTCCTTGTGCTTCAATAAGCACAAGGGTGCCTTTGTCCAAAGAAATCAACACCAAAGAAGCACCACAGCCAAGTCCTCTTGGTTTCCAAAGTTTACAAGTAAACATACTTGTTCATCAGTAGTATACCCAGACCTGGTTGCATTTTTCATTGATTCCAGCTTAATCTTGATCCATTTTGTATTTTGTTTGTGTTTTTGTGTTCAATTAAGTTACTGGATTAAGTTTTTTTTAAAAAAAAAAAAGAAAAAGAAAAAAGTTTTACAAAAACCACTAGCCTGGCTTCGAACCCCTGACCTCTCGTTGGAGGGTTCAGAGTCCTTACCAGTGTGCTAGCTTTAATCTTGTGTAAAGATGGGCAAGGCCCAATACTTAAGGAGATTGTGTTTTGGCTTATCTAAAATAAGCCGTGACCTTTTCAGCTTATTATAGCTTATTTATTAAGCTTCTTGGCTTCTTTTCATTTTTCCTAGGCTAGTAATAGGTTTTAGGATTTTTCTGTTCAAAAACTTTATTTTTCCTTTTATTTAATTAATTTTTAGGATTATTTTTAGTTTTTAATTTAGAAAGTCATTAAAAAATATTAACCAGTAGTAAAAAAATACAAAAAAATAGTCTTTAGGTTTTAATTTGTATTTTTGAGGTTTACATATAAAAAAGTTTTCAAAAACTTTAATTTTAGTTTTTTTTGGCAACTTTAAAAATTAATATAAAATTAATTAAGAGGTTTTAGAAACTTTAATTTACTTTTTCTTCTTAGTTAGAATATTTAGGATTTTTGAGAATTTTTTAGAATTTATTTAAGGACTTTTTATTTTTTGGAATATTTTAATATTATTTTATTCATAAAAAGTCAAAGTTTTATTTTTAACTTTTTTTCATTTTTCCTAGATTCTAGACATTAAATTAGGAACTTTTTCACTTTCCAATTAATTTTTAGGCTTTTCAATTAATTTTTAGAATTAATTTAAGATTTAATAGATTTTAATAGTTTTTAGGAGATTAAAAATAGTTTAAATTGGTTTTAAAATTTTTAAAAATAGTTTTTAGTTTAATTAGGTCATTTTAGAGGTTTACAAACTATAAAATCTTGTTTAGGGCGTTTTAATATTTAAAAGTGATTTTTAGGGCTTTAATTAGCATTAAAAAGTCATTATTTAATTAATTAAAAGGTTTTAGCAAGTTTGGATTTTTTGTAAACTCTTAGAATATTATTTGGGATTTTTAGTAATTTTTAGAAATTTTTAGGTTAAAATTTTAATTTTCGTCGTTTTTACGGTTTTACGTTTACGCCTTTTTCGTCGTAGTTTAATTAGTTTTCGTAACCGTCTTTTCTTTCCTTTCTCATTTCTTTTTCAATTATCATAATCACAAACATCATAAATCAACTCTTAACACAACGCACTTGCCTCCTTGGGAAACGAACTTGCTTGGTCATTGGTGCTCGGTTTTCCTAAACCGACACTTAACGCTTACCTCTTTTTGTGTTGCTTTGTTTTTCCTAAAATAAAGTATATACAAAATCACTACAATCATTTTGGCGCCGCTGCCGGGGAGGCGTGTTGTGTTTTGGTTGAACCATTGTTGTTTTCTATATTAGCCATAAATAGTATTTGTATTAATAGCACTCTATTAATACGTATTATCGTTTTTCGATTTTTGTGTGAATATTATTACTATATTGTATACGTAGAACAATAAATTTACAAGTACTCCAAATACGTGAGCAATCACAACCTTGATTCGGGATTTCATCACTCGATCATTGTATTCGAATCTCAAACCAAAGAAAAAAGGCAAAAATAGATAAATACTTTCGTGAAGCTTGATTTTGATAATACAAACTATAAGGTGGGTATAAGGCGGTTGTATTTCACGACCTAAAGGAAAAAGGCTCTTAAGTGCTTCGCGCCGCCTCGTTTCCTCCGCTTGCTTGTGCGTATTTGATTTTGAGAGTGAATCGAGGGTTTTGCCGCCCAAAGTATTATTAAGTATCATATATATTTTCTTGGTTTCATTTGATTAAACCCTCTTGAACGATTTGGTGTTCCACCATCGTTCTAAAGTCATCGAAGGCGTTCACTTCACGTGTTCGTTTTCATTCCTTGAGGCTTCGTTAATCAAGAGATTTGATTAGTGAGGAGATTTGTAGATTTTGGTCTACTTAATACATTCCAAAAAAATCCAAAAAAAAAGTTAAAAACAATCAAAAACCACAAAAAAAAATTGAAAAAGTAAAAACACCAAAAAGAATCTTCTTTGCTCGCCTTCTCGTTGTACGTGACGTTTATGCAAACTCGCTCTAAAGCAAGACGTGCTCGTAAACGAAGAAACAAATCACTCACTCCTACTAGTGAGGACTCTCCTATTGACGAACCCATTGTAGTGAAAGAAGCACCCATGGCTAATCGAACTATGATGGAGTTGCTTCAAGCACCCACCGAGGGTTATGGAGAAGCGATTGTGATTCCCGCTATCCTTGCGGAGAATTTTGAGGTTAAGACGGGTTTGTTGTCCATGATTCAAAACAACAAGTTTCGAGGGGACGAAAAGGACAACCCGCATAACCACATTCGCCAATTTAATCGTCTCACCGCCACATGCAAGTTTAAGGACGTCTCAAACGACTCGATTAAGATGATGCTTTTTCCGTATTCCTTAGCGGGGCCCGCAAAAATTTGGTTAGAGAAAGAGCCACCCAATTCTATATTGACGTGGAAGAATCTCGTTTCAAAATTCGTGAACCAATTTTTTCCGCCCTCTAAGACTACGCACTTGAAAAACGAGATTTCAAAGTTTTCGCAAGAGTTTAATGAGAGTTTTTCAACGGCTTGGAATAGGTTTAAGGAAATGTTGCACGAATGTCCTCATCATGGTTTTTCCGACTTACATCAAATAGACACGTTTTACAATGGCTTGAACGATCATGAGCGTGATTATCTTAATGCCGCCGCGGGTGGTAATTTCTTGTGTAAGACGGTCGAGGAAGCATTGGTAATTATTGAGAATAGGTCTAAGGTGTATAGTCCTCGTAGCACGTCGAGTGTTCGTAAGGCTTCGTCTTCATCTTCACCTAGTTTGTCACACAACGTTGATGCTTGCCAAATCGAGGCTAATTTGGAGAACAAGATTTTTGATAAGCTTAAAGGATTGTTAATTGAGTTTAAAGTTGGTGAACAACCCGCTCCCGCTACGATTAAAGCGGTTGAGGTTTCTTGTATGTATTGTGGTGGAGCTCACGATTATTCCGAGTGCATTACCAACGGTGGTAACACTTCGAGTGCCTTCGCGGCCGCGGGAACTTATAACCAAAACGGTCAAGTTCCTCGCACTAATCAATTGACTCCACCGGGTTTTTCACCAAATCAAAATGCTAACAATTATCGAAACAATCAAGTTGGTTACCAAAGCAATCAAAAGAACAATTACAAGGGTAATAACACCTATGGGAATCAAGGGAGTAGTAGTAATAGCCAATTGCAAAATCAAAATCAAAACCGTAATTTTCAAAATGCAAGTCAAGCTCTTCAAAATAACAAAGAACTTCCATTGGAATTTTTGAATTACACTACTTCAAATGATAAGATTATGGAAAACATTCAAGAGCAAATGGCTAATCAAGCTAAGGAGACGGCTAAGAATGCAAAGGAGTTAGCTAATTTCATTAAGGAAAATCTAGCCATGAGGAATGAATTGAAAAATGATTTTGCTAACCAAATTCGAGGTCAAAACAACAAGATAGAGCAAAGTCATGCTAGGCTTGAACAAAGAATTGACCAAAAAGCCGCTAGCCAAGATGTGAAGTTTAATAATTTTGATGCTAAGCTTAATGCAATTTTAGAATGCGTAATGGTGAACAAAGCCTCTACTTCGGGTGGTTTGCCTAGTAACACCGTTTCAAACCCGAAGGGAGAGATGAAAGTGATTACCACACGTAGTGGTAAGACACTTAAAGAACCGACTCCTCAACCAATTACTCCAACGGTGGAGGAAATTGAGGAAGAACCCGAGGTGGTGGTCGAAAAGGAGCATATTTCAAGCCCACAAAGTACCGCTCATGCCACACCTACGGTTGACCCATCACCCATTTTGGAACCCGAGATTCCAAAGGCTATGCCTATGCCCCAACCCACACCACCCTTGCCTTACCCATCGAGACTTAGGAAGGAGAAACGACAAGAGCGCGACAACTATCAATTTGAGCTCTTTTTGAAAATGTTTCGTGATTTGCACTTTAATGTGAGTTTCGCCGATGCCTTGGTCATGATGCCTCGATTTGCCGCTAACTTTAAGAGTATGTTGAACAACAAGGAAAAATTACACCAAAAGTCTAGTTGTTCGTCGGTTTATCTTAATCGCATACCTCAAAAAGTCGGTGATCCCGGTAAATTTTTGATCCCTTGTGCAATTCAAGATATGGAAGAATGCTATGCCTTGGCCGATCTTGGTGCTAGCATTAACTTGATGCCACTTGCAATCTACAAGTCGCTCAATCTTCCTAATCTTACTCCTTCACGAATGTCTATTGAGTTGGCCGACCATTCCACGATTCTTGCATGTGGTTTGGCGGAAGACGTTTTTGTGAAAGTGGGGAAGTTCTACTATCCCGTAGACTTTATTGTTGTTGACATCCCCACGGATCCTCAAGTTCCTCTTATTTTAGGTCGTTCGTTTTTAGATACGTCTATGGCTTTGATTGATGTGCATGCTAGAAAGATCACCTTACGTTACAACGACGAGGAACTTGTTATAAACGCAACTCAAAATTCTCAACTTTCTCATGTTTATTCCGTTGCTACCATAAACCTCGTTGATATGATCGACGTGGTTTGCGAGGAATTTTCACAAGAAGTTTTAGGGTTTGGTGATGAAGAAACTAGTGGCAATCCCACTATGTTAGATCCTATTCTTGATAATTCGACACCAACCTTCACTCCTTTCGAAGGTGGTGGTTTTACGTTGGAAGAATTCGATGTTCCACGTACTTGTGACGAAGACCTCGACAACTATGAGGACTTCTCGATTATCAAGGATTTTCTCAACGATTTCCCATTTCCTCCACCCGAGGAGGTTATGAGTATCGAGCCCAAATCTTCACTTGAGGAACCACCTATTCTCGAGTTGAAAGATTTACCTCCTCACCTCGAGTATGTCTATTTGGAGGAGGACGACAAGTTGCCGGTTATTATTGCGAAGGAACTTTCGAATGATGAAAAAACCGCACTTGTCGATGTTCTTAAGGACCACAAAGGGGCGATTGCGTGGAAGTTATCCGACATTAAGGGAATCGATCCCAAATTTTGTACACACAAAATATTAATGGAGGAGGATTTCAAGCCAACAATCCAAAGTCAAAGGAGGGTGAACCCCAAAATTCACGACGTCATCAAAAAGGAGGTCCTTAAACTCCTTGACGCGGGAATGATTTACCCTATTTCCGATAGCCCTTGGGTGAGTCCTATTCATTGTGTCCCTAAAAAGGGAGGGATGACCGTTGTGCCAAACGATGCCAACGAGTTGATTCCCACTAGACTCGTGACCGGATGGAGAGTGTGCATTGACTATCGTAAGTTGAATGAAGCCACTCGAAAAGACCATTTTCCCTTGCCCTTCATGGACCAAATGTTGGAGCGTCTTGCGGGAAACGATTTCTATTGCTTTTTAGATGGTTTTTCCGGTTACTTCCAAATTCCCATCGATCCTCGTGATCAAGAAAAAACTACGTTTACGTGTCCATATGGAACGTTTGCCTATCGTAGAATGCCATTCGGACTTTGTAATGCACCGGGAACTTTTCAACGATGCATGATGGCTATTTTTCATGATATGATCGAGAAGACGATGGAAGTCTTCATGGATGACTTTTCCGTGTTTGGTGATTCCTTTACTTCGTGTTTGTCGAACCTTGAGAGAATGTTAAAACGTTGTGAGGAAACCAACCTTGTGCTCAATTGGGAAAAATGTCATTTTATGGTTAAGAGTGGAATCGTCTTAGGGCACAAGGTCTCGAAAGCGGGGATTGAGGTAGATCAAGCTAAGGTAGACGTCATCGCCAAATTACCTCATCCCAAAACCGTCAAGGGAGTTAGGAGTTTCCTAGGCCACGCGGGCTTTTATCGACGATTCATCAAGGATTTCTCGAAGATTTCTCGACCCATTACACATCTTCTTGAAAAAGAGGCACGTTTTGTCTTTGACGAAGATTGTGTACGAGCCTTTGAGATCCTTAAGAGGAAACTTACCGAAGCTCCCATTCTTGTTGCTCCAAATTGGAACCTCCCCTTTGAACTTATGTGTGATGAAAGTGATTACGCTATTGGGGCCGTTTTGGGGCAACGTCATGATAAGCATTTCTTGCCTATTCACTATGCTAGCAAAACGATGACCGAGGCTCAACTTAAATACACTACAACGGAAAAGGAGTTCCTTGCCGTGGTGTATGCATTTGAGAAATTCCGACCTTATCTCGTCTTGACGAAATGCATAGTGTATACGGACCATTCGGCTATCAAGTATCTCATGGCTAAACAAGATGCAAAGCCGAGATTACTTCGTTGGATTCTCCTCCTTCAAGAATTTGATCACAAAATCATTGACAAAAAAGGAGCCGAGAATCTAGCGGCCGATCATCTCTCTCGTTTGGAAGATCCTCACCAAAGTGTTTACGAGCCCAAGGAAATCACCGAAACATTTCCGCTCGAGACACTTGGTGTAGTGAATTCTAAGCTTGATTCTTCTACCCCATGGTTTGCGGATTTTGCAAATTACCATGCGGGTAACTTCATCATTAAGGGTATGACAACTCAAGAAAAACGAAAATTCTTTCGTGATGTCAAGTTCTACTTTTGGAACGACCCTTACTTGTTTCGAACGTGTGCGGATCAAATCATCCGCCGTTGTGTATTTGGCACCGAAGCTTCTAATATCCTTAGAGCTTGACATGAGGGACCCACGGGTGGTCACCACGGTGCTAATCTCACGGCTAAAAAGGTGTTTGATGCCGGCTTCTTTTGGCCTACTATTTACCGAGATGCACAAAATCTTGTGAAGTCTTGTGATTCATGCCAACGACAAGGAAAAACCTCACAAAAAGATGAAATGCCACAAAATATCATTCAAGTATGTGAGATCTTTGACGTTTGGGGCATAGACTTTATGGGGCCGTTCCCATCATCTCGCGGTAATAAGTATATTCTTGTTGCGGTTGACTACCTTTCTAAGTGGGTGGAGGCGAAGGCCTTGCCCACTAATGATGCTCGTGTGGTAGTTAAGTTCTTGAAAAGTTTGTTTGCTAGGTTTGGAACCCCTCGTGCTATCATAAGCGATCGTGGAACCCATTTTTGTAATGACCAATTTGAAAGGGTTCTAAGGAAATATGGGGTTACACATCGTCTTTCTACGGCTTATCACCCACAAACGAGTGGGCAAGTCGAGGTTTCAAACCGAGCATTGAAGAGGATCTTGGAGAGATCCGTGGGGGAAAACCGACAATCTTGGTCGGATAAGTTAGACGATGCTTTATGGGCCTTTAGGACCGCTCATAAGACACCCATTGGGTGCACTCCCTATAAGTTTGTGTATGGAAAGAATTGTCATTTGCCTATCGAGTTAGAACACAAGGCTTATTGGGCCCTAAAGCATTGTAATGATGATATGGAGACCGCGGGAAAACACCGGAAAATGCAATTAAATGAATTAGATGAATTAAGGGACATTGCTTATGAAAATTCATTGATTTATAAAGAGAAAACTAAAAAGTTGCATGATTCTAAAATTAAAAACCGGGTTTTTAACATTGGGGATCAAGTTTTACTTTTTAATTCAAGATTGAAAATATTTTCCGGTAAATTGAAATCCCGTTGGTCTGGTCCATTCACCGTGACTCAAGTGTTTCCTTATGGGACCATCGAGCTAGCTCAAGATGATGGTCCTAACTTCAAGGTGAATGGACATAGGTTGAAGCACTACTTTGGTGGGGAAGTTCCATCCTTGAACTACCTTGACCAAGTCACCTTCCCCAATGATAATTAGTATTGAGGGGATCGAGTCGAGCTCATGACTCGGTAATCAAAAACGAGGTGCCTCGTGGGGGAGTCCTATGCTTATCCTATGTACATATTATCGCTTTCTTAGTCTAATGTAGCTTACGTGTGGGGATTCGTGCCCTTCCAACCTTTGTTCCTTGGTTGTTTGTGATATGTGGCTTTTAGATCATGATCTTCACGATTGGAGCCTCCCGTGTTCGTTTTATGGGAGCACTCGATCATTTGCTTTGGAGACATTTCTCAATATCCATGATATATCCTTTGATGTTCTAACCTTAGGTTTTTAGCACACTTCATAAACGGCTTTAAATTTAACGGTTACACCCTTTCCATGCTAGATTAGGCATTCGACTACGTCTCTAGTATGGGGGTGTTTGCACCCCTAGACTCGAAACATTGAGGACAATGTTTAACTTTAGTATGGGGGGGTGAATAGATACTTGCCTTTCCAAACCTTCACGCTTTCCAAAGTTTATCGTTTTGTTGCAAAATAAGGCTAAAAATGGCCAAATTTTAAAATTTTTCTCATGTTTTATAAGTGTTTGAAGACACGAATGTAGATTTTCCGATGGCGAGAATAAGAGTAATTTTTGAATCGACCGTGCGTGTTGAGCACTTAGCTTTGATTCCTTAACTACACATTAGGCTAAGTCTCTTAAATGAGGACGAGAAATGATAGGGTTAATTATAAGTTACTATGCTAAACGTAGAGTACTCGTATTCTTTCAAAAACTCATGTGTTCTCGTTGTTTGCTTATTCTCCCTTCGCATGTAAATATTTTTTGCTTAATAAATATTGACTTAGCGGTTTAGTTAGGATTGTTGGGTTTCTAGTCTTTTCTAGTAGCTTCCGTGTAATTAAATTGGGAAGACATTAAGATATCGCCAGCGTCACGGTTTTGAAGTATTGGCACCCGAATAATCGAAAGCTTCACCCAATAATAAGATTTCAAGTGCTCACCTAAATCAAGCAAACAATTTGAAGCCCCACAAGGCCTAAAATCTATGCAAAATTGAAAGTGAATCAAGCCTTAATCTTCGAAGCTTTAAAGATCCAAAATTTGCTTTAGCGTGAGGATATACGTCTTTCGCTAATAAAACCACCGATGAGGCGGATAATAAAAGGCAAGGCAAGACCGAAGTCATAATAAAAGCTTCATGGCGAAGTTGAATAAAAGATGGAGGTAAACCAAAGATAATAAGGCCCTTCCGTTAGGGGGCGTATAAAAGTCTTGGTAATAAGTCTCATGTTCAAAACCGTTATAAAACCGTGTTTATCGATTCTTCTTGTCAACTTAATTTTTTTAACATCGTTGTCTATTAGGAGGGGTTATTGATTTGATGGTCTTAGTTACACCGTTAGGACTCTATTTTTAGACCTAAATCTCTATTATCGCATAAGTCAAACAATGTATCCTCGTGAAACATTCAAGACATCATAAAATATAAGAGATACAACTTAGGAATAATGGGAGAATAAGTACGTGATTAGGGCATATGAGTAGTGTTACCATTACTAACTTATAATGACAATGATCTCGTTGCACGCTTAGCATGGAATTAGAGTGAAAATCGAGGACGATGAAATTATTTCTAACGAAGCATTCACGTGTTCTTATTCTATGAACCTAAACGTCCCATTTTGCGATGAAAATCATACATTATGTCTAAAACACAAGTAGTAGTAATAGTAGTAGTGTAGCTAGTTTATCATTTCAATAAAGTGAATAAAATGAATTTTGGAGATGCTACGATACTTTATTCTAGCATTGCGTGAGGGCACGGCAATGGTTTAGTATGGGGGAGTGATGAGACGGCTTTTATACATGGTCTCATCGTTCTTTTTGGACTTAAAATGCATTAAATATCATCAAAATACCCAAATATATGCTTGTGTTTGTTGCTTGTGTAATTTAGGTACGGATATTGAGAAAATGACAAAAGATCACAAGAATCACGCAAAAACGAACACGGGAAACGAAGCCGCACGATGAACCAAGCCCTAGTGAGGAATTTTCCAAAGAAAACCCTTGAAGATTTGAAGAATATTGAAGATTGGTCCTCCAAGTTTGAAGAATTGACACTTTATACCCTTGTATCTTCATAATTACAAGTTTGGTCCCTAAAGTTTGTCAAAATTACAAAAAGGACCCTTAACTTTGAAGAATTGGCAAATTTAGTCCCTCATCAAATCTAAATTGTCAAATATGGTCCTCCAAGAAGTCAACCAACAAGTCAAAGCCCTAAAGTTTGAAAATATGTCAAAACCAGTCCTTGGAATGTGAAGAAATTGCAAGATTAGTCCTTGTTCCTATAAACTACAACTTGAAGGACTGAAAGTGCCAAACTGGCAAACTAATTTACAAAGGAATGGAAGTTTTTGGCTGCTTATTACAAATTGAAGAAAAGAAGAGAGTCTAGGGGGCAAACTTGGCCAGACAAGAACTCCACCCCAACCATTCACAACACGCCACCTCACCCCACTCAACTCCATCCTCCAATCAAAACCTACCATTCCCCCACGTCGGATTCCCACTCATAATTTAAATATAACTAATTTTAATCAGTTATAGTTTTGGGGGTAAACACGTTTTTGAATATTAATCACCCTAATCCCAAATTAAACTCCACTGTTTATCTTTCCCCACCCTTATAAACCCTAATCACCAGATTATTTAAATCAAGGGGGTTTTGAGATTAAGTTTCCAGAATGAAGATTAAGCTCATCTTAAACCCATCCCACATCCCAAAACCCATCACCATCCACTCCTGGGTCCCCCACGTGGCTCCCCTGCTACTCCAAGACAAAGTGTGCCAGCAAATCAACGAACCTTGTGATTTTCGTGTTGGCTAAGGGTCCTTGGACGCACCAGATCATCTTGACAACTGCCATTTCACATGGAGCAGTCACATGAATCCAAGACCTCAATTCAAAATTGGCATCTCAACAGCATATTCCAAGAATCGACCAAGGGTACAATTGGGAGTTAGCAATTAGGGTTTTATCTTCTAGAAATTTCTTTGTAAGCCTATTTAAGGCATTAGGGTTTCAGCATTTTTTTTTGTTCCAGTTTTTGATGTAATTTTTATTTTTCTTTAAATTAATGAAAAAAGTGTTTTTACTTACATGAAAACTGTGAACCATTTACTTTCCAGCATTTAAATTCAAAGTTTGTTCAATCTCTATTTAAGTTTGTGTTTTAAAAAGTTTTGAAAAAGGGTTTTTAAGTTTCTGATTTGAAGCAAGTTCTTGGTAAGAACTTGTGTGTTGATTTGGTATTTCCAGTTTCAATGCATTGTGTTAATGCTTTGAAGAATATCAATGATAAGTTTTGAAAGGATTTAAAAAGGATTTTTAAGGAAGTGAAAAGAAACAGAATATTGGATATTGCTTGCATCTCTTTTTTCTGATTTTCTTCTCAGGTTGTTAAAGGAGTTGATCAATGTTCAGCATACATCCGAATGTATATGGAGGTGGTTATGCAACCACTAGAACCCTGGATGTAGGGTTCTAAGGTAATTTTCTTGTTCCCTTTTTGAAATTTCAGAAATAATTGCAGTTGTATGATCTTGTGGGTATAAGTGTTATTTGTTTGATAAAGCTGGTTGATTTGAGTTCATTTGAGTGTTTATGCATGTTTGATGCTATTAGAATCAGTTTGTTAGCTTTTTAGAAGGTTTTGGTTTGAAAAAAGTGTGAAACAAAAATTTAAAAGGGTGTTTGGAAACAAGTTTTAGCAGGGTAGTAATTAGGATTAATGATTTAAAGAGGTGTTAGAGCAATTGGATTAGGTTGAGTAAGGTTGTTTGATAATTGTGTTATGATTTGGTGCATGTTTTGAGCAAGATTGTGTGGTTTAAAGTGAAAAGGTTGCAAGCAAAATCTGCATGTTCACTATCTGCTTGTTTTTCTTAATTTTGGTGCATGGTTGTGTGAAATCTGTTGAAATTTAGGCTGTTCTAGGGTTGGATATTGTTTGTGCATCATTTGGTGAAGTTGTGTGCCAAGTCTTGTCTGTTGAATCTCACTAGGGTGCTAGTTATTAGATCATAAGTCCATAGGTCTAGTAATTTTACATCAGAAACTTGAAATTGCCCTATGTGCTTGATTTTTGATCAGTTTGTGTGCTAGGTGTTTTGTTATTGCTTGTTTGTGACTCCTTGTGCTTCAATAAGCACAAGGGTGCCTTTGTCCAAAGAAATCAACACCAAAGAAGCACCACAGCCAAGTCCTCTTGGTTTCCAAAGTTTACAAGTAAACATACTTGTTCATCAGTAGTATACCCAGACCTGGTTGCATTTTTCATTGATTCCAGCTTAATCTTGATCCATTTTGTATTTTGTTTGTGTTTTTGTGTTCAATTAAGTTACTGGATTAAGTTTTTTTTAAAAAAAAAAAAAAAAAGTTTTACAAAAACCACTAGCCTGGCTTCGAACCCCTGACCTCTCGTTGGAGGGTTCAGAGTCCTTACCAGTGTGCTAGCTTTAATCTTGTGTAAAGATGGGCAAGGCCCAATACTTAAGGAGATTGTGTTTTGGCTTATCTAAAATAAGCCGTGACCTTTTCAGCTTATTATAGCTTATTTATTAAGCTTCTTGGCTTCTTTTCATTTTTCCTAGGCTAGTAATAGGTTTTAGGATTTTTCTGTTCAAAAACTTTATTTTTCCTTTTATTTATTTAATTTTTAGGATTATTTTTAGTTTTTAATTTAGAAAGTCATTAAAAAATATTAAACAGTAGTAAAAAAATACAAAAAAATAGGTTTTAGGTTTTAATTTGTATTTTTGAGGTTTACATATAAAAAAGTTTTCAAAAACTTTAATTTTTGATTTTATTTAATTTTAGTTTTTTTTGGCCACTTTAAAAATTAATATAAAATTAATTAAGAGGTTTTAGAAACTTTAATTTACTTTTTCTTCTTAGTTAGAATATTTAGGATTTTTGAGAATTTTTTAGAATTTATTTAAGGACTTTTTATTTTTTGGAATATTTTAATATTATTTTATTCATAAAAAGTCAAAGTTTTATTTTTAACTTTTTTTCATTTTTCCTAGATTCTAGACATTAAATTAGGAACTTTTTCACTTTCCAATTAATTTTTAGGCTTTTCAATTAATTTTTAGAATTAATTTAAGATTTAATAGATTTTAATAGTTTTTAGGAGATTAAAAATAGTTTAAATTGGTTTTAAAATTTTTAAAAATAGTTTTTAGTTTAATTAGGTCATTTTAGAGGTTTACAAACTATAAAATCTTGTTTAGGGCTTTTTAATATTTAAAAGTGATTTTTAGGGCTTTAATTAGCATTAAAAAGTCATTATTTAATTAATTAAAAGGTTTTAGCAAGTTTGGATTTTTTGTAAACTCTTAGAATATTATTTGGGATTTTTAGTAATTTTTTAGAAATTTTTAGGTTAAAATTTTAATTTTCGTCGTTTTTACGGTTTTACGTTTACGCCTTTTTCGTCGTAGTTTAATTAGTTTTCGTAACCGTCTTTTCTTTCCTTTCTCATTTCTTTTTCAATTATTATAATCACAAACATCATAAATCAACTCTTAACACAACGCACTTGCCTCCTTGGGAAACGAACTTGCTTGGTCATTGGTGCTCGGTTTTCCTAAACCGACACTTAACGCTTACCACTTTTTGTGTTGCTTTGTTTTTCCTAAAATAAAGTATATACAAAATCACTACAATCACTCTCCTTGTGCTAGCATTTTCCAAAACAACAATCCTCTCCCTCAATTGCTTGAGTTCAAGGCCTTGTGTACTGACAATATGTACCAAGTCTGCATTTTGCTTTTGCAAGCATATGCAGACAGCCGTCAATTCCATCAAAGTCATTGGTTCCAATCTGCCCTCTTCTAAAATGGGTATTTGACCTCCCAAATTAGGTCTTAATGATGGTAGGACTGTCTTGGCCAGCTTCTAAGCCAGAACCAATAGTCCCAGCCTCATCCATAGCACCAACCACACTTGTGGTGGTGGTTCTCTCTGCTACATGGCTAGGACCACTAGAGGAGAACACTCCAGTAGTCCTTTGGCGTTTTTGCAACCTATATTGTGTTGGGGGAGAAGATGACGTGGATTGGGTGGATGTAGTTTGGTTAAGGGGTGTTTGGGTCTGTGAAGGATTGGTGTCAACGTTTGGATTAGGCATGTCAACGCCAACATTTAATGTGTCAGCGTCGAAGGGTTCTTGGTCAATTTGCATATGTTGTGGTGAAGGTAATGGTTCAGGTATTGGGTCAATTTGGGGTTGGGGGGTCTGGTTGGGGTTGGGCTGCTTCAATGACAGCAATCATAGCAGGGATGAGGGGTAAGTCACGATGTGGGGGTGAGTTCATCTTTGTAAAAATTGCTTTCTTTTGCATAGGGATCTCATAAAAATCATCATGATCTCTTGTGCAATAATTTTGCACCTCAAAAACCATTTGTAAAAATCTGGGATAAGCTAAAGTCATTTTGTTCCCTTTATTTTTACACATGCCCTCAAAAATCATTTTGGAATAATTAAACTTTTGCCCAGTAGCAATGCACACAATAGCACTAGCAATAGATCTATTGATCTCATTGTGTGCAGTACACTTGGGACTCAAACATTGCAAGAGGACATGTATTAGGTACTTCTAGGCTGGGGGAAACTCCTGTTTATGATATTTGTTTAACGTTCCTTCATCAGGAAAAGGATAACCCAAAGCCCTTAGTCCTTGTTCTATTTCATTAATGGGGAGAGTGGTTATACCATCTGCATCATCAAGATGCAAAGCTTGGCGAACCAAAGCTTCAGTAACCACCCATGTGCGCCCATGTACAATAGATGATAATGTAGTCACTCTATTAACTGTTGAGGAACTAACATTGTTCCAAAACTGCTTAATATGTGTGACAGGAATGAGTGGAGCATGAGAAAGAGCATACCTAATGGGGAATGCATTCAAATACGCCACCATTTGTGTGTATTGGGGAAACAGAGTGTCATCAGCGTCCAAATATGCTAGCATGTTGTGTTGACTCCTGAATCCCAGTTCCAAATCACTTGGTTTAAATTTTGGTGTCATTGTTGAAAGATGTTTGAATGATTGATAAAGATGAAGTATAGGAAAAAGTATTGTTAGACAAGAAAGATAGGTACCCTGATTAAAATAGGAGCCAAATATATAGGAGAGAAAAATGCATGTGATTGGTAAAAAATGAGGCAACTATTTTCAAAATACAATCATGAAAATATTGAAAAGAAATAAGTTTATCTCATGCATTAAATGAGAGTTATCTGCTCCCAAAATTACGGCCCAAACATATGTCAAAAAGTAACAACTGGGTAGGTCCCATTAAGTGTCAACGGTAAAAAATAACCCATCAACGCCCAACGGCTATATTCTTGTCAACGTTTGCCAAAGCCATGTCAGCGTCTAAATTGGTCACAACAACGCTTGGAAAAATACTTGTCAGCGTCCAAAAATAAAAATTTATAAAAATGAAAAATGACCTTAACAAAGTAATTTATCCTAGAGAAGATAACCTATAAGTTGATAATTATTATAGGGCGACAAGCACTCTCCAGTTCTGCACACACTTGCTTATGCAAGATAGACATAACAGTCCTCTAGTGTCCCTTGCTAACCAAAACTCTTAACAACTAAGTTACCTTATAAATTTCCTTGTTACTCCCAGGTAAAACCCATGATAAAATCATTCCCAAGTCTCCCAACAGACCACAACCAATTCTAGGCCAAAAATGTCTTGGCAGCATGTATAATATATCAACTTTGCATGCTACAGTGCCTCATGATTTAGTAAAACTAACTCATACTCACCTGTGGACACAATCTAGAATTGTGATAAGAGTATCATAAGGATACCCAAAAGTCCTAAAGTTTCCTAAAACCTCCCCTTAAACTGTGATATAGATGTTGCAAAAAAATATGCATGAACATAAAAATTTATGTCAAGATAGGAATAGAAAAAATCCAACCATCATCCATAAATAAAAACATGCTCAAATGATCCTTCAATGATCCATAAGCAACTCTGTATCTAATGGTATAATGCTAACACCACCTGCACATTTAGATTAAAAACCACAAAACTAACATTGTTGCTGACAACGCCCCGATAACACTTGACAACGTTAAGAAAAGCTTTGTCAGCGTTAGACAAATATATTGCTGACAACGTCACAATAACACTTATCAGCGTTAAAGCAACCTTTGTCAGTGTTAGCAAAATATAGTGGAAAATCTAAATCCTCAAAAAGACCAATAACAATGCATTATCCTGTACATACTTTTACAAAAAGACTCCAAAACACATATTATGTGAGATTGATCATTCCAATACTTGTTACCAAGTATTGAAACCTCCTAGCATCAAAAGGTTTAGTTAGTAAATCTGACACATTTTCTTCTGTGTCAACCCTATCTGGTTGTATTAAACCTTTTTCAAAACAATCTCTTATAAAATGGTGTCTAATTTCTATGTGTTTAGTTTTAGAATGATGTACAGGATTCTTAGTAATGCATAGAGTGCTGTTATTGTCAAGAAATATCTTGGTATGCATAAAATTATATCCACAATCCAACAGCTGGTTCTGAATCCATAAAACTTGTCAACAACAAGTAGCTGCAGCCACATACTCTGCTTCAGTTGTAGAATTAGCCACCACTGTTTGTTTCTTGCATTGCCAAGATATTAATCTGCTCCCAAGAAACTGACATCCACCAGTTGTGGATTTTCTATCAAACTTATCACCTCTATAATCACTGTCTGAATATGCAATCAGCTCTAAAGGTGAATCTTTTGGGTACCACAAGCCAAGACTGGGATAACATCTTAGGTACCTAAAGATTCTCTTGACAGCATAAAGGTGACATTCTTTGGGAGTCACTTGATGGCGTGCACATGCACACACAGCAAACATGATGTCAGGTCTAGAGGCTGTGAGATACATCAATGAACCAATCATTGATCTATAGTGCCTGACATCCACATCCTTTCCATCTCCAATCTTTCCCCAAGGGTGTTCTCTATCCATAGGAGTAGTAGCCCTCTTCTCATGTGGAGAAAAGCCAAACTTCTTCAAGATCTCTGCCACATACTTATCCTGGGAGATGAAGATACCATCTTCTTTAGGCTGAACTTGTAACCCAAGAAAGAAGTTCATCTCCCCCATAGCACTCATCTTGAATTTGTCTGTCACGAGCTTAGAAAAGTATTCACTCATCTTTAGATTCGTGGATCCAAAGATGATATCATCAACATAGACCTGAACAAGCAAAACATCCTTACCATTCTTCTTTGTAAAGAATGTCTGATCTATGGTGCCCCTCTTGAATCCATTGTCCACCAAATAAGTGGATAATGTGCCATACCATGCTCTTGGGGCTTGATGAAGGCCATACATAGCCTTCTTGACTCTATACACCTTGTCTGGATTCTCTAGATCCTCAAAACCAGGAGGCTGCATCACATACACCTCCTCAACAATTGTTCCATAGAGGAAGGCACTCTTCACATCCATTTGATAGACACTTAAGCCCATACAAGAAGCATAGGCTAGAAATATCCTTATAGCTTCAATCCTAGCAACTGGTGCAAAGACCTCCTTATAGTCTATTCCTTCCTCTAGTGTATATCCCTGAGCCACTAAACGTGCCTTGTTTCTGACCACAATGCCTCTTTCATCTCTCTTGTTTCTTAGAACCCATCTTGTCCCAATAGGTCTGACATATCTGGGACAATCAACTAGCTCCCAGACATCCTGAATTGCAAATTGGTGAAGCTCATCCTGCATTGCTTCCACCCAACTTGGTTCTTTGAGAGCATCAAATATCTTCTTGGGTTCCTGTTGTGACAGAAAACAGGCAAACAAACATGTTTGCACAAGAGGGGTATCAACCTTCTTGTGAATATTGGCAATAAATCCACCAAGACTTTGATGATATCTTCTAGTCGGAACAGGATTCATAATATCACTAATTATTTGAGAAGTGGGGTGATTCTTCATAGTAGAAGTGAGAACTCCTCCTTCAAAAAGTCTGGTGTCTTCAATCTCATTCTCCAAGTTGCCAATATCTTCTTCTTCAGACTCTCTTTCATCAACATTAGGATAAACCTCTTCATATAAATTGGAAGGTTCACCGTGTTCAAAATTAGAAGAGAAAAGATGCCCAAAAGTGTTGTCAATGCTTGAACCTTGGTTGTCAGCGTTTGGGTTGTCAACGCCTGAAATGGTGTTGTCAACGTTTGAGCTATCAACGTCTGAATTTGTCCTGTCAGCGCTAGATTTGCCTTTGTCAGCGCCTGAAGGACCATGCATGTTGTTAAATGGTGGTACTTGGGGACCACCATTATCCTTTCCAGCAGCAGCAAAAGCATCTGTCCATATGGGAATTGTAACATACTCTTGTATAGGAGATAACTTTTCTGCTTGTGATCCAACCTCTTCATTAACCTGTGTACCTGAAACATCAACAACTTGTTCTTCCACAACATTTGAAGTTACCTTCACAATGTCTAGATTACTGACAGGCATATAATTTAAAGTCCTAGATAGAGGTTCCAAGTCAAACAACCAATTTGGACCACTTTCAGGATCACTAGGTTTACTCTCCAAAAACCTAACATGTACTCTCTCAAGAATACGTTTTTCCTTCTTAAGGTAAACCCTATATCCCTTGCTCTGCACTGAATACCCCATGAAATATCCTTCATCACCTTTTGCACTAAATTTACCTAAGGCATCACTAGTATCAAGTACAACTACATGACAGCCAAAAGGTTTAAGAAAACTAATATTAGGTTTCCTTCCCCAAAGTAATTCATAAGGTGTTTTGTTCTGTATCTTGTTGACCAATGCTCTATTTTGAACATAGCATGCTGTATTCACAGCCTCAGCCCAAAAAGCTATGGGGAAATGAGCATCAGCCAACATAGTTTTGGCTGCTTCAATGTAACACCCCCAAATTTATACAACTCAATACAACGGAAGACTAGTTGGTGTTACGGGATAGCACGTTACTCACATCATAGACAACGTTTGAAAATCGCGTCATTTAATAATAAAGCATTTCCATTCATAAATATCAAATTTACATAGGTCCCAAGTCATAATCATTTCATACAATTTTACAAAAGATTTGAATGGAAATTGTTATTTAAGTGCGGGCCATGAATTCTTTGTCGTCTTCCCGAGAAATACCTTCAAGTACCTGAGATAAAACATGTTAAAAGAAAAGGTCAGAGATAACGCCGAGTGAATTCATAGAGTTTAATAAAATCCATCAATATAGCATCGGTATAAAATTATTACCGAAAATCATTTTGTAAAATCCTTGTAATAGGCCATAAAATAGCCAAAGTCATTTTTATACAAATCCTTATCGAAAATCATAATATAGGCATTTGCCTTAAAAATCATTATACGAACCATTGACGTTAAAAAACATCATACAATACGCTTTGCAACGTTGTATAGATTAAATAAAAACCGTTATATGAATATGGTTATATAAAACCAAAACACGAACATAATATCAATAGTATGACCCCGTATTGCTAGTCAGGCAATACATCGTAATCCGGTGCGTATAGTAGTATTTCGTTAACTGGATTATTATAAGCCGCATGACATTGTTACCTTACTAAACCAAACAACGGGTAGCTAGCCCGATACTCAATTTGCCCATCTAAATTAGCGTTTCGTCACAAAGGTCATGCTATGGAAATCTTCTCATACATAAATTCGCTTACCAATCAATGTGGCACGACGGGGATCAACCGTCAAGGCGCGAACTGAGGTGATCGTCCCCAAATAGTACTATTATATGCATAAGCGTCTACCAAATCCCGGTAGTTCACAATTCATGCTAATGGGACTTTTAGTGACATAACCTAACTTTAATAATCCATTTAATTTCATCTATCGGGTCATTTAATCATTTATCGGGTCATACAATCGGGTCATACAATCATTCGGGTCCAAATCAATAAACAAACAATCGGGACAAATGGTGTCCTATTTTATAAAAACTAACATGTTATCTCCCTCGTGGGTTTATAAAACATTTCATAAAAACATTTAAAAGAATGCGAGGCTATGAACTCACGTTGATGTAGGAAGGCGGGTTATCGGCAATTCGGACGTACGGTACGTGCTTCAATCACGGAAACCTAGACAAATAATACTCGTCTTAGACTCATGTCCAATGACTTTATAAAAATAACAATTATGTATACATATGATGATTATATATATATGATGATCAAGTGTGTTTACATATTCTCATTTACTCATTTTAGTGTTATGTGTCGGTAACGTTTATACTAGTTTACTAGTTTTACCTATTTACATATTTTAAGTCCAATAAACTTATTATAAGTTCTTTAACTTGTATTAATCCATTTTATATGTAGTTTGTCCATATTTTTACCCATGTTTATCCAATCTATCAACACCAAATCCCCACATAACATTTTTAATCATCATTCATCATCATATACATATACATAAGTAAAAGAAATGCAAGATTACATAATCAAAATAACAAGAGGATGGGGAGAACATTCTTTATACCACCATGATGATGTAGGTTGTGATCAAAACATGGATTTTGATGGAGAAACTTGTGAATAACCAAGACCATCTTCAAGACCACCATTCTTCATGAACACCTTGTGGAAAATCAGCCCTAATATTCCATAGAAACTCCTCCTTGGATGTTAAAACTTGCACCAATCTTCATCTTTTGGAATGGAGATTAACATATGTTAATTATAACAAATGTTTGTGGTTAAAATTTGTATGAATGGGGTGTTTTGAAGGCTATAGTGGACGGAAACAATGGAGGTTAGAGAGAGAGAGATGAGAGTGTTTGCATGAGTGGAAATGATACTAGTGGTTTGTGTTGGATGGTTTTGAGGTAAGTTAGCTTGATTTGTAAGCTTGTTACATGTGTTGAAGCTTATTAGTTAAGCTTGGACACCTCATGGGGTGAGGTGGCTTAATGTTGGACGCCACACTTAGTGGGGTGGGCAAGTGTAAAACTTGTCCCATCCCGCTAATTTACGGGTATTCCTCGATTCTAGTTTCCTCGATTTGCGTGCCCTCGGGACGTTTTACGAACAAATGTTTTTATAAATTATGAATCAACGGCACAAAACGAATCTAATAAAAATTGTCTCATCAAAAACGGAGTTCGAAAACGTAAATACGTAATCCTAAGGTTTCCGGTTTAGTCGTAAAGGACGTTAAATTAAAATCGTAAGTCCTAATCTCTTCTCGTAAATTTGTGAGTTTATGAACCAACACAAATTTAAATTTCCAAAATAATATTCACGGATAAATTTATTTTCTGAAATGTCGGACTGTCACCAAAAACGGTGTATGTAAACGTAAGCACGTAACATAGAATCCTCCGGTTTAGACGTAGTCGATGCTACTTCAAGACGTAAATCCAAATTTCTTCCCAAAAATAAGTGAGTTCATAAAATAATATTTTCAAATAAATATTAAGAATAAAATATCAACCATAAATTGACGGATTGTCACAGCATTTACCCCTAAACAGGATCTTTGTCCTCAAAGATCATCTTACTACTCGCTTCTTATAGAGTTAAAGCCATGTGGGTATTTCCTCCACATTCGGTCTTTCCTCACAAGTGTAATTCATTATTATACGCGAGTTTCATCAAACATAGCTACGGGAATAAGATCAGGCTAAATGTTGACTTACTTTCTCTATCCATGATGTTCACGGGTTTTTGATGAATGCAACTTTTCGCCGATCTAAACTTCATTAAGGAATAGTCAGATTCTCACTTGATAGACATTTTATCAAGTTCAATATACGAAACATAATTCACGCAGCTCTTGAAGTCCTAGGGTAGATCCAGCTTATATGCCTTTCAATCCCAACTTTTACCTCATCTCAATGGTCCCATACAATGGGGACTTATATCCCATGATCTTCCAGATCATCAATTTATTTTCCATGGTTAAAATTTTTGGCATAACTTCGCTACCCATCTGGCACTTCAAGATCTACATTTCATATTCACATAACCTCTTGCCCACTACCGGCAGTCAATACTCAGATCATAATTTCAACAATCATTTTAGGTCTCGCGGGTCGGGTATTTTGTAAGGTCAGGTTCGCCATCATAGGAAACCTTAAACCCAAAAGACATGTCCAACTCACAATGGGTGTATGTCGGGTGTCTTCATCCCAACTCCAGCTTACAGATGCTCTAATATTTAGATCCTAATAAGATTCTATCTCGATCCTAATACGATAGTTATCAATGATAATCTCTCCAAAGGAAAAAGATTATACGGTTCATTACCAAAGGTCAATCATTCAAACATAAAACTAGACTTCTAGTGTTTTGTATTGTTACTTTACCTCGTCCCTTCGATTTGGGGTGGTAAACAGTACTCTCATCAAGGTTCGTTCCCAATGATTTCTGAGCAAATCTCTAGAAATTCGATGCGAAGCGAGGATCTTGATAAAAGATGTTCGATACAGGCACACTATGTTTATATAACTCCTTTAAATACAAAGAGTCAATTTCTTCATCGAGAATCTATCATTAACAGGAATGATATTAGCAGATTTGGTCAGTCTGTCGATGATGACCCAAATCGAATCAAATTCAGATGATGACCTTTGCAATAGCTAGACGTTTATTAATGTATGAGGCGGTGTCTGCCTTCATAATTTGCCATCAGTACAACTTCTTCTGATAATGATACATTAAATCAGAAATGACAAGAATAGAATATTTATACTTACAAGACTCCAATATAACTATATCTCACAATCCTCCATATTTAGACAATCACAAATGGACTTTTAATCATTTAACGCCATAGGCTTCTCAAATCCAATGGTTCATATTAGCCGCGAACCCCTTTTTATTATCTATATTATCCTTTTCACAATCATTAGTTATTTTTATATCGTTCGGCAATTTATTTTGCACCTTCAGTATTAAGGAACATGTCCTAATTGGTTCTTTATCCTTTTTACATTATGTGTCAGTATCTACATTCATCTTTCTTCATATTTTCTAAGTTTCAATTTCGTTTCAGCTATCGTTTTTATCAGTTTTGCTCAATCCGACGTTTTAAAGCGTCGATATTTATTACAAGTAATTAAATAATAAATATTTAATTTTATGAAACGCAAGCGTAAAAATTTTAAATTTTTTCAGTTTGTCCAATTATATAAAAATGTTCAAAATAAATTTGAATTTAATTAACATAATTTTTGTTGATTTATCGAAAATAATTAGTAAGATCCGTAAATGTTCGAAAAACCTTCGTTTATTCTTTGGTAGAAGTTTTCTTATTTGAAAAGCAAAAATTGTTGTTTCAAATTTTAAGTCATAGTTTAAATGGTTTTCTCAATCCCTCTTAGGTTATCTTGAGGTATACACAAACATTTACCCCTAAACAGGAGTTTAGTTAAATGATTTGTGTATAAGGAAGTAATCCCTTAAAAATCCTTTGTTAAAACATTTGTCGAAACATATTTGCACTTTTCTTTTTAGTAATTCTCAAAGTCTTAAAAAGGGCTCTTAATTTTTGAAGAGTCAATATAATCCATTATCTTTTAATCACACGGTCAATTAATGTAAATGATTAAGTCTTAAATCACATGTTAATTACATAAGGTACATGTTTTTATCGTTCGGCCAATTCAGGGCAATCTATAAATAATTATTAACTCATTTTATTATAAACAAACAAATGGTCCTTAATGATCACAAGCATGAATTTATCAAATTACAGCCTACACACGTGATTCACCAATTTATGAATGCAACATGTGCATTAGTCAACCCAAACGACATCACGTGAAACTCATAATATTCATTACAAGTACCGGATGTAGTGGTTGGAATACATAATCTTTTTCGCAGATGCGAAGTTGATGATAACCATGCCATGGATCAAATCTTTAAAACATACGCTAGAACCTTGTAAATGATCGAACAAATCTTCCATTTCGAGTTATGGATATCGTTTTCGATTGTCAATTTACTCAGTTCACAGTAATCTATAAATATAAGGAATGATAACACCATAGCTCTTCATGATGACGAGCTCGGTAGAATAAAATCTTTCTCCGACAACTCTCTCAGTTGTACGGTAATTCCTTTAATTCAGATGGTGCTGACGTACAGTGCACACGCCACCGGTGCAGCACCGAGAATATAATCAATACCAAATTCAACTTGCCTTAATGGCAAAAGTCTAGGTAATTCTCCAATAAACACTTCCTAAAGTTTCAGATAACATAAACATCTTTTAATAAATTCATATTAGGTTCTTTCTAGATTATAATATCTATGACTAGTTCATAACCATTCACGGTATACTTTCAAGTCTAAATGCAGGATATCGTCATCCATCAAGAATCATTTAGATCACTTTTGATAATCAACATCTTATCTTTTAGGGGAATTCTACTCGAGTTCCCATCAATTAAGACAATGTCGTCATGTCATAATCAATCAATTCATTCTACTGGCACTATCAACTTTCCAGTTTCATTGCCGTCGATAAGATGTGAACTTCTCAAAAGACTAATAATAACTCATAATCCTTCACAAATTTAAGGATATCAGGAGACGTAACTACCATTAAAAGAGTAAGGCCAACGCATGATCTATACGAGAGAATTTCAAATCATATACAGACGAAAACATTTAACGAATATGAATATATCCCATGTTTTCATAATTTGAGTACGCATTCGAAAGCTCCTCGGATCGTTACCCATGTCATTCAAATGAAATCAAATCATAAGAAATGATAGCAGCGTCGATACATCCAGTTGGGTATCAACACTCGATAATCAGATACTTTTCCTAAGAATCTCACCACGGGAGAATTGGACAAGAAGGAAATATCAATTGTCAAATAAGACAAATTCCACAGATGAGTAAATTCAACTCAGAAGAATAGATGCAATAGGCACATATGTAGGTGTCCCTAACACTATGTCCCTATTTTTCACTTCTTGCAGATCTCATAAAATTTAATCTTTCACAATCTTCAAAGAAAATGTAGTGTTTATTCATTAGTTTTATGGTGACTACTAATCAGTCTTGCATGGTCCATTCCAAATTGTATGTAGTCGCGCAACTATATACAATTTCAAGATTAACGATGCAATACTCAGTTCGTCAAAAATTTATGATCATGTTTATAATAAAAACAATTTCATGCTTAATTCTTAAATAAGAATCAAAATAAATTTATAAAGATTTTCTTTGTTATGAAAACAATTAAGTTTTCCAAGGTGTTTTATAAACAACCTCATTTCGTTAATAATCACTTATAAATCTTACTTTGAATAATCCTTATAGTGATGAAAATTAAATTTTCTCAAAGGATACTGTTTTATCTTATAAAAACAATGAGTGATCTGCAAAAGAGTGATGAAAAGTTGTTCACCAAGAACTAACTACAATATAATAGGAAATGAGCTTAGCCAAATAATCATGAGGTTCATGACCTCGATGGCACTCACGAAGAATGATTCACAACGTAACTCAAATCAAGATGAGTACTTGTTCAATGGTTGCATCACTAATGCGAACATTAGGATGAAGCAATAAAGGATAGATAACATCAATACATGTAGAATTTAGCAATCAAAGGTAGTCTTTTCATTAATCACAAACAAGTCAAAATTGTACCGTAACACATTATGTGTCACTATGTCATACAATTTCATGAACTCATCCTACCGACTGATGTCTCAGTTAAGTTAGGGTTTATTTTTAAAAGATACCACAATGAATACTAATCTACAAGAGTCATTAGGTGTTCCACATGTCCCGAATGATCCATCGGTCCCAATTCAGAAGAAGATTTCTTCAATTTATTTATTGGACACTGGGCATCCTCATTAGTGGAAAATGGCCTAGGAACAACCATTAACACAAACTAACAATCAATTAAAACCTTATAATTCAATCACAGAACTTAACGACTTCCTCTTATCAATCTCACATTCCATACGAGTTAAATTTTACTTTATTCAAGTTTCAATCAACTTATACTCAATTCGATATCCTACCTCATTCTCCAATATTTTCAACCTTAATTATAAACCTTAATAGGGTAATAAAAGCTCGATATGATCAACACTTAATTTCCGATTCTATAACTCTTACAACAACAATTATCAAATGAGTCACTAGTATGAAATGAATTGATCATTCAACTAGACTTCTCGGAAAGGTACTAGTGGCATGAGGATTTTGGGTAATGGTTCCAATGACAGCCTCAAGTTCAACATTCACCCTTTCGATTTCAATTTAAGAATTGGATGACAACGAATCAGATGACATCTTTCTAGGTGGTAACGTTTTGTAAAACTCCACTCTATAAGGAAAGATCGTCATAACATCGATATCAGTTAAATCTTGCCAATTCTTTTTCAGTATCACAATCAACTAATAACAACATTCCTACGAATATCAACCATTTTGTTGGGATCATAAATATCCGCAACTTGGTTTAGATCAAGAATAGCTAGAATTCCTACGAGAATAGCGTCGATTAATTTACTAGGGAAGTTAGGGTACCTTGTGACAATCTACGTCGTATAAATACCTCGTATAAATATAAAAATAATCATCAACAATCATGTAATAAAATTACATCATATATATATAATCCAAGTTATATATATATTAAAATAACACTTCTCAGTCTGGCCTTGTCGGTAACTCGGGAATTCTTCGGCACCGTTATAGTCAAAAGATTTTTAGACATTTTTAGAAAAATGTTTACAGTTAAATGATTTTGAAATGTTTTATTCAAAACCTTGGTTTTAAAAATCTTTCGTTCTCTATAACGAGAGCTCTGGTACCCAACTGTAACACCCCCAAATTTATACAACTCAATACAGCGGAAGACTAGTTGGTGTTACGGGATAGCACATTACTCACATCATAGACAACGCTTGAAAATCGCGTCATTTAATAATAAAGCATTTCCATTCATAAATATCAAATTTACATAGGTCCCAAGTCATAATCATTTCATACAATTTTACAAAAGATTTAAATGGAAATTGTTATTTAAGTGCGGGCCATGAATTCTTTGTCGTCTTCCCGAGAATTACCTTCAATTACCTGAGATAAAACATGTTAAAAGAAAAGGTCAGCGATAACGCCGAGTGAATTCATAGAGTTTAATAAAATCCATCAATATAACATCGGTATAAAATTATTACCGAAAATCATTTTGTACAAATCCTTGTAATAGGCCATAAAATAGCCAAAGTCATTTTTATACAATTCCTTATCGAAAATCATAATATAGGCATTTGCCTTAAAAATCATTATACAAACCATTGTCGTTAAAAACATCATACAATACATTTTGCAAAGTTGTATAGATTAAATAAAAACCGTTATATGAATATGGTTATATAAAACCAAAACACGAACATAATATCAATAGTATGACCCCGTATTGCTAGTCAGGCAATACATCGTAATTCGGTGCGTATAGTAGTATTTCGTTAACTGGATTATTATAAGCCGCATGACATTGTTACCTTACTAAACCAAACAACGGGTAGCTAGCCCGATACTCAATTTTCCCATCTAAATTAGCGTGTCGTCACAAAGGTCACGCTCTGGAAATCTTCTCATACATAAATTCGCTTACCAATCAATGTGGCACGACGGGGATCAACCGTCAAGGCGCGAACTGAGGTGATCGTCCCCAAATAGTACTATTATATGCATAAGCGTCTACCAAATCCCGGTAGTTCACAATTCATGCTAATGGGGCTTCTAGTGACATAACCTAACTTTAATAATCCATTTAATTTCATCTATCGGGTCATTTAATCATTTATCAGGTCATACAATCGGGTCCAAATCAATAAACAAACAATCGGGACAAATGGTGTCCTATTTTATAAAAACTAACATGTTATCTCCCTCGCGGGTTTATAAAACATTTCATATAAACATTTAAAAGAGTGTGAGGCTATGAACTCACGTTGATGTAGGAAGGCGGGTTATCGGCAATTCAGACGTACGGTACGTGCTTCAATCACGGAAACCTAGACAAATAATACTCGTCTTAGACTCATGTCCAATGACTTTATAAAAATAACAATTATGTATACATATGATGATTATATATATATGATGATCAAGTGGGCTTACATATTCTCATTTACTCATTTTAGTGTTATGTGTCGGTAACGTTTATACTAGTTTACTAGTTTTACCTATTTACATATTTTAAGTCCAATAAACTTATTATAAGTTCTTTAACTTGTATTAATCTATTTTAAATATAGTTTGTCCATCTTTTTACCCATGTTTATCCAATCTATCAACACCAAATCCCCACATAACATTTTTAATCATCATTCATCATCATATACATATACATAAGTAAAAGAAATACAAGATTACATAATCAAAATAACAAGAGGATGGGGAGAACATTCTTTATACCACCATGATGATGTAGGTTATGATCAAAACATGGATTTTGATGGAGAAACTTGTGAATAACCAAGACCATCTTCAAGACCACCATTCTTTATGAACACCTTGTGGAAAATCAGCCCTAATATTCCATAGAAACTCCTCCTTAGATGTTAAAACTTGCACCAATCTTCATCTTTTAGAATGGAGATTAACATATGTTAATTATAACAAATGTTTGTGGTTAAAATTTATATGAATGGGGTGTTTTGAAGGCTATAGTGGACGGCAACAATGGAGGTTAGAGAGAGAGATGAGAGTGTTTGCATGAGTGGAAATGATACTAGTGGTTTGTGTTAGATGGTTTTGAGGTAAGTTAGCTTGATTTGTAAGCTTGTTACATGTGTTGAAGCTTCTTAGTTAAGCTTGGACACCTCATGGGGTGAGGTGGCTTAATGTTGGACGCCACACTTAGTGGGGTGGGCAAGTGTAAAACTTGTCCCATCCCGCTAATTTACGGGTATTCCTCGATTCTAGTTTCCTCGATTTGCGTGCCCTCGGGTCGTTTTACGAAAAACGTTTTTATAAATTATGAATCAACGGCACAAAACGAATCTAATAAAAATTGTCTCATCAAAAACGGAGTTCGAAAACGTAAATACGTAATCCTAAGGTTTCCGGTTTAGTCGTAAAGGACGTTAAATTAAAATCGTAAGTCCTAATCTCTTCTCGTAAATTTGTGAGTTTATGAACCAACACAAATTTAAATTTCCAAAATAATATTCACGGATAAATTTATTTTCTGAAATGTCGGACTGTCACCAAAAACGGTGTATGTAAACGTAAGCACGTAACGTAGAATCCTCCGGTTTAGACGTAGTCGATGCTACTTCAAGACGTAAATCCAAATTTCTTCCCAAAAATAAGTGAGTTCATAAAATAATATTTTCAAATAAATATTGAAAATAAAATATCAACCATAAATTGACGGATTGTCACATTCAATTAGGGTTCTATTCTTTCTCTCAGCAACCCCATTTTGCTGTGGGGTTCTGGCAACACTAAACTGCCTAGTAATCCCTTTCTTGGCACAAAAATCATCTAAAAGTTTATTCCTAAACTCACCACCATTGTCACTTCTAAGCATTTTAACTTCATTACCTGTTTTCTTTTCAATTTGGGTAATAAAATCAATTAAAATGTCAGTTGTATCACTCTTCATAGCTAAGAAAAAAGTCCAAGTAAACCTAGAAAAGTCATTTGTGATGACAAAGCAGTATGATTTACAATTCAAACTTTCTATATTAGTTGGACCAAAAAGGTCCATATGCAGCAAGTGAAGTGGTCTAGTACTAGAGTGCACCTATTTAGACTTGAATGAGACCTTGTGCTGCTTGCCTTTAAGACATGCAACACAAGAGTGGTCATTGTGGAAAGCCTTTTCAGGCAAGCCATCAACCAAGCCAAGTCTCACAAGCGTGTTTATATTCTTAAAGTTTATGTGCCCTAGTCTCCTGTGCCATAGATTACTCTCATCTACTAAAGCTTTAGCATAAAAACATGACATATTGTTATTCATCCTAATCTCATTCAGATTCACATTATAGATGTCTTTATGTCTAGGTGTTCTATAGTCAATATATTTCTCATCTGGGATCTTATAATCCTTGCTTAACACCAAGCATTCAATATCAGTAAACAGAACTTTGTTTTTGTTATCACAAACTTGTGATACACTAAAAAGATTGTAATCAAGTTCCTTTACCAGAAATACGTTCTCAAAACGCAAGTTCTTGGTGAGAAGTGTTCCTTTGCCTGTGATAGTTTCATATCCGCCTCCAAAGTAAACCTTATCACCATCCTTAATGGGAGTGAAGTTAGTAAGATAATCTTCCTTCCCTGTCATGTGCCTGGAGCATCCACTGTCCCAATATCCATAATCATTGACCTGTTTTTGAATGCCCTGCACATAAAGAAAACAAGTTAGTTTTCTTTGGGAACCCAAGCCTTTGCAGACTTGGATTCATCTGGTTGTTCAACAATAACATACTTAGTTCTCATAACAACCCCTTGTTCATCCCTCTTTGGATTAAATACCCAGTTAACCCCAATAGGTTTTGTAATGACCTTTGAAATGTAATTAAATCTGTTGCAGGTCATAGAAATCCCATTATCATTAGGGTTTTGATCTTTCTTAGGTCTCCATGTGAAGCTTGAAGAAGCTTTATACCCCTTACCTGTAGTTGCAAATATTTAGGTCTAGTCACGTTTCTGTCAGCGTTGGATTTGGTCTTGTCAATGCTGAAATTACCCTTGTCAGGGTTGAACCTAGGGTTTGATACAGAAACCCATTGCCTATTAGACCAAGTATTTGTCTTTTGAAATGGTCTTTGTCCATGATTGTTAGACCCTCTAGTAAAGAAAGGGGCTGGTCTAACAACTTGTGGATTTTGCTGCACTCAAGGTTTGGGTCTGACAATGTTTGAATTTTTAACAGCGTTGACTTTGGAAGCGTTGACACACTTATATGCTAAATGTGAAAAGCTACCATAAGTGTAACAGGCCTTTCTAGACACAACCCTAGGTGTAGAAGAGAAGAAGCCTATTCCTTCATTACTAACTTGGCTTTTAGGTGACCTAGTATTCCTATACATTTCTGCATACTTGACACTAGGTTTTCTAACAGTGTTTGAGCCAAGGTCAACAGCCTTACCAGTGATTGGGTTTGTTACCTTAATAGGGGTTGACTCATTAGGACTTTCACATAACAAACCACCTTAACAAATAAGGTAGGGTTGGCTTTCTTCCATTCATTCAAGTCAGTCAACTTCTGTTGATACTCTTCAACTGGGGTAATGACTCATGGTGGAGGAATAAATTCCTCCTCTTGGACTTCTGGTAGACCAGTCCAAGATAGGTCCTTTCTTTGGACACCATAGAAGTCCCCAGCTGGTGGTGGAACCACAGTATAGTCTTTCATCCCAATCCCAGCCATGTCCTTAGGATCCCTTTGTTTATTAACACATTCTCCTAGGGTTTGTGTGGCCTTATCAAATCTCTGAATTTTAAGGCCAACATTATCCTTATTCTTAATGGCCTCATCTAACTTAGCCTGTAACTCACCATTAACCCTTTCCATGATGCTCCTAATATCATTGCTAGCATTTAACTCATGTTTTAAGATGTTTATTTTGTCTTTTAAATCAAATTCCATTTTCTTGTACTTAGAAACTGTCTTCTCAGTTTGAGTGAGAGCAAGTTGATAATTAGACAGTTTGCATCTTTCAGTACTCACATCATCTAATAATCTTAACACCTCTTTGTTAAGTTTCTAAGTATTTAACCTACAACCCTTACTACAAAAAGCATCATCGTATACCTCATTATCTGATGAAGAGGAGGAGTGTGCCATGAGAGCATATTGAACATGCTCTTCTTCTTCTATTTCAGCAACCAAAGCTTTATCCTCTTCCCCATCCTTAGCCAAATAGCTCCAGTCCCATCCCATACCATCAATTTCTTGCATTGCAACCATGGCCTTAGGATCCTGAGCCTTAACAATTTGGCTTGAGGGTTTGCCAGCATCAGATCTTCTTAGAGATCTACATTCCCTCATGAAGTGCCCCATACGATGACAGTTGTAGCACTCAACTTTGGATTTATCAAATCCAGCAGTGTCCTTTGCATTAAAGGTCATTTTCTTCTTAAACCTTATATTCCACCTGTTTGCTCTTATACTAGCAAGAGCCATGTTCCACTTAATATCCATCTCTTCCAAGTGCTCATCACTTATTTGCTCAAGGTCCTCATATGTAATCACTAAACCATTGGGCAAAGAAGCAATATAAGCACATACAGTATCCAGATCGAAACCAGCAGGTTTAACTCTTGGTGAGTCACTTTTGTATGTGTCAGCGTCTGAATATAAGGCGTTGACATGACATGTTCCAGCGTTGACACATGATGATCCAGTAACTGGATGCATGTAAGAGTCCTTCTGATTAAATTGACCTTCACTATGTGAGAAGAAGGCCATATTACTGTTGGTAGACTTACTTCCATGCTCTAAAAGAGTTTCATTCTCCAACAGCCTTAGTTTGTTGTAGATATCATCAAAAGTAGAACTTTTGTGAGTGTTATTGGCAAGTATAGATCTTGCCTCAATCTTTCACGCATCACCAAGGCTCTTAAGAAAAGTGGCATTAATATCAACATCACCAAGTTGTGTACCCATGAAGGACAACTTGCTTGTAATGTCAAACAGTCTGCTTCTCACACTGCTAAGCTTCTCATTGGGTTGAGCCTTGAAAACAACATACTCATGCATGAGTTGCTTCTGCTTCTCTTCCTTATTATCATCAATGCCACCATATGCAACTTCAAGGGTTGCCCAAAGGTCCTTAGCAGATTCATAACCTCTGCATTTATGATGGTTCTCTTGTCCCAAAGAGAGTTTCAGAATATTTAGGATTTTCATATCAACCCTTTTCTTTGCTATGTCTTCAGCAGACACAGCTCTACCATCATCAGGCTTTTCTTTCTTATCTGCTTCTGAACATTCAGCAACAGCTGCTCTTCCAGCAATGGCATCAACAATCTTTTGAGCTTTATTGAATGTATTTCCATATTCAATAATTTCCCAGAGAGTGTAGTCATAGATCCCCAGATATTGCTCAAAGTTGAATTTCCACAATTCGAAGTTGGTTGCATCAAGCATGGGAATCTTGATGTTTGCTAAAGGTGAGGAGGAGGAGGTTACTTTTGGATTTGACATGATGTTTTTAGGGTTTTAAGAAAATTAGGGTTTGGGTGATTTTAGGGTTCTTGTGTTCTTTAAGATCAAAAGTTCCTCAACAAGCTCTGATACCACTTGTTGATCCAAAACTCAGATCGATTTAGCTTTATGTATATGAGATTAGATCAAGTTATACACTTAGAGAAACCTTTGAATATGTATATGATAATCTAAGTGTTATGCGGAATTAACACTTAAACAAGAACACAATGATGTAAACAAAATTTCACTTCATTAATGATAACAAACTTGCTTACAATGAAAGTGTTTAACGTATGAAAACTTATGTTGAACAATAACCTAAAGGTCTTCTTTTATAGACATAAGAAGCCTTGTACAATAATCTACGTATCAACTATTCTAGGTAAAGATAAATACAGAAAATAAATTGTTGCTCCTATCTTTACTAGAAGTAATCTAGAACATAATAAACGCGTAGATCATATCCTTCCATCAGTGCTTGTCTTCAATGTATCAACGCTTGACTTCTTCTTGTCAACGGTTGATATGTCAGCGTTTGTTTTCTTCCTATCAACGCTTGTTTTACTCTTGTCAGCGCTCAAGTAGACTGGCTATAATTTATTCCCAACACTTGGTTCAATGTGCGGCTTCGTTTCCCGTGTTCGTTTTTGCATGATTCTTGTGATCTTTTGTCATTTTCTCAATATCCGTACCTAAAATACACAAGCAACAAACACAAGCATATATTGGGGTATTTTCATGATATTTTATGCATTTAAAGCCCTTTTTGGACGATGAGACTATGTATAAAAGTAGTCTCATCACTCCCCCATACTAAACCATTGTCGTGCCCTCATGCAATGCTAGAATAAAGTATCGTATCATCTCCAAAATTCATTTTTATTCACTTTTATTGAATGATAAACTAGCTACACTACTACTATTACTACTACTTGTGTTTTAGACATAATGTATGATTTTCATCGCAAAATGGGAAGTTTAGGTTCATAGAATAAGAACACGTGAATGCTTCATTAGAAATAATTTCATCATCCTCGATTTTCACCCCAATTCCATGCTAAGCGTGCAACGAGATCATTGTCATTATAAGTTAGTAATGCTAACACTACTCATATGCCCTAATCATGTACTTATCCTCCCAATTTCCTAAGTTGTATCTCTTATATTTTATTATGTCTTGAATGTTTCACGAGGATACATTGTTTGACTTATGCGATAATAGAGATTTAGGTCTAAAAATAGAGTCCTAACGGTGTAACCAAGATCATCAAATCAATAACCCCTCCTAATAGACAACGATGTAAAAAAATTAAGTCAACAAGAAGTATCGATAAACACGGTTTTATAACGGTTTTGAACATGAGACTTATTACCAAGACTTTTATACGCCCCCGAACAGAAGGGCCTTATTATCATAGGTTACCTCCATCTTTTATTCAACTTCGCCATGAAGCTTTTATTATGACTTCGGTCTTGCCTTGCCTTTTATATCCACCTCATCGGTGGTTTTATTAGCCAAAGACGTATATCCTCACGCTAAAGCGAATTTTGGATCTTTAAAGCTTCAAAGATTAAGGCTTGATTCACTTTCAATTTTGCATAGATTTTTTGGCCTTGTGAGCTTCAAATTGTTTGCTTGATTTAGGTGAGCACTTGAAATCTTATTATTGGGTGAAGCTTTCGATTATTCGGGTGCCAATACTTCAAAACTGTGACGCTGGCGATACCTTAATGTCTTCCCAATTTAATTACACGGAAGCTACTAGAAAAGACTAGAAACCCAACAATCAAGACTAAACCGCTAAGTCAATATTTATTAAGCAAAAAATATTTACAAGCGAAGGGAGAATAAGCAAACAACGAGAACGCATGAGTTTTTGAAAGAATACGAGTACTCTACGTTTAGCATAGTAACTTATAATTAACTCTATCATTTCTCGTCCTCATTTAAGAGACTTAGCCTAATGTGAAGTTAAGGAATCGAAGCTAAGTTCTCAACACGCACGGTCGAGTAAAAAATTACTCTTATTCTCGCCATCGGAAAACCTACATTCGTGTCTTCAAACACTTATAAAACATGAGAAATTTATTAAAATTTGGCCATTTTTAGCCTTATTGTACAACAAAACGATAAACAAAAAGATAAAATTTGGAAAGCGTGGAGGTTTGGCAAGGCAAGTATCTATTCACCCCCCCCCCCCCCCCTATACTAAAGTTAAACATTGTCCTCAATGTTTCGAGTCTAGGGGTGCAAACAACCCCATACTAGAGACGTAGTCGAATGCCTAATCTAGCATGGAAAGGGTGTAACCATTAAATTTAAAGCCGTTTATGAAGTGTGCTATAAACCTAAGGTTAGAACATCAAAGGATATATCATGGATATTAAGAAAGTCTTCAAAGCAAAGGAACGAGTGCTCCCATAAAACGAACACGAGAGGCTCCAATCGTGAAGATCATGATCTAAAAACCACAATTCACAAACAACCACGAAACAAAGGTTGGAAGGGCACAAATCCCCACACGTTACTACATTAGAAAGCGATAATATGTACATAGGATAAGCATGGGACTCCCCCACGAGGCACCTCGTTTTTTATTACCGAGTCATGAGCTCGACTCGATCCCGCCAAAGTAGTGCTTCAACCTATGTCCATTCACCTTGAAATTGGGGCCATCATTTTGAGCTAGCTCGATGGTCCCATAAGGAAAAACTTGAGTCACGGTGAATGGACCGGACCAACGGGATTTCAACTTACCGAAAAAGATTTTCAAACGAGAACTAAAAAGCAAAACTTGATCCCCAATGTTAAAAACCCGGTTTTTAATTTTAGAATCATGCAACTTTTTAGTCTTTTCTTTATAAATCAATGAATTTTCATAAGCAATATCCCTTAATTCATCCAATTCATTTAATTGCATTTTCTGGTGTTTTCCCGCTGTCTCCATGTCATCATTACAATGCTTAAGGGCCCAATAAGCCTTGTGTTCGAGTTCAATTAGCAAGTGACAATTCTTCCCATACACTAGCTTATAAGGAGTGCGCCCAATGGGCGTCTTATGAGAGGTCCTAAAAGCCCATAAAGCATCGTCCAACTTATCCAACCAAGATTGTCGGTTTTCTCCTACGGATCTCTCCAAGATCCTCTTTAAAGCTCGGTTTGAAACCTCGACTTTCCCTCTCGTTTGTGGGTGATAAGCCGTAGAAAGCCGATGTGTAACCCCATATTTCCTTAGGACCCTTTCGAATTGGTCGTACAAAAATGGGTTCCACGATCGCTTATGATCGCACGAGGGGTTCCAAACCGAGAAAACAAGCTTTTCAAAAACTTGACTACCACACGAGCATCATTGGTGGGCAAAGCCTTAGCTTCCACCCACTTAGATAGGTAGTCAACCGCGACAAGGATGTACTTATTACCACGAGATGATGGGAACGGCCCCATAAAGTCGATGCCCCAAACGTCAAAGATCTCACACACTTGGATGATATTTTGTGGCATTTCATCTTTTTGTGAGGCTTTTCCTTGTCGTTGGCATGAGTCACACGAATTCACAAGCTCATGTGCATCTCGGTAAATAGTAGGCCAAAAGAAACCGGCATCAAAGACCTTCTTAGCCGTGAGATTAGCACCGTGGTGACCACCCGTGGGTCCCTCGTGACAAGCTCTAAGGATATTAGAAGCTTCGGTACCAAAGACACAACGTCGGATAATTTTATCCGCACAAGTTCGAAACAAGTAAGGGTCGTTCCAAAAGTAGAACTTGACTTCACGAAAGAATTTTCGTTTTTCTTGAGTCGTCATACCCTTGATGATGAAGTTGCCCGCATGGTAATTTGCGATGTACGCAAACCATGGGGTGGAAGAATCAAGCTTAGAATTCACTACACCAAGTGTCTCGAGCGGAAATGTTTCGGTGATTTCCTTGGGCTCGTAAACACTTTGGTGAGGATCTTCCAAACGAGAAAGATGATCGGCCTCTAGATTCTCGGCTCCTTTTTTGTCAATAATTTTGTGATCAAATTCTTGAAGGAGGAGAATCCAACGAAGTAATCTCGGCTTAGCATCTTGTTTAGCCATAGGATACTTGATAGCCGAATGATCCGTATACACTATGCATTTTGTCAAGACGAGATAAGGTCGGAATTTCTCAAATGCATACACCACGGCAAGGAACTCCTTCTCCGTTGTAGTGTATTTTAGTTGAGCCTCGGTCATCGTCTTTCTAGCATGGTGAATAGCCAAGAAGTGATTTTCATGACGTTGCCCCAATACGGCCCCAATAGCGTAGTCACTAGCATCACACATGAGCTCAAAGGGGAGATTCCAATAGGGAGCAACAAGAATGGGAGCTTCGGTAAGTTTCCTCTTAAGGATTTCAAAGGCTCGTACACAATCTTCGTCAAAGATAAAACATGCCTCTTTTTCAAGGAGATGTGTAATAGGTCGAGAGATCTTTGAAAAATCCTTGATGAATCGACGATAAAAGCCCGCGTGGCCTAGGAAACTCCTAACTCCCTTAACGGTTTTAGGATGAGGTAATTTGGCGATGACGTCTACCTTAGCTTGATCTACCTCAGTCCCCGCTTTCGAAACCTTGTGCCCTAATACGATTCCACTTTTAACCATAAAATGACACTTTTCCCAATTAAGCACAGGGTTGGTTTCTTCACAACGATTCAACATTCTCTCAAGATTCGACAAACACGAAGTGAACGAACTACCAAACATGGAAAAGTCATCCATGAAGACTTCCATCGTCTTCTCGATCATATCATGAAAAATAGCCATCATGCACCTTTGAAATGTTCTCGGTGCATTGCAAAGTCCGAATGACATTATACGATAGGCAAACGTTCCATATGGACATGTAAACGTAGTTTTTTCTTGATCACGAGGATCGATGGGAATTTGGAAGTAACCGGAAAAACCATCTAAAAACAATAGAAATCGTTTCCCGCAAGACGCTCCAACATTTGGTCCATGAAGGGCAAGGGAAAATGGTCTTTTCGAGTGGCTTCATTCAACTTACGATAGTCAATGCAAACTCTCCAACCGGTCACGAGTCTAGTGGGAATTAACTCATAGTCATCGTTTGGCACAACGGTCATTCCTCCCTTTTTAGGGACACAATGAATAGGACTTACCCAAGGGCTATCGGAAATAGGGTAAATCATTCCCGCGTCAAGGAGTTTTAGGACTTCCTTTTTGATGACGTCATGAATTTTGGGGTTCACCCTCCTTTGACATTGGATTGCGGGCTTGTAATCCTCCTCCATTAAGATTTTGTGGGTACAAAATTTGGGATCGATCCCCTTAATGTCGGATAACTTCCACGCAATTGCCCCTTTGTGATCCTTTAGAACATCGAAAAGTGCGGTTTTTTCATCATCCGAAAGTTCTTTCGCAATAATAACCGGCAACTTGTCGCCCTCCTCCAAAAATACATATTCGAGATGAGGAGGTAAATCTTTCAACTCGATCATAGGTGGTTCCTCAATTGAAGATTTGGGCTCGATACTCATAACCTCCTCGGGTGGAGGAAATGGGAAATCGTTAAGAAAATCCTTGATAATCGAGAAGTCGTCATCATTGTCGAGGTCTTCGTTACAAGTACGTGGAACACCGAATTCTTCCAACGTAAAACCACCACCTTCAAATGGAGTGAAGGTTGGTGTCGAGTTATCAAGAATGGGATCTAACATAGTGAGATTGCCACTATTTTCATCATGACCAAAACCTAGAACTTCTTGTGAAAATTCCTCGCAAACCACGTCAATCATATCAACGAGGTTTATGGTTGCAACGGAATAAACATGAGAAATTTGAGAGTTTTGAGTTGCTTTTATAACAAGTTCCTCGTCGTTGAAACGTAAGGTGATCTTTCTAGCATGAACATCGATCAAAGCCATAGACGTATCTAAAAACGAACGACCTAAAATGAGAGGAACTTGAGGATCCGTGGGAATATCGACAACGATAAAGTCTATCGGATAATAGAACTTTCCCACTTTCATAAAAACGTCTTCCGCCAATCCACATGCGGGAATCGTGGAATGGTCGGCCAACTCAATAGACATTAGTGAAGGAGTAAGATTAGGAAGATTGAGCGACTTGAAGATTGCAAGTGGCATCAAGTTAATGCTAGCACCAAGATCGGCCAAGGCATAGCATTCTTCCATATCTTAGATTGCACAAGGGATCAAGAATTTACCGGGATCACCGACTTTTTGAGGTATGCGATTTAGATAAACCGATGAACAACTAGACAATTGTTGCAATTTCTGCTTGTTGTTCAACATACTCTTAAAGTTAGCGGCAAATCGAGGCATCATGACCAAAGCATCGGAGAAACTCACATTAAAGTGCAAATCACGAAACATTTTCATAAAAAGCTCAAATTGGTAATTGTCGCGCTCTTGACGTTTCTCCTTTCTAAGTCTCGATGGATAGGGCAAAGGTGGTGTGGGTTGAGGCATAGGCATAGCCTTTGGAATCTCGGGTTCCAAATGTGGTAATGGGTCAACCGTAGGTGTGGCATGAGCGGTACTTCGTGGGATTTGGACATGCTCCTTTTCGACCACCACCAGGAGCAATTGGTTGAGGAGTCGGTTCCTTAAGTGTCTTACCACTACGTGTGGTAATGACTTTCATCTCTCCCTTAGGGTTCGATATGGTGTTGCTAGGAAGACTACTCGAAGACGGTTTGCACATAATTGCCTCAAACATAGATGAAATTTTGTCCTCAAACATGGATTGCCTCTTCTCGGCCTTAATCATTTCTTTCTTCATTTTATGTTGCCCTTGTTCCATTTTTTGTTGGTTTTGTTGTAACCTAGTTACATTTCCTTTCATCTTGTTTGTATTGATTTTAAGCTCATTTGCTAACTCATTTTTCAACTCATTCTTCAAGTTGTTCTTAAACTCGAATCTTAGGCTAATGATTTCTCTTTGAATGTTGTCAAACCTAGCATCGTTCCCATTAGCGTATTCAACAAATTCGTTTGGAAGATCTTTCAAAGTTTGCAAACTTTTGTTGTTGTTTTGAAAATCACTTTGATTTTTGTTTGAAACTTGATTATTAGCCCCTTGAATACCATATTTTCCTTTGTTGTAATTGTTTTTGAAACCAACTTGATTGTTTCAATAGTTGTTGTTAGCATTTTGATTTGAACCAAAACCCGGTGGAGTCAATTGATTAGATCGGGTAACTTGGCCGTTTTGGTTGTAAGTTCCCGTGGTCGCGTAGGCACTCGAAGTGTTACCACCGTTGGTAATGCACTCGTAGAAATCATGACCTCCACCACAATACATACATGAAGCCTCAACCGCTTTAGGCGTAGCGGGAGTACTTTGTTCGCCAACTTTGGATTCAATTAGAAGACCTTTAAGCTTATCAAAGATTTTGTTTTCCAAGTTCGCCTCAATTTGGAAAACATCGATGGTATTAGACAAAGAAGGTGAAGCCGATGACGAAGCCTTACGAACACTCGACGTGCTACGAGGACTATACACCTTAGATCTATTCTCAATTATCACCAAAGCTTCCTCAACCGTTTTACACAAAAAATTACCACCCGCGACGGCATTTAAATAATCCCTTTCATGATCATTAAGTCCATTGTAGAACGTGTCAATTTGATGCAAATCGGAAAAACCGTGATGAGGACACTCATGTAACATTTCCTTAAACCTATTCCAAGCCGTTGAAAAACTCTCATTAAATTCTTGTGAAAATTTTGGAATCTCGTTTTTCAAATGCGTAGTCTTAGAGGGCGGAAAAAATTGGTTCACAAATTTTGGAACGAGATCCTTCCACGTCAATATAGAATTGGGTGGCTCTTTCTCTAACCAAATTTTAGCGGGCCCTGCTAAGGAATACGAAAAAAGCATCATCTTAATCGAGTCATTAACAACATCCTTAAATTTGCAAGTGGCGGTAAGACGATTGAATTGGCGGATATGGTTGTGCGGTTTGTCCTTTTCATCACCATGGAATTTGTTATTTTGGATCATCGACAACAAACCCGTTTTCACTTCAAAATTATCTGCAAGGATAGCGGGAATTACAATAGCCTCTCCATAACCCTCGGTGGGTGCTTGAAGTAACTCCATCATAGTTTGATTCTCCATGGTTGGTTCCTCTCTTACAATGGGTTCGTCAATAGGAGACTCCTCACTAGAAAGATTAGGAGTAGGCGTTGACTCCTTTCGGTTTCTTCGTTTACGTGCACGTCTTGCTTGGTTGCGGGTTGCATAAACGTCACGTACAACGAGGGGATGAGCAAAGAAGATTCTTTTTGGTGTTTTGTATTTTTCCAATTTTTTTGTGGTTTTTGATTGTTTTTACTTTTTTTGGATTTTTGTGATTGTATTAAGTAGACCAAAATCTACAAATCTCCTCCTTAATCAAATCTCTTGATTAAAGAAGCCTCAAGGAATGAAAACGGTCACGTGAAGTGAACGCCTTCGATGACTTTAGAACGTTGGTGAAACACCAAAACGTTCAAGAGGGTTTAATCAAATGAAACCAAGAAAGTATATATAATACTTAATAATACTTTGGGCGGCAAAACCCTCGATTAGCTTTCAATCTCAAAATACTCACAAGCAAGCGGGGAAATGAGGCGGCGCGAAGCACTTAAGAGCCTTTTTCCTTAGGGTATATTTTATAATACCCGCCTTATACCCACCTTATAGTTTGTATTTCTTCAAAATCGAGCTTCACGAAAATATTTATCTATTTTTGCCTTTTCTTTCTTGTTTGAGATTCGAATACAATGATTGGGTAATGACCTCCTAAGTCAAGGTTGTGTTTTCACACTTTTGGAGTACTTGTGAATTTATTGTTCTACGTATACAATATATTAATAATATTCACACAAAAAACGAAAAACCGATAATACGTATTAGTAGAGTGCTACTAATACAAATAGATATTATGGATATATATAAAAACAACAATTGCCAAATCAAAACACAACACGCCTCCCCGGCAGCGGCGCCAAAAATGATGGTTGAGTTTTTACGTCTTTTAGGAAAAAGAGCGTAATTAGGGTAAGTAGTAACAAGTGATTTAGGAAAACCACGAGTTATGACCCAAAGTGGGGATCGTTCTCAAGGAGGCTAGTGTGTTGTGTAGAGAGATGATTAACTTTGTGATTATATTTATGAAAGATAAAATAGAAATGAGGTAAGAAGAGAATGACGGTTACGTGACGAATCAAACTAAGACGAAAAGGTCGTACACGTAAAACCGTAAAAAGTACCAAAATTAAAAATTTAACCTAAAAATTCATAGAAAATTGAAATAAATCCTAAATAATGTAAATAGAGTTTACAAAAAATCAAAAATCACTCAAACCTTTTATTTATTTAAATATTAATTTTTTAATGCTAATTAAAGCCCAAAAAATCAATTTAATTAACAAAAAACCCAAAATGAGATTTTTTCAATTGTAAACCTCTAAAATGACCTAACTTGATTTAAAACTATTTTTGAAAATTTTAAAATTAATAAAAACTATTTAAAAAAAATAAAAACTATTAAAACTTAAAATAATTATAAAAATTAATCTAATGACAATAAAAATATTCTAAAGTTGTAAATTCCTAACTTAATGTATTTAACCTAAGAAAAATATAAAACTTGAAAAATCTAAATTTTAATTTTAATAATAAAATAATAATAAAATAATATTAAAAATCCAAAATTTATAAAAAATTCTAAAAACTTGCAAACTAGCTTAATTTAACCTAAATAAACAGAAAATGAACTTGAAATTACAAAAATACCCCTAATGGGCCTCCAAATGGGCCAAAGTCCAAAACAGACCCTTATTGGGCAAAAACAAGCCCAATAAGAAAAATGTTTATAAAAATGGCCCAAAAGCTCCTATCTGACTCAAAATTTGATTCTGAACACAATTTTTCAAACGCCCAAAAGCTGAAAATGTGAAATAAGCTGGCTTATATCAAACAGCTTATTCTTAATGGGCTTTTTGGCCCATTAAGCTATAAGCTGATGCCATAAGCTCAAATTAGACACACAAGCTTCTTTTGAGTTACTTAAGACTTCTTTAAAAATAAATTTGAAAAAAGTCCAAGGAATAAGCCTGAAAATGCAATAAGAAATCTACACAAAACGACAAAATAGTCGTTTTCGAGTTCTAGGCTATCCCAAGAGCTGATTCAAGTTTCAAAAGCTTTTAAATGACTTAACTAAGCTTAATCAACAAAAAGTTTTCAAATAATTTCACTCAATAAGCTGAAATAAGCAAATAAGCACTTCTTTAAAAGTCAACTTTAAGAGTTTTCTAGCAAAAAGTCAATGTCAAAGTCTAATAAGCTCCAGTTCAAACAAATGGGTCAAATGAGGAAGATTGATCACAAAAAATAAGTTGTTGTAGGTCTGGATAAGCCAATATGGCTTATAAATAAGCTAACTGAAAGTTAACACTAGCAGGGGCTAGTTTTGGTGTCTGAGCAGTGGGAAAAGTTTCAACTGCTTGACTTTCTTTTTGTCTTTAGTGACTTTTTTGGAGATTCAAGTTACACAAAGGCACCCAAATGATCAGTGGATCATAAGGAGTCAGTAACAACAAAGAAATCACAATCACTAACTGCCAATTAGTACAGTTAAATCAAAACATCACCAGATCTAGCACAGACATGAACAAATAAGCAGTTATGGTTCAATAAGCACTTATAGCAGAATTTAGCCAGCCAAACTTCACCAAATGCATACACAAGCAATAATAAACTTAAATGAACAAGTCTAAACAGGTTTTATGCAATGGTACAAAGTATTGATCAAGATTCAAGCACAATAAGTTACTGATGAACACTAACACAAGCAGTTATGAACACTTGTTGATGCAATTGACCAACAAGCCAAGTTCAAACACTCAGATCTATCACATATGTTGTAATAAACAATGATATAACAACTTTTAACCCTAAGCATGCATATATTCTAGATATTACCAAAATCTTAGGCCAAAAACAGTCAAAATCAATGAGATATAGCACAATGTCTGATTTGAGGTTTTAAACCCAATAACTTGCAGCAAATAACACTCAACCAAGTATTTTGTAGATACAAAGCACAAACACAAACTTTTAACAACATAATAGCAACTTATGACTCTAAACAGATAATCCCAAACACCCCTTATCTTTTTCAAATCAATTTAAAACAAGTATAAGTGTATTTCAAGACCACCCAATCCCAATCAAACACATTAACAAGTATAATATGCAGTATTGGACAAGATTAGACCACAAATTCAACAAGAACACAAGTAGCACACAAAATCACCAAAAATCCAACTTTTTATCAAATTTTGAGTAGAATGGTGTGTACCTCATGGATGTACATCCACACCCCCGAATTTTGAGCTTATGTGCTAGCAAGAACAAGCACAAGCTTCCACAAACAACCCTGCTAAGATTCAACAAGGTTAGAAGCAAAATATAAAAATAAAAAAAATGAAAATCCTTGATTAATGCAACCTTAGTTCCCCACACTTGATTATCCCCAAGTTATAGGCTTCACCACACCTTGATAACTCAATATCAGGATGCTATGATCAGCTTTATAGCCCAAGAATTCCAAGGTTTGAACAAGACTTAGCAAAATATCAAGAAAAGTAGAAAATGTGCAAACTTTTGCACACTCCTTTTGAAAACAGGTTTAGGATTCAAGATTAACAAACAAAGAACAATAACAAACAGATAATATGATTGGCACTTGAGTTTTCTTCACCAAATTCAAACACATTTCATTGACTGAATATATGATTTACAGATTTGTGAACAATGGAAAATTCAAGAGCAAAGATAAATGTACTCAGTCCTATGCCTTATATAGGCTACAAACTACTTGCTAAGAAGCTAAAAAACGTAACCCTAAGCTTGATGAAGTCCCCAAAATACCCTTTGAAAGTTTGAATATCTTGGAATCATGTGATGAAATTTTGGCAGTTTGTTGATGTATGAGCTGTTGGAATTGCATCAAAGGCTCAAAAGAAGCTTAAGTTTCAAGATTCAATCTTGGACGTTGGATGTGGTAGGGTTTTTGGCTTCTTCTTCAAAGGGTGGGACAAGAGGGTTTATCATGTGACAATGGGGTGATGTGGCAAGGGTTTTGAGAGTTGGGATATGATTAGGACTAGCTTAATCATAAATCTGGAGCATTTGATGGCCTAATTACAACAAAATTAGGAAAACCCAATTTTGATAAGAACATGAATAGTGCAATTTTTGATCTGTTTGGGTTTTTAAATCTTGTGTTTAGCGCGTTTTAACTAAACTAATCCCAGATTAGTTTAAGTCGTTGTGAGTGGATTGGTGAGGTGGATGAATGGTGGGAGGTGATTGGTGGATTTTGGTGAGTGAGGCACGTGTCACCCCCTCACTAGTTAAGGTAACTATGCTGTCTGCCATGATTAACCCTTCTACTCTTTTCTCTTTGTCATTTCAGCTTAAAACTTCATCAACGCCCAAATCCTTTGTAACAACTTTTGCTTTTTCACACTTTTGCCCCAAAAAGTTTTGTAAAGTGATTTCAGGGGTATTTCTTGCCATTTCTTGATTCTTGAAGGACTGATTTGGCATTTTATTCATAGATAATGGTCTTGACTTGTCTTGTTGACTTCTTGGAGGACTGAAAATGACAAGTCTTCATTTTTGAGGGACCATTCTTGCTAAGTCTTCAAAGTCAAGGGTCCTTTTTGTAATTTAACATTTTTAAAGGACCAAACTTGTAATTTCTTGTAACTTGAAGTTCTTCATGGTATGTTTGACTTTGAGGAGGATTAATATTGATATTTTAGTTTTCTTGAGGGACTAAAATTGCCAATTCTTTAAAGTGGAGGGCCCTTTTTGCAATATTGACAAACTTTAGGGACCAATCTTGTAATTATGAAGATACAAAGGTATAAAGTGTCAATTATTCAATATTGGAGGACCCTTCTTCATAAATCTTCAAATCTTCAAGGGTTTTCTTTGGAAAATTCTTCATTAGGGCTTGGTTCAATGTGCGGCTTCGTTTCCCGTGTTCGTTTTTGCATGATTCTTGTGATCTTTTGTCATTTTCTCAATATCCGTACCTAAAACACACAAGCAACAAACACAAACATATATTGGGGTATTTTCATGATATTTTATGCATTTAAAGCCCTTTTTGGACGATGAGACTATGTATAAAAGCAGTCTCATCAGTTCGACATAGGAATCCTTTGAATAATCGAGCTTGATAAGGACCTTGTCCTCGAGGATTTGGAAAGCTTTGTTCGGAGTATTATAGAGGAATAATCCTCCGGCGTCGAGAGATACTTGAGTTGGATCGTCTAAACCATGATAGAATGTTTCAATTACCGTTCTCTTGGTTAGATCATGTCCATAACAAGCGCGAAGCATTTCTTTGATTTGGAGCCAAGATTCAACGAGAGTCTCTTCATTGAGTTGGTGAAAGTTAAGAATGTTGTTTAGGAGACGTTTAAACTTTGCGGGTGAAAAGAATCGGCTTATTAAAGCTTCTCTTAATTCGTTCCACGAAGTAATTTTTCCTTCATCGAATTCATTCAACCAAATCTTAGCTTCTCCGGTTAATGAGAATGGAAATGTCCTCAAGCTAATCGCTTCCTCTTGATTTTCACCATAATGGAAAAGGCTACTAATATCGAGAAAATCGAGAACGTGTCGGTGAGGATCGAATAGGACTTGTCCATCAAATTGGTTCTCCCGAATCATTTTCATGTGGGTACTCGTGAAAGTGAAATTGTTCAAAATAGGGAATTGATCAATAGAGGAACTAGGCGTTGGAGCAAAGATCCTAGTATTTGACCACATTGGTTGATCATCGGGATCAATGGTAACAATGGTTAAGGAATCAGATTCGATTTCATAGGATGAGATTCCTTCAATATGGAATGGATTTTTGAATATCGTCTCGACTTCGGTGTCGAATACATCGTCTTTGGAGGCGATGACGAAAAATTCTTTGATGAACGGTGGTTTGATGTATGGTTCGGGTGATTCAATTTCAAGGGGTACGATTGGTGTTTTATCGGATGTCGTCCTATTTTGATCTTACGTTTAAGTTTTTTGGAATGGAAGAGCGAGTTGTTTTCCCTAAGAACGCGGGTTAATACAAACCCGGAGTGATTTGCAAAACGTCATAGAAAAATAAACTAAATAAAACAAATAAGACGAGAAATATTTTTGTATATATATATTTTTTTACTACTACTATTTTTTTTATTACTAAATAAAACAACTAGAGAAACAAGAAAATAAGAAAGAAATTATAACGATAATTGTACCAAATCAATCAAACCGGATGGTTCAAATGACTTCGGGTTCTAACACTGGGTTTGGGAATAAACCAGAGCGAATAGAAATACGAACGAGGCACAAAATAATTAAACGGGGTGGTTGGGTGGGATTTAAGCAACAATTAATAATTGGTTCAAAGCTCGAAGAACGGATGTTTAGACGAGTGTAAAACACAATTAGGAATGGTTTTGGTTAAGGCTTAGTTTAGATAAAAGAAGACAAAAAGGGAATTGTTTTTTCTTCAGAATTTAGAGTTGCCGGCGGCAAAATAAAGTTGCCGCCGACGACTTGACATCAGAAGGCGTTTTGCCTTCAGGCGAAGGGCTTTTGCCGCCGACAATTTTTTTTTAATATTTATTTTAGGAACTAAAAACTAAGAACACCTAAAAAAAATTTATGGGTTGATAAAATAATCACTAAAAAGCTTAATCTAAACACACTTTAATTTTAAACCAAATAAGCATAAAACAAATAAGCACTAAGGAGATTAAACGATACACGATATGCAACAAATATTCAAAACATGAAAAGCACAAAACACAAATCCCCGGCAGCGGCGCCAAAAACTTGATGCGTTCTCTTTGTGATTACACAAGTTTTAAATTTATACACGGATTTCCAAATAAGCTAAGAACACACGGGCAAGTATGACCCTTTCGTTTGTAGCTAGCTTGTTGTGGTAAGCCGAGCTCGTTCACTAGGATTTGGGTGTTTTCGGTTGTAAGGAATCTAAGTAACAATGCAACGTTTGTGGTAAAAATAGTTGTCACTCCCACAATTACCATATAAGTAACAATTAAGCAAGTAATAAGCAAACAAGTAACAAGTAACACTAAGATGATTATTAAGCTAATAACTTGAGAACAATAATATTAAAGACAACACTTGCTTGGATTAGTTCATAACATTTGGATTGTTCATATGAGGATAGTTTTGATAAATTGATTACAAGTAAAGAAGATGATGGTCACAAATTCCAATCTTTGATTTTAAAGTATATAACCCTCACGAAAGATGATACATCCATGAAATCAAGCATTAAGACAAATCAACCAATTCAAGACTATGTTTAGTTTAACAAGTTTGATTCATGGTCGTTTCACAAAATCATTAACAATCACACTTAAGTTCCTTTGCATAATCATACCACTAAAGAAATGGTCAATACAATAGATAATCATCCATAGACAAAACAATTATAATTAGTTGATGAATGATAACCCATTCGACCTATGAAATCATCAACAACTAATCAAGTATGATAAGCAAATGGAATGGAACTTAAGCACAATTGGATTTCAAACATAACATGAAATTGATCAAAACAATGATAAAACATAAACAATCCTCATGTCACAACTTCATCCAAAGAAGTGTATATGAAACTACTCCATGATCATGTTAATCAAGAACAAACATTCAACATATGATATAGAGTTCAACATCATGAAAGTAACAAAAGTTTACCCAAAGTATGATTACAATATGTAAATGGAATGGAAAAATTTAGAGCGATCCTTAAGCCTCCAATTGACTACAAGTTTCGAACCAATGGTAGGAATTTGTGGTCTTTCGGGTTATGTATTTGGAAATTCGTATTTGAGAATTGAGGCAGGTTTTGGAGAGGTTTGGTGAATATTGGTGGTGATTTAAGTATCAAGAAACACTACCAATAATAAGGGTAATGATCCCTTAGAGTTTGGCAAGGTTATTTTGATGATTGGAGCTTCAAAAACGTCACTTTTTGGCACACCAATATTAAATCCGGGAATGGGGACTTTCACCAAGGTTGGGAGAGTTTCCTTGGTGAATAATGGAGTTGGTTATGAAAAGTATTCAACTGGTGAAGTGATGTGTTACAATGACCACATGGGTCTTATTTATAGTGGAGTTAAGGCCTTGGTCATGAATACATGAACTTGGAGCCAAAGAAATAAGCTTGTAGCCAAAGGCTTTACTTGGTGGCAAAGTACTTCTAGAATGCTCCATAGACACTTCATGTGTGTTCTTCTCAAGGTTGCATGAATGTAGACAACAAAATCTGCCAACAAAAATGTGGGTGGCAACTTGTATTCTGCCAGTGGCAACTTTTAGAAATGTTGGTGGCACCTTCCATGCTGAGCGACTTATACTTGTCGGGATTCCTTTCTATATGCATGAATCATCGTTTATTCTTTCTTTCCTTCTTTGTCTTTTCTTGTTCTTGGCTAACTAACAACACAAAACACAACTTCACACATATATGAGCTAAATAGCTCGTTAGTATAACCAAAAACCACACAAAATATACGGATAACGCTCAAGAAAACATGTTGGATTTGGGCGTTATCACACGCCGCAACGCCCAAGTAAAGGCTGAGGAACAACCCCACCCGCGGAGCGTCTTCGAACGAATGGGGGATCAAATCATAGCAGAACTAGAAGCGGGGCGGGAAACTTCCTACCATTCAGACGGGTCCTTGGGGCACACAAACCCTGGAAACTCCCGCCGAGGACACTCAGCGTACAAGTGTCTTCAATAGGATTAACCCCCAGCTAAAAAAGGGATCTAACTCCAAAGCCCCGGGGACAAAGACCTAAAAGAAGCCAACGAAGCAGGTCAAGGCGAGGAAGGTGCTCGCCAAGCTACGACTCGTCTAGCTCCAACTCTGTTGATCATCACCCTAGGCGCCGCAAAACGAGGTACTCTTCCTCAGACTCTTCAGTGGCGAAAGGGAACATCGGAGACATTCCCATCGCCAGTTTCAACGCTAGAATGAAGACTTGTCCCTCCCGTGGCGTCGGAAGAATGTGGATACTTTCACAAGTCGTATCCGAACTACTCGAAAGACAAGAAGCGACGAATGCCATCGAACGTTAAGACCTACGATCGTACGGGCGACCCTGATGACCACTTGAAATTCTTCGAGTCACAAGCGGGAATCGAGCAGTGGACAATGTCTATGTGGTGTCACATGTTTAACTCTACCCTAATCGGTAATGCGCGAGACTGGTTTAAAAAACTTCCACATCGAAGAATTGATGGATTCGAAGACATGCGGAGGGCCTTCAGAAGGAACTACACTCAGCGAAAGAGGTATTATAAGGACCTCGTCTCACTCGCAATAGTGAAGCAACTACTGAGGGAGTCCACATAAGACTTTATGGAGCGATTCAAGGACGAGTGCAACAAAGTCAGAGCATGTCCAGAAGTTTTAAAAATTCCTGACTACATGCAGGTAATAATGGACCAAAGAGCTCATTAGGCGTCTGAATGACAGAGTTCTGTCAACCTTTGACGAACTAATGAAAAGAGTGAGATCCTTTATACAAGGAGAGACAACGACTGCTCATAGTAGGAAAGGAAACCAGAACCACAAGTCATATGACCAGCCTAAATGGAATCTGAACCCTCAGAGAAATAATCGAAGCCTTGATTATCAAGGCCAAGAAAGGGGAGGACACATGGGAACGACATGTTCACCCCCCTCAAAACGACCCCAAGAGAGATTTTGATGTCCGAATGAGCAAACTTCCGTAAAACACCCCCAATGACCACCCCGGTGGACCGACGTTAAGGAAATCAGTACTATGAGTATAATAATGATAAGGGGCACGGTACGGATGAATGCATCTAGCTCAAAAAGCACATTGAGGGGTTGGTAAAATCAGGCACGCTCAAGCATCTCATCTAAGACTAGAAAGATGGGAAAGATAACAAGAAAAATGAGAAGAAAGACCAATCAAAGGCTAAGCCCACAACCATATTCATGGTGTAGTTGTGGCAACATAGGACTAGGCGAAAAGGCAGTTAAATAATTTCTCGTAATAAAGAAATCTAGTTTACTCCCTTGACCGCGAGCAATATAGCGGAGGGACTTCTCACGATTGAAGTAAACATGGGGGAACACGTCGTCCGCCGCATGTATATCGATGGGGGATCCTCAGCGGAAATCCTGTATGAACATTGCTTTACACGGTTATGACTGGAAGTCCGGAGCCAGTTAATGTCAGCCACGTCGCCGCTTACAGGCTTCAGCGGGGAGGTAATTTGGCCCTAGTTCAGCTACACCTATTGGTAACGATTAGGGACGAGGAGTACTAACCACATCATGGATGAACTTCATGGTCATACACTCACCTTCGTCGTAATGGCATTATTTGGAGGCCCAAAATCCTAGCCATCCGGGTCGTACCATCCACAACCCATGGTATGATCAAGATCCCTGTTGAAGGGGGTATCGTTACTATCTTCAAAACTGCGATACCACCAGCGGAGTGGCATGTAGAGAAAGACGCACACGTGTTAGTTTTCCTAATATCTTGAGGTAACTGCTATGTTCTAGTTTAAGTGGGCTTAGTGTTCAACTTATACATTCTTAGTGCAATCACATTTATGCTCGTATCACTTCCTATCTTAGAAAAAATATGTGGAGGTTTTCCCAAAACTGATGATTTTTGCATTTAAAAGCATTTGTTGACGAACAACGGATAATATATCAAGCTTATTCTCCACAGAATTTTCTTTCATCTTCTTAATTAGTTTCTTAAACTCACAAATGGCTATGGCCTTTTCTTAAAGTTGATCTTTCAAGTTAGTTACTTCAAAACATTTTTGATTATATTCACTAAACGACGATGATGCTCGTTCTCTACAATTAGTATGATTATGACATTTTTATTGTATAGAAAGTTCAATAGAATGCGAGTGTTTCTCAAGTTGAAAAAAACATTTTAAAAGATCGTTATATGATTTAACTTGTTTTGAAGCTCAACTTTAAGATTTTGACATTTTTCGTTCGCTTCTGACGACATACATGCTACTTCACTATATTGATCAAGATCACTATACACACCAAGTATAGCATTCATATGGTCAGCATAATAGTATTCCATCGAAAGTCGATCAATTTTATTAGAAAGATGGTATTCCTGAGTCCTTAGTTTTGATTGAAGAGAGTCAACCTTTTCCTCAAGAAAGTTAACATATCTTAAATCAATCACAATTTTCTCAGTAAGAGTGTTATAAAACATTTGGACATTTTTTGAAAGAGTATTTGTAGTTGGAAGAATATATTCTTTAATGACCATTTCAACTTGTGGAATAGGTTTAATATTCCAAAGAGTATCTCTTAACACTTTTTCATAATATGTGACACCTTTGTACAAATTTAAAATCCCTAGTTTTATAAACTCAAATTTCTGAACACTATGAGATTTCTTAGACCATTGACATTTGTCATCCAAGTATCTTTCTAACAAAGTTGACTATTTTGTAAAACCCCGTTTTAAATATGCTTTATTTTCCGGTTTATGACACGTTTTAAAGGAATATGTACATGAAATAATATATGTCTGGAAGCCATCTCGAGCCAAGGAGACGCACGCGTAAATCGTTAAGCAATATATAATTAACATTGTATTAAATACTAATTATAGTTAAACAAATAAACCAAGAAAGGAAAGTCAAGAAAAAGGAAACAAAAGCCCATGAGGCTTTTGGGCTCGCTTGCTTGGTCACCAAGTTATTACAAGTATATAAGGCAGTCTTGGATACCTGATTATTCACTTGTAATATTTAAATCACTTTTCCTCTCTTTCTCTCTTTGGTCTGATCGGCAAGAACCTAATAGGGGTGTTTGGTTTTGCGATCGACTAGAAAGAAACCAATAAGGTTTCTTATCATTGATTGATTCAAGAAGCGTGGTTTATTGGTTGTTTAACACTTACGTACTAGCATACTTATTGCTTGTTAAACGTATTGTGTGTGTGTACTTAGAGGGATAATACTTTGATCTTTAATCGGGTTTTCGGTTACATTAGTTGTTCGATAAAGGTGATTTAATCCATTGCTACAAGGTACATGATTCTTTATCGTTTATGTTAGTTACTTGTATATACATGATCTTATTTTTCCGTTGCGTACTCGTGATTATTAACGTGTTCATATGGTTAAGGGTGTTTATAAATTTTAACACGTTTGTTAAACATTTGAAAACTACTCTTGTTGTTTTGAAAGTTTTTTTGAGGTATAAACTTAGCATATAGATCATTCATTTTGGTATAATCAAAAGGTTTTATCAAATCACTTAATTTGGATCGACTTTCTTCGGCAAAACGATAAGTTTCGTCAGGGTCAAGGACAAGCATAATAGCAAGATTATCATTATAAAACTAACCTTTCCTGAGATACTCACGCTTGACAAAAATCGTTTTAAAATTTCTATTGAGCATGTTCATCGTTTAAATTGACTAACCAGTTTTATAAACAATGTCATTCAAAGTTTTGACTTGAGTTTCTAAAGCAACAACTTTTTCAATATCGTTCTCTTCACGAGTTTAATAAAGCAGGGTTTGTTCTTGTTAATCGACTCAAGATGAGAAATATGATGTTTATGTAACCTCAGTTGTTCTTCTAGTTCCGAAACCTTTTGTTTTGTCTCATGAAGTTGACGTGTTGCACTAGAACAATATTGTTCTAAGAGCACCTTTCATTCATAAGCGGAACCATTAGTTTTATCAATTCGTATATCAGCTTCTTTTACATAATCATACTCTTTAAGCCTAGTGATCTCATCAGAAAAGGATATGTTTGCTTGCTTTAAACGTTTATTAACCTTTTGTTTTTATCAATTTCACTTTTCAAATTATCAGTTATAGACGCAAGCAAGCACGATCCTCATCCAATTCAGTAACCTGGTCAACACTACCTTCATCAATACACATATATTATGAACCAGAAGTGATATTACTATCATCCTTCTCCATTACATATGTTTCATTGATGCTTTCGGGTTGCTCAGGATGTTGTTGCTTGTGAGACCCCCAGAATCAGACAAGGGATCAACTAGGCAACAAGGGGGTTCCACGTCATGGTACAAGAAACAATAAATTATTGTTGACACAAAGTTGACGTAATAAAAACATGTATTACATCATAAAATTACATCATAAAATATCAAAGTTTTAAACATAGGTCTCAGAGTTTTTAATGCGGAAATATTTATTATTTCATCATGATTTATAACACTTAGTTACCAAAAATACAGAAAAATCTTCTGACGGTTTTTAGATAAAACCAAAGTTTAAATATACACAGAAATCTTCAAGCTGCGATAATATCCTGCGGGCTCCCATCCAAGAAAAGCTAAGTAATAATACCAGAGATTAAACATGTAAAATCATCAACATAAAGTTTAGTGATATTCATAGGTTTAGCAGTAAAGGTGTGGAACACAAGCATTCATTTGTAAACAAGAAATAGGGTAAAATGGTTACGTACGATAACCATAGTCCAAAACATTATTATTGCTGTTTAGTTCATGAACTGAAGCTTAACTCAGTGTAAGTTCCTCTAGTGAGTATTCAGCCTAAATACTCAAGTAATAAATCAAATGTTAAATGCGTCAAAGTAATCGGGATGGGGATTGTCAATCCCGATGGATCCACCCACAACATTCGCGCTTAGCAACACAAGTAAATTAACGGTTCATGATCAAGAGAGGCAACTTAAGGCTATAACTAAAAGCAATAATATCAATGAAAACTATCTGAAAGCATACAAGTCTAGATAGCATACAAGTTCGGGATAGCATACAGTTTTTAAATGGTTGTGTTCCACCATGTAAAATCTCACCCCGCGTTTAGAAACCATGTACAAGTATAAGGGGCTATGAACTCACCTTCGCCACGAGGTAAGTGAATCATTTTACTCAGTAGTTGAGTAGAAAAAGTAGTAGCATGACGATCACCGACGATATGGATGCCCGGGAAACACGAAAACCGCAACCTATCAAAATAAGGCGCGCTTTAAGACTCGAACTCAAATATCGATATATACCAAGTATAATATGAATTTAAATATTTTCAAAGTATTCATACGTCATGACTAACAACACAAAGCAAATGAATCCATATTAACCCATTTATCCAACACTACCTGTTTAAACACTTGTACACTTGAAATTGACCCGTCATACGACGCCAAGTCAACGCAAGTCAAACTATTCATTAACTTCACTCGGACCAGTAACTAAGTTATTTATATAATAACTAAACACTTGAGTAAGTCACCGCGTCCAATAGTGAATACTCAAACTCACGTCACACGAGCATTCAACTATGTGTCCAAAATACAAATCAGCAAGTACACTCCGAATGTACACACCGATCTACCCTATCTAGACTTGTCCGATTTAGATAAAATTTGGTGTCAAGGTCACTTATAACCTGTATAAGACCCTGCCAAATTTAGAGCCAAAGTTCATACTTTATAACCCATCAGCTCGACACTTTACTCGACTCTAAATTTTGGGACATAATATGTACTTGTTTTATAAAACCGTTTATACCACTTTAAAAGTAAAATCTTGACAATCCACCTTTTAAACCCCCTTATAGACTCATTATATTAAGTTTATAAACCTAAAAAACCAGTAGTATCATTTATTTAACCATGCATAAAGTCCCCGAGAGTCGACCCAAAATCAGCCATAATTTCGGGTTGTGCCGATTTGCGTCTCCCGGTACACGAATACTAAAACTAGCATAACTATTGATCCGTAATGCGTTAGAAGCTCTATTTTATGTCAAAACGAGTTTCTCGACAACCACTACAATAATATCCTATAATATCAAGCTTTTATCAAACTTTGACCCACGAAAAATCTACTCTAACCTGCTGTCCAAAATATCCTCTTTAAAAATCATATCAAATAAAATTTTCAACCAAATCTAATCATTCCCATACTTCTAAAATCACCCTACTATCATACCCATCAACCAAAAAACTCCTAAAACACTTGCATGTCAAATTTAATAAGATCAAAGACCAAAAATAAAACTTTTTTAGAATCAAAACATGATGATCTTACCAAGATCATCACATGCATGATGACTAAAACATCATCCTAATCATAAAATCGTAAGTACATGAAAACATGATCCATGTGTAAGATTTTGGTGTCAAAACAATCACACGAAGATTTTAGAGATGAGATATCAATTGGTTTTCTTTGAATTTGGCTAGAAAATATTTTTTGATGGTGTTTTATGGTGATGGTGGTGGCGGAAATCACAAGCGGAGGGGAGGGAGAGAGCATTTTTTTGTTTAGTGTGTGTTTTTATGGTGGAAAATGAGAAGAAAGTAAGTGAAAAATTATTATATAGTAGTGTTAGGGTAGATTTTGCAATTTTTGAATAGTTTTGGACCTAAAAGTAATAAGATAGTCTAAAGAGTAGAAAATGACTATTAGTAAATTTTGAAAATATTTACGAGGCTCGGGTTTCGTAAAAATACTTTTCAAAAGTTACAATGCATCATAAATATGATAATATGGTTTTCCGACGCGACTTAATACGTAATTAAAACGAAATCGTCGAAAATATTAATTATCGAAACAATCGATAATAAAATGTAAAATTTTGGGCATCCGTCGATATCGCGATCACTATGAATTCTCGTTGTTCATTGATTTTGAGTAAACTCGTTGTAAAATGTACGCGGGTGATTTTAAATCAAAAACTTTGATTTAAATAAATATGGAAAAATAAAATGAAAATTTTATAATTCCAAGTAAAGTATTATCATTGATCAGAAAATAATTAAAAAGTTTAATTAACTAAAATTATCATAATCTCAAGATTTACATATAAGAATACAAGAAAATGTAATACGTTGGAAAATTGAAGAAACACGAATAAAAGAATAAAATAATGATGGGAAAGTACGGGTTCTTACAGTCTTCCCCCCTAAAGGAACTCTGGTTCCTCAAAGTTCTTCTAGAAACAGTAGAAGATGCAAACAAGAGGTGGTAAAAAGTGTAGAACAAATTCATTGCTTCATAGGTAACTTCTGTACCACGACGTACCTTAACAATTAGAATTCACTATGGTTCAGTTTCTTAACTCCTTTTCGAATAAGATTTTCAAACTCGGATTAGAATAATGACCTTTCAGTATTAAGAAATATCAAGAGATAGAATGAACACAAGAATTGCTTGATGGACAAAGTGCGATAAAGTGAATCAAGATTGGTAATCAACAAGGAATCGCAAATCACGCAACTATAAAACATGACAATCTTGAAATGTAACAATCTATTTACAAGAGAAATAGAAGGGAAGAATGAATTACATATGAACATTTAAAATACAAGTTGTTACAATTACCTGTCTAGGATTTTGTATTACTGTAAAACTTAGATTAAATATTTTCTCAATTAAAAGAAATTTTTTACAAGGTGTAGTTATTTAAAATCAAACTATGTATATTTAGTGAGTAAGCTATTGCTATATCTTTTTCTTGATCAGGATTTTTAAAGCAAAAGTAGAACAGTTCCAAAATAGTTATCCTGATCGGCTTAAGAACTTTTGGATGACTGCATGAAGTTTCTATTAGAAGCTCAAGTTTATCATTACCATTAGAGAAATCAGATTTTCCAAATTATTTAGAATCATTGTTAGAAATTAATAATTAAATTGATAATTTCATTAGGTCGAAAACAAAGTGTGATGTGATCAAATAATTTAAAGATACAGCTTGACATCCTTTGAAACACTAGATATAATCTATCAAAGAGGATGTATAAATCCGATATTTAAGTTGAAACGGTTAATTTGGCAAATTAAACATTTGATAAAATGAGTAGAACGTTCTTAACAATTTGTAACAATTTTTAGAAATCCAAGTATGTGATTAAGGTATCAAATGATAAACATAAGACATGTTCTGGTTTTCAAATGGTGACAAGATAGCAAACAAGTATGAAACGAATAACAATCAACAATTAGTATACAAGCAATAGCACTAGGGGATAAAACGTAATTCGTATCAGTTCTTATCGAACATGATAGAATAAATGCATCGATGATAAGAACAATAAGAAACAAAGGATTTAGCAAGTCATCACTTCTTGAGTGCAGTTGGTGTCACCAACAACGGCTTATTGAATTCTCGATGGCTAATGCACGATCGAAATAGAAAACCACATAGCGAATTTTTGAATCAAGAAAATCTTAAGAAGTCACTCGAGTGTAATTCCAGTAAGATGAATCACATTAGCAATGAGAGGCGAAATCAATATACATGGTTCACATGAATGAATTTCATGACAATAGAGTCGAACACACATAATGACGGATAAAGGAAATCGTTATCCACGTCCAGTGATGTTTCGAAGGTATACCAACATAGATAGAGAATGTTGGTCAATGAATAAGCATAAAAACATTGAAACTTTCGAGTCTGGTATCAATGGTAAGATATTAGACAAGTGGTAACGAGAGTTATATTACGAAGGAAGAGGAGGTAACCGTAAAACAAAGATCGTTGAGTAAGGAAATATGTGCTCGAGGCATGTACTTTGTTCAAGAAAAGATAAGGGTTCATAGGTGTATGTCGCGTACTGGTGCTACTCGCATAAGATGTAAAAGTTTTCAAAACTTTTATTTTATCTAACTTTTTAAGGAACATAATTAAAAGTTGATTCTTGGTCAAATCTTTAAGGTGACTACTATCCGGCCTTGCATGGCTCCTTCTAAATTAGGCATAGGTGATCAGACCATGCGTAATTTAGGACTAGCAATGCGATGCTCAACTTCGTCAAACCAGTATTACAGGTCATATTATTTAAAATATGTATATAATGCCCTTTGTAATAACAGGAGTCAAAATAATTTATGAATTTTTTCATCGATAAGTTACTGGCTAGATATTTAATTCAACAATTTTAATGTTACAAGATTTTTTTGCAAGACAATTGTTGAATGATTTGTGAAATTAAATTATAAAATTAACATAAATTAATTTTATAAGATAACATTCCAGTATTTTAATAAGGTCCAAGTGGAAAATTTTATAAAATGATTCGCAAACAATACCAGTTTGGGTTTATATGGTAACTTGTAAAATAGCGAGTGGGTTACATGAGGGTAATAAAGAGTAGTTCAAGATAATCAATGAAATGGTTACAAGGTGATAAGGTTTCAAGAGGTTTTTTTAACGACAACAAAATTTTATTAAAACTAGCAAGATGCTAGATAACAGTTACAAAGAAATCAAATGGGGGTTTTTAAGCCAACCTTCCCAAGAAAAAACCTTATTACATCTGCTGGAACACCAATAAAAAGAACAAGACATTATATCATCAAAAATCACTGAACGTCTTGGAGGAACTTCATCAAACAAAGTTCGATTACGAAACATCCATATATACCACCATGATACACAAAAAACCCCTTCTAGGAAAGCCTTGAGCCTAGCAGATAACCTAATAGATATAAACCAATCTTGCCACTCAGAAAACGAGTTTATAATACGCCCATCTAACTCCCACCAACGACAAATCCTATTAAACACCTCACGAGCCAAAGAACACTGGAATAGAACATGGTTAGTGTTTTCCTCAGTGGAATCACATATAGGGCACAAATCAGAGTCAATCAAGACTCCTCTATGGATTAAATTACTTCTCGTCGGTGTACAGTTAAGACGGGCACGCCAACAAAAACATTTACCTTAATAGGGATTCACTTAATCCAACGTATTGGAGATGTAAGAACAGGCAGAAAACAGGAATCAAGAAAATTACGCACCTCTTTGACTCAATATTCACCATCTCTTGACAAATCATAAAACCATCTATCTGCAGACCGCGAAAGGCACACATTCTGAATGCAAGAAACTAACTCGTCTAGTTGAGAGCGTTCTATTCCGTCTCTAACACCCCGACGGAACTAAACATCCACCGAAAGCCATCTCAACTTAACAGCAACCGAAACATCCTTCTCCACCTCTAGCGCGAACAAACGGGGAAACCTGTCCTTTAGAATACACCCACTCATCCATATATCTTGCCAAAACCGAGTTAATTCCCCATCCCCTATTCGCTTCTGACAATGAGATAAAAAAACAAAACCTTTACCTTTCAACAAATTCGCTTCCCGAATAATTGAACACCACAAAGAGGCATAACTTGTTGAATGGAGCTCAAGCCTTGAACCATAAATCGCCTTAGTAACTTTAAACCAAAGAGAGCCATCATTGGAAATAAAACGCCAAACCCATTTAATTAAAAGAGCACGATTTAGGGCAAAAAAACTAGATACACCTAAACCTTCGTGTTTCTTAGCTGCGAGAACTTTCTCCCAAGCTACCCATGTAATCTTTCTATCCAAAGAGTCCCCGCCATTAAAGAAATTACCCCGAATAGCTTCCATCTACTTAAGGACACCCTTTAGAACCTTAAAAATGGACATATGATATAGCGATGAAGCACCAAGAACTGATTTTAAAAGTGTTAGCCTACCTCCAATGGAAAAAGTTTTTACCTTCCAAATTGATAGCCTAGACCACAGTTTAAGGACAGAATCCTCCCAAGCCGACTTCCGAGCCATATTAACCCCAACCTTCACACCTAGATATCGAAACTGTTGATTAAGAACCCCAGACCCAATTACATCCGCAGCCCGAGACACAATTGATAAAGGAACACCAACACCCATTAATTGGCTCTTATGAAAGTTAATACCCAAACCAGATGCAAAGTAGAAACATTTAAGAATATAAAAAATATTCTTCAAGTTAGACTCGGACCATTCCCTTAAGAATAACGCGTCATCAGCATAAAATAAATGTGAAATAGAAACATTACCATTGATGAGATGGCATTTATACATTATCTCATCGTTCTTTTTGGGCTTTTAATGCATTAAAATGTCATAAAATACCATATATATGCTTGTGTTTGTTTACTTGTGTATTTTAGGTATGGATATCTTGAAAAAGAAAAAAGATCACAAGATACAAGGAAAAACGGACACGAGAAACGAAGCCGTTCAAAGAACCGGGCCCTAATTCATGGAATATTAAACAAAAACCCTTGAAGACTTGAAGACATACAAGATTGATCCTCATTTATTGAAGAAATGACACTTAAAACCCTTGTATATTGATAATTACAAGTTTGGTCCTTTAAGTTTGTCAAAATTACACAAAAGGTCCTTCAACTTTGAAGAAATGGCAAGATTGGTCCCTCAACAATTCCAAATTGTCAATTATGGTCCCTCATCAAGCCAAAGATACATTGAAGACCTTTGAAGATCAAGAATGTCCAAGATCAGCCCTTGAAATATCTCAAAATGGCAAAATAACCCTTATAAACCTTATTGGGAAGTTTTGTGCCAAAATTGTCAAGTCTTGAAAGTTGTTACAAAGGAAATGGGCGCTGACACGTTTTAAAACACAAATGAAAGAAAAGGAGAAGAACAAGGGCTAAATGTGTACACTGAAACGTTTCAAACATGGAAATTGCGCCAAACACCACAATTTCCCCCAATTTTGGATCAAAAGTATTACTATTCACCTTTTACCCACCCAGAATTTACACCACTTAAACTTAGGGTAATTTGCAATTACCTTTGCACATGTGTGATTCACACATGCAGAAAACCATCCTAACCTTAAAACCCTCACTCCCATTCACAATGGACCCCACCCCCAATTCCCGTTTAACCAATGAGAATGCAACTTACTCTCCAAGTAATCTGACGTGTCCAAATCAACAGCCTAGGATCCTTGCTTCATTCCAAAGCTAAAATGAACAGCCTTGATCAACTTGGACAGCTCAAATGCAGAAAACGTCTAGAAGAACTTAAGGGCATTTTAGAGAATTCGCTTCTAGGGTTTGTGAATAGTATAGCCTGACATTTGCCTATAAAAGGAGACCTCAACATGTGAGAGTCCCTTTGTTCCAGTCTTACTCTTTAAACATTGTAATTCCTTTTAAAATTTATAAAAGTTGGTATTTTGAGAAAATTGTAATTCCTTTTTATGTTTTTGAAAGTTGGTGTTGTTTAAAGGGTGATTCTGAGTTCCATTGATTGTTATAAGTGTGCTTGAACCTTTTGGATCAAGGACGTTTATGTTTGGTAAGGTTTTTCAAGTTTGAAAAAGCTTGAAAGAAGGTTCTGATTTTGCTTATTTTTGTGTACTAACCCTTAACCATTAGCTATAAGCTCTTGCAAGCTTGTTGACACCAAGATTGTGAAGGGATTAGAGCCCTTGGTTGAGTTGTTTGCTGCTTGTGTTGAAGACATCAAGTCCTTGAGTTTCTGCTTTGAAACATCAACCAAGGCATTCATCATCTTCCTTGTTGAAGTACCTTTGTCTTGTTCTAGTTGTTGAACAAGGTCCAATGAGCATAGTTGGCCTTCCTAGGATGTTGTGGAAGGCAGGTATAACCTCTTGTTAAGATTCCTCTCAAAATTTCATGTTTCTGCTTATTTTGTATTTTGGTATATGATTTGGAGTTCTTGTGTTTGTGCTTTGAGTTTTATGGCTGGTATCTGTTAGTTGTCACCTAGTGTAGCTATTTGATCATTAAAATTAGTAGGTTGTTTGAAGGATTAAGAAGTTTGTTTGAAAAGTGCTTGATTAAGGGTTGTTTGGGATTACTGGTTCACAAGGTCTTGTGGCTTTGTGCCCTTGGTTCTTAGGGTTTGGGAGGTCTAAACAAGTCCTAATATACAAGTTTTAGTCATTGGTTTACTTTCTGAAAGTTTGGAAAAGAGATTTGAAGTTTTGCAAAAATCTGATAAAAGTGGGTTTGAAATTGGTCAAACACATCAGATCCAATAACTTCTTTGTTTATTGGATCTAAGGTCTAAAATCAGGCTTGGGAATATTTTGGGTGATAAGCTATCTATTGGTTATCTGGTTGTTGAATTTGGTGGCTTATTGTGGTTTTTATAGCTTATCAAAGTTGGCTGAAGTGGTCATTTGCATCAGCAAAGTGACCACCTCATTTGGTGTTGCATTTTGATTTCTAGTTTAAGGATTGTTGTTTTGCTGCTTGGATTCTATTTGTATGCTGCTTGTGAGATTATTTGGCTATCTGGATTGTTTTGTTCATAGCTTATAAGCCCACTGTCTTATTGGCTTATTTGTGCCAAAACACATCAAGTTTACCCAACTGGTAAGCTTTGATTCACAAGGTTTGCACTCAAACCTTGACCAGCAGGGTGAAAAACAAGTCCATACACTTCATTAAGTCTGTCAACGTCCACTTTGTTCCTGTCAGCGTTTGATTTCAACTAATCAGCGTTTGACTTTTGGTCAAACTTGGTTTCAAGGCTTATTGAATCTGTTTTGCTTATTGGTACATGCAACAACTTAGTTTTTGTAATAGAACTCATTTTTCTCAGCTTAATATCAAGTCTGGAAGGTTACAAGTCTTTTGGTTAAGCTTTTCCTAGAAAACTAGCTTATTTGGCTTTTTCAGCCAGCTTATTTGCTTTTACAGCTTATTCTACTTGGCTTTTTGTGATTTTATTGATTGATTATTCTTAATTAAGCTATTTGTGAGCTTTTGCAACAAACTAGAGCTTCTGAGGTGCCCTAAATCTCAAACCCGACTATTTTGTCGTTTTGTGAAATAATACTTTGCTTATTTCTGGCTTATTGAGTGTGCTTTTTCAAAATTTCTTTTTACAGATCTCATAAGCATCCCAAAAGAAGGTTGTGTGTCAAGTTAGAGCTTATGGCATTGGCTTATTGCTTAATGGGCTGAAAAGCCCAATAAGAATAAGTTGCCTGCTTATTAAGCTGTGATAAGCTCATATTCAGCTTTTGGGCCTTTAGAGTTTTGTTCTTAAAATTAAATTTTGAGTCAGATAGGGCTTTTCTAATTCAATTAGGCCAAGTTTGACTTTTTGGGCCCAAAAGCCCATTTGGTTTGACTGTTTTTGGTTTTGGCCCATTTGAGGGCCCAATAGAGGTATTCTGGTCATTTCACTTTGATTTTCTGATTATTTAGGTTAAAATAAACTAGTTTGCAAGTTTTTAGAATTTTTTATAATTTTTGGATTTTTAATATTATTTTAATATTATTTTATTATTATTTTTCAAATTTCACATTTTCCAACTTTTTACATTTTTCTTAGCTTTAATACATTAAAATAGGAATTTAGCAACTTTTAGAATAATTTTATCACTTTTAGATTAATTTTTATAATTATTTTAAGTTTTAATAGTTTTTAAATCATTTTAAATAGTTTTTATTAGTTTAAAAATTTCTAAAAATAGTTTTTAATCTTTTTAAATCATTTTAGAGGTTTACCAATTGAAAAATATTTATTTAGGCTTTTTGATAGTTTATTTGATTTTTAGGGCTTTAAGTAGCATTTAAAAATTGAATATTTAATTATTTAAAAGGTTTGAAAAAATTTTGATCTTTGGTAAACTCTTAGTTTATTAATTTTGATTTTTGGTGAATTTTTGGTAATTTTTAAAATTAATTTTAATTTTTGTAATTTTTAAGGTTTTACGTTTTAACTTTCTAGTAGTAATTTTCACGTCTTCGTCATCTTCTTTTCTCATCCCCTTCTAAACCAATTATTAATCTCAAACATTTAACAAGTTTTTCACACACATATACCTCCTTGGGAAACGAACTTCATAAGGGTCATTAGTGTTTACGTTTTCCTAAGCGCTCACTTAATACTTACCGCTTTTACGCTCCTTTTCCTAAAGGTCGTATTTTTACCACAATCATTTTGGCGCCGCTGCCGGGGAGGTGTGTCGTGATTAATTTGTATTGTTGTTTTTAATATTAACCATAAATAGTATTTGTATTAGTAGAAATCTACTAATACGTATTATCGGTTTTCTTTGTTTTTCTTGTAAAAATATTATTACTATATTGTATTAAGTATCACAACAAATAAACAATATCTCCAAAAGTGTGAAAACACAACCTTAATTGGGATTTCATCACTCAATTATTGTATTCGAATCTCAAACAAAAAGAAAAAGGCAAAAATAGATAAATACTTTCGTGAAGCTCGATTTTGAAAAATACAAACTATAAGGTGGGTATAAGGCGGGTATTATAAAATATACCCTAAGGAAAAAGGCTCTTAAGTGCTTCGCGCCGCCTCGTTTCCCCGCTTGCTTGTGAGTATTTTAAGATTGAAGGCTAATCGAGGGTTTTGCCGCCCAAAGTATTATTACGTATAATATATTTGCTTGGTTTCTTTGTGATTAAACCCTCTTGAACAATTTGGTTTTCACCAAAGTTCTAAAGTCATTCGAAGGCGTTCACTCCACGTGATCGTTTTCATTCCTTTGAGGCTTCTTTAATCAAGAATTTGATTCGAGGAGAGATTTTGTAGATTGTTGTCTACGAAGATACACCAAAATCCAAAAAAAATTAAATATCATCAAAAACACAAAAAGAAAAAAAAATTGAAAATTCACAAAACACCCAAAAAGAATCTTCTTTGCTCACCTCCCATTCTTCGTGAAGTTTATGATCACTCGTAATCAAGCAAAACGAGCTCGTAAACGTCTTCAAAAGCAAGCCAATCAAGAGACGTTGATTGAAGAACAACCTCCAATTTTTGAACCTATTGTAGAACATTTAGTCGTCATGGCTAATCGTACTATGATGGAGTTGCTACAAGCACCCACCGAGGGTTTTGGAGAGGCTATTGTGATTCCCGCCATCCTTGCGGAGAATTTCGAAATTAAGAAGGGTTTAATGTCGATGTTGCAAGCAAATAAGTTTAGAGGTCATGAGAAAGACAACCCGCACTATCACATTAGGAATTTTAATCGTCTCACCGCCACTAGCAAGTTTAAGGATGTTCCACATGACGCCATTAAGATGATGTTGTTTCCATACTCTTTAGATGGACCCGCAAAAATTTGTCTCGAGAAAGAACCGCCAAATTCGATTTTGACATGGCCGATCTCGTTTCTAAGTTTGTGAACAAGTTTTTTCCACCATCTAAAACAACACATTTGAAAAATGAGATTTCACGATTTGTGCAAAGAAATAATGAAAGTTTTTCAATGGTATGGGAACGATTTAAAGAAATGTTACATGAATGTCCACATCATGATTTTACGGAATTGCATCAAGTTGATACTTTTTATAATGGGCTTAATGATCATGAACGAGATTATTTGAATGCCGCCGCGGGTGGTAATTTTTTGTGCAAGACGACAAATGAGGCTTTACAAATCATCGAGAATAGATCTAAGGTTTATAGCCCTCGTATCACACCGAGTGTTGCCAATTTGGGTTCGTCTTCATCGTCATCGTCTCGTAGCATTAATGCCTTACATGATGAAGCTAATGAGGAAAATCGGTTTTTTGATAGATTTGCTAATCTTATGTCCCATTGGAAAGCTCAAGAAGCTTCAAATTCCGCTTCGGTTAAAGCGGTTGCTAAGAGTTGTTTGTCTTGTGGTGGAGCTCATGATCTTTCCGAGTGCATTACCGCAGATGGTAACACTTCGAGTGCTTATGTAGCAACGGGAACTTACAACCAAAACGGTCAAGGTTCCCGCCAAAATCAAGCTCCACCAAATCAAAATGCTAATAATTATCGAAACAACAACCAAGGTGGTAATTACCAAGGCAATTCACGTAACTACAACAAGGGGAATTATCAAAATGGGAATGGACAAATTTCTAATCAAAACCAAAACCGTGATTTTCAAAACACCACACAAGGTTTTCAAAATGCTCACACTAAAAATTTGCAAGGAGAATTTTTGGATTATGCTAAAGCAAATGATGCTAAATTTGATAACATGCAACGTGAGATGATTAGCTTAAGATCCGAGTTGAAAAACGAGCTAAAAAATGAACTTGCTAATGAACTTAAAACTCATGCAAACAAAATGGAAGGAAATGTCCAACGTCTTCAACAAAACCAACAAAAGATGGAATTAGGACAACATGAGATTAAGCAAGAGTTATTAAAAGCGGATGCTAGGCAATCAAAATTTGAGGACCGAATGGCTAAGATGTTTGAAGAAATCATGTGTAAACCCTCTTCCTCGGGTGGTCTTCCTAGTGATACCATTGCAAACCCGAAGGAAGAAATGAAGGTTATTACTACACGAAGTGGTAAAACTTTCAAGGAACCAATCTCTCGTCCAAGTACTTCTACGGAGAAGGAAATCGAGAAAGAACCCAAGGTGATGGTCGAAAAGGAGCACATTACAATCCCACGAAGTACCGCTCAAACCACACCTACGGTTGAACCAATACCAATTGTGGAACCCGAGTTTCCAAGGCTGTTGCCTAATGACCAACCCACACCACTTTTACCCTACCCTTCGAGACGAAACAAAGAGAAATTGCAAGAACGTAACAAACAACAAATCGAGCTTTTTATAAAAATGTTTCAACAAGTGCATTTTGATGTAAGTTTAGCCGACGCGTTGTTGTATATGCCTCGTTTCGCTTCCACTTTTAAAAGTATGATGAGCGATAAGGAAAAGCTTTCAAAGCTTGCTAATTGTTCTTCGGTTTATCTTAACCGCATACCGGAAAAAGTTGGTGATCCCGGAAAGTTCCGCATTCCTTGTGACATACAAGATATGAAAGAATGCCTAGCCTTGGCCGATCTTGGTGCGAGCATTAATTTGATGCCATTTTCCATTTGGAAATCGCTTTCTCTTCCGGCTCTCATTCCTTCGAACATGTCTATCGAGATGGCCGATCATTCTACGATTTTAGCATGTGGAGTAGCCGAAGATGTTTTCGTGAAAGTGGGGAAGTTCTACTATCCCGTTGATTTTATAGTAGTTGACATCCCCGCGGATCCTCAAGTTCCTCTAATTTTAGGTCGTTCATTTTTAGACACTTCGAGATCGCTTATCCATGTTCATGCAAGAACTATCACTTTGAGATTCAACGAAGACGAACTTGTTATAAACGCTACTCAAAACTCGAAACCTTCTCATGTTTATGCAATCGCTACCATCAATCACATTGACATCGTTGATGTGGTTTGCGATGAGTTTTCACAAGAAGTGTTAGGTTTTTTCGATAGCTCGTCAAGTGGCAATCCCACTATTTTGGATCCAATTCTTGCTAATTCCACACCAAATCTCACTCCATTCCAAGGAGGCGATCTCACTTCAAATGAAATCGACTATGAAGATGAGGTGTTGATTAGTGATGATACTTCTATTCCACCATTTCTTCCATCGATGGAAGTTATGAGTGTTGAACCAAAATCTTCAATCGAGGAACCACCTATCCTTGAATTAAAAGATCTACCTTCTCACCTTGAATACGCATTCTTGGAAGGTGATGACAAGTTGCCGGTTATTATTGCAAGAGGTCTTGCTAATGATGAAAAAACCGAGCTCTTGAAAGTTCTTAAGGCTCATAAAGGGGCAATTGCGTGGAAAATATACGACATTAAGGGTATTGACCCAAAATTTTGTACTCACAAGATTTTAATGGAGGAGGACTACAAACCCGCAATTCAAAGTCAAAGAAGGGTGAATCCCAAAATTCACGATGTCATTAAAAAGGAGGTCCTTAAACTCCTTGATGCGGGAATGATTTATCCTATATCTGATAGCCCATGGGTGAGCCCAATCCATTGTGTCCCTAAAAAGGGAGGAATGACCGTTGTGCCTAATGTAAACAACGAGTTAATTCCCACTCGTGTTGTGACTGGTTGGAGGGTGTGTATTGACTACCAAAAGTTAAATGACGCCACTCGTAAAGACCACTTTCCTTTGCCCTTCATGGATCAAATGTTGGAGCGACTCGCGGGAAATGAATTCTATTGCTTTTTAGATGGTTTTTCCGGTTACTTTCAAATTCCTATCGACCCTCGTGATCAAGAGAAGACTACTTTTACGTGTCCTTATGGAACCTTCGCTTATCGTAGGATGCCTTTCGGACTTTGTAATGCACCGGTACGTTTCAACGGTGTATGATGGCGATTTTTCACGATATGATCGAGAAGTCGATGGAAGTGTTTATGGATGACTTCTTGGTGTTTGGCAATTCGTTCACGTCGTGTTTATCTAATCTCGAGAAAATGTTAAAACGTTGTGAAGAAACCAATCTTGTGCTTAATTGGGAAAAATGTCATTTTATGTGTAAACAAGGAATCGTCTTAGGACATAAGGTGTCGAAGGCGGGGATTGAGGTCGATAAAGCTAAGGTAGACGTCATCGCCAAGTTACCTCATCCCAAAACCGTTAAGGGAGTTAGGAGTTTCCTAGGCCACGCGGGCTTTTATCGTCGTTTCATCAAAGACTTTTCGAAAATCTCTCGACCTATGACACACCTTCTCGAGAAGGATGCTCCTTTTAATTTCAATGAGGATTGTGTTAGAGCTTTCGAAACTCTCAAAAGGAAACTTACCGAAGCTCCCATTCTTGTTGCTCCTAATTGGGAATTACCCTTTGAAATCATGTGCGATGCAAGTGATTATGATATAGGGGCCGTCTTAGGGCAACGTTATGACAAGCATTTCCGTCCTATCCACTATGCTAGTAAGACGATGACCGAGGCTCAATTAAAGTACATCACAACGGAAAAGGAATTCCTTGCCGTGGTCTATGCTTTTGAGAAATTCCGACCTTATCTCGTCTTGACTAAAAGCATCGTGTATACCGACCATTCGGCTATCAAGTATCTCTTAGCTAAGCAAGATGCTAGGCCAAGATTGCTTCGTTGGATGCTCCTCCTCCAAGAATTTGATGTCACCGTGCTTGACAAAAAAGGAGCCGAGAATCTAGCGGCCGATCATCTCTCTCGTCTAGAAAATCCTCACAAAGATGTTTTCGAGAACAAGGAAATCACCGAAACATTTCCTCTCGAGACTCTCGGTGTAGTGAATTCTAAAGACACCACCCCATGGTTTGCCGACATTGAAAATTACCATGCGGGCAATTTAATAATCAAGGGTATGACGACACAACAAAAATGAAAATTCTTTCGTGACGTCAAGTTCTATTTTTGGGACGACCCTTATCTCTTTCGGGTTTGTGCGGATCAACTCGTTCGACGTTGTGTTTTTGGTGCCGAAGCTTCTAATATCCTTAGAGCTTGTCACGAGGGACCCACGGGTGGTCACCATGGTGCTAATCTTACAGCTAAGAAAGTGTTCGATGCCGCTTTCTTTTGGCCTTCTATCTATCGTGATGCACACGCACTTGTGAAGTCGTGTGATTCGTGCCAACGTCAAGGAAAATCGACTCAACGTGATGAAATGCCGCAAAACATAATTCAAGTGTGTGAGATTTTCGACATATGGGGAATAGACTTTATGGGGTCGTTCCCATCGTCTCATGGCAACAAATATATCCTCGGCGCGGTGGACTACCTTTCTAAGTGGGTGGAAGCTAAGGCTTTGCCTACTAATGATGCTCGTGTAGTAGTGAAGTTTTTGAAACAACTATTCTCTCGGTTCGGAACCCCTCGTGCTATTATAAGCGATCGTGGAACCCATTTTTGTAATGACCAATTCGAAAAGGTTCTAAAGAAATATGGAGTTACTCATCGTCTTTCTACGGCTTATCACCCGCAAACGAGTGGGCAAGTCGAGGTTTCGAACCGAGCTTTGAAGAGGATTTTAGAGAGGTCAATTGGAGAAAACCATGCTTCATGGTCCGACAAACTAGATGACGCTTTATGGGCCTTTAGGACCGCTTATAAGACACCTATCGGTTCCACTCCTTATAAGTTAGTCTATGGGAAGAATTGTCATTTGCCCATTGAGTTGGAGCACAAGGCATATTGGGCCCTTAAGCATGCAAACTTTGTCTTGAAGACCGCGGGAGATCACCAGAAAATACAATTGAATGAATTGGATGAATTAAGAGATAATGCTTATGAAAATTCATTAATTTTTAAAGAAAAGACTAAAATGTTTCATGATTCAAAGATTAGAAACCGGGTTTTTAACGTTGGTGATCAAGTGTTGCTTTTTAACTCTCGACTTAAAATATTTTCCGGGAAATTGAAATCTCGTTGGTCGGGTCCGTTCACCATTACACAAGTGTTTCCGTATGGGACCATCGAGCTAGCTCAAGATGATGGTCCTAATTTCAAGGTGAATGGACATAGGCTTAAGCACTACTTTGGTGGGGAAATTCCTTCAATGGTTGCCCTCGACCAAGTCACCTTCCCCAATGATAATTAGCATTGAGGGGATCGAGTCGAGCTCATGACTCGGTAATCAAAAACGAGGTGCCTCGTGGGGGAGATCCCATGCTTATCCTTTATGCTTACTATTCACTAATAAGGGGACTTGTACCCTTTCAACTCGTTGTCTCGTGGTTGTTTGTGATTGTGTTATCTAGATCATCATCATCATCTACAATTGAAGACTCTCGTGTTCGTTTACGTGAGCCTCCATCGTTTGTTTGAAGAATTTTTTCACGAATCCATGACATATCCTTTATCGTTCTAACAATTATCTTTTAGCATACTTAATAAACGACTTTAGGTATATTGTTGATCACCCTTTCCATGCTAGATCCTAAGCATTCGATTCTTCGTCTCTAGTATGGGGGTGCTCCACCTTTAGACTCGAAACATTGAGGACAATGTTTACTTTTAGTATGGGGGTGAATAGGTACTTGCTTTGCTACGCCCTCACGCTTTCCAATTTTTAATGTTTTGTTTTGGTTGCTAATAAGGCTAAAAATGGCCAAATTTTAAAAAAAAATTCTTAGTTTTCATAAGTGTTTTTAAGACACGAATGTATATTTTCCGTTGGGTAGAATAAGAGTTAATTTTTGACTTGATGGGCATTTGGAGCCATTTACATTCCTTAACCCGCTCATTTCAAGTTTTGCTAGACTTTTATATAGGGAGCTTTAAAACGCGAAAGTCTTAATTCATACGAGTTAAGAACAAGAACTTTTCGCAAGTTCCTATAATTGATCCTAGAAAGTCACTTATCAAGGGAACTATAAAATGCATTCTCTACACTTGAAAAAGTCCAAGAAAGTGCAAGATCCTATATGTGGCTTGAAAACCCAAAACTTTGATTTGATATAGTCTTAATGAAAGCTGATCCAAATTTGGCTTAAATTTTGACTTGCATGGCTAAGTATTCACAAGTCTCTTTAATTAGAGGTCTTTATATAGTGAAGAACGAGAGATGATAGAGTTAGACAAGTGATCATGCTAAACGTAGAACATGAAAGTGTTCTTTCAAAAACTCATATGTTTTTAATTGTAGCTTTTTCTTCCCATAAGATCAATGCATTAAGAATAAATCATAATTGCAATAAGTAAGGTCGTACGATTTGAAAGGTTACTTAGCCTCTAGCGCAAGATCGTTTAAAATTTGCTCGGGGTTGAATAGAGTTCATAGCCAAGGCATAACTTATTGAAGCGGGACGCGAAGATTGGCGATCATCCAAAACGGCCTTAACAAGGCATGAGGAGCTCTATTTTTGCTAAAGATCCAAAGATGATGTGAAGTATCATTATTCCTAAATCAATATGAAGGATCGAGACACACGACGGAAAGCAATTACTCCCCTAAAGATCATGGAGAAAGTCTATCCAAAAAGACCCTTACAAGGTATGAGGATAAATATATCCAAGTCCGAAAAGGAGGCGGATCGTTGTATATCAAAATCCAATGTAAAGATTGAAGAAAAATGATGAAGTCGTGGTCCAAATATGAAGAATCTCTCAACAACGTCAAGAGAAGAAATTCCAAATATGAGAAGAGAAGATCATAATTTCAAGAACGTCTTCCCAAGATTTGAAGTATGAAGTACATGCCAAATATCGGTCCGAGAAAGGTCTCAAATCATGAAACGAGTTATGCCAAGATATGAACTTAAGGAGATACACGAGAAGCCGTTTTAAAAGATTTTGTCCTTCGGCTAACTATTGATCAAATCGTGCTACTTTGCTTTCGGACAAATAACTACTCAAATAAGTCAATATGAATCACTTGTGATCCATGACAAATAGTTAAAAAATGCTAGTAACTTATTTCTTTTTATAATAACTAGGATTGCGGGAAGAAAAAGTATTACACAATTTGGACGTATGAGTAGTGTTAGCATTGTGACTTGTACCAACAATGATCTCGTTTTTGCACTTAGCATGGAATGTATGACAATCAAGGATGACGAAGTTTACTCTAAGGGACATTTACTTGTTTCTATTCTTTGACCCTAAAAGTCACTTTCGTGATGAAAATCATACATTATGTCTTTACACATCTTCGTAGTATGTTGCAAGTCTTTTACTCTTCAATAAAGGTTAATAAATTTGAACTTTGGTGATGCTTAGATACTTTATTCTAGCATTGCGTGAGGGCACGACAATGGCTTAGTATGGGGGAGTGATGAGATGGCATTTATACATGAGCTCATCGTTCTTTTCGGGCTTTTAATGCATTAAAATGTCATAAAATACCATATATATGCTTGTGTTTGTTTACTTGTGTATTTTAGGTATGGATATCGTGAAAAATACAAAAGATCACAAGATACAAGGAAAAACGGACACGAGAAACAAAGCCGTACAAAGAACCGGGCCCTAATTCATGGAATATTTAACAAAAACCCTTGAAGACTTGAAGAAATACAAGATTGATCCTCATTTATTGAAGAAATGACACTTAAAACCCTTGTATATTGATAATTAAAAGTTTGGTCCTTTAAGTTTGTCAAAATTACACAAAAGGTCCTTCAACTTCGAAGAAATGGCAAGATTGGTCCCTCAACAATTCCAAATTGTCAATTATGGTCCCTAATCAAGCCAAAGATACATTGAAGACCTTTGAAGATCAAGAATGTCCAAGATCAGCCCTTGAAATATCTCAAAATGGCAAAAATAACCCTTATAAACCTTATTGGGAAGTTTTGTGCCAAAATTGTCAAGTCTTGAAAGTTGTTACAAAGGAAATGGGCGCTGACACGTTTTAAAACACAAATGAAAGAAAAGGAGAAGAACAAGGGCCAAATGTGTACACTGAAACATTCAAACATGGAAATTGCGCCAAACACCACAACTTCCCCCAATTTCGGATCAAAAGTATAACTATTCACCTTTTACCCACCCAGAATTTACACCACTTAAACTTAGGGTAATTTGCAATTACCTTTGCACATGTGTGATTCACACATGCAGAAAACCATCCTAACCTCAAAACCCTCACTCCCACTCACAATGGACCCCACCCCCAATTCCCGTTTAACCAATGAGAATGCAACTTACTCTCCAAGTAATCTGACGTGTCCAAATCAACAGCCTAGGATCCTTGCTTCATTCCAAAGCTAAAATGAACAGCCTTGATCAACTTGGACAGCTCAAATGCAGAAAACGTCTAGAAGAACTTAAGGGCATTTTAGAGAATTCGCTTCGAGGGTTTGTGAATAGTATAGCCTTGCATTTGCCTATAAAAGGAGACCTCAACATGTGAGAGTCCCTTTGTTCCAGTCTTACTCTTTAAACATTGTAATTCCTTTTTAAAATTTATAAAAGTTGGTATTTTGAGAAAATTGTAATTCCTTTTTATGTTTTTGAATGTTGGTGTTGTTTAAAGGGTGATTCTGAGTTCCATTGATTGTTATAAGTGTGCTTGAACCTTTTGGATTAAGGACGTTTATGTTTGGTAAGGTTTTTCAAGTTTGAAAAAGCTTGAAAGAAGGTTCTGATTTTGCTTATTTTTGTGTACTAACCCTTAACCATTAGCTATAAGCTCTTGCAAGCTTGTTGACACCAAGCTTGTGAAGGGATTAGAGCCCTTGGTTGAGTTGTTTGCTGCTTGTGTTGAAGACATCAAGTCCTTGAGTTTCTGCTTTGAAACATCAACCAAGGCATTCATCATCTTCCTTGTTGAAGTACCTTGGTCTTGTTCTAGTTGTTGAACAAGGTCCAAGGAGCATAGCTGGCCTTCCTAGGATGTTGTGGAAGGCAGGTATAACCTCTTGTTAAGATTCCTCTCAAAATTTCATGTTTATGCTTATTTTGTACTTTGATATATGATTTGGAGTTCTTGTGTTTGTGCTTTGAGTTTTATGGCTGGTATCTGTTAGTTGTCACCTAGTGTAGCTATTTGATCATTAAAATCAGTAGGTTGTTTGAAGGATTAAGAAGTTTGTTTGAAAAGTGCTTGATTAAGGGTTGTTTGGGATTACTGGTTCACAAGGCCTTGTGGACTTGTGCCCTTGGTTCTTAGGGTTTGGGAGGTCTAAACAAGTCCTAATATACAAGTTTTAGTCATTGGTTTACTTTCTGAAAGTTTGGAAAAGAGATTTGAAGTTTTGCAAAAATCTGATAAAAGTGGGTTTGAAATTGGTCAAACACATCAGATCCAATAACTTCTTTGTTTATTGGATCTAAGGTCTGAAATCAGGTTTGGGAATATTTTGGGTGATAAGCTATCTATTGGTTATCTGGTTGTTGAATTTGGTGGCTTATTGTGGTTTTTATAGCTTATCAAAGTTGGCTGAAGTGGTCATTTGCATCAACAAAGTGACCACCTCATTTGGTGTTGCATTTTGATTTCTAGTTTAAGGATTGTTGTTTTGCTGCTTGGATTCTATTTGTATGCTGCTTGTGAGATTATTTGGCTATCTGGATTGTTTTGTTCATAGCTTATAAGCCCACTGGCTTATTGGCTTATTTGTGCCAAAACACATCAAGTTTACCCAACTGGTAAGCTTTGATTCACAAGGTTTGCACTCAAACCTTGACAAGCAGGGTGAAAAACAAGTCCATACACTTCATTAAGTCTGTCAACGTCCACTTTGTTCCTGTCAGCGTTTGATTTCAACTTATCAGCGTTTGACTTTTGGTCAAACTTGGTTTCAAGGCTTATTGAATCTGTTTTGCTTATTGGTACATGCAACAACTTAGTTTTTGTAATAGAACTCATTTTTCTCAACTTAATATCAAGTTTGGAAGGTTACAAGTCTTTTGCTAGAAAACTAGCTTATTTGGCCTTTTCAGCCAGCTTATTTGCTTTTACAGCTTATTCTACTTGGCTTTTTGTGATTTTCTTGATCGATTATTCTTAATTAAGCTATTTTTGAGCTTTTGCAACAAACTAGAGCTTCTAAGGTGCCCTAAATCTCAAACCCGACTATTTTGTCGTTTTGTGAAATAATACTTTACTTATTTCTGGCTTATTGAGTGTGCTTTTTCAAAATTTCTTTTTACAAATCTCATAAGCATCCCAAAAGAAGGTTGTGTGTCAAATTAGAGCTTATGGCATTGGCTTATTGCTTAATGGGCTGAAAAGCCCAATAAGAATAAGTTGCCTGCTTATTAAGCTGTGATAAGCTCACATTCAGCTTTTGGGCCTTTAGAGTTTTGTTCTTAGAATTAAATTTTGAGTCAGATAGGGATTTTCCAAGTCAATTGGGCCAAGTTTGACTTTTTGGGCCCAAAAGCCCATTTGGTTTGACTGTTTTTGGTTTTGGCCCATTTGAGGGCCCAATAGGGGTATTCTGGTTATTTCACTTTGATTTTCTGATTATTTAGGTTAAAATAAACTATTTTGCAAGTTTTTAGAACTTTTTATAATTTTTGGATTTTTAATATTATTTTAATATTATTTTATTATTATTTTTCAAATTTCACATTTTCCAACTTTTTACATTTTTCTTAGCTTTAATACATTAAAATAGGAATTTAGCAACTTTTAGAATAATTTTATCACTTTTAGATTAATTTTTATAATTATTTTAAGTTTTAATAGTTTTTAAATCATTTTAAATAGTTTTTATTAGTTTAAAAATTTCTAAAAATAGTTTTTAATCTTTTTAAGTCATTTTAGAGGTTTACCAATTGAAAAATCTTTATTTGGGCTTTTTGATAATTTATTTTATTTTTAGGGCTTTAAGTAGCATTTAAAAATTAAATATTTAATTATTTAAAAGGTTTGAAAAAGTTTTGATCTTTGGTAAACTCTTAGTTTATTAATTTTGATTTTTGGTGAATTTTTGGTAATTTTTAGAATTAATTTTTATTTTTGTAATTTTTAAGGTTTTACGTTTTAACTTTCTAGTAGTAATTTTCACGTCTTCGTCATCTTCTTTTCTCATCCCCTTCTAAACCAATTATTAATCTCAAACATTTAACAAGTTTTTCACACACATATACCTCCTTGGGAAACGAACTTCATAAGGGTCATTAGTGTTTACGTTTTCCTAAACGTTCACTTAATACTTACCGCTTTTACACTCCTTTTCCTAAAGGTCGTATTTTTACCACAATCAACCATCCAGGTTAATTCCTTTGAATATTCCATTGGAAGAGGCACGTATCAATGAACAGTGAAAAGAATCCATAATCAAGATAAACAAATAATGAGACAATGAATCTCCTTGCTTTAACCCACTGAAAAAAGAGAACTCAGCCGTCGGACTACCATTCACCAAAACCGAAGCACGACCTGAAGATAATGTACCTAGAATCCAACTACACCACTTAGGCCCGAAACCAAAAGCCTTTAGCACATCTAAGAGATAATCCCAACGCACCGAATCATACGCCTTAGCAAAATCGACTTTGAAAAACATTGTCTGTTTCTTAGACTTCTTACACCAACTAAGAATCTCGTTGAGAATGAAAGGCCCGTCCAAAATATGCCTCTTAGTGATGAAAGTTGACTGAGAATCAGAAACAAGATCCGAAATCACACTCGCCAATCGGTTAGCTAGAATCTTAGTCACTACCTTATAAACACAGCCTATCAAACTAATAGGTCTGAAATCAGGAACATATTTGGCATCTGCTACTTTCAGAATCAATGAAATAAAAGACGAATTACACCCCTTAGCAAATTGACCCTTCTCAAAAAAATATTCGACAACACTGCAGAAATCCGTCCCTATTAAATTCCAGTACTTCCTAAAAAATTCAAAAGTAAACCCATCTGGACCTGGGGATTTGTTAGCCCCACAATCCAAACAACTTTTCGAATTTCTTACCTAGACACGCGACTGTCTAAGTCTATAACCTGATCAGAGGACAGCCGCTTCGAGAATTCGAAATTCAGCTTAAAAAATGCAGGCGGAGGTTGAATAAAACATGACTGAAAATGAGTTTTAAAAGCCTCTTTCACGTTACAAGGATCGGTACACCAAACACCATCAACAAACACCCCACGAATCGCTAATTGAGATATCTTCTTATTAATAATTCCGTGAAAAAACTTCGAATTCTCATTCCCCTCAATAGCCCATCTTATTTTTGATTTCTGAAAATAATCCTTAGCTGCTGATTGATTAATCTCATGAAGACGGCGTGTAAGCTCCAGTCTTTTAAGTAAAACCGAATCTGACACATTACCTTGATCCAGACAAACATCAATATCCCTCAATTCCCGAATAATAACATTCCTAGAACAAGATATATGATCTTTCTTGTCCTTCACCCACTGACGAATCATACCTTTAAGATCCTGAAGCTTCTTCTTGAACCTGATCATAGCATTATTATCCGAGTGAGAAAAAGAATTCCAAACCTGCTCCACCATACCATCGAACCCGTTCATATTAAACCAGGAATGATAAAAACGAAACGGAATAGGACCAAAATCCACAATAACCTCACACAAAATAATTGGCCGATGATCCGAAAGATGACGGTCAAGACAAATCGCTGAAATAGAAGGAAAAGATGAAAAAACCCCTTTTGACACAAGAAACCGATCCAACTTACTCATTTTTGTTGCCGAAGGATGAGACCACGTAAATGAGAATCCTTCAAGTTTAACATATACTAGACCCGCATAATTAATGAATTGGTTAAACTTCCTTGCACTATGAGGATGAAAAACAGACCCAAAACGCTCCTCTGAACATCGAACATCATTAATATCACCCATTACAATAACATCGCCCTTCCACCTCCCAATTAAAGCAGAAACATACTCCCACAACAGACATTTCAAAGAAAGTTGTTGTGGTGCATAAATTGCAATAAAAAGAACTTTAGCATTGCTAGGAATCCACGTCCCGCAAATAGCTATGAAATTATCTGATATAGTAGCATTGTCTTTTCTGAAAATAGAAGCCTCCCAAACACATAAAATACCTCCCGAACTGCCCATCGAATCGCTAGATACAAACTGAAAATTAGAATTCCCCCACAGTAACTTAACATCCATTTGTGAAACACTAGCCAACTTCGTCTCCTGTAAGGCTAAGAAATTGACTCGATGTTTGACATTTAGCTCCCTAATCCACTCCCTTTTATACTTGAAATCAAGTCCCTGCACGTTAAGTCACATTATATTCATTGAAGAACGTCACCAACTCCATGAGATTCAATAATACATTGAAAGTCTACAACACACCCTTCTAAATTATAACCCATAGACTGACCCACATTAACAAGGTCTTCCAAAATATTAAGTATCGACCCTCCATAATGCACAGGTGTTGAACAGCCTTGATCCGACTGTCCATTTAGTTATGGAATTACGTAACAACTTTTCATCACCTTATCATTAGCCATAGATGGTTCCTCCTTATCACTAACGTTAACATTAGTATCATCAGCAATCAATGGCTCCTCAACAGACTCATTTTCACCTACCATATTACCCTCAGGTCCATTTAGAATCTGACCAGGATGATCGACCTCAGGCCCATCAGGAGTATAACCAGGGGGATATGGTAAAGATGGACTGACATTACTCTTTTCTTTAACATGATGCCTGTCTAAATAATCATACACTCCAAACGGGTCAGATGATTTTTGAGCTTCTTCTTCGCTATCAATATCCTTACGTGTAGAACCAAAAACCGTTTTAGAAACTCCGTCAACCTCGTAGTCGTTCTCTGACTCTAAGTCACTCAACACAACATCACTAGATTTGGGCTTCTCCCCATGAAAAGATTCCTCCTCTGAAATATACCCAGAATCTACAATCTCTCCAAAGCTTGGCTTCTAGGTGAATAGTTCTTTAGCCAGAACACAAAACACCCGACCTTTGTGAACCACTTTAAAATTCTCCAATTTAGAAGTAGATACCTTCGTTAAAATGCATAGACGCTTTCGAGCAAATGAAGGTACCGAATTGTCTTCAATATCCATAACACATCCCCATTTGTTACCGATCTTCGAAAAAGTCTCATGAGACCAAAGCTTAAAAGGAACTCCTTCTATGTCTACCCACACCACTCGCTCATCAGAAACAAAATCATGAGCTGCATCCTGGATATTGTGAAACCAAGATTTAACACCGACATGAGCCAACAAATTGTTTTGGTGTCCACATTAACCAATTCAATCATTACCCATAATCCACCAAGATAAGCCAACAAAACCGTGGAGAAACCTTCCTTATGTAGAAGATTACGCATATTGGCTATGGAAAGAATGTCTGTCACCTTCCCCATCACGTGGTATGACAAATCACGAGTAACAACACAAGACTCATCCAACACCAAAACCGAAGAAGAAACATCTACTATAACAGGGGGCTTCTTATGAGCATTACCCCTCACGACATCCGCATATTGACTCGTAGAACCTTTCCCAACAGAAGGCGATGTCACGAAAGCAAAAGGTTTAGATGAACTAACGAACCTGGGTTTAGAAGCTCTCTCGAATCGAACCATATTAGCATGTAGATGAAACCTCCCCATCCAAATAGTGCACAAATTACCCACAAGACGATCAATATTATCCACCTTAATAAAACGAACGAAAGCAAAATGCTTGCCCGCCTTAGATATCTGATTCGGAATGTACACATCGACAACCGTCCCATAATCTTTGCACACCTCCCAAAGATCTTTAGAATAAATACTGTCCGAAAAATTAGTAACAAAAATTGACCTGGAAATCGATCGAGTCTGGTCCTCAAATCTTTGAAAATTAGTCACCATAGTAACCGATTTGGATTGAAGGGAGATCACACGCAATCAACCAAGGGAAAACTTAAAAAAGATAACAAAAAAATAAATTAACGCAATTGAACCCAAGATCAAGATTATCTCCTCGGTTTAACAATTGATCATACTCCTACAGGGACGATCAAGGATCGAAGCCTATGTTTGTCACAAATTATCTGTGAACAGAGATAATACAGATCGATGAACCCACGGGCGCTAATCGTCCTTTATCTTAAGAAGATAACCACAAGGAGATACGAAAAAGGGAAAGAGTAAAAGATCTTAAAAGGAAATTAAAAACAGCAGTTGAAAAAAGAGCAGCAACAAACAGGAAAAAATCCACCTAACTAGACATGATCCCAATGGCTAAATGAATTCGTAACATGTAAAAAACTCGTTCTAGGACATCAATCACGAAGACAACATCACAAGACGATAGGCTGTTACATGTATGAATGGCAAGAAGGGTAGTAGATCATGAATAATTAAGAAGATCAAGGAAAAGGAGATCTGCCGCCATGGATGTTTTTTTAGGTTTTTTAGACTTTTTTAGAAGGTGGTGCTGGAGTTGATGTGCGGATTGGGAGGGTGTTGTTGGGAGATCGGTGATGGTGATGATGGATTTAGGTGGGTGATCGGTGATGATGGTGTAAATGAGGGATCGCTGGTGGAAGGATGGGTGGATTAGTGGTGGAAGGGATGGGTGGATCGGTGGTGGAAGGTTTAGCCGAAATCGTCAAGAGACACGTGTCAAGATGATAACGAACGATATGAAAGCAAGATCTTCAAACCTCGGCCCAAATCAGTGGTACGATAGAAGCAAAGAAAGACAACTTAGAATGACTATTAAGTCATATATAAAGGAAGGATAGAGGAATCTATATGTGCGCACATCGTAACTTATTTGACATAAATATACTTTTAAGAAAATAGAATGTCAGTCCCCAAATAGTAAAATTACTCCGAAAAGTTTCTATTTTAGGAGGGATTAGAAATCTAACACGTAAATAGGGACGCATAAAAATGTACTCATTTTTCGAAACATATAGTTCATTACGGGTTTATTAACTCACTTGGTTACAAAAGTTCAAGATATTCGTATGTATGACCGAACTCAAAGTTACTATTTTTAACGTTTCAAACACAATCAATGTTTTTAGTTGTGAAATATCATTAGTTAAAATTTTACGAGCTCAAACAAACTTAAAAACGATTCAAACCTTATTTTTAAAGTCTATCAGCTTTGACTTTTGCGTTTGACTTTTGGGGTCTGACCAGACCAGTTAACTCACTAGATGACATTTTTAAGACTCGAAGTGTAAAACAATTTGGTGTAAAACACCGTTTCAGACAACTTTCTGGTTTTGCTCGAGACTTGAAAAAGATAAAAAAATGGACGAAAATATCCTCACATCAATTCTGTTAACAAAATGATATTTTTGAAATATGCAGAATTAAGTTCTTAAATTTTACAAATTCGAATGAGCGTAACTTGCTGTTTTTTAAGATTTACAGGTCGATTTTATGTCTTAAACTAACGTCTTTGTAAAACCCGCATGCTTCTATCATGAATAGTACCCTTAAGACCGTACGTACTAGATTAAAACTTTCCTATTATAGCATGATTACGATTACGTGTTAGGATTTTACTTATTACGTACGTGTTAGAACAGGATAAGTATTTACTACGCATGAGCACGCAATAATTATTTGACTATAATTAATCACGAGCATGCGATCATGAAATCATGAACGTAATTAAATCACGAACTATTATTAATTACGTATATATATTTATTACGAGCGTAAATAAATATATTAGGTCACGATAATTATTTAGCGAGAACACATTAAACGCGAACACAAATAAACATGAACGAACAATTAAACATCGAGACACGGAAAACGGTACGGGTACCCTATGTGGGGCCCCTACCCGCGGCAACAAGGAAGAGATGGGCCAAGCCCATCTCAAAATTCACTAAAGAGTGGTTAAGGGAAAATTAACTAGTCATTTTTCACTTTACAGAAGATTAAACAAAAACCTAAAAGTTCTCCTCTTCTTTTCTTTCTTTTGGCCGCCGAATACAAACACACCAACGGAGGTGATTGTTTGATTTTGATCTTGGTTTTTGGTACAAGTGTTCGTGTTTGTTCATCCTCGTTTAGATCCACGCATTCGGTATATTATTTTTATCCCTTTTCTTTTGATTTTGATCTAATAATAAATTAAGAACAAGATGTTTTTAAAACCTAATTAAAAACATAGATCTAACATGAAAATGATTTTTGGAATAAATCAAAAAGGGTGTTGTAGGGGTGTTTGTTTTGGCCGGCGCCTAAACCGAACCCCAAGGGGGTCTCGGTTTGGCTACTCGACCACCACCGAGACCATATGGTCTCGGTTGGGTGGTGTGGGTCCCATGGCAGCAGCAAGACAAGGGGAACCCCGAAGTGGTTCGGGGTATGGTGTCGATTTCACGTCCGGTTCATGGGTTCTTGTCAAGATCCGGTTCACGGTTTATGTTAAGATTATTTTTTTATATAATCATATGTTAAATTAAATTAATAAACATGACATGATTAATTTAATAAACATGACTTAGGTTATATTAATTATTAAAATCATGAAATTATTAACCTAAGTATTTTATGTTTCTAGACTTATAATTAATTAATTATTTAAAAACCATGGTTATAATTAATTAATTAACATGACTTAGGTTATATTATTAATAAATAATAATACATGTTTTAACCTAAGTATTTAACTTTATTTAATTAAAAACATGATATACTTTAATTAAATATTTTAACCTATAGTTTATTTTAATTACATGAAATAATTAATAAACTATACATTATATCATTATGACTTAGAAAATAATCATGAAAACACTTAGGCTTATGTACTTAGCTTATTTAGCCAGCTTATATCTAATTATGGAAACTTTTTATTTTTAGAAACTTATTTAAATAAAGCAGCTAATCTATTTATGGGAACTTTCTATTTTTAGAAACTTATTTAATTCAGGTAGCTAATTTATTTACGGAAACTTATTTAATTAAGACATCTGATCTATTTATGGAAACTTTCTATTTTTAGAAACTTATCTATTTTAAGCAGTAATTCTATTTTTGGAAACTTTCAATTTTTGGAAACTTTCTATTTTTGGAAACTTTCTATTTTTGGTAACTTTCTATTTTTGGAAACTTTCTATTTTAGGAAACCTGCTATTTTTGGAAAGTTACTTATTATTACACAGTAAGTATGATAATACATGAATTACCAGAAATACTTAATCAGAATAGACAGAATATAAGATAAACACAGTTTAAGGCTTTAAACAGTAAAACATGATATGAACATATAAAATAAGCTAAGACATGACATAAAACCAGTTACGTATTTAGTAAGCAGATACTTATTCATGTATGTATTTATGTAGCATTAGTGATACGGAAGTAGGATTCCTCTCAGTTCGTCTTCTTCGTTCACTGGACATAAGGTACGGATTCTCGTCTTTTCAGTATGGACATTCTTTCCTTATTAGGATTCTCCGTATGCAGCCAAATGTTTTCCTATAGAATAAGTTTATGTGTTGAATTGCTTATGTTTAATTTAGAATACCTATAGCCATATACATGCATGACCAGTTTCACCTAGTTATGGAGGTACCATAACCATAACATTAGAGGCACTGATGTTATGACTTCACCACGGCGGAGTGATTGCTCGTGGCGTCCCTTCAGATTTTGGCCATTTAAATTATATTTATCATGTGAGGTGTGTGGGTGCATCCTAGTTACATGTTTTCAGTCAGGATTTCATGGTGAATGTGGTGTGTGCCTTGCATCCTTCACAAGGAGCTCATCCCTCCTACCTAAACCAGAATATTAAATTAGAGGCAGCCCCTCTAATTTGCATGATGAGGTCACCCCTCCAAGTATTCATGCACAGTGGATTTTCATGACCTATATTGGCTAATGGTAAAATATGTTAAACAGTTTTTACAAGATAAACATAAGGCTTTTCAAACTATAAAACCAGTTTTATCAAGACTTAACCAGGTTACTCGGGACTTAGTTTCTTCCGCTGTTATATGTTATATGCTTATCCTATTCATGCTTTACTGTACATCCGTGCACTGAGCGTATTGCTCAGCCGTTTTCCTTTTCTATGTTCCCAAAATGGCAGGTACTCAGGGACGCTCATAGACTTTAAGCGTACGTGCATATGGACTGGAAGCTTTCTAGCCTTTCTTTACTTTATGCATTATCTTTCCTTTGATACATTTGCTATGGACATTGTTTAGTCCTTTCCTTTACTATACTTATGTTTGTGTGTGATGAGCTTTACTTTTGGACTACCGATGTTTGATTCCGGTATTTTCCTTTTATGGTCATGTAATGTTTAGACATTTTTCCTTGTATGCTTTAATGACACGCCATAATTACGCGTGACATTCCATTATCAAAATGGGGTGTTACAATTATGGTATCAGAGCCAAGGCTTCGACCTGTAGGCTCTCAAATATGACCTGTGATTAGTGGGTAGTCACTATGGTCTTCCTAGAACTGACAGTTGTTTTCATTCATTCATCATTTTTATGCATACATATATATGTCATTGTCGCGGATTTATGACTAAGTAATGGTTGGTACAGGACTGGCCTTATTTAGTCGCATGTGTTTTATCGAAACTTTTGAATTTGGGACCGACCCATAGGCGTCCCCTCGCCATGTCTTTTGTTTTGGGTGAACTGACCATAGGCGTTCACTCTCGAGCATACAAAAGTTTTCATAAAACTGCATCATGCATTCATACACAAATTTTCTTGCATAAAATTTTTCTCTTGAAATTTTGGTATAATTTTTTTTTCATGTATATATATTTTATGTTTTGATCTGTTTAATCATATGTTTTATGTTATACTGTCAGATGGTTCTCACACGCGAACAGGAACAGCTCAATGCTGCAATTCAAGCTGTTATGCAAGCTTTGCTTCCTCAACTGAGGAACGACATCAGGGCTGAAGTTCAAGCTGCCAACAATCAGCAGCATAATCAGGTACCTCCTCATCCTCCTCCAGTGACATTAGCAGTATGGCTGAGAGATTCAACAAGCTCCGTCCTCGAGCTTTTGAGAAGACAGATAGCCCTAGTGATGCTGAAAGCTGGTTGGCTCACATCGAGAAGATTTTCAATGCTATGGGTTGTGACCCCGCATACAAGGCGAGGTTGGCATGCTATCAGTTCGAAGGCGATGTGCTAAATTGGTGGTTAGCATTGATGCAGTCTGAGGGTGGTGACGAGTGGGTTGCTGGTTTGACTTGGGCTCAGTTCAAGGACAGGGTGATGGAGCAGTTCTTTCCCAAGGCTGAGCAAGACAAGCTCAAGAGAGAGTACCATGGGATCCGATAGAGAGCTGGGGAGAATAGCAACGAGTTTATGCAGCACTTTCTTCGCTTAGCTGGTTTCCTTGGTGCGGCAGCAGGTACTCCTGAAGAGCAGGCACACCACTTTAGGTGGGCTCTTCGCACATCGGTCGCAAACAATCTGGTGTGTGCTACGTTCAACACTGTAGCACAAGTGGCCGATGCAGCACGTAAGCTGGAGATGCTGCATGAGAGAGATGAGTTCGGGGAAGCTGAGATACCCGACAAGAGGTAAACATTCGTATTCAAGCGGTTATCTATCCGTATTCTTTCCATATATGTCAATTATTCATCTCTTTAAATATATCTTCCAGGCAGAAAACTGGGGACCGGTCTCAGCCGGCTACTCAACAGCAGCCTCATCAGCCCAAGGGAAACGGTCAGACTAACGACCGTTCTGCTACGGATAGGCGTGGCGGTAATGATAATTACCGTAACAACGCTGGACACTCCAACAGCAGCAGGTCCTAATACTTACACATTTCCTTATGATTCATGTTATAACTCATATTCTGACACTTTAGCAAAACTTCTACCAGGAACCATGGAAACGGTAGGGACCAGAACCAGAGAGGTTCACAGCCTAGCCGTCCAGCTATCACTGGTATTCAATCTTACGATTATCCGCATTGTCCTTTGTACCCTATTATCATGTCTTATGTAAAATGTTTTATGTAAAATGCTAAGTTATCGTTCGAACAACTATCGTTCACCACCCGGTTTTACTCCTCAAAACCAAAACCAACAACAAAGCTATAACCAAAATAACCAAACCCAACCTCGTGCTAACAATCAATATCAATCCCAAAGAAACCCATATCCACCTCAAGGAAATTCTCAAGCTTACCAAGCTCCACCTCTCAATCAACCAACGGCGTTGAATCAAGACATCGAGACGTTCATGAGGACTAATAGAGAGATGGTGACGAATCTTCAGAGTCAATTCATCAACTTGAAAGGAGACATGGCGAAACAAGGGAGCAATATTCGAGCCGAGCTAAGGAATGACATGGCGAAACAAAGAAATGATATTCGCGCAGACATGAGAGACTCTTTCAGCACTCAAGCGGATAATATACGTGATATGATCGGGTCGCTCTTCCAAGGTAATCAACCCTCTTCTTTGGGTACTCTTCCGAGCAACACCGTTGCTAATCCAAGAGGGGAGATGAAAGCAGTCACCACTCGTAGTGGAAAAGGTTATACGGAACCCGAGCTTCCTACACCTCCACCCGTGATTGTGAACAAGGAAAAAGAGCAACTTTCCTCACCTCCTTTGCCTTCTACCCCCATTCCCACACCACCCGCGGTTGTGAGTGATCCTACTCCCCTAAAGCCTTCCTCTTCATCCGATATACCTTATCCTTCAAGGTTGAGGAAAGAGAAGCAATAGAGCAAGGATGATATTCAAGTTTCAAACTTTCTCAAAATGTTTAAACAATTGAATTTTAACATCTCCTTCGCTGAGGCTCTCGCTCACATGCCTAAATATGCGAAGATGTTTAAAGATCTTCTTAGTGACAAGGAAAAGCTTCTTGATATTGTTAATACCCAACTTATCGAGAATTTCTCCGCGGTTCTCTTAAGGAAATTGCCCACCAAACTTGGTGATCCGGGTCGCTTCTTGATTCCTTGCAACTTCCCGGGAGTAGAGAATTGCATGGCCCTAGCCGATCTAGGTGCTAGTATAAACTTAATGCCTTTAAGTGTTTGGAAGCAATTATCTCTCCCCGAGCTAGTCCCCACCAAAATGACATTGGAATTAGCTAACCGTACGGTTGCTTATCCAGTGGGGATAGCCAAAGACGTCTTCGTTGGCATTGACAAATTCACCTTCCCGACGGATTTTGTTGTCGTTGACTACGAGATGGATCCCCGTGTTCCATTAATCGTTGGACGTCCCTTCTTGAGGACCGGTCGCACTCTCATTGATGTAGTCGCGGGCGAAATAATCATGAGAGTTGGTGACGATAAAATTGTCTTCAACATGGGTAAGATTTCTAAGCAACCTTATTCATATGAGAGTGTTAATGCTATTGATGTTCTCGAGGAGGCTTGTGAAGAACACTTTAATGATGCTTGCAAAAGTAATCTTTCTTCTCTACCCAATGTTGAGACCGTTGCCTCAATTGCTCCGTCATTGACTCCTTTTGGAGAAAGTGACTTTCTTTTGGATGATTTTGAAGCTAGCTTGGGTCCACTTGATCTTAAGTATGATGATTCTCCCACCGATTGGGAAGAAGACATTCGTACAATTGAGAAACTTCTCAATGAAGACCCTTTTTCTCCTCCTTCTCCTAAAGAGGTGACTAATGATGATCCATCGTTAGTTACACCATCTATTGAGGATCCTCCTACTCTTGAGCTTAAGGACTTACCTCCTCATCTCGAGTATGTTTTCTTAGAGGACATTGATCAACTTCCAGTTATCATTGCTAAGGACTTAAAAGCCGATGAGAAAACTCGTCTCATTGAAGGTCTCAAGAAACATTAAAGAGCTATCGCTTGGAAAATCTCCGATATTCATGGAGTTGATCCTCACTTTTGCACACATAAAATTCTCATGGAGGACGACTTTAAGCCCACAATTCAAAGCCAACGAAGGGTGAATCCTAAAATCCATGACGTTATCAAAAAAGAGGTTATCAAACTTCTTAATGCGGGCATGATTTATCCTATCTCGGATTCACCATGGGTTAGTCCAGTCCATTGTGTGCCTAAGAAAGGCGGAATCACCGTTGTGCCCAATAAAAACAACGAGTTGATTCCTACACGTCGCGTTACTGGGTGGAGAGTTTGTATAGACTATCGCAAACTTAATGATGCCACGAGAAAGGATCATTTTCCTCTTCCTTTTATGGACCAAATGCTTGAACGTTTAGCGGGTAATGAATATTACTGCTTTCTAGATGGTTTCTCGGGTTATTTCCAAATACCCATCGATCCCCAAGATCAAGAGAATAAAACATTCACTTGTCCCTATGGCACATTTGCTTATAAAAGAATGCCTTTCGGCTTATGCAATGCCCCCGGGACTTTCCAAAGGTTCATGTTGGCTATTTTCCATGACATGGTTGAGCAAACCATGGAAGTCTTCATGGATGATTTCTCGGTCTTTGGGGATTCATTCTCTTCTTGCCTTGCCAATTTAGAACGTATGCTTAAGCGGTGCGAAGACACTCGCCTTGTTCTAAATTGGGAAAAATGCCATTTTATGGTAAAAGAAGGCATTGTGCTAGGACACAAAATCTCAAAAGCCGGTCTTGAAGTGAACCGTGCTAAAGTGGATGTCATAGCCAAATTACCTCCACCTTCAACCGTGAAGGGTGTGAGAAGCTTTCTTGGTCATGCGGGCTTCTATCGTCGATTTTTCAAAGATTTTTCTAAAATCGCTCGCCCGATGACCCACCTCTTGGAAAAAGATACTCCTTTTATCTTTTCCAAAGAGTGTATTGAAGCCTTCAATCTTCTCAAGGATAAGCTAACTAAGGCACCGGTCTTGGTCACCCCTAATTGGGAGCTACCTTTTAAATTGATGTGTGATGCTAGCGACTTTGCTATTGGAGCGGTTTTGGGCCAAAGAGTGAATAACACTTCCAACCAATCCATTATGCTAGCAAGACAATGACGGGGGCTCAATTGCATTATACGACAACCGAAAAAGAGCTTTTAGCTGTTGTCTATGCTTTTGAAAAATTTCGCCCCTATCTTGTTTTATCCACCACCATTGTATACACGGACCATTCCGCGTTGAAGTACTTGATGACTAAGCACGACTCTAAGCCAAGACTTCTTCGCTGGGTTTTACTCCTTCAAGAATTTAACATTGAAATTCGTGACAAGAAGGGAGTTGAAAACCTAGCCGCGGATCATCTAAGTATACTTGAGGATCCTTATCAAGGGGATCATCCGAACAAAGAGATCAATGACTCTTTTCCCCTTGAGACCTTAATGTCTATAAATTCCAATCTTGATGACACCCCGTGGTTTGCCGACATTGGAAACTACTTAGCGGGTGGTGTTCTCATCAAAGGGTTAACATCACAACAAAAGAAAAAGTTCTTAAACGATGTTAAGACTTACTTTTGGGATGACCCTTTTCTCTTCAAACAATGCGCTGATTTGATTATTCGTCGATGTGTTAACGGACCGGAAGCTTTAGACATTCTCAAAGCTTGCCACAAAGGACCCACCGGTGGTCACTTTGGTCCCAACTTCACCGCCAAAAAAGTGTTTGATTCGGGATTCTATTGGCCCACCATTTATCGTGACACTCACGAAATGGTTAAAAACTGTGATGCTTTCCAAAGACAAGGCAAGATCACACATAAAGATGAGATGCCTCAAAATTTCATACAAGAATGTGAAATCTTTGATGTATGGGGCATCGACATTATGGGGCCATTCCCTTCTTCTAAAGGAAACAAATACATCCTTGTCGCCGTTGACTATGTTTCAAAATGGGTTGAAGCAAAAGCTTTACCCACTAACGACGCAAGGGTGGTTTGTAACTTTTTGAAACAACTATTCGCTAGAATCGGTGTGCCACGTGCTATTATTAGTGATCGCGGGACTCATTTTTGAAATGACCAATTTGCTCGAGTCATGGCTAAGTATGGTGTCCATCACCGTCTTTCCACCGCGTATCACCCACAAACTAACGGCCAAGCCGAGATCTCAAACCGAGGATTAAAGCGAATTTTGGAACGTACTGTGGGAGAGCATCGTGCCTCATGGGCCCATAAACTTGATGATGCTCTGTGGGCTTTCCGTACCGCCTATAAGACCCCAATTGGTTGTACACCTTATCGTCTTGTGTACGGGAAAGCATGCCACCTCCCAATTCAGTTGGAGCACAAGGCTTATTGGGCCTTGAAATGGGCTAATTTTGATATCAACAACGCCGGTAACTTAAGAAAAATCCAACTCAGTGAGTTAAACGAACTTAGGAATGAAGCTTATGGGAACTCACTGATCTATAAAGAGAAGACCAAGCTCATCCATGACTCTAAGATTAAGAACCGAGAGTTCCAAGTTGGAAACAAAGTTTTACTCTTTAACTCTCGGTTGAAAATATTTTCGGGCAAACTCAAATCTCGTTGGTACGGCCCATTCACCATTGCTCAAATTTTTCCATATGGTACTATTGAGCTTGCTCAAACCAATGGCCCAAATTTTAAGGTGAATGGTCAACGAGTGAAGTTGTACTTTGGAGAGGACATCTCTAATGAGATTCCATCCCTTTCCACCTTTCCTTTGAATTAGTTCGGGAGGCTCGTGACTCGGTTAACAAAAACAAGCGCTCCTCGGGAGGCAACTCGAGTTTCTATCCCCCCTTTTTCGTTTTTCATCCTAAGTGTAGGGGGAGCTATATAGGTTGCTTGTGTTTGTATGGTGATGTGATTACAGGGATAAGTGCACTTTTGGAATCTTTGAAGAACCGTGCTCCCATGTTATCCGCAAATCCGGTTCTATCTCTCAACTATCGTGGTTCATATTTCTTCATACTCACATTTGAAATTGATCACTTTAGTTGTCTCCTCCTTAACTTGATTTAACCAACGTGCACAATGTCATAAGTGTAGGGGAGACTTTTCCCACATGCTTAAACATTGAGGACAATGTTTATATTAAGTGTAGGGGAGACTTCTATCGAAGTTTTAAGTGGACTTTTCCATTAAAGTTCCTTCATTTAACCGGAATATCATCTTTTCCGACGTTTTTCAAAATTTTTAATCTATTTTGGCCTAGTTGTATAGTTGTATTTTGCTTTGTTATGGTTATTTTCTTTCCTTGCTAAAATAAAGTTTAATAAAGTGGTCTTAATTTTCAAACGTTGTGAATCTTTTGACTCAACCCGAGTTTACTTATCTAAGTTTACTCTAGCTAGTATCCTTAACGTGTTTAAGTCAAGTTTTGCTAGGCTTTTATATAGGGAACTTTAAAACGCGAAAGTCTTAACTCTCACGGGTTAAGAACAAGAACTTTTCGTAAGTTCCTATAACTGATCCTAGAGAGTCGTTTATCAAGGGAACTTTAAAATGCGATTTCTAAACTTGAAAAAGTCTAAGAATTTGCAAGATCCTATAGATGACTCGAAAACCCAAAACTTTGATTTAAGTGGCTAAGCATCCACGAGTCTCATTCCTTGAGATTTTAAACTGTGGAGGACGAGAGATGATAGAGTCAATTATAAGTTTGGTATTCTTTCGTGAATTTATGTGAGTTGATTATAAGCCTATTCTCCCATCGCTTGCTAATAAATTTATCTGCAATAAATAAGGTTGTACGATTTGAAAAGTTACTTAGCTTCTAGCACAAGATCGTTTAAAAGATGCTCGGTATTAATTAGAGTTCATAGCCAAGGCATAACTTATTGAAGCGGGATGCGAAGATTGGCGAGTTCGAAAAGGCCCTAACAAGGCATGAGGGTCACATTTTGTTGCTAAAGATCCAAAAGTGATGTGAAGAATCATTTATCAAAAATCAATATGAAGGATCGAGACACACGACGAAAAGCAAGTACTCCCCAAAAGATCATGGAGAAGTCTATTCGAAGAGACCCTAGCAAGGTATGAGGATAAATAGATCCAAGTCCTAAAAGGAGGCGGATCGTTGTATATCAAAGTCCAAAATAAAGATTGGAGAAAAATGAAGAAGTCATGGTCCAAATATGAAGAATCTCTCAAAACTTCAAGTGAAGAAATTCCTATTATGAAGAGAAGACCATAATTTCAAGAACATCTCTCAAAGATTTGAAGTATGAAGTCGCTGCCAAATATCGGTCCGAGAAAGGTCTCAAATCGTGAAGCGAGTTATGCCAAGATATGAACTTTATGAGGTCCCGAGAAGCAGTTTTAAAAGATTTTGTCCTTTAGCTAACTATTGATTAAATCGTCCCACTTTGTTTTCAGCTTAAATAACTATCAAAATAAGTCAAACAATGCATCCTCGTGATCATTCAAGACAATATTAAAATATAAGAGATACACCTAGGAATAAGGAGTCTAAGTGAATAATTGGGCCACATGAGTTCGTGATAGTTTGCTAACTTATAATAACAATGATCTCGTTTTTAAGCTTGGTATGGGGAACGTGAAACTTGAGGGTGATGAACATTCATGACAACTAAAACCCCAATGTAAGTCTTTGAATTCATTACTTGTTTTGTTCTTTTTGTCTCCTTAGAGTTTAGTATTTAATAAAGGCCAATGTAGGTTATTTATGATGAGAAATGTAAATCTTGCTTTGAAACTAAGCATTGCATGAGGGCATGGAAATGTTTAAGTGTAGGGGATTTGATAGGTGTGAAAACACCCATCCTTTTACCACTTATTTCTTGCTAAAACGAGACCAAAACGCGTATTTAGTGTCATTTGTTTGGAATTATGCGTGGTTTGTGTGTTTGTTGTGTTTCAGAGCCAATCGGATAAATATTGAAGATAACATGGGATTGCACGGGTTTTATCGAAGAAAAAGACGAAAGATGAAGTCTATAGTCCAAGAGATGCAAAAGATTTGAAGGTAATGGGCCTATTTGAAGATTTATCGAAGAAAAGGACCAAAGATGGAAGATTTACATATGTCGAAGAACTCAAGTCTATTAAACGAAGAAATTAAAAGACGAGTTGAATTTATTCATCGACAAATCCCGAATCAGAATCAAAAACGTCAACTCTACTGAAAAGACGAGAAGACAAAAAGAGAGGAGAAAAGCCCACTCACCAACCAAAGCCCAAGGCCTATAAATAGAACTTCCCTTCACATTTTCAAAGCTAGTTCATTTTCTGTTATTTCTCTTCCTGTTTCGTAGGAAAACCAACTCCATTAAGGAGTTTGGTGATTTTTATTTTTCTCTGATTCCTCCATAATCTTGTAAGTTTTAATCTTTCCTTTTGTTGTTTGAATCTTAATCCTTAATACAAGTTTCTATTTAATCTTGTTCTTCCTTTTCTTATTGATTCTTAAGTTTTAAAGTTTTTATTTGGTTGATTTTGATCTCTAAAAGCAAGTGGGTTTTATGTTTTTATTGGTTTAGAATGATTGTTATTATTAGTTAATCATTAGTGGCTATTTTGGTTTAATCCTGTGATTTATTTTGGTTGAATTTGGTTAAAATTCATGGTGTTTTGTTTTTCCTGTTCTTCGCGTCTTTAACTTCCCCATATTCCGAACCAAGAGTTTTTGTCAGTTATTCCGAATGAGCTAAAATATTCCGAATCAACATTTTGTTAAAATCATTCCGAATGAGCATTTTGAGCTAATTATTCCGGATCAAAGGATATTTCGGATAAACATATATATTCCGAACCAGCATTTCCTGTTATTTTATTCCGAATAAACGTCTCAGCTTTGATATTCCGAACCAGTATTTTCTCTTCAAATATTCCGAATCAGCCACATTTTTCCGGATCAGCACTTTTATTTCGGATGAGTCAATATTCCGAACGAATGACTTATTCCGGATGAAGGTTTATTATTCCGAATGAGAGATATTCCGGATGAGCTAATTTATTCCGCATGAGTAACATTCCGAATGAAGCACGATTTTTCCGAATGAAGCTGATTTATTCTGAATAACCAAATTATTCCGAACGAGTTGATATTTCGGATGAGTTGTATATTCCGGATGAACTTCTTTTCCGCATGAACCAATTATTCCGAGTCAGTCATATATTCCGGATGAACATTGTTTCCCGAATCAAGTGATTATTTCGCATGAAGGGTTTATTCCGGATGAAGGTTATTTATTCCGGATGAAGTGATTATTCCAGATCAGCAGAATTATTCAAATCAGTAGTTTTTCCAAGGGAAGGTATTTTACTGTTTAAGTTTAATTCAAGCTTTATTTTAAATTGTATTTATTAATTGCTTTTAGTTTATTTTTATTACTTCACGCACTTACCTTTTAAGTAGATATAGATCAAAAGCTCCCCCTTTTAGTCACCAATTACAAAAATTCCACTTTGAACCGTGATCAATTCGAGAAGATACCGAGAACGAAACAACGACAAATATAATTGGGTGCGAGCAACACAAAGAAAGATCTTGCAACCACTGTTTTATTAACTAATTAAAATTCAGTTATTAAGAGAACATAATAAAATGCTTAAAACCAGTATAAGCATGCACAAATTTATTTAGAGACTTTTATGAATTATGTTATGCATTTATTGAGACTGTATAATTATTTAGGTTGTTTACTGTGTCGTGAGCACCACATTAGATTACTTGTGACTTATTTATGTACTACTAAGGTGAGTTCATGGCCCCACTCTATATATTGACAAACTTTTAAACCTTTTTATGGGGAAGAAAACATGCAACATATATTTGTTTGATGGACACAGACTGAACTACGAAACCTTTTGATTATATTTGCCTATTATAGAATGCCTCCTTTACCCAGGAACTGAAACTGTTAAAATTATTGAATTGCCTGAATATATAAATAGATCTATTTGGGATTGACCATCCCCATCTGGGTGAGTAGCGCTCACTGTGCCTGGCCCAGGACAACAGATGTTTATCATGTCGGAACGAAATATTAGGTGCATTTTTATTAATGTGAAGCGTCCTCATTTGTTGTGGGCTTAACGTGTAAAGTGTCAGTTTCAGGCAATAGGAAATGTAGTTACCTTTAAGTATTGATGTTATGTGCATTACTACTTCAGTGAATGTTTATTGTCCAAACTTAATTTATTAAACATGTGAATTCACCAACGTTATGTTGACTCTCTAAGCATGTTTTTATCAGGAAACTGAAGCAGGTATTTGATGTGCATGGAGTCCAGCATCATGATTGACTGCATTCATAGAGCTCATCTGTGGTTTTATAAACGGGGAAATTATCCAAACTGTTAAATAAATGTTTAAGACAATTTTTATAACAATTGCACTTTAATTCATGTAATAATTGTAATGATAATCTTTTATCTGTTTCTCTACATACTATCTGTTGTTGATCCACCTACGTGACACCTAAATGTTATTTCCGCTGCATTTGACCAATTTAGGGGTGTCATAGAATGGTATCAGAGCGATAGTTATAGAGAACCAGACTAAAAATTAATTAAATATAAAAATCAAATTTTTATATAAACTAGACTATAACTGCTTCAAAATCTTTTGGGATTTTCGGGATTAGAATAGTTGAGCATGTAGATTGTAGAGCATACATTTATTATGTGGATAACTGCGCATTGATTATTAATATCCAGTTGATTAATCTTATAAGTATTAACGTAACCTTTAACTTGCGATGTTAAACGGCACTATCATATAATTTACAACCATGATTTCTAAAACTTTTAACTTGAGTAAGCTTATACTTACGTCAATTAAAAATGATATTATTTTCAGATTCATCATGACATCACCCGCTGCATCTCCTGCTGCTTTATCATCGACATCAGTTTTACCTGGTTGGTTATCGGCTAGCGAGTCCAATGACCAGTCACTCTACCGGCGATGCCGCACTCGTCGATACTCTTAATGTCTCTCCACCTGCTACACCTGTATCCCCTACTGGGGATGAGGACCAGTCGATTGCAGCTCTACCCCATCTACCACCAGCTTCCTCACTTCTGGGCTACGTACCTGGGTCTCTGCCACCTCGTAAGAGGAGGTATGAGACTCCTCTCAATTCTACATTTGAGATCGGTGAGGGTTCCGGGGCGAGACGTGTTGACCTCGTCAAGGCTCAGATTGTTGCACTGGTCGTACGCCAGGCTCATGATATAGCAGATATCCATACTCTGTTATCACCTGGACAGGCTGGACACACTGTTCTACAAGAGCGTCAGGACCTACTGTCTTGGACTGTCAGTGCCGAGGCACACGCTGCTCGGGAAGCATGATCTACGAGCTAACACTCCCTACAGTGGTTGATGGAGGAGAACGAGTTTTTCCGCCAGCGGATCTATACCTTGAAGGGTCAGCAGTTCGAGACCCATGCTGCCCTCAATGTCCATGGAGCAGACACTCTCGATCTTCTATGATCTACACGAGGTTCACCACCAGGGTTTGACTGCCAAGACTGACCATCTCAGAGGAGCTGACGACACCTTCATGGCTCAGATTCTAGAGGCACTCCGACTCCTTAAGAAAACCCGAGATGCCATGATTACGATACAGGAGGCCATGCAGGCACCAACTGTCTCATCACCACTAGTAGCACCGGTCATCTCAAAGGAGTCTGTTAGGCATGAGTAGACTAGATGTGCTAGATCTTTTGTACATCATGATAAGCTTTTGGATTACATCCCAGCTATCATGATATAGGACCTCATGTGTTTTATTTCCTTTCATCATTTGTATCCTATCCTTGTACTGTAATATCTTAGAATAGGTATTTGTAGACGATGTACTTTAGATTATGTGTACCACTATCCCAGACAGGCGTGTTATGCTCTGTCTTGGATTGGTTGTGCATTTTGTTATTGTTGTTCTACCGTAGAAATGACATGTACTCATTATCTTCTGTTATATTATGTACTGTATTATATTATGAACTCTTAACATGTTATCCAATTTGTTGTGAATTCTATGCATGAACTTCTTTTCATGTATTTAAATATAAAACTGTGCTAACGCCTAAAACTAATGATTTCATTTTTGTGTATGACTATAGACAAATGGCAATCACTAGGACGAACCCCAACAATGCCGACGCTACCCAAAACGTTACTGCCGCCCAATTAAGGGAAATGATTGATCAGGGCATCGCAACTGCGATGGCTGCTAGTAAGAACATGGACGATAGCCAAAACTCCAACGCCCGCAGAAATAACTAGACCACCAGGGGTTGCTCCTTTCCCGACTTTCTAAAGTGTAAGCCCTCATACTATAAGGACAGAGAGGGTGTTGTGGAGCTGATGTAGTGGTTTGAAAGGTTGGAGACTGTGTTCCGCATCAGCGATTGTGCAGAGGAGAACAAAGTCAAGTTTTCCACCTGCACGTTGCTCGAAAGTGCTCTTACTTAATGGAACTCTGTAGTTTCTACTCTTGGACACGATGTTGCCTATACTCTAAACTGGACTGATCTGAAGGAGAGGATGACGGAGAAATACTGTCCAAGGGGTGAAATGAAGAAACTTGAAATCGAATTGTGGGATCTCATATGCAGGAACAATGACATCATTGCATACAATCAAAGATTCCAAGAGTTGACTCTGATGTGTACCAGAATGTTCCCTGAGAAAGATGAAAAGATTAAGAAGTTTATTGGTGGACTTCTAGACGCCATTCATGATAGCGTGCTTGCGTCTCGACCCACTACTGTCGAGAATGACATTGAGTTCGCTACTGAATTGATCAATAAAAGAGTATGTACCATGTCTGAGAGACAAGCTAAAAACAAGCGGAAGGCATATGAAAATTTCCGTAGTCATCACCAACAGCCTCCCAAAAGGAAAAATGTTGGACAGGTTTACAGTGCTACCACCACATGATCTAGGCCATATGTGGGTGCAAAACCCTTGTTCTCAAAGTGCTACTATCATCATACTGTTGATAGCCCATGTTAGTCCTGCCATAAATGTGGACAAGTTGGCCATTTTGCCCGTACCTGTCAAGTTAATGCTGTCACTCAGGTCCGACCCAACCAAAACACCGGGAACCACAACAACAGGGGCGGATACAATGCCCGTGGGAACGGGAACGGACAGCAGGGGAACCGTAATACTGCCGGAGGAAATGGAAATGGACCCAAGAAGGGAGTTGTGTGCTATGAGTGTGGATCACCAGGACATGTGAGACCCGGTTGTCCCAAGTTGGCCAACCAGAACAAGAACAGTGGAGGAGCTTCATCAAAAGTGTACGTGGTGGGCAATGAAAAATCCAACCCCAATTCTAATGTCGTTACTGGTACATTCCTACTAAACAATCGTTATGCATCTGTTTTGTTTGATACTGGAGCAAACCGAAGTTTTATATCCACTGAATTTAGCAATGTATTAGAAGTCGTCCCATCGATTCTAGATCACCGCTACTCCGTAGAATTAACTGGCGGTAAAACAATAGAAGCTGACACAATCATTAGAGGTTGTACCTTAAATATTTCTAAACATTCCTTCAACATTGACCTTATCCCCGTAAACCTTGGTAATTTTGACGTTATTATTGGCATGGACTGGTTGGAAAGATACCACGCAGTCATTGTTTGTGATGAAAAACTAGTCCGTATTCCGTGGGGAAACGAAACTTTGATCATTTCAGGAGACGGTAACACCGACCTTACCGAGACTGGACTTAGTGTCATCTCTTGTACTAAAGCCCATAAATATTTGTTGATAGAATGTCCTATCTTCTTGGCTAATATTTCCCAAACAGATGAAGAAGACAAACCCGAGAAGAAGCAAATCAAGGACGTACCTATCGTCCGAGATTTTCCCTAGGTCTTTCCTGATGAGTTGCCAGGCTTACCACCAACCCAACAAGTGGAATTTCAAATTTATTTGATTTCTGGAGCTGCCCTTGTGGCTAGAGCTCCATACCAGTTGGCACCATCAGAAATGAAAGAGCTAGCTGAACAACTTCAGGAATTATCTGACAAAGGATTCATCCGACCCATTTCCTCTCCCTGGGGAGCTCCTATTTTATTTGTCAAAAAGAAAGATGGTTCCTTCCGAATGTGCATCGACTACAAAGAACTGAATAAGTTAACTATGAAGAATCGTTATCCACTTCCTCGCATTGACGATCTATTTGACCAACTACAAGGGTCAAGTGTGTATTCCAAGATTGACCTGAGATCTGGATACCATCAATTGAGAGTCAGGGAGGAAGATATTCCAAAAACATCTTTCAGAACCCGTTACGGTCATTACGAATTCCAGGTTATGCCATTTGGATTGACCAATGCACCAGCCATTTTCATGGATCTTATGAACCGCGTGTGCAGACCCTACCTGGATAAATTTGTGATAGTCTTCATTGACGATATACTCATTTATTCCAAGAACGAACAAGAACACGGGGAACACCTTGCACAAGGAGTAAAAGTACTCAAGGAGGAAAAGCTTTATGCTAAATTCTCCAAATGTGAATTCTGGATTCCCATAGTGCAATTCCTCGGTCACGTCATTGATTGCAACGGTATTCACGTAGACCTAGAAAAGGTCGAATCTGTCAAAGATTTGGTATCTCCTAAGTCGCCGACGGAGATCCGCCAATTTCTAGGCCTTGTCGGATACTACCGCAGATTTATTGAAGTTTTTTCCAAGATAGCCAAACCGATGACCAAACTCACTCAGAAAGGAATAAAGTTCGATTGGGGAGAGAAGGAAGAATCAACTTTTTAGCTGATCAAACAAAAGTTGTGCAGTGAACCTATTTTAGCCTTACCTGAGGGCAACGATGATTTCGTTGTATATTGTGATGCTTCACACAAAGGTTTGGGTGCAGTAGTGATGCAGAGAATGAAAGCGATCGCCTATGCTTCAAGACAACTGAAGAAGCATGAGAATAACTACACCACTCATGATCTGGAGCTTGGATCCGTAGTATTTGCTCTCAAAATCTGGAGACATTACCTATACGGAACAAAGTGTACTGTGCATACTGACCACAAAAGTTTGCAACACATATTGGATCAGAAGGAGCTGAACATGAGACAACGCCGTTGGATTGAGTTGTTAAGTGACTACGACTGTGAGATCAAATACCACCCCGGTAAAGCAAATGTGGTTGCTGATGCTCTAATCCGTAAAGAAACAGACCCTCCTATGAGAGTCCGAGCACTAGTTATGACAATCAGTTTGGACCTACCCAAGCAGATTTTGGAAGCTCAGACTCAAGCCCAAGTACCTGAAAACCTCGTGAAGGAAGACGTCGGGGGGATGTTCCGAACCGACCTTACCAAGGATAAGTTAGAACCAAGGGCAGATGGAACCCTGTGCCTTCACGGGAGGAGTTGGTTACCTTGTTATGGATATTTGAGAAACGTGATCATGTACGAATCTCATGAGTCTAAATATTCTATACATCCCGGATCTGAAAAGATGTATCAGGATATGAAGAAGTTATACTGGTGGCCAAACATGAAAGCTAACATTGCCACCTATGTTCAGAAGTGCTTGACATGTTCACGTGTCAAAACTGAACACGAGAGACCATCGGGTTTACTTGTACAACCCGAGATACCAAAATGGAAGTGGGACAACATCACCATTGACTTTGTCACCAAACTCCCAAAGTCATCTCACGGTTACGATACTATCTGGGTAATCATTGACCGACTCACCAAGTCCGCTCATTTCCTACCAATTAGGGAGAATGATTCCCTGACGAAGCTAGCAAAGACGTACCTGAAAGAGATAGTGACCAAACATGGAATACCAGTCTCAATAATCTGTGATCGAGACGGTAGGTTCACATCGAATTTTTGGAAGGCCTTTCAACGGGCCTTAGGTACAAATTTGGACATGAGCACTGCTTATCATCCACAGACCGACGGTCAAAGTGAACGAACCATCCAGACTCTAGAAGACATGCTACGAGCATGTGTGATTGACTTTGGAATTGGATGGGTTGACCACATTCCTTTAGTGGAATTCTCCTACAACAACAACTATCACGCCAGCATCAAGGCTGCCCCTTTTGAAGCACTATATGGTCGAAAGTGCCGTTCACCTGTGTGCTGGGTAGAAGTAGGTGAATTTCAGCTCACTGGACCCGAACTAATCCAGGAGACTACCGACAAGATCGTCCTCATAAAGAAAAGAATTCAAGCTGCTCGCGGTCGACAAAAGAGCTACGCGGACCAGAAGCGTAAACCTATGCAATTTGAAGTAGGTTAACGCGTCATGCTCAAGGTATCACCTTGAAAGGGGGTTGTACGCTTTGGTAAACGTGGAAAACCGAACCCATGTTATGTCGACTCTTTTAAAGTGATAGCCAGAATCGGGGAGGTAGCATATCTTTTAGATTTACCCCAACAATTGAGATGGGTACACTCTACCTTCCACGTGTCTAATATGAAGAAGTGATATGTTGAAGAACCATTGGCTATGCCATTGGAAGGAGTTCAGTTTGACGACAAACTCCAGTTCACAGAAGAACTAGCAGAAATCATGAAGAGAACGGTTAAGAAATTGAAACGCAGCCGCATCCCGTTGATCAAAGTACGTTGGAACTCGAGGAGAGGTCCTGAGTTCACATGGGAACGGGAAGACTCGTTCAAAACCAAGTACCCAAATTTGTTCACCTGACAGGTGACTTCATCTTAAGCTTTGAGGACAAAGCTAAAATAACGGGATTGTGTTGTAAAACCTCTGATTTTACCTTATTAACTTTGTCAACTATTGTACTCTTTATTTTTCAAATCACCAAATTTCCACTTTTATATGATTAATTAAGTATCATCTTCATTTGTCATACTATCATTTCATATTTATTTTTAATATATATATATATATATATATATATATATATATATATATGAACCTTTAGTCTTTTCTGACTACTCTGGCAATTGACTGGCCACATATTAAACAAGGACTCACCACCTCAGTACACATTTTTGGAAAACTATGATTTTATTTACTTAATTTATTAAGTACCTGGATTTAATATTATATGTATATATTTACATATACCTTATACTATGAACAAACATATGTCACCATAAAACAATGTCTATTATCTCACATTGACACCTTATTTATTCTCTTCAAGTATAATATTTATAATGCTATACACATTATATACTTTCACCAAATGATCTAAAGGTTTAACCAAAATACATAGAAACCTTACAAGTACCTACACTATATTACATGGACTAATGTTAACTTCCATTATTTAGACAAGTCAACACAATTTCTACCCTACTATACACAATATAGCCGTGTATATGTACATACACATTCATTAAATCATACAATGTTTGCAAGCAAATCATGTCACAAAGTCATAACATTATACTATGTCACCATACATGTAACACTATTTGCTACATACTTTGCCCCCCTTTGACCTCAAAATACACGGCAACAACACCATTTGGAAGAGAGGAATTGTTGCTAGTTTTGGATATAGTACATGCATGATCTTATGATATCTTACACATATCTATCATAGATACACAAGTACACCAAAGAGATACATCAGATCTCTCTCTTTCCTTGTTATATCCGAATGATACTAGATCCACAACACAAAACACTTGCAAGCTATCCTCTCACTCTCTCTATAACTCTCGACTTCTTTTAGTTAATTCACCAAAGCTTCCATTAATACATCATTTACTGTCCTAAAAGCATGTCTCTTATCACATAAATACTAATCATTAGTCATTACTACACCAAACTCACATCACAAGGCAACTCAAGAAACCCTAGAAACAACCAAGGGAGGTCACGGCTTAGTATAGTCCAAGGGTTTCACCATTGTTGATCAAGCTTAAGTCTTTACCTAGTTCACTTGTTTCTCCTTAACTTCACTTAACAAGTAAGTACCATGAAAGCTTATCTTTTTCTTAAATACCTTCATTTTTCATTCACATGAACATTCATATGAAACTCCTAGTATAAACTTGCTATAAACTCAAATCTAGAAAACCTAGACCTATGATAGGTCACGGCTAAAATTGGTGATTTACATAAAATGATGAAAATTTTAGGTAACTATGACAAACATGAAAATTTAAACATGTTAACCTAATAAAATTCATAAAAATCCCATGCACATATATATAGTAGTGAGCTATATTAGGGTTTTGGAGTTGATGGATAACTTAGATATATTATAGAAAGCTTAGAAATCACTAGATCTATGTTTCCTCTTAACATATATATCTAGTTTGCCTTAATGGACTTGTAAGCCCAATGAATAGTAACCAAGTTAGTTTAGGCCCATTAAGCCCAAAATATAAGCCCAATAAAACTAGGAGCCCACTAGGCCCATTTATGCTTCATAAGACCATTTAAGATATTTATACTTAAAATAAACTTTTAATGTGTCAAATATATATATTGTAAAACTTTTGTGCCAAAAATGTGATTTATAAACTTTCTGATTAAAAATGTGAAATATAAGACTTTCAGATCAAAAAGGGTAATTTAAATAAAGTCTAAGGTTTAAAACATGACTTTTGAAACTCATTTTGACAAAATACCGAAGACAAGGACTTATAGTGTAATTATCCGAAAGTGTAGGGGTTGAAAACACCCTATTCGAGACTTAATAAAATATAAGGACTGTTTTTGTAATTTTTTTATAAGTTAAATAGACATATGTAACCCTAATAAAACTCTAAGGACCATTTATGCCTTTAGTCGAAACTTGTAGGAACCCTAGGGACTGATTTCGCCATATGTGGAAAGTTATAAACCCTAACCCTAAACCTAGAGACTAAAATGGACATAAGCCGAAAGTATTTCAAGCCCTAGGGGGCTGTTTTGTAAAATCCTTTATATTTAAACCTTATCCGAAACAATAAGGACCAAAAGTGTCAATATAAGAAACTTTTACAAGCCCTAGTCAAACGTGTAACTTTGAGGGACTTGTTTTGCCATATATCGAAACTAATATAAACCCTAGGGGTAATTATGGTAAAATACCACGGGTATTATTATACGGAGTATATATGAGGGGACTAAATTGCAAATTCCTAAAACTAATCTAAACCCTAATTATATATATATTCCTAATATTAAAAAGTGTAATTTAAATTAATCTAAAAGGACTAAAATCGACAATTTCTCAAACTTATAATTTAAGGACTATTTGATAAATTATACAAACTTCGGGGACTTTAAATTAAATTAAATAAAATGTTATACATTTTATAAACGTCATTTATATAAGAATACGATTAATTTATAAAAGTAAATATATTAATTATGTTTATTATTTTCCCACCTTTTAAATATATATAAAACTTTCTTTTATAAATATATAAACCACTTTACGACGGTACAAGTAGGGGAACATTAAGTAAACGAATTAATTACTTAAACGATATTATTTATTACGTACTTAAAAATAAATACTTCTATTACTTGTACAACGATAAATTAAATTACAGAGATCGTAATAAAATGCTTAAACCCAGTATAAGCATGCAAAGATTTATTAAGAGACTTTTATGCATTATGTTATGCATTTACTGAGTCTGTATAATTATTTAGGTTTTTGACTGTGTCGTGAGCACCACATTGGATTACTTGTGACTTATTTCTATACTACTGAGGTGAGTTCATGGCCCCACTCTATATATTGATAAACTTTTAAACCTTTTTATGAGGAAGAAAACATACAACATATATTTCTTTGATGGACATAGAATGAACTACGAAACCTTTGATTACATTTGCCTATTGTAGAATGCCTCTTTTACCTGGGAACTAAAACTGTTAAAATTATTGAATTGCCTGAATGTATAAATAAATCTATTTGGGATTGACCATCCCTATCTGGGTGAGTAGCGCTCACTATGCCTGGGCCAGGACAACAGATGTTTATCATGTCGGAACGGAATATTGGGTGCATATTTATTAATGTGAAGGGTCTTCATTTGTTGTGGGCTTAACATGTCAAGTGTCAGTTTTGGGCAATAGGAAATGTAGTTACCTTTAAGTATTGATGTTATGTGCATTACTACTTCAGTGAATGTTTATTTTCCAAACTTAATTTATTAAACCTGTGAATTCACCAACTTTATGTTCACTCTCTAAGCATGTTTTTCTCAAGAAACTGAAGCAGGTATTTGATGTTCATGGAGTCCAGCATCATGATGGGCTGCATTTATAGAGCTCATCTGGGGTTTTATAAACGAGGAAATTATCCAAACTATTAAATAAATGTTTAAGACAATTTTTATAACAATTGCATTTTAATTCATGTAATAATTGTAATGATAATCTTTTATCTGTTGCTCTACATACTATCTGTTGTTGATCCACCTATGTGACACCCAAATATTATTTCCGCTGCATTTGACCAATTTTGGGGTGTCACAAGTTGTGGTCAATGAAGAAAAATCTCAAAATTTCCCACCAAATTTGAAAATTTTGAATTTTGGTCCAAAAAATTTCGTGTTGCCAAATTTTGAAAGCAAAGCAAAAATAGCCTAAAATATGTATAGAAAAAGTTTAGTTTAACTTAAGCTAAAAATTTTAAATCTTTTTTTTTTTGGAATTGATTTTTTGGTGTCTAAGGTGATGGGGGCTAAGGTTCAAAAATGAGTATGCAAAATTTCGTCTCGAAAATTCTTTATTAATTTGCCTCCTTAGTTCATTTAACTGAACGAACGTAAAATGATATTTTCGTTCATTTAATAAATAAACGAATATAAATAAATTTTCGGTTCATGAAGTATTTACGGAACATTCGATTTTTTTACAGCAATAAAGAAAACCCATTACAGTCTCTAACTTGCTTCATCTCCCGCCTTCCCACCTTCACCTTTCTTTTTCTCACTTTCATTTCCAAAAATAATCTTGAAAACAACGTTAAAGTCTAAACTCTTTTTTTTCTATACCAATAAATTTACAATCATATCGCTATATTCTCTCTCACCCTAGAACCTTCACTCTCACCTAGTAAAATCTCATTCGTCTTCCTTGTCTAGATCCGTTCTAAATTTCCCGACGGTTAGCTTCGGCCGACCGTTCGGACCACCTTTATCTTTCCTCTTTTGTATATATCTTCCTTTGGTTAAGGTTTGTTTCAATCCTACCCCCTATAATAATAATCTTTTGCCTTCAGATCTGCCATCCTCCACTGCGACTGTCTATCATCCGTCGCCACCGCTCCACCATCTCACGGCTTGCTACTACGGTTTTACTTCTTTTGTGCTCAGATGCGTGCAGTCCGCTAACCGATGGTTTGAAGATGCTTTGGATTTTGGACTTAGATTTGTTAGGCTTAGGTTTGGATCTTTTAGGGATGTTAGGTTTTATCTTCTATGTATGTTTTTACGTACTTTATGTACTTTTGCTCCAAGCTACACCTTGGTATGGTTGTGTTCACTAAAAGCTTACATTGGTGATTCCCCCTCACCCTTGTATTGTGTTGCTTTCATGTGTCACCACGTTTACGGTGTATATCTTGGTTTAGATCAACTTGTTACTTCGTGTATTTTGTTTGGCAAATCGGTTTCGATTTTGGCCTTTATGTTCGACGTAACTTGTTTTGTTCAATTTACCTCCGTTTGTGAGGAGTGATATGAAATGAATTTCAGTTCAAAAAAAAAAAGTATATTCATCTATGCTATTATATAAAGAGGTCATTTTTAACCCTAACTCTGATGATAATTTTAAATTTAAAACTAATTAAACTTAACTTAAAACCAAAATTTAAAACAAGATAGTCATATTTAAACACTAGATCATATTTTATTAAATTAATCTTAATTATTCATTTTTTGTAACAACTTTTTGTTAACAACTTTTTGTAACAATTTATTAAAAAAAATAAATCAAAATATCTTTTATCAATTTAAATTTTTTCATGATCTACTTTCATTATATTTTCTAAGATTTCGTTTTCTTTAATTTAATATTTATTTTAATATATTTTATGTTAAATTTTATTTTTTCCATTTTTAATGGATTTATTCTATTTTGATTTTACAAATAAAACCCTAATTTAAGTATAAATTGGTTATGTAAACATGTAATATTTATTCATAAAAAAGTAGTCATCGAATATTTATCGCTGTATTACGCGGATATAATGTTACTTTCGTAAAAAAACAAAAATCCATTCTAGCGTTTCTCTTGAATCTGTTCCTTAATTTAATGAGATAAATAGTTATTGTTGTTATTCAACCTTCTTTGACTCATGGGATTTGCTGAATCTTTTTCTTCATTTTTGACTTATTAACTCGCATAGTTTTCAATAGAAGAAAATCAATTTTCTTTGTGACCATCAATGATCAGTCAGTGTATCTGGACCACTGTAATTTATTGGGAATTTTAATTAACCTTGTCTTGCTTTGCATGAAGACAAACTAGTAATACACTATCATATATTTGTGCTTGTTGAGAATTAAACTCGCGACCACTTAGCTGATCTCTCGCGCTCTCACAAATGTTAGGCCAAGTATCCATCACTTTGAACTTGTATTACCCGCTAGAGCTAATATTATGCACTTTATTATAACCGAGACTTTCTTTTCTTTACTTTTTATATATTCTTTTTGGTTTTATGAGGAGTCCGGGGATAATATCCCGCGGGAGTTTTTAACCCCACGTCACTAATCGAACAACAAAAATCCAACACAATTGTGCCAATACAACCGAAAATAATGTAGCCTTATAACCTTTCTCGATTTCACAACAATAAAACGCAAATACTCATTGCAATTTTCATATTCTTTATCTTAAAATCCCCTTAAATGTTTTTCTACACACCAAGTGTTTGTGAAAATGTCTCAACCACAAAACATACATAAAACACACCATCCTTTTCTTTTCAAACCGATTTCATATATATTAATCATTCTATTTTCATGACATCATCATCTATCTCTTCGGACGGAACTTGGCCATGTCCAGTTCGAGGTTTTCATTGTTTCCCGGATGGTCAAGTGGGCAATAAAGGGTTTGCTCGTTTGTTTTCTCATATTAAGAGGCACCATTTTTCGACCGATGAACGTAAAGATGCATTACGTGAGGCTATTTCTACGGACCATGGATTATATATGGCAGTCGAGGAAACTTTGAAGGCATTTGAAAAATGGTTATGTGGGGATTGTATGACTTTCCATGCTGTGAGTCGGTCATGTCATCACCAAGACGGTCTTGTTCGTCCTTCAAACGAGCCAGGCGACATGAATGGTTACATTGTTGGAATTTCCAAGCCTTCTTATAATGAATACGAGATAGAAGTAACTGAAGGGTTGGCTTTGGATGTTGAGCTTCTTGATCGTGTTTTTAAATTGCCTATCACAACTGTCAAGAGTATTCCCCATGGATGTCGTCTCGCTTTCTCTCAGGCGTTAAAAACAGTTCTTTACCAAGTGGTCGCCCGACCCGATTCCGTTGGTGCGTGGGTCAAGTTGTTACTTCTTCCACGATGTACGCTGCAGGTATGTAGGCCCAAGACTAGACAAGAGCGTAGGTCCGGCAATAGAAAATCTTTGCAACAATGTTCTATCTTGAAGTCACTAGCTACATGGGGGAAAGATGATGGTATCGCAACGTTAGTTCAAAACATGTTGGATGTTGCTAGGTCGGGATCCTTTGGTGAGGGTCGAGGTGATTTGATGGAGGATAGAACAACGGGCAATACCAACATCAGACAATGTCTTCGCAAGGTTGCGGATGGGCACTTTACAGCTGGAGTAAAAGTGCTATCCTCTTCTGGTGTAGCTCCATACTCGGGTGATACTATTAAAGCCTTGGAGGCTAAGCATCCTTACAAGCCACCCCCATCCATGCCGAGCAACACTTTTTATGAGTCTCCTCTTGTAGCAGAGATTGATTGTGTCTTTGGTTGCATTAAATCCTTTCCTAAAGGTACTTCATGCGGGAGAGATGGTTTGAGGGCACAACATATATTAGATGCTCTGTGTGGAGAGGGTTCTGCTACTGCTACAGATCTCTTAATGGCCATCACATCGGTCGTGAATTTATGGCTGGCAGGGAGGTGTCCGTCTATTTTGGCAGAGTTTGTTGCATCTGCTCCTCTCACGCCTCTACTAAAACCTGATAACGGGATTCGACCTATTGCAGTGGGCACTATATGGAGACGTTTGGTTTCCAAGGTTGCTATGAAAGGTGTGGGTAAGGAAATGTCCAAGTACCTTGGTGATTTCCAGTTTGGAGTCGGAGTGTCGGGTGGTGCTGAGGCTGTTTTACATAGCGCCAATAGGGTGTTGACTGAATACCATAATGATGGGTCTCTTGCAATGCTCACTGTGGACTTCTCAAATGCATTTAACCTTGTGGATAGATCAACACTACTTCATGAAGTTAGGGTGAGGTGTCCTTCTATTTCTTTGTGGGTAAATTTCTTATATGGTCAAGCAGCGAGGTTGTATATAGGAGACACACATATTTGGTCTGCCACGGGAGTGCAGCAAGGCGACCCATTGGGACCTCTTCTTTTTGCTCTTGCCTTGCACCCGCTTGTACATAAGATCACAGACAGTTGCAAGCTTCTTCTTCATGCTTGGTATCTTGATGATGGAACCATTATTGGAGATTCAGAAGAGGTATCCAAGGTGTTAGACATTATAAAGACGACTGGTTCAAGTTTGGGTCTTGAACTTAACATCAAGAAAACAGAGATTTTTTGGCCCTCTTGTAATGGTACGAAGCTTCGGGAGGGTTTATTTCCGGTTGATATTCGTAGGCCGTCTTTGGGTGTGAAGCTTCTTGAGGGAGCTGTTAGTAGAGATGCAGATTTTATTAGTGGGTTGGCTATGAAGAGAGCCGTAAATGCTGTTGACTTGATGGGTCTTCTTCCACAACTTCATGACCCGCAAAGTGAGCTCCTTTTGCTTCGTTCATGTATGGGTATTGCTAAACTTTATTTTGGTTTAAGGACATGTCAACCTATACACATGGAGGAGGCGGCTTTGTTTTTTGACAAAGGGTTGCGTGGTTCAATCGAAAATATAGTGGTTTGTGGAGGACCTTTTTTTGGTGACTTGCAGTGGAGACTTGCTTCTTTACCCATTCGTCTTGGTGGGTTGGGCTTGTACTCAGCAAAAGTGGTCTCCTCCTATGCTTTTGTGGCCTCGAGGGCCCAATCTTGGGTGCTACAAGACCACATCTTACGTGACAGTGGTATATGTGGTATGGACGATGATTACGTTTCTGCTTTGGCTTGTCTTCGTGATACGATTCCAAGCTTTGATTTTAGCGTTTTCGCTAATAAGGACACCGCCCCATCTAAAGCCCAAGAAACATTGGCGAGTGCCCTTTTTAGTGAGATGGTCAAGGATATGGAAGCCCACTTTGACATGACGGTTAGACAGAAAGCAGTTTTCGAGTGTCTTCGCGCACCACATGCCCAAGATTTCCTACAAGCTATCCCCATAGACTGGCTCGGTCAACATATGTCGCCGGTGGAATACCGCACTATCCTTAAGTATCGCCTTATGATTCCATTATTTCCGGTTGATGCTATATGCCCTATTTGTCGCAAGGCATGTTTGGATTCTTTTGGGGAACATGCGGTTCATTGTAAAGAACTTTCGGGCTTCAAGTATCGACATGATTTTGTTAGGGACGTTCTTTACGACATATGTAGGCGTGCTGGGATCTCCTCTAAAAAAGAGGCACCTGTGAATTTCTTGACCGACCCGTCAGATGGAAGATCCACACTGAGACCCGCTGATATTTTGGTTTTTGGATGGGTTGGAGGTAAACATGTGTGCGTTGATTTGACAGGTGTTTCTCCTCTCGTAGGGCTAGGCAGTCGAGATTTTGCAGCGGGTCAGACTGCTATAAAAGCCGCCTCGTGCAAAGTGACTAAACACGAGAAAGCATGTGTTGAAAATCAACATGTGTTTATTCATTTCGCGTTTGATACATTTGGTTTCCTTGCACCTGAGGCGGTGGAGCTACTTACGAGAATACAACGTGTTATGAATAGTAATGTTTTGGCTCCTAAATCCACAAACGTTGTATTTAATAGACTTGGTTTTGCTATACAAAAAGGGCTAGCGGCGCAGCTTGTTGCCCGTTTGCCTTCTCCTAATATGTAAATTATAATTATTAATGATAATCTGGGAAAAAATCTTAATTAGTTGTTTGAATTATATATAACACACTAAAACAATTGGCACTATCCCCATCGAATATATCGGGTTTTTCCGACGATTTGTTGATGGTGATAATATTCTTTAGCGACTTGTCGTCAGGAATCCTCGAAGGAGAATATTCGAAGGGGATTTTTCCCCACCGATAACGTGGGTCCCACTTGTTTTCAGTCAACCAAAATTGTGTCACGCTTGACCCTTATTCCTAAGTGACATGTCGTCAGGAAAAACCTGACGGGAAAACTTCCCACTATTTTTTAGACTTTTTTGGTTAATGATATCCCCACTCTTCCCGACGACATGTCGCCTTTGACTCAAAAGTCGCTTGGACATTATGCTACGTCGGACGACTTTTTGTCATTTAGCGGGCTTTTTCGGAGAAAAGCTCGTCGCCCAATCTTGATTTTGTTGCAGTGAGATGGCCTAATATCCGTTTAAAAGTTCCAAATGTGAAATAGAGGAGGTAAAAGTGAAGAGATTTTATGCTTCGTGTGTCATAAAGACGCACCAAAATTTCAATAGGAATATAAATTGTATGATAGAAGACATGTTTCGAACAATCTTTGTCTTGAAACGTAAATGCCAAGGTAAAGTCAAGCACATTGAAATCAATGGTTGTTAAGTCGTGTCAACTAGAATGTGGCAATCAAGCTTTAATGTGCTTGTAAAATGATACGAGTAGTTGAACGAGTAATACAACGGCTTCGTGTTGCAACTCAACATTCTTAAATACATGTATAAATTTATGATAATTTAACTATAACATTTTTTTACGCAGTTGGTTGCACGACGAAAAATTCTTTAAATGCAAGTATAGATGTCTGATAATTTATATATAACTTCTTTTTTTACAATCTCCCTAATATTTTTTTCTAAACATAGTACATTTGCTAACAAATTAAAGAAATGTAAAGATAATAACGAAGTTTAGAACTGTCAGAAAAATATAACTGTTGTTCGAACATGTAACATAAAAGAAAAAGTGAAAAACCCATGTTATTTTGTTTAGAACATTAGAGCAAGGCTGTCAAGATCGCGAGTAAACTCGTAAGATCGTACGATCCTACGTGTTTACAAACTAAAATCGTGTAAGATCGCTCTAGGATCGCATGTGAGGTAGGATCGTAAGTAAGATTGTAAGATCGCACGTAAGATCGTAGGATCGGCTCTCGACCCGATCCTACCAATTTGATAAGTTACCTAATTATGTTATGTCAAAACCTTATGTAAGACTTTTATTTTTTCTTCCTTGCCATTATATTACTCTATATTAATTTATTTTGCTTTTAATGTCTTTTTTAAAATGTATATGTTTCTATCACGCAAAGCCGTGACGAGTACTCTAAACAAGAATCAATATTTTTTTGTGGATGTCAGTTATTTAGTTATCAAAACATTTCAAATATGGTTTGAGTCTGTGTGGCGGTGGGCTCAAACCCCGTGAATTAGTCGGCCAATAAGTCAGAAATCACGGTTACCAAACAAAAAAAAAACATTTCAAATAGATTTACTTTTTTTGTTTGGGATTTCTGGTATACTTACCTGTAATGTCTTTTTTTTCTTACTAAATTGTTTATTTAGCTATGAAAATCTGTAAAAAAAATAAATGTACTTCACTATTTTTATTATCATGATGTTTAAACGTAAATTTTTTTATGATATCTTATAAATTCATGTATGATTTTCAACGGATATGTATAAGTATATAACATTGTGATCTATCAACGCCTATAGACGGACCTTCATAGGGACCCGGGGGGGGGGGGGGGGGGGGGGGGGGGGGGGGGGAGGGGGGGGGGTTGTGGCCCTCCCAAGACTCGATGTTCATAGTGTAATTATACTAAAACTTAAAGGTATTTTTGAAAAAAATTATATTTGGCCCTCCTAAAAAATATTGTCGGCCCTCCCATTAAAATTGTTCAAGTTCCGTCTATGTCAACGCCTATAAGAAAGACAAGACATTTTGGTAGGATCTTACGATCTCGATCCGATCTTACGATCTCGATCCTGCAATGACAAAAACGATCTTAGGTAGGATCGCGATCTTAACATCCTTGCATTAGAGCATCTCTAATGGAAAAAAGCTTTTTACTAGTTTTTCATTAAATTTTAATAAATGTCATTAAGTTCTCAATAAATATCCACTTTTAAAAAGTCATGTACACAAATACTCTTTAATGCAAAAAAACTTTTTAAATAGTGGACAATTAATGAAAATAGCTTAAACCTTTTGTATGAACCAGTTTGCATATACAAAGTCTTTTCATATAAAGTTGTTAGTAAACTCTTTGCCACAATGCAAAAAGCTTTTCAAAAACTTTTTCAAATAGTGAAAAGTTGTTTGTAAACCTACCCATCGGAGATGCTCTTAGCTGGCTGATGAAAATCTAGTTTAGTTATTGGTTCAATTCACATCGGTTAATGGGTGGAAGGTAGGGAGTGAACATTCAAAAGCATTGAACATCCTGACTCTTATATTAGTTGAATATGTCAAATAACACGACATGTTTTATTGATCGAATGACAATTGCATAATAAAACATATCTATTTATAATAGAACATAGCTTAGAGAATAAGCTAACATAAATTTAAATTTTAATGGGTTCAAAGCCTATAGGCTAATGAATCGTCTAATACTCCCCCTTTGAACGGGAGTAATTCGGACGGATAAACTGGAATGAATGCTGAAAGTGGCATCTTCTTTTCTTCACCTTTTTTTGTTTGATTGAGCGGAAGCATTGTATTTGGCTGCATAGTTGTTATTGCTTGCAGCATCCTCTTTTTGCGTGACGATTGCTTTTTTTTTTATGGCTTGCTTTGTCTTTAGAAGGGGGCAGCAATTTGATAATCAACTTTTTTTGTCAACAAAAATGATCTTTGACAATAAAAGCAAATAGATGGTGAAGGAAAAAACTATATATAGTTGATTGATGGCAACTCAACATTTTTTTTACGGCTAAGGTTTAAGGTTTGTAAATAACATACGAAAATAAAATCCAAAATAAAAGAAAAAAACAATAAAGCGAAAAATAACGAGGATCTCTCCAGATCACCGACATGTAGGCCGATGACCGGAGGATAGCAAACTTTTTTTTTTGAATCTAACCTGCTCTTGATAACATGTCAAATAACACAATATGTTTTATTGATTGAATGAGAATTACATAACATAGCATATCTATTTGTAATAGAACATGGCCTAGAGAATAAGCTAACATAAACCTAAATCCTAATGGGCTCAAATCCCATAGGCCAATGACTCGTCTAATAAAATATTGTTCAATATAGCTGAAAATGTTGAGTGAGTTAACTCTTCAACGAGTGTAACGCTAAACTGAATGATAATCATATGTCTGATGGCTTAAGCATTTTACTCCTTGAGTAGTAAGCGGAAGGGCACCAACATGGAGTAACTCTTCAGAAGATGTATCCTTATCGGCTTAAATCATCAGCGGGTCGTTTCACTACTAGGGCTTCAACTTGTATACTCTTCAGTGGGTCAGCTCAACGTTTAGTGAGACGGAAGGTATGGCAATGTTGAGACAAAATATAATAAACTTGTAACAAATTTAACATATTCAAGTAACAGTTTTACTACATTAATGATTATGTTTAATTGGTCATGTAATCATTATTAATATAATAATCATAGACGATAATTATTGAGAGATTAATGCTCATTAATATCTCATAATTTCATTGACTATTGTTTTGAACATAACCTCCATGAGACATACACATAGAATAAAAAGACTGCCTAAGAACTATTAATTTGTGCTTAATTTAATATCATGTTGTATTCTAAGGGAATATAAGTGGTACCTAGAAATTATGTTCTAATAGTTTATTTTAGAAAGCGTTAACATGATTTCATGTGATATTCAATAATCATTCATGAATAGATTGTTGCTATTTATTATCTTCACCATGTTTCGGGCTTATAACCACAGAATAAAAAATCCTACAATTCATTGTTTACCATTTAATACTTTAAACACAAACAAGTTGGTCGACAATAGGCGTTGTCGATATTTTTAAAAGTTACTTTCTAAGTAAAAAGGTTGTGAGGAACCAAAATCTTTGTCATAATGGAAAAGAGATTAATGGTCTTCTTTTTTCTGGTAAATCCGAAGTATTGTTCTTTAAATTGCCTTCAAAATCTGCGTCATCGCTGGTCATTTCTTGAATAAACCCTTGAAAGTTGTGTGCCAACAACTATGATCGAGCGGTTCACCTTTCTTCTAAAGTGTGGCGGCGTTTGAAAAATTAGATCCATTGAATTGACACACTTATTGTGACAACGTACGCATGTAACTACAATAAAAAATAAAGTTGAAACTCACAAAGAACCAATACTTTTTCATATATATTACTACAATTTTTATCACCAATCCTTGCTAACAAGAGATACTAGAAGGTAAATACTTAAATCAATTGGTAGATTGCATGGAAATAACATGCTCTATATCCGACATGACTCACGTTCACGCGTTATTACGATATGCGTATTTTCCAAGATTTTAAGACAATAACACACATAATAATAAATATGGAGTAGTACTGAAAAGAGCTCACCAATGCATGGACAGGTCTTCGAACGTGTTGCATCCACAAAAGTCCGCTTGAAGAAAACTTTGCAGCTCTTACAACTTGTTATAAGGATTTTTATAAGATCTTCTCTCCTTTTTTGCAACACCTTTTTGTACTCGGTTTTGCCGTTATGGGGACACCATAAGAAACAAATATTACACCGAAGCATTGTTCATTTTATATTCATAATTTGTACGTAAGCTAAAACGAATGCACTAAGATTAGAGTAAGGACGATGTGAGGAACTGATACGATGGTTTTCTAGTAAATGGTGAATGCTAATTGGCTACTTTAACATAAAGAAGCTCAGATAACGGTTGCTTTGTTCCAAATCCCGCTAACAAACTCTCATAACACCCACACTACTACAAAAAAGTCCATGGAGACTGGTCCAAAAAGGCAATAGAGACTGGTTTTGTAGGACGTCTCTATGTGGAGGATCTCCTTGCTCGAAACATAAAGAGACTGGTTTTGAAACCAGTCTCTATTAAAAGAATCGACACTGGTTATCTTCATAAAAACAAGTCTCTTTAGAGATTGATCTCCATACTAATCTCCAGAAAGCAGTCTTTTTAAGAGCATCTAACCAGTCTTTTTATGGAGTAAAAAAATGTGTTTTTTTCTAAAAACCAGTCTCTTTTTAATTAATTTTTAAAAAAAAAATTTGGAATTTTTATTAAATTCCAGATTTTACAAATTTAACCCTCTACAATGAAATAATGTAAATACAAGAATTCTATAAAAAAAACTAAATTAAAGGACTAGAATTGTCGTAAACAACAAATGTATGTAAGCATTTTGAAATAAGCACATAGCTGGCTGTATAAACTATTTGGAGGGTCTAAACTTGTTCTAAACAATAAATGCCTTCCATTAAACAAAGATAATCTGGTGCTTACTCTTCATCATCTTCGTTAGCATCACCACCTCCAGCTGCCTTCTTTGCAACAACCTTCTGGTTCTTTCGCTTCACTCTGCCAGGTCTGCCACCTCCGAAGGGACTTGTGAGTGAAAAGTCAATGTGTTTCTGTGAGTCAACTCGCACCATGAATGATGGAACATTCACCACTTGCCTTCCGACCCTGAATCCACAATCATAATCAAGTTAAATGGGGTCATGATTGCACATTTTGAAAAACATACAAATTCTTTTGCCATACTTGACGCGTTTTAGTTATTTTTAAGTCACTGTAATCAGTTTAAGTAAACTTTAAGGAAGACAGATAAAATAAGCACTCGTTTGAACTTTGATTATACCTGATGTGCCTCTGCTTGATGATCACTCTAGCATGATGAATAGACTTGGCCATGCCAGTCTTGAACACAAGTGTCTGGAGACGGCGCTCAAGGAAGTTCTCCACAGTAAGGGCCAGCACGTAATCGAGCTTGTTCTGGCTCTCATCCAACAACCCATACCTGTTCATTCTCCTCATAAGAGCTTCACCTTCAAATATTCTTCGTGGGTCTTTTTCCTCAAGGGTAAGAAGCATTCTTGCGTCATTACGGATACGGCTAAGAGCATACTGCACCCTCCAGAGCTCTCTCTTACATCGAAGACCATACTCTCCAACAAGTTTCAACTCAGCATCCAAACACTCCTTCTCATATGGACGTCGGGGCTTCTTGAAATTTTTTCCATCTGTGATACATTTTGGAATCTGATTAAAATCAATATAAATTCTGAAAGTTGAAAAAACTAAATACACTTGTCGCGAACACAAAAAGTCATATTCAGAAATTTCAAATCATCAAGTACTGCTTTCAGAATATTGGATAGTGATTTAGATTTGCTAGCCCAGTTCTCAAACAACAAATATTTTTTACTAACAGCTTATAATCGTAAAAAAATCAACTCTCCCACAGGACAAAGATTTTTTACAAACACTGTATCTCGTAGATGAAGATCACAAATAATAAACTTCGAAAACAGCTTACAATCATCAAACAATCAGCTTCATTGTCTGAAGTTGCAAGAATAATGTATTGCCAAATATTTAAAGACGGCATAAACCATCTTAGTTCTTCTTAAAAAAACTACTATTAGTGAAAACAGGAACTCACTTGTAGTATCACAAAGAAAATGAAAGAGAAAAGAAGACAATCAATGTAGACAATCAATGTAAACGAACTACAAAAAAGTTAGCACAAATAGTTCTTTATAAAAAAAATTATGGCTATTTTCGACCTCCAGATTTTTTTTGGCGGGATTTTGTATAACGAAAAAAGTTAATATAGATAATTAAAAAATTTATAGTCTTTAGCACAATTAACGGGTCAATTATAATCAGAACAATGTCACCACACACATTATGAAATCATTTATCTGCAAACTGAAAACTTAATAGTACCTGAAGAAGATCGTCAAAGTTCAAGGCACAATATGGTAAACGATCATCACTCAGAACACGGATTTGAGTACGTGTTTCACTACGTATGGTTTGAGTAACTTGCCCTCCTTTCCCAATCACACATCCAATTTGATCAGATGGCACAAGCATTCTGACTGTAATTTGTTGAGCCTAGCCAAATTCGTCATCCAATTTGATCAGATGGCACAAGCTTATCTGTTGGGCTTGTGAGCTTATGAGCATCAGCTTATCACCTTGATTTTACACAGTAGTTGATATAAGTTCATAAGCTCAAGTGGATAAGCCCATAAGCCATTAAAATTGAGCTTACAAGCTTATCAATTTGTAATAAGCTCATAAAGCCCATATCAAATAAGGTAAGACAAACACCCCCTGTATATATATACAATTGCTAATATTCAAAGTGTAAGTTTGCTATGTTATATAGGGATGTTGTATACAATGACTAAAGAAAAAGTGGAATATATATTTCACGCACGGCCACTCAATACAAACACATACAACACACGACACAGAAAGAGGTGGTAGTGGTGGCTGGATGGAAATCACAGGAAGGATGGTGGAGTCAGATACGTTATGTCTTAACATTACAAAATCGAAAGAAAAAAACATATTACCCTCGATTCAGGACGATCAGAATGTAGTTAAACAGAAGTTGGTTTTGGCTTATAAGTCAAACTTAGATGAAAATCTGAAAGCTAAGACACTTGACGCTGAAACTCAACTTAAGGATGTTTCTGAACAGAAGAAATTTGATCGATGGAGCACGACTTGGGGGCAACAATTCATGATTTTTCTCAAAAGAGGTCTAAAAGAAAAGCACACACAAATCTTTTGAAGTTTTGAAGACCGCCTAGGTTACAGTAATCGCACTTATTTGTGGTTTACTATGGTGTTAGTCAGACACAAATCACATACAAGATCATGTATAGCTATATCATTGTCAACATATTTACAAATAGATATGTACTGATCATATCTCATAAAAACAATTTTTAGTAATCCCATGTTTTACAAAATACGTAGCCGGGATTGTTGTTTCTGTATACGGACTTTTGAGGATTTTTCCCTATCTTTCAAGCGATATTCACATTCCCTCGAGAACGAGAAATGCTCGTGAAAGAAAGATTTTCAAGAATGTACAAACTTTCATCTTATTTCATGTCGAGAACAGTTGGTGATCTTCTAATGGAACTAGTCCTTCCCACATCTGTTTGCAACATTCATAGCATAGCCTATCTAATGTATATAACCCTACAGATTTCCAACAACTATTCTGATGGTATGCTTCCTATGTTTTCTAATGCCTCCGCGTCTATCACCAACCAACCCTTAGCCCTCCTCTTAATATCACCAACCAACCTGAGTGGTGTAATAAACTAAACAAACATTTTTAGAGTCTGAGCAACCTAACGACTCTTGATGTTTCCTTCTACAACTTTTCAATCTATTGTCAGTTAACTAAGGGTAAATGTCACCAAGGCTATTAGTATTTTGAACATTAGTCAATCTATACATTTTTGGACATGGTACAATATTTGACACGCCAAGCATATATGATTTATAATATTCTCCTTCGTCGACAGTCGCTAAGCCTGAGATTTGGACTCACGTCCTAAGGATTATAGAGATACTATTATTACCGGTTAATTAGTCTAAAATGGGTAAACCAGAATGGGCATGGTACAATATTTGACACGCCAAGCATATATAGAAAAATTGCTTGGCGCACTCTACATGAGTCACAACTATCTGAATCGCAATTGTGACTTAACAATGCAAGCGATTACAACGCATTAATGAAAAGAAGAGTATAGAAGGAATTACCAACACGACTAGAGGTTCTGAAGCAGCTATTGCATTGGTTCCATCAGTGTCATGTATATCTCGAACACCACGGCTATCAAATATGTACATAATCACCCCTTTATCCAACCTGATTCATCAGTTTACCATAAGAACTTTGAACTTGTATAATAGCAATTTAAGCAGCTTTCAACCCATTCGAGATACTTCCTTCATAAACAATACCCTTTTTTTACTTATTTGACCCGTAACGGATAAAAACTTAAAACACGTATCACACATTCTGAAGCGAATGGGTTTCATTAAACCATGTTTTTAAGCATAAAAGCGAGATACACAACACTCTAAGAGCCAAAAAAAGTTCTACAGAAACCTACACTTGCCAGATCTTAGCGGATCTCAATTCCTTTGGGAAAAAGACCACCATTGCAAATTTAATCATCTTTTAGAAAGCATTACAATTAGATACCAAAACAACTCATCGTTATAACTTATAAGAATATTACCTATTATTGAGAAGGTCCGATCCAAAGCCACCTTGTCTAGCTTATTATCTTCAAAGATGTCATTCGTTTCTACTTTAATTATAAACATGGAATTATAGTATATGACCTTATACACCAACAACTTTGGAATACATGTCAAAAGATGAATATTCACTTCGTAAATACCACCATTTTTATCCTCATCCACCACAACTCCATCATCTCCGAAACTCCTATGAGACAATATAAGTTACGGTCATCAATCAAATCTTATCTATTAAAGCTAAAACATAAATAAATATTAGACCAATCACAGATCAAGATCTAAAAATAACAAAACTGATTTTGGTTTTCTTTAATCAATACATAGCCTTAGGTCGATAATTATATTCAAGAAAAAAATGAAAAATAACCTGATTTATGGATATATGAACTTGAAATCGGGACAAGTTCCTGTGGCGGGTGAGGATGAATGGTGGGAGGTGACTAGCAGAATCAGCAATGGAGAAGTGTAAGGTTTGTTTTAGAGAGAGAGAGTAAGGATAAGTTTGAGATCTGGGATGTGAGGTTGAGAAAAGATGGAGGGATAATTTGATTTTGGTGAAAAATATAAGCGGGACAGATGAAAATAGTAAATGTCAAATTTTATTATTATATGTGGTGGGAAATTCGTGGAAAATTTATATCACATTCTCACGGATACTTTTTGTGGGAAATATGTGGGTAATTACCCACGGATTTCCCACATATTTATTATATCGGTGGAAAATCTGTGAGAAATTACTCACGATTTTCCCACGGGCATGATCGTTTTCCTTTACTTTTTTCGATATGGTTAGGCGTTCGCGCATGTTCAACGGAGTAGTCGAAGGGAAATCGTCGTACACGAGATGTTCAACGAATTAGTCAAAGGGGAGTAGTCCTTATAATCTTAAGTTTAAAAAAAAATTAACCACAATCTATTAAAATAAAACAAGACAGGTTTTTTAAAAACCAATGTCTTAAAATGTGTAAAAACACTGGTTTTTTAATAAAAAATGGTGTCCATAAAACAAACACATAGAGACATGTTGTTATGTAAAAACCAGTGTCTTACTTTTATAAAAAAGACTGGTTGCATCTTAAAAACCAGTTTCTTTAGAATTCACATTATGAAGGCTGGTTTTTTTCTAGAAAACCAGTTTCCATGCATTCCCTTCCCACCATTTTTTGTCATAGAGACATGTTTTTTCATAACCATTCTTTTTAAGGGGGTCTCTTTAGCGTTTTGTGTAGTAGTGCCATTTCCCAACAGACATGACTAGAAAAAATTTATAGTGTTTCCTTTCGTGTTCCTTACACCAATTTTAGCATGAAAGCATGTTATATCACAAACATTATATATACAAAGGATGAATAATGCTTTGGTTATTGTTAGCAGAACACATTTGCTTTAGCTTAGACATTGTAATGCTGTAGAACGCATTTGCAACCGCATTATCAAGTCATCATAGCTAAGCATTTATCATCCAAATGAGACACAGTAAGATAAACTATGAAACACGCTTACCCTTTAAAGAAGCTCATATAACGACCCTTTGTTCCACAACCCGCTAAGAAAATCATGTAGCACCAATTTCAACAAGTTTTGGCATAGCCACCACAATAGTATAAAGTCATCAAAGCCAAGAAATTATCATCCAAATTAGATACAAGAAGATAAACCATGAAACACACCTAAAATGACCCTTAAATGAAATTTCATGGTACTCCCTCGATGTTGACTCTTATACATTTGACATGTGCATACAATCATGAGGTATGTCAAGTTATGCTAGAGAAATGATTAAGCTTCGAGTAATGTAAATTTGAAAGATACTATCGTGGTGGCTATCTGAAACTAAGTTGACGAGGCGTTATATATGTTCCTTATACATATTGAGTATGAGTGGAAACCTCCCAAGTTTTCAAGTTGCATGGTTATTTCGTCACCATCTAAATGAGTGTCCTAAAAAGATCATCTCAGATGTGGTGAAGAACTTGAAGAATCTTATATAATTTATTAGAGGTGTTCAAGTAGGTACAAAGTTAGATTTTAAAAAACAAACAAACAAGTTTATAGACCCGTTTGTAATAAGAATGATGTCATCACAAGTAGTAAAAAGAAGTAAGTTGAAGTGTCTAGACAAGATGAAGTAATTAAAACCCATTTGGTGTTTAATTCAGTTAAAAATATAGATGATTTGGGTACGAATGAGGGGGGATTCAAAGTCGATTGGGAAGGGGACCAATTATTGTGTGTTCCTATGTGATAACTGATGTGTATTTTCTTTTAAATATTAAATTTTGAATTTTAAAATTTATAAAACTCGTATCCACCTATAATGCACTAACATATAGAGAACCCGGTCGTGTGAAATATAGTCGATAAATCTGAAGTTGTCCCAAGAGCTAGTGTATTTGTTTTACAATTTGATAGTTCACAAAGACAATAACTGAATTATAATTGAACTAAAATTAAGAAATAAAAGAAAGCAAATCAAATGGTATAGGTTTTGATTAGAGGGAGAAAGTGTACTAGTCTTGTTAGTCCATTCTTATTCTAGTTATGATGGTGTTTCCTAGTGCGATGTCTAGTTACTCGTTGCTTAAGTGGTTCTAATATCACCCATCCAGATTGATATTTGTTTCTTGTCGTATATCTTCTAAATCTTGGATACCGTGATTAATACTAGCCAAGTATCTAGTCAAAAATGATTGAAGCCCAACCATCCTCATGACCCGTTTGGTGTTAACTATGCCACTCCGTCAAATAAACCCTTTCACAAGGTTTTCCTGCATTAGTATCTAGCTTATTAGAGGCTATGAATAGTTTAGACCCTACACTAGAATAGTTTCTAACCTATCCTAGTACCCTCATTAGCCAAATTTTGGCTAGTTAATCCAAATGGAAGACTAAGCAGAATCTTTAACACATTCAACACTACTAAACTACAGGATTCATGTACCATGCGTACGAATATCCTAAACAATGGTAATGTGAACATGAAACAATCATTACATGAATAACAATGTCATAACTAGTCTAACATTAATGTACATAAGCACTCATAGAATACAAATACAAGAGATAACAAAGATATTGATCATATTCATAATGAAATTCTTAAAGATTTTTTATGAATGAATGATTAATACATATATAAGTAATACTAAATTCTCCCATTGAATGATAGAATGGTAGACCAAATCTTTGTTCATATGGCTTCCCAAATTGATCCTAAAAACTTTGAGTATTGTGTGGTATTAAGTTGTGTCAAATGGTGAGTTTGGGACCTCTATTTATAGTATTTGACCTTCCTACAACATAGGTGTACATAGTCCCTATCATATAGGCTTCAAATATTCACCTTCCTATGTATCAAATGGGACTATTGCGTAGGCCTCGTCGACCTCTTTGCCGTAGGAGACACAATATATTTAGTGAAAATAAGAAGAAATGTATGGATACTTTGGGAACAAGTTTAGGTAGTATTTAGGGTTCTTTAAACCCTATTTTTCTCCATTGTAAACCCATGTTACATTATAGGAAAGTCTCTATCATTTATCATTCAGTGAAATCTTTTGATTTTTGATTATGTCTTGTTCTTTTCTATCCTTTAACATGCATGGATAGATTGATAACATCAAATATTTAAATATTTTTACTGCAATATACCTTCAATTATGCTCTGTTCTAGTCTAATTAACAACTAATATTGCAAATAATCATATATACTCCAATTGTGTTTTGCATGTAAAAATGAGAAAGTAAGATAAAATGAGGTAAATGGTAGAATTTTACATAAAAAGGCGTCAAGTACAAGATACAAAGGTATCTATGGTATAGATGGTTTCATACCTAAGTCGTAGATAGAACGATGTCAAAGTTTCTATTTTTGAAGGCCTTACGACGTAAACCACAAAATTGTCAACATCGTAGGTGTTAAATATCTCATACTATACGCTAGGAGACAAGATCAAGGCTAACTGAAGAAACTTTGTCTATGACGTAGGGCTTGGAAATCTTTATGTCGTAGATCTTACATAGCTAGAAAGGAAAGTGCATTTATCGAAGGCCTAATACATAGGTCATCGTCCCCTCTACGCCATAGGTAGAACAATACAAGAAAGGAAACTATATAATATATCCCTACGACGTTGACCATATATCATCTACGCCGTACGTAGTCCGAATACTATAAATAGAGGCCATTTTCTCCATAATTCAACACACTTCTTCTCACAACACACTAGTAGTTCTTATGTCGGTTTTGGAAATTCCAAAGGTACGATTTTGATAAGGTTCTACCATTAGAAGGGAGAAATTGTATTTTAGCTCTATTTGTGTTAATAATTCACTTCCATGAACTTTGTAAGCTTTCATAATGGTTATGGCCATTATCTTTATGATTACATGATGTGTGATTGCTATGAGTGGCTAAGCACATAGGTGATGTCTTACTTATGATATTGTTATTGATGTTGTGATTGTTTCTTAAGTTTATGTTAGTATCTGTTTAGGATATCCTTATGCTTGTTATGAAACCCTTGTAGATTGATAGTATTTGATTTATTTAAAGATTTCCCTTGGCCTATATGACTGGTGTATAGGCACGGGTCATTGGTAACTTCGGTAAGACATTTACTAGGGGCAAGTTGGCAACTATTTTGTGTGTAGGTTCGAAAGCTACCGCCTTTAATAAGTTATTTAATTAAAAAATACAAGATACCTAGTGGAAGGATTTGATTAATTAGTTCATAAGGGTAGTTGTGGTTCAATCACTATTGACTTTATACTTGGCTAGTTAATAAGTGTGAAAACACTTATCCTTTTTACCACTTATTTCCAATAAATACAAGACCAAAACGTGTGATTTTATGTCGTAAAAGTCGGAATTATGCGTGGTTTGTGTTTTTATTGTGTTTTAGGACCAAAATATGAAAAAGGAAGAAAACACGGGTTTTCACGGGCTTTTATCGAAGAAAACGGGAAAAGACGAAGTCAAAAGATCAAGACTGCAAAAAGAACGGAAGTCCAAGGCCTATTCTGAAGATTTATCGAAGAAAAAGTCTAAAGGCGGAAGTTTAACGAAGTCGAAGAACGTAAGTCTAATAGAAGAAGAAAATTAAAAGACAAGTTCAAATCCCGAGACGACAAAGACAAAGAATTAAAGTCGAGTCGAGAAAACGTGAAGAAAGCAAGAAAGAAGATGCAACACATGCACTCCTTCCACCTTCCCTATAAATACCCTCCTAATAGTCATTAGGAGGGTAGTTAGTTAATTAGCTAGTTTTTAAATTTTCATTTTTCTTTCTAGTTTTTAGAGAGAGAAAGTCTTAATCTTTCAAGATTAAACACTTATGTATTGCTTATTTCATTAATCAAAGTTCTATTTTAAGCTTTTATTCCTTAATCTCATTCTACTCTTCTTTGATTTTAGATTGATTTTGGTGCGATTATCATATGATCCGTGTTGTTCTAAATGATTTCGTGCTTAAAAGTTAATCTTTTGATCATTTCATAAGTTTTCATTTGATTAAGCTTTAAGACTTTTGTGCTTATTGGCTTACTTTTATGATTAGCTTATTTACTTTATAAAAAGTTTTCTTAAAAAGTTTATATTTTTGTTGTTTCATTGAAAAAGTTGCTTATTTTGAGGTTAGATAAGTTGAGATTAGTGCTTATTTGATCCGATTTGTTTTTGATTCGTTGAGCTTTGGGGGTTAGCTTATCATTTTTAGCTTATTCCTTAGCTTTTTAACCGAATTCCACCATTTTCGGAAAGGGTACAAACCCCTTTCCGATTTGAGCATTCCGAGCAGCCTTTCCCTTTTTTCCGATTTGCCAATCGGAAAAGGGTTTCTCCACATTCAGATTTGCATCCCTATATTCCGATCATTATTGATCGGAATAGGGTTTAGCATTCCGATCGAGGGACACAGCTAATATTCCGATAGGTGCTATTCCTGGTTATTCCGATTTGGTCCTTTGTGTTGTATTCCGATTGAGTGGGAATTGTGAACATTCCGATTGGTAGTTTATTTGCTATATTCCGATTAGACCAATCTTTTCAACATTCCGACCACCAGATCGGAATATATTCCGATCTGGGCTTGTTTTTGGACATTCCGATCATCTTCATCATTTGCACTTTCCTATTAGAGTTGATTTTAGTTTATTGTATTTACATAGTTTCCAAGTGTTAGTTTAATTTAGTGTGCTAGTACTTTTCTAATTTTACCTTTCCAAGCTTTTATTTTTACTCATCATTTTAGTATTAATCTTTATTCTTCCATTTTACTCAACGACACTTTAATTTCTTGCTAATAGTTTAAATTAGACAATCAACCAAACCATCCTCTTGATTCACTAAAAGACGATTGAGTCGCACTTAAGACTGGTTTTCAATTCGAAAAGACTTGGGACTACGAATTTTGATACGAGGTGTAAAAAGCCAAGTATTAAATGGCGCCGCTGCCGGCTCTTTTCGTTACGATTAACGGTTTCTAGTGAGAGACGCATTGAATTTTGGGATCAGTTCTTTGAAATTTATTTTCCTTTCTTTAAAATTTTGAAAAATCCAAAAAAATATAAAACTCTTCAAAAATACAAAAACATTGAAAAATCATTAAAAGCAATTCTTTTCAAAAAGGTTTTGCACCAAAAAGATTATATAGATATTTTCTCTGTGTATATTTTTCTTCTGCAGGTGTATGCGTACTAGATCTTCGAACTATTCTGAGCCCGAGACTCGTGAAGATCTAGATATGGCTGGTGTTAATAACAACAATAATAACCCACCTCTACCCAATTTGAATAATAACAACAACAACAACAACAATGTCCACCTACCTGATTTACGGACAATGGAGGAATTGTGTCAACCCACCATGAACGGACGCGGAGGCCCGATTGCGCCAATGCACGTCACGGCTCAGGAGTTTTCGTTGAAGCATCACATGATCCAGCAAGTGCAAACTAACCCATTTCGTGGAATTCCGGATGATGATGCCAACAAACACCTCGACAAATTCATTACCATAACCCAAAGCATGAAGTGCCCCGGTGTTTCTATGGATGACCTTCGCCTTCAACTCTTTCCCCACTCGCTTTCTCACCATGCCGAAAAACGGTTTGACCGTCTTCCTAAGAATTCTATTCATACGTGGAATGACATGACTCAACGCTTTTTATCGCGCTACTTTCCCCCATCCATGGTCACTAGCCTTCGTAACCAAATCAGTGGATTCATGCAAGAGACTGTTGAATCGCTTTTTGATGCTTGGGAACGATACAATGATTTGATTGACCGCTGTCCAAATCACAATATGCTCCCCGTCACTCTCATTGACACCTTCTACAATGGTCTCACTTTTCGTGATCGTGACACGATCAATGCCGCCGCCGGTGGTACTTTTATGAAAAGGAGACCGGAGGAGTGCCGAGAGTTGATCGAAAACATGACTACTCACCACAAGAATTGGGATTCATCCGCATCCTCAAGATCTAATTCGAGAGTCAATGTTTCATCTACTACCTCCAATCCTGAAATGACTGAAATTTCTCGACAACTCGCTGAGATGAACAAGAATTTCATGGCCATGGCCACAAACCACTTTCAACAAGCTAAAGTCGTTGCTATTTCTTGTGACACATGTAATGGTCCTCGTTCTTACAATGATTGTCCTTCTACCCAAGCCAATTTTTCTGAAAACGTTAACGCAGCATACGGCACTTATCCCACGGGAGGCTATCAAGCCCGCCCGCAAGGAGACCGTGGCTTGCTAAGTTATCGTTCCAACAATTATCTTGCTCCTCCCGGTTTCCCTCCTGCAAACCAAAACCAACAACAAAGCTACAACCAATCCCAACCTCGTGCAAACAATCAATATCAATCCCAACGAAACCCATACCCAACTCAAGGAAATTCTCAAGCTTACCAAGCTCCACCTCTCAATCTACCGATGGAAGTGAGTCCAGACGTCGAGACATTCATGAAGACTAATCGGGAGATGGTGACGAATCTTCAGAGTCAAGTCCGCAACTTGAAGGGTGAAATGGCAAAACAAGGGAACGATATTCGAGCCGAGCTAAGGAATGACATGGCAAAACACAGCAATGAAATTAATGCAAACATGAGAGACTCTTTTAATAATCAAGCGGTTCACCTTCGTGATATGATTGGTTCGCTCATCCAAGGTAATCAACCCTCTTCTTCGGGTACTCTTCCGAGTAATACCGTTGTGAATCCAAGAGGGGAGATGAAAGCAATCACCACTCGAAGTGGAAAAGGTTATATGGAACCCGAGCTTCCTACACCTCCACCCGTGATTGTGAACAAGGAAAAAGAGAAACTTTCCTCACCTCCTTCACCTTCAATCCCCATTTCCCCACCACCCGTGGTTGTGAGTGATCCTACTCCCTTAAAGACTTCTTCTTCATCCAATATACCTTATCCTTCAAGGTTGAGGAAAGAGAAGCAAAAGAGCAAGGATGATATTCAGGTTTCAAACTTTCTAAAAATGTTTAAACAATTGAATTTTAACATCTCCTTTGCCGAGGCTCTCGCTCACATGCCCAAATACGCTAAGATGTTTAAAGATCTTCTAAGTGATAAGGAAAAGCTTCCTGACATCGCTCAGACCCAACTTAATGAGAACTGCTCCGCAGTGCTCTTAAGGAAATTGCCCACCAAACTTGGTGATCCGGGTCGCTTCTTGATTCCTTGCAACTTCCCGGGAGTAGAGAATTGCATGGCCCTAGCCGATTTAGGTGCCAGTATAAACTTAATGCCTTTATTTGTTTGGAAGCAATTATCTCTCCCCGAGCTAGTCCCCACCAAAATGACTTTGGAATTAGCCAACCGTACGGTTGCTTATCCAGTGGGGATAGCCGAAGATGTCTTTGTTGGCGTTGACAAATTCACCTTCCCGGCGGATTTTGTCGTCGTTGATTACGAGATGGATCCCCGTGTTCCATTAATCGTTGGACGTCCATTTCTGAGGACCGGTCGCACTCTCATTGATGTAGCCGCAGGCGAAATAATCATGAGAGTTGGTGACGATAAAATTGTCTTCAACATGGGTAAGATTTCTAAGCAACCTTATTCGTATGAAAGTGTTAACGCTATTGATGTTCTCGATGAGGCTTGTGAAGAACATTTTCATGATGCTTGCAAAAGTACTCTTTCTTCTCTACTCAATGTTGAGATCGTTGCCTCAATTGCTCCAGCATTGACTCCTTTTGGAGAAAGTGACTTGGATGATTTCGAAGCTAGCTTGGGTCCTCTCGACATTAAGTATGATAATTTGTCCACTAATTGGGACGAAGATATTCGTACTATTGAGAGACTTCTCAATGAGGACCCATTTTCTCCTCCTTCTCCTAAAGAGGTGACTAATGATGATCCATCGTTAGTTACACCATCTATTGAGGATCCTCCCACTCTCGAGCTTAAGGACCTACCTCCTCATTTTGAGTACGTTTTCCTTGAAGACGACGAGAAGTTATCGGTCATCATCGCAAAGGACCTGAAAGAAGACGAAAAAGCCCGACCTGTCGCTGTGTTGAAGAAGCATAAAAGAGCTATCGCTTGGAAAATCTCCGACATCCGTGGAATTGATCCTCACTTTTGCACACATAAAATTCTCATGGAGGACGACTTTAAGCCCACAATTCAAAGCCAACGAAGGGTGAATCCCAAAATCCATGAAGTCATCAAAAAAGAGGTTATCAAACTTCTTGATGCGGGTATGATTTACCCTATTTCGGATTCACCATGGGTTAGTCCAGTCCATTGTGTGCCTAAGAAAGGCGGCATCACCGTTGTGCCCAATGCAAACAACGAGTTGATTCCTACCCGTCTCGTTACTGGGTGGAGAGTTTGTATAGACTACCGCAAACTCAATGATGCCACGAGAAAGGATCATTTCCCTCTACCTTTTATGGACCAAATGCTTGAACGTTTAGCGGGTAATGAATATTACTGCTTTCTTGATGGTTTCTCGGGTTATTTCCAAATACCCATCGATCCCCAAGATCAAGAGAATACAACATTCACTTGTCCCTATGGCACATTTGCTTATAAAAGAATGCCTTTTGGCTTATGCATTGCCCCCGGGACTTTCCAAAGGTGCATGTTGGCTATCTTCCATGACATGGTTGAGAAAACCATGGAAGTCTTCATGGATGATTTCTCGGTCTTCGGGGATTCCTTCTCTTCTTGCCTTGCCAATTTGGAACGTATGCTTAAGCGGTGCGAAGACACTCGCCTTGTTCTGAATTGGGAAAAATGCCATTTTATGGTAAAAGAAGGCATTGTGCTAGGACACAAAATCTCTAAAGCCGGTCTTGAAGTCGATCGTGCTAAAGTAGATGTCATAGCCAAATTACCTCCACCTTCAACCGTGAAGGGTGTGAGAAGTTTTCTGGGTCATGCAGGCTTCTATCGTCGATTCATTCAGGATTTCTCTAAAATCGCTCGCCCGATGACCCACCTCTTGGAAAAAGATACTCCTTTTATCTTTTCTAAAGAATGTCTCGAAGCCTTCAATCTTCTAAAGGATAAGCTAACTAAGGCACCGGTCTTGGTTACCCCTAATTGGGAGCTGCCTTTTGAATTGATGTGTGATGCTAGCGACTTTGCTATTGGTGCGGTTTTGGGCCAACGAGTGAATAAACACTTCCAACCAATCCACTATGCTAGCAAAACAATGACGGGGGCTCAATTGCATTATACGACAACCGGAAAAGAGCTTTTAGCTGTTGTCTATGCTTTTGAGAAATTTCGCCCCTATCTTGTTTTATCCCCCACCATCGTATACACGGACCATTCCGCGTTGAAGTACTTGATGACAAAGCTTGATTCTAAGACAAGACTTCTTCGTTGGGTTTTACTCCTTCAAGAATTCAACATTGAAATTCGTGACAAGAAGGGAGCCGAAAACCTGGCCGCGGATCATCTGAGTCGGCTTGAGGATCCATATCAAGGGGATCATCCGAACAAAGAGATCAATGACTCTTTCCCCCTTGAGACCTAAATGTCTATAAATCTCAATCTTGATGGCACCCCGTGGTTTGCGGACATTGCAAACTACTTAGTGGGTGGTATTCTCATCAAAGGGTTAACATCCCAACAAAAGAAGAAGTTCTTGAATGATGTTAAGACTTACTTTTGGGATGACCCTTTTCTATTCAAACAATGTGCTGATCTGATCATTCGTCGATGGGTTGACGGACCAGCAGCTTTTGACATCCTCCATGCTTGCCACAAAGGACCCACCGGTGGTCACTTTGGTCCCAACTACACCGCTAAAAAAGTGTTTGATTCTGGATTCTATTGGCCCACCATTTATCGTGACGCTCACGAAATGGTTAAGCATTGTGATGCTTGCCAACGCCAAGGCAAGATCACACATAAGGATGAGATGCCTCAAAATTTCATACAGGAATGTGAAATCTTTGACGTATGGGGCATCGACTTTATGGGGCCATTTCCATCCTCCAAAGGGAACAAGTACATCCTCGTCGTTGTTGACTACATTTCTAAATGGGTTGAAGCCAAGGCTCTCCCTACGAACGATGCGAGGGTGGTTGTGAACTTTTTGAAGCAGCTTTTCGCTCGATTCGGCGTTCCTCGTGCTATTATTAGTGACCGCGGGACTCATTTTTGCAATGATCAATTTGCAAGAGTCATGGCTAAGTATGGTGCGAATCACCGTCTTTCCACCGCTTATCATCCCCAAACCAATGGGCAAGCCGAGATATCCAACCGTGGCTTGAAGAGAATTTTGGAGCGTATTGTGGGAGAGCATCGCGCCGCGTGGGCCGATAAGTTAGATGATGCTCTGTGGGCTTTCCGTACTGCTTATAAGACCCCGATCGGTTGTACACCTTATCGTCTTGTGTACGGGAAAGCCTGCCACCTCCCAATCGAGTTGGAACATAAGGCGCACTGGGCCTTGAAGTGGGCTAACTTCGACATCAACAAAGCCGGTGATCATCGCAAGATTCAACTCAACGAGCTAAATGAACTGAGGAATGAAGCTTATGAGAACTCGCTGATCTACAAGGAGAAGACGAAGATCATTCATGACGCAAAAATCAACAACCGAGAGTTCCACGTTGGTGATCAAGTCTTACTCTTTAACTCTCGGTTGAAGATCTTCTCTGGCAAGTTGAAGAGCCGTTGGTCTGGTCCATTCACCATCGCCAAAGTCTTTCCATATGGGACCATTGAGCTTTCTCAGTCGAATGGGCCCAATTTTAAGGTGAATGGCCAGCGTCTGAAGCTGTACTTTGGTGAGGACATCTCTCATGAGATGATTCCATCCCTCACCACGATTCCCATGAACTAAATTTGGGTCGAGTCAGGCTCGTGACTTGGTGAAAAAAAATAAGCACTTCTCGGGAGGCAACCCGTGATCTATCCTTTACTGCTTTCATAATAAGTGTAGGGGGAGCGCCGCATATGTTGGTTGTCTTGTTTCTTGTGCTGTGTAGGGATTAAAGCTTCGAAAAGCATCTTGATGACTTTTGACGAACCGTGATACCGTGTTCCCATCTTCCCGGTTATATCCTAAACTCTTGTGATTCAATATTTCAAATGTTCACATTGAATTCACTTTAGTTGTCCTTTCCTTAGCAAGACTTAAACAAAGTACACAATGTCCTAAGTGTAGGGGCGTTTACTCCCACATGCTTAAACATTGAGGACAATGTTTATCTCAAGTGTAGGGGGGACTTCTATCAAAGTAAGTGGTCTTTTCCATGAATTTTCCCTCATTTTAACCGGAAAATTTGATTTTTCGACATTTTTCAAAATTTGTAATCTATTTTGGCCTAGTTGTATAGTTGTATTTTCCTTTATCATGTTTAGTTTCTTTCCGTTGCTAGAATAAATTTTCAATAAAGTGGATTTAGATTTTTCTTAGTCATGAACATTTTGACTCAACCCGAGTTTACTTACCTAAGTTTACTCTAGCTAGTATCCTTAACGTGGTTAAGTCAAGTTTTGCTAGGCTTTTATATAGGGAGCTATAAAACGCGAAAGTCTTAACTCTCACGGGTTAAGAACAAGAACTTTTCGCAAGTTCCTATAATTGATCCTAGAGAGTCGTTTATCAAGGGAACTTTAAAATTCGATTTCTAAACTTGAAAAAGTCTAAGAATTTGCAAGATCCTATAGGCGACTCGAAAACCCAAAACTTTGATTTAATAGGCTAAGCATCCACGAGTCTCATTCCTTGAGATTTTAAACTGTGGAGAACGAGAGATGATAGAGTCAATTATAAGTTCGTAATTCTTTCGTGAATTTATGTGAGTTAATTATAAGCCTATTCTCCCTTCGCTTGTTAATAAATTTATCTGCAATAAATAAGGTTGTACGATTTAAAAGGTTACTTAGCTTCTAGCCCCAGATCGTTTAAAAGTTGCTCGGTACGGATTAGAGTTCATAGCCAAGGAATAACTTATTGAAGCGGGATGCGAAGATTGGCAAGTCCGAAAAGGCCCTAACAAGGCATGAGGGCTATATTTTGTTGCTAAAGATCCAAAAGTGATGTGAAGAATCATTTATCGAAAATCTATATGAAGGATCAAGACACACGACGAAAAGCAAGTACTCCCAAAAGATCATGGAGAAGTCTATCCAAAAAGACCCTAACAAGGTATGAGGATAAATAGATCCAAGTCCTAAAAGGAGGCGGATCGTTGTATATCAAAGTCCAAAATAAAGATTGGAGAAAAATGAAGAAGTCGTGGTCCAAAGACGAAGAATCTCTCAAAACTTCAAGTGAAGAAATTCCTATTATGAAGAGAAGACCATTATTTCAAGAACGTCTCTCAAAGATTCGAAGTATGAAGTCGCTGCCAAATATCGGTCCGAGAAAGGTCTCAAATCGTGAAGCGAGTTATGCCAAGATATGAAATTTATGAGGTCCCGAGAAGCAGTTTTAAAAGATTTGGTCTTTTAGCTAACTATTGATTAAATCGTTCACTTTATTTTCGGCCTAAATAACTATCGAAATAAGTCAAACAATGCATCCTCGTGATCATTCAAGACAAAAATAAAATATAAGAGATATACCTAGGAATAAGGGAGTCTAAGTGAGTAATTGGCCCACATGAGTTCGTGTTAGTTTGCTAACTTATAATAACAATGATCTCGTGTTTAAGCTTGGTATGGGGAACGTGAAACTTGAGGTTGATAAACGTTCATGGCTGCCAAAACCCAATGTAAGTTTTTAATTTCTACCTTTTTATGTTTAGTATTTAATAAAGGCCAAGGTGGGTTATTTATGATGGAAAATGTAAACCGTGCTTTAAAATTAATGCATTGCATGAGGGCATTGCAATGGTCAAGTGTAGGGGATTTAATAAGTGTGAAAACACTTATCCTTTTTACCACATATTCCAATAAATACAAGACCAAAACGTGTGATTTATGTCGTAAAAGTCAGAATTATGCGTGGTTTGTGTTTTTATTGTGTTTTAGGACCAAAATATGAAAAAGGAAGAAAACACGGATTTTCACGGGCTTTTATCGAAGAAAACGGGAAAAGACGAAGTCAAAAGATCAAGAGTGCAAAAAGAACGGAAGTCCAAGGCCTATTCTGAAGATTTATCGAAGAAAAAGTCTAAAGGCGGAAGTTTAACGAAGTCGAAGAACGTAAGTCTAATAGAAGAAGAAAATTAAAAGACAAGTTCAAATCCCGAGACGACAAAGACAAAGAATTAAAGTCGAGTCGAGAAAACGTGAAGAAAGCAAGAAAGATGATGCAACACATGCACTCCTTCCACCTTCCCTATAAATACCCTCCTAATAGTCATTAGGAGGGTAGTTAGTTAATTAGCTAGTTTTTTAATTTTCATTTTTCTTTCTAGTTTTTAGAGATAGAAAGTCTTAAACTTTCTCTCACTAAACTTCATCTTTTCTTTTAATCTTTCAAGATTAAACACTTATGTATTGCTTATTTCATTAATCAAAGTTCAATTTTAAGCTTTTATTCCTTAATCTCATTCTACTCTTCTTTGATTTTAGATTGATTTTGGTGCGATTATCATATGATCTGTGTTGTTCTAAATGATTTCGTGCTTAAAAGTTAATCTTTTGATCATTTCATAAGTTTTCATTTGATTAAGCTTTAAGACTTTTGTGCTTATTGGCTTACTTTTATGATTAGCTTATTTACTTTATAAAAAGTTTTCTTAAAAAGTTTATATTTTTGTTGTTTGATTGAAAAAGTTGCTTATTTTGAGGTTAGATAAGTTGAGATTAGTGCTTATTTGATCCGATTTGTTTTTGATCCGTTGAGCTTTGGGGGTTAGCTTATCATTTTTAGCTTATTCCTTAGCTTTTTAACCGAATTCCACCATTTTCGGAAAGGGTACAAACCCCTTTCCGATTTGAGCATTCCGAGCAGCCTTTCCCTTTTTTCCGATTTTCCAATCGGAAAAGGGTTTCTCCACAATCAGATTTGCATCCCTATATTCCGATCATTCTTGATCGGAATAGGGTTTAGCATTCCGATCGAGGGACACAGCTAATATTCCGATAGGTGCTATTCCTGGTTATTCCGATTTGGTCCTTTGTGGTGTATTCCGATTGAGTGGGAATTGTGAACATTCCGATTGGTAGTTTATTTGCTATATTCCGATTAGACCAATCTTTTCAACATTCCGACCACCAGATCGGAATATATTCCGATCTGGGCTTGTTTTTGGACATTCCGATCATCTTCATCATTTGCACTTTCCTATTAGAGTTGATTTTAGTTTATTGTATTTACATAGTTTCCAAGTGTTAGTTTAATTTAGTGTGCTAGTACTTTTCTAATTTTACCTTTCCAAGCTTTTATTTTTACTCATCATTTTAGTATTAATCTTTATTCTTCCATTTTACTCAACGACACTTTAATTTCTTGCTAATAGTTTAAATTAGACAATCAACCAAACCATCCTCTTGATTCACCAAAAGACGATTGAGTCGCACTTAAGACCGGTTTTCAATTCGAAAAGACTTGGGACTACGAATTTTGATACGAGGTGTAAAAAGGTAAGTATTACTAGTCGTGAGGGAGGTAGTTGGGATTTAGAAGACATAGGACAGAGACTATTGACTAAATAGGCAGGGCGATATTATAACCACTAAATAGTACTAACTAGACATTACACAAGAGTAGTGACAACTATATGATAATAAAGTAACTAGACTAGTACGTTTCCCCTATCGACACCTATCTGCTATTATTTCCATCCTTATTTTATTCTGTTGTTCTTAGTTTCAATTATTTATTTTGTGACAATCTTCAAACTAAAATCAAAATTACTATTGGCTCCTTGTACGACCTCGGATTTACCTATCCGTACTTCACACGACCGGCTCTCAGCATGTTAATGCGTTGTTTGTGGATCGAGTTTTTTAAATTAAAACTTGATAAAAAAATATTTTGAAATAAAATACGCATCTATATTTTGGTGCCGCTTCCGAGGAGCTAATATTTTGTTTAGTTTGTATACCACAAACTTGTTTTGCATAAAACAAGATACATAAAGTTGATATAAATAAGATCACAATGGAGCATTACTTGGCCATTGTTCGTGAAGACCATTACCGAGTGTGCAACTGGCGGAGATAGATAAAAAGGTGAGATTTGAGGTCTCTAGGGATTTTATAAGGGAGTTGACGAATGATATATTTTTGGAAAAACTAATGAGGATGCTCATAAACACTAGATAAGGTTTTGGATATTATGAGTCTGTTCTATTTTCTAGATGTCTCGCATGTTTGGTAATGTCGCGATTATTCCCTATGACTCTGATTGGAGCCGCCAAGATATGGTTGGACCACCTATCATCTAGATCAATCCTCGCCTGGGATGCTTTGAAGAAGACATTCATTCAAAGATATCACTCGCCCTCTAAGATGGCTATGTTGCTTGAAGAGATCCACTAGTTTCAAGCATGAGAGCGACGAGACGTTATACGAAGCGTGAAAAAGGTACAATTAATTGTTATATAACTGCCCAACTCACGACTTAAATGTTCATCAAAAGGTACACCTATTCTATAAAAGGTTGAATCGCATGACTCGTCAGAATTTAGATTCACAAGGTCATATTCCTAGCATGACATACAAGGATGTATTATCATCAATATATGAAAGAGTTGATCACTTGCTAAAGTGACACAATGGATCATGGAGGAAGGATATGAGCAGTAATTATGACGGATTGGCTGCTATCACAAATAAACTCGACAATATGGGGTGCGACATGCAGAAATTAAAGGAGAATGTGCATGTCATACATGGTGGATGTGATATCTGCAAAGGAACCCATGTAGAGAAGGACTTCTCTAAGTATGATACGATCAAAAAAGTCGAAGAAGTCGAATATGATGACTATGGGCGTCCATTCAATGAAAGGAACAATAAATATCGTGTAGGGTCACCGAGTTACTTCACGAGAGTTGATAATAGACCACCTACTAGAGAAAGGAAGCAAATTCTTTAAGAACTAATAAGCGGGAATTTGGAAAAAAATTCCAAGAGGAATGCGAGGATTGAGGAATTAATGAAGAGCTTGCAAGAGAAATTTGATACTAATCTCAAAAGTCAAACTACATCCCTTAAGAGCCTAGAAACCCAATTGAACCAACTTGAGAAGGATAGTGATGCACAAGAGAAAAGGAGAAATCTAAAAGTATGGTTATTAATGAAAGAAAAAACAGATTGAAAGTGAGGAGCTACCTAGTGACATACCATGCCATAAACCACCTAAGGAACATGAACTAAAAAGTTTACTATCCTTTATTCCATAGGTAATTTTACTACCAATGCTTTAGCTGATTTAGGTTTAAATATTAATGTGATGTCTAAAAATATGTTTGATAAAGTAAACTTATGTAATCTTAAAAGCACTAATAATATAGTAAAAATGGTTGACATGTCTAAGAAAGAACCTCTAGGTCGGAGAATGTTTTGATTAGGATTGATAAGTGTTTATTTTTGGCTGATTTAATTGTCAAAGATATGTATGGCAAGCCTACTAAAATAATGATACTAGGAAGATCATTCCTACCCACTGCGCATGTTAGAATTAAGATTTACCAAGAGGAAATATCCTCAGGAACCGAAAATGATATGGTTATACTTGATATATATATGAAAACATAAAGGAAAGAACTAATTTATCACATGGATTTTCTTTATGGTAAATGGGGTAGAAAGGAATGAGAAGTTTGACATACTAGATATTAGTGATGACTTATTTTCATATGAAACTCCTTTGTGTTCAGAATTTTGCAGGAATAGTGAAACCTCTTATACACCTAAATTTAAGCAAAATGATCCAGGTGGAATCATCCAATGCTGAGGTTTGTGAAGCATGGCCTACTTGTAATCCGGACTTAGATGTTTGTGATGGAGATGCAGAAGTTTTCAAGATAGAGAGAAAATTTCTAACTCACTAGAAATGCTCTAAGAGTAATCAAAGGCAATAGGTTAATGGGAAATGTATAACCTTTTATGATTTTACTAGAATTGGGCATGGTAAAAAGATTTGTGATGAGACTATTAAGAAAAAGGAGTATTACATATGAGTGACACATAATTTTGATTTTGAAAACTACTCCTCAACAGATGGAGAACCACAAAGATACAAAGATGAACTAGAAGTAGAAAATGGGATAGTTGTGTTAGTCCAACTTTTGAAATTGGAGCATATCGCCTTAGTAACACCATTTGCTTATCTAAGATTCGTCTTATAAATTTTACTTTTGAGGAATGGTTAGCCATCAAGCTTGGAAATTCTAGGATTAGTGATGACATTCCTTATGTAGTTTTGAAGGAATGGAAACTCGATAAAAAAGAAGGAGATATAATGTTGTGTGAACAAGTGAAGTTTGAGAAAATTAATAACCGAGGCTTAAGAAGATGGAACTTATACCATGTGAAATTTGAAAAATTATGAGCTGGTATTTGGTGATAATATAAACCCTGGTATAATAAAGATGATAAGGATTAAGAATAATGGCGAGATGGCTTAGAAGGAGTCTCATATGATCCACCTAAGGTTAAAATGGAGTTTTTGAGGTAAAAGGTATACTTTTGAAAATCGTGATTAACTAGTTTGTGTAGGAAGAATTAGGTAAAACAACTTCCTATAGGATCTTTTAATGAGAAAAGGCTTTTGAAAATGATTAGGGAAGATAAGAGAAATGTTGTAGGTGTCTCTGATCAAATGTAAATTTGGCATGAGTCTAACCTAAAGACTCGCAAATAAACAAAAGTGCCTGTGGAGAGACAATCCGTCTTTTCTAATAATTATTTGTTTGTTTCTATTGGATTTGTGTTTTTCTTATTTTGTGGACATGAATTTAGAGCACGGAGAAGGATGGTTATCATCGCCTTAAGTCTTGATTTGTAAAAATAGATTAATGTTGCAGCCTGTCTATGTCGTTGGTGATTTATGGTCTACGATGTAGGTGTTTGCAAACTTTTAAAAAATTTGTATCTTTTTACATGTCTACGGCGTAGACACATATTACCTATGCCATAGGTACATGCAAAAGAAAATTAATTTTTCTTAATTAGAATATTTTCACAAAACCATGTAATAGTTTAAATGAACTTTGTGGGTGTGTTCCTTGTAAGCCCTCACGCGACAAAACTCATCTAGTTTGTACGCTTACTGATTTAACGGCTTGTTGCATATGCTAAATGCAATTGTAAATCCTGCAAAAGTGAGTTAGGTTTTTGTGTGTTCTTTTATGTTGTATAGGTTATGAATTTGGAGTTAAAGGCAAGTTATAAGGATGAGGTTTCTTCGAAGGTCCAATGAAGGAAATCAACTTTGGGACTCGACTTTCTTATTATTTATGGAGCAATACTTAAGAAAGTTTTTTGTGATAATTCTACTCGTTCCGTATTTTATAAACCTTAATGTACAATAGGGACATTGTATATGGGGATGAGATTAGAATTACCACTTGAGCAATACTTGTTTTGATTTTTCTAGTCTATTTTTGAAAATTTATTTCGATTTTAGGCATATTTTACAATTTTCTGGGGTATCATGTATGTGATGCTCATGCACTGATATTCGGATTATGCCCACTAGTGAAAACGTTTAATATATGAGTACTTGTACAAAGTATGGTAATCCCGAGGCACTTGATATCCTTCGCTAAGTCTTAATTATAAAAACAAGGTTGACATGTTTTTCACGCTAAACTAGAAGAGATCTATGCCGGACACAAATTTAACCCTTCGTATATTAATGGGGTTAACCTACTCCATTTTCCTATTATACAAAATCAACAAAAATATAAGTGCGTCGGTAGTATTATGGATGTCAGAACTTAGCTTGTATCATCATTTCGAGACCGAGCTGGGTGATAGGGATGCCAACTATCTTAGGATTACAGCCAAATCACCTTATATATGTGTGTCGGTATGTGTGTGTGTGTGTGTGTGTATTTGTGTGTGTGCACATTTATCGAGTTGTTACACTGACATGTCGAGCTCCCGTGTTAAAAACAATTGCATGAATTTCAAGTGCCAGCCACTAGTTTAACTTGTGGAAACCTTTCCTTTAGGATTAAACCCATTTATGTTTGTTACAACTTTACACCAGGCCTACCCTTTGTAGTCGATTCGGCATGAAGGACTTAGTTGCTACTTGATAGGCATAAGTTTTTGAAGATTATTTCATGAATTATCCTTATCAGATACATCCTTATGATCTTAGAAGACCCGCCTCCAAGTATTATCATTGTTTATTGTTAGGAATCGAATTAGTGTTGTTTGTATTTTGCACTACCAATATTAATTGTATTAGCGTTGGTAGTAATATATTAGTGCTGGTAGTAAATGTACAGAGATGACCAAGTCTGGTATAATGAAGATTAATGCTGTCAGAGATATTATTGCTACTATGAAGATAAAGATAAAAGACGCCTGAATTATGTATAGAAGATATTGTGTGTATATCTTCTAGATTTAAATTATTATATAGGATATTTATCTTGTAAAGGACTTCTTATATTATAAAAAGGGGTCCTAGGGTTAGAGGATTAAAATTCTATTCTCTACGTTTTTTCTATACTTTAAAGTTTTGTAACCCTAATACTCTGCCTTGGAGTATACGTATTATCTCAATAATATTAAAGTGTTTGGTTTATATAATTTTTCTAGTTCCTTTATACTTCACATACAATCTTCATAATATCAAAGAATATCTTCCGCATACTCTTTGATATAAAATTCAAAGTTTCTAATAAGACTAATTAGAATTTTTTTCTATTTAGCGTAAATTTACAAGATAGGTTTAAACGATCAAAAGGATCAACATGTATCCCAAGTGAGGGGATATACGTTTTAGTTATTAGGATTGTATATAAAAAATGTGTATTGTTTATAAAGAATTAGAGTTGGTACATTATCAACCAACTAGTTTTAATGAATGGGTGTTATTATTAATCCATAAGGAAAGATAAAGTTCGCGTACTTAGAAGCTCAAACTCATGGAGGAACAACGATGGTTGGTGATGACATGTCCTCGACTACTTGTTACGTGACTTGTGTGAGTAAACCCGTTTCCATCTCAGATCCCTAAGTGAGCGTAGATTTGCGTACATTCCAACCCTATGACTGATACATTGCTATGATTGTGCAATAGAGAGAATACCCAAAATATTACACTTAGACTAGGATGAGAGTTGAGTGAGCAGGATTCCTAGTTGGTGAGGTGTTCGACTTAGGTATATTTACACATGAATGTTTTTAACTTCATATTTTCAGAGTTTTTACAAGAAATATCTTTTTAATAACTGATTTTAACATGTCTACTTGAGGATAACTAGAACTAAAGTGGGGTGATATATAATAGTTTTAAATGTTTTAGACTGTAATATCCCTTCAATTTTGATATAATTAACACCCAATAGAGCAAAGAATTGTATATTTTGTGTTTTGCATATACAAATGAGCAAGTAACGAAAAATGAGGGAAAACAATAGAATTTGAAATAAAAAGGCGCCAAGTAAAAGATTTCAAAAGGTGTATACGGCGTAGATGGTTTCCAGACCTACGTCGTAGACAGAACAATGTCAGAGTTTCCATTTTAAAGGCCATATGGCGTAAACCACCGAATTGTCTACTCGTAGGTGTGAAATATCCGACATTATTCGCTAGGATACAAGGTCAAAACAAACTAAAGAAACTTTGTTTACGGAGTAGGTGATCATTACTCTACGCCGCAGATCCTACGTAGCCAGAAAGGAAAGTGCATTTATGGAAGCCTGCAACGTAGGTCATTGTCCCCTCTACGTCGTAGGTAGAACGATATAAGAAAGAAAACTATATGATATGTCCGTACGACGTAGACTATATATCATCTAGACTATAGGTGGTGCAAATACTATAAATAAAATACATTTTATCCACAATTCGGCATACACATCATCTCACAGGACACCAATAGTTCTTAGGTCGGGTTTTTAGGGTTTCAACGGTCTGAATTCGACCAGGTTCCACCATTATAAGGAATAAATTGTATTTTATCTCTATTTCTCAGAATCATTCAATTCCAAGAACATTGTAAGCTTTTCATAATGTTTATGACCATTAGTATAAAACCGTAATAATACTTTAATTTCGAGGACAAAATTTTCTTTTTAGAGGCGAAGAGTTGTAAAACCAACATTTTGAAAATAAGATATTTGGTCGTTAAGTTCATTTTGAAAATTTGAAGTTTCATTTCATTTCACTTCTGAAAAGTGCATTTCATTTCTGAAAATTTTATTTTATTTCTATAAATTTAAATGTGCATTTAACTAATTAATAAGTTTAAATTAATAAAACTTTATGTTATAAAATTTTGGAAATTAAAAAGATATAATATATAGTATTTAAAAAGAAAAAGATATATATTAAGAATTATAAGGATATATTTTGTTGAATATTTTTTTATTTACTTGCTAAATTAATTAAAGCTTAATAAAAGGAATATAGTGTAAACGTTTTTCAAGATTATTTAGCATCTCTTTATAAATGGTAAAAAAAATTGTTCTCATCCTAATGCAATATATGGCTGGTTTTATGAAGCTAAGAAAAGGGAAAATATTTATTTTTATTACAAAATAAGGTTTAAGAGGAAACTATGTAAAAATGCATTAAACATGTTCCCTCTAAGTTAAGTAATTTCCAAAACACAAAACACACTCTCCATGCATATTATTAACGTCCATTATACTCCTCTAAATAATCCTCCATTGTAAAATATCATTAAGCTATTCTCTCTATAACTCCATTGAAGAAAAACCTTGAAACCGTGAAGTTTTAGGCCATTCTTTATGGTTCTTCATCCTTTATTCTTCCATCCTTGGTTTTGATTTTATATAGTGATTTCATATCATTATATTCATCTTATGTAAGTATTCATATGATCTTTATGTCACCATTAATGCTTTTGTACTTTTGATTTTATGATAAACATGTTATTTAGGGTTTGTAAGCCCTAAAAGCATATTATGGGTGATTTAATGCTTTAAAATCTTTTGGTTCATTACATCTTTTTAGATCAGTATAAAAATAGTTTTATATGAGTTTTTACATAAGTTATAACATGATCTAGACATCTTATTATGATCTTGACCTTTAAAACATAAGAGACAAAACAAGGGTTTTGGGCAGTTCGGTTTTTGGGTCATCCTGTAAAGGCCATAAAATGAGTTTCGTAATAGCTTTTTAAGTGAATCTAAAGCCTATGGTTATCTCTATGAATCTAGTTTTCAGATATGATCTTAATCTATTTTTAGGGTTCGGATCATATGGCTACTATTCTGGTCTTTAAAAACAGTCCTCAAAAATCAGGTTTTGGGAAAATGGGAAACTACTGTTTTTAATCACCTAATCATGAAAACTTGTAATCTAAGTTATATGATCAGTATGTAAATTGATATAATATGTATATTTTAGCTTCGGTGAAACGGGACTGGGTCTCATTACGGATCTTTGTTCTGTTTTGCTATAATGTACGGATATTCGTTTCTTTTAGTAAGAATACTTCTCTTAATCTTTTGTACACTCTTCATTTTGATCATTTCCTAAGACTTTGTTATGTTCCCTATAAGTTTAATTTTTGTATTGATATGATCCATTAATCACTTTGATTTGTTATGATCCTTTGATTTGTTATGCCTTCATATGCTCCACTTTGACCAAATATGATACATGCTTTTATATGACCTTTTGATTATGAACCCTTTAACCCGAGCCATATTTTGTTCCCTAGTCATGGAGGTACCACGACTACGTCATCGATGCACCTGTGACATGACACTACCTAGGGCGGTGTGATTAGACCTCGACGTTCCCTTTCTGATATTTTCTGGGTGCGTATGCTAGTGTACATGCTAATCTATTTTGCAGGAGGTGTATGGATGCATCGTAGGTTTTGGTAAGTGTTTTGATATCTAATCTGAGTGAATGGGTTGTGTGTGCAATACACCCTATATCGCTTCTGGTACATTAGGTTTGGCCTCCTATGTACACCTATCTGACTGTATGTTTTATTTTGTGATATGTTATGTGAGCTCGTGGGTATTCCTATACCTTTCTTTCGTTCTCCCTTACAATCCTTATAATCTTTTGCTCGTCTGTTATTGTTCCATTGTTTTGTTATACTTATTTCACTTGTACCATTTGTTTGTTTATATCCGTTCACTAGGCGTTTTGCTCAGCCGTTTCCTTTTCCATACGGAAGGTTTTAAGCGGGAAGCTGGGAAGTGAAAGTTTAGTGTGTGCGTCTAGAGTTACCTGAGTCAAATAAATACTGAACGCATTTATGATTTCATTACTTTTCATTTTGGACCCCGTTATTTTGGGGATTTTCTATCTTTATGTAGTACTTTGAATATTATAAAGTTTTATTAAAACTTTCAATTTAGTCCTTTTAAATTATGATGTATCTAATGTGAACTCATAGTAGTAGCACTTTGTCTCTTCTCGGAGCGGGTGTTACAAAGCTTATGGTTACTCGCTGTGTGATTGATATGAGTGGCTAAGCACTTATGTTTGACTTATTTACTATATTGTTATAGATGTTTTGATTGTTTCTTAAGTTTGTTATATTAATTGTTTAGGATTATCCTTATGCCTGTTATGACTCCCTTGTAGTTTAGTTCTATTTGATTTATTTATAGATTTCCATTGGCCTATATGATTGGTGTATAGGAAATAGACATTGGTGACTTCGGAAAGGGATTTACAAAGGGCAGGTTGGAAACTGTTTTCCGTGTAGGGTTCGAAGATCGCCGTGTTTGTTTTATGGCATGTCACATGCATTCTAGTAAAGGTTCAAGCGTAGCATGAGGTAAATGAGGCATTTCAATCTCATTCCATTGTACTTAACTTTTTTGATGTAATATATTTTACCGGGGATGCTAAGAATCCCTTTTACCCAAAAAAGAAGATCACCGCGTTTAATAATTTATTTACTTAAAAAATTCAAGAAACCTAGTGGCAGGGTTTGAGTAACTAGGTCATAAGGGTAGCTGTGGTTCAATCACTCTTAACTTTGTACTTGGCTAGTCGCGAGGGCGATAGTTGAGATTTAGAAGACATATAATAGGGACTTTTGAATACATAGGCATGTCGATATTATGAATACTAAACAGTAATAACTAGACATTGAATTAGAAACACTAATCACAACTATATAATAATAAAGTAACTAGAATAGTATGTTTCCCATATCGATACATATCTATTATTATTCCCATCTTTTTGTTATTTCTTATTCTTAGTTTTAATTCTAATTTATTATAATTTATTTCGTATCAATCTTCAAACTAAAATCAGAATTACTCTTAGCTCCTACGACGTCCTCGCGTTTACCAATCTATATTTCACACGACCAGGTTTATTTGGATATTGTTTCTTGATTGATTTGTATGTGAGTTATGCTCTAAAAAAACAGCTTATGTTTGTATGGATGTTGATATGTCTAAGGGAACGCGATTGAATGAAAAGCACACCTCCTGCTTGCGCCTCCATACCACTAAGCATACCATGTGATTGATCTCCATTTACGTGTTTTTAATGCTTTCCGAATGCATACACATGGCAATTTTTTTGACGTGATTCGAAAATACAAAAGGGAGTCAATATCTCCATACTGGTATCCGTATGAATTTCAGTGTGAGGAGGACCTCATACGAACTCATGACCAAATGATACAAGTTATCAAAGATATCAAATTGGCACACGCGCATTAAAACCTTGGTGATGATTTGATTGAACATTTCTTTCGGCAGTTTAATTTAAGGGAAAAAGTTCAACATATACCCTTAGTTTAGCATAAACTCAATCAACCAATCACAACCACCCATTTTTATCATGTAACAAAAAAACTCATTTTTTTAAAATTAAATATCTCACAAGCCGTTCATCGTTACGTAAAACAAAACATATCATCGCAACGAGAATCAAATCATCTATCTATCGAGGGGCACATGTATAACCTTTCGACGAATTTTTTTTTGACTTTTTCTTTTTACTTTTTTTCTTAAGTCACGTCTGAGAAAATAATATATGATTCATCATGAAACATATATGATTTTCAGAAAATCATATATGATTCATATCACGATTCATATATGATTTTCTGAAAATCATATATGATTCTTGACGAATCATATATGATTCTCTCATACGTGACTTAAGAAAAAAAGTCGAAAAAAGTTCGTTCAAAGTATATATACATGTGCCCCTCGATAAAAAGATGATTTAATTCTTGTTGCAATTGTGTTTTTTTTTTCGTTTGACAATCTACCGTTTATGAGATATTTACTTTCTAAAAAAGTAATGGGAAGTGGGTTTTTAAAAAAATAGATGATTATGATTAGTTAAATAGATATATAATAATTTAAAGCTCTAGATCTTCACTCTAATTTAAGTATATAATGTTTTTATTTTTTAATGTATTGTTTTTTGATTATGGGAAAAAGCTTAATTTAGTGTTAAATTAAATTTGTTAAAAAAAGAGTTGGGTAATGAATTAGGTAGTGATCATAGAAAGTAAAAAGTTCTGGCTTTCGTGATATTGACGTAACGTTGTTGATGTGATGTTGATGTGAAATGACAGATTTAGTGAAAATGAATAATAATCTAAAATGAAAGAAGAGATGATATTTATAAAAATATAAGATTGAATGATAGTTTAATAATATAAGCTCGATCCCAACCTCGATGCTAATTTGAACATTTTTTTAGTCAAATCCATTACGCCAATCATATTTTTTGAGGGCAATTGCAGATATACTTCGTAAAACTTTTATATTTGTATATTTTTTTAAACCGTGCTTAAACAATGTTTTAATTCTACACTAAAAAATTGTAGTTTGAGAAAATACACAAGGATACAAGTTTTATACAATATATTTCTAATTCCACCTATTTTTATGTCAAAAGAGCAGCAGTGTAACCTTTTTACTTTTTTTTTTTAACGACGAGTTAGTAGTTAGTGATTTGAGTTTACAGTGACATCTAATTAGGCAGTATGCAAGCCTCGAATATTCTCCATACTCCTGCTTCTTAATTCAGACCCCTAAAAATTTTTTGTGAGACTCGAACTCGAGACCTCTCCAAAAATATTTTTCTAAAATTACCCTTCTACTAGTTACTTCAATGTGTTAGTTGAATAGGGTATTAAATAATTGTATATTGTATTGTTATACTACAATTGATCGTGTTGAAAAAATTCAATATTTTCTTGACGGTTTTAATTTAGATAAAACCTTCACTGAAAACTATTGCCCTTCCCAAGTTATTACCTTCAACAAGGAAGGTGCTTTCGGTATTGAAAACTACTCCGTATTCTTTTGTGCTTTTGACTGTTATTCCATATAATTTGATTTTTTGAGCAATATTATTAGAGTATATTATCCTAAATGCATGAGATACTCATTATATTATTACTATTATATTGTTATTCTATCATGTATCATTATTGTTACTATTATTATTGGATGTGTGGGACTTGCAAATCATGACATTTTGGCAGATTCCATTTGCGGATCCATTCTTCCTACTGATTCTTAGGATTGTTTGGAATCTCGGTTTAATTAGCACAAGGAAACTTAGTAAACACTAAATCTCATATCTGGTGTAATAGATTTATAAATTATTACTATATGGAAAAGATTCTGTTTTAATAAGCAAGACATGTTTAACTATATATACAAACTTCTAATTCGTTTTTTACACACCACGAAAGAAGATCATCTCTGAAAACGTTTCTCTAGCAAAGTTCGATCAAAGACTTGGTTTATTGATTTTCAGGCAGGTTTGGCATGTTGACTGGTGGTCCATTGCTTATACTAGTGTTGTTTCTTCATGTTGTGATCTTTGAGCCTTTGTCGTTGTCTTTTAACTTTGTCTTTAATCTTGAGATCTTTAAATCTGTGACCGAATCATTCTTGATGACACAATATTTTGAGACTAACATCTCACTCACTGAGAGGTCATTCCTCTACGACATGCGAGTATTTATGGAGATAATTAATCTTGAGTATTGCGATCTTCAAAATGAATGCTTCATTCTTGCTGGTCACCATCCTTGACTTGTCTTTGCCCTTTTATGTAACACCCCATTTTTGGAAATGGAATATTACGCATAATCATGGCGTGTCATCAAAGCATACAAGGATAAATGTCTAAGCATTATTCAACCATAAAAGGGAAATACCGGAATCAAACATCGGTACCCCAAAGTAAAGCTCATCACACACAAACATAAATACTGTGAATGGAAAGGACGAAACAATGTCCATAGCAACTGTATCAAAGTAAAGGAAATGCATAAAGTAAAGAAAGACAGTAAAGCTTCCAATCCATATGCACGTACGTTTGAGATCTACGAGCGTCCCTGAGTACCTGCCGTTTTGGGAACATGAAAAGGAAAACGGCTGAGCAAGACGCTCAGTGCACGGATGTACAATATAGCATGAAATAGGATAAGCATGTAACATATAACAGCGGAAGACTAAGTACTGAGTAAACTGGTTAAGTATCAAGAAAACTGGTTTTATAGTTTGAAAAGCCTTATGTTTATCTTGTAAAAACTGTTTTAACATATATATACCATAGCCCATATAGGTCATGAAAAGGTCACGTGCATGAATACTTGGAGGGGTGACCTCATCATGCTGATTAGAGGGGATGCCTCTAATCAATATACTGGTTTGGGTAGGAGGGATCAACTCCTTGTGAAGGGTGTAAGGCACACACCACATTCACCATGATAAACTGAATAAAACATGTAACTAGGATGCACCCATACGCCCCACCTGATATAATAATATGGCCAAAACTGAAAAGGGACGCCACGAGCAATCACTCCGTCGTGGGGAAGTCATAACATCGGTGCCTCCAATGCTATGGTTATGGTACCTCCATAACTAGGTGAAACTGGTCATGCTTGTATATGGCTATAGATTATGCTAATTAAACATAAGCAGTTCAAAACAATAAAACAAATACTGGGGAAAACAGTTGGCTGCATACGGGGAAATCCTAATAAGGAAAGAATGTCCATACTGAAAGGTCGGGAATCCGTACCTCAAGTCCAGTGAATGAACGGAAGAAAGACTCCTACTTCTGGATCACTAACGCTACATGAATACACACGTGTATAAGTATCGATTCACTGATTACGTACTGGGTTTTATGTCTCATTTTAGCTGATTTGGTATGTTTTAGGTCATGGTTCCCTGTTTAAAACCTTAAACTGTGTTTATCTTGTATTCTGATTTATCTGATTAAGTATTACTGGGTGTTTCATGTATTATTATACTTACTGTGTAATAATAAGTAACTTTCCAAAAATAGCAGGTTTCCAAAAATAGAAAGTTTCCAAAAATAGAAAGTTTCCAAAAATAGAAAGTTTCCAAAAATAGAAAGTTACCAAAAATAGAAAGTTTCCAAAAATAGAAAGTTTCCAAAAATAGAAAGATTCCAAAAATAGAAAGTTTCCAAAAATAGAAAGTTTCCAAAATTAGAATTTACTGCTAAAAATAGATTAGTTTCTAAAAATAGAAAGTTTCCAAAAATAGATCAGCTGTCTTAATTAAATAAGTTTCCATATATAGAAGGTTTCCATGATTAGATTAGCTGCATGAAATAGATAGATTTCCATATATAGAAGGTTTCCATAATTAGATTAGTTGCCTTATTTAATTAAGTTTCTATAAATAGAAGATTCCATATTTAGAATTAAGCTGGTTACATAAGCTAACATATAAGTCTAAGTGTTTATAAGCTTGTTTCTTAAGTCATATGATATAGTATATAGTTTAATTATTATTTCATGTACTTTAATTAAACTATAGGTTAAGCATTTTAATTAAAGTATAACATGTTTTAATTAAAATGAAATGAAAATACTTAGGTTAAAATGTGTATTATTATTATTAATAATATAACCTAAGTCATGTCTAAATTAATTAATTATAGGCATGTTTTAAATAATTAATTAATTATAACTTATAACATAAAATACTTAGGTTAAATTAATGTCATGATAAACTAATAATTAAAATAACCTAAGTCATGATTTAATTAATATTTCATGTTATTAATTAATTATATCCTAAGTTCATAATTCATAAAAATTAACATGTAGCATAACTCATGATTTAACCAACGAACCATGAATCGGGCATGAATTCGACACCGTACCCCGAGCCAAACCCGGGGCACGTGTGCCTCCTTGCTGCCGTGGGTCCCACATGAGCCAACCAAGACCAAAAATGGTCTTGGTGGTGGCGGCAATAGCAAACCAAACCCCCCTCGGGTTTGTTTGCTAGGCGGCCAAACACAACACCCCTTTTAAATCATTCTTTAATTTTAATTAATACCAAAACATGTTAGATCAATGATTAATTATCATGTTTAAATAAAAAAATAATAACATGTTCATGAAAATAATCAAAGATTAAAAGAATTAAAAAGAATTAAAAAGAAGGGTTAGAAAGGTATACCACTATGTAGCTTGGAAAAAGGATGAACAAACACTGATTATACAATAGTTTTTGAGATCAAAATCAACCAATCACCCTCCTATGGTGATGTGAAGGTGGCGGCACAAAGAGGAGAAAAAGGAGGAGGAGAAAACTCTTTTTAGGGTTTTTGTTTATTTCTTGAAAGTGAAAAATGAAAACATGTTTTACTCTTTACCCCCCTTTACTTGTAAAAGTCCATGGGCTAGGCCCATCTTGGTATATGTGCCGTGGGTATGGGGGCCCCACATGGGGTACCCGTACCTTTCTCGTGTCCCGATGTTTCGTGTTCGTTCGTGGTTAAACGTGCTCGTGTTTAAAGTGTTTCTGTTTATTCTATCGTGTCGTTTATCGTAAACTTAACGCTCGTAATTATATTATAAGTATTTACGTAATTATTCTAGTTCGTATTTTAATTGGTGATCATGATTTAATTATGTTCACGTGATATATTTATTAACTGTTTATCATGAGTTCGTACGTAATCGATACTTGTCATGTCATACACGTATGCACTTGCTTGATTATTAGCACATGAATGTGATCAATACTAAATGAGGTAAGTTTTAATCTAGGACGTACGATCTTAAGGGCACTATTCATGGTAAAAGCATGCGGGTTTTACAATTCTTCCCCCCTAAAAAGAATAATTCGTCCCCGAATTATAGATAAAGTAAGCTGAAAAGAAGTGACATACCCGAACTCAAAATATGAAGTGAGGGTAAGAAGCCCGGATAGACTCCTCAGTTTACCAAGTGGCTTCCCGCTCGGTATGGTCCCTCCAAAGAATTTTGACGAATGGAATCTTCTTCCTTCTCATGACTCGTTCTTGCCTGTCGAGTACTCGTTCGGGTTCTTCTATAAAAGTGAGATCTTCACGTATCTGTTCCAGTGGATACTGAACCATGTGAAGGGGATGATAATTGTACCCTCTGAGTAAGGACACATGGAACACGTTATGCACGTGCGAAAGCTGAGGAGGTAACGCCAATCGGTAAGATACTTCGCCGATTCGTTCAACGATATCAAATGGTCCGATGAACCGAGGACTGAGTTTCCCTTTGATCCCGAAGCGTTTAACACCACGTGCCGGCGAAACCTTGAGGAAGACGTGATCTCCCACATTAAAATGTATATCCCTACGATGCTTATCGGCGTAACTCTTCTGACGTGATCGTGCTTCCTGCAGTTTCTGCTTAGCTACTTCGATCTTCTCGTTGGTCATTTCTATAATCTCTGGTCCTTCGAGTGTTCGCTCTCCCACTTGATCCCAGCAAGTTGGAGCGCGACACTTTCTGCCATACAACATTTCGAAAGGAGCACATTTGATACTTGCGTGCCAGCTGTTGTTGTATGCAAACTCGACTAAACAGATGTAATCGTCCCAATCACCTGTCCATTCCAACGCACACGACCTTAACATATCTTCCAATGTCTGAATTGTTCGCTCTGACTGTCCGTCCGTTTGAGGATGAAAGGCTGTGCTCAGCTTAAGTTGTGTACCCCAAGCTTTTTGCAGACCTTTCCAGAATCGCGACGTGAAACGAGGATCTCTGTCTGAGACGATGCTGGAGGGAGTGCCGTGGAGTCTCATGATCTCCCTTCTGTAAGTATCTGCGAGTTTACTTACCGGATCTTCCTTGCGTATCGGTAAGAAATGAGCTGATTTGGTGAGTCGATCAACAATGACCCAAATAGCATTGTGCCTCTTCTTGGTAGGCGGAAGACCGGTAACAAAATCCATGGTGATTTTGTCCCACTTCCACTCTGGAATATCCAACGGTTGAAGGAGACCGCCCGATCGCTGATGTTCAATCTTAACCTGCTGGCAGGTAAGACATTTGGAGACATACGTGGCTACATCCTGTTTCATACCACTCCACCAAAAGTGCTGTCTGATGTCATGGTACATTTTTGTCGACCCAGGATGTATAGAAAATGGGGAGCTGTGAGCTTCAGCTAACAATGCTTCCCGGAGTTCTGGATTGTCAGGAACACAAAGTCTCGTGCCCTGCCAAACGATACCGTCTGCGTCCATTCTGAATTCTGTCTGCTTCTCCAAATTCTGAATTATCGCCCAAATCTCTCCATCATCCTTCTGTGCTTCCTTAATCCTAGTCAGTAACTCAGGTTCTACTCTAAGATTCGCCCAGTATCCGTGCTGCCCACGTACCATGATTTCGATGTCTAGCCGCTCCAAGTCTCTTATGTTTTGTTCCTTGATCTCAATGCCGTTGATCATTCCGGACTTTCTGCTGAGTGCATCTGCTACTACATTAGCTTTCCCGGGATGATACTGTAGGTTAATATCATAATCCTTCAACAGTTCCAACCATCTCCTTTGTCTCATGTTCAATTCTCGCTGTGTGAAGATATACTTCAAGCTCTTGTGATCCGTGAAAATGTCGCATGATTCTCCGTATAAGTAATGCCTCCATATCTTCAATGCGAACACCACTGCAGCAAGTTCCAGGTCATGCGTAGGGTAGTTTTCTTCATAGGGCTTAAGCTGCCGTGAAGCATACGCGATCACTTTCCCATGTTGCATGAGAACACAGCCCAGTCCCTTCCTCGATGCATCGCTATAGATCTGAAATCCACCTGTACCAGATGGGAGAGTAAGAATAGGTGCAGATACTAACTTCTGCTTTAGATCTTCGAAGCTCTTCTCTCGTTCTTCCGTCCAGACGAATTTCTCTCCTTTTCGCATCAGTTTGGTGAGAGGCAATGCCAGGCGGGAAAAGTTCTCCACGAATCTTCGATAATATCCAGCTAAGCCTAAGAAACTGCGGACTTCTGTCGCTGATGTTGGTCTTGGCCATTTAGTGATAGCCTCAACCTTCGCTGGGTCCATAGTGATCCCTTCTGCTGATACAATGTGACCTAAGAATGCCACCTTGTTTAACCAGAACTCACACTTGGAGAATTTCGCATACAGCTGCTTCTGACGAAGAATCTGTAGTACAGTACGAAGATGATCTTCGTGTTCCTCCGTGGACTTTAAGAAAATCAAGATGTCATCGATGAATACAATGACAAATTTATCAAGGAATTCATGAAAGATTCTGTTCATCAGATCCATGAATACTGCTGGAGCGTTAGTCAGGCCGAATGGCATGACCACAAACTCATAATGGCCATAGCGGGTACGAAAAGCAGTCTTAGCAATGTCCTGCTCTTTAACCCTCAGCTGATGGTAACCTGACCTTAGATCGATCTTTGAGAAGTGTTTGGCTCCTTGAAGTTGGTCAAACAGATCGTCTATACGTGGCATTGGATATCATTTGCGGATGGTAATCTTATTAAGTTCACGGTAGTCAATGCAAAGTCGCATGCTGCCGTCCTTCTTCTTAACGAACAAGACCGGTGCGCCCCATGGAGATGCGCTTGGTCTAATGAACCCTCGTTCAAGAAGTTCCTGTAGTTGGTCCTTCAGTTCTTTTAGATCTATGGGAGCCATACGATACGGAGCCTTAGAGATTGGCTCAGCTCCTGGAACAAGGTCGATGTTGAACTCCACTTCTCTTGCAGGTGGTATGCCTGGAAGTTCATCTGGGAAGACGTCTTGAAATTCCAAAACTACTGGTTGATCCTGAATCGATGGGGATTCAGCATCCATGTCATGAACCGTAGCTAGATAACCTTCGCAGCCATGTGACAGTAATGCACGTGCTTGCAAGGTAGATATGACTTGTACAGACCGCCCGGGTATGAACCCGTTATGGATGTACTCTGGTGCATTAATGTCGCCGAAGATCACCCGATATGAGTGGCAGTCTATGGTAGCATAGTGCCTGGATAGCCAGTCCATGCCAAGAATCATATCGAACTCAATCATGTCCAGGGAAAGTGCATCTACTGCACGAACTCTATCGTCAAACTCTAGAGGAAGACTCTTGTATACATGAGTTATTAATACAGAGTCCCTCAGAGGCGTGGAAATGGTAAGCTTATTTTCTAATGGCAAGGGAAGTGTCCTGATGTTCTTAGCATAAGTAGTGGAAACAACTGAATGAGTGGCACCCGTGTCGAAAAGAACACATGCAGCCTGGCCGTACATATACAAAATTCCAGTAATGGTACCTGTAGATTTGTTTGCCTGATCCTGCGATGTCGTGTAGACACGCCCAGTGGTAGGAGGCGGTTTAGTATCAGCATGACCCGAAGTACCCTCCATTTCACCCTTACGGCAATCTCTCATACGATGGCCAAGGAGGCCGCACTTGTAGCACGCGTCGGAATCACGACGACATGGGCCAGGGTGTCTGCGATGGCAAGTGCTGCATAGAGGATGAGTGAATCCTCCAGCAGGAGTCCTTGCTTGCTGAGGGCCTGCTGATGACAAAACGTGTTAAGAATAAAGTATATGCACGAGTATAGGACGTAAGCGTCATAAGATGCTTTCCAGTGTTAGCTGAACGGTTAGGCTGAGAACCCCTGTGGTTCTGGTCCCTTCCGTTACCGTGGTTCCTGGTAGAGGTTAATATAGTGTCAGCATGAGAGATATAACATGAAATCATAATAAGATGCGTAAATAGTAGGACCTGCTGTTGTTGGAGTGTCCCGCATTGTTACGGTAATTATCATTACCGTTGCGCCTTTCCACAACAGAACGGTCGTTAGAGTGACCGTTTTCTTTGGGCTGATTAGGCTGCTGCTGGGTAGCCGGCTGAGACCGGTCCCCAGTTTTCTGCCTGAAAGATACAGTTTAAGAGATGATTATAGAACATATAATGATAGGATGCGATCTGGTTAACGCTAGAACATGAAATGTTTTACCTCTTATCGGGTCTTTCAGCTTCCCCGAACTCATCGCGTTCCTGCAACATCTCAAGCTTCCTTGCTGTGTCGGCCACTTGTGCTACTGTATTAAACGTAGCACATACCAGATTGTTCGCGACCGAGGTGCGAAGTGCCCACCTAAAATGGTGTGCCTGCTCCTCAGGAGTACCAGCCGCTGCTCCCAGAAAACCAGCCAAGCGAAGAAAGCGCTGCATGAATTCGTTGCTATTCTCGCCCGCTCTCTGACGTATCCCATGGTATTCTCGCTTGAGTTTGTCCTGCTCTGCCTTAGGAAAGAACTGCTCCATCACTCTCTCCTTGAATTGGGCCCATGTCAAACCAGCGACCCATTCATCACCTCCTTCTGACTGCGTCAAAGCTAGCCACCAGTTGAGTACATCGCCTTCAAACCAGTAGCATGCCAATCTTGCCTTGAAGGCGGGGTCACATCCCATAGCATTGAAGATTTTCTCAATGTGAGTCAGCCAGCTTTCAGCATCGCTGGGGCTATCAGTCTTTTCAAAAGCTCTAGGACGGAGCTTGTTAAATCTTTCCAACCATACCGCTAGTGTCACTGGGGGAGGAGGAGGAGGAGGTGCCTGATTCTGCTGCTGCTGATTGTTGGCAGCTTGGACTTCAGCACGAATGTCATTCCTCAGTTGAGGAAGTAAGGCTTGCATGGCAGCCTGAATTGCAGCATTGAGCTGCTCTTGCTCGCGTGTGAGAACCATCTGACAGTATAACATAAAACATATGATTAACAGTTTAACATAAAATATAAAAAAAAAATTTTATGCCAAAAAAATTTCACGAGAAAATTTTATGCACGAAAATCTTTGTATGAATGCATGATGCAGTTTTATGAAAACTTTTGATGCTCGAGAGTGAACGCCTACGGTCAGTTCACTCAAAATAAAAGACATATCGAGGGGACGCCTATGGGTCGGTCCCAATTCTAAAAGTTTCGATAAAACACATGCGACTAAATAGGGCCAGTCCTGTACCAACCATTACTTAGTCAAAAACCCTGTAACAATGACATGTATATGTATGCTTAAAATGATGAATGCATGAAAACAACTGTCAGTTCTAGGAAGACCGTAGTGACTACCCACTAATCACAGGTCATATTTGAGAGCCTACAGGTCGAAACCTTGGCTCTGATACCATAATTGTAACACCCCATTTTTGGAAATGGAATATTACGCATAATCATGGCGTGTCATCAAAGCATACAAGGATAAATGTCTAAGCATTATTCAACCATAAAAGGGAAATACCGGAATCAAACATCGGTACCCCAAAGTAAAGCTCATCACACACAAACATAAATACTGTGAATGGAAAGGACGAAACAATGTCCATAGCAACTGTATCAAAGTAAAGGAAATGCATAAAGTAAAGAAAGACAGTAAAGCTTCCAATCCATATGCACGTACGTTTGAGATCTACGAGCGTCCCTGAGTACCTGCCGTTTTGGGAACATGAAAAGGAAAACGGCTGAGCAAGACGCTCAGTGCACGGATGTACAATATAGCATGAAATAGGATAAGCATGTAACATATAACAGCGGAAGACTAAGTACTGAGTAAACTGGTTAAGTATCAAGAAAACTGGTTTTATAGTTTGAAAAGCCTTATGTTTATCTTGTAAAAACTGTTTTAACATATATATACCATAGCCCATATAGGTCATGAAAAGGTCACGTGCATGAATACTTGGAGGGGTGACCTCATCATGCTGATTAGAGGGGATGCCTCTAATCAATATACTGGTTTGGGTAGGAGGGATCAACTCCTTGTGAAGGGTGCAAGGCACACACCACATTCACCATGATAAACTGAATAAAACATGTAACTAGGATGCACCCATACGCCCCACCTGATATAATAATATGGCCAAAACTTAAAAGGGACGCCACGAGCAATCACTCCGTCGTGGGGAAGTCATAACATCGGTGCCTCCAATGCTATGGTTATGGTACCTCCATAACTAGGTGAAACTGGTCATGCTTGTATATGGCTATGGATTATGCTAATTAAACATAAGCAGTTCAAAACAATAAAACAAATACTAGGGAAAACAGTTGGCTGCATACGGGGAAATCCTAATAAGGAAAGAATGTCCATACTGAAAGGTCGGGAATCCGTACCTCAAGTCCAGTGAATGAACGGAAGAAAGACTCCTACTTCTGGATCACTAACGCTACATGAATACACACGTGTATAAGTATCGATTCACTGATTACGTACTGGGTTTTATGTCTCATTTTAGCTGATTTGGTATGTTTTAGGTCATGGTTCCCTGTTTAAAGCCTTAAACTGTGTTTATCTTGTATTCTGATTTATCTGATTAAGTATTACTGGTGTTTCATGTATTATTATACTTACTGTGTAATAATAAGTAACTTTCCAAAAATAGCAGGTTTCCAAAAATAGAAAGTTTCCAAAAATAGAAAGTTTCTAAAAATAGAAAATTTCCAAAAATAGAAAGTTTCCAAAAATAGAAAGTTTCCAAAAATAGAAAGTTTCCAAAAATAGAAAGTTTCCAAAAATAGAAAGTTTCCAAAAATAGAATTTACTGCTTAAAATAGATTAGTTTCTAAAAATAGAAAGTTTCCAAAAATAGATCAGCTGCCTTAATTAAATAAGTTTCCATATATAGAAGGTTTCCATGATTAGATTAGCTGCCTGAAATAGATAGATTTCCATATATAGAAGGTTTCCATAATTAGATTAGTTGCCTTATTTAATTAAGTTTCTATAAATAGAAGTTTCCATATTTAGAATTAAGCTGGTTACATAAGCTAACATATAAGTCTAAGTGTTTATAAGCTTGTTTCTTAAGTCATATGATATAGTATATAGTTTAATTATTATTTCATGTACTTTAATTAAACTATAGGTTAAGCATTTTAATTAAAGTATAACATGTTTTAATTAAAATGAAATGAAAATACTTAGGTTAAAATGTGTATTATTATTATTAATAATATAACCTAAGTCATGTCTAAATTAATTAATTATAGGCATGTTTTAAATAATTAATTAATTATAACTTATAACATAAAATACTTAGGTTAAATTAATGTCATGATAAACTAATAATTAAAATAACCTAAGTCATGATTTAATTAATATTTCATGTTATTAATTAATTATATCCTAAGTTCATAATTCATAAAAATTAACATGTAGCATAACTCATGATTTAACCAACGAACCATGAATCGGGCATGAATTCGACACCGTACCCCGAGCCAAACCCGGGGCACGTGTGCCTCCTTGCTGCCGTGGGTCCCACATGAGCCAACCAAGACCAAAAATGGTCTTGGTGGTGGCGGCAATAGCAAACCAAACCCCCCTCGGGTTTGTTTGCTAGGCGGCCAAACACAACACCCCTTTTAAATCATTCTTTGATTTTAATTAATACCAAAACATGTTAGATCAATGATTAATTATCATGTTTAAATAAAAAAATAATAACATGTTCATGAAAATAATCAAAGATTAAAAGAATTAAAAAGAATTAAAAAGAAGGGTTAGAAAGGTATACCACTATGTAGCTTGGAAAAAGGATGAACAAACACTGATTATACAATAGTTTTTGAGATCAAAATCAACCAATCACCCTCCTATGGTGATGTGAAGGTGGCGGCACAAAGAGGAGAAAAAGGAGGAGGAGAAAACTCTTTTTAGGGTTTTTGTTTATTTCTTGAAAGTGAAAAATGAAAACATGTTTTACTCTTTACCCCCCTTTACTTGTAAAAGTCCATGGGCTAGGCCCATCTTGGTATATGTGCCGTGGGTATGGGGGCCCCACATGGGGTACCCGTACCTTTCTCGTGTCCCGAAGTTTCGTGTTCGTTCGTGGTTAAACGTGCTCGTGTTTAAAGTGTTTCTGTTTATTCTATCGTGTCGTTTATCGTAAACTTAACGCTCGTAATTATATTATAAGTATTTACGTAATTATTCTAGTTCGTATTTTAATTGGTGATCATGATTTAATTATGTTCACGTGATATATTTATTAACTGTTTATCATGAGTTCGTACGTAATCGATACTTGTCATGTCATACACGTATGCACTTGCTTGATTATTAGCACATGAATGTGATCAATACTAAATGAGGTAAGTTTTAATCTAGGACGTACGATCTTAAGGGCACTATTCATGGTAAAAGCATGCGGGTTTTACATTTTACCTCCGGTCGGTGAAGACCGTTGTACGATATTAAATATCGTACATGTGATTAGGTAGATTCAATTAAGAATCTCCTTGACAGGGTTTCGCGGCTGTACTAGCCGTTCTCTTTACTCGACCGTCTTAAAGCAAGACTGCGAACATAAAGAGTGAATCAATTGGATAAATATCCGCTTGATTAAAGTCGTCAATTCAAATTCCTGGAACAAGTTTGATTCTTAAAGAATCTTACCATTGTTGCTTTCCAGATGACACAAGCTTGATTCATAAAGAATCTCGCAAGTTACCTACCGTAGCGCTGTTTGATGTTGACGTTAGAAGGATTCCATTCGTCACTGTGAATATTAATGAATATCACTCTGAATGTTCTGGCAAGACCATAAAGATATTGCGTAGAAACCTGAAACGAGTTTGAATCAATTCAGAATCAAACCACTGTTGCTTTTCAGTTTACACATGTTCAATTCATAAAGAATCTTACACATGACCTACCGTAGTGTTGTTTGATGTTAACCCTGGAAGGATTTCCACTCATCATTGTGAATAGTAGGTAGTATCACTCTAGCGCAAGGATATAGCGTATGACTCTCTTGTTCGTCGTCCGTGTATCCTAACGAGATTTGATTGATCTCTAGGCTCTAGACTCGATTTGTGCACTTTTAGTGATCGGAGGCTGGAGCAGATGCCACATATTCAATATCAACTATCTCGGAGTGAGAGAGTCAATTGAAGTCGTGTTGATCTCCATGACAATAAAACAAACTTCTTTTGAGAGAAGCATGACTCAGCTAGGGAAGGGTTGTGCATTACATCACTGGGTCCATGATGCGTGTCTTCATGATGTGTTGACCTGGTTTCTGCCTAAGTTGTATGGAGTGCTTCTTTCTTTTCACATTTTATCCTCACATTTCTTTTTCATTATTCAACCCCTTCAATGCTTACCAAGACATCATTACTAGCACCTTGTTGTGATTGTTCCAGTGTTAACTTAAGTACTTAGTCTGCATTCAGCTACTTTCACATTCTACTCCATCTTTACTAAGGACATCTAATAATCTAACGGTTGTCCCTGGGAAGATCCCTCCGGTTCTGGTTGGATCATAGGACTTAAACCTAACCACCCTTTTGACACCAATAACGTCGTGGATTAAAGATGTTGTGGGTATTTGATCGTAACCTTAAACGACTTTAATTTCTAACAAAGTGTTTGAAAAACATTTAACACCTTGCTAGTTTTGTCGTTTCAGAAAAGCTCCCCCTTCACATGTGCATCGATAATCGAAAGTGTTTCGCACATGTGGGTAAGAGTTAAAGTGCATGAGTCTTTAGATCACATTTTAATCACATTTTCTCCCCTATCTCTAATATATAAAATCGTGTGATATTAGAGATACCAAATTTGATTAAAATATTTTTCTAATTATAGTCTTTGAAAGTCTTTGGGAGAAAAATGTGTCTAACTAGGATGAATTTTTGGAACGCTCCCCCTCAAAAATTGATCCAATTGAATTGTCATTGTGAGAATGTGATCCACATTTCACTTTTTGAGGATAGGAGTTGTTGAACACACAATTTTTGAAAGATTTTGAATATTCATTGAAAAACTCTTGAAAAAATTGTGTTCAACGCTTTTCGGAAAACATTTCTTTTTGGCGACTTGGTATTTCTAAAGCATAAACTTGAGTTCATAGACTATGAATGTCTTGACGAATCCACTCAAGTGTAAGAAGATTTCTCTTCTTTTGCTGAGGGTAAGCGCACTAAATCGTACACTCCCCAGTGACTATAGATTCGGGTTATAATCTGAAAGTGATTACAAGCCATTGTGTTGAGCTCAAAACGTTGAATGTTTTGTGACAAGCTCAACCCAAGATAGATTGCTCTACCCGTTGTTGGAGATATTGTCCAAAAGAGACAATTTCCTTTATTAAAAATAGAAATGACATGTTTTGAAAAATATTTACAACTTTCATTCGAACTTTATGTACACACCCGTGTCGTTATTGAGCGACATTTCTATGTACGTCCATATTATCGATACCGAAAGCCATGTCGAGAAGAATATTTTTGGATTTTCAAACATTTTTTAATTTTGTGTTTTGTTTTTATATATTTTATATTTTCGTATTTTGCTTTTTCAATGATATTTATAAGTAGATGTTTGATAGATGAATCAAGAAGGCATCTTTGCCAGAATCTCCAGGTCTGCTAGAGTCAAACATCTCATACCAATTTGCCTAACGAGGTACTCAAACCTATCTTTCGACAGAGCTTTTGTAAACAAGTCGGCTAATTGGTAATCCGTTCCAACAAAGTATAATTCAACGATACCTCGTTCAACTTGTTCCTTTATGAAGTGGTATCTGACATCAATGTGCTTCGTGCGTGAATGTTGTACCGGATTACAGGAGATGGCTATGAACGACTTTGAGTCACAGTACATAGGTACTTTATCAAAGTGGAAGTTATAATCCGTGAGTTCTGTTCTCATCCAAAGAACTAGATCACAACACGTAGATAGAGACACATTGTAAAACCCGCATGATTTTACCATGAATAGTACCCTTATGATCGTACGTACATGATTAGAACTTTCCTTATTTAGCACGTTTACGTTTCACGATAGGAATTTACAAGTATTACGTACGTGTTATTACACGATAAGTATTTAATACGTATTAATGCACGATAATTATTTCAACAATAATTATAATCACGAACATATGAACATGAAATCATGAACGTAAATAATCACGAGCTTAATATTATGTATTTACGTATATTTATTACGAGTACGTATAAATACAAATTACGACACGAACGAACAATAATTAAATCACGTAATCACGACACGTTAACACGTAAATATAGAACACGGGAAAATCAACGGGTTTTTTCCCATGTGGGGCCCACATAGGCGCGGCATAGACAAGGGTGGGCCAAGCTGTCACACCCCACCATGGCGGAACATGGGGCGCGACGTATGGATATCATCACAACATGGCGTGTCTATAGAGACAACTATATTAAATAAGAAATGTCATAAAAATGGTGACACGAAGGTCATGACAATATCTCAACAAATGCAATGGGTCTAGGTAAGTAAGTAACAGTCCTACTTCTTACCCAAGACAACAAATAACATACCAACAAACAAATGTGTGCCACAGTATCACTTATTAAAAGAACAATCAAATAAAACTAAGAAGGAAACGGGGATTCTCCTTCTATATGCAATCCTATGCTTCTCCCATCCTAGCCACTTATTTTCTCATGCTTAACCATAGTATCACCTGAAAGAGACACTAAAATACGTCAACATAAAGTTGGTGAGAGTCATAGGTTTAGACTCCAACACTAAATCAGTTACAAGCTGTGAATAACAATCATCAACAAAAGAACATATGGACAATGTGTTACAATTATGTATTAACAACTATCAATCAAGACCAATCATACCAAACCAATCCAAGGCTCCTACCTTGCCAAACAACATCATGGTACCTTAGATGATCACCCTATGTACCTATTCCAAGGCTACTACCTTGGCAAACCACAAGGCCACTACCTTGTCAACCCACAATAACAAATCAAAAATCGCATAGCAGTTAATCACATAAGTGTACACAAGTCCATCACAACCATAAAACATTCACAGCAACAATTTAGAAACAACTCAACACAGTGTCTCTTCCATCCCATCTGGAAGTCAAAAACAAAAATAAACATGGGACTATGAACACTCACCTGATAGCTCCTTCACACGTCCTTGCACTAGCAACAAGCTAACAAACCAAAAACATGAAATCAATAAACGAACCAATCACTAAGATGGCTCATTAACCTATGATGGACATCTAGCATATTCTCACATATATACCTCATTAATAAGCTCTAATTACCCCAATACCCTTCCTTAACAAGTCCTTAACTTGGTTAAGTTTAATAACTAACCCGTTCGTATTTTACCCAAAACAGTCCCAGTTTTAGGTCTGAAAACTTTAGGTCAAACGCCCACTTAAACCTACCCATAGTTTCTGTAAAAGTAATATTCATACCCTTACATATGTTGGCTAACACCTCCCACTTGCTCTAACCTTAAAGCTACTGTTACGGCCCCGATATATATATATATATCTACTTTTGTCATTCCATATTTCCTGATTTTAAACGTACTAAAAGTTTGTTACCATTAAGGGGTCTTACCCTAAACCACCACCTTAGCCCAAGTGCAGATATTAACTACAATATATAAACCATCTCTCACGTTCGTGATAAGATCCCAATGCAACCCTAAGTGCCCCAAACAACCCAAAACTTAAAAAGAAAACAGGCTGAATTCAAAACTGTTTTGACCTCCGACTGTTGTAACCTGTTTTTGACCCACTTCCCTACCTCCAATTTAGTTCTCGTTTCTTTCATTGGAAAGCCACTTCAAATAGCTTTCCAGGGGTACTTGGATCGTTAAATAAGAGTTTATATAACTCCTGATATGATCAAAACAATTGACTCAAAATCTGCCCAGTTTTTAAAAACGGGTTTTAAACAAATTGAACTAATTAATTACCCATAACCCCATCTAATACAAGCCCTAGATTATATGATCATCATAATATGATTATAACATCATTAATTACAGATTTTATATAAACCCTAACCCTAATCCATCATAAGAATGATTAATTTAATCATAAAAACAATTAAATCAAAAAGGTTTAAGAAGGTTTACCTTTAATTAAATGGAGAATGAAAAAAAAATACAGAAAACCCTAAAAGCTCTCTTATGCCGTCGAGTGAATGTTCCAGGAGAAAAAAAAATATGATTTGTTTTGGTGTAAGGGTTCCTTATATAGCCAAAAGTCCTAGCCCAACCCAAACACTACTTACCTTAAATTTCTTTTTCCTTTTTTTTTTGATTAGGCCGGCCTAATAACCGCATATATATATATTTATATATTTTTTTTCTTTTTTTATTGTTAAATGATATGTTACTAACATTACCTTAATTTGTCTTAATTTATTACAGCTTCTAAAGCTTCCAAAACCCCAAAACCGTAAAACTAGTCAATTTTACGCGTTTTATCGTAAAAGACGTAAAATATACACTTTTAAAAAAAATCTCAAATTTTTAAATAAACTTTATAACTATGTCCTAAATGACTTAAAACCATCCCGAAAAATATCCATATGGCTAATTACCTTATCCGAGACCTCTAAATGCTAAACCGTAAATCCTAAAAAAATACACTATTACTATATTACTTATACGTATACGTAACCACCAAAATACCACCATTTCATTTCATAGTCACCAATTGTGATCTCATGAACATGAATTAACCGTACCTCGATTTACTTATGAGTACTCTATACTCATAAACAATAACCACACCAACCTCATTCACACAACATAAACACGTAAGCACAAAAATCAAGTAGTCACACATAAAATAACCTAAAAATAAGACCAAGTGACGAACCTCAAAACCAAGGTTGTCACATCACTCCCTCCTAATAGAAATCTCGTTCCGAGATTTACTCCTTAGGATCGTCATTAACGAACAACTGAGGATACTTACTCCTCATAAACTCTTCCCGTTCCCACGTGAACTCCGGTCCACGTTTAGAATTCCACCTAACCTTAACTAACGGTATCTTACTTCTTTTCAAGGTTTTAACTTCACGGTCCATAATCTCTATCGGCTCTTCAATAAAACGAAGGCTCGCATCTATACTAATATCGTCCACCGACACTTGCAAGTCAGTTCTTGCTAAGCATTTCCTCAAGTTTGAGACATGAAACACATCATGTACACTACTTAACTCTTCCGGTAATCTCAACCTGTATGCCACTAGCCCAATCCTTTCAAGGATTTCAAATGGCCCCACAAATTTAGGTGCTAACTTCCCTTTCTTCCCGAACCGCATCACCCCTTTCCATGGTGAAACCTTTAGCATCACCTTGTCCCCAACCCCAAATTCCAACGGCTTACGCCTCTTGTCCGCATAGCTCTTTTGTCGATCTCTAGCCGCCTTTAATTTTTCCTTAAGCACGGTAATTGCGTCCGTAGTCTCCTGTACCATCTTCGGTCCAATTAGTTGGCTACTTCCTACTTCAGCCCATAACAGCGGTGACCTACACTTCCTACCATAGAGTGCCTCAAACGGTGCACACTCTATACTAGCATGGTAGCTATTATTGTACGAGAATTCTGCCAACGCCAGATGATTCTCCCAACTTCCTCCAAAATCTATCACACATGCTCTTAACATGTCCTCCAGTGTTTGTATAGTCCTCTCACTCTGTCCATCCGTCTGCGGATGATAAGCTGTGCTCATATCCAGCCTCGTACCCAAAGCCTTCTGCAATAGTCCCCAAAATCTAGACGTAAACCTGCTATCTCTATCTGATATGATTGACACCGGTACTCCATGTTTTGCCACCACATGTTCCAAGTATTTCTTGGCAAACCTTTCCATCTTATCATCCTCCTTCATTGCCACAAAATGGGCAGACTTAGTCAGTCTGTCCACTATTACCCAAATCATATCATTTCCACTGTTAGACCTTGGCAGTTTTATAATGAAGTCCATGGCAATATTCTCCCACTTCCATTTAGGAACCTCTGGTTGTTGCAGTAATCCTGACGGTCTTTGATGTTCAGCCTTCACCTTGGAGCAAGTCAAACATTCACTAACGTACAAAGCTACATCCTTCTTCATTCCTGGCCACCAATACATATCTCTCATGTCTCGATACATCTTATCAGCTCCTAGGTGTATCGAATACCTCGACGTATGAGCTTCATCTAATATCACCTTCCTTGTATCGCCAAACAACGGAACCCAGATTCTATCCAAGTAATACTTGCAACCATCTCCTCTTTCTTCCATGTACTGATCCATAGTATGTAGATTTTCTTCAACCAGCCTTTCTTCCTTTACGGCCTCTATTTGTGCTGCCCGAATTCTATCCTTAAGAGTTGTCTGAATTGTTATGCTCATTGCCCTTACTCTCTTTGGTTTTAGCCTCTCCTTCCTACTTAGCGCATCTGCCACCACATTGGCCTTCCCAGGGTGATACTTAATCTCACAGTCATAATCACAAAATAACTCCAACCATCGTCTCTGCCTCATGTTCAAATCTTTCTGATCAAAGATGTGCTGCAAACTTTTGTGGTCCGTAAAGATCACACTTTTCATCCCATACAAGTAATGTCTCCATATCTTGAGAGCAAAGACTACAGCTCCTAGTTCCAAGTCATGTGTGGTGTAATTCTTCTCATGGTTTTTCAATTGTCGTGATGCATAAGCTATGACCTTGTCTCGCTGCATAAGAACACATCCCAAACCCTGGTTGGACGCATCACAGTAAACCACAAAATCTTCCACCCCTTCTGGTAAAGACAAGATAGGTGCATTACACAACCTATCCTTTAGTGTCTGAAACGCATGTTCTTGCTCTTCGACCCATTCATACTTCTGATTCTTTTGGGTCAACAGTGTCAAAGGCTTTGATACTCTAGAGAAATTCTCTATAAATCTCCTATAATATCCTGCCAAGCCTAAGAATGACCTTATTTCTGACGGTGTAGTAGGTGCCTTCCAATCCTTTACTGCTTCAATCTTCTTTGGGTCTACATGTATGCCATCATTATCGATTACAGGCCCCAGAAATTGTACCTCATGCAGCCAAAATTCACACTTGGAGAACTTCCCATAAAGTTTCTCCTTCCTGAGCAGCTCCAATACCGATCTCAAATGTTGGTTATGCTCCTCCTCCGTCTTAGAGTAGATAAGTATGTCATCAATGAAGACTATGACAAATTTGTCTAGATATGGCTTGCACACTCGGTTCATTAGATCCATGAACACTGCTGGCGCGTTTGTCAATCCAAATGGCATAACGGTGAATTCAAAGTGTCCGTACCTTGTTCTGAACGCGGTCTTTTGTATGTCCTCCTCACAGACCCTTAGTTGGTGATAACCGGACCTAAGGTCAATTTTTGAGAAGTACCTTGCTCCTTGCAACTGATCAAATAAATCGTCAATCCTTGGGAGAGGATAACGGTTCTTAATGGTCAGCTTGTTCAACTCCCGATAATCAATACACATTCAGAAAGATCCATCCTTCTTCTTGACAAATAGCACCGGCGCTCCCCATGGAGAAGAACTTGGTCGAATGAAACCCTTATCCTGTAATTCCTTAAGTTGCTCGGCTAATTCTTGCATCTCTGACGGTGCTAGACGATATGGTGACTTCGCTACGGGTGTTGTCCCGGGTACTAAGTCAATCTTAAACTCTACTTGTCTCACCGGTGGTAACCCCATCAAGTCATCCGGGAATACATGGACGAACTCTCTTACTACTCGAATCTTATTGATTTGTGGCTCATCATCCTTGGCATTCATAAGGGACCTGGTCTTCTTCTCATTCCTTTCTCCGTACACGTATAACACCTTCATATCACCTATGGGTATCTTAACAATCTTTTCATGACACATTAGCTCAGCCCTATGCTTCGATAACCAATCCATCCCAATGATTACATCGAAGCTCCCATGTCCTAGAGGGATTAAATCTATGGTGAACTTAAATTCTCCCAACTCTAATTTGTAGTTCAAAAATATCTCATCTACTTCTTCTTGCTTACCACTAGCTATTTCAATCACATATCCTGGTTTCGCTACACTAGGGTTCATATCTAACAAAGGCACGAATTGAGACGACACAAAACTAAAATCTGCCCCAGAGTCAAAAAGAATCGTAGCGAGGTGATTGTTAACAGAAAACGTACCCGTGACTACATTCGGGTCCTGAACCGCTTCTACTGCATTTGCAAGGTAAACCCTGCCTCCATTCCGATTTCCCCTATTCTGATTTCCCTCGTTCTTGTTCCAGTTCCGATTCCCATTGTTCCCATTGTTGCGGTTAGCATTGTTCCGGTTTCCACCGCCTTGGTTTCCTCGACTTCCCTCCAAAGCTAACTGGCCTCTGCCCTGGTTGGTTGCTCCAACCAATCTAGGACACCCCCTCTGGAAATGCCCGGGTTGTCCACACTCAAAACAATTTCCCCGGTGACATTCGTCCTTACAGACTGGATTGGTGTTGCGTTTCTGTTAGGTGCGTCACATTTTCTGGCAAAGTGTCCCGGTTTCTGGAAACTGTAGCATGTCTGGCATGGTGTACCTCTTGGATGGAACCTAGAGCAGGTTCGGCAGGCAGCATTGTTGTTGTTCGGATTTCCAGAACCTTGAGGTACCCTCATGGCAAAATTTCTTCCATCATTCGCCTTCTTAGCATTCTTCCAGTTGGTGTCAGGCGACTTCGCGGCTTCTGGCTCCTTTCTTTTATCTCCCGCCTTGACCAAGATTCCACTAGATACCGCCTCCTCAGTAAGTATTCCTGCCGTTAGTATGGCATGTTGTATTGTGTTAGGCTGAGTAGCCTTAATCATTCCCCTGATATGAGGAGGTAATCCAGCAATGTACCGCTTAATCTTGTTCGCCTCAGGGGTAACCAAATGGGGAACCAACTTTGCCAATTCATGGAAGCGATCTGTGTAATATGCATGAGCCGCTCCAACCATAGCATGTCCCCGAAATTCATTTTCCAGCTTCTCCATCTCATTGCTTGGACAAAACTCCGTAGTCATAAGAGCTTTAAAATCGGCCCAAGCCATAACATTTGCAGCAACTCTTCCCCTTGCTTGAACTTGAGTGTTCCACCAAGTTAAAGCCTTCCCTACCAGTGAACCAGTTACGTACATGACCATTTGATTTGGTAAGCATCCACTCATCTGAATTACATTCTCCATCTTCTCAATCCATTGGGTAAGTACTACCGCGCCGCCCTTCCCATCATACTCTCTTGCACCACAAGAAGTCAATGCCTTATAGCTACAACCATTGTTTCCACCTCCTCCTTGACCATTGTTGTTATTATTGTTGTTCAGGTTGTTAGTCACCTGTTGAACAATGGTTGGTATTATGTTGGTCATTTGAGCAGCAATCAAAGTAGCTAAGTCAGGATTTCCATCACCACTTCCACCAGCACCATTTCGCGTGTTCACCATGCTGATAGTAAAAACATGACACCCGTTAACAACTACCAGAATACTCCATATAGTATACTTACCACTATACATACGGCTAATCATAATCATACATACTACCAACATATGCTATACAAGCATGTATCAATTCTCTTTCATGCAATCATACTTGAAAGTCTAGTGGTGTTGTGGCACATATATAATTATGTAGGCCTCCATAATTATACATGTTCCCTTTCACCAATGTACTCCCTCCTATGATGACACTTATAAGAAATTAATACTACACATAACACATAATCCATCAACTCACAAGCACATAAAAACACAAAATAAAATCCAAAACTCCATTTATTAAAATAACATAGTCAAAACTTGAAACATCACAAATCCATGGTCTAGCTAAACTAGCGTAGACATAATCCAAACGAAAACATAAATAATTTTAAGGCATGCCGTCCATAAGAGTCGGAAAATTTAAAACAAATAATTATACATTTTCTAGCAAATTACAAAGATGACTAGCGTGGACGATGGTAGTTAAACCCGCACTAGTCAAAACCCGAAAGGAAAGTATTATGTGGTCAAGTATGAACCATATTAGTTCCTAACTTAACAACATCATAAAATAACATCCAAACACATCAATTATTATAAAATGCACACATACTCCTATGACGCCTATATGCAGGGACCCTTAAGCTATAGACTAGGCTACGAGACTAGGCAACCTAATTCTCTATAACCATTGGCTCTGATACCATTCTGTCACACCCCACCATGGCAGAACATGGGGCGCGACGTATGGATATCATCACAACATGGCGTGTCTATAGAGACAACTATATGAAATAAGAAATGTCATAAAAATGGTGACACGAAGGTCATGACAATATCTCAACAAATGCAAGGGGTCTAGGTAAGTAAGTAACAGTCCTACTTCTTACCCAAGACAACAAATAACATACCAACAAACAAATGTGTGCCACAATATCACTTATTAAAAGAACAATCAAATAAAACTAAGAAGGAAACGGGGATTCTCCTTCTATATGCAATCCTATGCTTCTCCCATCCTAGCCACTTTTTTTCTCATGCTTAACCATAGTATCACCTGAAAGAGACACTAAAACACGTCAACATAAAGTTGGTGAGGGTCATAGGTTTAGACTCCAACGCTAAATCAGTTACAAGCTGTGAATAACAATCATCAACAAAAGAACATATGGACAATGTGTTACAATTATGTATTAACAACTATCAATCAAGACCAATCATACCAAACCAATCCAAGGCTCCTACCTTGCCAAACAACATCATGGTACCTTAGATGATCACCCTATGTACCTATCCCAAGGCCACTACCTTGGCAAACCACAAGGCCACTACCTTGTCAAACCACAATAACAAATCAAAAATCGAATAGCAGTTAATCACATAAGTGTACACACAAGTCCATCACAACCATAAAACATTCACAGCAACAATTTAGAAACAACTCAACACAGTGTCTCTTCCATCCCATCTGGAAGTCAAAAACAAAAATAAACATGGGACTATGAACACTCACCTGATAGCTCCTTCACACGTCCTTGCACTAGCAACAAGCTAACAAACCAAAAACATGAAATCAATAAACGAACCAATCACTAAGATGGCTCATTAACCTATGATGGACATCTAGCATATTCTCACATATATACCTCATTAATAAGCTCTAATTACCCCAATACCCTTCCTTAACAAGTCCTTAACTTGGTTAAGTTTAATAACTAACCCGTTCGTATTTTACCCAAAACAGTCCCAGTTTTAGGTCTCAAAACTTTAGGTCAAACGCCCACTTAAACCTACCCATGGTTTCTGTAAAAGGAATATTCATACCCTTACATATGTTTGCTAACACCTCCCACTTGCCCTAACCTTAAAGCTACTTTTAAAGCCCCGATATATATATATATCTACTTTTGTCATTCCAGATTTCCTGATTTTAAACGTACTAAAAGTTTGTTACCATTAAGGGGTCTTACCCTAAACCACCACCTTAGCCCAAGTGAATGTATTAACTAAAATATATAAACCATCTCTCACGTTCGTGAGAAGATCCCAATGCAACCCTAAGTGCCCCAAACAACCCAAAACTTAAAAAGAAAACAGGCTGAATTCAAAACTGTTTTGACCTCCGACTGTTGTAACCTGTTTTTGACCCACTTCCTGACCTCCAATTTAGTTCTCGTTTCTTGCATTGGAAAGCCACTTCAAATAGCTTTCCAGGGGTACTTGGATCGTTAAATAAGAGTTTATAAAACTCCCGATACGATCAAAACAATTGACTTAAAATCTGCCCAATTTTTAAAAACGGGTTTTAAACAAATTGAACTAATTAATTACCCATAACCCCATCTAATACAAGCCCTAGATTATATGATCATCATAATATGATTATAACATCATTAATTACAGATTTTATATAAACCCTAACCCTAATCCATCATAAGAATGATTAGTTTAATCATAAAAACAATTAAATCAAAAAGGTTTAAGAAGGTTTACCTTTAATTAAATGGAGAATGAAAAAAAAATACAGAAAACCCTAAAAGCTCTCTTATGCCGTCGACTGAATGTTCCAGGAGAAAAAAAAATATGATTTGTTTTGGTGTAAGGGTTCCTTATATAACCAAAAGTCCTAGCCCAACCCAAACACTACTTACCTTAAATTCCTTTTTCCTTTTTTTTTGATTAGGCCGGCCTAATAACCGCCTATATATATATTTATATATTTTTTTATTTTTTTATTGTTAAATAATATGTTACTAACATTACCTTAATTTGTCTTAATTTATTACAGCCCCTAAAGCTTCCAAAACCCCAAAACCGTAAAACTAGTCAATTTTACGCGTTTTATCGTAAAAGACGTAAAATATACACTTTTAAAAAAAATCTCAAATTTTTAAATAAACTTTATAACTATGTCCTAAATGACTTAAAACCATCCCGAAAAATATCCATATGGCTAATTACCTTATCCGAGACCTCTAAATGCTAAACCGTAAATCCTAAAAAAATACACTATTACTATATTACTTATACGTATGCGTAACCACCAAAATACCACCATTTCATTTCATAGTCACCAATTGTGATCTCATGAACATGAATTAACCGTACCTCGATTTACTTATGAGTACTCTATACTCATAAACAATAACCACACCAACCTCATTCACACAACATAAACACGTAAGCACAAAAATCAAGTAGTCACACATAAAATAACCTAAAAGTAAGACCAAGTGACGAACCTCAAAACCACGGTTGTCACACAAGCCCACCTTAAATTAAAACTTAACAAAAAGGAAGGCAAGGATTTCATATTATAGAAAGATAAAAAAATCAAAAACCCTCCTCCTCCTTCTTCCTTGTAGTCGCCGCCCATATCACCACCACAAGGGGGTGTTTGTTGATCTTGGTTAATCCAATTTATTGCAAGGTCGTTCGTGATTGTTTTCTTTTTGATTCACGTATAGGTAATCTTCTTAAACCTTTTCTTTTAATTATTTATTAGATCTAAGAACATGAAATCATGGGTTATTAAAACAAGTTAAATAACACCTAGATCTAATCAAGGGATATTAAAAATACATGGTTTAAGGGGGTGTTTGGTTCGGCTATGGGTATAACCGAGAGCCAAGGGCTCTCGTTGGTTGTTTGATCACCACCAACCGAGACCACAAGGTCTCGGTTTGGTTTTGTGGTTCGGCCGAGAGGACCAAGGGACCCCGACGCATGTTGGGGTTATCCTTAGTGGTTTAGGGGGTCTCGGTTGGAACACCACACGCACCACCGGTGTAGGCCGGTTGGTTTTCCATGGTTAAGGGTTATAGGCCGGTTTACGGGTTTACGGGTCCGGTTCATGACATGTTTAGTTTAAAACACGGGTTCGGTTCACTGGTTCTTTTTTAAGGTTAATTATTATTTTTACAAGGTAAATTAAATTAATTTAACATGTTATTTAATTAATTTAATTACAACATGACTTGGGTTATTATTATTATTAATAATACATGGATTTTAACCTGAGTATTTATTGTTAAGTAAGACTATATAATTAATTATTAAACATGACTTATAATTAATTAATTTTCATGACTTAGGTTATATTAATTATAAATATTAATACATGTTTTAACCTAAGTATTATTACCTTTTATTTAATTAAATCTTATAACCTATAGTTTACATGTAATAATGAATAAACTATACTATATATCACATGAGTTAGAATATTAATCAGTAAAACTTAAGCTTATATATTATTAGCTTAATAATCCAACTTATTTCTAATTATGGAAACTTTCTATTTTTTAGAAACTTATTAAATTAAGGCAGCTAATCTATTTATGGAAACTTACTATTTTTAGAAACTTATTTAACTAAGGCAGCTAATCTGTTTATGGAAACTTTCTATTTTTGGAAACTTTCTATTTTTGGAAACTTTCTATTTTTGAAAACTTTCTATTTTTAGAAACAATCTATTTTTGGAAACTTCCTATTTTTGGAAACTTTCTATTTTAGGAAACCTGCTATTTTTAGGAAGTTACTTATTATTACACAACAAGTATAATAATACAAGAAATACAAGTAATACTTAATCAGAATAGACAAAATACATGATAAACGCAGTATTAAGCTAAAATCAGTAAGACAAGACATGAACATATAAAACAAGCTAAGACATGATATAAAACCAGTTACGTAGTCAGTAATCAGATACTTATACACGTATATTATTTATGTAGCATTAGTGATATCGAAGTAGGACTCTCTTCCGTTCGTCTTCTTTGTTCACTAGACACAAGGTACGGATTCTCCATCCTTTCAGTATGGACACTCTTCCTTATTAGGATTCCCCGTATACAGCCAACTGTTTTCCCAGTATATGTTTTATATGTTTTTAAATTGCTTATGTTTAATTAGATACCTATAGCCATATACATGCATGACCAGTTTCACCTAGTTATGGAGGTACCATAACCATAACACTAGAGGCACCAGTGTTATGACTCATCCACGACGAAGTGATAGCTCGTGGCGTCCCTTCAGCTTTTGGCCATATTATTATTATTATCATGTGGGGCGACATTTATGACATAAAATAAACGTTTTGGCTTGGTTATTATTGTAGTTAAGTGGTAACAACTTTCTTTCACCCGGTTTTTCTCCTCAAAACCACAACCCCAACAACTTTAATAGAAGCAACCCAAACCCACCTCGAGCTTCTAATCCGAGCCAATATCGTAAAAACATCATACAATATGTCTTATGACGTTGTATAAAGTTAAATAAAAACCGTTATATGAATATGGTTATGAAAAACCAAAACACGAACATAATATCAATAGTAAGACCCACACATCCATCACCTTCGTCACACTGGTAGCATGGAAGCGATGGTGGCATCGAGAGACTCATAGCATCGAAGGAACTACAACAAAAGTTGTTTTGTGTGATTTGGAATAGAGAGAACTTTGAGTGTGTAGTTATGAATTTTGTGTGTATTTTAACGTGCTTTTTATATAGAGATGGTGATTTTGGTCTTATTTGGACAACTTTTTGCTTATTGGGCCAAAAAGCCCAATTAGGTGGACTGTTTTTCATTTCAGCCCATTTGAAGGCCCATTAGGGGTATTTTGTAATTTCAAGTTCATTTCCGTGTTAATTAGGTTAAAATAAACTAGTTTGCAACACTACAGAACATCAGTATAACTACAGATAACACGGTAAAACACTAAAACATAACTATATACGTATAACAAGCTAATAACACACAGAACCAGTAAAACATATGTAATTTAGACAACTCATACACGTTCCCATTCTGATGTAGTACTATCCGTCAAGGCGGAGTAGTTTCTTCAGCAGTTTTTTCATCATCTAAAAGATCTTTCGCAATAATAACCGGCAACTTGTCGTCCTCCTCCAAAAATACATATTCGAGATGAGGAGGTAAACGGAGTTGTTTTAAGTGTCGAAATGGGTACTAAATGTTGTATATGAATGTTGGGATCATTTTGTAAAGGGGTATTAGCGGGAAATGTGAATACTTGGTGCATCGATAAAAGTTTGAGCGTTAAAAGTGGAAATTGGTATTATTGCGGGAAAATGACTAAACCTTCTAACAAGGATTCTACAACCAAAACCGTTCATGCAATCAAATACAAGATGTTGAAAGCCAAAGAAAGATGACTTCAGACATGACGAGGCGACCAACATATGCTGACAAGAACCATTTGATCTTATCATATGATGTTCTCATCAATCAGGTCCAACCTTGTCAATTCTTTTTAATATGGTGAATATGTGATCATGTTATAAGTCGGTATCATATCTCATACATTTGGCACCATGAAGATAAAACGGACTTGCATTTATATTTTACGTTTTCGTGTTTTAAACAATTCTCGTGTTTTATTATATAATGGCACCTAGAACATACTAGAAACATAGAAACTCTAACGGACTCAAAGCCCACAATCGGAATTAGGCCATTTACCGTCTAATACTTCCTCGCAGTCGGAGCGGTGAAATCAAGCAAGCTCGGACTGGTTGACTAAGGAGTACTGTCCTCTCTTTCTTTCTTTCTCGTCTTTTCATCTTTTAAGTTCTTCGACTTTTTTCGACTTTGTCTCGGGATTACTTAAACTCGTCTTTGTAATTTCTTCATAAATTAGACTTGAGTTCTTCGGCTTTATTAAACTTCCGTCTTTAGACTTTTTCTTCGATAAATCTTCAGAATAGGCCTTGGACTTCCGTTCTTTTTGCACTCTTGATCTCAAATTTTAAGTCATGGTTTAACGGTTTCCTCAATTTCTCTCAGGTTGTCTTGAGGTATACACAAACATTTACCCCTAAACAGGAAACCAGGGTTTTGATTTTTGTCAAGTATTTTTTTGGTGTTAAGGTCAAATAAGTTGTTTTTGAGCGTTAATAGTTGTTTGTCTACTTGTTTTTAAGGTTATATAAGTATAAAGTAAGGTGTCAAAACTAATTATGTGCTAAAGAAGCACAACTTTTTAAACAAATCTCTTGTTCCAGGAAATTGTATTGACGACTTAATCAGTACAATGGAATTGCTTGATTCACTCTTTACTATGAACTATGAACACGCATGGGACCACACAAAGCTATAAGCCAATGCCATAAGCTGAAATTAGACACACAAGCTTCTTTTGTCCTAAATAAGACTTCTATAAAAAGAAATTTGAAATAAGCCCAAGGAATAAGCCTAAAAATGCAATAAGTAATCTACAGAAAACGAAAAAATAGTCGTTTTTGAGTTGTAGGCCACCCCAAGTGCTGATTCAAGTTTCTATAGCTTTCAAATGACTTAATTAAGAAAAATCAACAAAGAGTTTTTAAATAAGTTGACTCAATAAGCTGGAAAAAGCAAATAAGCACTTATGTAAAAGTCAAATAAGTTGGTTTTCTAGCAAAAAGTCAAAGTCAAAGTCCAATAAGCTCCGGTCTAGTCAAATGGGTCAAATAATGAAGATCTATCACAAAAAATAAGTTGTTGCAAGTTTGGATAAGCTAAAATAGCTTATTGATAAGCTGAGTGCAATTTTACACTAGCAGGGGCTAGTTTTGGGTGTTGAGCAGTGGAAACTTTTCCACTGCTTTCAAATTAGAGGGGTTGCCTCTAATTTAATATACTGGTTTGGGTAGGAGGGATCAGCTCCTTGTGAAGGATGCAAGGCACACACCACATTCACACTGAGTAATCTGCTGAAAACATGTAACTATGATGCACCCATACGCCCCACATGATAAATATAATAATATGGCCAAAAGCTGAAGGGACGCCATGAGCAATCACTCCGCCGTGGGGAAGTCATAACACCAGTGCCTCTAATGTTATGGTTATGGAGGTACCATATAGATATTTAAGGGTTTGGAAACCCAGATGCAACTATGTGGTGATGGTGGTATATATATGGATGTTAAGAGGCACATCATCAATGGACACCACCGCGACACGGATTAATTGAAACGGTTAAGATTGGGTTTTTGTAGCCACTACGATTCCTGTAGCCACTACTCAATGACCTTTCAACCTTCCCAAACCTCACAAGGCATTGTGAAAACATTTCCAAACCCATTACCCCGTACTGCTATTCTCCATGATTATGTGTAAGTTTTTTGATGAGACTGCAATTATACATAGTCTCATTGTCCAAATCGGGCTTAAAACGGTCCTAGGAAGTTGCAAGGGATTAAGAAGCGACCCGGATCACCAAGTTTAGTTGGCAATTTCCTTAAGAGAACCGCGGAGCAATTCTCGTTAAGTTGGGTATTAGCAATATCAAGAAGCTTTTCCTTGTCACTAAGAAGATCTTTAAACATCTTCGCATATTTAGGCATGTGAGCGAGAGCCTCAGCGAAGGAGATGTTGAAATTCAACTTCTGGTCCGGTGGCTCATGATTTCACCTTTAGACGTCCCATTCCGTCTAAAGACGAAATCATAATTAACTCAGGATCAGGAGACTCAGGTCCCATATGTAAAATATAGGATCATAAGTACCTTGATTTTGGGTCCCACCGCATCATTTAAAGATGCAAATTTATCCAAATAATACTACATGATATTATTAAAAGTAAACGTATGTGAATCGTTAATAGGTCGTGTTCCGTAGATATACGTACAAAATCATAAGCGCGAGAAAATACATGTTGACGCGCGATAACGTGCGCGAGAGTACGCATCAAACAAGGAGTTCATATGTATAATATAATATAATAATATATTACAATCCTAAGCATATGCATTATATCATATATCTCCTTCTAATAAGGTATATATGACAAACCGTTTTTACAAGATAAACATAAGGCTTTTCAAACTATAAAACTAGTTTTATCAAGACTTAACCAGGTTACTCGGGACTTAGTTTCTTCCGCTGTTATATGTTATATGCTTATCCTATTCAACTTTGTGATGCAAAGTATCTTGTGCTGTTTGATGACAAAAAAGGTACAATCTTCAACTCCAATCATGAAATTGTGATGATTGCTCCTAGAGTCAAAGATGTTTATGTCATGAACATGAACTCTACTCAGGAGACATGCTTCTTTGCTAAAGCTTCCAATATTACCAATTGGCTTTGGCATAAGAGGCTCTCATATCTCAATTTCAAAACAATAACTCTGCTGGTAAAAAAAAATCTTGTTATTGGTCTTCCTTCACTTGTCTACTCCAAGGACAAACCATGCTCAACATGTGAAAAAGAGAAGCATCATAGGGCCAGTTTTAAAACAAAGCAAACTTTCTCAATCAAAGAAAGTCTTTATTTGCTTCACATGGACTTATTAATATGTTAAGTATGTTTACATATGATTATCCTCTTGATCCCCTCCTTTACCTTGTCCAAAGAGAAGATCACTCACTCACTAGTGTTGTGATAAAGGTGAATCCATGAGCTAGTCATATTCATCATGATACCCTTTTTGTTTTATGTTAATCCATTGTATTTATGAATACTTGGACTAGTTGTGTTCATCCAAGTTATTTGTGAATACTTGGATTTGTTGTGTACATCCATTGCATATGTGTTTGCTTGGATTTACGTTTGTTTTCGTCCCATGGTGCTGAACCCTCTACTGGACCAAAATCAATCCAGTCAATCATCAAGTCTCACACAACACAAAAGGTAGTTCTTCAAAACATGTCAAAATTGACACTTTAAAGAACTCTTCAGCTCCTGCTGAAGGTTCACGTATGGGAACTACCTCTTCAGTTTCAACAAATAAACTGAAGAATGCTAGATCTGAGGATGATGAGAGAATATCTCTTGTCATACAAGAGATCAATGATCTCAAAATGCAACTCAGGCAGCAGCAAACACCAACTCGATTTAGAGATGAACCTTCAGACACTCCACATTTAAAGTACAAGACACAACTCGATTAAGATCAAACAAGAAAGGAAGATAGGAGATTGACACCACCATAAGGAGGTGTTTGTTGATCTTGGTTAATCCAATTTATTGCAAGGTTGTTCGTGTTAGTGTTTTCCTTTTGATCCACGAATCGGTAATTCTCTTAAACCTTTTCTTTTAATTATTTATTAGATCTAAGAACATGAAATCATGGTTTATTAAAACAAGTTAATAAACATCTAGATCTAATCAAGGGGTATTAAAAATACATGGTTTAAGGGGGTGCTCCACATGTTTACTTCCAATAGCACCACCTTCTTCTTGTGAGCCCTTGTCACTCAAATTTAATGGCTCAGTAGGTGCATCCTCTTGCCCTTTTTAAGAATCCTTCCCTGATGAAAGGACTCGAGCCTGCCTTCTCCTAGCATTGGCAGCTTCTAAAACAACTATCCTCTCCCTAAAGGATGTGAGTTCGAGGCCTTGACCTGTGACAACTTGTACAAGATGTTTTAGGTGTAAGACACCGACCGAGGATATCGAAGATAGCTCTCCAAGGTTGACCTACTTTGGTTGTGGTAAAATCAGACACTCTTCGTAGGTCAGGACATCCAAGAGCAAGGAACATCTCCATGAGTTCGTCTTTGGTAGGATTCCTTGAAAATGTCATACCCTTGGGTGAATCCCGAATTCCAAATATCTTGCGGAAGTCTGAAACGGTGAGTGTCTGTTGTTTGTTGTCGAGGAAGAAGGTGATCTTGTTTGAAGTCCTTTCCTTGGTAGCCCAGAAATCGTACATGTAATCAAATGGCACCGAAGTAGTATTCCTTGAAGCATTCTTGAAGTGAGATTGATCAAGGATTGTTGAGGCGACTTTGAATCCATGGTGAGTGGAAGTAGAAATTTCCTTCAATCGGTTATTTATGTATATGTATATGATGATGAATGATGATAAAAATATTGTGTGGGGATCATGTGTTGATAAACTTGGATAAAAAGATTGAAAACTATGTGTAAAAATGGTTAAATCATGCTTAAAATGGTTGGTTGTATAAAAACAGTAAAGAACTTTATGTTAAACTGATTACTATGTGTGTTATTTCTTGTTTTGCTTATTCATTTATCACGTTTTTGAAACATCACCTTCTTTTGCTTGTATAAATCGTAGTTGGATACAAGCGTAATAAAGTATCGTAAGCGCATAATAATAGAGTAATAATCGGTGAAATTCAAATGATCGGTCGAGCGAAATAAAACAACCATAAAATAATTGCAATACGACTGTGATCGAACACGACACAGTGACAAAGTTTGATCCGTTTTTTGTGGATTGTGTTTGTGTTTGGCGCATGCCAAGAACGAAAAAGGTGATAGGAATTGCTTTAGATGTGGTGATCCAAGTATGGGTGCATCCTAGGTTACATGTTTTCAGCAGATTATTCAGGTGAATGTGGTGTGTGCCTTGCATCCTTCACAAGGAGGTGATCCCTCCTACCCAAAAACTTATATTAAATTAGAGGAAGCCCCTCTAATTTGCATGACGAGGTCACCCCTCCAAGTATTCATGCACGTTGATATTTCATGACCTATATTGGCTAAATGGTAAACATGTTAAACAGTTTTTATAAGATAAACATAAGACTTTTCAAACTATAAAACCAGTTTTACTAAGATATACTAGGTTATCCAGGACTTAGTCATTTCCGCTGCTTTATGCTTATATGCTTATATTATTCATGCTTTACTTGTATATCCGTGCACTGAGCGTTATGCTCAGCCTTTTTCCTTTCATGTTCCCAAAACGGCAGGTACTGAAGGACGCTCGTAGACTTTAAGCGTACGTGCATATGGATTGGAAGCTTCCTAGCCTTCATTACTTTATGCATTTCTTTATACTTTGGTACTCATTTCCATGGACATCGTTTAGTCCTTTTCATTTACAGTACTTATGTTTGTGTGTGATGAGTTCTACTTTTAGGTACCGATGTTTGTTTCCGGTATTTCTCTTATGGTCATGTGATGTATTATAGATTTATCCTTGTATGCTTTGATAACACGCCATAATCACGCGTGACATTCCATTTACCGAAATGGGGTGTTACACACATACTCCGCTTCGGCTGATGAAAGTGACGTGCAATCCTGCTTCTTGGAAGACCATCCCACGAGCTTATCTTGTCCTAGAAATTGTGCACCACCAGAAGTACTTTTGCGAGTATCAAGACACCCTGCGTGATCAGAATCTGAATAGACCGTTAGAAAGAAACTGGTTTCCTTCGGATACCAGAGTCCCAAGTGAATGGTATTCTTAAGGTACCGAAAGATCCATTTAACCTCCTTGAGGTGCTTTTCAGTAGGCCTGGCTTGATATCGTGCACAATAGCATGTAGCATGTGAAATATCGGGTCTGCATGCTGTCAAGTACATGAGGGAGCCGATCATGGAACGATATCTTGTTTGATCTATGGCATTTCCCTCCAAGTCAGCATCTAGGGATGTGGTTGATAATGGTGTCCCAACGGGGTCACATGAGGTCATACCATGCTTTTTGATTATCTCTTTACAATACTTAGCTTGGTTAATAAAGATACCACTTGGGAATTGGTGAACTTGAATTCCAAGAAAGAATTTTAGTTCGCCCATCATTAACATTTCAGATTTGTTGTGCTAAATCATTTTGAAAGTTTTGGGTTTGTAGACCCAAAAATAATGTCATCAACATAAATCTGCACAAGCAAAATGTCATCCCCAGATTTATATATGAACTAAGTTAGATCAATGGAACCTTTTTAGAAACCTTTGGATACCAGAAATTTCGAGAGCTCATCGTACCACGCCCTTGGAGCTTGCTTTAGTCCATATAGTACCTCGTGGAGACGATACACCTTGTCAGGAAAATGCGGATTGACGAATCCTTCCGGTTGCGTGACATAGACTTCTTTTTACCGTTAAGAAATGTTGTCTTCACGTCCATTTGATAAAAAGTGAATCCCTTATGTGCAGCATAAGCAAAGAAAATCTTGACCGCTTCCATACGAGATACTGGGGGCAAATGATTATTCAAAATCAATACCCTCTCTCTGGCCATACCCCTTAGCCACTAGCCTAGATTTTTTCTTGATGATCGTGTTTTCTTCATCCATCTTGTTTTTCCAGATCCATCGAAGATTTAACGGTGTTACATCGTATGGTCTGTCAACAAGTTCCCAGACTTTAAGTCTTTCAAATTGTTGAAGTTCATCCGTCATTGATCTAATCCAAGCATGATCATCCATAGCTTCTTTGATGTTTTTTGGTTCAGCTTTACTCACGACGAGTGTGAACATACAAACATCACCATCGGTTTCTAATTGCCGTCTTGTACGAACAGGATGTGACGGGTTTCCAATTACTTGAACCAAAGGGTGATCTCGGGTCCAATGATGTATTGAAGGATGTCGTTGATAGAATGTATGCATATTTGACGGATCAACATGGCGAGTAGAAGACTCTCCAGTTTCATGTACCGATGTACCGAATGGATTATGAAAATCGTCATCGTCAGATAATGCATCGTCTGCTTGATTTGTGTTCTCTGGATCAATGACAAAAGTTGTGGATGTTGTAGGATCGAAAGTTGATGTGATATTCTGAGGAGGTATATCTGCTGCAACCCGTGTTGAAGTAGATGAAGTTGTTTTCTGTTAATGATGAGCTATATCATCATTCTTATCATGAGTGACAACGGAAGACTTCGATACAACATGTTTCTCCCCTATGAAATATTCATCATACATTGGTCCATATAACATTTCCAACTCTTCAATTATCGTGTCTATTGTCATATCAGCTCCTGGAACACTTTGTTGAACCAGCTTTGAACTTGGCGGTTCATTGTTGTGGTCTTGAGTTCCGAGTTCCTTCCGGTTGTGCACAGAAGTCTTTTGTCGTTGTGGATCGGGACCTAAACTGCTTTGTTCAAGTGCCATTTCTTGTAATTCATCGAATCTGACATGAATAGTTTCGACTATCAATTTTGTTCTCTTGTTATAAACTTTATATCCCTTAGACTGAGTTGCATATCCCACTAGAATACATGCATCACCTTTATCTTTCATCTTATCCAGATTTTCACCATCTCAGATTATGTAACACGTACATCCAAAAACGTGAAGATGTTTGAGTGAAGGTTTGCGATCATGAATTATGTGATATGGTGTCTTTTCATGTCTTGGAATAATTAAGGAAGGGTTTTGTGTGTAACATGTGGTTGACACGGCTTCGGCCCATTACTTTAAGCCCACAAGCCACACTTTGGCAAAGGGTATTTATATCATCATCCTAGCATGTTAGGAGGGTATTGGTCACAAATTTTATTTTTCTCTCAATCTAATATTACACAAGTTTCCAACCAATTCTCTTTACTTTTTCTCTCTACTTTCTCTCTCTAGAATTCATATATTTTCATCTTTATTTTTTATTTAATCATCAAATAATATGAGACAACAATTGGTATCAGATCCTGGTTAGGGACCTGTGGGTTATGGGCCCACAACACAGCGGAAGCATGGTAGGCCCATAACCCACAGGTCCCTGGATCGAAACCAGACTCTGATACCAATTGTTGTCCCATATTATTTGATGATTAAATAAGAAATAAAAATGAAAAGATATGGATTTAGAGAGAGAAAGTAGAGAGAATTGGTTGGAAACTTGTGTGATATTAAATTGATAGAATGAGAAAAATTGTAACCAACACACTCCTAACATGCTAGGAGGGTTATATATATAGCCAAGCCTACATGTGGCTTATGGGCTATATGATAATGGGTCTGGCTTGAATCCATTAACTAAATAACCTTAAACATGGACTATTAGCTATTTTATCAAGCCCGTGATTCCCGACTTTTCTACTATCTATTACAACGTTATAAGAATAATATATAATAATCTTATGATCGAACATTCTTGTTTAACTCAATATTTTGAGGCTAACAACTAGGTCTGTTAGTTTATGTTGTTCATACCTTTTTGTGTCTGTATTCAAATTTTTGTTCTTACTTGCAATTAATATATTTATTAGTCTTCTTCGTAATATTGAATCGAAAATCTAAATAACGATTGTGATCTAAGAATGGTTGTACCTTGTACGTGAAAGTTTTATTTGTACGTCTTTGATAAATGAAACTAAGAGCATTTTCAATGGTAAACTTCTCAATAAATTTATAGTTTTATCATATTATTAATTTATTAACCTTGAACTTATCTTCATTATGTATAATATTCACAAAATTTTATAAATTTTATATATTAATTAAATGATTTAAGTTCATTTGGATACCAAACTTTATTTGGATACTAAGGGACTAATCTCCACCACTCATCTACATCTTAATCTAATGGATAAGATTAAACATAAAACCAATTTCTTCTTTTTTTTCAAACATTAATATCTTTTAAACCGTCAATCGTTATACGAAAAAAAATATACCATTACGACGGGCATTTAATTATCTTTCTACAGATATGCTATATGATATACTTTCGACAAATTATTTTTCTTTGTTTTTTCCGTAATTTATCATATATGATACTGAATATCATATATGATACTAACACTGGTATCATATATGATATAACTTATCATATATGATATAAACCAATATCATATGATATAAACCAATATCATATGATATAAACCAATATCATATGATATAAACAAATATCATATATGATTCTGTAATAATTTGTAACTTAACACTAATATCATATATGATAAAACACTATTATCATATATGATATTTTACGCAAATTTAAAAAAAAAACGATTTTTTTTTCTCTAAAAGTATATCATATTCCATATCTGTAGAAAGCTAATTAAATGCTCGTCGCGATGGTATATTTTTTTCCGTTTAACACTTAACGGTTTAAAAGATATTTAAGTTTTAAAAATAAGTAAAATAATTAAATACTTTTAATCTCAACCATTAGATATGATGAGGATGGATGGTGGGGATGAGTCCCTTAGTATCCATGATAGATATGGTATCCAAAATAACTTGACTCTAATTAAATACATTTAATTATAAAAAAGTTTAAGATTATAAATTTATTCATATTACATAAGAATAAAATAATTTTTTATTATAATTAACAAGTTTTTAAACCTATTTATTGCTCTATAAACCTATTAATAAACCTACTATATTGGATTCCCTAACACCGAACCATTCGACTTTATTAGTATGACTTAAATGCATTTATGTACAATACACGCAACCCTGCTGAGTCCAGTAAAAATGATGCATGAACTAGTCACCATTAGTGATAAAACCTAACCATGGTTAGTCTAAACTCTAGTTAATAAACGTGTAGGTCCCACTCACAACCCTTTAAATAGGACCAAAGTCTAGTTCATACTCACCACCTTCGTATCACAATATATCTCATATGATCGAAACTTTAGCAATTCTGCATTAGCTTGTTATTTTTAGTTGTTTGTATTTTCGGTGAGTTATTATGCTCTATATGTCTTTTTTTACGCGTGTTAGTATGATGTTCTTGATAATAGCGTGGTATTGATTATTTTGTAAATGTTTTTATGTAGGAAGTAATCGAGATGGCATCGAATGGAAATGGCAATGTGACCCCGAAAGGTAACGGAGTGTCGGCTGGTAGGAACGGGTTGCCCAAGATAACAACTCAGAAGAGTCGGAACGCCGTATGTCATGACGACATCTCTGCCCCTGTGAAAGTGCAAAACATCGATGAATTGCACTCATTACAGAGGAAGAAATCGGCACCTACAACACCGCTAGACGGTGTTCAAGGTGCCTTTGCTAACATGTCCGAGGAGGATCGTCACAAACAGCAGCTACAATCCATCAGGTATATCATATACTCGTAACATGTTACTGTATTTTTAATGTTGTTTATAAACGTACGGTGGATATATATCATATGACAATATTGAACATGGGCGTATACTCGTACATATCCGTCTTTGGATCATCATTGATTGCTTGTAAGATGATATTGTTTAAAAATATATATTTGTGATTTAAATAAATAAAGGCTACAAAATAAAGATGACCAATAACCGATATCTACACATGATATCAGTGACTATTGTTGTAATCTTAGAGAAAATGACTGTGTTATGTTAATTGCAAAAAATGTGCGAACTTTTTATAGTTATTTTTTAGTGTATTAAATTTAAGATTATATTTAATAAGTTTTAGTAATTAGTTAATGCTCATGAAATGTATTTTGAATTGAAAAAATATATTAATTGCATTATAAGCATAAAGCAGAATTTATCTTGCATCTTAAAATTTTGAAGGCCACTATTAATGTTACGTACTCTGGTGAACATTACCTTGTCACTTTGATGTATTGGTCTTCGGTTCATATTCGATAATCGATATACATGTTTGGAATATAATACTACCTCCGTCCTATATTAATAGTCCATATTACTATTTTGAGACGTCCCAAATTAATAGTCCAGTCCAAATATAGATAAGAAATGTAGATTAAGTTTACTATATTACCCTCATTTGAGAGTATTATTACAAACAATAAAAAAGTTGTAAATTAAATGGTTAGGACAAAATTGTCATTGTGTAAAAAGTAAGAGAGAAAGCTGAAAAAGTGATTTTTATTAATATGCGTGTTTTTGGTCAGTGGACTATTAATATGAGAAGGAGGGAGTAACAATTTACGTGATACAACGTTAGAACTTTAAGATCATTGTAAGAGAATATATTCTGTTTCTATATTCTTTTTTCATATTTTTTTTGGGCAAGGTTATATAGACCCCCCTAAAACTCTATACGTACCCCTCCTGAATTTTGATTTTTTTTTATTTTTTTTTATTTTTATAATTTTGGTTTTGTTATAAAACTGTGAAACAGAAAATACGGAATGAAAAAAATAAATTTTAACAGGTCAAAACTGTTAAACTGACAAAAATACGAAACAAAAACTGATAAAAACACTGTCTAGAAAATAACAGGGGGACAAAAAGTACACAAATAGTATACTTTTTGTCCTTTTAAGGTGGGCCAGGAGGGGTATCTATAGTAGCACCCATTTTTTTTATCCATACCGTACGTTGATGTTTATATGTGGGGTTCTACTATAAATAGCCCCTACCCCACTTAAAAGTACAAAAAGGTGGGGTCTTTATAACCTTGCCCTTATATGTGTTTATCCGACATATTTATTGTTACAGCGAAAGTTTTGGTTTATTAGATAAAATAATTAATTGGTTTAAATAGTTATGCTTCGATAAAGTAATTATTCATTTTAAAGTAGGAAAATTTATGTTCAAATTAATGTGTATTAAATGCTATATTTCGTTAAATAGGAAAGTTTATAGTATATAGTAGTACTGTAATCACAGTTATCATGTTTCTAATAATTACTAGTACATGTTAGCAAAATCCATTTATAAATTTAACAAGTAGGTTATACCCATGGTTATAAATAGCGTGAGGCGTGGCGTGGCGGCATGTCCAAGCTACACGCTTTAGCGGCTAAGGCGAAGCTTTAGCGTTTCTAAAGCATGGCTTATAGCGGTACAATATATAAAATATATATTTGTTTTATCATATTTCAATATTATATTTATTTTGAGTTCATAATAAGTGTTATACATAATAATTAAAAGCTATAAAACTCTCCTTACATGTAACAATATTCAATTTTTAAGTAAAATTATTAAAATCACCGCAGCTCATGTCGTAGCGCGCTTTGACCTATTGCGTTGCGTGAATACCACGCCTCAAGCTTTAGCGCGCCTTAAGGCGGGCTATAGCGAGCTATTTAGAACTCTGGTTATACCTCATAATAGTGTTTTTAGCAATTTACCTTTAAGGAAAAATATTATATAACCACAGAAATTTACATCTTTCGTCTTTCATAATAGTGTTTTTAGCAATTTACCTTTAAAGTATTGGATTTATGCAAGTCACGTACGTATTTTTATATAAACTAGATCTTCTAATCAAATGTATGAGTGAACATGTATAAATGCATGCACTCGTGTGAGTTATGAAAGTGATGTTTTTATAATCTATGTATTGTTTTACGTAAACTCGTTGATTAAATCGAACTGAAGCAAAGTGTTACGTATTTTAAGTACATACGAAAAAACATAATATGTGTTCACACACATTTGCGTGACTTGTGCCTTGATTTTTGTAACGTGTACAGCTTATAGATTGAAATTTATTTTGGTAATATATTTCTAGTAAAAGAAGCCATATGACATATGTAAGCCGTTCACTTACTGAAAAAAGTATAAAGTATAAAGTAAATTACCAAAAATATCATTGATTCAACATCATAAATAGCTAATTTAGGAATTTAATTCAAAGATGGTAAAGTAATGATATTCATTGAACTTTGACAGTGCATCATTGGCATCGCTGACGAGAGAAACTGGGCCAAAACTAGTAAGAGGAGACCCGGCCAGAAGGCCCGAAACTCCGAGGGTGTCACATGCACCCGAACACCATTTTGCCCCAACGTTTACTGCTAGTGACAGCTCTCTCAAATTTACCCATGTCCTCTACAATCTCTCCCCTGCAGGTAATACACTTGATTTGGCTCGTCTTTAATGCTTTAACTGTCGTTTAAAAACGATTGTAGGCATAAGTTTAGTAGGATATAACTTTATCTAGTAAAGCCGCTAATATCCTTAAAATGACAAAAAGCGCCTTAACTTTATGATAAATATGTGCAGAACTATATGAGCAAGCTATCCAGTATGAAAAAGGGTCATTCATAACATCGAGCGGTGCCTTGGCTACCTTGTCTGGTGCCAAAACTGGCCGATCTCCAAAGGATAAGCGTGTCGTTAGGGATGACATCACTGAGGATGTTCTCTGGTGGGGCAAGTAAGTTATTCTTATCCAATCTGTCTAAATTTAGTTGGTTACCAAAATGTGGTTATCTTAAAAAGTCGGATGACACAGTCAGATAGTTACTCTGCACGACTCTTACCAGTTCATACTTATCAGCTTTCACATTATCATAAATTAGTTTACCGACTTCTAATGATCAATGTGTGCAGGGGTTCACCAAATATCGAAATGGACGAGCAGACTTTCTTGGTTAACAGAGAAAGAGCTGTCGATTACTTGAACTCGTTGGAAAAGGTATATTAATTCTCTCAAGAAAACATTGACATAAATAAACATGTTAAAATTATCAGTCACATTACAATATTAGTTGAAAGTGTGGCATACTATTTCGGACATTTGAGTATATTTGTTCTTCTCAAAATGATGATTTTACCCCCAAACAATCCTAGATAGATTTGTTACATGATAAAAAGAAAGAAAATAGTTAGGACCACTTTTATAAACAGAGGTTATGGATAGGCTACAGTTTTATTACTTTTATATATTGAATAAAAGATAATGAATGATAGATAGGATATGAGAATATCAAAAATTAAAGATAAGCATAAAGCGCCATACTGATATCATCCATTGGCCTTGAAATATGTGATCTTTATCATTACATGAACTTACATACTTTGCTGATCTGGAAATAAGTTTAGAGTTTAGATAGTAACAATAAAAAAATAAATTATTAAAAAAGGTAAATTAAAAGCTAAAATTGGTTAATTAAGAGCATAGGATGTGGTTTCGAGTCTTATTATATAACACTAAAAACTCTATAACACCAAAAACTTGCCTCTTTTAGTTAACACTAAATATTATAGTGGTCTCATATCTAATAAAAAAATAATACAAAAAATTAAAAAAAAAAAATTACAACGCGAGTCATGGTACAGTTCTCGCGCCGTGAGCTCGCGTTATGGACATCGTTTTGGGTTGGCAACTACGGCACCAAACCCATGGCGCATCAAACGGAATGGTTTTTGTCGTTATGATTCTCGTGTAATGGTCATGGCTTAGCCAGGCCATGGCCTCCCACACCATCTGCTCTAAAAGCATTTTCTAATCAAAGTTTTAATAGAAGTGTATATGAAGCATTTCATTCCATCAATATTATGCATAATTTAGAACATGAAAAGAGAAAGACCAAATAGTTAAAAATGATATGAACTTAATTATTTTTCATGTCTAATTCAACTTTCAGGTGTTTGTGAATGATCAATTCTTGAACTGGGATCCCGAGAACCGAATCAAAGTCCGTATTGTGTCTGCTAGAGCCTATCACTCCTTGTTCATGCATAACATGTAAGCATATAAGAAATTATCATAAAAATTTATGAACTTTTTGTGTGTCTATTTGCTATTTTAAGATACTCAAAAGTGAAATCCCCTCCAGATATGTTTAGTATTTTATTTATGATAACCGGGTATGTTGCAGGTGCATCCGACCCACAGCTGAAGAGCTTGAGAATTTTGGTACTCCGGACTTCACTATATACAATGCTGGACAGTTTCCTTGTAATCGTTACACACACTACATGACATCATCCACTAGCATAGATTTAAATCTTGGTAGAAGAGAGATGGTCATCCTTGGCACACAATACGCTGGGGAAATGAAGAAAGGTCTCTTTGGTGTTATGCATTATCTCATGCCTAAACGTCAAATATTGTCCCTCCATTCTGGTTGCAATATGGGCAAGGATGGCGATGTTGCCCTCTTCTTTGGACTCTCAGGTAAATTCCTCCTCATCATTGGTGAGGATCATATCATACTGGTGTGATCTTTAGTTTATTAGTCTAAAATTATTTTTACCATAAAAATAGGTACCGGGAAGACAACTTTGTCTACTGATCACAACCGATACTTGATTGGAGATGATGAGCATTGTTGGAGCGACAAGGGTGTGTCAAATATCGAAGGTGGTTGTTATGCAAAGTGTATTGATCTCTCAAGAGAGAAAGAGCCTGATATCTGGAATGCCATTAAATTCGGAACAGGTATGATTCTTATGAAGCTTTCAATACTTTTAACTCCTGATGTTTTTAAAAATCTTAACATGCAATTCATATACTTTCAGTGTTGGAAAATGTTGTATTTGACGAGCATACTAGGGAGGTGGATTACCTAGACAAATCTGTCACAGAGAATACTCGTGCAGCATATCCCATTGAATACATCCCCAACGCGAAGATCCCGTGTGTAGGTCCACACCCGAAGAATGTTATTCTGTTGGCGTGTGATGCTTTTGGTGTGCTTCCACCAGTGAGCAAGCTAAACCTTGCTCAAACCATGTATCACTTCATCAGTGGCTATACAGCTTTGGTACACACTCATAATATTCAGTTTTTAACTTGGTTTGAAATTTTAAATAAACTGGGAATGAGTTTATATACATTATTGTGTAGGTGGCTGGAACTGAGGAGGGTGTAAAGGAGCCACGTGCAACGTTTTCAGCCTGTTTTGGTGCAGCGTTTATTATGCTACATCCCACAAAATATGCAGCAATGCTTGCGACCAAAATGGAGAAACATGGTGCTACCGGATGGCTTGTTAACACCGGTTGGTCTGGCGGCAGGTAAATAAACAAAAAAAAACATCTTTGTCTTTATTGATAATCTTTTTGTCGATTTTGTTTGAGTACTGATTCTTTTTTTCTATCTTTTGTAGTTATGGTTCTGGGAGCCGTATGAAGTTGGCATACACCCGAAAAATCATAGATGCCATTCATTCTGGACAACTTCTGAATGCAAACTACAAGAAGACGGAAGTGTTTGGTCTTGAGATCCCAACTGAGGTTGAGGGTGTGCCTTCTGAGATTCTTGATCCAGTGAACACCGTAAGTTGGCTCATCATTTCTCTATTTGGTATCCTTCAAATTTTCATCTTTTTCCTTGTATGAATGTTAACGTGGCATTAAACCGAATAATGCAGTGGTCAGACAAGAATGCATATAAGGAGACACTGTTGAAGTTGGGTGGGCTGTTCAAGAGCAACTTTGAAGTGTTTTTGGACCACAAAATTGGAAAGGACGGTAAGCTGACCGAGGAAATTCTTGCTGCCGGTCCCAACTTTTAATCGCTGGGTGGATCCGTTATGAATAAAGAGATGAATGGTGATCGAAATCAAGGCTTATTACGAGCCTAACATACAACATATATATTTTCTAGTTGTATGTTTATATCTAGAGTAGTTGTTTGTCATTTTCAACTGGATTTTAATCTTTATATGTAATCAAAGAAGCCATTCACTTCAGCTTGTTGTGGCTGTTCTTGATATATCTACATAAATTTAGTAGACTCTATTTTTATATCCATATCTGGATTAATAATTATTTTTTTCCTACCATATGAGTTTTCATTCTTCGATAATATGCATACGACTTTTTACCATTAACAATAAAATTATTTATCATTAAATAATAAAAACATTACATAATAATAATAACGTTACATATCAACAAAATTAAAATAATACATAAATCATTAAAAACGATACATAACTAAATAAACTGTAAACGTGCAAAACTAATTTGATTCTCAATGAGATATCACCCAACAAAATAAAAATTTTAACTGTAAACCATTCTGATAGGAGTTTAGGACTTTAACTCTGGATATAGGTCATAGTTTGGTTTTTTGCCTAAGGAAAATATGCAACAAGTTTAGTTAATTAAGAAAAACCCATTAAAAAAAACCTTTGTTGATCCTTTGTGATCGTTTAACCTAACATGTAGATTTAGACTACACATAGTAAACTTTTATATAGTTTTAGTAGAAATTTTGATTAATATCAAATAATATGCGAAATCTACTCTTTGATATAAACCCTGAAAATTATGTGAATGATTTGTGTATGAACAAACTATTAATCAACAAACGCTTTTATATTATAAAGTATAATACGAGTATTCTTGAAGAAGTACTAGGGTTACAAAACCTTAAAGCCTAGAAAACGTAAAGTGATGACGTATTTGAGTAAACATATAACCTCCTTTTATTAGCACAAAGAGTCCATTACAAGATAAGAATAAGTAACAATCTTTTAAACTAAGAAGATATACATGCAATATCTTTTGTACATATAAACGCGTCTTTAAATATTAATCTCCTTGAACAACATTAGTCTTCACAGGCAACACTAAGATGACTTGATCACATTTGGTTAGCCAGAACAAATCATCCCCTAAACTTAGTATTGTTAGTGTAAACTAAAAACAACATTAATTTATTCCCAACAACCTCCTCTAAACTTGTGATTACTCTTTCAAATCGACAAGTTTCTTCAGTAAAATATGGGGAATGAATCAAAATTTCATGAAGCTGGTCTTACCTCCCCCTTGCCAAAAGTGGGGCAGTTCCTCCTTGTCTCATACCTGGTTCTGTCATATTGATCAAAAGCTCTCCTTAGCAAATCGACAACCATCTCAATTACTTCATTGGATACATACAATCCCGCTGAGATCATTTGCTCCAGCACACCTACATCAAAAGGGTATTCTCTTTCTATCAGCCTATAAATTCTTACCCCTCATGTTGTGAACATATGATGTACTACACATGATTCAAAGAGCATCAAAATAAACATTTGATATCCCTTTCTTTGCTTCTTCCATAGCTTATCTGCTGCACCAGGCTCACATAATCTCTTGAGCTTTACCCAGAGCTCTCTTTCCTTGTCATCAATAGGTTCATCCTTTTCAAACATACTTTTGACCAACTGCCATAACTCTACCAAGTCATCTCTATCTACCATGGATAACAATTCATCAAAGGTCAAATATACCTCTGCATCTTTTGTTCCAATCCTATACACCCTCCAATAGACTCTTGTGAACTCTTGAGTCTCTTCAATGTAAAGAACCTAATTGTGGATATGATGCCTAACAAGCAATGGTTCTACAAAGACCACTTCACTTGAAACTATAATAAGCAGAGATCTCAAGTCTTCTTTTGAAAGATCAGTTCTTGTCACAATAGTCTTTAACTTATCAGAAAATTTCTTTACCTTTTTTACTCCTGTCTCACTAATCTTTTTTTTGAATCTCTCTTTCTTAATATGCTACTTTCGTATCTTCAAAGTTATCAGCAGACCTGTAAAGTCTCATCACCCATTCATACAACTTCTCATAAGAAAGTCCATGCAATGACTTCTTGGTTATGGTGGTTTGATTTTTTATAAAGGTTATCATGTATTGCCTCTTTTGATTAGTGGTCATTGTTGCATTTCTTTCTTCCTTTTGTTTAGCATAGGCTTCAATGAACAGCCTAGACCTTTCTTGCTCATTAATCTGACCCCCTCTTTGAGAGACCTCTACATTAGCTCTCTATTCAAAACCATTTGTCCTCCTCTTGTTCTTTCTCCTGAGCATGCTTCTTCTTATTTTCAGCATTTAACTCTTGATCAAACTTAGCAACAGCCATAACAATAGTTGCTTGAGTTACTAGACCAAGATTTATAAGCCCCTTCTTCCTTTTGTTTTATTTTGTCTTTTCAACCAAAACAAATTTACTTTTATCCTTGGGATCAATTGAAGGACATGCTTATGTGGATGTTTGAATAGTTGGCTCTCTAATCTCAAAGCCTGGTAACACAACTCTTTGAGGTTGTGAAGCAGCAACCCTTGAAGTCAACATGTAATGGTATATGTTGTCTTGAGTATCATCAGAATTTTGATCAACCTTGTAGAAACGAGAAAGGGGGGGGGGGAGGTGGGGTGCATAGTTTCACTAGTTAAATGATCGAAAAGATCGGTTTTCTAAAATCCTTTTCAAAAAGCTAGATTTGAGTGGTTTATGTGAACCTTTCTTATGCACAAAATAAACAAGTGATAGTGTATCTAAACTAATAGTCACAATGTATATGCAATAATGAATAAACAGTGTAAAAAGGTAAAGATAGGAAAGATAAAACCGAACGCCAAGGATTTATAGTGGTTCGGCAACAAAGCTCTCTCTTCGTTCCTACTCAACTCCTTAAGTACTCCATACTCGAGAGTTCACTAATCAACCAAGCTCCTTGAGGTGGAGAAACCTTACACGTCACTGAGACCTAATCTTAGCTAGGACCAATCTACACCAATATACTTTAAGGCCTAAGTATTAATCACAATACATACACAACTTCCAAATTACATAACAATTTGGATCTTCACAATGACACAAGAATGAAACAAAGTTTGGATCTTGAGTAGATCTTAAACTTGACACAACACTTCAAGGATGAAAGTGTTCTTATGTTTGCGCTTGAGAGGATGAGATGAGAGGAGAAATATTTACTTCTTAAACAAGTGTAATCAATCAAATAACCAAGGATTTGTGTGATTAAAGTAGACATATTGAATCTAATAATATGTGTGCAAAAGAAGTGAAAAAGAAATCAGGAAATAGTTCACTATTTATAGGAGAAAGGTCCAATGGATCTATCTGGGCGCGGTCCATTAGATAGGTCGGCGGTTCCTTATTAATAAAGAACCGCATGGACCTATAATGATCTGCGGCCTCTAAACTCCGATCCTTTTTTTCTTTAGTGGGAGAAGTCCATCTGCTAGAAAGTTTATCCAAAAGGAATATCCCTTATCCATTTGGAATATCCTTTTTTCAAATTTCTATTTTCTTTTCAGTAAAACATTTTCTTAAAATTAATGTTTATTCAAAAACTTTTATTACTTAAAAATAAAAGTGAGTTTTAAGAAAATTATAAAGCCTTGATCACTTAGTTAGGTTAAGAACATGTTTATTCATACCATAAGTGAATATGGTGTTGAGAATAAAAATAGCTAAGTCACTATGCCTCTGACAAAGGGATTTTGAACGCTAACAAGAGTAATTGAGGCGCTGACATATTGGGCACTGACAAGACAAATCAAGGCGCTGACAAAGGAAATCCCAATTACAAGACAATTGCTTAGTCAACACGTTTTATATATTTAGGAAAGATATGATCAACAGTGTATTCTTTATGTTTATCTTTTCCTATAATAGTTGATATGTAGATTATTATTCAAGACTCCTTATGTTATAAAAGGAGGTCTTAGGGTTAATTATTGATATACGTTCTTAACACTTTCATTGTACCTCATCGATTATCAATACAAGTGAAAGTTTGGTATACATTGTGTTTTGTTTTGTTCTTAGTTCCAACTGTTAATTCCGTATAACACTTAGAATGTCATAAACACAAAGTTTCTCTGTGTGTTATACTTGATTTAATCTCGATAACACAAAGCTAAATCGATCTAAGTTTGGGATCATCAAGTGGTATCAGAGCTTGTTGAGGAACTTTAATCATAAGAACACCAAAACTCTAATCGCATAAAACCCTAATTTTTCAAAACCCGAGTCGACCTCAACCTCAGAAACCCAAAGTTCAGGATCATCTAATCATAACCTTAAAATGCCCATGCTTGACCCTAATAACTTTGAACTATGGAAGTTCAATTTTGAGCAATATCTCTAAGTGGATAACTATATCCTTTGGGAGTTTGTTGAGATTAGAAACAAGTTCAACTAGCCACATAAGATCTTGGACTCCATCGAGAAAAAGAGAACAACCAATAAGGTTGAAGACTTGCTTCCTAGACCTAAAGATGGAAGAGCCACCTCAGCTATAGAGGTAGCTGATAGAAGGCTTGATATGAAGGCTTTGAGTATTTTCAAACTAGCCCTTGGAAGAAAAAACCAACACAAATTCAGAAAGTATGAATCTGTTAGACATCTTTGGGAAGCCCTGATCACCTATGGTGGTAATGAGGACACTCTCAAACAAAGGAAAAAGTAGTTGGTTATAGAGTTTACTCTCTTCAAAGCTCGACCTATTGAAAAGCTAAGTGAGATTAGAAGCCGTCTTCAAGACATCACTAGCAAGGTGGCATTCATGGAGACTGAATTTGAAGATGATGACATTAATGTTGGCTTTCCTTGGAGCTCTTGGAGATGGGTGGGAAATTCATGCCAAGTCAATGATTGCCACTCAAGCCTACAAGAACATGACTTTTGATGACATCTATAATCAATGGAAAGTGTGACAACCCAAACCCGAGGTCATTTATTTAATATTATATAATATTATTTTACGAATGATTTTGAAATTTTTAGTGAGTTGAATGATATGACGGTTGATGGTTTTATTTAAAACCGACGTTGGATGTCTTATTTTTATCTTTTTACTAATAGCGAGGATTATTAGTGACCACGATATCGACGGATGCCCGAGATTTTATGTTATATCATTTGTTGTCTCGATGTTTATATTTTTGACGTTTTTATTTTAAGTTCGTATTAAGTCGAACCGGGATCATATTATCATCATATTTTGAGTGCGTTTTAACTTTTGAAAAGTATTTTTACGAAACCCGAGCCTCGTAAATATTTTCAAAATTGACAATTTACATTTTCTACCCTTACAACTATTTAAATTGCATTTTGGACCAAAACTATCACAAATTGGCAAAACTAGCCCTTGGACCACCATATATAAACTCTCCCACCTAACATTCTCCACTCAAAACACATAGTTAAGAATTTTTTTTCTCTCCCTTCCTTTCTTTCTCTTCAAACCGTCACCCTACCCCTTTTTACCATCAAATTTCATCAATTTTCATTATGATCTAGCTAAAACTAATCAATATCCCATCTCTAAAATCTCATGGTGATAATTTTGTTATAATTTTTATCAACATGCAAGAACATTTAATTTTTGATGTTGATCCATGAAGGTTTGATCCATTTTTATGATGGTATATTGTTGTTAGTGTTGTTTTATGATTATTTTAATTATTGCATGTTTGAAATTTTGAGTGGGTAAATTTTTGTATGATCATTTAAGTGTTTTATAGGTTAGTTAAGTTGTTGGTGATGATATTAGGATGATTTTAGACATATGAGAATGATTAAAATGGGTTGAAAAATTAATTTAACATGATTTTTAAACATGTATTTTAGACCAGTAGGTAAAAGGTATTTTTTGGAAAACTTACTGTTTGAAAATGGTTAAACTAATAGGATAGGATTGTAGATAATTCTTTTAGCTTCGATTTGATATAAGGTAGAGCTTCTAGCTCCAAACGAGCGCGAAGTTATGATGTATTGATTATTCGTGTACCGGGAGACGAGTATCGACACAATCCGAAGTTGTTGTCGATATTTGGATAGAATCTCGGGGACTATAGAAGGAGTTGTAAAAATGGTCAAGTTCTGATGTTTGGTTCTAAACTAAGGGTTGTGAGTCTATTTTCAAACTCAAGTGTCGGATTTGTAAACGGGATTGTTTAGAATGGTCAAAATGGTTGTACGAGTCGGTGACGTAAAACTGTCCGGTTTTTGTAGTTCAAAGATGTGTCGGGCAGGGAACTTTAAAAGTAAAATCTTTTGATGGGATTTTAACAGGTCTTTCTATATATAGTAAGTGACATCTCTGATTAGTATCATAAGTATTTGATGTGTTTAAGTGGGGTAAATAAGCTCGTACATTTGGTGTGTACCGGCAGATTTTTATCGAGTGTATGGACTAATAAAGTAAACATATAGAAGGGAGTAATAGGTCACTTGTATTGTTTTTATTTTGGGTTGGTTGTGATTTTATTATTTTGAGTTTGATGATATTAAGGATGGATTTTATTCGAGTTTATTATTGATGAACACGCCTTATTTGTAGGTTGCGGTTTTTGTGTTTATCGGGCATAAACTATCGTCGAAGATCGTCTTGCTACTTCTATTACTCCAGGTGAGTCTATAGCCTCGCTTTTGTAATTGTTTTGAATGATTTTAAAACCAGCGAGGGGGATACATGCTATTTGAAAGTAAAATGAACACAAGTCATGATTGATTGTTTGGACCCGAGTGTTGCCTTTGTTGCCTTTGTTGATTTGAATTGTATAAGTACCTATGTTGCAAAAGTCCCTAAATTCATGAGCCGTTAACTATCTTCTGACTTGATGTTGTGAGTTGGGAATAGCCGCTTATTCTAATAATAGTACTATTATGCTGTCGACCCTATCTGAGACCATGGCTTTACGCTGAGTAACCCGCTGGGAAGGATAATTTTACGAGAATGAGAATGTGGTATACTTGCAACTGATACCCTAGTAGGGGCACCGGAATTCATCTAGTCATGCCGGCTTAAGGCGTGGGTGACTAAGTTAAGGGGTCGGTTTCATGAGCTTAATACAATTCAATAACTATTGCTATATACCAGAATGCCTGACAAATAGATTGTGTACACGACAATTCTATTAAATGATCTTGATTGATTTTTTTCTTGTGTTCAAATGATGATTTAGAAAACCTATAGACTTGCTCAACCGTTGTGTTGATGATTTTAAGCATGTATTTCAGGTGATTGAAGTGGATTGCTGATGGAGCTTGCTGGAGAAGGATTGCGGATTGCTTTTGTGGTATTTGGTCTAAACGGATTTCTTTCCCTTTTGTCATAAAAATAATAATATACGGTCATGTACTTTGGTAAATTGTTTGTTGATTTGATAAAATCTTTGGGGGACCTAAATGTTACTATGATATTTCTAAAATTGTTTTACTTGGGATCGAAAGTTTTAGACAATGGTTAAATTATATCCTTTTATATTTCAAATGTATCATTTTGAGATTGTTCAAAGTGTCTTGTATAACGATGTTTGTATTTAGCACCCAAATGTGTATTTCCGCTGCGCATTGTAATTTGGGGGTGTTAAAGATTGGTAATCAGAGCTTTTTAGTTATAGCGAATTAGGTCGATTTTTGAAAAATGTCCTAAACTATAACTTTGGTGTCGAAAATATTTTGCAAAAGCACGCAACTTCTCCGCAAGGCTTCGGTAAGATTATTTGTTTTGTGTTGTTTTATAATTAGATGTATCCCTTAAAATTGAAATGATTTTTAGAGTATTTATTAAGTAAATACTATGAAGATGTATTGATAATGTATTGATGTTGTTGAAAGTACGTTGAGTACTTCTTAATGTAATTTTATTTATGTAATGCATATGCATATAATTTTAAATAATGACCTTATATACTACCGAGGGTCTAGAACAGTAGACCAGATGATGAAGATTCTACAACTGATTTCTTGCGACTTGTATCGGGTATGAGGAAGTTTGATTAGTTGATGTATGATAGATATGTGGTTCAAATTGGCGTGATTAGAGGGTTGATGTGAAAGAAAGGTGGTTTTAAAGGTTGTATTTGGTATGTGGATATTTGAGTTTGTTAGGACTTGGAAGATGGATGAGATTGCTAGTCTTAGGTCGATTGTGATGAATTTATGTGTTTGAATTGAAAGGTTTAAAGAGAAGTAGGTAAGTTTTGAAAGGATGAGTGAGTGGGAGTCTCATGTGAGATCAATTCTGAGTAGAGTTTGGAAGTTTAGGAATGTTGAAAGTCGTATTGAGATTTTGCCTTGTGATTAATCTGCCATGTATGAGTGAGTATTTGAATTTTGAGAATGAGCTGCCATCATGTTAGGGATTCGACTTTGAAGTGCGAAAAGGGGAAATAGACGAGTGTTATGAAGCTGACAACAATGATAAGGAGGATGAGGAGCTGCTGTCTAAGGAACTAATCGCGTGATGGATTTCTTTGTATCTTATTTTCTTTTTGTGATCGAACTTATTTAAACCTTGTGTCGTAGCATTGTGATGGAACTTATTATCTTTTAAGTTTGTTCGGTAGATGATTCTAGTGACAGACATTGCCACTGCCTTGTTGAATCCTCAACGCAATCTGAATTACCCTCATGAACTATGATGTGTCTTTATTAACTCTTTTGAGTTTTGGTTGATGAACCATTGTAGTTATGTTGTTCGTGCATGTAGTATCCATGAGATGTCCTGATAAAGAAATCTATCTTTTATCTTGATATGTATACTTATCATGTTTCTTTCTTCTGTGATGATGGAAGAAAGAGTAAGGGAAGCATATTTATGTCATTAGTAGATCGCTACGTGACTAAGTTTCTTGAAATATGTCGCCAAAACTAACGACGGCTACTGTGAACACCATGATCGAACAAGTTATTGCTAGAGCATTTGGAGCTGGTTGTGCTGCAAGGAATCAAGATGCTGGAGTTAGTTGTGCTAGATATAATGGTGCTGCAGTTGATGCTGCTAAGGATAATGATGATGCTGCTGAAAATGATGATGATGCTGCTGAGAATAATGAGGGTGCTGCTGATCTAGATAGGAGTGTTGCTGCTGTTCTACAAGTTCAAGAGGATGTACTTATGTTAGTTTTCAGAAGTGTGGTTCTGCGTAGTTTTGTGGTAGTAGTGCATTAGAATTGCATAGGTGGATTGATAAGAAAGAGAGTACTTTTGAGATTATTGGATGTTCAGAAACTAATAAGGTGAAATTTGCTGCTGCTATATTTCAGGATGGTACACTAAGATGGTGGAATACCAAGTGACTACTTTAGGATTGGTTGTGACTAATAGTAAGGCATGGACCGTGATGAAAGCACTATTGACTGCTAGGATTTATCCCAAGAAGGAACTAGGACAGTTGGAACCCGAATTAAGGCACTTAGTGTTGAGGAACGATGTTATTACTGCTTACTGGGAAACTATCTGAGCTATATTTGCTATGTCCTGATACTTTTGTGAATGACCGTAAAACAACGAAGCAGTAAATTAGAGGATTGTCTAGTAATATCAAGGGCGAGTTTATTTCTTTAAGACCTAAATCTTTCGATGAAGCTGTTTAGATGGCACATGATCTAATGGATGTGAAGGTACAAGATAGGAAATATAGCATTGTTGAAAACAATAAGAGAAAGTGGGAATCTGCTAAGTCCAACCAGAATCAAGGTCAGAATTATGAGGATTACAGTAATAACAATAACCAAAGACATAACCGAAATCAGTATTTAAACCATGGAAGGAATGATGGGATTCGTGCTGCCACTGTGTCTGGAAATAACAAAATAAATCTCAAGTGTGTTTGATGTACTCTATACCATGTAGGTGATTTTACACATTTGCGACTAGAGTTAGGACAACCTGGTCATAAAGCTGCTAAGTGCAGAACAAGAGGATTAGTCACTAAAATTAGTACTTTTGGAATAGTGATATGATTTAGCCGTGGCGAGAAAGAATACAAGCAAGGGAATTGTCCAAGGAAAGGAAATTGACAAGATAGGAATGTTGCCGCTCCAGTTTACGTTTGAATGATGCTGACAGACCCTTAGGGTCTGAATATTGTAAATGGTATATTCTTATTTGGTGATCTTTATGTTAGTATGTTGTTTGATTTCAGATCGAGTAGAAACTATAGAAATGTAAAGGTTCAGTTGTTTTATCAATGGAGAATTAGTAAGATTGACAATTAACTGTGAGTGGAGTTAACCGATGGAAAGGTTGCTAGTGTTAGTTTTACACTGAGAGTGTGTTCCTTGAATTTAGGAAGGTAGGTGTTTAGTATCGACTTGATGCCCAAAGAGTTGGAATTTTTAGATGTAGATTTTTGGTATGAATTGGTTAGTTGTGCGTAGTGCTGATGCTTGAGAATTAAACCGAACTTCACCATAAATTGATTGCTGCTGATTTAGATTTTGCTGAGAACTGAGTGTTGACTGTGAGAAGTGATGTGTGAACCTTCCGTTTGAAAAAGTATCTTGTTTGGAAACAAGGAAGTATGCAGAAGAAGGATATGCTGTATTCCTAGCTTAGGTAATTAGTGATAGGGTAGTTGAGGAGAAGTTGGGAGATCTGTTAATGACTCGAGAGTATTCTGAAGTTTTTCCTGAAGTTTTGCAGAGTTGCTGCCGTCTTGTGAAGAGGGATTCGTTTCGATTGAGTGTTTTAAGCGATAGGTGTAGTGCTTCTGCATTTCGTTGTGTAGTGCTTCTGTGTTTTGTTGAGTAGTATTTGTATGCCTTATCATTTGGCACCGTCAGAATGGAATGAGTTATCCGGTCAACTGCGAGAAGTGATGGAAAAAGGATGTATTAGATTAAGTTTCGTTACAATGATGATCGTTTGTGTTGTTTGTCAAAGAAGGATGGATTGTTTCGAATGTGTATCGACTATCGTGAGCTTAACAAATTGACATTCAAGAATCAGTATCCATTACCAAAGATTGATGATTTGTTTGATCCTTGCAACTTGTCTGGATCCAGTGTGTACTCAAAGATCGATTTGAGACCTGGTTATCATTAACTGAGAGTTAGGGAAGAAGATATTCTTATAGTTGTTCTTCGTGGTTAATGTGGTTACTTTAAGTTTCAAGTGATGTTTTTGGAATTAACAAATGCGTCTGTCATATTCATAGACTGGGTGAATATTGTGTGTAAGATGTGCTAGGATGAGTTAGTCATTGTATCTATTGATGATATTCAATGTTATTCCAAGAGGAAAGGAGGAACATAAGTAACATATGAGGATAATTTTTGAAATGGTTGTAAAAAGAGAAACTGTATGTAAAGTTTCCTATGTGTGAATGTTAGTTGAAATAATTGCGTTTTAAGACAGTTGATTGACAACAAAGGTATTCGTGAAGATCTTGACAAGATTGAAACGATTAAGGATTGGTCGGTACCAACGATGCTGACGGAAATCTGTTAATTCCTTGGTCTAAGCTGGGAATAATCGGAGGTTTATCGAAAGGTTTTCACTGATTGTTAAACCATTGATTAAGCTAACTAAGAAGAATTGGATGTGTGAGTCCCACTTATACATCTAAATTTTAAGTTTCGAGATCTGATCCTTATCAGATGAGGAAGCTATATTCTGAACATTGAAGGGTAAGTTGTGTTATGCACCGATGTTGTTACTGTTGGAAGAATTTAAAGGACTTATAGTTTGTTGTGGTGTGTTTCGTAAGGGTTATGTAGTTGTGGTGTTTGCTTTGAGATTGTAGGAAATATTACTTGTATGGAGTCAAGTAAGTAATAATTAAGGATCATAAAGAGTGCTTCATAATTAATTTCTTGGGATGATAAAGGAGATGAGTAGAGGATTACCAGTTATATATTTTGAGTATTTAAGTATGTTGGTGGTTATGACTGTGAATGATTATGACTACGAGATTCGCTACCATCCAGGAAAGGCGAATGTGGTAGTTGATGCACTTATCAGGACGAAAAAGCAAAAATCTTCTAAGGTTTGAGTTTTGGTAATGACAAGAAGTGTGGGCTTGATAGAAAGGATATTGAAATTTTAAGTTAGTGGTCTGATAGGGAAGGATGTCAAAGTAAGTGATTTCGACATTTTGTCAACTCATGGAAAGGATTTTGTTGTAAAGCCAAGTTAGACATGTTATATTGAGCACTCCTAACATACCTAAGTTGAGAGAGTGAGACTTAGTGATGAAGGAATCTCACAAGTCAAGTAATCGATACGATTTGGTTTGGGTAAAGGTGAAAGTTGAGTTGAATACTGTGTGTTATACAGAGAATGATGGACAGAGTGAAAGGACGATTCGAACATTGAACGGTATGCTTGTGCGTGTGTGATTGACATAGAAATTGTTGGAATTTTTATATGACGATGATTATCATGCTAGTAGTAAGGTTGTACTATTGATGGTACATAAAGAACTTCAATTTGTGAAGGTTAAAGATCATGAGTTATGGACGTAAGATAAGGTTATCGGTGTATTGCAGAAATGTAGGTGGAATTGAATGACTGAATATGTGAGAACTCGTATTTTTCCCGATAATTAAATTATTCTTTTATTCGTATTTATCGATTTTACAATGTTTTACTTGTTCCTCTTTACTTTTTCATATGTAAATCCCGAGATCTCGATAATTTTAATTAAATTATAGTTTAATTTTTTCTAGTCATTGATAATATTTTATTCGGATTATAAAATTTTTATTTTTATGTTTCCGTATTTATTTAAATCAAAATTTTTGATTTAAAAGCACTCGCACATGTTTTATAAAAAGTTTACCCGATTCGATGAAACGAGAACCGATGGCTATTTCGACTCTAAGAAGTCAAAATTTTTATGTTTCCAAACATCCTCATTATGACATAGAATTATTTTCTATTGTTGTCGTTTTAATTTTTCATTTAACGAGCATTCTTCGTAAAATTTCGATAAACCTTTTGGCATTATTCATTTATAAGACGCATTAACTTTTATTAAATCATAAGCCTCATTCTTTTATCAAAATATTTATTGTTCTCAGAATGTCGAAGTTTTATTTTATATTGAGAGTTTAATTTTCGTGTTTCACGTGTAACTTTCTAATCGCGTAACTTTTAATATATCGAGCTTCGATAATACCCGCTATACTCTTAACCATAAACAAAAATATTAGAATATAAACTCTTGCATACCAAGAAACGTGTCTTGGTTGGAAGAACTTCTCAACATGCATGTTGCATGTTTGTACACGTGTTATATGAGATTTACATGTCCTAATGTTGTTTAAATCTCCAAAACATATACAATTTCCCATTTTTTTTTTTTTATAAATTGAGAACATATACAACCCCTTAGGCTCTCCTACCTGCCATGACATTCTCACAACCCAAACACATTCATCTTACAAATTTATTTGCTAATTTATGCTAAGGGTTGAAGATCTTGTACTCTACACTTGATTCTTGGGCATTTCTTCTTTAAAAACAACCATCATTTATACTATTTGATGAACATTTGAGGCTGAATAGAAGATCATTTGCATGACTAATAATCTTGGGTTTTAATCTAATTGGGTGTATGGGTTTTAATCCCTTGATCAATTGTTGTTGTTCTTGAATCCTTCTATCATCTTCAATAGTAAGCACCTTCAATCTTTTGATTTTATTCATTTTATTTATATAATCATTCATGGGGTTTGATTAATTATCTGTATTCATACTCATATATGCATGTTTATACTTTGATTTGATTGATTATGGCATTGTATGAGATTGGGTGAATTTGAAATGGGTTAAAACTAGGATTGCATATGTTTTGGGTTTTAAATTCAGGACTACTATGTTAAAAAGGTATTTCGAGAATATTTCGTGGGTTTGACCAGTAGGAAAAAAATATGATGAGATAGCTCCAGGTCTTAGGTTCGTTTTTCCGGCTCGCTCAATCCGAGGCGAGGTCCGATGATTTAGTTATGATTTAAATGGTCGAGGTGCGCAGAATCTGCACACCAGCTGTATATGGCCAATAACTCGAAATATTTGTACTAAACTCTCTAAAATGACAAAAATGAAACTTGTAGAGGACTCTTATATCTAACTTCTCCAATTGGATTGAATACTATAGGGTTTACAGATTGTGAGATACATCAACATTAGTGGACTGATTATATTTTCGTATAGATTTTGAAGGTCTGTGATGTTTGGTTGATTTCAAAAATGTTAAATCGGTTTATACAGTTAGATAAAAATATATGGGCATAGATACAGGTCTTAGATTGATGTGTCAAGAAAGCTCATTGTGAGATGTGTTACGGTTATTTAATTATGATTTTTGTGGTAAAACGAGTCTGATTTTGCACACTGCTGATAAACGGGCAATAACTCAAGATTTTTCTACAAACTTTTAAAAAGAGCTCTTGATCTCTGTAGAGAACTCAGAGGGCTATCACCTCCCACTGAGTTTTCTTTTAAATAACTTGTAGATTTCAAATTACGCCCGTTTCCGTAAGCCTTAAAAATCAGTCACATGTTTTCTTTAGGACTGACTTGTAGTATTAAAATTATAAATCTAATTTAACTGAGATTTAAGGTTTCATGGTAAGTGTTACATAAATGTAGACTCTTTTAGGATTCTAGGGATGTAAAGAAATAGTCTTAACGATTTACGGTTTGAGAATTATGATTTTTGCAAGTCGAATAAAGTTTCGGCCAATTAGTAAAACTATTGAAGTGGAGTCTTTAAAAGTGTCGGGAACTTACTATTTTTGGGAAGTTTGACTTTTTGACTTTTGAAAACCCTATGTACAATGCCTAATCTGTATGAATCAAGTATAATCATGTTCATTTATTCCATTTTACGCATATGCCTAAGACGCATAATTCGTTTCTAGGTCGTTCCTAAGAAACTTTCGGTTCTCCCGTCGATTTCTATCGCATCTTTTGATCTTGCAGCTTAAGGTGAGTTCATAGCCCCTTTTATTACTTGTACATTGTTTCTAAACGTGGGGTGAGATTTTACATGGTGGAACACATCCATTTAAAAACTTTATGCTATTCAGAACTTGTATGCTATTCAGACTTGTATGCTTTCCAACAGTTTTCATTGATATTATTGCTTATAGTTAATAGCCTTAAGTTTCCTCTCTTGATCATGAACCGTTAATTGTCCCGTATGCTTTGCGCTAAGCGCGAATGTTGTGGGTGGATCCATCGGGATTGACAATCCCCGTCCCGATTACCTTGACGCACTTACATTTGTTTATACTTGAGTATTTAGGCTGAATACTCCCTAGAGGAACTTACTTTGAGTTAAGTTTCGGTTCATGAACTAAACAGCAATAATATTGGTTTCGGACTATGGTTAATGATCATAACCATTTTCTGTATTTACTTGCTTTTCAAATGAATGCTTGTGTTCCACACCTTTACTGCTAAACCTATGAATATCACTCAACTTTATGTTGACGATTTTACATGTTTAATCTCAGGTATTATTTCTTAGCTTTGCTTGGATGGGAGCCCGCAGGATATTATCGCAGCTTGGAGATTTCTGTGATACTTTTTACAGTTTGGTTTTGGTAAAAACTGTCAGAAGTTTATTCTGTCTTTTGGTAACTATATGTTATAAATCATGATGAAATAATAGATTTTTCCGCTTATAAAATTATGGGACCCTTTGTTTAAAAACTCTGATTTTTATGATGTAATTTATAAGTTTTTATTACGTCAACTTTATGTCAACAGTATTTCATTGATTCTTGTACCATGACGTGGCACCCCCTTGCTGCCTACGTGTTTCATTGCCTTATTTTGGGGGTCTCACAGATTGGTATCAGAGCGATGGTTATAGCGAACTGAGTCATTTTTCAAAACTTAGTCTATAACCGAAAGTTCAAATATTTCATGTTTCTAAGTGCCAAACACAGAATCTGCCATTGTTGTTCAATATCTGCGCGGGTAACTCTCTAATCCTTATTATTTACTTTTAAATTATCGTTGTAGTATTTTATTTCTTGATTACATTTTGAAATATTACATTACCCTAATGATGATATTTACTATCTCTTTACAAATCCTTTGTGCTTTATGAATTATCATTGGATATTATTGTGATTACATATGCCCTTACTGCATTTCTTGAATTCTTGTTCTTGTGAATTGATCTTGTTGCAACAATTTTATATTGTAATGACATTATATACTTTTATTCGGAGCTCGTATGTTGTCGACTTTTCATACTCACTTTTCTAAGTACTATTGCTATTTCTTTTATGTGTGATACGACTGACATCATATACTCATTCTTTTTGAACCGCCTGTTTTTCTCGACTCATCTATATATTTTGTGCATACTCTTGTGAAACCATTGTTTGGGATTAAGTAAGTGTTGCTTTCGATGAAACTTCTGATTTTCATTTTAATATTGTGCATGTTACTTTCATCGTTAAACCTCTTTAAGATATATATTTAAATATCCAGTTTGTTTTCCGACCATTCGTGATTGGATGTCTAGTCTATAGACCTTTGGCTCAGTGTGTCCCCGGAAAATACTAAAGGACATCGTGTAAAGTCACACACCTCGAAACATTACTTGAATCCGTGTTGAATAATATCGCGAGTTTTCGTAAATTTGATTGAACTTTATGTCACCGTTTTACACCACACTCATACATCGACTAGATATTATTTCATTGAACATTCTACGTTTTTTACTTCGAATTTCAACGTTCGTTTGTACCTTGGAAACACCATCGCCATCTTGTAATTCATATTCTCTAATACGTGGAGATTGTTTGGAATACAATTCTACTTCTATAAACTTGTATCATCCCCTTTCATTAAACCTCCTCACTCCAGGAGTGCGACTAGTTAATGTTCCATTCCTTTCTTGATAATCTTCTTTGTAAATTTCCACCTCTATTGTAAGATTTCTTATCTTGATCCAATTGTATTTTAATCTTTATTTTTATTTATGGGTTTTCTGTTTTTGATGTTCTTGGATGATTTGTGATTAATGGTATGACATTAGTATGGTATTAGGATACATAGAAAGCTAAGTTATGTTGTTGAAATTGATGTTTAGAGGTGTTTTGATGTGACCATATTTTGTTTTATTCCAGTAACTTACATGTATGTTTACAACTTTTCATTATTGAGTCATACTCGGGTCATACTTTGACTTTTGTTGACTTTTTACGTATTAGGTCGCGGTTAACGTATAATTGGCATTTTCAGGTTCCAAATTGTTTGAGAATATTAGTCTAAGACACTTAGCTTTCATTTTAAGTATTTCCTACAGATTGTAAGCTTTATAGGTCATGCTTGCACTTAGACTCGGTTACGTGTGCAAGTTACTTATGTATCTCAATTTTTACAAAATATTTTGATACAAACGTTTTATACTTCTATAAAACAAATATCTAAGGTCGTGATCACACTTGTAGGTCGCGGATAATTCTTAAAGTATTACTATTGCCTTTCTTCAGTCGGATCTCTATCTGCACGCATATGGATTCCTTTATCCTTTCTTTTATACATGACTCATTTCTCATTTCATTTTATCTTTCTTTTTTTTTCTATCGCACCACTGATTTGGGTCAAGATTTGAAGTTCTCATTTTCACATCTTGCATCATCATTTTTGACACGTGTCTCACGACGATTTCGGCTAAACCTTTTGAAACCTTATGACCTTTTAACTAGTTCATCGATTTTCTTATGAACTACTCCTTACTACCCTCGTGTAAACCACTCGCTATTATAAAAGCTATCATCATGTCACCATATAAATTTAAACTGGTCTTGTTTGCGAAAATTTTTACAAAATGTTCTACATTGGTCATTGTTTTACGATGTATTTTCACAAATTGTTCAACGTTGATCTTATAAAGAATCCTTCTAACATTGAAATTGTTGATTTAAATACTTAGCCAATTACTTACTTGTGAAAACCTTCATAAACTATTTTGATTAATTTTTTTTTATAAATGTCATTATATACATATTTTAAATCATATGACATGTAATACTGGTTTGACGAAGCTGAGCATCGCATTGCTAATCCTAAATTATGCATGGCCTGATCACCTATGCGTAATTTAGAAGGAGCCATGCGAGGCCAAATAGTAGTCACCTTAAAAATTTGGCCAAGAACCAACTTTTACTTATGTTCTTTAAAAAGATAGAATAAAATGAAGTTTAGAAAACTTTTTCATCTTATACGAGTAGCACCAGTTTGCAACATTCACCTATGAATCCTTATCTTTTCTTGAACAAAGTACATGCCTCAAGCACATATCTCCTTACTCAACGATCCTTGTTTTACTTGTTACCTCACCTTCCTTCGTGATATAATTCTCATTACCACTTGTCTAATTTTTTACCATTAATACCAGACTTGAAAGTTTTAATGTTTTTATGCTTATTCATTGACCAGCCTTCTCTATCTATTTTGGTAGACCTTCAAAACATCTCTGGACACGGATAATGATTTATGGGCAGACATGGATAATGACTTTCTTTATCCGTCATGATATGTGTTAGGATATATCGTCTTGAAATTCATTCGTGTGAACCACGTGTTGATTTCGCCTCTCATTGCTAATGTTGTTCATCTTACTTGAATTACTCTCAAGTGACTTCTTAAGAAATTTCTTGTGATTCGTAAATTTATTGTGTGGCTATTCTCTTCCGATCGTGTATCGACCACCGAGAACCTAATAAGCCGTTGTTGGTGACACCAACTACACTCGTGAAGTAATCTTGCTAAATCCTTTGTTTCCTATTGTCGTTATCATTGATGCATCTACCTATCATGTCTGTTAAGAAATTGATAACGAATTTTGTTTTATTCCCTCGTGCTATTGCTTGTATACTAATTGCTGATTATTATTCGTATCATATTCGTTTGCTATCTTGTCACCATTTGGAAACCAGAACATGTCCTATGTTTATCATTTGATACCTTAATAACCTACTTGGATTTCTAAAAATTGTTACATATTTTTAAGAACGTTTTACACATTTTATCAAATGTTTAAATTACCAAAATAACCGTTTCAAGTTTAATGTCGGATCTATACTCTTTGGTAGATTTATAACTAGTATTTAAAAGGGTGTCAAACTATATCTTCTAAAGTATTTGATAGTATCATACTTTATTTTCAACCTAATAAAATTATCAATTTAATTTATAATTTCTAACAAATGATTCCAAATAATTTGGAAACTTGATTTTCTCTAATGGTAACAATAAACCTGAGTTTTTAACAATAATTTCATACAATCATCCAAAAGCTCTTAAGCTGATCGAAATAACTATTTGAACTGAGTTATTTTTACTTTGAAATCCTTATCAAGAAAATACCTAAGCTGAGTTTGAAAGTAATACCAAATCCTAGACAGATGATTGTGACAACTTGTATTTCAAAAGTTCATATGTAAGTCATTCTTCCCTTCTATTTCTCTTATAAATAGATTGTTACGTTTTAAGATTTGTCATGTTTTACAGTTGCACGATTTTCGATTCATTGTCGATTATCAATCTTAACTCGTTTTAGCGCACCTTGTCCGTGCAAGCCATCATTGTGTTCATTTTACCCTTAATATTTTCTAGCATTGAAAGGTCATTATTCTAATCCAAGTTTGAAAATTTATTCGAAAAGGAGTTAAGAAACTGAGCATAGTGAATTCTGATTGTTAAGGTTCGTAGTGGTGCAGAAATTACCTGGGAACGCAGAGAATCAGTTCTACACTTTGTATCTTCACTTGTTTGCCTCTTCTTTCGTCTCTAGTGGAACTCTGAGGGACCAGAGTTCCTTTAGGGGGGTCGACTGTGAGAACTCGTATTTTTCCCGATAATTAAATTATTCTTTTATTCGTATTTATCGATTTTACAATGTTTTACTTGTTCCTCTTTACTTTTTCATATGTAAATCCCGAGATCTCGATAATTTTAATTAAATTATAGTTTAATTTTTTCTGGTCATTGATAATATTTTATTCGGATTATAAAAATTTTATTTTTATGTTTCCGTATTTATTTAAATCAAAATTTTTGATTTAAAAGCACTCGCACATGTTTTATAAAAAGTTTACCCGATTCGATGAAACGAGAACCGATGGCTATTTCGACTCTAAGAAGTCAAAATTTTTATGTTTCCAAACATCCTCATTATGACATAGAATTATTTTCTATTGTTGTCGTTTTAATTTTTCATTTAACGAGCATTCTTCGTAAAATTTCGATAAACCTTTTGGCATTATTCATTTATAAGACGCATTAACTTTTATTAAATCATAAGCCTCATTCTTTTATCAAAATATTTATTGTTCTCAGAATGTCGAAGTTTTATTTTATATTGAGAGTTTAATTTTCGTGTTTCACGTGTAACTTTCTAATCGCGTAACTTTTAATATATCGAGCTTCGATAATACCCGCTATACTCTTAACCATAAACAAAAATATTAGAATATAAACTCTTGCATACCAAGAAACGTGTCTTGGTTGGAAGAACTTCTCAACATGCATGTTGCATGTTTGTACACGTGTTATATGAGATTTACATGTCCTAATGTTGGTTAAATCTCCAAAACATATACAATTTCCCATTTTTTTTTTTATAAATTGAAAACATATACAACCCCTTAGGCTCTCCTACCTGCCATGACATTCTCACAACCCAAACACATTCATCTTACAAATTTATTTGCTAATTTATGCTAAGGGTTGAAGATCTTGTACTCTACACTTGATTCTTGGGCATTTCTTCTTTAAAAACAACCATCATTTATACTATTTGATGAACATTTGAGGCTGAATAGAAGATCATTTGCATGACTAATAATCTTGGGTTTTAATCTAATTGGGTGTATGGGTTTTAATCCCTTGATCAATTGTTGTTGTTCTTGAATCCTTCTATCATCTTCAATAGTAAGCACCTTCAATCTTTTGATTTTATTCATTTTATTTATATAATCATTCATGGGTTTTGATTAATTATCTGTATTCATACTCATATATGCATGTTTATACTTTGATTTGATTGATTATGGCATTGTATGAGATTGGGTGAATTTGAAATGGGTTAAAACTAGGATTGCATATGTTTTGGGTTTTAAATTCAGGACTACTATGTTAAAAAGGTATTTCGAGAATATTTCGTGGGTTTGACCAGTAGGAAAAAAATATGATGAGATAGCTCCAGGTCTTAGGTTCGTTTTTCCGGCTCGCTCAATCCGAGGCGAGGTCCGATGATTTAGTTATGATTTAAATGGTCGAGGTGCGCAGAATCTGCACACCAGCTGTATATGGCCAATAACTCGAAATATTTGTACTAAACTCTCTAAAATGACAAAAATGAAACTTGTAGAGGACTCTTATATCTAACTTTTCCAATTGGATTGAATACTATAGGGTTTACAGATTGTGAGATACATCAACATTAGTGGACTTATTATATTTTCGTATAGATTTTGAAGGTCTGTGATGTTTGGTTGATTTCAAAAAAGTTAAATGGGTTTATACAGTTAGATAAAAATATATGGGCATAGATACAGGTCTTAGATTGATGTGTCAAGAAAGCTCATTGTGAGATGTGTTACGGTTAATTAATTATGATTTTTGTGGTAAAACGAGTCTGATTTTGCACACTGCTGATAAACGGGCAATAACTCAAGATTTTTCTACAAACTTTTAAAAAGAGCTCTTGATCTCTGTAGAGAACTCAGAGGGCTATCACCTCCCACTGAGTTTTCTTTTAAATAACTTGTAGATTTCAAATTACGCCCGTTTCCGTAAGCCTTAAAAATCAGTCACATGTTTTCTTTAGGACTGACTTGTAGTATTAAAATTATAAATCTAATTTAACTGAGATTTAAGGTTTCATGGTAAGTGTTACATAAATGTAGACTCTTTTAGGATTCTAGGGATGTAAAGAAATAGTCTTAACGATTTACGGTTTGAGAATTATGATTTTTGCAAGTCGAATAAAGTTTCGGCCAATTAGTAAAACTATTGAAGTGGAGTCTTTAAAAGTGTCGGGAACTTACTATTTTTGGGAAGTTTGACTTTTTGACTTTTTAACCCTATGTACAATGCCTAATCTGTATGAATCAAGTATAATCATGTTCATTTATTCCATTTTACGCATATGCCTAAGACGCATAATTCGTTTCTAGGTCGTTCCTAAGAAACTTTCGGTTCTCCCGTCGATTTCTATCGCATCTTTTGATCTTGCGGCTTAAGGTGAGTTCATAGCCCCTTTTATTACTTGTACATTGTTTCTAAACGTGGGGTGAGATTTTACATGGTGGAACACATCCATTTAAAAACTTTATGCTATTCAGAACTTGTATGCTATTCAGACTTGTATGCTTTCCAACAGTTTTCATTGATATTATTGCTTATAGTTAATAGCCTTAAATTTCCTCTCTTGATCATGAACCGTTAATTGTCCCGTATGCTTTGCGCTAAGCGCGAATGTTGTGGGTGGATCCATCGGGATTGACAATCCCCGTCCCGATTACCTTGACGCACTTACATTTGTTTATACTTGAGTATTTAGGCTGAATACTCCCTAGAGGAACTTACTTTGAGTTAAGTTTCGGTTCATGAACTAAACAGCAATAATATTGGTTTCGGACTATGGTTAATGATCATAACCATTTTCTGTATTTACTTGCTTTTCAAATGAATGCTTGTGTTCCACACCTTTACTGCTAAACCTATGAATATCACTCAACTTTATGTTGACGATTTTACATGTTTAATCTCAGGTATTATTTCTTAGCTTTGCTTGGATGGGAGCCCGCAGGATATTATCGCAGCTTGGAGATTTCTGTGATACTTTTTACAGTTTGGTTTTGGTAAAAACTGTCAGAAGTTTATTCTGTCTTTTGGTAACTATATGTTATAAATCATGATGAAATAATAGATTTTTCCGCTTATAAAATTATGGGACCCTTTGTTTAAAAACTCCGATTTTTATGATGTAATTTATAAGTTTTTATTACGTCAACTTTATGTCAACAGTATTTCATTGATTCTTGTACCATGACGTGGCACCCCCTTGCTGCCTACGTGTTTCATTGCCTTATTTTGGGGGTCTCAAAGAATAGAAATGATATTAACAATATTGATAAGATTTTATGGGTTAAGGACCGTTTATTAGTAACAAGGAGTTGTCAGAAGAGTTATATTGGCAATCGAAGGAAATCGATGGAATTTGAAATTGGGAAGCGTGGTTATGCTTAAGGTGTCGTTATGAAGAGTGAAATTTGTTTTGGAAACAAAAAGGAAGGAATTCAACTTGAAGATAAGTTGCTTTTCATAAGAAAGAACTGTGAAGAGTTCTTATGAGGTTGAAAAATAGTGAGAATTATATTGTGAAGATACAAGAATTCTAGGGATGGATTTGAATTTATGAAGGAAGCATGAGGATTTCTTTAAGGAAAAGAGTTCTCTTTTGTTCTAGAGGTATGGAATGTAAATATAAGAGGGGCTGTGCGCCGGGACGTCTCTCTCTTTTAGGAGGGTAGGATGTGACAACCCAAACCCGAGGTCATTTATTTAATATTATATAATATTATTTTACGAATAATTTTGAAATTTTTAATGAGTTGAATGATATGACGGTTGATGGTTTTATTTAAAACCGACGTTGGAGGTCTTATTTTTATCTTTTTACTAATAGCGAGGATTATTAGTGACCACGATATCGACGGATGCCCGAGACTTTATGTTGTATCATTTGTTGTCTTGATGTTTATATTTTTGACGTTTTTATTTTAAGTTCGTATTAAGTCGAACCGGGATATTTTGAGTGCGTTTTAACTTTTGAAAAGAGTTTTTACGAAACCCGAGCCTCGTACATATTTTCAAAATTGACAATTTATATTTTCTACCCTTACAATTATTTAAATTGTATTTTGGACCAAAACTATCACAAATTGGGAAAACTAGCCCTTGGACCACCATATATAAACTCTCCCACCTAACATTCCTTATTAAAAACACATAGTTAAGAAATTTTTTTTCTCTCCCTTCCTTTCTTTCTCTTCAAACCCTCACCCCTACCCCTTTTTACCATCAAATTTCATCAATTTTCATTATGATCTAGCTAAAACTAATCAATACTCCATCTCTAAAATCTCATGGTGATCATTTTGGTATAATTTTTATGAACATGCAAGAACATTTAATTTTTGATGATGATCCATGAAGGTTTGATCTATTTTTATGATGGTATATTGTTGTTAGTGTTGTTTTATGATTATTTTAATTATTGCATGCTTGAAATTTTGAGTGGGTAAATTTTTGTATGATCATTTAAGTGTGTTAAGGGTTAGTTAAGTTGTTGGTGACGATATTAGGATGATTTTAGACATATGAGAATGATTAAAATGAGTTGAAAAATTGATTTAACATGATTTTTAAACATGTATTTTAGACCAGTAGGTAAAATGTAATTTTTGGAAAACTTACTGTTTGAAAATGGTTAAACTAATAGGATAGGGTTGTAGAGAATTCTTTTAGCTTCGATTTGATATAAGGTAGAGCTTCTAGCTCCAAACGAGCGCGAAGTTATGATGTTTTGATTATTCGTGTACTGGAAAACGAGTATCGACACAATCCAAAGTTGTTGTCGATATTTGGATCGAATCTCAGGGACTATAGAAGGAGTTGTAAAAATGGTCAAGTTAATATGTTTGGTTCTAAACTAAGGGTTGTGAGTCTATTTTCAAACTCAAGTGTCGAATTTGTAAACGGGATTGTTTAGAATGGTCAAAATGGTTGTACGAGTCGGTGACGTAAAACTGTCCGGTTTTTGTAGTTCAAAGATGTGTCGGGCAGGGAACTTTAAAAGTAAAATCTTTTGATGGGCTTTTAACAGGTCTTTCTATATATAGTAAGTGACATCTCTGATTAGTATCATAAGTATTTGATGTGTTTAAGTAGGTTAAATGAGCTCGTACATTTGGTGTGTACCGACAGATTTTTATCGAGTGTATGGACTAATAAAGTAAACATATAGAAGGGAGTAATAGGTCACTTGTATTTGTTTTATTTTGGGTTGGTTGTGATTTTATTATTTTGAGTTTGATGATATTAAGTATGGATTTTATTTGAGTTTATTATTGATGAACGCGCCTTATTTGATAGATTGCGGTTTTTGTGTTTATCGGGCATCAACTATCGTCGAAGATCGTCTTGCTACTGCTATTACTCCAGGTGAGTCTATAGCCTCGCTTTTGTAATTGTTTTGAATGATTTTAAAGCCCGCGAGGGGGATACATGCTATTTGAAAGTAAAATGAACACAAGTCATGATTTATTGTTTGGACCCGAATGTTGCCTTTGTTGCCTTTGTTGATTTGAATTGTATAAGTACCTATATTGCAAAAGTCCCTAAATTCATGAGCCGTTAAGTATCTTCTGACTTGATGTTGTGAGTTGAGAATAGCCGCTTATTCTAATAATAGTACTATTGGGCTGACGACCCTATCTAAGACCAGAGCTTTACGCTGAGTAACCCGCTGGGAAGGATAATTTTACGAGAATGAGAATGTGGTATACTTGCAACTGATACCCTAGTAGGGGCACTGGAATTCATCTAGTCATGCCAGATTTAGGCGTGGGTGACTAAGTTAAGGGGTCGGTGTCATGAGCTTAATACAATTCAATAGCTACTGCTATATACCAGAATGCCTGACTAATAGATTGTGTGCACGACAATTCTATTAAATGATCTTGATTGATTTTTCTCTTGTGTTCAAATGATGATTTGGAAAACCTATAGACTTGCTCAACCGTTGTGTTGATGATTTTAAGCATGTATTTCAGGTGATTGAAGTGGATTGCTGATGGAGCTTGCTGGAGAAGGATTGCGGATTTCTTTTGTGGTGTTTGGTCTAAAACAGATTTCTTTCTCTTTTGTCATAAAAATAATAATATACGGTCATGCACTTTGGTAAATTGTTTTTTGATTTTATAAAATCTTTCGGGGACCTAAATGTTACTCTGATATTTATAAAATTGTTTTACTTGGGATCGATAGTTTTAGACAATGGTTAAATTATATCCTTTTATATTTAAAATGTATCATTTTGAGATTGTTCAAAGTGTCTTGTATAACGATGTTTGTATTTGCCACCCAAATGTGTATTTCTGCTGCGCATTGTAATTTGGGGGTGTTAAAGAAAGTTATGGAATCTGAAGTCTTGCTCAAACAAGGAAGTAAAACACCTTCTGGAAACATGGATTTTATCTCACACAATGATTCCTTAGACGCTGACAATTCTTGCTTTGTCAGCGGACAAACTTCTCATGTCAGCGGACAAACTTCTCATGACAGCGGCTCAATAGACACTAACATATACAACTATGTTTCACCAAATTTGAAGCCAGCAGGAATTGATTTGGATACTGTATGTGCTTATATTGCTTCTTTGCGCAATGGATCATCAATTTCCTTTGAAGATCTTCAGCAAATTAGTGATATTGATCTTGAGGAGATGTATATCAAGTGGAATATGGCTCTTAGCAGTATAAGAGCCAGTAGGTGGAACAAAAGATTTGGAAGGAAGATGACTTTCACTAGCAAATAGACTGTTGGATTTGATAAATCCAAAGTTGAGTGTTTCAATTGTCATAGAATGGGACACTTTGCTAGAGAATGTAGATCTCCTAAGAGAAATGATGGAGGACAGATCCTAGGCAGTTTATCAAGGTTGAAGATGCTGAACCTAAAGCTATGGTAGCTATGTAAGGAATTGATGGCGTTGGATTTGATTGGATCTTTCTTGACAAGAATGAGGTGGAGAATCAAGCTTTGGTTGTTGAAAAGGATGAAGAGCATGTTCAATATGCTCTCATGGCCATATCTTCTTCCTCATCAGACAATGAGGTATATGATGATGCTTTTTGTAGTAAGGGTTGTAGACTTAATACTGATAAGCTTAACAAAGAAGTTTTAAAGTTACAATCTGATATTCTTGGGTTAAATATCACTATTTAAAACTACAAAAGGGGGCTTGCAAAATCAGATGGGATGGTGCAAGAATATAAGGACATGGAATTTAATCTAAAGGATCAAATGACTGTTCTAAAAAGAGATCTAGCACTTAGCTATTAGGCCAAAGCTTCTTACATAGAAGCTAACACAGAATTAAAATTTAAGCTAGAGGAGGCCATTCAAGCTAAAGAGAATGTAGGGCTTAAATTTGAAAAGTTTGAAAAAGCTAGTCCAACCCTAGAAAAGGTTATAAGTGAACAAAGAAACCCTAAGGACATGTCTGGGATTGGGATGCATGCAAAGGAGTATGCCGTTATTCCACCCCCAGTAGGTGACTTCTATGGGGTTTCTAAGAAAGACTTGTCATGGACTGGAGTTCCAGAGTTCCAAGTGGAGGAATTTATTCCTCCACCACTTGTGCTCTCACTAGATGAGGAATACAAGCAAAGGGTGACTAACCTTGACCTATGGAAGAAAGCCAACCCTACTCTCTTTGTTAAGGGAGGACTTATTAGTGATGAAAAATCTGACCCTAAACCCATTGTTATCACTAATCCTACTACTGGAAAACCTGTTGACCTTGGCTCACAACCTAAAAGCAAATCTAGTGTTAAGTATGCTGAAATGTATAGAAAACCTAGATCACCATGGGACTGGATTTTATGAACCTAGACCTAAGGTTATGTCTAGAAAGGCTTGTTATTCATGTGGGAGCTTCTCACATCTGGCATATAAGTGTGTCAGCGGATACAAACCAGCCGATGACAATAGGTCAATGATACAAGGCTTTTGCCTGTATAAAAATTAAAGATTAAGTTCGTGTTCTCGGAATCTTAACGAATTGATCTTAGCTCTCTATGTGTGACTTCGTTTTAATTTGGTGGAATCAAAGATGTGTCGTTGTAGTTTTTTAAAAATAAAATGTGCAAAACAATTAAAGTAAATCTGCTCTTAACGTAAATCTAAGTCTAATTAAAGTAAAGTGCAAGTATTTAAAAACGTGACTAAAATTAAAGGGCACTAAAGTAAAATGACGTAAACTTAAATCTATCTAAGGCAAACTTAAAGCGCGACTAAAACTAAGGCAAATGATCTAAAAGTGCAATTAAATAAAAGGCAAGAAAAATAAAGCTTGAAAATAAAAATCAAAGACAAAAGCTAATAAGAACCTGAATACAGCTCATTCGGAATAAACCTTCGTTTGGAACAATCACTCGTCCTAAATGTCACCTTTGGTTGAAATGATTCTTCTTCACTTGGAATATTACCAAAATCCTTGATCCGGAACAAATTGGTCTGAATATGTCACCTATCCAAAACAATGCTTCGTTCGGAACTTACTGATTCGGAACTTGTAAAATTTGCCTTGATTCGGAAGTATTAGGTCACCCCTTGATTCGGAAGTTTCCGGATGAAGCTCTTGATTCGGAAGTTTTAACTTCGTCCGGAACTTTGAAAGTTCCGGATGAACAAGCTTGGTTCGGAACTTTTGGAGTTCCGGATGAAACCTTGATTCGGAACTTTGGGAGTTCCGAATGAGCTCTTCCCTCCTTCTTTGGTTCGGAACTTCTCCTGGAAATATCAGAAACAAAGCAAAAACCCCCGAAGAACAAGGAGATAGATACAGTAGCAGATATAAACACAAGGTAATCAAAATCAAACACAAGTATAAATATAAACAGTAACGATTTAACAAATAAACATCAACAAGCAATTTAAAATACGAAATCAAACAACTTTAACCACAATAATCAAAAACCATTAAGATCAAAATAAAAGCATAAACATGAACATAACATAAACACATGAATCAAAGAATGAGAAAGGTAGATAAGAGATTGACAAGATAAAATAAAGATTTGAGAAGAATTAAAATGAAAACTTACTTGGAATTAAATGGTAATTAAGGTGCATAATATGAATTTAAATGACATGAAAAGTAAATAACAAGATATGAAAATGGTGGAAGACTAATTGTCACATTTAGCCAACAAAATGAAAAATGACTAATCCTAAACTATTTATAGGGGAGGATTAAGGAAGCTTCCTCCCCTCTTTCCTTTTCTTTTAATTGCATAATTAAGTCCCTCATTCTTTTAATCTTCATTAATTGCGTACTTAGTCCTTTTCTTCTAATCTTCTTTGATCTTGGACTTAAGGGACTTTTGACTTCGGGATTTCTTTTGAACTCGTCTTTAAATTCTTAAATAAAATAGACTTGAATTCTTCGGCTTTTTAAAAACTTCTGTCTTTTGACTTTTTCTTCGATAAATCTTCAGAATTGGTCGTGGACTTCCGTTCTTTTTGCACTCTTGACTTCTTTGACTTCGTCTTTCATCCTTTTCTTCAATAAAAGTCCGTAAATGCCCGTGAATGTCCGTGTTTTCTCCACTTTTCACCTTTTCATCCTAAATCACAACAAAGACACAAACCACGCATAATTCCGACATAAAAGACATAAAATACACGTTTTGGTCCGGTTATTATTGTAGTTAAGTGGTAGAAAAGATGGGTGTTTACACACCTATCAAATCCCCTACACTTAACCATTGCAATGTCCTCATGCAATGCATTAGTTACAAAGCGAGATTACACTTTTCATCATAATCAGTCCACGTTGGCCTTTTTAAAGAGATAGAAAATTGAAAACATACAAAATAAAGAAATCAAAAGCATACCTTGGGTTTTGAAAATGTTATGAATAATCATCATCCTCAAGTTTTCACTTTCTCCAAACCAAGCTTAAAAACGAGATCATTGTTATTATAAGTTAGTAAACCAACACAAACTCATGTGGGCCAATTATTCACTTAGACTCCCTTATTCCTAGGTGTGTCTCTTATATTTTATTATTGTCTAGAATGATCACGAGGATGCATTGTTTGACTTATTTCGATAGTTATTTAGTCTGAAAATAACGTGCACGATTTAATCAATAGTTAGCTAAAGGACCAAATCTTTTAAAACTGCTTCTCGGGATATCAAAAAGTTCATATCTTGGCATAACTTGGTTCGCGATTTGAGACCTTTCTCGGGCCGATATTTGGCAGCGACTTCATACTTCAAATCTTGAGAGACGTTCATGAAATAATGGTCTTCTCTTCATAATTGGAATTTCTTCACTTGAAGTTTTGAGAGATTCATACTTGGACCACGACTTCTTCATTTTTCTTCAATCTTTATTTTGGACTTTGATATACAACGATCCGCCTCCTTTTATGAATTGGATCTATTTATCCTCATACCTTGTTAGGGTCTTTTTGGATACACTTCTCCATGACTTTTGGGGAGTTTTGCTTTACGTCGTGTGTCTCGATCCTTCATATTGATTTTCGATAAATGATTCTTCACATCACTTTGGATCTTTAGCAACAAAACATAGCCCTCATGCCTTGTTAGGGCCTTTTCGGACTCGCCAATCTTCGCGCCCCGCTTCATAAGTTATGCCTTGGCTATGAACTCTCGTCATTACCGAGCAACTTTTAAACGATCTGGGGCTAGAAGCTAAGTAACTTTTCAAATCGTACAACCTTATTTATTAGCAGATAAATTTATTAGCAAGCGATGGGAGAATAGGCTTATAATTAACTCACATAAATTCACGAAAGAATACCGAACTTATAATTGGCTCTATCATCTCTCGTTCTCCACAGTTTATAATCTCAAGTAATGAGACTCGTGGATGCTTAGCCTATTAAATCAAAGTTTTGGGTTTTCGAGTTGCCTATAGGATCTTGCAAATTCTTAGACTTTTTCAAGTTTAGAAATCGCATCTTAAAGTTCCCTTGATAAACGACTCTCTAGGATCAATTATAGGAACTTGCGAAAAGTTCTTGTTCTTAACCCGTGAGAGTTAAGACTTTCGCGTTTTATAGCTCCCTATATAAAGGCCTAGCAAAACTTGACTTAAACACGTTAAGGATACTAGCTAGAGTAAACTCGGATTGAGTCAAAAGATTCACAACGTTTGAAAATTAAAACCACTTATTAAACACTTATTCTAGCAAAGAAAGGAAATAACTATACAAAGATAACAACTAATAGGCCAAAATAGATCAAAAATTTTGAAAAATGTCGAAAAATTGATTTTCCGGTTAAAATGAGGACAAATACAAGGAAAAGACCACTTAACTTCGATAGAAGTCCCCCCTACACTTAAGATAAACATTGTCCTCAATGTTTAAGCATGTGGGAGTAAGGTCCCCTACACTTAGGACATTGTGCACGTTGTTTAAATCTCGCTAAGGAAAGGACAACTAAAGAGATTCCTGTTTTAATATTGAAAAAATATAAAATAGTGAATCGAAAAGAGTTTAGGATAGAACCGGGAAGACGTAGAACATGGAATCACGGGTCGTCAAGAATCATCAAGAGTGGACCATTGAAGCTCGAATCCCTGATTAAGAAGTGAGGAGAGGAAATAGCAATCCAAAGGGTCCCCCCTACACTTATGGTAAAGAAAGCGAAAAGATAGATGCATGGGTTGCCTCCCAAGAAGCGCTTGGTTTTTGTTAACCGAGTCGTGAGCCTGACTCGACCTTGATCATCAACGGAAGTATCATGAAACAAATCCACCAGGATCAAAGACATAGTTTTCATCCATCAATAAGAACGAGCTTAAGGCGAACAAGGCAAGCCAAAAGAGAAATGGCAAGGTTCCCTTAAGCAGCGATGGAGCACGGTGGAAGCAAAGTTGAAGTGGAGCAAGCATGTCTTCAAAATTTCCAAAGATATTGCCTTTTATTTCATCAGGTGGATACTGAGATGGCTTAAAGACTTCAATACCGGGGTCGAACACCTTTTCCATTAGGGGAAAATAGCACTCAGGCTCAGCCGAGTGTGAAGAAGATCCGCAAAGAAGCACAACCTCGTCCTCCGAAGTGGGACAAAGAGGTGTCAAATCATACGTGCAACGGATTTCGGTGTCGATCGGTTTCTTCTCCTTTGACAAAATGCTCTTCAAATCCAAAGTAGGATCAAGGCGATAATCTTCAAAGTCCAAAGGAGGAGCATCACTCTCATGAGGGAAGTATGTGTTGAGAAATTCAGAGAAATCTTCCTCAAATGAATAATCGTCCAAAGTCGGATCGAGTGATGGCGGAGGATCTTCATCATGTGAAGAATCACTCGAGAGAGTATCAGCCTCATCGAAATCATCGAAAGTGGGCAGCTCGGGATACTCAGAAGTATAATCAAAATCATCCGAATCTGAGCTAGAATCATCTTGATCATAAGCATCAAAGACCGGTGGTGAATCATAAATGGGAGAAGCGTCCAAAGTAGAGTGAGAATCATCCACATTATCTTCAAAGAGTGGATTATCAGTGGAAGACTCGAATAGAGGATTGTCATAGACGGTAAAGTCATCGAGCACATTGATCATATTCACTGATTCTCGGCCTCCAAAGGATTTGCCTGTAAGCTTCCCCATTTTAAAAATTTTTGAATCATCCCCGACTCGTAAGATTAACTCACCTTCGGCCACATCTATTAAAGCACGTCCGGTTCTCAAGAATGGCCGACCAAGTATTAAAGGAATACGAGGGTCCATTTCATAATCAACGACAACAAAATCGACCGGGAAAGTAAATGTGCCAACTTTAAGAAACACATCTTCGGCTATACCAACGGGGTAAGCGAGAGTGCGATTTGCAAGTTCGAGAGTCATCTTTGTTGGAATGAGGTCGGGAAATGATAGTGTTTTCCAAACACTGAGTGGCATAAGATTAATACTAGCCCCGAGATCAGCAAGGGCAGTAAATTCTTCAGTTTTGTTAAACACGCAAGGCAACACAAAACGACCGGGATCTCCAAGCTTTTCCGGAAGTTCTCTAAGAAGGACTGCAGAGCAGTTTTCATTTAACCGTGTGTTGGCGAGTTCAATCAGCTTCTCCTTCTTGCTAAGCAATTCCTTGAATGCTTTGACAAATTTCGGCATGTGGCAAAGTGCTTCAACAAGGCTAATGTTGATGGTCATTTTAGATAGCATATCCACATATTTCGATACTTGACAATCATTCTTGGTTAGCTCGTTGGTCTTGCCTATGCGAGAAGGGTATGGGATTCTAGGTTGATAAGGGTTAGGTGAAGGTTGTGATGTTGAAGGGTCCTTCCGAGATACATCGTCATGACGAGGCGGAGACGGTAATGGTGCACTACTACTAGGTGTAGGAGGAGTAGGGATACATGGTGGTGGAGGAGGTGTGGATGATGGTGGTGGAATAGGTGGATCGACAATGGTAAGTCCACTACGCGTAGTTATAGCACTCACATTAGCTCGCGGATTGGGGACGGTGTTTGAAGGTAGAGAACCCGAAGAAGAAGAAGGTTGAGCTTCGGGCAAGAAACTAGCCAACAGATTCTTTAATTCAGTTGTTTGAGTGATGAAGGAAGATTGAATATTTTCACGAACCTCGGTTCTGATGTCATTACCTTGCTTCAAGATATCTCCTTTCAAATTGATTATTTGGCTCTGTAGATTCTTGATTTGCTCACCTTGAGTTCTCATAATTGTGTCAACATCGGGATTAATGGGTAGGTGTTGTTGGGTGGGTGGTTGATAAGGGTTAGAAGCACGAGGTGGGATTTGGTTGCTTCTATTGTAGTTGTTGGCGGGATTTTGGTTTTGAGGAGAAAAACCGGGTGAAAGGTAGTTGTTTGAACGGTAGCTCAGCAGATTCCTATCCCCTTGTTGTCTAGCTTGGTAATTTTCCGGTGAATAATTACCGTAAGCTGCATACACATTTTCCGGATTTCCTTGTGTCGAAGGACAATCGGTGTATGAGTGAGGACCGCCACATGTTTCACAAGGATTAGCAACCGCTTTAACTTGATGTTGTTGTTGGTTTGAAGCGAGAAGCGTAATACTTTTGCTCATTTCGGCCATCATGCGGGTGAGTTCGGTCATCTCAGGGTTTGCTGAGGTTGAGGAAACATTGACTCTCGGGTTGTTCCTTGAAGATGCAGAGGAATCCCAGTTCTTGTGGTGAGTAGTCATGTTCTCAATTAACTCTCTACACTCCTCGGGTCTCCTTTTCATGAATGTGCCACCGACGGCTGCATTGATCGTATCACGATCTCGAAAAGTCAATCCGTTGTAGAAAGTATCGATCAAGGTGACCGGAAGCATGTTATGGTTTGGACAACGGTCGATCAAGACATTATATCTCTCCCAAGCGTCAAAAAGAGATTCATCGGGATCTTGCATGAAACCGCTGATCTGATTGCGAAGGCTTGTGACCATGGATGGTGGAAAGTAGCGCGAAAGAAAGCGTTGAGTCATATCATCCCAAGTGTGAATAGAATTCTTCGGGAGACGATCAAACCATTTCTCGGCATGATGTGATAAAGTATGTGGGAAGAGTTGTAGGCGAAGAACATCCATTGTGGCCCCAGGCAACTTCATGCTTTGGGTGATTGTAATGAACTTGTCGAGGTGTTTGTTGGCATCATCATAAGGCAATCCTCTAAATGGGTTTGTTTGTACTTGCTGAATCATGTGATGCTTCAACGAAAATCAGGAGCGTTGATTTGCATCGGCGCAATCGGTCCTCCTCGTCCAAACATTGTTGGTTGACAAAGTTCCTCCATGGTCCGAAGATCGGGCTGTGGAAGAGCATTGTTGTTATTATTATTATTCAGGTTCGGTGGAATATTGTTGTTGTTAACACCTGCCATATCTAAATCTTCTTGAGGCTCGGGCTCTTGATAATTAGAAGATCTAGTACGCATACACCTGAAAATGCAAAAGAAAACAAAACCAAACACAAAGACAATATATATACACAAGAAAAATAAAATCTTTTTGTATTTTTGAAATATTTAATTTTTATGGATTTTTATCAAATTTTAATTTTTATGATTTTTGTGAATTTTTTAGGCAAGAAAAATAACGTTCACAAGTGAACGGATCCCAAAAAGCAACGTGTCTCTCACAGAAAACTGTTGATCTTAACGAAAAGAGCCGGCAGCGGCGCCATTTGATACAAGGCTTTTGCCTGTATAAAAATTAAAGATTAAGTTCGTGTTCTCGGAATCTTAACGAATTGATCTTAGCTCTCTATGTGTGACTTCGTTTTAATTTGGTGGAATCAAAGATGTGTCGTTGTAGTTTTTTAAAAATAAAATGTGCAAAACAATTAAAGTAAATCTGCTCTTAACGTAAATCTAAGTCTAATTAAAGTAAAGTGCAAGTATTTAAAAACGTGACTAAAATTAAAGGGCACTAAAGTAAAATGACGTAAACTTAAATCTATCTAAGGCAAACTTAAAGCGCGACTAAAACTAAGGCAAATGATCTAAAAGTGCAATTAAATAAAAGGCAAGAAAAATAAAGCTTGAAAATAAAAATCAAAGACAAAAGCTAATAAGAACCTGAATACAGCTCATTCGGAATAAACCTTCGTTTGGAACAATCACTCGTCCTAAATGTCACCTTTGGTTGAAATGATTCTTCTTCACTTGGAATATTACCAAAATCCTTGATCCGGAACAAATTGGTCTGAATATGTCACCTATCCAAAACAATGCTTCGTTCGGAACTTACTGATTCGGAACTTGTAAAATTTGCCTTGATTCGGAAGTATTAGGTCACCCCTTGATTCGGAAGTTTCCGGATGAAGCTCTTGATTCGGAAGTTTTAACTTCGTCCGGAACTTTTAAAGTTCCGGATGAACAAGCTTGGTTCGGAACTTTTGGAGTTCCGGATGAAACCTTGATTCGGAACTTTGGGAGTTCCGAGTGAGCTCTTCCCTCCTTCTTTGGTTCGGAACTTCTCCTGGAAATATCAGAAACAAAGCAAAAACCCCCGAAGAACAAGGAGATAGATACAGTAGCAGATATAAACACAAGGTAATCAAAATCAAACACAAGTATAAATATAAACATTAACGATTTAACAAATAAACATCAACAAGCAATTTAAAATACGAAATCAAACAACTTTAACCACAATAATCAAAAACCATTAAGATCAAAATAAAAGCATAAACATGAACATAACATAAACACATGAATCAAAGAATGAGAAAGGTAGATAAGAGATTGACAAGATAAAATAAAGATTTTACAAGAATTAAAATGAAAACTTACTTGGAATTAAATGGTAATTAAGGTGCATAACATGAATTTAAATGACATGAAAAGTAAATAGCAAGATATGAAAATGGTGGAAGACTAATTGTCACATTTATCCAACAAAATGAAAAATGACTAATCCTAAACTATTTATAGGGGAGGATTAAGGAAGCTTCCTCCCCTCTTTCCTTTTCTCTTAATTGCATAATTAAGTCCCTCCTTCTTTTAATCTTCATTAATTGCGTACTTAGTCCTTTTCTTCTAATCTTCTTTGATCTTGGACTTAAGGGACTTTTGACTTCGGGATTTCTTTTGAACTCGTCTTTAAATTCTTCAATAAAATAGACTTGAATTCTTCGGCTTTTGAAAAACTTCCGTCTTTTGACTTTTTCTTCGATAAATCTTCAGAATTGGTCGTGGACTTCCGTTCTTTTTGCACTCTTGACTTCTTTGACTTCGTCTTTCATCCTTTTCTTCAATAAAAGTCCGTAAATGCCCGTGAATGTCCGTGTTTTCTCCACTTTTCACCTTTTCATCCTAAATCACAACAAAGACACAAACCACGCATAATTCCGACATAAAAGACATAAAATACACGTTTTGGTCCGGTTATTATTGTAGTTAAGTGGTAGAAAAGATGGGTGTTTACACACCTATCAGTCAACACAAGTCAACCCTAAGCCTTATGTTTATACTAGACCAGCTCCTTACTTCTCTAAGGCAGTTAATACCAAAGGCCAAAGACCTTTCCAAAAGACCAACACTTAGTCTAACAAACAGTGGGTTCCTGTAGCAAACCCTAATTCTCCCGCTGATAGGAACAATTCATCCATTGAGAGGGCAAAACTAGCCGCTGACAGAACTAGGTTTGGCATAAAAATGCCACAACTAGCAGCTGTCAGACCCATTTTTAGACCTAGTAATAATAAGTAATTACAACCTAAGGGATAGAGGTCTAAGGCATCATCCAACTTAACATGGAGATCAAAACAAGAACAGTCATCAACTTTTAATGGTATCTCCATAACTTGTAATAGGTTTAAATATCTTAAAAAGTATGTTGGGACAAACTGGATGTTTAATGTTAAAAGGGATGAACAGGGGGTTGTTACAAGAAACAAGTCCATTCTTGTTGAAAAACCAAATAGATCCAAGTCTACTAAGGCTTGGGTTCCAATGAAAACTGATTTGTTTTCTTTATGTGCAGGGCATTCCAAAGCAGGTTAATGACCATGGATATTGGGATAGTGGATGCTCAAGGTACATGACTGGAAAGGAAGATTATTTGAAAAACTTTAATCCTATTCCAGATAGTGATAAAGTGTACTTTGGAGGAGGATTCGAGACAATATCAGGCAAAGGCACTCTTATCACTAACAACTTGAGGTTTGATGAAGTTTTTTTGGTAAAAGAACTTGACTATAACTTGTTTAGTGTGTCACAAGTTTGTGACGACAAAAACAAAGTTCTTTTTACTGATACTGAATGCTTAGTTTTAAGTAAAGACTATGTGTTACCTGCTGATAAGTTCATTGAATTTAGAACACCTAGACATAAGAACATTTATAATATCAATCTACAAGGGATTAAAATGAGTAATAACTTGTCATGTCTATATGCTAAAGCTTTAGCAGATGAGAGTATCTTAAGGCACTGAAGGTTAGGGAACATTAACTTTAAGAACATGAATAGACTTGTAAGGCATGATCTTGTTAGAGGATTGCCTTCAAAAGCATTCCACAATGATCATAATTGTGTTGCATGTCTTAAGGGCAAGCAGCACAAGGCATCATTTAAGTCTAAGAGTGTTAATTCTAGTTCTAAACCCCTACACTTGCTTCACATGGACTTATTTGGACCTACTAATATATTGAGTTTAAATGGTAAATCTTATTGCTTTGTGGTCATTAATGACCATTCTAGGTTTACATTAACTTTCTTTATAGTCAAGAAGAATGATACTGCCAAAACCTTAATCAATTTTATTAATCAATTGGAAAAGAAATCAGGGTTTTCAGTTAACATTCTTAGAAGTGATAATAGCGGTGAGTTTAGAAATGGCCTATTAGATGCCTTCTGTGTTGATAAGGGGATTACTAGAGAGTTTAGCATAGCTAGATCTCCACAACAAAATGGTGTAGCTGAGAGGAGAAATAGAACCCTTATTGAAGCAGCTAGAACCATGTTAGCAGACGCTAGGTTACCATTGCTTTTTGGGCTGAGGTTGTGAATACTGCATGTTATGTTTAGAATAGAGCCTTGGTCAACAAAATTCACAATAAGATCCCCTATGAGCTCTTTTGGAATAGAAATCCTAATATAGATTTTCTTAGACCCTTTGGATGTCATGTAGTGATTCTTAATACTAGTGACGACCTAGGTAAGTTTAATTCAAAAGGTGACGAGGGATGTTTTATGGATTATTCTATGAACAGCAAAGGGTATAGGGTTTACCACAAGAGGGATAAGGTCATAACAGAAAATGTGCATGTTGACTTTTTGGAGAGTAAACCTAGTGATCCTACAAATAGACCAGATTGGATTTTTGATTTAGAGCCATTGTCTAGGTCCATGAATTATTTGCCTGTTACTAATCCAGGTGTCTTGTAGAACTCTCCAAAGATTGTGGAAGAATATATTGTTGATAATGCAGGTACACAAGCTACAAAGGTGATAGGATCACAAGCAGATGAGTTCACTCCTACGTTTTCCTTTGTGGACTTACGCATTTGGAGTGAAGAATTCATTAAAGCATCTGCTGCTGAAAGAGAAGTGGAGAGAAAGCAACAAAAAGAACAAGTCAGTGAAAGCATTTCATCCACTGACAAAAGTAGTTTAGCCGCTGACACGCCTGATCCAGCCGCTGACAGCTTGATTTCATCTGCTGACAAAGAAGTGCTTGAGCTTGTTGAAAATTCCATACCCAATGAAGGTGTCAACGTCATGAATCCAAAGGCTGACAATGTGCTTCATAGTTCAAGTGAGTATGAAAATCATGATGATGGGGATTATGGCACCTTGGAGTCTACAGTGCATGACAACATATTGTTTGGGGGAGGAATTGTCACTAAAGTATCCAAAATTCATCCTCCCACTCAAATAATTGGTCCCATCAATTAACCAGTTCAAACAAGAAGAAAGAAGAATCATCAAGGAGGATTCATTGCCAATATTCATAAAAAGGATGATACCCCTTTAGTTCAAGGATGTTTATTTGCTTGCTTTCTGTCACAGAATGAGCCCAACAAGATTTTTGATGCTCTTCAAGAACCAAGCTGGGTTGAAGCAATGTTGGACGAGCTTCATCAGTTTTCCATACAAGATGTTTGGGAGCTTGTTGACTGACCCAATCATGTGAGACCAACTGGATCACATTGGGTTCTAATGAACAAGAGAGATGAGAGAGGTATTGTGATTAGAAACAAGGCAAGACTGGTTGCTCAAGGTTACACATAAGAAGAAGGCATTGACTATGAAGAGGTTTTTGCACCTTTGCTAGGATTGAAGCAATAAGGATTTTTCCTAGCATATGCTTCTACATGGGTTTCACTGTCTATCAGATGGATGTCAAGAGTGCTTTCTTATATGTAACAATTCAAGAGGAAGTATATGTTATGCAACCTCCTGGTTTTGAAGATTCAGAGCATCCAAACAAGGTTTATAGAGTCAAAAAGGAAATGTATGGCGTTCATCAAGCCCCTAGAGCTTGGTATGGTACTTTGTCCACTTATCTTGTGGAAAATGGTTTCAAGAGGGGCACCATAGACCAAACTCTCTTTACCAAGCAGAATGGAAAAGATTTTCTGCTTGTCCAAGTTTATGTTGATGATATTATTTTTGGATCTTCTAATCCAAAGATGAGTGAATAATTCTCCAAGCTGATGACTGAAAAATTTCAAATGAGTGCAATAGGAGAGATCAACTTCTTTCTAGGTCTTCAAGTCCAACAGATAGAAAATGGTATCTTCATCTCTCAAGACAAATATGTAGATGAAATTTTGAAGAAATTAGGCTTTTCTCCACATGAAAAATAGGCTAGCACTCCCATGGACAAGGAACACCCCTGGGGAAAGATTGGAGATGGAAAGGATGTTGATGTTAGGCATTATAGGTCAATGATTGGATCTTTGATGTATCTCATTGCCTCTAGACCTGACATCATGTTTGTTGTGTGTGCATGTGCACGTCATCAAGTGACTCCCAAAGAGTGTCATCTTCATGTTGTCAAAAGGATCTTTAGGTATCTTAGGTGCTATCCTATTCAGGGATTATGGTATCCTAAAGATTCTCCATTGGAGCTTGTGGGCTATTCAGATAGTGATTATGGAGGTGATAACAATGATAGGAAATCTACAACAGGTGGATGTCAATTTCTTGGGAGCAGACTTATTTCTTGGCAATGTAAGAAACAAACAGTGGTGGCCAATTCAAAAACTAAGGCTGAGTATGTAGTTGCTGCTGCATGTTGTGGGCAAGTGCTATGGATTCAAAATTAGCTTTTGGATTATGGGTACAATTTTATGCATACCAAGATTTTTGTAGATAATAGCAGTACACTTTGCATTATTAAAAATCATGTACATCATTATAATACTAAACACATAGAAATTAGGCATCATTTTATAAGGGAATGTTTTGAAAAAGGTTTAATACATCCAGATAAAGTAGACACAGAAGATAATGTGGCTGATCTTTTAACTAAACCTTTTGATGTTGGGAGGTTCTAGTACTTGATAACAAGTATTGGAATGATCAATCTATAAAATATGTGTTTTTGACATTGATATATAGTATGTACATGATGTGCACTATTATTATTACTTGTAACATGTGTTAGATTTTCCACTATATTTTCTAACCGTTGACAAAGGCATTCTATCCGCTGACAAGTGGAAAGAAGCCGCTAACAGCCTATGTTAGTTTTTGTGGTTTTTCATCTAATCATGAAGGCGTGTTGAGCAATTTGCAATAGGATACAGAGTTGCGTATGGACTTCAAAGATATGACACATATTTATTTATGATGTTTGGAATGTTTACATTCCTATCTTGAAATAAATATTTCTCATATATGTTTATTTTGCAAACTGTGTAAGTTTAAGGGGAGGTTTAGGAAACCTTTAGGTTTTTGGGTACTCTTAGAGTGCTCTTATCACAATTCTAGATTGTGTCCACTGGTGAGTAGGGGTTAAGAATAATGAAGACATATCTTTTTAAGAATTGTTGGAATTCCTAAACCTTGAGGCACTGCAGCATGCAAAGTTGATATAATTGTGCATGTTGCCAAGATTTTTTTACCTAAAATTGGGATTGGTCGGTTGGGAGACTTGGTGTAAATAAAAAATGGCCTTACCTGGGAGTTACAAAGTGTTTATATGATACAACTTCACTCCAAAGGACTTACTGAAGGTCTACGTAATTAATGGCTTATTCTAGATCATGGATTTGGTGGATTAGGTTGGTTGATTGATTGATTAATAAAGAAGAAATGAGGGAATTAGATGAAGGATTAGAGAGAGAAAGGAGAGAAGGGAGAGGATTGTGGAGAGAGAAAGTAAGATGAATAAATGATTAAGTGAAAATGTGAACCAACAACCCCCTCCTAACATGCTAGGAGGGGTTATATATAGCCCACCCTACATGTGGGCTATATGGACCATACATAAAGTAAATAGATCACGAGCCCATTACATAATTATCGTTGGAGCGACCGATCCTTCATAAATACGTAAAACGTATTTCCAACAATCTCCCCCTAAGGGAGGTCGCTCCAAGTTACAAAGTTCTAAATAGTCTATAACTCGTGATCTATGCTAACTAAGATGTGACCGAGACTTTATAGGGAAAACGTATTTCCAACAATCTCCCCCTAAGGGAGGTCACATCTTTTTACAAAATCTTAAACCTAGCATCTATGCTTGAGTCTTCGATCTTGTTCTTGTGAATATGCTTGATGTGATCTTTGACTTTAGTCTTGAGCATGTTTCCTTGCCTTGACCTTGTACATTCGTCACTTGTGATATTTGCCTCTTTGTGACTTCATGTTCCACATACTTATACTTTTAAATTCTTGAAAGCTTCAGAGTTTGATACAGCGGAAGACTTGACCTTCAGGCTTTCTTGAATTTGTTGAAGTACTAATTGTATGTAGTACAAGCATGTGGTGACGACTTCTTCTGGATTGTACACCGCAATGCCACCTTCTTGTTACGCTGCATAAGACAGTTAGCAACAAAACAATATACACGGATGAAATGGCCTTGAACATTTCATTCTAATTCGGTAGCATTTTACCTCCGGTCGGTGAAGACCGTTGGACGATATTAAATATCGTACTTGTGGCAGGTAGTTTCAATAAAGAACCTCCTTGACAAGATTTCGCGGGTAAACCCGTTCTCTTTACTCGACCGTCCAAAGCTGACTGCGAACGTAAAGAGTGAATCATTTGGATAATATTATCCGCATGATTTGAAGCCTGTCAATTCATGTTCCTGGAACAAGTGAAGTTCAATTAAGAACCGCACCATCGTTGCTTTCCAGTTGTCACTAGCTTGATTCATATAGAATCTTGCAAGTTACCTACCAAGTGCTGTTTGATGTTAACACTAGAAGGATTTCCACTCGTCATTGTGATCAATAAAGAGTCACTCTGAGTGTTCTGGCAAGATCAAATGATAATGCGAAGAGGCCTGGAACGAGTTTAAGTTCAATTAAGAATTAAACCACTGTTGCTTTCCAGTTATCACAAGTTTGATTCGTAAAGAATCGCACAAGTCACCTACCATGAGCTTTTTGATATTCGCTCAAGAAGGATTTCCATCTTCATTGTAAATACTTTCGTATTACTCGGATGTTCAGGCAAGATCATGAAGATTTTGCGTAGGACTCTTAAGAACTTTCTTACTTTTCACAGTGTGTGAAGAAGCAAGGAAATATGAAAATGTGTCCTAATGAGATATTTGATGATCTCAAATGGTTCTAGACTCGATTGTGCATTTTGGATTTTAGTGATCGGAGGCTGGAGAGGAGTGCCACCTTTTCAATACCAGTCTATTCGGAGTGAATAAACCAATAGATAACGTGTTGATCTCCGTGTGATTAAAACAAATACCTTTTGAGAGATATTTGAGTTAGCTGGGAAGGGTTGTGCATTGCATCACTGGGTCCATGACGTCTTTCTTCAATATCGAGAATCATTAGCAAAAATGACCTCAATAGCATATGTATTGACCCGGTTTCTGCCTAAAGTTGTAAGGAGGGCTTCTTTCTTTACACCCTTTATCTTTACAATTCTTTTTCATTCTTCAACCCCTTCAATGCTTACCAATACGTCATAACTAGCACCTTGTTGTGATTGTTCCAGTGCTAACTTAAGTACTTGGTCGGCATTCAGCTACGTTCACAATCTTTCTCCATCTTTCCTAAGGACTAGTATTTCTAGCTATGGAATGTCCTTGGGAAGATTCCTCCGGTTCTAGAGAAATCATTGGACTTTAACCTATCCTACCATCCTTATGTCACCACAATCGTCACCGTCGTGAATAGAGATGTTTTGGGTAAGTATATGTCACCATGAAATCCATTTTGAAGTGCAAATCCATTTTGCTCCCCCTTAACATATGCTACGATATTCGAAAACATTTCGCACATGTCGGGATGAGCTAACACGTTAAGTCAAACCATTTGTGATTGATCATATCCCATATTAAATCACATTTTCTCCCCCATATTAAAAATATTAACCCAATCGATGTTTTTAATATCAATTGATTTAATAGTATTTTAAGAAAATTTGGGAAGAAAAATGCAAATCCAATTATCTTCATGATTTTAACAAGCTCCCCCTCAAATTAATGAGGGTGTACTTGAAACGTAAATTAAATACCTTTTAAACACAAGTGTAAGGTATTTATTACGTGCAAAGATCAGATATAATAATGAATTCACAAAATTAGCAATGTTCGAGGTTGGACCTGAATAATGGAGAACAGCATATGAAAGAAGCACATGGTTCTTGTTCACGAATGATGGTCACCTCGTCACGTACCCGAGAAAATTAATTCCCGTTGTTGAGTCAAAGCTTTCCGGTGAAATGCTTGACTTGATTATGAAAAGCGGGTTGCTATCTGAAATAATAGCAAACCAATTTGAGCATGTTTTAAAAATTTGAACTTCTGCTCGAACTTTATTTACAACCCCGTGTCATTATTGAATGACATTTCTAGGTTCGTAAATATTATCGATTCCAGAAGACATGCTCGTTTTATCAAAACGTTTTTGAACACACAATTTTGAAAGATTTAGAAAAACCTTTTGAGAAATTCTCGAAAAATTGTGTTCAATGTTTTGAAAAACAATTACTTGAGCGTAAGATGTTGAATATCTTAAAAGCGAGCTCAAGTCCGAGAAGTTGTAAACTTCCCGTTGTTAAGGATAAGTTTATCATCGGCGATAAACTTTCCTTTTATCTGAAAAACGAGTCCTAAGCTGACATTTACTTAGAAGTCGTTTTTCATGAGCTTGAAAACTTTGACTGTTTTAACGGAAAGCTCATGACCGAGAAAGGTTAATTTCTCGTTACGAGGAAAAGTTCTCTTATTTAAAAGATACATTTTCCTTGCTGAGCTTAAAACTTCGAATGTTTTAATACAAGCTCATGACCGAGAAAGGTGAATTTCTCGTTAAGAGGATAAGTTATCATAAAAGATAATCTTTCCTTTATTTTAAGTTCGAGTTACAGTCTGACATTTAACTGTAAGTCATGTACACAAGCCTCAAACCTTTGAATGGTTTAAATGTAAGCTCGTGTCCGAGAAAATTTAATTTCTCGTTGTAAGGATAAGTTTATCATCGGCGATAAACTTTCCTTTATTTGAAGCACGGGTTACCATCTGATATTTAATGATAAACCATTTACACGAGCTTAAAACCTTTGAATGGTTTTAGGGTAAGCTCGTGTCCAAGAAAAATTAATTTCTTGTTAAGAGGGTAAGTTATCGTTGCGTAGATAAACTTCCCTGTCTCTGAAGTCCGGGTCGTCGTCTGTCATTTAACGAGGAGCCATAATGCATGAGCTTAAAAACTTGGAATGTTTTTGATATAAGCTCATGCCCGAGAAAAATGAATTTCTCGTTTTTAGGATAAGTCATCATCGGGATGAACTTTCCTTTCTTTGAGAATCGAGTTACAGTCTGTTATGTGACTGTAAGTCCTTGTTTGCAGCTTAACCATGAATCCCCTGAGACATTTGTTTCTCTGATATCTGCTTCTTCAGCAACCAAACTCTAAGAGTGTCCTTAGTTGAACGGTACACAACGATTGGACCGCTTCGTTCTTTTGGAACATCAACTTTGGTACCTGCAATCTCATTAGGAGTTTGTATACTTTTGCATGGGTTAGAGATATCTATTATGGAAGCACGTGGGGGTTCACAGTTTGCTTTACTTGTGTCAGAGGTGGCCTGAGGGGATGATTCACTTGTCTTAGTTGGCAAACGTTTCCTTTTATAGAAAATCTTAAGTTCAGGCTTAAGTGATGTATCATCCTTTGCAATTTTCTCCCTAGTAGTCTTTGTAGAATCGGAGACTATCCTAGTTAAAGGGCACTCGTTTCCTACAAGAGTGAAAGTTCTACCAGTGGGGTGCCACATTTTGCCAACGGGTTTGATTTTAGCAACCCACTGGGATTTAAGTCTAGCACGGGAGTTCACCTCATTAAGCAATTTTTTGATACAAGCATCATGATTTGCCGTAAAGACACATTTTCTACATGTTTTGCAAGTAGCATATTTAATGTCCGAGTAAGATCTAGAATCCTTAGATGATTGATTGATGCTCCTAGGATTGGACATGCTACGGTTAGCAGTGTTGGGTACACTAGAAGGCATCTGACTGGGTTTGGAATTCCTATCTCTTACATGTGTCTTTTGCTTAGCTTCCCTAAGATCAGGTTCATGGCAAACGTCATTTGAACTAGTTCTAGACGTGGTCTTGGTATTTTTAGGGAAACTAGAGGCAATCATATGATTTGGTCTTGCTAAAGCTGGAGTGATCACATTGGGCCTAGTTGCTGGAGTGACTGGTCTAATAAGATGAACCAAATCAACTTGGGAGGCAAACCGCGGTCTCGAGGATTGTGGTCGCTCGGATCTAAATGCAGTAGGTTGTCTGACAATCGGTTGTCTGACGAACTGATTTGTAGGCGGTTTCCCCAAGATTGATGGTTTTTCAAGCTTAGTGTCCACACTAGGTCCTCTATTTTTCCTTAACTCGTTTTTCAACGCGGCTATAGCAAAGACCTTTTCCTGTACTTGAGCTTTTAAATTCTCATTCTCTTTGAGCACGTTATCTTGGGATGCCAACTTGGATTCAAGCAGTTGAATTTGTTTCAAAAAATTATCTTTTTCAGCTTTAGAATCTAGAACAGTTTGATCCAATTTTCTTTCAAGAACAACGTTTGACTTTTCAAGTTTTTCAAAGTATGTTTCAAATTTGTCCGTTTTCTTAGAAAATTCAAGTTTGGCATCCTCAAGATCTTTTGATTGTCGAGCTACGATCGTTTCGAGCTCTTTAATCTTGGAGTCAGAAGCAGACAATGAAGCAGTTATAATACAATTTTCATGATGTACTATAGCATTCTGAACAATCTCTCCCCCATTATGACTTACATCGGATGAATCAGAAATGGTATTTCTATCACTCTTTTCCATCCCATGTTTGTCATAATTAGGTTCAGAATGCTCAATATGCGGCATGTTATCAGCATATACATCATAACCAACATCACATTGTACCATGTTTGCAGGCTCTTCGTCATAAACGGGTAAGGTGTCATCAAGAGTGATCTCGTGAACAATCCCTGACGTACCACTGGTATCATGTTGTGCTCCTGATTCCGTGCTCTTGTCATCTTTAGGCTCCAAATTTTCAACCGTATGACAATTGTCCTCTTGCATCTGCGGCATTGATTCTTGCACTCCATTATCATACCCTTGCTGAAGTCGAGATCTTTCATAAATCGAAGACGAGACCGATGACATGAGTTTCAAAATCGTATCACGGAAAACTCGAAGCTCGGTATGTGTATCTCGAAGAAACGATTGGCAAATCATTGAACTTTCAGGCTTGATGATATTAAATTGGAGGAAGGGCGTGAGGTGTGTCACAAGAGCCTTATATGCAAGTACCGATGCAGAGTGATTAAAGTTTCCATGGTTGAGTTGCTCGGCGAGTTGGGTCAAAGCGGTAAAAATAGAGTCGATGAATATATGACGATCTTGTCCAAAGATTGTCACAAATTCGCTCCCTCCTTGAATCCCCGAAAGAGTGACAAGATGAGACTGGAGTAGTTGAAAGGAGGTGATGCCACTTCTCTTAAATTCGTTGTGCCTTAAATACAATTCTCCCTTTTGACATGTCGAATCGAACGAATCCATTAAAGATCGATTAAAACGAAAGACCCGTAAATAATACTTAAAATTCCTCGATTGATGGTATAAATGAAGCTCGTCACTTTGACTCGTCACGTGTTTCTTGAAATCCGGCCACAATTGTTGTCGGCTCAAACGAAGATAAATTAACCCCGATTAAATTCGTAGCCACTAAAAAAATTCAAATGTTGCCAATTTTCTCGGTCAAATAAAATCCCGTCACTTTGTTATTAATAAATCCTAATATTTAAAAAGTTTTTCAAAATAAAAAATTTGAAATAAAATAAAAGAAAAAGAAAAATAAAATAAAATGTGATATTTTTAAAATAAAATGTGATATTTTAAAAGAAAAATGATTAATTTAACCAAAATAGAATAAGGAAATAAAAATAAAAAATCTGATATATTTAGAAACTTTTGACAAAAAACGTGTCCCAAAAAAATAAAAAATCTGATATAAAAAATAAAAAATCTGATATAAAAAATCTGATATATTTAAAAATAAAAATAAGGATTAATTTAACCAAAAAACGTTATATAAAAACTTTTGACAAAAAAAAACGTGTCCCAAAAAAACAGCCCTTGTTTTCTCCGTCGTTCCACTTATCAACACGTGGACCAATTATCAACGTTCCACCGCCCCACTATCCTTGAATGCTTTGTTATATCCGCCCACTCAAATATCTTAACCTAAATCTATCTCTCTCTCCTAAACTAAAAAACACACACACGACCTAATCTCTCTCTCAAAATAACCAGATTTGCAGCCCAATCTCACACAATTTTAACCTATCTGAATCGAAGCACACGATGATAAGAAGAAGGCGACTTCAAGATCCTGTATGGGTCTCGGGTAAGGTTTTCTTTTAATTTTAATGTTTTCGAGTCTCTCTCTTCTACTGTTGAGTCTTTCTGTTGTGTTGATGGTCGTGTCTTGAGGGGATGTGAGGGTTGTGAGATCGAGTCGAGGGTGATGTTGATGTTTGTTTGAGGTGTGATGGTCGCGTCGGGTTAGATAGAGAGGGTTTGAGGGTGTTTGTGGTGACACGAGAGGGTGTGAGTTGTGGTATGGGTGAGGGAGTGTTTTGACCGAGAGAGGTGAGGGTGAGGGTGAGGGGAGTCTTGGTGAGTGTGCGAGTGGGAGGGTCTGCGTTGAGTGCTTGAGAGTTTGTGGGGTTTGTTGTCCGAGGGTGTTTGTTTTGAGGGTATGGGTCCAGGGAGGGGAGTTGAGAGTTGTAAGTGAGTGGTTCGTGAGTGAGTCAGGTTTTGTAAAAGAGTTTGTTTGTTCGAGTCTTGTTTTTAGAAAAGATGGGGTCTTCTGGTGTGTTTGTTGGAGTCGAGGGTGAGGGTGTGAGTGATGAGCGGTCGAGTCTAAGGTCTTGAGTGGTTAGTGAAGTTAGAGTGTGTGTCGAGGGTGTTTTGGGGAGTCTTTGGTTTGTTGTTGAGTCGAAAATTGTTTGAGGGTTGAGTGGTGCGAGAGGTTTGTCAGAGTCGAGAGGGAATGAGTCTTTTTGAAAAGACGATGATTTGCCCGTTAAGTTTGAAATAGCTTCATTCGGAAGAGTTCCGAATCGGAACTTTGTTTCGTTCGGAACTTTGTTTCGTTCGGAACTTTGTTTCGTTCGGAACAGTTCCGAATCGGAAGATTTTGATTCGGAAGATTTTGATTCGGAAGACTTCCGAATCGGAAGTGTTTGGTTCGGAAGATTTTCAAAACAAAAAATTGATTCGGAAGTTTTGTCTTAAAAAATTGATTCGGAAGTTTTTGTCTTCATCCGGAACTTGATGTCTTCACCCGGAACTTTTACTTCACCCGGAACATTTTTTGTTCATCCGGAACATTTTTTGTTCATTCGGAAGTCGCGGTTTGATTCGGAACTTTTAGACTGACAGAAACAGGCTCGAAACTCGAAGATATGGACTGAAATATTTGGACAATTGGACAGTTTTGATGATATGGACAATAGGACTGACTTTGGACAGATGAAAAGATGACGGATTTGGACTGATAAACAGATCTAAAAAAAAATTTGATTAAAAAATAACTAAAAATAAATAATAAAAAATAAAATTGATAAAACTAAAAAAAAATTTATAAAGGACTGATTAAAAAATTTATAAAAAACTGATTAAAAAAATAAACTAAAAAAAAAATAATAAAAAAATAAAATTGATAAAACTAAAAAAATTTAGAAATTGATAAACTTGATAAAAATTTAGAGATTTATAAAATTGAGAAAATTGATACAAATTGTTTATAAAAAACTACAAAATTAAAAAAGAGAAAAACAAAAACTTCTATAAAAAAACACTAACTTTTTATAAAAACACAACTTTTTAAGGTTTTATATAAGAAAAAAATTTGATTTTTATATAAAAATTTGTAATTTTTTATCTAAAAAGTAAGTAAATTTGAAGATTTGATATGATTTAACATATAAAAACACAAACTTTTTATAAAAAATACAAACTTTTTTTAAAATTTAAGCATGATTAAATCAAAACCCACCAAAATCAAACAAAATAAAAGAAGAATAAACCAAACTAACCAAGGCTCTTGATACCAATTGAAGGTCTACGTAATTAATGGCTTATTCTAGATCATGGATTTGGTGGATTAGGTTGGTTGATTGATTGATTAATAAAGAAGAAATGAGGGAATTAGATGAAGGATTAGAGAGAGAAAGGAGAGAAGGGAGAGGATTGTGGAGAGAGAAAGTAAGATGAATAAATGATTAAGTGAAAATGTGAACCAACAACCCCCTCCTAACATGCTAGGAGGGGTTATATATAGCCCACCCTACATGTGGGCTATATGGACCATACATAAAGTAAATAGATCACGAGCCCATTACATAATTATCGTTGGAGCGACCGATCCTTCATAAATACGTAAAACGTATTTCCAACAATCTCCCCCTAAGGGAGGTCGCTCCAAGTTACAAAGTTCTAAATAGTCTATAACTCGTGATCTATGCTAACTAAGATGTGACCGAGACTTTATAGGGAAAACGTATTTCCAACACTTACTTTAGCAAGGTTCACTTGAGGACAGTTATGTCTATCTTGCTTATGCAAGTGTGTATAATTGGACAGAGAATGCTAATTTCAGTCTGTGTCTGAGGAAGAGTTATCTTCATTAGGGTAAACCTCTTTGTTAAGGTCTTTTTATTTTATTAATTTTTATTTTTGGCCGTTGACTCATAAGTGGTTTAGACGCTGACAAGCACGTTTTTAGACACTGACATGGCAAAATTTACACGCTGACAAATATAGCCGTTACCTGCTGACAAATTCTTTGACCGTTGAAGGACACTGGGACCCACCTAGTTGTTAACTTTGTGATATTTTGGGCCATAATTTTATGGGATTTGGTAAAAAAATTTAAAGCAAAGAGATAAGTTATTGTTTGTCAAGATCATAATCATTACTTTTTGAATAATGTACCTCTTTTTCAACCAATAGTAACCTAGTTACCTCCTATATATATGGCTCATTCTGTTTAAACAGGGTAACTTGCTTGTTTGTCTAAATTTCTCCATAACCAAAATTCTACCTTTTTCCTTCATCTTAAAGCTTTCATCAAACAGTTTTCATGGCTCCATTGTTTAAACCTGATGCTGCTACATTAGGATTCAGGGATCAGCACAACATGATTGCATATCTTAAGGCTGATCATGATAATCATCCCCAATACACCAGAATGATTGAGTATCTCTTGGCGTCCAACTTAAGATATGCTTTAACTCATGCTCCTCTCATTCCTATCACGCACATCAAGTAGTTTTGGAACACTGCAAGTTCCGAAACACTTGATGAAGTGATTACATTATCTGGGACTGTTCATGGGACAAACTGGGTGGTTACTGAAGCACTTATTCATCAAGCTTTATAGCTTGATGATGCTGATGGTGTGACTAATCTTCCCATTGAACATATAGAGGAAGGACTTCGAGTCTTGGGCTATGATTTGCCCCTAGAGGGGTGTATTAATAAATATTCCAAAAAAAAATTTCCCCCAGCCTGGAAGTTCTTATTACATGTCCTCCTACAATGTCTTAGTCCCAAGTGTATATCTTTCAACGAAATCAACCGTTAATTTGGAAGTGCACTTGTCTGTATGGCCACTGGGCAAAAATATAATTTTTCTAACATGATTTTTGAGGGCATGTTGCACAACAAGGGTAGCAAGATGACACTTTCTTATCCTATGTGAGACCCCCAAAATCAGGCAAGGAAACACATAGACAGCAAAGGGGTTCCACGTCATGGTACAAAAAACAATGAAATATTGTTGACATAAAGTTGACGTAATAAAAACTTATACATTACATCACAAAAAGATCATAGTTTTTAAACAAAGGTCCCAGAGTTTTATAAGCGGAAATCTATTATTTAAACATCGTTTTGTAACATGTTGTTACCAAAAATATAGGATAAACTTCTGACAGCTTTTACCAAAACCAAACTTTAAAAAGTAACACAGAAATCTCCAAGCTGCGATAATATCCTGCGGGCTCCCATCCAAGCAAAGCTAAGTAATAATACCTGAGATTAAACATGTAAAATTGTCAACATAAAGTTGAGTGATATTCATAGGTTTAGCAGTAAAGGTGTGGAACACAAGCATTTATTTGTAAAACAAGAAATAGGGAAAATGGTTACGTACGATAACCATAGTCCGAAACCATTATTATTGCTATTTAGTTCATGAACCGAAGCTTAACTCAATGTAAGTTCCTCTAGTGAGTACTCAGCCTAAATACTCAAGTATAAACAAATGAAATGCGTCATGGTTAAACAACCGCAACATGGGACGGGGATTGTCAATCCCGATGGATCCACCCACAACATTCGCGCTTAGTAACACAAGTAAATTAACGGTTCATGATCAGGAGAGGAAACTTAAGGGCTATAACTAAAAGCAATAATAATAATGAAAATCTGTTGGAAATCATCAAGTTCTGGAAAGCATACAAGTTCTGGATAGCATACAAGTTCTGGATAGCATACAAGTTCTGGATAGCATACAGTTTTTAAATGAATGTGTTCCACCATGTAAAATCTCACCCCGCGTTTAGAAACAATGTATAAGTAGTAAAAAGGGTCTATGAACTCACCTTGTGCAAAGTGACGAGAATAGTGGAAATAAGACGACGAGAAGCCAAGTAAAATGTAAACGCAACCATAAAGCCAATCATCGCTAGAAGTAAACATAGGAGCTTGGTGGAATCATCAACCTACATGATTATTGATTCCTAATAATAAGTAAATATTGACGTAATTATATTACGACCTTGTATTTTATAATCCATGGTCTGTTATTAGTTAATAGTTACTTGTTCGACCAAAATATAAGTCTCATAAAGCTTATTATATAAACAAATTTAAATATTATATTTCAAAATGAATTTTTATATAAAATTGTACATACCACCACTATTATTTTCTGCTCATGAAATATTACCACTTTTATATATATATATATATATATATATATATATATATATATCTATATATATATATATATATATATATATATATATATATATATATATATATATATATATATTAAGTAATCATCAATTGATATCTTATAAATTATATTAGCCTTTATGACTCAAAGACACATATATGATTTTCTTTTGTTATTATAGTCAAATTTGTGTTTGACACATTTTGGTTGAAACAAACAAATTATATTTCTTGGCTAGACTGATAAACCATATGGCCAATTCCAAATGAACTCATAACGTTAAATAAAAATAATTTAATATTATTATTATTATTTTTAATCAGAATATAGTTTGTGTTATAAAAACTTTTGTAAATTGTAAGCCTTTGAATTGGAAGAATAAAAACCAAACTAAATACAAGACTAATCAAATTCTTCTATTAATTTACTTTACATTTTGAAAACGCAGTAACTAAGTTGATTATGAAGTGTATCTACAAAACATAATTTTTTTAATCATATTTCTTGTATTTAAATATCACTGTCTATATATACTAATGCGGTTAATCATTTTAGGAATAGTTATCTCACTATTGTTAAATTTCATGTCTCTCTAAATTTACCTCAAGACTTTTTTTTATTCGAACTAAACATATAAATTAGACAATTGATATATACCATTGACATAAAATAAAAAGATTATCATATTAGTGTCATAAAAAGAACGAAGGTGATCATGTAATTAAGATAAGAATCAAATAAAAAATCATATCTAATTATTGTTAGTAGACCAACTCAAGTTTATTTTTCATGATCCACACATACACTTATAATCCTCAACTTGTTTTTTTTTTTCAAGAAAATAAGTTAAAAGATTTTCTTTGCACCTTAAATGATATGTATATGCTTTATACATTGTTTGTAACGTTTTGTTTTGACACGTTGCAGTTAGATGAATCATATACTCATCTTATAGCCACGTATGACATGCATTTTTTTTAAAAAAAAATTTAACTTTTGTCTACAATATGAAAAGCGGGTATTATCGAGATCTGATATTTTTAAAGTTACACGATTTAAAAGATACGCGTTTAACACGAATAATAAACGCTCAATATAAAATAAAAGCATTGACATTTGGAAAACTTTAATATTTAGATATATAAAAGAGGGCTTATTATTTAATAAAAGTTAACGCGTCATATAAACGAATGACACTTAAAGGTTTATCACAAATTTACGAAGAATGTTCGTAAAACAATAAATTAAAATGACGACAAAAAAAAAAAAAATTTATGTCATGACGAGAATATTTACCGTCGATGACGGGCATAGATGCCGATAAATAATAAATGACAAGTATTCGGTACACTAAAGCCATAACTTTGCCGGTTAGTCGAGAATTCAATATTATTCGTCGAACGAATATGAAAGATAAAAGTCAAGTAATAAATATTAATCCAAATATTATAAATAAGATTAGACCTCGGTCTAAATATTGATTTTAAATTTCGGGTTACTACACTAAATAAATATGAAAAAAATAAAAATAATTAATTTAATTTTTTTTTAATAATTTCGAATAAAATATTATCAATGATCAGAAGAAAAATTAAAATATAATTTAATTAAAATTCTCGAGATCTCAGGATTTACGTATGAAAAAAAAATAAAGAGGAACAAGTAAAACATTGTAAAATCGAGAAGTACGAATAACAGAATAATTTAATTACCGGGAAAAATATGAGTTTTCACAGTCGGCCCCCCTAAAGGAACTCTGGTCCCCAGAGTTCCACTTGAGACGGAAGAAAATGCAAACAAATGGAGATACAAAGCTTAGAATTGATTCATTGCTTCCCAGGTAATTTGTGCACCACGTCGTACCTTAACAATTAGAATTCATTATGCTTCAGTTTCTTAACTCCTTTTCGAATAAATTTTCAAACTTGGATGAAAATAAATAACCTTTCAGTACGGAGAATTATCAAGAGATAGAATGAACACAAGAATTGCTTAAACGGACAAGGTGCGCTAAAGCGAGTTAAGACTGATAATCGACAAGGAATCGCAATTCGCGCAAACTGTAAAACATGAAAATTTACTTATTAGAACCATAGAGGGGAAATATGAAGTACATATAGGATTTGGTTTCACTGTTACGATTGGAGAAAATCAATTTCCAAATTATTTAGAATCATCAATAGAAGTATAAATTACATCGGTAATTTCATTAACTTGAAAGTAAAGTATGATACAATTAAATACTTTAAAAGATAAAGCTTGACATCCTTTTAAACACTAGTTATAAATCTATAAAAAAGGATGTATAGATCCGACATTAAACATGAAACGAGTATTTTGGTAATTTAAACATTTGATAAAATATATAAAACGTTCTTAAATTTTTTTAAATTTTTTAGAAATCCCTAAAGATGTTTAATGCATCAAATGAAAAACATGGGACATATTCGAATTTTTCAAAAGGTGACAAGATAGCAAACGAATATGAAACACATTGTAGTCAACAATTAGTATGCAAGCAATGACAGGAGGGAATAAAACGAAATTCGTACCGAGTTCTGAATGAACATGATAGAATAGATGCATTGATGGTAAGGACAATAAAAAACAAAAGATTTAGAAATGGTTAATTCACGAGTGTGGTTGGCGTCACCAACAACGGCTTATTAAGTTCTCGGTGGTCGATACATGATCAAAAGAGAAAAGCCACACAATAAATTTTTTTGAACCACAGGAAATTCTTAAGGAGTCACTTGGGAGTAATTCCAGTAGTATGAACAACATTAGCAATGAGAGGCGAAATTAATACGTGGTTCACACGAATGAACTTCTAAACAATAAGGTCTGACACACATCATGACAAATATAGGAAATTATTATCCATATCTAGTAATAAATCATTATTCGCGTCCGGATATGTTTCGAAGGTCTACCAAAATAGGTAGAGAAGGTCGATCGATGTAGAAGCATAACAACATTGAAACTTTCAAGCCTGGTATCAATGGTAAGAAATTAGACAAGTGGTAACGAGAATTATGTCACGAAGGAAGATCAGGTAACAAGTAAAACAAAGATCGTTGAGTAAAGAAATATGTGCTTGAGGCATGTACTTTGTTCAAGAAAAGATAAGGATTCAAATGTGTATGTCGCGAACTGGTGTTACACGCATAATATGTAAAAGTTTTCAAACTTTATTTTATCTAGCTTTTTAAGAAACACAAGGAAAAAGTTGGTTCTTGGCCAAATATTTAAGGTGACTACTATTTGGCGTTGCATGGCTTCTTCTAAATTAAGCATAGGTGATCAGGCCATGCATAATTTAGGACTAGCAATGCGATGCTCAGCTTCGTCCAATCAGTATTACATGTCATATTATTTATAATATGTATATAATGCCATTTGTAAAAACATGAATCAAAATATTTTATGAAACTTTTCGCCAATAAGTTACTGGCTAGATATTTAATTCAACAATTTTTTTTTTATTATTTTTTTTTTGGTTACAAGGGTTCTTTATAAGACCAATTGTTGAACAATTTGAAAATTACATCGTAAAATTAATATAAATTAATTTTATAATGTAGCATTCAATTATTTAAGAAAGCCCAAATGAAACCTTTTGTGAAATGATTCGCAAACAAGACAAGTTTGAGTTTACATGGTAACGTGATAATAGTTTACAAAGTAGCGAGTGGGTTACAAGAGGGAAATAAGGAGTAGTTCAATACAATCAATAAAAGGGTTACAAAGTAATAGGGTTTCGAGAGGTTTAGCCGGAATCGTCAAAAGTCCCGTGTCAAGAAGGATTACGAATGATGAAAATAAGAACTTCAACCTCGGTCCAAATCAGTGGTACGATAGATGCAAAGAAAGACAACTTAGAATGACAATTAAGTCATATATAAAAGAAAGATAGAGAAATCCATATGTGTGCACATCGTTATTTATTTGACATAAATATGCACTATTTTAACGTTTTCAATCGCAATCATTGTTTCATGGTTGTAAAATATCATTAGTTAAAGTTTTACGAGCTCACACGAACTCAAAAACGCCTAAAAACCCTATTTCAAAATTTCTACCAGCTTTGACTTTTTAGTAAACTTTTACCTTTTGGGATTGACCAAATCAATTGATTCACTAAATGATATTCTAAGACTCGAAGGCTAATGCAATTCGATATAAAACGATGTTTTGAACAACTTTCTAGTTTTACTAGAGACTTGAAACGGATAAAAAATGGACGAAAATGCCCTTGCATTTAAATCTGTCAACAAAATGATATTTTAGAACTACGCAGAAATAAGTTCTTAAATTTTACAATCCCAAATGAGCATAACTTGCTTGTTTTTTTAATGTTTACTGGTAAAATATTATGTCCTAAACGGACGTCTCAACAAGTAGAAATATATATTTTTATGTCTAAAGTTATAAAAATATTTTCTCGACACTGATAAATTTCCTGTAAAGTATCTGTACAAAGTATATTTTTTTGACACAGTTTGAAATTAAATCCAAATTTCATAATAACCTAGAATTAATGTACACACAAGACTTGTGGATTTCATATAGACGAAAAAGAATAAATTACGTAATTGATCATGTAAAGAAAACACAGTATAAAAATGGTTCAAGAATGCCAACGATAAACTAAGAATTCAAAAACGACACATGACATCCGTGTCTTAGATTTCGAGATGCAATGCTCTTGGCAGTGTGATTTTTTTCCAAAGTCACAAGACATATCGAGAGAGAATTCGAAGATTAACGGGTCACACTCCTGGAGCGAGGAGGTTAAATGAAAAGGGAGGATACAAGTTTATAGAAGTAGAATTGTATTTCAAACAATCGCACATAATAGAGGAGGAATTACAATACGACAATGGTGTTTCCAAGGTACAAACGAACGTTCAAATTCGAAGGCGAAACGTAGAATGATCAATTAAATAATATTTAGTTGATATACGAGTGTTGTGTAAAACGGTGACGTAAAGGCCAATCAAGGTTATGAAAACCCACGATATTATTAAACACGGATTCAAGGAATTCTTCGAGATGTGTGACTCACACGATGTCTTTTAGTCCTTTCGAAGACACATTGAGCTCAGCTACACAATGGTCTATAGACTAAACATTCAATTACGAATGGTCGGAAAACAATTTGGATATATAAATATATATCTTAAAAGAGTTAAACAATGAAGGTAACACACACGGTAGTAATATGAAAATCAAATGTTTCATCGAAAGCAACAGTTATTTAATCCCGAACAATGATATCACGGGAATAAACACAACATGTAAAAGAATGAGTCGAGAAAATAGGCAGTTCAAAATGAACGACTATATGAGGCCAGTCGCATTACACATAAACGAAATAACAATAGTACTCAGAAAAGTGAGTATGAAAAGTCGGCAGCATACGTGCTCCGACTACGAGTATGTAATATAATAACGATATAAAGTCATTGCAACAAGATCAATTCACAAGAACAAGAATTCAAGAAATGCAGTAAGAGCATATGTAGTCAAGTAATATCCAATGATAATTCATGAAACACAAAGGATTTTGAAAGAGATAGTAATTATCGTCATTAGGGTAATGTAATATTTCAAAATGTAATCAGGAGATGAAATACTACAACGATAATTAAAAGTAAATAATAAGGATTTGCGATTTACCCGCGCAGATATCGAACAACAATGGCAGATTCTGTGTTTGACACTTAGAAACATAAAATATTTGAACTTTCGGTTATAGACTAAGTTTTGAAAACGACTCAATTCCCTATAACCATCGCTCTGATACCAATCTGTGAGACCCCCAAAATCAGGCAAGGAAACACATAGACAGCAAAGGGGTTCCACGTCATGGTACAAAAAACAATGAAATATTGTTGACATAAAGTTGACGTAATAAAAACTTATACATTACATCACAAAAAGATCATAGTTTTTAAACAAAGGTCCCAGAGTTTTATAAGTGGAAATCTATTATTTAAACATCGTTTTGTAACATGTTGTTACCAAAAATATAGGATAAACTTCTGACAGCTTTTACCAAAACCAAACTTTAAAAAGTAACACAGAAATCTCCAAGCTGCGATAATATCCTGCGGGCTCCCATCCAAGCAAAGCTAAGTAATAATACCTGAGATTAAACATGTAAAATTGTCAACATAAAGTTGAGTGATATTCATAGGTTTAGCAGTAAAGATGTGGAACACAAGCATTTATTTGTAAAACAAGAAATAGGGAAAATGGTTACGTACGATAACCATAGTCCGAAACCATTATTATTGTTATTTAGTTCATGAACCGAAGCTTAACTCAATGTAAGTTCCTCTAGTGAGTACTCAGCCTAAATACTCAAGTATAAACAAATGAAATGCGTCATGGTTAAACAACCGCAACATGGGACGGGGATTGTCAATCCCGATGGATCCACCCACAACATTCGCGCTTAGTAACACAAGTAAATTAACGGTTCATGATCAGGAGAGGAAACTTAAGGGCTATAACTAAAAGCAATAATAATAATGAAAATCTGTTGGAAATCATCAAGTTCTGGAAAGCATACAAGTTCTGGATAGCATACAAGTTCTGGATAGCATACAAGTTCTGGATAGCATACAGTTTTTAAATGAATGTGTTCCACCATGTAAAATCTCACCTCGCGTTTAGAAACAATGTATAAGTAGTAAAAAGGGTCTATGAACTCACCTTGTGCAAAGTGACGAGAATAGTGGAAATAAGACGACGAGAAGCCAAGTAAAATGTAAACGCAACCATAAAGCCAATCATCGCTAGAAGTAAACATAGGAGCTTGGTGGAATCATCAACCTACATGATTATTGATTCCTAATAATAAGTAAATATTGACGTAATTATATTACGACCTTGTATTTTATAATCCATGGTCTGTTATTAGTTAATAGTTACTTGTTCGACCAAAATATAAGTCTCATAAAGCTTATTATATAAACAAATTTAAATATTATATTTCAAAATGAATTTTTATGTAAAATTGTACATACCACCACTATTATTTTCTGCTCATGAAATATTACCACTTATATATATATATATATATATATATATATATATATATATATATATATATATATATATATATATATATAGGGTGAGGTTATTTTCAGAACCAAATAAATGTACAGAACTGCGAGAACCACCTTTTTACTCTTAAAATGCACATGTATATATATCGGGTTAGTTTATTAGGTAGAAATACATGAATTTTCATTGTCGTAGGTCACTAAGAACATGTATGCACATGTAGTTGTTTTGTATGTATGATAACTATCTTTTCGTTGGATAATAAGAAAACACATGTGAACTTTTCATATCGCTCATCATACTCGGATATATAACCAACAAAACAACTATTAAATGTTAATTTAAACATAATAATGAAAATACATATGCATTGTTAAGAGTATTAAGGTGGTTCTCGCAGTTCTGTACATTTATTTGGTTCTGAAAATAACCTTTCACTATATATATATATATATATATATATATATATATATATATATATATATATATATATATATATATATATATATATATATATATATATATATATATATATATATATATATATATATATTAAGTAATCATCAATTGATATCTTATAAATTATATTAGCCTTTATGACTCAAAGACACATATATGATTTTCTTTTGTTATTATAGTCAAATTTGTGTTTGACACATTTTGGTTGAAACAAACAAATTATATTTCTTGGCTAGACTGATAAACCATATGGCCAATTCCAAATGAACTCATAACGTTAAATAAAAATAATTTAATATTATTATTATTATTTTTAATCAGAATATAGTTTGTGTTATAAAAACTTTTGTAAATTGTAAGCCTTTGAATTGGAAGAATAAAAACCAAACTAAATACAAGACTAATCAAATTCTTCTATTAATTTACTTTACATTTTGAAAACGCAGTAACTAAGTTGATTATGAAGTGTATCTACAAAACATAATTTTTTTAATCATATTTCTTGTATTTAAATATCACTGTCTATATATACTAATGCGGTTAATCATTTTAGGAATAGTTATCTCACTATTGTTAAATTTCATGTCTCTCTAAATTTACCTCAAGACTTTTTTTTTATTCGAACTAAACATATAAATTAGACAATTGATATATACCATTGACATAAAATAAAAAGATTATCATATTAGTGTCATAAAAAGAACGAAGGTGATCATGTAATTAAGATAAGAATCAAATAAAAAATCATATCTAATTATTGTTAGTAGACCAACTCAAGTTTATTTTTCATGATCCACACATACACTTATAATCCTCAACTTGTTTTTTTTTTCAAGAAAATAAGTTAAAAGATTTTCTTTGCACCTTAAATGATATGTATATGCTTTATACATTGTTTGTAACGTTTTGTTTTGACACGTTGCAGTTAGATGAATCATATACTCATCTTATAGCCACGTATGACATGCATTTTTTTTAAAAAAAAATTTAACTTTTGTCTACAATATGAAAAGCGGGTATTATCGAGATCCGATATTTTTAAAGTTACACGATTTAAAAGATACGCGTTTAACATGAATAATAAACGCTCAATATAAAATAAAAGCATTGACATTTGGAAAACTTTAATATTTAGATATATAAAAGAGGGCTTATTATTTAATAAAAGTTAACGCGTCATATAAACGAATGACACTTAAAGGTTTATCACAAATTTACGAAGAATGTTCGTAAAACAATAAATTAAAATGACGACAAAAAATTTTTTTTTATGTCATGACGAGAATATTTACCGTCGATGACGGGCATAGATGCCGATAAATAATAAATGACAAGTATTCGGTACACTAAAGCCATAACTTTGCCGGTTAGTCGAGAATTCAATATTATTCGTCGAACGAATATGAAAAATAAAAGTCAAGTAATAAATATTAATCCAAATATTATAAATAAGATTAGACCTCGGTCTAAATATTGATTTTAAATTTCGGGTTACTACACTAAATAAATATTAAAAAAATAAAAATAATTAATTTATTTTTTTTTTAATAATTTCGAATAAAATATTATCAATGATCAGAAGAAAAATTAAAATATAATTTAATTAAAATTCTCGAGATCTCAGGATTTACGTATGAAAAAAAAAAATAAAGAGGAACAAGTAAAACATTGTAAAATCGAGAAGTACGAATAACAGAATAATTTAATTACCGGGAAAAATATGAGTTCTCACATCCTAGGTTTTTACAGATGGTTTTTGATCTACAAAGATACTGTCGTAGAGATCATGACAACTTTTATAAGATCCCTACTCAAAAGTCAAAAATCTTTTTGTCCATGAACACTGCACCATTTAGGGATCTACCTTTGACCCCTCCTATGCTGGCTGTCATTGAAGCAGCCTTACACTCTCCCCCACTACAACAACAACCACCCATTAAACAACCTCCATATTCTCCTCACCATGAAGACATGAACATTAACCTTCAGCCGTCAGCCGCTGACACTCGTGTTTCAGCCGTTGACACAGTCATTACACCCGTTGTCACCTCTCAACCACATCCTTCACAAATTCCACATTCTACTTCATCTTCTGAACCCTTTGATTTTAGACTGGGGAAACGCCAAAGGACTGCTGGAGTGTTCTGTTCTAGTGGCCCTAGCCATGAAGCAGAGAGAACTTTGCTTGATGAATCTATATTGAGGAGTCAAATCCCAATTATTGAGGAGGGCAGTCTGCAACCATTAACAATTTTGGAATTGACGGCTATTTGAATTGGCTTGCAAAAGTCTAATGCAAAACTTGTACATAAAGTCACATAGCAAGGCCTTGAACTCAATCAGTTGAGGGAGAGGATTGTAGTCTTGGAGACTGCTGGTTCTAGGAAGAGGAAGGCTATGGTGATTTTCTCAGGAGATGATTCTTACAAAGAGGAGGAGGCACCTACTGAACCAGCAAATTTAAGTGATAAAGGGTCCCAAGAAGATTCATATGGGACAAAGGAGGTAGCTGAGGCGCTTGCAGGGTTGAAAGAAAAACAATATTTGGTTACTCCTATCAAACAGTCTTTTACAGAAATGATGTTACAAGTGAGTGGGATTGTAGCCGCTGACAAAGGCACTTCACACGCTGACACACATATTGCAGCCGCTGACAGATCTGTGATTGGTTTATCCCAACAACCTTTCATGATCAAAGAGATCTCCACTCAGGTAAAAGCTACTTTACCCTCTTTGAATCCATTGGATAAGGGTAAAGCAATATTGGTAGAGGAACAGGTTCCAAAGGATGCAGCCCAAATTGAGTATGATACTATGGTTGCTCATCAGCTACATGAGCAAAAAAAGAAAGGGCTTGAAAAGGGAAGCATTGAAGCTCAAAAACTTTCATCAGAATCTGAGAGTGATGAGACTGGTAATGATGATAAGAGTTCACACAACTCAACTGTTGATATGAGCAATCTGGTGGAATTGGAAAAGTTAGAGTATGGAGATGATGAGCTTGCAAGGGAAAAGCTCAAGGAATTGAAGAAACATGTTGATTTTGACATACCTCATGTTTTTTATATGTATTTTAGATGGGAGGAAGTCTATGCAGAAAATCCAGACATGACCTTAACAGGACAAATTTGGGGTTTGGAGATTCTATTGAGAGTTCAGAGTGACTACAAGGTTATTTTGAAGCACAGGGCAAAGAGAGTACTTTCTGAGAACAAGACAGCAAGAAGGGAGCTCTATTATATGCTTCTTAGGTATCATCAAACAGGGTGGACCTATGCAAAATTGAAGAAGCTTTCTTTTGATCAATTGGAGTAATTTTCTTATCCCATTTGGGAGTTTGTTTGTGAAGCAAACACATTTAGGATGTTGTCTGCAGAGAGTCAAGAAGAAATTAAGGAAGAGCTAAAGATCAAGAAGGTTTTGGTTGTGCCTAAGCCAGTGAAGAAAGGGTTTAAGTTGCAGTTTCCAACACTTGACCAATTGCACCCAACTAAATTAGTTTTAAAGAAGAATATGGTGCTTTCTCTATTGATGGCTTCTGATTTAGCTGTTGTTGTACCTTTGGATTTCAAGAATCCAATCATCAAATATAAAGAAGATTATGTGGGATTTTGGAAGATCACTAGGGCTGGTGATAAGGTACACACATTTACCTCTTTGGTGTCTTTGTTTGCTAGTATGGACAAGGAGGACATAGAAACTCTTTGGAGCTTGATGAAGGAGATGTATGAGGCTGAAGCTCCTTTATCTATGAATAGATTAAAGATATGTACAACATTTAGAAGAATGTTTGCCCATGATGCTGCTGATCCAGTATGGTTGGATCTAGTTGACTTAAGTGAGTTGAAGTGGCACTTGTATTCAGTTGCTAGTGCTTACCATCTAAGTACTACAAAGTTTGCAGAATACTTGTTGATAGATCATGAATATCCTCTATCACAAGAATTGTTGAAGAAGTTGGTCTGCACCAGGATTGAAGTTGATTACACCAGTGATGTTAGCATGGACTTTCTAAGGTTTATATATGCTCAAATTAAGGAGTAGGTTTTATTTGTAAGAATCCTCTCTTGTATTTTGTTTTATTCAGAAACTTGAATATTAGTATAAGTATCAAGTTTAGGGGAGGATTGTTGGGAATAAAAATAGTTAAGTCACTATGTCATTGACAAAGGGATTTTGAACGCTGACAAGAGTAATTGAGGCGCTAACATATTGGGCATTGACAAGACAAATCAAGGCGCTGACAAAGGAAATCCTAATTACAAGACAACTTCTTAGTCAACACGTTTTATATACTTAAGAAAGAGATGATCAACAATGTATTCTTTATGTTTATCTTTTCCTATAATATTTGATATGTAAATTATTGTTCAAGACTCCTTATGTTATAAAAGGAGGTCTTAGGGTTCAGTATTGATATACGTTCTTAACACTTTCATTGTACCTCATCGATTATCAATACAAGTGAAAGTTTGGTATACATTGTGTTTTGTTTTGTTCTTAGTTCTAAGTGTTAATTCCGCATAACACTTAGATTATCATAAACACAAAGTTTCTCTACGAGTTATACTTGATTTAATCTCGATAACACAAAGCTAAACCGATCTAAGTTTGGGATCATCATATGGATGATATGGAAAGTACTTGAACTCAAGAATTCGCTTTTCGTTGTTTTCGTAATGCTTGTTTTTAAATATTGTCGTAATCAAAACAAAGCGAGACCAAAAATGAAATTAACATTTTTAGGCATCATTTCATTAACAATCTCCTCCTTTTTAATTGCGGCAACATATAAACTCAATCATGTATAAAAGCAAGATTTTCGAAAGCAATTTTATTCCATTTCTCCCCGCTGTCGAAGCAAAATGGTAGCCAAAGTCTTTGGAGGAAAAAAGAAACAACTTTGCTAAAGCTCCCCCTTCGTGCTTACTCCCCCTTGCTTGGGGTATTAAGAGATCGAGCTATGGTGACAATCTACATATAAGGGTTAAAAAAAAAGAACACAAGAAAGAAAGATCCAAGATCCATAGATAAATCTTGTTGAACAACATGAAAAGATACAATGAAATAAAAGCCATACAAAGATGTATGAAACACAAGCCTAAAACTTAGCATAATTTTAATCCTAGTTACAGCAGAATTCTAAAATATGATTAAATTAGATGTCTTATTAATAAGCAAGGCACTTGCTTAATTAGAAGACGATGTAGTAGAGGAATTTGGTGGAGAAGGTTTGGTGATGTTCTTGTAGTCATAGTTAAGATGGGGCTTGACTAGAAGACATTTGATGTAATTCAACTTATTATAGATGTGAGACATGGTAACATGTTGATATTGACAACAATGATAATATGTTCCATGATCCATGACTTTATCATGTGATGGAGGAAAAACACAAAAGGGATGAAGTGGAAAAGAAGAGTTTCTCAAATCAATTTCTTTAGATGGAGAAGTGATTTGATTTAGTGTGTTCTTGGGTGAATTTGGGTTGAGAGAATTGTAGAAAATTATGGTGAATCAAGGATTTCATTTGGTGAGTAAGACATTTTTGCTTTGGTATAGAAGAGATGCAAAAATGTATGAGTTAAGTAGAGAAAGCACAAGATATTTTTGGGAATGGTAATGGTTTGAAACTAATATTCCAGAAATGTTAGAATACTTAGGGTGGTTCAGAAAATGAGGTTTGAGAAGACACGAAATAAAGGCTTCTAACTGCGGATCAATAAATATGATGGCGGTTCCTTATATTTAAGGAGTAGTGGATATTTAAGGATCCGTGGGTTTAGGGTGTGTTTGGGGGATGAAAGAATTTTTCTAATTCAGTAAATACTAATATTCTAGTCTAACTTATCTTAAAGTTATGCTAAAGAGCAAATAAAGACTAGAAAACACACAAGACACATCAAACACGACTTTGACCAAAAGACTTTTGTTTGAAAGTAAAAACAATGTTGGAGGTGCGATTATCTAGACACATAGTCATGACATATTCTCGATAATCCATGAGTCCTCCATAATTCAATGTTATTCTCTCTATGATTGCGTGACCCATAAAATTGCCCATGTATGTTTGTTAGTAATGGCAAGAACGTATGAAAAACGTCATGTATGTTTGTTAGCAATCGCAAGAACGTATGAAATATGTTTTTAGATTGAATTAACTATGCAAAAACATTTCTCGACTGTTGAGAAAAGAGTTTGAGGTGTTTTGAAATTAAGGAAGGAGGTTTTCAAAAACACTAGATTTTCCTTAGATTCTCAAAGACTCATAAAAGAAAATGACCAACAAACATTTAGCACCGTGGTTCCATAAATATGGTTGCGGTTCATTTCCTCGGTCGCGGTTAGATAGAGATAAAGAACCGTGGCCAGAGACCATGGTTTTGGACGAAAAACAAAGTAAAAATTTTGAAACCCAAAAAAATTTGACTAAAAAATAAAAGACTCAAAAGCAAAAAGACTCGAATAAGCATGCACAATCATGGAATATGTTCCATTAAACCTAGATCTAAGCGCAAATAATTGAAAGGTTCCATCTTAAGTGACTTAGTGAAGATATCGGCTTAGTTATCTACCTAGGGTACCTTCTCAATAGAAATGTTCCCCTTTTGAACATTATCCCTAAGATAATGGTGACGAATCTCTATGTGCTTAGTTCATAAATGTTGCACGAGATTCTTACTAAGGTCTATTGCACCCTTATTCTCACACATGATGGGAACATCATCGAGTGTAATCCCGTAATCAACAAGCGCTTGCTTCATCCATAGAGCTTGTTGATATGCTTTACCAATGCTCACATACTCGGCTTTCGTGGTGGATATGGAAAGATCGGTTTGTTTCTTAGAGAACGAAGAAGTTAAACAACAACCCATTTAGGTAAAAACACCGCTAGTGCTTTTCCGGTCCATATAGTCTCCCGCATGATCTGAGTCGACGTAAACTATGGTTTCTACGTCGGTCCCTTTGGGATACCATAATCCCAAATGTATAGTGCCTTTTGATATGAGTGAAATCTCATATCAATTATATCATATTTAACCCTAAAACACAAAGTAAAATACCAGATTTTAATGTGTAAAAGCAGTATTATGGGTATTCTTTGTTGTTTATGCTTGTGTAGGTAAAAAGATACAAATTTGATGCAAACATGGAAATCAAGGCATTTATGATGAAGAAAAGACAAATGAAGAACAAAGTCAAATCTGGTCAAAGTCAAAGTCAACAAGTCAAGGGTTCAATTCTGGTCAAGTATGAAGTCAAAGGGCTAAATATGACAAGTTATTGAAGTTGGAAGTTCAAGTTATAAAGCTGCAAACAAGAGGGACTTAAATTTCCATATTTGGAAAGTGATACAAGCTTGATCCGTGTGACTATCAAACCAGCCAATAAGAAGCCAGCATTTCATTACCTTGGATCGTTGACTGAGCTGCTTTAATGAGGAGAGAGGAGAACTTGTTATTAATGCATAGAATCTACACAGTGAAACGCACTAGTATTTCTCTTCCAATCACAAACAACCAACTCATTTACTTTTACTGTTCCACTGGATAATGATGCGAGTGAAGTTTATTAGACAAATAAGAGCATGACACGTCACCTCCTTCATTCCTAGAACATAGAGCTTGATTTAGACACTTTCAGAGAAAACACTTAACATGAAAAGTGATCGTCATCACTAGACGAACATAACCCAGCTAACCAATCAAGATGAAACTCCCTCAATTAAAAAGGCCCAAATCTATTCAAGAACAAGAATTCTCAATTGGGAAGATGAAGCCACGTGGCATTTTCTGGTTGGATGCAACACGTCATTGGACCTCCCCAGCACCTAATTTCACTCTATAAATAGACCTTATATCTCTCATTTTAAAAATGTAGCCTAGTGTATAAAAACATACACTTTCTCACTTTTCTCTCAATCTTGTTTCACATAGTTAGTTAACTCCTCTCAAGGTGTCTGACAAACACTTTGAGAGTTAGTTAGTTAGTTAATTCAGTTGTAACAACTTACTCGATTAATGAAATCCAGTTTTACCTAAATTCACTCTCATTATCATTTCACTTGCACTCTCCTACTATCCTACTATTACTGCTTTGATTCTGTTGTTCTTGAAAGAACAATGGAGTTGTTTTGATACTTTGGGAGCTTGTTAAAGAATTCAGATAGTTGCAGTTCATAGGCATAGCATAGCCATAGCCATTATCCTTTGATCAAAACTTATAGCAGGGGAAGATTGATGATGATGCTTGATTGGGTTGTAGCAGTGTAGATGAGTTGATTTGGTGTTGGTAGAGTTACAAGTGAGATCAACGCTCCACTTCTCCATCAAAGGAGCCTTCAATAAGTCCTTATAAGTCAATTCTTCAAAATTCCGCTAAAATCCTAGTTGCATGCTTAATTCTTGTTCCTTAGTGTAATAATACTTGCTATTGCCTGTTATGTGCTTCTTTTTAGATATCTGATATGTTTTGATTGGTTATTAGCTTTATCAGTTGGATTTGATAGTTCTTATTGCTTTTACTAGTGCTTATTCTGTTAACAAGTGTTTGGTAGTGATCATAGATCTATAACCAGTTGTTAAGAGTTGCTATTAGAAGTTAGTTTTCACTCACTAGCTGGTTACTAGTAAGTGTGCAACTTTTGGAGTCAAACTGATAGTCAAACAGGCAAATGGTCCTATAAAATCTTTGGGTCAGATTTCTTACCAAAAACATGCCTATTTCAATCTCATGCCCAATCTTTGATACTTAGAGTTAGGAAGTAATTCTTGTTTCTGAGTGGAGTTTATCATCCAAGCTTTTTAGTGAAATAGGGTAGACTATACAGTTCTCATTGATAAGCTAGAAATAAGCCATAGTTTAAGCCTTTGAGAAAATGCAAGTTTCTGTGAACATAGCTTAACAGAATTCTCATTCCCGCTTATTTCTTTCATAAAAGTAGTGATTTTCTTCCACAAATCAGTTACATAAGTTGGGAAAATAAGATTGGACCAAGGTCAAACTTGGTCAACGCTGGTCAACGCTTGGTCAACATAAGCCAAAATAGCTTATTTGATTTTCTGGCTTATTCTTTCGAGCTTTTTGAGATTTTCTTGGATAGGTCTTCCTTATTTGGCCTATAGATCATGTTTTGAACAAATCAGCTTTAGTGCTTATCTAAATAAGTTGTTCTATTAAAAGTGCTTATTCCAAAAAGTGCTTATTGAGCTTTTAGACCACTTTAGCTTAATTCTTTGATACTGACTAGGTGAATTTGGATTAAAAGCTTTTTAGAACTTGTTTCAGCTTATTTGGTGGACTAGAACTCTAGAACTAGCTTAATCAGTCCTTGTTGCCCGTTTTTGCTTAATCACTAGTTAATATTTCACTTTAGTCCCTAAAGATTAGGGAGTTTTTTAATCTGTTTCAAAATAGTTAAACTTTTTAGGTTTTGCAAGTTAGTCCTCATAATTAGTTCGTAGTTACATAATCAGTTTGGTAGTTTGGTAAGTTTGTTACAATTTGGTACAAGTTTGTTATACTTTCATTTTCAATCCTTTAAGTTTCTAAATTTACATTTTCAGTCCTTTTACTTTTATAAACTTTACATTTTGAGCAATTTACATTTTGTGCATTGATTACTTGTACATTTAGCATTAAATGTGGTATGTGCACTTTGTTTTAGCTAAGTACGGATACGTAGAGATCATATTTTTACATTTTTTACGTGCTTTGTGATAATTAGACCTAGATTACAAAAATTCTATAAAATCTAACACCAAAAACAATTAGTTAACTTTAATTCTATTGGACAATCAATTCGTATTGAGTCTAGAATTACAAACTAAAAAGACAAATATTACCTTTATTGTATCGGAAGATACGTTTAACCGCTTCAAGGTGAGAGGTTTTGGGAGCCTCTTGAAAGCGGGCATAAACACAAACACTAAACATTATATCGGGTTGACTTGCCGTTTGGTACAACAAACTACCAATCATACCCTTATATTTGGTGTTGTCTACCAACTCACAATCATCATCTACGGTGAGTTTAGTATCAGAGTCCATGAGAGTCTTCATAGGCTTAGAGACCTCTAATCTAAATTTCTTAAGCATTTTTTAACGTACTTAGATTGATTAAAGAAAATGCCATCGTCCATTTGCTTAATTTGAGTCCTAAGAAGAAGTTAAGTTCACTCATCATGCTCATTAAGGAACTCGTCATGCATGATTTTGGCAAATTCATCACACATAATTTGACAAGTTGAATCAAATATAATATCGTCGACATATATATGAACAATGATAAGGTGAGTTCCTTTTTTCTTGTAAAGAGCGTATTCTCTATCATTCCCATGGTATACTCATGTTTTACAAGAAACGCTTTAAGTCTATCATGCCAAGCTTTGGGTGCTTGTTTAATACCAAAAAGAGCTTTCTTAAGCTTGTAAACATGATCCGGTTTCTCAAAATCAATGAAGCCGGGAGGTTGAGCCACATATACCTCCTCATTGATCAAACCGTTAAGACATGCACTCTTTACATCCGTTTGCTGAAGCTTAAAGTCAAATGCACAAACATATGCTAAAATAATCCTAATAGACTCTAATCTTGCTACCGGTACATACATATCATCATAATCAATTCCTTCTTGTTTATTATGACCTTCAGCTACAAGTATAGCCTTGTTACGAGACACTACACCATTCTCATCTAGTTTATTTCAATAGACCCATTTGGTTCCTATGATGGTGGTATTTCTAGGTGAAGTAACAAGTTCTCAAACATCATTAGCAATGAGTTGATTCAATTCTTCTTCCATGGTGATGACCCAACTCTCGTCCATAAAATCTTCTTTAACATTCTTAGGTTCGATCAAAGAAATGAAGCAAAAAAAGTTACTTTGACTTTGGGCTTGAGATCTAAGGGTCCTTTGGTTAAGGTCGCCTATGACATTATCTAGGTTATGGTCCTTAGATTCATTAATATTTATTACCTTTTCAACATTAAGGTCTTCATCTCTTAGTTTTCTAACCTCTTTGGCTTTAACTATGTCTATTTCATCTAAGTCATCATCTACAAAATATGGTGTCTTAGATGAAGGAGGAGTTTCATCGAATGTCACGTTGAGTGATTTTTAGATTACGCCCAAGGTTCTATTAAGGACTATATAGGCTTTACTAGATTGAGAATACCCTAAAAAGATACATTCGTACGACTTTGGGTCGAACTTAGTAAGGTGATATTTGGTGTTGAGAATGAAGTACTTGCTTCCAAACACATTAAAATATTCTAATGAGGGTTTCTTACCTTTAAGAATCTTGTAAGGGGTTTTTTGTAAGAACCCGTACTTTCCCAGCATTATTTTATTCTTTTATTCGTGCTTCTTGAATTTTCCAACGTATTAAGTTTTCTTGTATTCTTATATGTAAATCCAGAGATCTTGATATTTTAATAAATTATACTTTTTAAGTATTTACTGATCATCGATATAAAATTATCTGGAATTATAAAATTTCTTATTTTATTTTTCCCACATTTATTTAAATTAAAGTTTTTGATTTAAAATCACTCGCGTGCATTTTACAACGAGTTTACTCAGAATCAATGTACAACGAGAATTCCTAGTGATCGCGATACCGACGGATGCCCAAAACTTTATATTTTTATTATCGATTGTTTCGATAATTTATAATTTCAACCATTTCGTTTTAATTACGTATTAAGTCGTGTCGGGAAAACCATATAACCATATTTATGATGCATCTTAACTTTTGAAAAGTATTTTTACGAAACCCGAGCCCCGTAAATATTTTTAATATTTACTAATAGACATTTTATACCCTTTAAACTATTAAATTGCTTTTAGGCCCAAAACTATTCAACAATTGAAATTTACACCCTAACCATACTATATAAACTAAATTTTTACAACTTTCTTCCATTTAACTTCATAAAAAAACACACACAAAATTTTACTCCACCCTCCTTCCTCCTCCATTTATGCCGCCACCTTCAACACCCTAAAACACCCCTCAAAAATTATTTTTAGCTTAAATGAATCAAACTCCCATGTTCCAAATCAAAAGATGATTCTATTTATACAAAAATTTCACACATGCATCAAATTTTCATGATTTTATGATTTTGTGGTTTGAAAGTGTTTTGATTATCATGCATGTGATGATCTTGGATAGATTATCTTGTTTTGATAATAAAAGGGTTTATTTTTTATCTTTTATTTTTGTTAAAATTTATATACAAGTGTTTTTAGGAGTGTTTGGTTGATGGGTATGATGGTAGAGTGATTCTAGATGTATGAGAATGGTTAGAATTGGTGGGAAGATGGATTTGGCATGATTTTCTAGAGTATATATTACATCAGTGGGTTTAGGCTGATTTTTCGTGGGTTTAAGATTTGTGATAGGCTGAGATTATTTGATTTTGTTGTAGAGATTTCCGAGACACTCGTTTTGGTATAAGATAGAGCTTTTAACACATTACGAGTCAAAAGTTATGCTAGTTTTAGTATTCGTGTACTGGGAGACGCAAATCGGCACAATCCGAAATTGTGGCTGATTTTGGGTCGACCCTCGGTGACTTTAGGCTTGGTTAGATAAATTCTACTACTGGTTTTCAAAGTTTATAAACCTAATATGATAAGTATATTAGTGGGTTTAAAAGGCGAATTGTCAAAATAGTACTTTTAAAGTGGTCTAAACGGTTTTTATAAAACAAGTGCACAATCTGTCCCAAATTTGGAGTCGAGTAAAGTGTCGAGCTGATTGGTTTTAAAGTGTGAACTTTGGCTCAAACTTTGTTGAGGTCTTATACAGGTTATAAGTGACCCTGACACCAATTTTCATCTAAATCAGACAAGTCTAGATAGGGTAGATCGGTGTGTAAATTCGGAGTGTACATGCTGACTAGTATTTTGGACACATAGTTCAATGCTCGTGTGGCGTGAGTTTGAGTATTCATTATTGGACATGGTGACTTACTCAAGAGCTTAGTCATTATATAACTGACTTAGCTACTGGTCCGAGTAAGGTAAAGGGATAGTTTGACTTGCGTTGACTTGGCGTCGTATGACGGGTCAATTTCAAGTATACAAGTGTTTAAACCAGTAGTGTTGAATTAATGGGATAGTGTGGATTTATTTGGTTAATGTCAATGGTTTTGAAATATGAATACTTTGAAAATATTTAAATTCTTATTATACTTGGTATACAATGACATTTGAGTTCGAGTCTTAACGCGCGCCTTATTGTGATAGGTTGCGGTTTTCGTGTTTCCCGGGCATCCATATCGTCGGTGATCGTCTCACTACCATTGTTTCTACTCAATTGCTGAGTACCGTGATTGACTTACCTCGTGGCTAAGGTGAGTTCATAGCCCCTTTTTACTTGTACATGTGTTAGGACCTTTGGAATAGTTATTTGTAATGGGTATACTAGGAGGTATGTAGTTCCTCCTGGTCCTAGTAGTAGTAGGAGCAAGTTGTGCTCCTGGTCTTATAGAAAGTCAAACTTTATTATTTAAAGATTATTCTGTTAGGATATGCATGAGATATGTTAGGAAAGGATATGCATATCAGTTTTACACGTTTTGGTTTAATGATGTATTAGAGTTTCCTTGTAGTATAAAAGGAACCTTAGGCAGAAGGGTTCAAGACACCTTCATCAAACATTGTTTTAGCTCATATTAATATTAGAAATCCTTAGTAAAGGATCAAGTCGTTATAGTTATTATGTTCTTCTTGTTCATAGTATTTGTATTCCGCACTTATACTATGTGATTTATATAGAGTCTCTCTGTGAATAGACTTGTGATTACAGAAGTCGTTCATCGTCCCTAACAGGCTGCAAGATCCACATCCAGTGGACCCAACAAGTGGTATCAGAGCCTGGGAGAGCCTCTGTACAAGAAGAATCAATTTCTCTTATTACTAACATCTTTGTTTAATTATGTCTGCCTCAAGTTCTACTCAAACAGGAGAAGATAGAACCCCTAAAACACAGCAACCTCAGCAGATCATTGCTACGATTTACAACACAAATGGTAAGTTTCCTCTTATGAAAAAGGATGAGTATGATAGCTGGGAAATGAAGATGGAATGCTGGATCAACAACACTGATCAAGATCTTTGGAAGATTATTCTGAATGGAAACAGCAAGAAGTCTACTGGAAGAGACAAGAATGGTAGTATTATTCTTCTTGAGCCTAAAACTCATGAAGAAATAACAGCTGTTCAGAAGGAGATCAAAGCAAAAACTATTTTGCTTCAGTCTCTACCTGATGATCACATGGGTGACTTTTATCATCTGGACTATGCTAGAGAAATCTGGAATGGAATAAAAGCAAGGTTTGGTGGGAATGAGGAGTCAAAGAAAATGCGAAGATCCATGCTGAGAGATGAATTCACAGACTTCAAGATCTCAGAAACTGAAGGTATCCATCAAGGGTATGACAGGTTCCAAAAGATACTGAGCCAGTTAAATCAAATATGGTCAAAACCTGACAATGGAGATATCAATGCAAGGTTTCTTAGAGCCTTACCCTACTTATGGAATCAGGTGGTAATCTCTCTCAAAGCAAAAGGTGGGTTTGACTATCTTAATTTTGATGATTTGTTTCATAAGCTCAAAACCTTTGAGCCTCATGTGAGGGGATACTCAAGTGATTCTTTTCCTACTCCTGATAACTCTGCCTTTGTGAGTTCTATGGGATCTAGTCCCATGCTTATGCTAGTAGCCCAAGCAATACTGTGTCTTCTCAGCATACTTTTCAGCATACTTCTACTCCTGAACCAAAATCCAAGTCTGGTAGCATGGTAGAAGCTGTTCTTCACTCTTTTGTTGCTGACGTTGATCCTCAACAGCAACTTGCTTTTGATGACTTCAAACAGGTTGATAAACTTGACCTGGATGAAATGGATCTCAAATGGCAGATGGCCATGCTCACTCTTAGGGTTCACAAGTTTGAGAAGAAAGCTGGTAGAAAGTTTAACTACAACCCAAGAGAGCCAGCAAGGTTTGACAGAAGAAAGGTTAGATGCTATAACTGCCAGCAGTAAGGTCACTTTGTTAGGGAATGCTGTAACAAGCATGACCAGGAGAAGAGCAAGTATTCTGCTTTCAAGATTCAGGAGGTAAAGGATGACAAGAAGGCTTTAGTATCTGTTGACTCTATGGTCAACTGTAGTGATCATCAGATTGCTGCCCTGGAAACAGCTGAACCTTCTACTGACGTGTTTGCAATGATTGCTGGGAATCTGTCTGATGCCATGGAAGCAGAAGAGTTTGCTCTTATGGGCATCTCACCTCAGGTACACCATGTCCTCTTGGTTGTCATGATAAATATTCAGAATTTTTGTCTCAATATAATGACTTAAATGAACATAATGATAAGTATTTTTTAGAGGTTCAAGCATATAAGAATTCTTTAAAAACTTTGGAACAACAAAAGAGGTGGCTTCAAGATACTCAACGAGAGTATGAGGATAAAATTAGAATTCTGAACATTGATTTAGAAAACACAACAAATATGCTTAAATACACTGAAAAGGTGAAAGATGACAGTATCAAAGATAAACAAGACATGAAAGAAAAATTAGATGCTACACTTTTAAGATTTGAAAAATGGCAAAAGGCACCTAAGAATCTTTCAAAATTAATTGATAGTAGTATGTCTGGTAGGACTAAAAGAGGGTTAGGATTTGATAAATATATTGATTCAGAAGATGTGTTTGATTTATCTTTTACAAGTGTCTTTTATCCTGACAAGGAGGAAGAGGGAACACCTAGCTACAATAGGTTTAAACCAGCTGCAGCAGTGCATGCTGTCCCTCTACCTCTTACAGGAACTTTCATGCCCATTACTAGGCATAATGACTTGGATGGATCACAGATGCATGAGTCCCCATAAAGTTCTACTAATACTAATGACTTTGTCTCTTGTACTTTCAGTGACAAAGCCAGTAACTCTGCATCATGTGGTTCAAGTGAAGAGTCGAGACCTACAAGCTCCAAGCCAAATGACCATGCTGCTACTAGTGCTAGGAAGATTGAAGAGAGAGTTGCTTCTACTTCAGCTGTGTCTAGTTCTAGTTTATTGAGTCCTAGGAATAATGTTTCTCCTAGAATTGTGTGTAATAAAGTTAGCAGTATGAAACAATGTCATTCTAATAAAAGGTCGTTTAAAAAATGTTTTGTTTGTGGGATTGAATTTCATTTGATTAAAGATTGTGATTTTTATGACCAACATCCTTCTGTTTATTAAGCTTTTCTTGCTCCTGGTCCACCAGGAGTTGCTCCATATTCTTCTAGAAGACTAAACCCATGTGCCCAATCTTTTTCTTCTTCTAGAGGGACCTCTCCATTAGCTTCTGATCATTGGAGAAACACTGGATTATTACCAAATAGACCAACCAGCAACTATTTTCAGAACTTTAATCCGAATTATGCATTTAATTTAGACCAAATATATTTTGGGTTGGGAAATCTGGGTACTGCTGTTAAGCCCTCAACAGGTTGCTCTTGGTCAAACAATAACACCCGTATGATGAATAGGCAACCTAAGAACAACAGTGGATCTCATCAATCTTCTTGGCTATCTACTAAAGATCCACATGGCAGGCTCAAACCTGAAAAGGTTTGGGTCCCCTTAAGATACTAACTTTTGCATATATCTTTTCTTGTTGTTGTAGGTTACTTCATACCAAGATCCTACTCTTGGAATTATTGATAGTGGATGCTCTAGGAGCATGACAAGAAATAAAAGTTTTCTATATAACTTTGTACCATTTCAAGGCGGAAAGGTCTATTTTGGAGGTGGTGAAGGAAGGATCACTGGCAAAGGAACAATTTAGACGCCTAATCTTAACTTTGAGCAGGTCTATTATGTGGAAGCACTTCAACACTTCAACTTGATATCTGTCTCTCAGATTTGTGACAAGAAGCAGTTTGTCCTCTTTACGGATATTGATGCACTAGTGTTATCCAAAGACTTTAAACTCCTAGATGACTCACAGGTTCTACTCAGAATCCCTAGAAGACACAACCTCTATAGTATCAAGTTGAATGAAGTCAATCCTACTGGTCAACTAGCATGTTTGGTTGCTAAAGCCTCAGAAGATGAAGCCACTAAATGGCACAGAAGGATGGGACATGTGAACTTCAAGACCATTCACAAATCAGCAAATCTAAACTTGGTCTCTGGTTTACCTCCCAAAACTTTCAGAAATGACATCAATTGCCTTGCATGCAGCAAAGGCAAACAACATAAAGCATCCTTCAAGGCCATTACTGCTCTCAGCCTTATAACTGAACCATTGCAGCTACTACACATGAATTTATTTGGTCCTACCTCCATTAGGAGCATTGATCACAAACAATTCTGCCTTGTGGTAACTGATGGGTATAGCAGGTTCACGTGGGTTTTCTTCATGGCTGCTAAGAGTGAGACCTACTCAATTCTTAAGGACTTTATTACACTAATTGAGAATCAGTTGTCCAAGAAGGTTAAAGGTATCCGATTTGATAATGGAACAGAATTAAAAAATGTAGACCTCATAGCACTTTGTAATTCTAAAGGAATCAAAAGAGATTATAGTGCAGAAAGAACTCCTCAACAGAATGGCGTGGCAGAAAGAAAGAACAGGACTCTAATAGAAGCTGCGAGAACAATGCTTACCGATTCCAAGCTTCCAACCATGTTCTGGACAGAAGCTATCAATACTGCAAATTATGTCTTGAATAGAGTTTCTATTACTAATCCTCACAAGAAGACTCCCTATGAGCTACTCACAGCTAAAGTACCTAACATTGCTCATTTGAAGCCATTTGGGTGTCCTGTCACCATTCTGAATACTAGTGACTATTTGGGGAAATTTGATGGCAAGGCAGATGAAGGATACATAGTGGGATATTCAGCTCATTCTCGAGCTTATCGTGTCTACAATCTCTAAGCCAAACGAGTAATTGAAACTATTAATCTCAGGTATTTTGAGGAGAAGTCGAACATACAAGGCAAGGGTCCTGAATGGTATTTTGATCTTGATTATCTTAGTGATTCATTGGGATATTTTCGTTTCAAAACTAACCATGATACAGGTCAACAAGTTTTTGCAACTTATAGTACAGGTGCTCATTCTAGTTTTTAGACTTAGATGAGGATGATGATATTTTTGTTGTTCCATCTTATTCCACCACCATCTCTCCTAATGCCAATAATACTCCTAGTGATGCTACTCCATCAGACATTTTGGACTCACAAGGAGCTCTTGACACATTGCTCAAGCAACAACAAGATGCTACTACAGCAGCTGATCAAGGTGGTTTTGAGTTTCCTTTGAGTACATCTGCTGACAAAGCTACTCCTAGTACTCCAAATGTTACTTCTAGTGCTAGTTTAACACCTATTGGTAGTCCGGTTAGTGATCCCACTTCCTCTACTAGATTCTCTGGTCCTTCTGACCTGGGAAACTATCAAAAGAAGTCTTCCACTAAGCTGGATGATATTCATAAGCAACCAATAGATGGCATTTTCGACTCTGCTTCATATGATGATGACTTTGTTGGGGATCTTAATAACTTGGCACCAGAAGTGGATGTAGCTTCTAATCAAGTTCTGCAGTCTCACAAAGACCATCCTACTACTTAAATCATTGGAGATCCTGGTTCTATTGTCAAGACTCGCATAATGCATAACAAAGCAACGTCTGATCATCATGCTCTTGTGAGCTATATTGAGGACCAAAAGCGTAATAATCATACGGACTTTCAACACTGCTTGTTTGCTTGTTTTCTTTCACAGGTGGAACCTAGATCAGTATCTGATGCTCTTGAGGATAAAAGTTGGGTGGAGGCTATGCAGGAGGAGATGCAACAGTTCTTGTTTCAGAATGTTTGGATCCTTGTTGACTTGCCAGATGGAAAGACAGCAATTGGTACCAAATGGATTCTCAAAAACAAGAAGGATGCAAGGGGTATTGTGGTGAGAAATAAGGTAAGGTTGGTTGCACAAGGTCACACACAACTTGAAGGCATTGACTATACTGAATTTTTTGCTCCTGTTGCTAGGATTGAGGCCATTCGTCTGTTTTTGGCTTTTGCTTCTTATGTGGGCTTTACGGTTTTTCAGATGGATGTCAAGAGTGCATTTTTCTATGGCAAGATTGATGAGGAAGTTTATGTCACTCAACCTAAGGGCTTTGTGGATCCATTTCATCCCAAGAAAGTTTACAAGGTGGTCAAAGCTCTCTATGGACTTCATCAGGCTCCTAAAGCTTGGTATGAGCGTTTTTCCACTTTCTTGTTGAAACATGGCTATAGAAGAGATTGACAAAACACTATTTCTTAAGAGGAATACCAAGGACATTATACTAGTTCAAGTGTATGTGGACGATATTATCTTTGGTTCTACAAAGAAGGAATGGTGTGATGAGTTTGAACAACTGATGAAGGGCGAATTTCAGATGAGTGCTATGGGAGAGCTTACATTTTTCCTTGGTCTTCAAGTCAAGCAACAGTCGGATGGAATCTTCATAAGTCAAGATAAATATGTTCATGAGATCCTTCAGAAGTTTGATATGGATCCTCTTAGACCAGCAGCAACACCTTATAAAGTCACTAAAGTCAAACTCAAGAATGAGCCAGATCCTCCGGTAAATGTTCACATGTACAGATCAATGATTGGCTCACTCATGTATTTGGATGCATCACGTCCGAATATTATGTTTGCAGTAAGTGCTTGTTCTAGACATCAGGTGGCTCCAACTGTTTCTAACTTGAATGCAGTCAAGAAAATTTCCAAGTACAACAAGGCTCAACCCAAGCTAGGCTTGCGGTATCCTAGAGAATCACCTTTTGTCCTTGAAGCCTATAGTGATAGTGACTATGCAGGTACTAATAATGACATAAAGTCTACTACTGGTGGTTTTCAGTTTTTGGGTCGAAGACTTATCTCATGGCAATGTAAGAAACAGACAATAGTAGCTGAATACGTAGCTGCTGCTAGTTGTGGACAAGTCTTGTGGATACAAAATCAGATGCTTGATTATGGGTTCAATTTCATGAACACCAAAATTTTCATTGATAATCAAAGCACTATATGCATTGTGAAGAATCCTGTTTTTCATCAACGTACAAAACATATTGAAATTAGGCACCACTTTATTAGAGATGCCAATGAGAAGAAGTTGATACAGGTTCTTAAGGTTCATACGGATGAAAATGTTGCTGATTTATTGACTAAAGCCTTTGATGGTCCTCGGTTCAACCACTTGGTGGTTCACATTGGAATGGTCAATCCTTGAGACCTAGGATTGAGGGGAGGCTAAGCCTAAGGGGAGGCTTAGTGTACATACTTACTTGCACAGACTAACATATTGGTAGTTTCTAACAACATAGTTTATAGGTTTTTGCGGTGTGTGCTACTTCTAGTGGAGGATTTTGGTCACTTCTGGTGGTAGTCTTCATCTTCTAGTGGATATAAATCCTTCCTTGTCATTGATGGTTGGCTTCTAGTCTTGGTTTGGGTCACTGTTCACTTTGTTGACTTTCATTGACCACATTGTGCTTCTAGTGTTGACCCTTATGCGTTTTGACTTTTAGTCAACGCAAGTTACTTCTGGTGAATATCCTATTATTTCACTTTGGTAACTGGGATTTGAAAATAAAGTTAATAGGGGCAAGTGGTTACTTTTGCATTAACTGCCTAATTTGAAAGAGCAACCCACATTATTAGGGGTCAATGAATAGTTACAAGACCATTATTTATGGTCAAATACCCCCCTTGACTCATTCATCCCAACCATAACACACATACACGCTCCTACTCTTTCAATCTCTAATCAATCATCTTCCATCACTTCCAGTCATCATCCATGGCTGCTCTGCTATACAAACCAGATCACAATAAGATGGCTTATCTGGGAGATGGTCCTAAACGTGCCGAGTTCACAGACATCATCGAATTTTTTGAGGCTTCTAACCTCAGGTATGCTTTTCCTGTTTGCCCGACTGTCTATGATAGTGTCATTCGTCAGATTTGGGCCACTGCCCATCTTGTGGATGTTTTGGGACGCCCACTTGAACTCCATACTACCATAGATGTACGTTCTTATATGGTTTCTGAAGCTTCTATTAGGCGTGCTCTTCATCTTCAGGATGAAGGTGGTGTTGTTTCCATCCCCAATTCTGAGGTTTTAGATGGGATGGCTGATCTTGGTTATAACTATGGGGGGAAGTTTAACTTCCAAAAGAATCGGTTTACCCCCCAATGGAAGCTTCTAGTGCACTTTTTGATTCACTGCTTAAGCCCAAAGTCTGGGAGTTGGGATGCATTTCCCATTCCTTTGGCTATTGGTTTGATCTACATAGCACAGGGTCGTGTGTTTAATTTTTCTTGCTACTTGTTTGATGGGATGGTTTGCAATCTTAGTAGTACTGGATCTAGGAAGAAATTTTTAATGTATCCTAGGTTCTTGCAGCAGATACTGATGTGCATACCTCGTGATAGGGAGGAGTATGAGACCCCCAAGCTTAGTTCTAAAGTTTATTCCAATATGGCACTTGGGTTTAAGGGGGCTTGGAGGCCTCTTACTGATGCTATGCTGGGCCTTGCCCAAGGTCCTCCTAATGTTATTCCTCCGGCTGCTGAAGTCGAGGAGGAACTTCCATTAGGAGGTGATCCTATGGAGGAGGAGCATCCTGCTAGTGGTGAGCCTCATATGGTGGTGGAAGAGCCAGCTAAGGAAGTGGTGGTTGAAATGCCATCCAATTCCAAGGCTTCCCCCTCTTCTCTGCCACATAAGTCCCCATTTGTGGATACTCTCCCTTCTAGTCCAGCACCACATTCTGCTGAGAAGCCGTCTAGTTCTCGTGCTTATAATGCTGACCCCTTTATTGCTTCTGGTTCCAATGAAGCTTTCCCTGATCCAAGTCCTCTTGGTGGGGCAGCGGAGGAACCTGCTACACTCACTTCTTTGCTTGATCTCATGCACATGTACTATGCAAGGATTGTTTCTTTGGAAACAGATCTGAATCAGCATCACAAGCTTACCAGGGAATTTGTCCTTCCCATGGCGGACATGATTAAGGCTTTGGAGACGCAGCAGAGGAGACGAAAGAAGCACGTTGTTCATTCTGATTCTGATGAAGATTTTGAGGATCTTGCAGAGGATGCGTTGACTTTGTTGGCAAAGGCTGCTTTTGCTGATAAGCCGTATGCTGATTTACCTGTTCCTCCTAGTCCATCAAGCATCCCTACTGCTGCTGCTTGTCCTAGCCCAATGGAGGATATTGCTGGTTCTTCTGCTGGTCCAACTGCTGGGCCGTCTCATGATCCTAAGGGGAAAGCCCCTATGACTGATGCACCCTCACCTCCAAGGAAGCGTACTCGTAGACAACTTGAGGAAGACCGGTTAGGGGAGAAGGCTGCACAACGATTGCAGGCGGAGATTGATCACGCTGCTGGGGCTGAGGAAGAAGCTCTTGAACAGCAGAGGCGTGAACAGTTGCAGCATGATGCCATGCATTGGGACGATAATGATTGGATGTGGGTGCTTACTATTCTTACATCTGATTACTCGCAGTTTGCTGATCTTTTGGGTGCTGATGTGAATGAACAAAATTATATCCCCCGAGCAATGGCATTAATGCGCAAACAACAATTGTCTCTTGCTGCTCAACTCTGTGAAAAGCGTCGAAACAGACCTTTGTCAAGAACCGAGGAGAGGAAGTTAATGCAGCGGTATGCCAAATATCAGTCGGCTGCTCACTTCACTGTTGGTTGGACTTAGGATCGGGTTAGGGGATTGTCTTTTGACGAGCTTAAGGATCTGTACCAGAGAATGATCAAGCGTCAAAACACACCGGTTCCTGAGTGCTTCATCTATCGACCTCCTCCACGAGTGGTTCCCACTTCTCAACCTGCTGTTCCTCATGGTTCTTCATCTTGTGTTCCTCCTGTTTCTACTGGTTTACCATCTGTCGCTGCTACTTCTGCTGCTGGTCCTACACCCACACCTTCGGTTGTTCCTCCTACTTCATCTTCGGTTCCTACCACCACCACCAATGCTTCTACTACCACCCCTACTACCCCTGCTATGGAGCAATCCTTACCACCAGTGACTGAATCACACCCTACCTCTTCTACTGGTACAGCCACCTTTGATCCTTTGGTTGGTCAAGGTTTTGATTCTACTCATACTGATATTCCTGCTACTGGGAAGGTAATGGTTGAACCTTATTCTGGTGTTTCTGTACCTCGTCGTTCCATTCGTAAGAAGAAGGCTAGACGTGGTAAGTCTGTTCCTTTTGAGAAGCGTGCTCCTGAAAACCTTATTGATTCAGCTTCGGACAGTGACACAGAGTTGCCAATGGGTACGAGTTTTATTATTGATTGGACGGTTAAGCCATCCACGAGTGTTGTTGGTACATTCACCCATAGGATTTCCATCAGTGATGGTTATGTTTGTTATGAATCGGGTCTGCAAGGTGTTTTGACTTGGGCGGATCGTCGGGATCTTATGTCGTTGTATGGGTTTGTGGATGCTGGTATTCCTAAATCTCCTAGTGAGGTGGCCAACTGGCCTGGTCTGATAATGTGGGGTGACTTGAAGATGATGCTTGACTCTCCTCCTGATGCTCCCCATTCTGGTGTCTGGAAAGACCAGCCACAATGGGTAATCAAGAGATGGAAGCTTTATGCTGGCTGTGGGGTTCATATCTTGGAGTTGGAGTCTGGTGCAATTGTGTTCATGCTCACGGATATGGAATATCCTTTGATGATTGCTACTATGGAGGCCATGCTGGCATGTCATTTGCAAATATCCAATGCCCCTTCAGGGAATGAGATTTCCATGGCTACTACTTTGGTGGAAGGGATCCAAGCTCGGTTGCAAGCTGACAAGGTTGCAGTGTTTGGTATGTGATGGGTATGTTTTTCTGTTTTTGTGTTTATACTGACATTCTTTTCACCAATCTTTACAGTGATTGGTGACTTACATTATAGTTAAAAAAAACATACTTTTTATATAATATCTGCTTATACTTTAAACAAATGATGGATTTCACACTTGTACATAATATAATATATGCTTATACTTTTCCATCATAAATTGGTTTCCATTTGATTGTTTCACACTTGTGCTGGTTTGGAGTTACATCTGGTGTTGGACCTGGTCCACACAACAAATGATGCTCAACTCACCATGTCTCACAGACAAGAAAGAGTTGATTCACCATGAGGGTACGGCTCTGGTGTGATAGTCAAATCCGTTGATGGTTTCCAGATTACCCAAAACTGGATGGTTTTCACTTGCCATGGTCCTAGACTGAAAAGTGGCTAATCCAAGGGGGTACGACTCTTGGTATAGATTTTATCAAATCCGTTGATAGCTATAATAGCTTGCTCAAAGCTATAGGGTTTTCAGCTCACCGATGCTTAATTACTAAGAGTTGGCGAGTCCAGAAGGATACGACTTCTGGTAAAGACATATCAAATCCGTTGACGGCTGTGATGGTTTGCCTAAAATCATCAGGGTACCCCCACTCACCATTGATTCACGTTCTAAGAGTTAGACTGGGTTTTGGTCTCCCAGGGTGATGCTTATTCAACCATAAAGACTGGCTAGCCCAAGAGCGAGCAGCTACTTGGTAAAGGCTCATAAAATCTGCTCATGTTACTATGAAGATTCAACAGGATGCAGATTTGTTTCAAGCTTTCAAGAAGCTTCTAGGTGTTCTTTGTTGGAGCAGTCTTTCTGTTCTTTATGCTGATGGTTATGATGCTGCTGTTTCTTTTGCTGTTCCAATCCTCAAGCTATGTTGCACGATTTACCAAGAAACTTGAACTCAACAGGTCAAATTCAAGTTTAGGAGAGGATTGTTAGGACCTTTGGAATAGTTATTTGTAATAGGTAGACTAGGAGGTATGTAGTTCCTCCTGGTCCTAGTAGTAGTAGGAGCAAGTCGTGCTCCTGGTCTTATAGAAAGTCAAACTTTATTATTTAAAGATTATTCTGTTAAGATATGCATGAGATATGTTAGGAAAGGATATGCATATCAGTTTTACACGTTTTGGTTTAATGATGTATTAGGGTTTCCTTGTAGTATAAAAGGAACCTTAAGCAGAAGGGTTCAAGATACCTTCATCAAACATTGTTTTAGCTCATATTAATATTAGAAATCCTTAGTAAAGGATCAAGTCGTTATAGTTATTATGTTCTTCTTGTTCATAGTATTTGTATTCCGCACTTATACTGTGTGATTTATATAGAGTCTCTTTGTGAATAGACTTGTGATTACAGAAGTCGTTCACCGTCCCTAACAGGCTGCATGATCCACATCTAGTGGACCCAACAACATGGTTTCTAAAAACGGGGTGAGATTTTACATGGTGGAACACAACCATTTAAAAACTGTATGCTATCCAGAACTTATATGCTATCCAGAACTTATATGCTATCCAGAACTTGTATGCTATCCAGAACGTGTATGCTTTCCAGATTTTCGATATTATAATTGCTTTTTAGTCTAGCCTTGAGTTTCCTCTCCTGGTGATGAACCGTTAATTAATCCTGCTACCAAGCGCGAATGTTGTGGGTGGATCCATCGGGATTGACTATCCCCGTCCCGATTACCTTGACACACTAATATTTGTTTACACTTGAGTATTTAGGCTGAGTACTCCCTGGAGGAACTTACATTGAGTTAAGCTTCGGTTCATGAACTGAACTGCAATAATAATAGTATCGGACTATGGTTGACGTATATAACCATTTCCCCTACTACGTGTTTACAAATGAATGCTTGTGTTCCACGCCTTTACTGCTAAACCTATGAATATCACTCAACTTTATGTTGATGATTTTACATGTTTAATCTCAGGTATTATTACTTAGCTTTGCTTGGATGGGAGCCCGCAGGATATTATCGTAGCTTGGAGATTTCTGTGATGCTTTTAAAAGACTGTTTTTAGTAAAAACTGTCAGAAGTTTATTCTATCTTTTTGGCAACAATATGTTATAAATCATGATGAAATAATAGATTTTCCACTTATAAAACTCTGGGACCTTTGTAGTAAAACTTTGATCTTTTATGATGTAATGTACATGCTTTTATTACGTCAGCTTTGTGTCAACTATAATTCATTGTTTCTTGTACTATGACGTGTTACCCCCTCGTTGCCTAGTTGTTCCATGTCAGATTTAGGGAGGTCTCACAGATTAGTATCAGAGCGATGGTTATAGGGAACTGAGTCGTTTTCAAAAAAAACTTAGTCTATAACCGATAGTTCAAATATTTTATTGTTTTTAAGTGTCAGACACAGAATCTGCCATGGTTGTTCGATATCTGTGCGGGTAACTCTCTAATCCTTATTATTTACTTTTAATTATCATTGTAGTATTTCTTCTCCTGATTACATGTTGAAATATTACATTACCCAAACGACGATAATTACTCGTCTTTTCAAAGCCTTGTGCTTCATAAATTTTCATTGAATACTTGATTACATATGCTCTTACTACATATCTTGAATTCTTGTTTTTGTGAACTGATCTTGTTACAATGATTTTATATTGTCATGACGTTACATACTTGTATTCAGAGCGCGTATGCTACCGACTTTTCATACTCACTTTTCTGAGTACTACTGCTATCTTGTTTATGCATGATACGACTGACCTCATATATTCGTTCGTTTTGAACCGTCAGTTTTTCTCGACTCACTGTTACATGTTGTGCATACTCTCGTGATACCATTGTTCGGGACTGAAGAACTGTTGCTGTCAATGAAACTTCTGATTTTCATTTTACTACCCTGTTGATATGTGTGTAAACACACATCTTTTCTACCACTTAATTACAATAATAACCGGACCAAAACGTGTATTTTATGTCTTTTATGTCAGAATTATGCGTGGTTTGTGTTTTTGTTGTGATTTAGGACGAAAAGGTGAAAAGTGGAGAAAACACGGGAATTCACGGGCATTTACGGACTTTTATTGAAGAAAAAGATGAAAGACGAAGTCAAGAAGTCAAGAGTGCAAAAAGAACGGAAGTCCAAGACCAATTCTGAAGATTTATCGAAGAAAAAGTCAAAAGACGGAAGTTTATCAAAAGCCGAAGAATTCAAGTCTATTTTATTGAAGAATTTAAAGACGAGTTCAAAGAAATCCCAAGCCAAAAAGTCCTTAAAGTCCAAGTTTAAAGAAGATTAGAAGAATAAAGGACTAATGATGCAATTAATGAAGATTATAAGAAGGAGGGACTTAATCTCGCAATTAAGAAGAAATGAAGGAGGGGAGGAAGCTTCCTTAATCCTCCCCTATAAATAGTCATTAGTTGTTAAACATTTTCTTTGTTGGCTAATAGTGACAATTAGTCTTCCATTTTCTTTACCTTGCACCTTTAATTTTATGCACATTTAAATACTTGTCCAATTTAAATACCTTGTCTTGCACCTTAAATTCCTTTAATTTCAAGTAAGTTTCCATTTAATTCTTGTCAATCTTTATTTTATCTTGTTAAATCTCCTATCTACCTTTCTTGATCTTTGATTTTTATGTTTATGTTTGTGTTCATGTTCATGTTCTTATTTTGATCAAGTGGGTTTTTGATTATTGTGTTTAAAGTTGTTAGATTTCTTGATATTAATTGTTTGTTTATGTTTAACTGTTGATTCGTTTATTAGTTTAATTAAATCTTTGTGTTGATTTTGGTTAAATATGGGATATATCTCTTGTTTCTGTGATTCCCTTGTTCTTCGGGGTGTTTGTTTGTGTTTCTGTATTCCCAGGAAACTTCCGAACCAAGAGAAGAGGAGTGTTCATTTGGAAGTCAAAAAGTTCCGACTCAGCTAGTGCTCATTCGGAAGTCTCAAACTTCCGGACGAAAACTTCCGGATCAAGGTGAAGTTCCGGATCAACAAGTGCTCATTCGGAAGTCTCAAAAGTTCCGGGTCAGCACATTCATTCGGAACTTTAGAAGTTCCGAACGAAACTTCCGAACGAACTTCAGAACGAAGTTCCGAACGAAACTTCCGAACGAAGTTCCGAACAAAGGATAAGTTCCGAATCAGTGGAAATCTTCCGAACAAAGTTCCGGACGAAATCTTCCGAACGAAGGGAAAGTTCCGAATCAGCCAAAACTTCCGAGTCAAAACTGTTTCATTCGGAACTCAAAAAGTTCCGAGTCAAGCTAGTTCATTCGGAAGTTTTGAACTTCCGAATCAAGGTTTTTCTGTCAGGTTCTTTTTGTTTTATCTTTGTAATTTCTTTTATTTTCAAGCTTAATTTTTCCCGCCTTTATTTTAATTGCACTTTAAGTTTATTTGCCTTAGTTAAATTTTAGCCTTGCCTTAGTTTAAGTTTTAGTTGCGTTTTAAGATTGCCTTAGTTAGATTTAAGTTTACGTCGTTTACTTTTAGTGCCCTTTAATTTCAGTCACGTTTTAAATACTTGCACCATTTATTTTAATTAGACTTAGATTTACTTTAACGCACTTTTACTTTAAAGTTTTGCACATTAATTTAAAAACAACCAAAAATATTTGTTTCACCAAAGAACGACTGAGTCACATAGAGAACCTAGATCAATTCGATTAGACATCGAGAACAACGAACTTTCAACTAGCAAAATATTAATATTAAAATGGCGCTGCTGCCGGCTCTTTTCGTAAAGATTAACGGTTTTCTGTGAGAGACGCGTTGCTTTTTGCAAGATCCGTTCACTTGTGAGCGTTATTTTTCTTGCATAAAAAATTCAAAAAACCATAAAAATTAGAAAATTGATAAAAACCCATAAAAATTAAAAAATTTCAAAAATCCAAAAACATTTTATCTTTATTGTGTATATATATTGTCTTTGTGTTTGGTTTCCTTTTCTTTTGTCTTTGTAGGTGCATGCGTACTAGATCTTCTAATTATCAAGAGCCCGAGCCTCAAGAAGATTTAGCTATGTCAGGTGTAAACAACAATAATCCACCGCACCCTAATAATAACAACAATGTTCTTCCACAGCCCGATCTTCGGACCATGGAGGAGCTTTGTCAACCTACAATGTTTGGACGAGGAGGACCGATTGCGCCGATGCAAATCAACGCTCCTGAGTTTTCGTTGAAGCGCCACATGATTCAGAAAGTACAAACAAACCCATTTCGTGGATTGCCTGATGATGATGCCAACAAACACCTCGACAAGTTCATTACAATCACCCAAAGCATGAAGTTGGCCGGTGCCACAATGGATGAACTTCACCTACAACTCTTTCCACATACCTTATTACATCATGCCGAGAAATGGTTTGATCGTCTCCCGAAGAATTCTATTCACACTTGGGATGACATGACTCAACGCTTTTTGTCGCGCTACTTTCCACCATCCATGGTCACAAGCCTTCGCAATCAAATCAGCGGTTTCATGCAAGACCCTGATGAATCTCTTTTTGATGCTTGGGAGCGATATAATGTCTTGATCGATAGATGTCCAAACCACAACATGCTCCCTGTGACCTTAATAGATACTTTCTACAACGGATTGACTTTTCGAGATCGTGACACGATTAATGCAGCCGCCGGTGGCACATTCATGAAAAGGAGACCCGAGGAGTGTAGAGAGCTAATTGAGAACATGACTACTCACCACAAAAACTGGGATTCCTCTGCCTCTTCTAGGAACAACCCGAGAGTCAATGTTTCCTCTACCTCAGCAAACCCTGAGATGACCGAACTCACCCGCATGATGACTGAAATGAGCAAAAGTATTACGCTTCTCGCTTCAAACCAACAACAACAACAAGTTAAAGCGGTTGCTAATCCTTGTGAAACATGTGGCGGTCCTCACTCATACACCGATTGTCCTTCTACACAAGGAAATCCGGAAAATGTGTATGCTGCTTACGGTAATTATTCACCGGAAAATTACCAAGCTCGACCTCAAGGGGATAGAAATCTGCTGAGCTACCGTTCCAACAACTACCTTTCACCCGGTTTTTCTCCTCAAAACCAAAACCCCGCCAACAACTACAATAGAAGCAATCAAATCCCACCAAGAGCTTCTAATCCTTATCACCCACCCGCTCAACAAACCCCACCCATAACCACCGATGTTGAAGCCACAATGAGAACCCAAGGTGAGTAAATCAAGAATCTACAAAGCCAAATTATCAATCTTAGAGGAGATATCACGAAGCAAGGAAATGAGATTAGAACCGAGGTTCGTGATAATATTCAATCCTCCTTCAGCACTCAAACGACTGAACTAAAGAATCTGTTGGCTAGTTTCTTGCCCGCCGCTCAACCTTCTACTTCAAGTTCTCTACCTTCAAACACCGTCACTAATCCGCGAGCCAATGTAAGTGCTATTACTACTCGTAGTGGAGTCACCATCGTAGGACCACCAATCCTGCCCCCATCATCTACACCTCCTCCACCACCATGTATTCCTACTCCTCCTACACCTAGTATTAGTACACCATTACCGTCTCCGCCTCGTAATGACGATGTCTCTCGGAAGGATCCTTCAACATCTCAACCTTTACCAACTACACCTTCACCTTCCACCTATAAACCCAAAATCCCATACCCTTCTCGCTTAGGCAAGACCAACGATCTAACAAAGGAGGACTCTCAAGTGACAAAATATATCAATATGATTTCTCAAATGGGCTTCAGCATTAGTTTTCTTGAAGCACTTGTCCACATGCCCAAATTTGTTAACGCATTTAAGGAATTGCTTAACAAGAAGGAGAAGCTGATTGAACTCGCCAACACACGCTTAAATGAAAACTGCTCTGCAGTTATTCTTAAAGAACTTCCAGAAAAGCTTGGAGATCTCGGTCGTTTTGTGTTGCCTTGCGTGTTCAACAAAACTGAAGAATTTACTGCCCTTGCTGATCTCGGGGCTAGTATAAATTTGATGCCACTGAGTGTTTGGAAAACACTATCATTACCCGACCTCACTCCAATAAAGATGACTCTTGAACTTGCAAATCGCACTCTCGCTTACCCTGTTGGTATAGCCGAAGACGTGTTCATTAAAGTTGGCGCATTTACTTTCCCGGTCGATTTTGTCGTAGTTGATTATGAAATGGACCCTCGTATTCCTTTAATACTTGGTCGGCCATTCTTGAGAACCGGACGTGCTTTAGTGGATGTTGCCGAAGGTGAGTTAATCTTAAGAGTCGGGAATGATTCAAAAATTTTCAAAATGGGGAAGCTTACAGGCAAATACTATGGACGAGAATCAGTGAATATGATTAATGTGCTCGATGACTTTACCGTCTATGACAATCCTCTATTCGATTCTTCCATCGATAATCCACTCATTGACGATGATGTGGATGATTCTCGCTCCACTTTGGAAGCTTCTCCCATTTATGATTCTCCACCGGTCTTTGATGCTTATGATGATGATGATTCTAGCTCAGACTCGGATGATTTTGATTATACTTCTGAGTATCCCGAGCTGCCCACTTTCGATGATTTTGATGAGGCTGATACTCTCTCGAGCGATTCTTCACATGATGAAGATCCTCCGCCATCACTCGATCCTACTTTGGACGATTACTCATTTGAGGAAGACTTCTCTGAATTTCTCAACACTTACTTCCCTCATGAGAGTGATGCTCCTCCTTTGGACTTTGAAGATTATCGCCTTGATCCTACTTTGGATTTGAAGAGCATTTTGTCAAAGGAGAAGAAACCGATCGACACCGAAATCCGTTGCACGTATGATTTGACACCTCTTTGTCCCACTTCGGAGGACGAGGTTGTGCTTCTTTGCGGATCTTCTTCACACTCGGCTGAGCCTGAGTGCTATTTTCCCCTAATGGAAAAGGTGTTCGACCCCGGTATTGAAGTCTTTAAGCCATCTCAGTATCCACCTGATGAAATAAAAGGAAATATATTTGGAACTTATGCAAATCTGCTTGCACTTCACCCTTGCTTCCACCGTGCTCCATCACTGCTTAAGGGAACCTTGCCTACTCTTCTTTGGCTTGCCTTGTTCGCCTTAAGCTTGTGTTATTTGCTCGATGAAAACTACGTCTTCGATCCTGGTGGATATGTTTCATGCTTCTTCCGTTGATGATCAAGGTTGAGTCAGGCTCACGACTCGGTTAACAAAAACCAAGCGCTTCTTGGGAGGCAACCCATGCATCTATCTTTTCGCTTTCTTTATCATAAGTGTAGGGGGAGACCCTGTGGTTTGCTTTCCTCTCCTCACTTCTTAATCAGGGATTCGAGCTTCAACGATCCACTCTTGATGATTCTTGACGATCCGTGACTCCGTGTTCTACATTTTCCCGGTTCTATCCTAAACTCTTTTCGATTCACTATTTTATATTTTCTCAATATTAAAATAGGAATCTCTTTAGTTGTCTTTTCCCTAGCGAGATTTAAACAACGTGCACAATGTCCTAAGTGTAGGGGAGTTTACTCCCACATGCTTAAACATTGAGGACAATGTTTATCTTAAGTGTAGGGGGGACTTCTATCGAAGTTAAGTGGTCTTTTCCTTGTATTTGTCCTCATTTTAACCGGAAAATCAATTTTTCGACATTTTTCAAAATTTTTGATCTATTTTGGCCTATTAGTTTTTACCTTTGTATAGTTATTTTCTTTCTTTGCTAGAATAAATGTTTAATAAGTGGTTTTAATTTTTAAACGTTGTGAATCTTTTGACTCAATCCGAGTTTACTTATCTAAGTTTGCTCTAGCTAGTACCCTTAACGTGTTTAAGTCGAGTTTTGCTAGGCTTTTATATAGGGAGCTATAAAACGCGAAAGTCTTAACTCTCACGGGTTAAGAACAAGAACTTTTCGCAAGTTCCTATAATTGATCCTAGAGAGTCGTTTATCAAGGGAACTTTAAAACGCGAATTCTAAACTGGAAAAAGTCTAAGAATTTGCAAGATCCTATAGGCGACTCGAAAACCCAAAACTTTGATTTAATAGGCTAAGCATCCACGAGTCTCATTACTTGAGATTTTAAACTGTGGAGAACGAGAGATGATAGAGCCAATTATAAGTTTGGTATTCTTTCGTGAATTTATGTGAGTTAATTATAAGCCTATTCTCCCATCGCTTGCTAATAAATTTATCTGCTAATAAATAAGGTTGTACGATTTGAAAAGTTACTTAGCTTCTAGCCCAAGATCGTTTAAAAGTTGCTCGGTATGGATTAGAGTTCATCGCCAAGGCATAACTTATTGAAGCGGGATGCGAAGATTGGCGAGTCCGAAAAGGCCCTAACAAGGCATGAGGGCTATATTTTGTTGCTAAAGATCCAAAGTGATGTGAAGAATCATTTATCAAAAATCAATATGAAGGATCGAGACACACGACGAAAAGCAAATACTCCCCAAAAGTCATGGAGAAGTGTATCCGAAAAGACCCTAACAAGGTATGAGGATAAATAGATCCAAGTCATAAAAGGAGGCGGATCGTTGTATATCAAAGTCCAACATAAAGATTGGAGAAAAATGAAGAAGTCGTGGTCCAAGTGTGAATCTCTCAAAACTTCAAGTGAAGAAATTCCTATTATGAAGAGAAGGCCATTATTTCATGAACGTCTCTCAAGGTTTGAAGTATGAAGTCGCTGCCAAATATCGGTCCGAGAAAGGTCTCAAATCGCGAAACGAGTTATGCCAAGATATGAACTATATGAGGTCCCGAGAAGCAGCTTTAAAAGATTTTGTCCTTTAGCTAACTATTGATTAAATCGTTCACTTTATTTTCAGACTTAATAACTATCGAAATAAGTCAAAAATGCATCCTCGTGATCATTCAAGACAATAATAAAATATAAGAGATACACCTAGGAATAAGGGAGTCTAAGTGAATAATTGGCCCACATGAGTTCGTGTTAGTTTACTAACTTATAATAACAATGATATCGTTTTTAAGCTTGGTTTGGAGAAAGTGAAAACTTGAGGATGATGATTGTTCATAACATTTCCAAAAACCCGAGGTATGCTTTTGATTTCTTTATTTTGTATATTTTTAATTTTCTATCTCTTTAATAAAGGCCACTATGGATTGATTATGATGAAAAGTGTAAACGTGCTTTGTAACTAATGCATTGCATGAGGACATTGCAATGGTCAAGTGTAGGGGATTTGATATGTGTGTAAACACACATCTTTTCTACCACTTAATTACAATAATAACCGGACCAAAACGTGTATTTTATGTCTTTTATGTCGGAATTATGCGTGGTTTGTGTTTTTGTTGTGATTTAGCACGAAAAGGTGAAAAGTGGAGAAAACACGGGAATTCACGGGAATTTACGGACTTTTATTGAAAAAAAAGATGAAAGACGAAGTCAAGAAGTCAAGAGTGCAAAAAGAACGGAACTCCAAGACCAATTCTGGAGATTTATCGAAGAAAAAGTCAAAAGACGGAAGTTTATCAAAAGCCGAAGAATTCAAGTCTATTTTATTAAAGAATTTAAAGACGAGTTCAAAGAAATCCCAAGCCAAAAAGTCCTTAAAGTCCAAGTTTAAAGAAGATTAGAAGAATAAAGGACTAATGATGCAATTAATGAAGATTAAAAGAAGGAGGGACTTAATCTCGCAATTAAGAAGAAATGAAGGAGGGGAGGAAGCTTCCTTAATCCTCCCCTATAAATAGTCATTAGTTGTTAAACATTTTCTTTGTTGGCTAATAGTGACAATTAGTCTTCCATTTTCTTTACTTTGCACCTTTAATTTTATGCACATTTAAATACTTGTCCAATTTAAATACCTTGTCTTGCACCTTAAATTCCTTTAATTTCAAGTAAGTTTCCATTTAATTCTTGTCAATCTTTATTTTATCTTGTTAAATCTCCTATCTACCTTTCTTGATCTTTGATTTTTATGTTTATGTTTGTGTTCATGTTCATGTTCTTATTTTGATCATGTGGGTTTTTGATTATTGTGCTTAAAGTTGTTAGATTTCTTGATATTAATTGTTTGTTTATGTTTAACTGTTGATTCGTTATTAGTTTAATTAAATCTTTGTGTTGATTTTTGTTAAATCTGTGATATATCTCTTGTTTCTGTGATTCCCTTGTTCTTCGGGGTGTTTGTTTGTGTTTCTGTATTCCCAGGAAACTTCCGAACCAAGAGAAGAGGAGTGTTCATTCGGAAGTCAAAAAGTTCCGACTCAGCTAGTGCTCATTCGGAAGTCTCAAACTTCCGGACGAAAACTTCCGGATCAAGGTGAAGTTCCGGATCAACAAGTGCTCATTCGGAAGTCTCAAAAGTTCCGGGTCAGCACATTCATTCGGAACTTTAGAAGTTCTGAACGAAACTTCCGAACGAACTTCCGAACAAAGTTCCGAACGAAACTTCCGAACGAAACTTCCAACGAAGGATAAGTTCCGAATCAGTGGAAATCTTCCGAACAAAGTTCCGGACGAAATCTTCCGAACGAAGGGAAAGTTCCGAATCAGCCAAAACTTCCGAGTCAAAACTGTTTCATTCGGAACTCAAAAAGTTCCGAGTCAAGCTAGTTCATTCGGAAGTTTTGAACTTCCGAATCAAGGTTTTTCTGTCAGGTTCTTTTTGTTTTATCTTTGTAATTTCTTTTATTTTCAAGCTTAATTTTTCCTGCCTTTATTTTAATTGCACTTTAAGTTTATTTGCCTTAGTTAAATTTTAGCCTTGCCTTAGTTTAAGTTTTAGTTGCGTTTTAAGATTGCCTTAGTTAGATTTAAGTTTGCGTCGTTTACTTTTAGTGCCCTTTAATTTCAGTCACGTTTTAAATACTTGCACCATTTATTTTAATTAGACTTAGATTTACTTTAACGCACTTTTACTTTAAAGTTTTGCACATTTATATAAAAACAACCAAAAATATTTGTTTCACCAAAGAACGACTGAGTCACATAGAGAACCTAGATCAATTCGATTAGACATCGAGAACAACGAACTTTCAACTAGCAAAATATTAATATTACCTGTGCGTTACCTTTATTGTTTAAATTCTTTTAAAATATCTATTTAGATATCTAAATTGCTTCCGACCATTTGTGATTGGATGTCTTGAAAAATAGTCTATCGACCATTGTGTAGCTCAATGTGTCTCCCATAAAGACTAAAGGACATCGTGTGAGTCATACATCTCGAGACATCCATTGAATCAGTACTGAATAATATCGTGAGTTCTCGCAACCTTGATTGACCTTTACGTCAACATTTTTACACGACACTTGTACCTCGATTACATTTTATTTCATTGACCATACTACGTTTCGATTTCGAATTACAACGTCCGTTGTACCTTGAAAACATGATCGTCATTTATTATGTGGTGACTGTTTGGAATACAATTCTACATCTATGAACTTGTATCCTCCCCTTTTCATTAAGCCTCCTCGCTCCAGGATTGCGACCTGTTAATGTTCCAATTCTTTCTCGGTATGTCTTGTGATTTTGGAAAATCACACTGCCAAGGGACCTTACTGCATTGCATCTTGAAATCAAAGACATAAATGTCATGCGTCGTTTTTGAGTTCTTATATTTTCGTTGGTATTCTTGAACCATTTCTATATTGTGTTTTCTTTGCATGATTAATTATACTGTTTATTCTCTTTCGCCTTTATCGAATCAACAAGTCTTGTGTGTACATTAATTTTGGGGTATTATGAAATTGGATTTAATTTCAAGCTGTGTCGAAAAATATACTTTGTACAGAAACTTTATAGGAAATTTATCAGTGTCGAGAAAACATTTTTATAACTTTAGACATAAAAATATATATTCTGCTTGTTGAGACATCCGTTTAAGACATAAAATTCGACCCGAAAATCTTAAAAACGAGCAAGTTATGCTCATTTGGGATTGTAAAATTTAAGAACTTATTTCTGCGCAATTCTAAAATATCATTTTGTTGATAGATTTAATGCAACGGTATTTCGTCCGTTTTTAATCCATTTCAAGTCTGGTGTAAAACTAGAAAGTTGTTCAAAACGCCGTTTTACATCAAATTGCTTTAGACTTGAGTCTTAAAAATGTCGTTTAATTAGTCAAATGGTCTGGTCAAACCCAAAAGTCAAACTTAAAAGTCAAAACTAATAGAATTTAAAAATATGGATTGAAGCACTTTTGAGTTCTTTGGAGCTCGTAAAACTTTAACTAATGATATTTTTTAAACTAAAAACATTGATTGCATTTTAAAACGTTTAAAAATAGTAACCTTGAGCTCGGTCATACATAAATCTTGAACTTTTAGGAACAAAGTGATTTGATAAACTGATGCTCTACTTTCTTAGAAGTGTATTTTTGTCAAATAAATTACGATGTGCACACCAACGGATTCCTTTATCCTTTCTTTTATATATGACTTATTTGTCATTCTATATTGTCTTTCTTTGCTTCTATCGTACCACTGATTTGGACCGAGGTTGAATTTCTTGCTTTCACATCATTCATTATCATTCTTGACACGTGTCTTATGGCGATTCCGACTAAACCTTTTGAAACCTTATCACCTTGTAACAATTTCATTGATTGTCTTGAACTACTATTTATTATCCTCATGTAACCCACTTGCTATTTTAAATGTTACCATATAAACTCAAACTGGTTTTGTTTGCGAATCATTTTACAAACGGATTCACTTGGGCTTTCTTTAAATACTTGAATAATATATTTTCACAAATTGTTCTACTTTGATCCTATAAATAATTCTTATAACAATAAAATGGTTGATTTAAATATCTAGCTGATAACTTAGTGTCGAAAAGTTTCATAAATTATCTTGATGATTGCTTTTACAAATGGCATTATATGTATATTTTAAATCATATGATATGTAATAGTGGTTTGACGAAGCTGAGCATCGCATTGCTAGTCCTAAATTGTGCATGGCCTGATCACCTATGCTTAATTTAGAAGGAGTCATGCGAGGCCAAATAGTAGTCACCATAAATATTTGACCAAAAATCAATTTTTTAATTATGTTCCTTAAAAAGTTAGATAAAATAAAGTTTTGAAAACTTTTACATCTTATGCGAGTAGCAACAGTTTGCAACATACACATATGAACCCTTATCTTTTCTTGAACAAAATACATTCCTCATGCACATATTTCCTTACTCAATGATATCTGATTTACTTGTTTCCTCACCTTCCTTTAGGAGATAATTCTCGTTACCGCTTGCCTAATTTCTTACCATTGTTATCAGACTCGAAAGTTTCAATGTTTTTATGCTTATTCATTGATCGACCTTCTCTATCTCTTTTGGTAGACCTTCGAAATATCTCTGGATGCGAATAGTGAGTTATGACTGGATGTGACCAATGATTTCGTGTATCCGTCATTATGTGTGTTAGACTTCATCGTCTTAAAATTCATTTGTGTGAACCACGTATTGATTTCGCCTCTCATTTCTAATGATGTTCATTTTGCTGGAATTACTCTCAAGTGACTTCTTAAGAATTTTCTTTGATTCAAAAAGTTGTGTGACTTTGCTCTTTCGATCATGTATCGACCATCGAGAACTTAATAAGCCGTTGTTGGTGACACCAACTGCACTCAAGAAGTGATGACTTGCTATAATCCTTTGTTTCTTATTATTTTTATTATCGACGCGTCTATTTTATCATGTTTGTTAAGAATTGATACGACTTTCATTTTATTCACTTGTGTTAATGCTCGCATACAAATTTGTGACCTTTATATGTCTCATATTCGTTGTTGTCTTGTCACCTTTTGAAAACCAGAATATGTCAAGCTGTATTTTTTTAAAGTAAATGATTTTATCATATTTTATTTTCAATATAATGAAATTATTAAATTAATTTATAATTTCTAGAAATGATTTTAAATAAGATGGAAAATCTGATTTTCTCTAATGGTAACAATAAACTTGAGTTATTAACAGTAAATTCATGCAGTAATCCAAAAGTTCTTAAGCCGATCAAGATAACTATTTTGGAACTGTTCTACTTTTGCTTTGTAAATCCTGATCAAGAAAAAGATATAGCAACAGCTTACTCACTAAATATAGATAGTTTGATTTAAACCACTACACCTTGTAAAATTTTCTTTTAATCAAGAAAATATTTAAAACTAAGTTTTAAAGTAATACCAAAATCCTAGAAAACTGATTGTGACAGCTTGTATTTTAAATGATCATATGTAATTCATTTTTCCCTTCTATTTCTCTTGTAACTAGATTGTTACGTTTTAAGATTTTCATGTTTTACAGTTTGCGCGGGTTGCGATTCGTTGTTAATTATCAATCTTGATTAATCTTAACGCACTTTGTCCGTTTAAGCGTTTCTTGTGTTCATTCTATCTTTTGATATTTCTCTGTACTGAAAGGTCATTATTCTAATCCGAGTTTGAAAATTTATCCGAAAAGGAGCTAAGAAACTGAAGCGTAGTGAGTTCTAGTTATGAAGATTCGCCGTGGTGCAGAAATTACCTGGGAAGCAACGAATTTGTTCTACACTTTGTACCTCCTCTTGTTTTCATCTTCTACTGTTTCCAAGAGAACTCTGAGGGACCAGATTTCCTTTAGGGGGGAAGACTGTAAGAACCCGTACTTTCCCATCATTATTTTATTCTTTTATTCGTGCTTCTTGAATTTTTCAACGTATTACGTTTTCTTGTATTCTTATATGTAAATCCTGAGATCTTGATATTTTAATAAATTATACTTCTTAAGTATTTATGATCATCGATAATAAATTATCTGGAATTATAAAATTTCTTATTTCATTTTTCCCACATTTATTTAAATCAAAGTTTTTGATTTAAAATCACCCGCGTGCATTTTACAACGAGTTTACTCCAAATTAATGTACAACGAGAATTCTTAGTGATCGCGATACCGACGGATGCCCAAAACTTTACATTTTTATTATCCATTGTTTCGATAATTTATAATTTCAACGATTTCGTTTTAATTATGTATTATGTCGTGTCGGGAAAACCATATAATCATATTTATGATGCATCTTAACTTTTGAAAAGTATTTTTACGAAACCCGAGCCCCGTAAATATTTTCAATATTTACTAATAGACATTTTATACCCTTTAAACTATTAAATTGCTTTTAGGCCCAAAACTATTCAACAATTGCAATTTACACCCTAACCATACTATATAAACTAAATTTTTACAACTTTCTTCCATTTAACTTCATAAAAAACACACAAACAAAATTTTTACTCCACCCTCCTTCCTCCTCCATTTATGCCGCCACCTTCAACACCCCAAAACACCCCTCAAAATTTATTTTAGCTTAAATGAATCAAACTCCCATGTTCCAAATCAAAAAATGATTCTATCTATACAAAAATTTCACACATGCATCAAGTTTTCATGATTTTATGATTTTGTGGTTTGAAAGTGTTTTATGTGATGATCTTGGATATATTATCTTGTTTTGATCATAAAAAGGTTTATTTTTTATCTTTAATTTTTGTTAATATTTATATATAAGTTTTCTAGGAGTGTTTGGTTGATGGGTATGATGGTAGAGTGATTCTAGAGGTATGGGAATGGTTAGAATTGGTGGGAAAATTGATTTGGCATGATTTTCTAAAGTATATATTACATCAGTGAGTTTAGGCTGATTTTTTGTGGGTTTAAGATTTGCGATAGGCTGAGATTATTTGATTTTGTAGTAGAGATTTCCGAGACGCTCGTTTGGGTATAAGATAGAGCTTCTAACTCATTACGAGTCAAAAGTTATGCTAGTTTTAGTATTCGTGTACCGGGAGACGCAAATCGGCACAATCCGAAATTGTGGCTGATTTTGGGTCGACTCTCGGGGACTTTAGGCTTGGTTAGATAAATGATACTACTGGTTTTCAAAGTTTATAAACCTAATATGATAAGTCTATTAGTGGGTTTAAAAGGCGAATTGTCAAAATAGTACTTTTAAAGTGGTCTAAACGGTTTTTATAAAACAAGTGCACAATCTGTCCCAAATTTAGAGTCGAGTAAAGTGTCGAGCTGATGGGTTTTAAAGTGTAAACTTTGGCTCAACTTTGGTGAGGTCTTATGCAGGTTATAAGTGACCATGACGCCAATTTTCATCTAAATCGGACAAGTCTAGATAGGGTAGATCGGTGTGTACATTCGGAGTGTACATGCTGATTGGTATTTTGGACACATAGTTCAATGCTCGTGTGGCGTGAGTTTGAGTATTAACTATTGGACATGGTGACTTACTCAAGTGATTAGTCATTATATAAATGACTTAGCTACTGGTCCGAGTAAGGTAAAGGGATAGTTTGACTTGCGTTGACTTGGCGTCGTATGACGGGTCAATTTCAAGTATACAAGTGTTTAAACGAGTAGTGTTGAATTAATGGGATAGTGTGGATTCATTTGGTTCGTGTCAATGGTTTTTAAATATGAATACATTGAAAATATTTAAAGTCTTATTATACTTGGTATACAACGATATTTGAGTTCGAGTCTTAACGCGCGCCTTATTGTGATAGGTTGCGGTTTTCGTGTTTCCCAGGCATCCATATCGTCGGTGATCGTCTCACTACCATTGTTTCTACTCAGTTGCTGAGTACCGTGATTGACTTACCTCGTGGCTAAGGTGAGCTCATATCCCCTTTTTACTTGTACATGGTTTCTAAACATGGGGTGAGATTTTACATGGTGGAACACAACCATTTAAAAATTGTATGCTATCCAGAACTTGTATGCTATCCAGAACTTGTATGCTATCCAGAACTTGTATGCTATCCAGAACGTGTATGCTTTCCAGATTTTCGATATTATTATTTATTTTTAGTCTATCCTTGAGTTCCTCTCCTGATCATGAACCGTTAATTAATCTTGCTACCAAGCGCGAATGTTGTGGATGGATCCATCAGGATTGAGTATCCCCGTCCCGATTACCTTGACGCACCAATATTTGTTTACAATTGAGTATTTAGGATGAATACTGCCTAGAGGAACTTACATTGAGTTAAGCTTCGGTTCATGAACTGAACTATAATAATAATAATAGTATCAGACTATGGTTGACGTATATAACCATTTCCCCTACTACGTGTTCGCAAATGAATGCTTGTGAAAGTCCCTAATACAAGCTTAAAAGGAATAATGAGGATAATCAACACAAGTAAATACTTTTCAAACGTAGTACTTTATTATTGTATAACAAGTATTACATGTGTTATGGATAATACAGTTTGAGGAAAATGTGTTGTGTACACTTTGGGCCAAATAAAGCAAACTCAAGAACACAGGCACAGCTGTTCTTCTTATGAGTTATAAAGAGTTAATGTGTGAAATCTAACAAAGTGAGCTACATTAACTCTAGCCTACATATCCTATTTATAGTGTTACGAGGTTGACTATATGTACTGGTTGATGGTGACTACACAAAACAGACAATGTCAGACATCTGTCAAAAGATGCTCTTCTATTCTTGGTAGTTTGCCACAACGCTTTAGGGAAACAGAGCTGACATAGTTTCTCTTTTCTTCATTCCTTGTAATTTAGGCTGTGAAACTTCCCGCCTAAACAATTAGGTATGTCCAAAGTGTACTGAGTGTTAATAAGGTATTGCCACCCCTGTTAACACTCAACCACTCAGAGTCCCTGATACATCTTGAATGTTATCCAACACAACCAATGAGTATGTCTTCAAGTAATCTTCGACTTTCTTGACAATGTCTCTGACATAGACTCCTCTGTGGTTGCTCACAGAGACTTAGAGCTCTGTGAGTCTTAGGTTACTTGCATGTCTTCTAGGCACATGCAAGTTAATATCAAATAGCTTATTTAAGTTTAAATCTATGACTAAGGGAATTCTAACAGGCTTAGATTCCCAACAATCTCCCCATATTTAAACATAAATACAGCTAGATCTAAATAAGTTATAGTAAGTGAGATAACAGCTTCTTCTTCCACATAACAGATCTAACAAACAACATCATACTTCATTAATACTGAATACAAAATTACAAGTACAATACATGAGTAAACAAAATATGATAGTAAAAGTTCAGCTGTGAAAATTTTAATAATCATCATTATTTATTTTTTCTTCAGCCTCAGCTATGTCTGTCCTAGTCTCCAGTTCAGCCTTCAATGCTTGGGAAAATACCTTGGAGTACTCTGTGTTTAGTTTAAGCACCTTTTAAATCAATATAAGCTGAATGGTTGATGCCATCCCCAACTCATATTCCCTTTGGAACACATACTGACATCCCCTGTTCATGTAGGCCATTCCTTTTTCAGGCTCAGTGTAAGTCTGACCATCAACAGGCCCTACAATACTATTGGGAAGAATCAAGTTCCTGTGCATTCCATCTACCTGGATATCATCAGTCACAAAGGTTTCTTGAAGGAATTGAGTAATCCTTTTTCTTTTATGCTCAGCCTTTGTGGATTCTAGTTCAAATAGTTGTGGGGGTGGATCAACTTTGAGTTTGGCTGCTGTTTCTTTCAGCTTATTTGAACTTAGCTCTTAGAGTTTTGAGGAGTAAGAAATTTGACTGTCCAGCCCTCTTTGTAGTTAAAGCTTCAATTTCTAGCCATTCAGTCAACCAAAGTGTCTTAAGCTTGAAATCATCATACACATACATGTTCCCTTGTCGGTTATCTCTCCAAATGACCATCTGTGGGGTATGTGTTGATTTCTTGACTGTATATTTGAACTTGGTGATAGTGCCTGGAGCATATCTTTTGGAAACGCATGCATCATAGTCAGCCTTTACCTTTTTCTGGGCCTCTGTACGTTTCATCTCCATTTCTCTTAGCCTTTGTCTTTGCTCCTCTCTGAGTTCAGGAGACATGGCTTTTAGCTTTACTTCATCCATCTCTTTGGATTTATTGATTTCGTTCAGCCGTTTAAACTCACGTGCCTGTTTCTCAATTTCTTCAATAGTTAAGGGTTTTTCATCAACTACTTTGAAGGTTGAGAATTGTGAAATTTTGGTGGTGGATCCTCCTGTTTCTAGCATTGCAACTATTTTCTTTAGTTTGGCGTCTGTGTCTACCATAACTATTTCTTTCCCTTTCTTCGAGACAGAGGATTCTTCACTTGCTTTCTTGATATCATCAGCATGTTTCAAAAATGCTATCTGAGCTGGTTCTTGGACAGTTTTGGTAGGGAGCCAACAGTAAATTTGAGTTTCTTAGCTTTTGATTCACCGTCATCCACGGCCTTATTGGTGTTATCCAAGGACAGGGAATTTGATGAATCAGCAACCTTGTTGTCTTGTTGCTCCCCCTTACTTTCAACATCATCATCATGTATGTTGATTGGTGTGATAACTTGGAGAGGAATGGGGTTTTCAGCTGTTGTTGCGGTTTTTGACAGGTCCTAGTTTGAGTAGTTCAGTTTTCTCCCCCTCACGTTTAGCATGTCTCTTAAGACGTTTGGTTGAACGTAACTGAATATAACGAGCAACCTGTTCAACAGATGTGGCCAACTTCCTTTGCCTGTTTCTTGATCCTCTGGCAATTCTAAGAAGTTTATTGCAGTTGCGATTCACAGATCGATCAACATGGCCAGCCAAATAGGTGGTGTGGCGTTTTTGCTTGTTGCACACAGCTTTAAATTCTTTGTGCATCACTAATTCGTGGGTTGTTAACATATCAGGGACTTCTTGGATGATAGCATCTTTAATGCGAGTAGATAGGTGACTAAGTCCCTGAGAAACCCCTCTTCTTGTACCATCTTGGATGGATTCAGTGATGGCATCTTTAACAGCTTGGGAAATGATCTTAGGAAAGTTGACAGTGAATGAATGCATTTTAGATTTTACAATGTCCAGCTTTCTTGATAGGCGTTCAATGTCTGAGGCATGATGTTCAGGCTTTAGACCATGAATGTTTAGGCTTTGCTTCTCAAAGTCATCTTCCCTGGGAAAAAGATCAAAATTTGTCTGTCGTGGATGATCAAACAATAGATACTCTGCTGTAGGATCATACACAGCACTTGGAAGCTCCATTGTGACAGATATGGCTGATGTAGGAGTCACAACAGCTTCCTTTGGAGGAGGAGTTGGTTCTCTGGCTAGTGTGGACACAGCTTTGGGTGGTGATAGGTGAGGTTGTTCATCGTCTTCATCATCCTCCTCCTCAATCATCCCCTCAGGGAGAATTTCATCATCTGGCATTGATTCAGGTTCAGAGAAGCTTTCAATTAAGGCAAGCACATCCTCTTAAACATCAGGCATGGGCTCATCCTCGTTTGGCTGATCCTGAGTCAAGTTATCAGCACCTTCCTTTGGCTGAGCCAGAGAGTCTATATTTGGTTGTACAACATCAGCCTGCAATTTGTTTAAGTTAGTAACAGTGAAATAGATAAAGGGAATGGTCGCCAGTTCGCTGTCCCAGAGAGGCTAAGGATGATTATTCAGCCACTCCAAAGGATAAATCCTTGGTATTATTTTAAGTGTGAAAGTAATGAGGTTAATGATCGCCATTCGCTGCCCCTAGGAAAGCTGGGTGTGATTATTCAGCCCCCCCAAAAGGATAAATCCTTTGGGACTCTTTTATTTGTGAATTAGATATTGGTTAATATCGCCTGTTACGCTGCCCCTAGGAAAGCTGAGGGTGATGATTCAGCTCCCCCTGAAAGGATAAATCCTTTGGGACTCTTTTAGTTGTGAAAACATATAGGGGAAGATCGTCATGTAACGATGTCCCAAGGAAGTCTGAGGATGATTATTCAGCCCCCCTAAAAGTTAAACTTTTGGGATTCTTTTTCTGAGGGAACTTAGAGGCTATGTGAAGTACAACTACTCTAGGTCGAGACATATATGTATTCAGGTTGTTGTTTACCTAAATACTGTCTAGAGGGTGCAGGGTCATCGGGGTGCTTTATAAACACAAATGAATCACTCCCTGGTGGAGAGACAGGGTGTATAGAAGTCTTAAAAGATTTCTAAGTGCATACATAGACTCCTATGGGTTGAGGATAACCCTAACTTCACCACTCTCACCTACAGACATTTAAGAGTGGCTGCTTGTGTACCTCTAAAAATTATAAACTGATTACCTGTAAGATATCAGTGGAATTAGGCGGGTTCCCTGTTGTCTCTGTTGATGTAGAGACGCTAGACTCCTGTTGTTTATCAGATGTAGTCTTTGTGTCCACAGAAGTCTCTGGACTAGAGGAAGGATTCGCTGTCTTCTTAACCCTGGCCTTAGCAACAGTCTGGGTTTTGGAAGAAGATGGGTTTTTCTTCTTCTTTGGTTGTTAGCCAGTTGTTGCCTTGGGCAGTGTGGTGTGTTCCCCAAAGGTCAAAGACGTTGACTTACCAGACACACCAGCTGCAATCACCTTCTTAGAGGAAGGGAGCAAGGGCTTCACAACAAATTGTTGTTTATTGGCAATGTTCTTCATGTGAGTAGTCGCTAGCATGTCATTGGGTCCCATCACCTTGTAGACAGCCCTAGTTATGTGATAAGGCTTCATGGTTGTCAGCACAGAGTTGTGGTAGTTATCACCCAGCAAGCTTTCGAAGATAAGAGAAAGAAAACGAACATAGCAAAATTTTTTCCCTCTGCTTTGGTTGATACCCTTCAGCTGTTCAACAAGGTTGGAGAATAAGATGCTACCAATGTCGATGTCTGTTCCCCGTATAAGTCCATAGGCAATGGTTTGATGGTTGAAGGCTAATTGGTCTTGAGATCCCTGCATACCACCCAGGGATTTGACTATGTGAGTGAAGAGGACACGCCACATAGGTGGGAAAAACTTGATCTTCAGAGGAGACTTGAGAACCACTTCACCAGGTGTAAGGGCTGGGTTAACATCAGAAACAGGGAAGAGAGTGGCAAGGGCGTCCTTCACAGCCTTCTTATCAACAGACTTAGGCATTCTTCACTATGTCTTAGCCAGCCACAGAAGAAAAATCAGCAACAGAAAATGCGAAAGGGTGTTCATTACATGAGAGGTTAAAAGAGATGGTGTTGTCATCAAGGATCTCAGCAGAATACCAGAATTCCCTAAGGTATTCTTGGTAAAAAAACAGATGGGGTTCTTGTGAACGCTTCACCTACATCACAATTCTTCATGAAGTTCACAAGATCTGAGTAAGTGTCATTTGGAGCTTTGAGCGATCCAATCGAGTTGTTCGCGGCGAGGATACAATCATTCATTTCGAAAGTAACGTTAGAAGCTTTAGGTATTGGAAACGCCTTTGTTATTCGAGAATGAAGAAGATGAAGATGGTGAGAGGGTTTAGAGAGATATTTTAGTGAGAGAGATGCAAATGATGAATAATGATAAAAGTATTTGGTGAAAAACCTTAGAACAATATATATATTCAAAATTTGAAACAGTTATTCAACCGCATTTAATGCGTAGTGGGAAAACGACTACACACAAGTGGGTCCCTTGACCTTTCAAAACTGTTTCTCTCCTCGTTTATCGAAAAAATGTGAATAAAATATTGGGAATGTTTTTAGCATTTACTTGGAAAGTAACTACCTAGTTTCATGTGAAAACATTTAATATTTATTCAGACATTAATGACACACATTATGTAAGATATGTAAATCTTGCTTATGTTTTAGAGATAGAAAGATGGTGGATTTCACACAATTCAAGAGAGAGAAACTAATGAGAACTATGTGTAAAATATGAAAACTACTACCCTCTCCATCAAAGGAGAGGGTTTATATACCCAAGCCCTTGTCATGGGCTTGGGCTTACATTTGGGCCGGCCTACACATGTTGTAGGCAAGGCTTGGTCTTGTTTGTTAAATAAAGATAAATATCTAAACTACGAGCTATTACATGGACTATTGTTGGAGTGACCGATCCTTCTTAATACGTAAAACGTATTTCCAACAATCTCCCCCTAAGGGAGGTCACTCCAAACAAGGGCATTATCCAAGTTACAATAATAAGATAAACCTAGCATACTATGTTTGTCTTGAGCTCGTAGTCTTCGTCTTTCTTTTTCTTTTTCTTTTCTGGTGAACATGTTGATGTGATCTTTGATATCAATCTTGAGAATTAATCTCTTGCCTTGATCTCGTGCATCCATCACTTGTGATCTTCGCCTCTTCGTGACACCATGTCCCACATACTTATACCTTCGTAATTCTTGAAAGCTTCAGAGTTCGATACAGCGGAAGACTTAACTTTTAGGCTTTCTTGAATTAGATGAGGTATTAAGTGCATAAAGTATAAGCATGCGGGGACGACTTCTTCTCGGATTCCGCAACACCACCGTCTTCAAATGCCGCAACATAAGTAGACACAAATAAAATGGCTTTGAAAATTTCATTCTAATTCGGTAGCATTTTACCTCCGGTCGGTGAAGACCGTTGGACGATATAAAATATCGTACTTGTGGCAGGTAGATTTAATTAAGAATCTCCTTGACAAGATTTCGCGGGTAACCCGTTCTCTTTACTCGACCGTCCAAAGCTGACTGCGAACGTAAAGAGTGAATCATTTGGATAAAATTATCCGCATGATTGAAGCCGTCAATTCTGATTCATGGAACAAGTTTGATTCATTAAAGAATCGCACCATCGTTGCTTTCCAGTTGTCACGAGCTTGATTCATATTGAATCTTGCAAGTTACCTACCAAGTGTTGTTTAAGGTTAACACTAGAAGGATTCCACTCATCACTGGGAACACTAAGGTATCACTCTAAGTGTTCTGGCAAGATCACTAAGATATTGCGTAGAGGCCCGGAACGTGTTTAAATTCAGTTAAGAATTAAACCACTGTTGCTTTCTAGTTATCAAAAGTTTGATTCATAAATAATCGCACAAGTCACCTACCATGAGCTTTTTGATATTCGCTCAAGAAGGATTTCCATCTTCATTGTAAATACTTTCGTATTACTCGGATGTTCAGGCAAGATCATGAAGATTTTGCGTAGGACTCTTAAGATCTTTCTTACTTTTCACAGTGTGTGAAGAAGCAAGGAAATATGAAAGTGTGTCCTATTGAGATATTTGATGATCTCAAATGGCTCTAGACTCGATCGTGCATTTTGGATTTTAGTGATCGGAGGCTGGAGAGGAGTGCCACCTTTTCAATACCAATTTATTCGGAGTGAATAAATCAATAGATAATGCGTTGTCTCTGTGTGATTAAAACAAATACCTTTTGAGGGATATCTGAGTTAGCTGGGATGGGTTGTGCATTGCATCACTGGGTCCATGATGTCTATCTTCAATATCGAGCATCATTTAAATGATCTCAATAGCATATGTGTTGACCCGGTTTCTGCCTAAAGTTGTAAGGAGGGCTTCTTTCTTTACACCCTTTATCTTTACAATTCTTTTTCATTCTTCAACCCCTTTAATGCTTACCAATACGTCATAACTAGCACCTTGTTGTGATTGTTCCAGTGCTAACTTAAGTACTTGGTCGGCATTCAGCTACGTTCACAATCTTTCTCCAACTTTCCTAAGGACTACTATTTCTAGCTATGGAATGTCCTTGGGAAGATTCCTCCGGTTCTGGAAGAATCATAGGACTTAACCTATCCTACCATCCTTATGTCACCACAATCTTCATCGTCGTGAAATAAATGGGTTTTGGGTAAGTATACGTCACCATGAAAATCCATTTTGATATGCAAATCCGTTTTGCTCCCCCTTAACATATGCCACGATATTCGAAAATATTTCGCATATGTCGGGATGAGCCAACACATTAAGTCAAACCATTTGTGATAATTTCCCATATTAAATCACATTTTCTCCCCCATATTAAAAATATTAACCCAATCGATGTTTTTAATATCAATTGATTTAATGAAGTTTTAACAAAGGTTTTGGGAAGAAAAATGCAAGACCGTTTTAATCTTCATGATATCAAATGTATGAGATATGATACCGATTTGTAACATGATCACATATTCACCATATTAGAAAAGAATTGACAAGGTTGGACCTGATAGATGAGAACATCATATGATAAGATACATACATTCATCTCATTCATCTCCATTCACATGATCAATAAGGCAAGAATCATGACGACTAGAAAACATACATTCATTGCAATTCCAACATTTCAAATTAGAATTCACAGTAGGCTTAGAACGCTGCACAACCGCAGAGCCTTTAGGTTTAGCTACATGATTATTTTTATTCAAAACAGAAATAACAGTCCTAGGATGGGCTTCTACTTTCTTCTTCACTTGACTACTAGATGGGGGCAAGATCCTATCATTCTTCTTGTTTGTTTTAAGCTTAGATCTTTGAGCCTTAGTAGTTTACTCCTGTAGAAGGCAACACGGGAATATTAGAAGCTGGTTTTGATTCACCCTTATCTTTAGTGACCAAAGTTTGAGATGGTTTAGTCCTAGGGCCCTTATTAAATGGTGTGACGGCTATAAGGTTCCTTTTGATTGCACTAGAGGACAGAGCTGAGATAGTGGCTGCGTTATCCACAACATTCTTACCTTTTAGAGTACGAAGTGTTTCCTTTAACTCAGCCAAGGCCAGATTCTTATCACAAATTTGTTCCCTCAAATAAGATATTTCCACCGACTTCTGATTCAATTGTTCAATCAATGATAGATTCTGTGCAGTGGTATTAACACATGTGGGCTTTACTGAATCGAAGAGTCGTGTATCTTTCTGTTTTAAGTTATCAACTTTGGACAAAATCTTGGAAACTCGATTATCTAGATCAAGTTTAAAATTCTCAGCGGCCTCAAGTACGTTCACACAGTTAAGCTCCTTAGATTTCTCTATGTCTATCGACAAAGATTTAGCAACTTTGTCACTTGGCTGACGCTGTTTTGATTGTAAATTCAATCGAAAATTCTTTTCAAAGTTTGCATCATCGATATTAACACCTTCGAAAGACGTTTCAAAGATTTCTTGAATAAATTGTTGCTTGCATTCAAGCGAAATACAATTTGTTTGAATCTCATCAAAACGTTTTGAAAGCGAAGAATATGAATCTTGAAGCTTTAAAAATTCAGCGTCAGATTCATGACAAGTACTATCTACCACATTATCCATAGATTCAACATTATGCACAATAGAATCATTATCAACACTTTTATTCACACAGACGGAAACAATATCATGAGACATCACTTGCTTCAGAAGCTGATCATTTTGGCGAGAAACCCGTTCTATTTCAAGTAAACTGTTTTCATAAGCATCATCCATTTCATTGAAAACACGTTTAACTTCTTCGATTTCCAAATGCAAATCTTGATCAAGATTACTAAGACAAGCTTTAACATTCTTTACAAACAGAACAATTTCATCTCGGAACGCAGCTCTAGTGTGCTCAAAGTTCCATTCACCTTCCGTTATGGCCGTGGCCGTCGTACGTTCCAAAATGACCTTGTCAAAATCGGCTAAGTGTTGGTGTACCGCGTTTAAGTTAACGGACGCCTTACTTACCGGTGGAAGTAACTTCGTTAAATCCGTTTTGACAAGTGTAGGAGACGTACTAGGAAGGTTTTCATTTGACAAACTTGGGGGCACAAGAACTGTTAGTTCAGCTAATTCCTTTTGTAAGAGAATTCGTGTCTTTTTAGAAAGTTGATCTTTATTATGCTTATTATAATCACTCGTATGGAATTTTGAAAGCATTTTAAAATGAGTTTCTTCCGCAAGTGACTGTGTCTCCTCAGTACTACGAACAAAAGGTGCTTCTTTCGATTTGCCAATTACGGTCATATCATAAAGACCGGGAATATATTCCTGAGCGTGTTTTGCATAACCGGGATTAGGTGGTAAATCTTGAAGACGCTTAAGTTCGAGTTCTTTAAATGATTTAGTTAAAATATGAATCTTTTCTGTGGAAGCGTATTGTTTTAAAAGTTGTTGTTCTTTGAATTTAAGAAGTATGGTAGCATTAATTTCCGATTCAAACTTTTTAGACTCGAGAGTTTTGAAATCCATTTTAAGTTTCTGAAAATCATTGACAACCGACTCTTTTGCTTTTAATTCATTGGAAAGATTAGCTTTTAATGATTCTATTTCTTTCAAGTGTTCAAACTTTTCAAAACGAAATTGGTCAAATTCAGAACATGTTATTTTCTCTGCTTGAGGGACCATTTAAAAAGTTTTGACCTTTTCTTTATGCAACGCAAGCTCAGCAGTTAGGGTAGAATTCGTATCTACGGATTATCTGAGGGCCATATACATTTGATCAATAATATGTTTAGGCACCATGACCAAATCATGTTGAGCATAAGATTCCATACCCGTCGTAGCATTTGGTTGAGGTTCACTCAAATGTGTAGGATTGGGTACCACATCATTTGAGTTACTAGTTCCCGAATGCTGTTCGAGGTTGCCATTTTCATGCCCAACTTGATGTTGGTTATCATCATTACCAAGATTGGTTGTGGTGGGTACCTCACTGACGACATCAAAACCGTAGTGAGAGAGATTAGCAACGAGAGCAGCTTGGGTAGAGTGAATGTCATCACAATCCGAATCATATGCGTCAAGATCATCTGCTTGATAAGCTGCATTAGAAGTGGAAACAACTGCAATGCCTTCAGTATCTGCTGCCCCTGGGTCTGCAAGAAATGCTAACTCCTCTGAATCCAAAATCTTTCCCTTAGACTGAGCATCAACCAAATACATTTTCTCACGAACCACGCGTCATCCCTTCTCCTTTTCGGCTGAGTGCATTGCCTAGCCATATGACCTTGTCCTCAGCAATTGTAGAAAGTCACAACCTTTTGAGGACCAATAGGGCTTCCATTTCCATTAGCTTGAGAAATCACAGCTTGAGCATTCATAGTCCTTGTAGGAGGTCCATATGAATTTTGCCTTCCCTGAATAGGTTGCACTGTTACTTGACCATCTTGAACAGTAGCTTGTTGTCGAGGATTTGAAAAGGTGCGGAGCTGATTGTTTGTTGGTGGAAATCCTCTAGTTGCAACAAGTTTTGACAAGTAGGCAATGAGATGGTTTAGTACATCAGCTGGCGTATCATTTGGAGTAAAGACCGGTGCTTGGATTGGTGGAAGTTCATTAGAGTAGAAAGATTGTGTTGGTTGTGCTTCTATTGGAAAATATCCTTGCTGAGGAGTATAGCCCATTGGAGAAGTGTTGGCTTGTGATGGTGAGTCTGATAAGGTGGTTGCTGTGGAAAAGATTGTTGATGAACACTTTGTTGAAATGCTTGTTGTGGCATCATTGGTGGTTGTTGCAAGTATGATGGTTGTTGATAAGTATAAGCCATGTTTTGTTGAGAAGCATACATGGCAAGTGGATCATGAACTTGAGGTGTAGACAACCGAGCCTCAATCACATGGCATTCGTGTTGTTGAAGAAAATCTTGAAGTTGATCCACATTGGTGTTATGCAAGTCCTTAGCCAATTTAACATCCGTCACGTACTTTTTCCATTCTGAAGGAAGAGTGTTCAAATACTTGGTGTTCAATTGAAAGGTAGGAATTGCCATGCCATAGATATTGAGCTCATTCAACAATAGGGTAAATCTCAGATAGTAATCGTTGAGAGTCTCCCCTGGCACATAGGCAAACTTATCAAAAGTATCATAAAGCTTACACTCTCGTTCTTGTTTAGTTAACGAGGTGCCTTGCATTAGAACACAAATTCTATCCAATAACTCTTTGGCAACTTTATGTTTGCTGACGAGTTTGTAGACATCTGGAGGAAGGGCTTGGAGAATGATATTTGTATCTTGTTTATCACACTTGTCTTGTATCTTAGCATCTCCAGTTAGTTCACCCGTTGTGCGAGGACGAGTAACAGCACCTTCCGTCACAGTACCATATACCAATGGTCCATTGAGCACCGATGCCCAAATAAGATGTCCATTCTCCTTGTTCAACATATAAAGTTCCATTCGGGAAGCCCATTCCTCATACATAGTCTTCACCAACATTGGTGGACGATTATCCGTACCCGAGAGGATGGACTTATCCGTAAGAGATGTGTACTCCATTTCAATAAGTTAAGATTTACAAAGTTAATCGAACAATGAGAGAAAGTAAATGTGTTTGTTGTAGTGTGTAGAAGCCGAGAAATAATGTTAAAATCCCCTAAATTATGTTCTCGATAAACCAAAAATTCCAAGATGAAATTGCACACGATAAATTTTCAAAAACACGTTTTTGAAAAATCTTGGAATACTTGTTGCCCTATCGCAATGCCTAAAAGGAATGATGTCGCAATGTCCAATCGCAATAATTCCTATCGCAATAATCCAATCATAATAAATCTCGTCGCAATGTTCCAATCGCAATAAGTCCTATCGCAATATCCAATCGTAATAATCCAATCGCAATACCTTGTCACAATACCCTGTCGCAATATCACAAAAACAATCCTGTCGCAATATGAGTCGCAATATGGATCGCAATAACAAAGAACTCCAATCGCAATCTGGATCGCAATAACAGAAGAACTCCAATCGCAATCCTAATCGCAATATGGATCGCAATGTAAAACCCTAGATATTGCGATGGGAGCTGTCGCAATAGTACAAGCTGTTTATGAATTTTCTACTTTTCTCGGACAAAACACACCAAATTCGAGATTTTAAGCCAAAAAATGATCCAAACACCCAAAAATTTTGTGTTTTTAGCCAAAGTAAATATACCAAATCTCTACCACAACTATGTAGAAGATTTGTATCAAGAAAAAACCATAAAAAACACAAAAAAATTTGGACGTGGGTTTGAATAGATCAAAAAGCTACAAAAATCAAGAACACAAACACATAAACAATACAATCATCCCATGGCTCTTGATACCATTTGTAAGATATGTAAATCTTGCTTATGTTTTAGAGAGAGAAAGAGATAGAAAGATGGTGGATTTCACACAATTCTAGAGACAGAAACTAATGAGAACTATGTGTAAAATATGAAAAACAATACCCTCTCCATCAAAGGAGAGGGTTTATATACCCAAGCCCTTGTCATGGGCTTGGGCTTACATTTGGGCCGGCCTACACATGTTGTAGGCTAGGCTTGGTCTTGTTTGTTAAATAAAGATAAATATCTAAACTACGAGCTATTACATGGACTATTGTTGGAGTGACCGATCCTTCTTAATACGTAAAATGTATTTCCAACACATTAAATATCAGCCACAGACTTTGAGATATTAAGCATACCCAACTCAGCAACTAGCCTGTTGAACGAAGGTTCAGCCAAAGGCTTTGTAAATAAGTCAGCTAGTTGCAGCTCAGTCGGAACAAACTGCAACTCAATATCTCCTTTAATAATATGATCCCTGATAAACTGATACCTGATGTCAATGTGTTTGGTTCCTAAGTGAAGCACAAGGTTATTTGAGATAGCAATGGCACTTGTATTGTCACAGAAGATAGGTACTTTGTCATATAGAATCTTATAGTCAGCTAGTTGACTCTTTATCAAAAGTACTTGAGCACAACAACTAGCACCTACAACATATTTAGCTTCAGCTGATGACATTGCCACAGAGTTTTGCTTCTTAGCACTCCATCCAACCAACTTTCCTCCTAGGATTTGACAGCTCCCTGAAGTACTTTTCCTATCAATGCAGCACCCAGCATAGTCTGAATCTAAATAAGCCTTAAAATCAAAGCCTGATTCTTTGGGTTACCACAGACCTAGAGAGGTCGTTCCTTTGAGGTACCTGAAAATTCTCTTACAACCACTAGATGGGATTCCTTAGGGTTAGCTTGGTACCTTGCACAGAGACATCTAGAGAACTGGATATCAGGGCGACTGGCTGTGAGATACATGAGTGACCCAATCATTCCTCTATACATAGTCTTATTGACAGAGACCCCTGACTCATCAGGGCCCAAATTGTTGGGTGGAAGCATGGGGTATTTCACTGATGCACAATCAGCCAAGTCATATTTCTTAAGAAAATCTTTAACATACTTTTCTTGACAAATTAAAATTCCTTTAGGACATTGTTTAATTTAAAACCCAACAAGTAAGTTAATTCACCCATCATACTCATCTCATATTTCTTGGTCATTAATTTAGCAAAACGTTTACTAAGATTCACATTAGTAGACCCAAAGATGATATCATCCACATAAATCTGTACAATAATGAAATCACTTTTATCCTTGTAGGTAAAAAGTGTTTTATCAATGGAACCCCTGACAAATTTATTTTCAGTTAAAAAGGTAGACAACGTTTCATACCATGCCCTTTGTAAAACCCGCACGCTTTTACCATGAACAGTACATATATAATTGTACGTACATGGTTAAAACTTTCCGTTTATAGCACGTTTATGTTTCACGAATAGGAATTTCAAGTATTACGTACGTGTTATTACACGAGAAGTATTTAATACGTATTAAGACACGCTAATTATTATCAACAATAATTATAATCACGAACATGAAATCATGAATGTAATATAATCACGAACCTATTATTATGTATTTACGTAATATTTATTACGGTGACGTATAAATATTTATTACGACACGAACGATAGATAATTAAATCACGTAAACACGACACGAGAACATGTAAATAATTAGAACATGGGAAAATAACGGGTTCCCCTTGTGGGCCCCTCATACTCACGGCATAAAAAACAAAGGGGGCCAAGCCCACCTTTGTTTTTAACTAAATAGAAAAGAAGGGAGTTCATGTTTTCATTTACAGAGAATTATAAAAAAAAACAAAACCCTAGCCTCTCGTTTGCTCCTCTTTGGCCGCCAGTTTTAGAACACTACAAAGGGTGTGTTTCTTGATTTTGGTAGATCCAATTCTTGCAAAATCGTTCGTGTTATTAATTTCCTTGTTATCCACGAATCAGTAATTCCTTAAACCTTTCCTTTTTAATTATTGATTAGATCTAGAATACATGAAATAATGAGTTTATTAAAAACTATTAATTAAGAACATGTTAATTATTTAGATCTAATCATGGGGTTAAAAACATGTGGTTTAAGGGGTGTTTGGTTCGGCCAACGTGTAGAACCGAGAGCCAAGCTTTCGGTGGTTGTGTGATCACCACCAACCGAGACCTCAAAGTCTCAGTTTGGTTTGGGTGTCTCGGTCGCAAGAAACCAAGGGACCCCGACGCATGTCAGGGTTGGCCTTGGTGGTCATGGGGGTCTTGGCTGAAAACCACACGCACCACCGGCTTAAGTTGGTGGCGGTTTGCCATGGTTGAGGGTTGTAGATCCGGTTCAAGGGGTTCACGGAACGGTTCATGACATGTTTAGATTTAAAACACGGGTTCGGTTCATGGTTTATTTTACAAGTTAATTATTTATTTTTACAAGTTAAATAATTACAAGATTTAATTAAATTAATTTAACATGCTATGTAATTAATTTAATTTGGACATGACTTAGGTTAATTATTAGTAATAATAATACATGATTTTAATCTAAGTATTTTATGATTTAATTAATTAATTATTAAAACATGGCATATAATTAATTAACTTCCATGACTTAGGTTATATTAATAATAAATATTAATACATGTTTTAACCTAAGTATTATTACCTTTTATTTAATTAAATCATGTTATATTTAATTAAATCTTATAACCTATAGTTATTTAATTTACATGTAATAATTAATAAACTCTACTATATATCACATGACTTACAATATTTATTAGTAAAACTTAAGCTTATATTATTAGCTTAATTAAGGCAGCTAATCTATTTATGGAAACTTTCTATTTTAAGAAACTTATTTAATTAAGGCAGCTAATCTATTTATGGAAAATTTCTATTTTTGGAAACTTTCTATTTTTGTAAACTTTCGATTTTTGGAAACTATCTTTTTTTGGAAACTTTCTATTTTTGGAGACTTTATATTTTAGGAAACCTGCTATTTTTAGAAAGTTACTTATTACTACACAACAAGTATAATAATACAAGAAATACAAGTAATACTTAATCAGAATAGACAGAATACATGATAAACACAGCATAACGATAAAATTAGTAAAACATGACATGAACATATAAAATAAGCTAAGACATGATATAAAACCAGTTACGTACTCAGTAATCAGAATACTTATACATGTATATTACTTATGTAGCATTAGTGATATCGAAGTAGGACTCTCTTCCGTTCGTCTTCTTCGTTCACTGGACACAAGGTACGGATTCTCCGTCCTTTTAGTATGGACATTCTTTCCTTATTAGGATTTCCCCGTATGCAGCTAATTGTTTTCCCAGTATATGTTTTATATGTTTTGATTGCTTATGTTTAATTAAATGCCTAAGCCATATACATGCATGACCAGTTTCACCTAGTTATGGAGGTACCATAACCATAACACTGGAGGCACCAGTGTTATGACTTCACCACGGCGGAGTGATAGCTCGTGGCGTCCCTGTCAGCTTTTGGCCATATTATTATGTTATCATGTGGGGCGTATGGGTACATCCTAGGTTACATGTTTTTAGCAGATTATTCAGGTGAATGTGGTGTGTGCCTTGCATCCTTCACAAGGAGCTGATCCCTCCTACCCAAAACTTAAATTAATTAGAGGCAGCCCCTTTAATTGCATGACGAGGTCACCCCTCCAAGTATTCATACACGTTGATATTTCATGATCTACATTGGCTTAATGGTTAACATGTTAGACAGTTTTTATAAGATAAACATAAGGATTTTCAAACTATAAAACCAGTTTTACTAAGTTATACCAGGTTTTCCAGGACTTATACATTTCCACTGTTATTAGTCTTATTTATGTTTCAGCTATTCATACTATGTCGTATATCCGTGCACTGAGCGTTATGCTCAGCTGTTACTTTCCTTTCCATGTCCCAAAACGGCAGGTACCCAAGGATGGACTCGAGCATTCGGAGGAAGTGCATAGGATGGAAGCTGCCATAGACTTCTTCTCCTTTTGCCATATACTTATGCTTGTTTAGTCTTTCCTAGTTCTTTTCTTTTATTTATGTTTTGGGCTTATGTTTGGGAGCCGATGTTGGATTCTGGTTTTCCCTATGGCCATGTATGTTTTACTATATATTTCCTTGCATGCTTTGATGACACGCCATAATCACGCGTGACATTCCATTTATCAAAATGGGGTGTTATAATTATGGTATCCGAGCCAAGGCTTCGACCTGTAGGCTCTAAAACTTGACTTGTGACTAGTGGGTAGTCACCAGGAGCTTCCTAAGTCAACGCTTTTTATTCCACGTATGGATGTTTTCAGCACCTTGTTGTTTAACCATGATGTTTTCATCGATATTGTTTTACTAATATGGTAGACAACCGTCATTCATATTTAGTTATATGTCATTGTTTCATGCATGATGTTCCTCGTGAACTGTGACTATGTGGGCTGAACCCCAATAGTTCATAATTAGTCACATAAATTTTTTTCTGTTAAGTTTTGACAGCTGAGTTTCATTCATTTATTTCATATATCATGGTCACAGGAATTATGACTAAGTAATGGTTGGTACAGGACTGGCCCTATTTAGTCGCATGTGCTTTTATCGAAACTTTTAACTTTGGGACCAACCCATAGGCGTCCCCTCGCCATGTCTTTTGTTTGGGTAAACTGACCATTGGCGTTTACACTCGCGCATATAAAGGTTTTTATAAACTGCATCGTGTATTCATGCATAAAATTTTTCTCATGATTTATTGGCATAAAAAATTTTCATGTCCCCTCATAAGTTAATATGTTTTTATGTCAAGTATGTTTTCAGACTGTCATGGTTAACTTCAGATTCATGTTGATTATGTTATATAACTTCAGTTTCATCCTTCATGTTAAGTTGTTTCATGTTTCTTCATGATGATTTCTTCTTCATGATTGATTACGTCTTACGTCTCTTTTGTTGTTTATGCTTTCATGCAAGACACTGTTGGAGTTCATTTAAATCCTACTTTCATGATAGTCATGGTTGGTTTTCATTAATCATGCTTTCAGGAAAATAATTGTTGAAATTCGTTTAACCACACGTTTGTGTTTCTCTATGCAACCAGAATGAGGTATATATTGGCATTGCCAGGTTATCATGACGGTTTTTCTAACCGTTAAACGATTTATATTTCCTTTAAAATCATGACAAACGATCGACCCCTTACCGATCATTTCATGTGCATTCCATGTACCGTATTCCGTGTGTATTACACGTACCTTAATCCATGTGCATTTCACTTGCAATACTTCACGAGTATTCTCTAGTCGATTCTAAATCATCTTAGGTGTATTCCACTTACTGATACTCTACAAATTGTTGATGTCGCTCATTGCTTGGAGATGTTACTAAGGGTTGATGCTGCAGATTTTAGAGATGCTACGAGATGCTGATGTTGTTCACAACCTGGAGATCTTACAAGACGAAGACAAAGGCGTTAGATCAAAGCGATCAGACAAGAAGATACTTCACCACCAGACGATTCCCATCAATCTTTGTCCCTAATTCTTAGTTACATGTCACACGACATTCAGTTGTCGTTTCAGTCATATGAGTGAGAACCGGTACCAGCCGGCCACTCAGCTGAATAGTTACATGAATCATAGTCATGAGAATGACCGTCATGGAACTGACAGACCAGACGATAGTAACCACTAGTATGACAACAATTATCCTAGCAATCGCAAAAGCTCCGGTCGCGGACATGATCAAAAATACAAAGGATTAGTAGTCTAACCGATCCGCCAATTCTGGCATAACAACCTAATATTTGTAGTTCTATGTGTTTCACATCTCGAGACACATGTCAAGACATCAGTCAACACACATGTCTCATGTATACTTTCCGAAGACACATGTCAAGACATCAGTCAAGACACATGTCTCATGTATACTTTTCGAAGACACATGTCAAGACACCAGTCATGACACATGTCATGCTTATACTTCCAAGACACGAGTCAAGACACATGACTCACGTAAAATTCTGGAACATCTCTAAGAAATTCAGGGTACCCTCCAAGGCTATATCTATTTTGTGGGTCATGTATTAATCAGGCCACAAGAAGTTAAGTACCATCACCAACGTATCAGTGAGATCTGTCACGTTGCTCGATGACGTTTTCGTTTCTTGCACCCATATTTCATATATATTCATGACCATAAAGGACGTCATTCGTATTCCCCATGTATACGAAGGTTTTCCTTCATCCTAATGATGAGACCCAAGCTGCTAACACATTACCTCAGACAGACACGAGTTGAATTTAATCCTAATTATGGACTACGAACAGCAAACCCTGCTACGATTCATGATGTTGTACAGTAATGTTCAGGCTCCTGAATATATTCAGCATGATTTTCCATCGGGAAAATCTGTACAAATTATCTATGCTTTACAAGCACGTGCGTTGTTAGCTATGATTGCTAAATATTCTAGCTGTCAGTTAAGACACGATCACTTAAGTCCTTTTATGCATAACCAGACGCTTATTCCAAAATCTTCCCATACATTCCAAAAGAACCTTTAAGGAGAAGGATGGTAACATGAGATTATGTATCAACTACCGTCGATTTAAAACAAATCACCATTCATAACTGTTATTCTCCTCCACGTATTGACGACATGTCCAATCGACTTGAGGGTGTCAAACACTTTTCCAAGATCGGATTCATGATCATGCTGCCAACAGTGACGAGTGAAAGAGCAGGACATTTTCGTGACTGCTATTCGTACACGTCTCGGTCATGCTAGATTCATGATTTTGTATTAGTCTCATAAATGCTCCAACAACATTATGGACTTAATAAATTGAGTTTCCATGAACTCATAAACAAATTCATCAGTGTTTTCATCTATGACAACCTAACCTTCTCTAAAGTCTAGAGAAGAGCAGGAAGACCATATTTGCACTATGTTGCAAATTCTACGACAGGAGAAATTTCACCCTAAAATTTTCCAACCTAAATTCTGGTTGATTACAGTGACACGCTGAATTGCATGGATTCTCACGGTTAATCTTACCATGACTCAACTTATGCATAAAGGTGAGAATCTTACACTACGTTAGGTGTTCCAAGAAAATCCTACGCTAAGAAAGGTCTAATTCCGGAGACCCAGAGCTTCGCAAACTTCTATGTATCAAGTTCCTACGAAGCAAGATACAGTTACGTTCATATCTAAGTACCTAACATACCAACAGGCTAAGATAGAACACCAATAGACTAGGATGTTTTTTTCCATCATCAAAAATTGTGAACAGAAATGGGACAAGATCTCCATGGATTTTGGTTAGCAGATTAACGCAAACTCAGAAGAAGCAGGATGCTATCTGGGTTATTGCCAACAGTTTGATCAAGTCTGCAGAATCCTTACATCCGTAAGGATTTCAAAACCCAACAGATAGATCATACATGTTTCAGCCAAGGTGCATCTGATCACTTGGTAATCCCTCAGCTATCGGGCCAGACAAAGGTTCACATTTGTGCTCCTTATTTACGTTCACGTCCTTATTCTAATTTCACGACTTGCTTTCACACTCACGTTCATGACACTATTCACGTTCATGATCGTATCTTGGCTTACGATTTTATGTTCATCTTCGTTCTAGGAAGTTTTGCAAGAACTTGAGAGACCAGACTCAAGTTTAGTATAACTCCCTATCCTCAGATAGACGTTTCACGTCACATTCCACGTCTCACCTTGTAGCGTTTGGCGTTACCGCGGTTGTATTCCATGTTCATGATATGTTTCACATGTCATGTTCATTCCACGTTCCTCATATCACGTTCACGATATGTTACACGTATCATGGATCACGATATGTTTGCTCATACTACACTCTCTATATCTCCACGTATCACGTTCAAAAATTTTCACGTATCACGTTCAAAATCTTTCATGTACTACGTTTCAATATGTCTCGTGCATCGTTGCTAATTATCAGTTAGGTTTGATTCTTTTACATCGTAATGTTTCAATTACCCTTGCACGTTAACTCTTATTTCCTCGATCGAATTCAGGGGATCTATCTTACGTAGATGACAATGAACTCTTCGTGTTTTCAAGTCAAGGTCAGGAGGACCAAGATTTATCATTTGTGTCAAGATCTTGTGAAGGAACCATTCCAAGAGGGAAGCCACTTGGAAACGGATAAGTTCATCCGGACTTCTTATCCGTTTTTCTCTTATCAATTAGATATGTCCTTTTAGTCACGTCAAGTTCCATGTCCTTTCAAGACATGTCATGTTCCACGTTCCTTCTACCATGTCACCTACATGTCCTTTTATCTTACATACCCTCTAAGTTTGATTCGGGTATGTTTCTCTTTCAGCTTACTTTATCTATAATTCTGGGACGAATTATTCTTTTTAGGGGGGAGAGTTGTAAAACCCGCACGCTTTTACCATGAACAGTACATATATAATCGTACGTACATGGTTAAAACTTTCCTTTTATAGCACGTTTACGTTTCACGAATAGGAATTTCAAGTATTACGTACGTGTTATTACACGAGAAGTATTTAATACGTATTAAGACACGATAATAATTATCAACAATAATTATAATCACGAACATGAAATCATGAATGTAATATAATCACGAACCTATTATTATGTATTTACGTAATATTTATTATGGTTACGTATAAATATTTATTACGACACGAACGATAGATAATTAAATCACGTAAACACGACACGAGAACATGTAAATAATTAGAAAACGGGAAAATAACGGGTTCCCCTTGTGTGCCCCTCATACTCACGGCATAAACAAACAAAGGGGGCCAAGCCCACCTTTGTTTTTAACTAAATAGAAAAGAAGGGAGTTCATGTTTTCATTTACAGAGAATTAGAAAAAAAAAACCTAGCCTCTCTTTTGCTCCTCTTTGGCCGCCAGTTTTAGAACACCACAAAGGGTGTGTTTGTTGATTTTGGTAGATCCAATTCTTGCAAGATCGTTCGTGTTATTAATTTCCTTGTTATCCACGAATCGGTAATTCCTTAAACCTTTTCTTTTTAATTATTTATTAGATCTAGAATACATGAAATCATGAGTTTATTAAAAACTGTTAATTAAGAACATGTTAATTATTTAGATCTAATCATGGGGTTAAAAACATGTGGTTTAAGGGGGTGTTTGGTTCGACCGACGTGTAGAACCGAGAGCCAAGCTCCCGGTGGTTGTGTGATCACCACCAACCGAGAACTCAAAGTCTCGGTTTGGTCTGGGTGTCTCGGCCGCAAGAAACCAAGGGACCCCGACGCATGTTGGGGTTGGCCTTGGTGGTCATGGGGGTCTCGGCTGAAAACCACACGCACCACCGGCTTAAGCTGGTGGCAGTTTGCCATGGTTAAGGGTTGTAGATCTGGTTCAAGGGGTTCACGGACCGGTTCATGACATGTTTAGATTTAAAACACGGGTTTGGTTCATGGTTTATTTTACAAGTTAATTATTTATTTTTACATGTTAAATAATTATAAGATTTAATTAAATTAATTTAACATGCTATGTAATTAATTTAATTTGGACATGACTTAGGTTAATTATTAGTAATAATAATACATGATTTTAACCTAAGTATTTTATGATTTAATTAATTAATTATTAAAACATGGCATATAATTAATTAACTTCCATGACTTAGGTTATACTAATAAAAAATATTAATACATGTTTTAACCTAAGTATTATTACCTTTTATTTAATTACCTTTCTATTTTAGGAAACCTGCTATTTTTAGAAAGTTACTTATTATTACACAACAAGTATAATAATACAAGAAATACAAGTAATACTTAATCAGAATAGACAGAATACATGATAAACACAGCATAACGATAAAATTAGTAAAACATGACATGAACATATAAAACAAGCTAAGACATGATATAAAACCAGATACGTACTCAGTAATCAGAATACTTATACACGTATATTATTTATGTAGCATTAGTGATATCGAAGTAGGACTCTCTTCCGTTCATCTTCTTCGTTCACTGGACACAAGGTACGGATTCTCCGTCTTTTCAGTACGGACATTCTTTCCTTATTAGGATTTCCCCGTATGCAGCCAACTGTTTTCCTAGTATATGTTTTATATGTTTTGATTGCTTATGTTTAATTAAATGCCTAAGCCATATACATGCATGACCAGTTTCACCTAGTTATGGAGGTACCATACCATAACACTAGAGGCACCAGTGTTATGACTTCACCACGGCGGAGTGATAGCTCGTGGCGTCCCTTTCAGCTTTTGGCCATATTATTATGTTATCATGTGGGGCGTATGGGTGCATCCTAGGTTACATGTTTTCAGCAGATTATTCAGGTGAATGTGGTGTGTGCCTTGCATCCTTCACAAGGAGTTGATCCCTCCTACCCAAAACTTAAATTAATTAGAGGCAACCCCTCTAATTGCATGACGAGGTCACCCCTCCAAGTATTCATGCACGTTGATATTTCATGACCTACATTGGCTTAATGGTTAACATGTTAGACAGTTTTTATAAGATTAACATAAGGCTTTTCAAACTATAAAACCAGTTTTACTAAGTTATACCAGGTTTTCCAGGACTTACACATTTCCGCTGTTATTAGTCTTATTTATTTTTCAGCTATTCATACTATGTCATATATCCGTGCACTGAGCGTTATGCTCAGCCGTTACTTTCCTTTCCATGTCCCAAAACGGCAGGTACCCAAGGTCGGACTCGAGCATTCGTAGGAAGTGCATAGGATGGAAGCTGCCATAGACTTCTTCTCCTTTTGCCATATACTTATGCTTGTTTAGTCTTTCCTAGTTCATTTCCTTTATTTATGTTTTGGGCTTATGTTTGGGAGCCGATGTTGGATTCCGGTTTTCCCTATGGTCATGTATGTTTTAGTACATATTTCCTTGCATGCTTTGATGACACGCCATAATCACGCGTGACATTCCATTTATCAAAATGGGGTGTTACACCCTTGGAGTCTGTTTCAGACCATACATTGCCTTGTTAAGCCTGTATACATGGTTGGGAAACTTGCTGTTCTCGAATCCTTCTGTATGTTCAACATACACTTCTTTAGCCAAATCTCCATTGAGGAAGGCACTTTTAACATCCATTTGATACACAGTGAAGTTCATATATGCAGCATAAGCAAGGAAGATTCTGATGGCTTCAAGTCTAGCTATAGGTGCAAATGTTTCATCATAATCAATCCCTTCAGTCTGTGTATACCCCTGTGTAACCAACCTTGCCTTGTTCCTTATGATATTACCAATTTCATCCATCTTGTTCCTATATATCCATCTAGTTCCTGTGACGTTCTTACCAGGTGGAGCAGGCACTAGAGTCCATACCTTGTTTCTTTTAAACTAATTGATTTCTTCGTGCATTACAGCAACCCAGCCATCTTCAAGAAGTGCTTCAGCTACACGCTTGGGTTCAATTTAGGAGAGAAATTCAGCAAACAAACATTCATTGGCTGAGGCTGATTCTGAGTCATGAATTCTCTGTCTAGTAGTAACCCCAACATTTGGTTCACCAATGATGTTGACAAGAAGAATGTGTTGATCTCTTGACCATTTGCTTTGAGGAGCTGGGGAGTCATAGATAGGTGCAGGTATGGATGATGAAATTACAACTTGAGTTTAATTCTGTTGAGTAGGAGGACTCTCTTCAAAAACAATCTCTGTGTTTGTGTCCTCATCAGCTATTTCAGGAATTGATGATTCACATACCACAAGAGAGTCTTCTTGATTAATAGCAATAGGAGAGTCATCTTCAGCTGAGGTGGAACATGGGCTTGTGGAAGGCTGACTTTCACTTTCAGTTGACACTTAAGTAGAAGGAAATTCAATGTTGTGAGTTGACAGTGGATCATGTGCAGGAACATATGGGACAAGAGTATTTGTGTGTGGATGATGATGAAAGACAGGCCTTGGCTCAGAGAACTCATCTGATGGGAAAGACCTGTTTTCGTTGAAATCAATTTCATCACCTTTTGTACCTGTTCTTTGTAGCACGTCATCATCTTTATTAAATGTGACATGAAAGGTTTCTTCTAGTTCCTGTCTTCTTGTGTTGAATACTCTAAAGGCTTTGGCTGTTGGAGAGTATCCTAAGAAGAAACCATCATCAGCTTTTTCATCAAACTTACCAAGTTGATCCATGTAGTTATAAATGAACACAGGATATCCAAAGACATGGAAATAGCTGACGTCTGGTGCTCTTTTTCTAAAAACTTCATAAGAGGTTTTTCCATGTCTCTTAACAATGATTGATTTATTTTGGGTATAGCAGGCAGTGTGGACAGCTTCACCCCAAAATTGCTTTGGTAAGGCTGCACCTTTTAGCATGGTTCTTGCTGCTTTAATCAATATTATGTTTCTTCTTTCAGCTACTCCATTTTGTTCAGGAGTACCAACTGAAGAGAAGTTTTGTGATATTCCCTTTTCCATCACAAAAAGCTTCAAGCTGTTGATTCTTGAATTCAGTCCCATTATTACTTCTTAGAGATTTTACTCTGACTTCATTCATGTTTTCAACCTGCCTGATGAAGGACATGATGGCATCAGCTGCATCACTTTTCCTTTTGAGGAATAAAACCCAAGTGTACCTTGAAAATTCATCAACTATGACCAAGGTGTATTTGTTGTGATTAATGGTCTGTGGTTTGACAGGTCCAAACAAATCCATCTGAAGGAGATGTAAGCACTTGTCAATAGAGAATGATTGCCTGGTCAAAAATGATGACCTGTGATGCTTTCCCTTAACACATGCTGAACATGTCTTGTCCTTAGTGAAAGTCACAGGTGGTAGACCAGCAACCAAGTTTTGTGTGGCTAGCTTGTTGATGTTCTTGAAGTTGAGATGAGAGAGTCGTTTGTGCCACAGCCAATTGACACTTTCAGAGGCTTTTGATAGAAAACAATTTGATCTGTCCTCTGAGCAAGAAGCCATGTTGATGACGTACACATCTCTTCTTCGAGGTGCAATTAACACCACATCATTATTCTTGTTGAATATGGTTCCTTGAGTTTTTGTAAATAAAACCTTGTAGTCAGCATCACACAACTGGTTGATGCTGATGAGATTGTGCTTAAGACCATTCACATATGCAACCCGTGTAAATGTTATTCCATTACAGTTAACTAAGCCATATCCTTCTGTGTTTCCTGAAGAGTTATCCCCAAACACCAATTTAGGACCAGGCTCTTTTGAATATATGTGCAGATATTGTTTGATTCCTATCATGTGTCTAGAGCAGCCACTATTTAGATACCATACCGATTCCCTGAGATGTTTCTGCACAGATATATAGAAACTGATTAGTTCCTATGGTGAACCCACTTTCTAGTGGGTTCCTTGAATTGCTGATTAGCAACTCTTGAGTTCCTGTCAAACTTGTGACGATGTGAAGGACAATTGGTTGTATCATGGGTGTACCTTCCACATATGTCACATCCAGGAAAGTCCCTGCACTCATCTGAGTGGTGGTTTGTAAGACCATAATATTTACAGGGAGGGTAAGGTCTGTAGTTGCCTGATGGTCTCCTAGTAGCCTGTTGTCTTTCCCTAAAAGGTGTCTGAGCTCTTTTAACAGCCATATGTCTATCATGATCTATGGTCATATGATGAGAATTCTTACACACGTTACAATAAGGTTTGATAACCTTTTCACCTTTGGGTTCTCCTAAGACAGACTTAGGTTCAGAGGAAGCATAGCATTCAGCGGAAGGTTTAATATGTTCTTTTAAAAGTTCTACTTCTTTCATTAATGACAACAGGCGTTCTTCAGTTAATGGTTCAACTTTGTTCACATGGTTTGTTGAGATAGCCTTATAAACATTTTGCTTAAGAGATGGTTTTGCAGGAACAACAAAAACCTTACCTGGAGGTGTCTCAACATCTGGTTTGAGTTCAGCCTTAGCTCCTCTAGAAGAGCTGCTGGGTTCAACACCAGAGAGTTTAGGCAAAGGTGGTAAAGATTCAATGTTATCAGTAACCACTTCAGAGACAGGTACATCAGTCATGAGTGGGTCAGACACATGTATAGTCTCTATGGACTTGAAAACAATCTCTTTGGGTTTCTTAAGTGTCTTCATTTTGTTTCTCTTAGCAGTCATAGCCCTAGATATGTCAGCTGGTACTTCATCATCAAGTAATTCATTTATAGTGAACCTACTACACATCCATTTTTCTATAACCTTGTTTAGTTCAGCTACTTGATCATTTAAGGCACTGTTTCTTAAAGTTAACTTATTAACTTCATTATGAAGAGATGCTATTTCAGATTTAACTTGTTTTAAAGTTTCACATTCAGCCTTAACAGTCAATAATTCATGTTTAACAGAGTGAAATTTATCAAGCAGGTTCTTTCTTTGTTCCTCAACAAAGTGTAAATCAATTATGGTATAATCAAGGACATGTTTACGTTCATCACTTTCAGACATAGAGATAAGCCTGTGTACCTTTTTCATAGTGATGTCAACCCATTATCCTGACCTAGCATCTCCTTTACCAACAGCAGGTTCATCCTCAGCTTTAGCCATAAATTCCCTGACCCTGGTGCTATCTTCTTCATCAGATGTCAGCGGCTCATCATTCCAATCATATGCTTCAGCTACCAACCCTTTCTCTGTCCTTTTATCACCCATTTTCTTCTTTGACAGAGATTCTAACTTCAAATTCATCTGTTCCAACTCAGCCTTTAGTGCCTTGTACTTGTTTTTTTAATCCTTTTTCTCATTATCGGAGGAATTGGATTGATGAGATGAGTTGTTTTGATGTGATTTGAATTTATAAGGTTTGAATGATGAAGGATAGGATGGTGAGGATGTTTTTGTGGATGGACAATCTTTTTGAAAATGTCCAAGTTTTCCACCGGCAAAGCAAGTTTCTTTGGATTTGTCAGTCTGTTTACTAGCTGATCCTACTCGCCCTGACCTTTTGTAGAACCTTCTTTGATTTGCTAGTAAAGCTCTTTCATGAAACTCAGCATTAAGGTCTGTCATGAACTCCTGACTGCTACGAGTGTCTTCTTCAACATCTGAATCGCTGTCATGAGTGTGTGAGATGGAAATCAATGTTTTGGATGTTGCTCCCTGAACTACAAATCTTTCAGACTCAGATTTGTAAATGGTATCAATCAGCCCTTCTTCATAGTTGTATTTTCCATACAGCCGATCCAACGTATCATTCTTGATAGAGTTGTTGGCTCTCTGGGTCTGATTCATGCTCAGCCATTTTCTAGGAAGGCTGTTGACAATGGTGGCGTTTACTTCAGCTTGTCCAGTGGTGACTTCATGCATAGCCAGATTGTTGAGAAGAATCTTCAGCCTTGTCTACGTCTGTTGTACCTTTTCACCTTCAAGTGCCTTAAAAGCATTAAATTGAAGCCTGAGTGCCTGAATCTTTGTTTCTTTAGTTTTAGAGGGTCCTTCGTGGCCTAGGATGAGGTCTGTCCACATTTGTTTGGTTGTTGGACATTGGATTACTGATTTCATGATGTGTTTTGGGAGACATGAGATGATAATGATTTTGAGACGTTTATCTTGGTTAGCCAATTTCCTATCAGCTGGAGTCCACTGCTTGAGAGGTTTGGGAAGAGGATTCTCATCAGTAGAGGTAAGCGCCATGGGAACATATGGTCCAATTTCTAGAATTTATAGAATAAATGGTTCAAGTCCATCTAGATATACAATGAAATTGACTTTTCCAACATGCAAAGTCATCTTCATCAAATACTGGAACATTGGTAACATAAGAACCACCTCCTGAATCAAGAAGTTGAGGAAGGTCGTCTTTATTTTGAGTGGGGGTTACTCTAGGTGAGTTTGGTGGTGGTGTAATGTTCTCGGAGACCAAATTTAGTGGTGGTGGTGGGGTGTTGCTCGTTTCAGGCATGGTAGATCTTGATTATAAAACTTAGAACGATGTTTATGAAGGTTTTAGTATCAAACACCGCTCTGATACCAATTGAAAGTCCCTAATACAAGCTAAAAACGAACAATAAGGATAATCAACACAAGTAAATACTTTTCAAACGTAGTACTTTATTATTGTATAACAAGTATTACATGTGTTATGGATAACACAGTTTGAGGATAATGTGTTGTGTACACTTTGGACAAAATAAAGCAAACTCAAGAACATAGGCACAACTGTTCTTCTTATGAGTTGTAAAGAGTTAATGTGTGAAATCTAACAAAGTAAACTACATTAAATCTAGCCTACATATCCTATTTATAGTGGTACGAGGTTGACTATATGTACTGGTTGATGGTGACTACACAAAACAAACACAGTCAGACATCTGTCAAAAGATGCTCTTCTATTCTTGGTAGTCTACCACAACGCTTTAGGGAAACAGAGCTAATATAGTTTCTCTTTTCTTCATTCCTTGTACTTTAGGCTGTGAAACTTCCCGCCTAAACACTTAGGTATGTCCAAAGTGTACTGAGTGTTAATAGGGTATTGCCACCCTGTTAACACTCAACCACTCAGAGTCCCTGATACATCTTGGTTATTATCCAACACAGCCAATGAGAATGTCTTCAAGTAATCTTCGACTTCCTTGACAATGTCTCTAACATGGACTCCTCTATGGTGCTCACAGAGACTTAGAGCTCTGTGAGTCTTGGGTTACTTGCCTGTCTCCTAGGCACAGGCAAGTTAATATCAAACAGCTTATTTAAGTTTAAATCTATGACTAAGGGAATTCTAACAAGCTTAGATTCCCAACAGCTTGTGTTCCACACCTTTATTACTAAACCTATAAATATCACTCAACTTTATGTTAACGATTTTACATGTTTAATCTCAGGTATTATTACTTAGCTTTGCTTGGATGGGAGCCCGCAGGATATTATCTCAGCTTGGAGATTTCTGTGATGCTTTTAAAAGACTGTTTTTAGTAAAAAATGTCAGAAGTCTATTCTATCGTTTTGGCAACCATATGTTACAAATCATGATGAAATAATAGATTTTCCGCTTATAAAACTCTGTGACCTTTGTAGTAAAACTTTGATCTTTTATGATGTAATGTACATGTTTTTATTACGTCAGCTTTGTGTCAACTGTAAATCATTGTTTCTTGTACTATGACGTGTTACCTCCTCGTTGCCTAGTTGTTCCATGTCAGATTTTGGGGGTCTCACATTTTTCTTAGAAAGAGTTGAATAAGAATTTGGTTGAGAATACAGGTCAATGTGTCCACGACATTGCACCAAACTTCTGAGGCAAGGTTTGCTCGTTTAACATGGTCCTACTCATCTCTTGGATTATCATATTCTTCCTTTCGACTACCCCATTTGATTGTGAAATGCGAGGAGCCAAGAAGTTATCGGTAATTCCATGAGCTTCACAAAAGGCACCAAATTGCACTTCATTATCAAATTCGCTACCATGATCCATGCTCTACTTCTAGGCCTTGAATCAGTACACGTTATGGTCACTATGAGTTCGTAGTCATGCCTTTCGGACTCACAAACGCTCCATCGGTATTCATGGATTTGATGAACCGAGTTTTTCATGAGTTCTTGGACAAATTCGTCATTGTTTTCATCGATGACATTCTGATCTTCTCGAAATCTAAGGAAGAACACGAGGAGCATCTTCGTACGGTACTGCAGATTCTTCGCCAAAAGCAACTGTATGGAAAAATTTCCAAGTGTGAATTCTGGTTAAATAAGGTGGCATTTCTGGGCCACATCGTTTCAGCAGAAGGGATTACCATGGATCCTGCGAAGGTTGAGGCTATCATTAAATGGCCAAGACCTACGTCTGCAACATAGGTTTGTAGTTTTCTCGGATTAGCTGGATATTATCGTAGGTTTGTGGAGAAATTTTCGCGGTTAGCCTTGCCTTTGACTAAGCTGATGCGTAAGGGAGAGAAATTCGTCTGGAATGATGAGCGAGAGAAGAGCTTTGAAGAACTAAAGCAGCGATTGGTTTCTGCACCTATTCTTACTCTCTCATCAAGCACAGGTGGATTTCAGATTTATAGTGATGCTTCGGGAAAAGGACTTGGTTGTGTACTCATGTAACATGGGAAGGTGATTGCCTATGCATCACGACAGCTTAAGCCTTACGAGGAAAATTATCCCACTCATGATCTGGAATTAGCAGCAGTCGTTTTTGCACTTAAAATCTAGAGGCATTATCTTTATGGTGAGTCATGTGACATCTTCACTGATCACAAGAGCCTCAAATACATATTCACTCAGCGAGAACTAAAAATGAGACAGATACGGTGGTTAGAGCTACTAAAGGATTATGACACCAATATTCAGTACCATCTTGGTAAAGCTAATGTGGTGGTCGATGATTAAGCAGGAAATCAGGCATGATCGCTGGCATCGAGGTTGAAGAGGAGATTATTTGTGATCTAGAGCGTTTAGACATTGAGCTTTTTGTACGTAGACAACATGGTTACTGGGCTAATATGAGAGTTGAGCCATACTTAATTTCTCGAATCAAGGCAACTCAGAAGGACGATGGCGAGATATGGGCGATTATTCAGAATATCGATCAGCAGACAGAGTTTCGTATAGATGATGATGGCATTGTATGGCAGGGTATCAAGTTATGTGTTCTAGAAAATTCTACACTAAGAGAAGCCTTATTCACTGAGGCTCACAGCTCTCCATTCTCCATTCATCTAGGTTCTACCAAAATGTATCATGATCTCTGTAAAACCCGTATTCTTTCACCATGAATAGTACCCTTTAGATCGTACGTACAAGATTAAAACTTTCCTTTTATAGCATGTTTACGTTCACGTATAAGAATTTTAAGTATTACGTACGTGTTAGAACACGATAAGTATTTATTACGTATGAACACACGATAATTATTCCAATAATAATTATAATCACGAACATGCGATCATGAAATCATGAACGTAAATTAATCACGAGATAATATTATTTACGTATATATATTTATTACGAACACGAATAAATATATTAAGTCATGATCAATAATTAATTAGAACACATAAAGCACGAACACGATAAAACACGAACACACTATAATATTTAGACTCGGAAAAGGTACGGGTTACCCCATGTGGGGCCCCCTACCCGCGGCTACACCAAGAAGAATGGGCCAAGCCCATTTTAATTTTTACTAAAACAAGAAATTAGGAAAACATGTTTTATTATTTACAAAACAAGAAAAATAGTTAAAACCCTAAAATCTTTTCCTTCTTCCTTCTCTCCCTTGGCCGCCGGATTCAAGACACCAAAAGGGGGTGTTCGGTTGATTTTTGATCTTGGAAATTGTGCAAGCATTCGTGTGTGTTCATCCTCATTTGTTTCACGTAAACGGTATAACCTTTTTAACCTTTTATTTTATGTTTTGAATAAATGAATCACATAAGATCATGATGTTTTTAAAAACTAATTAAAAACAATGATGTAAACATGTTAAGGATCATGGGTAAATCAAAACAAGGGTTTTTAGGGGTGTTTTTGTGTTGGCCGACGCCTAACCGAGCCCTAAGGGGTCTCGGCTTGGCTTATTAACCACCACCGAGACCATATGGTCTCGGTATGGTGATGGTGGTCCCACGACAGCAGCAAACAAGGGGAACCCCGACCTTGGTTCGGGGTATGGTGTTGATTACGGGTTCGGTTCATGGTTTCTAGTCACGGGTCCGGTTCATAGATTATTTTTAAGGTTTATGATTTTAATAGTTATGTGTTAAAAATTAAATTAATAAACATGACATGATTAATTTAATTAACATGACTTAGGTTATAAATTTAATTATTAGATCATGAATTTTAACCTAAGTATTTATATTTAACTAGACTTATAATTAATTAATTATTAAAAACCATGACTATAGTTAATTAATTAACATGACTTAGGTTATATTATTAATAATTAATAATACATGTTTTAACCTAAGTATTTTACCTTATTTAATTAAAATCATGATATATTTAATTAAATACTTTTAACCTATAGTTTATTTATTTACATGTAATAATTAATAAACTATACTTTACATCTACATGACTTAGAATAATAATCAGAAAACACTTAAGCTTATATAATTAGCTTATTTAACCAGCTTATATCTAGTTATGGAAACTTTCTATTTTTCGAAACTTATTTAATTAAGGCAGCTAATCTATTTATGAAAACTTTCTATTTTTAGAAACTTATCTATTTTAAGAAGTAAATCTTTTTTTGGAAACTTTCTATTTTTAGAAACTTTCTATTTTTGGAAACTTTCTATTTTTAGAAACTTTCTATTTTTGGAAACTTTCTATTTTTGGTAACTTTCTATTTTTGGAAACTTTCTATTTTAGGAAACCTGCTATTTTTAGAAAGTTGCTTATTATTACACAACAAGCATTATAATGTATGAAATACAAGAAATACTTAATCAGAATAGACAGAATATAAGATAAACACAGTATAAAGCTTAAAACAGTAAAACATGACATGAACGTATAAAATAAGCTAAGACATGACATAAAACCAGTTACGTATTCAGTAATCAGATACTTATACACGTATGTATATATGTAGCATTAGTGATACCGAAGTAGGACTCTCTTCCGTTCGTCTTCTTCGTTCACTGGACATAAGGTACGGATTCCCGTCCTTTCAGTATGGACATTCTTTCCTTATTAGGATTCCCCGTATGCAGCCAACTGTTTTCACATAGTATAAGTTTATATGTTTGATTGCTTATGTTTAATTAGAATACCTAAAGCCATATACATGCATGACCAGTTTCACCTCGTTATGGAGGTACCATAACCATAACACTAGAGGCACTAGTGTTATGACTTCCTCACGGCGGAGTGATTACTCGTGGCATCCCTTCAGCTTTTGGCTATATTATTATATTTATCATGTGGGGCGTATGGTTGCATCCTAGTTACATGTTTTTCAGCAGATTACTCAGTGTGAATGTGGTGTGTGCCTTGCATCCTTCACAAGGAGCTGATCCCTCCTACCTAAAAACCAGTATATTAAATTAGAGGCAGTCCCTCTAATTTACATGATGAGGTCACCCCTCCAAGTATTCATGCACGGTGGATTTTCATGACCTATATTGGCTAATGGTAAAATATGTTAAACAGTTTTTACAAGATGAACATAAGGCTTTTCAAAGTATAAAACCAGTTTTACTAAGATTTAACCGGGTTATTCGGGACATAAGTTTCTTCCGCTGTTATATGCTTATATGCTTATATTATTCATGCTTTATTGTACATCCGTGCACTGAGCGTATTGCTCAGTCGTTTTCCTTTTCATGTTCCCAAAACGGCAGGTACTCAGGGACGCTCGTAGACTTTAAGCGTACGTGCATATGGACTGGAAGCTTTCTAGCCTTTCTTTACTTTATGCATTATCTATACTTTGATACTCTTTCCATGGACATTGTTTAGTCCTTTCATTTACAGTACTTATGTTTGTGTGTGATGAGCTTTACTTTTGGACTACCGATGTTTGATTCTGGTATTTCCTTTTATGGTCATGTAATGTTTTCGACATTTATCCTTGTATGCTTTGATGACACGCCATAATTACGCGTGACATTCCATTTATCAAAATGGGGTGTTACAATTATGGTATCAGAGCCAAGGTTTAGACCTGTAGGGTCTCAAAACATGACCTGTGATTAGTGGGTAGTCACTATGGTCTTCCTAGAACTGACAGTCGGTTTTCATGCATTCATCATTTTCATGCATACATATATATGTCACTGTCGCAGGTTTATGACTAAGTAACGGTTGGTACAGGACTGGCCTATTTAGTCGCATGTGTTTTATCGAAAATTTTAAATTTGGGACTGACCCATAGGCGTCCCCTCGCCATGTCTTTTATTTTGGGTGAAGTGACCATAGGCGTTCACTCTCGAGCATACAAAAGTTTTCATAAAATTGTATCATGCATTCACATACAAATTTTCTTGCATAAAAATTTTCTCTTGATTTATGGGTATAAATTTTTTTTCATGTATATATGTTTTATGTTTTGATCTATTTAATCATATGTTTTATGTTATATTGTCAGATGGTTCTCACATGCGAACAGGAACAACTCAATGCACCAATCCAAGCTGCAATGCAAGCTTTGCTTCCTCAACTGAGGAATGACATCATGGTTGAGGTTCAGGCTGCCAACAATCAGCAGCAAAACCAAGCACCTCCTCCTCCTCCTCCGGTGACATTGGCAATATGGCTGGAGAGATTCAACAAGCTCCGTCCTCGAGCTTTCGAGAGAACAGATAGCCCCAGTGAAGCTGAAAGCTGGTTGGCTCACATCGAGAAGATCTTAGATGCTATAGGTTGTGACCCCGTGTTCAAGGCGAGGTTGGCATGCTACCGGTTCGAAGGCGATGTGTTAAATTGGTGGTTAGCATTGAAGCAGTCTGAGGGAGCTGATAATTGGGTGGCTGGTTTGACATGGGCTCAGTTTAGAGATAGGGTGATGGAGCAGTTCTTTCCCAAAGCTGAGCAAGACAAGCTTAAGAGGGAGTACCAAGGGATCCGACAAAGAGCTAGGGAGAATAGCAATGAGTTTATGCAGCGATTTCTTCGCTTAGCTGGTTTCCTTGGTGCAGCGGCAGGTACTTCTGAAGAGCAGACACACCACTTTAGGTGGGCTCTTCGCACATCGGTCACAAACAATCTGGTGTGTGCTACGTTCAACACAGTAGCATAAGTGGCCGATGCGGCACGTAAGCTGGAGATGCTGCATGAGAGAGATGAGTTCGGGGAAGCTGAGAAACCCGACAAGAGGTAAACTTTCGTATTCAAGCGGTGACCAATCCGTATTCTTTCTATATATGTCAACTATTCATCTCTTTAAATTGTATCTTCCAGGCAGAAAACTGGGGACCGGTCTCAGCCGGCTACTCAGCAGCAGCCTAGTCAGCCCAAGGGAAACGGTCAGACTAACGACCGTTCTGCTACGGATAAGCATGGTGGTAATGATAATTACCGTAACAACGCTGGACACTCCAACGGCAGCAAGTCCTAATACTTACGCATTTTCTTATGATTTCATGTTATAACTCATAATTCTGACACTTTAGCAAATCTTCTACCAGGAACCATGGAAACGGTAGGGACCAGAAACAGAGAGGTTCACAGCCTAGCCGTCCAGCTATCACTGGTATTTAATCTTACGATTATACGCATTGTCCTTTGTACCCGATTATCATGTCTCATGTAAAATGTTTTATCAGTTCCTCAGCCAGCCAGAGCACCTGCTGGAGGATATACTCATCCTCTTTGCTCTACTTGCCACCGTAGGCACCCAGGGCCATGTCGTCGCGACACCGACGCATGCTTCAAATGTGGTCTTCCTGGCCATCGCATGAAGGACTACCGTAAGGGCGAGATGGAGGGCACATCGGGACATGCTGATACCAAGCCGCCTCCTACCACTGGACGTGTCTACACGACATCTCGAGATCAGGCCAACAAGTCTATAGGTACCATCACTAGAATCTTGTATATGTATGGTCAAGCTGCGTGTGTTCTATTTGATACGGGTGCTACTCACACGGTCATTTCTACTACTTATGCCAAAAACATTAGGATGCTCCCCATGCCACTTGATAATATACTGAATATTTCCACGCCTTTGAGAGACTCTGTGCGCATCACCCATGTATACAAGAGTCTTCCCCTAGAGTTTGATGATAAGGTTCGTCCTGTTGACGCACTTCCGCTGGACATGAATGACTTTGACATGATTTTGGGCATGGATTGTCTATCCAAGCATCATGCTACCATAGACTGCCATTCATATCGAGTCATCTTCGGTGATGTTAATGCACCAGAGTACATTCACAATGGGTTCGTACCCGGAAGGTCTGTATAAATCATATATACCCTGCAAGCACGTGCACTGCTGTCACATGGCTGCGAGGGTTATCTAGCTACGGTTCACGACATGGATACTGAATCTCCATCAATTCAGGATCAGCCAATAGTGTCAGAATTCCAAGATGTATTTCCAGAAGAACTTCCGGGAATACCACCTGTATGAGAAGTGGAATTCAATATCGAGCTCATCCCAGGAGCTGAACCAATTTCCAAGGCTCCTTATCGCATGGCTCCCATAGAGTTAAAGGAGCTGGAGGATCAACTGCAAGAATTTCTAGAACGAGTTTTCATTCGACCGAGCGCATCTCCATGGGGCACACCGGTCTTATTTGTTAAGAAGAAGGACGACAGTATGCGTCTTTGCATAGACTATCGCGAGCTCAACAAGATTACTATCAGGAATAGGTATCCACTGCCGCGTATAGACGATCTGTTTGACCAACTCCAAGGGGCCAAACACTTCTCCAAGATTGATCTTAGGTCAGGCTATCATCAACTACAGGTTAAGGAGCAGGACATCGTCAAGACTGCTTTTCGTACCCGCTATGGCCACTACGAATTTGTAGTCATGCCATTCGGCCTGAAAAATGCTCCATCAGTGTTCATGGATTTGATGAACAAAATCTTCCATGAATTACTGGACAAGTTCGTCATTGTCTTCATCGATGACATCCTGATTTTCTCAAAGTCCAAGGAGGAACACGAAGACCATCTTCGTACAGTACTACAGATTCTTCGCCAAAAGCAGCTGTATGCTAAATTCTCCAAGTGTGAGTTCTGGTTAGACAAGGTGGCATTCTTAGGCCACATTGTATTAGCAGAAGGAATCACTATGGATCCAGCGAAGGTTGAGGCTATTACTAAGTGGCCGAGGCCGACATCAGCGACTGAAGTCTGTATTTTCTTAGGCTTAGCTGGCTATTACCGTAGGTTTATGGAGAACTTTTCCCGCTTAGCACTACCATTGACCAAACTGATGCAGAAAGGGGAGAAATTCGTCTGGACTGAAGAACGAGAGAAGAGCTTTAAAGACCTGAAGCAAAAACTAGTATCTGCACCTATTCTTACTCTCCCATCTGGTACGAGTTAATTTCAAATCTAAAGTGATGCATCGGGGAAAGGACTTGGCTGTGTTCTCATGCAACATGGGAAAGTGATCGCGTACGCTTCACGGCAGCTTAAGCCTTATGAAGAAAATTACCCTATGCATGACTTGGAACTTGCTGCAGTCGTGTTTGCATTGAAGATATGGAGGCACTACTTATACGGAGAATCATGTGATATTTCCACGGACCACAAGAGCTTGAAGTATATCTTCACTCAGCGTGAATTGAACATGAGGCAGAGGAGATGGTTAGAGCTATTGAAGGATTATGACATTAATCTGCAGTATCATCCCGGAAAGGCAAATGTAGTAGCAGATGCACTTAGCAGGAAGTCCAAAATGATCAACGGCATTAAAATTGAGGAGGAAATCATAAGAGACTTGGAGAGACTAGACATAGAGATCATGGTACGTGGACAGCATGGTTACTGGTCTAATCTTAGAGTAGAACCCGAGTTACTCTCTAGGATCAAGGAAGCTTAGAAAGATGATGGAGAAATCTGGGCGGTAGTTAAGAATTTGGAGAAGCAGACGAAATTCAGAGTAGATGCAGATGGTATCGTATGGCAGGGCACGAGACTTTGTGTTCCTGATGATCAAGAACTCCGGGAAGCATTGTTAGTTGAAGCTCATAGCTCCCCATTCTCTATACATCCTGGTTCGACTAAGATGTACCATGACATCAAGCAGTACTTTTGGTGGAGTGGTATGAAACAGGATGTTGCCACTTACGTCTCCAAATGTCTTACCTGCCAGCAGGCTAAGATCGAGCATCAACGATCTGGCGGTCTCCTTCAACCGTTAGATATTCCAGAGTGGAAGTGGGACAAAATCACCATGGATTTTGTTACTGGTCTTCCACTAACCAAGAGGAAGCACGATGCAATTTGGGTTATCGTAGATCGACTTACCAAATCAACTCATTTCTTACCGATCAGCAAGGAAGATTCGGTTAGTAAACTCGCCGATACGTATAGAAGAGAGATCATGAGACTCCATGGTGCTCCATCCAGCATCGTCTCAGACAGAGATCCTCGATTCACATCGCGATTTTGGAAGAGTCTGCAGAAAGCTTGGGGTACACAACTTAAGCTTAGCACGACTTTTCATCCTCAAACAGACGGGCAGTCGGAGCGAACGATTCAGACATTGGAAGACATGTTGAGGTCATGTGCGTTGGAATGGACGGGTGATTGGGACGATTACATCTGTTTGGTGAAGTTTGCATACAACAACAGTTGGCACGCAAGTATCAAGTGTGCTCCTTTTGAGATGTTGTATGGCAGAAAGTGTCGCGCCCCAATCTGCTGGGATCAGGTTGGTGAGCGAACACTTGAAGGACTAGAGATCATAGAGATGACTAATGAGAGGGTCGCAGTAGCTAAGCAGAAACTTCAAGAAGCACGGTCACGTCAGAAGAGTTACGCCGATAAGCATCGTAGGGACATACATTTTAACGTAGGAGATCACGTCTTTATTAAGGTTTCGCCGACACGTGGTGTTAGACGCTTCGGGATTAAAGGGAAGCTCAGTCCTCGTTTCATCGGACCGTTTGATATCATTGAACGAGTCGGTGAAGTATCTTACCGGTTAGCGTTACCTCCGCAGCTTTCGCATGTACACAATGTGTTTCATGTGTCCTTACTCAGAGGGTACCAGTATCATCCCCTTCACATGGTTCAGTATCCACTGGAACAGATACGTGAAGATCTCACTTTCATAGAAGAACCCGAACGATTTCTTGACAGACAAGAACCAGTCATGAGAAGGAAGACGATTCCATTAGTCAAAATTCTTTGGAGGGATCATACCAAGCGGGAAGCCACTTGGGAAACAGAGGAGTCTATCCGGGCTTCTTACCCTCATTTCATATTTTGAATTCGGGTATGTTCTTCTTTCCAGTTTACTATATCTATAATTCGGGCACGAATTATTCTTTTTAGGGGGAAGAGTTGTAAAACCCGCATGCTTTTACTATGAATAGTACCCTTTAGATCGTACGTACAAGATTAAAACTTTCCTTTTATAACATGTTTACGTTTACGTATAAGAATTTTAAGTATTACGTACGTGTTAGAACACGATAAGTATTTATTACGTATGAACACACGATAATTATTCCAATAATAATTATAATCACGAACATGCGATCATGAAATCATGAACGTAAATTAATCACGAGATAATATTATTACGTATATATATTTATTACGAACACGAATAAATATATTAAGTCACGATCAATAATTAATTAGAACACATAAAGCACGAACACGATAAAACACGAACATACTATAATATTTAGACTCAGAAAAGGTACGGGTTACCCCATGTGGGGCCCCCTACCCGCGGCTACACCAAGAAGAATGGGCCAAGCCCATTTTAATTTTTACTAAAACAAGGAATTAGGAAAACATGTTTTATTATTTACAAAACAAGAAAAATAGTTAAAACCCTAAAATCTTTTACTTCTTCTTTCTCTCCCTTGGCCGCCGGATTCAAGACACCAAAAGGGGGTGTTCGGTTGATTTTTGATCTTGGAAATTGTGCAAGCATTCGTGTGTGTTCATTTTCATTTGTTTCACGTAAACGGTATAACCTTTTTAACCTTTTCTTTTATGTTATGATTTAATGAATCACATAAGATCATGATGTTTCTAAAAACTAATTAAAAACAATGATGTAAACATCTTAAGGATCATGGGTAAATCAAAACAAGGGTTTTTAGGGGTGTTTTTGTGTTGGTCGACGCCTAACCGAGCCCTAAGGGGTCTCGGCTTGGCTTATTAACCACCACCGAGACCATATGGTCTCGGTATGGTGATGGTGGTCCCACGACAGCAGCAAACAAGGGGAACCCCGACCTTGGTTCGGGGTATGGTGTTGATTACGGGTCCGGTTCATGGTTTCTAGTCACGGGTCCGGTTCATAGATTATTTTTAAGGTTTATGATTTTAATAGTTATGTGTAAAAAATTAAATTAATAAACATGACATGATTAATTTAATTAACATGACTTAGGTTATAAATTTAATTATTAGATCATGAATTTTAACCTAAGTATTTATATTTAACTAGACTTATAATTAATTAATTATTAAAAACCATGACTATAGTTAATTAATTAACATGACTTAGGTTATATTATTAATAATTAATAATACATGTTTTAACCTAAGTATTTTACCTTATTTAATTAAATTCATGATATATTTAATTAAATACTTTTAACCTATAGTTTATTTATTTACATGTAATAATTAATAAACTATACTTTACATCTACATGACTTAGAATAATAATCAGAAAATACTTAAGCTTATATAATTAGCTTATTTAACCAGCTTATATCTAATTATGGAAACTTTCTATTTTTAGAAACTTATTTAATTAAGGCAGCTAATCTATTTATGGAAACTTTCTATTTTTAGAAACTTATCTATTTTAAGCAGTAAATCTTTTTTTGGAAACTTTCTTTTTTGGAAACTTTCTATTTTTGGAAACTTTCTATTTTTGGGAACTTTCTATTTTTGGAAACTTTCTATTTTTGGAAACTTTCTATTTTTGGGAACTTTCTATTTTTGGAAACTTTCTATTTTTGGTAACTTTCTAATTTTGGAAACTTTATATTTTAGGAAACCTGCTATTTTTAGAAAGTTGCTTATTATTACACAACAAGCATTATAATGTATGAAATACAAGAAATACTTAATCAGAATAGACAGAATATAAGATAAACACAGTATAAAGCTTAAAACAGTAAAACATGACATGAACGTATAAAATAAGCTAAGACATGACATAAAACCAGTTACGTATTCAGTAATCAGATACTTATACACGTATGTATTTATGTAGCATTAGTGATACCGAAGTAGGACTCTCTTCCGTTCGTCTTCTTCGTTCACTGGACATAAGGTACGGATTCCCGTCCTTTCAGTATGAACATTCTTTCCTTATTAGGATTCCCCGTATGCAGCCAACTGTTTTCACATAGTATAAGTTTATATGTTTAATTGCTTATGTTTAATTAGAATACCTAAAGCCATATACATGCATGACCAGTTTCACCTAGTTATGGAGGTACCATAACCATAACACTAGAGGCACTGGTGTTATGACTTCCCCACGGCAGAGTGATTGCTCGTGGGGTCCCTTCAGCTTTTGGCCATATTATTATATTTATCATGTGGGGCGTATGGGTGCATCCTAGTTACATGTTTTTCAGCAAATTACTCAGTGTGAATGTGGTGTGTGCCTTGCATCCTTCACAAGGAGCTGATCCCTCCTACCCAAAAACCAGTATATTAAATTAGAGGCAACCCCTCTAATTTGCATGATGAGGTCACCCCTCCAAGTATTCATGCACGGTGGATTTTCATGACCTATATTGGTTATTGGTAAAATATGTTAAACAGTTTTTACAAGATAAACATAAGGCTTTTCAAACTATAAAACCAGTTTTACTAAGATTTAACCGGGTTATTCGGGACATAAGTTTCTTCCGCTGTTATATGCTTATATGCTTATATTATTCATGCTTTATTGTACATCCGTGCACTGAGCGTATTGCTCAGCCGTTTTCCTTTTCATGTTCCCAAAACGGCAGGTACTCAGGGATGCTCGTAGACTTCAAGCGTACGTGCATATGGACTAGAAGCTTTCTAGCCTTTCTTTACTTTATGCATTATCTATACTTTGATACTCTTTCCATGGACATTGTTTATTCCTTTCATTTATAGTACTTATGTTTGTGTGTGATGAGCTTTACTTTTGGACTACCGATGTTTGATTCCGGTATTTCCTTTTATGATCATGTAATGTATTCGACATTTATCCTTGTATGCTTTGATGACACGCCATAATTACGCGTGACATTCCATTTATCAAAATGGGGTGTTACAATCTCAAACAGCATTTTTGGTGGAGCGGTATGAAACAAGATGTGGCTACTTTCGTTTCCAAATGTCTGACCTGTCAGTAGGTTAAGATAGAACATCACTTAGCTAGTGGTTTACTACAACCATTAGAAATTCCTGAATGGAAGTGGGACAAGATCTCCATGGATTTTGTTACCGTACTACCGCAGACTCAGAAGAAGCATGATGCTATTTGGGTCGTTGTCGATTGTTTGACCTAGTCTTCCTATTTCCTTCCAATCCGTAAGGATTACCCAATTAGCAGATTGGCAGAAATATTCCAGCAGGACATCATGCGACTGCATGGTACTCTATCAGATATCATATCAGATAGAGATCCATGATTTACATCTCGTTTCTGAAGAGATTTTCAGAAAGCTTGGGGCATCAGACTCAAGCTTAGCCCAACTTTCCATCCTCAGACCAACGGTCAGTCAGAGCGTACTATTTAGACTTTAGAAGACATGTTGCGTGATTGTGCGTTAGAATGAACGGGAAATTGGGATGACTACATCTGTTTGGTTGAGTTTGCTTACAACAACAGTTGGCACGTAAGTATAAAGTTTGCACCATTCGAGATGTTGTATGGTAGAAAGTGTCATGCTCCAATCTGCTGGGATCAGGTTGGTGAATGATTCATTGAGGGTCCAGAGATGATTGAGGTGACTAATGAGAAGGTCGCCATTGCCAAGGAGAAGCTTCAGGAGGCTCGTGCTCATCAGAAGAGCTATGCTGACAAATATAGCAGATCGTTAAAATTTCAGCCTGGTGATCATGTTTTCTTAAAGGTATCACCAACACGTGGAGTCAAGCGTTTTGGTATTAAGGGAAAGCTCAGTCCTTGTTTCATCGAGCTGTTCGAGATCCTTGAACGTGTCGGTGAGGTATCGTATCGTTTGGCGTTACCTCCTCAGCTATCTCATGTTCACAATATGTTCCACGTGTCCTTACTCAGAATCTATAATTATCATCACTACACATTGTGACGTATCCACTCGATCAGATTCGTGAGGATCTATCCTATGTTGAGGAACCCGAGGCAGTTCTTGATTGTCAGGATCGGGTCATGATGAGAAAGATTGTTCCATTTTTCAAGATCCTATGGAGGGACCATCCCGAGCGGGAAGCTACTTGGGAAACGGAAGAGTTTATCTGGACTTCTTACCCTCATTTTCGTTTGTGATTCAGGTATGTCCTTTTCAGCTTATCATATCTCTAGTTTGAGGACGAATTATTCTTTTTAGAGGGGAAGAGTTGTAAAACCCGCATAAAATACATGAAATTATTAAATACACGAAAAGACAAATTAATTAAAACTTTATATTAATTAATGCACGACAAGTATTACGTATATTATTTACTTAATAACAAGTATTTATGTATAATATTAAAACACGACAAGAATTAACACGAGTTTAAAACACGAACACACGTCATGAATAATAATACACGAGATTAAATAAAACACGAAAACAAAATACTATATAAAAAGAGGTGTTTGGCCGGCCTAAAGAGAAAAGAAACAAGACGGACCAAGCCCAGCCCGTTAACCATTTTATTAGCAACAAAAACATTCCAGGGGATTTCATTTAAGAAGTTTTAACAAAAATTAAACAAACCCTAGCCCCTTGTCCCTTTTGGCCGCCGGTTCCACAAAAGAAAAGGAAGAGGAAAAACAAGTTTAGTTTTGATTGTATACGAGTATTGTCCGTGTATGTTCTTCAAGATTAGTACGCATTCGGTATCCCTATTTTTAATCTTTCTTCTATTATCATTTTCTTTAATCATGGATCAGTTAATTAAGTGTAAGAAAACGTGTAATATCATACTTTAAAACATGGAAAATTGAATCGGGTTCGTTGGGTTGCACAGAAACCGAGACCTCAAGGGTCTCGGTGGGATTTTTTAGCCGGTCAGCCAAGCCCATAAGGGTCTCGGTGGCTGTTTTCTGTGGTCAGTCGCAACACCAAACAAACCCACAGTGGGGCGTATGGTTTAACAGTGGCAACCGAGAGCTCACAGCTCTCGGTGGGTCTGGGCTGCGCACAGGGGAAACCCGCCTATTGCCGGTGGCAACAAGAAACCAAGCAGCCGCATGTTTGGGCTGCGGCGGCTGCTGTAGTTTGGGTAGTGGCAACCGTGGCTAGGCCGGTGGCAGAAAACCATAGCCCGGTGGCTGTGGTGGTGAAGGTTGTGCGACTGAGACTTGGGAGTCTCAGTAGGCTATGATTAGGGCTCGGGTAAACCGAACCAATGGAGTGTTTGGTTATTAATTTTGGTTAATTAATTTGAACTTAGGATATAATTGTATTATTAGTTATTTATGAAATTAACATGGTACATTTAATTAAATTAATGCTAAACTTATTATAATTAATTTATTTAATTATTTATGATATTAAACATGGCATCCATTTAATTAAATTAATTAAAGACTTAGCTTATTTTAACTAATTACATGTTAACCATGGTTTTATTAAATTAATATTTTACTTTAATTTAATTATACAATTATCAAGTTATGCTAAAGTTCTATTAATATAAAATCATGTTATATTATTAATTAATAATCACTTATAATCTGGAATTATATTATTAATTAATAATTATTATGTTAGACTAAAGTATTTATTTATTAATAAACTTTACTATATGATATTTAATTAATCATGACTTATAAAATATGTTTGTTAAGCTTTAGCTTATATCATATGCTTATTAAACAAGCTTATTACTATTTATGGAAACAAGCTATTTATGGAAACATACTATTTATGGAAACATACTAATTATGGAAACTTTCTATTTTTGGAAACTTACTAATTATGGAAACTTTCCATTTTTGGAAATTTACTATTTATGGAAACTTACTATTTTTGGAAAGTTGCTATATATATGGAAACCTGCTATGTTTGGAAAGTTACTATATATAGAAACCTGCTATTTTTAGAAAGTTACTCATTATGGAAACATCAAGTATAATAACACATGAAACATGAAATACGTTAATCAAGAACACATGAAACACTAAGAAATTTCATGATAAAACATGAAACAGTAAAACAATACATGAACAAGTAAAACAAGTCAAGAACAAGTAAACTAAACTAAAAATAAGTAAGTTATACATGAACATACAACTCATTCACGTCCTTTATTATGTAGCACTCGTGAATTCGGAGTAGTTACTTTCCGCCTTTCATCTTCATTCGTTAATGGACATAAGGTACAGATATTCCATCCTTCAGTAAGGACATTCTCTTTCTATGCATGATTAGGATTCCCCGTTTACTGCCATCTGTTTTCCCTAGTAGTTTACATGTCATAAAAATTTTCAGTAATTACCATGCTATCATTTTAAATTGCCTAAGCTATATACATGCATGACCATGTCCACCTAGTTATGGAGGTACCATAACCATGACACTTAAGGCACCGGTGTTATGACTCTTCCGCGACGAGAGTGATTTCTCGCGGCGTCCCTTTCAGTTATTTGGCTATTATTATTATCATGTGGGGCGTATGGGTGTATCCTAGTACATGTTTTGCAGATTTACAAGGTGATTGTGGTGTGTGCTCTACATCCGTCACATTGGAGCTGATCCCTCCACCCAGACTAATATAATTAGAGGTCACCCCTCTATTTGCATGACGAGGTCACCCCTCTATGTATTCATGCACATTGATACCTTTCATGACCTATATGAGCTCTTTAGCATTTAAATTACATTTTCATGAATAAACATAAGACTTTTCAGATATAAAGCTTTTTATAAAACATGTTCCAGGTTTTCTAGGACTTACACATCTTCCGCTGCATTTCATACTTTACTTATGTTTAAGTTATTCTTATAATATCATTATATCCGTTCACTGAGTGTATTGTCCAGCCGTATTTTCTTTCTATGTTCCCATACGGCGGGTACACAGGGACGAACTTGAGAAACTAAGAGTACGTGCATAGGATGGAAGCTACCCTAGACTTCTTTTCCTTTTGCATTTCATATACTTATGCTTGCTTGGACATTGTTTAGTTCCTTTCTACTTCTTTACTTCATGCATGTGTGAGCTTATGTTTGGGACTGATGTTTGATTCCGGTTTTCCTTTATGGTCATTTATGTTTTAAGACATTTACCTTGCATGCTTTATTGACACACCATAATTATCATGTAACGGTCTACTTGTCAAAGTGGGGTGTTACATTCTCTCTCGATACATTGGTGGTTAAAGAGTCCAGATCATGGATTCTGTTAACATGTTTGATCCGATAACACTTTCTGAAGCATATCAGCGTGCACTGACTTTTGAGAAGCAGAACTGACGAGTGAAAAGTTCGTCTTCTCCTGTAATAACATGTGCTTCTGGTTCGGGTAATGCGGAATCTTGTTTTGCCCCAAGTCCGACTAAATCAATTGGTGAGAATATTGGATCAGTTCCTAAAGCGACTGACAGTGGTGGGTTCAAGTGCTTTAACTGTGGTGAACCTGGTTACCGACAGTCGGAGTGTAAGAAGGATGGGAAGAGGCAGTTATTTATTGAACCCGAGGAAGATGATGATGTGGCTTATGATGATTACGTGGGAGACGTAATCTATGATGCAAAACCTAAGTATGAGGAGGAGTATATGTCTCGAGATGTGGGGGTGAATTTGGTGGTAAGGCGCTCGTGCTTAACACCTAAAGCTGATGGTGATGATTGGCTCAAACACAACATCTTTTAGTCAACTTGTACCATTATGGGTAAGGTTTGCACTTTTGTATGTGATTCAGATAGTTGTGATAACTTGATAGCCGAAGAAGCATTCCATAAATTGGGGTTGAAAACTGAAAATCGTCCCAAACATTATAAGTTATAGTGGCTTAAAAAGGGTGGGGAGATAACAGTTTCCAAGCGTGTCCAAGTTCCGTTTTCTGTAGGAACAACTTATAAGGATAATCTTTGGTGTGATGTGATACCTATGGATGCTTATCACTTGTTGTTGGGTAGACCTTAGGAGTATGATCGTGATGTAACTCACCATGGGAGAAGTAATACTTATAGTTTCCTGTTTGGGGTGTGAAGATTACTTTGATGCCAAATAAACCCAAGGAATTAGTTAATAAACCCATTGGTACTTTACTAACTCTTTCATAGTTTGAAGACGAGCTGGAGGTGGGAGGTGATGTTTTTGTACTAATAAGGAAGGAGGTTTCTAAAGATGGTGAAGTTCCTGAAGCCATTATCCCTTTACTTGAGGAATTATTTGATGTTTTCCTTGATGAGTTACCTGATGGTTTGCCACCATTGCGTGACATACAACATCATATTGATCTAGAGCTTGGGTCACAGTTTCCTAAGAGGCCACATTATAGGATGAGCCCGGGAGAACATGAGGAGTTGTGCAGGTAGGTTGAGGAGCTCGTTTCCAAGGGTCATGTTCGTAAGAGTATGAGCCCATGTGTTGTTTCTATCATATTGACTCCAAAGAAGGATGGTACATGGCGTATGTGTGTTGATAGCCGAGCCATCAACAAGATTACTGTGAGGTACAAGTTTCCCATTCCTCGCTTTGATGATTTGCTTGACTAGATTAGTGGTGCTACTATTTTCATGAAGCTAGATTTGAAGAGTAGGTATTACCAGATTCGTGTTAGACCTGGTGATGAGTGGAAGACCGCTTTCAAGACCCGTGAAGGGTTATTTGAGAGGTTGGTCATGCCTTTTGGTTTTTCAAACGCACCAAGCACATTTATGTGTGTGATGACTTGACTACTCATGCCTTTTATTGGCAAGTTTGTGGTTGTTTATTTTGATGACATTCTTATTTATAGTGCTTCTCATAATGAGCATGTCAATCATGTGAGGAAGGTCTTGACCTTTCTTCGGAAGGATAATTATTATGCAGCCAAGAAGAAGTGTGTGTTCATGACCCCTAAAGTTTTGTTTTTAGGGTATGTTGTTTCTGGTGATGGCATACAGGTGGATGAGTTTAAGGTAGCAGCTGTTCAGGAGTGGCCAACTCTAACTACCATTACTAAAGTTCGGATTTTCCACGGTCTTGCTTCTTTCTATAGGTGGTTTATCCCTAATTTTAGTTCTATTATGGCCCATTTGACATACTGTATGAAGGGGAAGACATTTGTGTGGACGGATGAAACAAAGCTGGTTTTTCAGGTTGTCAAGGAAAAGCTTACTACAGAGCGAATCCTGGTATTGCCTGATTTTTCTAAAGTTTTTTAGCTTCACATTGATGCTTCTAAGGTTGTCACTGGTGGAGTTCTTAGTCAAGGTGGGTGACATGTTGCCTATTTTAGTGAGAAGTTGACAGGGCCGAAGTCCAAGTACTCTACTTATGACTTGGAGTTTTATGCAGTGGTCCAAGCTGTGAAGCATTGACGCCATTATTTATTTCATAAGGAGTTTGTTTAGTTCACTGACCATGATTCCCGAAGGCATATTCGTACTCAAGATAAGGTTTCACATAAGCATGGTCGTTGGTTAGCTTTTCTTGAGAAATTTACTTTTGTGATAAAACACAAAATTGGTGCTTCCAATCGTGCTGCTAATGCCTTAAGCAGGAGGAGTAGTTTACTTGTAACCATGCAGGTTGATTTTCCAGGACTTGATGTCATTCGTGAAATGGTGACTGTGGATCCATACTTTTTAGTTGTTTTGCAGGATTTGCAATCCGGAGAGAAAACAGATTTTGTTATGCATGATGGGTTCCTATTCAAAGGGAATCAACTTTGTATTCGTGATTTAAGTCTTCGCTTGCAAATTATTAAGGAGTTGCATGGTGAAGGACATGTTGGTCGTGATCGCACTTTACAGTTTGTTCAAGCTTCTTATTTTTGGCCTACTATGAGGAAGGAAGTGGATCGTTACGTCACGATAGGGGTGTAAACGAGCCGAGTTGAGCCGAGTACTGTCAAGATCGATCTTGACTCGAATACAAAAACTCGAGCTCGAAACTCGGCTCGAGCTCGACCCAACTTTATATTTCAAGCTTGAGCTCGGCTCGTCATATAAATCTCGAGCTCGAAACTCGACTCGAGCTCGATTATTTTCACATGTCATGCTCGAACTCGATAAATACTCAACATATCAAGCTTGACTCGACTTGATTTATCTACATAAAAGGGTAACAAAATAAGCTCGATAAGGCTCGCGAGCTTCTCGAGCCGAGTATATTGGAGCTCGAACTTGACTCGAATGTATACTCAAGTAGCTCGAACTCGAGCTCGACTCGTTTATATCGAGTCGATTTTCAGTAGTTTACGAGTCGATCTTGAGTAACTCACGAGCTATCTCGACTCGTTTACACCCCTACTTCACGAGGTGTCGTATTTTTCAAGTTTCAAAGGGGACGACTACTAATGCGGGACTTTATATGCCTTTGACAGATCCTTTGCAGCCTTGGGTTGATATTAGCATGGATTTTGTGTTAGGGCTACCTCGTACTCAAAGGGGTAATGATTCAATATTTGTTGTTGTTGATCGTTTTTCTAAGATGGTTCATTTCATTCCTTGCAAGAACACAACATATGCAGTTAATGTAGCCCGACTTTCTTTAGGGACATGTACCGTTTACATGGTTTACCTTCCTCCATTGTTTCTGATCAGGACACTAGGTTTTTGAGTCATTTTTTGCGTAGTTTGTGGAAGATGGTGAATACTAAACTCAATTTTAGTAGTGCTTATCATCCTCAAACTGATGGGCAAACTAAAGTTGTTAACAGGTCTCTTGGTAACTTGTTAAGGTGTTTGGTGGGTGATCATGTGAAGGCATGGGATCAGAAGTTGTATCAAGTTGAGTTTGCTCATAATCATGTTGTTAATCGGAGCACTGGGTTTAGTCAATTCTAGGTGGTTTATTCTACTCAGCCACGTGGTCCTCTTGATCTTATGAATCCTCAGGTTTCTAGGTCTGTTTTGAAGAAAGTGCAGGATTTTGTTGAGAGGTTGCATGATGTTCATAAATCTGTTAGTGACAACTTGGTTCGCGCTAATTCGAAGTACAAGCAGGATGCAGATTAAAAGAGGAGACATGTTGACTTTGAATTAAGAGACTTTGTGTAGGTTGTCTTGACTAAGGATCGTTTTCCAATTGGTGAATATAATAAGTTGTCTGCTAAGAAGATTGGTCTAGTGGAAATTGTGGATAAGATGAACTCAAATGCTTATCGTTTGAAGTTGCCAAGCCATATTCGATGTTCTGATGTTTTTAATGTGAAGCACTTGTTGCCTTATTATGGAGATTCTTTAGATGATGATACAGCTGGGAATTCGAGGACGGATTTTTCCTATCCAGGGGGAATGATGGAGGCTCAAGTGTTGAAGAACGGACTGACTTGTTTCAGGAGGCCCGATATCGCGTGACGAATAGGGGTTTGCATCCTAAGTCCGTTTTCAGCCCGTGACCTGTCAAGACGTGTGTAAAAAGGAGGCAGACGACTCTGTAACCAGCTTTTAGTTGGTTACGGATTTTTAGGGTCCGAAAAGCCTTTTTACTATCAGTTTTTTTACATATTTATGTTTTTTCACTTTTAGTTGGACTTTGTCTTTGGGCTACGGTCCATCCCGTTGATTTTTAAGGTTTTTCTTTGTTTGCAGTCAATATTTATTGAATTTGCTGTAACCCTAGCAAGACAGTTATCAGTTTAATAAAAGTTAAACCACTGGTCGTTGTGTTGCCGTGTTTTACCCTAATTTTTGGGCATGCTTCAGAATCAACGATTATTAGCAAAATTGTTTATGACATTCTTTTTGAATCAACAGATCCAACTACTTATCTTTGTTACTTTTGTTTTTTAGTCTACATCAAATAGAAATTAGAAGCAGAAAAAGGGCGTATAGATTTCGGTTGAAACTAGTGAAAACAAACACCACCACACTAAGGGAGGGTAGTATCTATACTACTTCTACCAAGGAACACCTAATAACGATGGCCACGCTTGGGTTGGGTAAGGCTTAAGGACCGAACGATGAACAATATTAGCTTAGATCCCAAGCCCATGAAACTCGACTAGCCTATTACATCACAAATACAAATAAGATCAACACCGTCTAAAATTATCGAATAAATTTGTGACAATCCGTCAATTTATGATTGATATTTTATTCTCAATATTATTTAAAAACAATTTACAATATGAACTCACATATTTTTGGGAAGAAATTTGGATTTACGTCTTGAAGTAGCATCGACTACGTTTAAACCGTAGGATTCTACGTTACGTGCTTACGTTTACATACACCATCTTTGGTGACAGTCCGACATTTCAGAAAATAAATTTATCCGTGAATATTATTTTGGAGTTTTAAATTTGTGTTGGTTCATAAACTCACAAATTTACGAGAAGAAATTAGGACTTACGATTTTATTTAACGTCCTTTACGACTAAACCGGAAACCCTAGGATTACGTATTTACGTTTTCGAACTCCGTTTTTGATGAAACAATTTTTATTAGATTCGTTTTATGACGTTGATTCATAATTTATAAAAACGTTTTTCGTAAAACAACCCGAGGGCACGCAAATCGAGAAAATTAGAATCGAGAAATACCCGTAAACTAGTGAGATGGGACAAAATACATTGTCCCACCCCACTAGCTTAATGGGACGGCACTAACAAGCCACCACATCACAAGATGTGGCAACCATGTAGCTAAAACTTACACATGTAAGTAAGCTTACATGGTAAGCTAACCAAACCTCAAAACCATCAACTTTTCACCACTCTCCTCATTCACTCATGCAATACCACTCAAAATTCTATCATCTCTCTCTCTTGACTCCATTGTGACGTCCATATCCACCACAAAAACACCCAATTTGATCTTGAATCCACCACAAAGTCATGTGTTATTTACACATATGTTGAAGCCACTTTGAAACCCTATTTATTGGTGGTGCTTATAACATCCAAGGAGGAGTTTTCATGGAGTAGTAGGGCTGATTTTCCATAAAGTATTCATGAAGAATGGTGCTCTTGAAGATGGTATTGGCTATGCACAAGTTTCTCCATCAAAATCCATGCTCAAATCACAACCTATATCAACATGGTGGTATAAAGATTGTCCTCCTCATCTTCTTGTTATTTTGATTATGTAAACATGTATTTTATTTCCTATTGTATATGTATATGATGATTATATGATGATAAAAATGTTATGTGGGGATTTGGTGTTGATAAACATGATTAAAAAGGTGAAAAACCATAAGAAACAAGGTTAAAATCTTGGTTAAATTTGATGGCTGTATAAAACAGTAAAGAACCATATGGTAAACTGATAAAATGATGAAGTAGAATGGATTTACAGTAAGCTATGGGTCTTGTACACATGTGATAGTTGTCCATGCAATGGAATCATTGTAATGAGTGAGATATGATCAAAACAAGTTTAGGGTATAAATCTGAGGTTACTGTTTTGGACGATTTTTAGAAAATACTTAAAGGATGATTCAACAGTAGCTATAGAAGAGTTAAATGTATCACATATCATGTAGTTTATGTGATAAAAGTTTGAGCTTCTATCTCCATGTAGAACTTAAGATATGGCAGTTTTGGTGAAAGTAAAGATGAAAATCAGATTTTTGGAAATTAAAGAATAATACTATTATATAAGCACTCAAATTTTAATAGTATAAATTATAATTAAAAACCCACTAACTCATGAACTTTATTTATAAAAATATGTACAATGATAAATAAGTGGACATTTTATAAAAATGGTAACTTGTTATGTTTTATAAGATATAAAACTATAAACATGATTTTTACGACTTTTTTCGGCTATTGCCGTAAAATTAACGTTTTTGTTAAATAAAACTTAGATGGTTGGACCCGTCTAATGAAAACTTTATAAAACTTATATACTGATATATAGACATGTATACAAGTAAAAACTGATAAAACCCGAACTATAGGACATACGGACGTTAACGGACTAAATTAACGTTATTGGACTAATAATACAACAAAAATGGACTAAAACACTTATAAACTTATTATTGGGCTTAACCCATTTAGGCCCAACTTGAAAAGTTTAAATACTGATAATATAAGTGTAAAAAGGATTAAAACAAGTTAAGAACTTATAATAGGCTTATTGAACCTAAAACACGTAAATAGGTAAAACGAGAAAACTAGTATAAAAGTTATCGACACATAACACAAAAATGAGTAAACGAGAATATGTAAACCCACTTGATCATCATATATATATAATCATCATATGTATACATAATTGATATTTTTATAAAGTCAATGGACATAAGTCTAAGACGAGTATTATTTGTCTAGGTTTCCGTGATTGAAGCACGTACCGTACGTCCGAATTGCCGATAACCCGCCTTCCCACATCAACGTGAGTTCATAGCCTCGCACTCTTTTAAATGTTTTTATAAATGTTTTATAAACCCGCGAGGGAGATAACATGTTAGTTTTATAAAATAGGACACCATTTGTCCCGATTGTTTGTTTATTGATTTTGGACCCGAATGATTAAATGACCCGATTGTATGACCCGATAAATGATTAAAGGACCCGATAGATGAAATTATATGGATTATTAAAGTTAGGTTATGTCACTAAAAGTCCCATTAGCATGAATTGTGAACTACCGGGAGTTGGTAGACGCTTATGCATTTAATAGTACTATTTGGGGACGATCACCCCAGTTCGCGCCTTGACGGTTGATCCCCGTCGTGCCACATTGATTGGTAAGCGAATTTATGTATGAGAAGATTTCCATAGCGTGACCTTTGTGACGACACGCTACTTTAGATGGGCAAAATTGGTATCGGTTTAGCTACCCGTTGTTGGTTTAGTAAGGTAACAATGTCATGCGGCTTATAATAATCCAAAAACTAACGAAATACTATTAGACGCTTCGAATTACGATGTATTGCCTGACTAGCAATACAGGGTCATACTATTGATATTATGTTTGTGTTTTGGTTTTCATAACCATACTCATATAACGGTTTTTATTTTCATACAACGTCGTAAAACGTATTGTATGACGTTTTTACGACATTGGCTCGTATAATGATTTTTAAGGCTTTTTATAACCATATTCATATAATGGTTTTATTTAATCTATACAACGTTGCAAAACGTATTGTATGGTGTTTTTAACGACAATAATTCGTATAATGATTTTTAAGGCAAATGCCTATATTACGATTTTCGATAAAGATTTGTATAAAATGACTTTGGCTATTTTATGGCCTATTAAAATGATTTGTACAAGATGATTTTCAGTAATAATTTTATACTGATATTATATTGATGGATTTTATTAAACTCTATGAATTCACTCGGCGTTATCGCTGACCCTTTTCTTTAACATGTTTTATCTCAGGTACTTGAAGGTAATTCTCGGGAAGACGAAAAGAATTCATGGCCCGCACCTAAACCATATTTTCCATTCAAATGTTTTGTAAAACTTTGTATGAAATGTAATGACTTGGGACCGATGTAACTTTGATATTTATGAATGGAAATGATTTATTATTAAACAACGCGATTTTTATGCGTTGTCTATGATGTGAGTAATGTGCTATCCCGTAACACCAACTAGTCTTCCGCTGTACTAAGTTGTATAAATTTGGGGGTGTTACAGTTTGGTACCAGAGCTCTCGTTATAGAGAACGAAAGATTTTTAAAACCAAGGTTTTGAATAAAACATTTCAAAATCTTTTAACTAAAAACATTTTTCTAAAAATGTCTAAAAATCTTTTGACTATAACGGTGCCGAAGAATTCCCGAGTTACCGACAAGGCCAAGACTGAGAAGTGTTATTTTAATATATATATAACTTGGATTATATATATATGATGTAATTTTATTACATGATTGTTTGATGATTATTTTGATTTTTATACGAGGTATTTATACGACGTAGATTGTCACAAGTAACCCTAACTCCCCTAGTAAATTAATCGAAGCTATTCTCGTAGGAATTCTAGCTATCCTAGATCTAAACCAAGTTGTGGATATTTATGATCCCGACAAATGGTTGATATTCGTAGAAGTGTAGATATTAGTTGATTGTGATATTGAAAAAGAATTGGCGAGATTAAATCTGATATCGATATCATGACGATCTTTCCTTATAGAGTGGAGTTTGACAAAACGTTATCACCTGGAAAGATGTCATCTGATTCGTTGTCATCCAATTCTTAAATTTGAAATCGAAAGGGTGAATGTTGCACCTGAGGCTGTCATTGGAACCATTACCCAAAAGCCTCATGCCACTAATACCTTTCCGAGAAATCTGATTGAATGTGTGAGTCATCTCATGCTAGTGACTCATTTGATAATTGTTGTTGTAAGAGATATAGGATTGGAATTAAGTGTTATTCATAATGAGCTTATATTGCCCTTTTAAGGCCTAAGAATAAAGATTGAAAGTATTGGAGAATGAAGTAGGATATCGAATTGAGTATAGAAGTGGTTGAAATTTGAATAAAGTAAAATTTAACCCATCTGGAATAATAAATTGTTAAGAGGAAATCGTTAAGTTTTGTGATTGAACTATAAGGTTTTAATTGATTGTTGATTTGTGTTAAGGGTTGTTCCTAGACCATTGTCCACTGACGAGGATGCCCAGTGTCCAACAAATAAATTGAAGAAATCTTCTTCTGAATTGAGACCGATGGATCTTCTGGGACATGTGGAACACCTAATGACTCTTGTAGATTAGTATTCATTAAGGTATCTTTGAAAATAATCCCTAACTTAACTGAGACATCAGTTGGTAGGATGAGATATTGGAATTGTATGACATAGTGACACATAATGTGTTACGGTACAATTTGACTTGTTCGTAATTAATGCAAAGACTACCTTTGATTGCTAAATCCTACATGTATCGATGTTATCTATCTTTTATTGCTTCATCCTAATATTCGCATTAGTGATGCAACCATTGAACAAATACTCATCTCGATTTGAGTTACATTGTAGATTATTCTTTTTGAGTGCCATCGAGATCATGAACCTCATGATTATTTGGCTAAAGCTCATTTCCTATCATATTGTAGTTAATTCTTGGTGAACAAGCTTTCATCACTCTTTTGCAGATCACACATTGTTTTTATAAAGTTAAAACGGTATCCTTTGAGAAAATTTAATTTTCATCACTATAAGGATTATTCAAAGTGAGATTTATAAGTGGTCGTTATTGAAACGAAGTTGTTTATAAAACATCTTGGAAAACTTAATTGTTTTCATAACAAAGAAATTCTTTGTAAAATTATTTTGATTCTTATTTAAGAATTGAGCATGAAAATGTTTTTATTATAAACATGATCATAAAAATTTTGACGAACTGAGTATTGCATCGTTAATCTTGAAATTGTATATAGTTGCGCGCCTACATACAATTTGGAATGGACTATGCAAGACTGATTAGTAGTCACCATAAAAACTAATGAATAAACACTACATTTTCTTTGAAGATTGTGAATGATTAAAAAAAAAAAATTTTGAGATCTGCAAAAAGTGCAAAATAGGGACATATTGATAGGGACACCTACATATGTGCCTGTAACATCTATACTTCTGAGTTGAATTTATTCATCTGTGGAAATTGTCTCATTTGACAATTGACAATTCTTTCTTGTCCAATTCTCTCGTAGTGAGATTCTTAGGAAAAGTATATGATTACCGAGTGTTGATACCCAACTGGATGTATTGACGTTCTTATCATTTCTTTTGATTTGATTTCATTTGAATGACCTGGGTAACGATCCGAGGAGCTTTCGAATGCGTACTCAAATTATGAAAACACGGGATATATTCATATTCGTTAAATGTTTTCGTCTGTATCTGATTTGAAATTCTCTCGCATAGATTATGCGTTGACCTTACTCTTTTAGGGATTAGTTATGTCTCCAGATATCCTTGAATTTGTGGAAGGATTGAGAATTATTATTAGTCTTTTGAGAAATTCACATCTTATCAACGGTAATGAAACTGGAAAGTTGAATTTGGTATTGATTATATTCCCGGTGTTGCACCTGTGACTTGTGCCCAGTACGTCAGCACCATCTAAATTAAAGGAATTACCGTACAACTGAGAGTTGTCGGAGAAAGATTTTATTATACCAAGCCTGTCATCCTGAAGAGCTATGGTGTTATCTTTCCTTATATTTATAGATTACTGTGACTGAGTAAATTGACAATCGAAAACGATATCCATAACTCGAATGGAAGAATTGTTCGATCATTTACAAGGTTCTAGCAAATTTGATCCTCAGCATGGTTATCATCAAACTTCGCATCTGCGAAAGAGATTATCTTTTCCAATCACTACATCCGGTACTTGTAATGAACATTTATGAGCTCCCCGTGATGTCGTTTGGATTGACCAATGCACATGTAGCATTCATGAATTTGGTGGATCACGTGTGTAGGCTGAAATTTGATAAATTCATGCGTGTGATCATTAAGGACTATTTGTTTGTATATAAGAATAAGAATGAAGTTAATAATTAATTATAGATTGCCCTGAATTGGCCGAACAATTAAAACCTGTACCTTGAATAATTAACATGAGATTAAAGACTTAATCCTTTACATAAAATGACCATTGGATTAATGACGGTAAGATATATGCATATAGACTCTTCAAAAATTAAGAGCCCTTTTAAGACTTGGGATTTTACCAAAAAGAAATGGAAATATATTTTGACAAATGTTTTAACAAAGGATTTTAAGGGATTATTCCCTTATACACAAACCATTTAACTAAACTTCTGTTTAGGGGTAAATGTTTGTGTATACCTTAAGACAACTTAAGAAGAATTGAGGAAAACCATTTAAACCATGACTTAAAATTTTAAACGACACTTTTTGCTTTTCAACTAAGAAAATTTTGACCAAAGTATAACCAAAGATTTTTCAAACATTTACGGATCTTCTTAAATATATTAATTATTTTCGATAAATCAACGAAAATCGTGTTAACTAAAATTCAAATTTATTTTGAACATTTTATTATAATTGGTCGAACTAAGAAATTTAAAACGTTTACGTTTCATAAAAATTTAATAATTATTATTTAATTAATTATAATAATTATCGACGCTTTAAACGCCGGATTAAGAAAAACTGATAAAACTGATAGTTGAGACGAAACTAAAACTTAGAAAATATAAAGAAGGAATTTTGAATAAATACGGCTATGATATTTATTTCATCAGGAAAGTAAACGTAATTACCGACGCATAATATAGAAAGAATATCTGAGTGAATTGTGGACATGATAATTATATCATCATGAGAAGTGAATATAGATACCGACGCATTATGTAGAAAGGATAAAGAACCAATTAGGACATGTTCCTTAATAATAAATAAGCAAAATAAATTGCCGAACAATTTAAAAATAGCCGATGATTGTAAAAAGAGATAATATAGATAATAAAAAGGGGTTCGCGGCTAGTGTGAACCATTAGAATTGAGAAGCCGATGGCATTAAATGTATAAAAAAGACCACAGGTGATTGTCTAAATATAGAGGATTGTGAGATATAGTTATATTGGAATCTTGTAAGTATAAGTATTCTATGTATGTCATTTTTGACAAAAAGTATCTTTGTCTGAAGAAGTTGTACTGATGGCAATTATGAAGGCAGACATCGCCTCATACATTAGTAAACGTCTAGCTATTGCAAAGGTCATCATCTGAATTTGATTCGATTTGGGTCATCGTCGACAGACTGACCAAATCTGCTAATATCATTCTCGTTAATGATAGATGTAAAAGAGTTATGTAAACATAGCATGCCTGTATCGATCATCTATATCAAGATCCTCGCTTCGCATCGAATTTCTAGAGATTTGCTCAGAAATCATTGAGAACGAACCTTGATGAGAGTACTATGTACCACCCCAAATCGAAAGGACGAGGTAAAGTAACGATACAAAGTAATATAAGTGCTATTTTATGTTTGAGTGAATGACCTTTGGTAATAGACCGTATAATCGTTTTCCATTGGAAAGATTATCATTGATAATCATCGTATTAGTATCGAGATCTAATCTTGTTAGGATCTATATTAGAGCTTCTGTAAGCAAGAGTTGAGATGAAGACATCCGACATACACCCATTGTGAGTTGGACATGTCTCTTAGGTTTAAGGTTTCCTATGATGGCGAACCTATCCTTGCAAAATACCCGACCCGCGAGATCTGAAATGATTGTTGAAATTAGGATCTGATTATTGACAGCCGGTAGTGGGAAAGAGGTTATGTGAAAGTGAAATGTAGATCTTGAAGTGCCAAATGGGTAGCGAAGTTATGCCACAATTTTTTTTTTAAACTTGGGAAAATGAATTCATGATCTGACAAATCATGGGATATAAGTCCCCGTTGTTTGGGACCATTGAGATGATGTAAAAGTTGGGATTGAAAGGCATATAAGCTGGATCTACCCTAGGACTTCAAAGACTGCGTGAATTATGTTTCGTAAATCGAACTTGATGGAATATCTATCAAGTGAAAATCTGATTGTTCTTAGTAAAGCTTAGATCGGCGAAAAGTTGCATTCATCAGAAACCCGTGAATATCATGGATAGAGAAAGTAAGTCAACATTTAGCCTGATCTTATTCCCGTAGTTATGTTTGATGAAACTCGCGTATTGTAACGAATTGCACTTGTGAGAAAAGACCGAATGTGGAGGAAATACCCACATGGCTTTAACTCTATAAGAAGCAAGTAGTAAGGTAAGATGGTCTTTGGGGACAAAGATCCTGTTTAGGGGTAAATGCTGTGACAATCCGTCAATTTATGATTGATATTTTATTCTCAATATTATTTAAAAACAATTTACAATATGAACTCACATATTTTTGGGAAGAAATTTAGATTTACGTCTTGAAGTAGCATCGACTACGTTTAAACAGGAGGATTCTACGTTACGTGCTTACGTTTACATACACCATCTTTGGTGACAGTCCGACATTTCCGAAAATAAATTTATCCGTGAATATTATTTTGGAGTTTTAAATTTGTGTTGGTTCATAAACTCACAAATTTACGAGAAGAAATTAGGACTTACGATTTTATTTTAACGTCCTTTACGACTAAACCGGAAACCCTAGGATTACGTATTTACGTTTTCGAACTCCGTTTTTGATGAAATAATTTTTATTAGATTCGTTTTATGACGTTGATTCATAATTTATAAAAACGTTTTTCGTAAAACGACCCGAGGGCACGCAAATCGAGAAAATTAGAATCGAGAAATACCCGTAAACTAGTGAGATGGGACAAAATACATTGTCCCACCCCACTAGCTTAATGGGACGGCACTGACAAGCCACCACATCACAAGATGTGGCAACCATGTAGCTAAAACTTACACATGTAAGTAAGCTTACATGGTAAGCTAACCAAACCTCAAAACCATCAACTTTTCACCACTCTCCTCATTCACTCATGCAATACCACTCAAAATTCTCTCATCTCTCTCTCTCTTGACTCCATTGTGCCGTCCATATCCACCACAAAAACACCCAATTTGATCTTGAATCCACAACAAAGTCATGTGTTATTTACACATATGTTGAAGCCACTTTGAAACCCTATTGATTGGTGGTGCTTATAACATCCAAGGAGGAGTTTTCATGGAGTAGTAGGGCTGATTTTCCATAAAGTATTCATGAAGAATGGTGCTCTTGAAGATGGTGTTGGCTATGCACAAGTTTCTCTATCAAAATCCATGCTCAAATCACAACCTATATCAACATGGTGGTATAAAGATTGTCCTCCTCATCTTCTTGTTATTTTGATTATGTAAACATGTATTTTATTTCCTATTGTATATGTATATGATGATTATATGATGATAAAAATGTTATGTGGGGATTTGGTGTTGATAAACATGATTAAAAAGGTGAAAAACCATAAGAAACAAGGTTAAAATCTTGGTTAAATTTGATGGCTGTATAAAACAGTAAAGAACCATATGGTAAACTGATAAAATGATGAGTTAGAATGGATTTACAGTAAGCTATGGGTCTTGTACACATGTGATAGTTGTCCATGCAATGGAATCATTGTAATGAGTGAGATATGATCAAAACAAGTTTAGGGTATAAATCTGAGGTTACTGTTTTGGACGATTTTTAGAAAATACTTAAAGGATGATTCAACAGTAGCTATAGGAGAGTTAAATGTATCACATATCATGTAGTGTATGTGATAAAAATTTGAGCTTCTATCTCCATGTAGAACTCAAGATATGGCAGTTTTGGTGAAAGTAAAGATGAAAATCAGATTTTTGGAAATTAAAGAATAATACTATTATATAAGCACTCAAATTTTAATAGTATAAATTATAATTAAAAATCCACTAACTCATGAACTTTATTCATAATAATATGTACAATGATAAATAAGTGGACATTTTATAAAAATGGTAACTTGTTATGTTTTATAAGATATAAAACTATAAACATGATTTTTACGACTTTTTCGGCTATTGCCGTAAAATTAACGTTTTTGTTAAATAAAACTTAGATGGTTGGACCCGTCTAATGAAAACTTTATAAAACTTATATACTGATATATAGACATGTATAACAAGTAAAAACCGATAAAACCCGAACTATAGGACATACGGATGTTAACGGACTAAATTAACGTTATTGGACTAATAATACAACAAAAATGGACTAAAACACTTATAAACTTATTATTGGGCTTAACCCATTTAGGCCCAACTTGAAAAGTTTAAATACTGATAATATAAGTGTAAAAAGGATTAAAACAAGTTAAGAACTTATAATAGGCTTATTGAACCTAAAACACGTAAATAGGTAAAACGAGAAAACTAGTATAAAAGTTATCGACACATAACACAAAAATGAGTAAACGAGAATATGTAAACCCACTTGATCATCATATATATATAATCATCATATGTATACATAATTGATATTTTTATAAAGTCAATGGACATAAGTCTAAGACGAGGATTATTTGTCTAGGTTTCCGTGATTGAAGCACGTACCGTACGTCCGAATTGCCGATAACCCGCCTTCCCACATCAACGTGAGTTCATAGCCTCGCACTCTTTTAAATGTTTTTATAAATGTTTTATAAACCCGCGAGGGAGATAACATGTTAGTTTTATAAAATAGGACACCATTTGTCCCGATTGTTTGTTTATTGATTTTGGACCCGAATGATTAAATGACCCGATTGTATGACCCGATAAATGATTAAAGGACCCGATAGATGAAATTATATGGATTATTAAAGTTAGGTTATGTCACTAAAAGTCCCATTAGCATGAATTGTGAACTACCGAGAGTTGGTAGACGCTTATGCATTTAATAGTACTATTTGGGGACGATCACCCCAGTTCGCGCCTTGATGGTTGATCCCCGTCGTGCCACATTGATTGGTAAGCGAATTTATGTATGAGAAGATTTCCATAGCGTGACCTTTGTGACGACACGCTACTTTAGATGGGCAAAATTGGTATCGGGTTAGCTACCCGTTGTTGGTTTAGTAAGGTAACAATGTCATGCGGCTTATAATAATCCAAAAACTAACGAAATACTATTAGACGCTTCGAATTACGATGTATTGCCTGACTAGCAATACAGGGTCATACTATTGATATTATGTTTGTGTTTTGGTTTTCATAACCATACTCATATAACGGTTTTTATTTTCATACAACGTCGTAAAACGTATTGTATGACGTTTTTACGACATTGGCTCGTATAATGATTTTTAAGGCTTTTTATAACCATATTCATATAATGGTTTTATTTAATCTATACAACGTTGCAAAACGTATTGTATGGTGTTTTTAACGACAATGATTCGTATAATGATTTTTAAGGCAAATGCCTATATTACGATTTTCGATAAAGATTTGTATAAAATGACTTTGGCTATTTTATGGCCTATTAAAATGATTTGTACAAGATGATTTTCAGTAATAATTTTATACTGATATTATATTGATGGATTTTATTAAACTCTATGAATTCACTCGGCGTTATCGCTGACCCTTTTCTTTAACATGTTTTATCTCAGGTACTTGAAGGTAATTCTCGGGAAGACGACAAGAATTCATGGCCCGCACCTAAACCATATTTTCCATTCAAATGTTTTGTAAAACTTTGTATGAAATGTAATGACTTGGGACCGATGTAACTTTGATATTTATGAATGGAAATGATTTATTATTAAACAACGCGATTTTTATGCGTTGTCTATGATGTGAGTAATGTGCTATCCCGTAACACCAACTAGTCTTCCGTTGTACTAAGTTGTATAGATTTGGGGGTGTTACAAAATTTTTATTTGGCGTTAATAATTCTAATGATAACAAAGAGTCCTCTCTTTGATCTAATCCAATCTGGTTGTTCTTTGAAACTTTGACCCAACACTCGTATAACAACTTTTCTTCCTCGCGTGTCCAACGTCTCATGTGACGACCCTTAGGGGAAGATTGTTAGCCGTGAATTATGATCAGTGACCACCCCTTAGTGGCAGATTGTTAGTTGTGAATTATGAAGTGATGGTCATTAATCTAAACCGAACATCGTTATTAGACTAGTTTATTGCTTACGAGATTTCGTAAGCTAATATTGTCTAAATTACATGTATTAAACCCGTACACTTAAATGAGGAAATCATGTAAATCCCTTGGAGTATTAACGGAACATAATACCTCAATCATAAGCTTATTTTTCCATTTCTATAGTTTTAAAGAGAGAAACATATGTGTACGCTCTTTCTCGGAAAATCACCATCTTTATTTTCTTTTATAAGCTTATACATTAAGCTTAATCTTATATAGATCTTATTGTGTTGGCTTATTCTTGTGATTATTATATATGTATGTTTTGGGTTTACATGGTCAAGCCTTAAAGAAATGAAAATGATTTGAAAGAGGATCGACCATATAAGATTTCATGCCATTGACAACTTTTAGATATAGTGTTCGGATGATACGATATTTTTTTCGAAAATAATATAACGGATATTTATAATATTCATCAAAATAGTCAGCCATTAAACGTCTTTCGACATCCTCACGGTCACGGTAGATCAGGCTACGAGTCAACCGTGGTTGAGCTTCTTGTTGTAGTAACCATTTGTTACACTTCGTAAAGTTACATCATAAATTAAACGTTGTTTTCGTCATCGAAAATAAACAAAGTTGTTATGTTTGTCACCACTTTGATTTGAATCCGCTATGAAAAAAAATGTGTAATGTGTTTGTGTTGAAAATACGTATATGGTGTTTGTGTGAGAGTAATACTCTGTATATGACGATAGGAAGTATCTATATTAGGGTTGAGCAAAACTATTTGAAAATCGAATCGAGCCGATAAACCGAACCGATCCGATTTGAACGAAAACGAACCAATCATTTTTAGTTCGATTTTTAGTTTTGCATATTTGTTTCGCTTTTGCTCGGTTCGGTTTCAGGTTAAAACTAACAAAAAATACGTCTAAACTATATATTTAATTTAGTTTTTCTCGGTCAGGTTTGGTTTCGGTTCGATTTTGGCTTTGTTTGATTTACTTTGGTTTGGTTTTTTGTCTATGTTTTCGTTAAAGTCGGCTTTTGGTTCGGTTCGGTTTTTGTCTAAACTATATATTTAAGATTTAAGTTCTTTTGGATACCAAAGTTTTCTAGGATACAAGGGGACTCACATCTAATCCAAGGGCTGAGATTAAATCCCCAATTTATACTGCAGGGGTATTTTCGTCTTTTCACGTCGTGATATATGTATATACGGTTTTAACAAACACAGTTCATTATTCGTTCGGTTTCTTCCCCGATCAAACTGGTACTTTCTCTTTCTATGTTTCTCTCTCTAGATATTGTTTGTTAATAGTGCTTATTAATAAGCTTATTAGTAAGCTTATAAATAAGCGATTCCTATCAGTTTATAAGCTTATTAATGGATCGGATTATTAAATACGCTTATTTATAAGCTTATTAATTGTCCGATTGATTAATAAGCTTATTAATCGTTCGGATTGAATAATAAGCTTATAAATAAGCGTATTTAATCGAGCGGATTGAATAATAAGCTTATTAATCAGCTTATTAATCGATCGGGAACGATTAATATGCTTATTTATAAGCTTATTTTATGTGTCTGGTCGATTTTTATGGATATCGTTTATAAGCTTATTTAGTAAGCTGTGATTCTTTTAGGTTTTAGATAAGCTTTTTATGAATTGTGTTTTTTTTCGAGTTGCTTAGGTTTTAATGATGGATTCGAGCGATTCTAGTGGTCGTAGTGGTGTTGTTGATCCTTCAACGTTGGTTGATTTGACTAGTGATCAGAGTAGTGTCGATCAAGGTTTGGATCTTCCATCCGAAAGCGTTCTTCATAGTCTTGCGGATGAGATTTCAACGTATGAACAAGACGGTGAAGAAGCGGAAGCTGTTAAGAGTAAGCTTTCTAGTTTTTTGTTTAGCTTAGTATATGTTCCTAATGTATCATATATGTTAGCAACATATCATATATGATGTTTGTATTTTTATATAGATATGATAGCCATGTATCATATACTATCATATATGTTTTCTAATTTAAGATATATCATACATGGTACATCATATATGATAGATTTCTATCATATATGATGTTTACATGATATGCGATATGTTTTTCTAGTATTTGTAATCATATATGTTTTTTTTTGCAGAGTTGAATGCTGTGCGTACTCCTGAGTCGTATATCACTCATTCCAACTTTGATACTCCTGGTGGTACTGTTTACTACATTCCAAAAGTGCCAGCCGAGTTTTTACTTGTTAAAGGGAACGAGTACGATTCAGTTGAGCATTGTATTGCTGCTTACAGGAAGTATGCGGTAAAAGTTGGTTTTGTTGTTAGGAAATCGTGTTAGAAAAGGTTACGGAGCGGGATTGTAAAGCAAAAGTATTTGGTTTGCAATAGGAAGGGTTCCCCCAAGGATATATATGTAGACACCCTAGATTTAGAGAATGGTTACAACCAAATGAGGCATTCAAATCTGCATATCACCGGTTGTAAAGCTCGTTCTGTGTTTGACTTGATCCCTGGTACGAAAAAGTTCAAGTTGAGTGTATTTGATACTATCCACAATCATGAGCTTGAACGCGAGGAGTACAAGCATCTATCTAAGAATCAGAGGCAGTTAACATACGCGGAGCAAGTGTTTAGTGTTAAGGCTGTGAGTGTGAATACCGGTGCTACAAGAGCTCATCACCTTCTGACCGGGATCAAGGGTTCTTATATGCTCGTTCACGGTACTACCGTTGACTTCAAGAACTTCTTTCGTAGCGTCAATTGTTACATCGGGGACTATGACGCGCATATGTTGATAAACAAGATGGAGAAGAGGAAGGAGTACGTTGCTGATTTTTCTTTTGATTATTTGGTTAACAAGGCTGAGCTTATTGGCTTATTCTAGGTTGATGAAGTGTCCAAGTACAACTACAAGGAGTTCTGTGATGTTGTCTCTTTTGATGCTACGTTTAAGACAAAAAAAGTACAAAATGGTATTTGTTCCTTTTACGGCGATTGACAACCATAGGAAGTGTGTTACGGTTGCTGCTGGTTTGCTCAAGTTCGAGACCACGGAATCCTATGTTTGGTTACTTAAAGCTTTCATCAAAGCGTTTGGTAAAGAACCTAGTCTAGTAGTGACTGATCAAGATAAGGCGATGAGGAATGCCATTGAAGCCGAGTTTGTTGGTACAAAACATAGGTTGTGTATGTGGCATATCACGCAGAAGCTTCCAACGAAGGTGCTTTTTTTAAGACTGGTATCATATATGATGAAGTAGCATCATATATGTTATTTGAGTAGTATCATATATGTTGAAGTAGCATCATATATGATGTGAGAATAGAATTTGATTCAAAGCATTTGGTTTTTGTTTTGTTTTTGTGGTCTTGTTATCATACTTTATAGTTTTGATTCATTTTACCTTTGTTGCAGATATGTGAGAAAGTATATAATGAGACGAATTTTAGAGAGAAGTTGAACCAGATTGTGTGGAACATGTACATTGGTCCCGAGGAGTTTGATACCAGATGGGGTGATCTGATGACAGAGTTTAATTTGAAGGAACACAAGTGGTTGACGAAGATGTATAATATGCGTTCAACTTGGATCCCTGCTTACTTTTCGGACTCGCTGTTGTGTGGATTGATGAGGACTACGTCTAGATCAGAGAGCGAGAAATCTTTCTTCTCCCACTTTACCAATTCTAGCTCGACGCTTATGAACTTTATGAATTTCTTTGAGACGGCGATGGAGAAGCAAAGGAGCGTTCAAGAGAGAATGGACCATAATACATTAGAGACTGTTCCAAAGTTCAGGACTCTACTCAAGATTGAGAAACATGATGCCATGGTTTACACTCGTACTCTGTTTGAGTTGTTTCAGAAAGAGATTTTTGTTGGATTGTGGTATTGCCAGATAGATGCTAAGAGTGTGGCCGAGTGATCTGAGGTTTCTGTTATCAGAGTGAGGCATTTTGTTTATGAAGAGCCTGGTAAGAAGAAGACGAAGGATAAGGTTTCTGATAAGGCTAAAGTTGGTGATTCTTCTAAGAATGTGAACGAGAATGAAAATGACAATGATAAGGAGAAGGAGAACGAAGATGATGAGGTTGATATGTTTACCAGAGAAGATGGTTTGTACAAGGTAATGTGATTTATTTTTTGATATAATTTTTTACTTTTTTTGATATATCATATATGTTAGGTACATGTTATCATATATGATATTGTTCTTGTATTTCTTTATCATATATGATATTCACTGCTTTGTTTTTTTTCAGGTCTTGCGCAACGTAGATGACGGTTCAGTTATTTGTACATGCCAGTTGTTTATGAGGGTTAGGATATTATGCAGGCATATTTTTGTGTGTTCAAGAACGCGAACATCGAGATGATCCCTCAGCAATACATTCTTAGGCGTTGGACCAACAATCTCATCCCTGTTGCGTTGAGGAACAAGAGGAATAGGTATGGGGAGAAGAATGTTGTTGTTGAGAATTATGCGAGTGAGGCGACATCTATTGTTGATCACTGTGTGCATTTGTTGAGAAAAGACGAGCCTAGGTTGGGTGCTTTTGTTGAGAAGTTGAAGCAGCTTAAGATAGATGTTGAAGCGGATTGCCCGAATCCCCCATCTAAGAGGAAGGCTGACTGTTTGGAGCAGCTTGTTGGTGTCTCTCAGCCGCCCTTACGTTTGGTTGATAATCCAGGTGTTGCAAGCCCTAGAGACTGTCCAGGACGTCTAAAGCGGCGTATTAAAGGTGGAAAAGAGAAAGCTATTGAGAAAAGTAAGAAGAACAAGAATTCATGTTCGGTGTGCGGAGGTACTGATCATAACAAGAGGACTTGCACTAGTAAGCGATTGGAGGAAGTCGTTGTCGAGGATCCACCTGTTGAAGATGCAAGTAAGAGTGGATGAAGTTGAATAGAAGAAGATTTGTTTGTTTTAGGATTTTTTTTTCCCGTTTTATTTTATTGTTTGTAGTTTCTGAACATGTCATTATGATGTATGATGCTATTTTGTCTTGATCAGTTTGATTCATGAGAAGTTGTTTTTGATACTCTATTTTTTTGGATAATCATATGTCAATGAGTCATGAGAAGTTGTGTTTAATCCCTTAGTTTTTTTTTAGTTTGTTTGCTTTTGTCAGTTTACAAGTTTTTTTTGGACTATCAGATATGATACTAATGTATCATATATGTTAAGTTGTCAACACATCATATATGATATGTATGTATCAAATATGATAGTTTTTATGACACTAATGTTACTTCTTTCTAGAATTTCGTTTCCAGAGCAAGTGTGTTTTTACAATTTTTTTTGGACTATCATATATGAAATTAATTTTTCATATATGATAGTTTTGTTTGTAACGGTTTACATGTTTTTCAATATGCTTCTATTCTCTAGAAATTTAATACAAGAACAATACATATGAAACAAAAGACTCATGTTACTTCCATTTCATAATAGAAAATTCGACGGATTACAAGTTAAAACAAGTTGAATCCACAAAATGCGGTACATCCTACTTTACCGCCAGCAACTTGTCTTCCCTACGATTCTATCCAAGTGTTTTCCAATGGTACGTCAGGTGTAGGCGACATGACTCAGGGGTAGTCGGACTAATGGATTCCTATTAACCGATCCACGATCTACGACCAGTTGACCCCAAGCTTAGAGCAACCCATCATGGGTTCTCTTGCATGTCGCGTACTCCTTTTCTGATTGGATAAGTCATCTAACTGCTTCTAATCTAAATCAGTTCACTAATATTTTTGCCTAGCCTAATGTTCCAGTGGGTTAAGCGTCAAAGCTTATTAAGGTAGGCGCCATGACTCGGGGGTAGTCGGACTAATGGATGCCTATTAACCGATCCATGATCTACGACTAGTTGACCCCAAGTTTGGAGCAACCCACCATGGGTTCTCCTGCATGTCGCGTACCCCTTTCCCAGCGGATAGGCTAAGCAAAGCGAAAGTCTTAAACAAAAATCTAAATTATTACAGACCAAATTAAAAATAAAAGTCTTAAACTGTATTGTCTTTTTGTCTTTTCTTCTTCAGATGGCGCTCTTGGCGACATCTCTGTCTTGTTCCTCCTTTCTTGCTTTGATTGCCTCTTTGATAACCTTTGTCTTGGCTGGTTGCATCTGGTGGGTTCTTGCAAATTCATAAGCTTCCTCGGTTACCTGCTGCCTCTTGGTGTTCTTCTCGTGTGATAATATCTTTGCAATGATTGTTGATCCCAAACTTAGATCGATTTAGCTTGTGTAAACGAGATTAGATCAAGTTCAACACGTAGAGAAACTTTGTTGTATATGTAACAATTCAAGTATTATGCGGAATCAATACTTAAACAAGAACACACAAACAAGATAAACCAAACTTTCACTTTGATTGATAAATCGAACTTGTGTACAATGAAAGTGTTACAAACATATGAAAACTTAAACCTAAAGGCCTCCTTTTATAGATTAAGGAACCTTGTACAAGAGTCTACATATCAGCTATTCTTGGTAAAGATAAACATAAGAAATACATTGTCGAACATATCTTTACTAGAAACATACAAGAAACATAATACGTGTAGACTAAGTCTTCTATCAGTGCTTCACTTCTTCTTATCAACGCTTGACTTCTTCCTAACAACGCTTATAATGTCAATGCTTGATTTCTTCTTATCAACATCCAAATTCCTTTTGTCAGCGTCCAAGTGTATTGGCTACATTTTATTCCCAACAATCCTCCCCTAAACTTGATATCTACTCTAGTAATCAAGTTTCTGAATAAAAACTAAGAACTAGGAGGATTCTTACAAATCTTATCAAATTGGGAATACATATATCTAATCAAATCTTTGGCCACGTCACTTGAGTAGTCTATCTCCAGCTGTGTTGTCATCATTTTCTTCAAAACTTCTTTGGACATAGGATACTCAGCATCCACAAGAAGATACTCAGAAAACTTTGTAGAACTCAAATGATATACACCAGCTGCTGAATATAAACGCCATTGTTGGGAATAAAATGTAGCCAATACACTTGGACGCTGACAAAAGCAATTTAGACGTTGATAAGAAGAAATCAAGCGTTGACAGGACAAGCGTTGACAGGAAGAAGTCAAGCGTTGATAAGAAGAAGTCAAGCATTGATAGAAGACTTAGTCTACACGTATTATGTTTCTTGTATGTTTCTAGTAAAGATATGTTCGACAATGTATTTCTTATGTTTATCTTTACCAAGAATAGCTGATATGTAGACTCTTGTACAAGGTTCCTTAATCTATAAAAGGAGGCCTTTAGGTTTAAGTTTTCATATGTTTTTAACACTTTCATTGTACACAAGTTCGATTTATCAATCAAAGTGAAAGTTTGGTTTATCTTGTTTGTGTGTTCTTATGTAAGTATTAATTCCGCATAATACTTGAATTGATACATATACAACAAAGTTTCTCTATGTGTTTAACTTGATCTAATCTCGTTTACACAAGCTAAATCGATCTAAGTTTGGGATCAACAAGTGGTATCAGAGCTTGTTGCGAAACTTTGATCTAAAGAACACAAAAACCCTAAATCGCCAAAAACCCTAATTTTCAAGAAACCCTAAAACTAAAACTCCATGTCTACTACAGAGTTAACTTCCTCCTCCTCAACCCCTAACATCAAGATTCCCATGCTAGACCCAGACAATTTTGAGCTGTGGAAGTTTAACTTTGAACAGTATCTTCAAATCCATGACCACACCCTATGGGAAATTATTGAATATGGAAACACATTCAATAAGGCTGCCAAGATTGCAACTGCTATCTTGGTAAGATCAACTCCGGGTTCTTCAGAAGAGGATCGAAAAGAAAAACCTAAAGATGGAAGAGCTGTCTCAGCTGAGGACGTTGGGAAGAGAAGAAACGACATGAAAACCCTAAGCATCCTCAAACTCTCATTGGGACAAGCCAATCAGCACAAATATAGAGGCTATGAGTCTGCAAAAGATCTTTGGGCAGCCCTTGAAGTTGCTTATGGTGGTAATGCTGATACTGTACAAGAGAAAAAGAAGCAACTCTTGCATGAGTATGTTGTGTTCGAAGCTCAACCCAATGAAAAGCTAAGTGGAGTGAGAAGCATACTTCTTGACATTACAAGCAAGTTATCCTTTATGGGAACAGTGCTTGGTGATGTTGATATCATCACCACTTTTCTTAAAAGTCTTGGTGATGCATGGAAGATTGAAGCAAGGTCTATGATTGCTAATAATACTCACAAAAGTTCTACTTTTGATGATGTTTACAATAAACTGAGGCTTGTAGAGAATGAAATTCTTTTGGATCAAGGAAGCAAGTCTACCAATGGAAATATGGCCTTCTTCTCACACAGTGAAGATCAATTTGATCAAAGGGAGTCATACATGCACCCTGTTACTGGATCGCCTTGTGTCAACGCTGGATCAAGCTTTGTCAGCGCCTCACATTCAGACGCTGACACATACAATGTTGACTCACCAAGAGTTAAGCCTGCTGGCATTGATCTAGATACTGTGTGTGCATACATTGCTTCATTGCCCAATGGTTCAGTGATTACATATGAGGACCTTGAGCAAATTAGTGATGAGCATTTGGAGGAGATGGACATAAAGTGGAATATGGCTCTTGCAAGCATAAGGGCAAATAGATGGAATCAAAGATTTAAGAAGAATATGACTTTTAATGCTAAGGACACTGCTGGATTTGATAAATCTAATGTTGAGTGTTATAGTTTTCATCGAATGGGACACTTTATGAGAGAATGTAGATCTCCAAGAAGATCTGATGATGGAAAACCCTCAAGCCAAATCATCAAGGCTCATGATTCCAAAGCTATGGTTGCTATGCAAGACATTGATGGTGTTGGCTGGGATTGGAGCTATTTGGCCAAGGATGAGGAAGAGAACAAAGCTTTGGTTGCAGAAAAGGAAGAAGAGGAGCATGTTCACTATGCTCTCATGGCACACTCTTCATCTTAATCAGACAATGAGGTATATGATGATGTATTTTGTAGTAAGGGTTGTCGTCTAAATACTGAAAAGCTTAACAAAGAAGTCTTAAAATTAACAACAGATGTCGTTAATGAAAGATGCAAGTTATCTAATTGTCAACTTTCTCTTACTCAAACTGAAAAGACTGTGGCTGAATATAAGAAAATGGAGTTTGACCTAAAAGATCAAATCAATATTTTAACTCATGATTTAAATGCTAGTGTTGAGGTTAGAAACATTTTGGAGAGAGCCAATGGTGCTTTACAGGCTAAGTTAGATGAGGCTATCAAAAACAAAGATAATGTAGATCTTAAAATCCAGAGATTTGATAAAGCTTCATAAACCCTAGAAAAATGTGTTAGTGAACAAAGAGATTCTAGGGATATGACTGGGATTGGGATGAAAGAGTATGCTGGTGTTCCACCACCTGCTGGGAACTTCTATGGTGTCCTTAGAAAGGACTTGTCTTGGACTGGTATACCAGAACTCCAAGAAGAGGAATTTATTCCTCCACCAAGAGTTCTTACCCCAGTAGAGGAATACAAGAAGAAGTTGACTGATTTGGACAAATGGAAGAAAGCCAACCCTACCTTGTTTGTTAAGGGTGGCATGCTTAGTGACAGCCCAAATGAGTCTACACCCACAAAAGTGACCAATCCTACTACTGGCAAGACTGTTGACCTTGGCTTAAACGTTGATAGAAAACCTAGTATTAAATATGCAGAAATGTATAGAAAACCTAGGTCACTAAAAAGCCAAATTAGTGATAATGGGACATGTTTTTTTCTTCTAGACCTAGAGCTATGTCTAGAAAAGCCTGTTATTCTTGTGGAAGTTTTTCACATTTATCCTATAAGTGTGTCAATGATTCTAAGGTCAACACTGATAGAAAGTTAAACACTGTCAAACCTAAACCTTTTGTTCAGCAAAGTCCACAAGTTGTTAGACCAGCCCCATTCTTTACAAAAGGGTCTAATACTTATGGACAAAGACCTTTTCAGAAGACCAATATGTGGTCTAACAGACAATGGATTCCTGTAGCAAACCCTAGGTTTAACGCTGATAAGGGTAATTTCAGCGTTGACAAGAACAAATTAAACGCTGACAAGAACGTTGCCAGACCAAGTAATGGAAAATATTTGCAACCAAAGGGAAAGGGGTCTAAAGCTTCTTCTAGCTTGACATGGAGACCTAAGCAAGACCAAAACCCTAATTCAGATGGGATTTCTATGACCTGTAACAGATTTCATTATATTTCAAAGGTCATAACAAAACCAATTGGGGTTAACTGGGTGTTTAATCCAAAAAGGGATGAACAAGGGGTTGTCATATGGACTAAGTCTATTCTTGTTGAACAACCAAATGAATCCAAGTCTGCTCAGGCTTAGGTTCCCAAAGAAAACTAATTTGTTTTCTTTATGTGCAGGGCATTCAAAAGCAGGTTAATTATTATGGCTATTGGGATAGTGGATGCTCTAGGCACATGACAGGGAAGGAAGATTATCTGACAAACTTTATCCCCATTAAAGATGGTGACAAAGTGTATTTTGGAGGAGGATATGGGACTATCACTGGCAAAGGCACTCTTCTCACCAACAATTTGCGTTTCGAAAACTTGTTTCTGGTAAAAGAACTTGACTATAATCTGTTTAGTGTATCACAGGTGTGTGATAACAAAAATAAGGTTCTTTTCACTGATACTGAATGCTTGGTGTTGAGCAAAGATTTTAAAATACTAGATGAGAAATTCATTGATTATAGAACACCTAGGCATAAGGACATTTATAATGTGAATCTTAATGGAATTAGGATGAATGATAATTTGTCATGTCTATATGCTAAGGCTTCAGTTGATGAGAGCAATCTTTGGCACAGAAGATTAGGTCACATTAATTTTAAGAATATAAATAGACTTGTAAGACATTGGTTTAGTTGATGGTTTGCCTGAGAAGGCCTTCCACAATGACCATTATTGTGTTGCATGTCTTAAAGGCAAAAAACACAAAGTCTCCTTTAAGTCTAAACCTGTGCATTCTAGTTCTAAACCTCTTCACCTACTGCATATGGACTTGTTTGGTCCAACTAATATAGAAAGTTTAAATGGTAAATCCTACTGTTTTGTCATCACTGATGATTTTTCTAGATTTACTTGGACTTTCTTCTTAGCATTGAAAAGTGACACTACTGATACTTTGATTAACTTTATTACCCAAATTGAAAAGAAGTCTGGTAATGAGGTTAAGATGCTTAGAAGTGATAATGGCGGTGAGTTTAGAAATAAGTTGTTAGATAACTTTTGTACCAATAAAGGGATTACTAGACAGTTTAGTGTAGCTAGAACCCCACAACAAAATGGGGTAGCTGAGAGAAAGAATAGAACACTCATAGAAGCAGCTAGGACTATGTTGGCTGATGCTCACTTTCGCATTGCTTTTTGGGCTGAGGCTGTGAATACAACTTGTTATGTTCAGAATAGGGCATTAGTCAACAAGATCCATAACAAAACACCTTATGAGTTACTTTGGGGCAGGAAACCTAATATTGGTTTTCTTAAACCTTTTGGATGTCATGTAGTTGTTTTGGACACTAGTGATGCCTTAGGTAAGTTTAGTGCTAAAGGTGATGAAGGCTACTTCATGGGTTATTCAGTGCAGAGTAGAGGATATAGGGTTTACATTAAGAAAGAAAAACGTATACTTGAAAAAGTACATGTTAAGTTTTTAGAGAGTAAACCTAGTGATCCTGAAAGTGGTCCAAATTGGTTATTTGACTTGGAACCTCTATCTAGGACATTGAATTATATGCCTGTTACTAATCCAAACATTGTGAAGGTGACTTCAAATGTTGTGGAAGAACCAGTTGTTGATATTTTAGGTAAACAGGTTGATGAAGACGTTGGATCACAAGCAGACAAATCAGCACCCATACTTGAGTATGTTACCATTCCCATATGGACAGATGCATTTGCTGCTGCTGCTGCTGGAAAGGAAAAAGGTGGTCCACAAGTATCACCAGTTGAATACATGCATGATTCTCCAAACGCTGACAGAGGGAAATCTGGCGCTGACAAGAAAAATTCAGGCGTTGATGGCTCAAACGTTGACAACTCTAACTCGGGCGTTGACAGCTCTTTTGACCATTTATTCTCTTCCAATAATTTTGAACAAGGTGAACCTTCAAACAGAAATGGAGAGGTTCATTCAGATGATGATGGAAGAGCATTTGAAGAAGATATTGGCAATATGGATAGTGAAATTGATGATAACACAATCATTGAAGGAGGAGTACTCACATCTACCATGAAGAATCATCATTCTTCTTTGATCATAGGTGATGTGATGACACCTGTGCAAACTAGAAGGTCTCATCAGAATCATGGAGGATTTATTGCCAATATTCACAAGAAGGTTGATACCCCTCTTGTTCAAGCATGTTTGTTTGCCTGTTTTCAGTCACAACAAGAACCCAAGAAGATTTTTGATGCTCTCAAAGAACCAAGTTGGGTGGAAGCAATGCAAGATGAGCTTCACCAATTTGCTATTCAAGATGTTTGGGAGTTAGTTGATTGTCCCAGTCATGTCAGACCTATTGGGACAAGATGGGTTCTTAGGAACAAAAAGGACGAGAGAGGCATTGTGGTCAGAAACAAGACACGTTTAGTGGCACAAGGATATACACAAGAGGAAGGGATAGACTATGAGGAGGTCTTTGCACCTGTTGCAAGAACTGAGGCTATAAGGATTTCTCTAGCCTATGCTTCCTACATGGGATTTACAGTCTATCAAATAGATGTGAAGAGTGCTTTTCTTTATGGCACAATTGTAGAGGAGGTTTATGTAATGCAGCCTCCTGGTTTTGAAGATTCGGAACATCCAAACAAGGTGTATAGAGTGAAGAAAGCTATGTATGGACATCATCAAGCCCCAAGAGCATGGTATGGCACATTGTCCACCTATCTGGTGGAAATGGATTTAAAAGGGGTACCATAGACCAGACCTTGTTTACAAAGAAGACTGGTAAGGATTTCTTACTTTTACAGGTCTATATGGATGATATCATCTTTGGCTCTTCTAGTCCAAAGATGAGTGAAGACTTTTCCAAACTCATGACAAACAAGTTCAAGATGAGTGCAATGGGGGAGATGAACTTCTTTCTAGGGTTACAAGTACAACAGAAAGAAGATGATATCTTCATCTCTCAAGATAAATATGTAGCAGAAATCTTGAAGAAGTTTGGCTTTTCTCCACATGAGAAACGGGCTAGCACACCTATGGATAGGGAACACCCTTGGGGAAAAGTTGGAGATGGAAAAGAGGTGGATGTCAGGCATTATAGGTCAATGATTGGTTCATTGATGTATCTCACAGCTCCAAGACCTGACATTATGTTTGCTGTATGTGCATGTGCATGCCATCAAGTGACTCCCAAAGAGTGTCATCTCCATGCTGTCAAGAGAATTTTTAGGTATCTTAGGTGTTATCCAGACTTGGGATTATGGTATCTAAAAGATTCTCCATTGGAGCTTATTGCATATTTAGACAGTGATTATGGTGGTGACAAGTTTGATAGAAAATCCACAACTGGTGGATGCCAATTTCTTGGGAGTAGGTTGATATCTTGGTAATGCAAGAAACAAACAATGGTGGCCAATTCTACAACTGAAGCAGATTATGTTGCTGTAGCTGCTTGTTGTGGACAAGTCTTATGGATTCAGAACCAAGTGTTAGATTATGGGTATAATTTCATGCATACTAAGATTTTTGTGGACAATAACAGTACTTTATGCATTATTAAAAATCCTGTACATCACTCTAAGACAAAACACATAGAAATTAGACATCATTTTATAAGAGATTGTTTTGAAAAAGGTTTAATACAACCAGATAGGGTTGACACAGAGGAAAATGTGGCTGATTTATTAACTAAACCTTTTGATACTGGAAGATTTCAATACTTGGTAACAAGTATTGGAATGATCAATCTTACTTAATATGTGTTTTGGGAACTTATTGTAAAAGTATGTACTGGATATGCATTTGTCATTGGTCTTTATACAAAATTAGATTTTCCACTTTATTTGTCTAACGCTAACAAAGGTTATTTTAACGCTGACAAGTGTTAAATTGACGTTGTCAGCAACGTGTTAGTTTTGTGGTTTTTAATCTAATTATGCATGCGTTGTTAGCATTGTACAAATGGATATAGAGTTGCTTATGGATTCTTGGAGCATTATTGGAGCATGTTTCAGTTTATGGATGATGGTTGGAATATTTATATTCCTATCTTGACATAATTTTTTTTTATTACATGAATTTTATATGGCAACTTATGTATCATAGTTAAGGGGAGGTTTTTAGGAAACCTTTAGGACTTTTTGGGTATTCATATAATACTCTTATCATAATTCTAGATTGTGTCCACTGGTGAGTATGAATTAGTTTACTAACTCATGAGGCACTGTAGCATGCAAAGTTGATATACTATGCACGCTGCCAAGACCTTTTTGGCCTAGAATTGGATGTGTTCTGTTGGGAGACTTGGGTATGATTTTTATTGGGGTTACCTGGGATGTTACAAAGGATTTTATAAGGTAACTTCACTGTTAAGAATCTTGGTTAGCAAGGGACACTTGAGGACAATTATGTCTATCTTGTTTAAGCAAGTGTGCATGATTGGACAGTGCTTGCCACCCTATGGTGATTTTCAGTCTATAGGTTATCTTCATTAGGATAAATTACTTTGTTAAGGTCCTTTTTCATTTTTATTATTTTTATTTTTGGACGTTGACAGTTTTATTTCCAAACGTTGTTAGATCCAATTTAAACGTTGACATGGCTTTTTCCAACGTTGACAAGAATATAGCCGTTGGGCGTTGATAGATTATTTTTTACCGTTGACACTCATTGGGTCCTACCCAGTTGTTATTTTTGACGAAAATTGGGGCCGTAATTTTGGGAGTTGGTAACTATTTATTAATGCACAAGATAAGTTATTTTCTTTTCAAGATTTTCATCATTATATTTTGAAAATAACTGCCTAAATTTTGACCAATCATATGTGCCTACCTCTCCTATATATTTGGCTCCTTCTTTTTAACAGGGTAGTTTCTTATTCTTGTCTAACAAATTTTTCATCCATATTCATCTTTCATCCAAATTGATCTAACCTTTCACACAACTTTCTACATCAATGGCGCCTAAATTTAAACCGAGTGACTTGGTATTGGGATTCAGAAGTCAGCATAACATGGTTGCCTATTTAGAGGCTGATGATGCTCTGTTTCCTCAATATACTCAGATGGTGGCGTGTTTGAATGCATCCCCACTACGGTATGCACTTTCTCATGCTCCTCTTATCCCTGTCACTCATATTAAACAGTTTTGGAACACTATTAGTTCCTCAACGCTTAATAATGTGACTACATTAACTGCTATTGTCCATGGGCGTCCATGGGTGGTTACTGAAGCCTTGGTTCGCCAGCCTTTGCATCTTAATGATGCAGATGGTATAACCACTCTACCCATTGGTGAGATAGAACAGGGACTTCAAGCTTTGGGTTATCCTTTCCCTGAAGAGGGTACTTTAAACAAATATAACAAACAAGAATTTCCCCCAACTTAGAAGTACTTAATACATGTCATCCTTCAATGTTTAAGTCCCAAATGTACTGCACATAATGAAATTAACAGATCTATTGGTAGTGCCATTGTGTGTATTGCTACAGGGCAAAAATATAATTTTTCTAAAATGATTTTTGATGGCATGTGTAAAAACAAGGGTAGCAAGATGACTCTGGCTTACCCAAGATTTTTACAAATGATTTTTGATGACCAAAGGTATTGCACCAGGGATCATGATGATTTTTATGCGATCCTTATGCAAAAGAAAGATATTTTTAGTAAGATGAATTCACCCCCTCACAGAGACTTACCCCTTACCCAAGCTATGCTTGCTGTTATTGCAGCAACACAACCTCAAACTGACCCACAACCACAACTTGACCCATTACATGAACTATCACCTTCACCTCAACATATGGAACTTGACCAAGATCCTTTCAACGCTGACACATTAAATGTTGGCGTTGATACTTCAAAGCCAATTGTTGACACCTTTCTACAACAGACCCAAACACCCCTTAACCTTCAAACTACAACCCAATCCACATCATCTTCCTCACCCCCAGACTTTAGGATGGAAAACGCCAAAGGACCATTGGAGTGTTCTCCTCTGGTGGTCCTAGCCATGTTGCAGAGAGAACCACCACTAGTGTGGTTGGTGACATGGGTGGGGATATGACTATTGGTACTAGCTTAGTAGCAGGCCAAGCTAGTCCTAACATCATTAAGACCCCATCCATGCCCCCATGACTCTACTTTGGGAGGTCAAATACCCATTTTAGAGGAGGGTAGATTGGAACCCTATACAATATTGGAATTGACGGATGTCTTTATTAGCTTGCAAAAGCAAAATGCAGACCTGGTACATACTGTCTCTACATAAGGCCTTGAACTCAAGCAATTGAGGGAGAGGATTGTTCTTTTGGAGGGTGCTAACAATAGGTGTGGTATGGAGGATTCTTCCAAAGGGGATGATGAGCAGATACATGTGAGTGACAAAGGCTCACATGATGGAGAATCTTTGGGTGTGGCTGAAGCTCTTACAGATTTGAAGAAGCAACCAGGTTTTGATGTCTCTTTGGTTACTCCTACAAATTTGAATTTGTCCTTTACAGAAATGATGGAGCAGTTCACCAAGCAAAGTGTTGACAAGAGTAAGTTGAGCGTTGACAAGCAGATTTTTGACGCTAATAGGAGTAAAATAGGCGTTGACACACAGGTTTTGTACGTTGATAAACCTGCAGGTATGGTTGATGTATTCCAGTCACCAGGTATCATCAAGGAAGTGTCTTCACAGGTACCATCATCATCTTTACCCATCGTTGATACATTAGATAGGGGTAAAGGAATTATGGTAGAAACAGAGGTTCACAAGGATGCATCACAAGTAAAAATTTGATTCAATGTTGGCTGCACAACTTATGGAACAAGAAAAGAAGAAGGTTGTTGAGTCACCATTTGTGGTTACTTCTGAGGAACAAGAAGGAAGTAATGATGAGAGCACAGATTCAAGTGTTATGATTATTGAAGAACCAGAATGACTTGAATATGGTGATGTGTTGGCAAGGGAAAAACTTGCAGAGTTGAAGATAAAGGTAGATTATGATATGCCAGAAGTTGCCCAGATGGCAGATGTACTTTGCTTGGGAGAATAAGATCATGGAGAATCCAGATATGTCTTTATCAGATCAGATTTGGGGATTGGAGATTCTTCTCAGGATTCAAAGGGATTGTCAGGTAATTCTAAAGTATAAGGCCAGCAAAGTTTTCTCACAATCTAAGAGAGAAAGAAGGGAGATTTATTATATGTTGCTTAGATGTCATCAAGGAGGTTGGACTTTTTAGAAGTTGCAGAAATTATCCTTTGATGAATTGGAATATAAGGCTTATCCTATTTGGGCAAGAGTGCAAGATATGAACACCATCAGACTTCTTTCAGATGAAAGGAAGGAAGCACTTGCAGAGGAGATGGAGATCCAAAGGGCTATGATTGCACCAAGACCATTAAAGAAGGGAGTTCCACTTGAGCTTCCACCAAATTTGGATAGAGTGAATCCTAGTGAAGCTGTTATTAGAAAGAGTATTAAGCTCTCACCTATGGAAGCTTCACAATATGGTAAGAGTATTACCTCATGATTCTAGAAACCCTATCATTAGTTATGAAGAAGATGCAAGTGGGTTTTGGATGATTGGTAGATATGGGAAAGAGGTACATACTTTTACTACTCTTATGTCTTTGTTTGCAAGTTTGGATAGGGAAGACTTGGCAGACCTTTGGAGGTTGATGCAGGCCAAGTATGAGACTGAATCACCTTCTTCAGTCAATGGAATAAAGCTTTGGTCAACATTCAAGAGAATGTGTGCACCAGATGAAGAAGATCCAGTTTGGAAGGATCTTGAGGATGATATCAGTGGACTTCAATGGCGTTTATATTCAGCAGTTGGTGTGTATCATTTAAGTTCTACAAAGTTTTTTTAGTATCTTCTTGTGGATGCTGAGTATCCTATGTCCAAAGAAGTTTTGAAGAAAATGATGACAACACAGCTGGAGATAGACTACTCAAGTGACGTGGCCAAAGATTTGATTAGATATATTTATTTCCAATTTGATAAGATTTGTAAGAATCCTCCTAGTTCTTAGTTTTTATTCAAGAACTTGATTACTAGAGTAGATATCAAGTTTAGGGGAGGATTGTTGGGAATAAAATGTAGCCAATACACTTGGACGCTTACAAAAGCAATTTGGACGTTGATAAGAAGAAATCAAGCGTTGACAGGACAAGCATTGACAGGAAGAAGTCAAGCGTTGATAAGAATAATTCAAGCACTGATAGAAGACTTAGTCTACACGTATTATGTTTCTTGTATGTTTCTAGTAAAGATATGTTCAACAATGTATTTCTTATGTTTATCTTTACTAAGAATAGCTGATATGTAGACTCTTGTACAAGGTTCCTTAATCTATAAAAGGAGGCCTTTAGGTTTAAGTTTTCATATGTTTTTAACACTTTCATTGTACACAAGTTCGATTTATCAATCAAAGTGAAAGTTTGGTTTATCTTGTTTGTGTGTTCTTGTTTAAGTATTTATTCTGCATAATACTTGAATTGTTACATATACAACAAAGTTTCTCTACGTGTTTAACTTGATCTAATCTCGTTTACATAAGCTAAATCGATCTATGTTTGGGATCAACAGTGATCCTGAACCTTAGCTTCAGTATTTCCTTTCTTTACTCATCTGAATCACTCGAGAAGTCTAAAACCCAACCTTTTGCACTTTGTCCCTCATAGTGCTCCATGTACATCATTACAAACACACCACAATCGACGTCGTTGTGCATCGTTCCCCACTTTGGTCTGATGATTGTATGCTTCCTGAGTTTTTTCGTCATCTTGTGTTGGACGCTCTCCAGATACATCATAAACATTTTCATCTACAAAACAAGCCCCAAGTTTATCATATTCTTTGGTGTGCTATTTTTTTTAAATGCTTTTGAGATGCACAGATGTTCATTTTTTTTAGTTTATTTATGTATTTAGTGACTTACCAGTAGGTCACAGTACGTCTAGTACTTGCTCTCATATGTGCTGGCGACTTTTGAGTTCTTGATGATTGACACAACGCCGTTGATGAGGTTAAAGACAACCAAGTAGTAGTGCTGGTGAGAGATGACAGGGAAGAACACCTGCAGAGGTTTTATAAGTTATATTTTTTGAATCTATTGTAACTGTAATATCATATATGTTCTAATCCTATTGCTTTTGATTGCATGTCACTCATCATATATGATAAGGTTTTCTCATATATGTTATACTTTTTTTTTATCATATATGTTAGTCAAGTGTTTACCAGATCTACACTCTTCAACTTCAGCATGTCCTCATCTTCTCCCATGGAGGTTCTCATGTTTTCTTCAAATTTTTGAAACTGCTTGTGGACGTCATACTGTCCGTTTGGCAGCTTCCAATCAAACATGTTTGCTGTCTGTATTGCATAATCAACAAGATATTTTTTTTAGTTTCTGGACGTAATTTTGTTTTAAAAAACATGTATGATGTAAGATGTACTTAAAATCATAGTTGACATGAAGTATTGTTTCTTCTTTCTTCCTCCTGTGTGTGTGTGTTCTTCAAAGTTTAGAACTTTTGAGTATGTGTTGATGACAGGTGCATCTACCTTTAGACCCGGAGTCATTGTCTGCATGTTGTCCCTCATGCAAGCATAATTATGGTCCGCTGACTCGAATATGAAATCCCTGCAAACATAGTTCAATTACTTTTTATCATATATATATGATCCTACTTTAATGATAATTAGTTTGTTAGTGTTTTAGCTTTTACTTACAAGCCGTCATTAGTCATCGAGAACAAACTCTCGCCTATCATCAACTCTGCTACAGTGAGCTTTCCCCGTGCTGGTGCTTTCTTGTTTATGTAGTTTGAAAGAAGCAAGCGGGATGGCCTCTTTTGTACTTTTGTAGCCTCATCTTCTTCTACCATCATCACTATCTGCTTAGGTGTTGTTTCAGGCGTTTTTGTGATTTGGCTGAAAGATGGTGTTGATTTTAGAGACTTTGGTTGCCTCGTCCCTCTTGTTTTCCTTTTCGCCATCTCGTCTTCCTCAAGCTTCTTTTTTTGGCTTTCAATTGCTTGGCGTTCCAACTCCATGCAATACCTGTCCAGGTATTCATCAAACTCTGGGTCGTTTTCAAACTCCCCGGACAATGGCTCGTCTGTATAAACAGTCTTAAGAGTCTCTGCCAACATCGATGCTTCTTTAGCTGATTTTTGTTGGTTAACCAACCCTGCTTCGTTGACCAGTTGCTCATTTACAGTTTGCTTTTCTTTATCTTTTTCCTTTTGAGCAGATTCCTCTTCCTCTGTTTGTATATTTTCAAGAGTAACTGGCTGTTTTTCTGAAATAGGAGCATCTTTTCTTATCCCATCATCCGTGGAAGTTTGCTCCCACTCCATGAAATCCACATCAAGCCCATCGTCCTTGTTTCTCTTGAATACCACCTGGTATTCTTTGCATAGACCAAGCAATGTGTCATCATTTTCAAACTTTCTGAGTCCTTCTCCAAGTGTTTTAGCAAGCACTCTCCTTGCCTCATATATCGCTCCAAATCGATCGATACTTTTATCAACAAACTCCTGCATAGAAAAAAGTATGTTGTTAGTGTATTAGTATCTTTCATATATGATACGTTATCATATCATATATGATAGTTCATACTATCATATATGAAAATCATAGTTTTTTGTTTTACCTCTAGTGTTTGTGGTTTTCTGTCTTTTATTGGTTCTAGATAGAAGTCGTTGTGTTTGTATTGGTCGATTCCCATGTGGACATCTTCTTCCTTGTACTCATGATGATGCTCTAGCTTTCCTAAGCAATCATTGATCATTTCTTCATGGATTCTATTCTTGATCAGCCGAGAGTTCCAGCTTCTTATTGCTGGTCTTCGGCGCATCACGGCTACACCTGGGAAGTATGTTGAGTCCAAGTAAACCAGCTGGAAAATGCAACAGAATTTGTTATCAATGCAATGAAAACAAAGAAATTAAGTTTTTTATATATAAAAAAAATTAAAACGAAAGTTGTACTTACAGACAAGAATGTAGCTGGCCCGTAGTACCAAGTTTTTCCACCTGGTTCACTCCATATGTTCTTACTTTTCTTCAGGCATTCAATCACGTAGGAGGACCAGTCTATGTCTCTTATGGTGTCCTCCTCTCTTATCCTTTTTCAGTATCTTGTAGGAAAGCTTGCCTCCATTGTCTACTCCACCCATTGTGCATCCAAAGAGCATTAGAAAGTTCATGATAAACGTGAAATCTGCCTCACTAGTCGTCTGTATCTTTTTCGAGATGACTGTTGCTGTTGGTTTTCCATTGAACTGAGTCATCCATTGTTTTATGAAACGATCATCTTTTTCTCGTTCTTGCAGTTCATCAAGTGAGATTGTTCCATCTTGAACACCAATCATATCCTGCACCTTCTCTCTTGTTATTTTAATTGATCCCTTTTGAAGTCTTAGTTCCATGCTCTGAGGATGGAATTTCTCGACAACAAAGTACAGTAGATGTGAAGATAGTTCCTCTATTGGAAACTCGATGTATCTTTCGAAACCGATATCCTTACGAACCTTTTTTCTTTCATTTGACAATTCCATAGTGGCTTCATACATTGATTTGGGCGAGCATCTTGTCATCACAGTTTTGTATACCTTCTCTTGCTTTTTTTTCGTCGGCCCTCTACCCTTTTTTGCTTTTACCATAACCATCTGGTACTCTTCATCACCTCCTTCTGTTTTTTTACTTGATGCCTTTTATCGGAGAACCTTTATGAACTAGCATTTTTGATGTATCAACTTCAGGTTCATGTACCTCCTCCTCTTCATCTTCAGTCTCAATCCTATCGTCCATCTGCTCATCTTCTTCGTTTGATTCCTCCAATGGAGGTGTTCCTTTTTTCCTGTTTTCTTTATACCTCCACTGTAGGTCTTTTTCTGTCTTTTTGTCCTTTTGTTTGGACGTTTTGCTTCCTCTCTTTCTTCCAATTTTCTCTTTACATCCTTTTTATCCTTCCTTTTTGTTTCTGAATGGTTGATGAAGCGTATCTTTTTTATTTTCTTCGTAACATCTTTCACCGTCTCTTCTTTCTCAGATTCTTGTTCTTCATCTTCATCATCTTCATATTCTCCTCGTTACTTTCGTCTTCACCCTCTGGCTCTTCTTCTCCCTCTGTCTCTTCTTCATCTTCTTCATCTTCTTCATCTTCGGGTTGTTCAGAGTCGCTTTCTTCTTTGTCAGTTTGTGTTTCGATGTATTCTTCCCCACTGCTAATTCTCTCGTCTTCTAAAACATCATCTTCCTCCGTACCACTTTCTTCTACATTTTTTACAAAGCAAAGAGATGTTCAGTATTGTATGTTTTTTCCTAATGAAATAATATGATACGTAGTATATTTTTCTTACCTTGTGTACTCTCTATTGGCTTTTCAGCTTTCTTCGTTTTCGCAACCGTTTTTCCTTTTCCCTTTGTTTCAACATCTTTTCCCTTGGCCTTTGTTTGAGTGACAACTTCAGTGACACCTTTGCCCTTCTCCTTGCTTTGTCTTGCTCTTTCAAGCGCTGCAGCTTTTTCTTTCATCATCTTTATAGTAACTGCTGATAAAATAAAACATATCAAATATGATACTTATTTTTACTTTTCTGTTTTTTTGCTTTTTTTGAGTCACATCAGTTTTACCTAAGTTTCTTTTAGGTGGTTGTTCTGTCTCGTCATCCTTGTTTTTTGTAGGCTGTTCATCTGCAATAAAAGCGCAAAGTTACACAAAATTACATCTGTATAAAGCTTTATATGTTGCATAACTTATGAAATATGATGAATTATATATGATAAGGTTCTATAAAATATGTTGTCTCATTTTTTAACTATCAAATTTGATGTATCATATATGTTAAAATAATATCATATATGTTCTAATCCTACTACTTTTGATTGTATTTTCACTCATCATATATGATAAGTTTTATCATATATGATAAGGTTTTATCATATAGTTTTATCAGTCTAGGAAACCATTTTTGCTCAACCGAGATGTTTATATTCACATACAAGCAATATTTAAACACAAAACTCGCTTAAAACTATCAAATGATGCAAGCAATATAATCTTTTATATAATAAAAGAATTAGATTTTTTTTAGATTTTTAATGAAAAGTGGAGGTTGTAGAAAAAACAATTGGACCAATCAAATAACTTGATTTTGACACATAAGCAAAATCAAGCAATGTGATTGGCCCAAAAAAGTCAAAATTGAATTAAATTTAGTCAAAATTAAATGTTTTGGTGGAAGAATTTGATAAAAAGATAAAAAGATATATGTGTCAAATTTGTGAAAATAAAAACTTAAAAAAGGAGGAGGGGAGTAATTAAAACTTTAATGCTTGAATTTTAAATAAATTAGATAGACTTAATTGTAAACTTATATTTTTGCATATTTTTTAGTAACTTTATAAAATAAACAAAATACCCCTTAAACTTTATACCATCTTTTATATCTTAAAAATACAACATATATAATATTAAAAGTCAACAAATCACAAGATTATTAATATTCAAATAAAAACACAAATTATTGTTTATTTATATTTTAACACTTAACAAAATCAAAAAATGCAATCTACGTAAATTATTATTAACATGAATATAAATAGTAAAATGAATACAAGACCTCAGAGATCAATGTTAGATGAAAATAAATAGACGGGTGTCTACATATTACAACATCATATATTTTTTCAAAGTCGTTATGTGTTATTAAACACAAAATGTCTAGAAAAAGATAGCTAAAATTTTATTTAAAAATTTTAAATATTTTATGCAATAAATATTTATACAAAATATCAATTAATATTTACTCAGAAAAAATATAAATTAATATTATCACATAACAAAAAATCAGGTAAAAACATATATAAGTATATAAAATCGTAATAACGAAATTATTACCTCATTTATCTTTTATGTTCAAGTCTTGTGCGTGCACGAGCATTAAAACTAGTATCATATATGTTCTAATCCTACTGCTTTTGATTGTATTTTCACTCATCACATATGATAAGGTTTTATCATATATGATAAGGTTTTATCATATATGTTTTATCAGTCTAGGAAACCATTTTTGCTCAACCTTTTTAAATCTATTCTGTTTATTTTTTTAATCTTCTATCATATGGAAAACTCGCTTAAAACTATCATATATGTTCTAATCCTACTGCTTTTGATTGTATTTTCACTCATCATATATGATAAGGTTTTATCATATATGTTATACTTTTTTTATCATATATGTTCTATCAGTCTAGGAAATCATTTTTGCTCAACTTTTTTTAAATCTATTATGTTCATTTTTTTAATCTACCGAGATGCTTATATTCACATGCAAGCTATATTTAAACACAAAACTCGCTTAAAAGTATCAAATGATGTTTCTTTTCATAGATCTACTATATTCATCATACGTTTAGTTAAAAAGCATAGAAGAATCACGGATATAGCTTAAAAGTATAAAAAAACAGAGAAAAAACTAAAAAAAAGCTTAGAAAAAGCTTAGAAAGAGATTAAAAAGCATTTAAAAAGCATAGAAAAAGGATGGATCTGTGATTTTATACCTTGTTGCCTTGTTTTTATCGTCCTTTGATCTGGTTTTTTGGAAGATGGCTCGTTTTTCGGCTTCCCTTTCATCGTATTCGTTGATTACTTGATCGGATGTGTGTTTTGAAGGTGAAATCGTCGATGGAAGATGGTGGTTTATGTGTGTGTGTGTGTTTCACTGTGTGTGTGTGTGAGTTTTAGTTAGAAATGAAAAATGACGGTTGAAGGTAGCGAAAAGAAGGGGTTAGGGTTTGGGCGGGGTAGTGAAATGACGTAACTACCCCTCCGTTTTTTTTTGTTTAAACGTGGATCGTTGGATTTATTTGGATAAGTGGCCCAGATTTGTCCCCTGTATCCAAATGATACAAGGTATCTTAAATAACCGGACTCTATATTTAATATTATATTTAATATTGTGTTTTGTAATTTTTAATTTTTTAATGTAAAAAAAGAAGTGTTTGTCTTCCTCAAAACTCAGTCAAGTCAATAAACTCCACTTCCAAAAACCCCCTCCCCCCAATTCTTCACAAAAATTAAATGGCTTCACCACCATCATCTCAAAACCAAAACCACCAGCCATACAAACTGACCCAAACCCTAACCGCCCACAAACGGTCCATCTCCTCCGTCAAATTCTCCGACGACGGCACTCTCCTCGCCACCTCCTCCGCCGACAAAACCGCCATCACCTACTCCACCACCACTTTCACCGTCGTCACCATCTTCTCCGGCCACTCCCTCGGCCTCTCCGACGTCTCCTTCTCCTCCGACACCCGCCACCTCTCCACCGCCTCCGACGACAAAACCGTCAAAATCTGGGACGTCTCCACCGGTAAATGTCTCAAAACGTTAACCGGACATACTAGTTACGTCTTCTGTTGTAATTTTAATCCTCAGAGTAATATGATTGTCAGTGGGAGCTTTGATGAGACTGTTAGGGTTTGGGATGTCAAGACGGGGAAATGTTTGAAAGTGTTGCCGGCTCATTCGGATCCTGTTACGGCTGTTAATTTTAATAGGGATGGGAGTCTGATTGTTTCGAGCAGCTACGATGGGTTGTGTAGGATATGGGATGCCAATACCGGGCATTGTGTTAAGACGCTGATTGATGATGAGAATCCGCCTGTTAGTTTTGTTAAGTTTTCGCCTAATGGGAAATTTATACTTGTTGGGACTCTGGATGCTACTTTGGTGAGTAGCGTTTTATTTATTGTTATTCTTCGTTTCTTTTCGGAGTATTAGTGATTGTATGCGACTGACTATGCGTAGGTAGGAATGTAGGATAAGTAAAGAATCGATTTAGGTAGAAAATATGTGCCTTTGCTAATACGACATAGGGTGTTTGATTTCGCTTATGCTAAATAAGCTTCAATTTTTAGGCTTATTTTGAGACTTATGAGCTTATCTAAGCTTGTTTTACAGAGATAAACTGATATATGTGCCCATAAGCTTAAACAGACACCTCCAAGTGATTGGTGATTGTTTTGAGCTGTTATGAATTACAAAATTTGAAAGAAATGCTAACTTGAATGTTCTATGCGATTAGAGACGGGACTTGAACATGTTTATTGGTGGGACCGAAATATGGATTACTCGTATCTGGAGGGCCAGACTATAATCGTTTATATTTGATACAGTTAACGACTCACAAGTTAAAGTAAATGAGAGTTAAAAGTAAAAAAAATTTGGGTACAAAACCTCCTTGGTCTTTATTAAGTTTCTTCAATGTATGCGGTTAGGGCTAGTTGTTAAGTAGTATAGGTGATATTCCTTGAGTTTGTACAACTATGAAGTTATGGATAAACGTTGAGGAATGTAGATAAGTTTTCCTTTGCGTTTAATATGGAGTAATAACAGTAGGCCTTTTTCATAGCGTAGACTGCAAAAGCCCGGAGATTCACTAAATTATTTGATTGTTGGCGGGTGGATCCACTTTTATTCGAGATGCTTTTTGGAGATTAGGATTCAGTAGCCTCCGGCTTGGCTTGTAGTCATAGTCCCCGTTTTCTTAATGCCAAAGGCCTTTTCTTTTGTTGATTCTCGAGCTTCTGGTCCTTTTTGAGGTTGGATTAAATTGGAAGAAATAATAAATGAGATCAACTAAATCTGTTAGGAACTTAAGTTTTCGTTGTTTGTACTTGATTTATATTTCTTTTTAATTTGTTATAATGTGGTCCTTTTTTGAGGTTGGATTAAATTGGAAGAAATAATAAATGACATCAACTAAATCTGTTAGGAATTTAAGATTTCGTTGTTTGTACCTGATTTATATTTCTTGTTAATTTGTTATAAGATTTTTGATATCGAAAAGTTAAGAATAAATATAGGTAAAACATGTGTTGTCATGAGTGAATGGTGAGTTGATATTGATAGAAGAATGTTTTTAGAATAGGTACTAGGTTGTTAGTCAGCGTTTGATATGATAGTGCCACAATGCTGTTCATATATTTTGTTGGTGGTTGATTTTTCTGACTCTTTGTTGGTTTTGAGTTGTTACGAAATTAGAAGGAAATGTTAAATTTGAATGGCTATGTGATTAGGAGTTATTGTGAACTAGTATAGGTGTTCTTCTTTGAGTTTGTACAACTTTGAAGTTATGGTACGTTGTGGAATGTAGATTGGTTTTGCTTTATGTTTAGTATCAGACCTGTTGCATAGCGTTGAAGGGCACAAAACGTGAAAACTTTGGTTTTAACTATTCACACTGATAGTATTGGTTGGAATTCTTGGAAGATGAATACCTAAGATGATACTTTGTAGAATGGAAGGATGATACGAACCGGATCGATTAGGATAATAAAGATAGAGTAATCGACATCCTCGTTGGTCACGGCTATGTTGGTCACGGTTGGCACCCCCTTTGGGTCCAAGCCACCACTTCATAGGCCACCACTCCGAGCTCTTTGGTCACGGCTATGTTGGTCACGGTTGGCACCCCCTTTGGGTCCAAGCCACCACTCCATAGGCCACCACTCCGAGTGTTGGAACCTCGAAAGGTAGGGCTAGCTCTGATACCAATTGATACGAACCTATCCCATACTAGGCTCGTAATCGGCTAATAAGTCCCAAGTGTAGAACTCACTCAAAAAGCTAGCTTGTTTGAGGAGGGGACACCTGGACACTATAAACCATCAACCATTCCCATACTTGGCCGATGTGGGATCATATGGCCTGTAAATCTTACATTTTGAAACATAAAAGGGTTATTGCATTGTAGCACCAAAAAATCATGATGAGGTGGGAGGTGTGGTTTAAAAAAATATGAGAAATTACAAGGTTATATTGTTTTATTGCACAACGATGGAAGATCTGTTATAATTTAAGGGCATATGCTGAAAGGGATATCCATGGATGCGAGAACGCTAGGCACTAATTGGCAGTCAACTACCAGCTTGTATTTGGTCTAGACGGGGACTGGATATCAAAACTCTATTGATATTCTTCTGTCCTCACCATTCTCCTCCCCTCTATTTGTGTCCAAATTAACATGTAGGACTCCTGCTTTCTTGTTCTCATACAGCCTAAAACTACCACGAGATCCTTAAGAAGGCTGTTATTTATATAAACAGTTTTAGAAATTAAGATGCTAGTATTTAGTATTTACTATCATTTTTAAGTATTTAGTTTACAACCAAAACTGAACTGGTGGTAGTAGATTTACAGAATAGAAATGGTCTCCTGGTTTTACATAGTTAACTACCCTGAATATTTGTAGCTTTAGTTGTCCATTATTTAAGGATTTTATGGTTGTTATGAACTTTTTGCAATTACATCTCCCTCTAGATTAGTTGGTTACAGAGGAAATCAGTTTTATTTTAAGCAAAGTTCATGCCAGCATGTTTTTTATTTCGTTCGAAAAACCCACTACAATCGATATACAGATAATGAAATACAAAACATTGGATATGGTACACCTACTCTCACAAATGCCAAGAATCTAAACAAACTCTAATTTCAAATCATTATATAAGATTTACTATATGATTTGTTAATAATAAGATGAATTGCTCCATAATGCCCTTAACTAAATGAAAGAAGACCGAATAGTCTTGTTGTAATCTGCTACAGGGGAAATAAATAAAACCTTTTGTTATTTAGTGAAAAACTTAAAATTATTTAGCTTAAATATAGAAGATGAAACAAAGAGAAGAGAATCCCATGAGAAGATTCCCAGAGAAAAGAAGTGAAATTAATAGATGATTCTTTCTAGATTAATTCTAGGTTATAGGGTTTGTTCTCTTCGGTTTATTTTAATTAAAGGAGAAGTCTCGTACTACAAGGAGATAATTCAAACTTACATATGTATTCGTGATTTACTACACATGATACAGAAAGCTGATTGGGATTTGGTAACATTGAACAAAGGGTTGGAAAACCATGAAGACATATTCCCCCCTGTATTTGGATTTACTTGCAACAAAAAAGTTCACATTCTTTCAGATTAATTTAGAGAATCTCATGAAAATATTACATTTGTCTTTTTTAGGTGGGGGGTTATTTGGAAAGGAATAAATCAGGAACTTGTATTTTCTTTATGCACAAGTGTCAAAAGGGTATTATCCCTTCCATAAACTTGTGCGTGATATGTTTAGTTCAATTTTTCACCATCATATTAGTCTAAGTCATCATCTATTCCAGACTTTCTTATAGTTAAGGTTGGGAGTTCTTGTGGGTAAAGTCGTAGAAATGCTGGGTTTGACCAAGTTTTAGTTATGCAATTGGTTTCTTTTGATGATCAAGAGTAATCATTTGGACGTTCAAAATAAGAGATATAGTCATAATGACTGCCTTGGAAGTTTATATGCATTGATAACTCCAAACAGGCTTTTCATCTTTATATGTGGCTTTATTTGCCAGTATATCTGGATGATATTCTTTCTCCTTGAAGATGAACTGTTTGGTATTTATGTTTATCTAACATTTTACCATTTGATGACGTCAATAAGTCATCATCACACTGGATCTGAACTATCACCTTCTTCTGTCACGTTTGTTCTTCTGCTATCCTGCAAGGATAAATGAGAATACGTGTGCAACAGTTGGATGACATAGATGTGTTTTTGCAAATAAGAAGGTAAAACGAAAAGAATTTTTTTGGTGTAACTGAAATGCCATGATAGCAGAATGATGAGAAATAATAATGCTCTGGAACCTTCTTATCAACACTTAATGAAACAACTAATTCACTTTCACTAATTTGTTTTTGTATAATTTTCATAAACTAATGCCCTTGTGTTTGTCATATTTTGTAATGCAGAGGTTATGGAACTTTTCAACTGGGAAGTTCTTAAAGACTTATACAGGCCACGCCAACTCAAAGTATTGCATCTCATCAGCATTTTCCATCACCAATGGCAAATACATCGTGAGTGGGTCCGAGGACAATTGTGTATACCTGTGGGAACTCCAAACAAGAAAAATAGTCCAGAAACTGGAAGGTCACACTGATTCTGTCATAACTGTTGCTTGTCACCCAACTGAGAACATGATCGCTTCAGGGGCCATTGAAAACGATAGAACAGTAAAAATCTGGGTTCAGGAGGTTCAGAAAACGGAAGCTTAAACCGATGCCATATCAATCACAAAACAGTAAACCCCTGGACTCGCACTGATCTCTTTAAAATGTATTTCTTCAAGTTCGTGGCAGGTAAGACATTTATGGTCCATATAATAGTTCAAGTTCATTAGCTGTCTCATTGATCAAACTCTCTTTTTAGCTTTTAGTATGCGAATTTGTTAGTTTAGTTGCTTTCTTTTGTTTGATCAAATGAATGTTGTAAGATTTTTTCTAGCTTCATTGTCAACCTCCCGTGTCAATCGTTTTTAGCCCTTTGCTTCTCGTTTCTACCACGAAAGACCTTGGAAACTATGTCGGAACAATAACATATTTTACGACTGACTATTTTAGCTAATGGGCTAGTAGTCCCTCTTGGTAAAATATAGTTTTATAATTGTAAAGTTAATAAATTAGTTGGACCATAAAGCAGGCCCATTTTGTTGTTGGTCAATAACATCATGTATTTCATTCCATCTACCCTAAAAGCTCTTGTTTTTTTTAATATTATCTATCCAAAGGATTTGATTGTCACCAATTAAAATTTAGGATAAGAATCCTAAAACAATCTTGATTTCTTTAAAAAACAATATTTATTGTATTCTTTAATGCAGTTATTCTTTTTAAAAACATTTTCTTCCAGAAACCTAATCACTACAGGGACCTCTGTATACTAAAATTTAACATTTAGTCAATGACAAAAGTGCCAGAATTATTGGTGGTGCCATTGTTTGTTCCTTCTAGAATATAAGTATAAATTTAAATTTTTTAAAAATTATGTGTTGATTTTCTTCCTGGTTTAAGGGCTAAAATGTTAAATCTAGAGATTTCTCTACTAGGACATTTTTTTCATGTTATGTTGCTGTAGTTATTGTTTCTACTTTACATTCAGAAATCAATATTCATTCATTTAACACTTGAATCAACCCTTATGCAGCAAAAGGGGTGTTTGGGTGCTGTTAAAACTTAAGCCAAACGCCTTTTTTGCAGCAGAAAGGGGTATTCGAGTTCAATTTAACGGATGTCGAGCATCCTACAAGGTGGTCGCTGGAGGCTTTCAAATATAAGGCGTGCTTAAAAGCAACATAAATGTTAGGTCGCCTTATTTCAATTAGGATACACTTCCATAACCACCAGAAATAGTGTTATATACAGTATGTATTTACTAAACATAACATTTGTGTTTAGTTACTTTGCAATAAATTTAGTGATGTACCCACTTAAAACATGAGTGATTATTGGTGGGGGACTGGGGGTCAGTGTCACTTTATGAAACTATTATTGACCCCTTTCCTTTGTGTCTTTTTTCAACATGTGGTTGAATAATGATGAAGTTTCGAGCTTTAACGGTATGTACAAATTGCCGTTATAATCAGCTGTCAATATCAATATAGGATATGTGGTTAATGGAGATTCTTTGTAGACCGTTCAACTATAAAAGACGATCTTAACTGCTTCTAGACATAGAAGGTTCCAATACGTTTATGACGTCATAATATAATCAATTTTTATATATGTGTAGTAGGATGTTACACGCAAGTACGGGCAAAGTTGAAATGAGACCAGTGTCATTTTTAACTTTTGTATTAAGATATAACAAGTTGAGTAATACTTCTTTAATGTTGATGACAGTCCATGTACCTATCAAGATAGCTTTTAGCTAAAAGTAAGATTATTAAAATAAGATTTGCAAACATGTAAATTGTTTCCCCAATCAATGGATATATACTTTTGAAAGTCTGGCATGTTAAAACCTTCAACAAGTATAGAAATGGCAGGTAAGTTTGTAGGAGAAATATAGGTGGGTAAAAATACCGGTTTATAAACTGGACCAAAAAAAACCAAAAACGGTTTCTTTCAAACCGAACTAGTGATTTCGTATGTTTAGTAAATGGTTGGCCTAAACACTGAATAGTTTTGAAAAAAGCATCGGTTTATCCACCTTTAAGAGCACGTCAATAAGAGAGCTAGGAACGGTTGGGGATCAAAGGTGGTGTCAAAGGTGTCATGTAAAATTTTAGAGCTTTGACATCAAAATTCTTTGGCACCACATTAATAAGGAGTGGTTGGCTCGTGAAAAAATGATACCAAAGTGGTATAATAAGACCACATATACTCACTTTATTACAAAAAAAGAAAAAAAAAAATAATCTTACCAGCTGAGTTGGTTGGATGACGCGAGAGGCTTTAGCGCCATGTATGGAGCGGTGGGCCAATAAAAGTTTAGTGCCAAAACCTTAACAGCCAATGTTGGCTTCATCGTTCTCCCAACTCTAAGAGCAATCTGTAACATGGTTGAGTTTAATGCAGACCACTTATTTAAGATAAACTCAATCAACTAATTATATTTACTTTTATTTAAAAACTCACTTTCCACCTCTTTCTAAAAATTTAATTATTTCAGATAGTAAATCGTCAAACGATAAAAATATACCATTACAACGAGAATTAAATAATTTTTTATCGAGTGACACATGTATATATTTTTTATGAATATTTTTATTTTCGATTTTTTTGTTAAGTAACGTCTAAGAAAATCATATGTATGATTGTCTAAAATCGTATATGATTTTGGAAAATCATATAATCCGTGTCACGAATTATATACGATTTTTTTATTCATGATTAAAAAAAATATGTTTCAATACATATGCTCTTGATATAAAGGTGATTTAATTCTCGCTGCGATTATATGTTTTGTTTTATGTAATAATTAACAGTTTGTAAGATATTTAATTTTAGAGTCCGGTTATTTAAGATACCTTGTATCCTTTGGATACAAGGGGACAAATCTGGACCGTCCATCTCATCTCATCCAACAACTCATATTAAAAACAAAAAAAAAAGCGGAGGGGTAGTTTCGTCATTTTACCCCTCCCACTAACACCACCTACCACTCTCACAAATCTGGGATCGATTTCTTCTTCTTCTTCTCTTTAAAACACACATAAACACACACACACACACACACACACACACACATATTTACATCTTAATTTATCAACACAAACATCAAATCCATCGATCATCACCATCACAAATCGATCATCCTCTTCATAAATAAGGTAAAGTTCATTCGATCTGTTTCGATTCATCTTTTTTAGCTTATTCGATCTGAATAAGCTTATAACTCATCTTATTTTTTATAGCTTATTTGATAAGTTACATGAATTTAACATGTCAAATGATAAGGTAACTTGATGCTTAATGTGAATAAGCTTATTGATAATCATCACCTTTATTATGATGAATTATAAGCTAACTTATTAGCTTATTTTCATGAATTATAAGGTTTTTTAGCTTAATCTCGCTGAACATATTTAGTGTAACCTGTTTGTGAAGTATCATATATGATATACTATATCATATATGATATAAGCTAAAATATCATATATGATGAGATATATCATATATGATAATGTGGTTGAAAATTGAGTTAACTCTTTTTTTAATGGATTAATCTGGCTGAACATATTTAGTATGACTTGCTAATGAAGTATCATATATGATATGCTATATCATATATGATATAAGCTAAATATCATATATGATCAAATATATCATATATGATTATGTGCTTGAAAATTGAATTAAATCTTCTTTTTTGTGTAGAGAAGGTTGTTTACAAGGCGTGTTGAACATTACAAGCATCCAAAAGGCCAAGAAGCTTAATGAATAAGCTCGTGAATTTTTCTTTTACGTTTATTGTTTGTTTTTTCTTGTAATCTCCTAATGGAGTTTTGAAGTATATGGACGATTTTGTAATCAATTGGTATCTCGTACAACATCTTGTTAATATGATTTAACTTTCTTGGTATTATGTCATGGTGGTTTTTATAAATTAAGTCATACGGAGTATATGATCATGCACTATCATATATGACACTCAAGAAAAACTTGGATTTATTAAATAAAGAATCTGATGAATTCATGATTACAACAAAGAGTATGCACAATTAATAATCAAACACTTGTTCATAACATAAAAATGTACTTTTGAACAGAATCATATATGATAATTCAAACCGAACGTAACCTAATGTAAAATCATATATGATATACCTCTGATATCATATATGATAACAATTTATACAAAATCAAAAAAATGGAAAAAAAAACAGATTATCAGATGATGAATTCATGAACAACGCCTACTCCGTCTTGATCCTTAAAACATATCCATGCACATCCTCTTGTTATAATCAACATCCCTCTCTGCTTTGCTCCAAAGCTGCCAATCGCACCATCTCTGTCTGATTGCATTTATAAAAGATAAAAAGAACATATTATGCAACATTTTAACACCAAAATAAATTACTCATATATATGATAGAAGACAAGTTTCAAGAGTTTATATTGATTTTCTAAAAAATACTCATACAGAATCTGTTTTTTCCTATGGTTTATTTGATATATCATATATGATAGTTATATCATATATGATATATCATCAGTTATCATATATGATATATCTATCATATATGAAAAGTGGTGATATATCATATATGATATATATATATCATACATGATATATCAAGCTTATTGCAGCCTACATCAGCAAACTTAATCCAACTTACATAAAATACCTTACGATTTGTCAACCTAAGCTAATAAGCTAGCTTATTCATAACTCTCGTGTAATTTGTAAGCTTATTCACATAACTCCTATCTAATTCTCAAGATTATTTATAACTCTCATCTAGTTAAAAATCTTATTCAAACAAATAAGCTTATTCACATAAATCACCTAATTAAAAGCTAATTAGAATAAATTGATCAAAATAAGAACTATCAATCGGCATATTTCGTTCAACAAAGCTAATGAAAATAAACTAATAAGCTTATTCAAAATCAAATAAGCTAAAAAAAATAAGCATAGATTATAAGAATACAAACCTGATATGAATTCATGTTAAGTTCGATCTAATTAATCGATTGTGATGGATTCATGATGATGTTGTGATTGTTCGCTTCAAATTTTAGAGAGAGAAAGTAGATCGGGGTAGAGAGAGAAGTGAAAGAACGGGTGTGTGTTTTTATGAGAAAGAAAGGAGAAAGTTGTGTAAATTGGGGATTTAATCTCAGCCCTTGAATAAGATGGAGATGGATGGTGGGGATGAGTCCCCTTGTATCCTAGAAAAACTTTGGTATCCAAAAGAACTTAAATCTTAATTTTAATTAAAAAATATAAAAGTGACTTTTAAAACAGTGACTCAAATCGATTGATCGAGTAATTAAGAAAAATATCTTGACTGAATTTTTGCCTTTGCCATAATGTACAACAGTTAGTAAGTCCAAATCACCTCCCATCAAATAATGGCTTGACATTATTCAAAAAATTTCAAGAGGCATTTGACTGTTTTAGAAGATATAAAAATTAACAAATACATGTACTAATTAGTGTAGTTGCGACAGATCTAGAATGACCACAGGTTTGTTGTCTTCACTGGCTTTTTAACAGCGAAAAGAAAAAGACATTTATAAATAGCAATCATTGCAAAAATTACAATTTCTTTTTCAACCAATTGTTTCAGAGGTGAGGTTACAGTGGGCTGGTATTTGGCGTTGTGCCTTACCAGTTAACAAATGCTACGGCGCATCACACCAATGTTTTTAGACCCGGGTCGACCTGGCTGGATCAACCGGTTGAACAGGTTCCGGCCAAAGGGTCATATTGACCCGGGTTTCATATTTTCGAAACCCGGTTTGACCCGGCGGGTTTGGGGTGACCCGGGTCAACCCGGTTCTTAAGACCCGGCCGGGTTTCGAATTTTTCGGGTTTTCTTTCAATTTTTTTTTAAAATTTTACGTATTTGCGACGAAATTTTATTTTTACATATTATATTGGTCGGTAAACAACTTATATTTTCAATATACGTAAGTTTTTGTAGTTTTTATAAGTATAATTTTGGTAATTATTAAAAATATAAAAAAAAATATTTTTTTAGAAAACTGGGTCAACCCGGGTTGACCCGGGTCGACCCGGGTTGACCCAGACCCGACGACTCGACCGGGTCAATCTAAAACCCGGATTTTAAAACATTGCATCACACTAAGTTTGGCGCATAAAATCTCGCGTGGTATCTTTCAACTCACAAAAACTCGTGTTTTAGATTTTTTTAATATAATAAAGTGGGATATATATAGACCCATTATACAACTTTTTATCCTTATAACATCACTTTTACAACGGCTCACTACTACTGATGAGTATAAATAATGACATTAAGTGCAGTATCATTATCTTCTTAGTTTAATACTTGTTCTATTGATCTTCCTAGTTTAATAATAAGATAGTTACACTTTTGGGTTGTCTTTCTTTTTGTATTTAAACTCATGAATAATATGTAAGAAATAAGCAGATTATTAAGAAAATTGTGATTCATTCTCACCTAAGAGAATACTCTATCCTTTTATTCTAAGCTCTCGGTTGGACCTATCAATTGGTACCAGAGCTATGACAACAAACAATTACGTTGCGACAACTCCAAGATGGTATTGCTGAGATGAAAATCGGGTTTGTCAATAAGTGTCCACACTTGGAGGACATTGTCACAAAACTTTCTCTTTCTGGGAAAGATGGTTATAACTACAAACAGGGAGGGAAGTCAATGTTTTATTCGAAATCGATAAAACTTGAGTTTCTAATGTACCATGACGATGATGATCTTACGTGATGGTTCACTATAGTTGATCAATTCTTCAAATACCAAGGCAACCCCGTAACACAAAAGGTGTCATTACCTTCATACCATTTGCAAGGTGAAACAAACCAATAGTGGCGGTGGTTACGTACGACTTATCAAGAGAAAAGGAAAGAAGTGACGTGAACCTTGAGGTCAAGGTTCTTTTCAAGAGGAGGGAAATGATGAGTACAAATAATGGCATTAAGTGTAATATCATTATCTTCCTAGTTTAATACTTGTTCTATTGATCTTTCTAGTTTAATCATAAGATATTTACACCTTTTGGGTTGTTTTTCTTTTTGTATTTAAACTCATGAATAATATGGAAGAAATAAGGAGATTATTATCAAGAAAATTGTGGTTCATTCTCACCCTAAGAGAATACTCTGTCCTTTTATTCTAAGCTCTCAGTTGAGACCTATCAACTACCCTATAAAATGTGATGTCAAACTATTCTGGTGTTATAGCTTACGTGTCAGCTATGACGATCGCTTTTAGCTATGATACCACGGTACTCATCTCAGCATGAAAGATTAATCCCCTTATATTTTAACTAATAAAAAATGAATAAAATAAAAATATGATTTTTCTTATTGTGCGCGTATTGAAAATGTGTTACTCCGAAAATTCAAAGCATCCACTAAGTAGTAGGAACGGTCATGTACATTCTTTAATAAACATTTAACGTCATCATATCATTTCTCCAATCCATATTGTTTGCAACATAATTGAAAACTGGTAACTAAACATCACACCACAACCGAATTAATCTCCAAATATTAACAACGACTTCGAAAACGAAAGACAAATGGCCATTAGATTCCATACCTACGTTACAAACCCAACACAAGATCGAGTTAAGATACATGCCTCTTTTAAACATGTTTGAAGAAACTTGAAGAAGGAGAGGGGATGAGGGGGTTTGTTTATTGTTCAAATGTTCAAAGATCGATTTTAAAAATCCTTTTCAAAAACTAGACTTAAGTAATTTATATGAAATCTTCTTAGGCAAAATATGAACAAGTGATAGTTTAACTAATCTAATAATCACAAGTATATGCAATAAAGAATAATGAATGGAAAAAGATAATGAAAGAAAAGATCAAACCGAACATCAAAGATTTATAGTGGTTCGGTAACGACGCTCACTCTTTGTTCCTACTTCACTCCTCGAGTACTCCTTACTCGAGAGTTCACTAATCAACAAGCTCCTTAAGGTGGAGAAACCGTACACGTCGCTTAACCAATTTCCGACTCTTAGCTAAAAGTCGAGACCTAATCTTAGCTAGGACCAATCTACACCAATATACTTTGAGGACTAAGTATTAACCACAATACATACACAACTTCCAAAGATACACAACAATATGGAACTTCACAATGACACAAGAATGAAATAGAGTTTGATCTTCAATGGATCTTGAGTTAGACACAACACTTCAAGGATGAAAGTGTTCTTCTCTAGGGAGAGAAAGATTCACTTCTAAACAAGTATAATCAACCAAATAACCAAAGATTCTGTGATTAAAGAAGGTGGATTGAGTTTGATAATTTGTGTGGAAAAGAGGTGAAAAGCAAATCTGGAAATGGTCCACTTTTTATAGGACAAAGGCCCAACGGTTATATCTGGTCGCGACTCAATAAAATGGCCCGCGGCTAATTATTGATATTGAGCCACATACACCTATTTTGAGCCGCCGGCTTTAGAGTACGCTCCTTTTTGTCCTTTAGTAGTGAAATCTCATCTGGTGCAGATTTTATCCAAAATGGATATTCCTAAACCATTTGGAATATACCAAATTCAAATTTCCATTTTCTATTTTAATAAAATATTTTCTTAAAAATAAAGTTTATTAAAAGCTTTTGTCACCTTTAAATAAAAGTGAGTTTTAAAAAAATATAAAACCTTGATCACTTAGTTAGGTTAAGAACTTGTTTATGCATACCTTAAGTGATAATGGATGAAATAAAAAACTACTTGAGCTCAAGAATTCGATTTTCGTTATTTTCGTAAATGCTTGTTTTTATATATTTTCGTAATCAAAACAAAGCGAGACCAAAAAATGCAAGTAACGTTTTTAGGCATCATTTCATTAACAATCTCCCCCTTTTTGATTGCGACAACATATAAAATCAATCAAGTATAAAAACAAGATTTTCGAAAACAAGTTTATTTCATTTCTCCCCCTTTGTCGAAGGAAAAAGGTAGCGAGAGTCTTTAAAGAAGAGAAGAAAACGACTTTGCTAATGTTCCCCCTTGGTGCTTACTCTCCCTTGCTTGGAGAACCAAGAGATCGAGCTATGGTGACAAGCTACATAAAAGGGTTAGAAGAAGAAAAGAAACACCCAACAAGATATAGCAATGGTCACAATAAAAGAAAAAACAAAAGAAGAAGATATCTAAGATCCATAAGAAATCATGTTAAACCAAAACATAAAAAGATACAAGGAAATAAGAAATCATACAAAGAAGTATGAAACACAAGTAGGGGTGAGCACGGTACCGGTACCGTACCGAACCGGTACCGTACCGAACCGGTACCGAATTAGTGGTACCAAATTTTTTCCGAGTATAAATTAATGGTACCGGCACCGTACCGAACGGTATTCGGATATCGGTACCGGTACCGAGGGAAATCGGGATTTTCCCGTTTTTTCGGGAATTTCCCGATTTGGTACCGGTCCTGTACCGAATTAGAGGTACCGAATTTTTTTCACCTTATTTCGTGGTACCGGTACCGTACCGAACGGGATTCGGGTACCGGGAATCGGTACGGTTCCGGTACGGTTCCGGTTCGGTTTCGGGATTCGGGTCCAAATGCTCATCCCTAAACACAAGCCTATAACTTAAGCATAATTTTCATTCTAGTTACACTAGAATTCTAAGATTTGCTCAAATTAGATGTCTTATTAATAAGCAACACACATGCTTAATTAGAAGACGAAGTGGTAGCGGAATATGGTGGTGGAGGCTTGGCAATGGTCTTGTAGTCATAGTTGAGAGGAGGCTTGACTAGAAGACATTTGATGTAATTCAACTCATTATAGATGTGAGACATGACAAGATGTTGATATTAACAACAAAGGCAGTATGTTCCATGATGCATGACATTATCATGTGATGGAGGAATAACACAAAAGGGATGTGGTGGAAAAGGAGAGTTTCCAAAATCAATTTCCTTAGAAGGAGAAGAGATTTCATTTTGTGTGTTCTTTGACGAATTAGGGTTGAAAGAGATTGGGGAAAATGATGGAGAATCAAGGCTTTCATATGGTGAATAAGACATTTTGCTTTATGAAAGAGATGCAAAAATGCTTAGGGTTAAGTAGAGAAAGCACAAGATATTTTAGGAGTGGTCAAAGGTTTGAAACTTAGATTCCAAACAGTGTTGGATCAGTTTAGGAGGTTAAGAAAATACACAAAACACAACTCTTGTCCACGGCTCAATATTTAAGCCTGCGGTTCAATAAATATATTGAACCACGAACAATTAATGATCAACCCACAGAGGGTGTGTTTTGGAGGATAAGGGAATTTTTCCAATTCAGCAAATCCTAATATTTTAGTATAACTTATCATAAAGCTATGCTAAAGAGCAATTAAAGACTAAGAAACACACAAGAACACATCAAACACGACTTTGACCAAAATACTTTATCTTAAAAGTAAAATCGATGTTAGACGTACGATTATCTAGACACGTAGTCATGATATATTTTCGATAATCCATGAATCCTCAATAATTCAATGTTGTTCTTGCTATGATTGTGTGACCCATACATATTAATTACGTAGTTCGAAATCAATGGCAAGAACTTATGAAAAACGTTTTTAGATTGAATTAACAATGCATAAACATTTCTCGACCATTAAGACTTTGAGAGGTTTTGAAATCAAGAAAGAAGATTTTTCAAAAGCAAATTTTAGAGACTCAAAGACTCAAAAAGAAAATAAAGACTCAAAAGAGAAAAGACTCAATCAAGCATGCACAATCAAGGTATATGTTCCATTAAACCTAGACCTAGACGCAAGTAATTAAAAGGTTTCCTCTTAAGTGGCTTAGTGTAGATGTCGGTTAAGTTTTACCTTCTCAATCGAAATGTTCTCCTTTTGAACATTATCCCTAAGGAAATGGTGGCGAATCTCTATGTGCTTAGTTCGCGAATTTGCACGGGATTCTTACTAAGTTCTATTGCACCCTTATTATCACACATGATGGGAACATCATCGAGTGTAATCCTGTAATCAACAAGCGCTTGTTTCACCATATAGCTTGTTGACAAGCTTTACACTCACATACTCGACTTCCGTGGTGGATATAGCAAGATCGGTTTGTTTCTTAGAGAACCAAGAAGTTAAACAACAACCAAATGGAGGTACAAGTACCCTAGTGCTTTTCCGGTCCACATAGTCTCCCGTAGGATCCGAGTCGGCGTATACTATAGTTTCTATGCCTGTCCCTTTAGGATACCATAATCCTAAATGTATAGTGTCTTTAATGTATCGAAAGATACACTTAACCGCTTCAAGGTGAGAGTTTTGGGAGCCTCCTGGAAACGGGCACAAAGACAAACACTAAACATGATATCCTGTCGACTTACCGTGAGGTATAAAAAACTACCAATCATACCTCTATATGTGGTATTGTCTACCGACTCACAATCATCATCTACTGTGAGTTTAGTATCCGAGGCTATGAGGGTCTTAATAGGCTTAGAGTCCCCTAATCCAAATTTCTTTAGCATTTCTTTAACATACTTAGATTTGTTAAATAAAATACCATTGGCCATTTGTTTAGTTTGGAGTCCTAAAAAGAAGTTAAGTTCACCCATCATGCTCATTTCGAACTCGTCATGCATGATTTTGGAAAAGTCATCACACATACTTTGACAAGTTGAACCAAATATAATATCATCGACATATATTTGAACAATGATTAGGTGAGATCCCTTCTTCTTTGTATATAGTGTGTTATCTACCGTTCCTATGATATACTCATGTTTTACAAGAAACGTTTTAAGTCTATCATACCAAGCTTTGGGTGCTTGTTTAAGACCATAAGAGCTTTCTTAAGCTTGTAAACATGATCTGGTTTCTCAAAATCAATGAAGCTGAGAGGTTGAACCATATGTACCTCCTCATTGATCAAACCGTTAAGAAATGAACTCTTTACATCCATTTGTTGAAGCTTAAATTCTAAGGCACAAGCATGTGCTAAAAGGATCCTAGTGGACTATAACCTTGCTACGGGTGCATACGTCTCGTCATAATCAATTCCTTCTTGTTGATTATAACCTTAAGCTACAAGTCTTGCCTTGTTACGAGACACTAAACCATTCTCATCTAGTTTGTTTCTAAAACCCCATATGGTTCCTATGATGATGGTACTTCTAGGTGGAGGAACAAGTTCCTAAATGTCATTAGCAATGATTTAGTTTAATTCTTCTTGCATAGCAATGACCCAACTCTCATCCATCAAAGCTTCTTTATCATTATTAGGTTCAATCAAGGAGACGAAACAAAAGAAGTTACTTTGATCTTGGACTTGAGATCTAACGGGTCCTTTAGTTAAGGTCGCCTATGACGTTATCTAGGGCATGATCCTTAGATTCCTTAATGTTTACTTCCTGTTCAACACTAAGGTCTTCAACTCCTAGTTTTATAAATTCTTTGGCTTTAACTATGTCTAATTCATCTAAGTCATCTTCTACCAAAGCTGTTGTCTTAGATAAAGGCGGAGTTTCATCGACTGTCACGTTGAGTGATTCTTCGATGACGCCCGAGGTTCTATTAAGGACTATGTAGGTTGTACTAGTTTGTGAATATCCTAAAAAGATACCTTCATACGACTTTGGGTCGAACTTAGTAAGATAATTTTTGGTGTTGAGAATGAAGAACTTACTCCCAAAAACTTTAAAATATCCTAGTGAGGGTTTCTTACCTTTAAGAATCTCATAGGGTGTCTTTCCTAAAAAATGTCGAATAAGAATTCGGTTGAGAATATCGGTCGATGTGTTAACGGCATTGCACCAAAATGTTTGAGGCAAGGATTGCTCATTTAACATGGTCCTACTCATCTCTTGGAGAATCCTATTCTTCCTTTCAACTACCTCATTTGATTGTGGAGTGCGAGGAGCCGAGAAGTTATAAGTGATACCATGAGCTTCACTAGAGGCTCCATATTGCACTTCATTATCAAATTTCCTACCATGATCCGTCCTAATAGACACAAATGAAAATCCTAATTGATTTTGGATCTTCCGACTAAAGATTTCGAAATGATCAAAAGCTTCATTCTTATTAGCCAAATATCTAGTCCAAGTGAATCTAGAGTAGTCATCAACTATCACTAGGGTATAAAGGTTACCTCCATAACTCCGTATGACGGAAGCTCCAAAGAGATCCATATGTAGGAGCTCTAGACACTTAGAGGTCGAAACCAAATTCTTGGCTTTGTGACTAGAGTGAACTTGCTTCTCAACTTTGCAAGCATAAAAAGAGTGACTATCAAACTTGATCTTGGAGAGATGTCTTACCAACTCTATAGAGACCAAAGATGGAATCAAACGCATATTAGCGTGATCTAATCTCCTATCCCAAAGAGTAGAACTTTCATCTAAAGTCGCTATACATATGTTGTATTTAGACTTCGTATTAACTTTCATGACATAAAGCCCATGCTTTCTAACACCTTTTCTTATTATCTTTCCATCTTTTACAATTTCACTATCATGTTAGGAAAAGATGACCATACACTTATCGTCACAAATTTGACCTATACTTAGTAAATTAAAACCTAAGTTGTCTACGTGCTTAACGTTTTCAATGGTCATGGAGTCAAGAGAAACCGTACCTTTTCTAATGATGTCACCACGTACTTTACTAGCGAAAGTGACGTTACCTCCATTGTATCTTTGTAAGTAGAGAATAAACTTTGATTACCCGTCATGTGTTTAGAACAACCACTATCCTTAATCCACTCGTCGGGCTCCAAATCTATCCCTAAGCATATCTAGGTAACAACACACAAAATCAAACATTTGGTCCCCAATATCTCATGGGTCCAAAGTTGTTAGTTCCAAACATCCTTTGCATTTGGTTGGGATGCATGAATAGAGGACACACACCCCACGGTGAAATACATTATTGCTGAAAGTTATTCCAATTCATTGGAGCCTTTAGGTGTCCATTGTTTTTCTTAGGTGTCTTTGACCTTGATCTAGAACGATTATTATTTCTAAGTGTAGGTGTTTTACTTCTAGGTCGTGACTTAGTATCATCATTTTTTTTAGGTGTTCTACTTCTAGGCCTTGAATCATTTCTTACTCTTCGAGGAGTATATGATTTTCTCATTTTGCCTTTCGTTCCCATTAAAGGTTTACTTAACAGAGTGTAGAACTTACTAAACTCCTTTTCATCCATAATGGGAACTTTGGCTTTATTAGTGACAAGATGTTTTGGCCCTTTACATAAAATAGACTTTTCAAAAAAGATTAATTTCTCATTTTTTGCATTCTCTGTCCGCGGCTCATTATCTCTGTCGGCGGTTCCATAAATATATGGAACCGCGGTAAAATTTATTGATCCGTGGTCAGGGGATGATTTTTCTGGGAATTTAACTTGTTTGGTTTTACTAGTTGATGGTTCATTAGTGTCAAAACCTAAACCAAGTCTTTCTTTAGAATGAATTTGTCTACTTAGCATATCATCAAGAGCATTTGTACTTTTCATGAATTTTTCCAAATTAATGGATGTGTTCTTGAGATCTTGATTCTCTTGCCTAAGGTTTTCACAACTTAGACAACCTAAATCAACTTCTTTATTTTTCTCGAACTTAGCTAATTTATCTTTTAGGTCACTAATCTCATTTTCAAGTTTAACCCTAGATTATCATATTGATTCTCTAATTCTAAATAATCTAGAGAAGAACTATCATTGCTATAATACTCGGTTTCAAAATGTACCTCTTTTGAAGAATGATCCATTAGACACTTCTCGTCTTTAGCACTATCATCGCATTCTTCACCACTATCGCTCCACGACCCTCCAACAAACTTCGTGTGATTCTTGTCACGAGGTGGCTTGGGACATTCAACGATAAAGTGATTTGGATCACCTCATCTAATGTGTTAACCTTGTCTTCGAGAATGCTTTCTTGTTGTTGCTTGGTTGTCTTACGTATTGACCTCGTCTCTTGAAGAACTTCTTGAAGTCTCTAACCGCCATAACATATTCCTCATCATCACTATCGGAGGAAGAACTTTCATGATCAATTTGCACTTTTTTGGCTTTTAATGCTAGAGACTTTCTTTCACTCTTGCTTTTGATCATCTCCGAATCCTTCAAGATATCATCTCATGAACTTTCAAATTAACAATAAGTTCATCAAGTGATAGTGTAGTGAGATCCTTTTATTTTTTAATCGATGTGACTTTAGCTCTCCACTTTGGATGCAACACCCGAAGAAACTTCTTAACATTTGTTCTTGCTAGAAAAACCTTCATCAAGTGCTTTTAGACTAGTAATAATAGTATTAAACCTAACAAATGCACTATCAATAGTTTCATCTTCTAAGATGACAAATTGTTCATATTGTTGAACAAAAAGATCGATTTTGCTTTCTTTGATTTGAATATTACCTTGATGGGTTATTAAAAGAGTGTTCCAAATATCTTTAGAGGCTTTACACATAAAAATCCTTTCATACTCTTTCTTAGTCAAAGCATTATAAATAACCATTTTAGCCTCATTATTTTTTGCAAGTCTCTTTTTAGTGTCATCATTTGAATTTTCAAAAGAAACTAGTTCTTTCTTTTTAGAAACTTCATTATATTGCAAAGGCAAAAAGTCACCAACGGTAATAACATGCCAAAGATCTAAATCTTAATATTTCACATAAGTCTCAAACCAAATTTTCAAATAAATAAAACTATCGGTTTCAAAAAGTGGTGGTCTTTGCATAGATTTCCCTTCTAGGTACTTATTGGAATCCATGGATCGATTCAAGTTTTAAAATACAATCTATTTCAAAAGCTTGAGCAATCCGCTCTGATACCAATTGTAGAAACTAGAAGGGGGGGGGGGGGGGGGGGAATAGTTTCTCTAGTTTAAAATGATCAAAGATCAGTTTTTTAAAAATCTTTTTCAAAAACTAGACTTAAGTGATTAATGTAAAATCTTCTTAGGCACAATATGAACAAGTGATAGTATAACTAAACTAATAATCACAAGTATATGCAATAAAGAATAATGAATGGAAAGAGATAAGGAAAGGAAAAATCAAACCGAACACCAAGGATTTATAATGGTTTGGCAACGATGCTCACTCTTCGTTCCTACTCCATTCCTTGAGTACTCCTTACTCGAGAGTTCACTAATCAACAAGCTCCTTAAGGTGGAGAAACTTTACTCGTCGCTTAACCAATTTTCGGCTCTAAGTTAAAAGTCAAGGCCTAATCTTAGCTAGGACCAAACTACACCAATATACTTTGAGGACTAAGTATTAACCACAATACATATACAAATTCAAGTATACACAACAATTTGGAACTTAATAATGACACATGAATTAAATAGATTTTTGATCTTCAGTGGATCTTGAGTTAGACACAACACTTCGAGGATGAAAGTGTTCTTCTCTTTGCACTTGAGAGTGTTGGAAATACGTTTTTACGTATTTAGAAAGGATCGGTCACTCCAATGATATTGGGCTCGTGATCCGATATAGCCCATATAGCCCACATGTAGGGTGGGCTATATATACCCCCTCCTAGCATGTTAGGAGGGGTTGATCATTCTCATTTTCACACACTTAATCTAATCTTTCATTTTCTCTCCAACCTCTCTCTACTTTCTCTCTCTAGTTCTTCAACTATCTCTATCTCTTTAGATCATTCCAACACAAGGATAATCCAAGGATTACGAGGACCTACAAATGGTATCAAGAGCCATGGGATGATTGTTTGGTTTTTTTGTTTGTGTTCTTGATCAATTCGCCTATTTTGATCCTATTTCACACGTACCAATTTGTTTGTGTTTTTATGCTTTAATCTTGATATACGTTATCTAGTTACTTGTTATAGTGATTTGATATTGGTATTTTGGGTTAAAAACACAAATTTTTGGGTGTTTGATTCGTTTTTAGGCTTAAAATTCCGAATTTGTTGTGTTCTATCCGAGAAAAGTGGTAGTTTTGTCTCCATCGCAAAGTTGGTATCTATCGCAAAGTGGGCTGAATTCTTCATTGCGATCGCAAAGACCTAGGGTCTCTACATTGCAATCAAAGGGTATTCCGACACTTATTCCGATCGTGCATTGCGCTAGCTCCTTGCATCGTACATTGCGATCGGTTATAAGGCAATATCGAAACGTTACTCTGCCAAAATTTCATTAGACACATTCCGACAGGTATTGCGATCACACATTCCGACAGGTATTGCGATCACACATTCCGACAGGTATTGCGATCACACATTCCGACAGGTATTACGATCAATAATTCTGACAGGTATTGCGATCAGACATTCTGACAGCTATTGCGATCAAACATTCTGACAGGTATTACGATCAAACATTCCGACAGGTATTGAGATCAAACATTCCGACAGGTATTGCGATCAAGCATTCCGACAGATATTAAGATAGACATTGCGACAGAACTTGTTTTGTGCATTCCGATAGAGTGACAAGATTTCCAAGATTTTTCAAAAACGTGTTTTTTGAAAATTTTTATGTGTAATTTAGTCTTGGATTTTTTGGTTTATCGAGAACAATTATTAGGGGATTTTAACATTATTTCTCGACTTCTACACACAACAACAAACACAATTACTTTCTTTCATTGATCGATCGACAAGTAATCCTTACCTTCATATATCCGATTTTCAATGGAATCGTTTAATTCAACATCTCAAGAGGGAGACTTGCATCTCATGCAAAACACAGCTAGAGAAAGTGGTATAACGTTCTTTCGACTACTCCAGTCTCATCTAGTGACCATTTCTTGGTTTCAAGGAGGAAGCGAATTTCTGACACTCTTTGGTCAAGATCGTTATATATTCATCGATTCAATATTCCTCAACTTGAACCAACTAGCTGAGCAACTTCACAAAGAAGACTTTAATCACTCTGCATCAGCATCTATATATCAAGCTCTAGTGACACAACTTACGCACTTCTTCAAATTCAACATTGTTAAGTCTGACAATTCAGGGATATGTCAATCATTTCTTCAGTACACATAAACGGAAATTAAATAGTTCCGTGGTAGATTGTTGAAATTAATGACATCGGTCTCGTCTTCGATTTATGAAAGATCTCGACTTCAGCAAGCGTATGATAATGGAGTGCAAGAATCTACGATGCAGATGCAAGAGGAGAATGATCATACGGTTGACAACTTGGAGCCTAAAGATTGCAAAAGCAAGGATTCGGGAGGATACCATGATACAAGCAGCATGTCAGGGATTGATGACACCATACCCGTATATGACGAAGAGTCTACCAATACGGTACCAAGGAATGTGGTATATGATTTCTATGCCGATGAACTACCGCATGTTGCACATTTTGAACCTAATTATGACAAACATGGGATGAAAAAGGGTGATAGTTTTACCACTTCAGATTCATCCGATGTGATTCAAAATGGGGGAGAAATTGTTCAGAATGCTATAGTACACCATGATAAATGCTTTATGACTGCTTCACTAACCGATTCTGATTCCAAGATTAAAGAGCTTGAAACGATTTTAGGTCAGCAATCTAAAGCTCTTGAGGATGCCAAAATTGAATTTTCGAAGGAAACGGATAAATTTGAAAAGTATTTTGAAAAACTTGAAAATTCAAACGTTGTTCTTGAAAGAAAATTAAATCAAAAAAGTTCAAGATTCTAAAGCTGAAAAATATAATTTTGTGAGACAAATTAAGTTGCTTGAATCTAAGTTGGCATCCCAAAATGAATTTCTCAAAGAGAATGAGACTTTAAAGGCTCAAGTACAGGAAAAGGTCTTTGCTATAGCTGCGTTGAAAAACGAATTGAGAAAAACTAAAGGATCTAGTGTGGATACTAAGCTTGAAAAACCATCAATCTTGGGGAAACCGCCTCAAATTCAGTCTATTAGACAACCGACTGCATTTAGATCCGAGCGACCAAAATCCTCGAGACCGCGGTTTGCCTCCCAAGTTGATATGGTTCATCTTTCTAGACCAGTCACTACACTGTATAGGCCCAATGTGACTAAAACAGCTTTTGCAAGACCTAATCACATGATTGCATCTAGCCTCCCTAGACATAGTCTAAAGAACATGTCTCGAACTAGTTCAAATGATGTTCGCCATAAATTTGGTCTAAGGGAAGCTATTCAGAAGACACAAGTAAGAGATAGGAATTTTAAACCTAGTCAGATGCCTTCTAGATTACCCAACACTGCTAACTGTAGCATGTCATATCCTAGGAGCATCAATCAATCATCTAGGAATTCTAGATCTTACTCGGACATTAAATATGCTACTTGTAAAACATGTAGGAAATGTGTCTTTAAAGCCAATCATGATTCTTGTGTCAAGAAATTACTTAATGAGGTGAACTCCCCTGCTAAACTTAAATCCCATTGGGTGGCTAAAATAAAACCCATTGGTAAAATGTGGCGCCCCACTGGTAGAACTTTCACTCTTGTAGGAAACGAGTGCCCTTTAACGAGGATAGTCTCTGATTCTACTAAGACTGCTAGGGAGGAAATTGAAAAGGATGATACATCACTTAAGCCTGAACTTAAGGTTTTTTATAAAAGGAAACGTTTGCCAGCTAAGACAAGTGAATCATCTACTCAGATCGCCTCTGACACAAGTAAAGCCAACTGTGAACCCCCACGTGCTTCTAAAATTGATATCGCTAACCCATGTCAAAGCATTCAAATTCCTAATGAGAATGCAGGTACCAAAGTTCATGTTCCAAAAGAACGAAGCGGTCCAATCGTTGTATACCGTTCAACTAAGGACACTCTTAGAGTTTGGCTACTGAAGAAGCAGATATCGGAGAAACAAGTGTCTAAGGGAATTCACGGTTAAGCTCGTGTACAAGGACTTACAGTCACATTACAGACTGTAACTCGTTCAAAGAAAGGAAAGTTTATCGCCAATGATAAACTTATCCTTACAACGAGAAATTAATTTTTCTCGGGCATGAGCTTATATAAAAAACATTCCAAGTTTTTAAGCTCATGCACAAAGGCTTATAGACAAATCACAGTCTGTGACCCGTTCTTCAGAGAAAGGGAAGCTTATCTCGTCAACGATAACTTACCCTCAAAACGAGAAATTAAGTTTTCTCGGACACGAGCTTATCTTAAAACCATTAAAAGGTTTTAAGCTCATGCACAATGGCTCACATTCAAATCACAGTCTGTGACCCGATCTTCAGAGAAAGGGAAGTTTATCTACGCAACGATAACTTACCCTCAAAACGAGAAATTAATTTTTCTTGGACACGAGCTTACATTAAAACTATTCAACGGTTTTAAGCTCGTGTACATGGCTCATAGTCAAATAACAGTCTGTGACCCGTTCTTCAGAGAAAGGGAAGTTTATCTACGCAACGATAACTTACCCTCAAAACGAGAAATTAAGTTTTCTCGGACACGAGCTTATCTTAAAACCATTCAAAGGTTTTAAGCTCGTGTATATGGCTCCTCGTTAAATGAAAGACGATGACCCGGACTTTAGAGACAGGGAAGTTTATCTACGCAACGATAACTTACCTTCTTAACGAGAAATTCATCTTTCTCGGTCATGAGCTTTACGTTAAAACGTTCAAAGTTTTTCAAGCTCATGAAAACGACTTCTAAGTAAATGTCAACTTAGAACTCGTTCTTCAATTAAAAGGAAAGTTTATCGCCGATGATAAACTTATCCTTACAACGAGAAATTAATTTTTCTTGGGCATGAGCTAATATTAAAAACGTTCGAAGTTTTTAAGCTCATGCACAATGACTTACAGTTAAATATCAGACTGTAACTTGGACTTCATATTTAGGAAAGCTTATCTTTAAAGATAGCTTATCCTCGTAACGGGAAATTAAATTTTCTCGGTCATGAGCTTGTATTAAAACATTCCAAGTTTTAAGCTCAGAAAGGAGAGTGTATCTTTTAAATAAGAGAACTTTTCCTCCTAACGAGAAATTCATCTTTCTTGGTCATGAGCTTTCCGTTAAAACATTCAAAAGTTTTCAAGCTCATGAACACGACTTTTAAGTAAATTTCAACTTAGGACTCGTTCTTCAGTTAAAAGGAAAGTTTATCGCCGATGATAAACTTATTCTTAACAACGGGAAGTTTATAACTTCTCGGACTTGAGCTCGTTTTGCAAGATATTCAACATCTTAAGCTCAAGTAATTGGTTCTCAAAACGTTGAACACAATTTTTCGAGAATTTCTCAAAAAAGGTTTCTAAATCTTTCAAAATTGTGTGTTCAAAAAATGTTTTGATAAAAAGAGCATGTCTTCTGGAATCGATAATATTTACGATACTAGAAATGTCATTCAATAATGACACGGGGTTGTAAATAAAGTTCGAGCAGAAGTTCAAATGTTTTTAAACATGCTTAAAATGGTTTGCTATTATTTCAGATAGTAACCCGCTTTTCATACTCAAGTCAAGCATTTCACCGGAAAGCTTTGACTCAACAACGGGAATTACTTTTCCCGGGCATGGTTTACTCTATAACCATGTAAGGGATTGTGTTTACGGAATAACACAATCTAACACGAATATATGTACGTGTCAGTGCATTTATTTGTTAAAACAAGAGAAATCTTGTTTTTATGAAGTTATCATCTCCACCAACCGTAGCAACTTACAATTGATATCTACATACTCGACGATGCGACTACTCAAACGGCGACTACAGCTCTTTCAATAGAACACTGGTCAACAATTGAGGGGGAGCAATTGTCCAGCATTCAGAATCCTTGATGCCGAGAGTGCCAAGTTCACATATTGGTGTCAAGACTACGATATCAATCATACACATGGAGTCAAGAGATAACTTCAGACGTGATGAGGCGACCAACATTCGTTAACAAGAACCATGTGCTTCTTTCATATGATGTTCTCCATCATTCAGGTCCAACCTCATAAATCGCTAATCTTGTGAATACATTATCATATATGATCTTTGCACATGATAAATACCTTACACTTGTGTTTAAAAGGTATTTAATTTACGTTTCAAGTACACCCTTATTAATTTGAGGGAGAGCTTGTGTAATTCATGAAGATAATTGGATTTGCATTTTTCTTCCCAAATTTTCTTAAAATACTATTAAATCAATTGATATTAAAAACATCGATTGGGTTAATATTTTTAATATGGGGGAGAAAATATGATTTAATATTGAGATCAATAATGGTTTGACTTAATGTGCTGGCTCATCCCGACATGTGCGAAATGTTTTCGAATATCGTGGCATATGTTAAAGGGGAGCAAAATGGATTTGGATATAAAAATGGATTTCATGGTGATTTATACTTACCCGTAACCCATTTATTTCACGATGATGAAGATTGTGGTGACATAAGGATGGTAGGATAGGTTAAAGTCCAATGATTCCTCTAGAACCGGCGGAATCTTCCCAAGGACATTCCATAGCTAGAAATAGTAGTCCTTAGGAAAGATGGAGAAAGATTATGAATGTAGCTGAATGCCGACCAAGTACTTAAGTTAGCACTGGAACAATCACAACAAGGTGCTAGTGATGACGTATTGGTAAGCATTGAAGGGGTTGAAGAATGAAAAGGAATTGTAAAGATAAAGGGTGTAAAGAAAGAAGCCCTCCTTACAACTTAGGTAGAAACCGGATCAATACATATGCTATTAAGATCATTGTTTAATGATTCTTGATATTGAAGACAGACATCATGGACCCAGTGATGCAAGGCACAACCCATCCCAGCTAACTCAGATATCTCTTAAAAGATATTTGTTTTAATCATACGGAGACAACACGTTATTTATTGATTTATTCACTCCGAATAAATTGGTATTGAAATGGTGGCACTCCTCTCCAGCCTCCGATCACTAAAAATTCAAAATGCACGATCGAGTCTAGAGCCATTTGAGATCATCTAATATCTCATTAGGACACACTTTAATATTTCCTTGCTTCTTCACACACTGTGAAAAGTAAGAAATATCTTAAGAGTCCTACGCAAAATCTTCATGATCTTGCCTAAACATCCGAGTAATACGAAAGTATTTACAATGAAGATGGAAATCCTTCTTGAGCGAACATCAAAAAGCTCATGGTAGGTGACTTGTGTGATTCTTTATGAATCAAACTTGTGATAACTGGAAAGCAACAGTGGTTTAATTCTTAAATGAATTTAAACACGTTCTAGGCCTCTACGCAATATCTTAGTGATCTTGACAGAACACTCAGAGTGAGACCTTAGTGTTCATAGTGATGAGTGGAAATCCTTCTAGTATTAACCTCAAACAACACTTGGTAGGTAACTTGCAAGATTCTATACGAATCAAGCTCGTGACAACTGGAAAGCAACGTTAGTGCGGTTCTTAATTGAATTTCACTTGTTCCAGGAACATGAATTGACGGCTTCAAATCATGCGGATATTATTATCCAAATGGTTCACTCTTTATGTTCGCAGTCAGCTTTGGACGGTCGAATAAAGAGAACGGGTTTACCCGCGAAATCTTGTCAAGGAAGTTCTTAATTGAAACTACCTGCCACAAGTACGATAGTTAATATCGTCCAACGGTCTTCTCCGACCGGAGGTAAAATGCTACCGAATTAGAATGAAACGTTCAAGGCCATTTCATCCGTGTATATGTTTTGTTGCTAACTGTCTTATGCAGCGTAACAAGAAGGTGGCATTGCGGTGTACAATCCAGAAGAAGTCGTCACCACATGTTTATACTATATGCACTTAATACTTCATCAAAATCAAGAAAGTCTAAAAGTCAAGTCTTCCGCTGTAGAAGCTTTCAAGAATTTATAAAAGTATAAGTATGTGGAGCATGAAGTCACGAGGAGGCAAATATCACAAGTGATGAATGCACAAGGTCAAGGCAAGGAAACATGCTCAAGACTAAAGTCAAAGATCACATCAATCATATTCACAAGAACAAGATCGAAGAATCAAGCATAGTATGCTAGGTTTAAGATTTTGTAAAATGGTGTGACCTTCCTTTGGGGGAGATTGTTGGAAATACGTTTTTCCAAGGAAAGTCTCGGTCACATCATTGTTAGCATAGATCACGAGCTATAGACTATTTAGGACATTGTAACTTGGAGTGACCTTCCTTTGGGGGAGATTGTTGGAAATACGTTTTTACGTATTTAGAAAGGATCGGTCACTCCAATGATATTGGGCTCGTGATCCAATATAGCCCATATAGCCCACATGTAGGGTGGGCTATATATACCCCCTCCTAGCATGTTAGGAGGGGTTGGTCATTCTCATTTTCACACACTTAATCTAATCTTCCATTTTCTCTCCAACCTCTCTCTACTTTCTCTCTCTAGTTCTTCATCTATCTGTATCTCTTTAGATCATTCCAACACAAGGAATGATCTAAAGAGATAGAGATAGATGAAGAACTAGAGAGAGAAAGTAGAGAGAGGTTGGAGAGAAAATGAAAGATTAGATTAAGTGTGTGAAAATGATAATGACCAACCCCTCCTAACATGCTAGGAGGGGGTATATATAGCCCACCCTACATGTGGGCTATATGGGCTATATTGGATCACGAGCCCAATATCATTGGAGTGACCGATCCTTTCTAAATACGCAAAAACGTATTTCCAACAGAGAGGATGAGAGGGGAGGAGAAAGATTCACTTCTAAACAAGTATAATCAACCAAATAACCAAAGATTTGTGTGATTAAAGAAGGTGGATTGAATATGATAATTTGTATGCAAAAGAGGTGAAAAGGAAATCTAGAAATGGCCCACTTTTTATAGGATAAAGGCCCAACGGCTCTATCTGGCTGAGGCTCAATAAATAGGCCCGCGACTCAGTATTGATATTTAGCCACAGACACCTATTTTGAGCCTCCGGTTCTAGAGTCCGCTCCTTTTTGTCCTTTAGTGGTGAAATCCTATCTGGTGCAGATTTTATCCAAAATGGATATTCTTAAACCATTTGGAATATGCCAAATTTAAATTTTCATTTTATATTTTAATAAAACATTTTCTTAAAAATAAAGTTTATTAAAAACATTTGTCACTTTTAAATAAAAGTGAGTTTTAAGAAAATATAAATCCTTGATCACTTAGTTAGGTTAAGAACTTGTTTATTCATACCTTAAGTGATAATGGATGAAATGAAAAATACTTGAACTCAAGAATTCGATTTTTCTTGTTTTCGTAAATGCTTGATCACTTAGTACGGTTAAAAGCTTCAGGACGTTTCCAACGCCAGCCAACTAGACGAGAAGTTCCTTTATGAGACATTCCAAAAGAGCACAAAAGCTCAAACCTTCACTTTACATTTCAATGTGTCGTTTGTGACAATCCCACTAGATTGTAATGTAGCTTAAATGAGCCAACTATTTTTGCCCAAACGCCATTAGAGGTGCACCATTTGAGGTCTAAACTAGCTTCTTTACCATGAATGGATTTTAATAACTTAACCCATAACATAGTCAACATGAGTAACGAGCCTCCAACGCCTTTTGTTTAATAATGCAAGTTAAATGCTTTTAGGCTTCCAACCCTTAAGCTAACTATTCTAAAAAAAACCAATATATTTTTCCATTTGATATAAGACATTTTTTTCAAATTTTGATCCCCGCCTTCAAGAAAAGTCTAATCCTTCTATATCATGTAGATCTGTTCATGGACATTTAAATTTTTACGTATAATAAATACCTACGCTCCCTAAAACTGCCTTTTATCGACGTTAACCTACCACAAATGTATAATAAACAAGCCTTCCATGTAGATAACCTAGCTTTGAATTTACCGAACACTTTTGCTAATTAACCGTATAGTTCATACCGAACCAATCGGAAAGCCTTAAATATGTAAAAGTTAAAATGCCCGAGGGACAACTTGTTAGCCGCGACATAGCTTCAATCTCCTCCACAGAAACTCCAATACCATATAAATTAGATTTTTAAATGTTAAACATAAGACTTAAGATTTGGTAGAATTTGTCAAGCACCAGATAATATTAACCATATCAATATGGTTCCATTTCTTAAACATGGCCACATTATCATCATCATAAAAGAAATGAGATAAGTGCATATTTGAAGCATCTATATTTACCACTTTTTAACTAGTGATGAACCACATCGTATATAGATATGTAAGAGTCTGTCCATGACAAGAATGGAAAGAAAAAGAGATAACAAATCATCTTGTCAAAGCCCACATTTTAAAGGTAATTAAGCTGTTGGATTACCATTAACCAAGATAGAAGTACGAGCCAAATGAAAACATTATTGAAACCACTGTATATATGTGGACCTAATAGTTACGCGGGGAGCTACTAGTTGGTATACTAATGTCTACTTATGATGCAAAATTGACATAGTTACATGATGAGTTCTAAGATGATATTAACATTTGTTAAAACTTATCTAATATTATCTGATACCTATTCAGGAATCAGATTCCTCCTTCATATAACTCAAATATAAGTAAACTGATAAAAATTAACATTATTATGGTTAAATGATTTTCATCTACAAGTTATTTCAACTTTTAAGGGTTTTGAGTATTGAGCAATAATGCTATATAGAATCGAGGCGTAAAATACGAGGTTAGAGCATTATCATTGATTTAAAGTCTAAATCCTTACCTTCATAGTCTTCTCATACTTTCAATCATACTTTCATCATATATCATATGACTTCGACTAAATCTAATTTCTACATAAAAAACAAATTCTTCACCTATGGATGCCAAAAATTAACCCAATTTATTCTATACCGAAAAATTAGGGTAATGACTTTCACAAACACACACACATAAACATGCAATCGAAATTAATCATCAATTTGACGTAATAAAATTCAATACTTGTTCATTTCATCACCATCTTAGTTATTTTTAGTTTATTTTCTCATTTAAGGTTCTAGATCATCAATTAACAAACATTAGTTAGATTTGGATGAAAATCATATTACGAAAGACAAAAATCTAGTCATGGATTCAACGAAAAATCATGTTGCTGCTGATGAATTTGGGGTTATGGATAAAGAATATAATGTTATGGTAATAACAAATTAAGCTCCATGTGTACAATAAAATGTTGGTGCGGTTATGTTAGGATGTGCGTAAGTCATAAATAGTATTTTATACGGTCGAGAGTACGTGGGTCTAAGGGGTCACACACTTAGACATCGAGATCATCTTTTATTAAGTTATACAATATAATATGTCTATATTTATTGTAAACTTAGTTTAATAAAAGTTCTTACTTAACGAAAACTAATTAATAGGTTAAAAGGTTTAACAAAGATTAATTAATAAGACTTAATACTAAAAGGTACTTAATGTAATTACATAACTAAATTTATAGAAAGTCAAAAAGTCAAACCAAAGACACCATAGGGGTGTTTCATCCGATTAAGGGTAAAAGAAAAAGGAAGGAAATGTTTTAAGCTCTATAAGGTTTATTACTTGGAGGTTAAGTTGTAATCTTTCCCATAAATAAACCTAAGGCTCAACTATAGATCATTGATCTGGGAGTATAGTGTCATCTTGTTAACTATGTGTTGAGTGATCTATTTGTGAGGGAAATCAGATCAACCTAATTGGAAAAATTTCACTTTTCTATTGTATGTTTGATTAGCCCTCATTTGAGGACTAATCCTTGTTTTGTATTCCGTACTTTGAATCTTCAATTTATTTGTTTATACTTTTAACATGGTATCAAAGACAAGGTTGTAGATCTGGTGGTTCTGTATTGATCTAGCTTGTGGGGTTACTCTTATCTTTCTCTTGGTGATATTGGTTTGATTATCTAAAAAAAATATTAAAATTAGGGTTTGTGAAACCCTAATCTTAAGTTTTTGCGGCTTTTGTATTCTGGCCTTTTTTCTTGGGTTCCTTGGTGTTCTGGAAGCTTGTATTTGTGGTGCCGTTGAATTCTTTGGTGTTTTCTTAAAATTAGGGTTTCGAAACCCTAATTTTGTTTTTTGAGGTTTTTTATTCTAAGCTCATCCATACTCTAGACTAAGTGAATCTAGAGTCTGGGTGTCTATATTCTTGCTTATTATTGCTTGTTGCATTGTAAATCTTCTTTCATTTTCTTATTTGCCTATTTCTTGGTCTCTGTTGGATTACTCTTGCTAGTATTGTGGGTGCAAACGAATTCGGTTAACACCTTGACCCTCCAACTTGACTCACGTAGATACCTGCTATGGCCAATCCCATTCCACATCTAGCATTCTTGGTAATCCATTCTCTAGGTTTCTTTTCTTGTTTATCTAAACCTGACTGCTTATCTTATTGTTTCCTGCTTATATGTCTTTTATTCTTGGTTTGCTGCCTGCTTTATTGGTTCTTTGTTTGTTGCTTGTGGTATTTGTGTTATTGTGAAGTATGAGTGGTATACCTCCTCCTCCTACACCTTTTGGTGGTGGTGGAGGAAATGGTGGTGGTAGAGGTGAACCTCTAACCAACCTTATTCTACTTGCTCTTATTAACAACTTGGATGCTGGTAATCTCCTTCATATTAATAATAGTGATAATAGTAGTTCTATATTAGTTCCTTTTAAAGTGCTTGGTACTGAAAACTACAGAATGTGGAATAATGCTATCAAACTTACTTTACAAGATAGAAACAAATTTATATTTGTTGATGAGAGTCTGACTCTGATGATGTTCTGTGTGCTCAATAGGATAGATGCAATGCTATGGTTCTTACTTAGATTATGAATGTTGTTTCTAGTGATGTATATATATGGGTCTTGTTTACTCTGAAAATGCTGCTTCTGTGTGCAAAGAATTGAATGAAACTTATGATAAATTTGATGGCTCTATTGTTTATAACTTGCTTCAAAAAATTGCTTCTGTTAAACAAGGGGGTAGTACTTCAGCTGACTATTCATAGGCTTAACTCTCTTTGGAGAGAATTTGATGCTGTCACTAAACTTTCTAAATATGTGTGTACTATTAAATGCTCTTGTCCTGCTAGCATTGAGTTGGCACTGCATCAGCAAATCATGAGGCTGATGTAGTTCTGAATAGGTCTTGATGATTGCTATCAACCTGTTAGGACTGCTATCCTCACCAAGGATCCTCTCCCTGATGTGAAGGATCCTTATGCTACTGTGTCTAGAGAGGAATCCCATGGGGGAATTCTTGAGACCTCTGACCATACTAAAGAAAAAATGAATGCTACTTCCTTTGCTGCTAAGACCTTAAATCAATAGAGTTATTCCAACACTCCTAACAAACCTACCTCTAAGGGTAGTGGTACAAGGAATTTTAGGGGACCCAACCCTAATCTTCTTTGTACCAATTATAACTAAATTATCCATACTATAGATAGGTGTTTAAATTAATTGGTTATCATACTGGTTACAAAAGGGGGGTGAATGTTAAAAGATAAGCAAGTTTTAAGCCTAACTTTAATGCTAATTGTGACATCAAAACTAGGGAAAACAGGCTTCTACCTGCAATTCTCCAAACTCTTTTACCACTGAACAAATGCATAAACTTCTTAATCTGATCAACGATTCTTCTGGAAACACTCAGTCTAATATGGAAGGTAGAATTTCTTTTTTCAATGTAAATGTTTGGTTTAATGGTAATTTCTCTAAATTCTATTGTGGTACCTCTAAGTTCTTTTTCAAAACCACTACTTGGGGTTGGATTATTAACTCTGGGGCTAACCAACACCTTACCACATCCACTGTTGGTATGGTAAATGTTGTAGATATATCTAATCTCAACATCTATGTTGGTCACCCTAATGGCACTGTTGCCACTATAAGTCACGTAAGTGATTTGAGACTCTCTAATAATATTATTCTTCATGATGTTCTTGTTATGGCTGGCTACTGTGTTGACCTGCTATCTGTGAATAAGCTTATTAAAGATAGTAAATTGTTTGTGGGTTTTGATGAGGATAAATGTTACATTCAGGACTTGGACAAGAGGACCACTCTAGGGACTGGTAGTGAATCTAGGGGTCATTAGTTTTTTGACGACCTTAAGAATAACAACCTAGGTAATGTGAATTCTGCTATGTCCTTTAACACTTCCAAAGACCTTTGGCATTGTAGACTTGGTCACCCAGCAGACCAAGTCCTCAATGCCCTCAAAACTGACTTAAAACTTCCTATAAATACTAGTATTTCTATCCGTGAGACTTGTCACAGGGCCAAACAAACAAGGGAACCTTTCCTTTTAAGTGATCACAAATATGAAAAGATTGGTGATCTTGTTCACCTAGATTTGTGGCCTCCTTATAAGGTTCAAAGCAAGGAAAGGTACAAGTACTTCCTAACCATTGTGGATGAGTACTCCAGAGCAGTCTGGACTTATCTTTTAACTACAAAATATGAAGTTTATGAATGTTTCCTGAATTTCACAAATCTTATTCAGAATCAGTTCAATTTTAAAATCAAAGTTTTTAGATCTAAAAATGGGACTGAGTTTGTTAACAAATATGTTTTCTCTTTGTTCTTTGATATGGGTATCATCCATAAAACCTCTTTCCCCCCACTCTCTAACAAAATGAAATTGATGAAAGGAAACATAGACACATGATCAATGTAGCCAGGAGTCTTATGTTTCAGGGAGGAATTCCTATTAATTTTTTGCCTGAATGTATTCTAACTGTTGTTTATCTAATCAACATGATCCCTTATTCTGTATTAAAAGGTAGGCCCTCCTATGAATTTCTCTATAAGAAAAAACCTAATCTCTCTCACTTTAAGTGCTTTGGATGTCTGTGTTTTTCAACTTGTCTTAACAACAGTGACAAGCTCACATCTAGATCTGAAGATTGTGTGTTGATTGGTTACTCTTCTATTAAAAAGGCTTACAAACTTTTTAGTCTTGACAATAGAAAAGTTTTATTTTCAAGAGATGTGAGGTTGTATGAAACCGTTTTCCCTTTTAAGATGAAAAACAGAAAAGAAAATGATTTGACAGATGTAGTTAGTACAAGTGATGCTGAACTTTTAACCTTTTTTATAATCAAAACTCTTTAAGTCCCTATATTATGAGGGAGCTGCACCTTGTGTGAAAGGTAGAGTTTACTCTACCACTGAGCCTGCACCTATGCATACTCATCAAGAGGACTCCGCAACCCATATAGGTGACAATCCACATTCTAAGGGAAATTTTGAAACTGCAAGTCCTTTTGATGAGCATATGGGGGACAATCTTGAGGAAGGGCAACCTAGTATTAGAAAGTCTATCAGACCTACCAAGTTGCCTACCAAACTTAATGATTTTGTACTAGATAGTAAACATAAGTATGGGATTGAAAAGCATGTAAATTATTCTAAGCTTAATACCATTAACTTCTGTTTTGCTACTATCCTTAACAAGTCTTTTGAGCCTGCCACCTACTATGATGTAATTAAAGATAGTAGATAGGTTGAGGCCATGAACAATGAGATTGAAGCCCTTTTGAGGAATAATACTTGGACCCTGTGTAAGTTACCTATGGGCAGAAAACTTATTAACAAGAAATGGCTTTACAAGATTAAATACAAATCCTCTGGTCAAGTTGATAAGTTTATGGCTAGAGTAGTTGCTAAGGGCTACATTCAAAAGGAAGGGATTGATTTGATGAAACCTTTAGTCATGTTTTTAAAATGGTGACTGTTAGATGCCTTATTAGCATTGCTGTCTCAAATGACCTGGCCATTGTTTCAACTTGATGTGAACAATGCTTTTTTATATGGTGATCTTGATGAGGATATTTATATGACTTGCCCTTAGGTTTTAACTGTCATGACGAAAACAAGGTTTGTAAGCTTAATAAAGCCTTTTATGGACTTAAGCAAGCCCTAAGACAGTAGAATGCCAAGTTAACCACTGTCATGGTTGAGCATGGCTTTGTCCAAAGCAAATTTGACTACTCACCTTACATCAAACAAACAAAAAAAAATCTTTGTTGCTCTTCTTGTTTATGTTGATGACTTCATCATCACTGGTAACTGTCTTGAGGAAATTGAAAGGTTTAAGAATTTCTTAAAACTAAATTCATTATCAAGGATCTTAGGGTGATGAAATATTTCCTTGGTATTGAAATTCTTGAAACACCAATGGCATTTGTTTGACACAAAGAAAATATTTCCTTGAGCTTATCCATGAGTTTGTTTACTTGCTGCTAAACCAGCAGTCACTCATTTACCGGAGAATTGTGTTCTTGTTGCTGATGAGAGTGAGACTGATAAGTACCTTAACAATATCTTTGAATACCAAAGGCTTCTAGGAAGACTTATCTATCTTACTCACACCAAACCTGATATCTCTTATGTTGTTCATTGTCTTAGTCAGCACATGCATGCCCCTCTTCAGTCTCATCTTAATATTGCTTTGAGGGTTATCAGGTACCTTAAAAATTCACCAGGAACTGGATTTCAAATTTACAAAGACAATTCTTTAAAGTTGTCTTGTTTCATTGATGCTGACCGGGCTAAGTGCCTTAAGACTAGAAAGTCTGTTTCTGGATACTGTGTCTTTCTTGGAAGGTCTCTTATCTCTTGGAAGAGCAAGAAGAAACCCTCAATATCAAGTGTGACCTTGATTCGGGGTTTGATGAACCAATAGGTTACTCCTCTAGTTGAAGTATCGGGCCCTTTTGGTTTCCTAGGCTACACATTCGAAATAGCAAGGGAATTTAATAGAGAGTCAAGGCTCTTCTCTCGTTTTATGATTCTACAACTCTCTTTTACTGAATGAGACTCCATCTATATCGCTAATAACAATTATTTTTCCATGTTATTTCTTTGAAAACTTAAACTAGACCTCACTTTCGATTAGTTTCGATCTTACTCCCATCTAGTCCCGATCTTGCTTATGCATTACTTAGGAACGATTTCTCTATCCCTTTGTTGGGGGCTTTGGCTACCCTAACTCATTACCTTCACAAGACAACGACAAGATGAATCTGTTGCACTACCTCTAAGATAAGAAATGGTTCCAATCAATTCAATAGAAGGCATTAAGCAGACGAAGCGAGAAGAGAGGATATCCTTTATCATGTTTCAACTTTCATGAAATCTTTCATTAAAGAAATTAAAGAATCTACCCAATCTAAGGCTGAAAATGGGGCTAAATGTAGAGATAAGGTAACTGAGGATAGTGAGTTTCTCCCATAATTAATAGAATAGGTCTGAGAGCTATAAATGGAGAGAGTTTTCTATTTCATACTTCGGTTGAACAATTCACACATATATCAAATATATGATGTATATTTTCATAGTTGCTCGACACCTTCCTAGTATTACATGTGACTTACAAAAATCATTATAAATAGAGGAATGTTAGTAATGAGAAAATGTAGACTTTCTTTACAAAAATAATACAAAATGTATTATTATTGAACTGTCCTTCTCTCCTAAGAACATCATTAAAAAAAATTAGAAAAGTTTTAACCTCAGTCATTTTAGGCAAAAGGATCCATTCATGGCCTTAGGTTAGGCAAGAAGTCTACAATTAAAAGGCATCGACATGTCAAGATCAAAAATTAGAAAGGTAGATCATTTTCGTAACATTTTCGTAAAAAAGACCGGTCTTTAATTTATATCAATTGCAAATCAATCGAATCACGACCTTTATCGAGAAGTACTGCTTATGTCTTTGTACATGTAAAAGGCAGTATTCCCGAATGTCATGGAGGCTAAGACGGAAAGTAATTGCGACCAAATGTTATTACTTCTAGGAGGACTATAACTAGGGGATACCATATCTACCACATGAAAGTAGCTTTTAATTTTAATCTACTTTGTTTTGAAATAATGTATAAATTAAAAGATTAATATAATTTCCAAATGTAAATGGAAGCGAATTTTAGAACTTTTGTAAGCATTGAAATGTAGTCTCTCTTTAAAGAAAAAAGCATAAACCCTTATATCGGTTTGGCAAATTAGGCGACAACTCCACAACCATACCCTCTTTGTAATTCTGATCGACTTACCCTCTAATCAGATGCTTGTTTATGGTTTATGATTAATACATCTATATTATTCCTATTATGTACTCGGTCTTTTTTTTTTTGGTTTTTGTTAGGGTTTCTAACTAGGTTTTTGTTATCTTAATCACATACTAGGTTCTTTATGATTCCATCGAGGCTAGTCTTTTTCCATAGAATTATTTACTTAGGACCTATTATCGATTGATTATTTTTATTAGTATAAGGATCACACGTTTGTTTCTAAGGTTTCTTATTTGTTGATATGCAACTATTTTAGTTAGAAGGTTTTATGTGGTACTGCTTGTTTGCGCATCAGTTAACATGAATATATGTTTCTTGAATTAGGGAGGGGGAACAAAATCATAGAAAAAAGACGAGTAGTAAATCTTTTAAGAATGATGATTTTGTTATTGGTACGTCTCAACTTGATGATGTTTAGAATGGTGGTATACCACTTTAGGGAGATTCTCTTGCGGTTCCTAAAGATTCTAGTTCCTTTAGAATTGGTTTGGATTATGGATTTACGACACTTGTTGAGGCAACAAGTATCATACATCATACCGATGACTCTACTAAAGATGGAAGTTATCAATTTGCTCGTGAAGATGCTATGAAGGAAACTTCATCATCTTATGCAGATAAACTGAGCCCCACGTCTTCGACCAAGGTAAACCTTTAGAAACTTAATGTTAAGGTGTCTAATGATGTTGATTTTGATATTTGGCTTCCAATGGATTTGGATAATGATAAAATGAAAAATTCATTATATGGTCACTTTCTTGGCAAAAAGATTGACTTTCCATGTTGTGGAATTGTGTGTTCACAACAATTGAATAAATATGGTTTGGACAAAGTAACATTGATGAAAGGTATTTTTCTTCTTTATGTTCTCCTCTATTAAGGGTCTCAAGACTGTGCTTAGAGAGGGACCTGGATGATTCGTGAAATCCCCATATTCACCCCCCTCAATGAGTATTTTCAAAGAAGCATTATGTCATATTCCCATTTGGATTAAATTTCATGATGTCCCTACCGTTGCTTATAATTTTGAAGGATTAAGCATGATTGCATCTAATCTTGATAACCCGACGATGCTTGACTCTTATACTAATTATATGTACTTGTAATCATGGGGTTGATATGATTACACAAGAATTATGATTGAGATTGACGCTTGTAACGGTTTTTGTAACAATTTAGCTATGGTCATTCTTACCATTGATAAACCTGAATATCCTAAAGAAACTATTCCATGTGGAATACGAGTGGCAACGTACTTGTTGTGGTACTTGCTTGGTGCTTGGTCATTCTTTTTTCATTCTTATGATGATTGTCCAAAAGCTCCCAAGCGAGTGATGAATAAGGTAGAAAATATAAGGCTGGCTTTTCTAGGGCTGATGATTAGGGTTTCACTAAAGTTAAAAGTAAGAACTGGTATATTTAATAGAGGAAACAAAACCATTAAATTAGTTTTGGTAAGACCCAAATCTATTTCCAATACCGACCTAAGCAACTCAACCATCTACCGAGACGAGTACTAAGAAGTCAACATCAAGTAAATTGAGCAAAACGACAAGTAAGAAAATTGTTTCGCAATAAGGTAATGATAGGTGTGAAAACACCCATCCTTTTACCACTTATTTCTGGCTAAAACGAGACCAAAACGCGTATTTAATATCATTTGTTTGGAATTATGCGTGGTTTTTGTGTTTATTGTGTTTTCAGAGCCAACCGGATGGATATTGGAGAAAACATGGGATTGCACGGGTTTTATCGAAGAAAAAGACTCAAGACGAAGTCTATTGTCCAAGAGATGCAAAAGATTTGAAGTCAATGGGCCTATTTGAAGATTTATCGAAGAAAAGGACCAAAGATGGAAGATTTACATATGTCGAAGGAACTCAAGTCTATTAAACGAAGAAATTAAAAGACGAGTTGAATTTAATCGTCGACAAATCCCGAATCAGAATCAAAAACGTCAACTTTACTGAAAAGACGAGAAGACGAAAAGAAAGAAGAAAGCTCACTCACCAACCAACCACTTGGCCTATATAAGGAAACCCCTTCACACATTTGGAGCCAGTTTTTTAGTTTTTCATTTTTCCTTCTAGTTTTTAGAGAGAGAAAGTTCCCAACTTTCTCTCACTAAATTTTTCATCTTTTCTTTCTTTTAATTTTGTAAGTTTAAGCTTTGTGTATTTGAATTTCCTTTAATCAAGTTAAAGTTTAAGCTTTGTGTTCTTAAATCTCCTTCTACATTTCTTAATCTTGCTTAATTTTTGATCCGAACCCTTAATCTTGATCCGAATCCTTCATGATTCGTGATTGAATTTGAGGTTGTGTGTTAAGAAAGTTCATTTCTTTCGTTCCCACATAAGCTTTTAGACGTTCAAGCCTATAAGCTCTCGATGCTTATTGGCTTATTCGTTTATTTTGGCTTATTTACTTTTTAAGTTTTCCTAAAGATTCATTATTCGTAAGTTCGTTTTGTGAAAGTTTGAATGTTTTAGATTTCAAAAGTTTTGGAATTTGTGCTTATTTACTCTTTTAACAGTTTGAAAATGCTTATTGGTTACTGCTTATTTGCTTAAGCTTATTTTCCTTGTTGGACGCCTTTTCCATCGTAGGAGGGTTTTACTTGGTCCTGATCTTGTTACGATTGCATAGACTGCGATCTGGGTTCCTTCTCTGGTACGATCCACGCCCACGATCACGCATTGCGATCTGGGGTGCGATCGGGTCTCTTTTCCCTACTTCAATCGCATTGAGTGCGATCTTTGTGTTACGATCCGGAACCACGATCAAAGACCACGATCACTAGTTGCGATCGTGGTTGCGATCTGGTAGTACGATCGCCCCTCCCATCGTACTGGAGAGTACGATCCTATCTCTCTTGTTATCATCGCAGTGAGTGCGATATGTTCTTCTTTTTGCGATCGCATCGAGTGCGATCGGTGAATACGATCCATCATATTGTTTGGGGTACGATCGTGTTGCGATCTGGAATACTGTTTGAGTACGATCGTATTACGTTCGGACTTAGGCCTTTGTTTTGTTCTTGCTTAACTTTCAAATCTAGTTTTTCCCGCTCTTTTACTTAGTTTATTTTAAACATGTTTTTAAGTTTTTGAATTTTTAAGTTTAAATTTCCAAAGTTGCACGCTCTTATTTGTAGTTTAATTTTAAGACTTCTATTTTACTCAACGACAAATTTTAATTACTTGCATTTAGTTTAAAAAAATTAGATAACCAAACAAACCAACCCCTTTTTAGTAACCAAGAACAACTATTCCGTTTTGAACCGTGATCAATTCGAGAAGATTCCGAGAGAATATATTGAACCCCATTGAAAATCTATGTATCAAATGGCGCCGCTTCTGGCTCTTCTCGTAAAGATTAACAGTTTTTTTGTGAGAACTTGGATTTTGGGATCCGTTCACCGTGAACGTTACTTTTTCATAAAAAATTTCAAAAACCCTAAAAAATATAAAATTTTCAAAAATACAAAAAAAATTAAAAAACAATAAAAACCAAAAATATTTCTTGTTTGCTTTTTTAGTTCTTTTGCAGGTGTATGCGTACACGATCAACGTCTTATCAAGAGCCCGAGCCTCTCGAAGACTTAGACATGGCCGGTGTACACAACAACAATAACAATCCACCTCAAAACAACAATAATAACAACAACAATGAACCTCTACCGGACAATCGCCCTATGATTGAACTTTTACAAGCACATGTGGAGGGCAACAATGATCCAATTGTCATACCCGCGATTGCAGCCAACAAATTTGAGCTCAAATCCGGCTTTATTCAGATGGTCTCTGCTCAACCATTCTTGGGGTGTACCATTGATGATCCTCATGACCACATCAAAAGATTCCTGCAACTCACGAATACGGTCAAATTCAATTGTGTTCCACAAGAGGTAATCCGTTTACAACTTTTTCCTTTCTCCTTAGAGGGACAAGCCCGGCATTGGCTTACAAAGGAACCGCCACAAAGTATTCTGACTTGGACGGATTTTGAGACCAAATTCATAAACTAATTTTTCCCACCCTCTCGTACTACCGCTTTGCGGAATGAAATCATTAATTTTGAACAAAAGTACGATGAGTCTTTTAGTGAATCTTGGGACCGTTTTAAAGACCTTTTAAGAAAGTACCCACAACATGGTTTTACCAAAGTGCACCAAATTAATACTTTTTATAATGGTTTAAGCATGAATGACCAAGATTCACTAAACAGTGCCTCGGGGGGTAATATTTTGGTTAAGACTTCTAATGCCGCTTGGGATATTATTGAAAATAAGTCTCGTGTGCAAACCAAAAGTGTTCGGACCAATGCCGCTAGTGCTAGTACTAGTGACAACGACAAGAGACTTGACAAAATTACGTCGCTTCTTGAATCGCTTGCTACCCAAACCGCTAGCAACACCAACAGCATCAACGCTAAAAACGCTCAAGTCAATGCTGTAAGCCAACCATGTGAAATATGCGGGGGTCCTCACTCTTACACCACTTGTACCACCACCCAAGACTATCCTTCTGAGAATGTTAATGCAGCATACGGTACCTATCCTCCGGCCGCTTATCAAGCTCGTCCTCAAGGAGACCGCAACTTGCTCAGCTATCGCTCAAACAACTTTCTCTCACCGCCCGGTTTTCCTCCTAACAACCCAAACCAACAACAAAACCTCAATCGCCCTCCTCAACAACAACCTCGAGCACCATACCAACCACCTCAAAGACAACCATATCCACCTCAAAGAAACAACCAAGTTTACCAACAACCTGCTTATCAACCACCCGCCTACAATGCTCCTCCCAACCAACCCACCGCATTACACCAAGATATTGGAACCTACATGAGGACTAATGATGTGATCGTGGACAATCTCCAGCGGGAAGTGCTCAACTTGAAAGCAGACATGGTGAAACAAGGGAACGATCTTCGAGCTGATATGCGAAACACTTTGGCAAGTCAAACGAATGACTTAAGGAACATGATGGCTGGTTTCTTCTAAGGTAATCAATCCTCTTCTTCGGGTACTCTTCCGAGTAACACCGTTGCGAATCCAAGAGGGGAGATGAAAGAAATCACCACTCGCAGTGGCAAAGGTACCAAGGAACCCGAGCTTCCTATACCTCCACCGGTGATTGTGACTAAGGAAAACGAGTCACCTACTCATATTCCTCATCCTTCTACTTCCCCAATTTCTCCACCTCTTACTTCTACCCCTCCTCCACCCAAGGATGTGAGTGATCCTTCGATCCCAAAGCCTTCCTCTTCTTCCGATATACCTTATCCCTCAAGGTTGAGGAAAGAGAAGCTCAAAAGCAAGGACGATATTCAAGTTTCGAACTTTCTCAAAAATTTTAAACAATTGAATTTCAACATCTCCTTCGCTGAGGCTCTCGCTCACATGCTCAAACATGCGAAAATGTTTAAAGATCTTCTTAGTGACAAGGAGAAGCTTCTTGATATCGCTAACACCCAACTTAATGAGAATTGCTCTGCGGTTCTCTTAAGGAAATTGCCAACCAAGCTTGGTGATCCGGGTCGCTTCTTAATCCCTTGTAACTTCTCGGGAGTAGAGAATTGCATGGCCCTAGCCGATCTAGGTGCCAGTATTAACTTAATGCCTTTAAGTGTTTGGAAGCAATTATCTCTCCCTGAGCTAGTCCCCACCAAAATGACTTTGGAATTAGCTAACCGTACGGTTGCTTATCCAGTGGGGATAGCCGAAGACGTTTTTGTAGGAGTCGACAAATTCACTTTTCCTGCCGATTTAGTCGTCGTCGACTACGATATGGACCCTCGTGGGCCATTAATCGTTGGACGTCCATTCCTGAGGACCGGTCGCACTCTCATCGATGTTGAAGCCGGTGAGCTTATCATGAGAGTTGGTGATGATAAAGTCGTCTTCAACATGGGAAAGCTTTCTAAACAGCCTTATTCATACGAGAGTGTTAATTGTATCGACGTTCTTGATGAGGCTTGTGAAGAACACTTCAAAGATGCTTGTAAAAGTACTCCTACCTCTCCCCCCAATGTTGAGACCGTTTCCTCTATTGATTCATCACTATCTCTATTTGGAGAAAGTGATTTCCTTTGGAAAGATATTGAAGCCACCATGGGAGATGCGAACTTAGAAAATGACGATTCTCCCACAGATTGGGATGAAGACATTCGTCTCATTGAGAAACTTCTCAAAGAGGACCATATTTCTCCACCATCTCCCAAGGCTATTTATATTGATGAACCGAATTTGAATACGCCTCCCATCAAAAGTCCTCCGGATTTAGAGCTTAAGGAGTTGCCGTCCCATCTTGAGTATGTGTTCCTTGAAGAAAAGAAGAAGTCGCCCGTCATTATCGCGAAGGACTTGAAAGAAGAAGATAAATCTCGCCTCATCGCCGTGCTTAAAGATCATAAGAAGGCAATTGCTTGGAAAATTTCCGATATCCGCGGAATTGATCCAAACTTTTGTACTCACAAGATTCTCATGGAAGATGACTTTAAACCCGCAATCCAGAGCCAAAGAAGGGTTAATCCTCGCATTCATGACGTCATCAAACAAGAGGTTATCAAACTTCTTGATGTCGGCTTGATTTACCCTATTTTGGATTCGCCATGGGTAACTCCCGTCCATTGTGTGCCCAAGAAGGGCGGAATCACCGTTGTTTCCAATGAACACAACGAGTTGATTCCCACTCGTCTCGTTACTGGGTGGAGAGTTTGTATCGACTATCGCAAACTCAATGATGCCACGAGAAAAGATCATTTTCCTCTTCCTTTCATGGATCAAATGCTCGAGCGTCTAGCGGGTAATGACTATTACTGCTTCTTAGACGGTTTCTCTGGGTATTTTCAAATTCCCATCGATCCCAAAGACCAAGAAAATACCACATTCACTTGTCCCTACAGAACATTTGCTTACAAACGCATGCCTTTTGGTTTATGCAATGCTCCTAGGACGTTCCAAAGGTGTATGATGGCTATCTTCCATGACATGGTTGAAGAAACTATGGAAGTTTTCATGGATGATTTCTCGGTTTATGGCGATTCTTTCTCTGCTTGCCTTGCCAATTTAGAACGTATGCGTAAGCGGTGTGAAGACACTCGCCTTGTTCTTAATTGGGAAAAATGCCATTTCATGGTAAAAGAGGGCATCGTGCTAGGACACAAAATCTCCAAAGCCGGTCTTGAAGTGGACCTTGCTAAAGTCGATGTTATTGCAAAATTGCCTCCACCTTCAACCGTGAAGGGTGTGAGAAGTTTCCTTGGTCATGCGGGCTTCTACCGTCGATTCATCAAAGACTTTTCTAAAATTGCTCGCCCGATGACCCACCTCTTGGAAAAAGATACTCCTTTCATCTTTTCCAACGAGTGTATCGAAGCCTTCAATCTTCTTAAGGATAAGCTAACTAAGGCACCAGTCTTGGTTACCCCTAATTGGGAGCTTCCCTTTGAGTTGATGTGCGATGCTAGCGACTATGCTATTGGAGCGGTTTTGGGCCAACGAGTGAACAAACACTTCCAACCGATCCATTACGCTAGCAAGACAATGACAGGGGCTCAATTGCATTACACGACAACCGAAAAAGAGCTTTTAGCTGTTGTCTATGCCTTTGAAAAGTTCCGCCCTATCTTGTCCTTTCCACCACAATCGTTTATACCGATCATTCCGTGTTGAAGTACTTGTTAACTAAACAAGATTCCAAACCAAGACTTCTTCGCTGGGTTTTGCTACTTCAAGAATTTAAAATCGAAATTCGTGATAAGAAAGGAGCTGAAAACCTAGCCGCGGATCATCTCAGTAGACTTGAGGATCCTTATCAAGAGGATCATCTGAACAAAGAGATCAATGACTCTTTTCTCCTGGAGACCTTAATGTCTATCAATTCGAATTCTGATGAAACCCCATGGTTTGCGGACATTGCAAACTACTTGGCGGGTGGAATTCTCATTGACGGGTTAACATCCCAACAAAAGAAAAAGTTCTTCAAAGATATTAAGACTTACTTTTGGGATGACCCGTATCTCTTTTCAAACAATGCGCTGATTTGATTATTCGCCGATGTGTTGATGGACCGGCAGCTTTAGACATTCTCGAAGCTTGCCACAAAGGACCCACCGGTGGTCACTTTGGTCCCAACTACACCGCCAAAGAAGTGTTTGACTCGGGATTTTATTGGCCCACCATTTATCGTGATGCTCACGAGATGGTTAAACATTGTGATGCTTGCCAAAAACAAGGCAAGATCACACATAAAAATAAGATGCCTCAAAATTTCATACAAGAATGTGAAATCTTTGATGTGTGGGGTATCGACTTTATGGGGCCATTCCCTTCATCTAAAGGAAACAAATACATCCTTGTAGCCGTTGACTACGTTTCTAAATGGGTTGAAGCCAAAGCTTTACCCACTAATGACGCAAGGGTGGTTTGTAACTTTTTGAAATCGCTGTTCGCTAGATTCGGTGTGCCTCGTGCCATTATTAGTGATCGCGGGACTCATTTTTGCAATGATCAATTTGCAAGAGTCATGGCTAAGTATGGTGTAAATCATCGTCTTTCCACCGCATACCACCTATAAACTAATGGCCAGGCTGAAATTTCTAACCGAGGATTAAAGCGAATTCTTGAACGAACCGTGGGAGAGCATCGTGCCTCATGGGCCGATAAACTTGATGATGCTTTGTGGGCTTTTCGTACCGCATACAAGACTCCGATTGGTTGTACACCATATCGTCTCGTGTACGGGAAAGCATGCCACCTCCCCATTGAGTTGGAGCACAAGGCTTACTGGGCCTTGAAGTGTGCTAACTTTGATATCAACAAAGCCGGTGACCTACGCAAGATCCAACTAAATGAGCTGAATGAACTCCGGAATGAGGCTTATGAAAATTCTTTGATCTATAAGGAAAAGACTAAGCTCATTCATGATTCTAAGATTAAGAACCGAGAGTTCCAAGTTGGAGACAAAGTTTTACTCTTTAACTCTCGGTTGAAAATCTTTTCGGGCAAGCTGAAATCTCGTTGGTCCGGCCCATTCACCATTGCCCAAATTTTTCCATATGGTACTCTCGAGCTCGCTCAACCTAATGGACCTATGCTTAAGGTGAATGGCCAACGAGTGAAGTTGTACTTTGGTGAGGACATCTCTCATGAGATGATTCCATCCCTCACCACGTTTCCCATGAACTAATTTTGGGTCGAGTCAGGCTCGTGACTCGGTTATCAAAAACAAGCGCTCCTCGGGAGGCAGCCCGAGTATCTATCCTTTTCTGTTTTAACCTCCTAAGTGTAGGGGGACCTCTATAGGTTGTTTGTGTTTGTGTGGTGATGTGATTACAGGGATGAATGCACTTTTGGAACCTTTGAAGAACCGTGCTCCCATGTTATCCGAAATCCGGTTCTATCTCTCAACTATCATGATTCAATTTTCTTCATACTCACATTTGAAATTGATCACGTTAGTCGTCTCTTCCTTAGCTTGATTTAACCAACGTGCACAATGTCATAAGTGTAGGGGAGACTTTTCCCACATGCTTAAACATTGAGGACAATGTTTATCTTAAGTGTAGGGGGGACTTCTATCGAAGTTTTAAGTGGACTTTTCCATGAAAATGCCTTCATTTAACCGGAAAATCATCTTTTTCAGCATTTTTCAAATTTTTAATTAACTTTGGCCATTTAGTTGTAATTTTTAAAATTTTTATCGTTGCTTTCATATGTATATATCACGCAATAAAGTCAAAATTTTTAATAAAGTGGTGTAGCTAGTTTTGAAGTCTTTGACATATTAGGCCCGTTGCGATTATTTTGACTCAACCCGAATAGACTTATCCAAGTTTATTCTAGCTAGTATCCTTAACCATGTAGACCTTAATTGGTTTATTAGGCTAAGCATCCACGAGTCTCATTACTTGAGATTTTAAATTGTGGAGAACGAGAAATGATAGAGTCAATTATAAGTCGGTATTCTTGCACAAGCTTACTTGGTGTAATTATTTGCCTATTCTCCCATCACTTGTTAATAATTTATCTGCAATAAGTAAGGTCGTACGATTTGAAAAGTTACTTAGCTTCTAGCCCAAGATCGTTTAAAAGTTGCTCGGTAATGATAAGAGTTCATAGCCAAGGCATAACTTATGAAGCAGGGCGCGAAGATTGGCGAGTCCAAAAAGGCCCTAACAAGGCATGAGGATTCAATCTTATTGCTAAAGATCCAAGGTGATGTGAAAAGAATTATTCCCAAAATCAATATGAAGGATCAAGACTCACGACGAAAAGCAATCAACTCCCATAAAGATCATGGAGAAGTCTATCCGAAAAGACCCTAACAAGGTATGAGGATAAGTAGATCCAAGTCCGAAAAGGAGGCGGATCGTTGTATCTCAAAATCCTAATTAGCGATTGAAGAAATAATCATGAAGTCGTGGTCAACAAAGTTGGAGTACCCCTCAAAAGTCTCCAAGTGAAGAAACTCTATTAACGAAGAGAAGACCATTATCTCAAGAACGTCTCTCAAGATATGAAGTATGAAGTACATGCCAAATATCGGCCCGAGAAAGGTCTCAAATCGTGAAGCAAGTTATGCCAAGATATGAACTTTTTGATATCCCGAGAAGCAGTTTTAAGAGATTTTGTCCTTTAGCTAACTATTAATCAAATCGTCCTACTTTGCTTTCAGCCTAAATAAACTATCGCAATAAGTCCAAAAATGCATCTTCATGATCATTCTAAGACAGGAATAAAATATAAGAGATACACCTAGGAATAAGGGAGTCTAAGTATATAATTAAGCCATGTGTGTAAGTGTTTGATTTGCTAACTTAAAATAACAATGATCTCATTTTTAAGCTTAGTTTGGGGAACGTGAAACTTGAGGGTGATAAATCTTCGCAGCACCAAAGCCCTAATGTAAGTCCTTGATCTCTTTGCAAGTTATTTCCATATAGCTATTTTCAAGTGAAAATGGTTTTCTATCCTTTTGTTTACTTTAAAGTTTTAATTTCTCTTAGTACTTTAATTTTTGTTTAGTAGTATTTTAATAAGGCCAAGGTTGATTGATTATGAGAAAAGTAAAAATTTGCTTTATCACTAAGCATTGCATGAGGGCATGGCAATGGTTAAGTGTAGGGGATTTGATAGGTGTGAAAACACACATCCTTTTACCACTTATTTCTGGCTAAAACGAGACCAAAACGCGTATTTAATATCATTTGTTTGGAATTATGCGTGGTTTTTGTGTTTATTGTGTTTTTAGAGCCAACCGGATGGATATTGGAGAAAACATGGGATTGCACGGGTTTTATCGAAGAAAAAGACTCAAGACGAAGTCTATTGTCCAAGAGATGCAAAAGATTTGAAGTCAATGGGCCTATTTGAAGATTTATCGAAGAAAAGGACCAAAGATGGAAGATTTACATATGTCGAAGGAACTCAAGTCTATTAAACGAAGAAATTAAAAGACGAGTTGAATTTAATCGTCGACAAATCCCGAATCAGAATCGAAAACGTCAACTTTACTGAAAAGACGAGAAGACGAAAAGAAAGAAGAAAGCCCACTCACCAACCAACCACTTGGCCTATATAAGGAAACCCCTTCACACATTTGGAGCCAGTTTTTTAGTTTTTCATTTTTCCTTCTAGTTTTTAGAGAGAGAAAGTTCCCAACTTTCTCTCACTAAATTTTTCATCTTTTTTTTCTTTTAATTTTGCAAGTTTAAGCTTTGTGTATTTGAATTTCCTTTAATCAAGTTAAAGTTTAAGCTTTGTGTTCTTAAATCTCCTTCTACATTTCTTAATCTTGCTTAATTTTTGATCCGAACTCTTAATCTTGATCCGAATCCTTCATGATTCGTGATTGAATTTGAGGTTGTGTGTTAAGAAAGTTCATTTCTTCCGTTCCCACATAAGCTTTTAGACGTTCAAGCCTATAAGCTCTCGATGCTTATTGGCTTATTCATTTATTTTGGCTTATTTACTTTTTAAGTTTTCCTAAAGATTCATTATTCGTAAGTTCGTTTTGTGAAAGTTTGAATGTTTTAGATTTCAAAAGTTTTGGAATTTGTGCTTATTTACTCTTTTAACAGTTTGAAAATGCTTATTGGTTACTGCTTATTTGCTTAAGCTTATTTTCCTTGTTGGACGCCTTTTCCACCGTAGGAGGGTTTTACTTGGTCATGATCTTGTTACGATTGCATAGACTGCGATCTGGGTTCCTTCCCTGGTACGATCCACGTCCACAATCACGCATTACGATCTGGGGTGCGATCGGGTCTCTTTTCCCTGCTTCAATCGCATTGAGTGCGATCTTTGTGTTACGATCCGGAACCACGATCAAAGACCACGATCACTAGTTGCGATCGTGGTTGCGATCTGGTAGTACGATCGCCCCTCCCATCGTACTGGAGAGTACGATCCTATCTCTCTTGTTATCATCGCAGTGAGTGCGATCTGTTCTTCTTTTTGCAATCGCGTCGAGTGCGATCGGTGAATACGATCCATCATATTGTTTGGGGTACGATCGTGTTGCGATCTGGAATACTGTTTGAGTACGATCGTATTACGATCGGACTTAGGCCTTTGTTTTGTTCTTGCTTAACTTTCAAATCTAGTTTTTCCCGCTCTTTTACTTAGTTTATTTTAAACATGTTTTTAAGTTTTTGAATTTTAAGTTTAAATTTCCGAAGTTGCACGCTCTTATTTGTAGTTTAATTTTAAGACTTCTATTTTACTCAACGACAAATTTTAATTACTTGCATTTAGTTTAAAAAATTAGATAACCAAACAAACCAACCCCTTTTTAGTAACCAAGAACAACTATTCTGCTTTGAACCGTGATCAATTCGAGAAGATTCCGAGAGAATATATTGAACCCCATTGAAAATCTATGTATCAGGTAACCATTTTGTTTTCATTAGCAACTCCTTTAATGCTTTAAATGATCACCAATTGGCTGCTGAAGAAGTGGAATTGGTTAGTAAGATCTCCATGTCTATTTTAAATATAGATGAGCAAAGTAACACCAATATAGTGGAAAAGACCAATAGAATTGAAAAACTTTTAATGTATGGGAAATGTTTGCTTGTGGATGATAATGGCAAACCTTAGGAAATATTAATTTTATGATTGATCATGATACAGGTAATGAAGTTGCATCTGTTGATAATGATATGGCGAAGTCTTTGGCAGCTAAATCGTTAGGAGTTGGTTATGGTACCTAAATCTTGTTGGAAAAATGGATGGATTCATATGGTGACGCTGATCACGATCCGTATGATGATGATTATGATATCCCTAATTAGGTTCAATCTATTGCTAATAATATGGATATCAAGGTTCGCGGGCGATAAAAATATAGGCATCTTAATTAATTGAGATACTTTTGTTTAGCTATTATTTGCAACTTCGTTTAAAAAAGTATTTTGCATATGTAACGGGCTATGATGTGGACCTGATGTGACTCTAATTACACATCTTATTTCCTCGTAAAACGGGCTTAAAATGACTAAAATATCATCAAATATTAACAAGATATGCTTGTTTTGTTGTTTGTGTATGTGCTGGCACGGATATCGAGAAATCACAAAGAAAAGACAAAATCAAGACAAAACTAACACGAGGAACGAAGACATACAAGAAAATCAAACTTGGATGTCACTTTATAGGTTTTGAAACCATAAGTCTCTCAAATGATAATTTTGCCCTTGAACATATTTGAAATTACCAAATTGCCCCTCAATTTTCACATATTTACACTTTTCATCCTTCCATAATCCCATTTTACCATTTTGGTCCTTAAAGTTTACAAAAGTTGCAAGATTAGTCCCTTGAATCTATTTTATAAAGGAGAGGGACTATTACTGCCATATTAGAAAGTTATGTGAATGTTAAAAGAGCATAATGAATGTTATCTAAAGAGAAGGGCCAGATCTTCCAATTCTAAAAGATGTATAAGCCCTAGTATTGAACATTTAAGAGACTATTTTTGCCATAATCCAAAAGTTATTATATAACTAGGAAGTTCAAAAACAAGACTTGACTAGTCCACACCATTCTTGACTCGTCGCCCCTATTTAGATCCTCCCACTAATTAATTTATGTTAGTTTAAAATTAGTGGGAAACACTAATTATTCCATAAACTCGATAAAAACACAACTATTCAACCTTGTTCTTAACCTAATACATGTAAAACTCACATACTTTTACCATGAACAGTGCACTTAGTAAACGTATGTACAAACTAAAACTTTCCTTTTATAGCACGAACACGTGCCACAAATATTAATTACAGAAATTACGTACGTGTTATTGCACGATAAGTATTAAGTACGTGTTATTACACGATAATTATTAACCATAATAATTATATTCACGAATATGAAATCATGAACGTTAAATCACAAATATATAATTACGTACGTATTTATTATAATACGATTAATATTGTTTACGTACAAGTATTAGTAACTACACGAATAATAAATTACGAACTCACACGAAAACGCTAACGTACGAACACATTAAATATTAGACACAGAAAACATAAGGGTTTCCCTTGTGGCCCCCTCATAGCCACGGACACCAAGACAAAGGGAGGGACCAAGCCCATTTTTGGTTTTTAAGTATTAGACAAAAAGGGTTACACCATTTTCATTCCACAGAACATTGATAAAAAAAATAAACCGTAGCCTCCTTTTTGCTCTCTCTTTGCCGCCAGCTACCACACACCACAAAGAGGTGGTTGTTTGATCATGGTAATTAAAAACAAGTGCTAGTGTTCATGGGAAAATAAAATCAAAAACCTTTAATTGGTTCTCAATTGTTCACGCTTTCGGTAAACCTTTAATTCCTTTCTTTTATTCTTTTTAAATAAATCAAAAACACATGAACACGGGGATAATAAAAAGTAGTAATTAAAACATGTTAGAATCATGGGAAAAATAAAAAGAATTGTTTTGGTTCGGGTTCTGGATTGGCCTACGCAAGAACCGAGAGCCTAAGCTCTCGGTGGTCGTTGTTTCACCACCAACCGAGACCTCAATGGTCTCGGTGTGGGGCTGTGGTGTCTCGGTAGCAAGGAACAAGGACCCCGACGCAAGTTGGGGTGGCCTTATCGTTTTCTTGGTCTTGGCGCAGAAGCAAGAACACCACCAGTCAAAGACCGGTGGCTGTTTTGGTCTAGCAGGGGGAACACACGGCAGCAGCAGGGACCACCGGCTAATTGCCGGTGGGAACGTGCTGAGGTCAGTGGCTAGCCGAGGCAGGCCAGGGGCAACCACCGGCTCACCGCGATGGCGTTTTTGCACTAACACTGGCAACCGGCTGAGCCGGTTTGCCACTGTTAAGCGGGTGTTTGTTGGTCCGGTTCATGGGGAATTCGGTCCGGTTCATCATAGGTCAAAATTAAAATCACGGGTCCGGTTCATGACTAATTTTTACAAGTTGTTATTTTTACAAGTTATATTATTTTAGCAAGAAATTAAATTAATTAAATCAAGGCTAGTAATTAATTTAATTTAACATGGACTTAGGTTATTATTATTTAGTAAATAATACATGTTTTAACCTAAGTATTTTATTATTTAATTTAGACTATAGTATTAATTAATTATTTAAAACATGGAATATAATTAATTAATAAACATGACTAAGGTTATAATTAATAAAATATTAATACATGTTTAACCTAAGTATTTTATATGCTTTAATTTAATTAAATCATGCTTATATTTAATTAAATCGTATAACCTATAGTTTATTTGATTAACATGATATTATTAATAAACTATACAAATAATTACATGACTTATAATAATTAACCAGTAAACTTAAGCTTATATTATTAGCTTATTAATACAGCTTATTTCTAAATATGGAAACTTTCTATTTCAGGAAACTTACTACTTTTGGAAACTTTATATTTTTAGAAACTGGTCTATTTTTAGAAGCTAATCTATTTTTGGAAACTTTCTGTTTTCGGAAACTTTGTATTTTAGGAAACCTGCTATTTTTAGAAAGTTACTTATTATTACACAACAAGTATAATAATACAAGAATACAAGTTAATACTTAACCAGAATACATAGATTACATGATAAACACAGTATAACATTAAAATCAGTAAAACAAGACAAGAACATATAAAACAAGCTAAAACATGATATAATTTGTTACGTACTCAGTAAATAGAATACTTATACATCTTCCTTATTTCTGTAGCATTAGTGAGATCGGGGTAGGACTTTCATTCTTTCGTCTTCTTCGTTCACTAGACACAAGGTACGGATTTCCAGTCCTTAAGTATGGACATTCTTTCCTTATTAGGATTCCCCGTTTGCAGCCAACTGTTTTCCCAGTATTGTTTTATATGTTTGATACTTATGTTAGTTTAATATCCTAATCCATATACATGCATGACCAGTATCACCTAGTTATGGAGGTACCATAACCATAACACTGGAGGCACCAGTGTTATGACTTCCCCACGGTGGAGTGATTGCTCGTGGCGTCCCTTTTCAGTTTTGGCCATTATATTATATTATTATGTGGGGCGTATGGGTGCATCCTAGTTACATGTTTTTACAGGATTTTCATGGTGAATGCGATGTGAGCCTTGCATCCTTCACAAGGAGTTGATCCCTCCTACCCAGACTATTTAATTAGAGGCAACTCCTCTAACTGCATGACGAGGTCTCCCCTCCAAGTATTCATGCACGGTAGAACCTCATGACCTATATAGGCTATTGGCTAATTAATACAGTTTTATTATAAAAACATAATTCTTTTCAAACTATAAAACCAGTTTTATCCACATGTTCCAGGTTTTCCAAGACTTACACATTTCTGCTGTTTTTCAGTCTTTATTTATCTTTTAGCCATTCATGTTATGTTATATATATCCGTCCACTGAGCGTATTGCTCAGCCGTTACTTTCCTTTCCATGTCCCAAAATGGAAGGTACCCATGGATAGACTCGAGCATTTGGAGGACGTGCATAGGATGGAAGCCGCCTTAGTCTTCTTCTTCGTTTTGCCTTCATATACTTATGCTTGTTTAGACACTTGTCTTGTCCTCCTAGTTCATTTACTTTATTTATGTTTCGGGCTTATGTTTGGGAACCGATGTTTGATTCCGGTCTTCCCTATGGTCATGTATGTTTTAGTACATATTACCTTGCATGCTTTGATGACACGTTATAATTACGCGTAACGGTCCACTTATCAAAGTGGGGTGTTACAATTATGGTATCGGAGCCTAAGACTTCGACCTGTAGGCTCTAAAACTCGACCTGTGACTAGTGGGTAGTCACTAGAAGCTTCTTAAGTTAATGCTTGTTATTCCACATATTGATGTTTTCAGCACCATGTTGTTTTAACCATGATGTTTTCATCGGTATTGTTTTACTAATATGGATGAACAACCGTCATCCATAGTTAGTTATGTGTCATTGTTTCATGCATGATGTTCCTCGTGAACTGTGGCTAACGTGGACTGAACCCCAATAGTTCATAAATGGTCATATAAAAAATTTTGCTGTTAAGTTTTGACAGCTGATTTTCACTCATTTATTCCATGTATTGTTGTTGCAGGTATTTTGACTAAGTAATGGTTGGTACATGACTGGCCATATTTAGTCGTATGTGCTTTTAATCGAATCATTTTGTTTAGGTGAACCGACCCATAGGCGTTCACCCAAACCCATGTCATTTTCATTATCATGCATCCATACTGATGACGTATAGTCCCCAGTCGGGTCATGGAACCCGGCCCACGGGTACTACCCGTATCCGGCCCATCACGGATGGGTGGGATTAATGTTATTTGAGCTTATGGGTTTAGATGAACAGTAACCGCACACACGTGTGCGGCCCACGGCATGGCTTGGCCGGTACAGGGTTAGACAGAATCATACTCCTATTATGATTAGGATTTATCCCAAAGGAGAGGATATTCACTCACTATAATTAAAAGATAACAATCAATCTAATTCTGGTATTTATCCTTTCCTTGGGGCCGAAGCATCAGTGACAGCCCATTAGGGTTTCACTGCCTATATAAGGAACCCCCAAGGGTTCTACAAAGGTATTACATTCTACACACTCACATCTCATCCGATTCTTATAACCCTAACCGATTACTTACTCTCACGCCGGAGTCTAATCGTGGGATACATTCCCACGGTAAGCCTAACGCGTGTTGTTTTAGTGTGCAGGATCCCAACCAAATAATTCACTTGGTGCAGGAGCCGGAGTCCAACCAACCCGAATTAAGCCTAATTTGGGTCTAGCAAGGATCACCCAACTTTTGTATCAACAAGTTGGCGCCATCCGTGGGACCATTACACTAAGCTAGAGCAAATCTCATCTCGATCTCTCAATGACAAAAGGGCATCCGCAAGGAAACCCCAGGAACATAAATCCTGGGAACCGGAAGTCCCCAGGGGACGGGATACTCATTCCAAACCGATCCCCTAGTAACCAAACAGGCGGACCGAATAACCGAAGTGGTCTTCAGTCCATGGGTATGACAAGCACGTTCGCTGTCACCCCACCACCTACTTCGACCTCGGATAACCCTGATCCAGGGAGTGCGCCCAACCCCCCTAACAAGGAGCCGCGCAGACCATCGACTGAGGAAGAAGTGGAGGTCGAGCCACTTAGTGAGGAAGATCTCACTCGAGTTCTCACGCAGAACTTTGAGAAGATCGTCCCAGGAATTGCATCCAAGTTGAACCTAGGGAGGGACCTCCAATATAGGCTCAATTTTGGCAGTGCCGGACCGAGCACCTCTCCTCAAATTCAGAGGAAGCAGAGGGCACGACCCCAGGAGCGAAACCTATTTGAGGAAACTAGCCAACCTAGGAATGTGTTCGAACGCATAGGGGATCGTCTTATGAAGGAACTACTACAATCCCGTGAGGAGGGAGAGAGGTCCGACGATTCACCCGAACGACCAGATCTTGAGCTAACCAGAACTAATCGCCTCACAAGCGTGTGGGACAGGATGAATACCGAGAAGAAGGCTCCTAGATCTTCTCACAAGAGCGGTCCTCACCCAAAGGATGGGGCACCGCCCCCTTCTCCCAGTCCATCAGGAGAGGATTCAGATGACCATCCACCCAAGCGTCGCCGACCTAGGCGTACTCCTCCACCACCACCAGACAATGAAGAGTACTATGGCGACCCCTATTATCGAGAGGCGGAAGCAGAAGATCTTTCCCGCCCATGGTGTGACCCTAATCTCACCCGTCCATGGGCTGATCCCAGGGAAGATCCTTTTACTCTCCGCATACGGAATTACTCCGAGGATACAAAGCATCGCATGCCGGCGTGTGTCAAGACTTATGATGGGACTGGTGATCCGGATGATCACCTAAAGATAATTGACACGCAGGCGAAAATTAAACGATGGCCCATGCCTATATGGTGTCAAATGTTCAATTCAACCTTGATCGACAATGCTCGTGATTGGTTTGAGGGACTTCCTCCACGAAGCATTGATAGCTTCACTGAACTACGTACTGCGTTCAAGAAAATTATACTCAGAGAAAGAAGTATAATAGGGACCCGGTCTCATTGGCAACCGTCAAGCAACGGCCGGGGGAATCTACGGAGGCCTTCACCGAACGCTTCCGTGACGAGTGCACGCGCACAAAGACAATGCCGGAACTTCTGAAAATTTCCGATTATATGCACGCCATAATAGACATGGAATTAATCAGACGTCTCAATGACAAGCGACCGGAGAAGTATGACGACCTTATGGAAAGGGTCAGAAACTTCATAGAGGGAGAAACCGCGGTAGCCGCGGCCTACCCTTCAAAAGGAAACAACTATCGATTGAACGACCAGTCCAGAAGACAGTCGGGCGGTCAAAGCAACCAGAGCAGTGGGAGGAGCTCTGATGTAATGGTTTTTCTACTCTTTAGGAAAAGAGAGCAAATAGGGCAAGTAATGAATACGACGATTTAGGAAAACCGTGTACAAATGACCCTAAAATGAGTTCGTTCTCAAGGAGGCTTGGTGTGTGTGTAATGAATTGATTAGTGATGTGATTATATTGTTATGAGAAAGAAAATAGAAATGGGATAAGAAGAGAATGACGGTTACGATGACGGATTATACTAAGACGATAAAGGCGTACACGTAAAATCGTAAAAAGCACCAAAATTAAAATTTTACTCTAAAAATTACCAAAAATCACTAAAAATCCACAAAAATATTCTAACGGTTTACAAAAAATCGAAACTTGCTAAAACCTTTTAATTAATTAAATATTAACTTTTTAATGCTAATTAAAGCCCTAAAATTCAATATTAACTAAAAAAAGTTCTAATCAAGATCTTAAAGTTTGTGAACCTTTAAAATAACCTAATTAAGCTAAAAAGTATTTTTCAAAATTTTAAAACCACTAAAAACTATTTTTAAACAATTAAAAACTATTAAAAGCTATTAAAACTTAAAATAATTCTAGAAAATAACTGAAAGACCCTAAAAATATTTGGAAAGTTACAAAATTCCTAATTAAGTGTATAGAACCTAGGAAAAATGTAAAAACTTAGAAAATCAGACTTTTAATTTTTAATAATAAAATATTATTAAAATATTAATAAAAATCCAAAAATCCTGAAAAATTCTAAAAAGTTGCAAATTAGCTTATTTAAACTAAATAACTTAGAAATGAACTTGAAATTACCTAAATACCCTTAATGGGCCTAGAAAATGGGCTAAACCCAAAACAGATCCTTAATGGGCCAATTTTTAGCCCAAAATGAAAAAGTAGCCCAAATAAGCCCAAAAAGCACTACTTGACTCAAAATTTGATTTTAAACAACTTTTTCCAAAGGCCCAAAAGCTGAAAATGTGAAATAAGCAAGCTTATACCAAACAGCTTATTCTTAATGGGCTTTTTGGCCCATTAAGCTATAAGCTAATGCCATAAGCTCAAATTAGACACACAAGCTTCTTTTATCCTAAATAAGACTTCTGTAAAAAGAAATTTGAAATAAGCCCAAGGAATAAGCCTGAAAATGCAATAAGCAATCTAAAGAAAACGACAAAATAGTCGTTTTTGAGTTCTAGGCCACCCCAAGAGCTGATTCAAGTTTCTAAAGTTTTTAAATGACTTAAATAAGCTATTTCAACAAAAAGTTTTCAAATAAGCAGACTCAATAAGCTGGAAAAAGCAAATAAGCACTTATGAAAAAGTCAAATAAGTTGGTTTTCTAGCAAATAGTCAAAGTCAAAGTCCAATAAGCTCCAGTTTAATCAAATGGGTCAAATAATGAAGATCTATCACAAAAAGTAAGTTGTTGCAGGCCTGGATAAGCTATTATAGCTTATTGAAAACCTGAGTACAAATTAACACTAACAGGGGCTAGTTTTGGGTGTTGAGCAGTGGGAACTTTTCCCACTGCTTGACTTGTAGACTTTTTTTTGTCTTTAGTGACTTTTTTGGAGATTCAGGTTTCAACAAGGCACCCAAATGATCATGGGATCATAAGGAGTCAATACAAACAAAGAAATCACAACAAGCAACAGCCAATTTGTACAGTTAATTCAAGCAAGCACCAGATCTGTCACAGACTTAGAACAATAAGCAGTTGAGCACTTATAAGTAGTTTTAGCAATATTCAGCCAACCAAATTCAACCAAATGCATACACAAGCTATTATAAACTCAAATTAACAAGTCTAAACAGTTTTCATGCAATGAATTAAAGCCTAAATTAAGATTCAAGCTTATGAAGGTTACTGATGAACACTAAACACAAGCAGATTTCACTTTGCTGATGTATTTGACCAACAAGCCAGATTCAACACCTCAAATCTCACAAACAGGTTGCAATGACTTTGTTTAAACCACTTTTAGCCCTAAGCATGCATACACCCTAAGTGTTCCCAAGATCCTAGGTCAAAACAGGCAATAACAAAGATTTTATAGCAGATTGTTTGATTTCAAGGTTTAAGTCAATAACTTGCAGCAAAATACTCTCAAACAAGTGTATGACAGATAACAAACACAAACACAAACTTCCACTAACACAATAACACACAATGATTTCAAACAGGTAATCCCAAACACCCCTTTAACTTTTCAAAACCAAGTTTTTCAAATCAAAAGTGAGATTTAAGACCACCCAAGCCCAAATTAACACAACAACAGCTAAAATAAGCAGATTCAAGCAGTTTTAAGCCACAAGATTTACAAGAACACAAGTCACACACAAATATCACCAAAAATCAAGATTTAAGCAGATTTTGGGATTAAGTATGCAAACTTCATGGATGTACATCCACACCCACGAATTTTGAGCTTATGTACTAGCAAGAACAAGTACAAGCTTCCACAAACAACCCTGCTAAGATTCAACAAGGTTAGAGGCACAATATCAAAATCAGAAACGTAAAAAGCCTTGATTGATGCAACCTTGTTACCCCACACTTGATTATCCCCAAGTTATAAGCCTCACCACACCTTGATAACACAATATCAGGATGCTATGATCAGCCCTATAGCCCAATAATTCCAAGGTTTGAACAAGAACTTAGCAAAATATCAAGCTTGAAGGAAAAATGTAAACTTTTGCACCCTCCTTAAAAATAGGTTTTGAGATTCAATTTCAGTTAACAAATAACATAAACAAGCTTAAAATTAAGTGGCACTTGGTCTTTCTTCAACAAACTTAACACACTTTCATTAATCAGAAAAGGGGATTTACAAGTTGTTGAACAAGGAAAAACCAAAAGCAAACGTAAATGAGAGACCCTATACCCTTTATATAGAGGGTGTACATGATCTGCATAAGCTAAAAACTAAAAACCCTAACTTGTAGAAGTCCCAAAATACCCTTGCTGAATTTTGAAAATTTTGGCTTCATGTGACGTTGAATTGGCGTTTTGTGGAGGTGGCAAGTGTGAAAATGCATCCAATGGTGTATATCAAGCTTAAGGAGTAAGCAGGAATCTGAGTTGTTGATTCTCTGGCTTCTTTTGGCATTTTCCCCAAAGGTGGTGTAGAAGGGTTTATCATGTGAGCTGGTATGTTGACGTGGCCAAGGTTTTAAGGTGGGATTGGGTTTATTCTCACCTTAATCATATATCTGGAGTGAATTAAGGTGTAATTGCAAGTGATTTGGAAAAACCCAAATTTGCCAAGAACACTAAGAACAGACGGTTTGATCTTCTTTTGTGTTTAAAAAAGTGTTTAGCGCGTTATTTAACTAATCAGATTTAATTAGTTAAATAAATGCTGAGTGGATGTGTGAGGTGGAGCTCTGGTGGGATATGATTGGAGGAGAGGGGTGAGTGGGGCACGTGGCGGGAGGGGATTAGTCTAGGTAAGTATGTTGTCTGACCATGTTTAATCCCCTTTCTTTATTTTCCTTGTCTTTTCAGCTCAAAACCTTGTCAACGCCCAAACTCTTCATAACAACTTTTGCCTTTTTACACTTTTGCCCCAAAATGTTTTATAAAGTGAATTCAGGGGTAATTCTTACCATTTTGATTCTTGAAGGACTGATTGGGTAATTTCTTCAAGGATAATGGTCTAAACTTGTATGATTGACATTTTGGAGGACTAAAATTGCCAATTCATGTTTGATGAGGGACCATTTTTGCCAAATCTTCAAAGTCAAGGGTCCTTTTTGTAATTTTGATATTTTCATAGGACCAATCTTGTAATTCTTGTAACTTGGAGTCCTTCTAGGTATGTTTGACTTTGAGGATGATAAATATTGACATTTTAGCTTTGTTGAGGGGCTAAAATTGCCAATTCTTCAAAGTGGAGGGCCCTTTTTGCAATATTGACAAACTTTAGGGACCAAACTTGTAATTATGAAGATACAAGGGTATAAAGTGTTAATTCTTCCATATTGGAGGACCCTTCTTCATAATTCTTCAAGTCTTTAAGGGTTTTTCTTGGGAAAATTCTTCATTAGGGCTTGGTTCATTGTACGACTTCGTTTCCCGTGCGCGTTTTTGTATGATTCTTGTGATCTTTTGCCATTTTCTCAATATCCGTACCTAAAATACACAAGCAACAAACACAAGCATATATATGGGTATTTTGATGATATTTAATGCATTTTGCCCTATTTGGACGATGAGACTATGTATAAATGTAGTCTCATCACTCCCCCATACTAAACCATTGCCGTGCCCTCACGCAATGATAGAATAAAGTATCGTAGCACCTCCAAAATTCATTTTTATTCAATTTTATTGAACGATAAACTAGCTACACTACTACTATTGCTACTACTACTACTTGCGTTTTAGACATAATGTATGATTTTCATCGCAAAATGGGACGTTTAGGTTCATAGAATAAGAACACGTGAATGCTTCGTTAGAAATAATTTCATCGTCCTCGATTTTCACCCCAATTCCATGCCAAGCGTGCAACGAGATCATTGTCATTATAAGTTAGTAATGCTAACACTACTCATATGCCCTAATCACGTACTTATCCTCCCATTTTCCTACGTTGTATCTCTTATATTTTATTTTGTCTTGAATGTTTCACGAGGATACATTATTTGACTTATGCGATAATAGAGATTTAGGTCTAAAAATAGAGTCCTAACGGTGTAACCAAGACCATCAAATCAATAACCCCTCCCAATAGACAACGATGTCAAAAAATTAAGTCAACAAGAAGGATCGATAAACACGGTTTTATAACGGTTTTGAACATGAGACTTATTACCAAGACTTTTATACGCCCCCTAACGGAAGGGCCTTATTATCTGTGGTTTACCTCCATATTTTATTCAGCTTCGCCATGAAGCTTTTATTATGACTTCGGTCTTGCCTTGCCTTTTATTATCCACCTCATCGGTAGTTTTATTAGTCAAAGACGTATATCCTCACGCTAAGGCGAATTTTGTCTCTTTAAAGCTTCGAAGATTAAGGCTTGATTCACTTTCATTTTTTGCATAGATTTTTCGGCCTTGTGGGGCTTCAAATTGTTTGCTTGATTTAGGTGAGCACTTGAAATCTTATTATTGGGTGAAGCTTTTGATTACCAATACTTCAAAACCGTGACGCTGGCGATACCTTAATGTCTTCCCAATTTAATTACACGGAAGCTACTAGAAAAGACTAGAAACCCAACAATCCCAACTAAACCGCTAAGTCAATATTTATTAAGCAAAAAATATTTACATGCGAAGGGAGAATAAAAAACAACGAGAACACATGAGTTTTTGAAAGAATACGAGTACTCTACGTTTATCATAGTAACTTATAATTAACCCTATCATTTCCCGTCCTCATTTAAGAGACTTAGCCTAATGTGAAGTTAAGCAATCAAAGCTAAGTGCTCAACACGCACGGTCGAGTCAAAAATTACTCTTATTCTCGCCATCGGAAAACCTACATTCGTGTCTTCAAACACTTATAAAACATGAGAAAAATTTAAAATTTGGCCATTTTTAGCCTTATTTTGCAATAAAACGATAAACAAAAAGATAAACTTTGGAAAGCGTGAAGGTTTGGCAAGTCAAGTATCTATTCAACCCCCCCCCCCCCCCCATACTAAAGTTAAACATTGTCCTCAATGTTTCGAGTCTAAGGGTTGGAAAAACCCCATACTAGAGACGTAGTCGAATGCCTAATCTAGCATGGAAAGGGTGTAACCGTTAAATTTAAAGCCGTTTATGAACTGTGCTATAAACCTAAGGTTAGAACATCAAAGGATATATCATGGATATTGAGAAAGTCTTCAAAGCAAACGATCGAGTGCTCCCATAAAACGAACACGAGAGGCTCCAATCGTGAAGATCATGATCATCTAAAGTCCACAATTCACAAACAACCACGGAAAAAGGTTGGAATGGCACAAATCCCCACGCGTTACTACATTAGAAAGCGATAATATGTACATAGGATAAGCATGGGACTCCCCCACGAGGCACCTCGTTTTTGATTACCGAGTCATGAGCTCGACTTGATCCCCTCAATGCTAATTATCATTGGGGAAAGTGACTTGGTCGAGGTAGTTCAAGGATGGAACTTCCCCGCCAAAGTAGTGCTTCAACCTATGTCCATTCACCTTGAAATTGGGGCCATCATTTTGAGCTAGCTCGATGGTCCCATATGGAAAAACTTGGGTCACGGTGAATGGACCGGACCAACGGGATTTCAACTTACCGGAAAAGATTTTCAAGCGAGAATTAAAAAGGAAAACTTGATCCCCAATGTTAAAAACCCGGTTTTTAATTTTAGAATCATGCAACTTTTTAGTTTTTTCTTTATAAATCAATGAATTTTCATATGCAATATCCCTCAATTCATCCAATTCATTTAATTGCATTTTCTGGTGTTTTCCCGCGGTCTCCATATCATTATTACAATGCTTTAGGGCCCAATAAGCCTTGTGTTCCAATTCGATTGGCAAATGACAATTTTTCCCATACACAAGCTTATAGGGAGTGCACCCAATGGGCGTCTTATGAGCGGTCCTAAAGGCCCATAAAGCATCGTCCAACTTATCCGACCAAGATTGTTGGTTTTCCCTAACGGATCTCTCCAAGATCCTCTTCAACGCTCGGTTTGAAACCTAGACTTGCCCACTTGTTTGTGGGTGATAAGCCGTAGAAAGCCGATGTGTAACCCCATATTTCCTTAGGACCCTTTCGAATTGGTCATTACAAAAATGGGTTCCACGATCGCTTATGATCGCACGAGGGGTTCCAAACCGAGAAAACAAGCTTTTCAAAAACTTGACTACCACACAAGCATCATTGGTGGGCAAAGCCTTAGCTTCCACCCACTTAGATAGGTAGTCAAGCGCAACAAGGATGTACTTATTACCACAAGATGATGGGAACGGCCCCATAAAGTCTATGCCCCAAACGTCAAAGATCTCACACACTTGGATGATATTTTGTGGCATTTCATCTTTTTGTGAGGCTTTCCTTGTCTTTGGCATGAGTCACACGACTTCACAAGATCTTGTGCATCTCGGTAAATAGTAGGCCAAAAGAAGTCGACATCAAACACCTTTTTAGCCGTGAGATTAGCACCGTGGTGACCACCCGTGGGTCCCTCATGGCAAGCTCTAAGGATGTTAGAAGCTTCGGTGCCAAATACACAACGTCGGATGATTTGATTCGCACAAGTTCGAAATAAGTAAGGGTCGTTCCAAAAATAGAACTTGACGTTACGAAAGAATTTTCGTTTTTCTTAAGTCGTCATACCCTTAATGATGAAGTAACCCGCATGGTAATTTGCAAAGTCCGCAAACCATGGGGTGGAAGAATCAAGCTTAGAATTCACTACACCAAGTGTCTCGAGTGGAAATGTTTCGGTGATTTCCTTGGGCTCGTAAACACTTTGGTGAGGATCTTCCAAACGATAAAGATGATCGGCCGCTAGATTCTCGGCTCCTTTTTTGTCAACAATTTTATGGTCAAATTCTTGAAGGAGGAGAATCCAACGAAGTAAGCTTGGCTTTGCATCTTGTTTAGCCATAAGATACTTGATAGTCGAATGATCCGTATACACTATGCATTTCGTCAAGACAAGATAAGGTCAAAATTTCTCAAATGCATACACCACGGCAAGGAACTCCTTCTCCGTTGTAGTGTATTTTAGTTGAGCCTCGGTCATCGTCTTGCTAGCATAGTGAATAGGCAAGAAGTGCTTTTCATGACGTTGCCCCAATACGACCCCAATAGCGTAGTCACTAGCATCACACATGAGCTCAAAAGGGTGGTAAGTTTCCTCTTAAGGATTTCAAAGGCTCGTACACAATCTTCGTCAAAGACAAAACGTGCCTCTTTTTCAAGAAGATGTGTAATGGGTCGAGAAATCTTTGAAAAATCCTTGATGAATCGACGATAAAAGCCCGCGTGGCCTAGGAAACTCCTAACTCCCTTAACGGTTTTGGGATGAGGTAATTTGGCGATGATGTCTACCTTAGCTTGATCTACCTCAATCCCCGCTTTCGAGACCTTGTGCCCTAAGAAGATTCCACTCTTAACCATAAAATGACACTTTTCCCAATTGAGCACAAGGTTGGTTTCCTCACAACGTTTCAACATTCTCTCAAGATTCGACAAACAGGAAGTGAACGAATTACCAAACACGGAAAAGTCATCCATGAAGACTTCCATCGTCTTCTCGATCATGTCATGAAAAATAGCCATCATGCACCTTTGAAAGGTTCCCGGTGCATTACAAAGTCCGAATGTCATTCTACGATAGGCAAACGTTCCATATGGACACGTAAACGTAGTTTTTCTTGATCAGGAGGATCGATGGGGATTTGGAAGTAACCGGAAAAACCATCTAAAAAGCAATAGAAATCATTTCCCGCAAGACGCTCCAACATTTGGTCCATGAAGGGCAAGGGAAAATGGTCTTTTCGAGTGGCTTCATTCAACTTACGATAGTCAATGCACACTCTCCATCCGGTCACGAGTCTAGTGGGAATTAACTCGTTGGCATCGTTTGGCACAACGGTCATTCCTCCCTTCTTAGGGACACAATGAATAGGACTCACCCAAGGGCTATCGGAAATAGGGTAAATCATTCCCGCGCCAAGGAGTTTAAGGACTTCCTTTTTGATGACGTCGTGAATTTTGGGGTTCACCCTCCTTTGACATTGGATTGCGGGCTTGTAATCCTCCTCCATTAAGTTTTTGTGGGTACAAAATTTGGGATCGATTCCCTTAATGTCGGATAACTTCCACGCAATTTCCCCTTTGTGATCCTTTAGAACATCGACAAGTGCGGTTTTTTCATCATTCGAAAGTTCCTTCGTAATAATAACCGGCAACTTGTCGCCCTCCTCCAAATAGACATATTCGAGATGAGGAGGTAAATCTTTCAACTCGAGGATAGGTGGTTCCTCAAGTGAAGATTTGGGCTCGATACTCATAACCTCCTCGGGTGGAGGAAATGGGAAATCGTTAAGAAAATCCTTGATAATCGAGAAGTCCTCATCGTTGTCGAGGTCTTCGTTACAAGTACGTGGAACATCGAATTCTTCCAACGTAAAACCACCACCTTCAAATGGGGTGAAGGTTGGTGTCGAGTTATCAAGGATAGGATCTAACATAGTGGGATTGCCACTAGTTTCTTCGTCACCAAAACCTAGAACTTCTTGTGAGAATTCCTCGCAAACCACGTCGATCATATCAACGAGGTTTATGGTTGCAACAGAATAAACATGAGAAATTTGAGAGTTTTGAGTTGCATTTATAACAAGTTCCTCGTCGTTGAAACGTAAGGTGATCTTTCTAGCATGAACATCGATCAAAGCCATAGACGTATCTAAAATGAACGACCTAAAATGAGAGGAACTTGAGGATCCGTGGGAATATCAACAACGATAAAGTCTACGGGATAGTAGAACTTCCCCACTTTCACAAAAGCGTCTTCCGCCAATCCACATGCGGGAATCGTGGAATGGTTGGCCAACTCGATAGACATTAGTGAAGGAGTAAGATTAGGAAGATTGAGCGACTTGAAGATTGCAAGTGGCATCAAGTTAATGCTAGCAACAAGATCGGCCAAGGCGAAGCATTCCTCCATATCTTGGATTGCACAAGGGATCAAAAATTTACCGGGATCACCGACTTTTTGAGGTATGCGATTAAGATAAACTGACGAACAACTAGACAATTGGTGCAATTCTCCTTGTTGTTCAACATACTCTTAAAGTTAGCGGCAAATCGAGGCATCATGACCAAAGCATCGGTGAAACTCACATTAAAGTGCAAATCACGAAACATTTTCATAAAAAGCTCAAATTGGTAATTGTCGCGCTCTTGACGTTTCTCCTTTCTAAGTCTCGATGGATAGGGCAAAGGTGGTGTGGGTTGAGGCATAGACATAGCCTTTGGAATCTCGGGTTCCAATGTTGGTAATGGGTCAACCGTAGGTGTGGCATGAGCGGTACTTCGTGGGATTGGAACATGCTCCTTTTGGACCACCACCTCGGGTTCTTTCTCAATTGCTTCCTCCGTAGGAGCAATTGGTTGAGGAGTCGGTTCCTTAAGTGTCTTACCACTAGGTGTGGTAATCACTTTCATCTCACCCTTAGGGTTTGATACGGTGTTGCTAGGAAGACTACTCGAAGACGGTTTGCACATAGTTGCCTCAAACATAGATGAGATTTTATCTTCAAACTTGGATTTCCTCTTCTCGGCTTTAACCATTTCTTGTTTTATCTCATGTTGCCCTTGTTCCATTTTTTGTTGGTTTTGTTGTAACCTAGTTACGGTCCCTTCCATCTTGTTGGTATGGATTTTAAGTTCATTAGCTAACTCATTTTTCAACTCTTTCTTCAAGTCGTTCTTAAACTCGGATCTTAGGCTAATGATTTCTCTTTGAATATTGTCAAACCTAGCATCATTCCCATTAGCGTATTCAACAAATTCATTTGGAAGATCTTTCAACGTTTGCAAACCTTTGTTGTTGTTTTGAAAATCATTTTGATTTTTGTTTGAAACTTGATTATTAGCCCCTTGATTACCATAGTTTCCCTTATTGAAATTGTTTTTGAAACCAACTTGATTGTTGCGATAGTTGTTTTTAGTATTTTGATTTGAACCAAAACCCGGTGGAGTCAATTGATTAGAGCGGGTAACTTGACCGTTTTGGTTGTAAGTTCCCGTGGCCGCGTATGCACTCGAAGTGTTACCACCGTTGGTAATGCACTCGGAGAAATCATGACCTCCACCACAATACATGCATGAAACCTCAACCGCTTTAGCTGTAGCGGGAGCACTTGGTTCTCCTACTTTGAACTCAATCAAAAGACCTTTAAGCTTATCAAAGATTTTGTTTTCCAAGTTCGCTTCAATTTGGCAAGCATCGATGGTAGTAGACAAAGAAGGTGAAGCCGAAGACGAAGCCTTACGAACACTAGACGTGCTACGAGGACTATACACCTTAGATCTATTCTCAATTATCACCAAAGCTTCCTCAACCGTTTTACATAAAAAATTACCACCCGCGGCGGCATTTAAATAATCCCTTTCATGATCATTAAGTCCATTGTAAAACGTGTCAATTTGATGCAAGTCAGAAAAACCGTGATGAGGACATTCATGTAACATTTCCTTAAACCTATTCCAAGCCGTTGAAAAACTTTTATTAAAATCTTGTGAAAATTTTGAAATCTCGTTTTCCAAATGCGTAGTCTTAGAGGGCGGAAAAAATTGGTTCACAAACTTAGACACGAGATCCTTCCACGTCAATATAGAATTGGGTGGCTCTTTCTCCAACCAAATTTTTGCGGGCCCCGCTAAGGAATACGGAAAAAGCATCATCTTAATCGAGTCATTCGAGACATCCTTAAACTTGTAAGTGGTGGTAAGACGATTGAATTGGCGGATATGGTTGTGTGGATTGTCCTTCTCATCACCACGGAATTTGTTGTTTTGGATCATCGACAACAAACCCGCTTTCACCTCAAAATTCTCCGCAAGGATAGCGGGAATCACAATAGCCTCTCCATAACCCTCAGTGGGTGCTTGAAGTAACTCCATCATAGTTCGATTCGCCATGGTTGGTGCTTCTCTTACAATGGGTTCGTCAATAGGAGACTCCTCACTAGAAAGATTAGGAGTGGGAGTTTTGTTCTTTCGTTTACGTGCACGTCTTGCTTGGTTACGAGTTAGCATAAACGTCACGTACAACGAGGGGATAAGCAAAGAAGATTCTTTTTGGTGTTTTGTATTTTTCAATTTTTTGTGGTTTTTGATTGTATTAACCTTTTTGGATTTTGGTGAATATATTAAGTAGACAAAAATCTACAAATCTCCTCCTTAGTCAAATCTCTTGATTAAAGAAGCCTCAAGGAATGAAAACGATCACGTGAAGTGAACGCCTTCGATGACTTTAGAACGTTGGTGGAACACTAAAACGTTCAAGAGGGTTTAATCAATGAAACCAAGAAAATATATATGATACTTAGTAATACTTTGGGCGGCAAAACCCTCGATTAGCTCTCAAAATCAAATACTCACAAGCAAGCGGGGAAACGAGGCGGCGCGAAGCACTTAAGAGCCTTTTTCCTTAGGATATTTTATAATATCTGCCTCATACCCACCTTATAGTTTGTATTTTTTAATATTGAGCTTCACGAAAGTATTTATCTATTTTTGCCTTTTTCTATTGTTTGAGATTCGAATACAATGATTGGGTAATGACCTCCCAAGTCAAGGTTGTGATTTCTCACGTATTTGGAGTACTTGTGAATTTATTGTTCTACGTGTACAATATAGTAATAGTATTCACACAAAAATCAAAAACCGATAATACGTATTAGTAGAGTGCTACTAATTTGGTTAGTATATAAAAACAACAAGTCCAAATCAAAACACAACACGCCTCCCCGGCAGCGGCGCCAAAATTGATGTAATGGTTTTACTACTCTTTAGGAAAAGAGAGCAAATAGGGCAAGTAATGAATACGACGATTTAGGAAAACCGTTTACAAATGACCCTAAAATGAGTTCGTTCTCAAGGAGGCTTGGTGTGTGTGTAATGAATTGATTAGTGATGTGATTATATTATTATGAGAAAGAAAATAGAAATGGGATAAGAAGAGAATGACGGTTACGATGACGGATTATACTAAGACGATAAAGGCGTACACGTAAAATCGTAAAAAGCACCAAAATTAAAATTTTACTATAAAAATTACCAAAAATCACTAAAAATCCACTAAAATATTCTAAGGGTTTACAAAAAATCCAAACTTGCTAAAACCTTTTAATTAATTAAATATTAACTTTTTAATGCTAATTAAAGCCCTAAAAATCAATATTAACTAATAAAAAGTCCTAATCAAGATCTTAAAGTTTGTGAACCTTTAAAATAACCTAATTAAGCTAAAAAGTATTTTTCAAAATTTTAAAACCACTAAAAACTATTTTTAAACAATTAAAAACTATTAAAAGCTATTAAAACTTAAAATAATTCTAGAAAATAATTGAAAGACCCTAAAAATATTTGGAAAGTTACAAAGTTCCTAATTAAGTGTATAGAACCTAGGAAAAATGTAAAACTTAGAAAATCAGACTTTTAATTTTTAATAAAAATTAATATTAAAATATTAATAAAAATCCAAAAATCCTAAAAAATTCTAAAAAGTTGCAAACTACCTTATTTTAACCTAAATAACTCAGAAATGAACTTGAAATTACCTAAATACCCTTAATGGGCCTAGAAAATCGGCTAAACCCAAAACAGATCCTTAACGGGCCAAATTTGAGCCCAAAATGAAAAAGTAGCCCAAATAAGCCCAAAAAGCACTACTTGACTCAAAATTTGATTTTAAACAACTTTTTCCAAAGGCCCAAAAGCTGAAAATGTGAAATAAGCAAGCTTATACCAAACAGCTTATTCTTAATGGGCTTTTTGGCCCATTAAGCTATAAGCTAATGCCATAAGCTCAAATTAGACACACAAGCTTCTTTCGTCCTAAATAAGACTTCTGTAAAAAGAAATTTGAAATAAGCCCAAGGAATAAGCCTGAAAATGCAATAAGCAATCTACAAAAAACGACAAAATAGTCGTTTTTGAGTTCTAGGCCACCCCGAGAGCTGATTCAAGTTTCTAAAGTTTTTAAATGACTTAAATAAGCTATTTCAACAAAAAGTTTTCAAATAAGCTGACTCAATAAGCTAGAAAAAGCAAATAAGCACTTATGAAAAAGTCAAATAAGTTGGTTTTCTAGCAAAAAGTCAAAGTCAAAGTCCAATAAGCTCCAGTCTAATCAAATGGGTCAAATAATGAAGATCTATAACAAAAAGTAAGTTGTTGCAGGTCTGGATAAGCTATTATAGCTTATTGATAAGCTGAGTACAAATTAACACTAGCAGGGGCTAGTTTTGGGTGTTGAGCAGTGGGAACTTTTCCCACTGCTTGACTTGTAGACTTTTTTTGTCTTTAGTGACTTTTTTGGAGATTCAGATTTCAACAAGGCACCCAAATGATCATGGGATCATAAGGAGTCAATACAAACAAAGAAATCACAACAAGCAACAGCCAATTTGCACAGTTAATTCAAACAAGCACCATATTTGTCACAGACTTAGAACAATAAGCAGTTGAGCACTTATAAGTAGTTTTAGCAATATTCAGCCAACCAAATTCAACCAAATGCATACACAAGCTATTATAAACTCAAATGAACAAGTCTAAACAGTTTTCATGCAATGGCTTAAAGCCTAAATCAAGATTCAAGCTTATGAAGGTTACTGATGAACACTAAACACAAGCAGATTTCACTTTGCTGATGTATTTGACCAACAAGCCAGATTCAACACCTCAAATCTCACAAATAGGTTACAATGACTTTGTTTAAACCACTTTTAGCCCTAAGCATGCATACACCCTAAGTGTTCCCAAGATCCTAGGTCAAAACAGGCAATAACAAAGATTTTATAGCAGATTGTTTGATTTCAAGGTTTAAGTCCAATAACTTGCAGCAAAATACTCTCAAACAAGTGTATGACAGATAACAAACACAAACACAAACTTCCACTAACACAATAACACACAATGATTTCAAACAGGTAATCCCAAACACCCCTTTAACTTTTCAAAACCAAGTTTTTCAAATCAAAAGTGAGATTTAAGACCACCCAAGCCCAAATTAACACAACAACAGCTAAGATAAGCAGATTCAAGCAGTTTTAAGCCACAAAATTTACAAGAACACAAGTCACACACAAATATCACCAAAAATCAAGATTTGAGCAGATTTTGGGATTAAGTATGCAAACTTCATGGATGTACATCCACACCCACGAATTTTGAGCTTATGTACTAGCAAGAACAAGTACAAGCTTCCACAAACAACCCTGCTAAGATTCAACAAGGTTAGAGGCACAATATCAAAATCAGAAAAGTAAAAAGCCTTGATTGATGCAACCTTGTTACCCCACACTTGATTATCCCCAAGTTATAAGCCTCACCACACCTTGATAACACAATATCATGATGCTATGATCAGCCCTATAGCCCAAGAATTCCAAGGTTTGAACAAGAACTTAGCAAAATATCAAGCTTGAAGGAAAAATGTAAACTTTTGCACTCTCCTTAAAAATAGGTTTTGAGATTCAATTTCAGTTAACAAATAACATAAACAAGCTTAAAATTAAGTGGCACTTGGTCTTTCTTCAACAAACTTAACACAATTTCATTAATCAGAAAAGGGGATTTACAAGTTGTTGAACAAGGAAAAACCAAAAGCAAACGTAAATGAGAGACCCTATACCCTTTATATAGAGGGTGTACATGGTCTGCATAAGCTAAAAACTAAAAACCCTAACTTGTAGAAGTCCCAAAATACCCTTGCTGAATTTTGAAAATCTTGGCTTCATGTGACTTTGAATTGGCGTTTTGTGGAGGTGGCAAGTGTGAAAATGCATCCAATGGTGTATATCAAGCTTAAGGAGTAAGCAGGAATCTGAGTTGTTGATTCTCTGGCTTCTTTTGGCATTTTCCCCAAAGGTGGTGTAGAAGGGTTTATCATGTGAGCTGGTATGGTGACGTGGCCAAGGTTTTAAAGTGGGGTTGGGTTTATTCTCACCTTAATCACATATCTGGAGTGAATTAAGGTGTAATTACAAGTGATTTGGAAAACCCCAAATTTGCCAAGAACACTAAGAACAGACGGTTTGATCTTCTTTGGTGTTTAAAAAAAGTGTTTAGCGCGTTATTTAACTAATCAGATTTAATTAGTTAAATAAATGCTGAGTGGATGTGTGAGGTGGAGCTTTGGTGGGATATGATTGGAGGAGAGGGGTGAGTGGGGCACGTGACAGGAGGGGATTAGTCTAGGTAAGTATGTTGTCTGGCCATGTTTAATACCCTTTCTTTCTTTTCCTTGTCTTTTCAGCTCAAAACCTTGTCAACGCCCAAACTCTTCATAACAACTCTTGCCTTTTTACACTTTTGCCCCAAAATGTTTTATAAAGTGAATTCAGGGGTAATTCTTGCCATTTTGATTCTTGAAGGACTGATTGGGTATTTCTTCAAGGATAATGGTCTAAACTTGTATGATTGACATTTTGGAGGACTGAAATTTCCAATTCATGTTTGATGAGGGACCATTTTTGCCAAATCTTCAAAGTCAAGGGTCCTTTTTGTAATTTTGATATTTTCAAAGGACCAATCTTGTAATTATTGTAACTTGGAGTCCTTCTAGGTATGTTTGACTTTGAGGATGATAAATATTGACATTTTAGCTTTATTGAGGGGCTAAAATTGCCAATTCTTTAAAGTGGAGGGCCCTTTTTGCAATATTGACAAACTTTAGGGACCAAACTTGTAATTATGAAGATACAAGGGTATAAAGTGTCAATTCTTCCATTTTGGAGGACCCTTCTTCATAATTCTTCAAGTCTTCAAGGGTTTTTCTTGGGAAAATTCTTCATTAGGGCTTGGTTCATTGTGCGGCTTCGTTTCCCGTGCTCGTTTTTGTATGATTCTTGTTATCTTTTGCCATTTTCTCAATATCCGTACCTAAAATACACAAGCAACAAACACAAGAATATATATGGGTATTTTGATGATATTTAATGCATTTTAAGCCCTATTTTGACGATGAGACTATGTATAAATGCAGTCTCATCAAGCTCGGACTATAAGAGCCAAAACAAAGGAGGACGGTCAGAGGACAAATTTACTCCTCTAGAGATGTCCTACCGGGAGATCTTGCTAACAGAAGGGGCAAACTTCCCGAGACCTCCCCCAATGACGACTCCGCTGGACCGTCGTTAGGGAAATCGCTTTTGCGAATTCCACAACGACAAGGGTTACGACACGGAGGAATGTATCCAGCTCAAGAAGCACATTGAGTCACTGATCAAGTCAGGCAAACTCAAGCATTTGGTCAAGGATTGGAAGGATGGAAAGGACAACAAGAAGTATGACAAGAAGGATCCCCAAAAGGACAAACCTTCGACTATATACATGATCCAATCCAGGCAGCGCCGCACAAGGCAGAAAATTAGCCAAAAATTTTCACGCGGCAGAGAAATCTCATTCCCTCCCATCACGGCAAGTGATGTAGTCGATGCACCTCTCAGGATTAAGATAAGCATTGGAACACACAATGTCCGACGTATGTATGTGGATGGAGGGTCATCAGCAGAAGTACTATACGAACACTGTTTCGTACAGTTACGACCAGAAATAAGAAGCCAATTAGTACCGACCACGTCGCCGCTCATCGGCTTTAGTGGAGACACCATCTGGTCAATAGGACAGTTGTGTCTTCTTGTAACCATTGGGAATGAAGAGCATTCCACCAGGCATGGATGAACTTTATGATGATACTCTCACACTCTCCATACAATGGGATCATAGGCAGACCAGGTATCCTGGCCATACGGGCAGTACCTTCCACAGCTCACGGAATGATTAAATTTCTATGGAAGGGGGAATTGTCACTATCTATAATGCAATCATACCACCATCCGAGTGTCATGCCGTGACAACACCAGTTCCACCTGTTTCCCCCAAGGATGGATCACCACCTCCCAATTGGAAGGTGGCAATCCATCCTGATTATCCGGAACAAGAGGTATCCATAGGGGGAACACTCTCGGATAGCGGCAAGAGGGCCATGTGCTCTCTCCTAAAAGCAAACTTTGATGTATTCGCATGGGAGCCCAAGCACATGACGGGCGTTCCTCGTGCGATAGCAGAACATAAGCTCCAAATCCGCTAGAGATATCCTCCCGTCAAGCAAAAGAAGCACGATCAGGCACCACAACACAGCCAAGTAATATTGGATGAAGTACGGAAATTGGTGGATGCAGGTATCATGCGCGAGGTATACTACCACGAGTGGTTATCCAACCCAGTCATGGTCAAAAAGCATGATGGGAGTTGGCGCATGTGCGTGGACTTCACGGATCTGAACAAAGCCTGTCCACAGGACTGCTATCCGTTACCGGAGATTGATTGGAAGGTGGAATCCCTATGTGGATATCCCTTTAAGTGCTTCTTAGATGCATACAAAGGATACCACCAGATCCAGATGGCGGAAGAGGACGCAGAGAAGACGGCGTTCCATACTAGTCAAGGCGTATACTGTTATACAAAAATGTCATTCGGACTAAAGAACGCCGGGGCAACATATCAGCGGCTTGTTGACAAAGCCTTCGACTCACAGATAGGCCGCAACCTGGAGGTCTATATTGATGATTTAGTCATCAAAAGTCATACGGAGGATGCACTTCTCCGAGACGTCCAAGAGACGTTTGACACATTAAGGAGGATTAATATGAAACTAAATCCAAAGAAATGCACGTTTGGGGCAACTGAAGGAATGTTCCTTGGATATATGATTGATCCAAATGGCATCAAGCCTTGCCCGGAAAAGACGGACGCGGTAATACAGTTACCATCTCCTCAGACACGGAAAGAGGTGCAATCCTTAAATGTGAAGTTGGCTGGGCTAAACAGGTTCTATCGAAGTCCGCTGAGAAGTCACTCCCCCTATTCAAAACACTCAAGAAGTGCATCAAGAAGGGAGACTTCCGGTGGACAAAGGAAGCGGAGGAAGCTTTTGGTCAGCTCAAGCAGCACCTCGCATCTCTCCCCATGCTAGTGGCCCCCCGACCCACGGAGGAGCTCATCATGTATCTGTCAGCCACACATGGAGCAATAAGTGCGGTACTCATGACGGATAGGGACACAGTCCAAACTCCGGTCTACTTTATATGTAGAACACTACAAGGGCCGGATATGAATTATTCTTCCAGGGAGAAATTGGTTTTGGCATTAGTGTTTGCTACGAAACGGTTACGCCGGTACTTTCAGGCGCACCCAATTGTGGTTATTACTGATCAACCAATAAAAAAAGTCATCTCCAGACCAGATGTGGCCGGTAGGCTACAGAAGTGGAGCATTCTATTGGGAGAGCATAGCATATCTTATAGACCAAGGACGGCTGTTAAAGGCCAAATCTTGGCAGATTTCTTGATAGAGAAGCCGGATGAGGAGGGACCAGTCGTACAACGAGAGGAAACTCCAACATAACCATGGCTATTATTTACGGACGGATCTTCGTGCATGGATGGATCAGGAGCTGGTCTCATCCTTACGAATCCGGAAGGAATTGAGTTTACATACGCCCTGCGCTTTGAGTTCACAGCCACCAATAATGAGGCAGAATATGAAGCGTTGATTGTGGGTTTAAAAATCGCCGCTAGAATGGGAGTCCGCAACCTTGAGGCCTACGTGGACTCACGTCTTGTCGCGAACCACATTCTAGGGGGGTACATTGCCAAGGAGGATAACATGGTTCGATACTTGGAGAAAGTCAAGTCACTCATCGCGGCTTTCAGCAAGTTTTCTATCAAGCAGGTACCAAGAGGTGAAAACAAGAAGGCGGGCGCTCTTAGCAAGATCGCGTCTACAAGTTTCGCCCACTTATCCAAGCAAGTCTTGGTGGAAATACTAAAGGAAAAGTCTATAACAGAAGGGGAAGTCGCAGCTACAGTTAAGGAAGATGGACCTACATGGATGACCCCGATCATCAACTATTTGACTAATGAAACCCTTCCAGACGAGGAAAAGGCAGCACGACGTATCAGAAGGAACTCGCAGCACTTCAAGCTTCGAGAAGGTATTCTTTACAAGCTCTCTTTCTTACAGCCGTGGTTGCGGTGTGTTGGGCCACGCCAGGCTACTTATGTGATCAGTGAGATACATGAAGGGTTATGCGGCATGCACGTGGGTCCCCGATTCGTAGTAGCTCGAGCTCTACGCACAGGATATTATTGGCCTACTATGCATAGGGATGCACGCGACATGATTCACAAGTGCAGTGATTGCCAAGTGCACAGACCAGTACCACAACATCCGCAGCAGGAACTTACACCCATTACATCCTCATGGCCATTCTATTAGTGGGGGATCGATATTGCAGGGCCTTTTCCCGTAGCTGCGGGGGGAGTTAAGTTCTTGAGTGTCGCAATGGACTACTTTACACGCTGGATAGAGGCTAAGGCAGTCAAATCCATCACAGGCAAACAAGTTAAAAAGTTTGTTTGGGAGAACATCGTGTGCCGTTTTGGCTTACCAGGAGAGATCATCTCGGACAACGGGAAGCAGTTCGCGGATAATCCATTCAAGGACTGGTGCGCAACATTGAATATTAAACGGCGCTTCGCATCCGTTAAACATCCGCAGACAAATAGTCTTGTGGAACGAGAAAATAGAAGCTTGGGTGAAGGCATCAAGGCACGCTTGGATGAACGAAGTGCCAAATGGGTGGATGAACTACCACATGTTCTATGGGCACATAGGACTATGATCAAAACAGCCAATGGGGATACTCCATTTGCACTGGCCTACGACACCGAAGCTGTTATACTAGCAGAAATCGGAATGCCGACCATCCGCCCAGCGGAGGTTAACGTCGTCACAAACGACGAGCAGCTCCGGATCAATCTGGACTTGTTGGAGGAAAAAAGAGAAATAACGGCTATCAATGAGGCCAAGTCCAAGGCACGGATGAAGGCTTATTATGACGCCAAGGTTAAAGGTGTTTCTTTTCGACCGGGAGATTATGTCTATCGTGCCAACGAGGCACGTCGAGCGGAGAATACAGGAAAGCTGGGCCCTAAGTGGGAAGGACCGTATGAGGTTACGGAAGCCTTAGGACGGGGCGCGTACAAGTTACGTGGCATGGATGGTTGCGACCTGGAACGCACATGGAATATCTGCAATCTTAAAAGGTGCTATCTTTGAAAGCTACGACTTCCGCATGGACATTTCGCTATATCTAGCTTCAATGAATATCCATGTGTTCTCTTTGTTTTGTTTTTTATGCTTTCTAGGTTCCTTTTGTTTTTTGGGACTTCCCATTCTTGTTAAAACAAAAAACGTAAACGTTCTAATAAAATGTCGTGGTGCCTAGCTAGCTCCACGACTTGTTCTTGTGAAAATTATTGTCTTCTTTTTTAGATTTTATTATTGTCGTATAGATTTGGTTGCTGTTACTACAATGTGCTATATCTTATTCATATGCATTCATTCAATACCGTATATGTACAATGCGCCTCCAAGCGGGGTAAGAGGATTAAGTGAACCTAATAATTCAACTTGTCGCATAAGAGGGATGCAACCACAGTGACGCGGATCATGTATCATTACTAGACACCTTACTCACAAGAAGTTGTGATAAGTTTCCATATGCCGCGCTCACGTAGTGCTTTGCATGGTAAAGACGCACGCCGCACGTCTAGTAAAATATAGACTTGATTGTATTTTTTGAGTAAGACGTGACATGTCATGCAGTACAGGTATATGATATCTAAAAAGAAAAAAAACAAAAATACATAAGTTTCAAATTCAAAACACCAAAATAGCCGTGGTCATCACGGACTCGCTTGCATAAATATGACAAGTTATTACAACAACATCAGTTTTAGCCGTATACATACACAGACGAATAAAATAGTACAAATGTTTACAATGTAAATTACAAGGGAGGTAGGAACTCCCCTATCTCTTTCTTCCCTTCTTCAATCAAAGTGCGGAGGACCTCCCCGTGCACATTCCTTCCTTCTTGGGCCCTGATCATGTTTACATCCAGCGCCTCAGCCAGTAGTTTTCACCTTTCATCACCTTCGACACAGAGTCGTAGGTAGGCATGGATAGTTGGATAGGATCGGCGGTGAGCTTCGACATTATTACTCCATTTGGAGCATCCTTCAGTGACTCTAGCTCGTCCAGGAAGGGGTGTTGGATTTCAGCAAGTGCGGCCATTGACGCGGTCATCTTGTCTGCGGCTAGAGGGTTGTGGTAGGCATGTTGGGTGATATCTTCCTTCTTGCCTATCAGCTCCGCAGCTTTGACCAGCCCCTCGTGCCTACCACGGTCTATACCGTCTGATACAACGTCAACAAAGGCCTGCAACAGGTAAGGAGCTTCCGTCACCTTGCTCACGGCAAGCCGCATTCCCTGGCCAACCATCCATCTACGCCCAGCTATGGCTGTGAGCAAAGGAGGACATATCATTTTAGCACAGTCCGTGGCCATCTGGCTTAGTTCGCCCTCAGCTGCTGCAGCTTGCTCGTCCAAGGTAGTCCGCGCCTGGGTTAGCTCATCCTTTAGCGCATCGCGCTCCTGAGCAATATTGAAGGCTTGTACGGTTACGGATTTAGTAGCGGCTTCGGCTGCGGATACCTATATATGACACTTGGAGTTATTACAGAGACAATGTGGTTTTTTGTGTTCACGAATAAGCATTAATATGAGAGCATACCTTTTCGTTGGATGCAGCTAAAAGGGCCTCCAGCTCGGTGGGACTTTTCGTTGGAGACATTGTCTTCTGGACTTTTCGTTGGAGACAATGTGGTTTTAATGCATAAATTTTTTTCATGTTTATATGCATAATTTTTTTTATGATTATGCATATTTTCCTAATCAAATAAATCATGTCAAATTTTATTTTGTGAACCGACCCATGGTCGTCCACGCCAGCGATTTTGGATTCATTTCATTACTGTCATATAATTTTTCATGTCCCCTCATTAGTTACTATGTCTCTTTATGTCAAGTATGTTTTCATACTATCATGGTTAACTTCGTTTTCATGCTGATTATGTTTTATACTTCTTCATGTTAAGTTTGTTCCATGTTTCTTCATGTTGATTCCGTCTTCATGCTGATTTTTTCTTACGTTTCATATGTGGATTATGCTTTCATCATGTTGATTATGCTTTCATGCAAGACATTGATGGATTTCATGTAATCCTTCTTTCACGATAGTCATGGTTGGTTTTCATTAATCATGCTTTCATGCAAATCATCGTTGAATTTTGTTTAACCACACTTTTAGTGTTTCTCTATGCAACAAGAATGATGTCTATGCTGAAATTGCTAGGTTATCATGATGCTCATTCTAGTTTGGTTTTTAACCGTTTAACCAATTATTTTCCCTTTAAATCATGTCAGATGATCGACCCCATATCGATCACTTCGTGTGCATTCCACGTGTACTCCATGTACTGTATTCCACGTGTACCCCAAGTACAGTACCCATGTGTATTATACGTACCATAATCCATGTGTATTTCACTTACGATACTCCTCGAGTATTCGCTAGACGATTCTAAATCATCTCAGGCGTATTCCACTTGCTGATATCCTACAAGATTGCTGATGCCGCTCATAGCTTAGTGATGTTAATAAAGGTTGATGCTGCTGATTTTTAGAGACGTTACGAGATGCTGATATTGTTCACAACTTGGAGATCTTACAAGACGAAGACAAAGGCGTTATATCAAAGCGATAAGATGAGAAGATGCTTCACCACCAGACGATTTCCATCACAACCCATGTCCCTATTTCTTAGTTACATGTCACACCTCATTTAGTTGTCGTTTCAGTCATATGAGTGAGAACCGGTACCAGCCGGTCACTCAACTGAATATTTACATGAATCACAATCATGAGAATGACCGTCATGGAACTGACAGACAAGACGATAGTAACCACTACTGTGACAACAACTATCCTAGCAATCACAACAGAACACCGGTCATGGACGTGATCAGAAATGAAAAGGGTCAACAGTCTAACCGAGCCGCCAAATTCTGGCACAATAACCTAAGAGTTTCAAATTTAATCGTTTTACACCTCGGGACACATGTCAAGACATCAGTCAAGTCACATGTCTCACGTACTTTTGCTGAAGACACATGTCAAGACATCAGTCAAGACACATGTCTCACGTACTTTTGCTGAAGACACATGTCAAGACATCAGTCAAGACACATGTCATAAGCACATTTCTCAAGACACGAGTCAAGACACAGACTCACGTCTATCACCTGGAACAACCCTAAGAAATTCAGGGTACCCTCCAAGGGGTATATCCATGTTGTTGCGCCATTTACTAATCTGGCCATAAGAATATTGGTACCATCATCGGTGTATTAGTTGCGTTTCGACACACAAGGTTCGTTTTGTGTGAGACAGGCAAAACGCATCCAATGAGATCTGTCACGTTTGCTTCATGACACTTTCATTTCTTGATTTCATAATTCATATATCCATGACCATAAGTACGCCATTCGTATCACCCATGTATACGGAGGTTTTCCTTCAGTCTAATGATAAGATCCAATCTGCTAGCGCACTTATGTCGGACTGATGCGAGTTAAATATGATTTTGATTATGGACTAAGAATAGTATCCCATGATATGATTAGTCACCATTCATATCACATTACGTAGAGTAATGTTCAGGCTCCTGAATACATTCAACATGGTTTTCCATCAGGAAAATTTGTACCTATTATCTATGCTTTACAAGCACGTGTTTTGTTAGCCTATGGCTGCGAAAATTTTCTAGCTATCAGTTAAGACACGACCACTGAAGTTCCTTTTATGCATAACCACCCGATTATTCCAAAATCTTCCCATATAATTCAGAGTAACCTTCTAGGAGAAGGACAATAACATGAGATAATGTGTCGATTACCGTTGATTTAAACAAATCACCATTCATGACCATTATCCTTCTCCACGTACTGACGACGTGTCCAATCGACTTTAGGGTGTTGAGCACTTTTCCATGATCGGATTCATGATCATGCTGCCAACAGTGACGAGAGAAATAGCAGGACATTACATGACTGCTATTCGTACACGATTTGGTCATGCTAAATTCATGAGTTTGTTTTAGTTTTATGGATGCTCCATCAGTATTATGGATTTAATAAATCAAGTTCTCAGTAACTCATAAACAAATTGTTATCATTTTTCTTCTATGACAATCTACTCTTCTCTAAGTTTAGAGAAGAGCACGAAGACCATCTTCACGCCATGTTACAAAAGAAGAATTCCACCTTGAAATTTTCCAATATAAATTTTGGTTTATTACAGTGACACGCTGATTCACATGGATTCTCACGGTTAATCTTACCATGACTCAACTTATGCTAAACGGTGGGAACCCTACACTACATTAGGTGTTCCAGAAAATCCTACGCTAACAGAAGTCTAATTTCGGAGACTCATAGTTTTGCAAACTCCTATGTATCAAGTTTCTATGAAGCAAGATACACTTACGTTCATATCTAAGTACCTGACATACCAACAGGCTAAGATAGAACACCAACAGACTAAGATGTCTTTCCACCATCAGAAATTGTGAACAAAAATGGGACAAGATCACCATGGATTTTGGTTACCAGATTACCGCAAACTTATGAAAAGCATGATGCTATATGGGTTATTGTCAACAGTTTGACCAAGTCTGCAGAATCGTTACATCCACAAGGATTTTAGAGTCAGAAGATTGATCGGACATGTTCCAGCCAAGGCTCATCCGATCACTTGGTACTCCGTCAGCTATCGGGCCAGACAAAGGTTCAAATTTGGGTTCCTTATTTACGTTCACGTACCTGTTCTAATTTTACGACTTACTTTCGCGCTCACGTTCATGACACTGTCACGTTCATGATCGTATCCTGGTTTACAATTTACGTTTCATGTTTCGTTCTGGAAGTTTTGCAGAAGCTTGAGAGACCAGACTTAAGTCTAATAACTATCCATCACCTTATATCGTTTGGCATTAACTCCTCAGTTATCTCACGTTCACGATATGTATCATATGTCATGTTCATTCCACGTTTCTCATATCACGTTCACGATATGTTACACGTATCATTGTCCACCATATGTTTCTTATATTACACTCACCATGTCTCCACGTATCACGTTCACAATTGTTCACGTGTCACGTCATAATTGTTCACGTACTACGTTTCGGTATGCCTCTCGCATCATTGCTCAGACGTTATTTAATGTTAGATATTTCGGGTTATTTTACATTATAACGTTTCATTTACACTTGCACGTTAATTCTTATCCACTCGATTAGATTCATGCTAATCTATCTTACGTTGATGAATCAGAAACTTTCAGTATCGTCAAGATAAAGTCATGAAGACTAATATTGTTATTTCCGCCAAGACCTTTTAGAGGACCGTTCTGGGCGGGAAGCCACTTGGAACGGAGGAGTCCATCCGGACTTCATACCCGTTTTCTATCATCGATTAGATACGTTCTTTCAGTCACGTTCCATGTCCTCTTTAGCCATGTCACGTTCCACGTTCCTTTCTAGCATGTCACCTTCATGTCCTTTTATCTTTCATGCCTTTCCAGTTTTGAATTCGGGTATGTTCCTCTTTCAGTTTACTTTATCTATAATTCGGGGACGAATTATTCTTTCTAGGGGGGAAGTGTTGTAAAACCCGCATACTTTTACCATGAAAAGTACACTTAGTAAATGTATGTACAAACTAAAACTTTCCTTTTATAGCACAAACACGTGTCACGAATATTAATTACAGAAATTACGTACATGTTATTGCACGATAAGTATTAAGTACGTGTTATTACACGATAATTATTAACCATAATAATTATATTCACGAACATGAAATCATGAACCTTAAATCATCAACATATAATTACGTACGTATTTATTATAATACGATTAATATCGTTTACGTACAAGTATTAGTAACTACACGAATAATAAATTACGAACTAACACGAAAACGCTAACGTACGAACACATAAAATATTAGACACGGAAAACATACGGGTTTCCCTTGTGGGCCTCTCATAGCCGCGGACACCAAGACAAAGGGAGGGCCCAAGCCCATTTTTGGTTATTAACTAAATTAGACAAAAAGGGCTACACCCTTTTCATTCCACAGAACATTGATAAAAAAATAAACCCTAGCCTCCTTTTTGCTCTCTCTTTGCCGCCGGTTACCACTCACCACAAGGAGGTGGTTGTTTGATCTTGGTAATTAAAAACAAGTGCTAGTGTTCGTGTTATTGGTTCTCAATTGTTCACGCTTTCGGTAAGCCTTTGATTCCTTTCTTTTATTCTTTTTAATTAAATCAAGAACACATGAACATGGGGATAATAAAACTAGTAATTAAAACATGTTAGAATCATGGGAAAACAAAAAGAATGGTTTTAGTTTGGCCGACGCAAGAACCGAGAGCCTAAGCTCTCGGTGGTCGTTGTATCACCACCAACCGAGACCTCAATGGTTTCGGTGTGGGGCTGTGGTGTCTCGGCAGCAAGGAACAAGGACCCCAACGCAAGTCGGGGTGGACTTGTGGTTTTCTTGGTCTCGGCGCAGCAGCAAGAACACCACCGGTCAAAGACCGGTGGCTGTTTTGGTCTAGCATGGGGAACGCACGGCAGCAGCAGACCCCACCGGCTAATTGCCGGTGGGAACGTGCTGAGGTCAGTGGCTAGCCGAGGCAGGCCAGGGGCAACCACCTGCTAACTGCCGGTGGCGTTTTTGCACTAGCAGTGGCAACCGACTGAGCCGGTTCTCCACTGTTAAGGGGGTGTTTGTGGGTCCGGTTCATGGGGAATTCGGTCCGGTTCACCATAGGTCTAAATTAAAATCACGGGTCCGGTTCATGACTAATTTTTACAAGTTATTATTTTTACAAGTTATATTATTTTAACAAGAAATTAAATTAATTAAATCATGGCTAGTAATTAATTTAATTTAACATGGACTTAGGTTATTATTATTTAGTAAATAATACATGTTTTAACCTAAATATTTTATTATTTAACTTAGACTATAGTATTAATTAATTATTTAAAACATGGAATATAATTAATTAATAAACATGACGTAGGTTATAATTAATAAAATATTAATACATGTTTAACCTAAGTATTTTATATGCTTTAATTTAATTAAATCATGCTTATATTTAATTAAATCGTGTAACCTATAGTTTATTTGATTAACATGATATTATTAATATATTATACAAATAATTACATGACTTATGATAATTAACCAGTAAACTTAAGCTTACATTATTAACTTATTAATCCAGCCTATTTCTGAATATGGAAACTTTCTATTTCAGGAAACTTACTATTTTTAGAAACTTTCTATTTTTAGAAACTGATCTATTTTTAGAAGCTAATCTATTTTTGAAAACTTTCTATTTTTGGAAACTTTCTATTTTAGGAAAACTGCTATTTTTAGAAAGTTACTTATTATTACATAACAAGTATAATAATACAAGAATACAAGTTAATACTTAACTAGAATACATAGAATACATGATAAACACAGTATAACATTAAAATCAGTAAAACAAGACAAGAACATATAAAACAAGCTAAGACATGATATAATTAGTTACGTACTCAGTAAACAGAATACTTATACATGTCCCCTATTTCTGTAGCATTAACGAGACCAGGATAGGACTTTCATTTTTTCGTCTTCTTCGTTCACTGGACACAAGTTACGGATTTCCCGTCCTTAAGTTTGGACATTCTTTCCTTATTAGGATTCCTCGTTTGCAGCCAACTGTTATCCCAGTATTGTTTTATATGTTTGATACATATGTTAGTTTAAGAGCCTAAGCCATATACATGCATGACCAATATCACCTAGTTATGGAGGTACCATAACCATAACACTGGAGGCACCAGTGTTATGACTTCCCCACGGCGGAGTGATTGCTCGTGGCGTCCCTTTTCAGTTTTGGCCATTATATTATCATGTGGGATATATGGGTGCATCCTAGTTACATGTTTTTATAGGATTTTCATGGTGAATGCGATGTGTGCCTTGCATCCTTCACAAGGAGTTGATCGCTCCTACCCATACTATTTAATTAGAGGCAACCCCTCTAATTGCATAACGAAGTTTCCCCTCCAAGTATTCATGCACGGTGGAACCTCATGACCTATATAGGCTATTGGCTAATTAATACAGTTTTATTATAAAAACATAAGTCTTTTCAAACTATAAAACCAGTTTTATGAACATGTTCCAGGTTTTCCAGGACTTATACATTTTCGCTGCTTTTCGGTCTTTAATTATCTTTCAGCCATTCATACCATGTTATATATATCCGTCCGCTGAGCGTACTGCTCAGCCGTTACTTTCATTTCCATGTCCTAAAACAGCAGCTCAGACTCGAGCATTTGGAGGACGTGCATAGGATCAAAGCTGCCTTAGTCTTCTTCTCCTTTTTGCCTTCATATACTTATGCTTGTTTGGACACTTGTCTTGTCCTCCCAGTTCATTTACTTTATTTATGTTTTGGGCTTATGTTTGGGAACCGATGTTTGATTTCGGTCTTCTCTATGTTCATGTATGTTTTAGTACATATTACCTTGCATGCTTTGATGACACGCCATAATTACGCGTAACGGTCCACTTATCAAAGTGAGGTGTTACAATACACCTAGATTTTAATCCCACCAATCAAAGGGCTCTTTACAATTTTCTTGGGCAAATGATAATTCAAACCAAAGGAAAAGCATCCCATGTGACTTTGTCATGACAACTATGCACATGAGGACAATATGCCAGCTTCACATGAAGAACTAGACAATAAATCTTGACTAGATAGACGTTTGAGATCAAATTGATTGGTCCATACTTAAATCGAACGGGTTCCCAATATTTTGTACAAACCATAAGTCGACATTTTAGTGAGGATTCAAATTATAAAGGATACTAGAATGAAGATCAGAGGGCAGTATTAGAATTATGAGGGAAAAAGTGATGACATCTCTGGATTAAGGTTTCATAGTTTAATCCTTACATTTTATAGTATAAAAAGACTAGCATAATGTAGTTTATTTTTGGTCCAATTTTCATTTTGTAAAAATTATTCAAAGTGTAATTGAGTTACATTTTTTAATTTATGCAATTCATTTATTCTGTCTAATTTAAATTTCATTGTCATTTACATTACCTTGCACATATACTTAATGTTCTTTCCATATCCATTTTTCATTTATCACAAAGTTTCACAAGTTGCTGTAGCATAAGCGACTTGATAAGCTTATCTAACATATAATGCTATCAAGGAGCTTTTAGGTTGGTTACTTTATGTTTCAAGAGTTCTTGAAGGTTTATTGGTTTGAAGAAAGGTTTAAGAGGGTAGTTGAAGTTTCAGTGGTTATTTTGTTTATTTGGATATAAGCTGGTTAAGCTCAACATAAGATGGTTTGTGGTGTTGATAAGTTAGAAAAAGGGTGATTAGTGCTCTTGACAAGCTTTGTCAGATAGCTTAAAGCTTTTAGACCCATTATGAGTAGCATTTTACTCTTTTTGATTTTCATTCTATCCCTAAAACTGCTTGTGCTTATTTGTTGTCCCTTAATTTTCTTTATTTTACATGCTATTTGCTATCTTAGTTTAATCTTGCTGATTATTTTACCTTACATGCTTATTATTGTTATTTCATAGTTACAAAACTTCATTTTCTGTCCAAAAAGGGTGTTTAGGTTTACTTAGTTTACCAAACATCACTTAGGTTTAGGCTTAAGTCTTAATGCATAACATGTTTGAGGTTTAGTTGAGTCTATATTTACCTTTGTTTCTGCTTAAAATCAACAACAACAAAAAAGAGTGTTGTTTTGTTTGAGGTGTTGTGTTAATGTTAAGAAAGAAAGTGATCAGTTTTGTGTTAAGTTAATTGAGAAAGTGTAAGGAGAGCTACATGACTCATGAATTAGAATTTGGAGTGATATTATTGTTTTGAGACTGTGGAGACATTACTTGTATGGAATCAAGTGTGTAGTAATCAAGGATTTTAAGGGTTTGACTCATATTTAAATTCTGAGAAAGGAAGGGAAATAAGTAGAAGATTACTCAGTATTGAGTAGAATGTGGTATTGATAATTATGAATGATGAGAGATTATGAATACGATTCGTTATTATTTAGGGAAGTAGAATGTAGTAGCTGATGCATTTATTGGGAAGAAAAAGGGAAAAGCCTCTAAGGGCTAGAATCTTTGGTAATGATGGAAAGTATTGAGTTGATGAGAGGATATCATTGTTTATTGGAAGAGATTGTTGGACCAATGTTCGGTATGTTGGTAAATATTTGACTTACGTGAAGGTGAAAGCTGAGTATAGAAAAACCAGCTAGATTATTAGTGTGATATGAAATTTTAGATTGGAAAGGACGATTTACACATTGGAAAATGTGCTTATGCGTATGTGAGTTAAATTAGAAATAATTGGGAATGATGACTGTCATTGATGGAAATTCTTATGTAGCAAATAGTTGTCATACTAGTTTTAAGGCTGCACTATTTGAGGTTTTATACGGGCGAAAGTGTAAGTCTTCAGTGAGTTGAAGTGGTGAAAGAAAAGTCAATGGACTGGATCAGACATGATATGGAGATCTTGTTCTTTGTTGTTATTTTTGGTGTTTCATGCTTTGTTTTACTTGTTCTATGTTATTATTCAGTTCTGCGTAATTTTTAGAAGTTGTATTGCACTTAAGCTTGAAGTTGTGTTCAAACTTGACCAAATATTGGCCAAGTCTTTGACCAACTACACCAGCAGCCATTAGGGCTTTTATTTGAGAATTTAGGTAGTGAAACTTGGTAGGTGCTTAGATTAGAGGTAGAGGTTTTACTGTTTTTCATTTATCTTATTTTTCTAGCTTATAGGTTAGTCAAAAAGTTGGCCTATAAGTCACTTGCATGGACATAGGAATAGTATAATTGTTGCTATTGATTTTTCTATCTTTCTCATTCTTGTTGCTTACTTGCTACTTGTCTGGTTTGGTTGTGTTTGTTAGCTTATTTTGTAACTTTATGCACCTCAAATAAGTCACTGCTTATTTGAGGCTTAATTTGTCCTAAAAGTTAAACAATGAATTGAGAAGCAAAAAGATCAAGGGTATTCGACCACTTGACCTCTCGACACTCTCAAGCACTCACACACATCGCATATTCCATCACATCTCTTGTTTCTTTTCTGTCTTTCTTTTATTTTCCTTTTTCTTTCCCACAGTTTATCAAATAAGCTAGCAAGTGCTTATTACACTTGATCAGCTTATCCTCTTCACCTTTTTCTTTGAGTTTTGTTGCAAAAGATCTTTTTCCAACTTTTGTTTTCTTTTCTAAAGTTTTATTCAATTTGATTTTCTTTTTCCTTATTTTTCATTTTCTTTTTATTTAAAATAACTCTTATTAGCTTATTTATCAACATTCTAACATTTGATTTTAGATTTTGCTTGGACAACCCTTTTATCTTGTTGTTTTATATATTTCCACAAAATTACAGCCTCTAATAAGCTATTTAAGCTAAAAGCAACTATTTTGTCTATTAGTGACAAATAATGTTATTTTACTTTTAGCTTATAACTGCTTATTGGTTGCTTATCTTGGAAAAAGTTCCTTTTAAATATTGTTCATAAATTTAAAATAAGAGGCCTTGCAAACAATAAGCTTGTTTGGTTGACTTTTTGGTTAAGTCGACTATTTTGTCTTATTATACATTTTTACATTTCTTATTTTCAGCTTATTTAATAAGCTTATTTCAAATATATTTTTCTCACTAGTTTTTAAACTTGTTTTTAGGGCTTCTTGCAAGATTTGAGCTTAAATTCATAACTTATTTAACTTTTTAGGTTTTTGAAAAATGATAATAGCTTATTTCAATAAGCTAGAGTGCTTATCGGCCAAAAAGTTCAGTTTTAATCTTGTTTAGAATCCAATTTTAGGTATCTCTGTGTTTTTACATTGTAGTTTTTCTCAAATTTTTCTTATTGGCCAAAAAGTCCATTAAGCTTAATAAATTTGATTTTGGGCTTTTTATTTTTTATTTTTATTTTCATTTTTGACTTGTTTAAGTTATAGAACTTATTTTAAAATTTTTGATTATCTTAATATTAATTTTTCTCGGTTTGCTTGATTCGCGTAAATCGTGTTTATGTTCCGTCTTTGTAGTATAGAACCGTCATTTCTTTTAATCTTCAAAAGTGCGAACTCATCTCCTCGATTTACAACCAACCTGTGGTTTTCTATTTTACGTTTTTGATTCACATCATTTTACGTATTTATATTTACCCCCACTAAATTCCAAATATCAGGACCCACCTACATCTCTAGTACTGAATTATTTTTTTGACGTGATAAAACTTACCGGGAAAACACTTTAACAAAGAAAAATGTATTATCTTTCTTAAAACCAAATGTGTTTGTTTTAAAAAGGAATTATATTCGTTAATAAAAGTTAGTTCGGCGTTATAAATCTTTTATATAGTAATGCAAAATGTTTTGTGGGAATTTCATACGTTCCAAAAACCAATTCTTCTTTTGATAAGTAATATTTTTTTAAAATTAAATATTTGTTAAAATTGATTTTTTTTAAAAATTTTTAAGTAAAATAAAAACCAATTATTTTCATATCTGGCTAAAAAGAACTGGAAAAATTGGTGGATAAATGATGTAGGAAAAAATAACATAAAAATATATGTGCCAAATTTGCAAAAAACAAAACTTAAAAAGGAGAAAGTTTATAAAATTTTAGTAGTTAAATTTTAAATAAATTAGATGGAGCTAAATGACATTTTTAATTCTTCATATTTTTTCTAAAAACTTTAAAAATAAATACACTTTATGTTTTATATAATTTTTAGCTTAAACATATAAAAAAATCTATTTTAACACTTATATTGATATATAATGAATTTGTTTATGAAATGAATAGTTATTATTGTACTAATATTATAATTTCAAAAAACGACAATCGGATGGTGGTAGGCCACGCCTGTACTGCAACGTGTTATGAATAATAATGTTTTAACTCCTAAATCCACAAACGTTGTATTTAATAGACTTGGTTTTGCTATACAAAAAGGGCTAGCGGCGCAGCTTGTTGCACGTTTGCCTTCTCCTAATATGTAAATTATAATTATTAATAAAAAATCAAAGTTTATCACTTAAAAAAAACAAAACAGTATAAGAAAATTTTCATATAACGTATATCCATTTGAGTTTTATATCCTAATTATTTATCTATAGTATGTGAAGCAAACGAGAGTATATAACCACAATGTTGATTCTTTCACATGCCCACCGAGTCGATATTACGTGAATGGCAGAACTTGCGCTTCAGACGTAGCGGCCAGCTGAGCTACATGCCCGCCATTTCGGCCATGCTACCCCTTTATTATTATAACTAAGAATCTAGATAACAAAGTAAACAGAATGACAAAGATCCATTGTATTCGAAATAAATTTACAACAAGGACTTAAACTGGAATCATATGCTGGATGGATCCAGTAACTAGCTACTGGCCATATGGTTAGCACCCTCTTTTGTACTACGTATAAGATAAACCAAAAAAGGTAATAGTAATAATGAACTGGAAGTTCATAAAGGCAATATAATGAGAGAATCAGTTCCACTTAAAATTGGTTTTTTATCACGTGTCCCATCAATTAACTACAAAAACTTTGAGTATTTATTCTCTGTGGTCATATGCCAAAACAGAAATATTCTACAAAAAGCTGATTATCAAAAAAGCAGTCTTTCTTTTTCTTTGAAGGTTGATTTTAATATACTCTTTCATATCATCCTAGTTCTTGCTAAAGGTTTACTTTTATGATTATTCCATCAAAACATAAGCTTTATCAATCTTTATATATATATATATATATACCTAATTCGGGTATTTCTTTGATTTGATTTCAAACTTCAATAACCTAGAACTCCTCACCCAAATAAACTTCAATAACCTAGAACTAGTACTTTGGAATGAAACATTTTTTTTTAATCTGAATGTACAGTTTTCATTGTCTAAAGATTATGTAGTACTAACAAACAAGTGCAGCATCTGGCTATCTTCTTTGAACTAAAAGTTTATCTTATTTGCAGCCTGAATTGAAATTAACAATCACATATTGAAACCATGGAACCGTCGTCTTGGCTACCTGAACTAGTAAGTCTCATTTAACTGTAACTGTAAGTTTGGTATTTAATTTTTATGCACTCCTGGTTTATTTATCTACAAATTTGTTTGTTTGTTTGCTGAATCCTTATTATTCTAGGAAATCCAGGATCAAGGGTTCTTAAATCAGTATCAGATGAACAAAGCTTATCATCCTCTAATGGACGACTTCAGTGTCGATTCATTTTCTTCAGAAAGCTACACAGAAAACTACACTGAAAACTACACAGAAAACCCATCTTTTATTGATCAATCTTTTCAAACTCGTAAGGGAGTTGAAGAACAAGCTGATATTAAGCAGCCGTCTAGTTACAAAAGGGGCAACAGTATCAACAAGAAATTTCCTACAATCGATCAGAAACCGAAACCAAAGCCTGTTTCCAATCCTCCTAACACTTTCACTATATCTTTTGGAGATATAAAACCTAAAGACGAAATAGTTTCTTTCGGTGATTCATATGACTTCGCAGGAGCTGGTAGCAAAAAGGCACCCACGATGATTAGGAATCCGATTCAGGTTCAAGATCACGTGTTAGCCGAGAGGAAGAGAAGAGAAAAGTTGGCTCAGCGATTTATGTCTTTGTCTTCCCTCCTTCCGGACCTGAAGAAGGTATTTAATAGCCTATACCCTCGTAATTGCTAATTAGATTATCTGTTTATTAATTATATTTTTTTCTTTGGAATAAGCATCTCCAGACGTACACCTTATTCATGAAATAGCTTATTTCACTCGCAGACAGATAAATATAAACTGGATAACAATGCAAAACAAGTTAAAACTGCTTATTGGTAGGATAAAACAATTTTAACAAAGCAATCCAAACACCTTCAAAGTTTATTGTAATGACCTTATATACAAAAAATATTAAATGTAATATATTTATTAATGATCGAGCTATATATCTCGCTTGTGATAGATGGATAAGGCAACTGTATTAGAAGATGCAGCTAATTACATACAAGAACTTCAAGGTCGAGTGAAGGAACTGGAGGAATTATCAGGCTTGAAGCGAAATAACATGCAAGAATCGGTTATATCTGCTAAGAGATCGAGGCTTAGTTGTAGTGATAATGATGGTTCTTCTAGTTATGAAACCAACTTCGAAGAGAGTAGTAGTCCATCCACTCCTGAAATTGAAATTAGGGCATCGGGATGCAGTCTACTAATCGAAATATATAGCCGAAAAAACTGCATATCACTAGTGAAAGTGCTAAGTGAGATGCAGAAACTTGGTTTATCTGTTATCAGTAGCAGCACCATGCCCTTTGCTGAAACATCTCTTCTTATCACCGTTGTTGCTCAGGTATATTTATGGACTCATATAATCATATCTTAAAAATGGAAACTAATTCCTAAATTTTTCCTTGAAAAAATGTACGAGTAACATGAATAAAGGCCATTTTATTTTCCAAATTCGTTCGATCTATTCCAAAAAATGTTGGAGACATACCACAAATATAGTTGATCTTAATCATGTTTTCTTGATTTGTGCAGAAGAGTGATAATTTTATTATGTCATCAGTGGATCTCGTGAAGCACCTACAACAAGCTATTTGAACTCTTCACTGGCCAGAACTTGTGCCAGACAATTCAATATTTGATTTCAGTAGGGGGTGTTCATCAGTTCGGGGTTTCAGGTTTTGACTCGAAAAACCCGAACCACATAATTTCAAATTGTTCTTTTCACTTAATTCTACATTTTTTAGCACGATGCATTAACTTATAAAGTTTAAACAACGTCTACAACTCAATATATAGTGAAGAGATACATAAAAAAAAAAAGATTCATAGACTTATAAATATTCTATTACTAGTAGAATAAAAATTTAATGGTTTTTTTCTAATGTACAAAAATATAAAACAAATTACATATATGCAAATGAAATCGGTTTTCTGTTCGGATTATGTTTTGCCAAAACAAAGAATCCGATACTTGATTTGGTTCATTTCGGTTCGGCTTTCAATATTTGTGATTGAATGCCCAATTACTGTAAACACCCCCAGATTTCAGTATGGACATGGAAAAGCTTCAGTACGTATGAAAGTCCCTGATTCAGTGTTCTCAATCCAGACAATGAACAAGAGTCCAAGAATAGTAGTTTAAATCGAAGTTCGATTACATGAGATTTCTTTTTTTGTTGTTTTTCTGTATTTGCACTGTACATAACTTGATTCTCTTTTTTACTTTTGCATTAGCCTGGCTCTCAAATCTTAATATGTACTAGTTTCAGATTTTGGCAAGGGTATTAGCTATTACATGTGATGTAATGAAAGCATCCTTCGAACTTTTTGTACTTAATATTCTAAGAGAGCTGGAACCGTTGGCACGAGAAGATGGTGCCAAAGCCGCCACGTAAGATTTTGGGGCTTTGACACCAGAAACCCTTTGGCTCTACATTTGGGAGGGAGTGTTTGGCACGAGAAAAAGTGATGCCAAAAGGGTATAATAGGCCCACAAATACCCCACTTTATAACTAAAAAAAAAAAAAAAAAAAAAAGAAAGGCTGGTTGGCGCTGGCTGTTGTGGTTGGCGCGAGACCCTTTGGCGCGAGCACCGGAGTGGTGCGCCACTGAAAGGGTGGCGCCAAAGAGCTACCAGCGCTCCCACCAGCTCGCACTCCCCCCACTCTAAGGAGCATGGCATAGCTACATCATACTAGCTAGGAATACTAACAAACACTCGGATCTGTTAATTGGTTTCATGTGTATAGTATGTCTACTAGTAATTGGTCATTGGGATGAGGTAACAAACCTATGACATATCACTTGGTTGAACCTTTTCGTAGGGATGAGCTAGGTTCTTCAATAGGTTACGGATGTGCGATTTACTTAACATTATGTTTATTGGTCAGGTTCTCGGTTATACACATTCACTACAAGAAAAAGGGAACACCCACAAAATTCTCCTAGGGAATCCGTTCGTAGGAAATTACCTACGGAATTTCTACAATTTTCCTAGGAATTATATGTACGACCATTAGTGATGGATTTCTTAGTGATTTCCTAGCAATTTGTGACGGAATATTTTCCCTAGCTAATCTGTCGAAATTTCCTTGCGTGTATTCAAACAACTTAATACTGAAAAAGACTTCTGTGTATTTTTAATACTGAAAAAGAACACAACTTGGAATGATATGAAAAGCTTACAGATAACTTAATTGATAAGTGTTGCCTTGCAGAAAATATTTGATCAATGGTTCTCAAGTGATGGAATTTATATGATAAGCCAACATTTTGCTCAATAAGTGTATTAAAAGACTTTTCTGCACTGATAATGGATTGTTAACAGGCATAGAACTCTCAAAAGCAATTAGGTTGGATTGAATTATCGATTCAAAGTCATGAATATAATATGTTGTAGTTTTCTTTTCTATCTTTTTGCTAGGACTTTAATTATAAATTGTTGTTCACAAGAGAGAAAAAAAACACAATAGCTATGAGATCCTTCACAAACACTAATAGTATTTCATGTGGTTGTTCATTGTTCTATAGATTAGACTCGAAGTTTTTTCAGTGAGGGTGTTCGTAATTCTCTGGAAATCTAGAGTACCTTTGAGAGTGTAAATAAAGATAAACTTAGTGTAAGAGACACTTTTTTATGAAAAATTTAGATGTTGAAATTAACAACATACTTCTTAAATTTTACACATTTAGAAAACCAACTTTAAATATTACTACCAATTCATTGAATCTTTCGAATTTAGGACAATGTAGATAATATGAACGTTTGAGTGGTAGTTGAAACTGAAGAATGACCAACACATCACTATCCTTTTTAATCTTATGTCGACTTAATTTGACTGATAACATGAAAAATCCAACCAATGAGTCTACATATTTCTATTAGAAACCCACACATACCATCAATCCATCGACACGAAAAAACCAACCAATCAGTTTTTATATATAATGTACAAACTCCACTAACTTTCACAAGATCTCAAACAAAATATCGGAGTTACACTTAAAATAAAAAATGTGAACCCATATCTATTGAGAGGGTGGTGGTCACACTGGTCACTGGATTCGGCTGTGGATGATGGTTGCATGTGGAGTTTAACCTGGCCCATATGAGCTTGAATTTTTATCTAACCCGAACCCATTTGTTGCAATTTTTTGTTTAAATATTTTATTGAGGTTTTATTTCAGTTTTGGTTTACCAAAGTCTTTTCGTTGAGATTTTGAAAAAGGTTATTATGATTATATATTCATTGAAAAAGGTTAAATTTTCTCAAGTTTACAATAACCTTTTTCAATGACCATATAATCATAATGACAAAAGTTATTTTGGAGCCTTATTTTTTGGGGAAAACTAAGGGACAAATCTCCACCCTTCATTTAGCTTTGATCTAAGGATGAGGATTAATCTAAGATTTAATTTGTCCAAACCTATTTTTATGTCTAATTACATAAAGTATTTTTTTTAATCGTTCATTTTACTTTCTTTTTTTTCACACAGTGAAATGTGTTTTCAGAATTATCTCTCTTCATTTACATTACCACCATGCCACCAGTCGCCATCACCACACCACCGGCCACCTGCGCATTTTCTTCAACTGACCACCACCGTCAGATCCATCCCTAATGAAGGCTTTTGCCCGTATAAAAATTAAGATCGTTCTCGTAGTCTAATCGAATTGATCTAGGTTCTATGTGCGACTCAGCTGTCTTTGGTGAAACAAAAATGTGTCGTTGTAGTATATGAAAATGTGCAAGACTTGTAAGTAAAATGACGTTAATTTAAATCTAACTCTAACTTAAAGTAAAAGCGCAAGTATTTAAAACGTGACGAGAAATTAAAAGGGCACTTAAAGTAAATGACGCGAAATTAAAACTATCTAAGGCAAACTTAAAACGCAACTAAAACTTAAACTAAGGCAAAGCTAAAATAAATCTAAGGCAAAATTAACTTAAAGTGCGACTAAAGAAAAGGCGGGAAAAACAAAGCTTAAAAATAAAAATCAAAGACAAAAACTAAAAAGAACCTGAATACAGCTCATTCAGAATAATCCTTCGTTCGGAACAATCACTCATCCGGAATGTCACCTTCGTTTGGAATGATTCTTCTTCGCTCGGAATATTACCAAAATCCTTGATCCGGAACAAATTATTCTGAATATGTCACTTATCAAAACAATCCTTCGTTCGGAACTTCTGCTGATTCAAACCCCCTTGGTTCAGAAGTTTCTGGTTAGCCCTTGGTTCGGAACTTCTTTATTCGGAACTCTTCCGAGTGAATCAAGAAGTCTTGATCCGGAACTTTTCCGAGTGAGCTTGTCTTGATTCGGAAGTTTTTGCTTGATCCGGAAGTTTTCTGTTCGGAACTTCTTTGGTGTTGACCCTTGATTCGGAACTTATTGATCCAGAAGATTGGTTCGGAATACTTCCGAATGAACAAGAAACCTTGACTCGGAAGTTCTTGGTTCGGAAGATGTTGATTCGGAACTCTTCCGAATGAGTTGGCTTGATTCGGAAGTTTCTGCTTAACCCTTGATCCAGAAGTCTTGATCCGGAACTTGTTGATCCGGAAGTCTTGATCCGGAACTTTCGTTCGGAAGTTTGGATGTTCCGAATGAAATAGCTTGGTTCGGAACTTCTGGGAAGAACCCCTTGATTCGGAACTTAGAATGTTCCGAATGAAGCACTTAACCTTGCGGTTCGGAAGTTTCCTGGGAATCACAGTAACAGAAACAAACACCCCCGAAGAACAGGGAAATACAGTAACACGAATCTAACCACAATTTAACCAAAATCAAACACAAGATTAAACCAAACTAATAACAAAACATCCAATAATCATAAACAAACTTTCCAAATCAATAAAACTAACAAAACTAACCACAATAATCAAAACCCACTTTGATCAAAATAAGAACATGAACATGAACATAAACATGGAAATCAAAGATTCAGAAAGGTAGATAGGAGATTAACAAGATAAAATAAAGATTGATAAGAATTAAATGGAAACTTACTTGAAATTAAAGGAATTTAAGGTGCAAGACAAGGTATTTAAATTTGACAAGTAATTAAATTGACATGAATTTAAAGGTGCAAGGTAAATAAATGGAAGAACTAATTGTCACTATTAGCCAACAAAGAAAAAGTGATTAACATCTAATCTATATATAGGGGAGGATTAGGAAGCTTCCTCCCCTCCTTCATTTTTTCTTAATTGCATCATTAGGCCCTTCCTTCTTAATCTCTTTGTTAATTGCATGCTTAGTCCTTTTTCCTTTAAATCTTCTTTAATCTTGGACTTATATGACTTTTGGCTCGGGATTTCTTTGAACTCGTCTTTTAATTCTTCAATAAAATAGACTTGAGTTCTTCGGCTTTAAGTAAACTTCCGTCTTTTGACTTTTCCTTCGATAAATCTTCAGAATTGGTCTTGGACTTCCGTTCTTTTTGCACTCTTGACTTCTTGACTTCGTCTTTCATCTTTTTCTTCAATAAAAGCCCGTGAATGCCCGTGTTTTCTCCACTTTTCACCTTTTCGTCCTAAATCACAATAAAAACACAAACCACGCATAATTCTGACATAAAGACATAAAATACACGTTTTGGCTCGGTTATTATTGTAATTAAGTGGTAAAAAGGATGGGTGTTTACACACCTATCAAATCCCCTACACTTGATCATTGCAATGTCCTCATGCAATGCATTAGTTACAAAGCACGTTTACATTTTTCATCATAATTAATCCACGTTGGCCTTTATTAACGAGATAGAAAATTATAAACATACAAAGTAAAGAAATCAAAATCATACATTGGGTTTTGGAAATGTTATGAATAATCATCATCCTCAAGTTTTCACTTTCTCCTAACCAAGCTTAAAAACGAGATCATTGTTATTATAAGTTAGCAAATTAACACGAACTCATGTGGGCCAATTATTCACTTAGACTCCCTTATTCCTAGGTGTATCTCTTATATTTTATTATTGTCTTGAATGATCACGAGGATGCATTGTTTGACTTATTTCGATAGTTATTTAGTCCGAAAATAAAGTGAATGATTTAATCAATAGTTAGCTAAAGGACAAAATCTTTTAAAACTGCTTCTCGGGACCTCATAAAGTTCATATCTTGGCATAACTCGCTTCGCGATTTGAGACCTTTCTCGGACCGATATTTGGCAGCGACTTCATACTTCAAACCTTGAGAGACGTTCATGAAATTATTGTCTTCTCTTCATAATGGAATTTCTTCACTTGAAGTTTTGAGAGATTCATACTTGGACCACGACTTCTTCATTTTTCTCCAATCATTATTTTGGACTTTGATATACAACGATCCGCCTCCTTTTATGACTTGGATCTATTTATCCTCATACCTTGCTAGGCTCTTTTCGGATACACTTCTCCATGACTTTTGGGGAGTTTTTGCTTTTCGTCGTGTGTCTCGATCCTTCATATTGATTTTCGATAAATGATTCTTCACATCACTTTGGATCTTTAGCAACAAAATATAGCCCTCATGCCTTGTTAGGGCCTTTTAGGACTCACCAATCTTCGCATCCCGCTTCAATGAGTTATGCCTTGGCTATGAACTCTAATCCATACCGAGCAACTTTTAAACGATCTTGGGCTAGAAGCTAAGTAACTTTTCAAATCATACAACCTTATTTATTGCAGATAAATATATTAGCAGGCGATAGGAGAATAGGCTCATAATTAACTCACATAAATTCACGAAAGAATACTGAACTTATAATTGGCTCTATCATCTCTCGTTCTCCACAGTTTAAAATCTCAAAGAATGAGACTCGTGGATGCTTAGCCTATTAAATCAAAGTTTTGGGTTTTCGAGTCGCCTTTAGGATTTTGCAAATTCTTAGACTTTTTCAAGTTTAGAAATCGCGTTTTAAAGTTCCCTTGATAAACGACTCTCTAGGATCAATTATAGGAACTTGCGAAAAGTTCTTGTTCTTAACCCGTGAGAGTTAAGACTTTCGCGTTTTATAGCTCCCTATATAAAAGCCTAGCAAAACTTGACCTAAACACGTTAAGGATACTAGCAAGAGTAAACTTAGATAAGTAAACTCGGGTTGAGTCAAAAGATTCACAACGTTTGAAAATTAAAACCACTTTATTAAAGATTTATTCTAGCAAAGGAAGAAAATAACTATACAAAGGGAAAAAACTAATAGGCCAAAATAGATCAAAAATTTTGAAAAATGTCGAAAATTTGATTTTCCGGTTAAAATGAGGACAAATACAAGGAAAAGACCACTTAACTTCGATAGAAGTCCCCCCTACACTTAACATAAACATTGTCCTCAATGTTTAAGCATGTGGGAGTAAACTCCCCTACACTTAGGACATTGTGCACTTTGTTTAAATCTCGCTAAGAAAGAGACAACTAAAGAGATTCCTATTTTAATATTTAGAAAATATAAAATAGTGAATCGAAAAGAGTTTAGGATAGAACCGGGAAGAAGTGAACATGGAATCACGGGTCGTCAAGAATCATCAAGAGTGGATCATTGAGCGCTCAAATCCCTGATTAAGAGAGGGGGGAGAGGAAATAGCAAACCAACGGGTCTCCCTACACTTAGGCTAAAGAAAGCTAAAAGATAGATGCATGGGTTGCCTCCCAAGAAGCGCTTGATTTTTGTTAACCGAGTCGTGAGCCTAACTCGACCTTGATCATCAACGGAAGAAGCATGAAACATATCCACCAGGATCAAAGACATAGTTTTCATCCATCAAATAGCACAAGCTTAAGGCGAACAAGGCAAGCCAAAGAAGAGTAGGCAAGGTTCCCTTAAGCAGCGATGGAGCACGGTGGAAGCAAGGGTGAAGTGGTGCAAGCAGATTTCCATAAGTTCCAAAGATATTTCCTTTTATTTCATCAGGTGGATACTGAGATGGCTGTAGAATATCAATACCAGGGTCGAACACCTTTTCCTTTAAGGGAAAATAGCACTCAGGCTCAGCAGAGTGTGAAGAAGATCCGCGAAGAAGCACAACCTCGTCCTCAGAAGGGGGACAAAGAGGTGTTAACTCATACGTGTTGCGGATATCGGTGTCGACCGGTTTCTTCTCCTTTGAAAGAATGTTCTTCAAATCCAAAGTAGGATCAAGACGATAATCTTCAAAATCATAAGGAGGAGCATCACTCTTATGAGGGAAGTAAGTATTGAGAAATGCAGAGAAGTCTTCCTCAAATGAGTAGTCGTCCAAAGTAGGATCGAGTGATGGCGGAGGATCTTCATGGTGTGAAAAATCGCTCGAAAGAGTATCAGCCTCATCGAAATCATCATACGTGGGCAGGTCGGGATACTCAGAAGTAAGGTCATCATAATCATCTGAATCTGAGCTAGAATCATCATCATCATAAGCAACAAAGACCGGTGGAGAATCATAAATGGGAGAAGCGTCCAAAGTGGAGAGAGAATCATCCATATCATCTTGAAAAAGTGGATTATCAATGGAAGACTCGAATAGAGGATTGTTGTAGACAACAAAATCATCAAGCACATTAATCATATTCACTAATTCACGGCCTCCAAATGTTTTGCCTGTAAGCTTTCCCATTTTAAAAACTTGTGCATCATCCCCGACTCTTAAGATTAACTCACCTTCGGCCACATCAACTAAAGCTTGTCCGGTTCTCAAGAATGGCCGACCAAGTATTAAAGGAATACGAGGGTCCATTTCATAATCAACAACGACAAAGTAGACCGAGAAAGTAAATGTGCCAACTTTTATGAACACGTCTTCGGCTATACCAACGGGGTAAGCGAGAGTGCGATTTGCAAGTTCGAGAGTCATCTTCGTTGGAGTGAGGTCGGGTAATGATAGTGTTTTCCAAACACTCAAAGGCATAAGATTAATACTGGCCCCGAGATCAGCAAGGGCAGTAAATTCTTCAGTTTTGTTGAAAACGCAAGGCAACACAAAACGATCGGGATCTCCAAGCTTTTCCGGAAGTTCTTTAAGAATAAATGCAGAGCAGTTTTCATTTAAGCGTGTGTTGGCGAGCTCAACCAACTTCTCCTTCTTGTTAAGCAATTCCTTAAATGCTTTGACAAATTTGGGCATGTGGACAAGTGCTTCAAGAAAGCTAATGTTGAAGTTCATTTGAGAGATCATCTTCACATAGCGTGTCACTTCAGAGTCATCCTTGGTTAGCAGCTTGGTCTTGCCTAAACGAGAAGGATAAGGGATATTGGGTTTGGGTGGTGAAGGTGCAGGTGTAGCAGGTAAAGGTTGAGATGTTGAAGGGTCCTTCATAGGTACATCGTCATGACGAGGCGGAGACGGTAATGATGCACTAATACTAGGTGTAGGAGGAGTAGGGATACATGGTGGTGGAGGGGGTGTAGATGATGGGGGCGGGATAGGTGGATCGACAATGGTAATTCCACTACGAGTAGTAATAGCACTCACATTTGCTCGCGGATTGGTGACGGTGTTTGAAGGTAGAGAACTCGAAGTAGAAGGTTGAGCTACGGGCAAGAAACTAGCGAGCATATTCTTCAAATCATTTGTTTGATTGCTGAAGGAGGATTGGATATTATCTCGAAGCTCGGATCTAATCTCATTTCCTTGTTTGGTAATATCTCCTTTAAGATTGATAATTTGGCTCTGCAGGTTCTTGATTTGCTCACCTTGGGTTCTCATGATGGCTTCAACATCGGGATTAATGGGTGGGGTTTGATGAGCGGGTGGGTGATAAGGATTAGAAGCTCTTGGTGGGATTTGGTTGCTTCTATTATAGTTGTTGGCGGGGTTTTGGTTTTGAGGAGAAAAACCGGGTGAAAGGTAATTGTTGGACCAGTAGCTCAGCAAATTTCTATCCCCTTGAGGTCGAGCTTGGTAATTTTCTGGTGAATAATTACCATAAGCTGCATACACATTTTCCGGATTTCCTTGTGTTGAAGGACAATCAGTGTAGGAGTGTGGACCGCCGCATGTTTCACAAGAAGGTGCAACCGCTTTAACTTGTTGTTGTTGTTGGTTTGAAACGAGAAGCGTGATACTTTTGCTCATTTCAGTCATCATGCGGGTGAGTTCGGTCATATCGGGGTTTGCTGAAGTGGAAGAGACATTGACTCTCGGGTTGTTCCTTGAAGAAGCGGAGGAATCCCAGTTTTTGTGGTGAGTAGTCATGTTCTCAATAAGCTCTCTACACTCCTCGGGTCTCCTTTTCATAAATGTGCCACCGACGGCTGCATTAATCGTATCACGATCACGAAAAGTCAAACCGTTGTAGAAAGTATCGATTAAAGTCACAGGGAGCATGTTGTGGTTTGGACAACGATCAATCAAGACATTATATCGTTCCCAAGCATCAAAAAGAGATTCATCGGGATCTTGCATGAAACCGCTGATTTGATTGCGAAGGCTCGTGACCATGGATGGTGAAAAGTAGCGCGACAAAAAGCGTAGAGTCATGTCATCCCAAGTGTGAATAGAATTCTTCGGGAGACGATCAAACCATTTCTCGGCATGATGTGATAAAGTATGTGGGAAGAGTTGTAGGCGAAGAACATCCATTATGGCACCAGGCAACTTCATGCTTTGGGTGATTGTAATGAACTTGTCGAGGTGTTTGTTGGCATCATCATCAGGCAATCCACGAAAAGGATTTGTTTGCACTTACTGAATCATGTGGTGCTTCAACGAAAACTCCGGAGCGTTGATTTGCATCGGCGCAATCGGTCCTCCTCGTCCAAACATGGTAGGTTGACAAAGCTCCTCCATTGTCCGAAGATCGGGCTGTGGAAGAACATTGTTGTTATTATTGAGGTGTGGTGGATTATTGTTGTTAACACCTGACATACTTAAATCTTCTTGAGTCTCGGGCTCTTGATAATTAGAAGATCTAGTACGCATACACCTGAAAATGCAAAAGAGAAAGAAACCAAACACAAAGAAAATATATATACACAATAAAGGTGAAATCTTTTTGGATTTTTGAAATTTTTAATTTTTTATGGATTTTTATCTTTTTTTTTTTTAATAATTTTTTAAGATTTTTTGAATTTTTTATGCAAGAAAAATAACGCTCACAAGTGAACGGATCCCAAAAAGCAACGCGTCTCTCACAGAAAACCGTTAATCTTTACGAAAAGAGCTGGCAGCGGCGCCATTTTAATGAAGGCTTTTGCCCGTATAAAAATTAAGATCGTTCTCGTAGTCTAATCGAATTGATCTAGGTTCTATGTGCGACTCAGCTGTCTTTGGTGAAACAAAAATGTGTCGTTGTAGTATATGAAAATGTGCAAGACTTGTAAGTAAAATGACGTTAATTTAAATCTAACTCTAACTTAAAGTAAAAGCGCAAGTATTTAAAACGTGACGAGAAATTAAAAGGGCACTTAAAGTAAATGACGCGAAATTAAAACTATCTAAGGAAAACTTAAAACGCAACTAAAACTTAAACTAAGGCAAAGCTAAAATAAATCTAAGGCAAAATTAACTTAAAGTGCGACTAAAGAAAAGGCGGGAAAAACAAAGCTTGAAAATAAAAATCAAAGACAAAAACTAAAAAGAACCTAAATACAGCTCATTCGGAATAATCCTTCGTTCGGAACAATCACTCATCCGGAATGTCACCTTCGTTTGGAATGATTCTTCTTCGCTCGGAATATTACCAAAATCCTTGATCCGGAACAAATTATTCTGAATATGTCACTTATCAAAACAATCCTTCGTTCGGAACTTCTGCTGATTCAAACCCCCTTGGTTCAGAAGTTTCTGGTTAGCCCTTGGTTCAGAACTTCTTTATTCGGAACTCTTCCGAGTGAATCAAGAAGTCTTGATCCGGAACTTTTCCGAGTGAGCTTGTCTTGATTCGGAAGTTTTTGCTTGATCCGGAAGTTTTCTGTTCGGAAATTCTTTGGTGTTGACCCTTGATTCGGAACTTATTGATCCGGAAGATTGGTTCGGAATACTTCCGAATGAACAAGAAAACTTGACTCGGAAGTTCTTGGTTCGGAAGATGTTGATTCGGAACTCTTCCGAATGAGTTGGCTTGATTCGGAAGTTTCTGCTTAACCCTTGATCCAGAAGTCTTGATCCGGAACTTGTTGATCCGGAAGTCTTGATCCGGAACTTTCGTTCGGAAGTTTGGATGTTCCGAATGAAATAGCTTGGTTCGGAACTTCTGGGAAGAACCCCTTGATTCGGAACTTAGAATGTTCCGAATGAAGCACTTAGCCTTGCTGGTTCGGAAGTTTCCTGGGAATCACAATAACAGAAACAAACACCCCCGAAGAACAGGGAAATACAGTAACACGAATCTAACCACAATTTAACCAAAATCAAACACAAGATTAAACCAAACTAATAACAAAACATCCAATAATCATAAACAAACTTTCCAAATCAATAAAACTAACAAAACTAACCACAATAATCAAAACCCACTTTGATCAAAATAAGAACATGAACATAAACATGGAAATCAAAGAATCAGAAAGGTAGATAGGAGATTAACAAGATAAAATAAAGATTGACAAGAATTAAATGGAAACTTACTTGAAATTAAAGGAATTTAAGGTGCAAGACAAGGTATTTAAATTTGACAAGTAATTAAATTGACATGAATTTAAAGGTGCAAGGTAAATAAATGGAAGAACTAATTGTCACTATTAGCCAACAAAGAAAAAATGATTAACATCTAATCTATATATAGGGGAGGATTAGGAAGCTTCCTCCCCTCCTTCATTTTCTCTTAATTGCATCATTAGGCCCTTCCTTCTTAATCTCTTTGTTAATTGCATGCTTAGTCCTTTTGCCTTTAAATCTTCTTTAATCTTGGACTTATATGACTTTTGGCTCAGGATTTCTTTGAACTCGTCTTTTAATTCTTCAATAAAATAGACTTGAGTTCTTCGGCTTTAAGTAAACTTCCGTCTTTTGACTTTTCCTTCGATAAATCTTCAAAATTGGTCTTGGACTTCCGTTCTTTTTGCACTCTTGACTTCTTGACTTCGTCTTTCATCTTTTTCTTCAATAAAAGCCCGTGAATGTCCGTGTTTTCTCCACTTTTCACCTTTTCGTCCTAAATCACAATAAAAACACAAACCACGCATAATTCCGACATAAAGACATAAAATACACGTTTTGGCTCGGTTATTATTGTAATTAAGTGGTAAAAAGGATGGGTGTTTACACACCTATCAATCCTGAAACCCTAACCACCACAATTACCTCTGTAGCAAACCCCTAAAAGTGATTGATTTTCTACTTGTTTTGTTCAAGATCTCTTGTTTGCTTCTCATAATCATCTATAATCATCATCGTCATCCTCATCTACTGTAAAACCCGCATGCTTTTACCATGAATAGTGCCCTTAAGATCGTACGTTCTAGATTAAAACTTACCTCATGTAGTATTGATCACATTCATGTGCTAATAATCAAGCAAGTGCATACGTGTATGACATGACAAGTATCGATTACGTACGAACTCATGATAAACAGTTAATAATATATCACGTGAACACAATTAAATCATGATCACCATTTAAAATACTAACTAAAATAATTACGTAAATACTTATAATATATTTACGAGCATTAAGTTTACGATAAACGACACGTTAGATTAAACGGAAACACTTTAAACACGAGCACGTTTAACCACGAACGAACACGAAACATCGGGACACGAGAAAGGTACGGGTACCCCATGTGGGGCCCCCATACCCACGACACACAACAAGTAATGGGCTTAGCCCATGGACTTTTACAAGTTAAGGGGGGTAAAGAGTAAAACATGTTTTCACTTTTCATTTTTCAAGAAATAAACAAAAACCCTAAAAGAGTTTTTCTCCTCTCCTTTTCTTCCTCTTTGTGCCGCCACATAAACACCACCATAGGGGGTGATTTGTTTGATTTTGATCTTGAAAACTATTGTATAATCAGTGTTTGTTCATCCATTTTCCAAGCTACATAGTGGTATACCTTTCTAACCCTTCTTTTTAATTCTTTTTAATTCTTTTAATCTTTGATTATTTTCATGAACATGTTATTATTTTTCTTATTAAAACAAGGTAATTATTCATTGATCTAACATGTTTTGGTATTAAATAAAATCAAGGAATGATTTAAAGGGGTGTTTGTTTCTAGCCGCCTAGCAAAACAAACCCGAGGGGGGGTTTGGTTTGCTATTGCCGCCACCACCAAGACCACTTTTGGTCTTGGTTGGCTCATGTGGGACCCACGGCAGCAAGGGGACACGTGTGCCCCGGGTTTGGCCCGGGGTACGGTGTCGAATTCATGCCCGATTCATGGTTCGTTGGTTAAAATCATGATCTATGTTACATGTAATTTTTATGAATTATGAACTTAAGATATAATTAATTAATAACATGAAATATTAATTAAATCATGACTTAGGTTATTTTAATTATTAGTTTAACATGACATTAATTTAACCTAAGTATTTTATGTTATAAGTTATAATTAATTAATTATTAAAACATGCCTATAATTAATTAATTTAGACATGACTTAGGTTATATTATTATTAATAATAATACACATTTTAACCTAAGTATTTTCATTTCATTTTAATTAAAACATGTTATACCTTAATTAAAATGCTTAACCTATAGTTTAATTAAAATACATGAAATAATAATTAAACTATATACTATATCATATGACTTAAGAAATAAGCTTATAACACTTAGACTTATATGCTAGCTTATGTAATCAGCTTAATTCTAATTATGGAAACTTCTATTTATAGAAACTTAATTAAATAAGGCAACTAATCTAATTATGGAAACCTTCTATATATGGAAATCAATCTATTTCAGGCAGCTAATCTAATCATGGAAACCTTCTATATATGGAAACTTATTTAATTAAGGCAGCTGATCTATTTTTGGAAACTTTCTATTTTTAGAAACTAATCTATTTTAAGCAGTAAATTCTATTTTAGGAAACTTTCTATTTTTGGAAACTTTCTATTTTTGGAAACTTTCTATTTTTGGAAACTTTCTATTTTTGGTAACTTTCTATTTTTGGAAACTTTCTATTTTTGGAAACTTTCTATTTTTGGAAACCTGCTATTTTTGGAAAGTTACTTATTATTACACAGTAAGTATAATAATACATGAAACACCAGTAATACTTAATCAGATTAATCAGAATACAAGATAAACACAGTTTAAGGCTTTAAACAGTGAACCATGACCTAAAACATACCAAATCAGCTATAATGAGACACAAACCCAGTACGTAATCAGTGAATCGATACTTATACACGTGTGTATTCATGTAGCGTTAGTGATCCAGAAGTAGGAGTCTTTCTTCCGTTCATTCACTGGACTTGAGGTACGGATTCCCGTCCTTTCAGTATGGACATTCCTTCCTTATTAGGATTTCCCCGTATGCAACCAACTGTTTTCCCCAGCATTTGTTTTATTGTTTTGAACTGCTTATGTTAATTTAGCATAAACTATAGCCATATACAAGCATGACCAGTTTCACCTAGTTATGGAGGTACCATAACCATAGCATTGGAGGCACCGATGTTATGACTTCCCCACGGCGGAGTGATTGCTCGTGGCGTCCCTTTCTGTTTTGGCCATATTATTATATCAGGTGGGGCGTATGGGTGCATCCTAGTTACATGTTTTATTCAGTTTATCATGGTGAATGTGGTGTGTGCCTTGCACCCTTCACAAGGAGTTGATCCCTCCTACCCAAACCAGTATATTGATTAGAGGCATCCCCTCTAATCAGCATGATGAGGTCACCCCTCCAAGTATTCATGCACGTGACCTTTTCATGACCTATATGGGCTATGGTATTTATATGTTAAAACAGTTTTCACAAGATAAGCATAAGGCTTTTCAAACTATAAAACCAGTTTTCTTGATACTTAACCAGTTTACTCAGTACTTAGTCTTCCGCTGTTATATGTTACATGCTTATCCTATATCATGCTTTATTGTACATCCGTGCACTGAGCGTCTTGCTCAGCCGTTTTCCTTTTCATGTTCCCAAAACGGCAGGTACTCAGGGACGCTCGTAGATCTCAAACGTAGGTGCATATGGACTGGAAGCTTTACTGTCTTTCTTTACTTTATGCATTTCCTTTACTTTGATACAGTTGCTATGGACATTGTTTCGTCCTTTCCTTTTACAGTATTTATGTTTGTGTGTGATGAGCTTTACTTTGGGATACCGATGTTTGATTCCGGTATTTCCCTTTTATGGTTGAATAATGCTTAGACATTTATCCTTGTATGCTTTGATGACACGCCATGATTATGCGTAATATTCCATTTCCAAAATGGGGTGTTACAATTATGGTATCAGAGCCAAGGCTTCGACCTGTAGGCTCTCAAATATGACCTGTGATTAGTGGGTAGTCACTACGGTCTTCCTAGAACTGACAGTTGTTTTCATGCATTCATCATTTTTAAGCATACATATACATGTCATTGTTACAGGGTTTTTGACTAAGTAATGGTTGGTACAGGACTGGCCCTATTTAGTCGCATGTGTTTTATCGAAACTTTTAGATTTGGGACCGACCCATAGGCGTCCCCTCGATATGTCTTTTATTTTGAGTGAACTGACCGAAGGCGTTCACTCTCGAGCATCAAAAGTTTTCATAAAACTGTATCATGCATTCATACAAAGATTTTCTTGCATAAAATTTTTTCTCGTGAAATTTTTGGCATAAATTTTTTTTATGTTGAACTGTTAATCATATGTTTTATGTTATACTGTCAGATGGTTCTCACACGCGAGCAAGAGCAGCTCAATGATGCAATTCAGGCTGCCATGCAAGCCTTACTTCCTCAACTGAGGAATGACATTCGTGCTGAAGTCCAAGCTGCCAATAATCAGCAGACGCAGAATCAGGCACCTCCTCCTCCTCCTCCCCCAGTGACTCTAGCGGTATGGTTGGAAAGATTTAACAAGCTCCGTCCTAGAGCTTTTGAAAAGACTGATAGCCCCAGCGATGCTGAAAGCTGGCTGACTCACATTGAGAAAATCTTCAATGCTATGGGATGTGACCCCGCCTTCAAGGCAAGATTGGCATGCTACAGGTTTGAAGGCGATGTACTCAACTGGTGGCTAGCTTTGACGCAGTCGGAAGGAGGTGATGAATGGGACGCTGGTTTGACATGGGCCCAATTCAAGGAGAGAGTGATGGAACAGTTCTTTCCTAAGGCAGAGCAGGACAAACTCAAGCGAGAATACCACGGGATACGTCAGAGACAGGGCGAGAATAGCAACGAATTCATGCAGCGCTTTCTTCGCCTAGCTGGTTTTCTAGGAGCAGCGACTGGTACTCCTGAGGAGCAGGCACACCATTTTAGGTGGGCACTTCGCACCTCGGTCGCGAATAATCTAGTATGTGCTACGTTCAATACAGTAGCACAAGTGGCCGACGCAGCAAGAAAGCTTGAGATGTTGCAGGAACGTGATGAGTTCGGGGAAGCTGAAAGACCCGACAAGAGGTAAAACATTTCATGTTCTAGCGTTAACCAGACCGCATCCTATCGTTATATGTTCTATAATCATCTCTTAAACTGTATCTTCCAGGCAGAAAACTGGGGACTGGTCTCAGCCGGCTACTCAGCAGCAGCCCAATCAGCCCAAAGGAAACGGTCACTCTAACGACCGTTCTGTTGTGGAAAGGCGCAACGGTAATGATAATTACCGTAACAATGCGGGACACTCCAACAACAGCAGGTCCTACTATTTATGCATCTTCTTATGATTTCATGTTATGTCTCTCATGCTGACACTATATTAATCTCTACCAGGAACCACGGTAACGGAAGGGACCAGAACCACAGGGGTTCTCAGCCCAACCGTTCAGCTAACACTGGTAAACATCTTATGACGCTTACGTCCTATGCTCGTGCATATACCTTATTCTTAACACGTATTGTCATCAGCAGGCCCTCAGCAAGCAAGGACTCCTGCTGGAGGATTCACTCATCCTCTTTGCAGCACCTGCCATCGCAGACACCCTGGCCCATGTCGTCGTGATTCAGACGCGTGCTACAAGTGCGGCCTCCCTGGCCATCGTATGAGAGATTGCCGTAAGGGTGAAATGGAGGGTACTTCGGGTCATGCTGATACTAAACCGCCTCCTACCACTGGGCGTGTCTACACGACATCGCGCGATCAGGCAAACAAATCTACAGGTACCATTACTGGAATTTTGTATATGTACGGCCAAGCTGCATGTGTTCTTTTCGACACGGGTGCCACTCATTCAGTTGTTTCCACTACTTATGCTAAGAACATCAGGACACTTCCCTTGCCATTAGAAAACAAGCTTACCATTTCCACGCCTCTGAGGGACTCTGTATTAATAACTCATGTATACAAGAGTCTTCCTCTAAAGTTTGACGATAAAGTTCGTGCAGTAGATGCACTTCCTCTAGACATGATTGAGTTCGATATGATTCTCGGCATGGATTGGCTATCCAAGCACCATGCTACCATAGACTGCCACTCTTATAGAGTGATCTTCGGCGACATTAATGCACCAGAGTACATCCATAACGGGTTCATACCCGGACGGTCTGTACAAGTCATATCTACCTTGCAAGCACGTGCATTACTGTCACATGGCTGCGAAGGTTATCTCGCTACGATTCATGACATGGATGCTGAATCCCCATCGATTCAGGATCAACCAGTAGTTTCGGAATTTCAAGACGTCTTCCCAGATGAACTTCCAGGCATACCACCTGCAAGAGAAGTGGAGTTCAACATCGACCTTGTTCCAGGAGCTGAGCCGATCTCTAAGGCTCCGTATCGTATGGCTCCCATAGAGTTAAAAGAACTGAAGGACCAACTGCAGGAACTTCTTGAACGAGGGTTCATTAGACCGAGCGCATCTCCATGGGGCGCACCGGTCTTGTTCGTTAAGAAGAAGGACGGCAGCATGCGACTTTGCATTGACTACCGTGAACTTAATAAGATTACCATCCGCAACAGATATCCACTGCCACGTATAGACGATCTGTTTGACCAACTTCAAGGAGCCAAACACTTCTCTAAGATCGATCTAAGGTCAGGCTACCATCAGCTAAGGGTTAACGAGCAGGATATTGCCAAGACTGCTTTTTGTACCCGCTATGGCCATTATGAGTTTGTGGTCATGCCATTCGGCCTGACTAACGCTCCAGCAGTATTCATGGATCTGATGAACAGAATCTTTCATGAATTCCTTGATAAATTTGTCATTGTATTCATCGATGACATCTTGATATTCTCAAAGTCCACGGAGGAACACGAAGATCATCTCCGTACTGTACTACAGATTCTTCGTCAGAAGCAGCTGTATGCGAAATTCTCCAAGTGTGAGTTCTGGTTAAACAAGGTGGCATTCTTAGGTCACATTGTATCAGCAGAAGGGATCACTATGGACCCAGCGAAGGTTGAGCTATCACTAAATGGCCAAGACCAACATCAGCGACAGAAGTCCGCAGCTTCTTAGGCTTAGCTGGATATTATCAAAGATTCGTGGAGAACTTTTCCCGCCTGGCATTGCCTCTCACCAAACTGATGCGAAAAGGAGAGAAATTCGTCTGGACGGAAGAACGAGAGAAGAGCTTCGAAGACCTAAAGCAGAAGTTAGTATCTGCACCTATTCTTACTCTCCCATCTGGTACAGGTGGATTTCAGATCTATAGCGATGCATCGGGGAAGGGACTGGGCTGTGTTCTCATGCAACATGGGAAAGTGATCGCGTATGCTTCACGGCAGCTTAAGCCCTATGAAGAAAACTACCCTACGCATGACCTGGAACTTGCTGCAGTGGTGTTCGCATTAAAGATATGGAGGCATTACTTATACGGGGAATCATGCGACATTTTCACGGATCACAAGAGCTTGAAGTATATCTTCACACAGCGAGAATTAAACATGAGACAAAGGAGATGGTTGGAACTGTTGAAGGATTAAGATATTAACCTACAGTATCATCCCGGGAAAGCTAATGTAGTAGCAGATGCACTCAGCAGAAAGTCCGGAATGATAAACGGCATTGAGATCAAGGAACAAAACATAAGAGACTTGGAGCGGCTTGACATCGAAATCATGGTACGTGGGCAGCACGGATACTGGGCGAATCTTAGAGTAGAACCTGAGTTACTGACTAGGATTAAGGAAGCGCAGAAGGATGATGGAGAGATTTGGGCGATAATTCAGAATTTGGAGAAGCAGACAGAATTCAGAATGGACGCAGACGGTATCGTTTGGCAGGGCACGAGACTTTGTGTTCCTGACAATCCAGAACTCCGGGAAGCATTGTTAGCTGAAGCTCACAGCTCCCCATTTTCTATACATCCTGGGTCGACAAAAATGTACCATGACATCAGACAGCACTTTTGGTGGAGTGGTATGAAACAGGATGTAGCCACGTATGTCTCCAAATGTCTTACCTGCCAGCAGGTTAAGATTGAACATCAGCGATCTGGCGGTCTTCTTCAACCGTTGGACATTCCAGAGTGGAAGTGAGACAAAATCACCATGGATTTTGTTACCGGTCTTCCGCCTACCAAGAAGAAGCACGATGCTATTTGGGTCATTGTTGATCGACTCACCAAATCAGCTCATTTCTTACCGATACGCAAGGAAGATCCGGTAAGTAAACTCGCAGATACTTACAGAAGGGAGATCATGAGACTCCACGGCACTCCCTCCAGCATCGTCTCAGACAGAGATCCTCGTTTCACGTCGCGATTCTGGAAAGGTCTGCAAAAAGCTTGTGGTACACAACTTAAGCTGAGCACAGCCTTTCATCCTCAAACGGACGGACAATCGGAGCGAACAATTCAGACATTGGAAGATATGTTAAGGTCGTGTGCGTTGGAATGGACAGGTGATTGGGACGATTACATCTGTTTAGTTGAGTTTGCATACAACAACAGCTGGCACGCAAGTATCAAATGTGCTCCTTTCGAAATGTTGTATGGCAGAAAGTGTCGCGCTCCAACTTGCTGGGATCAAGTGGGAGAGCGAACACTCGAAGGACCAGAGATTATAGAAATGACAAATGAGAAGATTGAGGTAGCTAAACAGAAGCTGCAGGAAGCGCGTTCACGTCAGAAGAGTTACGCCGATAAGCATCGTAGGGACATACATTTTAATGTGGGAGATCACGTCTTCCTCAAGGTTTCGCCGGCACGTGGTGTTAAACGCTTCGGGATCAAAGGAAAACTCAGTCCTCGGTTCATCGGACCATTTGATATCGTTGAACGAATCGGCGAAGTATCTTACCGATTGGCGTTACCTCCTCAGCTTTCGCACGTGCATAACGTGTTCCATGTGTCCTTACTCAGAGGGTACAATTATCATCCCCTTCACATGGTTCAGTATCCACTGGAACAGATACGTGAAGATCTCACGTTTATAGAAGAACCCGAACGAGTACTCGACAGGCAAGAACGAGTCATGAGAAGGAAGACGATTCCATTCGTCAAAATTCTTTGGAGGGACCATACCGAGCGGGAAGCCACTTGGGAAACAGAGGAGTCTATCCGGGCTTCTTACCCTCACTTCATATTTTGAGTTCGGGTATGTCACTTCTTTTCAGCTTACTTTATCTATAATTCGGGGACGAATTATTCTTTTTAGGGGGGAAGAATTGTAAAACCCGCATGCTTTTACCATGAATAGTGCCCTTAAGATCGTACGTTCTAGATTAAAACTTACCTCATGTAGTATTGATCACATTCATGTGCTAATAATCAAGCAAGTGCATACGTGTATGACATGACAAGTATCGATTACGTACGAACTCATGATAAACAGTTAATAATATATCACGTGAACACAATTAAATCATGATCACCATTTAAAATACTAACTAAAATAATTACGTAAATACTTATAATATATTTACGAGCGTTAAGTTTACGATAAACGACACGTTAGATTAAACGGAAACACTTTAAACACGAGCACGTTTAACCACGAACGAACACGAAACATCGGGACACGAGAAAGGTACGGGTACCCCATGTGGGGCCCCCATACCCACGGCACACAACAAGTAATGGGCTTAGCCCATGGACTTTTACAAGTTAAGGGGGGTAAAGAGTAAAACATGTTTTCACTTTTCATTTTTCAAGAAATAAACAAAAACCCTAAAAGAGTTTTTCTCCTCTCCTTTTCTTCCTCTTTGTGCCACCACATAAACACCACCATAGGGGGTGATTTGTTTGATTTTGATCTTGAAAACTATTGTATAATCAGTGTTTGTTCATCCCTTTTCCAAGCTACATAGTGGTATACCTTTCTAACCCTTCTTTTTAATTCTTTTTAATTCTTTTAATCTTTGATTATTTTCATGAACATGTTATTATTTTTCTTATTAAAACAAGGTAATTAATCATTGATCTAACATGTTTTGGTATTAAATAAAATCAAGGAATGATTTAAAGGGGTGTTTGTTTCTAGCCGCCTAGCAAAACAAACCCGAGGGGGGGTTTGGTTTGCTATTGCCGCCACCACCAAGACCACTTTTGGTCTTGGTTGGCTCATGTGGGACCCACGGCAGCAAGGGGACACGTGTGCCCCGGGTTTGGCCCGGGGTACGGTGTCGAATTCATGCCCGATTCATGGTTCGTTGGTTAAAATCATGATCTATGTTACATGTAATTTTTATGAATTATGAACTTAGGATATAATTAATTAATAACATGAAATATTAATTAAATCATGACTTAGGTTATTTTAATTATTAGTTTAACATGACATTAATTTAACCTAAGTATTTTATGTTATAAGTTATAATTAATTAATTATTAAAACATGCCTATAATTAATTAATTTAGACATGACTTAGGTTATATTATTATTAATAATAATACACATTTTAACCTAAGTATTTTCATTTCATTTTAATTAAAACATGTTATACCTTAATTAAAATGCTTAACCTATAGTTTAATTAAAATACATGAAATAATAATTAAACTATATACTATATCATATGACTTAAGAAATAAGCTTATAACACTTAGACTTATATGCTAGCTTATGTAATCAGCTTAATTCTAATTATGGAAACTTCTATTTATAGAAACTTAATTAAATAAGGCAACTAATCTAATTATGGAAACCTTCTATATATGGAAATCAATCTATTTCAGGCAGCTAATCTAATCATGGAAACCTTCTATATATGGAAACTTATTTAATTAAGGCAGCTGATCTATTTTTGGAAACTTTCTATTTTTAGAAACTAATCTATTTTAAGCAGTAAATTCTATTTTAGGAAACTTTCTATTTTTGGAAACTTTCTATTTTTGGAAACTTTCTATTTTTGGAAACTTTCTATTTTTGGTAACTTTCTATTATTGGAAACTTTCTATTTTTGGAAACTTTCTATTTTTGGAAACCTGCTATTTTTGGAAAGTTACTTATTATTACACAGTAAGTATAATAATACATGAAACACCAGTAATACTTAATCAGATTAATCAGAATACAAGATAAACACAGTTTAAGGCTTTAAACAGTGAACCATGACCTAAAACATACCAAATCAGCTATAATGAGACACAAACCCAGTACGTAATCAGTGAATCGATACTTATACACGTGTGTATTCATGTAGCGTTAGTGATCCAGAAGTAGGAGTCTTTCTTCCGTTCATTCACTGGACTTGAGGTACGGATTCCCGTCCTTTCAGTATGGACATTCCTTCCTTATTAGGATTTCCCCGTATGCAGCCAACTGTTTTCCCCAGCATTTGTTTTATTGTTTTGAACTGCTTATGTTAATTTAGCATAAACTATAGCCATATACAAGCATGACCAGTTTCACCTAGTTATGGAGGTACCATAACCATAGCATTGGAGGCACCGATGTTATGACTTCCCCACGGCGGAGTGATTGCTCGTGGCGTCCCTTTCAGTTTTGGCCATATTATTATATCAGGTGGGGCGTATGGGTGCATCCTAGTTACATGTTTTATTCAGTTTATCATGGTGAATGTGGTGTGTGCCTTGCACCCTTCACAAGGAGTTGATCCCTCCTACCCAAACCAGTATATTGATTAGAGGCATCCCCTCTAATCAGCATGATGAGGTCACCCCTCCAAGTATTCATGCACGTGACCTTTTCATGACCTATATGGGCTATGGTATTTATATGTTAAAACAGTTTTCACAAGATAAGCATAAGGCTTTTCAAACTATAAAACCAGTTTTCTTGATACTTAACCAGTTTACTCAGTACTTAGTCTTCCGCTGTTATATGTTACATGCTTATCCTATATCATGCTTTATTGTACATCCGTGCACTGAGCGTCTTGCTCAGCCGTTTTCCTTTTCATGTTCCCAAAACGGCAGGTACTCAGGGACGCTCGTAGATCTCAAACGTAGGTGCATATGGACTGGAAGCTTTACTGTCTTTCTTTACTTTATGCATTTCCTTTACTTTGATACAGTTGCTATGGACATTGTTTCGTCCTTTCCTTTTACAGTATTTATGTTTGTGTGTGATGAGCTTTACTTTGGGATACCGATGTTTGATTCCGGTATTTCCCTTTTATGGTTGAATAATGCTTAGACATTTATCCTTGTATGCTTTGATGACACGCCATGATTATGCGTAATATTCCATTTCCAAAATGGGGTGTTACATCTACCAAGTTCCTATGCCACGTCATCAAACCACTACAATCGTCCGACCAGATGGATAATAGAGATGTTGATGATGAAGTGTTGTTGATTGATCTTTTGTATCAGAAGGAGGAGGTAACTGACATGGTGTTTAATTGAATAATGAGGGATTTTGAGTGTTTTTCTTTCAGTTATGTTTATGAAGCACGTGAGTTATTGAGAAAAGTTGGTGAGGTAGACGGATGTTCACCGGATGTAGTGACGTTTTTGCAATGACAAGAGTCGCTACACGTTACTGTGTAATATCATAAGTGATATTTTATCACCGGTGATATTTTTATTGTTTTATCACTAGTGAAGTATCACTAGTAATAAACCAATGAAATATCACGTTACTGTGTAATATCATCAGTGATAATTTATCACCGGTGATATTTTTATTGTTTTATCACTAGTGAAGTATCACTAGTAATAAACCAATGATATTATCACGTTACTGTGTAATATCATCGGTGATATTTTATCACCGGTGATATTTTTATTGTTTTATCACTAGTAATAAACCAATGAAATATCACGTTACTATATCACCGTTGATATTTTTATTGTTTTATCACAATAAACCAACACGTTACTGTGTGTAGAAACTAGAAGGGGGGTTGAATAGTTTCTTATATTTACTTGTTAAATGATGGTTTTAAAAAAAATGTTTTTCTCAAAAACTTAGACTTGAGGAAATAAGTGAAATCTTCTTATGCACAATATGAAAAATGATAGTGTAACTTAAACTAATACTAACTAATATATATGCATAAAGAATAAAGAATGTAAAGAGTTAAAGGTAAAGAAAGATCAAACCAAACACCAAGGATTTATAGTGGTTCGGCAACGAAGCTCACTCCTCGTTCCTACTCCACTCCTCGAGTACTCCTTACTCGAGAGTTCACTACACAACAAGCTCCTTATGGTGGAGAAAACCGTACACGTCGCTTAACCAATTTCCGACCCTAAGCTAAAAGTCGAGCCCTAATCGTAGCTAGGACCAATCTACACAACTATACTTAGTACATACACAACTTCCAAATAGACACAACTACTTGGATCTTCACAACTATTACACAACAACAAATGTATAAGATTTGATCTTCAAAGGATCTTTGGTGGTGGACTCAACACTTCACAATGATAGTGTTCTTCTCTTTGCACTTGAATAGGAAGGGATAGATGAGATAGATTCAATTCTAAACAAGTAGCAATCAATCAAACAATGAAGGATTTGAGTGATTTAAGAAGTATGATTGAATCTGGAAATTTGTGTGCAAAAGAGGTGAATTGAAAATCTGAGAAAGGTCCACTATTTATAGGACAAAGGGCCAACGGCTATATCTGCCCGCGGTTCCTTATCTTAGCTCGCGGTACCTTATCGATAAGGAACCGCCTAGGAGCTAAGGAACCGCTGGGCTAGACTCCGCTCCCTTTTTGTCCTTTAGTGGTGGAGGTCATATCTGGTTATAAAAATATCCAGAAAGGATATTCCAAATCCAAAGGGAATATATCATTTTCAAATTTTCAAATATTTAATTTAATAAAACATTTTCTTAAAAAGAAAGTTTAATTAAAATTTGTCACACTTAATAAAAAGTGAGTTTTAAGAAAAGATTAAATCACTTGATCACTTGATTAAGGTTAGTACTTGTTTATCATACTTTAAGTGAAAATGGGTAAAATGAAAAAAATACTTGAACTCAAGAATTCGTTTTTCGTTGTTTTTGTAAATGCTTGTTTTTACATATTGTCGTAATCAAAACTAAGCGAGACCGAAAAATGCAAGTAATGTTTTTAGGCATTATTGCATTAACAATCTCCCCCTTTTTGATTCCGACAATATATAAACTCAATAATACAAAACACAAGATTTTCGAAGACGAGTTTATTCATTTCTCCCCCTTTGTCGAAGCAAAAAGGTTGCACAAGTCGGTGTTGAAGAGACGGACTTTGCAAAGACTCCCCTTGGTGCTTACTCCCCCCAGCTTGGGGCACCGAGGAATCGAGATATGGTGACAAGCTACATAGAAGGGTTAGTTGAACAAAAGAAACAACCAACAAGACATAGCTAAAGGTCACACTAGAAGAGAAGAAAACACAAAGACTAAGATCCAAGTGAAGTCATATAAAAATAACAAAAGAGTCATACAAAGATGTATGAAATAGTTTACAAGCCAAAAGCATAAATCTAATCCTAGTTATTCTAGAATTCTAAGATTTGCTTAAAAGAAAAAGGTGTCTTGAGGATAAGCAACCAATGCTTATATGAAAGACAAGGTAGTGGCGGAATGTGGTGGTGGTGGCTTGGTGGAGATCTCATAATCAAAGTGAAGAGGAGGCTTGATTAAGAGACTCTTGATGTAGCTCAACTCCTCATAGATGTGTGCCATAGCAAGATGTTGATATTGACAACAATGACAATATGTCCCATGGTGCATGGCATTATCATGAGAAGGAGGAAGAACACTAAAGGGTGGTGGTGGAAGAAAAGATGTTCCACAATCAACATTCTTGGTAGGAGAGATGTGATTAAGAGTATTCTTGGGTGAATTGGGATTGAAAGCAATTGGGGAAAATGGAGGAGAATCAAGGCTTTCATTAGGAGAGTAAGACATTTTGGGATGTGAAGTAAGGCAAAATGCTTATGGTTTAATAAAAAAGGCTCAAGGTATTTTTGGGGTGGTCAAAGGGTTGAAGCAAAGATTCTCAAAAATGTTGGAACAAATTTGGAATTTTAGAAATACCCAAAAAATAAGGAAGCACTGTCCGCGGTTCCTTATTGCTTCTGGCGGTTCCTTATTGATAAGGAACCGCGGTTCATATATGGAACCGCCTACAGTGGTTGAGTTTTGGTGGTGAAGGAAGATTTTTCAGCAAATCTTATTTTTCTAGTCTAACTTATCATAGGGATATGCTTGAGAGCAAAGATAGACAAAGAGAACACATACTAACTCACCAAATAGAGATTGACCAACATGCATGGATTTTAAAAATCGATGTAGGAGGTGTGTAAGACAAGACCTTAAGTCATGACACATTCTATCTTGTTCTTGCTTTGTTTGAGAGAAACATACATATGAATTATGTAAGCTCGAGATTAATAGCAAGAATCTATGAAATACGTTTTTAGATTGAATTAACAATGCCAAAACATTTCTCAACCATTTTTGAAAGAGACTTTGAGGATTTTGAAAAGGAGAAGAGAAGATTTTCAAGAAGAGTCTAGGAGACTCAAGGACTCAAAGTGATACAAGACTCAAAGGAAAGAAAAAGACTCAATAAAGGAAAACAATTAAGGAATATGTTCCATTAATCCTAGACCTAGACGCAAGTAATTAAAAGGTTCCCTCTTAAGTGGCTTAGTGAAGATGTCAGCTAAGTTATCCTCGGAGGGTACCTTCTCAATTGAAATGTTCCCCTTTTGAACATTATCCCTAAGAAAATGGTGACGAATTTCTATGCGCTTGGTTCGCGAATGTTGCACGGGATTCTTGCTAAGGTCTATAGCACCCTAATTGTCACACATGATGGGAACATCATCAAGACAAATCCCGTAATCAACAAGCGCTTGCTTCATCCATAGAGCTTGTTGGCATGCTTTTCCGGCACAAACACCACTAGTGCTTTTCCGGTCCACATAGTCTCCCGCATGATCCGAGTCCGCGTAGACAATGGTTTCTACGCTGGTCCCTTTAGGATACCATAATCCTAAATGTATAGTGCCTTTAATGTATCAGAAGATACGCTTAACCGCTTCAAGGTGAGAGGTTTTGGGAGCCTCTTGGAAGCGAGCACAAAGGCAAACACTAAATATGATATCCGGTCGACTTGCCGTTAGGTACAACAAACTACCAATCATACCTCTATATTTGGTGTTGTCTACCGACTCACAATCATCATCTACGGTGAGTTTAGTATCCGAGGCCATAGGGGTTTTCATTGGTCTAGATTCCTCTAATCCAAATTTTTTTAGCATTTCTTTAGCGTACTTACACTGACTAAAGAAAATACCATCGTCCATTTGTTTAATTTGGAGTCCTAAAAAGAAGTTAAGTTCTCCCATCATACTCATTTCGAACTCATCATGCATGATTTTGGCAAAGTCATCACACAATTCTTGACAAGTTGAGCCAAATATAATGTCATCAACATATATTTGCACGATTATGAGATGAGAACCTTTCTTCTTTGTAAAGAGAGTGTTGTATACCATTCCCATGGTATACTCATGTTTGACAAGAAACGCTTTAAGTCAATCATACCAAGCTTTGGGTGCTTGTTTAAGACCATAAAGTACCTTCTTAAGCTTGTAAACATGATCTGGTTTCTCAAAATCAATGAAGCCGGGAGGTTGAGCCACATATACCTCCTCATTGATCAAACCGTTAAGAAACGCACTCTTTACATCCATTTGTTGAAGCTTAATATCTAGGGCACAAGCGTAGGCTAAAAGGATTCTAATGGATTCTAATCTAGCTACCGGTGCATATGTATCGTCATAATCAATCCCTTCTTGTTGATTATAGCCTTGTGCTACAAGTCTAGCTTTGTTACGAGACACAACACCATTCTCATCTAACTTATTCCTATATACCCATTTGGTTCCTATAATGGTAGAACTTCTAGGTGGAGGAACAAGTTCCCAAACATCATTAGCAATGAATTGATTCAATTCTTCTTGCATTGCAATGACCCAACTCTCATCTGTCAAAGCTTCTTTAACATTCTTTGGTTCAATCAAGGAGACGAAACAAAAAAGTTACTTTGGTTTTGGACTTGAGATCTTAGGGTCCTTTGATTTAAGTCGCCAATGATATTATTGAGAGTATGATCCTTAGACTCCTTAATGTTTACTTCCTTTTCAACACTAAGGTCTTCAACTCCTATTTTTCTAACCTCTTTGGCTCTAACTACTTCTACTTCATCCAATTCATCATCAACCAATGGTGGTGTCTTGGTTAAAGGAGGGGTTTCATCAAAAGTCACGTTAAGTGATTCTTCAATTACGCCCGAGGTTCTATTAAGGACTATGTAGGCTTTGCTAGTTTGGGAATAACCTAAAAAGATACCTTCGTAAGACTTTGGATCAAACTTGGTAAGGTAGTCTTTGGTGTTGAGGATAAAGCACTTGCTTCCAAACACCCTAAAGTATTCCAATGAGGGTTTCTTACCTTTAAGAATCTCATAGGGGGTCTTTCCTTGGAAGGGTCGAATAAGAATTCGGTTGAGAATATAATTCGATGTGTCCATGGCATTGCACCAAAACTTTTGAGGCAAAGATTGCTCGTTTAACATCGTCCTACTCATCTCTTGGATGGTCCTATTCTTCCTTTCAACTACCCCATTTGATTGTGGAGTGCGAGGAGCCGAGAAGTTATGGGTAATACCATGAGCTTCACAAAAGGCACCAAATTGCACTTCATTATCAAATTCCCGACCATGATCCGTCCTAATAGAGACAATTGGATATCCTAGTTGATTTTGAATTCTTCGACTAAAGATTTCGAAATGATCAAAAGCTTCATTCTTAGATGCCAAAAATCTAGTCCAAGTGAATCTAGAGTAGTCATCAACTATAACTAAGGTATAAAGGTTACCTCCATAACTCCGTATGGCGGTAGGTCCAAAGAGATCCATATGTAGGAGTTGTAAGCACCGAGAGGTTGAAACCAAATTCTTGGCTTTGTAACTTGAGTGAACTTGCTTTCCAACTTTGCAAGCATCACAAAAGTGACTATCAAACTTCATCTTGGGGAGGTGTCTTACCAACTCCTTAGAGACTAAAGATTGAATTAGACGCATATTAGCATGACCTAATCTCCTATGCCAAAGAGTAGAACTATCATCTATAGTCGTAAGACATATGTTGTCTTTTGACTTCTTATTGACCTTAATGACATAAAGCCCATGCTTTCTAATACCTTTTCCAATGACCTTTCCATCTTTTACGAGTTCACTATCATTTTCCGAAAAGACGACCTTACACTTATTGTCACAAATTTGACCTATGCTTAAAAGGTTAAACCCTAAATTATCTACGTGCTCAACATTTTCAATAGTCATGGAGTCAAGAGAAACCGTACCTTTTCCAATGATATTACCACGTAGACTACTAGCGAATGTGACGTTACCTCCATCATATGCTTTGTACCTTGAGAACAAACTTCGATTACCCATCATGTGTTTAGAACAACCACTATCCTTAATCCACTCATCGGGTTCCAAATAAATTCCCAAGCATATCTAGGTAACAACAAACACGATCAAACATTTGGTCCCCAATATCTCATGGGTCCAAGGTTGTTAGTTCCAAACGTCCCTTGCATTTGGTTGGGATGCATGAATTGAGGAGGGTTTCCCCATGGGGAACAAAATGGAGGAGGATAAAAATTCATATTACCATTTTGTTGTTTATTATTTCTCCTAGGTGTATTTGATCTTGGTTTATAGTTATGGTCATTCCTTCTAGGTGTTGGAGTTTTACTTATAGGTCGTGAATTGTTTTGACTATCTCTTCTAGGTGTTGTCGTTCTACTTCTAGGCCTAGACTCATTCCGTACTCTTGGTGGAGTAGAAGATGGCCTTGATAAACTTCTATTTCCCATTAGAGGTTTCCTCAAAGGCTTATAGAACTTATCAACGACATTGTCGTCAAGTATAGGTAATTTCACTTTGTTAACAATAAGATGCTTAGGATGTTCACCTAAATTTGATTTTTCAGAAAGTTCAGGATTTTCATCAAAAACGTTTTCTGGCCGCGGTACCTTATCTATGGCGGCAGTTCCATATCGATAAGGAACCGCCCCATACAGTTTGGGACCGCGTACAGCAAATGGTTTTTCTGAAAATCGGACTTGTTTAGGTTCACTAGTTGATGCTTCTTCTGAGTTAAAACCTATACCAAGTCTTTCTTTAGAATGAATTTGTTTGTTTAACATATCTCAAGAGCACTAGTACTTTTCATGAACTTTTCCAATTTAATGGAGGTGCTCTTGAGATCTTCATTCTCTAACCTAAGTTTCTCACAACTTAATCAACCTATATCAACTTCTTTATTTTTCTCAAGCTTGCCTAATTTTTCCCTAAGTTCATTAATCTCATTTTCAAGCTTAGTTTTAGTTGATTTTAGTGTTTTGTTCTTTTCTATGAATTTAAGGCTAAGTTTGTGTAAATTGTCATATTGTCCTTCTAATTCAATATCATCTAAGGTGGAGCTATCATTGCTATAATATTCAGTTTCGGAATGTACCGATTTAGAAGTGTGAGCCATGAGACATTTCTCCTCTTTGGGGTTGTCATCAATATCTTCACCGCTATCGCTCCAAGAACCACTAACGAATGCCGTGTGATTCTTATCGCGTGAAGGCTTTGGACATTCATTAATGAAATGATTTGGATCACCACATCTAAAGCAATTCCTATCACCATTTTCCTTCTTGGCAAACCGATTCTTTAAGAATGATTTCTTGTCATTGTTAGGTTGCCTCACGTGTTGACCTCGTCTTTTGAAGAACCTCTTGAAATCTCTTACCGCCAATGCATACTCCTCGTCATCATTATCCGAGGAACTATCATGATCGCTTTGTGCCTTCTTGGCTTTGAGTGCAAGAGACTTTCTTTCACTCTTGGTCTTTAACAATTCCGAGTCCTTCAAAATTATCATCTCATGAACCTTCAAGTTGCCTATGAGTTCATCGAGTGATAAAGTTGAGAGATCTTTCGATTCTTCGATCGCCGTGACCTTTGCTCTCCACTTCGGATGTAAGGCCCTAAGAAACTTCCTAACATTGTTCTTGCTAGAAAAACCTTCATCAAGTGCTTTTAGACTAGTAATAATAGTGTTAAATCTAGCAAAAGCACTATCAATAGCTTCATCCTCTAAGATGACAAATTGTTCATATTGTTGGACAAGAAGATGGATTTTGCTTTCTTTGACTTGGCTATTACGTTGGTGGGTTACTAAAAGAGTGTTCCAAATATCTTTAGCGGTTTCACACATAAAAATCCTTTCATACTCTTTCTTAGGTAAAGCATTATAAATCACCATTTTAGCCTCATTATTTTTCGAAAGTTTCTTTTTAGTATCGTCATTAGCTTTGTCAAAAGTGACCAATTCCTTTGTTTTAGAAACTTCATTAAATTGATAAGGTAAAAAATCACCATTGGTAATAACATGCCAAAGATCTAAATCTTTTGATTTCACATAAGTCTCAAATCTATTTTTGCATAGATTGCCCTTCTAGGTACTTGTTGGAATGCATAGATCGATTCAAGTTTTAAAATACAATATACTTTAAAAAATACTTGAGCAACCCGCTCTGATACCAATTGCAGAAACTAGAAAGGGGGGGGGGGGGGGGTTGAATAGTTTCTTATATTTACTTGTTAAATGATGGTTTTCAAAAAAATCTTTTTCTCAAAAACTTAGACTTAAGGAAATAAGTGAAATCTTCTTATGCACAATATGAACAATGATAGTGTAACTTAAACTAATACTAACTAATATATATGCATAAAGAATAAAGAATGTAAAGAGTTAAGGGTAAAGAAAGATCAAACCAAACACCAAGGATTTATAGTGGTTCGGCAACGAAGCTCACTCCTCGTTCCTACTCCACTCCTCGAGTACTCCTTACTCGAGATTTTACTACACAACAAGCTCCTTATGGTGGAGAAAACCGTACACGTCGCTTAACCAATTTCCGACCCTAAGCTAAAAGTCGAGCCCCAATCGTAGCTAGGACCAATCTACACAACTATACTTAGTACATACACAACTTCCAAATAGACACAACTACTTGGATCTTCACAACTATTACACAACAACAAATGTATAAGATTTGATCTTCAAAGGATCTTTGGTGGTGGACTCAACACTTCACAATGATAGTGTTCTTCTCTTTGCACTTGAAGAGGAAGGGATGGATGAGATAGATTCACTTCTAAACAAGTAGTAATCAATCAAACAATCAAGGATTTGAGTGATTTAAGAAGTATGATTGAATCTGGAAATTTGTTTGCAAAAGAGGTGAATTGAAAATCTGAGAAAGGTCCACTATTTATAGGACAAAGGGCCAACGACTATATCTGCCCGTGGTTCCTTATCTTAGCCCGTGGTACCTTATCGATAAGGAACCGCCTAGGAGCTAAGGAACCGATGGGCTAGACTCTGCTCCCTTTTTGTCCTTTAGTGGTGGAGGTCATATCTGGTTATAAAATATCCAGAAAAGATATTCCAAATCCAAAGGGAATATGCCATAGTTAAATTTTCAAATATTTAATTTAATAAAACATTTTCTTAAAAAGAAAGTTTAATTAAAACTTGTCACACTTAATAAAAAGTGAGTTTTAAGAAAATATTAAATCACTTGATCACTTGATTAAGGTTAGTACTTGTTTATTCATACCTTAAGTGAAAATGGGTAAAATGAAAAAAATACTTGAACTCAAGAATTCGTTTTTCGTTGTTTTTGTAAATGCTTGTTTTTACATATTGTCGTAATCAACACTAAGCGAGACCGAAAAATGCAAGTAATGTTTTTAGGCATTATTGCATTAACACTGTGTAATATCACCGGTGATATTTTATCACTGGTGATATTTTATTGTTTTATCACTAGTGAAGTATCACTAGTAATAAACCAATGAAATATCACGTTACTGTGTAATATCACCGGTGATATTTTATCATCGGTGATATTTTTGTTGTTTTATCACTAGTATAAACCAATGGATTTGGACACACAGTTAATGTAAAAGCATAAGAAAAGCAATGTGAACGGGTGATATTTTATCATCGGTGATATTTTTGTTGTTTTATCACTATTGTGACCACCTACCTTCATCAGATTTCAAAGAACTTTCAACTTAAATTCCTCTTTTAGGCGTTTCATCAAACAGCTTATCATCACCCATCAACGTTATGAATCGGTTCGTTTTTAATCGATCTTTTTCAGGGATCGGTTGATTTAATGGTTATTTCTTCCATTTATGTGTTTATTTCGTGATTTGCAAGGTTAATTTGTGTAGATTTATGGATTTTTTTTGTTAGAGTTTGTTGTAGAGAGAGGGTTTGATGTAGAGAGAGAATTTCTATGAGATGTGTGTGTTTTTTTTACAGAAATGAAGGGTATTTGAGATTTACAACATATTTTTCGTTTTGGTCCCTCAGTCTTCTTTTTATAAATTGGCAATTTTAGTCCCTCCGTGTTTTTTATCATTTGATCTGGTCCCTCCTTATGGACGACCCAGATTGAGCCCTTGGATTTCACCAAAAAGAAGGTTGTTTAAGAACCGGACTCTAATCATAATAATCTTTTTTTTCAATGACTATATTTGGTAATATTCTAAGTTAATTATCTAAATTTGTAAATTTGAGAAAATACGTTGATGTTATATAAAAATAATCCTAGATAAAACATGGAGTTTAACAATAATACAAAAGACATAATTTAAACGTTTAATTGTTATTACAAACAAATTATACTTGTTTTGGGTAAACGTCTCGATAAATTTATTACTCCAAAAATACAATTAAATACAATGAATGAAGGAGAGCCCCACATCTCCGCATGTTAAATAGGCAACCTACTATCTTAAAGGAAGGTACACATGATGAATAGACTATAAATGACTCAATAATATCAAGTAACCTAATAGATTTTATCGCTTATAGATTTTATGTTATCAGGAATTTCATGTTCTTCATATACATCATTATCACATGGGTCGTGTTGGAAATACGTTTTCCCAAAGAAAGTCTCGGTCATATCATTATTAGCATATATCACGAGCTATAGACTATTTAGGACATTGTAACTTGGACTGACCTCCCTTAGGGGGAGATTGTTGGAAATACGTTTTTACGTATTTAGAAAGGATCGGTCACTCCAACGATATAAACGTAGTTTGGGCTCGTGATCCAATATGTAAACATGTTGTAAAACCCGCATGCTTTTACCATGAATAGTACCCTTTAGATCGTACGTACAAGATTAGAACTTTCTTTTTTTAGCATGTTTACGTTCACGTATAAGAATTTTAAGTATTACGTACGTGTTAGAACATGATAAGTATTTATTACGTATAAACACAATAATTATAATCACGAACATGCGATCATGAAATCATGAACGTAATTTAATCACGAGCTAATATTACTTACGTATATATATTTGTTACGAACACGAATAAATATATTAAGTCAAGATCAATAATTAATTAGAACACGTAAAACACGAGCACGATAAAACACGAGAACACACTATAATATTTAGACTCGAGAAAAGTACGGGTTACCCCATGTGGGGCCCCCTACCCGCGGCATACACAAAGACATGGGCCAAGCCCATGCAAATTTTACTAATTAGGAATAAGGGGTAAAACATGTTCATTATTTACAAAATATTGAAAATAACAAAAACCCTAATTCTTTCTTCTTGCTCCTTCTTGGCCGCCGGGTTTGATCACCAAAAAGGGGTGTTCGGTTTGATTTTGGTCTTGGAAATCTTGCAAGGATTCGTGTGTGTTCATCCTTATTTGATCCACGTATTCGGTATAGCTTTTTAACCTTTTCTTTTATGTTTGATTTAATGAATCACATAAAATCATGATGTTTTTTTAAAACTAATTAAAAACAATTATTAAAACATGTTAATGACCATGGGGTAAATAAAATCAATGGTTTAGGGGTGTTTGTGGTCTAGCCGACGCCTAACCGAGCCCCATAGGGGTCTCGGTTTGGCTTATTACCCACCACCGAGACCATATGGTCTCGGTATGGTGGTGATGATGTCACGGCAGCAGCAAGCAAGGGGGAACCCCGACCTTGGTTTGGGGTATGGTGTTAGTTAGGGGTCCGGTTCATGGTTTTTAGTCACGGGTCCGGTTCATAAATTATTTTTGTTAAAGGTTTATGATTTTTATGTTTTAGACTTAAATTAAATTAATAAAAACATGACATGATTAATTTAATGTACATGACTTAGGTTATAAATTTAATTATTAGATCATGAATTTTAACCTAAGTATTTATATTTTATTAGACTTTATAATTAATTAATTATTAAAACCATGACTATAATTAATTAATTAACATGACATAGGTTATATTATTAATAGTTAATAATACATGTTTTAACCTAAGTATTTTACCTTTATTTAATTAAAAACATGATATATTTGATTAAATACTTTTAACGTATAGTTTATTTAATTTACATGTAATAATTAATAAACTATACTTTATAACTACATGACTTAGAATAATAATCAGAAAACACTTAAGCTTATATAATTAGCTTATTTAACCAACTTATATCTATTTATAGAAACTTTCTATTTTTAGAAACTTATTTAAATAAGGCAGCTAATCTATTTATGGAAATTTTCTATTTTTAGAAACTTATCTATTTTAAGCAGTAATTCTATTTTTGGAAACTTTCTATTTTTGGAAACTTTCTATTCTTGGAAACTTTCTATTTTTGGAAACTTTCTATTTTTGGAAACTTTCTATTTTTGGAAACTTTCTATTTTTGGTAACTTTCTATTTTTGGAAACTTTCTATTTTAGGAAACCTGCTATTTTTAGAAAGTTACTTATTATTACACAGCAAGTATAATAATACATGAAATACAAGTAATACTTAATCAGAATAGACAAAATATAAGACAAACATGGTATAAAGCTTAAAACAGTAGAACATGACATGAGCATATAAAACAAGCTAAGACATGGTATAAAACAAGTTACGTATTTAGTAATCAGATACTTATACACGTATGTATTTATGTAGCATTAGTGATACCGAAGTAGGACTCTCTTCCGTTCGTCTTCTTCGTTCACTGGACATAAGGTACGGATTCCCGTCCTTTCAATATGGACATTCTTTCCTTATTAGAATTCCCCGTATGCAGCCAACTGTTTTCCCATAGTATAAGTTTATATGTTTGATTGCTTATGTTTAATTTAGAATACCTGAAGCCATATACATGCATGACCAGTTTCACCTAGTTATGGAGGTACCGTAACCATAACACTAGAGGCACTGGTGTTATGACTTCCCCACGGCGGAGTGATTGCTCGTGGCGTCCCTTTAGCTTTTGGCCATATTATTATATTTATCATGTGGGGCGTATGGGTGCATCCTAGTTACATGTTTTTCAGCAGATTACTCAGTGTGAATGTGGTGTGTGCCTTGCATCCTTCACAAGGAGCTGATCCCTCCTACCCAAAAACCAATATATTAAATTAGAGGCAGCCCCTCTAATTTACATGATGAGGTCACTCGTCCAAGTATTCATGCACGGTGGATTTTCATGACCTATATTGACTAATGGTAAAATATGTTAATCAATTTTTACAAGATAAACATAAGGCTTTTCAAAATATAAAACCAGTTTTATTAAGATTTAACCGGGTTATCCAGGACTTAGTTTCTTCCGCTGTTATATGCTTATATGTTTATATTATTCATGCTTCATTTGTACATCCGTGCACTGTGCGTATTGCTCAGCCGTTTTCCTTTTCATGTTCCCAAAACGGCAGGTACTCAGGGACGCTCGTAGACTTTAAGCGTACGTGCATATGGACTGGAAGCTTTCTAGCCTTTCTTTACTTTATGCATTATCTATACTTTGTACTCGTTCCATGGACATTTTTTAGTCCTTTCATTTATAGTACTTATGTTTGTGTGTGATGAGCTTTACTTTTGGACTACCGATGTTTGATTCCGGTATTTCCTTTTTATGGTCATTAATAAGTGTGAAAACACTTATCCTTTTACCACTTATTTCCAATAATAACAAGACCAAAACGTGTATTTTATGTCGTAAAATTCAGAATTATGCGTGGTTTATGTTTTTATTGTGTTTTAGGACCAAAAGATGAAAAAGGAAGAAAACACGGGCTTTCACGGGCTTTTATCGAAGAAAACGAGAAAAGACAAAGTCAAAAGATCAAGAGTGCAAAATGAACTGAAGTCCAAGACCTATTCTGAAGATTTATCGAAGAAAAAGTCTAAAGACAGAAGTTGAAGTCGAAGAACTCAAGTCTAATTATAGAAGAAAATTATGAGACGAGTTCAATATACATCGACTAATCCCGAGACGACGTCGAGAAAGACAAAGGATTTAATCGAGTCGAGCCGAGAAGAAAGAAAGAGGAAGCAACACATGCACCTCCCCATTTTCCTATAAATACCCTCCTAAACACATTAGGAGGGGAGTTAGCTAGTTTCATTTTTCAATTTTTCCTTTCTAGTTTTTAGAGAGAGAAAGTTTTAAACTTTCTCTCACTAAGTTTCACCTTTTCTTTATTTTTATCTTTCAAGTTTAAGCTTTTAATCATCCTTGTATTTGGATTTCATTAATCACAAGTTCAAGTTAATCTTTTTGTTCATTAATCTCTTTCTACCTTTCTTGACTTTGGTTTACCTTTGATCCGAAATATTAATGATCCGTAATTGATTTTGATGTTTAAGTGATTAAAAAGCTCATCTTTTTATTCCTACATAAGTTCTTATACGTTTGAGCTTTAAGCTGTGTGTGCTTATTGGCTTATTCGTATGTTTAGCTTATTTACTTTTAAGCTTTCTTAAAAGTTTTATCGTTTTAAAGTTCGTGTTATAAAGTTCACGTGTTTAGATTCTAAAAGTTGTCAAATTTGTGCTTAATTACTCTTGTCTAAAAGTTGGTAAGTGCTTATTGGTTTAACTGCTTATTCGTTGCATCTTAAGTTACTCTTTGTTTTCTATTGCGATCTTATGAGGGTTTTCCTTGGTTACGATCTCTGGATACGATCGCATTGACTGCGATCATTGTTCTTTCTTTGGCTACGATCCACACCACGATCACTCATTGCGATCTGTGGGTGCGATCGTGTTACGGTCTCTAGGTACGATCGCATTGATTGCGATCATTGTTGTCACGATCACAGGCCACGATCAAAGACCACGATCCACTTGTTGTGATCATGGTTGCGATCAGTGAGTGCGATCGAGTGCTATGATCGTAGGCTACGATCTAAGTACGATCCACCACTGCGATCCATCTTGCAATTTGAGTACGATCGCATTGCGATCTACTTTGGCTTTTGTTTCTATTTTTCTTAGTTTTTAAATTATACTTTTCCCACCTTTTTACTTAGTTTATTTTAAACAAGTTTTCAAGTTTTTAATCATTTACGTTTTAATTTCCAAAAATTGCACGCTTCCCGAAATCTCCATTTTTACCAAGTATTTTTCTAGTAATTTTTAGGTTAACCTTCAAAGCTTTAATTTAGTTTTTCTAGATTTGCTTTTAGCTTATTTTAATTACGTTTTGCACTTACCCTTTCTAATAGAATAGAAAATCAACTCCCCCTTTTAGTGACCATTACCGACTATTCCACCATTAACCGTGATCAATTCGATTGGATACCGAGAACGATATCGAGTACACACATGCTAAGCAAAAAGTCATGTATTAAATGGCGCCGCTGCCGGCTCTTTTCGTAAAGATTAACGGTTTTTAGTGAGAAATTGGATTTTGGGATCCGTTCTTTTAGGAATGTTATTTTCAAGCACAAAAATTTTCAAAAATCCTAAAAAATATAAAATTTTCAAAAAATCCAAAAACAATAAAAAAGATAAAAAATCAAAAATATTTTATTTCCTTTTAGTGTATGTGTACTCGATCTACGTCTTGTCCTGAGCCCGAGACTCTTAGAGACATAGATATGGCCGGTGTGCATAACAATAATAACAACCCACCCCACCCCAATTTGAATAACAATAACAACAACAACAATGTTCCCCCACCCGACCTACGCACAATGGAGGAGCTTTGTCAACCCACCATGAACGGACGCGGAGGACCGATTGCGCCGATGCAAATCACGGCTCCTGAATTTTCGTTGAAGCATCACATGATCCAGCAAGTTCAAAACGCTTGCCCATTTCGCGGATTACCGGATGATGATGCCAACAAACATCTCGACAAGTTCATCACCGTCACTCAAAGCATGAAACTACCCGGTGCTTCCATGGATTTTCTTCGCCTTCACCTCTTTCCACACACTTTATCCCACCATGCCAAAAAATGGTTTGATCGTCTTCCTAAAAATTCAGTTCAAACATGGAATGACATGACTCAAAAATTTTTGTCGCGCTACTTTCCACCATCCATGGTCACTAGTCTTCGTAACCAAATCAGTGGATTCACTCAAGAACCTGATGAGTCGCTTTTTGATGCTTGGGAACGCTATAATGTCTTGATCGACCGTTGTCCAAACCATAACATGCTCCATGTTACTTTGATTGATACTTTCTATAATGGTCTAACTTTTCGTGATCGTGATACGATTAATGCTGCCGTCGATGGTACATTCATGAAGAGAAGACCTGAGGAGTGTAGAGAGCTGATAGAGAACATGACCACTCACCACAAAAATTGGGATTCATCTGCATCTTCAAGGAATAACCAGAGGGCCAATGTTTCTTCTACATCATCCAACTCAGAGATAACCGAACTTACTCGCCAAATAGCTGAGATGAACAAAAACTTCTTAACCATGGCTACAAACCAATTTCAACAAGCTAAAGCTATAGCAACTTCTTGTGAGATTTGCGGGGTTCTCATTCATACACCGATTGTCCTTCTACTCTTGAAAATCCGGAAAATGTGTATGCCGCTAACGGTAACTTTTCTACAGGAGGCTACCAAACACGTCCTCAAGGAGACCGTAACTTTCTAAGTTATCGTTCCAACAACTGTCTATCTCCACCCGGTTTTTCTCCTCAAAACCAAAACCAAAACAATTTCAACCGCAACAATCAAAGCCAACCTCGAGCTACCAATCAATACCAATCCCAAAGAAACCCATATCCACCTCAAGGAAATAATTCAGCTTATCAAGCCCTACCTCTCAATCAACCCACGACATTGAACCAAGACCTGGAAGCTTACATGAGGACCAATAGAGAGATGGTGACGAATCTTCAAAGCCAATTCATTAACTTGAAGGGTAACATGGCAAAACAAGGGAACGATATTCGAGCCGAGCTAAGGAATGACATGGCGAAACAAGGGAATGCTCTTCAAGCTGACATGAGAAACTCTATGAGCAATCCGAATAACTTAAGGGATATGATGGCTAGTTTTTTCCCAAGTAATCAAGCCTCTGGTTCGGGTTCTCTTCCGAGTAACACCGTTGCTAATCCAAGAGGGGAGATGAAAGCAATCACCACCCGAAGTGGCAAAGATTTAAAGGAACTCGAGATTCCTACACCTACACCGGTGATTGTGAGAAAGGAAAACAAGTCCCCTTCTCCAATTCCTCCACCTTCTACTTCCACCCCTCCACCACCCAAGGATGTGAGTGAGAATTCCATTCCAAAGCCTTCATCTCAACCCAATATACCTTATCCCTCAGGGTTGAGGAAAGAGAAGTTGAAGAACAAGGATGATATTCAGGTTTCTAACTTTCTTAAAATGTTTAAACAATTGAATTTCAACATCTCCTTTGCCGAGGCTCTCGCTCACATGCCGAAGTATGCGAAAATGTTTAAAGATCTTCTCAGTGATAAGGACCAACTCCTTGATATCGCTCAGACCCAACTTAATGAGAATTGCTCTGCAGTGCTCTTAAGGAAATTACCAACCAAACTTGGTGATCCGGGTCGTTTTCTCATTCCTTGCAACTTCCCCGGGGTAGAAAATTGTATGGCCCTAGCCGATCTAGGTGCTAGTATAAACTTAATGCCATTAAGTGTTTGGAAACAATTATCTCTACCCGAGCTATTCCCCACACGAATGAATTTGGAATTAGCTAACCGTACGGTTGCTTATCCAGTGGGGATAGCCGAAGACGTCTTCGTTGGTGTCGACAAATTCACCTTTCTAACGGATTTTGTTATCGTTGACTACGAGATGGACCCCCGTGTTCCATTAATCGTTGGACGTCCATTCTTGATGACCGGTCGCACTCTCATTGATGTAGCCGCGGGCGAATTAATCATGAGAGTTGGTGACGATAAAATCGTCTTCAACATGGGAAAACTTTCTAAGCAACCTTCTGAAAACGAGAGTGTGAATTTCATTGACGTTCTTGATGAGGCTTGTGAAGAACATTTCAAAGACGCTTGTAAAAGTGGTTCTTCTTCTCCTCCCATTGTTGAGACCGTTGCCTCTATTGCTCCATCACTAACTCCATTTGGAGAAAGTGATTTCATCTTGAAAGAATTTGAAGCAACTTTGGGAGATGTGGACTTGCAATATGACGATTCTCCTTCCAATTGGGATGAAGACATTCGTACCATTGAGAAACTTCTCAATGAGGACCATATTTCTCCACCATCTCCTAAGGATATCTCTATCGATGATCCGAATTTGAAAACGCCTTCCATCGAAAATCCTCCGAATTTAGAGCTTAAGGATTTACCGTCTCATCTTGAATATGTGTTCCTTGACGACAACAACAAATCACCCGTCATCATCGCAAAGGACTTGAAAGAGGAAGAAAAATCTCGACTTATCGCCGTGCTGAAGAATCATAAGAAAGCGATTGCATGGAAAATCTCCGATATTCGTGGAATTGATCCTCACTTTTTCTCACATAAAATTCTCATGGAGGACGACTTTAAACCCACTATTCAAAGCCAAAGAAAGGTGAATCCTAAGATCCATGACGTTATCAAACAAGAAGTTATCAAACTTCTTGATTCGGGAATGATCTACCCTATCTCGGATTTACCATGGGTTAGTCCCGTCCATTGTGTGCCTAAGAAAGGCGGAATCACCGTTGTGCCCAATGAAAAGAACGAGTTGATTCCTACTCGTCTCGTTACAGGATGGAGAGTTTGTATAGACTATCGCAAACTCAATGATGCTACGAGAAAGGATCATTTTCCCCTTCCTTTTATGGACCAAATGCTTGAACGTCTAGCGGGTAATGACTATTACTGTTTTTTAGACGGTTTCTCCGGGTATTTTAAAATCCCCATCGATCCCAAAGACCAAGAGAAAACCACATTCACTTGTCCTTATGGAACATTTGCTTACAAACGAATGCCTTTCGGCTTATGCAATGCTCCTGGGACTTTCCAAAGGTGTATGATGGCTATCTTTCATGATATGGTTGAAGAAACTATGGAAGTCTTCATGGATGATTTCTCGGTCTATGGTGATTCTTTCTCTCATTGCCTTGTAAATTTGGAACGCATGCTTAAGCGGTGTGAAGACACTCGCCTTGTTCTAAATTGGGAAAAATGCCATTTCATGGTAAAAGAAGGCATTGTTCTTGGACACAAAATCTCCAAAGCCGGTCTTGAAGTCGATCGTGCTAAAGTCGATGTTATTGCTAAATTGCCTCAACCTTCAATCGTGAAGGGTGTGAGAAGTTTCCTTGGTCATGCGGGCTTCTATCGTCGATTCATTCAAGATTTTTCTAAAATCGCTCGCCCGATGACCCACCTCTTGGAAAAAGATACTCCTTTTATCTTTTCTAAAGAGTGTCTTAAATCCTTCAATCTTCTTAAGGACAAGCTAACTAAGGCTCCGGTCTTGGTTACCCCTAATTGGGAGCTACCTTTTGAATTGATATGTGATGCTAGCGATTTTGCTATTGGAGTAGTTTTGGGCCAAAGAGTGAACAAACACTTCCAACCAATCCATTATGCTAGCAAGACAATGACGGGGGCTCAATTGCATTTTACCACTACAGAAAAAGAGCTTTTAGTTGTAGTGTATGCTTTTGAGAAGTTCTGCCCCTATCTTGTCCTTTCCACCACAATCGTGTACACCGATCATTCCGCGTTAAAGTACTTGTTAACTAAACAAGATTCCAAGCCAAGACTTCTTCGTTGGGTTTTGCTCTTTAAGAATTTAAAATTGAAATTCGTGACAAGAAGGGATCTGAAAACCTAGCCGCGGATCATCTAAGTAGACTTGAGGATCCTTATCAAGGGGATCATCCGAATCAAGAGATCAATGACTCTTTTCCCCTTGAGGCCTTAATGTCTATCAATTCCAATCTTGATGACACCCCATGGTTTGCGGACATTTCAAACTATTTAGCGGGTGGTATTCTCATCGAAGGGTTAACATCCCAACAAAAGAAGAAGTTCTCTAAGGATGTTAAGACTTACTTTTGGGATGACCCTTATCTCTTAAAACAATGTGCTGATCTGATTATTCGTCGATTTGTTGATGGACCCGCAACTTTAGACATTCTTGAAGCTTGCCATAAAGGACCCACCGGTGGTCACTTTGGTCCCAACTACACCGCGAAGAAAGTGTTTGACTCGGGATTCTATTGGCCCACCATTTATCGTGACGCTCACGAGATGGTTAAAAATTATGATGCTTGCCAACGCCAAGGCAAGATCACACATAAAGATGAGATGCCTCAAAATTTCATACAAGAATGTGAAATCTTTGATTTATGGGGTATCGACTTTATGGGGCCATTTCCATCATCTAAAGGAAACAAGTACATCCTCGTAGCCGTTTACTACGTCTCTAAATGGGTTGAAGCTAAGGATCTCCCTACAAATGATGCGAGGGTGGTTGTGAACTTTCTGAAGCAACTTTTTGCTCGATTCGGTGTTCCTCGTGCTATCATCAGTGACCGCGGGACTCATTTTTGCAATGATCAATTTTCTCGAGTCATGGCTAAGTACGGTGTCAATCACCGTCATTCCACCGCTTATCATCCTCAAACAAATGGTCAAGCCAAGATTTCTAACCGTGGATTGAAGCGAATTCTTGAGCGTACTGTGGGAGAGCATCGTGCCTCGTGAGCCGATAAGTTAGATGATGCTTTGTGGGCTTTCCGTACCGCATATAGGACCCCGATTGGTTGTACACCTTATCGTCTTGTGTACGGAAAAGCATGCCACCTCCCTATTGAGCTGGAACATAAGGCATACTGGGCCTTGAAGTGGGCTAACTTCGACATCAACAAAGCCGGCGATCTTCGGAAGATTCAACTCAACAAGCTCAACGGACTAAGGAATGAAGCTTATGAGAACTCATTGATCTACAAGGAGAAGACCAAGATCATCCATGATTCAAGGATTAAGAACCAAGATTTCCATGTTGGTGATCAAGTCTTACTCTTTAACTCTCGGTTGAAGATCTTCTCGGGCAAGTTGAAGAGCCGCTGGTCTGGTCCATTCACCGTCGCCAAAGCCTTCCCCTATGGAACCATTGAGCTTTCTAAGCCAAATGGGCCCAACTTTAAGGTGAATGGCCAGCGCGTGAAGTTGTACTTTGGTGAGGACATCTCTCATGAGATGATTCCATCCCTCACCACGTTCCCCTTGAACTAGTTCTGGGTCGAGTCAGGCTCGTGACTCGGTTATTAAAAACAAGCGCTTCTCGGGAGGCAACCTGTTGATCTATCCTTTACCGTTTTCACAATAAGTGTAGGGGGAGCCCCGTATGTGTTTGTTGTCTTGTTTCTTCTTATATGCAGGGATTAAAGCTTCAAAGATCCATTCTCGATGACGTTTGACGAACCGTGATCCCGTGTACCCGTCTTCCCGGTTCTATCCTAAACTCTCGTGATTCAATATTTCATATCTTATATGTTCACATTGAAATCACTATAGTTGTCCTTTCCTTAGCAAGATTTAAACAAAGTGCACAATGTCGTAAGTGTAAGGGAGTTTACTCCCACATGCTTAAACATTGAGGACAATGTTTATATCAAGTGCAGGGGGACTTCTATCGAAGTAAGTGGTCTTTTTCATGAATTTTCCCTCATTTTAACCAGAAAACTTGATTTTTCGATATTTTTCAAAATTTTTAATCTATTTCGGCCTTGTAGTTTTCCTTTGTTATCGTTATTTACTTTCTTTGCTAGAATAAATTTTCAATAAAGTGGTTTTAAATTTTTCAAAGTCATGAATATTTTGACTCAACCCGAGTTTACTTATCTAAGTTTACTCTAGCTAGTATCCTTAACGTGTTTAAGTCAAGTTTTACTAGGCTTTTATATAGGTAACTTTAAAACGCGAAAGTCTTAACTCTCACGGATTAAGAAAAAGAATTTTTCGCAAGTTCCTATAATTGATCCTAGAGAGTCGTTTATCAAGGGAACTTTAAAATGCGAATTCTAAACTTGAGAAAGTCTAAGAGTTTGCAAGATCCTATAGATGACTTGAAAACTCAAAACTTTGATTTAATTGGCTAAGCATCCATGAGTCTCATTCCTTGAGATTTTAAATTGTGGAGAACGAGAGATGATAGAGTCAATTTATAAGTTTGGTATTCTTTCGTGAATTTATGTGAGTTGATTATAAGCTTTTTCTCCCATCGCTTGTTAATAAATTTATCTGCAATAAATAAGGTTGTACGATTTGAAAAGTTACTTAGCTTCTAGCACAAGATCGTTTAAAAGTTGCTCGATATTAATTAGAGTTCATAGCCAAGGCATAACTTACTGAAGCGGGATGCGAAGATTGGCGAGTCCGAAAAGGCCCTAACAAGGCATGAGGGCTACATTTTGTTGCTAAAGATCCAAAAGTGATGTGAAGAATCATTTATCAAAAATCAATATGAAGTATCGAGACACACGACGAAAAGCAAATACTCCCCTAAAGATCATGGAGAAGTCTATCCAAAAAGGCCCTAACAAGGTATGAGGATAAATAGATCCAAGTCCTAAAAGGAGGCGGATCGTTGTATATCAAAGTCCAAAATAAAGATTGAGAAAAATGAAGAAGTCGTGGTCCAAAGATGAAGAATCTCTCAAAACTTCAAGTGAAGAAATTCCTATTATGAAGAGAAGACCATAATTTCAAGAAACGTCTCTCAAAGATTTGAAGTATGAAGTCGCTGCCAAATATCGGCCCGAGAAAGGTCTCAAATCGTGAAGCGAGTTATGCCAAGATATGAACTTTATGAGGTCCCGAGAAGCAGTTTTAAAAGAGTTTGTCCTTTAGCTAACTATTGACTAAATCGTCCCACTTTATTTTCAGCCTAAATAACTATCGAAATAAGTCAAACAATGCATCCTCGTGATCATTCAAGACCAAATTAAAATATAAGAGATACCCCTAGGAATAAGGGAGTCTAAGTAAATAATTGGGCCACATGAGTTCGTGTTAGTTTGCTAACTTATAATAACAATGATCTCGTTTTTAAGCTTGGTATGGGGAACGTGAAACTTGAGGATGATAAACATTCATGAGAACCAAAACCTCAATGTAAGTCTTTGATTTCTTTACTTGTTTATATCTTTTTGTTTTCCTTAATGATTAGTATTTAATAAAGGCCAAGGTGGGTTATTTTTGATGGAAAATGTAAACCGTGCTTTAAAATTAATGCATTGTACGAGGGCATTGCAATGGTCAAGTGTAGGGGATTTAATAAGTGTGAAAACACTTATCCTTTTACCACTTATTTCCAATAATAACAAGACCAAAACGTGTATTTTATGTCGTAAAAGTCGGAATTATACGTGGTTTGTGTTATTATTGTGTTTTAGAACCATAAGATGGAAAAGGAAGAAAACACGGGCTTTCACGGGCTTTTATCGAAGAAAACGAGAAAAGACGAAGTCAAAAGAGCAAGAGTTTTAAATGAACGGAAGTACCAGGCCTATTCTGAAGATTTATCGAAGAAAAAGTCTAAAGATAGAAGTTTAATAAAGTCGAAGAACTCAAGTCTAATTATAGAAGAAAATTATGAGACGAGTTCAATATACATTGACTAATCCCGAGACGACGTCGAGAAAGACAAAGGATTTAATCGAGTCGAGCCGAGAAGAAAGAAAGAGGAAGCAACACATGCACCTCCCTATTTTCTATAAATACCCTCCTAAACACATTAGGAGGGGAGTTAGCTAGTTTCATTTTTCAATTTTTCCTTTCTAGTTTTTAGAGAGAGAAAGTTTTAAACTTTCACTCACTAAGTTTCACCTTTTCTTTATTTTTATCTTTCAAGTTTAAGCTTTTAATCATCTTTGTATTTGGATTTCATTAATCACAAGTTCAAGTTAAGCTTTTTGTTCATTAATCTCTTTCTACCTTTCTTGACTTTGGTTTACCTTTGATCCGAAATATTAATGATTCGTAATTGATTTTGATGTTTAAGTGATTAAAAAGCTCATCTTTTTATTCCTACATAAGTTCTTATACGTTTGAGCTTTAAGCTGTGTGTGCTTATTGGCTTATTCGTATGTTTAGCTTATTTACTTTTAAGCTTTCTTAAAAGTTTTATCGTTTTAAAGTTCGTGTTATAAAGTTCACGTGTTTAGATTCCAAAAGTTGTCAAATTTGTGCTTAATTACTCTTGTCTAAAAGTTGGTAAGTGCTTATTGGTTTAACTGCTTATTCGTTGCAGCTTAAGTTACTCTTTGTTTTTTATTGCGATCTTATGAGGGTTTTCCTTGGTTACGATCTCTGGATACGATCGCATTGACTGTGATCATTGTTCTTTCTTTGGCTACGATCCACACCACGATCACTCATTGCGATCTGTGGGTGCGATCGTGTTACGATTTATGGGTACGAACGCATTGATTGCGATCATTGTTGTCACGATCACAGGCCACGATCAAAGACCACGATCCACTTGTTTTGATCGTGGTTGCGATCAGTGAGTGCGATCGAGTGCTACGATCGTAGGCTACGATCTGAGTACGATCCACCACTGCGATCCATCTTGTAATTTGAGTACGATCGCATTGCGATCTACTTTGTCTTTTGTTTCTATTTTTCTTAGTTTTTAAATTATACTTTTCCCACCTTTTTACTTAGTTTATTTTAAACAAGTTTTCAAGTTTTTAATCATTTACGTTTTAATTTCCAAAAATTGCACGCTTCCCGAAATCTCCATTTTTACCAAGTATTTTTCTAGTAATTTTTAGGTTAACCTTCAAAGCTTTAATTTAGTTTTTCTAGATTTGCTTTTAGCTTAATTTAATTACGTTTTGCACTTACCCTTTCTAATAGAATAGAAAATCAACTCCCCCTTTTAGTGACCATTACCGACTATTCAACCATTAACCGTGATCAATTCGATTAGATACCGAGAACGATATCGAGTACACACATGCTAAGCAAAAATTCATGTATTAGTCATGTAATGTTTTAGACATTTATCCTTGTATGCTTTTATGACACGCCATAATTACGCGTGACATTCCATTTATCAAAATGGGGTGTTACAATTATGGTATCAGAGCAAAGGCTTCGACCTGTAGGCTCTCAAAACATGACATGTGATTAGTGGGTAGTCACTGTGATCTTCCTAGAACTGACAGTCGGTTTTCATGCATTCATCATTTTCATGCATACATATATATGTCATTGTCGCAGGTTTATGACTAAGTAATGGTTGGTACAGGACTGGCCCTATTTAGTCGCATGTGTTTTATCGGAACTTTTAAATTTGGGACCGACCCATAGGCGTCCCCTCGCCATGTCTTTTATTTTGGGTGAACTGACCATAGGCGTTCACTCTCGAGCATACAAAAGTTTTCATAAAACTGCACCATGCATTCATGTACAAATTTTATTGCATAAAATTTTTCTCTTGATTTATTGGTATAAATTTTTTCATGTATATATTTTATGTTTGATCAGTTTAATCATGTGTTTTATGTTTTACTGTCAGATGGTTCTCACACGCGAGCAGGAACAACTCAATGCAGCAATCCAAGCTGCAATGCAAGCTTTGCTTCCTCAACTGAGGAATGACATCAGGGCTGAGGTTCAGGCTGCCAACAATCAGCCGCAAAACCAAGCACCTCCTGCTCCTCCTCCTCCAGTGACATTGGCAATATGGCTGGAGAGATTCAACAAGCTCTGTCCTCGAGCTTTCGAGAGAACAGATAGCCCCAGTGAAGTTGAAAGCTGGTTGGCTCACATCAAGAAGATCTTTGATGCTATGGGTTGTGACCCCGTGTTCAAGGCGAGGTTGGCATGTTACCGGTTCGAAGGTGATGTGTTAAATTGGTGGTTAGCATTGAAGCAGTCTGAGGGAGGTGATAATTGGGTGGCTGGTTTGACATGGGCTCAGTTCAGAGATAGGGTGATGGAGCAGTTTTTTCCCAAGGCTGAGCAAGACAAGCTTAAGAGGGAGTACCATGGGATCCGACAGAGACCTGGTGAGAATAGCAACGAGTTCATGCAGCGCTTTCTTCGCTTAGCTAGTTTCCTTGGTGCAGCGGCAGGTACTCCGGAAGAGCAGGCACACCACTTTAGGTGGTCTCTTCGCACATCGGTCGCAAACAATCTGGTGTGTGCTACGTTCAACACGGTAGCACAAGTGGCCGATACGGCACGTAAGCTGGAGATGCTGCATGAGAGAGATGAGTTCGGGGAAACAGAGAACCCCGATAAGAGGTAAACATTCGTATTCAAGCGGTGACCAATCCACATTCTTTCTATATATGTCAATTATTCATCTCTTTAAATTGTATCTTCCAGGCAGAAAACTGGGGACCGGTCTCAGTCGGCTACTCAGCAGCAACCTAATCAACCCAAGGGAAACGGTCAGACTAACGACCGTTCTGCTACGGATAGGCGTGGCGGTAATGATAATTACCGTAACAACGCTGGACACTCCAACGGCAGCAGGTCCTAATACTTACGCATTTTCTTATGATTTCATGTTATAACTCATAATTCTGACACTTTAGCAAATCTTCTACCAGGAACCATGGAAACGGTAGTGACTAGCACCAGAGAGGTTCACAGCCTAGCCGTCCAGCTATCACTGGTATTAAATCTTACGATTATCCGCATTGTCCTTTGTACCCTATTATCATGTCTCTTGTAAAATGTTTTATCAGGTCCTCAGTCAGCCAGAGCACCTGCTGGAGGATATACTCATCCTCTTTGCTCTACTTGCTACCGTAGGCACCCAGGGCCATGTCGTCGCGACACCAACGCATGCTTCAAGTGTGGTCTTCCTGGCCATCGCATGAAGGACTGCCGTAAGGGCGAGATGGAGGGCACATCGGGACATGCTGATACCAAGCCGCCTCCTACCACTGGACGCGTCTACACGAGATCTCGAGATCAGGCCGACAAGTCTACATGTACCATCACTAGAATCTTGTATTTGTATGGTCAAGCTGTGTGTGTTCTTTTTGATACGGGTGCTACTCACTCGGTCATTTCTACTGCTTATGCCAAGAACATTAGGATGCTCCCCATGCCACTAGATAATAGACTTCAGTATTTCTACGCCTTTGAGGGACTCTGTATTAATCACCCATGTATACAAGAGTCTTCCCCTAGAGTTTGATGATAAGGTTTGTCCTGTTGACGCACTTTCGCTGGACATGAATGAATTTGACATGATTTTGGGCATGGATTGGCTATCCAAGCATCATGCTACCATAGACTGCCATTCATATCGAGTCATCTTCGATGATGTTAATGCACCAGAGTACATTCACAACAGGTTCGTACCTGGAAGGTCTGTACAAATCATATCTACCCTGCAAGCACGTGCACTACTGTCACATGGCTGCGAGGGTTATCTAGCTACGGTTCATGACATGGATGTTGAATCCCCATCAATTCAGGATCAGCCGATAGTGTCAGAATTCCAAGATGTGTTTCAGAAGAACTTTCGGGCATACCACCTGCACGTGAAGTGGAATTCAACATCGAGCTCGTCCCAGGAGCTGAGCCGATTTCCAAGGCTCCTTATCGCATGGCTCCCATAGAGTTAAAGGAACTGAAGGATCAACTGCAAGAACTTCTAGAACGAGGTTTCATTCGATCGAGCGCATCTCCATGGGGTGCACCGGTCTTATTTGTTAAGAAGAAGGACGGCAGTATGCGTCTTTGCATAGACTATCGCGAGCTCAACAAGATTACTATCAGGAATAGGTATCCACTGCCACGTATAGATGATCTGTTTGACCAACTCCAAGGGGCCAAACACTTCTCAAAGATTGATCTTAGGTCAGACTATCATCAACTACGGGTTAAGGAGCAGGACATCGCCAAGACTGATTTCCGTACCCGCTATGGCGACTACGAATTTGTAGTCATGCCATTTGGCCTGACCAATGCTCCAGCAGTGTTCATGGATTTGATGAACAGAATCTTCCATGAATTTCTGGACAATTTTGTCATTTTCTTCAACGATGACATCCTGATTTTCTCAAAGTCCAAGGAGGAACACGAAGACCATCTTCGTACAGTACTATAGATTCTTCGCCAGAAGCAGCTGTATGCTAAATTCTCCAAGTGTGAGTTCTGGTTAGACAAGGTGGAATTTTTAGGCCACATTGTATCACCAGAAGGAATCACTATGGATATAGCGAAGGTTGAGGCTATTACTAAGTGGCCGAGGCCGACATCAGCGACTGAAGTCCGCAGTTTCTTAGGCTTAGCTGGCTATTACCGTAGTTCATGGAGAACTTTCCCGCTTAGCACTACCATTGACCAAACTGATGCGAAAAGGGGAGAAATTCGTCTGGACTGAAGAACGAGAGAAGAGCTTTGAAGACCTGAAGTAGAAGCTAGTATTTGTACCTATTCTTACTCTCCCATCTGGTACGGGTGGATTTCAAATCTACAGTGATGCATCGGGGAAGGGACTTGGCTGTGTTTTCATGCAAAATAGGAAAGTGATCGCGTACGCTTCACGGCATCTTAAGCCTTATGAAGAAAATTACCCTACGCATTACTTGGAACTTTCTACAGTCGTGTTTGCATTGAAGATATGGAGGCACTACTTATATGGAGAATCATGTGACATTTTCACGGACCACAAGAGCTTGAAGTATATCTTCACTCGGCGTGAATTGAACATGAGGCAGAGGAGATGGTTAGAGCTGTTGAAGGATTATGACATTAATCTGCAGTATCATCCCGAAAAGGCAAATGTAGTAGCAGATGCACTTAGCAGGAAGTCCGGAATGATCAACGGCATTAAGATTGAGGAACAAATCATAAGAGACTTGGAGCGACTTGACATAGAGATCATGGTACGTGGACAACACGGTTAATGGGCTAATTTTAGAGTAGAACCCGAGTTACTCTCTAAGATCAATGAAGCTCAGAAAGATGATGGAGAAATCTGGACGATAATTCAGAATTTGGAGAAGCAGACGGAATTCAGAGTAGATGCAGATGGTATCGTATGGCAGGGCACGAGACTTTGTGTTCCTAATGATCAAGAAATACGGGAAGCATTGTTAGCTGAAGCTCATAGCTCCCCATTTTCTATACATCCTGGTTCGACTTAGATGTACCATGACATCAAACAGTACTTTTAGTGGAGTGGTATGAAACAGTATGTTGCCACTTACGTCTCCAAATGTCTTACCTGCCAGCAGGTTAAGATCGAGCATCAGCGATCTGGCGGTCTCCTTCAACCGTTAAGTGGGAGAAAATCACCATGGATTTTGTTACTGGTCTTTCGCCAACAAAGAGGAAGCACGATGCAATTTGGGTTATCGTAGATCGACTTACCAAATCAGCTCATTTCTTACCAATCCGCAAGGAAGATTCGGTCAGTAAACTCACCGATACGTATAGAAGAGAGATCATGAGACTCCACGGTGCTCCATCCAGCATCGTCTCAGACAGAGATCCTCGATTCACTTCGCGATTTTGGAAGAGTCTGTAGAAAGCTTGGGGTACACAACTTAAGCTTAGCACGGCTTTTCATCCTCAAACAGACGGGCAGTCGGAGCGAACGATTCAGACACTGGAGGACATGTTGAGGTCATGTGCGTTGGAATGGACGGGTGATTGGGACGATTATATCTGTTTGGTGGAGTTTGCATACAACAACAGTTGGCACGCAAGTATCAAGTGTGCTCCTTTCGAGATGTTGTATGGCAGAAAGTGTCGCGCCCCAATCGGCTGGGATCAGGTTGGTGAGCGAACATTTGAAGGACCAGAGATCATAAAGATGACTAATGAGAGGGTCGTAGTAGCTAAGCAGAAACTTCAAGAAGCACGGTCACGTCAGAAGAGTTACGCCGACAAGCATCGTAGGGACATACGTTTTAACGTAGGAGATCACGTCTTTCTTAAAGTTTCGTCGGCACGTGGTGTTAGACGCTTCGGGGTTAAAGGGAAGCCCAGTCCTCGTTTCATCGGACCATTTGATATCATTGAACGAGTCGGTGAAGTATCTTATCGTTTAGCGTTACCTCCGCAGCTTTCGCATGTACACAATGTGTTTCATGTGTCCTTACTCAGAGGGTACCAGTATTATCCCTTTCACATGGTTCAGTATCCACTGGAACAGATACGTGAAGATCTCACTTTCATAGAAGAACCCGAACGAGTTCTTGACAGACAAGAACGAGTCATGAGAAGGAAGACGATTCCATTCGTCAAAATCCTTTGGAGGGATCATACCGAGCGGGAAGCCACTTGGGAAACAGAGGAGTCTATCTGGGCTTCTTACCCTCATTTCATATTTTGAATTCGGGTATGTTCTTCTTTTCCAGTTTACTTTATCTATAATTCGGGGACGAATTATTCTTTTTAGGAGGGAAGAGTTGTAAAACCCGCATGCTTTTACCATGAATAGTACCCTTTAGATCGTACGTACAAGATTAGAACTTTCTTTTTTTAGCATGTTTACGTTCACGTATAAGAATTTTAAGTATTACGTACGTGTTAGAACATGATAAGTATTTATTACGTATGAACACACGATAATTATTTCAGATAATAATTATAATCACGAACATGCGATCATGAAATCATGAACGTAATTTAATCACGAGCTAATATTACTTACGTATATATATTTATTACGAACACGAATAAATATATTAAGTCACGATCAATAATTAATTAGAACACGTAAAACACGAACACGATAAAACACGAGAACACACTATATTATTTAGACTCGAGAAAAGTACGGGTTACCCCATGTGGGGCCCCCTACCCGCGGCATACACAAAGACATGGGCCAAGCCTATTCAAATTTTACTAATTAGGAATAAGGGGTAAAACATGTTCATTATTTACAAAATATTGAAAATAACAAAAACCCTAATTCTTTCTTCTTGCTCCTTCTTGGCCGCCGGGTTGGATCACCAAAAAGGGGTGTTCGGTTTGATTTTGATCTTGGAAATCTTGCAAGGATTCGTGTGTGTTCATCCTTATTTGATCCACGTATTCGGTATAGCTTTTTAACCTTTTCTTTTATGTTTGATTTAATGAATCACATAAAATCATGATGTTTTTTTAAAACTAATTAAAAACAATTATTAAAACATGTTAATGACCATGGGGTAAATCAAATCAATGGTTTAGGGGTGTTTGTGGTCTAGCCGACGCCTAACCGAGCCCCATAGGGGTCTCGGCTTGGCTTAATACCCACCACCGAGACCATATGGTCTCGGTATGGTGGTGATGATGTCACGACAGCAGCAAGCAAGGGGGAACCCCGACCTTGGTTCGGGGTATGGTGTTAGTTACGGGTCCGGTTCATGGTTTTTAGTCACGGGTCCGGTTCATAAATTATTTTTGTTAAAGGTTTATGATTTTTATGTTTTAGACTTAAATTAAATTAATAAAAACATGACATGATTAATTTAATGTACATGACTTAGGTTATAAATTTAACTATTAGATCATGAATTTTAACCTAAGTATTTATATTTTATTAGACTTTATAATTAATTAATTATTAAAACCATGACTATAATTAATTAATTAACATGACTTAGGTTATATTATTAATAGTTAATAATACATGTTTTAACCTAAGTATTTTACCTTTATTTAATTAAAAACATGATATATTTGATTAAATACTTTTAACCTATAGTTTATTTAATTTACATGTAATAATTAATAAACTATACTTTATAACTACATGACTTAGAATAATAATTAGAAAACACTTAAGCTTATATAATTAGCTTATGTAACCAGCTTATATCTATTTATGGAAACTTTCTATTTTTAGAAACTTATTTAAATAAGGCAGCTAATCTATTTCTGTAAACTTTCTATTTTTAGAAACTTATCTATTTTAAGCAGTATTTCTATTTTGGAAACTTTCTATTTTTGGAAACTTTCTATTCTTGGAAACTTTCTATTTTTGGAAACTTTCTATTTTTGGAAACTTTCTATTTTTGGTAACTTTCTATTTTTGGAAACTTTCTATTTTAGGAAACCTGCTATTTTTAGAAAGTTACTTTTTTTTACACAACAAGTATAATAATACATGAAATACAAGTAATACTTAATCAGAATAGACAGAATATTAGACAAACACAGTATATAGCTTAAAACAGTAGAACATGACATGAACATATAAAACAAGCTAAGACATGGTATAGGACCCAGTTACGTATTTAGTAATCAGATACTTATACATGTATGTATTTATGTAGCATTAGTGATACCGAAGTAGGACCCTCTTCTGTTCGTCTTCTTCGTTCACTGGACATAAGGTACGGATTCTCGTCCTTTTAGTATAGACATTCTTTCCTTATTAGGATTCCCCGTATGCAGCCAACTGTTTTCCCATAGTATAAGTTTATATGTTTGATTGCTTATGTTGAATTTAGAATAACTGAAGCCATATACATGCATGACCAGTTTCACCTAGTTATGGAGGTACCGTAACCATAACACTAGAGGCACTGGTGTTATGACTTCCCCACGGCGGAGTGATTCCTCGTGGCGTCCCTTCAGCTTTTGGCCATATTATTATATTTATCATGTGGGGCGTATGGGTGCATCCTAGTTATATGTTTTTCAACAGATTACTCAGTGTGAATGTGGTGTGTGCCTTGCATCCTTCACAAGGAGCTGATCCCTCCTACCCAAAAACCAGTATATTAAATTAGAGGCAGCCCCTCTAATTTGCATGATGAGGTCACCCCTCCAAGTATTCATGCACGGTGGATTTTCATGACCTATATTGGCTAATGGTAAAATATGTTAAACAGTTTTTACAAGATAAACATAAGGCTTTTTAAACTATAAAACCAGTTTTATTAAGATTTAACCGGGTTATCCAGGACTTAGTTTCTTCCGCTGTTATATGCTTATATGTTTATATTATTCATGATTTACTTGTACATCCGTGCACTGAGCGTATTGCTCAGCCGTTTTCCCTTTCATGTTCCCAAAACGGCAGGTACTCAGGGACGCTCGTAGACTTTAAGCGTACGTGCATATGGACTGGAAGCTTTCTAGCCTTTCTTTGGTTAATGCATTATCTATACTTTGATACTCGTTCCATGGACATTGTTTAGTCCTTTCATTTATAGTACTTATGTTTGTGTGTGATGAGCTTTACTTTTGGACTACCGATGTTTGATTCCGGTATTTCCTTTTTATGGTCATGTAATGTTTTAGACATTTATCCTTGTATGCTTTGATGACACGCCATAATTACGCGTGACATTCCATTTATCAAAATGGGGTGTTACACATATAGCCCATCAAACCCACATGTAGGGTGGGCTATATATACCCCTCCTAGCATGTTAGGAGAGGTTGGTCATTAGTTGTTCACTTATTCATTTCATCTTTCTCTCATTCTCTCCTTTCTCTCTCTAGCTTTCCCTCTCTAGTTCTTATCTCATTCCCTTCTTTAGATCAATACTAACACTTGTACAATCCTAAGAAACTAAGGACCTACAATCGGTATCAGAGAGCCACGGTTGATTGGTTTGTTCGTGTGTTTGTTCATCACTGATTTGGGTGGGTTTTGATCTAAAATCATTCGATCTATTTTTTTGTGTTTTTTATGGTTTAATATTGATACAAATCATCAACATAGTTATGGTAGTGATTTGGTATTGTTACTTTGGTTAAAAACACAAAAAAATTTGGTGTTTGGATCATTTTTTGGATTAAAATCTCGAATTGGTTGGGTTTTATCCGAAAAAAGTGGAAAAAAGTGGAAATTGTGATAATTTTGTACTATTGTGACACCTTTTCCGTCGCAATGACCTAGGGTTTACATATTGCGACGCATATTGCGACATATTTTGAGTTATTGCGACAGATTTGAGCATATTGCGACAGATTTCTGTGACATTGCGACAAAGTTTGGTATATTGCGACAGGTTGTGAGTTATTGCGACAGCTTTTGCTATTATTGCGACATGTGTTGTAATATTGAGATAAATCTGTTATTGCGACGAATTCGTGATATTGCGACAAATTACTTTTTCATTATTGCGATGGTCACTTTGTCATATTGCGAATGGAATGATTTTTTGTCCCTTATTGTGATGGTAATGATTTTTTGTCCCTTATTGCGATGGTATGATTTTTTTGTCCTTATTGCGATGGTATGATATTCTACACCCAGACTTCAACCAAACCCAGACTCAAAACAACCTTGGCAAAACAAACATAACCCTCGAGCACCCTCGAACACAAAATGTCACCCTCGACTCGATTCCACTTTTGACTCAACCACCGGCTTCATTTCATCAACTCAAATCAAGACCATCCTAAACCTAGACTCGACTACCAGATTCTCGAAGCCTAACCTAGACAACAAAAAACAGCCTCGACTAGACTCACCAACACTGGACTCCAAAAACCAACAGACTCGACACAGAAGACTCCAACTGACGCCCTCTCAAATACTAACCTTTTCACTCCACTTTCAAATCCACAATCATCCACTAATCTCATCATCACCTATCCCTCTATACATCAATATAGACTCAAAACAAACAAACATAAAATCAAAATCTTAGATTTGTTCTATATCTAATAGATCTTTTTAGATCTTGATTTTTTTTAACAAAAATCATCATTGATCCGTGTTTGGTTTTAAACCAAGTCTTAATATCTATAACAAATTTGGTATGATCATTATTTTGTTTCGAGTTTTTTTAATCATAAACCAACATGCATCATAGATCTGTGAATGGATTACCCATTTTTTTATTTACGAAAATTATAGAAGATTGATAACATTTTTTGTTATAATCTTTCTCATTTTCAAATGTAAAAACCTACATGCAATCAAATTAGACACACCTACCTGAGATCTTTATTAAGATCTTGCAGCCTTGATTACTGGATTTAATCCTGAAGTCGTGTAGGGTTCGATTGGGAATGAATATGTTTCATCAAAGTATTGTTTCTTTTAATTGTGGTTCGAAATCAAATGGAAGTCTGATCAGATCTGCTGCGTTTGAGTGTCAACAGATGAAATTATTAGTGCAAACATTACGATGTTTTGTCGATATAATCTCTTTCTGTTTTGTTGATGACAAACGTATAATTCAAAATACATTATGTAAAACGTTAAGGTACTCGTAATCACTCAAGAATATATTTTTATACTTCTCTCGACACCTCCACGATCGCATTCGGCATGAATCACTCAAGGTATCAATAAACATGTCATTAACCTAACTAAGTGATCAAGGATTAATATTTTCTTAAAACTCACATTTAATCAAATGTGAAAAAAGATTTTAATAAACTTTATTTTTAAGAAAATGTTTTATTAAAAATAAAATGGAAATTTGAATTTGGAATATTCCAAAGAATATTCCCTAAGGCATATTCTAAAGAACATTCTTTAATTTGAATTTGGCGTATTCCATATGCCAAAGGAATATCCTTTGAGGGTATAAACTACCCCAGATGGCATATCCCCACTAAAGGAAAAAAATGCACGGACTCCAAGCCGGAGGTTCCTTATTGATAAGGAACCGCGGGGTTACTTAAGAAACCGCTGGTCTTTATAGCTGTTGCATTGTTGTCCTATAAATAGTGGATCATTTCCAGCTTTTCTTTCAACCCTTTTTGCACAGTTTCTTCAAAAACATCTTTAAACTCCTTGATTAGTTAGTTTAGATTAATCTTGTTTAAGATGTGATTCTCTCCTTCAATCCTCTCACCCTCTGAAGTGAAAAGAGAAGAACGCTTTCATTACCATGAAGTGTTGGGTTCATAACATGGTGAAGATCTCTCCTTCTAGATCAAGTCATTGTTTTCCTACTATGTATATGTAGAAGATCCAAGCGTTGGGTTCACTTGGATGTGTTTGTAAGGGTAGTGGATCCAAGAGATGGGTATCCTTGGATTAGGTGTTAGTTGTGTAGATCTAAGTTTGTTAATACTTAGATATAGTGTTAGAGTCATAGATCTAAGTGGTGAGTACTTAGATCTATATGGTTTATGTGTTTAGGCCATAAAACACAAGGTTTGTTATGTTGGGCCATAAAACATAACTAGGGTGAAGAGTTGGGTAGTTGTGTAGTTGTGAAGAGTGGGGTAGTTGTGTAGTTGTGAAGAGTTGTGTAGTTGGGTAGATCCAAATTGGTTTGTCAGTTTGGAAGTTGTGTAGATGGGTGTAGATTGGTCCTACCTAAGATTAGGACTCGACATCTAGCCTTGTGTCAGAAAATAGTGAAGTAGGCGACGTTGTGTAAATTGGTCCTACCTAAGATTAGGACTTGACTTTTAGCTTAGGACGTTGTGTATGGTTTCTCCACCTTAAGAAGTTTGTTGACTAGTGAAGTAACTCTCGAGTAAGGTGTACTCGAGGAGTGGAGTAGGGAGAAGAGGAGCTTCGTGACCGAACCACTATAAATCATCGTGTCGCTACTTTCATTTACATTTATGTCTTTACCTTTTTAGATGTATTTATAGTTGCATACTTGTTGTTGTGTGTTGTGTGCATCTCATAATCTGAACATCCAAGTTGCGGAAAAGCTAAGGCTTAGTACGTGTGTGCTTCATGTTTAGATTATGGTCAAGTGTACATCACTTAGTCTAAACATCCTAGTTGCGGAAAAGCTTATGCTTAGTACGTGTGTGCTTAGTGTTTAGACTATTGCTTGATGTACTCTTGATTTGATGTGTTTGTGTGTTTCCTTACTTATAGTTATTATCTATTACAAACACATCTCATACTTAGTCAAGCTTGATCAAGAATTTGATACAAAGGATTGTTAAAGTTTAACATGTAACAAATGGCATCATCCACTGTAGGCGGTTCCTTAAAGGGACACACGGTTCGTTAGTGATAAGGAACCGCGAGTATGTTTAAAGAACCGCGCACAGTGGGTTTATGCGAAATGTTTTGAAAAGTAACTAGAAACTATTCAACCCCCCTTCTAGTTTCTAAAATTGGTATCAGAGGGTGGTTATTCAAGATCTTTGAAGTATATTGTACTTTAAAGATTGGATCGATCTTTGCTCTCTTTTTCAAAACAAATGGTTTTAAAAAAAAATGAAAACGGTTTTTAAAAATAGAGACGATCTTTTATCGAATTGTTCATGAAGATTGATTACTTATGAAATGTCTTTTGTTGTTTCATTCTTACAAGTTTTGGTGTTAAATAAACTTTGTATAATAGCTTGATAACAAATCTTTTCATATTTGGAAGTATAAAAATCTTTTGTGTCATAATTAACTCTAAAATACGAGTTCCATGTGTCTAAAATGATTTTTTAGAGTCCTAAGTCCTTCCAAAATATTTCCACATGATTTTGGACAAAAACTATATTTTTTCCTACTGACTGCGGTTCTTTATCTCTTCCCCGAGGTTCCTTATCAATAAGGAACCGCGGTCAGTCCGACTCAGATTTTTGCAAACTTTGAAAAATCATATAAAATCAACCGTAAGTCCGTAGAAGTCGTGCCACCCGGAGTTTCGAAGGTGATTGAATTTCCTTTCTATTAAAAATGCTTCCAAACCTTTATTAAAACTTTAAATTTTGGATGTTTTCTAAGTCTCATACTTTGTCCAAAGTATTGAGCGTCGGTTTGTCGTAAAACTTGTGTTTTACTCTTTTATATTAAGTTGGACATCTCTTGTTGATATATCTTTGTAAATTGATATATTTATAAAGTGTTGAACTTAATTAAATTTTTAAATGGGTCTAAAACTATTTTCAAATAAAATCAAGCTATGCATACTTTGGTGTATCTAACACTCAAAACGAAGATGAATGCTTATGTGCTTTTTCTTTTGTCTTTGGACATTCTTAAGTGATCATCTAGTGTTACTTAGTTGTCTATTTATGTGTACATTGCATATAGGATTAACATCTCTTGGTTTACAAATGTTACATAAACATTTTGTACACCTTGGCATGTTCTTTAACACTTATAGGTTTGAAAGCTTTGGGAGCTTGTCAAATCTATTGATGTGGGTCGTCTTACTCGATCATTGTGTTATTAGTTCAAGTAGATTAATGTCTCACTATAAACATGAAACACCCTTTGAAAATCTTAGCTATTTTCTCTTAAAGGAGTGTTTGTGGAAATCAAGAAAGAGTTCGATTAAATATCAATTCATTATTTAAACTATGATTGGTATCATTATCGAATCTAATTGACATGTTTTTAAGTGTAGGAATAAATGTGGTTTATTAATAATATACATCGGATCATAACTCACACTGGTGTTGATGATGGTATATTGAATCTACTTGTTCAAATTATTAGACAAATTTGTTTAATAATTGCTTATAATGCATAATGTCGTCGGTTTGACAACTTGGACGTTTCATCTGAAATACTCAGATAATTTACATTGCAATGCAATTTGTAAATGTGTCATTTCCGAAAGACCAATCAAAAGTGTTCCTTTGTTTTGTGTAAACATTGTTTATACACTTCAAAGTTATTGGCCTCAAGCTCTATTAAGGTAAATAACCTTAACTAGACTTGTTTGACAAGATATGCAATGGTGCATCCTTTACCCTCATTAGGTTGTGCATTGTGTCGTCATACACTTTCATCCTTGCTACACTTTATTAGACAAATATAGAAATTACATTTTGTCTAACTTGAGAATGACTACTAGAGAATTTATGCACTAGAATCTTAATTTGACTTAACGGTTGAATTACTTCCATGTGGGAAGATGGGTTATTTTATAACTCGTAAAAACGGTCGTGTTTAGCCTTAATTGAACACCTCTACTGATAGTCTCATACTCATTCTCTTAATTGGCTAAATGGCTCTTCCTAAATATGACTAATGATAGTTTACTTTGATGAACTTTGTATGTCATTAGGAGTCTTTTTGTTTTATAGCCATTAGGTTTTTCTTAGCCTTCTTCCTACGTGCTAATTGAACCTATGTGTTTTTCCTTTGTGTGTGTTCTAGTTTTTATTGCTCTTTAGCATAACTTTATGATAAGTTAGACTAGAACATTAGGATTTGTCGAATAGGAAAAATACCCTCATCCTCCAAAGCACACTCTCTATGGGCGGATCTTTATAGAGACCGTGGCTCCATATCGACATCGAACCGCCGGTGGAGAAAGGAACCACGGACAGACACCTTTAAAAACGGGTTTTCCAAAATTTCCAAATTGTTCCATCACCCTTTGGAATCTTTGTTTCAAACCTTTGATCACTCCCAAAATATCTTGTGATTTCTCCACATAACCCTAAGCATTTTGTATTTCTTCACCATAGCAAAATGTATTTTTCACAAATGAAAGCCTTGATTATCCACTATTTTCTAAAATCTCTTTCAATCCAAATTCACTAAAGAACACACCAAATTAAATCTTTTCTCCTTCTAAGGATATTGATTTTGGAAACTCTATTTTCCACCACTTCCCTTTTGTGTTCTTACTCCATCACATGATTATGTCATGCATCATGGAACATATTGTCTTTGTTGTCAATATCAACATCTTGTCATGTCTTATATCTATGATGAGTTGAATTACAAGATTATCACCAAGCCTTCTCCACCAAATTCCGCCACCACCTTGTCTTTCATATTAAGCATGTGGATTGCTTATTGCTAAGACATCCAATTTAAGCAAATCTTAGAATTCTAGTGTAACTAAGGTTAAAATTATGCTTAAGTTTTTGGCTTGTGTTTCATACATCTTTGTATGATCTTTATTCTCTTGTATTTACTTTCATGTTTTTTTCAACATGATTTGTATTTGGGTCTTAGATCTCGTTTTCCTTGTGATCTTTCTTTTCTTCTTTATTTTCTCACTCGGTTGTCAAAGAAGGTTAGATTTAAATCTAATTCCTCTCCTAGTAAGATTGACAACTTAAATATTTCTTTTGAAATATTCAAGTAATTTTAACTTGCAAGTGCAATTGTTAAAAGTCATATCCGAAGCATTGACTTTCAAGCCATTTAGCATCTTATGTTAAATTGTTTGACCAAGTGATTTTCTTTTGAGTCGATCATCGTTTTTGGACACCCACTGTCCACGGTTCCTCAAATAACCTAGCGGCTCATAATTGATAATGAACCACAGACCTATTTAACGAACCGTGACCAGTGAGTCCCTTTGTTCGTTTTTGGTCTATCTCTACTTTGACGAGTTTTCTTGAAGATTTCTTCTTTTATTCTCTTTTGAGTTTCTTCTCTCGTTTTCCTTCAAGACTTCACAATCACCTAATAAGGTATTGTATTCTTGAATTATTTTGTGAAGTTATCCTTAACTTCTTTGTTGAGTCTCTTTCGATTTATTTTAATCATGTCTCTATAAGTTGTGTCTCTCTCTTTTTTCCTTTCTAGACAAAGTCGAGTCGAGCCTCACCTTTTCCTCATCACGTATTGTTCTTTCAACAATGATTGAGAAGAGCTACGAAACTTTGAGCATGAAGTTTATTGTATGCTAAAACCCATCCATCTTGGTCTTTCTATTCTTTGGCTTATTTGATCTCTTTCTATATATCATTGCGTCATCTTTTTGGGGTCGAAATTCATAAGCATACTTGCCTATAATGTCTTATATCTAGTATTTTTCTTAAGCGTCGATTTATCCTCGCTTTTGGTTTTTCTTTATTTTGTTACCTTGATTCCCGACTTAAAGCTTTTGGAGATTTATAAAAGAATTATTTTTAAGGTAAAAAATGTCTTTGATTTGATATTTTTTCGTTTTCTCGATGTTAAGATTTGATTGCAGTTAAAATTTATAATTGTTTTGGGTGATTCCAACAATTCTAAGTTTTTAACCTTTTGAGAGGATCTTGGTTAAATCTTGAATTTTCTTGGGTGATTCCAAAAATTCTAAGCTCTTAACCTTTTGACATATTATCATTACAATTGGTATGGATGTTTCTTCTCTACCTCTATTCCATCAATTGTGATTTGATCTTGTCAAAATCCTCTCCTTGGACTTCTTATTTCTTTTATCTTTTTTTATTGATAGCATCGCGTGTACACTTCTTTCTTCAATGCTTGTCATTGTTTGTGCAAACGACTTGTTTATCATCCTCTTTTTTCTTTTCATCATAGTCCTTCTTTCTCTCTTTTCGACTATGTGGAATTGTTTTTATGGTCCATGTCATAATCTCTTTAGTTTGGTATTTTTGCCATGATATTAAAGTGGAGTATGTCCTCTCGACAATATTTTATCTTTTCATAAATTGGACATTTCTTTTCTCTCTATAGTCCTTTTTATATTTTTTTTGGTGTCACCAAAATAAGTTGGGTTCTCTTTTCTATCTAATAGCCCTCTTATTTTTCTTGTCGTATTTTTGACACTTCTAAAAGTTAAGATTGTTTTAGCTTTCTTTTGAGTCCCTATCTTTGTACTTAATATGTTTAAAGCTAATTCCGCTTGGGTGACATTGCTATACATATATGCTCTTGTCCACTAACTCTATTTTGTAGGACTTTTCTAACCCTTCTTTGTAGCTTGTCATTATCCTTGCTTCATTGGTGCCTCAAGCAAGGGAGAGCTAATATCAAGGGGGAGCATTCGCAAGATTTCCAGTCATTACATTTGTGATCGTTGACTCACTTAAATTGCATTCATCGAACTTCTTGCAAGTAATGAATTTGCATTTTATTATGCATGGAGTTGGTTAACCTATGTTGATTGAAGACTTCACTAGGATGACGCAAGCTCAATATCTTTAGATGATGGGTCTACGGTTTGGATTTTCGTTTCTCAACCGACAACCACAATGGAAGATTAGCTTTTTGGATGCAAGTTCTTTCAAAGTCGATCCTTATTTTATACAAATGAAGACTACCTTTCGGATGCAAGCTCTCGTGACGTCAACTTTTCTCTTCCTCAAATGACGTGCAATCGATGACTACCAATTTGGATGCGTGCTCTCTCGACGTTGATTCTTCTCTTTTTCAAAGACGTTGACTACCTTTTTGATTCGACAAAAAGGGGAGAAGTAAGTGTAAACGAGTAACTTATACATTTTAATATGCGTTGCGGTTTACTTGTTTGTCATCATCAAAAAGTGGGAGATTGTTAGTGCAAACATTACGATGTTTTGTCAATATAACCTCTTTATGTTTTGTTGATGACAAACGTATAATTCGCAATACATTATGTAAAATGTTAAGGTACTCGTAATCACTAAAGAATACATTTGTATACATCTCTCAACACCTCCAAGATCGCATTCGGCATGAATCACTCAAGGTATGAATAAACATGTCATTAACCTAAGTAAGTGATCAAGGATTAATATTTTCTTAAAACTCACATTTAATCAAATGTGACAAAAGATTTTAATAAACTTTATTTTTAAGAAAATGTTTTATTAAAAAGAAAATGGAAATTTGAATTTGGAATATTCCAAAGAGTATTCCCTAAGGCATATTCCAGAAAATATTCTTTAATTTGAATTTGGCATATTCCATATGCCAAAGGAATATCCTTTGGGGGTATAAACAACCCCAGATGGCATATCCCCACTAAAGGACAAAAATAGACAGACTCCAAGCCGGAGGTTCCTTAAAGGAACCCGCGGTTCCTTATTGATAAGGAACCCGCAGTTCCTTATTGATAAGGAACCACGGGGGTACTTAAGGAACCGCGGGTCTTTATAGTCGTTTCATTGTTGTCCTATAAATAGTGGATCATTTCCAGCTTTTCTTTCAACCCTTTTTGCACAGTTTCTTCAAAAACATCTTTAAACTCCTTGATTAGTTAGTTTAGATTAATCTTATTTAAGATGTGATTCTCTCCTTCAATCCTCTCACCCTCTCAAGTGAAAAGAGAAGAACGCTTTCATTACCATGAAGTGTTGGGTTCATAACATGATGAAGATCTCTCCTTCTAGATCAAGTCATTGTTTTCCTACTATGTATATGTAGAAGATCCAAGTGTTGGGTTCACTTGGATGTGTTTGTAAGGGTAGTGGATCCAAGAGACGGATATCCTTGGATTAGGTGTTAGTTGTGAAGATCTAAATTTATTTAATACTTAGATATAGTGTTAGAGTCATAGATCTAAGTGGTGAGTACTTAGATCTATATGGTTTATGTGTTTAGGCCATAAAACTCAAGGTTTGTTATGTTGGGCCATAAAACATAACTAGGGTGAAGAGTTGTGTAGTTGTGAAGAGTGGGGTAGTTGTGTAGTTGTGAAGAGTTGTGTAGTTGTGTAGATCCAAATTGGTGTGTCAATTTGGAAGTTGTGTAGATGGGTGTAGATTGGTCCTACCTAAGATTAGGACTCGACATCTAGCCTTGTGTCGGAAAATGGTGAAGTAGGCGACGTTGTGTAGATTGGTCCTACCTAAGATTAGGACTCGACTTTTAGCTTAGAGTCAGAAATTGGATTAGCGACGTTGTGCATGGTTTCTCCACCTTATGTAGTTTGTTGACTAGTGAAGTAACTCTCGAGTAAGGTGTACTCAAGGAGTGGAGTAGGGCGAAGAGGAACTTCGTGACCGAACCACTATAAATCCTCGTGTCGGTACTTTCATTTACATTTATGTCTTTACCTTTTTAGATGTATTTATAGTTGCATACTTGTTGTTGTGTGTTGTGTGCATCTCATAATGTAAACATCCATGTTGCGGAAAAGCTAAGGCTTAGTACGTGTGTGCTTCATGTTTAGATTATGGTCAAGTGTACATCACTTAGTCTAAACATCCTAGTTGCGAAAAAGCTTATCCTTAGTACGTGTGTGCTTAGTGTTTAGACTATTGCTTGATGTACTCTTGATTTGATGTGTTTGTGTGTTTCCTTACTTATAGTTATTATCTATTACAAACACATCTCATACTTAGTCAAGCTTGATCCAGAATTTGATATAAAGGATTGTTAAAGTTTAACATGTAACAAATGGCATCTTCCACTGTAGGCGGTTCCTTAAAGGGACACGCGGTTCGATAGTGATAAGGAACCGCGGGTTTGTTTAAAGAACCGCACACAGTGGGTTTATACGAAATGTTTTGAAAAGTAACTAGAAACTATTCAACCCCCCTTCTAGTTTCTACAGAAATGATTTATATTGAGAAACATGCTTCAATGATTCGATATGAGTATGATAGTGAGATCAGGTTTTAACTTGAGTAAGAGATGGAGTGACATGAGTTCGAAGATGGAGATAAGACGAGATGGAGGGATGATTATTTTTGGTTGATGAAAGAAGAGATACAGAGGTTGTGATTATTTTGTTTAGACGGTGGGACAAGGAGATGGGGGGGGGGTGTTTTGAGGAAAATAAGGATTAGGTTAGATATGTGAGTGACATTAGGGTTTTGTGTATTTTTATATACCCTATTCCCGAGTGGTTGTTTTTGATTGGGCCTATATCCGAGTGAGTTTGGGCCTCTCATAATCGTTATATAATACGTTAGGCTATAAAATCATCTAAAAACAAGTTTAACTAATTAGTATTAGATAAATAGGATATTGGCTAATATTATGGATTGAGCATTATTTTGTCGTGCTTTTGTTATTTTTTGTTGTGATTTTGTTATATTTGTGGCTCACACATTTTAACGTGACAAAAAGAGGTGACAAAGATAGCCCGAGTATCATAATCGTTATTGCACAAATTTTATGCCAAAAATTTATCTTGGAAAAAATTTGTCACATTAAGTTATATTTGGGTAATAATCGGGGCTTGACCAGGACAAAGTGACAAAATTTATTTGAAATTTTGAATTTTAGTGGCTACGGATTTTATTGGGTATTATTATTTGAATTGACGACGGATTTTTCTTCGATCAGTAATCCTTAACGTCATTGTTCATCGAATTTCAATGGAATCATTGAACTCGACATTTCAAGAGGGAGAACTGCAACACATGCAACTCAAAGAGATCAAATTACTTCAAAAACATTGGAAATCTTTCACGAGCTCAAGACACATCTTGCAATTCTCTATCCGAACAACATGACCGAACTTCCAACTTTAGTTCAAATGTTCTTTGGCAAAGTGGATAATTTCAAAGAGAAGATTTTCAACAATTTGGATGAGTTACAGTTGTAATTTGAAAGAGAGACTCTTCATGAGGTTAAAGCGAAGATATGTCTAGAAATCCTTCGCACACAGTTTATGGAATTTTTTGCCTCAACAATGGAACCTCCTTTTGACTATTCGACTCCAATCCTTCACCAGATTTTCAACTTGCATACGGGTTGCCAGACTGAAATCTTTAAAAGTGGTTTACTCAATCACTACAATATACTTGAGAAGTGTATTGAGGTAAGGTTAGTTAACTACAACGAGATACGGTTGAAAAAGGGCCAGATTCAGAGAATCAAGGAGTCGTCTAAACCATTGCATGCAGTAATACCTCATGAACATGAGAGTGAGACACGCTTCAAGATGTCGTCAAAAGATGATCAGATCTGCCCGGTGCAAGAAATAGGTGCCAATTTGGTCGTCACAGTAAGCAATGGAAAGGAATCAGGAGGAAAGCGTGAACCAAGCAGCAAGTCACAAGCACCAACTGCTCAGGTGCCAAGTTTCAATACTATACAGCATGTTGAGCATTCTGAACCTATTTATGACAAACATGGGATGGAAAAGAGTGATAGCGATACCACTTCTGATTCATCCGATGTGAGTCATAATGGGGGAGAAAGTGTTCAAAATGCTAAACATCATGATAAGTGCCTTATGACTGCTTCTTTAAATAATTCTGATTCTAGGATTAAAGAGCTCGAAACGATCGTAGCTCAGCAATCAAAAGATCTTGAGGATGCCAAACTTGAATATTCCAAGAAAACGAACAAATTTGAAACATATTTTGAAAAACTTGTAAAGTCAAACGTTGTTTTTGAACGGAAATTGGATCAAAAAGTTCTAGATTCTAAAGCTGAAAAGGATAATCTTTTGAAACAAATTAAGTTGCTAGAATCTAAATTGGCATCCCAAGATGAATTGCTCAAAGAAAATGAGACTTTAAAGGCTCATGTTCAGGAAAAGGTTTTCCCAATAGCTGCTCTGAAAAATGAGTTGAGGAAAACTAAAGGAACTAGTGTGGACACTAAGCTTGAAAAACCATCAATCTTGGGGAAACCGCCTCAAATTTAGTTTGTTAGAAAACCAACTACATTTAGATCCGAGCGACCAAAATCCTCGAGACCGCAGTTTGCCTCCCAAGTTGATATGGTTCATCTTTCTAGACCAGTCACTCCACCAACTAGGGCCAATGTGACTAAAACAGCTTTTGCAAGACCTAATCACATGATTGCGTCTAGCCTCCCTAGACATAGTCCAAAGAACACGTCTCAAACTAGTTCAAATGACGTTCGCCATAAATTTGGTCTAAGGGAAGCTAAGAAAAAGACACAAGTAAGAGATAGAAATTTCAAACCTAGTCAGATGCCTTCTAGTTTACCCAACACTGCTAACCGTAGCATGTCATATCCTAGGAACATCGATCAATCATCTAGGAATTCTAGATCTTACTCGGACATTAAATATGCTACTTGTAAAACATGTAAGAAATGTGTCTTTAAGGCAAATTATGACTCTTGTGTCAAAAAATTCCTCCATGAGGTGAACTCCCATGCTAGAACTAAATCCCAGTGGTTAGATAAAATCAAACCCATTGGTAAAGTTTGGCGCCCCACTGGTAGAACTTTCACTCTTGTAGGAAACGAGTGCCCTTTAACTAGGATAGTCTCTGATTCTACTAAGACTACTAGGGAGGAAATTGAAAAGGATGATACATCACTTAAGCCTGAACTTAAGGTTTTCTATAAAAGGAAACATTTGCCAGCTAAGACAAGTGAATCATCTACTCAGGTCGCCTTTGGCACAAGAAAAGACAACTGTGAACCCCAACTTGCTTTTAAAATAGATATCGCTAACCCATATCAAAGCATGCAAATTTCTAATGAGAATGCAGGTACCAAAGTTAACGTTCAACAAGAACACAGCGGTCCAATCTTTGTATACCGTACAACTAAGGACACTCTCAGAGTTTGGTTGCTGAAGAAGCTGATATCTAAGAAACAAGTGTCTCAGGGGATTTGCAGTTAAGCTGCACAAAGGCTTATAGACATATCACAGTCTGTGACCCGTTCATTAAAGAAAGGAAAGTATATCGCCGATGATAAACTTATCCTCACAACGAGAAATTAAATTTTCTCGGACACGAGCTATTATTAAAACTATTCAAAAGTTTTAAGCTCGTGTAAATGGCTCCTCGTTAAATGACAGACGATGACCCGAATTTCAAAGAAAGGGAAGTTTATCTATGCAACGATAACTTACCCTCAAAACGAGAAATTATATTTTCTCGGACACGAGCTTATATTGAAACTATTCAAAAATTTTAAGCTCGTGTATATGGCTCACAGTCTGTGACCCAAACTTTAGAGAAAGGAAGTTTATCTCGTCAACGATAACTTACCCTCAAAACGAGAAATTAATTTTTCTCGGACATGAGCTAAATTTAAAACTATTCAAAAGTTTTAAGCTTGTGTATAAGGCTCATCGTTAAATGTCAGACGATGACCCGATCTTCACATAAAGGAAAGTTTATCGCCGATGATAAACTTATCCTCAAAAACGAGAAATTATTTTTTCTCGGACACGAGCTTACACTAAGACCATTCAAAGGTTTTAAGCTCGTGTATAAAGGCTCGTCGTTAAATGTCAAACGATGACCCGATCTTCACATAAAGGAAAGTTTATCGCCGATGATAAACTAATCCTTAAAAACGAGAAATTAATTTTTCTCGGACACGAGCTTACACTAAGACCATTCAAAGGTTTTAAGATCGTGTATAATGGTTCATTGTTAAATTTTAGACGATGACCCGATCTTCAGAGAAAGGAAAGTTTATCGTCGATGATAAACTTATCCTCACAACGAGAAATTAATTTTTCTCGGGCATGAGCTTATATTAAAAACATTCCAAGTTTTTAAGCTCATGCACAATGGCTTACAGTCACATGTCAGATTGTAACCCGCGATTCTACGAAAGGAAAGTTTATCGCCGATGATAAACTTATCCTCATTAACGAGAAATTAAATTTTTCTCGGACACGAGTTTACATAAAAACTATTCAAAGGTTTTTAAGCTCATGTAAATGGCGTATAATCACATTTCAGATTATGCCCCGGAATTCAAAGAAAGGAAAGTTTATCGCCGATGATAAACTTATCCTTACAACGAGAAATTAATTTTTTCTCGGGCATGAGCTAATATTAAAAACATTCGAACTTTTTAAGCTCATGCACAATGACTTACAGTTAACTATCAGACTGTAACTCGGACTTCATATTTAGGAAAGCTTATCTTTAATGATAACTTATCCTCGTAACGGGAAATTAATTTTTCTCGGTCATGAGCTTGTATTAAAACATTCCAAGTTTTAAGCTTATAAAGGACAGTGTATCTTTTAAATAAGAGAACCTTTCTTCATAACGAGAAATTCACCTTTCTCGGTCATGAGTTTTACGTTAAAATATTCAAAAAAATTTCAAGCTCATTAAAACGACTTCTAAGTAAATGTCAACTTAGGACTCGTTCTTCAGTTAAAAGGAAAGTTTATCGCCGATGATAAACTTATCCTCACAACGAGAAGTTTACAACTTCTCGGACTTGAGCTCGTTTTGTAAGATATTCAACATCTTAAGCTCAAGTAATTGGTTTTCAAAACATTGAACATAATTTTTCGAGAATTTCTCAAAAGGTTTCTCTAAATCGTTCAAAATTGTGTGTTCAACAATGTTTTTGATAAAAATAGCATGTCTTCTGGAATCGATAATATTTACGATACTAGAAATGTCATTCAATAATGACACGAGGTTGTAAATAAAGTTCGAGCAGAAGTTCAAAAGATTTAAAACATGCTCCAAATGGCTTGCTATTATTTCAGATTATATCCCGTTTTTCACTTTAAAGTCAAGCATATCACCGGAAAGCTTTGACTCAACAACAAGAATTAAGTTTCTCGGGCATGGTTTATTTTATAACCATGTAATGGATTGTGTTTACGGAATAACACAATCTAACACGAATTTATATACGTGTCAGTGCATTTATTTGTTAAAACAAGAGAAATCTTGTTTTTATGAAGTTATCATCTCCACAATCCACAGCAATTTACAATTGATATCTACATAATCGACAATGCGACTACTCAAATGACGACTACATATCTTTCAATAGAACACGGGTCAACAGTTGAGGGGGAGCAATTGTCCAGCATTCAGAATCTTTGATGCCGAAAGTGCCAAGTTCACTAATTGGTGTCAAGACAACGATATCAATCGTACACATGGTGTCAAGAGATAACTTCAGACGTGACGAAGCGACCAACATTCATGAACAAGAACCATGTGATTCTATCATATGATGTTCTCCATCATTCAGGTCCAACCTCATAAATTGCTAATCTTGTGAATACATTATCATATATGATCTTTGCACGTGATAAATACCTTACACTTATGTTTAAAAGGTATTTATTTTACGTTTCAAGTACACCCTCATCAATTTGAGGGGGAGCTTGTGTAAACCATGAAGATAATTGGATTTGCATTTTTCTTCCCAAATTTTTCTTAAAATACTATTAAATCAATTGATATTAAAAACATCGATTGGGTTAATATATTTTAATATGGGGGAGAAAATGTGATTTAATATTGAGATCTATAATGGTTTGACTTAATGTGTTGGTTCATCCCGACATGTGCGAAATGTTTTCGAATATCGTGGCATATGTTAAGGGGGGAACAAAATGGATTTGGATATCAAAATGGATTTCATGGTGACATATACTTACCCACAACCCATTTATTTCACGATGATGAAGATTATGGCGATATAAGGATGGTAGGATAGGTTAAAGTCCAATGATTCTTCTAGAACCGGAGGAATTTTCCCAAGGACATTCCATAGCTAAAAATAGTAGTCCTTAGGAAAGATGGAGAAACATTGTGAACGTAGCTGAATGCCGACCAAGTACTTAAGTTAGCACTGAAACAATCACAAAAAGGTGCTATCTATGACGTATTGGTAAGCATTGAAGGGGTTGAAGAATGAAAAAGAATTGTGAAGATAAAGGGTGTAAAGAAAGAATCCCTCCTTACAACCTTATGTAGAAACCGGGTCAACACATATGCTATTAAGATCATTTTTTAATGATGTTTGATATTGAAGATAAGACATCATGGACCCAGTGATGCAATGCACAACCCAACCCAGCTAACTCATATATCTCTTAAAAGATATTTGTTTTAATCACACGAAGACAACGCATTATCTATTGATTTATTCACTCCGAATAAATTGGTATTGAAATGGTGGCAGTCCTCTCCAGCCTCTGATCACTAACAATCCAAAATACACGATCGAGTCTAGAGCCATTTGAGATCATTAAATATCTCATTATGACACAATTTCATAATTTCTTGCTTCTTCACACATTGTGAAAAGTAAGAAAGATCTTAAGAGTCCTACGCAAAATCTTCATGATCTTGCCTGAACATCCGAGTAATACGAAGGTATTTACAATGAAGATGGAAATCCTTCTTGAGCGAACATCAAAAAGCTCATGGTAGGTGACTTGTTCGATTCTTTATAAATCAAACTTGTGATAACTGGAAAGCAATAGTGGTTTAATTCTTAACTGGATTTAAACACGTTCCAGGCCTCTACGAAATATCTTAGTGATCTTGCCAGAACACTCAGAGTGATACCTTAGTGTTCACAGTGATGAGTGGAAATCCTTCTAGTGTTAACCTCAAACAGCACTTGGTAGGTAACTTGCAAGATTCTATATGAATCAAGCTCGTGACAACTAGAAAGCAACGATGGTGCGGTCCTTAATTGAATTTCACTTTTTCCAGGAACATGAATTGACGCCTTCAAATCATGCGGATATTATTATCCAAATGATTCACTCTTTATGTTCGTAGTCAGCTTTGGACGGTCGAGTAAAGAGAACGGGTTTACCCGCGAAATCTTGTAAAGGAGGTTCTTAATTGAAACTACCTGCCACAAGTACGATATTTTATATCGTCCAACAGTCTTAACTGACCGGAGGTAAAATGCTACCGAATTAGAATGAAATGTTCAAAGCCATTTCATCCGTGTATATGTTTTGTTGCTAACTGTCTTATGCAGCGTAACAAGAAGGTGGCATTGCGGTGTACTATCCAAGAAGAAGTCGTCAACACATGCTTATACTGTATGCACTTAATACTTCAACAAATTCAAGAAAGCTTAAAAGTCAAGTCTTCCGCTGTATCAAACTCTGAAGCTTTCAAGAATTTATAAAGGTATAAGTATGTGGAACATGAAGTCACGAGGAGGCAAAATTTCACAAGTGATGAATGCACAAGGTCAAGGCAAGGAAACATGCTCAAGACTAAAGTCAAAGATCTCATCAGCATATTCACAAGAACAAGATCGAAGACTCAAGAATAGTATGCTAGGTTTAAGATTTTGTAAAATGGTGTGACCTCCCTTAGGGGGAGATTGTTGGAAATACGTTTTCCCAAAGAAAGTCTTGGTCACATCATTATTAGCATAGATCACGTGCTATAAACTATTTAGGACATTGTAACTTGGAGTGACCTCCCTTAGGGGGAGATTGTTGGAAATACATTTTTACGTATTTAGAAAGGATCGTTCACTCCAACGATATAAACGTAGATTGGGCTCGTGATCCAATATGTAAACATATAGCCCATCAAGCCCACATGTAGGGTGGGATATATATACCCCCTCCTAGCATGTTAGGAGGGGTTGGTCATTAGTTGTTCACTTATTCATTTCATCTTTCTCTTATTCTCTCATTTCTCTCTCTAACTTTCCCTCTCTAGTTCTTATCTCCTTCCCTTCTTTAGATCAATACTAACACTTGTACAATCCTAAGAAACTAAGGACCTACAGGTCGTATTCATAATCTTCATTCATATATGTATCTTTTCATTGTCTTAGCAAGCTCTTAGTATCATAAACAACCACCATCGATTTTGAAGCTAGAAAACTTGTCATTTCATTGTCAACAGATTCAACTTCATCCTCACTATCACAAACACCCGAATAACCAACTTTTTTCTAGAGGTTTATCCTCATCGACCACAAGTGTAAGCTTCCCATCAGTAATTTTCTTTTAAGCTTATCAAATTTTCAACAATAGAGGTATTACTAGTACTATTGGATCCTACATAAAAGAACAAAGATCCGCGTGAATTGGCCCCTTTACTAGTCAAATTAAAGTCACCCTATTTGTACCCAAGTTGACATCATTTTCAACTGAATTAAGCGCATCAAATGGGTTTGGATTACTAACCTCTTTTCTAGACTTCTTATATTTCTTCTTATTTCCACTAGAGTTGGCATTATTCTTTTTAGAAGCAAGTATTTAAACTTGTTTGACTAGTTTATGAGTTGGCATTATTATTTTTAGAAGCAAGTCTTTAAACTTGTTTGAGTGGTTTAAATCTCACCTTATAACCAACCGAGACACCTATATTTTTGAGACACTCATCCACAACATGACCAAAAACCTTGAAACACATACCTGTGAGCTTTCCGGTCATACTCAACGTGAATAGTACGCGTATGGAACCCCTCACTAACAAATTTATGCATAGCCACTAGAATAGTATCTTTCAACTCCACATCAACCTGAATTTCAATCATTTATCTAGCATAGCCTGACCTACCTCATGATTGCATGCACATGTGAGATTTATACGAGTCAAACATCAAAGGAGTATCAAGTTTAGTAGCACTGGCACTCAAACCTTCTCGCTAAACGCCAACACTAAGACACCATGAAGTTTAACCCAATCAGAATATTACCAACATATTCTTTTATAAGTTCCAATCTATATACCACTTTTTCAAAATTAGTTGATTATTGCGTATAAACTACATACCGTTTTATAGCATTACATCAAATCATCCATAGAGCTAAACTAGAAGAAAAATAACTCGTCAAACGAGTTAAGCATTAATTTAACTAGTTTAGATTTACCCTAAGTGTTTCTAACATAGTTAAACAAAAGGTAAGCCACCGACGTTCCTAAAAAGAAACCTGATAGGTGTGAAAACACCCATCCTTTTACCACTTATTTCTTGTTAAAACGAGACCAAAACGCGTATTTAATGTCATTTGTTTGGAATTATGCGTGGTTTGTGTGTTTGTTGTGTTTTCAGAGCCAACCGGATAAATATTGAAGAAAACATGGGATTGCACGGGTTTTATCGAAGAAAAAGACGAAAAGACGAAGTCTATAATCCAAGAGATTCAAAAGATTTGAAGTCGATGGGCCTATTTGAAGATTTATCGAAGAAAAGGACCAAAGATGGAAGATTTACATATGTCGAAGAACTCAAGTCTATTAAATGAAGAAATTAAAAGACGAGTTGAATTTATTCGTCGACAAATCCCGAATCGAAATAAAAAACGTCTACTGTTCTGAAAAGACGAGAAGACAAAAAGAAAGGGAGAAAGCCCACTCACCAACCAAAGAGAAAGCCTATAAATACTCCTCCTATTCACATTTTTGAAAAAAGTTTTTTTTTCTGTTATTTTTTTCCTGTTTCGTAGGGAGCACCATCACCATTAGGGTGTTTGGTGATTTTTATTGTCTTTTGATTCTTCCACAATCTTGTAAGTTAATCTTTCCATTTTGTTTGTTTGAATCTTATTCATTAATACAAGTTTCCATTTAATCTTTCTTTCTTCTCTTGTTGATTCAAAGTTCTAAGTTTTTATTTTATTGGTTTGATCTTAAAAAGTAAGTGGGTTTTATGTTTTTGTTGATTTAGATTGATATTTATCATAGGTAAATGATTAGTGGTTAAATTGGTTTGAGTTTTGATTAAAAACTTGGTGGATTTTGAGTTAAATTCGTGTGTTAAACATTCCCCTGTTCTTCGCATTTCCAGACTTGCCCAGATTCCGAATCAACATAAGATTCCAGATCAAGGGTTTTGAGATTATATTCCGGATCAAGCTCTTTGGTTCGGAATATCTAATATTCCGGATCAGCTATTTTATTCCGGATCAAGCTCTTTGGTTCGGAATATCTAATATTCCGGATCAGCTATTTTATTCCGGATCAAGTTCTTTGGTTCGGAATATCTAATATTCCGGATCAGCTATTTTATTCCGGATCAACCATTTCTTCCGAGTCAAGCATTTATTCCGCATCAAGCAAATATTCCGGGTCAACGATTATTCAGAATGAAGGTGGTGTTAATTATTCCGAATGAAGCAGTTTTTTAGGTTATTCCGCATGAGTTGATTTATTCTGAATGAGCCAAATATTCCAAATATTCCGGATCAAGCAATTATTCCGAATCAACTGTTTTTTCCAAGTTTAGGTATTTTACTGTTTAATTTTAATTCAAGTTTATTTTCAGTAATTGCTTTTAGTTTAATTTTATTACTTCTCGCACTTATCGTTTTAGTAGATATAGACCAAAGATCCCCCTTTTTAGTTACCAAGAACAACAATTCCACTTTGAACCGTGATCGATTCGAGAAGATACCGAGAACGAAACAACGACATATATATCATTAGGTACGAGCAATACAAACAAAGATCTTGCAACAAACCTTTTTATTAACTAACTAAAAATCAGTTATTAAAATGGCGCTGCTGCCTGCTCTTTTCGTAAGGATCAACGGTTTTTTGTGAGAAAAATTGGATTTTGGGATCCGTTCTTTTGGGAACGTTATTTTCAAGCACAAAAATTTTCAAAAAAACCCACAAAAATATAAAATTTTCAAAAATACAAAACATTAAAAAACCTATAAAAACCAAAAATATTTTCTCTTGCATTTTCTTTTTAGTGTATGCGTACTCGATCAACGTCTTATTCAGAGCCCAGACTCTCGAAGATTTAGACATGGCCGGTTTACACAACAACAACAATAATAATCCCCCCCACAACAACAATAATAATCCACCCCACCCCAACATGAATAATCCACCCTTACCCGACCTACGAACCATGGAGGAGCTATGACAACCTACGATGAACGGACGTGGAGGCCCGATTGCGCTGATGTGTATAAAATCACACTTGTTTAGGAAAACAAGGCAATTATGGTAAGTATTAACGAGTAGTTTAGGAAAACCACAAGTTAATGACCCAAATAAGAGTGAGTTCGTTCTCGAGGAGGCTAGTGTGTTGTGTAATGAATTGATTTTGATTTGTGATTATATTGAGAAGAAAAGAAAATAGAAATAAGAAAGAAAAGACGGTTACGAAGACGGATCGAGATAAGACGAAAAGGCGTTCACGTAAAACCGTAAAAAACTACAAAATTAAAACTTTTAAAACCTAAAAATTAATTAAAAGCTAAAAGTAGTCTAAAATAATATAAATAAGAAATAAAATCCAATAAAAATATTTTAAAACCTTTTATTAATTAAATATTCAATTTTAAATGCTAATTAAAGCCCTAAAATTAAATATAATTAATTAGAATGTCCAAAATATAATTTTATTGAACTAATAAATTACTTATATTATCTAAAGACTAAAAAGTATTTTTCCTAATTTTTGAAAACTATTTTTCTATTTTTAAATCACTAAAAACTATTTTGAAAACTAAAATAATTATAAAAAATAATAAAATAATAAAATAATACCAAAAATAATTTACCAATTTTAAAAATCCTAATTTACTTTAACGAACAGTAGAAAATTGAAAAAGTTTGAAAAATATAAAATTTTCCACTAAAAGACAAAAACAGTTATAAATAAAACCCTAATTATCTTAAATTAATTCTAAAAAATAAATAAAAGATGAACAGTGAAGACTTTTAAAACCAAAAATCTTAAAATCTTTTTCTAAATCTAAGAAAAATGTTTAAACTGAAAAAGAAGTATTTTTGGCACTAAATGCCAAAAACAGAAACATTAAAAGTTAATAAAAAATGCTATTTAATCTAATAAATACTAAATGAACAGTAATAAAAATTCTATTTAAACAGAAAAATCAGAAATTAAATTAGAAAAATTACAAAACTAGTTTGAAAGTCTAATTCACAAATTTGTCCACTAAAGACAAAAAAATCAGAAATGTGATAGTGACATGTGACAGACTTTTGTATGTTTGCTTAGCAGTGGTAAAAATTGTGCTACCAGTGGGAAAGGAGTTCCCACTGCTAGTGTAATTTGTTGGTCAGTTGACCAATAAGCTCAGGAGAGCTTATTTGTGGGCTTATTTTGGACAACAAGGCAACCCTATACTCAGTTGAGTATAGGGAGTCAATTTAAACACAAAAACAAGCAGGTCACTTAGCAAAATTTCACACAAAAGGCACCAAAAGTTTCTGATGAAGCTAGGGTGTGTCTGATGAACAAACAACCAAGTTACATGCACAAAAATGAGATTCAATGGCCAAATACTTGCACAATAATCAACCAAACAGCATATAATCAGTACACAATCCTTAAATACCCTATTGTCTAACAATGGGTAAGATTGAGGCAAAAATTCACACAAAATAAGCAATAAAGGGTACTTACTCATTTTTATGCTATATTCAATATTTTAGCTTGCAAATGTGACTAAAAACCTACCAAACTGAAAACCAAACTAGCATACAACCTATTTCAACCCTATTGAGTGTATTTAGACAGGTTAAAGCCAAGATTCATATCATTTGTCCCAAGTTAAACCCTGATCCAAACACCCTTTTAAACACTGAAAATCAACTTTTTCAAAGCAAATCTTTTCAAACTCTTACCAATCTGCTTCTAATTACTACCCACATGCATATTATACCAAAATAACTTAAATCAAACCAGGAGAACAACTCTTAAACACTTTTCATGCAGATTTCACATAAATCACACAACATCAGAAAAATCAAAATGGAAACAAGGATTTTACCTAGAGGGACCTACATCCAGGTCCCTCAGTGACTGCTATGTCACCTCCAATCAGGCTGGGGCCTGAGCAGGACCTTGGACAACAAGCAAGCTTCAATGAAACCTGCTAAGAAAGAAGAAACAAGCACAATAACACAATAACTGATTTTAAGACCTTTTAACACAAACTTTTACAATCCAATAAACCTTGAACTAAGAAAATGTTTTTTAAAAACAAGTCCAAAACTCAGAAATCCAATAGTCCAAGTCCACTTTCACTTTCTTGGACCTTGAATTTCTGAAATTTAAAAACCTTTTTAAATCCTTTTGAAACTCAAAAACACAAAGTGTTTAAGCAATGAATGATGGAACTCAGAGATTCTTCACAAACATACACCAACTTTTAAAACTTATAAAAAGGAATTACTCTTTTACAAACAAAAATACCAACTTTTATTTCTTCTAAAAAGGCATTACAAGTTTTGAAGAAAATCTGGAACAAAGGATAGAGGTCACATGCGACCTCTATTTATACAAGTCCTAGGATAATTCTAGAATACTGATTAAAATAATACAAAGGAGAAACCCTAGATACTGGAATTCCCAATCTGCCCTTGGTCTTTAGTCTTCAACTTGGTCAAAAATCGTCCATGTGATATGCCAGTGGTGATGAAGTGATCTTAGTCGTTGAACGCGTATTGGGGACCAAGGAATTAATGTGAGTCGTTTGTTTGGTCGGTTTTAGGGTTTTGTGTGAAAGAGACGGGGCAGGGGAGGGGCCTACAAGACACATGGGTGTGTCTGGGTCACGGTTTTGGTGTGGGATGGGGTGAGGTTGGGTTAAATTAACAATCTGGAGATTTTGGTAACAAAACCCTTTTATTAGGGTGAATTAGGTATTAGGGTTTATGAGATTATGGGGGTAGCAGGGGTGGGTTTAATCTAAAAAGGGGGTTAAAGGTTTTTAAATAAGTGTTTAGTGGGAAATAAGTGTTGACTGTTTGACCCAAGTTTATTTAAACTTGGGTGGAAGGGTGACGTGGGAGGGGAAGTGACGTGTTGGTTGGAGAGTGGTGGAAGTGGGGTGATGTGGTGGTTCTATTGGCTGGGGTGAGTTTGGGTGTTTGACTGAAATGGTCCCCCAAAGTTCTTCTTCTTCTCACTTTGCATTAAATGGCAACAATCTTCTTTTCATTTGTATTTAAGTTTGGGAAGTTTTCACTTTTGGCACAATTAAGTTTTCAAACTTAATACAAGGACTTCAAATGTAAATTCTTCAATCTTCAAGGGCTGTTCTTGTAAAATCTTGATAATTTAGGGACCTCAATGCATTTTATGAGTTATGCAAGGGTATAAATTGCCAAGTCTTCAAAAATGAGGGACCAATGTTGACAGTCTTCAATTCTTCAAGGTCATTTTTGGAAATTCCAGATTCGGGCCCGGTTCATTGTGCGGTTTCGTTTCCCGTGTTCGTTTTTGAATGATTCTTGTGATCTTTTGCCATTTCCTCAATATCCGTACCTAAAAATACACAAGCAACAAACACGAGCATATATTTGGCAGTTTTAATGATATTTTATGCATTTTAAGCCCGATTTGGACGATGAGACTATGTATAAAAGCAGTCTCATCACTCCCCCATACTAAACCATTGCCGTGCCCTCACGCAATTCTAGAATAAAGTATCATAGCACCTCCAAAATTCATTTTTATTCACTTTATTGGAGTGATAAACTAGCTACATTACTACTATTACTACTACTTATGTTATAGACATAATGTATGATTTTCATCGCAAAACGGGACGTTTAGGTTCATAGAATAAGAACATGTGAATGCTTCGTTAGAAATAATTTCATCGTCCTCGATTTTCACCCCAATTCCATGCCAAGCGTGCAACTAGATCATTGTCATTATAAGTTAGTAATGCTAACACTACTCATATGCCCTAATCACGTACTTATTCTCCCATTATTCCTAAGTTGTATCTCTTATATTTTATTATGTCTTGAATGTTTCACGAGGATACATTATTGACTTATGCGATAATAGAGATTTAGGTCTAAAAATAGAGTCCTAACGGTGTAACTAAGACCATCAAATAAATAACCCCTCCTAATAGACAACGATGTCAAAAAATTAAGTTGACAAGAAGAATCGATAAACACGGTTTTATAACGGTTTGAACATGAGACTTATTACCAAGACTTTTATACGCCCCCTAACGGAAGGGCCTTATTATCTTTGGAAAGCGTGAAGGTTTGGCAAGGCAAGTATCTATTCACCCCCCCCCCCATACTAAAGTTAAACATTGTCCTCAATGTTTCGAGTCTAGGGGTGCAAACACCCCCATACTAGAGACGTAGTCGAATGCCTAATCTAGCATGGAAAGGGTGTTACCAATAAATTATTAGTCGTTTATGAAGTGTGCTAAAAACCTAAGGTTAGAACATCAAAGGATATATCATTTGGATATTGAGAAAGTCTTCAAAGCAAACGATCGAGTGCTCCCATAAAACAAACACGAGAGGCTCCAATCGTGAAGATCATGATCTAAAAACCACAATGCACAAACAACCACGGAACAAAGGTTGGAAGGGCACAAATCCCCTCACATTAACTAATTAGAAAGCAATAATATGTACATGGATAAGCATGGGTCTCCCCCACGAGGCACCTTGTTTTTTATAACCGAGTCAAAAGCTCGACTCGAATCCCCATAAATGTGATCATTTAGGGATATCATGGTGTGGTCAATTTTTGGTGGGTCTTACATGATAAACAAGGCCCAAAAACAACCGGTATTAAGGACTAAGTCCTTTGATGGTGCAAAATACCGGGATCGAAGATGGCGTTTTCGTTTTCATTGGAAAAACAAACCAACGTCACTTCATTGTGAGTCAACATAAACCAAAAGGGTTTCAAGAAAATAGATGAGAAGAAATAGAAGGGTGGGACAATGGGTAAGTCATGAAAACATTGAGCTACTCGAGGTAGACTCGCACCAATCAAATGAAAAGATTTTCCATTTATTGCATCGGTGGAAGACCGAGATTTCCCTTTATAAGCAATTCCAGGATCAAATATCTCGTCCTCGGTGGAGAAAGGGGAGGGAACATAAGGGATTCCCCCCACACTAAGTCCACACAAAGCATCGTCAAAAGGAGAAGACGAGCTTGTAGTACTCAAAACACGTGGTGATGACGGAGTTAGAGTTGTAGAAAAATCTTTTAAATTCAATTTAAAATCTTTCCCTTTTTCATCTTTTAAACTCTCCTTGTGAAAACCCGATTTAATTATGTCAAAAATATTTGGTGTGTCTAAAGCAATGTTAGTCACACTAAAAATTCTCACATTTGAAAAGCGTTTTGGTATAGGTGGTAATAAGTTTTCAAAACGTTTGTCGACAAATAAAACTTCCCCATCGGGATCAACACATTCATCATCCGAAGAATCATTCACAATTGAAATCGTAGGCTTAACACTCTTAACCTCCACCGGCTGAGGGGACGGAACTTCATTTTTCTCAACAACTTCTAAAACTCTTTTTGAAATTCTTTTGCAAATGTTTTTGATTGGATTGACATTGTACAAAGACGTGATAGAATACACATGAGAAAGTGTGGAGTTTTGGGTTGCATTAATGACGAGTTCTTCCTCATTGAAACGAAGAGTGATTTTCCTAGCGTGCACATCGATAAGTGCTCTCGAGGTATCCAAAAATGATCGACCTAAAATTAAAGGAACTTTAGGATCGATAGGAATATCAACAACAATAAAGTCTACGGGATAGTAGAACTTTCCAACTTTCACAAAGACGTCCTCGGCAACTCCACAAGCTAGAATCGTAGAATGATCGGCCATCTCGATTGACATTCTTGAAGGAGTGAGATTGGGAAGATTGAGCGATTTAAAAATCTCAAGAGGCATCAAATTAATACTAGCACCAAGATCGGCCAAGGCGTAGCATTCTTCCATGTCTTGTATAGCACATGGGATTAAAAACTTGCCGGGATCACCGACTTTTTGAGGTATGCGGCTTAGAAAAACCGATGAACAATTAGACGATTTTTGCAATTTCTCTTTGTTATTCAACATACTTTTGAAGTTCGCGGCAAATCGAGGCATCATGACTAAGGCGTCGGCAAAACTTATATTGAAATGCAAGTCACGAAACATTTTCATAAAAAGTTCAAATTGATAATTATTTCGTTCTTGTGCCTTTTCCTTGTCTCGTCTTGAAGGGTAAGGTAAGGGTGGTGTGGGTTGGGGCGTAGGCATAGGCATCGGCCTTGGAATCTCGGGTTCCATGATTAGTATTGGTTCAACTGTAGGTGTGGTTTGAGCGGTACTTCGTGGGCTTGTAATTTGCTCCTTTTCGACCACAACCTCGGGTTCTTTCTCTTTTTCCTTCTCCATAGAAGTACTTGGACGAGAAATGGGTTCTTTGAAAGTTTTACCACTACGAGTAGTAATAACCTTCAACTCTCCTTTCGGGTTCACGATGGTATCACTAGGAAGACCACCCGAAGAAGAGGGCATTCACATGATAGCTTCAAACATTTTTCCCATTCGGTCTTCAAACTTAGATTGCCTAGCATCCGCTTTTAACAACTCTTGCTTAATCTCATGTTGACCTTGCTCCATTTTTTTTGTTGATTTTGTTGGATTCGTTGAACATTTCCTTCCATTTTATTAGCATGAGTCTTAAGTTCATTAGCAAGTTAGTTTTTAAGCTCGTTTTTCAACTCGGATCTTAAGCTAACCATTTCACGTTGCATATTGTCAAACTTAGCATCATTAGCCTTATCATAATTCAAAAACTCTCCTTGAAGATTTTTGGTGTGATCATTTTGAAAACCTTGAGTGGTAGTTTGAAAATCACGGTTTTGGTTTTGGTTTGAAATTTGCCCATTTCCACTTTGATAATTACCCTTGTTGTAATTCCTTTGATTGCCTTGATAATTACCACCTTGGTTGTTGTTTTGATAGTTATTAGCATTTTGATTTGGTGGAGCTTGATTTTGGCGGGAACCTTGACCGTTTTGGTTATAAGTTCCCGTGGCTACATAAGCACTCGAAGTGTTACCATCCGCGGTAATGCACTCGGAAAGATCATGAGCTCCACCACACGACAAACAACTCTTAGAAACCGCTTTAACCGAAGCGGAATTCGAAGCTTCTTGAGCTTTCCAATGGGACATAAGGCTAGCAAATCTATCAAAAAACCGATTTTCTTCATTTGCTTCATCATGTAAATCATTAAGGCTACGAGACGATGACGAGCCCAATTTGGCAACACTCGGTGTGTTACGAGGGCTATAAACCTTAGACCTATTCTCAATTATGACCAAAGCTTCTTCAACCGTTTTACACAAAAAATTACCACCCGCGGCGGCATTTAAATAATCTCTTTCATGATCATTAAGTCTATTGTAAAACGTGTCAATTTGGTGCAAGTCGGAAAAACCGTGATGAGGACATTCATGTAATATCTCCTTAAACCTATTCCAAGCCATTGAAAAACTTTCATTTGGTTCTTGTGAAAATTTAGAAATCTCATTTTTCAAATGCGTAGTCTTAGAGGGCGGAAAAAATTGGTTCACGAACTTTGAAACGAGATCCTTCCACGTCAATATAGAATTGGGTGGCTCTTTCTCTAACCAAATTTTAGCGGGCCCCGCTAAGGAATACGGAAAAAGCATCATCTTAATCGAGTCATTCGAGACATCCTTAAATTTGCACGTGGCGGTAAGACGATTAAATTGGCGGATATGGTTGTGTGGATTGTCCTTCTCATCACCACGGAATTTGTTGTTCTGGATCATCGACAACAAACCCGTTTTCACCTCAAAATTCTCCGCAAGGATAGCAGGAATCACAATAGCTTCTCCATAACCCTCGGTGGGTGCTTGAAGTAACTCCATCATAGTTTGATTCGCCATGGTTGGTGCTTCTCGTACAATGGGTTCGTCAATAGGAGACTCCTCACTAGAATGAGTTGGAGTGGGAGTTTTGTTCTTTCGTCTACGTGCACGTTTTGCTTGATTACGAGTTAGCATAAACGTCACGTACAACGAGGAGACGAGCAAAGAAGATTATTTTTGGTGTTTTGTATTTTTCAATTTTTTTGTGGTTTTTGATTGTATTAACCTTTTTTGGAAATTGGTGAAATGTATTAAGTAGACACAAATCTACAAATCTCCTCCTTAATCAAATCTCTCTAATAAAGAAGCCTCAATGAATGAAAACGATCACGTGAAGTGAACGCCTTCGATGACTTTAGAACGATGGTGGAACACCAAATCGTTCAAGAGGGTTTAATCAAATGAAACCAAGAAAATATATATGATATGTAATAATACTTTGGGCGGAAAAACCCTCGATTAGCTCTCAAAATCAAATACGCACAAGCAAGCGGAGGAAACGAGGCGGCGCGAAGCACTTAAGAGCCTTTTTCCTTTAGGTCGTGAAATACAACCGCCTTATACCCACCTTATAGTTTGTATTTTTCAAAATCGAGCTTTCTCGAAAGTATTTATCTATTTTTGCCTTTTTCTTTGGTTTGAGATTCGAATACAATGATTGGGTAATGACCTCCCAAGTCAAGGTTGTGATTGCTCACGTATTTGGAGTACTTGTGAATTTATTGTTCTACGTATACAATATAGTAATAGTATTCACACAAAAACCGAAAAACGATAATACGTATTAGTAGAGTGCTACTAATACAAATACTAATTATGGCTATAAAAAACAACAATTGTTCAATCAAAACACAACACGCCTCCCCGGCAGCGGCGCCAAAAAATGATGTGTATAAAATCACACTTGTTTAGGAAAACAAGGCAATTAGGGTAAGTATTAACGAGTAGTTTAGGAAAACCACAAGTTAATGACCCAAATAAGAGTGAGTTCGTTCTCGAGGAGGCTAGTGTGTTGTGTAATGAATTTATTTTCATTTGTGATTATATTGAGAAGAAAAGAAAATAGAAATAAGAAAGAAAAGACGGTTACGAAGACGGATCGAGATAAGACGAAAAGGCGTTCACGTAAAACCGTAAAAAACTACAAAATTAAAACTTTTAAAACCTAAAAATTAATTAAAAGCTAAAAGTAGTCTAAAATAATATAAATAAGAAATAAAATCCAATAAAAATATTTTAAAACCTTTTATTAATTAAATATTCAATTTTAAATGCTAATTAAAGCCCTAAAACTAAATATAATTAATCAAAATGTCCAAAATATAATTTTATTGAACTAATAACTTACTTATATTATCTAAAGACTAAAAAGTATTTTTCCTAATTTTTGAAAACTATTTTTCTATTTTTAAATCACTAAAAACTATTTTAAAATTAAAATAATTATAAAAAATAATAAAATAATACCAAAAATAATTTACCAATTTTAAAAATCCTAATTTACTTTAACGAACAGTAGAAAATTGAAAAAGTTTGAAAAATATAAAATTTTCCACTAAAAGACAAAAACAGTTATAAATAAAACCATAATTATCTTAAATTAATTCTAAAAAATAAATAAAAGATGAACAGTGAAGACTTTTAAAACCAAAAATCTTAAAATCTTTTTCTAAATCTAAGAAAAATGTTTAAACTGAAAAAGAAGTATTTTTGGCACTAAATGCCAAAAACAGAAACATTGAAAGTTAATAAAAAATGCTATTTAATCTAATAAATACTAAATGAACAGTAATAAAAATTCTATTTAAACAGAAAAATCAGAAATTAAATTAGAAAAATTACAAAACTAGTTTGAAAGTCTAATTCACAAATTTGTCCACTAAAGACAAAAAAATCAGAAATGTGATAGTGACATGTGACAGACTTTTGTCTGTTTGCTTAGCAGTGGTAAAAATTGTGCTACCAGTGGGAAAGGATTTCCCACTGCTAGTGTATTTTGTTGGTCAGTTGACCAATAAGCTCAGGAGAGCTTATTTGTGGGCTTATTTTGGACAACAAGGCAACCCTATACTCAGTTGAGTATAGGGAGTCAAATTAAACACAAAAACAAGCAGGTCACTTAGCAAAATTTCACACAAAAGGCACCAAAAGTTTCTGATGAAGCTAGGGTGTGTCTGATGAACAAACAACCAAGTTACATGCACAAAAATGAGATTCAATGGCCAAATACTTGCACAATAATCAACCAAACAGCATATAATCAGTACACAATCCTTAAATACCCTATTGTCTAACAATGGGTAAGATTGAGGCAAAAATTCACACAAAATAAGCAATAAAGGGTACTTACTGATTTTTATGCTATATTCAATATTTTAGCTTGCAAATGTGACTAAAAACCTACCAAACTGAAAACCAAACTAGCATACAACCTATTTCAACCCTATTGAGTGTATTTAGACAGGTTAAAGCCAAGATTCATATCATTTGTCCCAAGTTAAACCCTGATCCAAACACCCTTTTAAACACTGAAAATCAACTTTTTCAAAGCAAATCTTTTCAAACTCTTACCAATCTGCTTCTAATTACTACCCACATGCATATTATACCAAAATAACTTAAATCAAACCAGGAGAACAACTCTTAAACACTTTTCATGTAGATTTCACATAAATCACACAAAATCAGAAAAATCAAAATGGAAACAAGGATTTTACCTAGAGGGACCTACATCCAGGTCCCTCAGTGACTGCTATGTCACCTCCAATCAGGCTGGGGCCTGAGCAGGACCTTGGACAACAAGCAAGCTTCAATGAAACCTGCTAAGAAAGAAGAAACAAGCACAATAACACAATAACTGATTTTAAGACCTTTTCACACAAACTTTTACAATCCAATAAACCTTGAACAAAGAAAACGTTTTTTAAAAACAAGTCCAAAACTCAGAAAACCAATAGTCCAAGTCCACTTTCACTTTCTTGGACCTTGAATTGCTGAAATTTAAAAACCTTTTTAAATCCTTTTGAAACTCAAAAACATAAAGTGTTTAAGCAATGAATGATGGAACTTAGAGATTCTTCACAAACATACACCAACTTTTAAAACTTATAAAAAGGAATTACTCTTTTACAAACAAAAATACCAACTTTTATTTCTTCTAAAAAGGCATTACAAGTTTTGAAGAAAATCTGGAACAAAGGATAGAGGTCACATGCGACCTCTATTTATACAAGTCCTAGGATAATTCTAGAATACTGATTAAAATAATACAAAGGAGAAACCCTAGATACTGGAATTCCCAATCTGCCCTTGGTCTTTAGTCTTCAACTTGGTCAAAAATGGTCCATGTGATATGCCAGTGGTGATGAAGTGATCTTAGCCGTTTAACACGTATTGGGGACCAAGGAATTAATGTGAGTCGTTTGTTTGGTCGGTTTTAGGGTTTTGTGTGAAAGAGACGGGGCAGGGGAGGGGCCTACAAGACACATGGGTGTGTCTGGGTCACGGTTTTGGTGTGGGATGGGGTGAGGTTGGGTTAAATTAACAATCTGGAGATTTTGGTAACAAAACCCTTTGATTAGGGCGAATTAGGTATTAGGGTTTATGAGATTATGAGGGTAGCAGGGGTGGGTTTAATCTAAAAAGGGGGTTAAAGGTTTTTAAATAAGTGTTTAGTGGGAAATAAGTGTTGACTGTTTGACCCAGGTTTATTTAAACTTGGGTGGAAGGGTGACGTGGGAGGGGAAGTGACGTGTTGGTTGGAGAGTGGTGGAAGTGGGGTGATGTGGTGGTTCTATTGGCTGGGGTGAGTTTGGGTGTTTGACTGAAATGGTCCCCCAAATTTCTTCTTCTTCTCACTTTGCATTAAATGGCAACAATCTTCTTTTCCTTTGTATTTAAGTTTGGGAAGTTTTCACTTTTGGCACAATTAAGTTTTCAAACTTAATACAAGGACTTCAAATGTAAATTCTTCAATCTTCAAGGGCTGTTCTTGTAACATCTTGATAATTTAGGGACCTCAATGCATTTTATGAGTTATGCAATGGTATAAATTGCCAAGTCTTCAAAAATGAGGGACCAGTGTTGACAATCTTCAATTCTTCAAGGTCATTTTTGGAAATTCCATATTCGGGCCCGGTTCATTGTGCGGCTTCGTTTCCCGTGTTCGTTTTTGAATGATTCTTGTGATCTTTTGCCATTTCCTCAATATCCGTACCTAAAAATACACAAGCAACAAACACGAGCATATATTTGGCAGTTTTAATGATATTTTATGCATTTTAAGCCCGATTTGGACGATGAGACTATGTATAAAAGCAGTCTCATCATGCGCCGATGCATATCACGGCTCAGGAGTTTTCGTTGAAGCATCACATGATTCAACAAGTGCAAACTAACCCATTTCACGGAATTCCAGATGATGATGCCAACAAACACCTCGACAAATTCATTACCATCACCCAAAGCATGAAGTCCCCCGGTGTTTCTATGGATGAACTTCGCCTCCAACTATTTCCCCACTCGCTTTCTCACCATGCCGAAAAATGGTTTGACCGTCTCCCAAAGAATTCTATTCATACTTGGGACGACATGACTCAACGCTTTTTGTCGCGCTACTTCCCACCATCCATGGTCACGAGCCTTCGTAACCAAATTAGTGGATTCATGCAAGACAATGATGAATCGCTCTTTGATGCTTGGGAACGATACGATGATTTGATCGATCGTTGCCCAAATCACAACATGCTCCCCGTCACTCTCATTGATACTTTCTACAATGGTCTCACTTTTCGTGATCGTGACACGATCAACGCCGCCGCCGGTGGTACTTTTATGAAAAGGAGACCGGAGGAGTGTAGAGAGTTGATTGAAAACATGACTACTCACCACAAGAATTGGGATTCATCCACATCCTCAAGATCTAACCCGAGAGTCAATGTTTCGTCTACTACTTCCAATCCCGAGATAACCGAACTTACCCGACAACTCGCAGAGATGAACAAGAATTACATGACCATGGCCACAAACCACTTTCAACAAGCTAAAGCCGTTTCTATTTCTTGTGACACATGTGGTGGTCCTCATTCTTACAATGATTGTCCTTCTACTCAAGGCAATTTTTGTGAAAACGTTAACGCGGCATACGGTACTTATCCCACAGGAGGCTATCAAGCTCGTCCTCAAGGAGACCGTAGCTTGCTAAGTTATCGTTCAAACAACTATCTTGCACCACCCGGTTTTCCTCCTCCAAACCAAAACCAACAACAAAGCTATAACCGAAATAACCAATCCCAATCTCGTGCTAACAATCAATATCTATCCCAAAGAAACCCATACCCACCTCAAGGAAATTCTCAAGCTTACCAAGCTCCACCTCTCAATCAACTGATGGCATTGAATCAAGACGTCGAGACGTTCATGAGGACTAATAGAGAGATGGTGACGAATATTCAGAGTCAATTCGTCAACTTGAAGGGAGAAATGGCGAAACAAGGGAACGATATTCGAGCCGAGCTAAGGAATGACATGGCGAAACAAAGCAATGATATTCGTGCAGACATGAGAGACTCTTTCAGCACTCAAGCGGTAAACATACGTGATATGATCGGTTCGCTCTTCCAAGGTAATCCACCCTCTTCTTCGGGTACTCTTCCGAGTAACACCGTTGCGAATCCAAGAGGGGAGATGAACGCAATCACCACTCGTAGTGGAAAAGGTTATACGGAACCCGAGCTTCCTACACCTCCACCCGTGATTGTGAACAAGGAACAAGAGCAACTTTCCCCACCTCCTTTTCCTTCTACCCCCATTCCCCCACCACCCGTGGTTGTGAGTGATCCTACTCCCCTAAAGCCTTCTTCTTCATCCGATATACCTTATCCTTCAAGGTTGAGGAAAGAGAAGCAAAAGAGCAAGGATGATATTCAAGTTTCAAACTTTCTCAAATTGTTTAAACAATTGAATTTTAACATCTCCTTTGCCGAGGCTCTCGCTCACATGACTAAATACGCTAAGATGTTTAAAGATCTTCTAAGTGACAAGGAGAAGCTTCTTGACATTGCTCAGACCCAACTTAATGAGAATTGCTCCGCCGTTCTCTTAAGGAAATTGCCCACCAAACTTGGTGATCCGGGTCGCTTCTTAGTTCCTTGCAACTTCCCAGGAGTAGAGAATTGCATGGCCCTAGCCGATCTAGGTGCCAGTATAAACTTAATGCCTTTAAGTGTTTGGAAGCAATTATCTCTCCCCGAGCTAGTCCCCACCAAAATGACTTTGGAATTAACCAACCGTACGATTTCTTATCCAGTGGGGATAGCCGAAGACGTCTTCGTTGGCGTTGACAAATTCACCTTCCCGGCGGATTTTGTTGTCGTTGACTACGAGATGGATCCTCGTGTTCCATTAATCGTTGGACGTCCCTTCTTGAGGACCGGTCGCACTCTCATTGATGTATCCACGGGCGAAATAATCATGAGAGTTGGTGACGATAAAATTGTCTTCAACATGGGTAAGATTTCTAAGCAACCTTATTCATATGAGAGTGTTAATGCTATTGATGTTTTCGATGAGGCTTGTGAAGAACACTTTCATGATGCTTGCAAAAGTACTCTCTCTTCTCTACCCAATGTTGAGACCGTTGCCTAAATTGCTCCGTCATTGACTCCTTTTGGAGAAAGTGACTTGGATGATTTTGAAGATAGCTTGGGTCCTCTCGATCTTAAGTATGATGATTCTTCCACCGATTGGGATGAAGACATTCGTACTATTGAGAAACTTCTCAATGAAGACCCGTTTTCTCCTCCTTCTCCTAAAGAGGTGACTAATGACGATCCATCGTTAATTACACCATCTATTTACTCTTGAGCTTAAGGACCTACCTCCTCATCTCGAGTATGTTTTCTTAGAAGGCATTGATCAACTTCCCGTTATCATTGCTAAGGACTTAAAAGCCGATGAGAAAACTCGTCCCATTGAAGTTCTCAAGAAACATAAAAGAGCTATCGCTTGGAAAATCTCCGATATTCGCGGAATTGATCCTCACTTTTGCACACATAAAATTCTCATGGAGGACGACTTTAAGCCCACAATTCAAAGCAAAAGAAGGGTGAATCCTAAAATCCATGACGTTATCAAAAAAGAGGTTATCAAACTTCTTGATGCGGGCATGATTTATCCTATCTCGGATTCACCATGGGTTAGTCCAGTCCATTGTGTGCCTAAGAAAGGCGGAATTGCAGTTGTGCCCAATCAAAACAACGAGTTGATTCCTACACGTCTCGTTACTGAGTGGAGAGTTTGTATAGAATACCGCAAACTCAATGATGCCACGAGAAAGGATCACTTCCCTCTTCCTTTTATGGATCAAATGCTTGAACGTTTAGCGAGTAATGAATATTACTGCTTTCTAGATGGTTTCTCGGGTTATTTCCAAATACCCATCGATCCCCAAGATCAAGAGAAGACAACATTCACTTGTCCCTATGGCACATTTGCCTACAAAAGAATGCCTTTTGGCTTATGCAATGCCCCCGGGACTTTCCAAAGGTGCATGTTAGCTATCTTTCATGACATGGTTGAGCAAACCATGGAAGTCTTCATGGATGATTTCTCGATCTTTGGGGATTCCTTCTCTTATTGCCTTGCCAATTTAGAACGTATGCTTAAGCGGTGCGAAGACACTCGCCTTGTTCTAAATTGGGAAAATGCCATTTTATGGTAAAAGAAGGCATTGTGCTAGGACACAAAATGTCAAAATCCGGTCTTGAAGTCGACCGTGCTAAAGTAGATGTCATAGCCAAATTACCTCCACCTTCAACCGTGAAGGGTGTGAGAAGTTTTCTGGGTCATGCGGGCTTCTATCGTCGATTCATTCAGGATTTCTCTAAAATCGCTAGCCCGATGACCCACCTCTTGGAAAAAGATACTCCTTTTATCTTTTCTAAAGAGTGTATCGAAGCCTTCAATCTTCTTAAGGATAAGCTAACGAAGGCACTGGTCTTGGTTACCCCTAATTGGGAGCTACCCTTTGAGTTGATGTGCGATGCTAGCGACTTTGCTCTTGGAGCGGTTTTGGGCCAAAGAGTGAATAAACACTTCCAACCAATCCATTATGCTAGCAAGACAATGACGGGGGCTCAATTGCATTATACGACAACCGAAAAGAGCTTTTAGCTTTTGTCTATGCTTTTGAAAAATTCCGCCCCTATCTTGTTTTATCCACCACCATCGTATACACGTACCATTCCGCGTTGAAGTACTTGATGACTAAGCACGACTCTAAGCCAAGACTTCTTCGTTGGGTTTTACTCCTTCAAGAATTCAACATTGAAATTCGTGACAAGAAGGGAGCCGAAAACCTAGCCGCGGATCATTTAAGTAGACTTGAGGATCCATATCAAGGGGATCATCCGAACAAAGAGATCAATGACTCTTTTCCCCTTGAGACCTTAATGTCTATAAATCTCCATTTGGATGACACCCCGTGGTTTGCCGAAATTGCAAACTACTTAGCGGGTGGTGTTCTCATCAAAGGGTTAACATCCCAACAAAAGAAGAAGTTCTTGAATGATGTTAAGACTTACTTTTGGGATGACCCTTTTCTCTTCAAACAATGCGCTGATTTGATTATTCGCCGATGTGTTGACGGACCGGAAACTTTAGACATTCTCAAGGCTTGCCACAAAGGACCCACCGGTGGTCATTTTGGTCCCAACTACACCGCCAAAAAAGTGTTTGACTCGGGATTTTATTGGCCCACCATTTATCGTGATGCTCACGAAATAGTTAAACATTGTGATGCTTGCCAAAAACAAGGCAACATCACACATAAAGATGAGATGCCTCAAAATTTCATACAAGAATGTGAAATCTTTGACGTATGGGGCATCGACTTTATGGGGCCATTCCCTTCTTCTAAAGGAAACAAATACATCCTTGTCGCCGTTGACTACGTTTCTAAATGGGTTGAAGCCAAAGCTTTAACCACTAACGATGCGAGGGTGGTTTGTAATTTCTTGAAACAACTATTTGCTCGATTCGGTGTTCCTCGTGCTATAATCAGTGACCGCGTGACTCATTTTTGCAATGATCAATTTGCAAGAGTCATGGCTAAGTATGGTGTCAATCACCGTCTTTCCACCGCTTACCATCCTCAAACCAACGGTCAAGCCGAGATATCCAACCGTGGATTGAAGCGAATTTTGGAGCGTACTGTGGGAGAGCATCGTGCCTCGTGGGCTGATAAACTTGATGATGCTATGTGGGCTTTCCGTACCGCCTATAAGACACCGATTGGTTGTACACCTTATCGTCTTGTGTACGGGAAAGCATGCCACCTCCCCATCGAGCTGGAACATAAGGCATACTGGGCCTTGAAGTGGGCTAACTTCGACATCAACAAAGCCGGTGATCTTCGAAAGATTCAACTCAACGAGCTACATGAATTGAGGAATGAAGCTTACTAGAACTCATTGATCTACAAGGAGAAGACCAAGATTATCCACGATGCTAAAATTAAGAACCGAGAGTTCCACGTTGGTGATCAATTCTTACTTTTTAACTCTCGGTTGAAGATCTTCTCGGGCAAGTTGAAGAGCCGCTGGTCTGGTCCATTCACCATCGCCAATGTCTTTCCCTATGGCACCATTGAGCTTTCTCAGCCAAATGGGCCCAATTTTAAGGTGAATGGTCAGCGTCTGAAGTTGTACTTTGGTGAGGACATCTCTCATGAGATGATTCCATCCCTCACCACGTTTCCCTTGAATTAGTTCGGGACCGAGTCAGGCTCGTGACTCGGTTAACAAAAACAAGCGCTCCTCGGGAGGCAACCCGAGTGTCTATCCCCCTTTCCCTTTTTTCATCCTAAGTGTAGGGGGAGCTATATAGGTTGCTTGCGTTTGTATGGTGATGTGATTACAGGGATAAGTGCACTCTTGGAATCTTTGAAGAACCGTGCTCTCATGTTATCCGCAAATACGGTTCTATCTCTCAACTATCGTGATTCAATCTTCTTCATACTCACCTTTGAAATTGATCACTTTAGTTGTCTCCTCCTTAACTTGATTAACCAACGTGCACAATGTCATAAGTGTACGGGATACTTTTCCCACATGCTTAAACATTGAGGAAAATGTTTATATTAAGTGTAGGGGAGACTTCTATCGAAGTAATAAGTGGACTTTTCCATTAAAGTGCCTTCATTTAACCGGAAAATTCGATTTTTCGACATTTTTCAAAAATTTTAATCTATTTTGGCCTAGTTGTATAGTTGCATTTTCCTTTGTTATGTTTATTTTCTCTCCTTGCTAGAATAAATTTTTAACAAAGTGGTTTTAAATTTTTCAAAGTCGTGAATATTTTGACTCAACCCGAGTTTACTTATCTAAGTTTACTCTAGCTAGTATCCTTAACGTGTTTAAGTCAAGTTTTGCTAGGCTTTTATATAGGGAGCTATAAAACGCGAAAGTCTTAACTCTCACGGGTTAAGAACAAGAACTTTTCGCAAGTTCCTATAATTGATCCTAGAGAGTCGTTTATCAAGGGAACTTTAAAATGCGATTTCTAAACTTGAAAAAGTCTAAGAGTTTGCAAGATCCTATAGATGACTCGAAAACCCAAAGCTGTGATTTAATAGGCTAAGCATCCACTAGTCTCATTCCTTGAGATTTTAAACTGTGGAGAACGAGAGATGATAGAGTCAATTATAAGTTTGGTATTCTTTCATGAATTTATGTGAGTTGATTATAAGCCTATTCTCCCATCGCTTGCTAATAAATTTATCTACAATAAATAAGGTTGTACAATTTGAAAAGTTACTTAGCTTCTAGCCCAAGATCGTTTAAAAGTTGCTCGGTATTAATTAGAGTTCATAGCCAAGGCATAACTTATTGAAGCGGGATGCGAAGATTTGTAAGTCCGAAAAGGCCCTAACAAGGCATGAGGGCTACATTTTGTTGCTAAAGATCCAAAAGTGATGTGAAGAATCATTTATCGAAAATCAATATGAAGGATCGAGACACACGACGAAAAGCAAAAACTCCCCAAAAGTCATGGAGAAGTCTATCCGAAAAAAAAACCTAACAAGGTATGAGGATAAATAGATCCAAGTCCTAAAAGGAGGCGGATCGTTGTATATCAAAGTCCAAAATAAAGATTGGAGAAAAATGAAAGAAGTCGTGGTCCAAATATGAAGAATCTCTCAAAACTTCAAGTGAAGAAATTCCTATTATGAAGAGAAGGCCATTATTTCATGAACGTCTCTCAAGGTTTGAAGTATGAAGTCGCTGCCAAATATCGGTCCGAGAAAGGTCTCAAATCGTGAAGCGAGTTATGCCAAGATATGAACTTTATGAGGTCCCGAGAAGCAGTTTTAAAAGATTTTGTCCTTTAGCTAACTATTGATTAAATCGTCCCACTTTGTTTTCAGCCTAAATAACTATCGAAATAAGTCAAACAATGCATCCTTGTGATCATTCAAGACAAAAATAAAATATAAGAGATACACCTAGGAATAAGGGAGTCTAAGTGAATAATTGGGCCACATGAGTTCGTGTTAGTTTGCTAGCTTATAATAACAATGATCTCGTTTTTAAGCTTGGTATGCGGAACGTGAAACTTGAGAATGATGAACATTCATGACAATCTAAAACCCCAATGTAAGTCTTTAAATACTTTACTTGTTTTGTTCTTTTGGTTTCTTTAGTGTTTAGAATTTAATAAATGCCAAGATGGTTATTTATGATGAGAAATGTAAACCGTGCTTTAAAATCGTAGCATTGCATGAGGGCATGGCAATGGTTAAGTATAGGGGATTTGATAGGTGTGAAAACACCCATCCTTTTACCACTTATTTCTTGCTAAAACGAGACCAAAACGCGTATTTAATGTCATTTGTTTGGAATTATGCGTGGTTTGTGTGTTTGTTGTGTTTTCAGAGCCAACCGGATAAATATTGAAGAAAACATGGGATTGCACGGGTTTTATCGACGAAAAAGACGAAAAGACGAAGTCTATAATCCAAGAGATGCAAAAGATTTGAAGTCGATGGGCCCATTTGAAGATTTATCGAAGAAAAGGACCAAAGATGGAAGATTTACATATGTCGAAGAACTCAAGTCTTTTAAATGAAGAAATTAAAAGACGAGTTGAATTTATTCGTCGACAAATCCCGAATCGAAATAAAAAACGTCTACTGTTCTGAAAAGACGAGAAGACAAAAAGAAAGGGAGAAAGCCCACTCACCAACCAAAGAGAAAGCCTATAAATACTCCTCCCATTCACATTTTTGAAAAAAGTTTTTTTCTGTTATTTTTTTCCTGTTTCGTAGGGAGCACCATCACTATTAGGGTGTTTGGTGATTTTATTGTCTTTTGATTCTTCCACAATCTTGTAAGTTAATCTTTCCATTTTGTTTGTTTGAATCTTATTCATTAATACAAGTTTCCATTTAATCTTTCTTTCTTCTCTTGTTGATTCAAAGTTCTAAGTTTTTATTTTATTGGTTTGATCTTAAAAAGTAAGTGGGTTTTATGTTTTTGTTGATTTGGATTGATATTTATCATAGGTAAATGATTAGTGGTTAAATTGGTTTAAGTTTTGATTAAAAACTTGGTGGATTTTGGGTTAAATTCGTGTGTTAAACATTCCCCTGTTCTTCGCATTTCCAGACTTGCCCAGATTCTGAATCAACATAAGATTCCGGATCAAGGGTTTTGAGATTATATTCCGGATCAAGCTCTTTTGTTCGGAATATCTAATATTCCGGATCAGCTATTTTATTCCGGATCAAGCTCTTTGGTTCGGAATATCTAATATTCCGGATCAGCTATTTTATTCCGGATCAAGTTCTTTAGTTCGGAATATCTAATATTTCGGATCAGCTATTTTATTCCGGATCAACCATTTCTTCCGAGTCAAGCATTTATTCCGCATCAAGCAAATATTCCGGGTCAACGATTATTCCGAATGAAGGTGGTGTTAATTATTCCGAATGAAGCAGTTTTTTATGTTATTCCGCATGAGTTGATTTATTCCGAATGAGCCAAATATTCCAAATATTCCGGATCAAGCAATTATTCTTAATCAACTGTTTTTTCCAGGTTTAGGTATTATACTGTTTAATTTTAATTCAAGTTTATTTTCAGTAATTGCTTTTAGTTTAATTTTATTACTTCTCGCACTTATCGTTTTAGTAGATATAGACCAAAGCTCCCCCTTTTTAGTTACCAAGAACAACAATTCCACTTTGAACCGTGATCGATTCGAGAAGATACCGAGAACGAAACAACGACATATATATCATTAGGTACGAGCAACACAAACAAAGATCTTGCAACAAACCTTTTTATTAACTAACTACAAATCAATTATTAAAACCATATGACATATTAACAAACCCTTCATAAATAGCTCTAACTAACTACAACAAGACAACCACATTGGTCCTTTTTCACGCTAGTCTAGTTAAAGTGCGTAAATTTACACTTTTCCTACTCGATCTCTGGCATATAATTCAGCACAAGAAATAGGACCCGGAAGAGTCAGATCTGAATTATTATGATCAATATTAGGCGAAATTGCAACATTAATCGAAATGAAACCTGTAACTGGAGTAGTAGATCAATTAGCGTGAAATATATTCCAAAATCAATTTGATTTTGATGCTGTTTAACCCATCACAGAGAAAGTGCTATATAAGACTCTAAGAGGTGTTTTCAAGCATGTTTATGAGAAAGTGACTGACGATGTTGCGAACAAGCATCAGGATCTCTCCACAAAGGCAACCACCACACTTAATGAGTTCAGGTCGTATGGTGATCACTACGATGAGGCTGACAAGGATATGAGAGTTCTTCTTAATAATCAGATAGATTTCATCAGTGACTTCAACTCTAGTCATGAAGCACATGAGAAAAAGCTTATCAACTACCTGAACCAAGCCTTGAAAACTGTTGAGGCGAACACTTCCTTGAAAACTAATGTGGATGGATTCTTTACTAGCACCATTGAGTTTATTTCTAAAGTTAGTCAACTCATGGCCCAACTTCATGATGACAAAATGACCGAGGTCCTCAATAATCTTGCAGATAATACGTCTGAGCTCCAAGCTGTGAAGGTTCTGTATCCTGTTATTTATGAGGATGTTCATATGGATACTGAGGCCGAATTTTAGTTAAGTCTTTCTGATATTGCTCAAAATCTCATGGAATCTGATATTCCAAGCCTCGAGACACGCATTGCTGTCATGGAATCTTCTCAGGCTATCATTCAAGACGATGTCAAGACCATCAAGGCTAACACTCAATCGATGAAGGCCATGGTCACTGAAGTGTTCCTAACATTCAAAGGCATAACCAATCCCTCCCTATCAGGACCTTCTGCTTTACTAAAAGTTGAAATTAGTGAGCTTGATCCTTTAACTTTTGAGGGGGAGAATGATGCTCAAAAGATTCTAACATGAGAAGAACCTTCCTCTCAAACCAAGGGGGAGCATGAGCAGATGGAGACTGTTGAGCCAAAGAAGGAAAATTTAGAGAGAGTGGTGTCCGAGCAACAAAATCAGGCACCTAACATACCAAATCGTACACTACTAAACTGTATGAGACCATCACCTGAAGGAAGTGCTCATGAATCATCAGTTACAAAAGTTGATAAAGGCAAGAAGATTTCTATTGAGACTGATGAACCACCCAAGAAGTTAGTAAAATCTTCAAGGGAAAGAAGGCATGATCCTGATGCTCCAATTCTTATCCTATTTTAAATCAATGGAAAAATGTATAAGCTCATTGCTGAACAGATTCAAGACTACATGGACATGATGGAGAAGGAAAAGCTGGGTGAGGCAAATAGAGATGAAATTCTCAAAGTATCCACTGAGTTTGTAAAATAAGTTGGTGGAGATCCAAAGAGCTTCTAAGTTTGGCTGGTTGTCAGGAGTTCATCAGGAAGCCAGAAGAAGAACTAAAGGCTATTCAGGATGCCATGTTGATAAAACAATAACAAAGAAGCTTATAATTGAAGAAGTTGTTTAATCAGTATACATGGATTACCACTCAAAGAAGAAAGGTTAACCCAATCACAAAACTTTAAATTATTCCTCACACTAGGCCAGTGTCAATATATGTGGTCAGGAATAATGATAACAAGAACTTTGAAAGCATGAAGGAATTTTCATTTGTAGATTTTGCTTAACTGAATGAGATGAAATGGGTAGGATTCTCAAAACTAAAATGAACAAGTGTGTGCCTGGTCTGCTAAACTCTTTAAGCAAAAGATATGAGAGACTGAAGCAAGTCAAGGCACAAGTGAACATCACTGAGGAACTTCCCTTGGCTGAATAGAAACCCATAAGAACTCGGGGAAGGAAGAGAAAAAATATTGAATTAGAACCTTAAACAAGGATCCCTATGTTGGAGTGCAAAAGAGTACCTCCTAAGAATGTACCATTCTTGAACAATATGGTGATAGAAGAACCCGAGTAGGGTATCTTCTTCATTGATGAGTTTAATGACTATGCATTCCAACGAATTAGTGACATTCACAAGTGTACCACTAAGGGACTTCTCATCTACCTTATTATGGTTGGATAAATTCAGACTGAGGAGAACAATAGATTTGTAATCAAGGTCAGGGAGATGATTGCAAGAAGACTTGATAAAGAGAAAGTATTGATTTCCTCAAGAGTGAAGAGATAAGCAAAGGAAGCCTAAGAGTTTTGTTCTTTTGGATTTAATGTTTTTCTTGTAATAGACAGATAGGTTAATGTAATGATGAATAAAAAGATGTACTTTGTTTAAAACAAGAAACTTCATCTTTAGTTTAATCAGTATGAGAAGAAGCCTCTTTGCTCACTTATAATGAAACTTACTTAGGCATATTTTATATCAAAATAGGGGGAGATTGTTAGGTCAATTCAGTGCCTAACAGACTCACTGATGGATTTGAATAACAATAATTCTAAGTACGTTTATTACCCTTGAACATTATGAAGTCACCGAGTGAACAGTCACTCAGTGAGTTTCCTTCAAGAGCTCAGCTTGAGTCTAAGATAAAGACTCGAGTATTTAGTGCGGCGAAACTTAATGAATGATGTACCTGAGACAAAGAAGAAGGTAATGGTTTCAGTGCGTTGTGGCAATAGACTAACTGAATCTATAGGATCTCCATGAATGAATAATGACATCCCAAAGACTAAAGTAAAGGCGAGATAAGTTTGAAGTAGATAAGATGTAGTACACACATGTTTATCGTGACTTACCCTTTTAGGTTAGACAAGTGTACTGAGCTTGAAAAGGATTTTGTCCTAATACCTAGAATAGGTTAATGACAAGTATGTACCTTGTACCTAAGTTAAAGATAAGAATTACACATGGAAATTCTTTGTCTCGTACCTAGCCTTTGGTCTATAAATAGGATTCATTGTAAAATAGAGAATCAAGTTTGTGCACTCAATGCTTAGACATTCACAAACAAATTCTCTCTTCCAAATACGATAGAAACGACTTGAGTTATAAACTAATGTTGACTTAATCGTCGAACCTATCAATCGTTAGGATTGATATTGTTCCTTAGTGAGGAGATCACTAAAACACACATTGTCTATTCAATCCCTATTGTAGTTTCGCATGCAATAGGTATAATTCTTTGAATAATAAGAGCTAAACATTGAAAAATCTTTTGTGTCTTATTTGTTATATAATTGTGTTTTATTACATTACTTTACCATGAGTTAGGTTTATACTTAGCATTATTAAGTATAACACTAATTACAAGGGACCAACAAATAGAACCAAAAAAGTGGCGTTTTTATTGTCTAGCGGGTCATTAGAGACGTCGTGTAGTACCAAAAAAATTTAGTCGTTAAAAGGGAGTTTTTATAGTAAATGTAATTTAATTTGTTATCTTTCGCATCTTCATGCTCTGGTCTCTAATATATACTAGTATTTTTCTTTCAAAAGAAAAAATATATATCGATTAACAAATTAAGAACTAATCGATTCAATCTTCCTAAGAAACATTAGGTTGAACTTCAGGAATCGAAATAAAGTAGTTAACTTTTTACGTTCAAATTTTGATAAACTAAATCTTAACTAGGATCCTTCCGGTTTATGTCATTGAGCATATTTTATTTAAAGTTTCCTTCAACATGTTCGGAATTCTATTAGGTGTCATTAAAGTAAACTCTAACTTCATGGGTAGCAACTTTTGTGACCTACTATATATGCTACCACAACAAGTCAATAAATATACATCAATTGAATGCGTCCAAGCTATATATGAAAGTGAAATGAGACCTTAATTAGTAGTATCTGATAATAATAAGCAACCATTAGACCATATTATTCAACACTCTAACCATAAGCAAGTTGTCACTCTCTCTCTATCCTAACTTCTTTTTTAGTTGTTGAACTCTCTAGCAATCTAAGAAACTTATAATGGTGAACCCTGTTGGATAAAGAGATGCTACTTTCACTAAATATTTGCTCACAAATTATTATTACGACAACTATTTTGTAATATGAAATAATGAAACTAAAAATTTCTTTATTTAAAACTTGAAATGTATTTATTTTGTTTGGAGGGAACTGGTACACTCATTATTACATTCTTGTTACTTTATATAGGCTTCTTGTAGTATACTATTACAATATGAAAACAAATGACAAGTAAACATATGCATAGTAGTTGGATAGTAGTAGTCCAAGATTGGTGTTGTCTACTTGCCATAAGATCTCACATGTTGTAGTTGACATAGGTGTAAAACTTGTATTTTCTTCATCATAAAATACATGTCTAAAATACTAGTCATATTATTCTTTTCTCATGCATGCATTGTACGGCTTGTCTCTTTTCTTTTTCTTTTCATTTGTTGCATGCAAAACGCATTAGTTTACATTCTTCCCATATAATGTTTTAGCTGAACTCCTAACTTTCGTCTAAGCTCCTGAAACTTTTCTCGTGGAAGTGCTTTTGTGAAAGTGTCTGCTAGCTTATCATTCATTCCAAACAATTCAAGTTGCAACTATTTGTCTCCGATTTCTTCTCTAATAAAATGATGTTTCTAAGCGATATGCTTTGTGTGGCTATGGTGAAATGGATTCCTCTTGATAACGTTTGCTGACATTCTATGACAAAAAATTATTGGAGGCTTCAATTTCTTTTCTCCAATGTCTTCAAAAATTCTTTGTAACAAAATTTATTGTGATGTGGCTAGAGCTGCTGAAACGTACTCTGCCTTTGCTGATGAGTGTGCTATGGTTTGTTGCTTCTTTGAGCACCAACTAAACACACTTGAGCCAAGTGAAAAAATATGTCCTGATGTACTTTTTATGTCATTCGTACATCCTCCCCAATCACTATCACACAAACCATGCACATTTATATTCGCATTTTTACCAAATTTGATTCCAAAATCTTTTGTACCTTGAAAATATCTTAATATTCTTTTACTGACTCCCATATGAATCTGAATAGGATTGTGCATGAACCTTGAGAGTAAACTTGCGAAAAACATGATGTGGGGCCTTGTTGCTGTGAGGTATGAAAATTTCCCAACGAGACTTCGGTAAAGTGTAGCATCCACTTTATTTGAACCATCTTCTTTAATGAGATTTTCATTGACAACTAAAGGAGTGTCCTTCGGTTTGCATTCCGACATATCGAAAATTTTCAAAATCTTCTCGACATATTTTTCTTGACAAATAAATATGTTGGCTTCATCTTGATATATTTCCATTCCGAGAAAATGGTTTAAAAGTCCAAAATCACTCATCTCGTATTTTTGCATCATCTCATGCTTGAAATCTTATATCATTTTCTTGTTTTTCTTTGTGAATACAACATCATCGACATAGAGCGCTACAATTAATATGTCATTTGTACCTTGATTTTTAACATACAAGGTTGGTCCTCTCTAGCTTTGATAAAAAAAACCTTTTTCTTTAAAATAACCATCGATCTGGCTATACCACGCTTGCGGTGCTTGCTTGAGCCCGTAAAGAGATTTCTTCAACTTGTAAACTTTTTCTTCTTTTCCTTCAACCTCGAATCCTTGAGGTTGATTCACATAAACTTCTTCTTTGAGTTCACCATTCAAATACGCTTGCTAGTGAGATGATTACTCGGACAGTAACCAACCTTTCTAGCATGCTAGTGAGATGATTACTCGGACAGTATCCATTCGAGAAACTAGATCAAATGTATCGTTTAGTCAATTCCGGGTTGTTGTGAGTAGCCTTTTGCAACTAGTCTTGCCTTGTTTCTTTGAAGGGAACCATCTACATTGTAATTGACTTTGTAGAACCATTTGACTCCAATAACGTCTTTGTCTGAAGTTCTATTTGTGAGCTCCCATGTGTTGTTGTTTTCGATAACCTGAATCTGCTCTCCATCGCTTTCTTCCATGATTCCTCTCTAGCTGCTTCTTCAAAACATTCTGGTTCCTACATGACAAAAACTAGCATTGTATATTTATGCCAAAGAATGAAATTTTCGTGGTGGTGGACTTTGAGATTCTTCATCAGGTTGTTCGTCGAGTACTTCTTTATGTGATGCTTGATTTTCATCACATTCCACATGTGCTTCATCCTACATATTGTTAGTGGGAAAACTTGTTCCTTCCATTTTTCTTCTTCCCAATTCCAGGAAGAATTTTCGTCAAAAATTACATCTCGACTAACAATTGCATTTTTTGTTTTTAGGCTATACAATCTATAAGCTTTTGACTTGCTAATATAGCCTACAAAAATACACTTGTCACTTGTCTCGTCTAACTCGTATCTTTTTTGCTTTGGTATTTCAGAATAACAAACGCACCCAAAAACTTTAAGATGTCTTATCGAAGGTTTTCTTTAATTACATGCTTTAAGTGGAGTCTTGTTATCGAGGGATTTTGTTGGACCTAGGTTAATGATACGTGTCCAGTGTGTGATGGATTGAACAAGTTTTAAATTTAGAACACGAATTACCAGAATGAACTAAAAACGCACGGGAATGTATGACCATTTCGTTTGTGTATAGCTTTTTTATGTGGTAATACCGAGATCATTCATAGGGATTTGGAAAACCTATGATCATTCGAAAATCTACTATAACCTTTTTTATTGTAGCAATAAGATGACAAGTTAAACAAGTAAATTATGATGCGAATAATAAGATTAAAACAACACTTGGTAAAGATTAGTTTGGGCATCCGATGTAGTATAATTGTGATGACATGATAACATATATGATTATGATAATTAGATGGTTAATACAATCTATTGTTTTCAAAAGCTTTAGTCTTCGTGAAGACTTTGGTTAAAGAAAACAAGCATTAGACTCAATCACTCAATACAAGACTTAATCCATTTTCAACTCGTTCGATTCACGGTCGTTTCACAAACTTGTTAACACTTATAATTATGTTTCTTAGTGATCAAAACTCCTTAAGAAATGGTCATATAAAAGATAGCCAATCCATAGACAAACCGGCTATGACTTGTTGTTAGAAAATAACCCTTTCGACCTATGAAATCTTTAACAACAAATTGAGTTTTGACAAACAATGTCACATGAAATGTAAGTACCAATGGTTCAAAGAAAAAGCTTGAAATTGAATTAATATACAAATCACAATCACAACCACATCTTCATACCACAAACATCATCCTACCAAGTGTAGAATGAAACTAGCCACTCATATTAAGCATGAGCATAAACTCAGAAATAATAGTCTTATAAGTCATAATCAAGAGTCTTACAAAGTAGAAATATAGTTCTAATGGTTAGGGTAATGATCCCTAAGAGTTTGGTGATGTTAACTTTGCTTTTAGGACTTCAAAAGTGACTTTTCTAACACCTCCTTGCTCAAATCCGGGAATGGTATTTTGGACAAGGGAGAGAGAGTTTATTGATGGTGAAATGAGTTATGAGAAGTGAATTGAAGTGGCAAATGAAAATGTGTGAAAGCATATGAAATATGTGACCCCATGGGTCTTATTTATTGGTAAAATTGAAGGCATGTAGTGAATGCATGGCTTATCAACAAAGGCATTTGCTTGGAGCCAAAGGTAATCTAGACTTTTCCATAAAAGATTCTTATGTGTTCTTTGATGCTTCAAGAATGCTAAGTAACTTGTAGTAGAAATCTGCCCACTTGAAAGGAGATGGTGGAATATGAACTTGGCTGACAACCTTCCTTCATGCTGGTGGAAAATGAGTGAAAAGGAGACGGTGGAAAGTGAGGATGGCTGGCATCTACTTTCAAGGCTGGCATCTACTTTCATGCTGAGTAAATTGTGCACTTGTTACTACAACTAGCTACATGATTTCTTTTGCATTTCCCAAAGTCGGGATTACTTGTAAAGCTTGTACATTCTTGAAAACACTTGTTCTTGCACCCGGGATAGATCTTCAATCGCTTGTAACTTGTACACGGGTCTTGAACTTTGACTAGGATTCTTCGTGCTCGTACTAATCTTCACGTTTACCTTGCTTTCTTCTTCATCTCTGCATTTGGCTACACATAGACATTCAAACACATTTTGGCACAAATATGCATAAAATTATTATAGATATAACCAATATACATGTACAAAAGCACGGATAATGCTCCCAAAAACATGTTGGATTTGGGCGTTATCAGTTAAGCAAATATATTACCGTGTGAACTACTTCTGCCCAACAACTTTTTTGTAAACCTTTCTTGTGCACATTGATTTCGCCATTTCTGCAACGGTGTAATTCTTTCTCTCGACTACACCATTTTGTTGAGGTGTGTATAGATTTATGAGTTGTCTGTGTATGCCTTCATCCTCACAATACTTTTCAAACTCTTTTAATTTGTATTCCTTTCCTTGATCACATCTCAAAATTTTGATAAAACTCCTTGTTTGTTTTTCGACAAAATTTTTAAACTTCTTGAAAATTCCAAAAACTTGAGATTTTTCTTTCATGAAATAAACCCATGTCATTATGCTAAAATCATCAATAAATAGAATGATAGATATTATTACCATGAGATGGATTTCTCATAGGACCACATAGATCAATGTGTACACTACAAGAAAAGAGGGTTTTTAGGACCTTTGTTTAGGACACATTTTTAAATGGGGTTTTGAAAAGTGTTTTATGAGACCAATTAGATTTTGAGTTATATTATAGTGGATTTTCATAGGACACTTTATGTGTGGATCCTATTAAGCCAATTTACATGACACTCTTTTAGTATGGTCTCATTATGACATAGATAATAGGACATTTGATATAAAGGTCATATTATATTACATTTTATAAGACGCTTTTCTGGTTGGTATTATTAGATTATAATTTAATACGACACCTACCATATGGGTCCTATAAGATCTAATCTTATAGGACACATAAAGTATATGGGTCCTATCATATGCAATTTTATTACGCTAGTTCCGCTAGGTATTACTATGATTGAACATAAAAGGTATATTTGGACAGAGAGTCTTTACAAATTAATTTTTTAATTGTTCATTTTATCTGTATTAAAAAAATTACTTTTAAATTTGCTGATTGAACATAAAAAGTATGTATGCAATTTTATTACGCTAATTCCGCTAGGTATTATTTTGATTGAACATAAAAGGTACATTTGGACACAGAGTCTTTACAACTTAATTTTTTAATTGTTCATTTTATCTGTATTAATAAAATAACTTTTAAATTTGCCGATTTTAAATTCATATTAGAGAACACGTCACTTGGTACACTGACGAGATAAGTTCGTGTTATGTTTTACTTTATCAGTAGATCTACTTTTGTAACAATTGAGCCAAGTTAGTGGTTGTTTTTATGGCTTTATTTTAACTCATGGTTAGTCTTCGATTCAAATTCATGTTTGGATTTAGGTTCATTAAATGTGAAGCTTGAGTCGAGTTTTGGCTTAGCCAAGCTTAAGTAACTCACAATGAGCTCCATCTAATACTGGTATTTTTGAATGACTTTATCGACACTTAGAAGTCTATGTATGTATTGTGCCTATAGATACGGTTTCATTTTCATTATGATCTTAGATAGACTTGCTAAATATTTTTTGTATCACTAGTCGTACAATTATAGACATCTAATACATAACACTCCAGATGCTACGCCTTTTTAAAATGGTAAAAAGACTATAAACCATATGTGTTAGTGCAACATGTGTGATGCGGTATGATTTGGGTTTAGATCTCTTGATGGGTTGGGCCCTTGAGCTCTCCTTGGGTTGGATCTTACATTAAGCTAAGTAATCGAGATGACTTTCTGCACAAGTAAAGTAAACTGTTAGACTTACCATATTGACGAATCTCAGGATTAGAATGAGAGCAAGTAAACATGTTTAGAGTATGCGTGTGTATTAGGATGAGGAGGAACCTTTTTTGTTGTACGAGAGACCTTTTATAGGTGAGCCAAATGCTAGGGTTTTGTTAGTATTTCGCCTATCAGTGTAGTGGCCGTCAGCAAGGGTCTGCACGATGTTATAATCGTAACTAGGCTATTGACCTTCACAGGCATTTGTTCAATATGTTGGTTTCTTGCGGACGGAGAAAGTGATAGGTGAGCGTACATCTTATAATCTCCCTTTAGGTGGGCATAATGAGACGGGCTTACTTCCAAACCCTTTATATCTTTGTTTTTCATCTTAGTGCGTCATGACCCAATACGGCCCTTTGGTCCAGACCCATAGGCCCGTTTTATCAATTATACGTCATTAGAAGAGAGTTTTGTAGGAGAGTTTACACACATTTTGCGTTGAATTAGTAATAAGTATTTATCATTTTAGTCCCCCTTCTAACACTCGATGTTGTCTTGTAGGTTGCTTATAGGGCTAGAACTTAACTTGGGTTTAGGCTTTAAATCAAACTCATGTTAACTCAAGCTCACTTAAGTGAGTGGGAGCTTGAGTCGAGTTTTAGCTATGAAAAGCTCATTTATGTAACTCACATAAATTATTTACATCCTAAGATAAGACTTAAAATAAGACTTAAAATGAGTTCATATAGTTTAAACCTTATAAAGTAGTATTTTTTACTCCACTTTATGATAACATTTGGTTACCATCCTTTTTATGATAAAATATCATGGTTTTTAATATCTTAATATTGAATAGACGATCTTATGATTTTATGATATTACAAGAAAAGGCGATCTCGTTTCTTACGTATGATATAAGATAGTAATTGTCGAAATGTACCAAATCCAACGCTTGTTGTCGGTTTTGTTGTTACAAAAACAAGAGTCTAAGTATAAGCATTTATTAATCATAATTTTAACCTACATGTTCATTTGCATGATATAGGATATATAAGAATATGTCGAGACACTATAGTAGAATCTTATCTCGGTCCGATCTTATGATCGCAATACTTCAAAAACAAAACCATTGTAAGTAGGATACCTATTTATACAAACTTGATAAGTAACGACGCAACGTGTTACTCGTTTCACTTCCATCATTATATATATAATGAGCTAATATTCCTTTCCTCCCATTTTTATTAGAGAAATACTAAAACCACAAAAATTTTACAAAATAAAATCCACAAAATGAGGTGTCAAGTTAATATGTGGCTATCTCTTTCTTACTTTTCAAATCATGTCACACTCTAAACCAATAAAAATCTTGACAACTCATTATGTGGATTTTGTTTTGTAAAACTTTTGTGGTTCTAGCATATTTCTTTTTATTATACATGTTTTTTTTAATTCTCAATTTGATTGTCCACTACTAAAAATAAATAGAGAAGTTTAACCAAGTTAGTAGTAATATATTACCCTTGCTTAAAACTATTATTTCGAAAGAAAATTTTAATTAATAAGATAAAGGTAAAACTATCATTTAAAAAAAACAATTACGATGAACATTAAACCAAAAAGTAATAAATAAAACAATAAACTATAAAAATTAAATAACACAATAACTCAATGAAATTTTAGTCTGGCGTTTTAATTTACCGCCCATCTTTTCCCAAAAAATCAAAAACCGTAACACATCTCCAACTCCCACGGCCCCCCTTTTCTTTACTATTTCTTCATTTGCAGTTGTACGTTGAAACAAAAAGACAAACCATTTTATCTTTACTTCTTGTTTAAGATTTCCTTCCAAATTCAGCATATAAGAGTATAACCCCATTTAAATATTGTCATGAGATAGCAATTAAAGAGATATAAAGGCTATTGGGTTTTACCCCTGACACACCGTTAAAGGTCATTTCAAGGTTATTTTTTTAATTATCTTTTATATATGATCTATGTGATGCATCTTACTAATAATTACAATAGTATTATAGATTCAAGAAGGCAATTATTGTGATGGTAAGGTTAAAATACGATCTTTGTCAAATTACTTCTTCTTAAATATTACTGTAATATGTGTTTATTTATTTGTTAGCCTTATTTATTAGATATCTTAAAATTTCAAATTCGAGTGGTTGCACCGGCCATTTCATCTTCTAGAGGTAAAAAATATGTTCTTTTAATATGTTTTTTCTAACGGCTCTTTTAATGTGTTCTAATTCATGTAAGTTCTCTTTTACAAGCACATCATTGACCGTATACAATAACTTTTAGTTCTCTCTATATGGTATAAATCATCAACTTTTATTTTTTTATTTATCTAACAAAAATATGCTTACATGTAGTTTTATTAATAACGCTATTATTTATGTGATTTTTATCTTACCAACAGCGACTTGGAAAATATGTATGGGTTGAAGAGCAAGACAGAGTAGTCCTTATTGGATTGAAGACACATTGTATTTTCAGTTTAATTTTATTTAGATCAAATAATACTATATATGCATATGTAAATCCTACTCTTGTTTGATAATCAATAAAATTATTTTTTATTTTAGATTTTGAGAGCTATTTTGTCGTAGTCACAAAGTTCTTAAAATGCTTAATGAATGGTAAAAAATGCAATGTAATATGATTCGTGACCAAAGAAAGTGGCATATGTGATCAATTTGGTTTTAACAATACATTATTGTGTTATGACCTTTTTCTCATTTATATAGAGCCAGATTTAGCCATATGTAAATACTTTTTAGGACGCGTAAAAGTATCCCGAAATATGATAGAAAAGTAAGCATATATTAAAACACTATAAAGCGTCCTATTAATCGGTATATTATGATGTCATTTGGATCGTGTACAACAATTTTATAGGACAAAAAAATGGGTTTCATAATATTTGTGCTTGTTAGGACATCAATAAGTGTCCTAAATATCTATTACAACCCCTACCTAGAGGACACTTTTGTTTTGGTTTTATTAGGCTAAAGGTCCTATAAACTGATTTTATAGGACGCTAACCGGTGTCCTATAAAACGGGCTTTCTTGTAGTGGTACTAGCTCGAGGATTTCCTTGGCTTTCCAAGCGACTCATTTCAGAAATGGTCCCTGATGATGCTTTTTGTACGCACACCCTTCACAAACTCCTTCAATCTCATGAATTTGAGGCAAACCTCCAACCATATTTTTCTGGTGGAGCAAATTTAGACTTAAGAAATTAAGATTTCCAAGTCTCGTGTGCCATAACAAAGCTTCAAATGCGGTTGTGGCTTTCAACGCAGTGTGTTCTTCATATCTGAAAGTGATCGAAAAACTTCTGTTCCGTCCCATTATTATCTTTTGTATCAACTCTTTGTTTTTCCTTTATTATAAATACTGCAATCTTTTCCTTCAAAAATAACAAAGTATCTGTGCTATACAAGTTGTCCGACACTAAGCAAATTTTACGTAAGGCCAGGAACTAGTAAAACATCATTTATATATTTGATTCCTGCTTTCTTCTTGAACGGGATCTTGCCTTTTCCCTTCACTTGTACAACTACTCTATTTCTCATTTTTACTTGAGAAATTCTTGCAGCGTAAATATCGATCACAATACTTTAATCCCACGTCATATGGTTAGTACAACCACTGTCAAGAAACCACCTGTCACTTCTTTGAATGTTAGTTGAGTGACAAAAGAAACCATTTCCGTTTTCTTGTCTGTCTTATGAAAAATTTGTCAGTTGTTGGTTCTTCTGTCGACCAAAATTTTCTAAATGACCAAATCGATTACAATTAGTGTATCTATACTTTCCTTTGAACCAACAATATTTTTCTTCGTGATTGTCTTTCTTGCAAATGGAACACTTGTAAGAGTCTCCATCGCAAAATGGTCTTTTTTCAAAATTTCCTTGATCTCTGGATCCTCCGTAAATTTGTCCACGTCCACGACCTCTAAAATTTCTTCCTCCGCGACCACCTCTGGATGAACTCCCTCATCCAAAATTTGATTGTAGTATTTTGTCGCCTTGCAAGCTGGATTAAAATGCACTCTTGATCGCCTTGCCGGAGTGACGTGTCATCCACTGCTTATATGACTTGAGAGAACTTAACAATACTTGAATACCTAAAGTTTTTAAATCTTCGGTGTTTTCAAGGACTGCTATGATTGGATCAAATTTTTCGAGAATACTGATGAGGATTTTTCAACAACTCGTTGGTCTTTAATTTCGTTACCATAACTTTTCATATGATTAATTAAATCAGTTAATCTCGATGAATAGTCCTTTAGTGACTCATTCTCCTTCATCTTGGTATTCTCGTAATCTTGCCTGAGAGTTTGTAGCTTAATAGCTCTCACTTTCACGTCTCCTTAAAATTCTTACTTGAGCACCTCCCAAGCTTCTTTGGCCTTTTTTAGACGCATGATTTTCGAGAATATTGATGGTGTGACTCCCGCTGAATCATACTTAAAACAGTTGCATTTCAGCTTTTTCCCCTCAAATCTTTCATTTGTTCTTCGGTTAATTTTTGTGTATCATCGGGCACTTCAAATGTGTTTTTGACATCGTCCAACACATCTAAAGAATTAAACAAAGTCTCCATTTTGACACACTAGGAATCTTAATTTTCGCCATAAAAAATTGGGACGACAACATGACTTAAATCGAAACCTTGTCGTTGTGTCATCGCTGCTTCTTAAAATTGGTAAGAACTCGTTTGACCCAAATGGAATCAGACAAGCTTTAATACCAGTTTATGTTGGATAAAGAGATGTTACTCTTACTAAATAAATATTATTACGACAACTATTTCGTAATATGTAACAATGACACTAACAAATTAATTTAAAAGTTGAAATGTATTTACTTTGTTTGGAGGAACTGGTATATTCACTACTACATTCTTGTTCATTTATATAAGCTTTCTTGTAGTATACTATTACAATATTACAATATGAAAACAAATGACAAGTAAACATATGCATAGTAGTTGCATAGTATTCACTACAACAATACTGCACCCTAGGGAGGACTTATTCGTCCCTAGGGAGTCACTTTTTCGACCCTAAACCCCTAGGGACGACTAAGTCGACCCAAGGGGTTTGTGCCCAAAAATCGTCTCTAGATTTCTAGGGTCGACTGCCCCTTTGAAACCTAGGGATGACTATGTGAATCCCACAACCCACTACGTTGAAAATATTGACTACCCTAGGGACGACTCCCCTTTTAAACTTAGGGTCGAAAAAGTCGTCCCTAGGTTTTTTAATAAAAATAACCTTTTTTAAATTTTTAATAAAAATTCGGTTTTTTAATTATTTTTAATAAAACCTTTTTTATACATATTAATAAAATCATTTTCAAAAAAAGGGAAATATAATCATAGGGACGACTTAGTCGTCCCTAGGTTTAATACCTGGGTAACTTTGACACCTAGGGATGACTAAGTCATCCCTAGGGTTAATACCTGGGCGAATATTGGCAAATTTAAGGACGACTAAGTCGTCCCTAGATGTACCTGGGGGTAAAAAAAATCTGGGCTTTTTTGCAGTTTCCAGATTTTTTCCGGAACTTTTTCCGGACAAAATCTTTAATTCAAAATGGAAAAATTAGACAAATACAGAATAATAACAAATCAATAAATGTTACAGTACCATATTAAGATAAATTATCCAACGTCACGATACAATATTCATCAAATACACTTATGCATCCTAAATCAAATGTTTCACTCAAACTTTATTAAACATGCATAATAAGAAATAATACTACCACAACCTCTACTCCTCCTCCCCATCCTCGTTAGGTGAAAAGTCACCTTACTCCTCGTCATCCCCCTCGTCATCCCCGTCGTGATCCCCCTCGTCATCCCCCTCGTCATGAACTGATAAGTCGTCACCACTGTTTTGTAGATCCCTATCTCGACCCAACTCGTCAACGGACCGGTAATCGTGTTGGTGAGGATTTATGATTACACGAGAACCTCCGGGTAGGGATTGTGAAGTAGAGACGATCTCATGAGTTGAGTTTGTGGTGGGACGATAACAATAGTTAAAGGTGTTGTTGGTGACGGGAGTAATAGGATAAGTGCCTGTATAGGGAGGTTGGAGTGGTTGGAGATGGTCAGGAAAAGATGGTCGGTATGGGTCGATGGAAGGAGGTTTCAATGGTTGTGCTCAAGGATAGGGGGTTGTACTAAGTGAGCCCAATCAGGAGCTAGGGGGCATAACAAAGGGTCGGGGCGGGGTTAAAAAAGTAGGAGGGTTAATTGGGTGATCAGTATTTGATGAGTTGTAGTTCTAGAAAAACTCACCCAATTGACTCTGATATTGCGTCATATGCTAGTACGACGTCTGACTATATTGTTGTGTCGCATCTGCCTTTAACGCTGCCAAGTAAGCCCATTGTTGTGCCTCCTGATTCTCTTTCCTCATCAGCACCATCTGTTGCTCATGTCATTCCATCATTAGCTGAAATTCATCACGAGAGGGAAAATACGGTCGAGCTGGAGCATCGCACCTGCGATAAGTTACAACAACAATTTTTCATTGTATACAACAAGACATAAATATGAACAATTGATTTATATTTATTTTATTGAGGATATATATAACCTGCGAGAAGTGTTATTGGCACCACCCGGTAACTTCCTGCCTTGTCCCGACACATTTTGCTTATTTTGCCTAGGCATGATTTCAACAACTATTTATTTATCAGACATGGGCGGGATGATATTGGCTTTGACATGGTCTTGGAGGGATTTCATCTTCCGCTGGGAAAGAAAAAAAACGGTTTAAAACAAATAAAATTATTTATTAAGGCATGTAAAGAGTTATATATTACTTACATATCTTTCCTCGTTTTCTTTACTTTTAAACGTGCCATTACTTGAGTGCCCCTTCCTCCATGTTTCAACCAAGTCCTCGTATTTCCCTTCCTTGACTTTCTGTAAAATATCAAATAAATTAATAACGAGCTATAATAAATAAACAATATAAACGCTTTTAATAAAATCACAAAAATTATAAAGAGTCTTACGTATTCATTCCTTCCTCGGGCAAATGGTGTTTTGCCTTGAGTGGTCGGTACCGTGTTTTTGGAACGATTAACAGTATTAATCTGACTTCTTGCCACCCTACTTGGATGTGACCACCACTCAACCAAGTCAGCCCAGTCAGCTTCGGTTCTACGGTCCCAGGCACTCTCCGGCGGTACATGTTCTTCTGCCTGTGTGGGCGTCTCATATTTCGAATAATAATTTTTCTTGATCATGTTCTTGTATTTTCTATACAGCAACCTCAGTTGGAGTTCCAACGCAAGCTTAACTCGAGTCGACACATCATACACACCACTGCCACACACCACCTGAGTACGATCATTGTACCATGGCTGGAGGTCGAAATATGTCTACATAAAAACATATGAGTTTAAATAAACAAACAAATTAAACATAACACACATATCTAAATGTCGATAAGAATAACAATATAAGTAAAATAAATAATTTTGACCTCAAGTGTAGGATAAATATGAGCTTTATCAGAATCTTGAATTTGGTCCCATTCACAGTCCAGGGGAAGTATCCGGACTAATTCCCCCATAAGATGAGACAACAGGGATGCATAATTGCCCAGAGGATGGAAGGTTTGCAGATCCTTAAATTCAAAGCCAATTGCCAAAGGTTTTTCGTGATTTGCTCTGTACGCCTTCCTTAATTTTGCTAGGTTGGTCTCAAAATGTTGATTTGAACCTACAAAAGATATGTTATTTACTCGTAAAAATTCAAGTGACATAAATTATAAATATCAGTGTTATAAAAAAATATAACGATTTTTTACGTTGACACTGGGCCGGTACAGGACGTGTGGGCCGTTTGGGTGGACTACCACCAACATCCCCACCGTGTGATCTAGGAGCTACACACGCTATCTGTAAAATAACAAGTTCATATCAGTATACACATTTTATCAATATACACATTTTAACATATAAAAACATTTTCATTAAAAAACAAAATTACACACAATTTAATTAACCAATTAATACTAATACACAAATTCATATCAATATACATATTTTAACATATAAAAACATTTTCATTAAAATAAAAAATTACACATTTAAACAAATAAAAACAACTCATCATCATTTAAGCGTATAACAACTGTTTCATTCAAAGTACAACTTAAGCATATAACAATCGTTTACAAATAAAAAATTACACATCTACTATCTTTATATAGCAGGGTTTGTTTGCTAAAAATTTTCTCCCAAAATAGCTTATCAATTGTCACGTGTAAATCCTTTTTTCACAACCATCGGATCAAAAAACTGTCATAATTTTTTTGGTTACATTTTTCATACCGTACTTTTACACAAATCCTTTTTTAACTATACCTTTTCAAACTTCATTCCACGATCCATCATCACCACAATTAATCAAACAAAACAATTATCACACCACAAGTTTGTAATGTTTATGGGTTTGTATTAAATAAAAAGCCGAGATTGTTTTGCGTATTCATCATTCCACAATCAAAATTTTTAATGTCTCTGGGTTTGGATTAAATAAAAAAAGTCTTTGTGGGTTTTGCAGATCCATCATTCCACAATCTAAATTTGTAATGTTTGTGGGTTTGGATTAGATTAAAAAAGTATTTGTGGGCTTTGATTAGAAAAAAAATAATCAAACACAACGATTAGCACACCACAAATTCGTGATGTGTGTGGGTTTGAACAACAAAAATCAATGGTTCCCAGTTTTTAAAATCGGGTATGATATACATTTTTAATTTTTTTAATTGTTTATTTTTATTTCGTTGTTATAATTTGTTATGTTTTGGTAGAACCCATTGACAGATCAAACACCTACCAAAATACCTTTTAGACTTTTCTCCAAATTCGTTGAAAAAGTCTGTCATTACTTTTCCCAACTTTAATTCATACTTAAAAATTAATCCGATCCCAATTAATCTAATCCAAAAAACGTATGTTATAATTTCCGTATGGTGTATGGACTTCTATTAACAATTAATCTGATCTAAAAAAAGTGTCTGAAATCATGATAAATATCGTTCTCCGTTTTATAATCAAGATCCACCATGCCAGAAACTTCTAACCCACCACCATCACCTTCCACAAACCCATCTTCACCAAGACTCAACCCTCCTGCCAATGACGATGATCTACCCCAACTTCTTGACTCAAGAGGTGGATCACACGTCACAAGTGTACCAGTCTTTGATGAAGAAGATTTTGCTAGTTGGAAGAGTCATCTTCTTGTATATCTTGATGGGCTTGAACCTTTTCTTCTAGAAATTTTAGAAAATGGTCCTTATATTCCTATGGCGCTTACATCCACTGAAGAAAACCCTCTTCCCAAACCTCTCAAACAATGGACTCCAGCTGATAGGAAATTGGCAAATCAAGATAAACGTCTCAAAAGCATCATAATATCCTGTCTTCCCAAGCATATCATGAAGTTTGTCATTCAGTGTCCCACAGCCAAACAAATGTGGACAGACCTCATCCTTGGACATGAAGGACCCTCTGAAACAAGAGAGACGAAGATTCAGGCACTCAGACTTCATTTCAATGCCTTCAAATCACTTGAAGGTGAAAAGGTTCAACAAACCTATACAAGGCTGAAGATTCTTCTCAATGATCTTGCAATGAATGACGTCACTATTGGTCAAGCTGAGATCAATGGCACTTTTGTCAACAGCCTTCCAAGAAAGTGGTTGAGTATGAATCAGACCCAGAGGGCTAACAACTCAATCAAAAATGACACCCTTGCTCAGCTTTATGGAAAGTATAATTACGAAGAAGGGCTGATTGATACTATTTACAAGTCAGAGACTGAAAGATTTGTGGTCCAAGGAGCTTCTTCCAAAGCCTTGATCTCTGCAACACATCATCATGACAGCGATTCTGATGTTGAAGAAGATACCCGTAGCAGCCAAGAGTTCTTGACAGACCTTAATGCAGAGTTTCATGAAAGAGCCTTGCTAGCCAACCAAAGAAGATACTTCAAAAGATCAGGAAGAGTAGGATCAGCAAGTAAACCAACTGACAGGTCAAAAGAAACTTGCTTTGCCTGTGGAAAGCTTGGACATTTTCAAAAAGACTGTCCTTCCACCAAGACATCCTCACCCTCTTATCTATCATCTTCATCCAAACCCTACAAGTTCAAACAACATAACAACTCATCTCAATCCAATTCTTCAGACACTGAGAAGAAAGATTACAAAAATAAGTACAAGGCACTTAAAGCTGAGTTAGAACAAATGAACTTGAAGATTGAAGCTCTGTCCAAGAAGAAGGGTGGTGAGAAAAAGACAGAGAAAGGGTTGGTTGCTGAAACTTATGATTGGAATGATGAGCCACTGACTTCAGATGAAGAAGACACCACCAGAGTCAGGGCTTTCATGGCGATAGCTGAGGATGAACCAGCTGTTGGAAAAGGTGATGCAAGATCAGGACAATGGGTTGACATCACAATGAAAAAGGTACACAGGCTTTTATCCATGTCTGATAGTGATGAACGTAAGCATGTCCTTGATTACACCATTGTTGATTTACACTTTGTTGAGGAACAAAGAAAGAACCTACTTGATAAGTTTCACTCTGTTAAATCTGAAATGCTAAATGCTAAAGCTGAATGTGAAACTCTCAGGCGGGTTAATTTAGAGAAAAATCCCTGCAAAATGAAGTAGCTAGATTAACCTTGAAAAACATTGCTTTAAATGATCAAGTCTCTGAATTGAACAAGGTTATTGAAAAATGGCTGTGTGCTAGGTTTACTATTGATCAATTGCTTAGGGATGAAGTGCCTGCTGACTTAAAAAGGGATATATCTTCTAAGAAAAATAAGCTGAGAATTCTCACCAAACCTAAAGACATTGTCTTTAAATCTACAGAGACCATTCATATGTCAGATACCACTTTGACTAATGACCCTGTCTCTGAAGATGTGGCTGAGCTACCACCCTTGCCCAAACTCTCTAGAGTTGAACCCAGCAGTTCTTCTAGATCTGCTAAGGATGAACTTAGGACAGATATTGAGAATCCTCCAGCTAAAGTTTTTCATGTGCCTGCTAAACAAACTGGCAAACAAGTAGCTTTTAAGCCTGTTACTATTAAAGCTGTGAATAAGGTTGACCCTACCACTGAAGATCGCCTGTTGTCTCTTATGAAAGAAGTAGAACTCTTGAAACAACACATTAAGCCTTCCGCTGAATGCTCTACTTCTCATGAACCTAAGTCAGTCCTAGGTGAACCCAAAGGGGAAAGGTTAATCAAACCTTTTTGCAATGTATGTAAAAACTCTCACCATTCGACCTTAGATCATGACAGACACATGGCAGCTAAAAGAGCTCTGACACCCTCTAGGGACAGACCACAGAGTTCCAAAAGACAACAGGGAAATTACAAACCTTATCCTCCCTGTAAATTCTGTGGGTTCACAGACCATCACTCAGACGAGTGTGGTGACTTCCCTGGGTGTGATATCTGTGGAAGTTATAACCATGAAACAATGAACTGTCCCTCCCAACGCTAAAAGTTTTTCAGGAACACAAGAGTTGCTAATAAGCAATTCAGGGAACCCACTGGAAAGTGGGTTCACCATAGGAACTAATCTGTTTCTATGTATCTGTGCAGAAATATCTCAGAGAATCGGTATGGTATCTAGATAGTGGCTGTTCTAGACACATGACAGGGATTCAACAATACCTGCACAGATACTCAAAGGAGCCAGGTCCTAAAGTGGTGTTTGGAGATAACTCTTCAGGTGACACAGAAGGATATGGCTCAGTGAACTGCAATGGGATTACATTTACCAGGGTTGCATATGTGAATGGTCTTAAACATAATCTTATTAGCATCAGCCAATTGTGTGATGCTGACTATAAGGTTTTGTTTACTAAGACTCAGGGAACCATATTTAACAAAAACAATGATGTTGTGCTGATTGCACCTAGAAGGAGAGATGTTTATGTCATCAACATGGCTGTGTGCTCTGAAGACATCTCAAATTGTTTTCTTGCTAAAGCCTCTGAAAGTGTCAATTGGCTGTGGCACAAAAGACCGTCTCATCTCAACTTCAAGAACATCAACAAGATAGCCACTCAAAACTTGGTTGCTGGTCTACCTTCAGTAATGTTTTCCAAAGACAAGACTTGTTCTGTCTGTGTCAAAGGAAAGCATCACAGGTCTTCATTCAAGACTAGGCAATCATTCTCTATTGACAAGTGCTTACATCTCCTTCACATGGATTTGTTTGGGCCTGTCAAACCTCACACCATTAATCACAACAAATACACCTTGGTCATAGTCGATGAATTTTCAAGATACACATGGGTGTTCTTCCTCAGAAGGAAAAGTGATGCAGCTGAAACCATCATGTCCTTCATCAGACAGGTTGAATATATGAATGATGTTAGAGTCAAAGCTCTAAGAAGTGATAATGGTACTGAATTCAAGAATCATCAACTTGAATCTTTTTGTGACGAAAAAGGAATTTCTCAGAACTTCTCTTCAGCTAGCACCCCTGAACAAAATGGTGTGGCTGAAAGAAGAAACAGGACTTTGATTGAAGCAGCAAGAACTATGTTAAATGGTGCGGCCTTACCAAAGCAATTTTGGGGAGAAGCAGTTCACACTGCCTGCTACACACAAAACAGATCAATCATTGTCAAAAGACATGGTAAAACTTCCTATGAAGTTTTCAGAAAAATATCTCCAGACGTCAGCTATTTTCATGTGTTTGGGTGCCCTGTGTTTATTTATAACTACAGGGATAAACTTGGAAAGTTTGATGAAAAAGCTGATGATGGTTTCTTCTTGGGATACTCTCCAACAGCCAAAGCCTTCAGAGTATTCAACATCAGAAGACAAGAAGTAGAAGAAACATTCCATGTTAGATTCAATGAAGATGATGAAGTCATACAGAGAACAGGAACAGAGGGTGATGAAATTGATTTTAATGAATAGATGGAGGCAAAGACTTGGAAAGAGGAGGAGAAGTCAACTCTTCGATTTAAGCAATAAGAAGATTCACTTTTCGTAATCTGTCGCGGAGAATCACGTCGTTCACCTTATCTTCAAGAGCAAGTTCATCGGTGAACTTCTCGTAAGCCGAGAGAATAAATCGTCATCGCCCGCATCTCCTGGTGGAGATTGAGAAATTTCAAAAGTGAAATTCTCATAGCGGGGAGAAGAATCGTCATCATTTGTATCGACTGCTTGCGTGAAAGCAACGTCGTCCTGAAGCTCCATAGCAGGTAAGTCACAAACCTCATCATCCAATAATTTGTCGAGACCAACATCACTAAGCTCATTCAACGAATCTAGATCCTTAGATGCAGTAGGAACATCGAGAGTAGGAGCAGCAACTTCAGAAGATTGGTTGAAAGTGTAGACATCATCGTCGTCGTCATCATCATAATAGATGGGACGAGTCCAGTTAGGAGTGACGTAGTCGGCTAACTCTTCCTTGATGACCTCCACATCTTTAAGAAGCTCATGAAGCAATTTTTGTTGTTCATCTCCCCGAGTATGTTCAATTTCACCAATTCTATCCCACGCTGTAATTAAACATTTTGTTGTAGAAAAGAAGGGAAAACGACTAAATTGGCTCAAAAAGGTGTCGGTGGTTTTCAAGGTTTCGTCCACATCAAGCAAAGGTTGCCTTTCCTGATGCAAGTCATCTCGGAGTTGAGCTATACTTTCTAGAATATGGTTCAAAGAAGTGAGTTGTTGGTCAAGATTAATTTGCTGAGAGGATTGATGATTGAGGGTGTGATGTGGGGGCTCAAAGTTATAGATACTGGGATGATAGCACGGAACTTTCTCAAAGACCATCGACGGATCACAAGAAGAAGCATCGTGAGGGCCCCCACAAATATAGCACCACGGGTATGGAGAGAAACTGGGTGCGTCATGTGGATAGCTATTACCATTGTCGTAATTGTAACCCGGTTCTTGCTCGTGACCATACGGGTATCGAACGGGGCACGAAACATGCCAATGAGAATCGCTTCCACAATAGATTCACGGGGGAACAGGAGGTGGATTCAAAAAGAACGAATTAGTCGAGTTGCACAAGGGACAAAATCCGAATTGTGTGTTGTCGATATCGTTTCCGCACCGCTCACATGTACACCATTGACATGAGTCGTTCCCGTATAATCGTCTCCCACACCCGACGGAATGGACATAAGAATCCATAAAGAAAAATAGATAAGCAAGAAGAATATTTTTGGTGCAAAACTTTGAAAAATAAATGCTTTTTTATGATTTTTCAAATGTTTTTGGATTTTTGAAAATTTTGGACACGAAAAATAACGTTCACGCGTGAACGGATCCCAAAAGCCAACGCGTCTCTCACAAAAAACCGTTAATCTTCACGAAAAGAGCCGGCAGCGGCGCCATTTGAAATTATGATTTTGCTAGGTCGAAAAAGTTCGTTTTCTCGGTGTCTAATCGAATTGATTTCCGGTTAAATGTGTGACTCAGTCGTTTTTGGTAAAAAAGAATATTTTTGGTTGTTGTAAAATAAATGTGCAAAACTTTAAAGTAAATGACGGTAATTAAAGCTTGACGAAAAATTAATTTGACAATGCAATAAAAAATATAAACTTGAAATTTAAGATAAAGAAAAGCGATTAAAATAACACTAAAGTAAAATGACGGGAAAATAAGCTTTAAAAAATTAAACTAAAATTAATAGAAAAATACTTGGTAAAAACAGACATTTCGGGAAGCGTGAAAAATTTGAAAGTTTAAAACAACGAAAACTTAAAAATAAAACAAAAACAAAATGTTAAAAACAACCAATCGGAATACACCTGATCGGAATCCAATCGGAATCCGATCGGAATGTACCCCTATCGGAAAGTGGTCGGAAAGTGACAAAGTAATCCAATCGGAATAACAACATAGCTCCATCGGAATGTCAAACAACACTCTCGTCGGAATAAGGCCAAATCGGAATATCCAATGATTCCCTAATCGGAATGATAGTGAAAGGAGGCAGTCGGAATAATTAACAATATAGCCCAATCGGAATACCACTCAAAACACCACAATCGGAATATGCTAAAACCCTTTTCCGATCAAACGATCGGAATAAGGTCCTCTGATCGGAAAGCCAAATCGGAAAGGGGTTTACCCTTTCCGATGGTACAAATTCGAAATTAAGCTAAGTTATAAGCTAGGGTAATAAGCAAACACCAAAACTTGAACGAATTTATAATGAAAAGGACCAAAAGCACAAATAAGAACTTATCAAAACTTAAATAAGCAAACTTTTAAATCAAACTTTAAAAAGACGAAACCTTTTTAAGAAAACTTTTAAAAAGTAAATAAGCTAAACACAAAATAAGCCAATAAGCATGTCAAGCTCAAATCTTATTTGTATTAAAACTTATAGATGAATAAAAAGATAAACTTTTTACTCAATCAAACATCAAAACTGAACAAGATCAAAGATTATATCGAATCAAAGGTAAATAAAATCAAGAAAGGTAGAATGAGATGAATAATAGAAAGCTTGATCAAAGGTAAATAAGATCAAACAACAAAATTAAGAACACTTACTTGAATTAAAGATAAGAAATTAAAGGTGCAATACAAGAAATTAAAGTGCAAGAAATTAAATGGCAAGGTAAATGAAAATAGTGGAAGTGGTGGTTTGTCAAGCCACCCAACAACATGAAATGAAAACTACCTAATCTATTTATAGGGAGATTAGGGAGGAGCTTAGGAAGCTTCCTCCCTCTTTCCTATTTTCCTTATTTGCACACTTAAGTCCTTCTCTTCTTAATCTTTTGTTAATCTTGGACTTAATGACTTTGTCTCGGGATTTCTTTGAACTCGTCTCGACATTTCTTCATAAATAAGACTTGAGTTCTTCGGCTTTTAGTAAACTTCCGTCTTTTGACTTTTTCTTCGATAAATCTTCAGAATTGGTCTTGGACTTCCGTTATTTTTGCACTCTTGACTTCTTGACTTCGTCTTTCGTCTTTTTCTTCGATAAAAGCCCGTGAAATCCCGTGTTTTCTCCACTTTTCACCTTTTCGTCCTAAATCACAACAAAAATACAAACCACGCATAATTCCGACATATATGACATAAAATACACGTTTTGGCTCGGTTATTATTGTAATTAAGTGGTAAAAAGGATAGGTGTTTTCACACCTATCAGGGTTATACATTATAGGTCCAACCGATGAGTCGATATTCTAGGGTTATACGTTATAGGTTCAACCGACGAGTCGATATGCTAGGGTTATACGTTAGATGTTATTATTGTTCTGAGGTGACCATTAAACTAAAAATACTGAGCTTAAGCAGGGAAACGCATGTTATTATACAAAGGTTATACGTTAGAGGTTCAACTGATGAGTCTATATGTTACGGTTATACGGGAATGCCTAAATTTTGCGGGAAAACCTTGGCGGGAGAATGTTGGCGGGAAAGTTAGGGTCGACTAATTCGTCCCTAAATGTGTCGACCCTAAATTTTTATCTTTATTTATGGTAGCTCTTATCCTCACAAACTTTTATCCTCTCATACCAAACACACCACCACCACCACCCGATTTTGCATAAGATGGATCCGCTTGAAGCTTATAAGTGTACATGTGGAAAGGGATATATAGTGTTGAGACAGTCACATCAACCTCATAGCTTTGATAAACTTTACTATGCATGTCCTCTTTCGAAGGTAAACAATCTAATGTTTTATTTATGTAATACGTGTGATTATTAAAATGACATGTCATGTTATTTGTTTACTTTGTAACAGCAAAAAAAGATTATGGATGTAAATATTTTAAATGGAAGGATGATTTTGATCTCGAACTCCGTATAAGATCTTCCCCTGGATCTTCAAAACCTCAAGGTTCACATCCAAGTTCTTCTACAGGTCCTTCTCAATCTGCACCTACTGAGTGCTCCAATTGCAAGATCAAAGATCTAAAGATAAAGATGCTAGAGATAAGACTAGAAATGAAAAGGCATCCTGAAGACCACGCATGTCAATCAGCTGCAATACTTCATGAGCTTTTAAATGAAATAGAAAATCTTAGCTTTGAGTAGTAATCTGTTTGTTATTTTAATGTGTTAATTTGTATTTTATTATTATGTGTTAATCTGTATGTTTAGTTTGAACTAGTTTGTGATGTGTTTTTTTTTCTTATTTATGAATCTATCGTTGTAATATCTATGTTTAATTAAGCACGTGTTTAAGTGTTAAATATATATCTAAAGTTTTTTTAAATACGTATAAGTTTTTTTAAATAAATATAAAGTTTTTTTAAAAAAATATATAAAGTTTTTTAAAATATACATAAAGTTTTTTTAAATATGTATAAAGTTTTTTTAAAATATGTATAAAGTTTTTTTAGTATGTATAAAGTTATTTTTAAATATGTATAAAGTTTTTTTAAATATGTATAAAGTTTTTTTTAAATATGTATAATGTTTTTTTAAATAAAATAATTATATTAATTTTAAATAATTAAAAGTGATAAAAAAGAGGAAAAATAAATTTGTTTCACCTAGGGACGACTTAGTCGTCCCTAAGATACATGCGCGCCGCTTTAATTTTAAACTTTTTATAGAAAAATATTTATATTAATTTTAAATAATTAAAAGAGATAAAAAAAAGAGGAAAAATAAATTTGCTTCACCTAGGGACAACTTAGTCGTCCCTACGATATATGAGCCCCTCTTTAATTTTAAACTTTTTACAGAAAAATATTTATATTAATTTTAAATAATTTTAAATAATTAAAAGTGATAAAAAAGAGGAAAAATAAATTTGTTTCACCTCCCTAGGATACATGGGCCCCTCTTTAATTTTAAACTTTTTAAAAAAAATATTTATATTAATTTTAAATAATTTAAAATATTTAAATGTGATTAAAAAAGGGTAAAAATAAGTGTTCTTCACTTGGGGACGACTTAGTCGTCCCTAAGATACATGGACCCCACTTTGTCCCATAGCCTCCTTAACTTGGTTTTTCTTGTAAAACTGGTGGGTCTCACTTAATCTAAAACGACTAAATCGACCCTAGAGAAAGGACGACCTTAAATACTTATTTTGTTGTAGTGATTCTAAGATTAGTGTTGATCTACTTGCCGTAATATCTCACATGTTATAGTTGACATAGAAGCAAAACTTTATTTTTCTTCATCATAAAAAACATGTCAAAAATATTAATCATACTATTCTTTTCTGCATGAATAATACGACTGCCTTTTCTTTTTCTTTTTATTTATCGCATGCAAAACACATTAGTTTACAACTCCTCTCACACTTTAAAAAGGGTGACCACGATTTAAGTCCAAGGAAAGACCACAAGTGAAGCTGGTGAAGAGGATGCAATAGGTGGAGGTGACTACGGGTGAATTTGAAGAAGCGATATCGTATGTTGTGCGCAACTGAGTTGTAAGGTGTGGTGTACTGGTGTGAGTAAATAAATTTACCTACGTACACAACTAGTTTTACAACTATATATTGTATCAAATAGTCTTACAACTAACATGCTAATGTGTCTAAGTAAATTTCTACATTCTCAAATCTCGAACACATCATATATGAGGTATTATTATAATCATAAAGGTACAAACTCACGTTATTGAACTAAAATGTTTTTATTATTTCCTTCCAGAACATTTGGTCTCTGTATGAACAATAATAGAAAAGGAGATTAGGAGAATGCAATGAGTTTTAATCAATGTTTTGAAACCCGGTTTTTGAAACGACCCGGTCAAGCCACCGGGTCACCGGTTGGACCGCCGGGTCGACCCGATTTTTCATAAAAATATTTTTTATATATATTTGTAATATTATACAAGTATTTATACAAAAATAAAAAATATTTCATATATTTAGCATAAAAACTATTTACTAATAAATATTATTTTAAAAAAACTAAGTTACGTTACAAAATATATAATTAAATCGCGAAAAAAACAAAAAAAATAAAAAAAATATCGAAAAAATTAAAACCCGGCCGGGTCTAACAAACCGGGTCGACCCGGGTCGCTTCAAACCCGACGGGTCACACCGGGTTTCTAAAATATAAGACCCGGGTCAATTTGACCCGTTTTTTCGACCAGAACCGGTTGAACCGGCCGGGTCAACCGGGTTTCAAAACATTGGTTTTAATTGAATAGAAATAAAATAATAAAGTATTATGAATGTTAAGATATGAACTTTGAAAGAAAACAAAACCAAAAGGAAATAATGACATAAACAAAAAACAAAAGCAGAAAGAAAGTATGCATGGCATATTAGCAACGTCGATTGATTGATACGTACTTGATTAAAAGGTGCATACTCCCACCTCCCTATGTTTAGTGGTTGATAGTTAATTACTATATCACAGACACTTGCTAATTTTATTCTAACATAGGTTTATAGTATAATCCAACAAGTCGTTGGTTTTCAATTTTGTCACCACAACTTTTCATCTAATTAATTAAATCAGTTAATTTCGATGAATAGTCATTTAATGGCTCATTCTCGTTCATCTTAGTATTCTTATAATCTAGCCTGAGAGTTTATAGCTAAATATCTTTCATTTTCACGTCTCCTTGAAATTATTACTTGAGCACCTCCTAAGCTTCTTTTTTCCTTTTCTAGACGCATGATTTTTGATGACGTATATTCCCCAACCGGGTAATGAACCCGGCCCACGGGTACAACCCGCATCCGGCCCATCACGAATGGGTTGGATTAATGTCATTTAAGCTTGTGGGTTTCAATGAACAGTGGCCGCATAAGATGTGTGCGGCCCATGGCCCGGCATGGCCGGTACAGGGTTAGGCAGAATCACAATCTAATCAGGATTGGGATTTACCTCAAAGTATAGGATATACACTCACCATAATTAGAAGATAACAATCAATCTAATTATGGAGTTTATCCACAAAGGTATTACATTTTCCATACTCTCAACTTACAGCCGATTCATAACCCTAAACCGATTACTTACTCTCACGCCGATGTCTAATCGTGGGATACGTTCCTACGGTAAGTCTAACGCGTGTTGTTTTAGTGTGCAGGATCTCAGCAAGTTATTCACTTGGTGCAAGAGCCGGAGCCCAGCCTACCCGAATTATGCCTAATTCGGGTCAAGCAAGGATCATCCAACTTTTGTATCAACAGGTTGGCGCCATCCCTGGGACCTAAACACTAAGCTAAACTCAATCTGAATCTCAATTTCTTCTAATGACAAAGGGACACCCTCAAGGAAATCCGAGGAACATGAATCCTGGGAACCGAAAGTCCACGGGTGATGGGATACTCATCTCCACCCAGTCCCCTGGTAGCCAAACAGGCGAACTGAATAATCGAAACATTTTTCAGTCTTTTGGTGGGGTAGGCACGTCCGACAATACCCCACCACCAACCATCACCATGGATAATCCTGATCCGGGAAGTGCGCCAAAGGCCCCTAACAAGGAGCCGCTGAGGCCACAAATCGAGACAGAATTAGAGGTGGGTTCACTCGGTGACGAAGACCTCGAGCGTGTTCTCACGCAGAACTATGACAGGATCGTCTCGGGCATCGCGTCGAGGCTAAACCTAGGAAGGAACCTCCAATATAGGCTTAACTTTGGCAGTACCGCGCCTGGCACGTCCCCTCGAACTCGAAAAAGGAGAAGGAGGGCGCGCCCACAGGAACAAACTCCCCTTGAGGAAAACCCTCAACCTCGGAATGTATTCGAGCACATAGGGGATCGCATTATGCAGGAATTGCTACAAGCCCATGAGGAGGGGGATAAGGTCCGACGGTTCCCGCGAACGCCCGGTGTTGGTAACCCCCGTGGACAATCGCCGCACCAGCGTGTGGGATAGGGTGAATTCAAGTGGGAAGAAAGCTCCTAGCTCCTCTCACATAAGTGGTCATCATAACCAGCCGAGAAGTGGGGCACCGCCCCCTCCTCACGGCCCTTCGGGGTCGGATTCGGATGACCATCCTCCCAAGCGTCGCCGACCTAGGTATACCCCCACCACCATCAGATGATGAGGGATACTATGATGATTCCTACTATCGGGATGAAGAGGAGGATCTTTCACGTCCATGGTGCGATGAAAGAGAGGATGCCTTCATTCTCCGCATACGGAACTACTCTGAGGAAAAAAAGCGCCGTATGCCGGCGTGCGTTAACACATATGATGGGTCTGGTGATCCGGATGATCACCTAAAGATATTCGATACGCAGGCGAAAATTGAACGATGGACAATGCCTATATGGTGCCAAATGTTCAATTCGACCTTGATTGGCAATGCCCGTGATTGGTTTGAAAGGCTCCCTCATCGAAGTATTGATAGCTTCGACGAGCTACGCACTATGTTCAAAAACAATTATACTCAGCGAAAGAAGTATAATAGGGATCCGGTCTCGTTATCAACCGTCAAGAAATGGCCCGGAGAGTCTACGGAGGACTTCACGGAACGTTTTAGTGACGAGTGCACTCGCACCAAAACGTGCCCTGAGCTCCTAAAAATTTCTGATTACATGCATGCCATAACGGACAAGGAGTTAATTAGGCGTCTCAATGAAAAAAGACCGGAGAGGTATGATGACCTCATGCAAAGGGTCAGAAACTTTGTAGAAGGAGAAACCGCGGTAGCAGCGGCATACCCTACAAAGGGAAATCATAACTATCGATCGAACTACCAGCCCAAGAGGCAATCAGGTGGTCAAAACACCCAAGGCAACGGAAGGAACTCGGATTACAAGATCCAGAATAAAGGGAGGGCGGTCGGATGACAAATTCACCCCTCTAAAGATGACTTACCGAGATATCTTGTTGACGGAAGGGACAAACTTCCCAAGGCCTCCCCCAATGACAACTCCAGTTGACCGCCGTCAAGGAAATCGCTTCTGCGAATTCCACAATGACAAGGGTCACGGCACGGAGGAGTGCATCCAGCTCAAAAAGCATATAGAGTCACTGATTAAATCAGGCAAACTCAAACACATGGTCAAGGATTCGAAGGATGGGAAGGACAACAAAAAGTATGAGAAGAAGGAATCCCAAAAGGACAAGCCTTCAACCATATATATGATTCAATCGTGGCAGCGCCGCACAAAGCAGAAAGTTAGTCAAAAAATTTCACGCGGCAGAGAGATCTCATTCCCTCCCATTACGGTGAGCAAAGTATCCGATGCACCTCTCACGATTGAGGTAAGCATTGGAACCCACAACGTTCGTCGTATGTATGTGGACGGAGGTTCATCGGTGGAAGTACTCTACGAAAATTGCTTCGTACAGCTACGACCAGAGATAAAAAGCCAATTAGTGCCGACCACGTCGTCGCTCATTGGCTTTAGTGGAGACACTATCTGGCCAATAGGACAACTGCGTCTACTGGTAACCATTGGGGATAAAGAGCATTCCACCACGGCATGGATGAACTTTATGGTGATACGTTCACACTCTCCATATAATGGTATTATTAGAAGACCAGGCATCTTGGCCATACGAGCAGTCCCGTCCATGGCTCACGGCATGATTAAATTCCCAGTTGAAAGGGGAATTGTTACCATTTACAATTCGATCATACCGGCATCCAAATGCCACGCCGTGACAACACCAGTCCAGCCGGTTCCCATTAAGGAAGGATCGCCACCCCCCAATTGGAAGGTGGTAATCCACCCCGACTACCCGGAGCAAGAGGTAGCCATAGGGGGAACACTATCGGATAAAGGGAAGAAAGCCATATGCTCTCTCTTAAAGGCAAACCTTGATATATTCACATGAGAGCCAAAGCATATGACGGGCTTGTCGCGTTCGATAGTAGAGCATAGACTTCAAATCCGCCAGGGATATCCCCTTGTTAAGCAAAAGAAGCGTCGTCAAGCACCAGAACGCAACCAGGTAATACTGGACGAGGTACGGAAATTGGTGGACGCAGGAATTATGCGCGAGGTATATTACCATGAATGGTTATCCAATCCGGTCATGGTCAAGAAGCATGATGGGAGCTGGCGCATGTGTGTGGACTTCACGGACTTGAACAAAGCTTGTCCGCAAGACTGTTATCCGTTACCAGAATATCGATTGGAATGTAGAATCCTTATGCGGATACCCTTTCAAATGTTTTTTAGATGCGTACAAAGGATACCATCAGATCCAGATGGCGTAGGAAGACGAGGAGGAGACGACGTTCCACACTAGTCAGGGCGTGTATTGTTACACGAAAATGCCGTTCGGACTAAAGAACGCCATAGCGACATATCAGCGACTTGTTGATAAAGCCTTCGACTCCCAGATAGGCTGTAACCTTGAGGTCTATGTTGACGATTTGGTCATCAAGAGCCATACGGAGGAGGCAATTCTCCGTGATATCCAGGAGACGTTCGACACGTTGAGGAAAATCAACATGAAACTGAATCTAAAAAAGTGCACGTTTGGGGTAACCGAAGGAATGTTCCTTGGATATATGATTAATCCAAACGGCATCAAGCCTTGTCCAGAGAAGACGGACGCCGTGATACAACTACCATCCCCTCGGACACTCAAGGAGGTACAATCACTCAATGAAAAGCTGGCCGGGCTCAATAGGTTCTTGTCAAAGTCCGCGGAGAAGTCACTACCTCTATTTAAAACACTCAAGAAGTGCTTAAAGAGAGGAGACTTCCGCTGGACAAAATAAGCAGAGGAACCCTTTGGGCAGCTTAAACAACATCTTGCGGCTCTTCCCATGCTAGTTGCGCCCCGACCTAAGGAGGAGCTCATTATGTATATGTCCGCTACGTACGGAGCAATAAGCGCAGTCCTTATGACTGATCGGGATTCAGTCCAGACTCCGGTTTACTTCATAAGTAGAGCATTGCAAGGGCCGGAGTTGAACTATTCATCAATGGAGAAGTTGGTTTTGTCACTGGTTTACGCCGCGAAAAGGCTGCTCCGGTACTTCCAGGCGCACCCAATTGTGGTCATCACTGATCAACCAATAAAACATATCATCTATAAACCGGACGTGGCCGTGAGGCTACAAAAGTGGAGCTTCCTACTAGGAGAACATAACATCTCCTATAGGCCAAGGACAGCCGTCAAAGGCCAGATTTTGGCAGACTTCCTGATTGAGAAACCTGAGGAGGACGAACCAATAATGCAAAAAGAAGAAATTCCAACGGACCATGGGTTTTGTTTACTGACGGATCTTCGTGCACGGACGGATCAGGAGCCGGCCTCATTCTCAAAAATCCGAAAGGAATGGAATTTACCTACGCTTTCCGCTTTGAGTTCACAGCCACGAATAACGAGGCAGAATATGAAGCATTGATTACGGGTTTAAAAATCGCCGCTAGGATGGGAGTCCGCAACCTTTAGGCCTACATGGACTCACGGCTTGTCGCGAATCACATCCTAGGAGCGTACGTAGCCAAGGAGGATAACATGATCCAATACTTGGAGAAAGTTAAGTCACTCATCGCCGTTTTTGGAAAGTTTTCCATCAAGCAAGTACTAAGAGGCGAGAACAAGAAGGCGGATGCTCTTAGCAAGATTGAATCTACAAGCTTCGCCCATTTATCCAAACACGTATTGGTTGAAATACTCAAGGAAAAGTCCATTACAGGAGGAGAAATCGTAACCATAGTTGAAGAAGAGGGACCTACATGGATGACCCCGATCATTAACTATCTAACCGATGAAACCCCTCCGGAGGACGAAAAGGCGGCGCGACCTATCAAAAGGAAGTCGCAACATTTCAAATTCCGAGATGGTATTCTATATAAGCGTTCCTTCCTACAGCCGTGGTTACAATGCGTCGGGTCGCGCCAGGCTAGCTACGTTATTAGTGAGATACATAAAGGGTTGTGCGGCATGCACGCAGGCCCCAGATCAGTAGTGGCACGAGCTTTACGCACAGGGTACTATTGGCCGACTATGCATCGGGACGTACGAGAAATGATTCTTAAAAGCAGCGATTGCCAAGTACACAGGCCAGTACCGCGGCATCCACAGCAAGAACTAACACCCATCACATCCCCATGGCCATTCTATAAATGGGGGATTGATATCGCTGGAGCTTTTCCTGTTGCCGCAAGGGGCGTTAAGTTCTTGATCGTCGCAATGGACTATTTTACTCGCTGGATAGAAGCTAAGGCGGTCAAAATGATTACGGGAAAACAGGTAAAAAAGTTTGTTTGGGAAAATATTGTGTGTCGCTTTGGTTTGCCAGGTCATCTCAGATAACGGAAAGCAGTTCGCGGATAATCCGTTCAAGGATTGGTGTGCAGCGTTGAACATCACACGGCGTTTCGCATCAGCTAAACACCCACAGACTAATGGTCTTGTGGAGCGGGCAAATAGAAGCCTAGGTGAAGGTATCAAAGCACGACTAGATGAACGAATTGCCAAGTGGGTAGATGAACTGCCCCATGTCCTATGGGAACATAGGACAATGATCAAAACAGCCAATGGGGACACCCCATTCGCGCTGGCCTACGGAACCGAGGCCGTTATCCCAGCAGAAATTGGGATGTCAACAATCCACACTATGGAGGTTAACGTCGTCACGAACGATGAGAAACTCCGGGTCAATCTTGACTTATTAGAGGAGAAAAGAGAGATAGCAGCCATCAATGAGGCCAAGTCTAAGGCATGTATGAAAGCTTATTGCGATTCTAAAGTCAAGGGTGTTTCCTTCTGACCGGGGGATTTTGTTTACCGTGCTAATGAGGCAAACCACGCGGAGAACACATGGAAGCTTGGTACAAAGTGGGAAGGACCGTATGAGGTCACGGAAGCTTTGGGACTAGGTGCGTACAAGTTGCGTGATATGGATGGCCATGACTTGGATCGTACATGAAATATTTGCAACCTTAAAAGATGCTACCTCTGAAAGGGCTACGGCCTCCTCATGGGCACTTCGCTGGGGTCAGCTTCAATGAAGATCCATGTATTTTTTGTTTTCATGCTTTCTAGGTTCTATTTGTCTTAGGATTTTAATTCTGTCAAAAAATCATAACCGTCCAAATAAAATGTCGTGGTGCCTAGCTAGCTCCACGGTCTGTTCTTGTGCAAATTATTGTCTTATGTGTCTTTTAGATTTATTTTTTATTTCCATAGTGTGTTATTTCTTATTCATATGCATTCATTCAAACCGTACATGTACTATTCGCTCCCAGGCGGGGTAAGAGGATTAAGTGAACCTAATAATTCAACTTGTTGCATAAGAGGGATGCAACCCCAGTGACACGGATCATGTATCCTTACTAGACACCTATTTACAAGACGTTGTAATAAGTTCCCACAGGCCGTACTTGTACAGTGTTAGGCAGGATAAAGACACACGGTGCACGTCTAGTATATTATAGACTTGGTTTTATTCTTAATCAGCCGTGACACGTCATGCAAAACAGATACAAAATATCTAAAGAATATAAGCAAGTTTCAAATAATCAAAATTGTCGTGATCACCACAGACCCATACACATCATATTCTAAGTGTTCAAATAAAATGTTACACAAAAGTGTCGTTGACATCTATAGACGATTATTTGTTACAAATAAAAGTGTTCAGAAATTGCAGCAATGGAGGTACGCCCTACATAGGGGGGAGAAACTTGCCTATCTCTCTCTACTCTTCAGCTATCCAAGACGACGATGCTTCACCATGGTCTTTCTTATTGTGAGTCCGAGCCGCGTTCGCCTCCAACATCTCACTTAATATCTGTTCACCAACCACGATCCTGGTGACATCCTCATAAATAGGAAGTGTGAGCTGGATGGGGGAAGGCGTGAAATGAGTCCGGGAGTCTCCCTCCCCTTGCGAGCACGCGCCCAGACTTAGTTTTTCAATGATCTCCCTATTGGACGCGTCCTTTGTAGACTCAAGCTCGACCAAGAAAGGGTACTCCAAATCCCTCACAGCAACCATAGACGCAGTCATCTTCTCTACGGCCCCGGGGTTGAGGTAGGCATGCTTAGTGAAATTCTGCTTCTTGCATATCAGCTCTGCGGCCATGACCATACCTTCGTGTCGACCATGGTCGATGCCATCCGATAGGAGATCTGCAAACTGCTGCACAAATTGAGGAGCCTCCATCACTTTCATAACAGCTAGACGCGCCCCATGGCCTACCATCCACCTATGGCCAGTAATGGCTTTGACTATTTGGGGGCATAACACCTCATCACGGTCTGTGGTGAGGGCGTCCAGCTCCGCGTCCTTTCGCGCAGAGGCCTCCATCACCTGTTCCAGCACGACCCTTTCCTTAGCAAGCTCATCTTTTAAAGTCTCCTCGCCCTGGACCAATGTCCGTACATCTTCAAGCTCCTTCGAGAGGGCAGATACCTGGTCAGTTGAGGTCTTTGCCAATGCTTCGGCTGCGGCCACCTGTGGGTGTTATACTAAGGTTAGGATACAGCATGCATAATATGGACGCAGGTATGATACCTTACAGATAAGTACCTTAGTTTCCGAAGCCGCGAGTTGGGCTTCGAGCTCGGTAACACGCTTGTCATAAGCATTGACATGCGTGACTTGTTCTTTGATGGTTGCCTCAGCTGTGGCAAGTTGAGATTGGAGGGTCGCATTCATGGATTCATTTTCTTCAATCATCTTCTCCCTACGGCCGTTTTTCCTCTTTAAATATTGGACGTGCTCCATGGCGGCCTCAAACCTCACCCGCATGGATGTGCCCATGGCCATCTGATGCACCAAGGCCCCATTGTATTCATCTACTAGGTCTTGATGACTTAGTGCGTTTATATCCTTTACAAGGCCAGGAGGAATGCAGTGGTTAAGGTAGTCCTGACACTCTTCCGCGTCCCTCACCCTATCAGTAGTGGATGTCTTCCACTCAGGATTAAAGTGTGTGGAGGGGCCGGATATAGGAATTTACTGTGAGGCCGTGGGAGTACCTTCCTCGAAGGATGGGCCAGGTTTGGGCGTCGAGGCGTGAAGGACAGGCTCTTTCCCCTTCCTCGTCCCTTGGACAGGCGCGGCACCAGCTTGGTTATCCCTGTGAAAAACATCGTCAAACACATAAGTATTATTACAAAGGCACGTACCTTTTACTTGGAAGGAAGAAACAATGACACAAACATGTGTGGACGACTTACATGTTTGTCTTTTCCAGCTCTGACGTAGTGGGAGGAACCTGAGACACTGGCTCAACAGCTGAGGGTGGCACGTTCTGGGCTATATAGCCATCCTGTGCCGTCCCCGAGGCCTGGTTGGTGCTTTCCCCAGATTGGTAGAGGGGGTGTCTTCACGCAGTCTCTTGGTTGGGGCATTGTGCTCTCCCACCACGGCCTCGGTGGCCTTTCTTACCCTCTTGTTCTTTCTGCGGGTACGCTTTAGGATGGGTTGCTCTTCTTCCTTTTCCTCTTCATCGTCTTGCTACACTTCCTCCTCATCGTCATCACCCAACATTTGGCGGAGGCTAGAGGTGGTTCTCTCAATATTATCACCCTGCTCCTCCTCATGAGCATGGGTGGTAGTCTTCGGCTGTGAGGAGGGCCCATCATCATTCTCTAGCATAACCGCGTCCCCGTCTTCATTATCAAAATCTATGGGAGTCTTCTGAATCGTTATATCTTCCTCGTCGTGTTGATCCCAAACTTAGATCGATTTAGCTTTATGTATACGAGATTAGATCAAGTAATACACTTAGAGAAACCTTTGTATATGTTTATGATAATCTAAGTGTTATGCGGAATTAACACTTAAACAAGAACACAATGATATAAACAAACTTTCACTTTGATTAATGATATCAAACTTGCTTACAATGAAAGTAGTTTACGAATGAAAGCTTATATCGAACATTAACCTAAAGGTCTTCTTTTATAGACATAAGAAGCCTTGTACAATAATCTATGTATCAACTATTCTAGGTAAAGATAAATATAGAAAATACATTGTTGTTCCTAGCTTTACTAGAAGTAATCTAGAATACAATAAACGCGTAGAGTATATCTTCCCATCAGTGCTTGTCTTCAATGTATCAACGCTTGACTTTATCTTGTCAACGCTTGAGCTGTCAGCGTTTGTTTTGCTCATGTCAACGCTTGTTTTACTCTTGTCAGCGCTCAAGTAGATTGGCTAATAATTTATTCCCAACAATCCTCCCCTAAACTTGATATCTACTCCAGTGATCAAGTTTCTGAATAAACATTAAGAACTAGGAGGAATCTTACAAACCTTCTCATATTGGTAATAAATAAATCTGATCAAGTCTTTTGCCACATCACTTGAATAATCAATTTCCAGCTGAGTATTCTTCATCTTCTCCAAGATATCCTTGGACATGAAATACTGACCATCCACAAGTAGATACTCAGCAAACTTTGTAGCACTCAAATAATAAACACCAGCAGCTGAATACAATCTCCATTGAAGACCACTGAGGTCATCTTCAAGATCCTTCCAAATAGCAGGATCCTCATCTTTTGGTCCACACATTCTCTTGAATGTGGACCACAGTTTTATTCCATTAGCTGAAGTTGGTGCTTCAGCCTCATACTTGGCCTCTAATAACCTCCATAGGTCTACCAAGTCTTCTCTGTCAAAACTTGCAAACAAAGATATAAGGGTGGTAAAAGTGTGAACCTCTTTTCCATACCTGCCAATCTTCCAAAACCCACATTCATCTTCTTCATAGCTCACAATTGGGTTTCTGGAATCAAGTGGTAACACTTGTACCAAATCTGAAGCTTCTAATGGTGAGAGCTTGAGGATCTTTCTTATGACAGCTTCACTTGGATGTAATGGATCCATATCTTTGGGAAACTCAAGAGAAACTCCCTTTTTCACTGGTCTGGGAACAAACATTGCCTTCTTGAGCTCCATTTCCTCTACAAGTTCTTCTTTTCTTTCATCAGAAAGAAGTCTTAGAGTGTTTGCTTCCTGCACTCTAACCCAGATGGGATAAGCTCTACATTCCAACTCATCAAATGTCAATGCCCTTAATTTCTGATAAGTCCACCCTACTCCATGACATCTGAGCAACATGCAGTATAACTCCCTTCTATCCCTTTTCAACTCTAAGAGAATATTGCTTGCCTTGTGTTTCAAAATAACCTGGAAATCCTTGTGTACTCTGAGAAGAATCTCCAAACCCCATATCTGATCTGAAATGGTCAAGTGTGGATTCTCCATACATCTTTCTTCCCAAGCATGATACATTTGAACCACCTCTGGCATATCAAAGTCAACCTGCAATTTCAACTCTCTCAATTTCTCTTTGGCCAACTCATCTCCATACTCAAGTCTTTCTTGCTGTTCTAAGATCATAACACTTGAGTCTGAGCTGGCTTCACTTCCCTCTTGCTCCTCTAAAGTGACAACAAAAGGTGATTCACCCACCTTTTTCTGTTCTTGTTCCACAATTTCTGCAGCCAACCTTCTATCAAATTCAATTTGTGCTGCATTCTTTGGAACAAATTCTTATACCATAATACCCTTACCCTTTTCTAATGGATCAATTGTTGGTAAGGTAGATGGTGATACCTGTGAAGAAACCTCCTTGATGATAGATGATGACTGGGATACATCACCCTCATTTGCAGGTATGTCAACGCTCACGTTTGCTCTATCAGCGCCCAACATACTCATGTCAGCGTTCAAATTCCCCTTGTCAACGCTCAAATTTCCTGTCTCAGTGCCTTTTGCAATTTCCTCCAACATGGCTGTAAATGATAAATTTAAGTTTGTAGGAGAGACTAGAGACGTATCAAAACCTGTCTGTTTCTTCAAACTTGTTAGGGCCTCAGCAACATCCAGAGATTGACCATCATGGTTTCCCTTATCACTCACATTTATTTGATCATCCTCCCCTTTGGAAGATTCCTCCATCCCTCTCCTTGCACTAGCAGTCTCCAAAATAACAATCCTCTCCCTCAATTGCTTGAGTTCAAGGCCTTGTGTGCTGACAACTTGTACCAAGTCTGCATTTTGCTTTTGCAAGCTCATGCAGACAGCCGTCAATTCCATTAGGGTCATTGGTTCCAATCTGCCCTCTTCTAAAATGGGTATTTGACCTCCCAAGTCAGATTCATTGGGCATGGATGAGGTCTTAATTATGGTGGGACTGCCTTGGCCAGCTTCTAAGCCAGAACCAATAGTCCCAGCCTCATCCATAGCACCAACCACACTTGTGGTGGTGGTTCTCTCTGCTACATGGCTAGGACCACTAGAGGAGAACACTCTAGTAGTCCTTTGGCGTTTTTGTAACCTATATTGTGGTGGTGTAGATGATGATGTGGATTGGGTGGATGTGGGTTTGTTAAGGGGTGTTTGGGTCTGTGAAGGTTGTGTGTCAACGTTTGAAATAGGCACATCGACGCCAACATTTAACGTGTCAGCGTCGAAGGGTTCCTGGTCAATTTTCATATGTTGTGGTGAAGGTAATGGTTCAGGTAGTGGGTCAATTTGAGGTTGGGGGTCTGGTTGGGGTTGTGCTGCTGCAATGACAGCAAGCATAGCTTGGGTTAAGGGTAGGTCACGATGTGGGGGTGAGTTCATCTTCATAAAAGTTGCTTTCTTTTGCACAGGGATCTCATAAAAATTATTATGATCCCTTGTGCAGTATCCTTGAACATCAAAAACCATTTGTAAAAATCTGGGATAAGCTAAAGTCATTTTATTCCCTTTATTTTTACACATGCCCTCAAAAATCATTTTGGAATAATTAAATTTTTGCCCAGTAGCAATACACACAATAGCACTAGCAATAGATCTATTGATCTCATTGTGTGTAGTGCACTTGGGACTCAAACATTGTAGGAGGACATGTATTAGGTACTTCCAGGCTGGGGGAAACTCCTGTTTATGATATTTATTTAAAGTTCCTTCATCAGGAAAAGGATAACCCAAAGCCCTTAGTCCTTGTTCTATTTCACCAATGGGAAGGGTGGTTATACCATCAGCATCATCAAGATGCAAGGCTTGGCGTACCAAAGCCTGAGTAACCACCCAAGTTCTCCCATGAACAATAGAAGATAATGTAGTCACTCTATTAACTGTTGAGGAACTAACAGTGTTCCAAAACTGTTTAATATGTGTGACAGGAATGAGTGGTGCATGAGAAAGAGCATACCTAATGGGGGATGCGTTCAAATACGCCACCATTTGTGTGTATTGAGGAAACAGAGTATCATCAGCTTCAAGATACGCGATCATGTTGTGTTGACTTCTGAACTCCAATTCCAAATCTGATGGTCTAAACTTTGGTGCCATTGTTGAAAGCTGTTAAAAATGTTTGATGAAGATGAAGTTGATAAGAGAAAATTGTGTTAGACAAGAATAATAGGTACCCTGTTTAAAAATATGAGCCAAATATATAGGAGAAGAAAATGCATGTGATTGGCCCAAAAATAGGCAAGTATTTTCCAAACACAATCATGAAAATATTTAAAAAGAATAATTTTATCTCATGCATTAAATGAGGTTTATCTGCTCCCAAAATTACGGCCTAAAAATATGTCAAAAAGTAACAACTGGGTAGGTCCCATTGAGTGTCAACGGTAAAAAATAACCTATCAACGCCCAACGGCTATATTCTTGTCAACGTTTTCCATAGCCATGTCAGCGTCTAAATTGGTCACAACAACGCTCGGAAAAATACTTGTCAGCGTCCAAAAATAAAAATGTTTAAAAATGAAAAATGACCTTAACAAAGTAATTTATCCTAGAGAAGATAACAAAAAAGTTGATAATTATTATAGGGCGGCAAGCATTGTCCAATTATGCACACTTGCTTATGCAAGATAGACATAACAGTCCTCTAGTGTCTCTTGCTAACCAAAACTCTTAACAACTAAGTTACCTTATAAAATTCCTTGTTACTCCCAGGTAAATCCCATAACAAAATTATTCCCAAGTCTCCCAACAGACCACAACCAATTCTAGGCCAAAAATGTCTTGGCAGCATGCATAGTATATCAACTTTGCATGCTACAGTGCCTCATGATTTAGTAAAACTAACTCATACTCACCTGTGGACACAATCTAGAATTGTGATAAGAGTATCATATGGATACCCAAACATCCTAAAGGTTCCTAAAACCTCCCCTTAAACTATGATACATAAGTTGCTAAAAATATGCATGAACATAAAAAATTTATGTTAAGATAGAAATTAAAAATTCCAACCATCATCCATAAATAAAAACATGCCCAAATGCTTCTCCATTGATCCATAAGCAACTCTGTATCCAATGGTATACTACTATCACCACCTGCACATTTAGATTAAAAACCACAAAACTAACATTGTTGCTGACAACGCCCCGATAACACACAACAACGTTGAGGGAAGCTTTGTCAGCGTTAGACAATTATATTGCTGACAACGTCACAAAAACACTTATCAGCGTTCAAGCAACCTTTGTCAGTGTTAGAAAAATATAGTGGAAAATCTAAATCTTCAAAAAGACCAATAACAATGCATCATCCTGTACATACTTTTACAAAAAGACTCCAAAACACATATTATGTGAGATTGATCATTCCAATACTTGTTACCAAGTATTGAAACCTCCCAGCATCAAAAGGTTTAGTTAGTAAATCTGACACATTTTCTTCTGTGTCAACCCTATCTGGTTGTATTAAACCCTTTTCAAAACAATCTCTTATAAAATGGTGTCTAATTTCTATGTGTTTAGTTTTAGAATGATGTACAGGATTCTTAATGATGCATAATGTGCTGTTATTGTCAACAAATATCTTGGTATGCATGAAATTATACCCATAGTCCAACAGCTGGTTCTGAATCCACAAAACTTGTCCACAACAAGCAGCTGCAGCAACATACTCAGCTTCAGTTGTAGAATTAGCCACCACTGTTTGTTTCTTGCATTGCCAAGATATCAACCTGCTCCCAAGAAACTGACATCCACCAGTTGTGGATTTCCTATCAAATTTATCACCTCCATAGTCACTGTCTGAGTATGCAATCAGCTCCAATGGTTAATCCTTTGGGTACCACAAACCAAGACTAGGATAGCATCTTAGGTACCTAAAGATCCTCTTCACAGCATAAAGGTGACATTCTTTAGGAGTCACTTGATGGCGTGCATAAGCACAAACAACAAACATGATGTCAGGTCTGGAGGCTGTAAGTTACATCAATGATCCAATCATGGATCTATAGTGCCTGACATCAACATCTTTCCCATCTCTAATCTTTCCCCAAGGGTGTTCTCTATCCATAGGAGTAGTAGCCCTCTTTTCATGTGGAGAAAAGCCAAACTTCTTCAAGATCTCAGCCACATATTTATCCTGGGAGATGAAGATACCATCTTCTTTCTGCTGAACTTGTAAACCAAGAAAGAAGTTCATCTCCCCCATAGCACTCATCTCGAATTTGTTTGTCATAAGCTTGGAGAAATCCTCACTCATCTTTGGATCAGTAGACCCAAAAATGATGTCATCAACATAGACCTGAACAAGCAACACATCCTTACCTTTCTTCTTTTTAAATAGTGTCTGATCTATGGTGCCCCTCTTGAATCCATTGTCCACTAAGTAAGTAGACAAAGTACCATACCATGCTCTAGGGGCTTGATGAAGTCCATACATAGCCTTTTTGACTCTATACACCTTGTCTGGATTCTCTAGATCCTCAAAACCAGTAGGCTGCATCACATATACCTCCTTAACAATTGTTCCATAGAGGAAGGCACTCTTGACATCCATTTGATAGACAGTGAAGCCCATGCAGGATGCATAGGCTAAAAAGATCCTAATAGCTTCAATCCTTGCAACTGGTGCAAAGACCTCCTCATAGTCTATCCCCTCCTCTTGTGTATATCCCTGAGCCACTAATCTTGCCTTGTTTCTGACCACAATACCTCTTTCATCTCTCTTGTTTCTTAGAACCCATCTTGTCCCTATAGGTCTGACATATCTGGGACAATCAACCAGCTCCCAAACATCCTGAATTGCAAATTGGTGAAGCTCATCCTGCATTGCTTCCACCCAACTTGGTTCTTTGAGAGCATCAAATATCTTCTCGGGTTCCTGTTGTGACAGAAAACAGGCAAACAAACATGCTTGCACAAGAGGGGTATTAACCTTCTTGTGTATATTGGCAATAAACCCACCAAGACCTTGATGAGATCTTCTAGTCTGAACTAGAGTCATAATATCACCAATGATTTGAGAAGTGGGGTGATTCTTCATAATAGAAGTGAGAACTCCTCCTTCAAAAAGTCTAGTGTCCTCAACCTCATTCTCCATGTTGCCAATATCTTCTTCATCAGACTCTCTTTCATCAACATGAGGATGAACTTCTTCATATAAATTGGAAGGTTCACCTTGTTCAAAAATGGAAGAGAAAAGATGTGCAGAAGTGTTGTCAACGCCTGAATCTTGGTTGTCAGTGCTTGGGCTAACAACACTTGAACTGTTGTTGTCAACGTCTGAGCCATCAACGTCTGAATTGGTCTTGTCAGCGCTAGATTTGCCTTTGTCAGCGCCTGAAGGACCATGCATGTTTGTATCTGGTGGTACTTGGAGACCACCATTATCTTTACCAGCAGCAGCAGCAAAAGCATTTGTCCAAATGGGGATTGTAACATATTCTTGGATAGGAGATGACTTCTCTGCTTGTGATCCAACCTTTTCATGAACCTGTGTACCTGAAACATTAACAACTTGTTCTTCCACAACATTTGAAGTTACCTTCACAATGTCTGGATTAGTGACAGGCATATAATTTAAAGTTCTAGATAAAGGTTCCAAGTCAAACAACCAATTTGGACCACTTTCAGGATCACTAGGTTTATTCTCTAAAAACCTAACATGTACTCTTTCAAGAATACGCTTTTCTTCTTTAAGATAAACCATATATCCCTTGCTCTGCACTGAATACCCCATGAAGTAGCCTTCATCACCTTTTGCACTAAATTTTCCTAAGGCATCACTAGTATCTAAAACTACTACATGACAACCAAAAGGTCTGAGAAAACCAATATTAGGTTTTCTACCCCAAAGTAACTCATAAGGTGTTTTGTTCTGAATTTTGTTAACCAATGCTTTATTTTGAACATAACAAGCTGTATTAACAGCCTCAGCCCAAAAGGCTATAGGAAAATGAGCATCAGCCAACATGGTTCTGGCTGCTTCAATTAGGGTTCTATTTTTCCTCTCAGCAACCCCATTTTGCTGTGGGGTTCTGGCAATACTAAATTGCCTAGTAATTCCTTTCATGGCACAGAAATCATCCAACTTTTTATTCCTAAATTCACCACCATTATCACTCCTAAGTATTTTAACTTCATTGCCAGACTTCTTCTCAATCTGAGTGATAAAAACAATTAAAATAGCAGCTGTGTCACTCTTCATAGCTAGAAAGAATGTCCAAGTAAACCTAGAAAAGTCATCTGTGATAACAAAGCAATATGACTTACCATTTAAACTTTCTATATTGGTTGGACCAAAGAGGTCCATATGAAGCAAATGAAGAGGTCTAGAACTAGAATGCACCTGTTTGGACTTGAATGAGACCTTGTGCTGCTTGCCTTTAAGACATGCAACACAAGAGTGGTCATTGTGGAAGGCCTTCTCAGGCAAACCATCAACCAAGCCAAGTCTCACAAGTCTATTTATATTCTTAAAATTTATGTGCCCTAGTCTTCTGTGCCACAAATTACTCTCATCTACTAAAGCTTTAGCATAAAAACAAGACATATTGTTATTCATTCTAATCCCATTCAGATTCACATTGTATATGTCTTTATGCCTAGGTGTTCTATATTCAATATATTTCTCATCAGGGATCTTATAATCCTTGCTTAACACCAAACATTCAGTATCAGTAAACAGAACTTTATTTTTGTTATCACAAACTTGTGATACACTAAAAAGATTGTAATCAAGTTCCTTTACCAAAAATACGTTCTCAAAACGCAAATTCTTGGTGAGAAGGGTTCCTTTGCCTGTGATAGTACCATATCCGCCTCCAAAGTAAACCTTATCACCATCCTTAATGGGAGTGAAGTTTGCAGATAATCTTCCTTCCCTGTCATGTGCCTTGAGCATCCACTGTCCCAATATCCATAATCATTGACCTGTTTTTGAATGCCCTGCACATAAAGAAAACAAATTAGTTTTCTTTGGGAACCCAAGCCTTAGAAGACTTGGATTCATCTGGTTGTTCAATAAGAACAGACTTAGATCTCACAACAACCCCATTTTCATCCTTCTTAGGATGAAATACCCAGTTAACCCCAATAGGTTTTGTAATGACCTTTGAAATGTAATTAAATCTGTTGCAGGTCATTGAAATCCCATTATCATTAGGGTTTTGATCTTTCTTGGGTCTCCATGTTAAGCTTAAAGAAGCTTTAGACCCCTTACCCTGTGGTTGCAAATATTTAGGTCTGGTCACGTTTCTGACAGCGTTGGAATTGGTCTTGTCAACGCTGAAATTACCCTTGTCAGCGTTGAACCTAGGGTTTGCTACAGAAACCCATTGCCTATTCGACCAAGTTTGTCTTTTGAAATGGTCTTTGTCCATGAGTGTTAGACCATCTAGTGAAGAATGGGGCAGGTCTAATCACTTGTGAACTATGTTGCACACAAGGTTTGGGTCTGACAACGTTTGACTTTCTAACAACGTTGACTTTGTTCCTGTCAGCGCTGAATTTGTTCCTATCAGCGCTGACTTTGGGAGCGTTGACACACTTATAAGCCAAGTGTTAAAAGCTACCACAAGTGTAACAGGCTTTTCTAGACACAACCCTAGGTCTAGAAGAGAAGAAGCCCGTTCCATCATTGCTAACTTGGCTCTTAGGTGACCTAGTATTCCTATACATCTCTGCATACTTAATGCTAGGTTTTCTAACAGTGTTTGAGCCAAGGTCAACAGCTTTACCAGTGATTGGGTTGGTAACCTTAATGGGAGTTGACTCATTAGGACTTTCACATAGCAAGCCACCCTTAACAAATAAGGTAGGATTAGCTTTCTTCCATTCATTCAGGTCAGTCAACTTTTGTTGATACTCTTCAACTGGGGTGACAACTCTTAGTGGAGGAATGAATTCCTCCTCTTGGAGTTATGGCAAACCAGTCCAAGATAGGTCCTTTTGTTGGACACCATAGAAGTCACCAGCTGGTGGTGGAACCACAGAGTAGTCATTCATCCCAATCCCAGTCATGTCCTTAGGATCTCTTTGTTTACTCACACATTCACCTAGGGTTTGTGTGGCCTTATCAAATCTTTGAATTTTAAGGCCAACATTATCTTTATTCTTAATGGCCTCATCTAACTTAGCCTGTAACTCACCATTAACCCTTTCCATGATGTTTCTAATATCCATACTAGCATTTAACTCATGTTTTAAGATATTTATTTTATCTTTCAAATCAAATTCCATTTTCTTGTATTCAGAAACTGTTTTCTCAGTTTGAGTGAGAGCTAGTTGGTAATTAGACAGTTTGCATCTTTCAGTACTCACATCACTTAATAATCTTAACACCTCTTTGTTAAGTTTCTCAGTGTTTAATCTACAACCTTTACTACAAAAAGAATCATCGTATACCTCATTATCAGATGAAGAGGAGGAGTGTGCCATGAGAGCATATTCAACATGCTCTTCTTCTTCAATTTCAGCAACCAAGGCTTTATCCTCTTCCACATCCTTAGCCAGATAGCTCCAATCCCATCCCATACCATCAATTCCTTGAACTGCAACCATGGCTTTAGGATCCTGAGCTTTAACAATTTGACTTGAGGGTTTACCAGCATCAGATCTTCTAGGAGACCTGCATTCCCTCATGAAGTGCCCCATACGACGACAGTTGTAGCACTCAACTTTGGATTTATCAAATCCAGCTGTGTCTTTTGCATTGAAGGTCATCTTCTTCTTAAACCTTCTGTTCCACCTGTTTGCTCTTATACTAGCAAGAGCCATGTTCCACTTAATGTCCATCTCTTCCAAGTGCTCATCACTTGTCTGCTCAAGGTCCTCATATGTAATCACTGAACCATTGGGCAAAGAAGCAATATAAGCACATACAGTATCCAAATCCAAACCAGCAGGTTTAACTCTTGGTGAGTCACTTTTGAATGTGTCAGCGTTTGAAAAGGAGACGTTGACAGGACATGTTCCAGCGCTGACACATGATGATCCAGTAACTGGATGCATGTAGGAGTCCTTCTGATTGAATTCACCTTCACTATGAGAGAAGAAGGCCATGTTACTGTTGGTAGACTTGCTTCCATGCTCTAAAAGAGTTTCATCTTCCAAAAGCCTTAGTTTGTTGTAGATGTCATCAAACGTAGAACTTTTGTAAGTATTATTGGCAAGAATAGATCTTGCCTCACTCTTCCACGCCTCACCAAGAATTTTAAGAAAGGTAGCATTAATGTCAACATCACCAAGTTGTGTCCCCATGAAGGACAATTTTCTTTTAATGTCAAGCAATCTGCTTCTCACACTACTCAGCTTCTCATTGGGTTGAGCTTTGAAAACAGCATAATCATGCATGAGTTGTTTCTTCTTTTCTTCCCTAGTATCTTGATTGCCACCATATGCAACTTCAAGAGCTGCCCAAAGGTCTTTAGCAGAATCATAACCTCTGTATTTATGCTGGTTCTCTTGTCCCAAAGAGACTTTCAGAATATTTAAGGTTTTCATGTCAACCCTTTTCTTTGCTATGTCTTCAGCAGACACATCTCAACCATCTTCAGGCTTTTCTTTCTTATCTTCTTCAGAACATCCAGCAACAGCTGCTCTTCCAGCAATAGCATCAGCAATCTTTTGGGCTTTATTGAATGTGTTTCCATATTCAATAATCTCCCAGAGTGTGTAGTCATAGATCCCTAGATATTGCTCAAAGTTGAATTTCCATAATTCAAAGTTGGTTGCATCAAGCATGGGAATCTTGATGTTTGGTAAAGGTGAGGAGGAGGAGGTTATTTCTGAATTTGACATGATGTTGTTAGGGTTTTGAGAAAATTAGGGTTTTGGTGAATTTTAGGGTTCTTGTGTTCTTTAAGATCAAAAGTTCCTCAACAAGCTCTGACACCACTTGTTGATCCCAAACTTAGATCGATTTAGCTTTATGTATACGAGATTAGATCAAGTAATACACTTAGAGAAACCTTTGTATATGTTTATGATAATCTAAATGTTATGCGGAATTAACACTTAAACAAGAACACAATGATATAAACAAACTTTCACTTTGATTAATGATATCAAACTTGCTTACAATGAAAGTAGTTTACGAATGAAAACTTATATCGAACATTAACCTAAAGGTCTTCTTTTATAGACATAAGAAGCCTTGTACAATAATCTACGTATCAGCTATTCTAGGTAAAGATAAATATAGAAAATACATTGTTGTGCCTATCTTTACTAGAAGTAATCTAGAATACAATAAATGCGTAGAGTATATCTTCCCATCAGTGCTTGTCTTCAATGTATCAACGCTTGACTTTATCTTGTCAACGCTTGAGCTGTCAGCGTTTGTTTTGCTCCTGTCAACGCTTGTTTTACTCTTGTCAGCGCTCAAGTAGATTGGCTAATAATTTATTCCCAACACGTCGGATTGAGGGTCAGGTACGGCTGCCAAGGCGACTGTCACGTTCCTGGTATGTTCAAGCAATGGAATCTCGTTTTCTCGCCTAGGACGCATTCCCTCCGGAATGGTCTTGGGCTCTCCCTGGCGTAGGACTCCAAAGAAATTCATTTCTGCAAAACAAGAGGTATGTTAGATACGGACTACGCACTTATATATCTTTGAGGATACATATACTATACCTACCTTCGCCTCGACTTCTCCAAAACACGGGGTATTTGTTCAACGGGTCAAAGTAGTTACGGCTAATTCCTAGAAGGCAAAGGAATGACTCGGATAGACTCCTATGAAACACTGTTCTGTTTCTATCTATTTCTTGAGCGTGCTGGGTGTTATATGTACTGGCTTGGGGAGGAAAGTCAGGGCGTAACCTATGCTTATATACAAACTCAGTTGGCCAAACTACTGCGTCAATAAAAAAGTAGTGGTCGTACCAATTTTTCAGTGAGTCCATGGCTTTGTTGTGACTCATGGTGCTGTTTGGGGATCGTTTCTTGAAAGAAAGCCAGCCATTCACTAGGTTTGGAATATAAAACAACCTAAACAACTCTACGGTTGGGGGGATGTTTCGGGCACGACATAAGATTTCAAATTGACTAATCTTACATGCGCCTATGTAGTGTAACTCGGTGATATGTACATCATAGTACCCTAGTAAATCTATAAGGAACCTAGTGAAAGGGATGCGGTAGTTTCCCGCATAAAACAGACGAGTATACAGGCCAATCTTTCCCTGGGGGGATTCAGTTATAAGATCCCCGACACCAGGGAGAGAGGGGTGAAGGTTGCTAGGAATGTAGAAATTGGAGCAAAGCTCTCCCAATTTTACTTCCGTCATCACATTCAGCACGGATCCGATGGTAGGGTTGTTCCTATGAGTCATCATTATTAAGAAATGATGAAAGGCATGGTGTTCTAGCCTGTGTGGGTGAAGATTCGTGCGAAATAAAGTGATGGTTAGGAAGAAAGCGTTAATGGCGGAAAAATAGCAAAAGACTGTGTAACACACAGCCGTATGGGCAACCTATTTATAGGATTGCCTCGTTGATAATGGTTCATTGGATTAATGCCACGTGTCTTCCACTAACTTAGATCGTGTGGTTAGGGAGGTAAGTGGCAAGTGAACAGTAAGGGTGGACCCACGGGTCACTTCTGACTCAGATGATTGCGTCGCTCGAGGTACTGACTGTTTGCACTTTTTCAGTCAAAAATGTCAGGTGAACAGTCTAGTGTGTCGGGATATGCGGTCATACATATGACCATATTCAATGTTTTATTTAATGTGTCTCGGTCGTCACGTGCGGCTGGGGTGCCATTAATTTGTACATAGGAATAAATTCCTTTCTAAAGGTTGCCACGTGCGACCGAAATATGGTTTTCAAAATTCAATATTTCAAAATTTTCTTTCTTGGTACGTCCGAAGGGCTTTTTTTTGTCTAGATATTACGCCTGCGGTTGTAACAACAAGACTGGGGGGATATGATGACGTATAGTCCCCAATCGGGTAATGAACCCGGCCCACGGGTACTACCCGCATCCGGCCCATCACGAATGGGTTGGATTGATGTCATTTAAGCTTGTGGGCTTAAATGAACAGTGGTCGCATAAGATGTGTGCGGCCAATGGCCCGGCATGGCCGGTACAGGGTTAGGCAGAATCACAATCTTATCAGGATTGGGATTTACCTCAAAGTATAGGATATACACTCACCATAATTAGAAGATAACAATCAATCTAATTATGGAGTTTATCTTGTGCTTGGGGCCGAAGTAACAGTGACAGCCCATTAGAGTTTCACTGCCTATATAAGGAACCCCCAAGGGTTCCACAAAGGTATTAAATTCTCTATACTCTCAACTTACAGCCGTTTCATAACCCTAAATTGATTACTTACTCTCACGCCGGAGTCTAATCGTGGGATACGTTCCCACGGTAAGTCTAACGCGTGTTGTTTTAGTGTGCATGATCTCAGCAAGTTATTCACTTGGTGCAAGAACCGGAGCCCAGCCTACCCAAATTAAGCCTAATTCGGGTCAAGCAAGGATCATCCAACTTTTGTATCAACAATTTTCAAGAATATTAACGGTGTGACTCCCCGTTGAATCATACTTAAAATGGCTGCATTTCGGCTTTTTTCTCCCCTCAAATCTTTTATCTGTTCTTCGATTAATTTTTGTGTATCATCGGATACTTCAAATATGTTTTTGACATCTTCAAACACATCTAAATAATCAAACAAAGTCTCTATATTGACACACCAGTAATCGTAATTTTTACCATCAAAATTTAGGATGACAACATGACTTAAATCGAAACCTTGTAGGCGTGTCATCATCGTTTTATAAAAATGGTAAGAACCTGTTTAACCCAAATGGATTCGAACAAGCTTTGATACCAATTTATATTGATAATGAGATGTTACTCTCACTAAATATTTACTCACAAATTATTATTACGAAAACTATTTCGTAAAATGATTTCTTTATTTAAAACTTGAAATGTATTTATTTTGTTTGGAGCGAACTGGTACATTCGCTACTACGTTCTTATTCTTTTATATAGGCTTCTTGTAGTATACTGTTACAATAAAGTTAATTGTAAAAATGGTGCATATGGTCGTTCGGGTTAAACAGAAATAGCCTTTTACTTGGTGGGATATCGGTGACTCCCCGAAAGATCTTCAAAGCTTAATTACATGGAGTGACTCGGTAACCCTAGATTATTCGGCAATGATCTGTCTTGATGTCGTTATCCAAACTACAACTTGGATCTTATGGAGATATAGGAATAGAATATGCTTGATGAGAAACCTCCTAGTAAGGATTGATTAGGCGCCGAAATAAAAGTTTTTTCACACACTTGGATAATAAATAGGAATAGAAATGCAAATCTCATTTGGTTAGATTGGATCTATGATCCAAAGAAAGCTTGTAAAATCTCGTTGTAATTTGTTTTCTCTCTAGTTACTTGCTAGAGTTTGTTCTTTTTAATATATCGTCGTTAAAAAAAATAGTCCTTTACTTTTTTTTTTAGATTTGGTCCTCGTGGTTGTAACTTATAACAGGTTTAGTCCTTTGACCAAATTTTCTATTAATTTGACCGTTATATAATGGTGTAGAAGGTTGAAATAACACAAATACCCTTTTACATATGTCCCTGTGGTTTGTGGGGTGTAACATGTTTAGTCCCTATTTTTAAAAAAATTTAATTAATATGAATGGTAATTTTTTAAATAAAAATTTGTTAAAAATATATTTTGAATTAAAAAAAACAAAAAGTATTTGTAAGTTTTTTTAGTTAAGGAGTATTCGAAACGTTTCTAAAAAAAATTTGTTCAAATTTTTTTGAGTTAAGGAATACTAGAAACTTTTAAAAAAATGTATTCGAACTTTTTTACAAAATATTCGAATTTGTTTTAAAATATTCGAAAATTTACAAAACACATTTCTTTAAAAATTTCAAAAAATTGAAAAAGATTCTTTAAAATAATTGACAATTTACAAAAAAAAAATTAAAAACATTCAAAATTTATATATTTTGAATTAAGAAAAATTTTCGAAAAGGTTAAAAAAAAAGCTACCACTTATATTGATTAAAAAGTTAAAAATAAAAAGGCTCCACTCAAAAATTTCAAAAAAGCCATATTTATTTTTTTAAAAATTTTGATTTTTTTTTGAAATTGTGAATCTTAAAAAATATTACAATGAATTTCGAATGTTTTAATTTTTTTCTGTAAATTTTCGAATATTTTAAAAAGTTTTATGATATTAAAAAAAATTACAAACTTTTTTTTAGAATATTAAAAGTTACAAAAAAAAATTCTTTTATAATTTAAATTTCGAATATTTTAAAACCTCTAATGTTTTAATTCTTTTTTTGTAAAATTCCGAATGTTTAATTTCTTTTTTTAAATTTTCGATTATTTTAATTAAAAAATACTATTCTTATTAATTAAAAAGTTAAACAAAATTTAGCCTAAATCTGTTATATCCCATAAATCATATAGACCATATGAAATAAAGTGTTTGTTTCATTTCAACCTTTAAACCACTGCTTAACGGTCAAATTAACAGAAAATTTGGTTAAAGGACCAAACCCTTTATAAGTCACAACCACGAGGACTAAACTCGAGAAAAAAATAAAGAGATTATTTCTGTTAAACCTGAATAACCACAAGGACTCTTTTTACAATTAACTGATTATAATATTATAATCTGAAAACAAATGAAAAGTATATATGCATAGTAGGCGCATAGAATTCCAAGATTAGGGTCGATCTATTTGCCGTAATATTTCACATGCTGTTATAGACAACTTGACATGCATTGAAGTAAAATTTTATTTTTCTTCATCACAAAAAACATGTTTAAAATATTAGTCATACTATTTTTTTATTAAAACTTTATTTTTCTTCATCGTAAAAAAACATGTCTAAAATATTAGTCTTACTATTCTTTTCTCATGCATGAATAGTACGACTGTCTCTTTTTTTTCTTTTCATTAATTGCATGCAAAACACACTAGTTTACAACCCCTCTCACACTTTAAAAAGGGTGACCGTGATTTAAGTCCAATTACAGGGAGGGAAAGACCACAAGTGAAGCTGATGAAGAGGATGCAATAGGTGGAGGTGACTACGGGTGAATTTGAAGAAGCCATATCGTATGTTATGCGCAACTGAGTTGTAAGGTGTGGTGTGAGTAAAGAAATTTACCTACGTACACAATTAGTTTTACAACTATTTATTGTATCTAATAGTCTTACAACTAACATGCTAATGTGCCTAAGTAAATTTCTACATTCTCAAATCTCGAACACATTATATATGATGTATTATTATAATCATAAAAGTACAAACTCACGTTATTGAAATAAAATGTTTTTATTATTTCCTTCCAGAACATTTGGTCTCTGTATGAACAATAATAGAAAAGGAGATTAGGAGAATGCAATGAGTTTTAATTGAATAGAATTAAATAATAAAGTATGATGAATGTTGTTAAGATAATGAACTTGAAAGAAAACAAAACCAAAAGGAAATAATGACAGAAACAAAAAACAAAAGCTATGCATGGCATATTAGCAACGTCGATTGATTGATACGTATATAATATACTGCATGCCAGGTCACTTGGATAAAAAGTGCATGTCGACCTTTATTTAAAAAAATATATTACATAATGAAAAGCTGCATACTCCACCTCCCTATGTGTAGTTGTTGATAGTTAATTATATCACAGACACTTGCTAATTTAATTCTAACATATATTTATATAATCCAATAACCCTACTCGTAATTTCCTATGTCCAGATAGATCGGATAATAATTATCACGTGCATGAAAAAGAAATTGGTAAACCTTTATCGAGACTATTAGTGGGAATGATTGAAGGTTTTACCGGCTCACTCGGATCCGGCTACAGCCACTAATTTTAATAGGAATAGAAGTTCAGTCTTTTTCGGTAGTGACTATGGATATAGGATTTAGGATGCTGATACTGGTCATCAGTGGCAGACCTTGAGTATTTATGAGTCTTTCTTGTGTTAAATCTTGTTGGGGTATTCGACATTTGATTTTGTTCATAGTGATGCTGTAGGCAATCAGGAGGTATTTTGTGTACGTGGGATCCTAACGTTTTTCATAAGGATAATCATACATTGTCGGATTATTGTATTTTGCTTTAGGGTGTCTGGATTCAAAATGGGATGGACCTCCTTATTATCGTTGTTTATGCTCCTCAAGAGATCAAAGAAAAAGTAATGCTTTGGGATTTCTTGAAATCTCGTATTAATAGATGGAAAGGGAAAGTGGTAGTTACAGGCGATTTCAACGAAGTCCGTTTTTCATCTGATCGACTCGGATCCATTTTTAATGCTCACGGTGCCAATATCTTCAATTCATTCATTTCTAATGCTGGTTTAGTAGAGGTAGAGTTAGGAGGTTGCTCTTTCACATGGTGTCATAAATCTGCAAACAAGATGAGCAAGCTAGATAGATTCTTAGTGTCAGATAACTTTCTTGATGTTTACCCTAATATTTCTGCTGTATCCTTGGATCGTTTCTTGTCAGATCATCGCCCTATACTGCTCCGGGAGCATCATCTAGACTATGGACCAATTCCGTTCAGATTTTATAACTATTGGTATGAAATGGAAGGTTTTTGCAAATTCGTGGAGGACACTTGGAAGGAATGCCCGAATAATCCTACTGATGCGATGCTAAATCTTATGGGTAAGTTTAAATTTATGAAATCTAAGATTCGGGTTTGGTATAAAGATTATATGGCTAACAGGAAGCAATTGAAAACCGATGTCATGTCAGAATTAGCATCTGTGGATGCTATTATTGATAGTGGAAACGGTAATGAGGAGAACGCTTTGAAACGTATTGATCTTGTCAAAAATCTTCAACATATTAACAATCTTAATTCGATGGAGATGATTCAAAAAGCTAATGTTAGATGGGCAGTCGAGGGCGACGAGAACTCTTCCTTTTTTCATGGTACCATCAATAAAAAAAGAAAAGTTCTTGCTGTTCGTGGTATTTTAGCTGATGGCGTTTGGATTGAAGATCCAAGTATAGTTAATCAAGAATTCTTGTCGCACTTCGCAAATCGATTCTCAAAACCAGCCAGTATGCGAGCTACTCCCCTCTTAGATTTTCCCAGTAAACTATCGTTGGCTCAAAAATCTGAATTAGAATGTCAGGTTACTAATGAGGAGATTAAACGAGCAGTTTGGGATTGTGGAACGGATAAAGCACCTGGTCCGGATGGCTTTTCTTTTGGATTTTACAGGAAATTTTGGTACCTTATTGAGAGCGATGTTCGCAACGCTGTGCTTCACTTTTTCACATATGGAGACATTCCTAAAGGTTGTAACTCCTCATTCATTGCTTTAATTCCTAAAATCCCAGGTGCTAACATGGTCAAAGACTTTCGTCCCATCAGTCTTATAGGCAGCTTGTATAAAATAATTGCTAAGATTCTTGCTAATCGTTTGGTCGACAAATTAAGTTCTCTTGTTCATGAGGTCCAATCTGCTTTCGTTGCGAATAGACAGATACTAGATGGTCCGTTCATTCTAGAAGAAGTGATTCAATGGAGTAAGAAGAAGAAGAATAAGCTTTTATTGTTCAAGGTTGACTTTGAGAAAGCTTTTGATTCCATCAGATGGGATTTCTTAGACGACATTCTTAAGAAATTTGGGTTTGGTGACAAATGGTGTAAGTGGATTCAAAGCTGCCTAAAATCTTCGAGAGGCTCGATTATTCTTAACGGGAGTGCAACAGAAGAGTTTCAGTTTTATAAGGGTCTCAAACAGTGTGATCCCCTTTCCCCATTACTGTTTATTTTAGCTATGGAAAGTCTTCACATCTTTTTTCAACGAGTGCAAGATGCAGGTTTGTTTAATGGGATCAAATTAGATAATTCTGTTTCTATATCTCATCTTTTTTACGCTGATGATGTGGTGTTCGTTGGTCATTGGTGTGAAAAAAACATAAACACTTTGGTTTATGTTCTTGAGTGTTTCTTTCGGGCATCTGGATTAAGAATCAACATGAGTAAAAGTAAACTTATGGGTCTTCATGTGGATACTAACAAGATTAACGACGCTACTTCAAAGCTTGGATGTCTCACTTTCAAGCTTCCGTTTACATATCTTGGCTCGACTGTGGGAGGATGTATGTCTCGGATTAATTCTTGGGACAAAGTGGTGGACCGTATCACCTCGAGACTTTCTAAATGGAAGATGAAGATGCTATCAATTGGGGGTCGGTTAACATTGCTCAAATCAGTTTTAGGGTCGTCTCCTATTTTTCATATGTCTATTCATAAGGTCCCGACTGGCGTTCTTCAAAAACTTGAATCTATTAGAAGTCATTTCTTCAATGGTCATGCTCCTGATTGTAATAAGGCTTCGTGGGTAAATTGGAATAAAGCTTTAGCTCCTAAAAAGAAAGGCGGGTTAGGAATCGCAAGTCTCCATGCTTTAAATAGAGGTTTGATGTTTAAATGGTACTGGCGATTTCGAACTCAGGGGGATTCATTATGGTCAAGGGTTATTAGGGCCATCCACAGTGACTCAGGACATACTTTTACTGCTTCTGGCTACAACACATGTTGGACAAACATTGTGAAAAAGGTACGACGTTTGGCTTCCGATGGTATTGACTTGCTTTCACATATTGGCTTTAAACTAGGTAATGGAGAAAAGGCTGATTTCTGGGAGGACAGATGGATTGGCGAGTCTTCTTTAAAAACTCGATTCCCACGGGTATATGCTCTAGAGCTGTGTAAACACATCAAGGTTGCATCAAAGGTAAGTGATCTTTCTCTTGCTGATTCCTTTCGAAGACTTCCAAGAGGGGGCGTGGAACAACATCAATTCGAAGAGCTGAAGCTGCTGATTAGTGCTCTTCACTTATCTCCTATGGAAGACAGATGGATCTGGAACCTTTCCAGCACTGGTGAGTTTTCAGTTTCTTCGGTTAGAAATCTTATAGACGAGAAAACTCTTCCCGAGTCTGCTCCCATTACTAGGTGGATTCGCTTTGTGCCCATTAAGATTAATGTGCTAGCTTGGAAGATTAAAAATAACTCACTACCTTCTAGATTTAACATATCGTTACGGGGCATTCCTATCAATTCTATCAATTGTGTCAATTATGATATTGGAGTAGAGACGGTTAATCACTTGTTCTTTAAGTGTGATCTGGTTAATCAACTTTTCAAGATGATTGTTCGATGGTGGAGTGTACCATATTCGGAAGTTAGTTCTTATGTGGTTTGGGTTTCGTGGATAGAAAACTTGCATCTTCCCATTAAGAACAAACAAATGTTGGAAGGGGTCTTTTATGTTTTGTGGTGGCACATTTGGAACTTTAGGAACAAGCTAGTCTTCGATACTACAAGTCCAAGAAAGGCGTCCTTATTTGATAATATTGTGTCGCAGTCTTATTTTTGGATTCATAACAGATGTAAAGCCAAATTCAGTATGTATGATTGGCTCAAAAATCCAAACTTTATTACTGTGTAATTTGCTAGCTCCTTGCTAGTATTCTCTTTAATAAAATTGCCGTTCAAACAAAATTTATGTTAGAAGGGTCGAGTTATTTTTTACATATCAAAATAAAAAAATGGACAATAATTTTTAGACGGAATGCATAATATTTACACTACTCGTCACGATATTTGGAAGGGCCGGAGCCCTCCCCAGTCTTCACTAAAATCCGCCTCTGCTGGTCACTGTATAATAAACAACTTCTACCAATGGGTTAGGAAACGAAATTACAAAAAGATAAACCATTATAATGAACGTTAGTTTAGTACCGTTCATATAAACTTTGTTAGTTGATATTTTGAGTTGGTATGAAATTTGAAGAAATAATGTCGGACTTGCAGTACTATCCGATTATGGCTTCTTGTGAATGAGTGTATGGGTGTTATTCCTTGATTTTGTGCAACTATTAATATATATATTATACGGTGAATGAAACGACGTCGTTTAAGTTTTGTCATTGTCGTTTTGGTTTTTGCTTAAGTCAATACCGAATGATTAATTATACAACTGAATTTTCATATGACCCCTCCCATTATCTAGCATATTACAGAAACAATCTCAAACTTTTTAATATATTAAATTATTTTATATAACAAATTTTACTTATCAAATATGAAACGTACACTTATCGATCATTCAAAAAAAACTATAGAAAAATCATCGATTTGCTAACCAAATGAGCCAAATATTACAATGCTCCTAATATATGTACCATTTTATAAAAAAAGGTGAAACTATACATATATATTTAAAAAATTCTTATGAAAATAGTCTTTGCGTTTTTTTCCTTGCAAGGCTGTCCTTGACACAAACAGTTTTTGACATTATTGATCAACTGCAACTTTAACTTTTACATATTAATAAAATTAGTAATATATCAGATTAGATTTATCATATATGTGGCAGAAATAAAAAAAAATATATTATTGAAAAAATCTTCGAATAGCGAACAAAACAAGCCAAATATTACGATACTTTTTACATATATATAATTTTAATAAAAAATATTTTACTTGAACACATATTCAAGAAAAATTCAAACACACCCATTAACTAACTGATAAGTTTAAAATAAACTATCGTGATGCTATCTTATGCAGAAAATATTTTTGACAAACATTTGATAAATTCTTCGATAAAATGTATACTAAAGACTACATCTTTAAATTACGAATAAAACAGGACTAATGTTGACACACTTTTGACATACATACAAGTTTTTAAAAATTTTCACCGACTAACATACATTTAATAAAATATATTCACAAAACACATCCTTAACCTATCTATGAACTTTAAAACCTCCCCTGTTGTTTAATAAAATATAAACATGTAAAAGTAGCAATGGTCAAGAGGCTAATTATGAATAAATTTATGAAATTTTAGTTTTCACAAAAATTATTACAAAAATACAGCTTCAAAAAATAAAGAAAATTAACGCTGACACAAAGCACAACATTATTACGTAAACAGTTCTTGAGGTTATTCCTTTATTTCAATTTAACCATTCACGCAGATAATTTTTGGCATTATCAGACTACTGTACCATTAATCTCACATATTCCGCCGCAACGCGCGGGCTCTAAATCTCGTTTAAATTATAATTGAATTGTTTACTTAATTTTAGATTGATTTTCATTGCTCGATGATTTATAGCGACACTATAATAATATTCACGGTTAAGGTCAATTTTTTCGAATTTAGAAGACAAAATTTTTGACCCTAAATGGCTAGGGTTGATAATGTCGACCCTAAACAGTCGATACAAAATTTTTCGACCTTAGAAATATAGGGTCGACTTATACCTTTGAAACTAAGGTCGACAAACGAGCCGCACAGCTTTTTCGAATAATGCTTTTACCAGGTTTAAGGTCGACAGCAACTGTAACATCCCGTCTACTCAGATTACAATATTGTCCGTTCTGCCCGCAGGCTCACGGCTTTGCTTTGTGGCCCTCTTGTATGTACTTCCCGGCTCGTCAGCCAACCTAGTACTACTACCACATGAGCACGCTTAACTACCAGTTCCTAAGAACCCCACTTGCAGTAGACCATAAAACGCATTGTGTCATGAGAAAGCGACTGTAATCTTATGAACCATGGATCTCTCTTGGCCACAGCCGATGTGGGATTTGCCTAGGGTGTCAAAATCACCCCCCCTCCCCACAACCCCCTTCGGGACTCATCGTCCTCGATAAGGTTTTCCCCACCATCCTGAACGGCTCAGGAGTGGCTCTTATACCACTTGTAACATCCTGCCTACTCAGATTACAATATTGTCCGCTTTGCCCGCAGGCTCACGGCTTTGCTTTGTGGCCCTCTTGTAAGTACTTTCTGGCTGGTCACCCAACCTAGTACTACTACCACATGAGCACGCTTAACTGCTAGTTTCTAAGAACCTCACTTGCATTAGACCATAAAACGTGTTGTGTCATGAGAAGGCGACCGTTATCTTATGAACCATGGATCTCTCCTTGCCACAGCGGATGTGAGATTTGCCTAGGGTGTTATTGTGACACCCTAGGCAAATCCCACACCGGCTGTGGCCATAAGAGATCCATGGTTCATAAGATAACAGTCGCCTTCTCATGACACAACGCGTTTTGTGGTCTACTACAAGTGGGGTTCTTAGGAACTAGCAGTTAAGCGTGCTCATAGAAGAGTAGTGATGGCTTGGGTGACCTGCCAGGAAGTCTTCACAAGAGGGCCACAAAGCAAAGCCGTGAGCTTGCGGGCAAAACGGATAATATTGTGGTCTGAGTAGGCAGGATGTTACAAGTGGTATCAGAGCCACTCCTGAGCCGTTCGGGATGGTGGGGCAAACCTCATCGAGGACGATGAGTCCCGAAGGGGGTGTGATTGTGACACCCTAGGCAAATCCCACATCGGCTGTGGCTAGGAGAGATCCATGGTTCATAAGATAACAGTCGCCTTCTCATGACACAACGCGTTTTGTGGTCTACTACAAGTGGGGTTCTTAGGAACTGGCAGTTAAGCGTGCTCATGGGAGAGTAGTACTGGCTTGGGTGACCTGCTGGGAAGTCTTCACAAGAGGGCCACAAAGCAAAGCCGTGAGCTTACGGGCAAAGCGGACAATATTGTGGTCTGAGTAGGCGGGATGTTACAGCAACTGTGTCATTTAGGTCGACATAGTCGACCCTAAGTATTTATAAATAATAAACTTTTTTAACTAAATATAAATACTTTTTTCAATTAAATAAAATAAGAATAAAAATCTAGGGTCGACTTTTTCGAGCATAAGTTTCAAAGCCAAATGTCGACCCTAAATTTAATTTAAAACCCTTCTTGTTAAAAATACTTTTCAAAAAAAATATATAAAAATTTAGGGTCGACTTTGTCGACCCTTATTCTTAAGGACAAGTCGACCCTAGATGTTACAATAACAGTTGGCATAGACACTTAGGGTCGACTAAGTCGACCCTAAAATTTATCATCTGGAAATATATGAACATTTAGGGTCGACTTAGTCGACCCAAGAAGTACCTGGGGGTAAAAAAACTGGAAATTTTTGTAGTTTCCAGATTTTTCGGAAAAAATATACAATTCAAAATGGCAAAATTCGGCAAATCCACAATACGGTATAATAACAAATCATTAAACGCTACAATATCACAATAAAATAAATCATCAAACGTTACAATACAATATTCATCAAATGTACTTATACATCCTAAATCAAATGTGTCACACACGCTACAAGTCACAAACTTATTACACACAATAAGATATACTACCACTCCAACGTCTACTCGCCCTCATTCGTAAGTCAGGGTTAGGGTCAACTTGCTCGTCATCCTCATTTTGCTCATCATCCCCTGATGGGTACTCACCACTATTTTGGAGATCCCTATCTCGACCCAATTCGTCAACGTTTCAGAAATAGTTCATATGGGGATTCATGATTAAGCGGGAAATTCTGAGTTGAGAATTTGAAGTAGAGGAGATACAATGAGTTGAGTTGAGGACAGGACAATAAACAATATAAACACCTTTAATAAAATTAAAAGAATTATAAAGAGTCTTACATGTTCATTCCTTCCTTGCGCGAATGATTTTTTGGCTTGATGGGTCGGTATCGTGCTTTTGGATCGATTAACGGCATTAGTCGCACTTCTGGCCACCCTATATGGACGTGACCACCATCCAACCAAGTCATCCCAACAAGTGTATAAATAAATACCTCATCATGATTTCAACAAAATAAAATGTTTCATTAATTATAGAAACATAAAATATTCTGGAAAAATAGCAATTACAATCAATGATATAAGGATTCAGAGCAATCCTACAAGCCTCCGATCGATAATGGAAGGATCTAGAGCAATCCTACAAGCCTCCGGTCAACATAGCCTCTAAGCAACCTATAAAATTATGTTAAAACACCTAATCAAGCCCATGATCATTATTTCTAGAAATAGCAGAGAGGTTAAGCCTTTTGGGAGAGAATAATGAGTGAAAATTCGTCCTTATGATTGAAGGGTAACTTATCATCTTTAAAACCTAGGTATAAGGTCTTATTTATAGTGTAAACAAACCCTTTGCCACCAAGCATAAAACTTGGTCACAAAGTATCATAAAATGGCAGGTTTATGAGTTATTGAAGGCATATGATCAGACTTTGAAATTATGGCAGTTAATTTAGTGTATTAATGAATTCTGGAAAAGACATATTGTTCCATCCGTGCGGCTCTGGGCCAACTCAAGCGGTCCTTAACAACATCCAGCCATGCGGTTGTAATTACTCATACGTAGTTACCATTTTGGCAGCTTATTGACTGCTCATACTTAATTACCATTTTGGCAGCCAAGCGGCTTCAAACCTTTGTCGAACGATTGCTTCTTGCTTCCTACGTAACTTTTTCTTTTCTTTTCTTGGTTTTAGCTTCTCGTTACATATCTTTTGATCGTGAGCCTTTATTCTTCAACCAAACATGATTTTATTCGTTATTTTGGAACTTCGAAGTTTTTTTCATTGTTTTCTCTTTTGCTCTTGAAATGCTTCTCATGCTTGATCTTGATGCGAGATTCTTTGTACATTCATACAAATTCATCTATTTGTCATTTCTTCGTCCTTTTCTTGCTTTTCTTATAGTTTGCTACATACAAACATAAAAACATATCTTTGTGCAAATTAGTAGCAAAATCTCGTTAATATAACCAAATAACATGTACAAAAGCCATGATAGCACGATTAAAAACATACTCAACTTGAGCGTCTTTGACGAATTCTACGATGATGATTATGATATTTAGTTACATTTGGCTTTGGATCACGAGGTAAGTTATAGAATTTAAATCATATATAGATACTTCAGTGGTAAAAGGTTTGCTTTTAGAGTCGTGGAATGTGTTGTTCGTAATAATGGGGAAAATATGAGATACAGAAAGTAGAATTGGTGAAATTTTTTATTCTTTTTATAATTCTCATCTAACGAGGGTGTTAATTTGATGCTTAGAGTTGGTCCGTAGATGATTCATGGGGTCCCCATATTTCTTAATAAATGGTCTCCCTTCATGAGTCTCTCTAAAGAGGAACAGAATTGTGTTCTTGTTTCAGTGAAGTGCTATGATGTCTCGATGGTTTCGTATACATCGGATGGGTTAAGTTTGACTGCCTCAATAATTGGTATCTGTGACAACCATGGTTTTTGGGGTTCGTCACTTAGACTATAGTTTAAGGTGTTTTGTGCAAATATGTGCTTATGTGTTTATTTTGTGTGTCTGGAGTGAGGTTTAGATATCGTTTATGGGTATACGGTACTCATAAGTAAATCGAGGAACGGTTATTTCATGTTCATGAGCCCACATGGTAGTGACTATGAAATGAGATGGTGTTATTTAGTGGTTTTACGTATACGTATATGTATTATAGAAAATCGTATTTTTACGGTTTAGGTTTTGCATTTAGGGGTCTCGGAAGAGGTATTTAGTCACGGGAGTATTTTTTGGGATGGTTTTAAGTCATTTAGGACTTAGTTAATTAGTTTATTTTATATTTCAAGAGCTTTTACAAAACTGTATATTTTTACGTCTTTTACGGTATACGCGTAAATTTGACTAGTTTAACGGTTTTGAGGTTTTGGAGGCTTTAGGAGCTGAAATAAATTAAGGAAAATTAAGGTAATATTATTATTACAATTATTAATAATTTAAATAGAAAAATCGAAATTATGGGGGTAAGGGTCGGTTATGCACGGTTAAAACAAAAGGAAGGAAAAAAAAGAAAAAAAAGGAAAGTGGGCAATTATACCTGGGCTATGACTTGTCAATAACTATATAAGGTGTAAAATAAGATTGGAAAAAAATAATCTCTGGAGGTCGACAGTTTTTCTTTGGTTATGGGTTCTTCATATTTTTTTTGGTCTTCCATTATTCTTAAGGTAAAAACCTTCAAATCTCTTTTCAATTTATTTATTTTTAATGTTTTCATAATCAATATATGATGGATCTAGGGTTTATTATAAATTAAAAACCTGAGTTCTTGTGATATAACAATGTTTATAATAATTAGGGTTTGTGATTAAATAAGTTATGAATAATTAATTAGGTTAATCATGTTAAATTCGTCATTAAAAACTGTGCATAATTTTTGGGTCATTGTTTTGATCATATCTATAGTTTTACAAACTTTTAATTTTCGAATCTTATGTCCCTGGAAAGGTAATTAAGTTGGCTTTAAAATGCAAGAAACGAGAACTAAATTGGAGGTCTGAAAGTGGGTCGAAAACAGGTTACATAAGTCATGTGTCAAAACAGTTTTTGGATCAGCATGTTTTCTTTTTATGTTTTGAATTGTTTGGGGTACTTAGGGTTATATTGGAACCTTTAAACGAACATGAGAAATAGATTATATATTAAATAAAAGATCTGGAGGAGGTTTAAACAAATGGGTTAGGGTAAGACCCTCTAATCATAACAAACTTTTTATATATTCAAAATCAGTAAATTCTAGATAGGTAAAAGTATATATATATATATATATATATATATATATATATATATATATATATATATATATATATATATATATATATATATATATATATATATGGAGGCCTTAATAGTGTCTTCAAGGTTGCGGCCAAATGGGAGAGTTAGCTAACACATGTAAGGGCATAGGGTTTCTTTTACAGAGGAAGTTGATTTAGTTAAGAGGGTGTTCGACCCATTGTTTAAGGTGTGAAAAAGGGGACTGTTTTGGGTTAAATGTTAACGAGGCGAGTTATGAACTAAACTAAGTTAAGGGCTTTATAGAGGGGTTTCATGAGATGAATATGGCATATAAATGGGGTTAAGTTGTAGGACAAGGTTAGATATCCATCATAGATTGATGAGACATTTTGGTATGTGGTTCATGTCTTGATTGTATAAGTTTGTGTGTTTAGATTTCGCTAGAGTGCGGGTACTTGGAGAAGCTTGTTCAGGTGAGTTTCATAGTCCCATGTTTTTATGAGCTATAAATGATTTGACTTCCAGATGGAATGGAAGAGACACTTTATGGTTTTGTAAATAATGTTGTGAATGTTTTTATGGTTTCTGATGGACTTGTGTGTACACTTATGTGACTAACTCCTATGCGATTCTTGATTGTTATTATGGTTTGACTTGTTACTAAGGGGATGTTGACAAGGCGGGGCCTTGGGATTGGTTCATAGGTGTATGGGCGCCTATGGGACCATGGTTATTGGTAAGGCTGGGAGCCTTGGAAATTGTGGTTATTGGTAAGGCTTGGTGCCTTGGAATTGTGATTGTATGGTTAATCTTGAATGGTAGTTGTTAATGCATAATTGTAACACATTATCCATATGTTCTTTTATTGATGGTTGTTATTCACAGCTTATAACTATTTTGGGGTTGGAGTCTAAACCTATGACTCTCACCAACTTTATGTTGACGTGTTTTAGTTTCTCTTTCAGGTGAGAATATGGTTAAGCGTGAGAATAGGAGTAGCTAGCTGGGAGGCTTAGGATTGCATTTAGAGGAACCCCCTTTCCTCTTAGTCTTTATTTATGTTTGAATAAGTGATACTTTGTGGATACCTATATGTTTGTTATTTGTTAATTGTATGTCTTTGGTAAGAGGTAGGCCTGTTACCTACTTACCTAGATGCCTGCATTGTTTGAGATATCTTCATGACATTGTGTCACCATTTATGATATTTCCATTTCATTTAGTTATCTCTATAGACACGCTATTGTTGTGATGATATCCATACGCCGCGCCCCATATTCTGCCATGGTGGGGTGTGACAGAATGGTATCAGAGCCAGGTTATAGAGAATTAGGTTGCTTAGCCTAGTCTATAGCTTAAGGATCCCTGCATATGGGCGTCATAGGGTTATGTGTATGGTCTTGATTGTATTTTCTTAAATTTTATTTTTGTGAATTTTGACTAGTATGAGTTGAAATATAGTTGCCCATACTTAGTCACCTGTTAATTTCGGTTTTGATTTTGATATATGAATTACTTTCACAATAATTGATGAGTTATTTTGTGTACCTAATGTACAGTATTTTTGTTTTGATGTTTAAGTCATGTTCCCTAAGAATCGTGTGGTGATTCGAGTTACTAGGAGTAGGTGGATAGGAAGGATTTTAAGTTGTTTCCACTCTTATGTGCGACATGACTTATAACTGATTATGATGTTGTTTTGGATTTTTTCTATGCTATTTTAGCTTGACTACAGATTTATGTATTCCAAGAGTTTGGTTATGTTATTTTAATAGATGGAGTTTTAGACCTTGTTGGTTATGTGGTTATGAGCTTATGTAAGTAGATGGATTTATGTGTTATATGTTGTATTGAATCTTATAAGTGTCATCATAGGAGGGAGTGCATTTAAGAAATGGTAATTGTATAAGTATGGTGGCCAACATAGTTATACAAGTACCACAACTTCAATGGCTTCTCAAGTATGATTGCATGAAAGAGGGTTAGTACATGCCTGTATTAGATGTGGATTTTGGGTATATGTATAATATATGGGTTTATGTAACGGTTTCCTACGATATGGATATTTATGAGTGTGTTATTGTTTTGGGTTATAGTCATGTTGTTTGATTATGGGGTCACACGATATGGACTGGTTTTAGTGATGAGTTTTATGCCTTGTGGTAAGATGTTGATTACTCGTATGAAAAAACGAGTGTATGACGCGATTGATTGATCTGACATGTATGGTAACGAGTATGTTTTGGGTGATTTAATAGGTATATATATATATATATGCGGATGTATATATACTAGTATGTGTTAAGTTATGATATATGGTCGTTCAATAGTTATTATAACTTGAACGTACCTTGTGTTTGCTCGTGTTTTTATGGTGCTAGAGTTCGATGGAGTTCCAACAACGTTTTGAGTGTTTTGATGTGTGTCTACATTCAGGTATGTATTTTAATTAATGAGAACTACTAAATTTTCTTGCAAATAAGTCTGGCTAATTATAGGAAAACGGTTTTGAAAATAATTTGTAAGTGTATGGTATGATGTCGTGACTTACATATTCTTTTTTAAGTTTGTGGTAGTAAGCTATAAAAATAATTATCTTGAACTTAATTGGATTAGTTTTCTATGTAACATGAGATAATACATTTTAAAAGGGGTAAAGAAATTTTACAATAATTTTTTTTGATGGAGTTAAAATTTTAGAAGTATTTAACAAAGATGGAAAGAGTTAAAAAAAAAGATTTCATTATAGTAATAGTAATAATAATAATAATAACACACCTTGTGAACGTGTAATAGTTTAGTTATAACCAGCCTAAATGGATTATATAAAATAATAATAATAATAATATAAAAGAAAATGAAAAAAGCGGTATTTTATAAACATGTATTGGTTTCATAATAACAAGTGAAATAAGTTTAATATTGGTAAACAAGATAATGGTTAGAAAAAGATTGTAGTATGCTAACTAGTTGATATCTTGATAATATGATGACGATAAAGGATGAGTTTATGGTTAAAAATGAGTATGATTGATTTTAGTAGTATGGGAATTTGGTTCTTATGAGAAGTAACTAATTTGGACGAAAGTTTAAAATTCTCTAAGGTATCGAAATTTGGTAATACTATTCGTGACAAGTCTAATGTTTCGTTGTTGGCACACTCCATTGATCTTTCGGATTACATTATTTTGTTTTCAGTTGTTTTGTCTAGGGTTCGTTTTACCCTATATTTTATTTTGGGACACGATTGTTTGGAATTCTTTGGTACACGTCATGGTTGATTTAGTTATGCGGTTGTGGGAATGTTAGGATGAGAGGATAGAGTTGGTTAGTATTACTTATGGTTAGATATTAGAATGGAGAGATGTATTTTGGGTTCAAGGTTGTGTTGAAGGAATGATTAAGATTTGTGGAGTTTTGGAACTTAGATCGGTTACGGGAATAAGGGAGTAAGTAAAGTTAGTTGACTGGTCGTGGGAACGAGATGTCATGCTATGAGAAGTTGGTTGAAGTACCATTAGGATATTGATGAAAGTACCAGCGGATATGAGGGTAGAGTAGAAATTTTATACTAATGAAAAGATTGGGCAAATAACACGCAAGGGAATTGGTATATAGTTATGGAGGCAAGGTAGTAGTAGTAGACACGTGAAGGAAAACATGGATGTGAAAGAATGATTGGTAAGAGGCTGATTAATGGTGATTACAACAAGTAAGGAAGCGTGAGCCATTGAGGGGTTGAAGTACATTTAGAAATATTGTGGTAGATGAGTTGAAGTTAGAGGCTACTGGGTAGTGTGAAGTTCCTAGGTAACATCATAGAGACGAGAAGGAGTGCGTGGAGAGATACATCGTAAAGCAAGGAGCTGAAAGGACTACGTGCCGGCTGCTAGAAGAATGCAAGAGATCTCGAAGGAGCCGCAGAAGCTTCAATGACTGGATTATTGACAAGTACAACGATGGAAAATTTCCTTATGGTTCGAGATGAAGAAGAAAGAAAAAAGTAGGGTACCAGAGTGGAGCTACGAAGAGCTGGACCAATAGATCGTGATGGGGTGACTACACAAAATAGGAGTAAAGGACTTGTGGAAGTAGCAAGAGGGAGTCGTGTGACTACACGATGATAAAATTTCAGGGTAGTCGATATCGAAGGATGAGTAGTGAAGCTGAGCTGAATAAGTTTGTGGAGAAGTGATTAGAGAGTCAGTTTTGTGAAGGTGTTATGAAAGATCTTTGGAAGAGACAACTATGCATTATCCAATGCACTAGCAATTTCCATAGATTTGATGAATGAAGTATGGAATTTCTGTTGGACGGGATAGTGTAGGATTAAGGGAGAACCATGGAAGGAGAGAACCAAGTATTCCTAGAAGATGATGATTGAAAATACCTCATGTTTGGTGAAAGATCAAAATAGAAGTATGAGATTTGAGTAAGAACTTAGAATATGGCTTAGTTTAGACAAATGGAAACTAATGTGGGTAAAAGATGAGAGTGTGATCTGCATGGAGTCACATGAAACTCTAGTCTGTCCGTATTAGGAGGAGTAAAAGAACTAGTCGTGAGAAAAACAAGTGAAGTTACTTGGAAATTTTTTTGAAGTATAGATGACTTGAAAGACGGGAAGCATAACACCGTGATGTACGCCATGATCTGATGAAGAAGAAGGATGTGTGGATAGATGCGAATCCTGAATGAAATAGGTCGAGATAAGAAGCGAAGGTAAAAAGAATTCGTATAGCCTAATGAGTATACTAAGGCACTAAGCATGCTAATATTGTTGTAGTGTGGAAAGGAAATGGAACTGACCTCAACTGTTTGATTGGGAGGCTTAGTATCGATAATCGAATGGATGAGGAGTTATATGTGTGATGTGTCATGAGGGATTAAGGGATTGGGCTAACTGAGACAAGATCAGGAGCAATATGACCTTGAAGGTACGACAATGTGTAGGTATAAAGGAAGTGTTGAGTATAAACAAAATCATGAACAAAAGTGAGAAAGAAGTGTTTAGGTGCTACTAATGAGCTATCCAAATTTAATGGAAGTAGTTGTAGCATGGGTTTGGATGATAGTTGATAGACTAACTGAGATAACCGTCCTATTGGTGATATGTATAGATCATAAGTTGATTTGGATTAGAAGAGCCTTGTTATGATGAACTAATGAATATTTGAAATACCGTCATAGGTCACTTGTGTAAGGAAATTAGAATTTTTAAGTAGTTTGGAGCACGGACTGAAGGGAGTTGATGAACAAGATTGGATATGGGTATATTCAGGTAATTGGAAAAGGATGGACAAGTGAGAGATTTATAAAATCTTAGGAGTTACACTGAGGGTATGAGTGATTGATTTAGAGGGACTTAGGAATCTCGTTAGCGATAGTTGAGTTTTTATATAATGATAGTTATCATACTAGAAGTCGGTAAATGCCATTTGAGGCACTATATGGAAGGATAGGGTGAGTTGTCCCTATTGTGACTAGAATTGGTGAAAAATGCTACTTATATAATAATGGTGTGTGTGAAAAGGATGCGAACAACAAGAGATTATATGTTGAAAAGGATGAAACCACTAGAGTTAGTGACAAAGATATGTAGAAAGTTTCACCTACAGTAACGGGTGACATGTTTTGGTAAAAGGAAAAAGTTGATGTCGAGTCTTGTAGGTCCATTTATGATCTTTAGAAATATCGGACCAGTAGCTTATGAATATAGAATTACGTGGGTAATTAAGTGGTGTACATGATATATTTCATGTATTAAGATTGGTAAATGTTGTTTGAGAATGCCTATTTGCATGTACGGTTATTCGGGATTTGTGTTGATAAGAGTCTTCGTTTTATCAAAGGGTCATTTGTGAGATTTATTGGCTGTGAGGTCAAGAGTTTAGGAATGAATTTAAATATTGTTGGTTTGTATATGTGGTATTTTGAGACTTGAACTAAAGTACACATGGAAATGAGAGGAGTTCATTTAGAACAAGTATCCTCATGTGATTTGTTGTTTGTGTGTTTGATCCTAAGGAGTAAATCTCAGGAAGAGATTTCTATTAGGAGGGAGTGATGTGACAACCATGGTTTTTGGGGTTCGTCACTTAGACTATAGTTTAAGGTGTTTTGTGCAAATATGTGCTTTTGTGTGCTTATGTGTTTATTTTGTGTGTTTGGAGTGAGGTTTGGATATCGTTTATGGGTATATGGTACTCATAAGTAAATCGAGGAATGGTTATTTCATGTCATTGAGCCCACATGGTAGTGACTATGAAATGAGATGGTGTTATTTAGTGGTTTTACGTATACGTATATGTATTATAGAAAATTGTATTTTTACGGTTTAGGGTTTTGCATTTAGGGGTCTCGCAAGAGGTATTTAGTCACGGGAGTATTTTTTGGGATGGTTTTAAGTCATTTAGGACTTAGTTAATTAGTTTACTTCATATTTCAAGAGTTTTTATAAAACTGTATATTTTTACGTCTTTTACGGTATACGCGTAAATTTGACTAGTTTTACGGTTTTGAGGTTTTGGAGGCTCTAGGAGATGAAATAAATTAAGAAAAATTAAGGTAATATTGTTATTACAATTATTAATAATTTAAATAAAAAACGAAATTATGGTGGTAAGGGTCGGTTATGCACGGTTAAAACAAAAGGAAGGAAAAAAAAGGAAAAAAGGAAAGTGGGCAATTATACCTGGGCTAGGACTTGTCAATAACTATATAAGGTGTAAAATAAGATTGGCAAAAAACATAATCTCTGGAGGTCGACGGTTTTTCTTTGGTTTATGGTTCTTCATCTTTTTTTTGGTCTTCCGTTATTCTTAAGGTAAAAACCTTCAAATCTCTTTTCAGTTTATTTGTTTTTAATATTTTCATAATCAATATATGATGGATCTAGGGTTTATTATAAATTAAAAACCTAAGTTCTTGTGATATAACGATGTTTAGAATAATTAGGGTTTGTGATTAAATAAGTTATGAATAATTAATTAGGTTAATCATGTTAAATTCGTCATTAAAAACTGGGCAGAATTTTGGGGTCACTGTTTTGATCATATCTAGAGTTTTACAAACTTTTAATTTTCGAATCTTATGTCCCTAGAAAGGTAATTGAGTTGGTTATCAAATGCAAGAAACGAGAACTAAATTGGAGGTCTGGAAGTGGGTCAAAAACAGGTTACATCAGTCGGCTGTCAAAACAGTTTTTGGATCAGCCTATTTTCTTTTTATGTTTTGAATTGTTTGGGGTACTTAGGGTAATATTGGAACCTTCAAACGAACATGATACTTAGATTATATATTAAATAAAAGATCTGGAGGAGGTCTAAACAAATGGGTTAGGGTAAGACCCTCTGATCATAACAACGTTTTATATATTCAAAATCAGTAAATTTTGGATAGGTAAAAGTATATATATATATATATATATATATATATATATATATATATATATATATATATATATATATATATATATATATATATATATATATATATATATATATATATATATATATATATATATATATGGAGGCCTTAATAGTGTCTTCAATGTTGCGGCCAAAGGGTAGAATTAGCTAACACATGTAAGGGCATAGGGTTTCTTTTAAAGAGGAAGTTGATTTGGTTAAGAGGGTGTTCGACCCATAGTTTAAGGTATGAAAAACGAGACTGTTTTGGGTTAAATGTTAACGGGGCGAGTTATGAACTAAACTAAGTTAAGAGCTTTATAGAGGGGTGTCATGAGATGCATATGGCATATAAATGGGGTTAAGTTATAGGAAAAGGTTAGATATCCATCATAGATTGATGAGCCATTTTGGTATGTGGTTCATGTCTTGATTGTATACGTTTGTGTGTTTAGATTTTGCTAGAGTGAGGGTACTTAAAGAAGCTTGTTCAGGTGAGTTTCATAGTCCCATGTTTTTATGATCTATAAATGATTTGACTTCCAGATGGGATGGAAGAGACACTGTATGGTTTTGTAAATAATGATGTGAATGTTTTTATGGTTTGTGATGGACTTGTATGTACACTTATGTGACTAACTGCTATGCGATTCTTGATTGTTATTGTGGTTTGACTTGGTACCAAGGGGATGTTGACAAGGCGGGGCCTTGGGATTGGTTCATAGGTGTATGGGCGCCTATGAGACCATGGTTATTGGTAAGGCTGGGAGCCTTGGAAATTGTGGTTATTGGTAAGGCTTGGTGCCTTGGAATTGTGATTGTTTGGTTAATCTTGAATGGTAGTTGTTAATGCATAATTGTAACACATTGTCCATATGTTCTTTTATTGATGGTTGTTATTCACAGCTTTTAACTATTTTGGGGTTGGAGTTTAAACCTATGACTCTCACCAACTTTATGTTGACGTGTTTTAGTTTCTCTTTCAGGTGAGAATGTGGTTAAACGTGAGAATAGGAGTGGCTAGTTGGGAGGCTTAGGATTGCATTTGGAGGAACCCCCTTTCCTCTTAGTCTTTATTTATGTTTGAATAAGTGATACTTTGTGGATACCTATATGTTTGTTATTTGTTAATTGTATGTCTTTGGTAAGAGGTATGCCTGTTACCTACTTACCTAGACGCCTGCATTGTTTGAGATATCTTCATGACATTGTGTCACCATTTATGATATTTCTATTTCATTTAGTTATCTCTATAGACACGCTATTGTTGTGATGACATCCATACGCCGCGCCCCATATTCCGCCATGGTGGAGTGTGACAGTATTCAATAATGCTTGACTCATACGAATTCCATGGGTTTGAAATCATGGGGTAGGAGTAGATATGCAAAAATATTGATTGATATTGTGCTTGTAATGATTTCTGCGATATTATGGTTATGGTTCTTCCTATTGTTGAACGACGTGGATACGCGAAAGAAACCATCCGTGTTAAATATAAGTGGAAACCGCCATGTTGCGGTACACACTTAATATTTTGTCATACATGTGATGATTATTCAAAAGTTTTTAAACGAGTGGTGAACATGGAGGAAAAAGGTAAGGGTGAATCTTCGAGAGGAGTTGATGATAATAGACTTATTGAAGTGAAAAAAAGAAATCGGGTGGCAATAAGGGAAGCACCAAAAAAATCAAACTTATTTCGGTGAAACCAAAAACTACATTATTTCCTAAGTTAAATCAATTGACTGTTGAGGCGAGTCTTACCTAAGATGGTTCGATCTATTGGTAAGAAGAATGTATCGACATAAGGTAACTCGATAAAGACTACAAGTAAGATGAATGTTACGACATCAGGTGGTCGTGTTATTTTCCTTAGTAACTCGTCTGATTCTTTAAATGATAATAACTTGGTTACTACGGAGGTAGAATTGATTGGTAAGGCTTCTACATCTGGTCTGAATGTATAGGGCAAAGTTCTGCCCCTATAGTAGATAAGATTAATAGGATTGGAAAACATTTGATGAAGTAAAAATGTGTGCTCGTGATTGATTAAAGCTTTAAAAAAGGTTGATTCTTTAGATGATTATAATAGTGATGAAGGAGTTAAATTTGTTAAGAATGACATGAAACATGTGGCTTCAAATCCATTGAGGATCTAATATGGTACAAAGTGTTTGCCGGAACAATAGAATGACTCATATTGAAATGTTGACTATGAATATGATCTTTACAAGATATGTATGAAGGCCAGGAAATTCCTGATAATCTTCATGTTATATGCGAGAATTTGACTATCGAGTCTGAAGGTCGAAATATGAAATATATTACAAATGGTATTGCATTATTAGGTGTCTAGTCTTTACATGTAACTTTCTTTAAGGAAGATGACTGTTTATATAACGGGTTGAGATGTAAAATTACACATATCCATTATACTAAAATTGCTTTTTTGGAGTAATATGTTTACAGAGGTAACCCTTTATCCAAAATTAAAGGTTTCAAAGCCGCAATTCTATATTGGCTAAGAAATACGTTCGTATAGTATTTCCGGCTGTTATGGTGGCGCCTTTCACATGCAATGGATTGTCTCCCTTGATAGAGGTATAACGTTCGAGTGCGAAGACGATGCTTTGGGGATGGTTCGATGGTTTGGATCATCTTAGAAAACTGTCATTTTTCTTTTTCTTTTTAATGAAGTGTACGTGTGTGATGTTTTGTTAGGTGATGACCACTATGTCTCTAAAAGTAATGGTAATGTGGTGTATTAAAAGTTGAAGTGATCTTAAGATAAAGATATTGATCATGTGAGCATACGACCGACTCTAAGATGGTTCTTCAAGGAAGGAAAAACTCACAAGGAACATGCATGATTATAAAGGCAAAATTAAGAGAATCAAATTTCAAATCCCACGTAGAATTGCTTTTTATATCACGTGTATCAGCTGATAAGTAATTATTAAACAAGAATCAATCAATAACAACATAAACTTCCAAGTAATTATTCTCTGTGTGATATTGCCAAAACAGAAATATTCCACAAAAAGCTGATTACTAAACAGTAGTCTTTCTTTTTCATATAAGGTTATTTTTATAGTCTCTCTTTATCATCATCACACCTCTTATTGAAGGTTCACTTTCATAATCATTACATCAAATCATGAGCAGAATTAACACTCATTATAAACCCTAATCTGGGTGTCTCTTTGCTTTCATTCCAAACTTGAGTTAAATAGCAGTCTCTTGAACAAAACAAAATTTTCATTTTTGCTAATGAGTTTATATCTTTAAAAACTTTGTTAGACACGAGAGTGTCAATTTTGACATTGCAAACTTGTGAAATTTTAGGTAAGAAGTACGATATCATTTAAGTTGATCTTAAGAAAAGGGTGCATCTGGCAAACATTATAAAGCGATGGAAATGCCGTCAGCTTGGCTACCAGAACTGGTATGTTTAATATACTAATCACTTGTAAATTTCGCACTGATTGTATATGTACTCCTAGTTTATCTATGTACAACGTAGTAATATTTTTGTTTGTTATGTTCATATTATAGGAAATTCAGGAACAAGGGTTCATGAATCAATATCAGATGAACAAACCTTATCATCCTCTAATGGATGACTTCAGTGTTGATTCGTTTTCTTCAGAAAGCTACACAGAAAACCCATCTTTCATGGATCAATCTTTTCAAACTCGTAAGGGAGTTGAAGAACAAGCTGATCTTATGCAGTCGTCTAGTTATAGAAAAGCCGGTAGTATCAACAATAAATTTACTCCAATCAATGAAAAAACGAAACCAAAGCGTGTTTCTGATCCTCGTAGCACTTTCACTATATCTTTCGGAGAGATAAAACCTAAAGACGAAATACTTTCTTTTAGTGATTCGTATGATCTCACTGGATCTGGTACCAAAAAGGTCCCCGCAATGATTAGGAATCCGATTCAGGTTCAAGATCACGTGCTAGCCGAGAGGAAGAGAAGAGAAAAGTTGGCTCAGCGGTTTATTTCTTTGTCTTCTCTCCTTCCTGATCTGAAGAAGGTATTTCCTACCCTCGAAACTAATAGAGTGGTCTCTGTTGGAGTATTTAGCGAAAGCTATTTCACTCACACGTAGATAAATAATCAGATTAATTAATAAGCAATCCCATGCACCTGAAAATGTTCTTATAATCACATACGTACAACAAAATATTAGATTGAAATACTAAGATCTAGCTAACTATCTTGTGATAGATGGATAAGGCAACTGTATTAGAAGATGCTGCTAATTACATTCAAGAACTTCAAGGCCGGGTGAAGGAACTTGAGGAATTATCAGGCTTGAAGAGAAAGAACATGCAAGAATTAGTTACTTCGGCAAAAAGAAGGATTAGTTGCAGTGACGATGATGGATCCTCCTCTAACCCAACAAACTTAGAAGACAGTAGCAGTCCAATAAATCCAGAAATTGAAGTTAAGATGTCGGGATCCAGTATGCTAATCGAAATCTATAGCTACAAAAACTGCACATCATTAATGAAAGTGTTAAGTGAGATGCAGAGGCTTGGTTTATCTGTTACCAGTAGCAGCACCATGCCGTTTGCTGATACCACTTTTCTTATCACCATTGTTGCTCAGGTATATTGTTTAACGGTACTTTCAGCAAAGAAACCAAATCGTTCGCACACTTTGGAATAGCCATAGGAATATGATTTATTGGCCTACTTGGTATGCTTGCTCACTCTAATTGTAAATTGTTCCTTTGTATTTTCTCGCTTGAGTTAGTAATAAATTTTCACCCTTCAAAAGATAAAACAATTTCGACCTTAATGCAAATTTATTCCTAATCTTGTTTCTTTACAAAATGTAAGAAGTAATTTCAAATTCTCAATCAACTTTTTCTTTTTAATTTGTGCAGAAGAGTGATGATTTGATTATGTCATCAGCTGATCTTGTGGAGAACCTAAAACTAGTTATTTGAACCTCTGCACGACGAAGAACATGGGCCAAACTAAAGGATGATACGATCTTTGATAACTCATCCAATAACTCGATCACTGTCAGCCACTTAGAAAGGGAAAAGGTAGGTTAAGATAATTCCGTCCCCTTGATTCAGTATTTTCAAGTACTCCTGGCAAATCACGAGAGTCCCAAGGATAGTAGATTAATTCAAAGATCAAATTCATGATATATCTTTTGTATTTGCATAGTGTTTAACTTTAGTTCCTGCTATATTCCTGCATTAGCCTCCCCCAGCCTCAACCCCCAACAATCTTTAATACATAATTTCAGATTGCAAAGGTTTTCACTATTGCCTCTTTTCTGTGGTATTGTGAAAATCAAGTTCATTAATCAAGTCTTGAGATGGATTTTGATATGGAAGCACCATTTAAAATTTTCGTTATAATTTTGCAAGAAAGCTTCGAATCAAACTAAAACCACAACAGAAGTGTATATATATCGAAAAACATCCACAGATGTATAGACGAGCATGCATGATTGTTAACTAACCTAGCCTCTTAACGCGACTATTTATTCTTTACTTAAAAGGATTTGACATATGTATATATGTTTTTACATTGGGTATAATGTTCATTCAATATATGCAATATTTTTATATATCATTGTCTTTGCAATTTAACACTCAATATTTATAGCATGAACCAGCCAACGAATTCATGTTTTCAACTAAAAACCACTTTCATGTTTTCAACTAAAAAGTAAAAACCACAACAGAAGGAAGTTTATTGTGGAAGGTATTGGTTTCAAACAAATTTTTAGACTTAAACGAAGTTGAACTAATTTTCATAACAATGTACGTAGGACCAGCTTCTTACAAACCCCTCGTCCACATCTCGTGCCAACGTAGTGATATGGTCATGGACGGAATCAAGGGGGTCCCGTGTGGTTGCGGGTCACAAATAGGTTTTTTCGACGTATTGTTAATTTTTCAATTTTTTTTCCTAAATTCATATTTAATGCACTCGACCGATAAATTAAAATGTATTTCTAACTTTCTCAATGTTGCATTGAGAACTTTAACTAATGCATGTGATTTATGTATGTTATTCCCATATCAATCCATAACACAAGATTTAGATGACATTTAGAGAGAGAAAGAGAAGAAAGTAGAGAGAGAAACAAGAGAGAATTTGGAAGGTTAAATACTTTAGAGAGAGAAAGTAAAATGGTAACCAACACCCCCTTCCACACATGGAAGAGGGTATATATACCCTTGGCTTGTTGAGCCGTGGGTTTAAGTGACATGCGCCGGGCTTGGCTTTGTCTTGGGTTTACGCCACTAACTTAGACAATATTAGCTTAAAGTACAAGCCCGGTTTTCCCGACTAACCTATTACAATACAAGACCATTTACGACTAAGATTACCTATTACATTCTTGTTCGACTATATAAAATATAGGGCTAAAAATCTCCCTCAATGTATCGGTCATCTTAAAAAGCTTAAAAAGCATAAGATGATTGAGTGAATACATTCTTGTAGAGAAGATCTTCCTGCTTTGGTCTTGTATCTTGGTCTTGATCTTGTTTGTAACGGCTTTGTTCCTTCATGCCTTGTGATCTTTATCTTGAGCCTTTGTCTTTTGACTTAGAGTGCTTGAGATCTTCAGTCTATCCTTGATAGTGTTCATCTTGTGATCTTGTGACAAGATGACCTATTACATTCTTAAGTATCTTGATTATCGCCATCTTGTGCTCTTGTGACTTCTAAATCGACATTGGTTACACAGCTACGCCACCTTTTTTATATGCATCAATATATATAGACACGGATGAAATGGCTTTGAACATTTCACCCTAACTCGGTAGCGTTTTACCTCCGGGCGGTAAAGACCGTTAGATGGTATTAGATACCGTACCTGTGATCGGGTAGATTCGATTAAGAACCTCCTTGACAGGGTTTCCTGGCGGTAGTAGCCAGTTCTCTTTACTCGACCGTCTCAAAGCAGACTGCGAACGTAAAGAGTGAATCATAAGGATAAATTATCCGTCTGATTAGAGTCGTCAATTCAGATTTCCTTGAACAAGTTTGATTCTAAAAGAATCGCACCATTGTTGCTTTCCAGTTTGTCACAAGCTTGATTCATAGAGAATCTTGCGAGTCACCTACCGCAGTGTTGTTTGATGTTGACACTGGAAGGATTTCCTTTCGTCACTATGAGCACTAAAGAGTGTCACTCTGAATGTTCTGGCAAGATCACACGGATTTTGCGAAGAAACCTCGAATCAAGATTGAATCAATTAAGAATCCAAACTTAATTGCATTCCAGTTCTCACAAGTTTGATTCGTATTGAATCGCACAAGTTACCTACCATGAGCTTGTTTTATGCTGGCCCAAGCAGGATTTCTATCTTCATTGTGAATCGTATCACTCAGATGTTCTAGAAATATCACAAGGATAATGCGTAGGGCTCGATTGTGTCCTAATGAGATGATAGAAAGATCTCGTTTGGCTCTAGACTCAATAAGTGCATTTTGGTAATCGGAGGCTGGAGCAGACTGCCACCTTTTCAATATTAACTAACTCGGAGTGAGAAAGTCAATAGGTACGTGTTGATCTCCGTGACAATGAGACAAGTTTCTTTTGAGAGAAACTCGAATGGCTGGGGAAGGGTTGTGTATCGCATCACTGGGTCCGTGACACTTGTCTTCGATAGATGTGTTAACCCGGTTTCTGCCTTAGTTGCATAGAATATTCAACTCCTTCAATGCTTACCAACACGTCATCACTAGCACCTTGTTGTGATTGTTCCAGTGCTAACATAAGTAATTGATCCGCATTCAACTTCATTCAACTCCATCTTTCCTAAGGACAACTATTTCTAGCTATGGAATGTCCTTAGGTAGATCCCTCCGGTTCTGGTTGGATCATAGGACTTAGTTTCCTATCCTAAACCACCTTTTGACTCCATCGTCCGTCGTGGATAGTAGGTTGTTTTGGGTAGAGATCGTAACCATAAAGCATTGAAAACCATTCAAAGTGCTTGATAAAAATCAAAACTTTTAACACTTTGAAAGGTTTTACATTTCCGAAAAGCTCCCCCTACACACATGCATCGATATACGAAATGGTTTAGCATGTGAAGGAAAGAGTTACACTTGAGTCTTTAAGTTCACATGTTGCGATATATTACATTTTAATCACATTTTCTCCCCATATCTCTAATATTAAAACATAATATTAGAGATACCAATTTATTAAAATGTGATAATTTCTGAAAATACCGATTGGGAGAGAAACATGTGTGCACGCATTAATCATGGAACTTTGTCTGTCGGGATGCTCCCCCTCAACAATATATGTGTGTCTTGAAACAAAAATATGACAAAATTTTGGAAAAACGATATCACAAAATATGTTGAGGTACGGAGATGAGATGTCTTATCCGATATGGTATATTACATATGACAGTTTTAGACCCTTTTCGGAATGTGTTGGATACATAAATATGACAATTTCAGAGATGTACCCAACAACATTAATGGCTTGATTTTAAAACGCTCCCCATCAAAAATTGATCAAAATAACATATGACATTTTTGAGATATAAAAACCATATATGAGGATGGGAGTGTTGAACACACAATTTTGAAAGATTTAGAAAAACCTTTTGAGAAATTCTTGAAAAATTGTGTTCACTGGTTTTAAAATAATCAGGATAGAAGACTTCTCTTCTATTGCTTAGGGGAAGCGCACTGAAACGTACACTTCCCTTTCGGGTTCGTTTTTCGTGAGCTCAAAACTTTGATTGTTTTGTGATTAGCTCATGACCGAGAAAAATAAATTTCCCGTTGTGAAGGATAAGTTATCATCCGTGATAAACTTTCCTTAAGTTGAAGTTCGAGATCTAAGCTAACATTTACTTAGAAATCGTTTTTCATGAACTTAAAAACTTTGAATGTTTTTATGAGAAGCTCATGACCGAGAAATATGAATTTCTCGTTGAGAAGGATAAGTTATCGTCCGAGATAAACTTTCCTTAGTTGAGGTCCGAGTCCTAAGCTATGATGTGCTTAGAAGTCATCATGAGAGAATATCAAGCAACTTCATTTGCCAAAACCTCCAAGTCTTCTGGAGTCATATACTTCATACCAAGACGGCCAACGAGATACTGAAACCTATTTTGTGATATGGTTTTTGTAAACAAGTCTGCTATTTGGTACTCAGTTCTAACAAAGTATAATTCCACGAGACGAATTTCCACTTGTTCCTTGATGAAGTGATATCTGACTGCGATGTGCTTGGTACGGGAGTGTTGAACCGGATTGCAAGATATGGCTATGGCCGACTTTGAGTCACAATACATAGGTATTTTATCAAAGTGGAAGCCATAATCCGTGAGTAGAGTTCTCATCCAGAAGACTTGAGCACAACACGCGAATAGAGCCACATATTCTGCTTCAGCTGATGAGAGCGAAGTGCAATCCTGCTTCTTTGACGACCAGATCACAAGCTTATCTTCCCCTAGAAATTATACGCTACCAGAAGTGCTTTTTTGACTATCAAGGCAGCCTGCGTGATCAGAATCTGAAAAAGCTGTTAGATGAAAACCGATTTCCTTCGGATATCAAAGTCCCATGTGAATGGTATTATTAAGGTACCGAAAGATCCGTTTAACCTCTTTGAGGTGCTTTTGAGTAGGTCTGGCTTGATATCGTGCACAATAGCATGTGACATGATGAATATCAGGCCTGCTGGCTGTGAGGTACATAAGTGACCCGATCATACTACGATATCGTGTTTGATCTACGGGATATGAGTACAAGTCGGCGTCTAGGGATTTAGTCGACAATGGTGTACCAACGTGAGCACATGAGGTCATACCATGCTTTTTAAGTATCTCTTGAGCATACTTAGCTTGGTTAATGAAGATACCACGTGGGGATTGATGAATCTGGAGGCCTAAAAAGAATTTTAGCTCCCCCATCATTGACATTTCAAATCTGTTGTGCATTAATTTTTCAAAACATTTTGAAAGTTTTGGGTTCGTAGAACCAAAAATAATGTCATCAACATAAACTTGCACCAACAGTATGTCATCCCCATATTTATTAGTAAAGAGAGTAGGATCAATAGAACCTTTTGAAAATCCTTTAGCAACCAAGAAGTTTGATAGTTCTTCGTACCATGCCCTTGGAGCTTGTTTAAGTCCATATACAGCCGTGTTGAGACGGTAGACTTTGTCAGGATGATGAGGATTCGTGAATCCTTTCGGCTGATTCACATACACCTCTTCGTTCAAATGACCGTTGTGAAAAGCAGTTTTAATGTCCATCTGAAAAACCGTGAAGCCCTTATGTGCAGCATAAGCAAGGAATATCCTGACTGCTTCCAAACGAGCGACAGGAACGAATGATTCATCATAGTCTATGCCTTCTTGTTGACGGTATCCCTTAACCACAAGACGAGATTTGTTTTTTATGATGGTTTGTTCTTCATCCAGTTTGTTTTTTCAGATCCATTTGAAATCTAAAAATGACATTCCATAGGGTCTATCAACAAGTTCCCAAACATTTAGGCGTTCAAACTGATGAATTTCGTCTTGCATTGATTCAATCCACGTGTAAAACCCGTATTTAATTCATCGAATATTAAATACGCGCGATCTCAGTTTATTTAAATACTACAACAAAATGGTTATTCAGAAAATAAGTATTCCATATTACGTACAAATTTATCTCAGTCAGATAAATTAATACAGAACGGGATTTAAAACACGAAAACGCAAGTTAAATAATTTTAAACGAAGCGAAACGAAAACACGAAATAGTATAGTTTTGGGCTGTTTTGGGCCGTTTGAAACAAAGGAAAAAAAAAGAAATTTGGGCTTGGAAGCCCAGCCCAACCTAGTAAAACAAACGGGAGTAACCTCCCTTGTCCCAAACCGTAAGGAAAAAAAGGATTTAGGGTTCTCTTATGGCTGCCGACAGAAAAAGACAAAGAAGAAGGGGGGATCGATCTTGTTCTTTCCCTATTAATTCATGTTTAATTGCTATTCACCATAAGAATCGTAAAGGTAATCCCTCCTTTTGTTCATGAAAAAAAAAACGAAAGTATGTATAAGCTTTTTAAAGAAAACATTTTTTTAAATTATAAAGGAAGAGGTGAATCACGAATTGATTTAATTAAGGATTGATTTTCGTTGTTGTGCACACAAACCGAGACACTAGGTGTCTCGGTGGTGTCTTATTGTTACCAGCCGTAAAACAGAAACCCAACAGGGTGCGTTTGGGTCTGTATCAACAGCAGGGAGTGTTTGGGTTTCTTTCTGAAATTAAGGAGGTGTTTGTTTTAAGCAGTGGGAACCACTACACTGGCAGTGGGAACCACTGCATTAGCAGTAGGAACCGTATCAAAAGCAGTGGGAACTTTATAATCAAAGCAGTGGGAACTTTATAATACAAGCAGTGGGAACTTTATAATCAAAGCAGTGGGAACTTTTATAATACAAGCAGTGGGAACATTAGTAATAGCAGTGGGAACTTATATAAGGTGTAGTCAAATTATTTTATAAATAAGCTTTAAATATAAAGTTAAATAAAATTGTTATTTTATTTTATTTTATTTATTTAATTAGTAAGACAAAATTTATTTTAACGTTGTTCTTTTAACTAATTAAAGGTCGGATTTAACTATGATTTAATTAATAATTATTTCAGAAAAACTAAATTTGGGAATCTTTCTAAATTTGGAAACTTTCTATTTATAGCAGGTTGCTATTTATAGTAATATTATTATGTTGGAGTACATGTTTTACGATAATCAGGAATACAGAGGATACGTTAATCAGGAGTAATAATATGAGAACAGTCAGAATTTACCAGTTTATCCATAAATAGTAATACAAGAATAAATTAAATTAAAGTTAGAACATATAAGAATCAGTAATTGCAAACAGTAATCATACGACTTATTTTCCGTCCATTATTTATGTAGTATCCATGAAGTCAGAGTTGATCCTTCAGCTTTCATTCTGATTTCATTACTGGACACGAGGTACGGATTTCCGTCCTTTCAGTAAGGACTTCCTTTTTATGCATGATTATGATTCCTGGTTTGCAGCCAAATGTTTTTCCCCAGTATATGTTTAAGCTTATCAGTAATCATGTTAATAACTAAATAAATTGCCTGAGTATTATATACAAGCATGACCAAGTTTATGTACTAGTTACGGAGGTACCGTAACCATGGCACTAGAGGCACCAGGGTCGTGACTCACATGCAGGAGAGTGATATCCTGCATCGTCCCACTCATGTTCAGTTTGGCCATTTTTATATGTATGTTTAGTGGGGCGTATGGATGCATCCTAGGCTTATCAGTTTACAAGTTATCAGGGTGAATGTGGTGTGTGCTCTACATTCTTCACATTGGAGCTGATCCCTCCACCCAGTACAGTATTTAGAGGTCACCCCTCTACAGTTATTTAGAGGTCACCCCTCTACAGCATGACGAGGTCACCCCTCCAGTTATTCATGCAACGTTGTTACAGCACATGACCTATATAAGCTCTGACAATTAAAATACAGTAAATGCATGTTTTCAGTTTTAACAGATAACAGTTCAGCTTTATTATTTTATAAATCAGGCTTTACAGATTATGCACAGATTTCCACTGCAAATTTACTTATCGGTCTTACAGCTTCAGTATTCTATCATCTGTTACATTCAGTATATTCTTATCATGCATTATATCCGTTCACTGAGCGTTATGCTCAGTCGCAGTTCCTTTCATGTTCTAACGGCAGGTACACCAGGACGCTCTTAGGATACTGAGAGCATGTGCATTTGGATGAGAGTTATCTAGACTTCTTACTTCATGCACTTCTTACCTTATTCTGTTTTTGGACATTGTTTAGTCCTTTCCGGCAGTATTTTATTTTTCATATTTTGAGCTTATGTTTGGATTACCGATGTTTGATTCCGGTAACTCCTTTATGGTCAGTTAATGTTTTAGGACATTTACTTTATGCTTTGATGACACGCCATAAATACACGTAACGGTCCACTTATCCAAGTGAGGTGTTACAATTATGGTATCAGAGAGCAAGGTTCGACCTGTAGGCTCTAAAACTTGACCTGTGACTAGTGGGTAGTCACCAGGAACTTTCCAGATTTTGGCGTTGTTATCTTTCATGTTTCTCATGCATTTATCAGTTAGTTTTATTTAGTTATCAGTCGGTTTTCTTAAAGTTTTGACTAAGTAAAAGGTTGGTACAGGACTAGCCATATTTAGTCGCATGTGCTTTTCTGCGAATTTTGTTTTGGTGAACCGACCCATAGGCGTTCACCCTTGGCCGTTCAGAATTTTGTATTGGTGAACCAACTCAATGGCGTTCATCCTTACTCTTGACAGATTCATGCTTTCAGTCGAATATTACTTGGTGAACCAGCCCATATACGTTCACCAATGTTCAGATCAAATTTCATGTTTTTTAGTTGAATGTTGTTTTTGTGAACCGATCCATAGTTGTTCACCTTTGCTCATATCATGACATTCTATAAATTTTGACAAGTATAGATTGGACTACAACCACCCATATTTAGTCACAGATTGTAAATTCTATACATGACAGTTCTCAGAAAATATTGACAAATATAGATCGAAACAGAACCGCCCATACTTAGTCACATGCTTCCTACTTTGAATACTGTGGATTAAACCATAACTATCCACATCGGTTGATGTTAAACCTCAGTTGATTGTTCTTCTATGTTATTTGTATCAATCAAGTTCATACTTTCACGTGAATGTCGTTTTCATGCTGACTAAGTTCATGTCTCCTTATGAGGATTATGTTTTCAGCAAGGTGATGATGTTTTCATGCTAAGATACAGAAGGGGTTACAGTTAAATCCTGTTTTCATAATAATCAGGTTTGATCTTCATCAGTCATGTCTTCATGTTGACCATTGTTGAAATTATGTTTAATCATATTCTTGAAATTCTATACAACCAGCTTTAAGTCCACGCAGAAATTACCAGGCTATCATGTTACTCATTTTAGTTCAGTTTACTACCATTTAAATCAATTTAATTCCTTGATCATGTCAGACAAGCGACACTAGTATCGATCATCCCATAAAATTTCCACCAGTGCCACGTATAGTATTCCATATGTACCCCATGTACAGTGTCTCAGTTATACTCCATCTACAGTGATTCATGTGTACTCCACGTACAGTGCCTCAGATATGCTTCATGTGCAATATTCATTTTGTACTTCATGTACAGTATTCTAGGTGTACACCAGGTACCCTACTCCATGGATATTGCTAATCTATCCTCAATCATCTCAGGCGTTTCCACTTGTCGATATTCTACTAGGTGTTGATGCTGCTCGGGAGTTGAAGATTTTACCAGATGCTGATGCTGCGAACACTTGGAAGACCTCACAATTGTTGATGTTGCTGATACTTTGGAGATTTCTCAAGATGCTGATGCTGATGTTGTTATACTATAAAGACACTGCAGAGCAAGGACGAAAACTATAAATTTGAAATTTCCGACAAGAGTAAATTTCAACCATCAGACACTACCATTCTATTCCATGCCTTACTTCCTCAGTTAGCTATCACACGTTACTCAGCTAACCGTTCATTCAGAAGAGTGGGAACCGGAACTCAGCCGGCCACTCAGCAGAATAGTTACATGAATCACGGTCATGATAATGACCATCAAATTGAAAAACAAAGCAGTAGTGACAACCACCGTACTTATAATTAATCAGTCAGTAACCATCGGAACTCCGGAACGGACGTGACCAGAAATACAAAGGTCAGTGGTCTAACCGGTCCGCCAATCCTAGCAGTTACCAAAATTTTCAACCTTGTTCAGATTCATCTACTAAAACACGTGTCAAGACATCAGTCAAGGCATAGGCCTCAGGTATCTTTTCGGAAGACACATATTAGGACACTAGTCATGGTACACGTCATACGAATGTTTTCTCAAAATACGAGTCAGAACTCATAACTCCAGTACGTTTCTAAACCAGGCCCTCAGAAATTCAGGGTACCCTTCAGAAAGGGGTATACCCGTTCTATTATGCCACGCATGAATCGGATCATTAAAATTCAGTCACCACCACTAGAGTATTATTCAGATTAAACACACGGTAATCATTCTGTGAGGTTACAGACGAACCCACTCAGTGGAAGTCGCCACGTTACTCCACGTATTCCTATGTCAGCTTTATGTAAATCAGGTATTTACCTACTTCCCAGCCGAAATGACTCCACACAATCACCTATATTATTAAGGTTTCCTTTCAATTAACGACGAGATCTGTCTTACTAAATTCCAAATATATTATTATACTTTCTGCCAGAAAAATCAGTACAAATTACTTCTACCTTACAAGCACGTGGCTTGTCAGTCCATAGCTACGAAGACTTTTACCTACCTGTTATAAATTCACTTCTGAAATTCCTTAAATTCATGATCAGCAGATTATCCAGAGTTCCAGATATAATTTCAGAAAGTTTTCAAGAAATTCCTTCCTAACCACGAGACAGAAATTTAACATCGAGCTAGTCTCAAGAACAGAACCTGTTTTCAGAACTCTTGATCACAGGGCTTCAGCTAAGTTAAAAGAGTTGCAGCAATTACTGCAAGAATTACCAGAACGAGGCTTTATTCGCCCTAACGCACCACCAGGAGGTGTACCGTTTCTGTCTATCAGAAAGAAGGCCGGTACCATGAGATCATGTATCGATCACCGAAAATCTACGAGATCGCCATTCATAAAACGATACTCATTCCACGAATACGAGGTTACCTGAACTGCTACGATGTCTTAAATATTTTCTAGAACAATTCGCGATCATGCCACCAACAGTGGTGAGAGAAGAACATGATGTTTTCCAGATTGCTGTTGAACATGTTATAGTCTCTCTAAACTTTTGACTTATACGTCTGAGCTCCCTAATGCCCAGCTATAGTATGAAAATTATCATGGTTTTAAATAGCGCGCTATTGCGCGTCTTATAGCGGGCTATAGCGTGAAGCGTGGCCTCCACGTTACGAAACAGACTAAGGCGTCGTCTCAAGGCGTAGCGTGCTAAAAAGCGGCATATAGCGTGATATAGCGCGCTATAGCGGGTTGCGTGGCACTTCTTTTAGAATCATTTTGCAAAGTCACAAGAGTTGGGTTTGTTTACTAGTTTTGTGTTATTTAATAGAGTTGGGCTTAGTAACTTTACTATGGGGAAAAATCCTTGAATAACTATTAGCCGATTTTAAATTTGAATTAAAATATTTCTCCATTTTGTAAACTCGCTATATAAATATTAATTTAGAAATATTTTATGCCGCTACGTATCACGCTTCACAAAACGCCATAGCTTCGCTATAGCTTGTGTAGCTTGTAGCTTGGCAATACCGCTACGCCACGCTTCACGCTATTTACAACCTTGAAAATTATGAATAAATATTGTCCCATGAATTCTCAGACAAAATCGTCAGTATATTCATTGATCACATTCTGATCTACTAAGTCTTAAAGAAGAACGCGAGATCATCTCCTCGCGGACTTGCAGATTTTTCAGATATGGGAAAATTATATGAGCAGCTTTCCAAAGGTATATCCCAGATGAACAAAGTGGAATTTATGAGCCACCCTATTTCAGCAGAAAGAAAATTCAGAAATCCTGCGAAGGTGAAGACTATCGCCAGATGGTCAAGACCTACGTCGGTAACTAGAGTACAAAATTTTATAGAACTCAGTTGACTACTGCCGCAGAAATTACTGACAGTTCTCACTAAAATACTTCCATGACTGTTCATCTAGATTCCACCGGAATGTACCAAAATCTCAGACAGAAATTGATAGAAAAAGTATAACATGTTGAGGCAGCTATGTTCATATCTAATGCCTGCCATTCCAGCAGGTTTTAGATAGAACGCCGTCATGCTATCGAGTTATTACTACCAGTAGAAATTCTGGAGAGAAAGGAGACAAGATTCCATGGAGATTATTATCAGTTTACCACAGACTCGGAAAAAGTATGATACTATCTAAGTTATCGTCAACCATGTAACCAGCCTGCGCGTTTCTTTCATCTGAAAGGATCACACAGTAGCGGACCTACAGAAAAATTTCAAGTAAATTGTATGAATTCAATGTATTCCAACGACCATTATATCAGACATAATATATTTTCACAATCACGTATATGTTTACCTTCACTTTACGTTCACGTTATTTTCACTTTTACGTCTACGTCTTATTCACAGTATTGTACAGTCTCAGTTCATCTCATGATTTAAGTTCACGATTCGCATCCATGACATTGTTCACGTTCAGGTTTGTGTTTCCATCTCCATGGATACGTTCCAGGTCTGGTACCGGAGTTAGTCACAAAAGCTTAAGAAACCAGACTCAAGTTAGCACAGTTCTCCATACTCAAGCAGACGTTTCACGTCTCAGGCCGTATTGTTTGGCATTTTTTTTCCTCAGTCAGTATACGTCCATGATATATTCTAGTATCACGCTCACAGTATGTTTCACGTATCACATTCACGATATACTTCATGCTCAACATTCCTCATTTAATCGCGAACCACGTTCACAATTTCTCACGTAGCACGTTCACAATTGTTCACGTAGTTCGTCCATTTATACTTTCAGCAGCTTACCCAGAGATAAATTTATTTATTTTTTCTTTTCTAGATATTTTTACGTATCGTTCTAGGTATTCAACATGCTATAGCTTATTCCTTCTATCAGATTCAGAGAATCCATCTTAAGTATGGAACCAGAAACTATTCAGCATCATCAGGACAGGGTCATCAGGACCAAGATTTTTTTTTGTTTAGACCTTTGAAGGAATCGTTTCGAGCGGGAGGCCACTCGAAACGGAGGAGTACATCCGGACCTCTCATCCTTTTTCCGTCAATAAATCCAGTTAAGTTCTTTCAGTCATGTTATATTCCATGTCCTCTTCAGCCAGGACACGTTCCATGTTTACTTCAGTCATGTCACCTTTATACCCTTCAGCAACATCATGTTCTAGATCAAGGACGAATGGTCCTTCGGCTTATATGCCTTTTCAGGCTTCATGCTCTTTCAACATACATGTCCTTCAGTTTATATGTCTTTCAGTTTTCATGTCTTGTCAGTCTACGTGACTTTCAGCTTAGTTAAAATTCCCCAGCTTAAATTACCCTAAATTCGGGGACGAATTTTTTTTTTAGAGGGGAAGAATTGTAAAACCCGTATTTAATTCATCGAATATTAAATACGCGCGATCTCAGTTTATTTAAATACTGCAACAAAATGATTATTCAGAAAAATAAGTATTCCATATTACGTACATATTTATCTCAGTCAGATAAATTAATACAGAACGGGATTTAAAACACGAAAACGCAAGTTAAATAATTTTAAACGAAGCGAAACGAAAACACGAAATAGTATAGTTGTGGGCTGTTTTGGGCCGTTTGAAACGAAGGAAAACAAGAAAAGAAATTTGGGCTTGGAAGCCCAGCCCAACCTAGTAAAACAAACGGGAGTAACCTCCCTTGTCTCAAACCGTAAGAAAAAAAAAGGATTTAGGGTTCTCTTATGGCTGCCGACAGAAAAAGACAAAGAAGAAGGGGGGATCGATCTTGTTCTTTCCCTATTAATTCATGTTTAATTGCTATTCACCATAAGAATCGTAAAGGTAATCCCTCCTTTTGTTCATGAGAAAAAAAAACGAAAGTATGTATAAGCTTTTTAAAGAAAACATTTTTTTTAATTAAAAAGGAAGAGGTGAATCACGAATTGATTTAATTAAGGATTGATTTTCGTTGTTGTGCACACAAACCGAGACACTAGGTGTCTCGGTGGTGTCTTATTGTTACCAGCCGCAAAACAGAAACCCAACAGGGTGCGTTTGGGTCTGTATCAACAGCAGGGAGTGTTTGGGTTTCTTTCTGAAATTAAGGAGGTGTTTGTTTTAAGCAGTGGGAACCACTACACTGGCAGTGGGAACCACTGCATTAACAGTAGGAACCGCATCAAAAGCAGTGGGAACTTTATAATCAAAGCAGTGGGAACTTTATAATACAAGCAGTGGGAACTTTATAATCAAAGCAGTGGGAACTTTTATAATACAAGCAGTGGGAACATTAGTAATAGCAATGGGAACTTATATAAGGTGTAGTCAAATTATTTTATAAATAAGCTTTAAAAATAAAGTTAAATAAAATTGTTATTTTATTTTATTTTATTTATTTAATTAGTAAGACAAAATTTATTTTAACGTTGTTCTTTTAACTAATTAAAGGTCGGATTTAACTATGATTTAATTAATAATTATTTCAGAAAAACTAAATTTGGGAATCTTTCTAAGTTTGGAAGCTTTCTGTTTATAGCAGGTTGCTGTTTATAGTAATATTATTATGTAAGAGTACATGTTTTACGATAATCAGGAATACAGAGGATACGTTAATCAGGAGTAATAATATGAGAACAGTCAGAATTTACCAGTTTATCCATAAATAGTAATACAAGAATAAATTAAATTAAATTTAGAACATATAAGAATCAGTAACAGCAAACAGTAATCAGACGACTTATTTTCCGTCCATTATTTATGTAGTATCCGTGAAGTCAGAGTTGATCCTTCAGCTTTCATTCTGATTTCATTACTGGACACGAGGTACGGATTTCCGTCCTTTCAGTAAGGACTTCCTTTTTATGCATGATTATGATTCCCCGTTTGCAGCCAAATGTTTTTCCCCAGTATATGTTTAAGCTTATCAGTAATCATGTTAATAACTAAATAAATTGCCTGAGTATTATATACAAGCATGACCAAGTTTATGTACTAGTTACGGAGGTACCGTAACCATGGCACTAGAGGCACCGGTGTCGTGACTCACATACAGGAGAGTGATATCCTGCATTGTCCCACTCATGTTCAGTTTGGCCATTTTTATATGTATGTTTAGTAGGGCGTATGGATGCATCCTAGGCTTATCAGTTTACAAGTTATCAGGGTGAATGTGGTGTGTGCTCTACATCCTTCACATTGGAGCTGATCCCTCCACCCAGCACAGTATTTAGAGGTCACCCCTCTACAGTTATTTAGAGGTCACCCCTCTACAGCATGACGAGGTCACCCCTCCAGTTATTCATGCAACGTTGTTACAGCACATGACCTATATAAGCTCTGGCAATTAAAATACAGTAAATGCATGTTTTCAGTTTTAACAGATAACAGTTCAGCTTTATTATTTTATAAATCAGGCTTTACAGATTATGCACAGATTTCCGCTGCAACTTTACTTATCGGTCTTACAGCTTCAGTATTCTATCATCTATTTCATTCAGTATATTCTTATCATGCATTATATCCGTTCACTGAGCGTTATGCTCAGCCGAAGTTCCTTTCATGTTCTAACGGCAGGTACACCAGGACGCTCTTAGGATACTAAGAGCATGTGCATTTATATGGGAGTTATCTAGACTTCTTACTTCATGCACTTCTTACCTTATTATGTTTTTGGACATTGTTTAGTCCTTTCCTATAGTATTTTATTTTTCATGTTTTGAGCCTATGTTTGGATTACCGATGTTTGATTCCGGTAACTCCTTTATGGTTAGTTAATGTTTTAGGACATTTACCTTATGCTTTGATGGCACGCCATAAATACACGTAACGGTCCACTTATCCAAGTGGGGTGTTACACCACGCATGATGAATCATGGCTTGTTTGATGTTTGTAGGTACAGTTGAACTCACGGTGAGTGCATACATACACACATCGCCATCGGTTTCGAGTTGTCTGCGTGTTCGAACTGGTTGTGAAGGATTTCCAATGACTTGCTCTAATGGATGATCACGTGTCCAATGGTGAGTGGATAGATATCGTTGGTAGAATGTATGCATGTTGGACGGATCAACATGTTGAGTAGAAGACTCTCCAACTTCGCGTACCGGTGTACCGAACGGGTTGATAAATTCTTCTTCGTCAGGTTGTGCATCGACTGCTTGATTGTTGTTTCCTCCTTCAGCATTGATGGTTGGTGATGTTGGTTGTATGATTGTTTCTTGAGTTTGTTGAGTATCCAATGGAATTGTCTCTTGAGCAACGGTTGCTGAAGTAGAGGCAGTTGTGTCGTGTTGACTTTGTGCGGGTGCATCAGCAGCATTGACAGCGGAAGGCTTTGACACAACTTGATTGTTTCCATAGTAATATTCATCAAACATTGGATCATATAAATCAACCAACTCATTCATTTGTGTCGAATCCGTATAGTCTACTGTAGGAGTACTTTGTTGACATTCTTGCACGGGACGTACACTGTTTTGTGTAGGAGTCATTGCTGGACATTGAGGTGCGGGACTTGAGCTGTTGTGATCAAGTACCATTTGTGGCAATTCGTCAAAGTTCACATGAATTGTTTTGACAATAATCTTTTTTCTCTTATTATAGACCCGATATCCTTTCGACAATGTAGCATACCCCACAAAAATACATGCATCACCTTTTTCTTTCATCTTGTCGTGATTCTCACCGTCTTTGAGAATGTAGCATAAAGATACAAATACGTGAAAGAATTTGACAGTAGGTTTCCTACCATTGATGATGTGGTAAGGTGTCTTTTCATGTCTAGGGATGACGAGAGAACGATTCTGAGTATAACAGGCAGTTGCAATTGCTTCAGCCCAGAAGAATAGCGGTAATTTTGAAGCAGAAAGCATTGTTCGAGCAGCCTCAACCAAAGTACGGTTCCGTCTTTCGACAACGCCGTTTTGTTCAGGAGTTCGAGCAATAGACGTTTGATGTTCGATGCCTTCTACTTGAAAGTAAGATTGCAAGTTCTTGTTCAAAAATTCAGTACCCCTATCCGTTCTTACGGTTAAGACTTGAGCTTGAAGATTGCGTGGTATCATCTTGAGAAAGTTTTTGAGAACCTCTGGTGTTTCATCTTTCGACCTTAAGAAGAAAGTCCATGTGTATCTAGAGTAATCATCAACAATCACAAGAAAATACTTTTTCCCGTTAATACTCTCTACACGCATGGGACCACATAAATCCATGTGTAGAAGTTCCAATCGTCCTTTTGAGCTTGGGGTAGTCTTTGTTTTGAAAGACTTCCGTTTTGCTTTCCCCAACTCACAAGAAGAACAAATATGGTCTTTGACGAATTTTAACTTAGGAAGACCGGTCACAATAATATTCTTCGAAAGCAAGTTGATGGTGTCAAAGTTGAGATGTGACAATCGTTGATGCCATAACCATGCTTGAGAGGATGAAGATTTAGCCATTAAGCAAATTGGATTTGTTGAGGATGTGTCTTGAAGAGTTACTGTGTAGAGATCAAAACCATGAGAACCTGTAAGAAGGTCATTCCCATCGTATTCTCTAACATAGCAAGTAGATTTCCGAAAAGCCACTTCCAATTCCGCATCAAAAAATTGACCAATCAAGAATAAATTGTGATTCAGTCCCTCGACGTAATAAACCCGTTTAATAGTGAGATTTCCTTGAACCAGATCGCCATATCCAAGTATCGGTGCAAACTGATCATTTCCAAACCGCACCGTACCCAGAAACTTCTCCGCGAAGTTAATGAGAAGCTTGAGATTTCCCGTCATGTGCTTTGTGCACCCGGAGTCCATTATGAATAGGATGATTTCGACGAGCTGCAGAAGAATTAGAATACAATGTAGCATTTGACAAATGGGAGACCTTGAGGGAAACGGGTTCCAAAATAGTATTGGGCCTAGATGCAAAGTCTACAAGCAAGCTGATATTCCTAGACCCAATCACTAAAGTGGTTAACTTAGGTACCCATTTGTATCCGGGTGGTGTAAATCTCGAATAACCCCGTGTACATGTCCTAATCATGTTCTCATATAGCTTCTTTAATCTGTTTTGTTTACTCAGAGTAGTGGATTCTAACGCACTTAGTTTCTTAAGTGGTTGATCAGTGGATTGGTTCAAAGTTCTTGTGGGTTCTCTAGTACTAGTGGGCACAAGAATAGGCTTCCTAGTTCTAGTATTCACGCCATTATGATTAAGAGCACAAGCATCATGATTGAAAGTCCGAACACATTTTCCACATTCAACACAAACAAATTCAACATTCGAGGTCTTAGCATTTAAACTGCCATTACATGCAGTTACAGATGTTTTATTCTTAGAAAACTTAAAATTCTTACGGTGGTCTTCTACTTCCAACTTCTTTCCTGGACTATTGTTAGGCATGACCTTATCTTGCATTCTAGTGCTCTTAAGCTGTGGTCCGCTAACGCTAGTAGTGGGGATTACTCCTATAGAAGAAGACACACGTTGATTAGTTTTCTTAATATTCTGAGGTAACCGCGATGTTCCAGTTTGAGTGGGCTTAGTGTGCATCTTATACATTCCTGGTGTTATCACATTTGTGCTCTTATCATTTCCTATCTTAGGCAAAGTCTGTGGGGATTGTCCCAAAACAGAGGATTTAGGGCATTTAACCGCATTCGGTTGATGAACGGTGGATGGTTTACCGAATATAGACTTTCCTTTCATTTTCTCAATGAGTTTTTGTAACTTATTGATGGCTATGTCCCTTTCTTGTAGCTGAGCTTTCAAATCATTTATTTCGAAACCTTTTTCATTTAATTGACGAAACAAAGAAGCTGCAATTTCTTGACACTTTTTATGATTATGAGATTTATCACCTTTTGTAAAGCAAGTTCAAGAGAAATGGAGTGTTTCTCAAGTTGGGAAAAACTTTTCGAAAGTTTGTTATATGACTGAATTTGTTTTGAATGCTCTACTTCAAGATTGCGACATTTCTCGTCTGTTTCTGACACTAGACATGCTACATGACAATATTGATCAAGATCGGTATACACACCAAGTATAGCATTCATGTGGTCAGCATAAAATATTCCTTCGAAAGTCGATCAATTTCGTTAGAAAGTTGGTGTTCTTGTGTCTTTAATTTAGTTTGAAGAAAATCAACTTCATCTTCAAGAGATTTAACATAACTTAAATCAGTTAACATTTCCTCAGTGAGAGCTTTATAAAATATTTCCACGTTTTTTGAAAGATCATCAATTGTTGGAACAATGCATTGTTGAATGACGACTTCTACTTGTGGGTTAGGTTTAATATTCCAAATGGTATCCCTAGAAACTTTTTCATAGTCGACGACACCTTTGTACAAATTTAAAACCCCTTGTTTTATAAACTCAATTGCTGAACACTTTTACTTTTCTTATCCCATTTACGTTTCTCATCCGAAATTTGTTTTTCTAACAAAATTGATTGCTTTTTGAAACTCCTTTTTAAAGAAACTTTCTTTTGGGGTTCATCACTTGGTGGTGGAACACTATTATACATCTTTTGTTCTTTGGAAAGTTCTTTTTGAGGAAAAAACTTAATATAATTGTCAGAATCAGAAAGGTTTATTAAATCACTTAAGTTTGATCGACTTTCTTCTTGATGACGAATAATTTCGTCGCAGTCCGGTGAAAGCATAAGAGCAAGATTATCAACATAACAACCGATATCATAAAGAGCGGGCTTCATAGATTGAACGTTCATGAGATATTCAGGCTTAACGAAACTCGTTTTCATATTTCTATTGAGCATATTCATAGTTTGAATAGACTGACCCGTTTTGTAAACAATGTTGTTTAACGTTTCGACTCTCTTTTCCAAATCAAGAATTCTTTTCAATATCCTTTTCTTCACGAGTTTTATAAAGCGCAGTTTGTTCTTTGTTAACCGACTCTAACTCAGTAATCTGGAGTTTATGTAACAGCAATTGTTCTTCAAGTTCCGATATCTTTTGTTTTGACATATGAATTTCGTGTGTTACTTCAGAACAATAACGTTCGTTGAGCACCTTATGTTCATATACCAAACCATTAGCTATTGCAACTCGTCGATAAGCTTCTTTTACATAATCAAACTCTTTAAGCCTGTCTATATCCTCGGCTAAGGATACGTTTGCTTGCTTCAAAGGTTTATTAGCCTATTTATTTTCATCAATTTCACGTTTGAAAGAATCAATAATAGACGCAAGCAAATCACGGTCCTCATCCGAGTCAGTATCCTGAACAGCTTTTCCGTCATCATTACACATATGCTGTGAATCCGTAGAGATATTGCTATCCTCCGCGTCCATTACATATGTGTCGTTGATGCTTTCGGGTTGCTCAGGATGACGTCGTTCATTGGCAAACACATTATAGTTATCGTATGATGGTACCTTTTTAAGTGGCTCAGTATCAAAGATAGGTAGAGAAGTATTAGTAGTCTCTGGGATCACTTCTTGAATCTTTGCCGTGTACACATAATGTGCCTCCAACTCTTGATCATCGGCTTCTTCATCAGTGTCATCACACCAGTCAACTTCATCTGCTGTGAGTGGAATCCCTACTTCTTCTTTCTTACACAACAACATCTTTTCCTTGTGATATCCCAAATCCTTAACCCGTTTTGGCTTCTTACATTCCCTAGCAGTTGAAGCATTGAATCCCCCTCTTCTGCACAACCGGAGTGCCTACAGTATCTCTAGCCCCAACTTGATTCTGCATGATCAACTTCATTATATCTAGCATTGGATGATGATCCGAGGTTGTTGTTGGTAGGTTTGTAGATCTTCTTATAAGTTGTGGTGAGTAAAGACATGAGTTCTTCAATCTTCTTGTCCCTTGAAGTTTGTTCATCATCACTGTCTCCATCTGACTCGGTGTCATACTTTGGAGGTGGATTGGGGGAAATTGCTTTTGCTTTGTTTCTAGCAATAGCTAGAGGTTTGGTGGATGAGCTTGATGACCTTGAGGAATGTGTAGTTGGTTGTTGACGGGGAACGGCTTTTGTTGAAGTAGCAGCCACAAAAGCAATAGAGTTCGCAGATCGTTCTGCCTTTTCAGCCCTAAGTTCATTCACTTCATTCTGATGTTGTTTCAATATATCATAAAGTTTTTGTGATAAGATATAGTCTTGATATCCTCCCTTTGTTTGACCAAAGTCACAAGCCTTTGCCATTCCGGTTTGAGTTGAAGTAGAAACTGAACATTGGCATGATGACTGGAGATGGTGCACTGATTTCTGACAAGCTCATTCATCATTTTGTAGAATCTCGAGTAATATGAGTCAATGGATTCACCATCTTCGGATGTGAATTTTCCAAACTCCCAAAGCAGATTAGTCTCGAGATCTTGAACATTGATCGACTCACCTTGCTTCAGTCGATGAATTGCATTCCACATTTCCATAGCATTAGGACATGCATCAACCATGGAATAGATATCGTTATCAATTCCAGTGAGTATGTAGTTGACGGCATCAGCTTCAGCTTGGAGTAGTTTCTTTTTCTCTGCAGGACATGTGTCGAAATTCTCCATAGCTCGTGTAGTTGATGAAGTACCATCCTCTGCTTGTGTGGTAAAGGGTCTGAATTCAAAAACTGGAGGTGGGTTCTCAAGGCAATGACGAAGAGCAGTTCGGTTCTCCTTAGTGTCGAGAAATCTAAGGAAGCGAGATCTCCACTGAACGTAGCAACCGACAGTGAGCACAGGTGGATTTCCGTTGCCACCTTGTTCCAAACGAATTTGATTGGTCGTTGCATTGTAGTTGTTGTTATTTGACATGATGATTACTTGTGAATGGATTAGGATCTTAGTGGATTTGTTGTGATGAGGTGTGGTTTAAAAATTTCGAAGTGTTCCAAGGATTTTCAGTCCGACAATTAATACCCCAGTCCGACAAAACGGTAAGCCAAATAATTTTGTATCGCCAAATTTTGAAATTGATTTAGAAATAGCCAAAAACTAGTAGAGAATTTTTTTTTTTTATTTTTTTTAATCTTCGTGTAAACTATGATCTGAGACTAGTCTAGATAGTGGCTACGTCTAATAAGTACTCAAACAAAATTTGGATGTCCATCGCAATACCCATGGCACTCTTAGATCGTAGTCCTTGATCGTACTCTTAGATCGTGCTCTTAGATCACAACACTGATCGTACTCTATGATCGTAACGAGTGATCGTATACAGTGACGCAACGAGTGAACGTAGTCAATGATCGCAACGAGTGATCGTATTGAGTGATCGTAGTGAGTGATCGTAGTGAGTGTTCGTAGTGAGTGATCATACTGAGTGATCGTAGCCAGTGATCGTAGCCAGTTATCGTACTTAGGTTACCACTTTTCTCGGACAGTACAAAACACAACAAATGCGAGATTCTAAGCCTAAAAATGAATCAAGCACCCAAAAATTTTGTGTTTTTAACCAAAATAACAATACCAAATCACTACCAATAGTAAGTAGATGACTTGTATCAAGAATAAACCATAAAAACACCAAAAAAATTGGTACGTGACTATTAAAGCAAGATAGGCACGAAAAATCAAGAACACAACACACGAATCTTCAATCACCTATCCACTATAGGCTCTTGATACCAAATGTTATTCCCATATCAATCTATAACACAAGATTTAGATGATATTTAGAGAGAGAAAGAGAAGAAAGTAGAGAGAGAAACAAGAGAGAATTTGGAAGGTTAAACACTTTAGAGAGAGAAGGTAAAATGGTAACCAACACCCTCTTCCACACATGGAAGAGGGTATATATACCCTTGGCTTGTTGGGCCGTGGGTTTAAGTGACATGGGCGGGGCTTGGCTTTATCTTGGGCTTACGCCCCTAACTTAGACAATATTAGCTTAAAGTACAAGCCCGGTTTTCCCGACTACCCTATTACAATACAAGACCATTTACGACTAAGATGACCTATTACATTCTTGTTAGACTATATAAAATATAGGGCTAACAATGTAGGTGAACTATAGTGCTAATATGCGCACTCATTGCATGAAGTATGCTCATTTACACGTGATTGAGCCCCAACCATTTTGCTTTAGCTATCTCGATTTAACCTTATATGATACAGCCCATCTATAATCAGAGTTAACAATGGTCATGTATAGATATAATTTCAAGCAATAAACGTAAGGATTGTCAAGTATTTCATTACTCAATAATAAATCTAACTCCTTTATAAAACACTAGCTTAAAGACCCGTCTAGCATCGGTACTATTTTAAAAAGTGATTTTCGTAATAAAAAATGAGAAGATCTCTATATTCAAAACATGAAACGGGTTCGCGTAATATATGAAAACAGTAATATAAAAAACATGGAATATTCGATAAGTAGTAAAGTTTTTAACAACATTAAAAGTAGTATTCAATATCTTATGATCTGCAAGCATGCTGTATGTGAGTCCATTTAAATGAGAAGACAATCCCCATTACGTTAACACCTAAAGTAAAACAATAGTTAAGATTAATGGACATTACTTTTGTAAACCAATAATTTAAAATGTAGTAAATTACATCCTCTCATAAAGTTTTGATTAAAGTTCATGTAACACTTCTTTGTAAATTACATTTACAATCGTGTTCAAGGTTGCAAAAATCGCTCGGCGGTCGGGTACCGCCAAGCGATTAATCGGTTTGGCGGGGATTAATCGAGGATTAACCGGATTGGATTTTTTATGTATAAATTTATAAATTTTTAAAAAATATCTCCGATTAGGCCGATTTAGCTGATATATTCCAAACCGAGTTGGCCGATTTATCCTTTTTTTTCGATTTTCCCGATTTATCCCCGATATATCCCCGATTTATCCGATTTTTGACCGATTTTGACCAAACCGATTAATAAGTTCGATTAATGAAAATAGTGGCGCTTAATCCCCGCCAAGCGATTTATCCCCGATTAATCGGCCGCCAAGGCCGATTTTTGCAACACTGGTCGTGTTACATACATTCCCATCTGAATCACAAGCAACCGCCTTCAATCCTTTCTTGCTTTTAACTATAAATACCGCTACATATAGTTGTTCGTACGTGAAAACAGGACGTGGTAGGTACAATCCTACTTTTGAAAGCGATTGACCTTGACTTTTGTTAATGGTCATTGCAAATGATATGGAGATAGGGAACTGTTTTCTGATGATCTTGAGCGGTAATCTCTTATCGGATGGAGTGATTCTTAACCGCGGTATGATAACTACTTTTCCAAAATTTGTCCCATTGATAATTCGTGCACTAATTCCTGTTCGTGTTAACTTAAGAACCTGCAACCTCGTCCCATTACACAAACCATTTGCTTGATCAATATTTGATGAGACTGCTTTTATACATAGTCTCATCTTCCAAATAGGGCTTAAAATGCATTAAATATCATCAAAATACCCAAATATATGCTTGTGTTTGTTGCTTGTGTATTTTAGGTACGGATATTGAGATAATGACAAAAGATCACAAGAATCATGCAAAAACGAACACGGGAAACGAAGCCGCACAATGAACCAAGCCCTAATGAAGACTTTCCCAAGATCAACCCTTGAAGATTTGAAGAATTATGAAGAAGGGTCCTCAAATTATGAAGAATTGACACTTTATACCCTTGTATCCTCATAATTACAAGTTTGGTCCCTAAAGTTTATCAAATTTACAAAAAAGACCCTTAACTTTGAAGATTTGGCAAGTTTAGCCCCTCAACAAAGCTAAATTGTCAACCAATATCATCCACAAAGTCAAATACATCATGAAGTCCTTCAAAGTACAAGAAATGACAAGTTTGGTCCTTTGAAAATTCCAAAATTACACAAAGGACCCTCAACTTTCAACATTTGGCAAAAATGGTCCCTCAATCATCAAGACTTGGCAATTTCAGTCCTCCAAAATGTCAATTATACAAGTCTAGACCATTATCATTGAATAAAATATCAAATCAGTCCTTGAAGAATTCAAAAATGGCAAGAAATACCCCTGAAAATACTTTGGAAAAGTATTTGGGGCAAAAGTGTGAAAAAAGAAACTTAAATAACAAAGGGAATCAGATTTGTGGGATTTATTTACAAAATGAAGGAAGAAAGAAAAGTGAGGGACTTATTCTGGCCAACATCTAAACTTACCTAGACCACTCCTGGGTTGCCACGTGCCCCACTTACTCCCCTCCACCAATGAGACTCCACCTTTTGTCCACCTCAGCTATCCACTTAAACCTGTTATAACTAATCTTGGATTAGTTTAATATTTTGGCGCTTAACATCTTTTTAAAACCCAAACCAGATTAAAACGTGTTACTATTACTCAAGAACACAAATTGGGGATTATTGGCTAAGCAAGAATTAAGCAGCCATCACCTCCAGATTTAAGATTAAGTGGATACTTAACACAACCCAACCTTAAAAATGGACACCTCATCACCCTATTTGTCTCCTTGTGTCTCCCCTGCTCCACACCCATGCATACTGCCAAAAAAATGGCCACAATCCAACGTCCCACATTCAAGCTTACATTTTAAGCTTTGTTTGAGCCCTTTGATCACATTCTCATGACAGCTATTACCACAAAACGCCAATTCAAGTCACATGAAGCCAAGATTTTCAAGAAGCTACAAGGGCAATTTTGGGACTTCACAACTAGGGTTTATGTATTTTTCAGCTTTCTTAGGTCACATGTAAGGCTATATATAAAGCCCTTAGGTCCCATTGAGACGTTTGCTTTTGATTTTTCCTTGGTTCAAGTTTCTGTAAATCCTATTTCTAAGTTAATGAAATTGAGTTTGAAATCTTGAAGAAAAGTCATTGGCCAATCTTATTTACTGCTTTCATTTATTATATGCTTGTTAGTTCTTGAAGTTCAAAACCTGTTTTCAAAAGAGGAGTGTGCAAAAGTTTGCATATTTCCTCATTTTCATGATATTTTGCTAAGTCTTGTTCCAATCTTGGAATTCTTGGGCTATAGGGCTGATCATAGCATCCTAACTGAGTTGGTTAAGGTGTGGTGAGGCTTATAACTTGGGGATAATCAAGTGTGGGGTAACAAGTTTGCATTAATCAAGTTTTTCAAAGTTTCTGATTTTTATGATATTGTGCTTAACCCTTGTTCAATCTTAGCAGGCTTATTGTGGAAGCTTGTGCTTGTTCTTGCTAGCACATAAGCTCAAAATTTGTGGGTGTGGATGTACATCCATGAGGTTTGCATACTTAATCTCAAAATCTGCTTAAATTTTGATTTTTGGTGATATTTGTATGAAACTTGTGTTCTTGTGAATTTTGTGGCTTGTTCTTGCTTGAATCTGTTTATTATACGTGTTTTAGTGTTAATTGATGCTTGGTTGGCCTGAAATCTCATTGTGCTTTTGAAAATTTTGATTTGAAAAAGTTAAAGGGGTGTTTGGGTCTACTGTTTTATGCTTGTAACTTGTTATTGTGTTAAGGGAAGTTGTAGTTTATGCTTTGTATCTTCTATACCTTTGTTTGAGAGTGTTTTACTGCAAGTTTTTGGGTTTGAACACTTGAATTAATCAATCTGCTATATAGACCTTGTTTCTGCTTGTTTTGACCTAGGATTTTGGGAACACTTAGTGTGTATGCATGCTTAGGGATAAAAGTGGTTTAAACAAAGTTAATATAACCTGTTTGAAAGATTTGAGGTGTTGAAATTGGCTTGTGTGTCAAATACATCAGCAAAAGTAGAAAACTGCATGTGTTAGTTTTCATCAGTAACTTTCATTGCTTGAATCTTGCTTAATTCTTTGAACCAGTGCATGAAACCTGTTTAGACTTGCTTATTGGAGTTTATAATAGCTTGTGTGTGCATTTGGTTGAATTTGGCTGGCTGATTTGTGCTAAAACTGCTCATAAGTGCTTAACTGCTTATTGTTCATGTCTGATGAATGACTGATTAAACTGTATCAATTGGGTGTTAGTGATTGTGTTATTTTGATTGTGATTGACTCCTTTTGATCCAAAGATCATTTGGGTGCCTTTGTGAAATCTGAATCTCCAAAAAAGTCACTAAAGACAAAAGGTCAAAATAGTCAAGCAGTGGAAAAAGTTTCCACTGCTCAACATCCAAAACTAGCCCCTGCTAGTGCAATTTTGTCATCAGCTTAACAATAAGCTATTCTAGCTTATTTTGACTTGCAACAACTTATTTTTTGTGATAGATCTTCATTATTTGACCCATTTAAGTAAACTGGAGCTTATGAGACTTTGACTTTGACTTTTTACTAGAAAACCAACTTGTTTGACTTTTAACATAAGTGCTTATTGGATTTTCCAGCTTATTGAGTGTGCTTATTGAGTAGGTTTTTGGTTATTAAGCTTAGTTTTGTCATAAGAAACATTTTGCAACTTGAATCAGCTTTTGAGGTGGTCTAGATCATAAAAACGACTATTTTGTCGTTTTGTGAATAAGTTTGTGACTTGTTTCTGGCTTATTAAGTGGGCTTATTTGAAAATTATTTTTGCAGAAGTCTTTGTTAGGTCAAAAGAAGCTTGTGTGTAAAATTTTAGCTTATGGCAACAGCTTATAGCTTAATGGGCCAAAAAGCCCATTAAGAATAAGCTGCTTATTATAAGTTGGCTTATTTCACATTTTCAGCTTTTGGGCCTTTGGAAAAAGTTGTTTAAAATCAAATTTTGAGTCAACCTATGCTTTTTGGGCTTATTTTGAGCACTTTTTCTTATTGGGCCTTAATTAAGCCCAATAAGGGACTGTTTTGGGTTTAGCCCATTTTCTAGGCCCAATAGGGGTATTTAGGTAATTTCACTTTCATTTCTGAGTTACTTAGGTTAAATTAAGCTAGTTTGCAAGTTTTTAGAATTTTTTATAATTTTTGGATTTTTAATATAATTTTAATATTATTTTATTATTAAAAATTAAAAGTCTGATTTTCTAGGTTTTTATATTTTTCCTAGGTTCTAAACACTTAATTAGGATTTTTGCAACTTTCCAATTATTTTCTAGGTCTTTTAATTATTTTCTATAATTAATTTAAGATTTAATTGATTTTAGGAGTTTTTAATTGTTTAAAAATAGTTTTAATTGGTTTTTAAATTTTGAAAAATAGTTTTTAGCTTAATTAGAGTATTTTTGAGGTTTACAAACTTGAAAATCTTGTTTAGGGCTTTTTAATAATTAATTTTGATTTTTAGGGCTTTAATTAGCATTAAAAAGTCATTATCTAATTTATTAAAAGGTTTTTGCAAGTTTTGATTTTTTGTAAACTCTTAGAATATTATTAAGGATTTTTGGTAATTTTTAGAAATTTTTAGGTTTAAATTTTAATTTTGGTGGTTTTTACGACTTTACGTGTACACCTTTTTAGAATTAGTTAAATCCGTCTTGATAACCGTCTTTCTCTTCTAATCCCTTTTCTATTTTTCTTTCTCAAATATAATCACAAATTAATCCATATCATTACACACATAACACACTAGCCTCCTTGAGAACGAACTCACTTTGGGTCATTCACACACGGTTTTCCTAAATCGTCGTGCTTACTTGCCCTATTTATTGCTCTTTTCCTAAAGAGTGGTAAAAACTCAACCATCATTTTGGCGCCGCTGCCGGGGAGGCGTGTTGTGTTTTGATTTGGCATTGTTGTTTTTATACTAACCATAATTAGTATTTGTATTAGTAGCACTCTACTAATACGTATTATCGTTTTTTGGTTTTTGTGTGAATATTATTACTATATTGTATACGTAGAACAATAAATTCACAAGTACTCCAAATACGTGAGAAATTACGACCTTGACTTGGGAGGTCATTACCCAATCATTTTATTCGAATCTCAAACCAAAGAAAAAGGCAAAAATAGATAATTACTTTCGTGAAGCTTAATCTTGAAAATACAAACTATAAGGTGGGTATAAGGCGGATATTATAAAATATATCCTAAGGAAAAAGGCTCTTAAGTACTTCGCGCCGCCTCTTTTCCCCGCTTGCTTGTGAGTATTTGATTGTGAGAGTGAATCGAGGGTTTTGCCGCCCAAAGTATTACTAAGTATCATATATATTTTCTTGGTTTCTATTGATTAAACCCTCTTGAACGATTTGGTGTTCCACCATCGTTCTAAAGTCATCGAAGGCGTTCACTTCACGTGATCGTTTTCATTCCTTGAGGCTTCTTTAATCAAGAGATATGATTAAGGAGGAGATTTGTAGATTTGTGTCTACTTAATACATTTCACCAATTCCCAAAAAGGTTAATACAATCAAAAACCACAAAAAAAAATTTGAAAAAAATACAAAACACCAAGAAGAATCTTCTTTGCTCGTCCCCTCGTTGTACGTGACGTTTATGCTAACTCGAAATCAAGCAAGACGTGCACGTAAACGAAAGAACAAAACTCCCACTCCCAACAATTCTAGTGAGGAGTCTCCTATTGACGAACCCATTGTAAGAGAAGCACCAACCATGGCGAATCGAACTATGATGGAGTTACTTCAAGCACCCACCGAGGGTTATGGAGAGGCTATTGTGATTTCCGCTATCCTTGCGGAGAATTTTGAGGTGAAAACGGGTTTGTTGTCCATGATTCAAAACAACAAATTCCGTGGTGATGAGAAGGACAATCCACACAACCATATCCGCCAATTCAATCGTCTTACCGCTACTTGCAAGTTTAAGGATGTCTCTAACGACTCGATTAAGATGATGCTTTTTCCGTATTCCTTAGCGGGGCCCGCTAAAATTTGGTTAGAGAAAGAGCCACCCAATTCTATATTGACGTGGAAGGATCTCGTGTCTAAGTTTGTGAACCAATTTTTTCCGCCCTCTAAGACTACGCACTTGAAAAACGAGATTTCAAAGTTTTCACAAGAATTTAATGAAAGTTTTTCAACGGCTTGGAATAGGTTTAAGGAAATGTTACATGAATGTCCTCATCACGGTTTTTCCGATTTGCATCAAATTGACACGTTTTACAATGGACTTAATGATCATGAAAGGGATTATTTGAATGCCGCCGCGGTTGGTAATTTTTTGTGTAAAACGGTTGAGGAAGCTTTGGTGATAATTGAAAATAGATCTAAGGTGTATGGTCCTCGTAGCACGTCTAGTGTTCGTAAGGCTTCGTCTTCGGCTTCACCTTCTTTGTCTAATACCATCGATGCTTGCCAAATTGAGGCGAACTTGGAAAACAAGATTTTTGATAAGTTGAAAGGACTTTTGATTGAGTTTAAAGTGGTGAACCAAGTGCTCCCGCTACGGCTAAAGCGGTTGAGGTTTCTTGCATGTATTGTGGTGGAGGTCATGATTTCTCCGAGTGCATTACCAACGGTGGTAACACTTCGAGTGCCTCCGCGGCCACGGGAAATTACAACCAAAACGGTCAAGTTTCCCGCTCTAATCAAATGACTCCACCGGGTTTTGGTTCAAATCAAAATGCTAACAACTATCGCAACAATCAAGTTGGTTTTAAAAACAATTACAACAAGGGAAACTATGGGAATCAAGGGGCTAATAATCAAGTTTCAAACAAAAATGATTTTCAAAATAATAACAAAAGTTTGCAAACATTGAAAGATCTTCCAGGTGAGTTTGTTGAATATGCTAGTGGGAATGATGCTAGGTTTGACAACATTCAAAGAGAAATCATTAGCCTAAGATCCGAGTTTAAAAACGACTTGAAGAAAGAGTTGAAAAATGAGTTAGCTAATGAACTTAAAATCCACACCAACAAGATGGAAGGAAATGTCACTAGGTTGCAACAAAACCAACAAAAGATGGAACAAGGGCAACATGAGATTAAACAAGAGATGCTTAAGGCCGAGAAAAGGCAAACCGAAGCCGTAATGAGGCAATCTAATTTTGAAGATAAAATCTCATCTATGTTTGAGGCAATATTGTGTAAACCGTCGTCAAGTGGTCTTCCTAGCAACACCATATCTAACCCTAAGGGTGAGATGAAAGTGATTACCACACGTAGTGGTAAGACACTTAAGGAGCCGATTCCTCAACCAATTGCTCCTACGGAGGAAGCAATTGAGGAAGAACCCGAGGTGGTGGTCCAAAAGGAGCATGTCCCAATCCCACAAAGTACCGCTCATGCCACACCTACGGTTGACCCATTACCATCATTGGAACCCGAGATTCCAAAGGCTATGCCTACTATGCCTCAACCCACACCACCTTTGCCCTATCCATCGAGACTTAGGAAGGAGAAACGTCAAGAGCGCGACAATTACCAATTTGAGCTTTTTATGAAAATGTTTCGTGATTTGCACCTTAATGTGAGTTTCGCTGATGCTTTGGTCATGATGCCTCGATTTGCCGCTAACTTTAAGAGTATGTTGAACAACAAGGAGAAATTGCACCAATTGTCTAGTTGTTCGTCGGTTTATCTTAATCGCATACCTCAAAAAGTCGGGGATCCCGGTAAATTTTTTATCCCTTGTGCAATCCAAGATATGGAAGAATGCTTCGCCTTGGCCGATCTTGGTGCTAGCATTAACTTGATGCCACTTGCAATCTTCAAGTCGCTCAATCTTCCTAATCTTACTCCTTCACTAATGTCTATCGAGTTGGCCGACCATTCCACAATTCCCGCATGTGGTTTGGCGGAAGACGTTTTTGTGAAAGTGGGGAAGTTCTACTATCCCGTAGACTTCATTGTTGTTGATATCCCCACGGATCCTCAAGTTCCTCTCATTTTAGGTCGTTCGTTTTTAGATACGTCTATGGCTTTGATCGATGTGCATGCTAGAAAGATCACCTTACGTTTCAACGACGAGGAACTTGTTATAAACGCAACTCAAAACTCTCAAATTTCTCATGTTTATTCCGTTGCAACCATAAACCTCGTTGATATGATTGACGTGGTTTGCAAGGAATTTTCACAAGAAGTTCTAGGTTTTGGTGATGAAGAAACTAGTGGCAATCCCACTATGTTGGATCCAATTCTTGATAATTCGACACCAACCTTCACTCCTTTTGAAGGTGGTGGTTTTACGTTGGAAGAATGTAATGTTCCACGTACTTGTGACGAAGACCTCGACAACGATGAGGACTTCTTGATTATCAAGGATTTTCTTAACGATTTCCCATTTCCTCCACCCGAGGAGGTTATGAGTATCGAGCCCAAATCTTCACTTGAGGAACCACCTATCCTCGAGTTGAAAGATTTACCTCCTCACCTCGAATATGTCTATTTGGAGGAGGACGACAAGTTGCCGGTTATTATTGCGAAGGATCTTTCGAATGATGAAAAAACCGCACTTGTCGATGTTCTTAAGGACCACAAAGGGGCGATTGCGTGGAAGTTATCCGACATTAAGGGAATCGATCCCAAGTTTTGTACCCACAAAATCTTAATGGAGGAGGATTTCAAGCTAACAATCCAAAGTCAAAGGAGGGTGAACCCCAAAATTCACGACGTCATCAAAAAGGAGGTCCTTAAACTCCTTGACGCGGGAATGATTTACCCTATTTCCGATAGCCCTTGGGTGAGTCCTATTCATTGTGTCCCTAAAAAGGGAGGGATGACCGTTGTGCCAAACGATGCCAACGAGTTGATTCCCACTAGACTCGTGACCGGATGGAGAGTGTGCATTGACTATCGAAAGTTGAATGAAGCCACTCGAAAAGACCAATTTCCCTTGCCCTTCATGGACCAAATGTTGGAGCGTCTTGCGGGAAACGATTTCTATTGCTTTTTAGATGGTTTTTCCGGTTACTTCCAAATTCCCATCGATCCTCGTGATCAAGAAAAAACTACGTTCACGTGTCCATATGGAACGTTTGCCTATCGTAGAATGCCATTCGGACTTTGCAATGCACCGGGAACTTTTCAACGATGCATGATGGCTATTTTTCATGATATGATCGAGAAGACGATGGAAGTCTTCATGGATGACTTTTCCGTGTTTGGTGATTCCTTCACTTCGTGTTTGTCGAACCTTGAGAGAATGTTAAAACGTTGTGAGGAGACCAACCTTGTGCTCAATTGGGAAAAGTGTCATTTTATGGTTAAGAGTGGAATCGTCTTAGGGCACAAGGTCTCGAAAGCGGGGATTGAGGTAGATCAAGCTAAGGTAGACGTCATCGCCAAATTACCTCATCCCAAAACCGTCAAGGGAGTTAGGAGTTTCCTAGGCCACACGGGCTTTTATCGTCGATTCATCAAGGATTTTTCAAAGATTTCTCGACCCATTACACATCTTCTTGAAAAAGAGGCACGTTTTGTCTTTGATGAATATTGTGTACGAGCCTTTGAAATCCTTAAGAGGAAACTAACCGAAGCTCCCATTCTTGTTGCTCCCAATTGGAACCTCCCCTTTGAGCTCATGTGTGATGCTAGTGATTACGCTATTGGGGCCGTTTTGGGGCAACGTCATGATAAGCACTTCTTGCCTATTCACTATGCTAGCAAGACGATGACCGAGGCTCAACTTAAATACACTACAACGGAAAGGAGTTCCTTGCCGTGGTGTATGCATTTGAGAAATTCCGACCTTATCTCGTCTTGACAAAATGCATAGTGTATACGGACCATTCGGCTATTAAGTATCTCATGGCAAAGCAAGATGCTAAGCCTAGATTACTTCGTTGGATTCTCCTCCTTCAAGAATTTGATCACAAAATCGTTGACAAAAAAGGAGCCGAGAATATAGCGGCCGATCATCTCTCTCGTTTGGAAGATCCTCACCAAAGTGTTTACGAGCCCAAGGAAATCACCGAAACATTTCCGCTCGAGACACTTGGTGTAATGAATTCTAAGCTTGATTCTTCTACCCCATGGTTTGCGGGTTTTGCAAATTACCATGCGGGTAACTTCATCATTAAGGGTATGACGACTCAAGAAAAACGAAAATTCTTTCGTGACGTCAAGTTCTACTTTTGGAACGACGCTTACTTGTTTCGAACTTGTGCGGATCAAATCATCCGACGTTGTGTTTTTGGCACCGAAGCTTCTAACATCCTTAGAGCTTGCCATGAGGGACCCACTGGTGGTCACCACGGTGCTAATCTCACGGCTAAGAAGGTGTTTGATGCCGGCTTCTTTTGGCCTACTATTTACCGAGATGCACAAATTCTTGTGAAGTCTTGTGATGCATGCCAACGACAAGGAAAAGCCTCACAAAAAGATGAAATGCCACAAAATATCATTCAAGTATGTGAGATCTTTGACGTTTGGGGTATAGACTTTATGGGGCCGTTCCCATCATCTTGTGGTAATAAGTACATCCTTGTTGCGGCTGACTACCTATCTAAGTGGGTGGAGGCGAAGGCCTTGCCCACTAATGATGCTCGTGTGGTAGTTAAGTTCTTGAAAAGCTTGTTTGCTCGGTTTGGAACCCCTCGTGTGATCATAAGCGATCGTGGAACCCATTTTTGTAATGACCAATTCGAAAGAGTATTAAGGAAATATGGGGTTACACATCGTCTTTCTACGGCTTATCACCCACAAACGAGTGGGCAAGTCGAGGTTTCAAACCGGGCTTTGAAGAGGATCTTGGAGAGATCCGTTGGGGAAAACCGACAATCATGGTCGGATAAGTTAGACGATGCTTTATGGGCCTTTAGGACCGCTCATAAGACACCCATTGGGTGCACTCCCTATAAGCTTGTGTATGGAAAGAATTGTCATTTGCCTATCGAGTTAGAACACAAGGCTTATTGGGCCCTAAAGCATTGTAATGATGATATGGAGACCGCGGGAAAACACCGGAAAATGCAATTGAATGAATTAGATGAATTGAGGGATATTGCTTATGAAAATTCATTGATTTACAAAGAAAAAACTAAAAAGTTGCATGATTCAAAAATTAAAAACCGGGTTTTTAACATTGGGGATCAAGTTTTACTTTTTAATTCAAGATTGAAAATCTTTTCCGGTAAGTTGAAATCCCGTTGGTCCGGTCCATTCACCGTGACTCAAGTGTTTCCGTATGGGACCATCGAGCTAGCTCAAGATGATGGTCCTAACTTCAAGGTGAATGGACATAGGTTGAAGCACTACTTTGGCGGGGAAGTTCCATCCTTGAACTACCTCGACCAAGTCACCTTCCCCAATGATAATTAGTATTGAGGGGTCGAGTCGAGCTCATGACTCGGTAATCAAAAACGAGGAGCCTCGTGGGGGAATCCCATGCTTATCCTATGTACATATTATCGCTTTCTAATGTAGTTAACGTGTGGGGATTTGTGCCCTTCCAACCTTTGTTCCTTGGTTGTTTGTGAATTGTGGTTTTTAGATCATGATCTTCACGATTGAAGCCTCTCGTGTTCGTTTATGGGAGCACTTGATCGTTTGCTTTGAAGACATTTCTCAATATCCATGATATATCCTTTTGATGTTCTAACCTTAGGTTTTTAGCACACTTCATAAACGGCTTTAAATTTAATGGTTACACCCTTTCCATGCTACATTAGGCATTCGACTACGTCTCTAGTATGGGGGTGTTTGCACCCCTAGACTCGAAACATTGAGGACAATGTTTAACTTTAGTATGGGGGGGGTGAATAGATACTTGCCTTGCCAAACCTTCACGCTTTTCAAAGTTTATCTTTTTGTTTATTGTTTTATTGCAAAATAAGGCTAAAAATGGCCAAATTTTAAAAAATTTCTCATGTTTTATAAGTGTTTGAAGACACGAATGTAGGTTTTCCGATGGCGAGAATAAGAGTAATTTTTGAATCGACCGTGCGTGTTGAGCACTTAGCTTTGATTCCTTAACTACACATTAGGCTAAGTCTCTTAAATGAGGACGAGAAATGATAGGGTTAATTATAAGTTACTATGCTAAACGTAGATTACTCGTATTCTTTCAAAAACTCATGTGTTCTCGTTGTTTGCTTATTCTCCCTTCGCATGTAAATACTTTTTGCTTAATAAATATTGACTTAGCGGTTTAGTTAGGATTGTTGGGTTTCTAGTCTTTTCTAGTAGCTTCCGTGTAATTAAATTGGGAAGACATTAAGGTATCGCCAGCGTCACGGTTTTGAAGTATTGGCACCCCAATAATCGAAAGCTTCACCTAATAATAAGATTTCAAGTGCTCACCTAAATCTAGCAAACAATTTGAAGCCCCACAAGGCCGAAAAATCTATGCAAAATTGAAAGTGAATCAAGCCTTAATCTTCGAAGCTTTAAAGATCCAAAATTCGCTTTAGCGTGAGGATATACGTCTTTGGCTAATAAAACCACCGATGAGGCGGATAATAAAAGGCAAGGCAAGACCGAAGTCATAATAAAAGCTTCATGACGAAGTTGAAAAAGATAGAGGTAAACCAAAGATAATAAGGCCCTTCCGTTAGGGGGCATATAAAAGTCTTGGTAATAAGTCTCATGTTCAAAACCGTTATAAAACCGTGTTTATCGATTCTTCTTGTCAACTTAATTTTTTAACATCGTTGTCTATTAGGAGGGGTTATTGATTTGATGGTCTTAGTTACACCGTTAGGACTCTATTTTTAGACCTAAATCTCTATTATCGCATAAGTCAAACAATGTATCCTCGTGAAACATTCAAGACAAAATAAAATATAAGAGATACAACTTAGGAATAATGGGAGGATAAGTACGTGATTAGGGCATATGAGTAGTGTTAGCATTACTAACTTATAATGACAATGATCTCGTTGCACGCTTAGCATGGAATTGGGGTGAAAATCGAGGACGACGAAATTATTTCTAACGAAGCATTCACGTGTTCTTATTCTATGAACCTAAACGTCCCATTTTGCGATGAAAATCATACATTATGTCTATAACACAAGTAGTAGTAATAGTAGTATTATAGCTAGTTTATCATTTCAATAAAGTGAATAAAAATGAATTTTGGAGGTGCTATGATACTTTATTCTAGCATTGCGTGAGGGCACGGCAATGGTTTAGTATGGGGGAGTGATGAGACTGCTTTTATACATAGTCTCATCTTCCAAATAGGGCTTAAAATGCATTATATATCATCAAAATACCCAAATATATGCTTGTGTTTGTTGCTTGTGTATTTTAGGTACGGATATTGAGATAATGAGAAAAGATCACAAGAATCATGCAAAAACGAACACGGGAAACGAAGCCGCACAATGAACCAAGCCCTAATGAAGACTTTCCCAAGATCAACCCTTGAAGATTTGAAGAATTATGAAGAAGGGTCCTCCAATTATGAAGAATTGACACTTTATACCCTTGTATCCTCATAATTACAAGTTTGGTCCCTAAAGTTTGTCAAAATTACAAAAAGGACCCTTAACTTTGAAGATTTGGCAAGTTTAGCCCCTCAACAAAGCTAAATTGTCAACCAATATCATCCACAAAGTCAAATACATCATGAAGTCCTTCAAAGTACAAGAAATGATAAGTTTGGTCCTTTGAAAATTCCAAAATTACACAAAGGACCCTCAACTTTCAACATTTGGCAAAAATGGTCCCTCAATCATCAAGACTTGGCAATTTCAGTCCTCCAAAATGTCAATTATACAAGTCTAGACCATTATCATTGAAGAAAATATCAAATCAGTCCTTGAAGAATTCAAAAATGGCAAGAAATACCCCTGAAAATACTTTGGAAAAGTATTTGGGGCAAAAGTGTGAAAAAAGAAACTTAAATAACAAAGGGAATCAGATTTGTGGGATTTATTTACAAAATGAAGGAAGAAAGAAAAGTGAGGGACTTATTCTGGCCAACATCTAAACTTACCTAGACCACTCCTGGGTTGCCACGTGCCCCACTTACTCCCCTCCACCAATGAGACTCCACCTTTTGTCCACCTCAGCTATCCACTTAAACCTGTTATAACAAATCTTGGATTAGTTTAATATTTTCGCGCTTAACATATTTTTAAAACCCAAACCAGATTAAAACGTGTTACTATTACTCAAGAACACAAATTGGGGATTATTGACTAAGCAAGAATTAAGCAGCCATCACCTCCAGATTTAAGATTAAGTGGATACTTAACACAACCCAACCTTAAAAATGGACACCTCATCACCCTATTTGTCTCCTTGTGTCTCCCCTGCTCCACACCCATAAAAAAATGGCCACAATCCAACGTCCCACATTCAAGCTTACATTTTAAGCTTTGTTTGAGCCCTTTGATCACATTCTCATGACAGCTATTACCACAAAACGCCAATTCAAGTCACATAAAGCCAAGATTTTCAAGAAGCTACAAGGGAAATTTTGGGACTTCACAACTAGGGTTTATGTATTTTTCAGCTTTCTTAGGTCACATGTAAGGCTATATATAAAGCCCTTAGGTCTCATTGAGACGTTTGCTTTTGATTTTTCCTTGGTTCAAGTTTCTGTAAATCCTATTTCTAAGTTAATGAAATTGAGTTTGAAATCTTGAAGAAAAGTCATTGGCCAATCTTATTTACTGCTTTCATTTATTATATGCTTGTTAGTTCTTGAAGTTCAAAACCTGTTTTCAAAAGAGGAGTGTGCAAAAGTTTGCATATTTCCTCATTTTCTTGATATTTTGCTAAGTCTTGTTCCAATCTTGGAATTCTTGGGCTATAGGGCTGATCATAGCATCCTAACTGAGTTGGTTAAGGTGTGGTGAGGCTTATAACTTGGGGATAATCAAGTGTGGGGTAACAAGTTTGCATTAATCAAGTTTTTCAAAGTTTCTGATTTTTATGATATTATGCTTAACCCTTGTTCAATCTTAGCAGGCTTATTGTGGAAGCTTGTGCTTGTTCTTGCTAGCACATAAGCTCAAAATTCGTGGGTGTGGATGTACATCCATGAGGCTTTCATACTAAATCTCAAAATCTGCTTAAATTGTGATTTTTGGTGATATTTGTATGAAACTTGTGTTCTTGTGAATTTTGTGGCTTGTTCTTGCTTGAATCTGTTTATTATACTTGTTTTAGTGTTAATTGATGCTTGGTTGGCCTGAAATCTCATTGTGCTTTTGAAAATTTTGATTTGAAAAAGTTAAAGGGGTGTTTGGGTCTACTGTTTTATGCTTGTAACTTGTTATTGTGTTAAGGGAAGTTGTTGTTTATGCTTTGTATCTGCTATACCTTTGTTTGAGAGTGTTTTGCTGCAAGTTTTTGGGTTTGAACACTTGAATTAATCAATCTGCTATATAGACCTTGTTTCTGCTTGTTTTGACCTAGGATTTTGGGAACACTTAGTGTGTATGCATGCTTAGGGATAAAAGTGGTTTAAACAAAGTTAATATAACCTGTTTGAAAGATTTGAGGTGTTGAAATTGGCTTGTGTGTCAAATACATCAGCAAAAGTAGAAAACTGCATGTGTTAGTGTTCATCAGTAACTTTCATTGCTTGAATCTTGCTTAATTCTTTGAACCAGTGCATGAAACCTGTTTAGACTTGCTTATTGGAGTTTATAATAGCTTGTGTGTGCATTTGGTTGAATTTGGCTGGCTGATTTGTGCTAAAACTGCTCATAAGTGCTTAACTGCTTATTGTTCATGTCTGATGAATGACTGATTAAACTGTATCAATTGGGTGTTAGTGATTGTGTTATTTTGATTGTGATTGACTCCTTTTGATCCAAAGATCATTTGGGTGCCTTTGTGAAATCTGAATCTCCAAAAAAGTCACTAAAGACAAAAGGTCAAAATAGTCAAGCAGTGGAAAAAGTTTCCACTACTCAACATCCAAAACTAGCCCCTGCTAGTGCAATTTTGTCATCAGCTTAACAATAAGCTATTCTAGCTTATTCTGACTTGCAACAACTTATTTTTGTGATAGATCTTCATTATTTGACCCATTTAAGTAAACTGGAGCTTATGAGACTTTGACTTTGACTTTTTACTAGAAAACCAACTTGTTTGACTTTTAACATAAGTGCTTATTGGATTTTCCAGCGTATTGAGTGTGCTTATTGAGTAGGTTTTTGGTTATTAAGCTTAGTTTTGTCATAAGAAACATTTTGCAACTTGAATCAGCTTTTGAGGTGGTCTAGATCATAAAAACGACTATTTTGTCGTTTTGTGAATAAGTTTGTGACTTGTTTCTGGCTTATTAAGTGGGCTTATATGAAAATTCTTTTTGCAGAAGTCTTTGTTAGGTCAAAAGAAGCTTGTGTGTAAAATTTTAGCTTATGGCAACAGCTTATAGCTTAATGGGCCAAAAAGCCCATTAAGAATAAGCTGCTTATTATAAGTTGGCTTATTTCACATTTTCAGCTTTTGGGCTTTTGGAAAAAGTTGTTTAAAATCAAATTTGAGTCAACCTGTGCTTTTTGGGCTTATTTTGAGCACTTTTTCTTATTGGGCCTTAATTAAGTCCAATAAGGGACTGTTTTGGGTTTAGCCCATTTTCTAGGCCCAATAGGGGTATTTAGGTAACTTCACTTTCATTTCTGAGTTATTTAGGTTAAATTAAGCTAGTTTGCAAGTTTTTAGAATTTTTTATAATTTTTGGATTTTTAATATAATTTTAATATTATTTTATTATTAAAAATTAAAAGTCTGATTTTCTAGGTTTTTATATTTTTCCTAGGTTCTAAACACTTAATTAGGATTTTTGCAACTTTCCAATTATTTTCTAGGTCTTTTAATTATTTTCTATAATTAATTTAAGATTTAATTGATTTTAGGAGTTTTTAATTGTTTAAAAATAGTTTTAATTGGTTTTAAAATTTTGAAAAATAGTTTTTAGCTTAATTAGAGTATTTTTGAGGTTTAAAAACTTGAAAATCTTGTTTATGGATTTTTAATAATTAATTTTGATTTTTAGGGCTTTAATTAGCATTAAAAAGTCATTATCTAATTAATTAAAAGGTTTTTGCAAGTTTTGATTTTTTGTAAACTCTTAGAATATTATTAAGGATTTTTGGTAATTTTTAGAAATTTTTAGGTTTAAATTTTAATTTTGGTGGTTTTTACGACTTTACGTGTACACCTTTTTAGAATTAGTTAAATCCGTCTTGATAACCGTCTTTCTCTTCTAATCCCTTTTCTATTTTTCTTTCTCAAATATAATCACAAATTAATCCATATCATTACACACATAACACACTAGCCTCCTTGAGAACGAACTCACTTTGGGTCATTCACACACAGTTTTCCTAAATCGTCCTGCTCACTTGCCCTATTTATTGCTCTTTTCCTAAAGAGTGGTAAAAACTCAACCATCAATATTTCTCAAAAGCATGATAGGCACACCCTCTTTTAGGGCTAATTTGTGGTTTGGGACACCGGAGAACTTAAATCCATTTATAAACTCAGGTGAGAAAATGGATTCATCTACAGAAGCACTACGTTCACTTTTGTCGATGCTGTCGCAACTCAAGTAGAGCAATTCTTCGCCAAGAAATCTTTCCAAGAATTTCTCATTTATAGTGTCTACGATTTCGTTAGTTGGCGCAAGAATTGCCTTTTCTTAAAAGTAGGCTGGATCATGGATGTTATCCAAAAGATTTGGATAAGTGAAATCCACAATAGACGCAACTGGGTCGTCACTCTTGTCTATCAGAATCTCCTTAGACACATCAATTGAAACTTCTCCGTCATTGTCCTCTCCAATCTCACTGTCTCCTACTTTCAAAATCCACTCAGCAAATTCACGGATCTCATCAACATCCTCTGGTCATGCACCAACAGTGAGCCTCATGTGGCCGTCAACTTATGGACTTTGCAATGATCCCACAAGTAATACTGCTTAAGGGAAGAACTTACAATGTCTGAACGCGAACCTTTTGGAACTACGGGTAGAACCTGCCTAAAATCCCCTCTAAACACCACCGTCATGCCCCCAAATGGCTCTTGACACATATCCTGCCTATTTTTCCTAAGCACGTCCCTCAATGTACGATCGAGTGCCTCAAAACAAAGTTTGTTTGCCATTGGACCCTTGTCCCAAATAATAAGTTTACACTTCTTTAAAATCTCTCCCAGGTCGCTCTGAGGAGCTATGGAGCAGGTGGATGTCTCATCAACGTTGATCGGAATACGAAACCTTGAATGTGCAGTCCGACCGCCCGGCATCAACAATGATGCAATACCACTGGAAGCAACGTTTAGCACTATGTCTCCGCGTCTCCTAATACCTGCAGCTAGTGTTCTCCATAAGAACGTTTTTCATGTACCTCGTATCCATACACAAAGTACACGGCGCCCGTCCGATCCTCAACAGAACCAATTATTGTGTCATAAACGCCATTTTGTTCTTCTGTCAAGGAAGCGTATAACCTTTCATACTCAGACTGTAACTCAGCAGGATTACAATCCATCTCATCATATATCATACGATTACCAAGTGCAGTCACGTATCTGCTATCCGGGTAAGGCATCTCAGGCCAGGCATGCAGAGAAGTTCCCCTGGATCGCATAAGTTCTTCTATATAAAACAAACAAACATTCTTCTTTTCCTCGTTGCTCAAAATCAAATCTGGACACAATATATTTTTTAAAAACTGTATAAACTAGATGTTTCGAAGAAGATGTTGCAAAATAGTAACATAAACAAATTAAATTGTATACTTGGAATATTAAGAAGTTGTCTTTTCTTTGCTTGCACATCCTGTGCCATCAAGTGCCATGTTTCTAACCAAACCTGTAAAGGTTTAGTAAGCTCCTTTTGTGTAAGCAACGTTACAAATAACTCACGTATTTGTTCAGGAGCTGCCCAATGTCCAGCGTCTTTAATACTCTCCACATATTCGTTGCCGTCCTCTAAAAGCCCTGCCACATAGCAAGCGTCTTTGTATGTTTGATAAACAATTTTGTTAACTGTTTTAATCTCATCATGATCTCTACATCTTTTGGCACTATTGAGTAGAATCCTACAATAAAATGCTTCTCCTGTCGATATGGGAACACTATAAATTCTTCCAATGGACTTTCCTCTCTTCCTAAACGTCCAAATTCTCTTAGACGCGTTGCATACAAATTTGGTTGGAAACTCGGCATACGTAAGTTCTCGCGCAGAGGGATACAGCTCATTCATTTTCATCCATCCTTCAAACATACTTTGCCCAACGGTAGGCTTGTGAATAACTTCTTCAAGATCCGAGTTCTCGTCATAAACTACTTGCTGCTCCCCAGGCAAGTGAAACGACAATCGTTCAACAGAAGGTGTTCGGTAATGAATCTCAAAACCAAATATCCTCCACGCCGCCTCACACGCAGAGACGTATCTGCAGTCATAGTATACCTTAATTTCGTCAACCGCTATTTTAACTTGTTCACCATCGGCGTTGTTGCTGGTTTGTACAACTGCGCCGACACTCTATTTGGACCTTTGTTGATGTATTTAAACAAATACTTTATTGATCTGGTCTGGTTGCACCACTCAACATTTATGTGACATTGGTAGCGTTTTAAAAGATATGCATTATACGGTACCACATATCCATTATGCAAATAAACTCCTTTAATAACTTCCACATACCTTCCGTTATCGCGTCTTTTATAAACTGGATACCCTTCTGAGTCAATTGAACTGCGCTCTGTAAATTTAAAAGGAATTTTTTGGTACTTTTACCATCAACCATGCACATCTGGTTCGGGTTATCTTCACCGCAAGGACCGTGCATCATAAAATCAGAAACCAATTTATACAAATCCGGATCCTCGTCTTTATCAGGTATTTCTGCCGAAATGTATTTGTCAATCCGCTCAGCATTTGGCACCTTGTCGTCCTTCTGCAAAAACACACAAACATGTGCGTGAGGAAGCCCTCTTTTTTGGAGTTCAACTGAATACAATACTGTTTAAAGAGACCAAAAAAATAAAAACATGTTAATCAAACCACATAGTTTTATACAAACAAAAAAATGATTGTTTACGATTTTGAAGTAAAACTTAAATGATGTAGACATTACCCGCTTGGGTACGTCCGAACAAACGCAAATCCTTCACCACCAGGTCAAGTTTTTGTTTGAAAACTCTTCATAGCACGTATGGCCGGTCTGAAGATACACAGTTATGATCACGCATGAATCTCCCAACCTCAGGCCAGTTAGGATTGCATGTTATAGTTATGAACAAATCCGGGCAGCCGTACCATCTACACAACGCCATTGCATCCATGTAGTTTTGCTTCATGAACCTTGGACCGCCAGTAAACGTAGAAGGCAACACTATAGGTTTGCCAAGCACGGTTGGGTCGGTATTTCCTTCTGCAATGCTTTTGCGGATACTTAAGTATGTATCACATCTCAGTTTTGACTGTTTGGACCGATGGAAATACAAACGTTCTGTCTCAACCATCGTATAACCATCCACAAGGAACTGCTGAAATAAACGGCCCCCACGCACAAATAAATTCTCTTGATTTGGTCGGTATTGTATTTGAAAAGAAAACCACTCACACATGCTAACATATTTATGTTTTTCTTCTTCGTCTTTTTCGTCGTCTTCCTCGTCATCGTGAGATGGTTTACCACCCTTCTTTTGATGAGGTATTTCCAGATAATAACCATCTTGCGCACGTGGCATTAACAACGGGTATTGCAATGGAAGGTACATAGGATGAAAAATATTAATACGTCGGAAGCCTTCTTTACGTTTTTCAATTACAGTATCTCTTTGATTTACGCAAGTATCAATGTCACCTACAATCAGTCCAACGACCTCATTAGCGGTTGGTAGATTGTACGTCCTTCCATCTTTACCTCGCATAGCTACCAACCTTATTTTAGTATTTTGCTCACTATCTTGACTAAAACTGTCCCGCGCCCTTCTAAATGTTTTAACCAAATCCCTTGAGCCGTCCAACACTTTTTTTACTTCACGGATTATGTCTCTGTCAATTGGATGCTTTGCATTGGCAGGAGCAGAGGACGCGTTAGAGCTATTGCAAATAAAAAACTCATGTCATCAATCTAATATTCTTCTATTTAAGGAGAATAATCCATTACCATAAAAATTAAATAGATTACCTTATTGCTCTCGCTCTATTTTCCACTTCGTTCTAGGTATCATAAATATAAAGTTGTGCAAACTTGGGCGTATCACCATCTTAGGGAACTAAGCTTCCCATTTTTTGGTAAGTCTGACCATGCAACGGGAAAACATAAGGACCACGTCCGTTTCTATTGACAGAATCATCAACCTTACCTCCCATAGAAGTAAAAGCAAACATACTGTTGTATGATCTGATGTTTGTTTTAAAGTTTTGACTCTTGGCATCGTTATTATTAAGAAAATCAGATATTTCTTTTGGTGCAGGCGGCGGTTGTTTAATAAACACCTTACCCTTTTTACAACATATCCTATAGGATTTGTTATTCGGATTGTAGTTGTCTGCTCTTTCTTCTTTCTCCCATACCATAGCATGGCATTCTGTGCACTAATATACAGGGTCTCCATGGTCGTAGTAATCTGTAAGTTACAAACAGTAAGAGGTTGTTACTTTGTATCCCACATATAATTAGCTTATAACTTGAATATTCCTTCGGAACAAAATTACAAAAAAATACCTTTGAATATTCCAACGTATTTGTCATAAAATCTTCTAACATTGCCATCGCTGTCACCAAGATCAAATCTAACAGGTGTGCAAGCTCTTTTAGGCGGTCGATTGTATTTTTTGGCATAGATGAGGATTCACCAACTTCGTTTATAGAGTTTTTTGTTGGCGCCGATGGAATGGTTCTTCTAACGTAAGCTCTTGTTTTCGGTTTACATGTTTGTGTAACACCACCAACGTTAGGCGTTTGCAAAGACACTGAAAAGATAGTCATTGGCCAAGTATTTCAAGAAGTTAAGATTTGTTCACAGGTAACTTAATAACATAATTGACAAACGATCAAGTGTGTGAAGGTTACCGTTTGTAACATCACTCAGCGGAGACTTACGGGAACGTGTTGATGTTGTTGTACTTCCTTGGCTAACACGTGTATCTAAACAGTTTGTGGAGCTTATAAAACGATTAAAATTTGGATTTGTTATGCTAAAATTTGAACTTTGTGGGTCTGCAAGACACAAAAATTTAAACTAAACTCAGTATGATGTATACCACATACAAAGCATCATAAAATAACTATGGAAATATAATATAATACCAATTAAATTTGGAGGTGATGGTTGTGAAGGAAGCGTTATAACTTTCTTAGCTTGTCTTGTTGTAACACCACGAACCACTGGCGTTTGCAAAAATTCTGATACGTTAACAACACCATTGACATTCTTGTTCGTATAGTTATTGACTGGAGTTGGCGATAATACTGTTGGGACTTAGAGATCTTGAGTTGATATGACCAAACAAGATGAAGGACCTAATAGCAAATAGTTAGCTTCTATAGTAAGCTAGGGTTGTGATGTAACCCTAGTACCTCTATTATATAAAGAGGGTTAGGCACACGTGGTTATTCATTCATTCACAAACAATGTAAACCATAGGTGTGTGTGCGTTCCTCCTGGTGTCAAGCCTATAAGGCACCAAGAGTAGTACTTAATAGTTTATTAATAGTAATCTTTATTAGTGAAAGCCTTGTTCTTGGTTATGATTGTGTTTGTTATGATTCCGCTATGCTTATTACAATCATGATCATGATATCCCAGATGAGTCTAGATCTTGGACTCAACAAGTGGTATCAGAGCCTGGGAGGGTATCTATACAAGAAGAATTAAGTTTTCTTATTACTGACAATTTTGTTTTATCATGTCTGCCTCAACTTCTACTCAAACAGGAGAAGACAGCACTCCTAAAATTGTGCAACCTCAGCAGATCGTTGCTACGGTTTCCAACACGAATGGTAAATTCCCTCTTCTGAAAAAGGATGAATATGATAGCTGGGCAATGAAGATGGAATGGTGGATCACCAATACAGATCAAGATCTTTGGAAGATTATTCTGAATGGGAACAGCAGGAAGCTAACTGGCAGAGTCAAGAATGGTAATATTACTCTTCTTGACCCTAAATCTCATGAAGAAATCATAGCTATTCAGAAGGAGGTCAAAGCAAAAACGATTTTGCTCCAATCTCTTCCTGAAGATCACATGGGTAACTTCTACCATTTGGATGATGCCAGAGAGATCTGGAATGGTATAAAAGCAAGGTTTGGTGGGAATGAGGAGTCAAAGAAAATGCGAAGATCCATGCAGAGAGATGAATTCACAGAATTCAAAATCTTAGAAACTGAAGGTCTACATCAAGGGTATGACAGGTTTCAGAAGATATTGAGCCAATTGAATCAACTTCGTTCAAAGCCTGATGATGGTGATATTAATGCAAGGTTTCTTAAAGCCTTACCCTACTCATGGAATCAGGTGGTGATCTCTCTCAAAGCCAAAGGTGGGCTTGACTATCTCAACTTTGATGATCTGTTTCATAAGCTCAGAACTTTTGAACCTCATGTGAGAGGATTTTCAAGTGACTCTTTTCCCACTCCTGCTAACTCTGCCTTTGTGAGTTCTATGGCATCAAGTCCCATGTCATATGCAAGTAGCCCAAGCAATACTGTGTCCTCTCAACATACTTTTCAGCATACTTCTGCTCCTGATCCTACTACCAAGTCTGGTAGTATGGTAGAAGCCGTTCTTCATTCTTTTGTGGCTGATGTTGATGCTCAACAACAACTTGCTTTTGATGACTTCAAACAGGTCGATAAACTTGATCTGGATGAAATGGATCTTAAATGGCAGATGGTCATGCTTACTCTTAGGGTTCACAAGTTTGAGAAGACAGCTGGTCGAAAATTCAATTACAACCCACGGGAGCCAGCAAGATTCGACAGAAGCAAGGTTTGCTGCTACAACTGCCAACAACAAGGTCACTTTGCAAGGGAATGTCCAAGCAAGAATGACCAGGAGAAGGGCAGGTACTCAGCCTTTAAGGTTCAGGAGATAAAAGATGACAAGAAGGCATTGGTATCTGTTGACTCTATGGTCAACTGGAATGATCATCAGGCTTCTACTCTGGAGTCAGCTGAGTCCTCGACTGGCGTGTTTGCAATGATTGCTGGGAATCTCTCTGATGCAGAAGAAGCAGACGAGTTTGCTCTTATGGGCATCTCACCTCAGGTACAACATTGTCCTCTTGGTTGTCATGATAAATACTCTGAATTGTTGTCCCAATTTAATGAAGTGAATGATCAAAATGATAAGTACTTTTTAGAGGTTCAAGCCTATAAGGCTTCTTTAAACACATTGGAACAACAAAAGCGGTGGCTACAAGATACTCAACGTGAGTATGAGGATAAAATTCGGATACTAAGCATCGATTTAGAAAACACAACTAATATGCTTAAATATACAGAAAAAGTAAGAGATACCAGTTTCAAAAAAAAGAGGAGATGCAAGAAAAATTAGATGCTACAATGTTGAGATTTGAAAAATGGCAAAAGGCACCTAAAAATCTTTCAAAATTAATTGATAGTAGCATGTCTGGTAGAACTAAAAGAGGCTTAGGATTTGAAAAATATATTGATTCAGAAGATGTGTTTGATTTATCTTTTTCAAGTGTCTTTGATGCCGACAAAGAGGACGAGGGAAAACCTAGTTACAATAGGTTTAAACCAGCAGCAGAAATGCATGCAGTCCCTCCTCCTCTTACTGGAACTTTTATGCCCACTTCATGGCATAATGACTTGGATGGATCACAGATGCATGAGTCCCCAAAAAGTTCTACTAATTCTAATGACTTTGTCTCGTGTACTTTCAGTGACAAAGCCAGTGACTCTGCATCTCGTGGTTCAAGTGAAGAGTCAAGACCTACAAGTTCCAAGTTGAATGATCATGCTGCTACTGGTGCTAGGAAGTATGAAGAAAGAGTTGCTGTTATGTCAAGTGTGTCTGGTCCTAGTTTATTGAGTCCTAGGAAGAATGTTACTCCTAGAATTGTGTGTAATAATGTTGGCAGTATGAAACAATCTCATTCTAATAAAAGGTCTATTAAAACATGTTTTGTTTGTGGAAGTGCATTTCATTTAATTAAGGATTGTGATTTTTATGACACACATGCTTCTGTTTATCATGCATTTCCTGCTCCTGGTCCACCAGGAGCTGCCCCATATACTTCTAGAAAACTCAATCCTAGTGCTCAATCATTTTCTTCTTCTAGAAGGTCCTCTCCTTTAGTTTCTGATCATTGGAGAAACATTGGATTACAAACCACTAGTAATTATTTTCAGAATTTTAATCCAGTTTATCCACATAATTTGGACCACACGTATTTTGGTTTGGGAAGTTTGGGAACTGCTGTTAAGCCCTCATCGGGTTGTTCTTGGTCAAATAATAATACCCATATGATGCATTGGCAACCAAGGAACAACGGTGGATCTCATCAATCTTCTTGGCACTCTACTAAAGATCCACAAGGCAGGCTCAAACTTGAAAAGGTTTGGGTCCCCTTAAGACACTAACTTTTGCATTTTTATTATCTTGTTGTTGTAGGTTACTCCATACCAAGATCCTAGTCTAGGCATTGTTGATAGTGGTTGCTCCAGGAGCATGACAGGAAATAAAAGTCTTCTCTCTAACTTTGTACCTTCTCATGGAGGCAAGGTCTATTTTGGTGGAGGTGAAGGCAGTATCACTGGAAAAGGAACAATTAAGACGCCAAATCTAAATTTTGAGCAGGTCTACTATGTGGAAGCACTTCAGCATTTCAACTTGATATCTGTCTCTCAGATTTGTGACAAGAAGCAGTTTGTTCTCTTCACCGATACTGATGCACTTGTGCTCTCCAAAGACTTTCAGCTTCCGGATGACTCACAAGTTCTCCTCAGAATCCCTAGAAGACACAATCTCTATAGCATCAAGCTGAATGAAGTCAATCCTACTGGTCAGCTAGCATGTCTAGTTGCTAAAGCCTCAGAAGATGAAGCCACTCAATGGCATAGAAGGATGGGGCATGTGAACTTCAAGACCATTCACAAACTTGCGAATCTAAATTTGGTCTCTGGTTTACCTCCCAAGTCTTTTAGAAATGATATCAATTGTATTGCTTGCAGCAAAGGCAAACAGCACAAAGCATCCTTCAAGGCCATTACTGCTCTTAGTCTTATTACTGAACCATTGCAGCTACTACACATGGATTTATTTGGTCCTACTTCCATTAGGAGCATTGACCACAAACAATTTTGTCTGGTGGTAACTGATGGATATAGCAGGTTTTCGTTGGTGTTCTTCATGGCTGCTAAGAGTGAGACCTACTCAATTCTTAGAGATTTTCTTACCCTTATTGAGAACCAGTTGACCAAAAAGGTTAAAGGTATTCGTTGCGACAATGGAACCGAGTTCAAAAATAAAGACCTCATAGCACTTTGTAATGCTAAGGGCATCAAAAGAGATTATAGTGCAGCAAGGACTCCTCAACAGAATGGCGTGGCAGAAAGAAAGAACAGGACACTAATAGAAGCAGCAAGAACTATGCTTGCCGATTCCAAGCTTCCAACCATGTTTTGGACAGAAGTTGTTAATACTGCAAGTTACGTTTTGAATAGGGTTTCTATTACTAATCCTCACAAGAAGACTCCTTATGAGCTTCTAACGGGCAAAGTTCCAAATATTGCTCATTTGAAGCCTTTTGGGTGTCCAGTCACCATTCTGAATACTAGTGACTATTTGGGGAAGTTTGATGGCAAGGCAGATGAAGGATACATTGTGGGATATTCAGCTCACTCTCGGGCTTATCGTGTTTACAATCTCCAGGCCAAGCGGATCATTGAAACTATAAATCTCAGGTATTTTGAAGAGAAGTCAAACATCCAAGGCAAGGGTCCTGAATGGTATTTTGATCTTGATTATCTTAGTGATTCGTTAGGATATTTTCGCTTCAAAACTAACCATGATGCAGGCCCACAAGTGTTTGCAACTTCTAGTACTGGTGTTCCTACTAATCTTTCTGATTCAGATGATGAGGATGACATTTTTGTGGTTCCATCCTACTCCACCACAGTCTCTCCTACTCCTCCTAGTGATGCAACTCCATTGGATGTACAAGATTCCCAAGTAGCTCTTGACACTCTACTCAAACAACAACAAGAAGCTACTACAGCAGCTGCTCAAGGTGGTTTTGAGTTTCCCTTGGATAAGCCTACTAACAAAGCTGCTCCTGGTACCCCAGCTTCTACTCCTAGTCCTAGTTTATCACCTATTGGTACTCCATCTAGTGAGTCTGCTTCCAATACTCGTTTCTCCAGTCCTTCCGATTTGGGGAACCATCAAAAGAAGTCTTCTACCAAGCTGGATGACATTCATAAACACCCAGTAGATGGGATTTTCAACACTGCTTCATATGATGCTAACTTTGTTGGTGATCTCAATAACTTGACACCAGAAGTGGAGGCCTCTTCCAATCCAGTCTTGCAATCACACAAAGATCATCCTACCACTCAAATCATTGGAGATCCTGGTTCTACTGTCAAGACTCACAGAATGCAGCAGAAGGCCTCGTCTGATCATCATGCTCTTGTGAGCTATATTGAAGATCAAAAGCGTAATAATCATACGGACTTTCAGCACTGTTTGTTTGCTTGTTTTCTTTCACATGTGGAACCTAGGTCAATTTCTCATGCTCTTAAGGATCAAAGTTGGGTGGAGGCTATGCAGGAGGAAATGCAACAGTTCTTGTTTCAGAATGTTTGGGTTCTGGTTGACTTACCAGATGGAAAGACAACAATCAATACCAAATGGATTCTCAAGAACAAGAAGGATGCACGGGGAATTGTCGTGAGGAATAAAGCTAGGCTTGTCGCACAAGGCCACACTCAAATTGAGGGCATTGACTACACTGAAGTTTTTGCTCCGGTCGCAAGGATTGAGGCCATTCGTCTGTTTTTGGCTTTTGCTTCTTATGTGGGCTTTACGGTGTTTCAGACATTATCTTTGGTGCGCTATGGTTCCTACGGGTCATATATTGTTCGTGGTGGTTTTGTTCTCGGTTCCTCCTAGTAATATTTGATGGTTCCTTTTGGTTGAATCATCGGCTCCTACTGGTCGGTTGCTACTAGTCGGGTCCTACTGGTCCGTACCACTGGTCGGTTCCTACTGGTTTGTTCCTACTGCTAGGTGTATGTTCTTGCTGACTTTCTTCTGGTTCCTGCTGGCTTGTTGTATACTAACATTCTTTGGTCGGTTTTGGTTCCTTCTAGTCAAGTAAGATTGATACTACTCTGATTTAGTGACTAGTCTGATGTCACTACTGTTACTGGAGGAGGAGTTCTCAGCCATCATCATTTCGTTGTGGAGATTCATTGAAGAAGACATTTGATTATCACTTATTTTATGTTGTAGTTGATTTTCACAGGTTTTGTGTTCTTATCATATCATAAAAGGAAAGGAGCACCTTTTAAGATAACTTTCTTGGTTTGTATGGTGACGAAGACTTGACATGTCTAGCGAAGGGGTACGATCTATTCATATCTTAAAAGGAGTAGCAGCTTTTTAAGATAGTTTGCTCTATGCGTACATTTGATATCGCTTGAAGGGGTTACGTTATTGTGCTCAGTGTCTCATTTATTTGAGGATTTTGTTCATGCTTGACGTCACGTGGTTAGTGCAAGACATAAGACACAAGTTTGGGAGATTCCACTTCTTCATCAAATTTGTTATACTTGATTTTCTTCATCAGTGATCTCTCCATGGAACCTACTGGATTTGCCGTGCACTTATTAAGGGGAAGACGATCCTTTTTGAGTTGATGTGACAAAAAGGGGAAGAATGCATGGATCAAGGGGAAGCTTAACCTTCATCTATATTAGCTTCAGGGGAAGCTTGTGCTTACTGGTTTTGTCAAATCAACTAGGGGAAGATTGTTGGGACTTAGAGATCTTGAGTTGATATGACAAAACAAGATGAAGGACCTAATAGCAAATAGTTAGCTTCTATAGTAAGCTAGGGTTGTGATGTAACCCTAGTACCTCTATTATATAAAGAGGGTTAGGCACACATGGTTATTCATTCATTCACAAACAATGTAAACCATAGGTGTGTGTGCGTTCCTCCTGGTGTCAAGCCTATAAGGCACCAGGAGTGGTACTTAATAGTTTATTAATAGTAATCTTTATTAGTGAAAGCCTTGTTCTTGGTTATGATTGTGTTTGTTATGATTACACTGTGCTTATTACAATCATGATCATGATATCCCAGATGAGTCTAGATCTTGGACTCAACAAATACTGAAAAATATGGCATGTAATTAGAGGGTAGCTATTGAACTAAAGTAGATAACATGAGTAAGAAAGCTACAAAATATTTAATACCTAATGATTGCTCAGTAGCTATGGTTGTCATTGTAGAAAGGAAGTGTGGAGATGTTGATACCTTCTTTTGTTGACGTGGTGTATCTGCCATACCAAATGTTCAATTTGATTAAAAACTACGCATAAAGCTTTGTTCCACAACAACATACACATATTTTATTTTTTTGTCAATTTACCTAGTGATGAATCAGCTAACATGGTTTATCTTTTTCGTGTTGCAGGGACAAAATTTTGTCCAACACCGCTTGTTGGCTTCACGTTTGGAGATACTAAAAAGCAACATAATGTTATTAGTTTGATAATTTAGTATCATTGTAGCAAACACAAATGAGACTTATATTTTACTGACCAACTGAATTCGGCAGACTTGAAGTTATGATATTTTGTAACGACGCAGAAGCTGTAGCAACGTTTGTCTGTTTGTTTTTAGCAGCCGCATAACGCTTGCCATTGGCTTTCCTTTTAAGCGTTGCAGGAACTAAATTTTGCTCAACACCACTGGTGGGCAACACACTTGGAGATGATACAAAGCAACATAATGTTGTTAGAGCTCACACAGATTTGAACCATAATAAAATTTAAGATATAGATGTTACTAACCAACTGAATCTTGCACCATTGTATCTCCTATAACACCCAAGGTCCCAGAAGATGTGGCAAACTTTTTCTGAATGTATTTAGCAGACGTAGAGCGTTTTGTTTGTTTCTTCCCATTCATATTTGATGCTGCTTTTGCATTATTTTGCAATATAGGGTTGCTTCCTAATATTCATACAAACATAAGTGATAAAAATTAAATTAACAACAAACACACTTTAGTAACATAATATACAAACAAACTCAATAATAAGGTAAGTTAAGGACACACCTAATAGAGATTGTGTTGTTGTTGCTGATGTTTGTCTAAAATTTGAACTCACGTTGGCAAATAAGGGAGATAAATGACTTGACATAGAGGTTCTATTCTGTGCAAAATCTATTACACGTTACAACAACAGACTCATTATTGCTTAGTGAACGGAGTTTTTATGTGGTCATAAATAAGTATGTTAAACAACATGTATTACTTACAATTACCAAGAAGGGAAGTCGGTGGCGTATTGTAAGTAGTTTTATGCGACATTATAGAATCATTTGATAGACATGTTAGTGAAAGCATCATATTCTCGAGTGTGAATGACTTTTTTGTAATCCAAGGTATGGGAGAAAGAGATTCATATGCTGGTACCTGGTGGTGATTGAAATGTTTTTGCTCTTGTTTGGCTAAATGATGTAGACGCATTGCCCAAGAATGTTGATAGTTGAGTTCCAAAACTATTGTTAATCTTTGGCAAGCCTGCTATTTCATTACAACAAAAGAGGTATATGTTTAGATTCAGTAATTCATAAACTTATTCATTAACTGAAATACGCCTTGGATAAAAAACATTGTCTTACAGTTACTAATATCTGATAGAGGTTTTCTACTACGACTTGTTTGTCGTTTCATTCCACTTTGCGAACTTGAACCTAACAGATTGAAACAATGCAGTCTTTAACATAAATTTTAAACGAAATGGTAAATAATTGTGCAAGCTACAGTGACTCATGAAAAATAACAGTAATTAAAACATCGATATTAAACATATATTGTTTGGTTATGTTGTGGAAGGTGTATTCGAACCATCCGCCATTTGAATATTATTTCAAGCGGATCATCTAATAACAAAGCAAAAAAATAAGTAAGAAAAATCATACCACTGCTTAACTTTATGGATACTTTGTGTGCAGATTAACATACAATGTAGTAATTCAACAAGTGAAACCCTTTTCTTTAAAACTTGCACAGGGGTTCCGTCGATACTCAAATAAGCATTTTCCTTTGAAGTATGATCTTTTTATTTCGATCAGCATTTTTTCGCTTTCTTATTTCTGTTTGATTGTTTTCAACCATTTTTGAACAATCTGTATGAATCCAGTTACCTACTTAACCACTTTGGATGATTAAATAAGAAACAAATGAGTAGCTTAATTTGTGGAACATTTAATCATGAATTAATATATTTTAAGCAATTATATCGCAATTTAAATGTTATTAAAATGAGATAATAAGTGAAAATTGATTCTCATTAAACACATAAATCATCCTTAACATTATTTGCTTAACATTCTTAATATGCATTTGAATTTTAATCTTCACTGAAGAAGTTAATGTCCACCAAATATTCGTTAGTTAACTCATGGCCCATCGCGCGGATTTCATGAAGCATTGAATCGACCTTCAAGAATCTGTCATTCACACGTCTCATAAAACTCTTGACAATCGTCATAGTCTCCAACATTAACTTTAAGCCAATCAAGCATAACTGATTCATTTACATGACCTGCAATAAAAGAAAAACATATTGATACTAAAAAAATAAGAAATCATTGTTTCATATTTAATATAATGTGTCGATTACATATACCATTTTTGATAACTCTCCTGTTCCTAATATTGATGCCAAGAATGCCATTGCTTCATCTGTTTTTGCTTTCAATTTTTGTTTGTGTTCATGCTCAACATCATCTTGTATTCTTTCATGTGGATCTTTGTTTTTATCCTTCGATTCTTGAATAAGAATTTGGTGTTCAGCATAAGATGGAAACACAGATGAAGTTTCACCGGTTTTAGGTTTTGATGAAGACATATTTTTTTGTCCGTACTACTCAATTGGTTATGAGTTGTTTATATACGTTTTTTTCACAAAATTGGTGTTAATGTAAATTTACATTTATGGACCTTGATCTAATTCCATTTATTATGTTTAGTCCTTCGTTCCATGCAAATGTAATGTATTTCCGTTTATTTTTTTATAAAATGTAAATGTAACCATTTTTAACAAACATATTACCTTAATAAAATAGATTATATTGATAATAAATATAAAAAACATAAAAATATTATTTTATTATAACTCACGAAAAAAAAATGTATAAATAAAGACAAATAAAACAAAATTACAAAAAAAACATTAAACGTAAACTTATTATTGGGAAACCACATTCATAAGATTTTTATTCATCATCTTCATCACTCGTGCTTAAACTGCTAGGATTATATTCATCATCACTTCCATCATTAGTGTCGATTTTGTCATCTTCATCATCCGTATAACCATTATTAAGATCATATTCATCATCAGTATCATAACTGGTTGCACCTTCATCATCAATGAAATCACCGTCATCGGTGGTTGGTTATGAAGATTCTTCATTTACGCGTTCCAAGTGTTCCAAATCAATACCAGGAAGTTCTTCGTCGTTTACGCCTTCCGAGTGTTCATCATCAGTATCATAATTGGTTGCACCTTATACACATTTTGTGTCATGGTGACAAAAGTGTCACTATTAGGATGTTCTTCGTCGGTGACTTCATCAATAAGATGGAAAGGTACCGGTTTGGAGGTTGAAGGCTTTGATTTTTTTATGCACGGGATAGTGAACGCAGTTCATCCTCATTTTCATCCTGCAAATTATGAGTAATCCATCATTAAAAAAACAACATTAATATCTTCTATAAAAGAATTAATTAGCAATTATTACATTTTGATAAGTCTTTTCTAAGCCAATGTCTTCATTTTCTCGTTTTCCTAGTGGAAGAATAGATTCATCGTCGGAATCACCAATATTAATAACTTCCTTTACAACACCAGCACGTTGAACATTATTTTCTGAGATATGAATATTCGTAGCCGGCTTTGAACATGAACAATATTATTAAGTGTTACATGTAATACAATATTTTATATGTAGATATTTTAACATAATTTATTAAAAATTAACGTCTTACGATAGCAACAACATCATCATCATCATCAGATAGATCAATAACAACTTTATCTTCATCCATTGGTGGATCGCTTTCTGTTGAATCTTTCATTTCTACAACAAATTAAGTCCTAATAGAAATTACACAAAATTATAATTACAAAATAATGTAAATGATAGCATGTAAATATAAATAGATCAAAATATAAAATATAAAAAAAAACATACCTTAGATGATTAAAAATAAACCTACTTATTGGTTAATGTTGTTTTTTATGATACATATCATTGGGATTTATAGCAATCATAAAATATGACTAAATCAAAACTTGATTTTCAAAATACCTATATTAAAAATACAGATTATTGATGTTTTTGTATGTTTGTTACAAATATACTATTGTTTCAAACAAAATCTTTTAATTGAGTAAATATTCGAATGTTGACTTTATGTTTAAACATTTATTTACTTGATATAAAAAAGTAATCCTTAGCAAATTAAATAAGCCAATGTAATTACGGTATTTTGATATTGAAAAGATTGTGTGGGAAGTATCAATTATTATCACCACAACAACACTCCATCTCAAACACACACACACAGTAACCGATTATCAGTTTTGATCTTCTCAACTTCCAACAATGCATGTAATTTTTTCTTTAGATTGTTACTAATTATTAATCTTGATCATACGATTCATACGCATGCATCATCTACTTGCTATGATGATTGATATAACTCAATAATTGCTCCTCTAAATAATAAGAATTATTTACATAGACTTGCTGGACAATTATAGGTTTTGATCCTTGAAATGTCTAAGTTTACACCAGTTTAATTGAAGTTGTTAACAGTTGAATTGATGTGTTATATATAAAGTACATGGTTTTGTATATAACCATTTGAATGGTCTATGTTGACTTTTATATAGTTAGTTCCCTTTGCTAAGGATATAGTTATAATAGTATTTGGATTTTGTAATGTATTTTACCTTATTGGGTGTAAATAAATGTTTCATAGTCAAACTTTGAACTTTTGTTACTATACTGTTGTTCACAATTATGTGGATTTTCCTAATTAGAAACCATATATACTCCAATTTAGGGATGTGGTCTAGTTTGAAGCTCAATACAAAACTGTTGATCAACACCCAGTCATTGTGTTATGAATTTGATCCAATGGATATAAACGGCATGTAAAAAAATACAATGTTTACCATTTGTATTTTTTGTGTTTGCAGGGCAACATGGCAGATGAATTTATTTTCCCAATGTGCACTCAAGAGTACAAAAGCTTTCTGGTGTGTATTCATATTAATCTTTACAGTCGTATTGTTGTTTGTCAGTAGATTAGTTTACACATTCATAACAAACAAAATCGCACTTGTAGGTATTACCAAAAGTATTTAAAGTAAGGTTCTTCAATGGTCAGCCATACGTTTTCCTTAAGGGACCAAACAGGTATCATTATGTATGTCTGCTCAGAAGAGATGAAACAAAGCTACATTTGTATGGGGACGAATGGAAAGATTTTTCAAAAGACAATCTGGATGATACTGTGAGAATGCTACACGTTGTGAAAGAAGGAGATGACACATTTTACGTCACAGGCTATACAAAAGAAGGATGGGAATGCCAAGGTTATGAAAGGCGTACTGTCAGAAACAGAGTTCCCAAGTGTCTCATGTATTTTACAAAAGGAGGAACGGTACACTCAATAATTACTCCGTTAAACTTGATATTTTTTGAATTTAACGTCAAATAAATTTAAACTGATAATACCAATTATATTGTTTTGCAGATTCTTCACGGTGATTTCTTGCAAGACATTTGGAAAACCAAATTCAAAGTGTACACCAACAGCATAAGGTATAAGGTCAATCATGAAAGGGTTCAAACTGACCCAAATAGTGTTGTACGTTCAAACGGGCTATTTGGAGGACATTGGGATAGGATGACTGCTGACCTACATCTCGAGGAAGGACAAACATTGGTTTTTACTAACATGGGATAGTATAGGCTACATCTCTCTGTTTTTAAAAACAATGGAATAGCAAAGTACAACGCACATATCTACCCAACAATGTTGAGGATGCCGCCTCGTGTGATCCCGATGTATGCTGCTAAAGGTTTGTTCATTTTATTTACCTAATTTAAATAATTGTTTTTCAGAACACTATATCAAAATATTTATGGTAACTGTGACTGGTAGATAAAAGAGCCCGACACTATTGGAGATGGGAAGGACATTTGACTCACAACGATGAAGTGAATGTTATACGCGTTGATCTGAATGCTCCTGCCTATGACCTTTCTCAACTGGTAACAAACCTTATTAAGAACTTTATACATGTAATCAATTGAGTAGTAATATATGGTCTTGTGATAATATGTGTTTTTATGGGTATTGTTAGTCGTTGCCGACTGAATTCTACAAAACAAATATGATGCATACATACAGGAGAGCACTAATTGTTCATGATGATGTAAGGTTTGTTATGAAGTTGAACATGATTCCAGATCGACTGAGGCCGGAAAGGATGAGCCACGTAAAAATGGTTGGGAAGTGGAGGATCTTTGGAGAAACATGTGGTTTTAAGATACCTAAAATGATGCGGATGAAGCTGATGGATATTGTTCAAGAAGTTGCTGATGGTGAAAACATGCGGGTGCCCCTCTTCCAAGTATGTTAAACATTGCTCATATGTTAAGTCCTGCTCACGGTTATCTTCTGTCATCCATCTTTGTGGTTTATGCCTGTTGAACCAAAAACATGTTTTTATTGCTTCTGTTTAGACTTGGTTGATTATCGAAACGTTAAGGCATGCTATTTTTTGTGGTAGAAATTAGACTTGGTTAAGTTGCTGTCTTTTGAACTATGTTATGGGTATCAATTAGACTTGGTTATGTTTATGTGGTAGCGATAAAACTTGATGAAGTTTGTGTATTTTGAACATATGTCTAATATTTCTTAGTATTTTTAATGTTACTATAGCATGAGTATCGTACCATAATGTATGCATTATCTAAGTTATGTAATCCTTTGTTTTCTTATGAATATCATTCTATGTGTATTATGTTATTTAATGATGATCAAAGCATATCTTATGTCATTTAAAAAATGTGCTGGCACAAAAAGACTGTAATGGCCCAAATTAATATTGTTGGTCCAAAATATTTTGAAGTATTATCTATTTTATCGAAATAAATATATTGGGACACTATTATCCAACCCAATAGTATATATGTTATATTGGGCCACATCATCCAACCAAAGATGAATATACATTTTGGATACTTCGTATAAATGTTTTTTTAATTAAAGTAATGCAAAAAATAGAGATTACAATATATTTATTGGGTAAACTAAATGAAAAAATAAAAAATAACAGAAATATACTAACATATTGAATTAACATAATCAAAAGCAGTTGCAAAAGACAGTTTTAAAACTGATTGAACAAACCCAAATGTCCATTACATGATTTTTTAAAACAGAAATATGCAGAATGAAATTACAAAATAAACATAAATTTAAAAAATGAACTTAGGAGATTTTTCAGGGTCAAAAGAATGATGCAATTCATCATAATCGTCAGACCCCTCAAAATCATCTTCGTCTTTGTCGTAGTCTTCTTCTGATTCACATGGTTCATAATGATAGTGGTCCTCACCCTCTTCCTCCTCATCTATATCCCTTCTAACCTCAGCAAGTTCCTCCTTTAACTCCAGATCAAGTTATGCACTTCTTTGCGCCTCGTATCTTTCTTGTTGCTCCCTTCTATGTTGTTCAAGCTGCGCTCTCTTTTCTTCTTCCAACCTCTGCTCTTCAAGTCGGGCTTTTTCTTCATCTTCCAACCTCCATTGTCGCTGCAACTCAGCCTCCTGAACATAGTATTGATGCTCATCATAGGGATCATCATTGCAGGGCTTCACTTCTGGCAGAATTTGGGGTTCTGCAATTAAATTCTCTTGTTAGGAAGATTCAACACGGGATTTCCTGAAAAACAAAACACAGAATATTAGAGATTGTTTAAGATATGAAAAAGTTAGTATATTAATTATTTAAAGTAAATTACTTGTTCATATTAGGTTGGATGTCTTCAAGATTTGTAGCATATGAGTTTCTCTTAGAAGATCCAGACATGTTTTTATTTTTTTAAAATAAAGGAACAGTTTTTGTATGTTTTATTGTTGGTTTCAAGTTATCCAATGCACCCAATGAGGTCTTTATATACTCTGATCAAAGAAAACAAACAGGCAAAGTTGGTTACAGGAAGTTATATGCATCCATGTAATTATTATTTTGTAAACTTCCAAGAAAAATCTTAGTTTGCTGTGTAAAGTCAGTGTACATTTGTAAACATAGTTAATGAAACAAAATTCATTATTTAACTATTTTGTGCTTAAAAATTGCATCCAGCAAGTATTCCAAGTGTATAATAATATTTTTTTTCTTTAAACATTGCAAAATGTATAATTATTAAATAAAAGTTTTAAAACAAATAAACAAAACAAAAAACCTGGAGAGTTTAGTACATAGTACTCCACAATAGTTTCATTATGTAAGATTACTAATATTAATCGAAATGTTACCTTAAACAATCAATGAAAAATATAGTTGGGACTCCTCACCTAAAGGATAACATTATATAAAAAGGTTTCAAACATAAGTTGTTGCATCAAACAAAAACAAATAATAAATTGGGACTCCCCAATCATAAAGCAAGAAGAAAAATTGTTTCAAAACGGAAATCATTCCGTGGTGAGAAATTTAATTGTTATTTCACATTATTTTACTCAAAAATAATAAAAGGTTGATTCAAACAACATTTTTCTCAATTTTAACTTCAACATCTTTTTTTGCCATTAGAGCTGTCACCACCGATATCGTCTTCAGGAGCACGTTTGTCACCCGGACTTGGTCCACTGGCTTTTTGTGCATCCAGTGGAGTTTGATTCTCATCTGTTTGTGACTCCCAATCCTACAATCGTAAAGTAATATTTTATTAAATTTAATTAGATACAAATCATACATCTTCTTCCATTTATTAAAAAATCATATAACCAAACTTTGAATGAATACACTCACCAAAGGAATGGCAGAGATTGTAATAGAACTTGTTGCTTTAGTATCCTAAAATTATCAACATAAATATAGTAAAAAAATTGAGTGATTAAGTCACAACATAAGAATGTGACTTATTTAAAAACATGTTAATTAGTAATTTACCTTCATAGGTGTAACCGTTGGACGGATACTTTCTATGATATCAACATCACCAGTAAGACGCAAAACCGTAAATACCGGAAGCATTTTCTTAGCATTGAATTCGTCTCTGCTTACTTTGAACGCGAACTTCTTTCCAACTAACCCAGTAATAACTGGAGGGAACACATCCAGCTTTCCAAACTTTTCACACAGAAGGTAAGCAGATACTCCAACCAATGATTGAACCTCATCATTCCACAAAGTCAATGACATTGTTCCAGTCTCATCTTGTACTCTAATTTGAAGCTTGAAACTACCAAACAAAACATAATAAAACTCACGTTACTAACAACATCAAATAAATTTTGAGAAGTTTAGCCAAAAAGATTTATCTTAAAATTATTTAGTAACAATATTATTACTTACAATGTTTTAATGAATGGAACAATGTTGCACTTTCCATTTGTCCTTCCCATCAGCAGGATTAAATGCTTTATCATTATCGAGATCAATAATATTCGACGACTTAACGGCCTTCTTCTTACACGCCTTGCATCCGAGATACCACCATCCTTCCTCTTCATGAATGGATATTATTGTACCAATAATAACACTCGAAACACCCTGAATTAACAATTTCCAATTGTTAGATTCATGTGTAACAGCATTTGTCACTATGCCTAAATCACATGTTCAACTTCCAAAAGCTCAGTAATATTCCTAGGAGGGAATCCTGTAACAAAAACATCCTTGGCCGAATTCTTTGAGGCGGTTGAGATGTGTGTGACTGTGTTTTCAGACTCTTGTTGTTTATCGTTAGCAAACAACCTGAAAAACATATTGATACTTAAATTATCAACATGGACAATTTAATAAGTAATCTTTAATTGTGCAATTACCTTCCACAATATTCCTTCACGTCGTAAAAATTTTCGTCAGTAATAGGAGACGAACAGTCAAAAAGGAAAACCTTGGTTGCATTATATCCATTTTGAACACACATATGACCTGCATTTTCAAGCAAACGCAACAAATTAGTAATCTAAATAGAGTAAAAAAACAATTATTTAAAAATAATTATTCATGACTGTAAATACTTACCATCCCATATTTTCACCATAGCAAGTTGAATAACCATCACGATCTTACCATGGTTTGAGCATTTATTCAAGAAATCACTCAATTTTTGCGCATAATCTCCCCATATAGTAGCTCTCAGTTCATGGCCACTGTTTTATATCACAAAACATAAAATGCAGGTTATGCATTCAGTTAATTCATGAAATTTACATGCATATATTAGTTGAAAACTCACTTTTCATCAACCAACATTGAGGATTTTTTCTTCCCTGCTTTACCATTCTTGTCATATGCATCCAGATCTTCACAGGAACGAATGTGGCCAATCATATCTGACAAAATAATTTAAAATACATTAAAACAACTCTTTTTAAACCTCCATATTTATATAATTATTGAAAAAGTATCATAACTACATACCAAATTGTCCAGGCTGCTCTTGCTGTAGATTAGTAATGGTTTCAAAGTTCCTGAATGAAAATCCATGCACTGATCCATTCCAATCGGTACACGGCTCAACCTCTATGTTAGACAAAAAGCTCAATCGTATAGCTCTGTCTACCATGCGAAATTTTGGTTGTATCTCGCCTAATGTGTAGCGTTTGATTATCACACAGTTTTGTTCCACCAGTTTTGTTTTAAACTGATTCACCAATCCCATGCGAACCGTAGCTTGCATTCGTGAATTCTGTAACATAACATGAAACAATGTGAGCATAAATTTAAACAGTTGTATACAACATAATAATACCTCATTAAAAGCATGGATCTAATGGATTACCTTCTCATCCATTAATATAAGCTCCATGTTTTATGTTACTTTTACCATAGACATCCTACATCCAACACCTGAGATACGAACCCTAAGTAAAACATTATCTTTGACCCCAGAGAGGTCGCTGATGTAACCGGCAACAAAGTTTGCCATTATGCTAAAACGATTTTATGAGCCTGATAAAACAACTTAAAGTTTGTTATGAAACTCTATATGGAACCAATACTGGTTATATAGGCATAAGACTTTTTTAGGGTTTGATTCAAAAAAGATATGCCAAAAGATATCTTTTACAATCGTAATAAACTATTAATATTAAGGGGAAGTATATATTTTCTGCCCTAATTACCTCAATTAATACTGTCTATAATTAAACAACCTTACCAGAAATAAGTTAACACATTTAAATGTTTAAAAAGTCAAAATATACAATTAATAATTATCTTCATAATTTTTGTTATTAAAACTATCATAAAATATTTTTGTTTTGAAGAGTACTATTTATAAATATGTGTATGTAGTTTAACAATAGGTAACAGTATGCCGCAATTCAAATTTGTGATATGAAAACGTAATTATTAATAAACTGCGTTTTCAAACATAATTTTCATAACGCAATTCATGAACTGCGTTTTAAAATTACGTGTGTTTTATCAATTGTCAATACGATTTATAACAACCATATAATGTTTTCACATGTTAGAATTATTGAGTGCACAGTATATTAACACATAGTATGCCACTATTGGATGCCATTCATATTAGGTGGCGAAGTGTTTAAAGAAGCTTATGCATCAGATTGCTAATTTATTTTTGTAAAAACTGTTAAAGAGTATCAAGTTTTGGTTTGAAACTTCCAATTTTAAATGACGATTTAGAAGTTGTTGTTGAAGAAATAAAAATGTTCATACAATAATTTGTAACTTGCTGGGAATATATTTATGGTAAAGAAATCCATTAAACTTTTTTAAAGATATCATAAAATATGTCCTATTTTTTTGTTTGTGGTGTACTCTATCTACATAAATGCAAATAGTGGTTCAATTGTTTCTTACCACAACTGTATATGTTGACTTGACAAAATATGATCATACCATCAATATAGTTAATTTATACTTAAATTTACTAATTACAAAAACTGCAACAGCAGGTAAAAATATGTTGATATATTTTGTTTTTAATTATTTTGTTTTTAATAATAAAGATCAAGTTTAGGGTTTTACCTTAAAGATTATAGAATGGTAACATGAATATTTAAATCTTCATATATATGTTTCCAACCAAATGTGAGCCTGTAGTGTGTCACTTTTTTATTCCTAAAGTATGGTAGCACAGAAAGACAAATTTTGAGATACAGGTTTATGATCTGCCAACCATTAAGGTTAAACATCAATGGTGCCAAATATCATGTGCAGTTGCAGGATTTCTATTTTGAATACATAAAGTTTTATGGCAGCACAAAAAGATCAACAGGGAAGATATGTTTATGTTGTGCCAACCATTAAGTTTAAACTTAATGGCTGCAAAAAGATCATATGCTGTTGCAGGAATGGTATGTGCAATCCATTCCGTTCTATGGCAGCACAAAAAGATCAACATGGAAGATATGTTTATGTTGTGCCAACCATTAAGTTTAAACTCAATGGCTGCATCAAGATCATGTGCTATTGAAGGAATGGTATGTGCAATCCATTTCGTTCTATGGCAGCACAAATATATCAACATGCTAGCTATTCAGGTTTAGTATGTGACAACCATTAAGATTAACCTCAATGGTAGCACTTAGATCATGTGTTGTTGCAGGAATGGTATGTGCAATCTATTCCGTTCTATGGCAGCACAACACAGAATGAGAGAAGAAGTGTGTATGTTGGATCTAAGTGCTTGCATAACATAAACTCACGGATCAATGTGCATCAAATGTATGAGTTGTGTGGAGTTTATATACTGCTAATATTCAAGTTTCCAAATTCAAAATGTAGGAGGAGCGTCCTCATTAAATGTGAGACGCGTTTCACTCTTTAAATGCCATAAAAACATTTTCAAAAATACATTAGCAGTTTTTTGACTGAATTTGAATTTTGAATGTTAAGGAGCTTGCCTTGAGTTAATGTGTGTCGGGTCAAATTGTTATTGGGCTAACCGATCCATAATCCGGGTCTGGTAAAACTACAAACAGGTTTTAGGCTAAATTTGACTTATTTTTAGAAATGTTTTTAATGCTCTCCCATTTTAGTGCTTACAAATGCTTGTACATAAGGTTTATTTAAGGAATTGTTTTTAATGCTCTATGCTTAAGGGACTTGTAATTTGTAGCATTTTATTAGATAAAATAGATTTTAATAGATAATTAATAGAATATTTGAATTTTTAACATACAACATTAATAACATATGATACAAACAAAATAAGTTTACCTAACCAAAATTAAAACTTAAAACATAAAATTATAACATAGAGAATTAAATATTATATTTAAAATACTCCATCACCCCTTTTTACAATAAATTAACATATATTACAAGCAAAAGTATCTTACATATATAGTAAAGTAGCAATTTGAAACATTTAATTATAACATATTTACATTAAATTTTACAATTAAATTACCCCATCACCCTATTTTACTATTAAAATAACACATGGTACAAGTAAATTATACTCATGTTAATACTAATTAATACATAATAATTAATACACACTTAAAAATAAATATAATTAATACAACTTAATATATAATTAAAACTACAATTATTTTAAATTACAAGAATATATTTAAGTTGTACAACAATTAAAACATATTTTTACAAAAAACATGCATATTATGTCTAACTCAAATGACAGTGTATATAGTTATGAAAATCGAACCGGGCAAACGGGTTCAACCGGCAACCGGAGTCGCCATCAATTCAGCTAGACAGTTACATAAAGATACCCAAACCTCAAATTATCATTTTTCGTGATGTCGTTGTAAGAAAAACATAAAAATTTACCAAAAATTATGTTACAGGGTATCCGCCGCCACAACGCGCAAATACCCTGCTAGTCTAACATTATAAACTTAAAGACAAATAAATCTATTGGTAAACACATAAATTATCAAACAAGATATCAATAAACGTAACTCAAAGTTAAATCAAATTTTTTAACCGCTAAGAATAATTAGCCAATACTCTAAGAAAGTATAAAACAATAGCAAACATCATTTAGGTAAACGGTTCGTGCGGTAAATTCATTATTCAAAAAACAATTTAGAACAAATGGAATCTCACATTTTAGCGCATTACATAACCAATTTCTTTAAAAGAAAGAACACATAGTTACTAGACTATAAGCGACTCAATAAACATCAAGTAACATATTTTTTCGACCGACCTTGAACCTTGATATCCAAATTATCACATATAAACTGAATATGGTCAGGAATTACTTGACCTTCATATATGTCTTCATCGTATGGGTCGTATTCGAAATCACCATTACCATACGTATTCTTTTATTCTTCAGCAAACTATTAATACCGTATCCAACTCGCGACTCTTTAACCACCAGAAGACTTGCCATTTTATTATCAACAAGTTCAACTTTTGACGTGGTGGTTGTAAGCCTCACGATTTCCTTAAAAGACTAGTCGATTAATGATAAAGTATTTCCCGTTAGATAAAATAATTACTTGAAGACGAGTAATACTATAATCTTCCGGAGTCGTGCCCAATGAGATATGAATAGAAATAAGCGGTAATGTCTTTTATTTGATGCTCGAATATATAATATTTTCGGTTTTGATGATTACGACTAAAGATTTAAAGACAAAAACTACAATTATACTACGGATATACAGCCAAGAAAAAGAAAATATACTCAGCGAGTAAGGAAAATAAAATTATCAAGTGTGGCAAACATTTTTAAGCATTGACGAATAAATAACTTTCTAAAAAGTTATGTTAGGGTTTCTTCTACCACCGTTTTTCAGACGGCGTCACACTTCTTCAGAAGTTATGACAAGCAATCTTCAGACTGCGTCATATACTTCTTAGACGTTGTCTCCACGGGCAGTAATTCTTTGTCTTATGCTTAACCATGGAATTTCGTGTACTTTCTTTGCTTCTTCCTTATTATCATCAAGATCATCCATAAATCGTCTAAGTGCTTATAAAATTCTAAAATAACAAAAAAAAAGATGTAGGGCATTTTTAAGACAAATTTGTACGAATACTAGGATAAAATGACTCCAAAAATTGTATAAAATGACACCTCATTTGTTTACCATCATCATCCACAAGCATAAATTTCACACCTATCAAATGAATCACAATCCTATTAATCTTCTCAACTATAGGGTCAAAAATTTGCCCTTCCGCTTGCATACCAGACGTGAAGCCTTACTAACCGATTATGCTTCTACATTAACCAAGTTATCATCATTTAAATCAAAAAACGGGTTACTAAAAAACAATACGATTATGTGATGTTGAAACATTAATCTTACTTTTCGAATTTAACGAGTTACCTAATGTGGAGACATTCTTCTTACCAGTAGACAAAACATTCATAGGACTCACTACAGTAGTCGATTCATTTAGCTTGGGCCGAAATGCAGGTTTTGGTTTAACAAAAAATGGTTAAATGTTCTAGTGCCTCTATTATTGCCACCCAAGTTCTTCTTTTACACTTCAATAAAACCATCATCATCGGCCTCCGAAGATCCGCCCTCTTGATCACTCGTTTAGAAAGTTTTGGACAATTATCACCTGAATGACCAAATATTTAGCATGTATTTCTTCTACTTACTTTCAACAATTAGAGCCGATCTGGTCTTATTATATATTTCTTTAGTTTGTCCATAAAAAGGATACAAAGAGGTTAAATGTATACAAATTATCTTTAACTTACTTAACACATTGACCAATGTTATTCGAGTATAATGTGTTCCTCTTTTAGTAACATAATAAAAATATAAATTATATCTTTACCAATGTATTTATTGTAAGATAGATGTCAAGTTTCATAATCTTGGAGACTTGACGTTATAAATCCTTCGGCGTAAATGGAACCTTCTCCCCTACGTTTTAGCCACTTGGCAACATTCAACAAGAAACCCTAAATCGATCATCCTTCCTGATCTACTATCTAAACAGCTGTATCATACGGTTTTTGATAATAAATTTTGTTTAATCTCTTACTTTTCTTGATCTATGTTTTAGTCATGTGTATCTCTAAGGGTTTTCAATCATAGGGATTTCTTTTATTTTCCCCGAATCGTAAACTAGTGTTAGTATTTGTCTTTAATTGGGCTTTGTTTGATTTGTTTTATCCTATATCTTTCATCAGGTGTGTGTTTTCTAGTTTTTATTGTGATCCATACTTAGTTGGATCCCTTTTAGGTTTTTTCTTATAAGAGAGTCTTCTACTATTGAGATCCCACGTCCTTTTGGGACTTATTGTTTGGTTGATCTCTACTGAATGGTTCAAAGTATATAAGTGAAAGTCCCTAAACTATGCTAGAAACAATAAACTTAACTAATCAACACACTTAATTACTTTTCAAACATAATACTTATTATTGTATAATAAAGAATTACAAGTGTTATGGATAACATTGTTTGATGACAGTGTGTTGTGCACACTTTGAACAAACTAAAACCTAACTTATGAACACAGTCGCAGCTGTTTGGTTCTATAAGTTCTATGAGTTAATGTGTTAATTCTATCAAAGTGTTGAACATTAACGCTAGGCTACATAACCTATTTATAGTGGTACGAGGTTGACTCCAAGTACTGGTTGATGGTGACTACACTAGACAGACACTTGTCAGACCTCTGTCACAAGATGCTCTTCTATTCTTGGTAGTCTGTCACAATGCTTTAGGGAAACAGAGCTGACACAGTTTCCTTTTTCTTCATAATCTCGTACACACTTAGGTATGTCCAAAGTGTGCTGAGTGTTAATAGGGTATTGCCACACATGTTAACCCTCAACCCCTCAGAGTCCCTGATACATCTATCCATCACAGCCAATGAGTGTGTCTTCAAGTAATCTTCGACTTCCTTGACAATGTCTCTGACATGGACTCCTCTGAAGTTGCTCACAGAGACTTAGATCTCTGTGAGTCTTGCGATACTTGCATGCCCCCTAGGCACAGGCAAGTTAATATCTAACAGCTTGATTTGTGTTTAAATCTATGATACAGGGAATCTACTAAACTTAGATTCCCAACAATCTCCTCCTATTTAAACATAAATACAGCTAGATCTATCTAAGTTAAGGTAAGTGAGATGACAGCTTCTTCTTACTCATAACAGATCAAACAAACATACCTCATGATTTTATTAATACTTAAAGGAAATTACAAGTACAATACAAAAGTGAAATAAAACATGAAGGTAAAATTCAGCTGTGAAATCCTTCAATAGTCATCATTCTTGATTATTTCTTCAGCTTTAGCTAAGTCTGTCCTAGTATCCAATTCGGCCTGCAAAGCTTGTGCATATACCTTGGAATACTCTGTGTTGATTTTAAGTGCCTTTTTGAGACAAATCAGCTGAATGGTTGATGCTAATCCTAGCTCATCTTCCCTTTGGAATGCATATTGACAAGCCATGTTCATGAAGGCCATACCTCTTTCAGGCTCAGTGTAAGTCTAACCATCAATAGGACCTATGATTCCACTTGGTAATACCAAATCCCTATGCATTCCATCCACTTGAACATCATCAGTAACGAAGGTTTCCTTAACAAATTGAGTCATCGTTCTTCTTTTCTTTCCAGACTTTGGAGGTTCTTGTTCAAACAGCTGTGGTGGGGATCTATCTTGAGCTTGGCTGGTGTTTCTTTAACCCAATTAAACTTAGCTTTGAGGGTCTTAAGAAGAGTAAAATTTGCTTGTCCAGTTCTTTTAGCAGCCAAAGCCTCAAGTTCAAACCATTCAGTCAAGCCAAGTTGCTTTAACCTAAAGTATTCAAAGATATTCATATTGGTCTTTGGTTATCTCTCCACAAAATCATTTGTGGTGTGTTAGTAGACTTGTGAATAGTATACTTAAACTTGGTGATTTTTCCAGGTGCAAACCTTTTGTTGACGCATGGATCATAATCAGCTTTTACCTTATTCAGTGCCTCTGTGCGTTTGACTTCCATCTCTTTCAACCTTTGTCTTTGTTTCTCCCTTTGAAGTGGAGTCATTTTTCTTAGAGTTTCCTCATTAAGCTCCTTGGCTTTCTTGATTTCATTCAACCTCTTAAATTCAATAGCCTGTTTCTCAATTTCTTCAGGTGTTAGAGGATTCTCATTTGAAGCTGTGAAGGTTGTAAATTGGGATGGGTCTTTGGTTGATCCTCCTGTCTCTAGCATCGCAGCTATTTTCTTTAGTTTGGCGTCTGAGTCTACCATAACTATTTCCTTTCCTTTCTTTGAGACAGAGGATACCACACTTGTGTTTTCAGCTCTTCAGCTTGTTTAAGAAAAGCCATCTGAGCTTGAGTTTGTACATCTTTGGGTAGGGAGCTAACAGTGAACTTGAGTTTCTTGGCAGCTGGTTCACCATCATCCACAGCCTCGCTGGTGTTAACCAGAGTCAGAGATTTTGATGAATTAACTCCATCCTTTGTCTGTTGCTCCCCCTTAATTTCATCCTCATCATCAGGTATAATTACTGGTGTGATGACTTGGAGAGGGACAGGTGAAGGGATAGTGTTGTCAGTAGAGTCTGAGCTTTGTTTGGCAGATTTAAGGTTAAGTACCTTTTCCTTTTCCCCCTCACGTTCAGCCTGTCTTTTCAGAGTTTGGATGAACGTGCCTAAAAGTGCTTAGCAATTTGCTCAGTAGACGCAGCCATTTCTCGTTGCCTGATTCTTGAAGCTCTGGCAATTTTCAGCAGGTTGTTGCAATTGCCATTTCTGTTGCGATGAACACGATCAATTATAAAGTTGGTGTGACGAATTTGCCTGTTTCGTACAGCTTCAAACTCTCTATGCATCGTTAACTCATGAGCATTAAAAAGTGTTGGGACCTCTGTGATGATGGCATCTTTGATACGTGTGGAAAAATGACTAAGTCCTTAGGACACTCCCTTTCTTGCACCATCCTTAATAGGTTCAGTTACTGCAAACCTAACCGCATGTGTGATGATCTTTGGAAAGTTGACAGTGAAAGAATGCATTTCAGATTTTATGATGTCCAGCTTTCTCGACAGGTGTTCCATATCTGATTGATGATGTTCAGGTTTAAGATCATGGATGTTCAGACTTTGTTGTGCACAATCATCCTCTCTTGGCAATATATCAAAGTAGGTTTGGGTAGGATGATCAAACAATAAAAATTCAGTTGTCGGATTGTATGCAGGTCTTTGGAAGACTATAGTGACAAAGGTAGCAGAGGTGGGAGTTACTATAGCTTCCTTAGGAGGAGGAGTGGTACCAACAACTAGTGTGGACACAGTGATATCCATTGGAGGAGACAGAGATTGCTGGTCATCATCTTCTTCATCCTCATCCTCCTCAATCATCCCCTCAGGGAGAATCTCATCATCAGGCATGGATTCAGGTTCAGAGAAGTCATCGACTAAGGAGAGCACGTCCTCTTCAACATCAGGCATGGGCTCTTCCTCGTTTGGTTGGTCCTGAATCATTGTATCAGCTTATTTATCTGGTTGCTCCAGAGATTCAATGTTTGGCTATACAACATCAGCCTGCAAGTTGTTTTAAATTAGTAACAGTGAAATAAATAAGGGGAATGGTCGCCAGTTCGCTTTCCTAGAGAGGCTGAGGGTGATTATTCAGCCATTCCAAAGGATAAATCCTTGGGATTCTTTTAAGAGTGAAAAGCATGAGGTTAATGGTCGCCATTCGCTGCCCCTAAGAAAGCTGAGTATGATTATTCAGCCCCCCCCCCCAAAGGCTAAAACCTTTGGGACTCTTTTGATTGTGAAACATGTGTTATTAAGGATCGCCATTCGCTGCCCCTAGGAAGGCTGAGGGTGATTATTCAGCCCCCCCAAAAGGTTAAGAAACCTTTGGGACTCTTTTATGTGTGAAACATATGTAGGTAAAGATCGCCTGTTACGCTGCCCCTAGGAAAGCTGAGGGTGATGATTCAGCTCCCCCTGAAAGGATAAATCCTTTGGGATTCTTTTAAGTGTGAAAAAGATGTAGGGTAAGTTCGTCTTGTAATGTTGTCCCTAGGAGAGCTGAGGATGATTATTCAGCTCTCCTAAAAGTAAAACTTTTGGGATTCGTTTTCTGAGGGAACCAAGAGGCTGTGTGAGGTACAGCTACTCTGGGTCGAGACATATATGTATTCAGATTGTTGTTTGCCTAAATACTGTCTAGAGGGTACAAGGTCATCGGGGTGCTTTATAAACACAAATGAATCACTCCCTCGTGCATAGACAAGGTGTACAGAAGTCTTAAATGATTTCTAAGTGCATAGAATGACTCCTATGGGTCGAGGATAACCCTAACTTCACCACTCTCACCTACAGACATTTGAGAGTGGTTGCTTGTGGACCTCTAAAAATGAAAAGACTGATTACCTGTGCGATATCAGCAGTATTTGGCAGGTTCCCTGTTGTCTCGGCTGACATCGAGACACTAGACCCTTGTTGTTGGTCAGCTGAAGTCTCTGAATCCACATGAATCTCTGGAACAGAGGAGGATGAGAGGTTCACGTTCTTCTTTACCCTGGCCTTTACAACAGTCTTGGTTTGGGAAGAAGATGGGTTTTTCTTCTTCTTTGGCTGTTGGCCAGTTGTTGCCTTAGACGTCGTGGTGTGCTGCCCAGAGGTCAAAGACACAGACTTGCCAGACACATCAGAGGTATTCACCTTCTCAGAGGAAGGGAGCAAGTACTTCACAACAGAAGGTTGATTATTGACAATGTTCAGCATGTGAGAATTAGCAGGCACATCTTCAGATCTAATCTCCTTGTAGATAGCTCCAGTAATACGATAAGGCTTCAGGGATGTGAGTGCAGAGTTGTGGTAGCTGTGACCCAATAGGCTTTCGAAGTGAAGAGAAAGGAAGCGAACATAGCAGATATTTTTCTCCCTGACCTGATTTGGTCCCTTAAGCTTTTCCACAAGGTTTGAGAAAAGTATGCTTCTAACATCAACGTTTGTGCCCCAGATCAGCCCAAAAGCAATGGAATAGTGATTAAAAGACATTTGGTCTTGAGAACCCTACATACCACCCAGTGACTTGACTATGTGAGTGAAGAGGACACGCCACATAGGGGAAAAGTATTTGATCTTCAGGGGAGACTTGGAAAGAACTTCAGCAGAAGTGAGAGTTGGGTTTACATCATGAATAGGTTTAAGTGTGGAAAGGGCGTCCTTTACAGCCTTTTTGTCTACAACCTTTAGGCATTCATCTCCATGTCTTAGCCCAACCACATTTGCAAAGTCTTTGAGAGAGAAGGCGAAGGGGTGTTCATTGCACGAGAGGCCAAAAGTGATGGTGTCGTCAATGACTTCAGCAGAATACCAGAATTCCCTAAGGTATTCTTGGTAGAAGACGTTTGGGGTCTTTGTGAGTGCTTCACTTACATCACAATTCTTCATAAAGTTCACCAGATCTGTGTAGGAATCGTTAAGAGCCTTGAGCCATCCAATCGAGTTGTTAGAAGCAAGGATGCTCTCATTGAGCTTGAAGGTGACGTTTGAAGCCTTGGGAACTGGGAACGCCATGGATTCAAGGTTGAAGAAAAACGAAAATGGTGGAAGGGTTTAGAGAGAAAAAGCTTAGAAAGAGAGACGAGATGTGAGAAATGAGAATAGTGGTAGGTGAGAAGAAACGCGAGACAATATTTATATTCAAAAATTTGAAACAGTTATTCAAACGCATTTAATGCGTAGTGGAAAAAAGACTGCACAAGTGGGTCCCTTGACCTTTCAAAACCATTTGTCTCCTCGTTATTCGGAAAAGAAATAATTAAATATGGGGATTGTTTTTTAGCATTTACTTGGAAAGTAACTACCTAGTTTCATGTGAAAAACATTTAATATTTCATCAGAAATTTAATAAACACATTAATTATCAAGCCACTGGCTTTGGGATATTAAGCATCCCTAGCTCAACAACTAGCCTGTTGAACGAAGGTTTAGCCAAAGGCTTTGTGAAAATGTCAGCTAGTTGCAGCTCACTGGGAACGAAATGCAGCTCAATATCTCCCTTCATTATGTGATCCCTAATAAAATGATACCTGATATCAATGTGTTTAGTTCGAGAGTGAAGAACAGGGTTGTTGGAGATGGCAATGACGTTGGTGTTGTCACAGAAGATTGGCACTTTGTCATATAGGATCTCATAGTCAGCCAACTGACTCTTCATCCAGAGCATCTGAGCACAACAACTGGCAGCAGCAACATATTCTGCTTCAGCTGATGACATGGCCACATAGTTTTGCTTCTTAGCACTCCATCCAACCAATTTTCCTCCTAGGATTTGACAGCTACCTGAGGTGCTTTTCCTGTCAATACAGCATCTAGCATAGTCTGAATCTGAATAGGCCTTGAGATCAAAGCCTGATTCCTTGGGATACCATAGACCTAGGGAGGTTGTTCCTTTGAGATACCTGAAAATTTTCTTAACAGCCACTAGATGGGATTCTTTTTGGTTAGCTTGGTACCTTGCACAGAGGCATGTGGAGAATTGGATATCAGGACGACTAGCTGTTAAATACATGAGTGACCCAATCATGCCTCTGTATAAAGTCTCATTAACAGAGACCCCTGACTCATCAGGACCCAAGTTGTTGGGTGGAAGCATGGGGCATTTCACTGATGCACAATCAGCTAAGTCATATTTTTTAAGTAAATCTTTAACATACTTTTCTTGACAAATTGAAATTCCCTTAGGACATTGTTTAATTTGAAAACCCAAAAAGTAAGTTAATTCACCCATCATACTCATCTCATATTTCTTGGTCATTAATTTAGCAAAGGTTTACTAAGATTAACATTAGTTGACCCAAAGATGATATCATCCACATAAATCTGCACAATGATGAAATCACTCTTGTCCTTGAAGGTAAAGAGTGTTTTAACAATAGAACCCCTGACAAATTTATTTTTAGTTAAAAAATTAGAAAGAGTTTCATACCATGCTCTTGGAGCTTGTTTCAGCCCATATATGGCTTTGTGTAGTCTGTACACATGATTAGGAAACTCGCTGTTCTCGAATCCTTCAGGCTGTGCAACATATACTTCCTCAGTCAGATCTCCATTGAGGAAGGCACTCTTAACATCCATTTGATACACAGTGAAGTTCATATATGTAGCATAGGCAATGAAGATTCTAATGGCTTCAAGTCTTTCCATAAGAGCAAACGATTCATCATAATCAATCCCTTCAGTCTGTGTATACCCCTGTGCCACCAGCCTGGCCTCTTTTCTGATGATGTTTCCAATTTCATCCATCTTATTTCAATAAATCCATCTAGTGCCTGTGATGTTCTTACCAGGTGGAGCTGGCACTAGAGTCCATACCTTGTTCCTTTTGAACTGATTAATTTCTTCATGCATAGCAGCTACCCACCCATCTTCCATCAAAGCCTCAGCTACTCTCTTAGGTTCTATTTGAGAGAGAAATTCAGCAAAGAGACATTCGTTGGCTGAGGCTGACTCTGAGTCATGAATTCACTGTCTAGTAGTAACCCCTGCATTAGGTTCCCCAATAATGTTGACAAGGAGGACTTTCTTCAAAGATGACCTCAGTATCTGTGTTAAATTCAGCTATATCAAGGGGTACAGATTCATTGTCAGCAGGAGAGTCTTCAGGGATTTGAAGAATTGGTGATACATCTTCAGCAGTTGAGGAAAAAGGACTACAAGAAGGTTGTGGTTCTTCTTCATCAAGTTCCTAAGAAGAAGGAACTTCAAAATTGTGTGTTGACAGAGGGTCAAAAGCAGGAACATAAGGAGTTAGAGTGTTGGAGTGATGATGGTGATGACAGGGAGGTCTTGGTTCTGAGAATTCATCACTTGGGAAGGACACGTTTTCATTAAAATCAATTTCATCATCCTATGTTCCTTTTCTTTGTATGACATCATCGTCTTCATTGAATCTGGCATGAAAGGTTTCTTCTACTTCTTGTCTTCTAGTATTGAATACTCTGAAGGCCTTGGCAGTGGGAGAGTATCCTAAGAAGAAACCGTCATCAGCTTTTTCATCAAATTTTCCAAGTTTATCCCTGTAGTTATAAATGAACACAGGGCATCCAAAAACATGGAAATAGCTGACGTCTGGAGCTCTATTTCTGAAAACTTCATAGGAAGTTTTGCCATGTCTCTTGATAATGATTGACCTATTTTGGGTGTAGCAAGCAGTGTGAACAGCTTCTCCCCAAAATTGCTTAGGTAAAGCTACACCATTTAACATAATTCTGGCTGCTTCAATCAGAGTCTTGTTTCTTTTTTCAGCCACACCATTTTGCTCAGGGGTGCCAGCTGAAGAGAGGTTTTGTGATATTCCATTTTCATCACAAAAGACTTCAAGTTGTTGATTCTTGAATTCGGTACCATTATCACTTCTTAGAGCTTTGAATCTAACATCATTCATATTTTCAACCTGTCTGATGAAGGACATGATGGTATCAGCGGCATCACTTTTCCTTCTGAGGAAAAAAACCCATGTATACCTTGAAAACTCATCAACTATTACCAAGGTGTATTTGTTGTGATTAATGGTCTGAGGTTTGACAGGTCCAAACAAATCCATGTGAAGGAGATGTAAGCACTTGTCGATAGAGAATGATTGTCTGGTCTTAAAAGAAGACCTGTGATGCTTTCCCTTGACACAAGTTGAACAAGTCTTGTCTTTAAAAAACATTACTGAAGGTAGACCAGCAACCAGGTTTTGTGTGGCTATCTTGTTGATGTTCTTAAAGTTGAGATGAGACAGTCTTTTGTGCCACATCCAATTGACACTTTCAGAGGCTTTGGCTAGAAAACAGTTGGAGTTGTCATCAGAGAAAGTATCCATGTTGATGACATAAACATCTCTCCTTCTTGGTGCAATAAGCACCACATCATTGTTCTTGTTGAATATGGTTCCCTGAGTCTTAGTAAACAAAACCTTGTAGTTAGCATCACACAATTGGTTGATGCTAATAAGATTGTGCTTAAGACCATTCACATATGCAACCCTTGTAAAAGTTATCCTATTGCAGTTCACTGAGCCGTATCCCTCTGTGTCGCCTGAAGAATTATCCCCAAACACCACTTTAGGACATGTCTCCTTTGGTATCTGTGCAGGTATTGTCGAATCCCTGTCATGTGTCTAGAACAACCACTGTCTATATACCATACTGATTCCTTAAGATGTTTCTGCACAGATACATAGAAACAAGTTAGTTCCTATGGTGAACCCACTTTCCAGTGGGTTCCCTGAATTGCTGATTAGCAACTCTTGAGTTCCTGTAGAACTTTTGACGATGGGAAGGACAGTTAGCTGTCTCATGGGTGAACCTTCCACAGATATCACATCCTGGAAAGTCACTACACTCATCTGAGTGATGGTCTATAAATCCACAAAATTTACAAGGATGATAAGGTCTGTAGTTACCTATTTGTCTCCTAGAAGCATGTTGTCTCTCCCTAGAAGGTGTCTGAGCTCTCTTAACAGCCATTTGTCTATCATGATCTATGGTCATGTGATGAGAGTTTTTACAAATATTGTAGTAAGGTTTGACTATCCTTTCACCTTTGGGTTCACCTAGAATAAACTTAGGTTCATGGGAAGTGGAGCATTCAGCGGAAGGCTTAATATGTTGTTTCAAGAGTTCTACTTCTTTCATTAATGACAACAGGCGTTCTTCAGTTGAGGAATCAACTTTCTCAGCAGATTTAGTTGAGACAGGCTTAAAGGCAACTTGCTTAACTGATTGTTTAGCAGGAACAGCGAATACCTTAGCTGGGGGTTTCTCAACTTCTGCTTTGGGCTCAGCCTTAGCTCCTCTAGAAGAGCTGTTGGGTTCAACTCCTGAGAGTTTTGGTAAGGGTGGTAAATCAACCACATCTTCAGAGATAAGGACATCAGTCAAGAGGGGATCTGACATATGAATTATCTCTATAGATTTGAAAACAATCTCTTTGGGTTTGGTGATGATTTTTAACTTATTTTTCTTGGCAAAGATATCCTTTTTAATATCAGCAGGTAGTTCATCATTAAGCAATTCATCTATAGTGAACCTACCGCACAGCCATTTTTATATAACCTTATTAAATTCAGATACTTGATCATTTAAGGCACTATTTTTTAAGGTTAACCTATTAACTTCGTTTTGAAGAGATATCTTTTCAGAATTAACCTGTTTGAGAGTTTCACATTCAGCCTTAGCAGTTAACAGTTCATGTTTAACAGAGTGAAACTTATCTAGCAAGTTCTTTCTTTGTTCCTCAACAAAGTGTAAATCAACAATGGTGTAATCAAGGACATGTTTGCGTTCATCACTTTCAGACATAGATAGAAGCCTGTGTACCTTTTTCATAGTGATGTCAACCCATTGTCCTGATCTTGCATCTCCTTTCCCAACAGCTGGTTCATCCTCAGCTATTTCTATAAAAGCCCTGACTCTAGTAGTATCTTCCTCATCTGAGGTCAGCAGCTCATCATTCCAATCATATGCTTCAGCTACCAACCCTTTCTCTGTCTTTTTATCACCCCCTTTCTTCTTAGACAGAGCTTCAAGCTTCAAATTCATCTGTTCTAACTAAGCTTTAAGTGCCTTATACTTGTTTTTGTAATCCTTCTTCTCATTGTCTGAGGAGTTGAATTAGTGAGATGAGTTGTTATGTTGTGATTTGAACTTGTAAGGTTTGGTGGAAGATGATGGATAAGAAGGTGAGGATGTCTTTGTAGAAGGACAGTCTTTTTGTAAGTGTCCAAGTTTTCCACAGGCAAAGCAAGTTTCTTTTGATTTTTCGGTTTGTTTGCTAGCTGATCCTACTCTCCCCGATCTTTTGTAGAATCTCCTTTGATTGGCTAGCAAGGCTCTTTCATGCAATTCAGCATTAAGGTCTGTGAAGAACTCTTGGCTGCTGCGTGTGTCTTCTTCAACATCAGAGTCGATGTCATGAGGGTGTGGGGTAGAAATCAAAGCTTTGGATGTTGCTCCCTGAACTACAAATCTTTCAGTCTCTGATTTGTATATGGTATAAATCAGCCCTACTTCATAATTGTACTTTCCATATAGCTGAGCTATGGTGTCATTCTTGATTGAGTTATTGGCTCTCTCAGTCTGATTCATACTCAGCCATTTTCTTGGAAGGCTGTTGACAAATGTGGCATTAACTTCAGCTTGACCAATGGTGACGTCATTCATAGCAAGGTCATTGAGAAGAATCTTCGGCCTTGTATATGTTTGTTGAACCTTTTCACCTTCAAGTGCCTTGAAAGCAATGAACTGAAGTCTGAGTGCCTGAATCTTGGTTTCTCTGGTTTCAGAGGGTCCTTCATGATCAAGGATAAGGTCTGTCCACATTTTTTTGGCCGTAGGACACCGAATTACAGACTTCATGATGTGTTTGGGAAGACAGGATATAATGATGCTCTTGAGACGTTTGTCTTGGTTTGCCAATTTCCTATCAGCTGGAGTCCACTGCTTGAGAGGTTTGGGAAGAGGATTCTCATCAGTAGAGGTGAGCACCATGGGAACATAAGGTCCATTGTCTAGAATTTCTAGAAGAAATGGTTCAAGTCTGTCGAGATACACGAGGAATTGGCTCTTCCAACTTGCAAAATCTTCTTCATCAAAGACTGGTACATTGGTGACATGATATCCGCCTCTTGAGTCAAGAAGTTGAGGTAAATCATCTTCATTTGGAGGTGGAGGAGTGAGTCTTGGTGATGTTGGTGGTGCATTGTTGTTGTTCCCAAAAGACGGTGGTGTATTGCTTGTTTCAGGCATGGTGGATCTTGATAATAAAACTTGGAACGATGTTTATGAAGGTTTTAATATCAAACACCGCTCTGATACCAATTGAAAGTCCATAAACTATGCTAGAAACAATAAACTTAACTAATCAACACACTTAATTACTTTTCAAACGTAATACTTATTATTGTATAGTAAAGAATTACAAGTGTTATGGATAACACCGTTTGATGACAATGTGTTGTGCACTTTGAACAAACTAAAACCTAACTTATGAACACAATCGCGGTTGTTTGGTTCTATAAGTTCTATGAGTTAATGTGTGAATTCTATCAAAGTGTTGAACATTGACGCTAGGCTACATAACCTATTTATAGTGGTACGAGGATGACTCCAAGTACTGGTTGATGGTGACTACACTAGACAGACACTTGTCAGACCTCTGTCACAAGATGCTCTTCTATTCTTGGTAGTCTGCCACAATGCTTTAGGGAAACAGAGCTGACACAGTTTCTCTTTTCTTTATAGTCTCGTACACACTAAGGTATGTCCAAAGTGTGTTGAGTGTTAATAGGGTATTTCCACCCCTGTTAACCCTCACCCCCTCAGAGTCCCTGATACATCTTGGATGTTATCCATCATAGGCAATGAGTATGTATTCAAGTAATCTTTGACTTCCTTGACAATGTCTCTGACATATACTCCTCTGAGGTTGCTCACAAAGACTTAGATCTTTGTGAGTCTTGCAATACTTGCCTGCCTCCTAGGCACAGGCAAGTTAATATCTAACAGCTTGATTTGTGTTTAAATCTATGATACATGGAATCTACTAAACTTAGATTCCCAACAATAAGATTCTTTGTGTGGTTGGAACATGAAGCATGGGCTTTTAGATGTGAGAGGGATGAAAAAACATCATAGGAAAAAGACCTTTAATTATCTAGTTACTCATTCTGTTACAAAATCAAATGAGATTCTAAATACTAATAGTTATGCTGGTTCTTGTTGGTATTCTGGTCCTCTGTCACTTATTGATGCCACTGTACTGTTTATACTGAAAATGAGGGTGTGACCATTGGTCCTACTAATGATGGAAGTGATAAGGATGGGAGTGAAGATGTTATGAAGGAAGCTTCATCATATTATGCGAATATACTTCTCTCACAAAGACAAATATTAAGAAAATTGATGTTAATGTTCTTAATGATGTTGACTTTGACATATGGTTGTCGTTGGCTTCGGTTCAATAGGTAGATGATAAAATGAAAAATTCACTTTATGATTACTTTATTGGTAAAAGACTTGCTTTCCGTGTTGTGAAATGGTTTGTTCGCAGTAATTTGAAAAATATAGATTAGAGAAAGTAGTATTGGTGAAAGGTTTTTTCTTCTTTAAGTTGTCATATATCGAAGGTATTAATTCGATGCTTAGAGATGGACCACAGATGATTCATGGACCCTATATTTCTTTTAGTTATATCCTTCTGTGAGTCTTGTTAAACAAGAATTGTCTTGTGTCCTGATTGGGTGACATGTATGATGTCCTGGTAGTTGCCATCACATCGAATGGATTAAGCGTAAGTCTATAAAATTGGTAACCAAATGATGCTTGACTCGTATATTAATTCCATGTTTTTGAAATCATGGGGTAGGTGCGGTTACGTACGAATTTTGATTGAAATTAATGTTTGTAATGGCTTTAGTGATAACTTGGTTATGGTTGTTCTAAATCTTGATGGATCCGAATATATGAAAGAAACCATTCATGCTGATCATGAATGGAAACCGTCTCGTTTTAGTAAGGGTGCTTATTATTTGGTCACTTTATTGAAGATTGTCTTAAAGTTCCTAAACAAGTGGTGAATAAGGCTGATAAATGTATGGGTGGATCGACTGGGGATGAGGATAAAGGTTTTATTAAAGTGAAAAGGAAGAAATCAGCCGGCAATATTAGAGGTACCAATAACTTCAAACTGGTTTCAGTGAAACCAAAAATTACTTTCGCCAAAGTAAATAACCCATTGGTATCGAGAGTCATAAGACTACTCCGTCAATCGATATGAAGAACATCCCGACAACATATAACTCGTTAAAGACGACAAGTAAGATGACTTTTCGACATCATGTAACCATATTGTTTTCCTTAGTAACTCGTTTGATGTTTTAATGATGATAACTTGGTTACAATTGAAGTTGAATCGGTTAGTAAGGCTTCTACAACTTGTATGATTGTTGAATAGAAAATTTCTACCCTCATATAGTTGATATGATTAGTATGAGTGAAAAACATTCATTTGAGGAAAAATGTGTTCTTGTGAGTGATGATGAAAAACCTTTAGAAAAGACCGATTATTCTAGTAATCATGATAGTGACGACGAAGTTGTACCTGTTGATAATCAAATGATGAAACTTCTTGCAGCTAAAACATAGAGGGTTGGATATGGTACTTTTAGTTCGCTGGAACAATGGAGTGATACTTATGGTAATGTTGGTCTTGAGTATGACTCATACGATAATGATATGTATGAAGGTCAGACTGACCATATTCAGTCTATTACCGATAACTAGGATATCAAAATTCGCAGGCGTTTGAAAAAATAAGTTACTTAATGTTTATTGAGTCGATCGTTATCTAGTTTGTATACGTAACTTCCTTTAAGAAGGTATATTGCCTATCTAATGGCATAAGATGTGGTATTTACACACATTTATTATAAATGAATTATTTTTTGGAGTATTAAACTTACCGAAAAAATCTATACCTAAAAAAGAAGAAAAAAATTCATTGCCAAAATCTCTTTCTGTTTTGGTAAAAGTTATTTTGTAAACTTGTTTTTTTTAAGAAATCAAGGGACTCATCTTCACCCTCTATTCACCTTTCATCTAATGGTTATGACTAATCTAAGATTTAATCAAGAAAACCTTATTATATGTTTCTTTTGTGAACGGCAAAAAAAATAAACTTTTTTTTTCGAGCGGAATTTTTTTTTCCGGACGGAGTTTTTTTTTTTCGAGCAGATTTTTTTTCGAGCGGCAAAAAAAATTAAATAAAATACACATTTACCACCGAAATATTATCTGATCATAATTATTATATTGACCCTTATATCTAGATATACTTTATATATATCCAGATATACTTTATATATATCTAGATATACTTTATATATATCTAGATATACTTTGTATATATCTAGATATACTTTATATATATATCTGATCATAATTACTAAATTGACCTTATATCTGGATATAAAGTGAAATTAAAAAAGTTAAAAAGGTATATCTAGATATATACTTTATATATATCCAGATATACTTTATATATATTTAGATATACTTTTTATATATTCAAATATACTTTGTATATATCTAGATATACTTTATATATATCTGATCATAATTATTAAATTGACCTTATATCTGGATATAAAGTGATATTAAAAAGGTAAAAAAGGTATATCTAGATATACTTTATATATATCCAGATATACTTTATATATATCTATATATACTTTTTGTATATTCAGATATACTTTGTATATATATCTAGATATACTTCATATATATCCGATCATAATTATTAAATTGACCCTTATATCTGGATATAAATTGACATTAAAAAAGTTAAAAAGGTATATCTAAATATACTTTATATATATCCAGATATACTTTATATATATATATATTTGTATATAAATAAGAAAATATAATATTTGCAGTTTAGTCCCTCCGTTTCTTTTTCTTGAATAGTTTTAGTTATTTGCAACTTAGTCTTTCTGTTTTTTTTTTCTAAGATCTGGTCTCAACTAATGGATGACTAGAATTAGTCACTTGATTTTCATGAAAATACTAGTTTGTATAATAAACCAACTCTTCTGTTTTTCGTTTTTGATTTTCTTCTGGTCTTAACTTTTACGCTTCTGGTCTTAACTTTTACAATATGTAATAAACGATTAATTTGTACTTCCCTCCAAATATTGATCGATCTATCTATGAACTAATTATAACTGGAATACCGAAGGCAATGAATATAACTGAGTAGAGAAAATATCAAACTCTTAAAAAGTGTCGGGATTTGAATATACGATAAAAGCTGAAAGAAGACACATCAAAAGGTAATATTGACAAACACATACAACAAAAGCAGAAAGAAAGTATGCATAGCAAAAGAAAATAATGACAAACATATAAAACAAAAGTAGAAAGAAAATATGCATGAGACATAAGTCTGTTAGTGAGTGTGTCGTTATTTGTTAGTATTATTTGTTAGCAATATAATAGTTTGAAATGTTATCGTTATAGTAGTATTATACGGGTGACAAAAAAAAATGTTCAATCATTAGAAGCTAAAAGTACCGTATGCATGATCTTCTTCCAGTATTTTGGTACTGTTAATTTTACATTACTTTGTTTTCGTACTTTCGTTTTTTTACCCGTGATACGCGTTATATATAAAAAAAAGTACATTAAACTGTATACCTTAACTACGGGAATCGTACGGAATGAGATATTAACAAGTCTAACTTTGTGTTGTTTTGTACTACGTAATAGTTCAAGGGAAAATGGAGCTTTTTGGTTGAGTGTTAGTTTTTGTTGTTCTATTTTCTTTAAATAGAAAAGGAAAAAACTAAGAACATCTTCCTCTTCACCTTGGCCGTTCTTCTGGTCTTCTCCCACCATATGTTACGTACATCGCTCATAATTTAACTTTATCCATAATACACAAGATCCCCATTCAGGAGCACGCTTCTATACGAACTCACGATAATGACGATATCCAACTACTACCATTGATGGCGGACTAAAAGTCTGAACAATTTTTACGGAGTATACGTTTTATTTTTGCTACAAAGTTTCTGTTTGTTGTTTATTATAACAAGTTCTGGTTTTTTATGACTATGCATGGGATCAAGATATGTTAATGTATTATATTGTTGGGAGTGATAATCTTATGAAGGATGAGCAGGTCTATCTTATGACAAGCCGCTGAATAAAAACGTTAGACTCGGAATAAAGAGATAAATATCAATGAATTTATGTATCAACTTATCACATCCATGTTGCTACATATACGAGTTATGTCTTGGTTGATTAACATTGTGGAGAGTATGTTATTGGTTTTGAATCATTTTTCTAACGGAAAATTTTCATTAAAAAACCCGAAAAAAGATAATATACAAGATATATTGTACAAGCTAATTTTGGGTTATGAATCCGATCAATATAATCCAATTAGGACATGATTCGTTTCTCATATGAAAAATCTACAAACGTGCAGTGTGATAGGATTCTAATTTCATCACCGAAGATGTCTTTCTGTAAAAGTTTAGGGATCAAAGCAAGTCCTATTCTGACATGTAGGATCCATGTTGTAGCACCACATTAAGATTAGTCCGATCCTTGTCTTTGGATCATATCTACCTAACCAGTCCATGGAGTGTTGAGATGCACACAACGTACGGATGAGCACGGCTGACCCAAAACCAATCCGGACCAGACCGAATCGAACAAATTCGGTCCGGTCCTCGGTCCGAAGTTTTGAGCGAATTCGGTCCTCGGTCCGGTCGATCCGGTCTGGTCCTACCAAAATCTTGACGATTATGTCTAATAGGACCGGACCGGATCGAGGACCGACCTGGACCCAAACCGTACTATTTCGATCCGATCTCGGTCCAATGTTTCGAATCATTTCGATCATTGGTCCAATCTAATCTTAACCGGTCCGATTCAGTCCCGGACCGATGCTCAGCACTAGTCACAACGTACGTTGCTTTATAAACATGGTTTTAAATCTGGATATACAACCATCTCATATTCATTTTTACATGACTGTATTACTAAATATATGTCCAATTTTATGACTAGTTTAACTTGCCAACATCTTGTTGGTTTTAGCACATGAATCTACTACTTTTTCACAAGCTAATAGATTATTAATTGTCACACTGTTATAAGAGTGGGAACGGTGGCTATTGACGTGGCTGATATGCTTTTGACGTTAGACCTGCGTTGACGCATCGCTTTCCGGCTTACACCAAGAGACCTCGTGTCAAAATTAATAGCCGGTTGTTATATTTTTTTGATTTTTTTTAAATTCAACAAATATAGTCGTTGGAGTCCATTTTAAGGCTTTTAAAAAAATCAAGTATAGCCGTTTTTATTTAAAAACTAGCCGTTAGGAATTTTTTTTCAACTTTTTTCAAAATAAAAACCCCACATCACTTTATAAATTAAATTTTTTTCACCCAAATTTTTATACTTATTTCTTACACTTTCTATCTCATTGTAATGTTTTTTATGTAATATTTTATTTTAATTTAATGAAGTTTTTATTTAAGTTCTTTTGTGTTAAAAAAAATTATTTTATTGGCACCACTTTTTCTCGTGCCAACGGCTACCCCAAAAATATGGTGTTAAAGAGTTGCTGGTGTCAAAACTATAAAATCTTATGTGACAACTTTGACAATACTTTCTGGTGACAACCGCTAAGCATACAACTCTATATTTTTTTAGTTATATCATTTGACATAAGTTTCACAACAACCTACTCAATCTCGCTGAATTGAGGCACGAAAAGGTGACATTGAAAACTGTAAAGAACATGAATAACATATAGAGACATCAGATCTTATCACCCAACCATCCACTCTTTGGTGATTTATTATAACAAGATTTAAGTACAAACAAAAAACCAATAATAGATTAGTCCCCAAATTGATGCTAATCAAAACAATACAAGAGAAATAAATGAAATCGTCCCAACTAGGTTGATCCGATTTCCCTCACTACATGAACACTCACACTCATTCTAATCTATGACAAGATGTGATAGATGAAGATCCTCCCATGGTGAAAGCCTCAGACGGCTGGAACAAGAGAGAGCAACCACACACTTTTAGTGTGTGTGATATAGTGATAAAGAGAGAACCCTAGCAGTTGCTATGGTTATACAACTTCCAAGCCACATGGGCTTTATGGGCTTCAACGGTTAACCCACAATCAAGCCTACCAAGAGAATAGACAAAGGGCAACATCAGTCCCTGCATAAACAAAACAAACAAAAAAGGCACAAGAAATAACTTAATAAGTTTGACAAGTCAACATCCTCCCTCAAACTTATCAAGTTTGCAAAGTTATCTTTTGATCAACTAATCCCAACTGTTTACACAGTTTATAGTGTTGATGAGAACCATGACCTTTGGTAAACAAGTCTGCAGTTTGATCAGCAGAAGCTACTTTGATAGTTTTAATAATGCCACACTGCACCTTTTTCCTTATAAGGTGAACATCAACTTCAAAATGCTTAGTCCTTTCATGAAAGACAGGATTGGCTGCAATCTGAATGGCAGAGGAGCTGTCACTATACATGTTCACATGAAACACTCTTGGAATGTTTTAGATCATTGAGCAAGTTGGAAATCCAAATGATCTCACAAGTAGCACTATCCATGCATCTATACTCTGCTTCAGCAGAGGATCTAGAAACAGTTGGTTGTTTTTTACTTTTCCAAGAAACAAGAGTGTTACCCAAAAACACACAATAACCAGACACAAAATTTCTGGTCTTCAAACCTTAGCCCAATCTGAGTCAGTATAGCAAGACAAATTAAGCCTATTATCCTTATAAATTTGGATCCCAGTACCAGGGGCACATTTCAGATATCTGATGACCCTTAAAGCAATCTTAAGATGAGATTGTAATGGGGCATGCATATGCTGACTCAAACATTGAACAACATAGGAGATATCTGGCCTAGTGTGGGTCAAATAGATGAGCTTGCCAATAATTTTTTGATAGTTAAACACATTAATAAGAACTTATCATAGTCACTTTCATCCACAGCTAGGACACAATTCTCAAGTAGGGGTGTGGTAACAGGTTTAGCAGCTAACAGCCCAAACTCATGAATTAAATCAAGACAATACTTCTTTTGAGTCATACACACACCAGAACTATTGTGTAGGACCTCAATGCCAAGGAAATACTTCATAAGACCAAGGTCTTTAATCATAAACTTGTTTTTGAGATAGCTCTTAAATTCTCAATTTTAGACATATCATTTCCAGTGACCACCAGATCATCAACAGACACAATAATGACAATGAAAATGTTGCCAGTATGTTTAATGTAAAGGGAGTAGTCAAATTTGCTCTTAAACTTATTTTTGAGATAGCTCTTAAACTTCTCAATTTCAGACATATCATTGCCAGTGACCACCAGATCATCAACATACACAAAAATGACAATGAAAATGTTGCCAGTATGTTTAATGTAAAGGGAGTAGTCAAATTTGATTTGAACAAACCCATGCTCGGCCAAAGCAGTGGTAAGTTTAGCATTCCACTACCTTGGGGCTTGCTTAAGTCCATAAAGGGACTTGTTCAATTTGCAGACCTTGGATGGATTGGAGTTATCAAATCCAGGAGTAAAGTCATATAGACATCCTCCTCCAAGTCACCATAAAGAAAAGCATTATTGACATCCATTGACATAGGGGCCAGTTATTAGAAATAGCAAAACACATAATACATCTAACAGTAACCATCTTAACCACAAGACTAAAGGTTTCATCAAAGTCAATTCCTTCTTTCTGCCCATATCCTTTTGCCACAACCCTAGCCTTATACTTATCAATTAGCCCAGAAGCCCCATACTTGATTTTGTGCAACCATTTGCAACCAAGGGCTTTTCTACCCAAAGGCAGGTCAGTAATGGTCTAAGTGTTGTTCCTAATGAGAGCCTCAATTTCATTATTCATGGCCTCAATCCAGTTAGGTTCATTCTTAGCATCATTAAAAGAACTAGGTTCAACAGATTTGTTAAGGGTGGTAGCAAAACACAAATTCATAGAATTAAGTCTGGAGTAGTTGACATGTTTTTCAATACCATATCTAAGTTTGCTATCAACAACATAGTCATTCAATTTAGCAGGCAACTTAGTACTTCTACCAGACTTTCTTATAGGGACAGACACCTCATCAGTCATAGGATCATCAATATTAAGAACTGGTTTAAAAAAACTAGGCAAAGTATTTAAAATATTGCCCTCAGATAGATTGTTATCATCTATTTGGGTTGCAGAATCCACTTCAAGTGATTGCTGAGTGTTAGACTTGTCACTTGGAGGATTTCTACCATCCTCAGTAGATGTTGCTCTCTCCTCATCATTGGGTCTTGAAGGAGTAGGATTATCAAAGAAACAAAGGTGTTCAGCGTCACTTGTATCAACATCAGCCAAAACATCATTCATATTGTTTTTCATTTTAAAAGTAAACACAGTTTCATAAAATCTCACATCCCTAGAAAATAGGACACCCAAGTGTCCAGACTTAAGAGCTTGTAAGCCTTTTTTTTTCTAGAAGAGTATCCAATTAAGACACATTTTTCAGACCTAGTGGTGAGCTTATCATTGTTGTTTAAATTAGTAGAAAAACGAAGACACCCAAAACACCTAATGTGAGAGAGATTTGATTTTTTTGTTATAAACCAGTTCATATGGTGATTTTCCTTTGAGCACATATGAGGGAAGCCTGTTGATTAAGTAAACAGCAGTTAGGATGCAATCAGACCAAAACACAAGTGGAATCCCCCCCCCCTGAAACATAAGGCTCCTTGCAACATTTAGCAAGTGCCTATGTATCCTTTCAGAAATGCCATTTTGCTGAGGGGTGTAGGTGCAAGAAGTTTGATGGACAATTCAAAGGTCAGTGAACAAAGAAGTCATTTTCTTGTTGGTAAATTCAGTTCCGTTGTCAGATCTGACAACTTTGATACACATATTAAATTGAGGTTTGATCATTTTAATGTAGTTAACAAAGGTGTCAAAAACTTCATCTTTACTTTTTAACTGATAAGTCCACACGGCCCTAGAATAGTCATCAACAATGGTCAAGAAATACTTGTATCCCTCTCTGCTAGAGACCCTATAGGGAGCCCAGAAGTCAAGGTGAGCAAGTTCACCCAGATGGGTGGACTTATGATCACTCAATGGAAAAGGTTCTCTTGTCTGTTTGGCCTTATGGCAAACATCACAAACAGAGATACAAGTGTTTTGGTAAGGTTGAGGTCTGTTTTGAGGGCAGATAAAACTTGGTCAGAAGAATTACCAAGTCTACAATGCCACAAGTTTTTTGACACATTAAAAGACATGATCATGTTAGACTTACCTACACACTTGTTGGTTTTATCTAGGTCAAACAAGTAGAGGCCCCCAGACTCACTACCAGTCCCTAGAGTGGTCCCCTTGGTCAAATCTTGAATATAGCATTTATCCTCATCAAAACCAACAAACAATTTACTATCTTTTATCAATTTATTAACAGATAACAAACTGACACAGTAACCAGGGACAACAAGAACATCATATAAAATAACATTGTTGGACAGTCTCAAGTGACCCACATGACTTATGGTGGCAAGAGTCCCATTAGGATGCCCCACAGTGAGATTGAGATTGCCAACATCAACAACATTGAACATACCCACAGTGGAAACTTTCAAGTGTTGGTTACACCAGAGTCTATAATCCACTCAAGAGTGATAGTACAAACCAACCCTTTCAAGTTTCCACAGAAGTATTTAGAGAAATTAATATTGAACAAGACATTGAAATTATAGAAGGAGCATCTACCTGCCATGTTGGCATGAATGTTCCCAAGAGAAGAGTCATTGATCAAATGTAGAAATTTCTTTATTTGATTAGAAGTGAAAGAAGTGGGGACATCACAAGAAGTATGTTTCTCAATCATCTAAGCATCATTCAACTTAGTATCACAATTAGCATTGAAATTAGTTTTAGACATATAAGATTTAGCATCAGAGGGCCTTTTGTAACCAGGGGGTACCTAATGATCTCATAACATCTATCCACAGTGTGACCAATCATCCCACATTTGGTACAGTTAAGATTAGGATTGGGACCCCTGTTAGGATAAGATTGATTGCCACCTTTGGAATTGTTCTTGTTAAAGTTAGAAAACTTTCCTTTCTTTTCTTGACTAAAAGTTTTGGCAGCAAAGGAGGTGGCATTAAGCTTGGGATCAGTCACACCAGAGGGTTCAGGGATACCTCTATGTGACTCCTCCCTAGAAACCATCACATAAGAATCCTTCACATTATGGAGAGGGTCTCTAGTGAGAAGGGCAGTTCTAACAGGTTGATAACAATCATCAAGACCCATTAGAAACTGCATGAGCTTCATAAGCTGTTGATGTAAGATAGATTCAGTGCTAGCAGGGCAAGAGGGTACAGGGATACCTCTATGTGACTCCTCCCTAGAAACCATCATATAAGCATCCTTCACATCAGGGTGAGGGTCACTAGTGAGAAGAACAGTTCTAACAGGTTGATAACAATCATCAAGACCCATTAGAAACTACATGAGCTTCATAAGTTGCTGATGTAAGATAGATTCAGTGCTATCAGGGCAAGAGCATTTAATGGGGCAAACACATTTAGGCGATTTAGTCAAAGCATCAAACTCTCTCCGAGTTAAGCCTGTGATAGTATTCAACAACAGATGTGCCTCCTTGCTTCACAAAGTTAATCTTTTGGAGAAGATTACAAACAACAGACCCATCTACCTTATCATAAGTTTCAGATAATTCATTCCAAACAGTAGAAGCATTTTCAGAGTAAACCAACGCCATATAAACATCTTGAGACACAGAGTTCATAAGCCAAGTCAAAACCATAGCATTACATCTATCCCATTGAGCAGACAACACACTACTATGAGCATAAGTATTCTTTAAACAAGTACCATTAATAAAGCCAATTTTATTTCAAGCTTGAAGAGCAAGTTTTATGGCATTGTTCCACAATCTATAATTAGCAGCACCAAGCAGTTTAAAAGGAATTAAAGCAGAAGTACTACTATCACTGTTTTGAACATGTAAAGGATCACCAGCATCAAGACTACTAATCAAAATAGGTTCAGTCACACCACCACCCCATGTGTTAACAGGGGGGGTCAGTAACAACACCAGCACTCATGATAAAGAGAAAGAGAGCAAACCAGGCAAGGAACAAAAAATAGATAATGCACAGCCAAAAAAGGTATAAACCAACCAAGTAACAACCCAAGAAGCAAATAACCACAAGTAAGACAAGCAAAATCACTCAGAAAGCTGAGTTACCAGAAATGCCAGTTGTGGACTGGGATTGGCCAGAGCAGGTATCCACACCAGTCAAGGCTGGAGGGTCAAGGTGTTAACCAATCCGTTTTCACCCACAGAACAAGCAACAGTAACCCAAGAAGTAGCCAAGAGATAAGGGAGTGTAAAGGAAGAACAAGAAGAACTTACAGCGCTATACAACATCGAGCAAAAAGGACCCAATATATAGATTCACTTAGTCTAGAGGATGGGTGAGTCACCAACAAGAACCCCCAAGAAAAATAAATTAGGGTTTTAAAACCTTAATTTTGATTAAGCTTGAGAACCACAAATCAGGCAACGACACCACCAGATTGACCAACGACAGCAACTATAACAACTTCCAGAACCCCAAAGAATAAGGATCCCCGAAAATAATATTAGGGTTTCACGAAACCCTAACTCTATTTAGCAAAGGAACTAACGGCACCACCAGAAAGATCAACGGCAACACACAGGGAAGCCTCCAAAGACCAAAGAATCAAGAATCCCCAAAAAATAAATTAGGGTTTCAAGAAACCCAAATTAATTTTTTTGAGAAATCAACAAATAACTACGAGATAGTAAGATTGGTGATAAGATCTAAGTTCTTTTAGTCTCAGATACCATGTAAAGAACATGAATAACAGATAGAGACACCAAATCTTATCACCCAACCATCCACCCCTTGGTGATTTATTATAACAAGATTCAAATACAAACAGAAAACAATAAAAGATTAGTCCCCAAATGGATGTTAATCAAACAATACAAGAGAAATAAATGAAATCGTCCCAACTAGGTTGATCCGATTTCCCTCACTACATGAACACTCACACTCAATCTAATCTAAGACAAGATGTGATAGATGAAGATCCTCCAATGGTGAAAGCCTCAGACGGCTGGAACAAGAGAGAGCAACCACACACTTTTAGTGTGTGTGATATGAGTGATAATGAGAGAACCCTAGCAGCTGTTAGGGTTATACAACTTCTAAGCCACATGGGCTTTACGGGCTTCAACGGTTTACCCACAATCAAGCCCACCAAGAGAATACACAAAGGGCAACATCAGTCCCTGCATAAACAAAACAAACAAAAAAGACACAAGACATAACTTAATAAGTTTGACAAGTCAACAAAAACAAATCCTTTCCCTACCTTCACGCTAACTCGAAATAAGTTGACATAAGTTTTAATGTACCTATTTTGCTACATTAATATTTAGTTTCGAAAGACTCAACTTTAGTTTTTTCAACTTAATAAGATAGAATATCTTTTTAACTAAGCGGAGAAATACATTTGATGTTTGGACTCTTTTAAGCATATTTGACACATGTGTACCTGATATGAGCTAAATTACTCATATCATTTGTATCTATAAATAATGAATAAATGCATAAAATGAATCAATATTGCCTTGTATTTGCTTGTTTGTTGTTTAATGTGTGTAGGTACCGAAGTTCGTGAAAACCGGCAAAATCGGCACGAGTTTGAAGAAAAGATCAAGGAAGCCAAATTCAAGTTCGATTTTAGCGGATTTAATCTTTTATGAAGATTATATGGGCTTGAGGGTCCCACATTTGGACTAATGGGCTAAAAAGCCCATTAGTAAAACAAGTTATTCATACTTTTCATCAAAAGCCCTAAACATAGCCCATTAACTCTAAATATGATACGATTTTAATAAATATGGGCTTCAAGCCCATATCATGGCAGCAATTCATGGGACGATCACTTGGGCATTGTATAACCCATTAGGGTTATGAAAATATTGAACGATTAGAAAAGTTATAAAGTAAAAATAGGTATTCACTTGGTCAACACAAAACGTTATTAACCACACATTTACCCACACACACGTTTATCAACCTCACCCACTCACATACTTTCTCTTGTTAAAACCTATGTCTATCTCACCTTTCTCTCTCATTCTTTCACCCCCAAAATAAACCTGTAAAAACATCACTATTCCCTTAACCCTAGCTAAAAACCATTTTGGGGCTTTTGTAATCAAAGCACGTGAGCTTACACGCTCTGAAATTAAATGCCAAGAAAATCGGATCAAAGAAGATGGATGGAAGCTATGTGACGTGGCCTTTTCTTTGCATCTGATTGGATGAACCACATCACCCTCCTCCAATCTACCAATAAGATGAAGCCACCTCAGCCTACAAGAAGCACAACTAGCACACTGGATTTCCACGTTGGCGATCTGTGTGCTAGTTGGCAATTTTCAGCCGTAGGATTGAAGAGTATGAAGAAAGAGAATATATCAATGGCTCAGAAACGGCATCTTCTCAACAAATCTCCACCAAGGGCCTTGGGGGTTTGGCTATAAAACCCCCCCAAAAAGATGTAAACATATCCCATTTTTATTTTCTAGAGTTATTCTGTTAAAATAGGTTTAGGAAGTTAAATGTAATATTTCTTTTTTTTTTAAATATTGTAATCTGAGTTTTAATATTAATAAAAAGTTGATTTCATCTTGTTTTTAACTCTGTTAAAGTCATTAGCATTTTAATCTTCTATAAGCCTATTTGTATGAATGATTCATATAATATTTGATTAAGCTTGTTAATAGCTTTTGTCAACTATTTAAAATAAATATTGGGAAAAAACTTTCTCCACTGGAAAGTTTTTGTGAAAAGTTGATTCGTATGGTGCTAATGATGATGGTTCGAACGAGGGTGAATGGTGGTTTTGACTCGGTTGTTTAGACGGCTCAGCGCCGCGTCTACTTCCCAATGGATTACGTCAAAATGTTCACTTCCATTTTTACTTATTTTATGTCTGTTTAGATTAAATTGTTTTTTTTAATTCTTATGTGTCCTAGTTAAATAAGTTGATTATATGAATTAGATTGATATTTTCTTTTTTGCCAGTATGTCTTACTATTTAACGTTTAATTAACCTTGCTGATTGGATTTAAGTGAGTAATTTGGTTAAATTGCTTTGTTTAGAAGTTTTTTTTTTCTATGATTTTGTAAGATTGGGATCTAATTGAGAATTTTAGTTGATGTTTAAAAGTGATTAAGTTTACCAGTTATAATTTGTAATAAAAAGTCTGCTGAAATTGATCTTACTGTCGAAATATCTGCTAGTCTGATATAGAAGTTTGTTTATTGCTGAGTATTCGTCTGTTGTTTTCCCTGATGTTTATGCCTGCTGGACTAATTGGTCTGAATAGGGGGTATTTGTTTAATTTTGTTAACTGATGCAAGTTTGGTAAGTTTCTTAGTGTGTCTGATATAAGTTTTTACTTGCTCTGTTCTTGCTCTCATATGGCTCTTTTTGCTGATTTAGTTTGGTTTATAGATTCATTATGCTGGCAGTTGGATGTGTGCTTTTGTGTTAGTTTGCTGATTTTATGTGTGTGGGTCTTGCTGATTTTTGGTTTAGATTTGCTGTAGTACTAGTTCTGATAAGCTAAGGCCATCAGATTCATTAATCTAATGGTTTCAAACTGATAAACTTATCAGTTTCCACATATTAAGTTTCACCACACTCAAAAGTCATTCTTGTGACTTGTTTAACTTTAAACTGCCAAAAAGAAATAATCATCACAAAAATATGCCCTCAACAGGATTCGAACCTGTGACCTCCTGGTCATAGGCCAAACGTGTTTACCGTCTCACCTAGTTGCCTGTTTTGGTTATATTACCAATTCAGTTATTATTATAGTATTATTGCTAGCTGTCAGTTTTAGAAAGTGATCTATTTACATAGTTTATATTTTATTACAATTTAAATCATTTATTTTCTTTATTAAAGTTTACAAATAAATAAATAATAACAAAATAGTAAATATGTTTTTTTTAGTTTTTAAAATAATTAGATTTTAACTAAATTAGTTTTTAAATAAAAATAGTTTTATAAATAGAAATTTACTTTTTAATATGTTTATTTAAATTTTAGATTTAAAATAATTTTTTAAGTTAGTTTAAATAGATTTTTAAATAGTGTAAAAGTTATTTTAATTAAATAAAATTTAAATAGAATTTTTTAAATAGTTTAAATTTTTTAAATAGCCTTAATTTTTAAATAATTGTTTTTAGATTAAATAATGGGGAACGATTCATGCACTTAGGTTTTAAATCGTAGGAGTAATTTTAGTTTAAAAAACCGATAACCCATTTGAATCAATTGTCCAAATCGGAACAAAACGTCTCAAATTCACTCGATCTTCGTGTACAACGAACTTGGTTCATCAACGTGTTTAATTAAATCCGTCTTTGGTGAATTTAGTCTATTACTTTTTCTTAAAGGTAATTTTCTAAGTTTACCCTATAACGTATCTAATTAATATACATTCAACGACACATCAGTACCCTTCTTCCATGACTTCATATTTAATAAATTAATAACAAGGTTGAGATTATGGCTATGTTTGGTCAGAGATTTTCTAAAGCTTTTATAGAACTGTTAGCTTTTTTGTTAAAAAAATAATCTAATAGCTCTGTTTGGCACAACATTTTTTAGAGGTGTTAGCTTTTTATTTTAACCAAATAGCTCTTAAATAAAAAGTTGTTCCATATAGCTTTTTAGATTGTCAAGAGCTGTTAAAGCTGTAAATTACTGATATAACCTCTAACCATATTATAATTTATTAAAAGATGTCCTTTAAAGTCATTTTACATCTTACCTTTACAGTTAACAGCTAATATACCAAACACTTTTATTAAAATTAACAGCTTTTTAACAAACAGCTTACAGCTTACAGTTAACAGCTTACAACTTATATGTGAGAACTCGTATTTTCTGGTAAATTATTTTATACTATTTATTCCAGCTCACTCGATTTCATTGGTTATTATGATTTTTTTTAGTATTTCATGATTTACGAGGTCTCGTGTGAGAACGCAGATTTTCGGTAATTTTATTTTACTTATTATACGTGCTTACTCACACTTTTACCATATTCCCCATTTATTTTACAGTGATTACGTGTCATCCTCGAAATTTTAGTTAAATATAAAATTCTATGGATTTCGCTAATTTAAGATATTATTTGGCGAAATGCCTAAACTTTATAATTTTAATTTCTTCGAGGTTTCATCACGTTTTATATGGCTTATTATTGACTATTTGCCTCAAAAATTATGAAAATCGATATCTAGATCAATAACGGACGCAATGCTGAACTTTTGTATTTTTACGTTTTCCGGCTGTCGACTGAGTTTTCGGGTCCGAACGCCCCGATAAAAAATTATTATGTGATTCCTATTTATTCTTGATTCCTTGATCCAACTTAGTGAAATTCAAGCCAAACAAGTGTTTACTAGTTATTTTAAGGAAATTTCGTTTTAAACATAAACGGGTTTCGGTTTTCGTCAGAAACGGCTCGTTAATTAAACCTGTAAATTTACAAGAACTTAACACTAAATTTTTGGGCCATATTGGAGTATTTTCAGCTGGTCCATAGCTTAGGAATCCCAATTTGACTTTGTTTTACCATTAATTAAAAATATAAGAACACATACTAAAAAAATTCTTTAAAAAAAGGCATGCTCTCTTTTTCTCTATGGCAGACGAACACAACACCCACCCCTCCAAACCATTGATTTTTCTTGATTTGAGGTAAATTAATACTAGTCCTATGTTTGTTTTTCAAATCCTAATCAAACCCATGTGTTAATTTTAACATACATCAAACTTTTGCATGTAATTAAAAATCATCAAATCCTATGATTTGATGATGTTTTTATTGGTTCTTATGCTTGATTTTGCTTCTCCAATGGTTAAATTGTGTTTTTGATGGGTAAACTTTTGATTTGAGTATGTTATATTGTCATAGGGCCACGAAATTTTTATGATCAAGTAAGAAGGAATCGAGATTTTTCGTGTTTTGATTGATTCATACGAGTTGTGAAGGTATAATCATAACTAGTATATTGAATTTGATGTTATTAGTGTTTTTGATATACATTGATCTTGGATTTTGAGCTCATGAGTAAAACCCACTGATATTGTGTTCACATAGGTCATATTATGACTTAGGATACTTGCGTGGCGATTTAGTATAGCTTAGGAGTTGCGTGTTCGCGTTTAGGGTACTAAATTGGAATGTTTTTATAACATGGAAGTCACCACAGAAACAAACAGGTCATGGTCAATTTTTTTTAAACACATGACCATGTTTTTATTTTAAAAATGGATTCCCACTGATGTTCTTGACATTTGGTGAGTTGGATGAAAACGGGAAGTGTCCGGATGAGCCCGGAATGGTCGTTTTACTAAACTAGGTCAAATCTGAATTTTTGCTTAAAACGTGGGTAAATCGACTTGGGTAAAAAGGTTGAATATATGATTTTACAACTTTTTACAGTAGGTACAAACATAATAAAACTCCTCTTTTTGGTTTCGTGTCAAAATCTTATAGCGTTTGGGATTTATGCTCAAGTTACCGAAGGGTACGAAAGACGTTTACAACTTTCTGTTTTGATAGTCTGTCACTAAAAGTGAAATTCTCGTTGATTGGAAATAATTCTAGGGCTGTAATTACCCAACTTTTAAAGGTAAGAGAAATACCTATACATGTAAAAAAATCTCACCTCCTGTACTATTATAGATTTTGAGTTATGACCAACTCTTCACAGCCATTTTCAGAAAACTGAATTCAGTCCAATATTTCAACATTATGCACCGAGCCGAAAACGTGTTTGAAACCCGCATATAAATTATTGGACCATCATATAAGGTTAATGTCATGTTATTACAGTAGGTTCAAAGTATTTTGTTCAAATTTCATATTAAGCCTAGGTCTCGCCATTGCACGCAAGTTACTTGGTCATACTATGTCACGTTACTTCTAAAACGTTATTTGCTACATTGAACACTTTCTTATTATGCGTCACCATTGCATAGGTCCGTGAAGACTCCATTTTTCTCAGTCCTTTTTCCTTGTGATCACTTGCTAAAGGTGAGTACATAGCCCCTTTTCGTTATTACATATTTTTACTACTCGCGGGGTGAGAAATACACATTTATGGAACACACTCATTATTTTTTTACTTGTATGCTATTCGAGAACTTGTATGCTGCTTCCAGTGATTACTAGATACAAATATTATTGCTTAGTGTGCTCAAAAGTCCCCTCATCATGAACCGTTAGTTATTTCATTACTTTGCAAAGCGCGAGTGTTATGGGTGGATCCATCAGGACTGACAATCCCCGTCCTTGTATTACGTGACGCATTTATATTTGAGGTATTACGAGTTGTTTGAGCAAACACTCACTTTAGGGCAAATTGATTACGTTAAGGTTTCGGTTTCATGAGCTAATGCAATAATACATTTGAAAGGTATGCTGATCACATAGCCCTTCTGAAATGATTACTTTTGATACTACTATATAATGAGTGTTGTGTTCCATACTACTTTACTTAAACCTATGTTACTCGCTCAACAGTTTTTGTTGACGGTTTACATGTTATTTCTCAGGTAGGAATGCTTAAGCTGGGACAGGAGCTCGTGGATGTGACGTGCCGGCGATTCTATAGTCCATTTTCAGTCCATGTTCAGTCAACTTTACTTTACTAATTAATATCATCTTTTGTGTCACTTCTGGTCAAATCTCACGAAAGGTAAAGTCGGTAGAAAACGTTGTTGTAAACTTTGGGGTTGTTGGCACTAAACTAAGACTTGGATAGAAGCCTATGATGCATCGTTTGTTATTGTATTTTTAAACGACTCGGACCGTTTTATATTTAAATTTCTGCACTTTTATTTAATTAGGGATGTAATAACAGGTTTTTATTGCGAAATTTTAGTACTTATATATCAGTGTTCATGATAACATAGACGTGGCACCCCCATGATGCGTAAGTGGACCCTTCCAGTTTTCGGGGTGTTACAGATTGGTATCAGAGCTTTGGTTATAGGGAACTAAGTCATTTTTCAAACTTGGTCTATAACTACAAAGTTTCCAATTTTTTTTTCGAGTCTTAGTGTCAATGACAGAATCTGCCAGGAACGGTCAACATCTACGGGTACTCTCTAATCCTTACTATTGCTTGAGTTATACCTATATTGAGACTTACATAATTTACAATAGTATTCATTACTTTATTCTTGTATTCTTCTGATTTTTCTATACCGACTATTTCTAACGACTTGCCTTTATCGTTTGCGCGAGTTTTCGCGATAACTCCAGTTGAGATATTCTAAGCGTTTTAGTCGATTAGATCTTTCTAAATCTCGCTTTGCTACTCATTTATGTCACCGTTTTACTTGACATTTGAACATTGCTCTAAATTTTATGTTTCATTGATTATTCTTCTTTCGACTTCGAATTATAATATTCGCTTATGTTTCGGAAACGTCATGCTCATTTTTAGCTAAACGTCTAGTTCGTAACGTTTGATTGGATTACGGCTTTACGCATATAGATTTCTAATATTCTTCCTCATTTAAAATATCATATACTTGGGAGCGCGACTTATTGATATTTCGCCTTTTCTTTGGTATCTATTATGAGTTTGGAAGAAATCGCACGCCTATGAAGTTTTTACTTCGTGTATTGAAAAATTAAGTCAAGAACGTTGTCCGTTTCTTTTGTTTATAGTCTTGTTGACTAGTATTCTTTAAACGCACTTCTGCCGCTACTTTCATTCATTCTTATGAAATGTGTATTTTTCGTCGTTTTGGAATTCATAAGCCATGTGCGTATACGAAGTGGTAAATGAAAATTGTTGGTGAAACAAGTTAGACAATAAGTAATTGGCGACAACTGAAAAGCTAAATAAAAACATGATCCAAACGCCCCCTTATAAAATTTAACGCGCTGCAGAATTCTTTAGCACGCATAACGAAGTTCGAGATTTTTATAAATTTCATTTTTTAGCCGAATAAAATGATAAATCTAGTTGAGACGGTCGTTTTGATATAAAATTCGACTTCTAATTCCTTATAACGAATATTTTGTGGCAATTGAAAATTTGAGAAAAATAATATTAGATAAAGTTTGCTGATGTACACGCATTTCGAGGTACGAAATCAGGTCAAAATTTATTTTCAGTTTTACAGAATGAAAGAGCTTATTTTTACGCTCGTTTTCGTTATTCGCACACCCTTTAACTCTAAATAACGAAGAAGTTATGTCGAAAACGAGTTTTTATTTTATATGAATTTTTCAAACAGCAACATACGTACATGTAACTTCTGATCTGATTTTCAATGTCAATTTCGAACGTCTTCTGGTCCGTTTCAGCCTTCGGGCGAAACACGAAAGTTGTTCGGATCGACGATTTGCATAAAATCTCTTTTAAGGTCAAGTTCTTAAAATACGATATAACGGGTCAAAACTGAAAGTCAAACCTGTGTTTTCTTGAATAAAAAGTCAAAGTTTAGCAGATTTTTACAAGGATATTTTGGTCATTTTACGTCGAGATTAAGGTCTCGGCTATAACTGAAAAGTTGTCAAAAATTTCATTTTATACAAAATCTCTTTGAGTCCGAAACGCGAAAATATAATTTAGCGGGTCAATTTGACCGAATTAGTTTTGACTAAATATATATACAAAAATGGTAAAATTATACAGGTGACATATTGACTTGCAAAAGTTAACGAAAAATGTATAAAACTTGTGGAATGCTTTGTAATACATAATAACGTCTAATAAGAATTCAATTATAACGTTTTGAAATGACGAAGGAAAAGCCAAATAAAAGTCAAAAGTTGCTCGCCAAATCATTCGGATATTTTAACCAACACTAACACATCGTAAAGACTGACGGAAAATATTAATTATAAAGTGTTTAAGAAATAAAACTTTTCTTATATTTAGTAAGCACACTTCATGTTATACTAAGTAAACGAACATACTTTTGTAAGTAATAGACAAACTCTATTAAATTACTCAAACGTTTTCAAAGTGATGAATGTTTCCGAGAATGGTAACTTTTAAAAGTGAACCTTTTACTTACCGAAACTTCAAATGTGTTACCTTGAACACTAAAGAAAAACCCTTCATTACTTTTGCTAATTTAACCTTATGCAACTTAATATGTTATCATATCGTCCTAAGTGTATGGTCGAGAACCATAATTAAACAAGACCCCAAGTTATGATATACGAACACTAATCTTTAAAGTTTCAATAAACTTAATTTGAATTACGTCTTTCATGAGAAACATTGATAAGGACTCCTCGTACAAATTTATAATGATTGACCGAGATCTGTTAAGAAGTTGCCTGCGAGAGCGATTTCTCTTTTTAACGCGTAGTAAATTAAGATTACTTTCTAACGATATTAATCATGCGTTCAATTCTTTATGAATTTAAAGACATAAAATAAAGAAAACTTGCTATATGTTTACATGCACCTAACTCTTTTATGCGTTGAAAACAATTTCATATACCAAGATGGAAAATTTACGCGATTAAGTGGTGTTTGGACAAGGAATGTTACATTGTTGTAAAAGTCATGATTTCACCAAATAACATAAAACGTACGCTTTCACGGATCCCTTTTTATATACATGTTGTATATGCCGTTATATCTTATCTCTTGTTTTGCTATTCGTGATTCGCCTCCTTAGACCGCAATTGAGACTTCTTTTCTTCGTATTCTTCATCGCAATTAATTGTCATGTACATTACGATAATTTTGATTAAACTCTCGAGAATCCTAGCATTTTGTCATCACCTTATTGATCGATTGATAAGTCACTTTTGCCATCCTCTCATGCAAACCACTTGCTATTTTAATAGTTCTTTGTAACAATGGTTAATAAATTTGACCTTACATTTTTTATGGGTTGATTCATCTGAATACTATACAACAATTGTTATCGCCGAAGATTTTCGAGATATTAATAATGAAAATACAACGTTTGCAAAATTGCCTTATTTTCACAATTTAATGGTTTCAAACTTATCTCGAGATCTACTTTTAGAAAGGTAACATAAAAGGTGCATAGGTATATATAAGATACCCTAACACTAGTTTGACGAACTAAACGTTGTATTGCCATTCCTAATTATACGTAGTTGTGCACCTACATATAATTTAGAAAGAGCCATGCAAAGCTTATGAGTAGTCACCTTACGATCTTGATAAGGATCAACTTTTACTCAAAAATTTTTAAAGACGAAATTTTTGTCTCATATGCAAGTAGTCCAAATTGAGAGAATCCGCATATATACCTTCATCTTCTTTTGAATAGATTCCTCATATGCGGGTACGTTTTGACTATCAACCCCACTCGAAAATTCCTTTGATTATCTCCTTGATGGACATATTGTCGACTCTTCGTCAAATTTTCGGTCACAGATTCTGGATTTGGAAGTTGTAGCATTTCGATAATTGCTTCTTTACCTACCTCTTTCGAGTTACATTCCTACATCTTCGAAACGCCTCCAATGTGAATGAAGAGATTACCAACGAATGGGAATTTATCCATCCGAGTTTTTCGGCGTGTGTTGAACGTGCGAGCGAAAGTCACCATGATTGTTTATGACTTCCGTATGATTTACCGCCTTTAAAAAAAATAAAAAAATTCTTTCGTCGTCATCAACTGGTGTTATCAGAAATTATTGAAAGAGGCATTGAAAATTCTTATTTTCATCGACTCGCAAGCCAACGTTTGACCACATAATTGTTTAAAGGTTTCGACCTTATAATAAATTTTGACGGATATTGTTGACATGTTATTCTACAAAACATTTTGACGGATTGCGTCATTAATGCTCCTTGACTTGAGTTGGATTCACAAAATTTTATTTTAAGTTTGCACCATTAGATTAATTCTTTTAATAAAAAGACGACTGAGATGAAGATAACCCGGTAATGTGACTCCGTGTTACGGTTGCCATATTTTTTTTTAACAAATACGTTCGTCGTCTGATGAAGATGTGTGATTATGTCCATTGGCCATGATGTTCATTTTCCTTTGGACTCGAAGTTATTACGTTCAAACCATGTGTTGCTTGCTTTCCAAAGCACTAACCTTGTCTTTTACTTCATTTTATCCGAGAGACGTAGTATGAATCTTATTTCTTGTTCGTTTATCGATCGACGTGAAATTATTTGGACTATGAATGTCTTATGAAACGGAAACTTGATTATTCCTTATTTTCCTACTGTCTTATCATTGCTATGATGATTTATCTTTTCTTTAAAGGTTTTATCGATGATCAAATCGATTTTCTCATACCGTTATCTACATACTGGCAATTGGTGACAATTGTTTTACATCCTTAAACATGTGGTTAAATTGTTAAAACCCTAACGCAAATGCATTAAGCACACCGTGAGTATCTATAAAAAGATTATAAGTTCTATTGAAAACTTTTCGAATAGGTTCATAAAGCTTTTAACTATCAAAAATGACTTTCTTAAGTTAAAGAGTTGGTTATAACCACCCATTTTTACAAAACCGCGACTAAGAATGCTTCTTAAACTCATTTTTAGTCTTTCTACCCAACTTACCATTTTCATGGTTATCTTGGAAATTAATGTTTTAAGATTTTCTTACAAATGATTTGATTTCAAATCTCCGAGTCCTTGATAAATCCATATTATCGGATTTCATTAATTAAGGGCATTATAATATTTTAACACTGTAACCAAGTGAAACCTTGATTTTCATAATAAAGAGGTAAATTAGCTCCGCGTATCGTTGGACCGTATCAACCCTTATCGACCGACTGTAACTCGCCTGCTTGTCCATCTTACTTAGTTTTCTTCAGATTTTCATCTTATTTCCACGTACTGTACTTTATGTATTTCAGATGTTATTTCAATGTTTCACTATAAAACTTTGCTACGTATTGATACAATTTAGCCGGGTGTAATTTTTATTTCTTTTGGATACACCCCCGTCAATGAACATGATTTCTTTCTATTTATGGAAAGACAATGCTTCTTGGTTTATTACTACTTATCATGTGCTTACAGTACGTTACTCTTAATTCCAGTATTCTTATGCTCGTAACCTTCATTGTGCTAGTGATACTCCTCAGTATTGCATTTTATCCCTATCTTTTTCCTTCTCTAGTTAAACTCCGAGGGACTAGAGTTCCTTTAGGGGGGTCGACTGTGAGAACTCGTATTTTCTGGTAAATTATTTTATACTATTTATTCCAGCTCACTCGATTTTCATTGGTTATTATGATTTTTATTAGTATTTCACGATTTACGAGGTCTCGTGTGAGAACGCGTATTTTCGGTAATTTTATTTTACTTATTATACGTGCTTACTCACACTTTTACCATATTCCCCATTTATTTTACAGTGATTACGTGTCATCCTCGAAATTTTAGTTAAATATAAAATTCTATGGATTTCGCTAATTTAAGATATTATTTGGCGAAATGCCTAAACTTTATAATTTTAATTTCTTCGAGGTTTCATCACGTTTTATATGGCTTATTATTGACTCTTTGCCTCAAAAATTATTAAAATCGATATCTAGATCAATAACGGACGCAATGGTGAACTTTTGTATTTTTACGTTGTCCGGCTGTCAGACTGAGTTTTCGGGTCCGAACGCCCCGATAAAAAATTATTATGTGATTCCTATTTATTCTTGATTCCTTGATCCAACTTAGTGAAATTCGAGCCAAACAAGTGTTTACTAGTTATTTTAAGGAAATTTCGTTTTAAACATAAACGGGTTTCGGTTTTCGTCAGAAACGGCTCGTTAATTAAACCCGTAAATTTACAAGAACTTAACACTAAATTTTTGGGCCATATTGGAGTATTTTCAGCTGGTCCATAGCTTAGGAATCCCAGTTTGACTTTGTTTGACCATTAATTAAAAATATAAGAACACATACTAAAAAAAATTCTTTAAAAAAAGGCATGCTCTCCTTTTTCTCTATGGCAGACGAACACAACACCCACCCCTCCAAACCATTGATTTTTCTTGATTTGAGGTAAATTAATACTAGTCCTATGTTTTTTTTTCAATTCCTAATCAAACCCATGTGTTAGTTTTAACATACATCAAACTTTTGCATGTAATTAAAAATCATCAAATCCTATGATTTGATGATGTTTTTATTGGTTCTTATGCTTGATTTTGCTTCTCCAATGGTTAAATTGTGTTTTTGATGGGTAAAATTTTGATTTGAGTATGTTATATTGTCATAGGGCCACGAAATGTTTATGATCAAGGAAGAAGGAATCGAGATTTTTCGTGTTTTGATTGATTCATACGAGTTGTGAAGGTATAATCATAACTAGTATATTGAATTTGATGTTATTAGTGTTTTTGATATACATTGATCTTGGATTTTGAGCTCATGAGTAAAACCCACTGATATTGTGTTCACATAGGTCATATTATGACTTAGGATACTTGTGTGGCGATTTAGTATAGCTTAGGAGTTGCGTGTTCGCGTTTAGGGTACTAAATTGGAATGTTTTTATAACATGGAAGTCACCACAGAAACAAACAGGTCATGGTCAATTTTTTTTAAACACATGACCATGTTTTTATTTAAAAAATGAATTCCCACTGATGTTCTTGACATTTGGTGAGTTGGATGAAAACGGGAAGTGTCCGGATGAGCCCGGAATGGTCGTTTTACTAAACTAGGTCAAATCTGAATTTTTGCTTAAAACGTGGGTAAATCGACTTGGGTAAAAAGGTTGAATATATGATTTTACAACTTTTTACAGTAGGTACAAACATAATAAAACTCCTCTTTTTGGTTTCGTGTCAAAATCTTATAGCGTTTGGGATTTATGCTTAAGTTACCGAAGGGTACGAAAGACGTTTACAACTTTCTGTTTTGATAGTCTGTCACTAAAAGTGAAATTCCCGTTGATTGGAAATAATTATAGGGCTGTAATTACCCAACTTTTAAAGGTAAGAGAAATACCTATACATGTAAAAAAATCTCACCTCCTTTACTATTATAGATTTTCAGATATGAGCAACTCTTCACAGCCATTTTCAGAAAACTGAATTCAGTCTAATATTTCAACATTATGCACCGAGCCGAAAACGTGTTTGAAACCCGCATATAAATTCTTGGACCATCATATACGGTTAATGTCATGTTATTACAGTAGGTTAAAATTATTTTGGTCAAATTTCATATTAAGCATAGGTCTCGCCATTGCACGCAAGTTACTTGGTCATACTATGTCACGTTACTTCTAAAACGTTATTTGCTACATTGAACACTTTCTTATTACGCGTCACCATTGCATAGGTCCGTGAAGAATCCATTTTGCTCAGTCCTTTTTCCTTGTGATCACTTGCTAAAGGTGAGTACATAGCCCCTTTTTGTTATTACATATTTTTACTACTCGCGGGGTGAGAAATACACATTTATGGAACACACTCACTATTTTTTTACTTGTATGCTATTCGAGAACTTGTATGCTGCTTCCAGTGATTACTAGATACAACTATTATTGCTTAGTGTGCTCAAAATTCCCCTCATCATGAACCGTTAGTTATTTCATTACTTTGCAAAGCGCGAGTGTTATGGGTGGATCCATCGGGACTGACAATCCCCGTCCTTGTATTACGTGACGCATTTACATTTGAGGTATTACGAGTTGTTTGAGCAAACACTCACTTTAGGGCAAATTGATTACGTTAAGGTTTCGGTTTCATGAGCTAATGCAATAATACATTTGAAAGGTATGCTGATCACATAGCCCTTCTGAAATGATTACTTTTGATACTACTATATAATGAGTGTTGTGTTCCATACTACTTTACTTAAACCTAAGTTACTTTCTCAACAATTTTTGTTGACGGTTTACATGTTATTTCTCAGGTAGGAATGCTTAAGCTGGGACAGGAGCTCGTGGATGTGACGTGTCGGCGATTCTGTAGTCCATTTTCAGTCCATGTTCAGTCAACTTTACTTTACTAATTAATATCATCTTTTGTGTCACTTCTGGTCAAATCTCACGAAAGGTAAAGTCGGCAGAAAACGTTGTTGTAAACTTTGGGGTTGTTGACACTAAACTAAGACTTGGATAGAAGCCTATGATGCTTCGTTTGTTATTGTATTTTTAAACGAATGTGACCGTTTTATATTTAAATTTCCGCACTTTTATTTAATTAGGGATGTAATAACAGGTTTTTATTGCGAAATTTTAGTACTTATATATCAGTGTTCATGATAACATAGACGTGGCACCCCCATGATGCCTAAGTGGACCCTTCCAGTTTTCGGGGTGTTACATTATAGTTAACAGATTACAGCTTACGGCTAGTTTTACCAAACATAGCCTATGTATTTTGTTCGTTCTAAAAGATAGGATTATGTATTTGGAGCCCGTCCAACTATCAGAATTATTAACACATGCGTATGGGACATATATCACGTATGTATTTATTAGTTTTAATGTTCGTATATGTACGAGATTTAAATATATAGGGTAAATTAAATAATAATTTTGTTATTTCGATTTTATATATATTATATATGTTTTTTTAAATATCTAATGTTTATATATTTGATTATATTGTTGTTTTATTGTGTACCGTGTAAATTAATATAAACTTGTCTCAATTTTTAATTTAGTAACAAATAACAACATTGAAACAATATATGTTTTTTTAATATGTAAAATCCCGTCTATTTATTTTCATCTCACACTTATGTCTGAGGTCTTGTATCCGTTTTAATATTTATATTCATGTTAATAATAATTTACGTAGATTGCATTGATTGACTTTTTTATGCGTCAAAATAAAAATAAACAATAATTTTTATTTTTATTTAAATATTAATAATCATGTGATTTATTGATTTTTTTTATATTACATATATGTCGTATTTATAAAATATAAAGTTTGGAGAGTATAAAATTGAAGGGTTATTTTGCTTATTTTCTAAACTAACTAAAAAATATAAAATTATAAGTTTACTTTAAAGTTGATTTAATTTAATTAAAATTCAACCACTAAACTTTTAATTAATTCTCTCCTCGTTTTTAAAATTTATATTCTTACAAATTTGACACATATAGTTTTGTTGTTTTTATCAAATTCCTCCAACAAAATTTTTAATTTTGATTAAACTGAATTTAATCTTTACTTTTTTCGACCAATCACATTGTTCCATTTTAGTTATATGTCAAAATCAAACTGTTTGATCGGTTCAATTTTTTTCTACAACTTTCACTTTTCATTAAATTCTTAAATAATTTAATTATTTTATTATATAAAAGATATTTTAGTTTGTACTAATCTTATTCAAATTTTTATTAAAATTTTGTAAAATTTAAAAAATAAAGCTAATTTTAATTACCAAGACAATAAAATTAAAAATTTAAACATAAAACATTAGCTAAATTACCCCTTTAATACATTAAGGGGAATGTATAAATAGGGAATAAACAATAATAAAAGTTATGTGAGAGAAATAGTAACCAAAACATTGTCTTCCGTCCATTTGTCAAACCCCTTCATCTAGATCGCATCTCCACCCTTACTTTTGCTTCTCTTGCCAGCCGTGGATCCATAAAACAAGATCTTGGCCGTAGGTTTATTGGAAAATGCATAGTCAGGTATGGTTGTTTCATAAACCCACTTTGTAACCGTTGGATTTGCGTCCCGCAATCTATACCTGCCCCTTTTCCAGCCATAGATCATGCTGACTTTCTAGCTTCAACTTCCATTTACAACCGTAGATCGGGAACTGTATGTAATGGGTAGATGTTGTGTTGCGTATTACATAATCCACCCATACTATTGATAACACACACCAATAATAGCACACACACTCTCTTTCTCTCAAAACAATCTAATTTTGATGGGTTTTGATCTATATATGGTTTCCATTGGTTTTGATCTAGACGATCTGATTTTGATCGGTTTTGATCTAATATTTGATGATGTTTTGTTGTGGTTGAATATGTTTTCACTCACATCTCTCTTTGTGTCGGTAGCTTGACGATCGTCGTTGCTCCCAGCCTTTTCGTTGCCGCTGTATACGCCGTGTGACGATATTGCTGCGTTGGTGACGACATGGTTATGGTTGACTTGCAAATGGTTGTTAGGCTGCGAAGATGATTATACGTCATGTTGGCGGGGGTTTAGCCGGCTACGGAGCGTCAATTACATAAGGTACTTTTTTATAAATGTTTTGTAGCCGGTTCATAACATCCACCTTAATCGGTTGCTATTTACATTAAGGAGTTTATAGCTGCAAAAAAAGGCGATTTGCTTTTATAGCTAATTGGGGTACTTAAGGAGTTTATAGCTGGATAATTGCTTTCATGATTCTTTTCTCATGTTGGTGTGCGTTCGCTTACGGTTGCTTTTCTGTTCTCATGGTAAATTATGATGTTTGTGGGTTACAGGTGATGATGATATTGCATTCATGCAATTACTATTGATCATGGCGAGTGAAAACGACCCGTCTTTGGCGGGGCAGCACCACACACATGGTGTTTGCAGCCATGGCGGGTCGATTCCTCTTTTATCTATGTCAGCGAATCTTGGTCAATGTATGCCTATGTTGGTTTAATGCAGCGTTTAAAGAGTTATGTATGTGCGGTTGGCGGGTCGCAATGCCTAAAACAAAGGCGATGTGTGTTGAATTAAAACACATTTTGGTTATGCTTATATGTTAGGGCAAAACCGGACCGCATCTTGGCTGGGCAGCACGACGTTGTGTTAGCAGGCATGGCGGGCCGGATACCATTATATCCAGTTTCCACTCATCTTGATCCAGTTATATTGTTTTTCGAATAAGCTCATACGCGGCTAAATGTGTAGCCTTTAAATTAAGGTGGTGTTTGTTTCTGGTTATATAGTTGGGTATGTGCCCGAGAGGTTGGTGGGATGAACACATGGTTGTTGTAATGAGAGGGAAGGCTGACAATGGGAGGGAACATCTATGGCCAACAGGGTTTCTGACCCCAACACACATAATTTATTTTTATGTGCTTTGGAATTTGGGAGTTCCTGACAATGATACAGGATGTTAAGGACAATGATGATAATGTTTAAGACTCTCTAATCATATTCGGTTAGAATTCAGATTATGTGTCTCATGGCGAGGCAAGCTTTCTAAGCTTGCAGCCATGGTGGGCGTATTCATATCTGATTGGTCACTTATTTGAGCCTCAAAATAATTGACTTCTTCATTTTGTTTGAATGACACTGTGTCGTCACATCCCACAGGTCCTCGAAAACATGGCTCCACTTGAATTTTATTTTGCAGGACTAATGCGAATGCTTTCAAAACACAACTATCAAGAAAAAACAAATGAACAAGGGGCGCACAATCGCACATGATTGAACTAAGAGGTAAGTTCTAACACTGTTAATGGATGATCAATATTTTGTTTCTTGATTTTTTTAGGAGGAACAAGTAATGAGGAATTAGGGTGTCTAAATTGATGAGAGACGGAAAGGGCATTTGATATTTGGACCAGGTTTGAGGTTCAACAAGCTGTTTTTTTTTGTAACTTATGAATAAGCGGTATTTTAGCTTTCCTAAACACCCTGTAACATTAGATATCAACAGGTTATCCAAATAGTTTGCATAATGTTCATACATAATAGGTTACAGGGGCTTTATGTGATCAACTATCGACTTCCGAACTTGATATCCATCATCTCTGTTGAATCGCTATTGAACAATTCTAAGTTGTTTGACATGGGTGTAGGTTACAGGGGAAACACAACTAAATCTCAGATTAAGATGCTCTCTAAAACATCGGCATGTAAAGGTGTTTGGTTCAACTTTATATGCAGGTCAAGCTACGAAATAAAGTTGCATCAGCTAGAGCTTTGTGTCAAAAAGATGGCAACAAAGTTTGGTGTGAGATCTCGATGAGGTACCACATGAACTATCTATTGTTGTTGAGCTTATATTATAAACAGAATCATAATCAAGTATGTTAACTTACATGTTCTATAATTACTGCACATGCCTCAAGAATATTAAATGAATTTGTTTGGTGATCACAGATACTTTCGTGATTACAGGAAATCAGTGCTAAAGAATGTCATGTGTAAAAGTGAGTGAGACATAACGCAAAAAAGTGTGCCATCTGATTATGAAGAGGTTTGAGTTTCAAGTTATGATTGGCGATTCAATCAGATTTCAGAACCTGTTTGCCCCTCGACATTAAGGTAATTTAGTCCTTTTAAATTTCAACGTTAAATAAGTAATCAGTCTTTTTAAATTACAATCTTTTTAAAGTTCCTTAAAATAATGCATAAACGATTTCTTTTTTTATAACATTCCAAACTGGCTATTGCTTACGAAACTCATAATGTGAACTTTCTCAGTGTATCTCCTTCATTAATTCAGTTTATGTTTATTATTTACTCAAAATTAATTGAGCTTAAAAGTGGAAAATAAGGAAACAAATTTTGGAATATTAGATATATACACATGGAAGGGTATGTATGTGAATGTCTTTAGCTCTGGGTTATAGGGTATTTGCATTTTGTCGTACATAGCGGAAAAGGGCAGAAGTCGAGAAAATAAAGAGCCCCAATGAAGATGAATTGGACTTAAGATTCTTTAAGATTATGTTATGTGTGGATATAGTTAGTTTACTACTATTGATGTGGCCTTGAGTATACCTCATGAAGGTGGCTTAGAATTTAGGTATTTGCAATTACCTTTTGCGGTAAATGTTTTCATTTACTACAGGGGACGAAAAAGAAACCAGTCCAAATGTAGCGCTTTCGGCAGTAAAAGAAGGCGGTCAAACAATGGTCCTTCCTTACAGCAAGATATTGGAACTTCAAATGTCGGCTTTACAAGGATTCGTAGCGAAGGTGAATTGCTCTTTTTGGATTTTGTACTATTAAATTATGTATCAATACTGTTACTTTAAAATTCATGCCATTAGTGAATGATGTTTATTTTTTCCTACTTTGTCTATCTCAGGTGGCATGTCTATCAGCTACATTTGTTAGACTAACAAGATCTTTGCCATGACATCGCATGGTGATTGACAGATGATAGCGCGGCTTGCGTATGTTGTGGACACCGCAGGTGAAAGGAAATTAATATATTTTCCATTGTTTGTTGTTATCATCTTGGAGTTACTTATAATAATAACCCTATCCTCTTCTCTATTTTTTGTCACACGGTATTGATGAGTGGCCAAACGGTCTTTCATGATCCTGAAGGTTGTAAATCAACTTCAGCGGGTGTAGCTTCAGCGGATGGGCAGCCACCATCATAACAACGTACACAGTTGTTGCGTGGTTTAAAGAAACATGTTGTCACAAAGCCATATATCAATCTACCCCTCACCTCCGATATGAAAAACCAACAAGTGCTAGCTGCTCCTGTCTTACTGGCGACGAGAGTGTACACCAACCCCATTTGATGATACTATTTTTTTCAAACATTTCTGAATGGATTTAGTGTTGTTTTACAACTACGATTTGGTGACTTACAGTTTATAAACGTGTACTAATTTGTTTTATTAGGTATAGACTCGCATGTAGACCGCTATATATTTACATCATCAAATATTCTTTATGTTATGTAAACTGCAAGTTTCACAATTACACATCTATTCAGGTTGCAAAATAAGCGTAGCGTATGCGAATTTTCTTAGGCTTAGTTAGTGAACGACATAATGAAAGTTTAAAAGACCAACAAATCTATCACCGACCCCGCAGCGTAGCGCGGGCATAAATCCTCGTTAGCATAATAGCATGGACCACTTTTGACTAAATAAATTTCCATTTAAATAATAGATAGAATTGATATTTTACAATTTAATTATTATTCTTGAATTATCCGGAATTGTTATAAAGAAAATTGACACGTAAACTGGTAGCTAAAAAGTTAAGTGAGCTTCAAATTCGTTATCTTTCAACGTCCAATTTTGAGTCGTCAAGCGTCGATTCTTAGAGGATAGGGTATGGTGATGTCATACTTGTGTTATCCACTTATCCCTATATTTTTATGACGTATCATATTAAAGCTACTGTCATGGTTTTTGGCGTCATGGTTGCCAAATAAAAAAATTAATGTGTTGGATAAACTTTTATTTATTACTGTAATAAAGTGGGTTATATGTGAAATCAAAATATCACTTTTTATTTATATGACATAATTTTTATCACGGCTCACTGCAACTCACAAAATATAGTATGATAATATTTTCATTTCATAACCTACGTGACAGCTTTATTTCTTTAAAATAGAACTTGAGTTTAGCTAATAAAAAATCACCTTTCAAGCTTCCGTACTTTTATTGCTAACATGCAAAAACTTTGATAAAAGATTGTGCAACACTTAGAGCTCTAGGTGTGGTGTCATTCCCACCTCGCCAGTCTTATGTGGCATTCGCCACTTTCAAGCCACCACACCGCTCACTCTCGCCCTAACTTCATTAGTCATTTTTTTGTCACTTACACGGCGAGAGTAAAAAAAAAAAAGAATTCACTATTTTATATTTGTTGTATATTTCAATCTTTTTTCCTTTTTTTGATTTTGTTTTTGTTTTTCTTTGAATTTTGTGGTAATGGATGGAAAAGAAAGGGTAAAAGAAAGACTCCGGGTGGGTGTAAGTTTTATTCCATATATTTTTCTATATTTGAGCTTTTTGGGGTTACTAGTATTTTTTTTTAATTTGGCTTTTTGCTGGACTTTATGTAAGTTTTATATATTTTATTTATGTATTTTTTATAGTTTTTTTTTTAGATTTTTATTTTTTATTTTTAATTTTTTTTATTTTATATTGTAATTTGTTTTGTATTTTTATTTTTATAAAATAAATTTATTTTGGTTAAAATAATAGAAAAAAACTCACGGATAATGGTGAGACCCACATGAAAAACGGAGATTTGTTATAATAACGTGAGTTATTTAAAAGTGAGAGTGTTAAGTGACATAATATCCCGTAAAACCTAAATAAAAAGATTTTTACTTGTCACAACACCTAAAGTTCTTACATCTAAATCATAGGTGCGACACTTGACCCAATAATATGTTTAGCTTATTTCATTTACTAAATAATGAAAACATATAAACGATAAATATTTACCTTTTTTATTTCAGAAAGCTTCTACAAAATGGATAGGATCTTCTTGTTTTGTAATTTGGTTCACTACAATTGATTTTTTTTTTTAATAAATTGATGCTTGAAAAAGAATTAAAGGTTTGGTGACACTAAAAGCAAACGGTATGGTGGACAGGAAAGGCTCGTCGAACCTATGTAGCATTTTCGTGGGCACTCGTCGCACCTCGTCGTCAAACTCATCTCTTCTTCTCTGCCCATTTTTCTCTACACCAGCGAGATAGCAAATATTAAAGAGAATAAATTTAACCGTTAGCCAATGGTCAAGTTTTTTAAAAATTAATGTGTTTTTTTTACATTAACTATTACATATATCCCTCATTTTAACACTTTTAACACACATCATTCCTTCTAATCTTTCTATCTAACAACAACAAAATGTCTAACTTCCCAAATGACCAATTCTCACATCTCAACTTCATCGGGCTTCTCAACACAAGCAACCTGAATCCTTCGTCATCCTCCAGCCCATCGACGCCATCGTCGCAAAACTTCATATCATCTTCTTCCCAATTTCCATCTTCTTCCCAATTCTCACGTGGCTCCCAATTCCCGTAACCTCATTTTATTCAAAACTATTTCCCCCAAATGACACCGGAACAAATTTATCAACAATAACAAATCTTGTTTCAAGACGCCCAATTTAACAGCCAATTTCTAAATTATCAAAGTCAACAACAAGTGCCGGAAACCCAATTCAAAGTTTCAGCATCACGATCACCATCTGGAAAAGGCACCCGCAAAAATCCAAAGCCAAAGTATCTAAAGTCGTTGATTTGGATGCAGATGATGTTGACATAGATTTTTGGACGCTCCAACTCACGCATCGACACGTTCGACTCGTGGCGAAGAGATACTATTGGCCAAATGTTGGGTTGGTGTTTCGAAGAACGCCGAAATTGGAAATGATCAAAACCTTGATTGTTTTTTGAGCCAGATTCTTCGAGATTTCAACGACCAAACAACCGGGATGCATCGTACAAAGAACATGATTACGAGAAAATGGAGTCGGATGCATCCCGAATCTCAAAATTTTGAAAGGATTTACCAAGGAGTAAAACGTAAGAATGGGATGAATGACGAGGATATTTTGGAAGCTGCGAAGGACGAATCACGTTCACGGTTGGAGGATCCTCAGAACCCACCAAAAATGGGTCGGGGCGGTAGGCGTTCTTGTGGATGATCACAGGAAAGTATTCGGTCCTGATGAACGCCCTCGACCCGCGGGAGCAACTTGACCCGCCAAGAAAACAAGATCTGAGACAAGTGAGGGCACATGAGGAGGATCGTCGGGGTCAGCGAAAGACATACTGAACGATGCAATACATCAAAAAATGATCTCGGCTAAATCCACGTATGATGACAAAAGGCTGCCGTGGAGAGGCAGATGCAGTTGGTCGACTTCGTGTTTCTCGCGGTTGACGCCGAGCAATGACAGAACCAAAGAGATCGTTTGTGGGTCGACAACAAGCAGAAATAAATGGCCTGATATCCTTCCAAAAGGAGTAGTTTATTTTTATTGTCGTGTTTTTAATTTTCGTAATTCTTTTCGTATCGTATTTTTAATTTTCGTTTTGTAATTTTTATTTAAGTATTTGTAATTTTAATTTAAATGAAATGAATTTTAATTTATGTGAAAATGAAAAAAAATTTAAAAATATTTGTGGGGTCAAAGTGAAGAAGGGTTAGACTCTCCACTACAAGGGGTGTTTTAGTTAGTTGCTTCGTGTTGATGTGACGCTGATGTGGTAGATGTGGGGACAAAGTGGATATGAAAATTCTCTCTATGATACCCTTTGCTCTAATGTAATGGGTGAGATGTGTTTAACGCTACCCGCAACAGCGACCTAGTGCGACCTTCATTTTTTTGTCTCATCATCTTTCTCTCTCCGATGACTATAACAACCTATTTGCCACAATAAGGCTACATAGTGCGACCTAGTTAAAAAAAATTATTCAAAAATAAAAATATTGCATTTAATAAAAAAACTTTACATTTAATTAAAAAAACATTACATTTAATTAAAAAAATATTACATTAAAATTAAAAAACATTACATTAAAATTAAAAACATTACATTAAATTAAAAAGGTAGTTTATTAATCCCGGTTAGCCCAAATGTGTTCTAATAGATCGGCTTTTAGATGTAAATGCTTGTTCGATGGTTATCTGTTGAGTAATTGAGAGTGATTCTTCATGTGTATTTATCGGATCGTTATGAGCATTTTGTTCTTCGAGATAAAATATGGGTGATATAGTCGTCCCGTTGTGTTGAATTATCATATTGTATAATATGATAATTGAGGTTTTTATAGGTAGAAGGTTAAATTTAAATTTTTTAAAAAAAAATTAGTTCAATTTTAACGGTAACTTTTAAACCTTTTTTTATTTTCTTTATTTACAAGTTGGTCATACTTGGGATCGAATTTGCTCGACCGAAAGAGGGGATTCGGTTGTCGCAACAGGCACGACCGAGTATAACTCGGTTGCCCGTGCATGATCGATACACCGTTGTGCTTAGGCTAGGGGGAGTGGTAACTTAAAATTCCACCGCCACGTCAGCTCCACCTCAGCTTTCTCTTTCCTCTCACTAACCCACTCAAAACTCATATTTCATGGTTCTTAAGAGAAAAAAATACACCACCACCTCACCTCCACCTCATCTTTCCACTATCACTTTTATTTAATTTATTTATAAAATACACACTTTTATTCCATCAAATTAAAAAACGATACAAGTGGATAAATACAAACATTAAAAATATTAGGCATTATTAGCCAAGTGCTGGATTAAATCGGATCGAAGGTTTTGATGCACTTAAGATGATCTGATGTATCCCATAGCAGCATGAATTTCTTCCGTGCTTCGTACCAGATCATCCGGTTGTTGTGCTTCTCCTCGGAACCATTTGGGACTTATCGCATATTCTTTGTGTTTACGAATCATATTATGCATTATTATGCATGCATACATCATATTAACAAGTCTTTCTTTCTTCAAAACACGTGCTGGATTGGCGATTATGGCCCATTTCTTTTTCAGAACACCAAACGCGCGTTCCACATCCTTCCTTGCCGATTCTTGCTTCTGCTTATACAATATTCGACTGTGGTCATCGTTAGATGGTTCTGGAATCGTCTTAACAAGTGGAGCTAATTCGGGATATATCCCGTCAGTAAGATAGTATCCAAATGGCTAATTAACGCCGTTAGCCGTAAAAGGGACCTCTGGTGCTCGTCCTGTTTTCAAATCGTTAAACAAAGGGGATTGATGTAACACATTGATGTCGTTGTTAGACCCAGAAACACCAAAGAAAGCATGCCATATCCACAAGTTTTCTGACGCAACACCTTCCAACAAAATGAACGGATTCGATCCGTGATCACGTCTAACATATTGTCCTTTATGGGCGTACGGACAACCAAACTACTCTCAATCTGTGCAGTCTAGACTTCCTAGCATCCCAAGGAAACCGTGCTTCCTTTTGTGATGTTGATATAGTAATTCAACATCACTCACCGTGGGTTTTCTCAGATATTCTGGCCCATAAATCGCCCTTATAGCAGAACAAAAATGATCAAGACTTTCTCGTGAAGTTCTTTAAGAGATTTGCAGATATTCATCTAAAAAGGCTGGAACAATGCCGTATGCCAATTGACGAATTGCAGAAGTGCATTTCACCAATGGATCAACGCCTTCTCTTCCGGTACAGTCGATATTTGAATTAAAGTAAGGATCATGTGCAGTTACAGCCGTAACTATATCGTTGAAAAGTGATCGATCCATTCTATATGTCTTTCGGAATGCACGTTCGTCGTAGATCGGGTTGTCATTGAAAAACGCGGCAAGTAAACGATCATGGGCACCATAACGATCTCGATTAACCGGGTTTCTAGACACTTTTTGTTGTCTATTTTGAAAAAACACCATCGCTTTTGCTAGCAACCGGACACGAGGGCTATTCATCAAAGTTTCTTCATCTTCGATCATTAGATCGGGGGTACATAAATGTATATTTATCAATGTTTTCCATGCTAAAAATTTAGAATTTAGACAAGATGATTTTTTTGATTGAGAGAAAGATGAAATGAGGGATATGAAAAAAAAAATGAAAATGAAGATTATATAAAAATAAAATGGGGATGAAAAAAAAAGATTTGGGGTAGTGTGAATGGTGAGAAACTCACATGTAGCGACTTTTTTTGGCTATAGGAACCTCAACCCACGCATAGGTTTTTGAGGTGGGATTATGAAGTTCATAACAACCCACGCGTGATTTTTTGCCACATGTATCTCACTCGTGGCTTTTTTGCATCACTCCCCCACCCTAAAGGAAAATAACTAGTTGTTGGATAATTATTAAAAAATGCAACCAAAAGGTAATATAAGCTGTGCGTACGTTTTTTTGATGGAATTTGGATGCTTTACATTGTGCTTAGCCTTAAGTAAAAGGGAAATAAATAGTTGTTGGATAATTATTAAAAATGCAACCAAAAGGTAACGAAAGCTGTGCGTACTTTTTGCATGGAATTTGGATGCTTTACATGAGAATAATATCTTCTTAATTGAAGTGCATAAAAGATCTGACACTAGATTTGAGACATCATATTTATGTTTTTGAAGGGAAAAAAATCAAAATGTCAAAATCTACTTTCTACATCCATAATATGGTTATAATACAATATTTTGACAAATTTGGTAATATACGTGCTCAACTTTTGTAAATGAACAACTTTTGTACAAATTAATAAACTGTTTTTTAAAAGTGATCAACTTTTTAACGTATGTAAATAACTTTTGTACAAAAATGTTAAATTATTTTTAAAAGTGATCAACTTTTAACGTAAGTGAATAATTTGATTATATTTGTTAAAATCTTTTGGCATGACCATATAATAGATTATAAATGATCAACTTAACCATTTTTGTCTTTTTACCTTTTTAAAGTGCATAAAATAAACACTTATTACTATTGTTTACTATATAGCACTCTTTTACCTTTTTCTATATAATCTATTAGCCGATCAAGTTTATGCTATGTTTGAGTGTTTTTTGAATTTTTTTGTAATCGTTGATTTTTTGTTTTAAAAATAATTTTTTTAATAAATAAGTTTGTTTGAACACATGAGTTTCAAGCTTTTATTTTAAATAAGTTTTAAATAAAAAGCTTAACAATGAAACTTTTTTTTTAACAGTTAAAAATACAAGTTACTAATATACTCTTAAACTATATTATAATATACGTGAGTTAAAACATACAGCTTTGCAATTAACAGCTTACAGCTTACAGTTAACAGCTTACAACATACATCTTACATTTAATTTTACCAAATATAGCTTATATTGTAATCTTTCGTCACTTTAACTTTATTTCTTCAACGACTTACTAACAATTATTTTTCATATTAAAACGATCTACATCCAAAATACATACCAAATAAAAATACGTTTTAATTAATTAAACACACAAACATGTACACATGATACTTATGGGGTGTTTCTTTTTCTTGTTATGCCTCTTAGTGGGAAGAGTTATGGGCCCAAATCTTTTTCAACCACTTGTTCCATACTCACATAAAACACTCCATCTTTCCACTAAGAGCCTAATTTAGAGGCTTATATAGCATCCTTTAAAAAAGTAAACAAGCCCTGCAAGGCCCTTTTCCTTCGACGACTGAATCTAAAATGGTCGCCGCATCGTTTACGATTGATTCAAAACCAGTTGACCGATTCGGACAACCGAACATATGTTGTGCCTAGCCTTATCTAACATGTTTATACAAAGAGAAAGCCTTCCTAACCTGATGTTTACTTTATTGGCACCTATGTCAGTTTATTGGCTTTGCTTACCCATCCATGTTCAAATTTCGGTAGATACGTAGTAGACTGATGTGGTATAATTTATTTACGTCTATATGTTTTTATAACTTTTTTTATATGTTTGAACAAATATAGTTTCGGGGTTAATATTATCAACAAGTAGAGGTGGTAAATCTTGCCCATTTTGATACATATGGGCATTTTTTGCCCATTTTCAAAAAAGGATGGGGCACTTTTTACCCATTCTTTATAATGAATGGGCTAAACGGGCGCATATGTAAGAAACTAAATGGGCTTAACGGGCGCAATTGTAAAATATTAATTAGTATACTCGACGAATATTTTTTATTAAATTTTTTATCCCGGCTTTCAAACAAGTATTTTTATTTTTTATTTGTAGGTTTTTATATGATTTTTTTCCTTTTTTAGCTTGCGCCCGTTTAGCCCGCCTATTTTGCCCGTCCATTTCGCCCGTACCCGTTTAACCCGCGCCCGTTTAGTCCGCCACCTGTTTAGCTCGTTGCCCGTTTAACCCGTCGCCAGTACCCACCCGTCCACCCATTTTACCACCTCTACCAACAAGCAATATCTGCACTAATAATACCAAATAAGTAATGATTAAGATGATGCAATCATTGTCGTCATATGTGGACTGTTCAATATTCACCTCATATATAATTAGGTGAACACATTTTATTTATTTGGTGAAATTCTACAACATTATATTAGGTTAGTTTAAAATGTTAATCAAAACTTCTTTCAATACCTTAATAATTTACCTACTTTCATAAAAAAATATATAAAGAATATTCTTCCCATCTCTAGACTTTTTGTATGTTCGACTCTGACCTTCTAAATTATTCCCAAAGAGAATGAGAACAACCCGAGTCCTTGTCTATACTATATTTACACGACCGGGTCCACTGCCCACGGGTTGCAAAACTCCTGAGTGCACGAAACATTAAACCCCCGAGTAAACGTGTCTCGATCATCAACTGTACATTCTAATAAGGCGTAAAACTTTATCACAACGAAACATAGTTAAATGTCACGGTTAAAAACTAAACATATATCCAAGGTTGTAAATATCGCTCGGCGGGGTCTCGGCGGTCGACCACCGCCGAGCGATATATCGTCTTGACGGCGATATATCGGTTTCTCGGCGGGTACTATAATTTATCATTATTTTTATTATTTTTATTATTATTTTATATATTTTTTATCATTATCTTATATATTTTTAATATTTATTTAATATAAATATGAAATTCTTATACATTTTTATAATTTTATTAATGTATTCATTAATTTTAGTTATATATCTTGTAAAATTTACATTAAAAAAGAAAAACTCAATAAAACAGGTAAAATACCAAAAGTCAGCCGATTTTTTACCGATATTGACCGATTTTGACCAATATTGACCGATATTTAACCTAAACGTCAAGTTGGCCGATATGCTTCATGGCGTGACGGTGTACCACCGCCAAGTGATATATCACTAATATATCGGCCGCCATGACCGATATTTACAACCCTACGATTGACATAAGACTTATGATCATGAAGTTGTTTCAACAGATTCAACCAAGAAAGAAGAAGGTCATCGGAAGCACCACCTTGGTCGAGCTTAACATCGATATCATGAAGCTTGACATTAATATCATTCACAAGGTTAGACTTTTGTTGTTTTTGGATCAAAACCCACGCCGTAATTTCTTTTTTCAGCAGTTGTAACTTCTTCTTGAACCTAACCATACCGTTACTATCATCAAGAAGTAAACGAGTCCCACACACTAGAAACCAAAAGATCGAACCCGTTCCACTTCATCCAAGAATGAAACAATCGAAAATGTGTAGCGCCATAATCAATATACACGTCCCTCATTAAAATAAGACGATGATCCGACAAGTGTCTATCCAAACAAAGGGCAGACATATGAGGGAAAAAAAGAAAGAAACCCATCTGACACCAGAAATCTATCCAATTTTCTCATCTTGGAGGCTGAAGGATGAGCCCAAGTAAACGAAAACCCTTCAAGCCTAAGGTCATGAAGATTAGATCTCATAATGAAATCATTGAAAGCTGTTGCCCCTTGGACATTAAATATAAACCCCATACATTCTTCCACACAACAAACTTCATTAAAATATCCCAATACAATGCATTCACCATTCCATCTACTGATGATTAAGGAAAAATAGCTCCACAACTGCTTTTTATCAGAAAGAGATTGAGGAGCATACACAGAGATAACTAGCAACTTGGTCTTAAACGGATTCCACACACCATAGAGAGCAACAAAATTATCCAAAATAGTATGATTCTCAACTTGAAAAAACGTAGAATCCTACACACACAAAATATCACCCGAGTAACCATGAGCTTCACTAAGAACATAATTAAAACAAGAATTACCCCAAAGCGATTTTACCTCCATATCTGAAATAACAGCCTTCTTAGTCTCTTGAAGAGACATTAAATTCACCTTATATTTAATAACTAACTCCCTAGTCCAATCTTTTTTGGCCTTAGAACCTAGGCCTTGAATGTTAAAAGACAAGCAATTCATTGGTTATCATCGTTAACCCCTTGTATATTCATAATACCTTCGATGTCCTTCTCACACCCTTCCATAGAGTACCCCATAGCTTGCCCAACCTTAATCATATTATCCAAGAGCTCCAACATAGATCCTCCCTTATTCAAAATATCATCAGGTTTATGAACGCCCGAACCCAAATTGGAATCCAACACCTGACATTCTTTCACTACACGCAAAAAAACTGAATGACTAAGCGACACATCGGCCTCTCCCTCACAAACTTCGTTCTCGGGGTTAGCATCCTCAGAGTTCGGTGGTGTATATCCAGGCGGATGTGAATAACTCTTATCCGCTTTGGGAACCTCATGTGGGCCTTTTTTCGTCAATAAATCATAAATTTCGAACGGATCACTAGACTTCGACTTATCCATCGATGGTTGTTCTACCACCTGATCACCTTCGCGTTTGTCATTAGTCTCCCAAAAAAAGTATCAGATACCGCATCATCATCACTGTAATTAACAAACATGTTATTTTCGAACACTCCTTTTGAAGCCTTATCGCTTGTAATACCTTCATCATCAGAACAGTAGGCACACTCTTCAATTTCTTTAAACTCCGGAGACCACACAAACAACTCTTTGGCTTTGAGCACAAAAGTCTTTCCTTTAATAATGACCTTGAACTTCTCCAAAATGACTCCTATTTGGTTTCGACACATATACGTCTACGAGCAAAAAAATTGTTTTTACCCTCCTCTAAGTCCATAGCCTCACCCCATTCAAAGCAGAACTTAACAAAAGATGCATGCGACCAAGCGCGTAGGGGAACGCCTTCGATGTCAACCCAGACAATACGTTCTTTAGCTACAAAATCCGGTTGAGCATTGCACACACAAGAAAACCATGACGCAACACCCACATGTTCCAGAAATTTCTCTTTAGAGCTGAGAGATTCCAGCCCAATAAGGACCCATAACCCCCCCCAAATATGATAACTGCACATTCTGAAAACCCTCCTTCAGCAAGATGGAACGAAGATTAGGGATGGACGAGATAAACTTGAGTTCGCCCATAACAAAAGTAGATAATTCATGCTCCACCAGACAAACATCATCCAAAGCCAAAGCAGGCTGAGTAGGAACAACCAAGGAGGTTAGACGAACATGCCCTTGGACTACCGAAGCAAACGTATGCCCCTGAACATGCTTGGGGGCTGAGTAGGAGTTTGAGCAGCGTGTATGTTCCGTGTGGGACTCGTGGTACGCTCGAAACGAGCCACATTAGCTTGTAGATGCATACGACCGATCCACAACGTGCAGAGATTCCCAACCAATCTTCCAATATTGACCACCTTAATAAACCGGAGGAAAGCAAACCGTTTTCCCGCTTTCGACACCCGATTGGGAATGAAGACATCCACCATTGTTCCATACGTATTGCAAACATTCCACAAGTCTTTTGAGTAGTATCCTGAGAAAAATTAGTAACAAAAATCGATTTAGAAATCGATTGGGTGAGATTCACATTAGTTTGTGCCCTAACCACCATAACGAAACCCTAAAATATAATAATAATAATAAACCCCAAAAAAAACATTAAACGATCGTTAATTTAATTGGATCTAAAGTTATCGTCGAGCCAATTAACAATCGTATAATAACGGATGATCTCACAATGAGATCCACGTTACCGATCGTTAATCAACGAATGGATCTTTCAGATGAACTAAATAACGAACGTAAAGAGCCGTAGATGTTTAAACTGTGACAGGAATTCAATGAAACGAAACTCAAAACGAAATCAGATCCCTATGGCTTCTGGAATGCTAACATATAAGAATTTTCGTTCTTGGGATTAATCACAAGGATCAACACATCTAAGACTACAGATTCCTTTTATATACGATTATCAGGAAGGGTAGTAGATCAGATATTGAGAAGAGATTAAGGAATGCTAAGCGCCGTTCTTGAGATTAGTTAGGTGTTTAAGTGCTTTTGTATGTGAAAACTTAGAATTTGGCCCATATTTTTTTTCTAGTTTCCGAATGACCATCTTTGTGTTAAGTGAAATCAAATGCGCTAACATATTCGTAAGAGCAGCTTTGATGCATTGCTCTTAATATTCTCGCATACATAAAAAGATACACATGCATGCATTGTTAAAAAAGGTTAAAAAAGGGAAGTAATACGAAAGAATAAGAGCATTTACAATGTGTAGTTTTTAGAAAGACATTTTAATATTTTAAGAAGTTTTAAATAAAAACTTTTTATCATTGCATAAATTTTTTTTACCCCATTTGGTAGAAAGTCTTGGTTGGTACGAAGTCTTTGAAAATTTAACTTTTTTTATATGTTTGTTTTAAACGTAAAAGCTTTAACATGTATAGCATAAGTGCTTTAAGTCGTTAGAAACTTGAAACATTTATAGCATAGTACTCGTTATTATTAATCAACGAGTCTTGTCAAACCCGGACGATGCCCCGGTTGTGTCATAAGCTGATAACGTGTATCGTGTTATATTTTTTAAAAATTAACGTGGTACTTATGTCTTATATTGTTAAGATCATTTTCGAGCATTGTTTGCTCCCAAATTTTTTGATACTTGGCAATTCGTTGCCATGTGAAAAATAACTTCGAGGTCCATTGTTAAATGTGTAATGTTTCGTTGTGCATGGGTGTGTAATTATGTTGTTCCATGTGATTGAGAGATGACATAAATTTTGATTTCTTATTGTAAGTGCGTAAGGATTCTCTTACTTTTTGCGAATATTTGGTTCTACAATTGTATGTGCTAAAACGTGTATGATAAAGTAAAATTTGATAATACATATATGTCTTTTGTAGGCATGCTCAAAGCCACCACTCGTAAGTTATATTTATTGGATCAAAGTCGAGTTTATAAAACGCGGTCGATGATATCTTTTTGAGTGGAGTCAGTCTCATAGAAACCACATACACCAACATAAAAAAATGCATCCAAATATTTATTACATTAGGATATCAAGCCTATCAATTAACTAAAATAACCTTTTCATCCGCCTTCTTTTTTTTCCTTTCTAGAACACTTATAACATTAAAAAAAAGTATGAAGAAAACCAAATTAATCTCTTACATATTAATCAAAATTTTCATTTTTATTGCAATCCTTAAGTTTTAACCCAAACCCGTCAAAATCTATACATAACAATTAAAACCCGGCCCAACTATAAAATTAGGGATATAATAGCCTCAACCCTAATAAAACTCATAGTTGCCCTATTCTCATATACATCAGCCCGCCCCCAACTTGCTTTTCATCAAAATCCTAGAACACAAATCAATCTCCTCTCATCCTGTTGTCCCTAATATATGATGTAATAATACGAATTTATGAAGAAAGAAAGGTAGATATGAGATGAATTTTAGAGAGAGAAAGTAGTGAGAGAAAGTAGAGAGAAATGGTTGGAGAAACTTGTGAAATATTAGATTAGAGAAAAAATAAAATGAACCAACACCCTTCCTAACATGCTAGGAAGGGTATATATAGTTCACCCACATGCGGGCTTCTTTATGGACTATATGGTTTGGGCCGGGCTTTCCTTTTGGGCTTTACTTACTTATTAATGAACTTTAGCCTAAAGTTAAGCCCGTATAACACGACTAATATACTACCTATTACAACGTTTTAAAATACGATACATAATAAACATATGACCGAGCAATCTTGGTTGATTCAATATTTTGAGGCTAACAATCTCCCCCAATGAGAGGTCATAAACCTTGGTCATTTAGGAAATTTGTAGAGATTACTAATCTCGCTATAAATGAGTCTTGAACATGTAATAGTAATCTTGTTTCTTCATGTTGTGATCTTTGAGCCTTTGTCGTTGTCTTTCGACTTTGTCCTTTTTGATCTTGAGATCTTCAAATCATCCTTGACTTGTCTTTGCCATCTTGCGATCTTGTGTCTTCATCCACATGCTCACACTATTAATTGTTGAATATGTCTTTAGGCATGAGTATGTGGTTTTGAATCTTTGACTTTGCTGAGTACACCGTAATGCCACCTTCTCAAGACAAAACATAGACACGGACTAAATGGCTTTGACATTCGTCCTAAATCGGTAGCATTTTACCTCCGGTCGGTGAAGACCGTTATACGATATTAAATACCGTACCTGTGATCAGGTAGATTCAATTAAGAATCTCCTTGACAGGGTTTCACGGCTGTACTAGCCGTTCTCTTTACTCGACCGTCTCAAAGCAAGACTGCGAACATAAAGAGTGAATCAATTGGATATATATATCCGCTTGATTAAAGTCGTCAATTCAAATTCATGGAACAAGTTTGATTCATTAAAAATCTTACCATTGTTGCTTTCCAGTTGACACAAGTTTGATTCATAAGAATCTCACAAGTCACCTACCGTAGCGCTGTTTGATGTTGACACTAGAAGGATTTCCATTCGTCACTGTGAGTATTAATAAATATCACTCTGAATGTTCTGGCAAGACCATAAAGATATTGCGTAGAAACCTGAAACGAGTTTGAATCAATTCAGAATCAAACCACTGTTGCTTTTCAGTTTTACATATGTTCAGTTCTTCAAGAATCTTACACATGACCTACCGCAGTGCTGTTTGATGTTAACATTGGAAGGATTTCTACTCATAATTGTGAATACTAAATAGTATCACTCTGAGTGTTCTGGCAATATCGCAAGGATATAGCGTAGGACTCTCTTGATCTTCATCCGTGCGTCCTAACAAGATTTGATTGATCTCTTGGCTCTAGACTCTATTTGTGCACTTTTTAGTGGTCGGAGGCTGGAGCAGATGCCACCTATTCAATATCAACTATCTCGAAGTGAGAAAGTCAATAGAAGTCATGTTGTTCTCCGTGACAATAAAACAAACTTCTTTTGAGAGAAGCCTGAGTAGCTAGGAAAGGGTTGTGCATACATCATTGGGTCCATGATGAGTTTGTCTTCATGATGAGTTGACCCGGTTTCTGCCTAAGTTGTATGGAGGGCTAATTTCTTTACACCCTTTATCCTTACATTTCTTTTTCATTCTTCAACCCCTTCAATGCTTACCAAGACATCATTACTAGCACCTTGTTGTGATTGTTCTAGTGCTAGAATCAGTACTTAGTCAGCATTCAGTTACGTTCCATTCTACTCCATCTTTCCTAAGGACTTCTAATAATCTATTGGATTGTCCCTGGGAAGATCCCTCCGGTTCTGGTTGGATCATAGGACTTAAACCTAACCACCCTTTTGACACCAATAACGTCGTGAATTAAAGATGTTGTGGGTATTTGATCATAACCATGAAAAACCACTTTAAATTCTAACAAAGTGTTTGAAAAACATTTAACACCTTGCTAGTTTTGTCGTTTTAGAAAAGCTCCCCCTTCACATGTGCATTCAAATGCGAAAGAATTTAAGTAGACATTTTGCACATGTGGGTAAGAGTTAAAGTGCTTGAGTCTTTAGATCACATTTTAATCACATTTTCTCCCCCTATCTCTAATATATAAAATCTTTTGATATTAGAGATACCAAATTTGATTAAAATATATTTTGATAAATAGTTTTGAAAATCCCTGGGAGAAAGATGTGTTAATCTTATGCATGAAGTTACAATGCTCCCCCTCAAAAATTGATCCAATTGAATTGTCATTGTGAGGAGGTGATCCACATTTCTCTTTTTGAGGATGGGAGTTGTTGAACACAAAATTTTTGAAAGATTTTGAATATTCATTGAGAAATTCTTGAAAAAATTGTGTTCAACGCTTTTTGAAAAAACGTATTTCTTTTTGGCGAAGAGGTTTTTCTAAAGCATAAACTTGAGTTCTTAGACGTTGAATGTCTTGACGAATCCACTCAAGTGTAAGAAGATTTCTCTTCTTTTGCTGAGGGTAAGGGTACTAAAGTGTACACTCCCCCGTGAATATCGATCCGGGTTGCAATCTGAAAGTGATTACAAGCCATTGTGTTGAGCTTAAAACGTTGAATGTTTTGTGACAAGCTCAACCCGTGATAGATTGCTCTACCCGTTGTTTGGAAATATTGTCCAAAATAGACAATTTCCTTTATTAAAAGAATAAATGACATGTTTTGAAAAATATTTACAACTTTCATTCGAGCTTTATGTACACACCCGTGTCGTTATTGAGCGACATTTCTAGGCACGTCCATATTATTGATACTGAAAGACATGTCGAGAAGAATATTTTTAGATTTTGAAAGATTTTTTTTAATTTTGTGTTTTGTTTTTATATATTTTATATTTTTGTATTTTGCTTTTTTTTCAATGATATTTACAAGTAGATGTTTGATAGATAAATCGAGCAGGCTCCTTTGCCAGAATCTCCAGGTCTGCTGGAGTCAAACATCTCATACCAATTTGCCTAACGAGGTACTCAAACCTATCTCTCGACAGAGCTTTCGTAAACAAGTCGGCTAATTGGTAATCCGTTCCAACAAAGTATAGTTCAACGATACCTTTTTCAACTTGTTCCTTTATGAAGTGGTATCTGACATCGATGTGCTTCGTGCGGGAATGCTGTACCGGATTGCAGGAGATTGCTATGGCCGACTTTGAGTCGCAGTACATAGGTACTCTATCAAAGTGGAAGCCATAATCCGTGAGTTGTGTTCTCATCCAAAGAACTTGAGCACAACACGCAGATAGAGACACATACTCCGCTTCGGCTGATGAAAGTGACGTGCAATCCTGCTTCTTGGAAGACCATCCCACAAGCTTATCTTGACCTAGAAATTGTGCACCACCAGAAGTAATTTTTCGTGTATCAAGACACCCTGCATGATCAGAATCTGAATAGGCCATTAGAAAGAAACTGGTTTCCCTCGGATACCAGAGTCCCAAATGAATGGTATTCTTAAGGTATCGAAAGATCCATTTAACCTCCTTGAGGTGCTTTTTAGTGGGTCGTGCTTGATATCGTGCACAATAGCATGTAGCATGATGAACATCAGGTCTGCTTGCTGTCAAATACATGAGGGACCCGATCATGGAACGATATCTCGTTTGATCTATGGGTAATCCCTCCAAGTCAGCATCTAGCGATGTGGTTGATAATGGTGTCCCAACGGGGTTACATGAAGTCATACCATGCTTTTTGATTATCTCTTGACAATACTTAGCTTGGTTTATAAAGATACCACTTGGGGATTGGTGAACTTGAATTCCTAGAAAGAATTTTAGTTCGCCCATCATAGACATTTCAAATTTGTTGTGCATGACTTTTTCAAACCATTTTGAAAGTTTTAGGTTTGTAGACCCGAAAATAATGTCATCAACATAAATCTGCACAAGCAAAATGTCATCCCCATATTTATAAGTGAATAAAGTTAGATCAATGGAACCTTTTGAGAAACCTTTGGATACCAGAAATTTTAAGAGCTCGTCGTACCACGCCCTTAGAGCTTGCTTGAGTCCATATAGTGCCTTGTAGAGACGATACACCTTGTCAGGATAATGAGGATTGACGAATCCTTCCGGCTGCGTGACATAGACTTCTTCCTTCAAAGGACCGTTAAGAAATTCCGTCTTAACGTCCATTTGATAGACAGTGAATCCCTTATGTGCAGCATAAGCAAGAAAAATCCTGACCACTTCCATACGAGCTACTGGTGCAAATGATTCGTCAAAATCAATTCCCTCTTTCTGGCCATACCCCTTAGCCACTAGCCTAGCTTTGTTCTTGATGATCGTGTTTTCTTCATCCATATTGTTTTTCTAGATCCAACGAAGATTTAAAGGAATCACATTGTATGGTCTGTCAACAAGTTCCCAAAATTTAAGTCTTTCAAATTGTTGAAGTTCATCCGTCATCGATTCAATCCAAGCATGATCAGTCATGGCTTCTTTGATGTTTTTCGGTTCAGCAGTACTCACGGCGAGTGCGAACATACAAACATCGCCATCGGTTGCTAGTTGTCGTCTTGTACGAACAGGCTGCGAAGGGTTTCCAATTACGTGAACCAAAGGATGATCTCGGGTCCAATGATGTGTTGAAGGATGTCGTTGATAGAACGTATGCATATTTGACAGATCAACATGGCGAGTAGAAGACTCTCCAGTTTCGTGTATCGGTGTACCGAATGGGTTGTGAAAATCGTCATTGTCAGATAATGCATCGTCTGCTTGATTTGTGTTCTCTGGAGCAATGACAATAGTTGTGGATGTTGTAGGATCGATTGTTGAAGTGATATTCTGAGGATGTAAATCTGCAACAACCCGTGCTGAAGTAGATGAATTTGTATCCTTTTGTTGATGATGATCGATATCATCATTCGTATCATGAGTGACAGCGGAAGACTTCGATACAACATGTTTCTCCCCCGTGAAATATTCATCAAACATTCGTCCATATAACATTTCCAACTCTTCAAGTGTCGTGTCCACTGTCATATCTGCTCTAGGAACATTTTCAGGAACCAGCTTTGAACTTGACGGTTCATTGTTGTGGTCTTGAGTTCCGAGTTCTGTGCGGTTGTGAACGGAAGTCGTTTGTCGTTGTGGATCGGGACTTAAACTGTTTTGTTCATGTGCCATTTCTTGTAATTCATCAAATCTGATATGAATAGTCTCGACTATCAATTTTGTTCTCTTGTTGTATACTCTGTATCCCTTAAACTGAGTTGCATATCCCACTAAAATGCATGCATCACCTTTCTCTTTCATCTTGTCCAGATTTTCACCATCTCGAATAATGTAACACGTACATTCAAAAACATGAAGGTGTTTGAGTGAAGGTTTGCGATCATTAATTATGTGATCTGGTGTCTTTTCGTGTCTTGGGATAATTAATGAGCGGTTTTGTGTGTAGCATGCGGTTGACACGGCTTCGGCCCAAAAGTATAGTTGAAGTTTTGAAGCGGATAATAATGTTCGAGCAGCCTCAACTAAAGTACGGTTTCGTCTTTCAACAACGTCTTTTTGTTCGGGTGTTCGAGCAATAGATGTTTCATGTTCAATTTCTTCGGCTTCAAAATAGTTTCTCAGTTTTGAATTCAAAAATTATGTACCTCTGTCAGTACGAACCACTTTAACTTGAGCTTGAAGACCACGTTGTATCATTTTAAGGAAGCTGATGAGAACATCGGGTGTTTCATCCTTGGACATCAGGAAGTGAGTCCATGTGTATCTTGAGTAGTCATCGACAATTACCATAACGTATTTCTTTCCATTGATACTATGAACACGCATGGGACCACACAAATCTATATGAAGAAGATCTAACCGTCCTTTAGAGCTTGGTGTAGTCTTTGTCTTGAAACTACTCCGTTTAGCTTTACAAAGCTCACAAGAAGAACAAAAATGATCTTTGATGAATTCAAGTTAGGAAGGCCTCGCACAATATCTTTCTTGGAAAGCAAGTTGATGGTATCAAAGTTAAGATGAGATAAACGTTGATGCCATAACCAAGCTTGAGTCGTAGAAGCTTTAGCCATGAAACAAATTGGAGTTGAAGATGTGGAGTCTTGTAGTGAAATAGTGTAGAGATCAGTACCCCGTGTTCCGGTAAGTAAGTCATTCCCAGCATAATCACGAACAAAACATGTCTTCTTTCTAAAAGCAACCTCCAAATCCGCATCACAGAATTGACCAACCGAGAAAAGATTATGATTGAGCCCTTCGACGTAGTAAACCCTTTTGATAGTGATATTCCCCTGAACCAAGTCTCCATATCCTAGGATCGGTGCAAATTGATCATTTCCGAATCGGACCGTACCCAGGAACTTCTCCACAAAGTTAATTAGAAGCTTGAGATTCCCCGTCATGTGCTTCGTGCATCCGGAGTCCAGTATGAAGAGAATTATTTTGATCACCTGCAGAAGAACTAGAACACGATGGAGCATTTGCTAAATTGGATTCCATGTTAGTTGTGATTTCCGATTCATTAGTTTCCCTAGGTTCATCACTTAGAGTCACACTAACGCACGTAGTCACATTTTCTGTCCAAACCTTAGGCATATATTTATATCCTGGAGGACATTGATTAGCAAACCACCATTTCCAAGGCTTGCTAGCAGACTCATATAATTCCCTAATTCTGCTTCTAGGGTTCTTAGTGGCGGAGTCTGATGCAATACTTTTCTTAGGGGGGGTTGCACCAGAATGGTTCACTTTGCGTTTGGGTTTTCTAGCACTAATAGGCATCACAGTTTGCTTCTTAGTTCTAGTTTCTACGCCTTTGACATTATTCGAAACACACATAGCATGATTAGCATTAGCACACTTTCCACATTTCACACAAACAAACTTAACATTCAAAGCATTCAAAGTCGAATCATTCATATCGTCATTACACGCGATTACAGACGTTTTATTCTTAGAAACATTGAAAATCCTAGGGTGGTCTTCTACTGTCTTCATCTTCCCTTGACTTTTGGTTTGCCAAACCTTTTCATTCATGCGAGTGCTCTTAAGCTGGGGCTGGCTAACTCTATCAGTGGGGACTACTCTTATAGTAAAAGACACACGTCTATTAGTGTTTCTAGAAGTCTGGGGTGATTGACTTTCTTTGTTGTGTGTAGCTGTAGTGGCCAATCTATACATCCCTGGATTAACAACATTTGTGTTCTTAATGCTTTGTGATCGAATATGTGTTTTTGGAGTGTTTTGTGGTAACCTATCCTTCCCATCCGTCTTGGGGGCAAGCGCAAGTTTTGCAAATGTAGAATTAGAGAAAACAGATGGTTTTCCCAAGACAGAGGGTCTAGTCACTTTTTGCGCATTGGGTTGTCTTACAACAGGTTTCTTAACACTAGGTTCCACGATTTTCCCACCCATCTTAGCAACGAGTTTCTTCAACTCTGCTATCGCTATTTCCCTGTTTTGTAACTGAGCTTTCAACCCTTTAATTTCCAAATTCTGTTCATTCATTTCTCGAAACGTTTGGGAAAGTTTTTCTTGCAATTTGTTATCATGTGGAAAACTACCAACGTCTTTTTGCAAAGCAAGTTCAAGAGAATGACAATGTTTTTGAAGGAAACCAGTTTTGTGTTGAAGTAACTCAAAAGCCTTTTTATCAACATTTTCTTTATGTTTCGAAAGCTCAAGTTCAAGACGCTCACATTCTTTGATTTTATCAAGATATTTGCATGCAACATCAGAATATTCATCGATATCAGCACAAGATTGAAGAGTAACACACAAAATATCTTTGGAGAGACATTCTTCTAAGAGTAGATCATATTCGTTTGAAAAATCTGATTTGTCATTTTGGAGTTCATCAATTTCTTTTTCAAGAGACTCAACATATTTCAAATCATCAAACATTTCAGACCGAATCAAGTTTTCAAACTCAAGAACATGTTCTTTTATTATCTTTGTATTTGGTATTAGAAGTTCTTTCACAAGCACAGTTATGTCGTGAGGAATCTCGGTTTTCCACTTATCCTTTTGACGTTTTTCCCAATCGCTTTCAAAAATTGATTGAACATTATCAACGTGGTGTTTAAGAAAACCAAGTGTTTTTCTACTTTTGCTTTTAGAAGCATCTAGAGGCAAATAGTTAATATATTTAAAAACATTAGTTTTCCTCTTAGCGGCAAAAGCCTTTATCCATTGAATTCTTCTTTGTTTGCATTCTAAAAAGAATTCCTCACGAGACTTCTGTTTTTGTGGAGTGAAAAGACCATAAAGACTGTTTAGATAAGCATAGTTATATGGTTTCACAAAATCTTTATTGACCGGTGATCTACTCTCCTCATCCCAAAGGGACGTCTCTTCACTATCGAGGTTAGCTACAGGACAATCATGATCGGTCCATTCGGACTCGTCAAGATATAAATGGGGGTTCGCAGCTTGAGCTTGTTCGAGGTACTTGGGGGTGGCAAAGCTAGGTTGACCCTTGAAAAACGACCGAGGTGCTATCATGTGTATTATAAACAACTTTTTTCAAAAAATCGACTTTTTCTTCGAGATCCTTTACTTTTTCAGTATCTTTGCTTTGTCTATTTTTGAAATCTTGTTTTAATGTTTCAACCTCTTGTTTCTTCTCGTCAAGAATTTTAGCAGAATCAGTGGTATTCATCGAAAGCCTCTGTTCAAGTTCATTAACTTTTGTTGTGGCAAGGTACGTTTTTTGACGTTCATCACTTAATAAAACATTAAATTGACGTTTTTTCTTTAGTTAACAAAGCAAGAGCTTCGTTGTATTTATTTTCAAAATCGTCCTTTTTAACGTTGATGACACGAGTTTTGTACCCATCAAGCTCGTTGGTCTTTTGAAGAAGCTCAGCCCTATAACTATCAATAGTCTCACTAGATTTTATAAGAGCGGCTTTGCATTCTTCAAAGTTTTGAGTGAGCGCTGCATTTGCCTTCTTTAATTGCTTTTGACTCTTTCTATTTTCACTGACATCTTTTTGTAAACTAGCAATTAAATTAACAAGCGCGACACGCTCCTCGTCATCATACTCATTTGCATGTTGATCATCCTCAAACTCATTATTGCACATGTCTGATGAATCGGGTGTGGTATTGCTATCAACCGTTTCCATCATACACGTGTCAGTAATTGTTGTTGGTAGATCACTATGCTCATGTGTATCACCAAACACATTATATTCAGCATCATCTTGTACCTTATCAATTGGCTCGGTATCAAAGATAGGACCATTGTCATCTTCAGTGACGTTAAGGACCTCATGAATCTTTGCCATGTATGAATAATGTGCCTCGAGTTCTTGGTCGGAGAGTTCATCATCTGTGTCGTCAAGCATTTCTCCTTCCTCAGCTGATAACTTGATTCCAGCTTCCATTTTCTTGCACAGCAGCATCTTTTCCTTATGATAACCATAATCTTCAACCCTCTTTGGCTGCCTGCATTCCCTAGCCAAATGCCCAAAACCTCTGCAGTTATAACACTGAATCCCACTTTGTTGCACAACTTGAGTACCAAAAGTTTCCCTATTTCCAACAACAGTAGCCACCCTCTGATTATCATACTTAGGTTGTCGATCATACTTTGGAGGAATCTCAGCACATCTTCGTGTGTCATACCTTGGAGGACTCTGTGCATGGGTGTTCCTCGGGTTTGAAGATGTTCGAAGGTTGTTATTGGTGGGTTTGTAGATTTTCTTATATTGCTTCATAATGAAAGCCATTTGTTGCTTGAATTCCCTATCCTTTTGAGCTACTTCTTCATCACTGTCTTCTTCGGATGATTGCTCAGGTGTGGGTGATGGTGCTCTTGCAACTTCTTTGCCTCGGGATCGTGTTGGAGCATGTGACTTAGAGACACTGGATGATCGTGGTGATGATGATTGAGTAGAGTAGTTCTTTGAAGTACGAGAGTGATAATCTGGGTAATGTTGAGTGGTAGACACCAAAGCAAGTGGATTGGAAATCTTTGCAACTCGTTCAGCTCGTTCATTTGCCTCATTTTGAAATTGTTTCAAAATGTCAAAGAGCTTGTGATATGAAACTTCGTCTAACTTTTGTTGTTGTTTCACCAAGGTGATAAACCGTGTCCACTCTGGTTGAAGTTGCTGTAGAAATTGGACATTGATTTGCATGGTAGAAACTTGCAAGTTGTTACGGGTCATATCATTCATCATCCTGTAGAATCGGGAGTAATAAGAATCAATTGATTCCCCATCCTTTGATGTAAACTTGCCAAAGTTCCAAAACATCTTAGTTTTCACATCTTGTTTGTTAAGTGATTCACCTTGTTGCAATCTTTCAATAGCCGTCCACATTTCTTGAGCAGTAGGGCATGCGTCAACCGTAGAGTAAATATCATCTCCAATGCCACTGAGAATTAAGTAGATAGCTTCCTTCTCTGCATCAAACCACGCACGGTTCTCTGGGGTGAGTTCGGTCCTCTTTTCATCACGTTCATATGCGGGTTGTGCCTCACTTGTGTCTATGGCTGGTACTGCAGGAACTTGAATCCTTGAGAGTTTATAGGGTCCATCCAAAATGCATTGCCTTAAAGCATCACCGTTAGGTTTTGTGTCAAGGTAACGTATAAAACGGGATTGACATTGATCATATCGACCCGACACAAGCATTGGTGGTCTCTCTTTGTTACCCGTCACCATTATGTTGTTGTTCATCACACGATATTCGGCAGTAGAATCCATCTCAATATTCTCTGAAATGATGAATCGAATGTGGATCTTAAGTAGTTGTGTTGTGATTGTTTGGTTGTTGAAATTCCGAAAATTGCGATTTTTTCTCAGTCCGACAATAAATTCCCCAGTCCGACAAAACGGTAGACCAAAAAATTTTGTATCGCCAAATTTTGAAATTGAGCTAGAAATGTCCTAAAACTAGTATGGAAAAAATTTGAATTTACTTGATGAAAAAATTTTAACTTTTTTTTTTGATCTTCATGTAAACGATATTCCGAAACTAGTCTAGATGGTGGCTAAGTCTAAAAAATACTCAAACAAAATTTAGCTAAACATGTCATCGGAATGTCCATCGGAATGTGCCATCGGAATGTCCATCGGAATGTTGGCTGTCGGAATGTAGGCTATCGCATGTTGCTGGTATCGGAATGTTGGGTTCTATTGGAATAACAATCTATCGGAATGTCCTTCTGTCTGAATCCTAGATCTCAATGTTGACCTGTCGGAATGCTTAGATCGGAATGTTCAGATCGGAATATGTTCAGATCGGAATATGTCTAAAACAAATTTGGCAGAGTAACGACTCAAAAGTCCCTTGAAACCGTCAGAATCCCAGATCGCAATGTACGATCGGAATGTCTCGACGGAATAAGGTATCGGAATCCTTAGATCGAAAAGAAGAACCTAGTGGTTATTGCGATCTGGCCTCACTCCCTTTGTACTTTCCGATGGTGATACTTTTGCTAGAATTTCGGAATGATGAAAAACCAAGAATTTTTGAACGTTTGATCCAAGAAAGTTTTTGTTTTTAACCAATACCAAGATACCAAAAATCACTACAACACTAATGAAGAAGGTATACGACTTGAAATCACAAACAAAAAAAAAAAATCTTGAATTCGTGAAAGAAATAAGGATCAAATAAAATAAATCAAGTGAAAACACAACAACCAATCACAAAACTACCCCATGGCGATTGATACCAATTGTTGTCCCTAATATATGATGTAATAATACGAATTTATGAAGAAAGAAAGGTAGATATGAGATGAATTTTAGAGAGAGAAAGTAGTGAGAGAAAGTAGAGAGAAATGGTTGGAGAAACTTGTGAAATATTAGATTAGAGAAAAAATGAAATGAACCAACACCCTTCCTAACATGCTAGGAAGGGTATATATAGTCCACCCACATGCGGGCTTCTTTATGGACTATATGGTTTGGGCCGGGCTTTCCTTTTGGGCTTTAGTTACTTATTAATGAACTTTAGCCTAAAGATAAGCCCGTATAACACGACTCATATACTACCTATTACAACGTTCTAAAATACGATACATAATAAACATATGACCGAGCATTCTTGGTTGACTCAATATTTTGAGGCTAACACATCCAAATCATCTTCTACCATACGAAAACCATATTGGTTTACCTCTGAATAATCATAACATCAATAGACCACTAATTTGTTCTAATAGCGTCCATGATTTCAGCTTCAAGATCTCAGAGTAGGTATCAGGTAGGTGTTACGCTATGTTGATTGATTTTCGTTTTATGTTACTCGAATCGAAACAAAGAATAAGATTATAACATGCATGTTATACATCATTCTTAAGATTTCGAATATCAATATAGATGGCTATCCCATTTACATGGATCTGTGATGAGTCCTTTTTTGATGTAAAAGATCTTCGAGGATCTTGATGTTTTGATTAACACGAATTGAACAAAGGGGACTGAGATTTGTATATTTATGTTTCGACTATTGATGATACCACATCTTTACCACCAGATCTGGTGATTGCTTCGAATCAACCGTCGTCTTTATGGCCTCATGTTTTGACCAACATCATCCATAAAGATGATACGTGTTTTTATTTTGTTGATGGTATTGGGTTTTGATAATGGTATTGATTTATATGTTCTTAAAACCGAAACATGCAAATTATCTTCCCATATTCAGAGATCTCGAGAAGATTATTTTGTGTTATAATCCCTTTTGTGTTCTTGGTCTTTTAAAGGTCCAGACTGGACCCTAATACACGAAAAGAAATAATTAGAGATCTATTCATTTTCTTTTGTTCGAGTGTGTGTGGGAGAGTGGTATGATTTTTACGGATTTATATAGGCATGTGTTAAGTAAATTGCAACTTTAATTAGATGATGGTTGGTTTCTCTAAAACTACTGTTAGTTAAAACCATTGACATTAAAACTATGGTTTAAATAATAGAACTGATGATATTTTGTATTCCTGCTATAAATACCCACTAATGAATGCTATACTTTGTATTCCAACAGAAGTTACGCAGGAGTTTTGTATAACAGTTTAATTTTGGCTGTGAAAAGATGGGTTTGTGTATGAGTTGTTGGGTCATAAATACAGACAATTATTGTCATTGCAACTGAATCTTATATTATATAAGATGGCTATTGAAAATGGTCATTCTTGATTCAAAATAAGAAATGATAATGAGAAAAAAAATACTAAAGAATATAATAAACATTTCTTAGTATTATACTCTCTCCGTCTCATATTAAATGTCCACTTTCATTTTTTATATTTTTCAATAGCGAAAATGGCGGTTATCAGTGATGATGGTAGCGGTGGTGGTGACGTCATTGATAGCTGTTAAAGATGGTGGTAGAATATGTGGCGGCATCGGTAGAGGTGTTGGTTGTGGTGCAAAAATACACACTTGAATCCACGGTAATGTTGGTTGTGGTTGTGGTCGATGGCACGGGTGGTAATATTGTGACGCGTTACGATAATGAGGTAGTAGCGACCAATGGCATTGGTAGTGGCGTTGGGAGGGTGGTGTTAGCGACAATGTGGTGATCAGTGATCGTGGTGGTGGTGATAGTCAGTGGTAATCACGATGACGGATGCTGGTAGAGGTGGTAGCAGGCGATGGCAGTCGTGGTAGCGTCGGATATTGGTGGTGGCGTTGGGAGATTGGTGGTAGCGGCTGGTAGCAGTGGTAGTGGCGTTGAAGAGTGGTAGTGGCGTTAGGGGGAGATGATAGCGACAACGATGGTGGTCAATAATGGTGATGGTGGTAGGTGGAGATACACACATACCAGAACCTATTACCTCAAATCCATTACTCCTGATTTATAAAAGAATGATTCATTACCCATTAATAAATAATAATTAATTATATTCTTTATAACTGAATAGTATTAATGGTTATCATTTTTATTCTTTACCCCTTAAAACTCTTAACCAAATACGATCTCAAATTATTAAAGAAGAAAAAATTTCAAGAATAGTCCCTATCGTTTGCACTGAACATCAACTTTCATCCTTATCTCAAAATAACTGCACCAGTCGTCCCTATCGTTTACAACTTGGATAAAAAATCGTCCCTATCTTAGATAGGAGTTAGTTTTGCTCGTTAAGTGGTATGATGGGAGGGTAATTTGGTCCTTTACATACTATCCCATGCATTTATAAGCCCAATACTTATTTTACACACACAGGATCACATATACTCTTTCTCAAACTCTATTCCCTCCATTAAACTTAAAAACATGCTTAAAAAATCCCCAATTCAATCACTTTGTTTTTTCCCAAAATGGATGGTACTAGTTAGAAGATTAAAGAGGCATTTGGACCTTACAAAATGCCTATTGAATACGGTAAGACGGATTAATCAATTAGACCTATTTTTTTATTAATTTTACAGCTTTATTAGGGTTTATGTACAAATTACTTTAATCATAATGTAATTGAAGTAATTATGCATATTTAATTATTTTTGTCAATTACATTTTGCAGAAAAGGATCCTGCTATGTTTCCCTAAAAATACATCATGCTGGTAAGATCGTCTCTGTTAATAATAGAAGGAGATATGTAAATACGTTAGTTAGTTATGTTGAATGGGTAGATATAAATAGGTTTTCAGTTCATGAGTTGAATGTTGTAATGTGGGAATTAGGATATGTGAAACAGGAACCTATATACTATCATTATATGATTTCTGGGACTGACCTTGATGTGGGATTGAGAGCTTTAGGTAATGATCAAGATGTTATTGGGTTAGTTAAGTATATCCCTAACAACAAACTCATTATTATATAATGTGAACACCTAGAGACCGTGGTAGACACATATGCTTGCCCCCCCCTTCTAGCAGTGTTGTTATTGAGGAGATAAACCCTAGTTTGATCCCTAAGAATGTATTGTATTTAACATACCCCACCAAACAGCCTTCTACCTCAACTCCTACACCCTCCACCCAACTGCCTTCTACCTCAACTCCTACACCCTCCACCCAACATCCTTCTACCTCAACTCCTACACCCTCCACCCAACAACATTCTACCTCAACTCCCACACCCTCCACTAATCAACATTCTACCTCAACTCCCCCACCCTCAACCAGTCAGCCTATGCCTATTGACCATGAGACTATGGAAACCATATATGCAGACTTGTTGAACATGAACTATGAATTTGATCCATTTAAGGATAATAGTGAACAAGATAGGGACAGGGTGGTGAATGAACCAGAAAGGGATAGGGTTGTGAATGAACAAGAAAAGGGATAGGATTGTCAATAATTAACCAACAGAAACATTGTTTGAAGGCGAACATTTTTTGGGGATGAGGAGGACAATAGTACGGAGGATGATGATACCTGATACTAAGGATGATGAGGATTACATTGTAGATGAAGATACATTTTTAGAAGAGGTGAATGTATGTTGATTATCACTTTAACATAGATGCAAATGTAGAGTGGGTTAGGCATGAAAAGGAGATAGAAGTTGTTCCTGATTTAGATCCAAGTGAGGTCAATGCGATTGATAATGACCAATTTGATAGTGGAACAGATTCAGAGGATGATGGGATTGAGCATATTAGGAGAAAGAATCTTTGAGAGATAAAAAAACAAATGAAAGTGAACATAACATTGTCTTCAAGCATTTTTCTATGTTGGCCAAACTTTGTCAAGTACAGCTGAAATCAAAGAAAGAGTGAGACTTCATTCTATTGAAACTAGAAGGAATCTGTGGTTGGCAAAGAATGATAAACAGAGAATTAGAGCAAAGTGTAGTGGAAAAACCCCTGTGTTTTTACTAGATGATGAAGGGCCTAGTAACAGTGAAGATGTTGGGCCTAATAAGAAAAGGGCTAAAAGTATAACAGATATGGGGGAAAGTGAGCAAGTAGGGTCTAATAAGAAAGGGGCCATAACAGGTGGTAGAGGAAGGCCCAAACAACTTACACTAGATGAATGTCCATGGGCTTTCCAGGTTACTAAGGTTAAAAACTCTGAATCATGGGAAGTCAGGACATATAATAATGTACATAACTACTTGCAAACAAGGAAAGTCAGTGCTTGTAGTTCCAAGTTTTTGAGTAAAGGCATCATTGACCAAGTTGAGAAAAACCCACATAAACCATTAAGAGCTCTTTAAAATAAGTTGCCAAAGAAGTTTGAGCTGGATGTGTCTATTCAAACGGAAGGTAGAGCTAAAACAGCAGATGTTAATCAAGTCAAAGGAGATTATAAGCACCAATATATGTTGATCCCTTTGGTTGGATCTATATTCTGTTAAGAATTAGTATGATAGTTTGTAATCAAACTAAAACACTTTGAGCACTCTTACTAATACTAAATAAGTTATGCAGAATCTAACTTATAAAGCACAGAAGAACAGAATTACTTTTAACTATTCGATTCTCTTATTAATCGACTTGAATGAGGTACATGAAAGACATTGTACCTATGTTCCTTTTATAGAGTAAGGAACCCTAGAAACCTTAGAATATTCTATAAAGATAACTATATCACAGACGATATATTATCAATATTCTAACTATTTAGATATATCTCATAAGATATACTCTAACTATAACTATGACATATCTTATACAAAGATATATTCGTCCTAATCATCATAGCAGTACTTACTTTATAAGTAGCAGTACTTACTATGTACCGCGTTAACACTAATGGTACTTACATAACACTAACAGTACTTGCATAACACTAACGGTTCTTGACACTTAACAAATAATTCCCAACAATCCTCCCCTAAACAAGAAATGATAACTTGTTGTCTTCTTGTTTCTCTTGTACTGGATGTATTAAAAATACATGTCTTCAGTCTTTCCTTCATCCTTGGATTGAACTTGGTAATTTGTATTTGTATCCAACTGAATGTAGCCAAACACTTCAAATGTAGATCTTCTTCTGATAAGATAATCTTCAAACACTATAAGCATCATCTTTGTCTTCAAAATATGATCTTCTTGTGTCTTCTAAACATTCATTCATCTTTGCAGCATTAGTATTTGTATTCTTGAGTTTAGTCCTTGAACTCTTGATCATAAATCTTCTTCTTGATTTGATGATAACAAAAACCTTCTAAGTATTATATCTTTTAATACTTCTTTGTCTGCAATCTTCATACCTGAAATAAAACAGTTAACAACAAACACCAATCTGTATTGGCTTCATGATTTTTAGCAAATCACCAGCTATCAACGGATTTGATAAATTCTTTACCAGTTAGCCGTACACTCTGGAATAGCCAATACTTTATTCACAAAGAATAAGGTGTAATGAAAACCTTACAATTTTTGGTAAATTGTCAACCATCAACGGATTTGATGAAGTCTTTACCTACTACCGTTTATCTAGGACTAGCCAACTCTTTGTCTCGAAACAAGGTGAGTTAAAACCATATAGTTTTTAGCAAACTATCAGCTTTCAACGGATTTGATAAGTCTTTACCATAAACCGTTTGCTTATGAACTAGCCAGTTCTTATGTGTGTTAGACATGGTGAACTGAGAACCATTTATGAAGTGTGACTGAAAGTCAAACACTTAAGATTCTTTCTCAGCTTCTTCCTCATCTTTCAAATCCTTGATTTATTGTTTAACCATTCTGATCAACTCCAAAGCATCAGCAGATTCTTCTGTAACTTCTAATTGTTGTTCTAACATCCTTTCCAACAATTTCCTTTTGAAGGGATAAGTCTTCTCTTGTAGCATATAATATGTAACATCATCTACATCCAAAATATGCAATCCACATGACCTGTAATATCTCCAGTAACTAGGAACCTGATTCTCTAATTCCTTCAACATTTCTTGATCACATTTGTGTGGCTCATACATAAAGAGAAATTCCCTATATAATAGTGATACTTCAGTTTTACCTGCACTGGCATCTTCAACCAACCTTACAAGATCTTGAATATCTTGTCTATCCAGAATGTGAAGAATATCTTCCAAAAGTCTGAATATCCTTTTTGTGCCATCAGATCTCTGAATTCCATGAGCTTCAAGTCGTTGATCTGTAGAGTAAATCCACTTAACAATGGATGCTCTTTTTCCAAAAATATCTGTATCAAAACATTGATCTTCAAATTTCACAATCTTCAAGTACTTCCTTAAGCTCTCATCATCATCACTATCTTCTGCTGTAGTTTTAGCTCTCTTAGCTTTCTTCTTTAGCTTTGTTGATCTTTTCCTTTTAACACTCTTGGAAATTCCTTCAAGTTCTGTTGAACCCTCTTCCAAGCTTGTATGTACCGTTTCCTCAGTATGTACTGTTGTATGTACTGTTGACTGTGTATGTACTGCTTGTACATTTTCAGTCTGAGCAATACCTTGAGTTTCAACTCCTGTATTCATCCTTTGAGCAGTCTCTTCCTCCCTTGAACTTACTTTCTTCTTTCTATTCTTCCTCGCATAAGTGGTCTTGATAGGTGGAGATGTACTTGTAGGTTCAGCAGTACTTGGCTCAATTCTAGGAGTACTACCAAATTGTCTTTGTTGTTGTAGACGTTTCTTGAATTCTTCAACAGCTTTCTTGTGTGCTTCAGATCCAATCTCAACAAAATTCAATTCAGTCCTCTTACTTTGCTCATACAAAGTCTTGATTTCTTCAAAATTCTTCTTGACCAGCTGAATATGAGTAAATCCTTTTACATTCTTTAGAAATTTCATCATTTGATTTCTAATCTGCATAGTAGTTGGAGGCTTAATCTTTTCTTTCCTTCTCTTTTCAGCAAAGAATCTTTGTTGCTCCCTTACCAGATCATCAATCAATCTTGATTTCTCTTCTTCATCATATGCACCTTTTTCTTCAGCTATTAATGAGTCTGCAAGAAGCTCACTTGCATGTATCTCAGCTTGAATCCTATCATACTCTTGTATGTTCCATTCTTGTTGTATCCTTTTAGCTTCTAGCAAATTTTGCTTTGCTGCAATTTCTTCCAGCAATTCATATTCACGAATTTGTGCTTGCATTCTATAAGAAAATTCCTCATCATGGTCAATTTGATTAAATCTGTACATGACTTTGTTTATATCATCATCTAAATCACTTTCATCTTCAGATTCTGACAATAATTGCTTCTTCCCCTTATCCTTTGGATTTATCTTAGGTAGCTTCTTCTTCAGTTTGGCAACTACATCTACATTAGCTAACTGTTGAATAACTATACCTTTTGTAGGGTGTGAAGCTTGAACATTCTTACCTTGAATTTGATCCTTTGTGGCAAGAACTTCTTGTTGTATCTTTTTCTCCACTTCTGCTTGCTTAGTCTTCTCAACTAAACTCTTCTTTATATCAAGCCGCAATTGGGCTAAAGTCTTATTTTCTCCAAATGAAATTTGAATTTCTAGTGAAGGATGATCACCAGTGGTACTTGCAATTGGCTTAGCAGTACTTGCAATTGGCTTAGCGGTACTTGGGTCTTCAACAATGTCAGCAGTACTTGCAGTTGGCTTAGCAGTACTTGGATCTTCAACAAAGTTGACTTCACCAGTATTAGACACACTTGTTTCTTCAATCACTTGATTATCCCTAGATGCTTTGTCTTCCATAGAAGCCATCATATCAAATTGCACTTCTTCAGTCTTATCTGATTTATTGCTTTGTGGTGATGGATCAGGAAACTGATTAGAAATTTCCTCCAACTTCTCATAGAAAGCATTCTAATTCGCTTGAGGTGGTGATTAAACTAATGGTTCTTGCTGAGTTGCCAATGTTTCTGCAACTTGTGGCTCCTCTGGTTGATTTACCAACTTTTCTTGAACTTGTTCTTGAACTTGTGGTTCCTCTGGAGTAGGTTGTGGGTCTTGCTGTTGAATCTCCATATCTGAAGGTCCATCTACACCAGTCTCTAAACTAGTTCCATCTTTAAAAGTCCCCATGACATCATCATCCAATTCAAAATTGATGTCATTTCTAGAGATCCTTGTTTGATTATTAGAAGAAGGTGGTTGATTTCATTATTCCTTCCCTGTTCTTCAATATTCCTCCCCTATTTGGTTGCATTCAGTTGCCTTTTCTTGTGGTTCCTGAGTCTTTGCTTCTTGATTACAGATTTCTGAACAGATCTATATTGCCTCATCCAAGATGACACTTTGTTCCTTAACTTGAGTAGGCTAGCTTCCAATTCAGAAATTTTATTGTCTTGAACAAGCTTATCTTTCTGCAATACCTGTACCTGTTGGGACAAACTTGTACACAAAGCAGTTAAATTTTCAACATCCACCACCTCTAGTGCTTGTGCTTGTTGTGAACCACTAGCAGCAATAGAAGCAGCAGGTGTGTGGATCATCTCATCAGTGTTTGGTGGAATACCAACATTATGAGAAGAAGATTGTGAATCTTCTAGAGAGTGGGAGCTCTGGTGAGAAGGAGTTTGCTGAGAAGCACTAGCATTGCTAGGTTCCTCACCTTCTTGATTGGTAGGTTGGGCTAACATATGAGCAAACAATGGTGTTACTGTTCCTGAAAAGACATTGCCTTGTTTGGTCAAGAAAGAGAAAGTTCTCTTTGTGAAGGAAGGAACATCCCATGTATCAGTTAATGCTGGTAGGTTACGTATTTGGTCACTAACTAAAGCCTGAATGAATCTAGGATACATTAAAAACTTCTTAGTCCCTTCCAAATTCCTAGTCATGCCTTCAAAAATTAATTTTGAAATAAAAACCCTGTTATTTGCTAGACAAATACCAGCAGATGCTAATGCAGCAGGTATTTGATCAAAAGATGTACTTTTTGAACTTAAACAGTGAATAATAGCATGAAAAAGCAATTTCCATTGAGGTGAAAATAATGCTTTAAAGAAAGTAAGACTTTCCCTACCACCCCCATAGCCCATGGCTGCAAGGCCATCATGAATCTCTGTATTATTAAGCATACTAAGTCCATTTTCATCATTAAGTCTCAAACTTGCTCGTAGCAGTACTTCAGTGACATATATATTCCTATGATTTACCTTAGCCTAATGCAAGGTTGATTAAAACGAGTACCTAACACAGCAGTATCCCAAAATTGTTCAACAATGGGTATAGAGACAACTGGACTTACAGTGAGTGCGAAGCGAACATGACTTCTAGATAGGAAACCAAGCATCTCATGGAAACCAAGAGAGTCATCATTCGTAGCAAGATTCGCAACCAAATTGTGCTTAGAGATTACTTGTAAGGCAGCCATTAGTATTTTTGATGATCGAAAGATTAGAGAGAGGGTTATAGAATCAAGAGAGAAAAATAAAAGATTAGGTGAATCAATTGTGTAATTGGCGTAAGTATTTAAGTAAATAACAAACCCAAGCGCGAAGAAACCGCCAAATTTACAAAAGAGACCCTTAACGGTACAACGGACATGTAGCGGTACATGGAACATAAGCGGTACTTGGTTTTGTGCTAGCGGTACTTGGAGTGACAACGGTACCTCACAATTTTGACCAGTTCATGCTTTCCACTAGACATGTTACCTCTTTTATCTTTTTCTATAAACCTGCAATAACATCAAAAACACAAAACATAGACTATACAATAAAAATTATAAAAATAATTGTACAACCATTACCTCCCCTCAACATATGCAGCATGTTATTGGTTGAGCATACCAATGTGTGTCACCAGGAATTCGAATCTCTTTGCATCAAATGCCTTGGTCAACAAATCAGCTACATTGTTGTCTGTATGAATCTTCAAGACTTGAATAAGCTTTTTGTCATAACCATCTCTTATAAAGTGATGTCTTATTTCAATATGCTTAGTCTTGGAGTGAAATACTAGATTCTTGACAATGCATATAGTACTTTCATTATCAATGTAAATCTTGGTATTCATGAAATTGAATCCATAGTCCAACAATTGATTTTGAATCCAAAGTACTTGTCCACAGCAATAAGCAGCAGCTACATATTCAGATTCAGTTGTAGAAGTAGCAACAATGGTTTGCTTCTTACACTGCCATGATATGAGTCTTCTGCCTAGGAATTGACAAACTCCTGTTGTGGATTTCCTATCATGATTTGCTCCAACATAGTCACTATCTGAGTAAGCTTCCAATTCAAAGGTGGAGTCTCTAGGATACCATAATCCTAAATTAGGTTGACTTTTAAGATATTTAAAAATCTTCTTCACAGCATATAGATGTGACACCTTTGGATGAACTTGGAATCTTGAACAGGCACACACAGCAAACATTATATCTGGTCTTGAAGCAGTAAGATACATCAATGAACCAATCATTGACCTATAGAGATGAATGTCAACATCTTCTCCATGTTCATCTTTTGATAAATATTTCTTGGCTTCAAAAGGTGTGCTTGTACTCCTTGTATCCATACATGAAAATTTCTTTAAGATTTCAGCAACATATTTATCTTGGCTGATAAATATTCCATCTTTCCTTTGTTTGACTTGTAGTCCGAAAAAGAAAGTTAGTTCTCCCATTGAACTCATTTGAAATCTTCCTTTCATCAAAGCTTCAAACTCTTCACACCATGTCTTCTTGGTAGAACCAAAAATGATGTCATCAACATAGACTTGAACTAGAATTATGTCTTTGGCATTTTTCTTGATGAACAGAGTTTTGTCGATGGTTCCTCTCCTATATACATGTTCTAGCAGAAAGTTGGATAAAGTTGCATACCAGGCCCTTGGAGCTTGATGCAGACCATAAAGTGCTTTGATAACTTTGTAGACTCTATTGGGGAATTTAGGATCTACAAAACCTGGAGGTTGTGAGACATATACCTCCTCTGAAATAGTATCATATAGAAAGGCACTTTTCACATCCATTTGATAGACTATAAATCCCATATATGATGCAAAGGCCAAAAATAACCTAATGGCTTCTATTATTGCCACTGGTGAAAAAACCTCATCATAGTCTATCCCTTCTTCATGTCTGTAGCCTTGAGCAACAAGCCTTGCCTTATTCCTCACAACAACCCCTCTTTCATCCTTCTTGTTTCTGAAGACCCATCTTGTACCAATGACTCTTTTACCTGAGGGAAGATCCACAAGAATCCAAACCTTTTGTAGCTCAAATTGTGTTAATTCTTCTTGCATGGCATCCACCCAACTTTCTTCATCAAGAGCCTGAGAGATATTTTTGGGCTCTACTTGAGATAAGAAACAGGCAAACAAACAATGTTGAGTATCTTTATGATTTGTTCTCTGTTGTTGTTTGACATAACTCAATATTGGTTTGCAGTTGTCTTCTGGTTTGTACAACAGATTTTAGATCACCAATAATCTGTGTAGTAGGATGGTTGTTGTTGACTTTATGAGTGGGAATAGAACTGACTGGAATTTATGTTTCCAAATTGTTGAAATCAGTTACTGCACCCTGCTCATCATAGGAAGCTTTGGAGAAGATTCCTTCAGCTGGACTGGCATATAAGTCTTCATCGTCCAATGCTTGTAAAATCTCTTCTAGTGAGTCAGCAGATCTAGCAGATTTTTACTTAGTAGTACTTGCAGATGAAGTACCGCTAGGTATAGTATGTACTACTGAGTGTTGTGACTCAAAAGATTCTTCTCCTGAATGCTTATTAGCAGATGTAGCATTCTTTTCTTGATCTTGAAGCCTCTGAAGCTCCTGGGAGGCTTGATCATCATTTGATGGCATGGTTTGCTTCTTGGGATTGCAGACATGGGAGTAACAGCAGGCATGTTTGGCACATAGATATGAACATCTTCATCTGATGAAGAAACATCTTCTTGAGTACCTGTATTAGTTGCACTTGACTCCTCACCTGCATTGTTAGTTTGACAATCCTTTTGCAAAGAGTAGTAATCCATGGAGTTAGTTAGATAGTCTAAATCAAACATCCAAGCATAACCTATTCCTGGAACATTGGGTTTATTTTCTAAGAAATTGACATGAGCATTTTCTTCAACTTTCTTAGTTGCCAGATTGTAAACCCTATATGCTTTACTTTGCAATGAATATCCTACAAGATATCCTGGATTAGACTTTCCATCAAACTTTCCCAAATAATCAAGAGTATTTAGTATGGACACATGACACCCAGAAGGTTTTAAATGACTTATTGATAAGTGTGAAAACACTCATCAATTATGATCCAAATACCACTCAAAACACAGTCAAATACATAATATTTAACTGTAAATTATCAGAATTACGCGTGTATTTGTATCTTGTGTGTTTCAGGTAAAGAAGATACATTTTGAAGCAAAGATGTGTTTTTAAAGGATTTATTTGAACAAAAGACGAAGAAAGGGACGAAAGATGCTTTCAAGGACCATACTTGCCATTATTCACAAATTTCAAGGGCTCAAGTTGCAATTTTTACAAGATGGAGGACTAGACTTGTAACTTTCAGAAGATAAAGGATGAAATGGAAATTACTTCAAAGTCTTTATAACTATTTGACAAAGAAATGAAGAGAAAGGACCAAAAAGGCAATTAAGTGGAAAGTTGTTTATTACTTGGTCAAATTGACCAAGTCGGTCAAACGAACACACAAAGACATACACGTCTTCGTCTTCTTCGAAGAGAGAGAAACAAACGGTTTTCATCTTTCTCCACCTCAAAACCTGCAATCCAATATCAAGGACGATACATGAAGATTCAGTCAAAGAGTATAACTACAAAAATGTTCCTTATCTTCTCCTCTACTAGACGGTATCAATGAATTAGATCAAGACTCAAGAATAAAGAAACGCCCAAATGGATTGAAGATGGAATAATCGAGTTTATCCTCGTATTTTCCACGTGTCCACTCCTCATTGGCGAGAACACGTCATCCCACCTCCTCTCGACGCCTATAAAAGGAAGATGAAGACATCAGTTTCAATGGTTAGACTAGGAGTAGTTTACACATAGTAGATAGTTAGGATTAGTTAGTTAGTTTCATTTTCTCTCAAAGCTATTTGATTTTCAGTTTAAAGTTTGTTAGAAATCAGTTGAGATTAGTTAATCTTGTTGTAACAGCCTTTTTTTCTGCCATTAATGATAAATGAAGCTTTTTGATTTCTCATTTTGTCTCTACGAATCTTATAGACTAATATGATATACTGTTACAATTTAGTTCGATTTTGTTATAAAGTCACCATTAATGGAAGCTTTAACTTTCGTTTACCTTTTCTTTTAATAGCTCGTTATTTTGATTGAGGAAGTTAGTTTAAATCTGTTAAGAACTTTTCGAGTAATGTTTGTAATCATAAGCTTCTAACAACTTGTGATTTGATTCTTTAGCTTTAAAAGATTTGAATTTGTAGAATTTTGGTGAGATTTCATTTAGTCAAAAGCTTATCAGCTTTTTAAAGGTTCTTGTTCAATAACTTTTTCAGGTAATTGAGTTTTAGAAGTGAAGTTTTAGTCAAAACTTACTCAGTTTTTTTGAGCTTATACAAGCATATGATAATCTTTTCAGTTGAGTAGTTGGAAAAAGTCTTCTTTTCTACTGATGATTTCAGTTAAGTTTCAGTTTGGTGTTGTATTCATGATTCGTACATACTGAGTTTGAGTTTTAGAGCTAATAATAGTCATTGTTTTTATCAGTTTAAATGAGTATCTGTCAAGCAGTTAAAACGAGTTGATTGGTAGACTTCTGTAGTTGCTAATGCGTAATCGAATGTATATGTTTCTTTCCTGTGTTATGCAAGTTTTCTGGTTATGAAGGAACAGTAGATCAGTAGAGCTCAATAGTGGAGTTTGATTTTCGAAGGTGTTGTTGATTTTAAGCGAGCTCAGCGCTCGGCTTCTTCCACAAAGGACTGGCCTGGAAGACGCAGGTCAAGCACCATTTTCTTTGTTTATTTTCTGCATAATAGTAGCTTGAATTCTTTCATAGTATAACTATAGTATAAAATTAGTTGTTGTATTCATTATCTGAATTAGGCTTCGGGTTAGATGTTAACTGATTTTCTCTATTTGTTAGTTTGTACGTGTTTACTAGATCTTATGTTCCTGGTCTATATTTCGTTAGAATTTAAGACTTTCGATTTCAAGAAGTGTTTGGAATGGTGATATAGGCAGATTTAGCTTTTGCTTAGTTGATCAGTCGGTTAACTGTTTTTTTTTTGGCAATCAGATAGAACTATAAGAGTTTGAGTAAGTTCATTTTTTTAGAATCTGTTCATTGGTTTAGATATATGTTCTAGTTTGCTGAATTCCTTTCATTTGTTAGAGTTTGTGTATTTTACACATTAGACCCCTGATGTTGTAATCTTTTCTCTCACTCACAGTCCATAGTTAGTATTAGTTAATTGGACAGTTAAGTTTTTGTTTGGCTAGTTTAAGTTCTTGGTGGGCTTGGATCCAGATTCATGGGCTTTTCATTGATTTGTTTTTAAACGAATAGAATTTCAGTAGAAGTTATATCTTCTTTGTTAGTAGTTTTAAAATTTGTTCCATATTTAGATAAATTTTACATTTTAAATTTTTAGTGTAATATTGTATTTTGCAATTTATATTTTGTGCAAAGTAATTGTCGTATGTGCTAAGTGTTTTTAGAATAGTATGTATATGTAGTTAACAGTGTCTTTTTATATTTTTAAATGTTTTTTGTGACAAGTAGAAATAGATACCAATCAAAGTTTTACAACCAAAAACAATTAAGTCTTTGCTAGAAAACGTTATATCAATTCGAATCGAGCTGAGAAGACAACTACACAAAAAACGAAATATTAAATGGCGCCACTGCCGGTTCTTTTCGTGAAGATTAACGGTTTCGAGTGAGACGATTGGATTTTGGGATCTGTTCCTTTGTGAACGTTATTTTTTTACGTATTATAAATCAAAAAGATAAAAAAAATCAAAAAGATAAGAATAAAAAAAAAATAAACAATCACAAAAATCAATTCTTTTCCTAAAGAATTGAACCAAAAAAAAAAATCCAAAAAGTAATCTTTTTCCTAAAAGATTACACCCAAAAATATATATTATATCGGCTTTCATCGTTTTTACGTACATATAGTATTTTTCTTAAAAAAACCAAATAAATACAAAAATATTTTTTATATATTATTATATGTAGATACGTATACGTATAAAAACAACCAATACACATATCTTCCATAAGTATTGCCGAGGCAATACACCGTGTTGAGGGGCGTTCCGGTCCTTGACACGCGTATCGATCCAATTTAATTAAGCAAGAATAGATAAATACTTCCAATAGGCAATAATTCGAAGAATACAAACTACAAAGTGAATAGAAAGGCGATGTGCTATAAAATGCCATCTAAGGGTCAATAGGTACTTAAGTGCTTCGCGCCACCTAACCCCCGTTCACTAGTGCGTATTCTAAGAAGGAAGGCTTTATTGGGGGTCTTGCACCCAAGTAGTAATTATATATATTATACTTTCTTGTGGATATTTCATATCGAACCTCGAGGGAGATAATCTTTTCTCTCTCAAAAGTCGACCGAGGGCTACTCCCTCATTCCTCGTGTTTACTTACATGTGTACTCGCACACGTGTAAACATACCACCTTTGGTGTATTACTTCCTTCCTCGAGGAAGCTTTTAAACGTCATTATACTTGTATATACATTCGGCCACCTTGTTAAACATGGATACTCGTTCCATGTTGGAGATTTTGCAACAACGATCCGCCAACGCTAATTATTCGCCTTGTTCGACTTGTGGTGGTCCACACGATACTTATTTATGTGATCAAAACAATGGCTATTATGGGGAGGGATATGCTTATAATGGAACCGAGAACTTTAATTTTCAACCTAACACACAAATGGACTACACTTGTAATGACTATATGGGCTATTCCGGTTTTTCATCACAACCTCCACCATCATTTCATGATCAAACCTTTAATGTGCCATACCAAAACCAAGGATTTTCCAATTATGAAGGTTTTCAAAACAATGATAATTTTCAAGGCTATAATCAAGAAACCTTTCATAATCAAGGATTTTCAAATAATGAAGGCTTTCAAAATGATGAGAATTTTCCATGCCATAATCAAGACACCTTTCAAAATCAAGGATTTTCCCATTCGACCATTTTGCCACACAGGGATAATCGTCCTATTTTGGAGAGATTACACGACGAGAAATATCGAGCTATGTATGGGCCTTGTACGACTTGTAGAGGATCACATAGTGAAAATAATTGTCATCTATATGCGAGTAATTATGATCAAGGGTTTGATGAGGATTTTCAAAATCAAGAATTTGTAAATCAAGACGATTTTCAAAATGAAGAAAATTTTCAAAGTCCTAATAAAAAAACCGTTAACAATCAAGGCATTTATCATTTCTTGAGTAAAGACGCTTTTAATATGTTAATGCAAGCACTTGAGACAATGCAAGAGGCAACTGATCCGAGAATCTTAGGCTTGAGCACATACGTCTTGCAACACATGAGACCGAACGATGCTTTACCTGATGATGAGCCTTATTTGAGAGTAGATGTTGAGGATGATACACTTAGTGATGTTCCTATTATAGACCCTTCCATCTCTCCACCGACTATGCTTGAGCCATACACACCTTCATCACCTTTACCTCACATGGGACCCACCAACTCTTTCACCATGGGGGACGAGCCTCTTAGCACTAATACAAACACCGATTTGGATGAATTAACCTCTTCTAGTGTTGAGAACCTTATCCCAATCCAAAGAGAGCTTGAGAGGGTTTCCAATGAACCATGTGATGAGCTTTGTGTTGATACCTTTTCTCCTCATGATCACATTGAGATTTTATCACATATTGACCTTCATGCTACTACTAGTGATTTTGGTGACTTTGATCTTGATGAATTGTTTAAAGAAAGGGATAATGAGATTGAGGAAGAGTTTGTGAAAGACGTGACACAAATAGAGGATGAAAATTGTGATTCTAGTGACGCGTCTTATGCTATATCATCCGATGATTTGTCTTGTCAAGATAACATTCCTAATTTGGATGAAGAGTTTGCTCCTATAGGAAAAGTGGATCTTTCTCCTCTACCACCTTATGATTCTTGTGATGAAACCTTTGATAATCTTTATGATAGTGATGAGTCTTTTACTTCTGATGATGATGACTCCATTTCTTCTATGACTCCTTCACCTATTCCTCTAAGTGATTTTGTGATACATTCAAATCCTCTTTTTGAGACATGTTTTGATAACCCACTTTTTGAGGAGTGTGAAGAACCTAATAATGAGTCTATAGAAGAAGAACCCTTAATTGATCATCCTTCACTGGTTTTTGAGGATACACCTATTGATTTTCATGATCATATCATCCCTTTGAGTGATTCTCTCATTAATACACCTCCTTTTGAGCCTTATGTTCCCACCCTCCCACCCTTGAAGTTGGTTATTGATGAAGATCCTTTCCTCTTAGAGATTGATACTTTTTCATCTAAGGCACCTTTAGAACTCAAAACCTTTGATATGGACTCTTTTATGGAGATTGATGCCACCATAGAGGATATTCTTGCACAATTTGATATAGAGGTCAACGATAGTGTTTCTAATTTGGAAGAGGAGGTTCGTCTTATTACTACATTGCTTTTTGGGAACGTAGAGACTACACCTCCTTCACAAGACACTATTAATTTTGATCCTCCTTTCGCTATGCCTTCTATGGAAGATTACCCACCTTTTGATGATGATGATGAGCCTAACATGGACATAATAGTTCTGAATGTTTTGATACCTACACCTTCATATTCTTATGATGCTTTGATCATTAAGGGGGAATCTTATATGATTGATACGAGTTCATCTTCTTATTTTCCCATGAAGGGAAAGGTTTTCGATCCTGGGATCCGTATGTTTGGGAAACATTGGTTTTCATCTAATCCACTTAAGAGTGTGACTTCTATTGAGATGGAACTCTTGTTTGAGCTTACTTTGGTGATGCTACCTATTTTGGAGTTGTTCGAATGTAGAGATGGAAACTATGTATTTGATCCTGGGGTTCTTCCTATTTGAGAGATTTCGTATGTTTGACAAACTTGAGACACGTTGGACCGTTCCATTTATCGAGGCGGATTTTGTAAATCTTATAGTAAATGGCAACGTGCTAAGTTTGAGTGTATCATGTGAGACGAGCTTCAAAGTGATATCTTTTATTCTCCATGATGGTTTCCCCAAGGACAACCTAATTCGGGGCCGAGTCGAGCTAGCGACTTAGGGTTAAAAAACTCAAGCATTGAATAACTAGGTTAGAAAATGTAGAGTAGATTTTCAATAGGTTAGGTTTAATTAAAAGGATGTTATAGTAGAGTTGAAGTGGAGGGGTGCCTTTCTTCGTCTTTTGGTGTTTGTTTCAAGGGTTGCTCTCTCTCATTTCATGCTTGGAGCTTATGGAGGAGGCCCGTGTATCTGGTTCACTTTGATTAGTTTTTGCTATTAAACACTTGTGCTTAAAATGAATATCCTTTAGTTGTCTCTTCCTTAACTTGGGTTAAGCAAAGTAATCAATGTCATAAGTGTAGGGGAGTTTACTCCAATACTCTTAAACATTGAGGACAATGTTTATCTTAAGTGTAGGGGAGACTTCTATCGAGGTGACCTTACCTAGACCATTGCCTTAACTTCATGATAATTGAGAAAATTTATTTTTCAAACATTTTTCTAATTTTTGATCTACTTTGGCCACCAAAAATATGCATTCATAATTTTTGCATTAATCATTTTTCATTTGCATAACACATTTGCATTGTATATATTTTATGTTTCATCAAAAATATATAAAAAGAAAAAAATATAATAAAACATGGTTTTAACAAATTTAGACTTCTTTGACATATTAGGCCCGCCATGGATATTTTGACTCAACCCGAGTTTGCTTATTTTAGCATTCTCTAGCTAGTATCCTTAACCATGTAGTCCTTCATTGGTCTATTAGGCTAAGCATCCACCAATCTCATTCTTTGAGATTTTAAATTTGTGGAGAATGGGAAATGATAGAGTTGAAGCAAGTATAAAAGGGCTAGATAAACTTCATGATAATTACTTGTGGCTAAACAATTCTCTTCTTTACCTCAATTTTCTTCGCATGTATATAATTGTTAATAAATAATCAAGAACGGTTTTAATCGGTTTGTAATCTCTTATGCATTTTTGGCTAATCATTCATGGTTGATATAAGTACGTCTTAAGATTCTAAGTTAGAACGGTTTATGTGTACTAGACTTATGTCATGCTCAATATTTAGCGGGTGTTTTTCCTTTTATTCTTTTCAACTTTCTTTGTGAGGAATAAAGAAAAATAAGAGCGGCTTATGAAAAAAATGAGTGGCTAGAAAAAAAAAGAGAAAAGAAAAGAAAAAAATAATAATAATACAAGACTCCCAAGAGGGGCAGTGTGGTGTTAATTATAGTGACTATTGAGTTCCCATATTACCTTGACGGGTTGCGGGGATTCAATAGATTGCTCCAATCCAATATTACCTTGACGGGTTGCGGGGTTGAAGATCCAAAGTCTCAAAAAGATGGCGGATGTAAATTATTGCGTGAGTTTTATTTTCTTTCCTTAGCGAGTGTGTAGCTACTTATGAAAGCATGACATGAGGATTTTACACATAAGGCGAATGACTTATTATTCTTGAAACGGACTTGTATTAATTGTGAGCGGTTTTTCAAGTAATGGATGAGAGGATTACTTAGGATTAAAACCGTGCTTCCTTATTTTTGGATTTTACACTTCTTATATTTCACACTTGAATAATGACAAATTTGCCCACAAGCAATTTGCTCAAGTAATAACCGGTTCCACATTTAATTGTCATGAATAAGTTGATGCACTTTTTACTTGTGAATACAATAATCCCATTTTTAAGCTTGGTATGGGGAAAGTGAAACTTGAGGGTGATAAATGTCTATGGTACCCAAGCCCTAATCAAAGTCATTGAATTCTTTATGAGTTATTTCCATCAAAACCATTTATGAAAAATACAAAAAGATATAAATATAATTGTTTTCTTTGCATTACATTGTAAATATTCAAAACCATTCATCATATAGCATAGTATAGTTTATTAAATCATAAAATGGCCAAGGTTGGTTAATTATGAGAAAAGTGTAACTTGGTGCTTTGAAATGCTGCATTGCATGAGGTCATGGCAATGGTCAAGTGGAGGGGAGTTGATAAGTGTGAAAACACTCATCAATTATGATCCAAATACCACTCAAAACACAGTCAAATACATAATATTTAACTGTAAATTATCAGAATTACGCGTGTATTTGTATCTTGTGTGTTTCAGGTAAAGAAGATACATTTTGAAGCAAAGATGCGTTTTTAAAGGATTTATTTGAACAAAAGACGAAGAAAGGGACGAAAGATGCTTTCAAGGACCATACTTGCCATTATTCACAAATTTCAAGGGCTTAAGTTGCAATTTTTACAAGATGGAGGACTAGACTTGTAACTTTCAGAAGATAAAGGATGAAATGGAAATTACTTCAAAGTCTTTATAACTATTTGACAAAGAAATGAAGAGAAAGGACCAAAAAGGCAATTAAGTGGAAAGTTGTTTATTACTTGGTCAAATTGACCAAGTCGGTCAAACGAACACAAAAAGACATACACGTCTTCGTCTTCTTCGAAGAGAGAGAAACAAACGCTTTTCATCTTTCTCCACCTCAAAACCTGCAATCCAATATCAAGGACGATACATGAAGATTCAGTCAAAGAGTATAACTACAAAAATGTTCCTTATCTTCTCCTCTACAAGACGGTATCAATGAATTAGATCAAGACTCAAGAATAAAGAAACGCCCAAATGGATTGAAGATGGAGTAATCGAGTTTATCCTCGTATTTTCCACGTGTCCACTCCTCATTGGCGAGAACACGTCATCCCACCTCCTCTCGACGCCTATAAAAGGAAGATGAAGACATCAGTTTAAATGGTTAGACTAGGAGTAGTTTACACATAGTAGATAGTTAGGATTAGTTAGTTAGTTTCATTTTCTCTCAAAGCTATTTGATTTTCAGTTTAAAGTTTGTTAGAAATCAGTTGAGATTAGTTAATCTTGTTGTAACAGTCACTTTTTCTGCCATTAATGATAAATGAAGCTTTTTGATTTCTCATTTTGTCTCTACGAATCTTATAGACTAATATGATATACTGTTACAATTTAGTTCGATTTTGTTATAAAGTCACCATTAATGGAAGCTTTAACTTTCGTTTACCTTTTCTTTTAATAGCTCGTTATTTTGATTGAGGAAGTTAGTTTAAATCTGTTAAGAACTTTTCGAGTAATGTTTGTAATCATAAGCTTCTAACAACTTGTGATTTGATTCTTTAGCTTTAAAAGATTTGAATTTGTAGAATTTTGGTGAGATTTCATTTAGTCAAAAGCTTATAAGCTTTTTAATGGTTCTTGTTCAATAACTTTTTCAGGTAATTGAGTTTTAGAAGTGAAGTTTTAGTCAAAACTTACTCAGTTTTTTTGAGCTTATACAAGCATATGATAATATTTTCAGTTGAGTAGTTGGAAAAAGTCTTCTTTTCTACTGATGATTTCAGTTAAGTTTCAGTTTGGTGTTGTATTCATGATTCGTACATACTGAGTTTGAGTTTTAGAGCTAATAATAGTCATTGTTTTTATCAGTTTAAATGAGTATCTGTCAAGCAGTTAAAACGAGTTGATTGGTAGACTTCTGTAGTTGCTAATGCGTAATCGAATGTATATGTTTCTTTCCCGTGTTATGCAAGTTTTCAGGTTATGAAGGAGCAGTAGATCAGTAGAGCTCAATAGTGGAGTTTGATTTTCGAAGGTGTTGTTGATTTTAAGTGAGCTCAGCGCTCGGCTTCTTCCACAAAGGACTGGCCTGGAAGACGCAGGTCAAGCACCGTTTTCTTTGTTGATTTTCTGCATAATAGTAGCTTGAATTCTTTCATAGTATAACTATAGTATAAAATTAGTTGTTGTATTCATTATCTGAATTAGGCTTCGGGTTAGATGTTAACTGATTTTCTCTATTTGTTAGTTTGTACGTGTTTACTAGATATTATGTTCCTGGTCTATATTTCGTTAGAATTTAAGACTTTCGATTTCAAGAAGTGTTTGGAATGGTGATATAGGCAGATTTAGCTTTTGCTTAGTTGATCAGTCGGTTAACTGTTTTTTTTTTTGCAATCAGATAGAACTATAAGAGTTTGAGTAAGTTCATTTTTTTAGAATCTGTTCATTGGTTTAGATATATGTTCCAGTTTGCTGAATTCCTTTCATTTGTTAGAGTTTGTGTATTTTACACATTAGACCCCTGATGTTGTAATCTTTTCTCTCACTCACAGTCCATAGTTAGTATTAGTTAATTGGACAGTTAAGTTTTTGTTTGGCTAGTTTAAGTTCTTGGTGGGCTTGGATCCAGATTCATGGGCTTTTCATTGATTTGATTTTAAACGAATAGAGTTTCAGTAGAAGTTATATCTTCTTTGTTAGTAGTTTTAAATTTTGTTCCATATTTAGATAAATTTTACATTTTAAATTTTTAGTGTAATATTGTATTTTGTAATTTATATTTTGTGCAAAGTAATTGTCGTATGTGCAAAGTGTTTTTAGAATAGTATGTATATGTAGTTAACAGTGTATTTTTACATTTTTAAATGTTTTTTGTGACAAGTAGAAATAGATACCAATCAAAGTTTTACAACCAAAAACAATTAAGTCTTTGCTAGAAAACATTATATCAATTCGAATCGAGCTGAGAAGACAACTACACTAAAAAACGAAATATTACTTATGTTAGGCTTTACATTAGTCAAGAGTTCATAAGGTGTTTTGTTTTGAGGCTTAGTTACTAGGACTCTATTTAACACATAACATGCAGTATTGATTGCTTCTGCCCAAAAGGTATTTGGCAAAAGTGAATCAGCTAGCATAGTTCTAGCAGTCTCAATTAATGTCCTATTCTTCCTTTCAGCTACTCCATTCTGTTGTGGAGTTCTAGGATTACTAAATTGCCTCTTAATTTCTTTAGACCTACAGAATTCATCAAAATTAGCATTCTTAAATTCTGTTCCATTATCAGTCCTAATGATTAAAACCTGTTTAGTGAACTGCTTTTAAACTAAGGTGATAAAGTCCTTTAGTAATTCACTTGTTTCATTCTTAAGGGCTAAAAAGAAAACCCAACTGAATCTACTATAATCATCAGTTATGACTAGACAAAAGGTCTTATGGCTAATGCTTATGATAGAAACTAGACCAAATAAATCCATATGCAAGAGATGCAAAGGTTTTGTCACAGTGTTTACAGTCTTGGTCTTACAAGAGGCTCTATGTTGTTTTTCCTTTTTGACAAGCAGCACATGTGAAATTATTTTGAAAAGATTTGTTAGGTAAACCTCTAACCAAATTCCTTTTTATCAATCTATTAAGATTCTTGAAATTCACATGACCTAACCTTCTATGCCATAAATTTGACTCATCTAAAGAAGCCTTAGCTAGCAAACATGTAATACCACCTGTTGGAGTAATAGTATGAAGATTAAAGGTGTACATATTTTTTCTTGCCTGGGTACTTTAAGCAGTATTTGAGATTCCTTGGGCATCTCAAAATCTTTGGACAACACCAAGCAGTCTTTGTCTGTGAATAGCACCTTGTTCTTCTCATCACACATTTGTGATACAGAAAAGAGATTGAACTCATTCAATTCTTTTACAAAGAAGACATCTTCAAATTCCAACTTTCCTGTGTTGATTTTCCCTTTGCCAATGATTCTACCTTTGCTACCCCCAAAGGCTACTGGACCTCCTCTGAATTCTTCAAATTCAACAAGAAAATATTTGTTCCCTGTCATGTGTCTTGAGCATCCACTATCTACAATTCCTTTATCTTTTAATTCATCAATGAGATGCCCCTGCACACAAATAAAACTCATTAGTTTTTAACAGGGACCCAAGCCACATTTGGCTCAGATCTTGTGGGACCTACACATTTAAGAGTTTGTACTGAAGCTTTTCCAGTGATGCTACTTTTACTCTTATACTTCATGGTTTCATTTATGTAGTCAAATTCATAAGGTGACTCTATGTGCTTTGACTTCTTTGACTTAAGTACTGCTTTAGCGGTACTTGCTTTAACACATGGTATATCTCTTTTAAGAACCCACATTTGTACTAGTTTGTTTTTGTCCTTACTTCTAGGAGTTTTAACTTTTTCAAAACCTTTCTTAGAAGTCTTGGAGAACATTGGTTTTATAGACTTTAAACCAACAGTACTTGAGTTTGGTCTAGCAGTACTTGTAGATTTAGGCTTGCCGGTACTTGGTTTACCAGACTTTAAGGATACAAGTCCTTGCTTCATAAGTACTGCCCTAGGAATAAAACTTTTGGTAGGATTATTTTTAACCTGTTTAACTACCCTTGTGTGATCAAACTTAGGTTTGTCATCTTTAAGATTTTGTTTCCTATAACCTCTTGCATTTTTCCCATTACTGTTTTTCATGACCCTTTGTGTAGCCTTTTGTTTCATAATTTTATCTTCATGTAATCTACAGTCTTTGATAAAATAACTTAGACTACCACAAACATAACATCCTTTTCTTCTTAAAGAAGACCCAAAAGGTTGTTTTGACTTTACCTTTTCAAAACCTATCCCACCCCTTTTGGTTTTAGTATGTTGTTCATTGTTTTCCAATATCTTGCTAGGAGTTTTTACCTGCTTGGGAGCAGAACTAGTCTTAGATTCCTCAGAGACAAAGTTGTTCATTAAAGGTGGAAAAACAATATTCTTGGTCACATCAGTATTTTCTTGAGACATAGTACTAGAGTTAAAGACATTATTAATCTTAGGTTCTTCTAACTCTATACTATTAACATCACAAGAGGGCATGAAAATTCCTGATACTGGTGGAGGAACTGCCTTCATTCCTTCAGCATATCTATCATTTTCAGGTGTATCATCTACCTCACTAGAACTATCAAAAATCCGTTTTGATAAGTCCTTGTTAGTTAAGGTTATCCCAGGTTGATCCTCAATATATCCTAGGCCTGTTTTATCATAATACCCCATTTGTGAATTAATCAATTTTCCCAATCCCTTAGAGGATTGTTGCCATTGACTAATCACTTCCCTCTCTTTACAAAGACTGGTTTTTAAAGCTTCATTTTCTGAATTTATTTTTAAAAGTTGTCTTTCAAAAGCTTTTATTTCCACATCTTTTTCCCTCATTTGAAGAGTCAAAATCCTAATTTTCTCTTCATAGTTTTGTTGAGCCTTTTTTATACAAAACTATATTATCTTCTAGTTTAATGATACACGGTTTTGCAATGGGTTCAAAATATTTCTCTCGGAATCTTCTCGAATTGATCTCGGTCTTAAGTGGAATGATTGTTCTTGGTTACTGAATAAAAGGATTTGGTTTTCTAATTTAATAAAAAGTGGAAATGAAAATTTAAACTTAAATTTAAAAGTAATTTAAAAGCAATTGAATTATTAATAATTGACAAAACTTTGAATTAAAATCAAACTTAAACTAAGACATAATGAGAAATGCTAAGAGAGACATAAAGAAACAGAAACAGTAACTTAAAAGAAGACTGATTCGGAACTTTAACCTTGGTTCGGAAGTTTTCCTTCATTCGGAACTTCCATTCATCCGGAAGTCACTGTTCACTCGTTCGGAAGTTTTGGCTTGGTCCGGAACTACTGATTCAGAAGTTTTGTAAGTTCCGATTCGGAACTTTTGGTAAATTGGTTCGGAACTTTTCAAAGTTCCGATTCGGAAGAAATCGGTTCGGAAGTTTTTAAGGAAACTGGTTCGGAACTTTTAAGAGACAAACTCATTCGGAACTTATGCTTGATTCGGAAGTTCAAGCTTCATTCGGAACTTTCTGTTTGGTTCGGAAGTTTTAGATTGGTTCGGAACTTTTTATAGGTAAACTCATTCGGAACTTTTAACTGACTCGGAACTTTTGAAAACAAAACTCATTCGGAAGTTACTGTTCACTCATTCGGAACTTCTGGGAAACCCAGATACAGAAACTAAACCGAAGAACAAGGAAACACGATTTTGATCCAAAAATCACCAAGTTTTTCACCAAAAACTAAAATAAATCAATCACAAAGCATCTACTAACCATAAACTACTAATCCCATCAACAAAAACACAAATCCCAACAACTTTTGAAGATCAAATCAAGAAAAATAAAAACTTAAAAACTTGAAGATAAAGATGATGATGAACAAGATAAAACAGAAAGATTAAACAAGAACTTTGTATTGAATGATTAATGTTTTGACAAGATAAATCAAAGATTAAAATTACAAGATGAGAAAATTAAAGATTAAAATCACCAATCACCCTAATGGTGATGGTGATGAAACGGAACAGAGAGAGAAAGTGGGGAAGAAGAAAAAACTAAAAAAACTAGTCTAAATGTGTGAGGGGAGGGCTATTTATAGCCTTGTCTTTTGGTTGGTGAGTGGGCTTTCTCCCGTTCTTCTTGTCTTTTCGTCTTTTCAGAAAAGTTTCCGTTTTCGATTCTGATTCGGGATTTGTCGTCGATTAAATTCAACTCGTCTTTTAATTTCTTCGTTTAATAGACTTGAGTTTCTTCGACTTATATAAATCTTCCATCTTTGGTCCTTTTCTTCGATAAATCTTCGAATAGGCACAGTGACTTCAAATCTTTTGCATCTCTTGGACAATAGACTTTATCTCGAGTCTTTTTCTTCAGTAAAACCCGTGCAATCCCATGTTTTCTTCAATATTCATCCGGTTGACTCTGAAAACACAACAAACACAAAAACCACGCATAATTCCAAACAAATGATATTAAATACGTGTTTTGGTCTCGTTTTAGCCCGAATTAAGTGGTAAAAGGATGGGTGTTTACACACCTATCAAATCCCCTACACTTAACCATTGCCATGCCCTCATGCAATGCTTAGTGATAAAGCAATTTTACACTTTTCTCATAATTAATCAACCTTGGCCTTATTCAAATTCTACTAAACAAGAAATAAAACTTTAAAGGTAACAAAGGGATAGAAAACCATTTTCACTTGAAAATAGCTACATGGAAATAACTTGCAAAGAAATCGATGACTTACATTAGGGCTTTGGTGCTGCGAAGATTTATCACCCTCAAGTTTCACGTTCCCCAAACTAAGCTTAAAAACGAGATCATTGTTATTATAAGTTAGCAATTCAAACACTTACACACATGGTTTAATTAAATGCTTAAACTCCCTTATTCCTAGGTGTATCTCTTATATTTTATTTTTGTCTTAGAATGATCATGAAGATGCATTTTTGGACTTATTTCGATAGTTTATTAGGGCTGAAAGCAAAGTGGGACGATTTGATCAATAGTTAGCTAAAGGACAAAATCTCTTAAAACTGCTTCTCGGGATATCAAAAAGTTCATATCTTGGCATAACTTGGTTCACGATTTGAGACCTTTCTCGGGCCGATATTTGGCATGTACTTCATACTTCATATCTTCGAGAGACGTTCTTGAGATAATGGTCTTCTCATCATAATAGAGTTTCTTCACTTGGAGACTTTTGAGGGGTACTCCAACTTTGTTGACCACGACTTCATGATTATTTCTTCAATCTCTAATTGGGATTTTGAGATACAACGATCCGCCTCCTTTTCGGACTTGGATCTATTTATCCTCATACCTTGTTAGGGTCTTTTCGGATAAACTTCTCCATGATCTTTATGGGAGTTGATTGCTTTTCGTCGTGAGTCTTGATCCTTCATATTGACTTTAGGAATAATGCTTTTCACATCACTTTGGATCTTTAGCAATAAAATGGAATCCTCATGCCTTGTTAGGGCCTTTTCGGACTCGCCAATCTTCGCGCCCCGCTTCATAAGTTATGCCTTGGCTATGAACTCTTATCATTACCGAGCAACTTTTAAACGATCTTGGGCTAGAAGCTAAGTAACTTTTCAAATCGTACGACCTTACTTATTGCAGATAAATTATTAGCAAGTGATGGGAGAATAGGCAAATAATTACACCAAGTGAGCTTGTGCAAGAATACCGACTTATAATTGACTCTATCATTTCTCGTCCTCCACAATTTAAAATCTCAAGTAATGAGACTCGTGGATACTTAGCCTAATAAACCAATTAAGGTCAACATGGTTAAGGATACTAGCTAGAATAAACTTGGATAAGTTTATTACGGTTGAGTCAAAATAAACGCAACGGGCCTAATATGTCAAAGACTTCTAAACTAGCTACCCACTTTATTAATATTTTTGACTTTATTGCGGGATATATACATATGAAAGCAACGATAAAAATTTAAAAATTACAACTAAATGGCCAAAGTTAATAAAAAATTGAAAAATGTTGAAAAATATGATTTTCCGGTTAATTGAAGGCATTTTCATGGAAAAGTCCACTTAAAACTTCGATAGAAGTCCCCCCTACACTTAAGATAAACATTGTCCTCAATGTTTAAGCATGTGGGAAAAGTTTCCCCTACACTTATGACATTGTGCACGTTGGTTAACTCAAGTTAAGGAAGAGACGACTAAAGTGATCAATTTCAAATGTGAGTATGAAGAAAATTGAATCACGATAGTTGAGAGATAGAACCGGATTTTGGATAACACGGGAGCACGGTTCTTCAAAGATTCCAAGAGTGCACTTATCCCTGTAATCACACCACACAAAGACAAACACGTATAGAAGTCCCCCCTACACTTAGGGGATTAAAACATAAAAGGATAGATACTCGGGCTGCCTCCCGAGGAGCGTTTGTTTTTGATAACCGAGTCACGAGCCTGACTCGACCCAAAATTAGTTCATGGGGAACGTGGTGAGGGATGGAATCACCTCCTGAGAGGTGTCCTCACCAAAGTACAACTTCACTCGTTGGCCATTCACCTTAAAATTTGGTCCATCAGGTTGAGCGAGCTCGAGAGTACCATATGGAAAAATTTGGGCAATGGTGAATGGGCCGGACCAACGAGATTTGAGCTTTCCCGAGAAGATTTTCAACCGAGAGTTAAAAAGTAAGACCTTGTCTCCAACATGGAACTCTCGGTTTTTGATCTTGGAGTCGTGAATGAGCTTAGTTCTTTCCTTATAGATCAAAGAATTTTCATAAGCCTCATTACGGAGTTCATTGAGCTCATTGAGTTGGATCTTGCGTAGGTCACCGGCTTTGTTTATATCAAAATTAGCCCACTTCAAGGCCCAGTAAGCCTTGTGCTCCAACTCAATGGGGAGGTGGCACGCTTTCCCGTACACAAGACGATAAGGCGTACAGCCGATCGGGGTCTTGTAAGCAGTACGGAAAGCCCACAAAGCATCATCAAGTTTATCAGCCCATGAGGCACGATGCTCTCCCACGGTCCTTTCCAGAATTCGCTTAAGTCCTCGGTTGGATATTTCAGCCTGGCCATTAGTTTGTGGGTGGTAGGCTGTGGAAAGACGATGGTTTACACCGTACTTAGCCATGACTCGAGTAAATTGGTCATTGCAGAAATGAGTCCCACGATCACTAATAATGGCACGAGGCACACCGAATCTAGCGAAAAGAGCTTTCAAAAAGTTACAAACCACCCTTGCGTCATTAGTAGGTAAAGCTTTGGCTTCAACCCATTTGGAGACGTAGTCAACGGCTACAAGGATGTATTTGTTTCCTTTAGAAGAAGGGAATGGCCCCATAAAGTCGATACCCCAAACATCAAAAATTTCACACTCTTGAATGAAATTCTGAGGCATCTCGTCTTTATGTGTGATTTTGCCTTGCTTTTGGCAAACATCACATCGCTTAACCATATTGTGAGCATCACGATATATGGAGGGCCAATAAAATCCCGAATCAAACACTTTTTTAGCGGTGTAGTTGGGACCAAAGTGACCACCGGTGGGTCCTTTGTGGCAAGCATCAAGGATTTCAGACGCTGCCGGTCCATCAACACATCGGCGGATAATCAGGTCGGCACATTGTTTGAATAGGTAAGGGTCGTCCCAAAAGTAAGTCTTAATGTCGGTGAAAAACTTTTTCTTTTGTTGGGACGTCAACCCTTCCTTGAGAATTCCACCCGCCAAGTAGTTTGCAAGGTCCGCAAACCACGGGGTTTCATTCAACTTCGAGTTTATAGACATTAAGGTCTCCAAGGGAAAAGAATCATTGATTTCTTTGGTCGGATGATCCCCTTGGTATGGATCCTCAAGTCTGCTAAGATGGTCCGCGGCTAGGTTTTCTGCTCCTTTTTTATCGCGAATTTCGATTTTAAATTCCTGGAGCAGCAAAACCCAGCGAAGAAGTCTTGGTTTGGAATCTTGCTTTGTCAACAAGTACTTCAGCGCGGAATGATCGGTGTACACAATGGTGGTAGAAAGGACAAGATAGGGGCGGAATTTTTCAAAAGCATAGACAACAGCTAAAAGCTCTTTTTCGGTTGTCGTATAATGCAATTGTGTCCCCGTCATTGTCTTGCTAGCGTAATGGATCGGTTGGAAGTGTTTGTTCACTCTTTGTCCAAGAACCGCTCCAATAGCAAAATCGCTAGCATCGCACATCAACTCAAAGGGAAGCTCCCAATTAGGGGTAACCAAGACGGGTGCCTTAGTTAGCTTATCCTTAAGCGAGTTGAAGGCTTCAAGGCACTCTTTGGAAAAGATAAATGGAGTATCTTTTTCCAAGAGGTGGGTCATCGGGCGAGCGATTTGCGAAAAATCTTTGATGAATCGACGGTAGAAGCCCGCATGACCCAGGAAACTTCTTACACCCTTCATGGTTGAAGGTGGAGGCAACTTTGCGATAACATCGACTTTAGCACGGTCTACTTCAAGACCGGCTTTCGAGATCTTATGTCCAAGCACGACGCCTTCTTTTACCATAAAATGGCATTTTTCCCAATTCAGAACTAGGCGAGTGTCTTCGCACCGCTTGAGCATACGTTCCAAATTGGCAAGGCAGGAAGAGAAAGAATCCCCAAAGACCGAGAAATCATCCATGAAGACTTCCATGGTTTGTTCAACCATGTCATGGAAGATAGCTAACATGCACCTTTGGAAAGTCCCGGGCGCATTACATAAGCCAAAAGGCATTCTTTTGTAAGCAAATGTGCCATAGGGACAGGTGAATGTCGTCTTCTCTTGATCTTGGGGGTCGATGGGTATTTGGAAATAACCCGAGAAACCATCAAGAAAGCAGTAATATTCATTACCCGCTAAGCGTTCAAGCATTTGGTCCATGAAAGGTAGAGGGAAATGATCCTTTCTCGTGGCATCATTGAGTTTGCGGTAGTCTATACAAACTCTCCACCCAGTAACGAGACGAGTGGGGATCAACTCGTTGTGTTCATTGGGAACAACGGTTATTCCGCCCTTCTTGAGCACACAATGGATTGGACTAACCCATGGGGAATCCGAAATAGGGTAAATCATACCCGCATCAAGAAGTTTGAGAACCTCTGTTTTGATGACTTCATGGATTTTTGGATTCACCCTTCGTTGGCTTTGAATCGTGGGCTTAAAGTCGTCCTCCATGAGAATTTTGTGTGTGCAGAAGTGAGGATCAATTCCACGAATATCCGAAATCTTCCAAGCAATAGCCCTCTTATGATCTTTCAACACGGTGACAAGTCGGGCTTTCTCTTCATCCTTCAAATTCTTAGCAATGATGACTGGCGACTTCTTCTCTTCTTCGAGGAATACATACTCAAGATGGGGCGGCAACTCCTTAAGTTCTAAATCCGGAGGATTTTCGACGGGAGGCGTATTCGAAGTCGGAGTATCGATAGCAATGACAGTGGGAGATGGAGGAGAAGGATTGTCTTCTTTGAGAAGGTTTGCTATGAAGCTGAGATCTTCATCCCATTTGGTAGAAGAATCGTCATTGTGTAAATTCACATCTCCCAGGGTGGCTTCCAAATCTTTCCAAAGGAAATCACTTTCTCCAAATAGAGATAGTGATGAGTCGATAGAGGAAACGGTCTCAACATGGGGAAGAGAGGTAGGAATATTTTTACAAGCATCTTTGAAATGTTCTTCACAAGCCTCATCAAGAACGTCGATACAATTAACACTCTCGTAAGAATAAGGCTGTTTAGAAAGCTTTCCCATGTTGAAGACTACTTTATCGTCACCCACTCTCATGATAAGCTCACCAGCTTCAACATCGATGAGAGTGCGACCGGTCCTCAAGAATGGACGACCAACAATGAGTGGCACACGGGGGTCCATCTCGTAGTCGACGACAACAAAATCAGCAGGGAAGGTGAATTTGTCGACTCCTACAATGACGTCTTCGGCTATCCCCACTGGATAAGCAACCGTACGGTTAGCTAATTCCAAAGTCATTTTGGTGGGGACGAGCTCTGGGAGAGATAATTGCTTCCAAACACTTAGAGGCATGAGATTAATACTGGCACCTAGATCGGCTAGGGCCATGCAATTCTCTACTCCCGGGAAATTGCAAGGAATAAGAAAACGACCCGGATCACCAAGCTTGGTTGGCAATTTCCTTAAGAGTACTGCAGAGCAGTTCTCATTAAGTTGGGTGTTGGCAATATCGAGGAGCTTTTCCTTGTCGCTCAGAAGATCTTTAAACATTTTGGCATACTTGGGCATGTGAGCGAGAGCCTCAGCGAAGGAGATATTGAAATTCAGTTTTTTGAACATTTTTAGGAAGTTCGAAACTTGAATATCATCCTTGCTCTTTTGCTTCTCTTTCCTCAACCTTGAAGGATAAGATATATTGGAAGAAGAGGAAGGCTTTAGGGGAATAGGATCACTCACAACCACGGGTGGAGGAGGGGTAGAAAGAAGAGGTGGAGAAACTGGGGAAGGAGAAGGATGAGGGATAGGAGCAGGTGACTCGGTCTCCTTAGTCACAACCACCGGTGGAGGTATAGGAAGCTCGGGTTCCTTGGTACCTTTGCCACTTCGAGTGGTGATTGCTTTCATCTCCCCTCTTGGATTCGCAACGGTGTTACTCGGAAGAGTACCCGAAGAAGAGGGTTGATTACCTTGGAAGAAACTAGCCATCATGTTCCTCAGATCATTAGTTTGGCTATCCAACGTGTTTCTCATGTCGGCTCTCAAATCATTTCCTTGCTTGACCAAGTCTGCCTTCAAGTTGCGCACTTCCTCTTGGAGATTTCCCACTATCACATCATTGGTTCTCATGTAGGTTGCAACCTCTTGGTGTAATGCAGTGGTGGTTTGGTTGGGAGGAGTATTGTATGCAGGTGGTTGGTAAGCAGGTTGTTGATAGACTTGATTGTTACGTTGAGGCGGTTGTTGCTGCTTGTGAGGAGGGATGTATGGTTGTCGAGGTTGTTGTTGTTGTTGAGGAGGGCGGTTAAGGTTTTGTTGTTGGTTTGGGTTGTTTAGGGGAAAACCGGGTGGTGAAAGATAGTTGTTGGATCGATAGCTAAGCAAGTTACGGTCACCTTGAGGTCTGGCTTGATAAGTAGGTTGAGGATAGGTGCCATATGCCGCATTCACATTTTCAGCAGGGTAATCTTGGGTGGCGGTACAAGTTGTGTAAGAGTGAGGACCACCGCATATCTCACAAGGTTGGCTGACAGCGTTCACTTGAGCGTTTTTGGCGTTGTTGCTGTTGTTGTTGCTGACGGTGTGGGTGACAAGCGATTCAAGAAGCGTGGTGATTTTGTCAAGTCGCTTGTCGCTGTCATTAGTGCTAGCACTAGCGACATTGGTCCGAACACTCTTGGTTTGCACACGAGATTTGTTCTCAATGATGTCCCAAGCAGCATTGGAAGTCTTAGCCAATAGATTACCCCCCGAGGCACTGTTCAGTGAATCTTGGTCACTCATGCTTAAACCATTGTAAAAAGTATTGATTTGATGTACTTTGGTAAAACCATGTTGTGGGCATTTTCTTAAAAGATCTTTAAAACGATCCCAAGATTCACTGAATGACTCATCGTGCTTTTGTTCAAAATTTATGATCTCATTCCGCAAAGCGGTAGTACGAGAGGGTGGAAAAAAGTAGTTGATAAACTTTGTTTCCAAATCCGTCCACGAGAGAATACTCTGTGGCGGTTCCTTAGCAAGCCAATGTCGGGCTTGTCCCTCTAAAGAAAAGGGAAAAAGTTGTAACCTTATAACCTCTTGTGGAACTCCATTGAACTTGACCGTGTTGGTGAGTTGCAAGAATCTCTTGATATGGTCGTGTGGATCATCAATGGTTCGTCCCAAGAACGGTTGAGCGGAGACCATCTGGATAAAGCCTGATTTTAGCTCGAAATTGTTGGCGGCAATTGGTGGTATAACAATTGGATCCGTGTTGCCATCGACATGAGCTTGCAGCAATTCAATCATCGGGCGATTATCCGGAAGGGGCTCATTGTTGTTGTTATTGTTCATGTTGTTGTTGTTATTATTGTTTGGAGGTGGTACACCGGCCATGTCTAAGTGATCGAGAGGCTCGGGCTCTTGATATGACGTGGATCGAGTGCGCATACACCTGCAAAAGAACGAACAAAGAAAAGCAAAGCACATATATTTTTGGTTTTTATGTTTTTTAATTTTTTTGTATTTTTGAAAATTTTATATTTTTTAGTTGTTTTTTTTTTTTTTTTTTTTTGAAAATTTTCTTGAAAAAGTAACGTTCACGGGGAACGGATCCCAAAATCCAAGTGCTCACAAAAAACTTTTGATCTTAACGAGAAGAGCCGGCAGCGGCGCCATTTGATACACGGTTTTGCAATGGGTTCAAAATATTTCTCTCGGAATCTTCTCGAATTGATCTCGGTCTTAAGTGGAATGATTGTTCTTGGTTACTGAATAAAAGGATTTGGTTTTCTAATTTAATAAAAAGTGGAAATGAAAATTTAAACTTAAATTTAAAAGTAATTTAAAAGCAATTGAATTATTAATAATTGACAAAACTTTGAATTAAAATCAAACTTAAACTAAGACATAATGAGAAATGCTAAGAGAGACATAAAGAAACAGAAACAGTAACTTAAAAGAAGACTGATTCGGAACTTTAACCTTGGTTCGGAAGTTTTCCTTCATTCGGAACTTCCATTCATCCGGAAGTCACTGTTCACTCGTTCGGAAGTTTTGGCTTGGTCCGGAACTACTGATTCGGAAGTTTTGTAAGTTCCGATTCGGAACTTTTGGTAAATTGGTTCGGAACTTTTCAAAGTTCCGATTCGGAAGAAATCGGTTCGGAAGTTTTTAAGGAAACTGGTTCGGAACTTTTAAGAGACAAACTCATTCGGAACTTATGCTTGATTCGGAAGTTCAAGCTTCATTCGGAACTTTCTGTTTGGTTCGGAAGTTTTAGATTGGTTCGGAACTTTTTATAGGTAAACTCATTCGGAACTTTTAACTGACTCGGAACTTTTGAAAACAAAACTCATTCGGAAGTTACTGTTCACTCATTCGGAACTTCTGGGAAACCCAGATACAGAAACTAAACCGAAGAACAAGGAAACACGATTTTGATCCAAAAATCACCAAGTTTTTCACCAAAAACTAAAATAAATCAATCACAAAGCATCTACTAACCATAAACTACTAATCCCATCAACAAAAACACAAATCCCAACAACTTTTGAAGATCAAATCAAGAAAAATAAAAACTTAAAAACTTGAAGATAAAGATGATGATGAACAAGATAAAATAGAAAGATTAAACAAGAACTTTGTATTGAATGATTAATGTTTTGACAAGATAAATCAAAGATTAAAATTACAAGATGAGAAAATTAAAGATTAAAATCACCAATCACCCTAATGGTGATGGTGATGAAACGGAACAGAGAGAGAAAGTGGGGAAGAAGAAAAAACTAAAAAAAACTAGTCTAAATGTGTGAGGGGAGGGCTATTTATAGCCTTGTCTTTTGGTTGGTGAGTGGGCTTTCTCCCGTTCTTCTTGTCTTTTCGTCTTTTCAGAAAAGTTTCCGTTTTCGATTCTGATTCGGGATTTGTCGTCGATTAAATTCAACTCGTCTTTTAATTTCTTCGTTTAATAGACTTGAGTTTCTTCGACTTATATAAATCTTCCATCTTTGGTCCTTTTCTTCGATAAATCTTCGAATAGGCCCAGTGACTTCAAATCTTTTGCATCTCTTGGACAATAGACTTTATCTCGAGTCTTTTTCTTCAGTAAAACCCGTGCAATCCCATGTTTTCTTCAATATTCATCCGGTTGACTCTGAAAACACAACAAACACAAAAACCACGCATAATTCCAAACAAATGATATTAAATACGTGTTTTGGTCTCGTTTTAGCCCGAATTAAGTGGTAAAAGGATGGGTGTTTACACACCTATCATTTAACAACACCTTGTTTGAAAGCCTCTACTTCTACAGTGCATGTGTTAACCTTTTGATATTGTTCCTCTAGTTCTACGTTTAGACTATTAAATTTAAGAATACAATCTTTAGAACAAGGGTGTACCTCAGTATCTTCATGTGAGAGAGCCATTAATCCAAGCTCTTCTTCTTCTTCTTCTTCTGCCCAATTCACCACTCCATCTACAGTAACCAATGCTTTGGTTCCTTTAGGACTCCTGCTGTTTCCTCTTGGAAAGCTTTCAGTTATTCTTGGATTGGTTCTATAGCTGTTCTTGGACTTCAGATTGCTAGTCTCAACTTTATCTCTATTGCATTCTCTTGCAAAGTGTCCATTCCTTCCACAGTTATAGCATTCAACTTTAGACTTGTCATATCCTAATGGTTCATTAGGATCAACAGTCATTTTTCTTCCAGTCTTCTTAAAGAACCTATTAGATCTTACTGACACCATAGCAGCTTGCCATTTAAGATCCATCTCTTTAACATCAGCATCATCCATTTGGAACAAGTCATTGAGAGTCAATCTTGGCATGTTTTCTTGTCCAACAAAGAATGAGAAGGCATCATTGTCACTAAACAATGGTGAAGACCTTCCATGTGGATTTTGAGAGATCATAGGACTGCTTTCAATACTTTGTGGGTAAGTACTGTTTGTAAGTCCTCCAGCGGTATTTGTGAAGTATGTACCGCTGCTAGATCCACTAGCGGTATTTTGAAAGTAAGTACCGTTGTTCCCATCTGACACAAAAGCCAAATTAGACTTTGAAGCAGTTGCTGTTTTTACTTCAGTGCCATTCATATCCATCTCATATGCTCTAAGATTATTGTAGAGATGATCAAATGGAATTGTTTCCAAATCATCTCTTGTGATGAAGTGCATAGCCATTGCTTTCCACTCTGGTGGAACACTTCTTAAGAATTTTAGATTAGCTTCTTCATTAGGGATTACTTGTCCATAAACTGCTAACTGAATAAGCAACTTGTTGAACCTTCCATATCCACCATGTATTCCCTCCATACTGGTAATTGAGAAGTTATCAAATTCTTGCTTAAGAATAATCTTCTTGATTTTCTTAGATTTGTCATTGCCTCCAAATCTAAGTTTTATTACATCCCACATAGCTTTGGCATCTTTATAATGATGAAAGCTTAGTAGAATGTCTTTAGAAAGAGCCATAGCCAAGGCAGTTCTGGCTTTTCTTTCTCTGATCTCTGTTGGTATAAGCTCAACACTCACAGCAGGTAGAGCATAACATGTACCGTTTGGCAACCAGTATAGCTTCTTTGGTGTGTTCCCATTCTTGATAACTTGCCACACAGTATGATCTGTGTGATTCAAGTAATGTTCCATCTACATAGCCCAAGTCTCATAATTGTCACCTTTGAGAACTGGGAGTTTAACAACAGATAGAGTATGAGAAGGTGTTGGTGTAGAGGTAGCTACATCATTCACGACTTGAGCACCTTGTGCTGGTGCAGGATGCACAACTTGTGGTTGTCCTTGTGGTAGAACAGGATCAGTGTTCTGAACATCATCTAAGTGAGCATTAACACCATCTGGTTGAGACATTGAGATTTGGTATGTGTGGAGTGTATGGGTTCGTGTTCTTCTTTTTCAGAGTTTCTCAACAAGCTCTGATACCACTTGTTGATCCTTTTGCTTGGATCTATATTCTGTTAAGAATTAGTATGATATTTTGTAATCAAACTAAAACACTTTGAGCACTCTTACTAATACTAAATAAGTTATGCGGAATCTAACTTATAAAGCACAGAAGAACATAATTACTTTTAACTATTCGATTCTCTTATTAATCGACTTGAATGAGGTACATGAAAGACATTGTACCTATGTTCCTTTTATAGAGTAAGGAACCCTAGAAGCCTTAGAATATTCTATAAAGATAACTATATCACAAACGATATATCATCAATATTCTAACTATTTAGATATTTCTCATAAGATATACTCTAACTATAACTATGACATATCTTATACAAAGATATATTCGTCCTAATCATCATAGCGGTACTTACTTTATAAGTAGCAGTACTTAATATGTACCGCGTTAACACTAACGGTACTTACATAACACTAACAGTACTTGCATAACACTAACGGTACTTGACACTTAACAAATAATTCACAACAATATACCATGTTGAGAGATTACTGTCTAAAATTAAGAAGGGCTAATCCAGATACCACAGTAAGGACTGAAGTTGAAAGAGATGCAACTACTGATGATAATACAAGAATTTTCAAGAGGATCTATGTTTGTTTAGGCCCCTTAAAGAAAGGTTTCAGATCTTGTGGTAGAGAGTTGTTGGGACTAGATGGTGCATTTATGAAGGTACCATATCCAGGGCAACTACTCACTGTTATTGGGTTAGATGCAAACAATGGCATTTATCCACTTGCATATGCCATTGTTGAGAAAGAAACAACATGTTCTTGGACATGGTTTTTAGAATGCCTATGTGATGATCTTGGGTTGATAAAGGAATCAAATTTCACCTTTATCACTGATAGACAAAAGGTAATTTGTCTTTTTCCTACATTTGACATTTTGTTCCATACTTGGTCTCTAACATTTTAAATCACTAAAACTTTGTCTTTTTCTACAGGGTTTATATATTGTTATAGCAAATGTTTTTCCTTGTGCAGAGCATAGATATTGCCTTAGGCATATCCATGAAAACATGAAAAAACAGTGGAGTGGACTAGCTTATAAAGAGCTATTGTGGAGATGTGCTTCTGCAACAACTGTTCCATATTTTGATAAGGCCATGGAAGCTTTGAAAGAGTTTAACAAAGAAGCTTTTGAATGGTTGGCTAAAATACCAGCTCATAGTTGGGCTAGATCACATTTCTCAAGTAAAAAACCATTTTGTTTAATCTGCTTTTAGCTTAATTTGTAGTTAAACATACACTTATTACTCCCCATTATAATGATAACAGGTAGAGCTAGATCATACATCTTGTTGAACAATATGTGTGAGTGTTTCAATGGTAAGATTATAGATGCTAGGGATGCACCAGTAATCACAGCCTTAGAATACATTAGGGAGTACTTAATGAGATGGATGGTCAATGTTTTAGTTGTGATTAAAAAGTCAGAAGTACCACTTACCCCTAATGCAACTAAGTTATTGAGTATAGCCATTGAAAGGGCAAATAGGTACACAGTTGGGTACAATGGGGGTGAAGAGTATGAGGTTAAGAGCACATATGGTACTCGGTGTATGGTTAATGTAGTTAAAAAGGTATGTAGTTGTAGGAAGTGGGAGTTAACAGGGATCCCTTGTGCACATGATATAGCAGCCAACTTCAACATGTCACTTAATGGACATCATGTGAATATCTAAAAGGAATGGGTGGATAAGTGTTATTGGTTAGCTACTTGGGAAAAAACATACAGTTACACTATAGGTTGTTTGAATGGTAAGGTCATGTGGCAGAAGTCACAAATTCCTACAACACTCACACCACCAAATCATAATACTCCAGTTGGTAGGCCAAGGAAAAATAGGAGAAAAACAAGGGATGGGAAGGCTCAAATGGTGAAGGATGGAAGGTTGTCACGGGTCTATAAAACAGTGACATGTTTAAAATGTGGAAATCAAGGCCACAACAAAAGGTCTTGCAAAGGGCAAAAGGACCCAAATACTGCAACAAGATCAAGTTCATCCCAAAGGAATAGGGCATCTGTTGCAACAAGATCAAGATCAAGTGCACCTGCAACAGGAACAAGTTCATCCAAAAAGAAAAGACCATCTGATGCAACAGGATCAAGTGCACCTGCAAAGAAGAAACAGGCTACAAGGTCCAACAAGAACTGATGCTAGGTTTTTTATGCCATGTTTGTAATCTGAACAAAGTTTCATTTATGTTCTAGTACTTTAGTCATCTAAACCATGTTTGTAATCTGAACAAGTTTCATTTATGCTTCAATTATTTAGTGCTTTTGTTAGCTTCTTGTGTTTTTTCAATGGATTATTGCCATGATGTAAACAAATAACATATTAAACTTGAACTCCATTCCATTACCAAAATTAATTGACCACAACATCATTTGTGGTCAATTAGATGTTCAAGCATTACATAACAAGAAAGTAGATGAAAATAAGACAATACATGAAAAAACTAAGAACCATCAAGACTACATCCAACCATCAAGACCACAAGCTTCAAACCACAGCCTTCCCCTTCCCCTTCCCTTTCTTACCAGCAGCCCTATTTCCCATCTTAGTCACAATCTGCTCCCAAGTTGTGTTGTTGGCAAGTCCTAAGACAACATTGTAGATAGGAGTTGGGCTTTTCATGATGTTTCTGGCAACATAGGTGACATCAGGACCTTTCTTCTTCTGGGTGACTGCTTTGCCTTTAAGAGTGTCTTCATAAAAATCAAGTGACTCAGAGCTTTTATCATCAACATCATCAATGTCCTCAGAAAAGGAATCAGCAAAAGGACTACCAAAATCCTCATCCTATGTATCCGAGTAATCTTTATCACCATGATACTCAGCCTCATCAACATACCCATACCATATTCGCACTTCATATGGAATAGTCCCATTCCTAAACTTTTCAACAAATGTCTTGGTAACAGCAGTCCTAGGCCTTGAGGTCGATCCAATGGGAGGAAGTGCTTTTAGTCTTGATGATCATTCACAGCCTTTTTCAGCATTTGTCCACTCAGCATCTCCACTTGGACAAAAGACAGCCCCACTACTAGAGTCACTCAACTCAATCACAACTTTTTTGACATGTTTTTTATATTAGATAGAGAGAAAGGGTGATGGATAAGTGATGTGTGTGGCGTTGGTATTTATAAGCCAGTAGATGAGGGGGCTGGGAATTAACTCATAACCATTCAATGCCCTAAACCCCTCAACCCCTCAACTACTTCTCTGCAAAACAAACAACACTTAGTAAATGAGTCTGCAAAACTTACTGAACTAAGTAAATAAACAAGACAAAACAGTTCTTCTAGAAGAGATGGAAAATATTTTTCATTCATAACCCCAAAATCCATCTTACATTATTAGATTAGCCTTTACATTTTTCTTAGGCCAATCTGGAAAAAAATAAAACTAAACCAAACCCTAGCCAACTAATCAACGAGTATTTTTTTAGCAAACGAACTTCATTGCTAAGTTCTTTGATGGAATCTTCATGCCTATTTCTAGCCTTAAGCAACCAGGTATGATTTGAATAGCGCGTGGACACATGGGTGGATCTGTAACACCCCACTTGGATAAGTGGACCGTTACGTGTATTTATGGCGTGTCATCAAAGCATAAGGTAAATGTCCTAAAACATTAACTAACCATAACGGAAATACCTGAATCAAACATCGGTAATCCAACATAAGCTCAAAACATGAAAAGTAAAATACCGAAAGAAAGGACTGAACAATGTCCAACAGGTAATATAAACATGAAGTGCATAAAGTAAAGAAGTCTGGATTGCTTCCATCCAATGCACATGCTCTCAGAATCTTAAGAGTGTCTTGGTGTACCTGCCGTTAGAAAATGAAAGAACTACGACTGAGCATAACGCTCAGTTAATGGATATGAAACATGATAATAATATACTGGAAGAGAACTGGTAACAAATACTGAAACTAAAACTGTTATGACAACGGAAGCAAACTGTGTAAAATCTGATATATCTGATTTATAAATAATAAAACTGATTTAATAATTGTTGGATCTGAAAACCTGCATTTACTGTATTTTAATTGCCAGAGCTTATATAGGTCATGTGTTGTAACAACGGTGCATGAATAACTGGAGGGGTGACCTCGTCATGCTGTAGAGGGGTGACCTCTAAACACTGTAGAGGGGTGACCTCTAAATACTGTGCTGGGTGGAGGGATCAGCTCCAATGTGAAGGATGTAGAGCACACACCACATTCACCTGATAATAGTAAACTGATAAGCCTAAGATGCTTCCATATGCCCCACTAATAATACTGATAAAATGGCCAAGCTGAGCTGAGTGGACGATATAGGATATCACTCTCCTGCATGTGAGTCACGACACCGGTGCCACAAGTGTCATGGTTACGGTACCTCCGTAACTAGTACATAAACTGATCATGCTTGTATATAAAATTCAGGCAATTTATTTAGTTATTAACATGATTACTGATAAGCTTAAAACATATACTGGGGAAAACATTTGGCTGCAGACGGGGAATCCTAATCATGCATAGAAAGTAAGTCCTTACTGAAGGACGGAAAATCCGTACCTCGTGTCCAGTAATGAAGTAAGAACGAAAGCTGAAGGATCGAATCTGACTTCACGGATACTACATAAATAATGGACGCGAAAATAAATTGACTGATATCCATTTATTATTACTGATTTTAACTATTCTTGGCTTGATTTATTTTATATTTATATTACTGTTGGTATATAATCTGATAATTCTGACTGTTCAATAATGTTACTGATAAGTGTATTCCTGTATTGTTGATTATTGTATAATGTGCCTTCTGAATTTATGATATTACAAAAAATAGAAATCTGCTATAAATATAAAGTTTCCTGAGTTAGAAATGGTTTCCAATTTAGTTTCTTTGAAAAGTAAATCGTTAACCAAATCCCACGTTTTAAGTAGTTAAAAGAAAAGATAAAGTTAATATCAATATAATTTTACTAATCAGATTTAATAAAACAAAACAATATATTTAACTTTATTTTTTAAACTTATTTATAAAATTATTTAATCAATTTAATAATCCCATGGTTCCCACTGTTTTTGTTTTCCCTAGGTTCCCACTGCTTGCATAAAATTTCCCACTGTTTTCCTACAGTTCCCACTGCTAGTTATAATTTCCCACTGTTAGTTATATGGTTCCCACTGTCTAGTATACAGTTCCCACTGTCTAGTATACAGTTCCCACTGTCTAGTATACAGTTCCCACTGTTAGTGTTTCTGACAGATCCAAACACCCCAGCTGATTTGTTTCTGCTGTTCGAAAAGACAAACACCCCCTGCTGTCCAAAACAAACAGCCCCTGGCCATTTCTTCTCCCCCCCTGCTTGGTTCTGTTTGCGGCAGGCCACAACAAGACACCACCGAGACCTGAAGTCTCATCTGGTCATCAACAAAAAACCACCCGCGTACCCTCTGTTTTGGTTTATTGTCATCGGCTGCTTAAAACAGTGCACCACCGAGACACTAGGTCTCGACTGCACATTAAGAAGACCCCGCCGAAACACATTGTCTCTGTTTTCATGGTCAGCAACAAACCCGACACTCCTCTTGTTTATTAATTCAATGATCATACGTATACACTCGTTTGTCTAGATCTGAAATAATAACTCGTGATTTTAAACAAAAATGACGTGAAGGGTGACTTTTTGGAATGGGAATGGATGAAGCGGGGTAGAGGAATGGTCAACTCATCACCGTTTATTCGTGTTTGATGAATAACAACAATGACTCTCGCATCCTAGATCAAAGCCATCCGGACTACTTTCTTTTTCTTTGTCTTTTTTTTGTCGGCGGTACAACTCCCAAACCCTATTTCCGTTTCATTTTTTTACAGATTGTGATAAAAGGGAAGGGTAACCCCCCGATTCTTTCTTTCTTTTTTTTTTTGGTTTTGGGCTGGGCTCAAGCCCACTACTTTTTTTAAAGAAAACCAGCTCAAGGCCCTTTTTGTTTATATAACTTTCATTTTTTTTAAAAGCTTAAGTATTATTTACGTGCTGGCGTATTTAATTCTCGTAATATTTCCGACTAAATAATTATTTTCTGAAATTTTAATCACGTCACGATATTAATTAAAATTGAGATTGCGCGATTCCTGATAACGTTTAATTATATTCGGTGTAATGATTACTACATACGTAATATTTTCTGAGATCAAATAATTATTTTTCTGAATAATTATTTATAATAAAACAAAACTGCGTATTTAATATATTTAATTTCAAATACGTGTTTTACAATTCTCCCCCTCTAAAAAATATAATTCGTCCCCGAATTAAGGATACGACTATACTGGGTTTTATAATTCTCCCTCTCTAAAAATAAAAATTTTTCCTCTAATTTAAAGATAATAAGTTGTTGGAGTTATAAAAGCTGAAAGGACATATATGCTGAAAGAGCATGAAGGCTTAAAAGACATATAACCTGAAGGACCATTCGTCCTTGATTTAGATCATACTGCTGCTGAAAGGTATAACGTGACATGACTGAAAGAACTACTAGATTTATTGAAGGAAAAGGGATGAGGGGTCCGGATGGACTCCTCCGTTTCAAGTGGCCTCCCGCTTGAAACGATTCCTTTAACGGTCTAAACATAACGAAATTCTTGGTCCTGATGACCCTGTCTTGATGAATGCTAAATAGTTTCTGGTTCCATACCTAAGATGGATTTTCTGAATCTGATAGAAATAATAAGCTATAGCATGTAGTATACATGAAACGGTACGTACAATTATCCTGAACAGATAACATTTATATTTCTAGGCAAGCTGCTGAAAATATATATAGGACGAATTACGTGAACAATTGTGAACGTGCTACGTGAGCAATTGTGAACGTGGTTCGCGATTATATGAGGAACGTTGAGCATGATGTATATCGTGAACGTGATCTGTGGAACATACTGTGAACGTGATACTAGACATATCATGAACGTAGGCTGATTGAGGAAGGATTGCCAGACGATACGGCCTGAGACTGAAACATCTGCCTTAGTATGGAAAAGCTGTGCTAAACTTGAGTCTGGTTTCTTAAGCTTTTGAAACTGTATTCGGTAGTAAACTGTGAAACATGAATCACGAGATGGTACACTAACTTGAACGTAAACAATGTTATGAACGCTAACGTGAGCATAAATCATGAGATAGCACAAAACATGAACTGAAACAGCATTTTACTTTGAATGAGACGTAAACGTGAACGTGAAAATAAACGTGAACGTAAGTGAACGTAAACATACACGTGATCGTGAACATGAATTCTGTCTGATATGATGGTCGATGGAATATCTTGAATTCGTAAAATTTACTCCTAAATTTTCTGCAGGTTCACTACTGCGTAATCCTTTCGGATGAAAGAAAATGCGCAGGTTGATTGCATGGTTGACGATGACTTAGATAGTATCATACTTTTCTGAGTCTGTGATAACTGATAACAATTTCATGGAATCTCGTCTCATTTCTGCTCAGAAATTTCTAAGGATTTTAGTAACTCACTAGCATGACGGCGTTCTATCTTGAACCTGGTGGTATGTCAGGCATCGAGATATGAACATAGTTGCATCAATGTGTGATAATGCTTCTATTAAAATTCTGCCTGAGATTATGGGACATTCTGGTGGAAATCTGGTTGAATAGTTATGGAAGAATTTTTTTAGTGAGAACTGTCAGCAATTTCCGCGGTAGCAGTCAATTGAGTTCTAGAAAATTTTGTACTTTGTTCACATGCGTCGGTCGGGATCATCAGGTGATGGCCTTCACCTTCGCAGGATTGTCTGAAATTTCTTTCTACTAAAGTAGGATGGCTCGGAAACGCCACTTTGTTCAATTAGAATTTATATCTGTATAGCTGTTAATCCCATTTAATCCATAACATAAGATTCTAGAGAGAGAAAGAGTAGAAAAGTAGAGAGAGAAACAAGAGAGATGGTGGAAGGTTTTCGTTTACTAGAGAGAGAAAGTAAAATGAACCAACACCCTCTTCCACACATGGAAGAGGGTATATATACCCATTGGCTTGTTGGGCCGTGGGTTTAAGTTACTTGGGCCGGGCTTGGCTTTGTTTTGGGCTTACGCCCCTAACTTATACAATATTAGCTTAAAGTCTAAGCCCGGTTTTCCCGACTAACCTATTACAATACATGACCAATAACGACTAAGATGACCTATTACATTCTTGTTTGACTATATAAAATATACGGCTAACAATCTCCCCCAATGTATCGGTCATATTAAAAAGATTAAAAAGCATAAGATGATTGAGTGAATACATTCTTATAGAGGAGATCTTCCTACTTTGATCTTGTATCTTGGTCTTGATCTTATTTGTAACGGTTTTGTTCCTTCATGCTTTTGTGATCTTTATCTGAGCCTTTGTCATTTGACTTTGAGTGCTTGAGATCTTCAATCTATTCTTGATAGTGTTCATCTTGAGATCTTGTGACAAGATGACCTATTACATTCTTACATTCTTAAGTATCTTGAAAATCGCCATCTTGTGCTCTTGTGACTTCTGAATCGACATCAGTTACATAGCTACGCCACCTTCTTGATATGCATCAACATATATGGACACGGATAAAATGGCTTTGAACATTTCATCCTAACTCGGTAGCATTTTACCTCCGGTCGGTGAAGACCGTTTAGACGGTATTAGATACCGTACCTGTGATCAGGTAGATTCGATTAAGAGTCTCCTTGACAGGGTTTCCCGGCGGTAGTAGCCAGTTCTCTTTACTCGACCGTCTCAAAGCAGACTGCGAACGTAAAGAGTGAATCATAAGGATAAATTATCCGTCTGATTAGAGTCGTCAATTCAGATTTCCTGGAACAAGTTTGATTCTAAAAGAATCGTACCATTTTTGCTTTCCAGTTTGTCACAAGCTTGATTCATAGAGAATCTTGCGAGTTACCGACCGCAGTGCTGTTTGATGTTGACACTGGAAGGATTTCCATTCGTCACTGTGAACACTAATGAGTGTCACTCTAAATGTTCTGGCAAGATCACACGAATTTTGCGAAGAAACCTGGAATCAAGTTTGAATCAATTAAGAATCCAAACTTAGTTGCTTTCCAGTTCTCACAAGTTTGATTCGTGTAGAATCGCACAAGTTACCTACCATGAGCTTGTTTGATGTTGGCTCAAGCAGGATTTCCATCTTCATTGTGAATCGTATCACTCAGATGTTCTGGTAATATCCCAAGGATAATGCGTAGGACTGGATTGTGTCCTAATGAGATGATAGATAGATCTCGTTTGGCTCTAGACTCAATAAGTGCATTTTTTGGTAATCGGAGGCTGGAGCAGACTGCCACCTTTTCAATATTAACTGACTCGGAGTGAGAAAGTCAATAGATACGTGTTGATCTCCGTGACAATGAGACAAGTTTCTTTTGAGAGAAACTCGAATGGCTGGGGAAGGGTTGTGCATCGCATAACTGGGTCCATGACACTTGTCTTCAAAAGATGTTTTAACCCGATTTCTGCCTAAGTTGCATAGAATGTTCGACTCCTTCAATGCTTACCAATACGTCATCACTAGCACCTTGTTGTGATTGTTCCAGTGCTAACTTAAGTAATTGGTCCGCATTCAGCTTCATTCAACTCCATCTTTCTTAAGGACAACTATTTCTAGCTATGGAATGTCCTTGGGTAGATCCCTCCGGTTCTGGTTGGATCATAGGACTTAGTTTCCTATCCTAAACCACCTTTTGACTCCATCGTTCCGTCGTGGATAGTAGGTTGTTTTGGGTAAAGATCATAACCATAAAACCATTGAAAACCATTCAAAGTGTTTGATAAAAATCAAAACTTTTAACACTTTGAAAGTTTTACATTTCCAAAAAGCTCCCCCTACACACATGCATCGATATACAAAATAGTTTGGCATGTGAAGGAAGGAGTTGCACTTGAGTCTTTAAGATCACCTGTTGCGATATATTATATTTTAATCACATTTTCTCCCCCTATCTCTAATATAAAAATATAATATTAGAGATACCAATAGATTAAAATATGACAATTTCCGAAAAATCGACGGGAGAGAAACATGTGTGCACGTATTAATCATGGAACATTTTTAGTCGGGACGCTCCCCCTCAACAATATATGTGAGTCTTGAAACAAAATTTGACAAAATTTTAGAAAAACGACACCACAAAATATGTTGAGGTACGAAGTTGAGATGCCTTTACCGATAATATATATGACAGATTTAATCACATTTTCGGAATGTGTTGGATACATAAAATATAACAATTTTGGACATGTACCCAACAACATTAAAAGGCTTGATTTTAAAACGCTCCCCCTCAAAGATTGATCAAAATAACATATGACATTTTAGAGATATAAAAAACTACATATGAGGAAGGGAGTGTTGAACACACAATTTTGAAAGATTTAGAAAAACTTTTTTGAGAAATTCTTGAAAAATTGTGTTCAACGGTTTTAAAATAAATTCCGATTTACATGAGCTCAAAACTTTGAATGTTTTGTGACTAGCTCATGACCGAGAAAAAATATTTTCCCGTTGTGAAGGATAAGTTATCATCCGTGATAAACTTTCCTTAAGAGGAAGTACGAGTTCTAAGCTGACATTTACTTAGAAGTCGTTTTTCATGAACTTAAAACTTTGAATGTTTTTATAGGAAGCTCATGACCGAGAAATATTAATTTCTCGTTGAGAAGGATAAGTTATCGGCCGTGATAAACTTTCCTTAGTTGAGGTCCGAGTTCTAAGCTGTGATGCGCCTAGAAGTCATTATGAGAGAAAAATCAAGCAGCTTCATTTGCCAAAACCTCCAAGTCTTCGGGAGTCATATACTTCATACCAAGATGGCCAACGAGATACGCAAACCTATCTTTCGATAGAGCTTTTGTAAACAAGTCTGCCAGCTGGTACTAAGTTCTGACAAAGTATAATTCCACGATGCCACGTTCCACTTGTTCCTTGATGAAGTGATATCTGACATCGATGTGCTTGGTGCGAGAGTGCTGAACCTGATTGCAAGATATGGCTATGGCCGACTTTGAGTCGCAATACATAGGTATTTTATCAAAGTGGAAGCCATAATCCGTGAGTTGAGTTCTCATCCAGAGGACTTGAGCACTGCACGCGGATAGAGCCACATATTCTGCTTCAGCTGATGAGAGCGAAGTGCAATCCTGCTTCTTTGACGACCAGCTGACAAGCTTGTCTTCCCCTAGAAATTGTATGCTACCAGAAGTGCTTTTACGACTATCAAGACAACCTGCGTGATCAAAATATGAAAAAGCCGTTAGATGAAAACCGGTTTCCCTCGGATACAGAGTCCCATGTGAATGGTATTCTTAAGGTACCGAAAGATCCGTTTAACCTCTTTGAGGTGCTTTTGAGTAGGTCTGGCTTGATATCGTGCACAATAGCATGTAGCATGATGAATATCAGGCCTGCTGGCTGTAAGGTACATAAGTGACCCGATCATACTGCGATATCGCGTTTGATCTACGGGATATGAGTACAAGTCAGTGTCTAGGGATGTGGTTGACAATGGTGTACCAACGCGAGCACATGAGGTCATACCATGCTTTTTAAGTATCTCTTGAGCATACTTAGCTTGGTTAATGAAGATACCACGTGGGGATTGATGAATCTGGAGGCCTAAAAAGAATTTTAGCTCCCCCATCATTGACATTTCAAATCTGCTGTGCATTAATTTTTCAAAACGTTTTGAAAGTTTTGGGTTCGTAGAACCAAAAATAATGTCATCAACATAAACTTGCACCAGCATTATATCATCCCCATATTTATTAGTAAAGAGAGTAGGATCAATAGAACCTTTGTAGAATCCTTTGGACACCAAGAAGTTTGAAAGTTCTTCGTACCATGCCCTTGGAGCTTGTTTAAGTCCATATACAGCCTTCTTGAGACGATAGACTTTGTCAGGATGATGAGGATCGATGAATCCTTCCGGCTGATTCACAAACACTTCTTCCTTCAAATGACCGTTGAGAAAAGCAGTTTTAACGTCCATCTAAAAAACCGTGAAGCCCTTATGTGCAGCATAAGCAAGGAATATCCTGACAGCTTCCAAACGAGCGACTGGAGCGAATGATTCATCGTAGTCTATGCCTTCTTGTTGACGGTATCCCTTAACTACAAGACGAGATTTGTTTTTGATGATGGTTTGTTCTTCATCAAGTTTATTGTTCCAGATCCATTTGAAATCTAGAATTGACATTCCATAGGGTCTGTCAACAAGTTCCCAAACATTTAGGCGTTCAAACTGATGAATTTCGTCTTGCATGGATTCAATCCACGCATGATCAGTCATGGCTTGTTTGATGTTTGTAGGTACAGTTGAACTCACGGTGAGTGCATACATACACACATCGCCATCGGTTTTGAGTTATCTGCGTGTTCGAACCGGTTGTGAAGGATTTCCAATGACTTGCTCCAATGGATGATCACGTGTCCAATGGTGAGTGGATGGATATGGTTGGTAGAATGTATGCATGTTGGACGGATCAACATGTTGAGTAGAAGACTCTCCGACTTCGTGTACCGGTGTACCGAACGGATTGATAAATTCTTCATCGTCAGGTTGTGCATCGACTGCTTGATTGTTGTTTCCTCCTTCAGCATTGACGGTTGGTGATGTTGGTTGTATGACAGTTTCTTGAGTTTGTTGAGTATCCACTGGAATGGTCTCTTGAGCAACGGTTGCTGAAGTAGATGCAGTTGTGTCTTGTTGACTTTGTGCGGGTGCATCAGCAGTATTGACAGCGGAAGGCTTTGACACAACTTGATTGTTTCCATAGTAATATTCATCAAACATTGGATCATATAAATCAACCAACTCATTCATTTGTGTCATATCCGTCGAGTCTGCTGTAGGAGTATTTTCTTGACATTCTTGCACGGGACGTACACTGTTGTGTGTAGGTGCCATTGCTGGACATTGAGGAGCGGGACTTGAGCTGTTGTGATCAAGTACCATTTGTGGAAATTCGTCAAAGTTCACATGAATTGTTTCGACAATAATCTTTGTTCTCTTGTTATAGACTCGATATCCTTTCGACAATGTCGCATACCCCACAAAAATACATGCATCACCTTTTTCTTTCATCTTGTCGAGATTCTCACCGTCTTTAAGAATGTAGCATAAAGATCCAAATACGTGAAAGAATTTGACAGTAGGTTTCCTGCCATTGATGATGTGGTAAGGTGTCTTTTCATGTCTAGGGATAACGAGAGAACGATTCTGGGTATAACAGGCAGTTGCAATTGCTTCAGCCCAGAAGAATAGCGGTAATTTTGAAGCAGAAAGCATTGTTCGAGCTGCCTCAACCAAAGTACGGTTCCGCCTTTCGACAACGCCGTTTTGTTCAGGAGTTCGAGCAATAGACGTTTGATGTTCGATGCCTTCTTCTTGAAAGTAAGATTGCAAGTTCTTGTTCAAAAATTCAGTACCCCTATCCGTTCTTACGGTTAAGACTTGAGCTTGAAGATTGCGTTGTATCATGTTGAGAAAGTTTTTGAGAGCCTCTGGTGTTTCATCTTTGGACCTTAAGAAGAAAGTCCATGTGTATCTAGAGTAATCATCAACAATCACGAGAATATACTTTTTCCCGTTAATACTCTCTACACGCATGGGACCACATAAATCCATGTGTAGAAGTTCTAATCGTCCTTTTGAGCTTGGGGTAGTCTTTGATTTGAAAGACTTTCGTTTTGCTTTCCCCAACTCACAAGAAGAACAAAGATGGTCATTGACGAATTTTAACTTAGGCATACCGATCACAATATCATTCTTAGAAAGCAAGTTGATGGTGTCAAAGTTGAGATGTGACAATCGTTGATGCCATAACCATGCTTGAGATGATGAGACTTTAGCCATTAAGCAAATCGGATTTATTGAAGATGTGTCTTGAAGAGTTACTGTGTGGAGATCAGAACCACGAGAACCTGTAAGAAGGTCATTCCCATTGTAGTCTCTAACATAGCAAGTAGATTTCCGAAAAGCCACTTCCAAATCCGCATCACAAATTTGACCAACCGAGAATAAATTGTGATTCAGTCCCTCGACGTAATAAACCCGTTTGATAGTGAGATTTCCTTGAACCAAATCGCCATATCCAAGTATCGGTGCAAACTGATCATTTCCAAACCGCACCCTACCCAGAAACTTCTCCACGAAGTTAATGAGAAGCTTGAGATTGCCCGTCATGTGCTTTGTGCACCCGGAGTCCATTATGAATAGGATGATTTCGACGAGCTGCAGAAGAATTAGAAGACAATGTAGCATTTGACAAATGGGAGACCTTGATAGAAACGGGTTCCAAAATAGTAGTGGACCTAGATTCTAAAGGCAAGCTAACATTCATAGACCCAATTAGAATGGGGGTTGTCTTAGGTACCCATTTGTATCCGGGTGGTGTATATCTTGAATACCCCCGTGTACATGTCCTAATCATGTTCTCATAAAGCTTCTTTAACCTGCTTTGTTTACGTAGAGTAGTGGATTCTAACGCACTTAGTTTCTTAAGTGGTTGCTTAGTGGATTGGTTCAAAGTTCTTGTGGGTTCACTGGTACTAGTGGGCATACGAATAGGCTTCCTAGTACTAGTATTCACGCCATTATGATTAAGAGCACAAGCATCATGATTGAAAGTACGAACACATTTTCCACATTCAACACAAACAAATTCAACATTCGAGGTCTTAGCATTTAAACTGTCATTACATGCAGTTACAGACGTTTTATTCTTAGAAAACTTAAAATTCCTACGGTGGTCTTCTACATCCAACTTCTTTCCTTGACTATTGTTAGGCATGACCTTATCTTGTATTCTATTGCTCTTAAGCTGTGGTCCGCTAACACTAGTAGTGGGGATTACTCCTGTAGAAGAAGACACACGTTGATTAGTTTTCCTAATATTCTCAGGTAACCGCGATGTTCCAGTTTGAGTGGGCTTAGTGTTCATCTTATACATTCCAGGTGCTATCACATTGGTACTCTTATCATTTCCTATCTTAGGCAAAGTCTGTGGGGATTGTCCCAAAATAGATGATTTAGGGTATTTAACCGCATTCGATTGACGAACGGCGGGTGGTTTACCCAAAACAGACTTTCCTTTCATTTTCTCAATGAGTTTCTGTAACTCACTTATGGCTATGTCCCTTTCTTTTAGCTGAGCTTTCAAATCATTTATTTCGAAATATTTTTCATTTAGTAGACGAAACGAAGAAGCTGACATTTCTTGACACTTTTTATGATTATGAGATTTTTCACCTTTTTGTAAAGCAAGTTCAAGAGAAATGGAGTGTTTCTCAAGTTGAGAAAAACTTTTCGAAAGTTTGTTGTATGACTGAATTTGTTTTGAAAGCTCTACTTCAAGATTGCGACATTTCTCGTCCGATTCTGACACTAGACATGCTACATGACAATATTGATCAAGATCGGTATACACACCAAGTATAGCATTCATATGGTCAGCATAAAAGTATTCCTTAGAAAGTCGATCAATTTCGTTAGAAATTTGGTGTTCTCGTGTCTTTAATTTAATTTGAAGAAAATCAACTTCATCTTCAAGAGATTTGACATATCGTAAATCAGTTAACATTTCCTCAGTGAGAGCATTATAAAACATTTCCACATTTTTTGAAAGATCATCAATGGTTGGAACAATGCATTGTTGAATGACGACTTCTACTTGCGGGGTTAGGTTTAATATTCCAAATGGTATCCCTAGAAACTTTTTCATAGTCGACGACACCTTTGTACAAATTTAAAACCCCTTGTTTTATAAACTCAAATTGCTGAACACTTTTGCTTTTCTCATCCCTTTTACGTTTTTCATCTGAAATTTGTTTTTCTAACAAAATTGATTGTTTTTTGAAACTCCTTTTTAAAGAAACTTTCTTTTGGGGTTCATTACTTGGTGGTGGAACATTATTGTACATTTTTTGTTCTTTGGAAAGTTCTTTTTGAGGAACAAACTTAATATAATTATCAGAATCAGAAAGGTTTATTAAATCACTTAAGTTTGATCGACTTTCTTCTTGTTGACGAATGATTTCGTCGCAGTGAGGGGAAAGCATAAGAGCAAGATTATCAACATAACAACCGATATCATAAAGAGGAGGCTTGGTACTTTGAGCTTTCTTGAGATATTCAGGCTTGACAAAACTCGTTTTCATATTTATATTTAGCATATTCATAGTTTGAATAGACTGACCCGTTTTGTAAACAATGTTGTTTAACGTGTCGACTCTCTTTTCCAAAGCAAGAATTTTTTCTATATCCTTTTCTTCACGAGTTTTATAAAGCTCAGTTTGTTCTTTGTTAACCGACTCTAATTCAGTAATTTGGAGTTTATGTAGCAGCAGTTGTTCTTCAAGTTCCGATATCTTCTATTTTGACATATGAATTTCGTGTGTTACTTCAGAACAATATTGTTCGTTGAGTACCTTACGTTCATATACCAAACCATTAGCTATCGCAACCCGTCGATCAGCTTCTTTTACATAATCACACTCTTTAAGCCTGTCTATCTCCTCGGCTAAGGATGTGTTTGCTTGCTTTAAACGTTTATTAGCCTCTTTGTTTTCCTTAATTTCATGTTTTAAAGAATCAATAATAGACGCAAGCAAATCACGGTCCTCATCCGAGTCAGTATCCTAAACAGCTTTTTCGTCATCATTACACATATGCTGTGAATCCGTAGAGATATTGCTATCCTCCGTGTCCATTACATATGTGTCGTTGATGTTTTCGGGTTGCTCAGGATGCCGTCGTTCATTAGCAAACACATTATAGTTATCATTTGATGGTACCTTTTCAATTGGCTCAGTGTCGAAGATTGGTCCAGAATTTTCAGAATTTTAACTCTTTTTTTTTTTTAATCTTCGTGTAAACTATGTTCCGAGACTAGTCTAGATAGTGGCTAAGTCTATAAAATGCTCGAACAAAAATTAGCTAAGATTCCGCAACTTTTAAGAAAGATTTCGCAATTGGGCACTAAATCCGCAATTCTTGGAAGATTTCGCAACTTGGCACTAAATCCGCAATTCCCTTAGAGTAAAAATCCGCAATTGCCAAAAATTACAAGATTTCGCAATAGCGAGTGAGCACAAAATCCGCAATAGTATAATTCCGCAACTTTTTGGCAATAAATTCGCAATTACCAAGATGTTCGATTTCGCAATACCTGAAAATGGACAATTCTGCAATGCAGCAAAAGTTCAAATCCGCAATGATTAGGTTACAAATCCGCAATGCATAAATCCGCAATACACAATTTCGCAATTCAAAATTCCGCAATAGGGCAAGTATTCAATTTCGCAATTCCCAATATGACAAGATTTCGCAATTCTTGAGGAGTACAAGATTTCGCAATAGCAGACAGAATTGCGAAATTGAAACAGAAGGACCAAAGATGCGAAATTTTGGACAGAAGTTGCGAAATTGAGACCAAAGATGCGAATTTGAACCAGAAGATCCTAAAAATTAGGAACTATGAAGAACTCTTATGGAAAACGTGATTTCGCACCAAAAATCAAGCCAAACACCCAAAAATTTTGTGTTTTTGACCAAACAAAGTAACCCAAATCACTACCATGCCTATGTAGATGATTTGTCTACTCACTAACACCACGAAAACGCAAAACATTTTGATGATTCGAGCTAAATATGAGGAAAACACACGAATTTAAAGAGAGCAATACCACACGAACTTCAATCAGCTATCTACTATAGGCTCTTGATACCAAATGTTAATCCCATTTAATCTATAACACAAGATTCTAGAGAGAGAAATAGTAGAAAAGTAGAGAGAGAAACAAGAGAGATGGTGGAAGGTTTTCGTTTACTAGAGAGAGAAAGTAAAATGAACCAACACCCTCTTCCACACATGGAAGAGGGTATATATACCCTTGGCTTGTTGGGCCGTGGGTTTAAGTTACTTGGGCCGGGCTTGGCTTTGTTTTGGGCTTACGCCCCTAACTTATACAATATTAGCTTAAAGTCCAAGCCCGGTTTTCCCGACTAACCTATTACAATACATGACCAATAACGACTAAGATGACCTATTACATTCTTGTTTGACTATATAAAATATACGGCTAACAATAGTTGTGTATAAAATTTTCTTCTATCGAAGATTCTGTACAACTGTGAGAAGATGATTCTAGTGTTCTTCTCTAGAATTTAGTAGGTCAGAATGTGATCAATGAATATACTGATGATTTTGTCTGAGAATTATGGGAAAAATTTATTCGTAAATTTCATAATATAGCTGGAGAATTAGGTAGCTCAGAAGTATAAAATTAAAATTTTAGATAGACTGTAATATGCGCAACAGCAGTCTGGAAAACATCATGTTCTTTCTCTCACCACTGATGGTAGCATGATCGGAAATTATTCTAGAAAATGTTTAAGACATCGTAGCAGATCAGATAGACCTGCTATTTCTGGAATGAACATTGATTAAGAATGGTGATCTTATAAAAAATTTCAGTGGTCGATACATGATCTCATGATACCGGCCTTCTTCCTGATAGACAGAAACGGTGCTCTTCCTAGTGGGGCGCCAGGGTGAATAAAGCCTCATTCCTGTCATTCTTGTAGCAATTGTTGCAACTCTTTTAACTTAGCTGCGGCCCTGCAAGAAGGAGTTTTGAACACAGGTTCCGTTCTTGAGACAAGCTCGATGTAGAATTCTGTCTCGTGGTTTGAAAGGAATTTCTAAAAAACTTCCTGAAGTTATGTCTGGAACTTTGGAGTAATTTGCTGGTCATGAATTTAAAGAATTTCAAAAGTGGATTATAACTGGTGGCTAGAGAATCTTCGTAGCTATGGACTGATAAGTCACGCGCTTGTAAGGCAGAAACAACTTGTACTGATTTTTCCGGCAGAAAATATAATGAATATATTTGGGATTTAGTAAGACGGATCTCGTCATTAACTGAAAGGGTAACTTTAATAACCATGGTTGGTACTGTGGAGTCTTTTCTGGCTGAGAGACAGGTAACTACCTGATTTAAAATAAAGCTAACATAGGAACATGTGAAGTAAACATGGCGATTTTTCTCTGAATGTGTTCGTCTGTAACCTCACAGAATGAATACTGCGTGTTTAACCTGAATAATACTCTAGTAGTGGTAACTGAATTTTAATGGTCTGATTTATGCGTAGCATAACAGAATGGGTATACCCCTTGGAGGGTACCCTGAATTTCTGAGGACCTCGTTTAGGAGGCATACTGGTGTTATGAATCTAACTCGTACTTTGAGAAGATATTCATATGGCGTGTACTATGACTGGTGTCCTGACATGTGTCGAAATGATACTTGGGACCTATGTCTTGACTGTTGTCTGGACATGTATTTTAATAGGTGAGTCTGAATAAGATTAAGAATTTTGGTAACTGCTAGGGTTGGCGGACCGGTTAGACTGTTGACCTCTGTATTTCTGGTCAAGTTCGTACCGGAGTTCCGAAGGTTACTGACTGATTAATTATAAGCACGGTGGTTGTCACTACTGCCTTGTCTGTTAGTTTCCTGACAGTCATCATCATGACCGTGATTTATGTAACAATTTCTGCTGAGTGCCCGGCTGGGTACCGGTCCCCACTCTTCTGACTGAAAATAGCTCTGTGAAGTGTGACATCTAACTAAGGAAGTAAAAGCATGGAATGGTAGCGTCTGATGATTGAAATATAGTCTTGTCAGGAATTTCAAATTTATACTTTCGTCCTTGCTCTGAAGAGTTTTCATAATATAAACAACATCAGCATCTTGTGGAATCTCCAAAGTATTAGCCGCATCAGCATTCGTGAGATCTTCAAAGTGTTAGCAACATTAGTATCTGGTAAAATCTTCAACTCACGAGCAACATCAGCAACTGGTAGAATATCGACAAGTGGAAATGCCTGAGATGATTGAGGATCGATTAGCAATATCCATGGAGTAGGGTACATGGAGTACACCTGAAATACTGTACGCGAAGTGCATGATGAATATTGTTCATGTAGTACCGCTGAAGGTTTGCTGATATGATCGATACTGGTGTCAACCGTCTGACATGGTCAACGAGAGATAATTTGATTTTAAACGGTAGTAGACCAAACTGAAATGAGTAACATGATAGCCTGGTAATTCCTGCGTGGACTTAAAGCTGGTTGTATAGAGTTTCGAGAATATGATTAAACAGAATTTCAATAATGGTCAGCATGAAGACATGACTAATGAAGATCAAACATGCTTTATTATGAAAACAAGATTTTACTGTAACCCTTCTGTATCTTAGCATGAAAACATCATCACCTTGCTGAAAACGTAATCTTCATAAGGAGACATGAAGTTGAATCAGCATGAAGACGACATCAACGTGAGGGTATGAAAATTTAACTGTTACAAAGAACATAAAAAGTCTAATAAACTGAGGTTTGACATCAACTGATGTGGGTGGCTATGGTTCAATCCACCGAATTTAAAAGAGAAAGCATGTGACTAGGTATGGGCGATTCTGGTTCGATCCATACTTGTCAAATTTTATAAAATGTCCTGATATGACAAAGATGAACAACTATGGATCGGTTCACAAAAAACATTCGACTGTAAAGCATGAAAATTTGATCTGAACATTGGTGAACATATATGGGCTGGTTCACCGGGTAATATTCGACTGAAAATATGAATCTGACATGAGTAAGGATGAACGTCGATGGTCAGTTGGTGAACGCCTATGGTGAGTTGGTGAACGCCTATGGTCAGTTCACCAAAACAAAAATTCGCTAAAAAGCACATGCGACTACATATGGCCATTCCTGTACCAACCTTTTATTTAGTCAAAAATTTAAGAAAAACTGACTGATAACTGAAGGAAACTGACTGATAAATGCATGAGGAACATGAAAGATAATAACGCCAAAATCTGGGAAGTTCCTGGTGACTACCCACTAGTCACAGGTCAAGTTTTAGAGCCTACAGGTCGAACCTTGCTCTCTGATACCATAATTGTAACACCCCACTTAGATAAGTGGACCCTTACGTGTATTTATGGCGTGTCATCAAAGCATAAGGTAAATGTCCTAAAATATTAACTGACCATAACGGAAATACCTGAATCAAACATCGGTAATCCAAGATAAGCTCAAAACATGAAAAGTAAAATACTGAAAGAAAGGACTGAACAATGTCCAACAGGCAATATAAACATGAAGTGTGTCTGGATTGCTTCCATCCAATGCACATGCTCTCAGAATCTTAAGAGTGCCATGGTGTACCTGCCGTTAGAACATGAAAGAACTACGGCTGAGCATAACGCTCAGTGAACGGATATGAAACATGATAATAATATACTGGAAGAGAACTGTTAACAAATACTGAAACTAAAACTGTTATGACAACGGAAGTAAACTGTGTAAAATATTATCTGATTTATAAATAATAAAACTGATTTAATAACTGTTGGATCTGAAAACCTGCATTTACTGTATTTTAATTGCTAGAGCTTATATAGGTCATGTGCTGTAACAACGGTGCATGAATAACTGGAGGGGTGACCTCATCATGTTGTAGAGGGGTGACCTCTAAATACTGTAGAGGGGTGACCTCTAAATACTGTGTTCAGTGGAGGGATCAGCTCCAATGTGAAGGATGTAGAGAAAACACCGCATTCACCTGATAACTGTAAACTGATAAGCCTAGGATGCATCCATACGCCCCACTAATAATACTGATAAAATGGCCAAGTTGAGCTGAGTGGGACGATGCAGGATATCACTCTCCTGTATGTGAGTCACGACACTGGTGCCTCAAGTGTCATGGTTACGGTACCTCCGTAACTAGTACATAAACTGATCATGCTTGTATATAAAATCCAGGCAATTTATTTAGTTATTAACATGATTACTGATAAGCTTAAAACATATACTGGGGAAAACATTTCGCTGTAGACGAGGAATCCTAATCATGCATAGAAAAGAAGTCCTTAAAGAAGGACGGAAAATCCGTACCTCGTGTCCAGTAATGAAATAAGAACAAAAGCTGAAGGATCTGTGAAAACCTTGGTTTCCTCGATCTTTTAGCTACTAGGAATGATCATTGTTCATATGATTAACATAATCAAAGCGAAATTAGAACAATAACCATTAACAAGGTGTTTAGGCACAATAACACATGAATTAAACAAAAGGGTTGCTAATTATATTAATAATCAACAACCACTAGACGTGTATACATTAATCCCACGTCTAGTGCAACAAACGCTTTAGGTTTACATTGTGATTGAAAGTTATGAACAAAACCTAAGACCCTTGTTCCTTTTATAGACTAAAGATTAGGGTTTACAAGAGATAATGATGAATAAACATGTAAATCTTCTATTTAAATAACTAATACAGAATATATTATGCATACTTATCCTAAATAGAAGCTTCCAACAGCGTTTGACTTTTGTTGACTTCTGTCAACGCCTGATTTACTCTTGACAACGCCTGGATTACACTTGTCAACGCTTAGACAAATGGCTTCATATTTTCTTCGTTTTTGATTTTCTGCCACATCAACTTTTTGACCCAACAATCTTCCCCTAGTTGATGTCGGCAAAACTCTTTGTGTATCTCTTGTAAGTTGTACATCATCTTCAAATTGCTTCCCCTCAAGTGTAGCATGTATGTCTTCCCCTTTTTGTCACATCAACAGGGAAGTAAACAATGTATGCAATCTTGAAGATTCTCCAAAGTAGGCTCTATGTAATGATTTTGAAGAAGAATAAATAAAGTAATCTTGATGTAGAAGTAGAATAACCCAACCTTATGTTCCATGTCTTGTACTATCCACGTGATAAAGAACTTATACCAATGGCGAAGTATAAGTAGACCTTGATCTTTTGTCAATATTCTCATCCTTTGTGAGACACTAAGCACGATAATGTAACTCCTTCAAGTGTTATGACAAATCTTCGTCACAAACCATTAAAAGCACAAACAAGTTACCTCTAAAGAATAATGTTGACTATGCACCATCTTTAAAGATATGATAGAACACAAAATCGCGAAAATCTTCTTCGAACATCAAACTTACCATAAGAATTCTTCCCCTTAAGCCAACACCTCTTCATGACAAGTCAATATCTTCATATGTAAAAGCTGTTACTGAATAACCCTTTCACAAGGCTATCCCGATTACATACTCTAATATCAATCAAAGTCTTCATGAATTGTTGCTAAGTTACTTAAAAACCATTGATCCCCTTTAAAAATATCCGGGCCATAAATATCAACTTGATATTCTATATAAAAACGGAGATTCCAAGTACCTTCGTGTGTAAATACCTCTTTTTATGTGCCAAAATCGTATCAATTTTCTAAACAATAGTTATTCCTTTTGTTGTCCAACATCTTCCTTTGTCCAAGATATCAACACTGTATGTTTTCCAATATCGGACAACACGTGACAGCGTTTGAAAAACTATATATCGGACAACAAGTGTCAACGCTTTCTATCAGCGTCAACTTTATTCCTGTCAGCGCCAACTTTATACCTGTCAGCGTCTGGCCATCAGCGTCCCATCCATGCCTTGTCAGCGTCACACCAACATCTATCAGCGTCACACCAACATCTATCAGTGTCTAAATAACATACATCGGCGGCTAATTGATCTAGTGTTTTATAAACCCTAAATCATGATTTTATGTGAAAACCATAAACTACAGCGAACTTCGACATCGAATAACTTCTTCATGAGAGCTCAGATCGATAATCCCTTCAGTGAGATCCTAGAAACAAGTGTCAAGAACCTGCAGCGCGATTTTCACGACGATCCAACGGTTAACGAAGGAGAAATCGCGTTTTTACTATTATTGTTCACAGAAAACAGCATATGATCACTACTGACTTCGACGCTTGATAACCTTTTCTTGGGGATAGGTCATGACAATCCCTCCGGTGGATATCTAGATATATGTGTGTAGAACACACACAAAAACATTTCGTGGTGATCCAACGGTTCAATAAAAAGTTATGGCCTTCTGAATACTGTTGCGCACACAAAAACGTCTAGAAAAATCCTATACGGATTTTTCTTTTCTTCTCAAAACACGAACACCTTGTTGGTCCTAGCATCACGAGCCACGAGGCTCTAATACCAACTATGGAAACCTTGGTTTCCTCGATCTTTTAGCTACTAGGAATGATCATTGTTCATATGATTAACATAATCAAAGCGAAATTAGAACAATAACCATTAACAAGGTGTTTAGGCACAATAACACATGAATTAAACAAAAGGGTTGCTAATTATATTAATGATCAACAACCACTAGACGTGTATACATTAATCCCACGTCTAGTGCAACAAACGCTTTAGGTTTACATTGTGATTGAAAGTTATGAATAAAACCTAAGACCCTTGTTCCTTTTATAAACTAAAGATTAGGGTATACAAGAGATAATGATGAATAAACATGTAAATCTTCTATTTGTTGGGAATAAAATATGGGTCAGTTCACTAGACGCTGATAAGAAGAATGTCAACGCTGATAGGATGACATTGGACGCTGACAACCAAGCGTTGACATTGAAGAAGTCAACGCTGACAGCCTTGAATATTGACACTGATGGAATATCTTCATACGTATCTTTTGTTTATTTGTTTCTTTATTTATGTATGGTAAAGATAAGCATAACATTGTATTTTCTATTATTATTTTTACCTAGAATAGTTGATTCGTAGCTTATTGTACAAGACTTCTTGTTCTATAAAAGAAGGTCTTTTAGGTTAAAGTCATATATCAATTTTCATAAGTTTTCGATTGTTAAACCCTTTCATTGTAATCAACAAGAATCATTCTAATACAAGTGAAAGTTTGTTTAACATCTTTGTGTTTTAGATCAAGTGTTAATTCCGCATAACACTTTGTTACTTTATTCATAAGCAAAGGTTTCTCTACGTGTAGTACTTGATCTAATCTCGTATACACAAAGCTTAATCGATCTAAGTTTGGGATCAACAAGTGGTATCAGAGCTTGTTGAGAAACTTTTGATCTTTAAGTAACGTAAGAACCCTAAAACACCAAAAACCCTAAAAACCCTAAAATTCTCAAAACCCTAAAAACATCATGTCTGGCACAGATCAACCTGCTTCTTTGCTACAAAACAACTCCTCAAACCCTAGTATCAAAATTCCCATGTTTGATGCCAGGAACTTTGAGCTTTGGAAGTCCAATTTTGAGCAATACATAGCTATTCATGACTACACTCTTTGGGAGATTATCGAATATGGGAACACATTCGACAAAGCAGCAAAAATTACTGCTGCAATTGCCACAAGGACAGCTGTTCCTAATTGTCCTAAAGCTGATAAGGTGGAAAAGCCTGGAGATGGGAGAGCTGTAGCTGTTGAAGATATAGCCAAGAAGAGGGTGGACATGAAAATCTTGAACATCTTGAAACATGCCCTAGGTCATGAGAATCAGCACAAGTACAAACGCTTTGAGTCCGCAAAAGAGCTTTGGGAAGCTCTTGAAGTAGCACATGGTGGCAATGCTGACACAAAAGAAGAAAAGAAGAAGCAACTCTTGCATGAGTATGCTGTCTTTAAAGCTCAACCCAATGAAAATCTCAGCAGTGTGAGAAGTAGACTTCTTGACATCACAAGTCAACTTTCCTTCATGGGAACACAGATTGATGACCCTGAATTGAATGCTACTTTTCTCAAAAGCCTTGGTGATGTATGGAAGATTGAGACAAGATCCATTCTTGTCAATAATACCCACAAGACTTCCAGGTTTGATGACATCTTCAACAAACTAAGACTGTTGGAGAATGAATGGCAATTGGATAGTGATAATAAATCTTCCAGTAGCAACATGGCCTTCTTCTCACAAAGTGAAGGTCAATTTGATTCCATGAACTTCTATGGACATCCAGCCACTGGATCTCAATGTGTCAACGCTGGATCTCAGCCTGTCAGCGCTGGATCATATCCTGTCAACGCTTTATACTCAAGCGCTGACACACACAATCATGGCGCTGATAGAATTAAACCTGCTGGTTTTGATCTAGATACTGTGTGTGCATTCATTGCTTCTTTGCCCAGTGATTCAAGAATTACATATGAAGATCTTGAGCAGATAAGTGATGAACAATTGGAAGAAATGGACATCAAGTGGACTATGGCTCTTGTAAGTTTAAGAGCAAACAGGTTCAATAAAAGGTTCAAGAAGAAGATGACCTTTAATGCTAAGGATGTTGCTGGATTTGACAAGTCCAAGGTTGAGTGCTACAACTGTCATAGGATGGGGCACTTTATGAGGGAATGTAGATCTCCAAGAAGATCTGATGCTGGGAAGCCTTCAAGCCAAATGATTAAGAGCCCAGATCCCAAGGCCATGGTTGCTGTTCAACAAATTGATGGTGTTGGAGAATGGGATTGGAGCTGGATGGCTAAGAATGAGGAAGAGGACAGAGCTTTGGTTGCTGAAGTTAAAGAAGAGCATGTTGAATATGCTCTCATGGCACACTCCTCCTCTTCATCAGATAATGAGGTATATGATGATGCTTTCTGTTCTAAGGGTTGTCGTTTAAATACTGAAAAATTAAAACAAGAGATAGTTAAATTATTAGATGAGGCAAGTACTGAAAGATGCAAAGTATCTAATTATCAAATTGCTCTTACCCAAACAGAAAAGACAGTAGCTGAGTATAAGAAAATGGAGTTTGATTTAAAGGATCAAATAAATATCTTAAAACATGAGTTACATCAGAGTAAAGATGTTCAAGATATAGTAAATAGGGTTAATCTTGATTTGATAGCTCAGTTAGAGGAGGCTAACAAAAATAAAGATAATGTGAGTCTTAAAATCCAGAGATTTGATAAGGCCACACAATCCCTAGGAGAGTGTGTTAGTAAACAAAGAGACTCTAAGGATATGAGTGGGATTGGGATGAATAATTATACTGGTGTTCCACCACCAGCTGGGGATTTCTATGGTGTCCAATCAAAGGATTTATCTTGGACTGGCTTGCCAGAATGCCAAGAGGAGGAATTCATTCCTCCACCTAGAGTGACTTCCCCAGTTGAGGAATACAAGCAAAAACTGACTGACCTAGATGAGTGGAAGAAAGCTAATCACACCTTGTTTGTTAAGGGAGGGTTGTTGTGTGAAAGTCCAAATGAGCCCACACCAATCAAGAGCCTTGATCCTAAACCTATTAAGATCACACACCCTACCACTGGCAAAGCTGTTGACCTTGGCCCACAAACTGTTAGAAAACCTAGTATTAAGTATGCAGAGATGTATAGGAATACTAGGTCACCAAAAAGCCAAGTTAGTAACCATGGAACAGGCTTCTTTGCTTCTAGACCTAAGACTATGTCTAGAAAAGCTTGTTACACATGTGGCAGCTTCTCACATTTGGCATACAAATGTGTCAACGCTTCCAATGTCAACGCTGATAGGAACCGTTTCAGCGCTGACAAAAGTCAACATAGGTCAAACACTGTCAGACCCAATACCTTTGTGAACAAAAGTTCACAAGTTGTTAGACCAGCCCCATTCTTTTCTAGAGGGTCTAACACACAAGGCCTAAGACCTTTTCAAAAGTCAAACACTTGGTCAAATAGGCAATGGGTTCCTGTAGCAAACCCTAGGTTCAACGCTGATAAGAGCAATCGGGGCGCTGATAAGAGAAATTTCAGCGCTGACAGACACACTGCTAAACCTAGGTATTTGCAACCACAGGGAAATAGGTCTAAAGCTTCTACTAGCTTAACATGGAGACCAAAACAAGACCAAAACCCTAATTCTACTGGTATTTCTATGACATGCAACAGGTTTCATTATATTTCAAAGGCATTGTCAACACCAATTGGGGTTAACTGGGAATTTCATTCAAACAGGGATGAAAATGGGGTTGTTATGAGAACCAAGTCTGTTCTTGTTGAACAACCAAATGAATCCAAGTCTTCCAAGGCTTGGGTTCCCAAAGAAAACTAATGTGTTTTCTTTATGTGCAGGGCATTCAGAAGAAGATCAATGATTATGGATACTGGGATAGTGGATGCTCAAGGCACATGACAGGAAAGGAAGACTATCTGACCAATTTCTCTCCTATTCAAGATGGTGATAAGGTATACTTTTGAGGGGGCTACGGCACCATCACAGGAAAAGGAACCCTTGTCACCAACAATCTACGGTTTGAGAATGTCTTCTTGGTAAAAGAACTGGATTATAATTTGTTTAGTGTATCACAAGTATGTGATAACAAAAATAAGGTTCTTTTCACAGATACTGAGTGCTTGGTGTTAAGCAAAGATTATAAGCTCCCTGAGGAAAAATACATAGATTTTAGAACACCAAGGCATAAAGACATATATAATGTGAATCTTAATGGAATTAAGGTAAATAATAAAATGTCATGTATGTATGCTAAAGCCTCAGTAGATGAAAGTAATCTTTGGCACAGGAGATTAGGGCACATAAACTTTAAGAATATCAATAGACTTGTGAGGCTTGGTTTAGTTGATGGTTTGCCTGAAAAGGCTTTCCACAATGACCACTCTTGTGTTGCATGTCTTAAGGGCAAGCAGCATAAGGTCTCATTCAGATCTAAACAGGTGCACTCTAGTTCTAAACCACTTCACTTATTGCATATGGACCTCTTTGGTCCAACTAATATAGAAAGTTTGAAGGGTAAATCATATTGTTTTGTTATCACTGATGATTATTCCAGGTTTACATGGACTTTCTTTTTAGCCAAGAAAAGTGAAACTGCCCAAATTCTGATTAATTTCATTACCCAAATTGAAAAGAAAAATGGTAATGAGGTCAAAATTATTAGAAGTGACAATGGGGGTGAGTTTAGAAATCAGTTGTTAGATGATTTTTGTGCCAAGAAAGGGATTACTAGGCAGTTTAGCATAGCTAGAACCCCACAGCAAAATGGGGTTGCTGAAAGGAAGAATAGGACCCTTATTGAAGCAGCCAGAACCATGTTGGCTGATGCCCACTTTCCTATAGCCTTTTGGGCTGAAGCTGTTAACACAGCTTGTTATGTTCAAAATAGGGCATTGGTCAACAAGATACATAATAAGACACCTTATGAGTTACTTTGGGGAAGGAAGCCAAATATTGGCTTTCTCAAGCCTTTTGGATGTCATGTAGTTGTTTTAGAAACTAGTGAGGCCCTAGATAAATTTGACTCAAAAGGTGATGAAGGCTACTTCATGGGTTATTCAGTGCAGAGTAAAGGATATAGGGTTTACATTAAAAAGGAAAAACGTATACTTGAAAAAGTACATGTTAGGTTTTTAGAAAGTAAACCTAGTGATCCTGAAAGTGGTCCAAATTGGTTGTTTGACTTAGAACCTTTATCTAGAGCTTTAAATTATATGCCTGTTACTGATCCAGACATTGTGAAGGAAACTTCAAGTGTTTTGGAAAAGAGAATTGGTGATGTTTCAGGTATACAGGTTGCTAAGAAGGATGGACCACCAGCAGCTGAGTCATCTCCCACACAAGAATATGTTACACTTCCTATATGGACAGATGAGTATTATGCTGCTGCTACTGCTGCTAGGAAAGATAATGGTGGTATTCAAATACCACCAAATACAAACATGCATGATTCTTCAGGCGCTGACAAAGGGAAATCAAGCGCTGACACGACCAATTCAGACGCTGATGGCTCAAACGCTGACAACAACAGTTCAAGCGTTGTTAGCCCAAGCGCTGACAAACAAGGTTCAGACTTTGGTGACACCTTTACACAGCTTTTCTCTTCCCATTTTGAACATGGTGGACCTTCCAATGTTCATGAAGAGATTTCTGTTGATCAAGAAGAATCTGAAGAAGATATTGGCAACATGGAGCGTGAAGTTGAGGACAACAGACTCTTTGAAGGAGGAGTTCTTACTTCCACAGCAAAGGATCACCCCACATCTCAGATCATTGGTGATGTCATGGCTCCAGTTCAGACAAGAAGATCCCATCAAAGTCTTGGTGGATTTATTGCCAATATACACAAGAAGGTTGATACCCCTCTTGTACAAGCATGTTTGTTTGCCTGTTTTCTATCACAGGAAGAACCCAAGAAAATTTTTGATGCTCTCAAAGAACCAAGTTGGGTGGAAGCAATGCAGGATGAGCTTCACCAATTTGCTATACAGGATGTTTGGGAGCTGGTTGATTGTCCTAGATATGTGAGACCAATTGGGACAAGATGGGTTCTAAGGAACAAGAAAGATGAAAGGGGGATTGTGGTCAGAAACAAGGCACGTTTGGTAGCTCAGGGATATACACAAGAGGAAGGCATAGATTATGAAGAAGTCTTTGCTCCAGTTGCAAGAATTGAAGCTATCAGAATTTTCTTAGCTTATGCATCTTGCATGAACTTCACTGTTTATCAAATGGATGTGAAGAGTGCTTTCCTCTATGGGACAATTGTTGAGGAGGTATATGTCATGCAACCTCCTGGTTTTGAAGATCCTGAGAATCCAGACAAAGTTTATAGAGTGAAGAAAGCAATGTATGGACTTCATCAAGCCCCAAGAGCATGGTATGGTACATTGTCCACCTACTTGGTGGAAAATGGTTTCAAAAGGGGCACCATAGATCAGACACTATTTACAAAGAAGAAAGGAAAACATGTGTTGCTTGTGCAGGTCTATGTTGATGACATCATTTTTGGGTCTACTGATCCAAAAATGAGTGAGGACTTTTCCAAGCTCATGACAGATAAATTCAAGATGAGTGCAATGGGTGAAATGAACTTCTTTCTAGGTTTACAAGTTCAGCAGAAAGAAGATGGTATCTTCATCTCCCAAGACAAGTATGTAGCTGAAATCTTGAAGAAATATGGTTTTTCTCCACATGAGAAGGAGGCTTCCACTCCTATGGATAGGCAAAACCCTTGGGGAAAAATTGGAGCTGGAAAGGATGTGGATGTTAGGCACTATAGATCAATGATTGGATCATTGATGTATCTTACAGCCTCAAGACCTGACATCATGTTTGCTGTGTGTGCATGTGCACGCCATCAAGTGACTCCCAAAGAATGTCACCTGTTTGCTGTGAAAAGAATTTTTAGGTACCTAAGGTGTTATCCAGATCTTGGATTATGGTACCCAAAAGATTCTCCATTGGATCTTATTGCATATTCAGACAGTGATTATGGTGGTGACAAGTTTGATAGAAAATCCACAACTGGTGGATGCCAATTTCTTGGGAGTAGATTGATATCTTGGCAATGCAAGAAACAAACAGTGGTGGCAAATTCTACAACTGAAGCAGAATATGTTGCAGCAGCTGCTTGTTGTGGACAAGTCTTATGGATTCAGAACCAGCTGTTGGATTATGGGTATAATTTTTTGCATACCAAGATTTTTGTAGACAATAACAGTACTTTATGCATTATTAAAAATCCTGTACATCATTCTAAAACCAAACACATAGAAATTAGACATCATTTTATAAGAGATTGCTTTGAGAAAGGTTTAATACAACCAGATAGGGTAGCCACAGAAGACAATGTGGCTGATTTATTAACTAAACCTTTTGATGCTGGAAGATTTCAATATTTGGTAACAAATATTGGAATGGTTAATCTCACTTAATATGTGTTTTGGAACCTTTTTGTAAAAGTATGTACAGGATAATGCATTGTTATTGGTCTTTGTGATGATTTAGATTTTCCACATTATTTTTCTAACACTGACAAAGGTAAATGTAACGCTGTCAAGTGTTATTTTGCCGTTGTTGGAGATATTATTGTCTAACGCTGACAAGAGTTCCTTCAACGCTGACAAGTGTTGTCGGGGCGCTGTCAGCAACAAATGTTAGTTTTGTGGTTTTCATCTAAATGTGTAGGTAGGTGGTAGCTTTATGCCATTGGATACAGAGTTGCTTATGGATCTTTGAAGAGCTATTTGGACATGTTTTGTTTATGGATGATGGTTGGAATATTTATATTCCTATCTTGACATAAATTTTTAATGTTCATATATATATTTTGAGAACTCATGTATTATAGTTTAAGGGGAGGTTTAAGGAACCTTTAGGACTCTTGGGTATTCTTATAATACTCTTATCACAATTCTAGATTGTGTCCACAGGTGAGTATGGGTTAGTTTTACTAAACCATGAGGCACTGTAGCATGCAAAGTTGATAAACTGTGCATGCTGCCAAGACATTTTTGGCCTAGAATTGGTTGTGGTCTGATGGGAGACTTGGGAATACTTTGGTTATGGGTTTACCTGGGAGTTACAAAGAATTTTGTGAAATAACTTTGTTGGTAAGTATTTTGGTTAGCAAGGGACTCTAGAGGACATTTGTGTCTATCTTGCTTAAGCAAGTGTGCATAAATGGACAGTGCTTGCCGCCCAGTAATTATTATCAACTTGTAAGATATTTCCCTTAGGATAAATTACTTTGTTAAGGTCTTTTTCTTTTTAAATATTTTTATTTTTAGACGCTGACAAGTTTTTCTCCAAACGCTGTTACGTCCAATCGTGACGCTGACAAGGCTTTAGGCAAACGCTGACAAGAAAATATAGCCGTTGGGCGCTGATGGGCTATTTTTGACCGTTGACACCTAGTGGGCCCTACCCAGTTGTTATTTTTGACTAATCTTTGGCCGTAATTTTGGGGAGAAGTTACTTTTAATTAATGCATGAGATAAGTTATATTTGATTCAATATTTTCATCATTATTCTTTGAATATAACTGCCTCATTTTTGACCAATCAAAATCATGCATCTCTCCTATAAATTTGGCTAATCTTTTTATTCTGGGTATTCATATTTTCTTGTCTAACATTTTTCTCCTAGATTTTTCCCATCTCACATAACCTAAACAGCTTTCAAACATGGCACCCAAATTCAACTCAAAGAATTTAACATTGGAGTTCAAGAGCCAACACAATATGGTAGCTTACTTGACTGCTGATGATGATTTGTTTCCTCAGTATTCACAGATGGTGGCATTTTTAAATGCATCTTCATTGAGGTATGCACTTTCTCATACACCATTAGTCCCTGTCGCACACATTAGACAGTTTTGGAACACTGCTAGTTCCACAACAGCTAATGGAGTGACCACATTAACATCTACTGTTCATGGAAGAACATGGGTGGTCACTGAAGCTTTGGTTCGCCAAGCTTTGCGTCTTGATGACGCTGATGGTGTGACTACCCTTGCCATTGCAACAATAGAACAAGGTCTTAGGGAATTGGGTTATCCTATTCCTGCTGATGTCACTTTAAATAAATATCATAAGCAGGAATTTCCCTCTGACTGGAAATATTTAATACATGTCCTTTTACAATGCTTAAGTCCAAAATGTACTTCTTTTAATGAAATAAACAGGTCAATTGCAAGTGCTTTGGTTTGTATAACACGTGGGCTTAAGTATAATTTTTCAAAAATGATTTTTGAAGGGATGTGTAAAAATAAGGGAAGTAAAATGACTTTGGCTTACCCTAGATTTTTGCAAATGGTCTTTGATTTACAAGAATATTGTTCTAGGGATCATGACACTTTTTATGAGATCCCTAAACAACAGAAAACCATTTTTGCTAAAATGAGCTCCACAAACGAATCCATACCTCTTACCCAACCCATGCTTGAAGTAATTCAGGCTGCTCAGCCTCAACCACAACCAGACCCTGAACCCCAACTTGAGCCTATTCATGAACCATTACCTTCACCTGAAAACATGGACATTGACCAACCCAGCGCTGACACTCACAATGTGGGCGCTGACACAGCCAATCCCAACACTGATACAATCCCTGAACAATCCCAAACACCCCTTAATCAACCAACACCCACACAATCTACTTCATCTTCCACCCCATTACAATCTAGGTTGACTAAACGCCAAAGGGTTACTGGAGTGTTCTCCTCTAGTGATCCTAGCCTTGTAGCAGAGAGAACCACCTCCACAAGTGTGGTTGGTGACATGGGTGAGGCTGGGGCTATTGATACAGGCTTAGATGCTGGTCAAGACAGTCCTAACATCATTAAGACCTCATCCATGCCCCATGATTCTATTTTGGGAGGTCAAATCCCCATTCTAGCTGAGGGCAGATTGGAACCTATGACAATAATTGAATTGACGGCTGCTGTCATTAGCTTGCAAAAGCAAAATGTCAGTCTTGTACAAATTGTCAACAAACAGGGACGTGAACTCCAAGTTTTGAGGGAGCGGGTAACTGTTTTGGAGAATCCAAGTAGCAGGAGTCTAATGGAGGAATCTTCCAAAGGGGAGGATGAAGAGGATGAGGAGGATGAGCTGATTCATACAGCTAGTGAGAAGAGTTCAGAGAAGAGTTCACAATTTAGTGAGTCTTTACAGGTTGCTGAAGCTCTCACCAACTTGAAGAAGCACCCAGTTATTGATACATCCAAGGTGACACCATTAAACTTGGAAGGAACTTTCAAAGAAACATTGGGCGCTGATACAGGTTTGAACGCTGACACATCCAGCGCTGACAAAGGTAATCGTGGCGCTGATAGGAGTAACTTGAACGCTGATAAAGTTGCAGGTGGTGTTGATGTATTCCAGCCATCAACAATCATCAAAGATGTGTCCACACAGGTTTCTTCTTCTACTTTACCAATTATTGATCCAAAAGACAAAGGTAAAGGGATTCTGATTGAAGAAGATGTTCCAAAGAAAGATGCAGCACAAATTGCATTTGATGAACAGTTGGCTGCACAACTTGTGGAAAGAGATTTGAAGAGGAGTAGAAGATCACCATTTGTTGTTTCTGAGAGTGAGGAAGAAAGTGGTGATGATAAAGAAGGTGATAGCTCAGATTCAAGTATTCAAATTATTGAAGATCCAGAAAGGCTTGAATATGGGGATGAGCTTGCAAAGGAAAGGTTGAGTGAGTTGAAGAATCAGATTGATTGGGACCTACCAGAAATCACCAGAATGTACCATGCTTGGGAAGACAAGGTTATGGACAACCCAGGGATGAGCTTGTCAGATCAAATTTGGGGGTTGGAAGTACTTCTCAGGGTACAAGATGACATAAAGGTGATTATGAGGTTTAATGCACAAGAGGTCAAGACCTGGCTCAAGAGAGATAGAAGGCAATTGTATTATAAGTTGCTTAGATGCCATCAGCCTAACTGGACATCCAAGAAGTTGCTGGCCTTATCTTTTGAGGAGCTAGAGTATAGAGCACATCCTATTTGGAGGAAGGTGCAAGAACAGAATGTCTACAAGTTTCTTTCAGAAGAAAGGAAACAAGAGCTTGCTGAGGAAATGCAGATTCAAAAGGAAATGAGGATTGCTCAAAGACCAGTGAAGAAAGGAGATCCTTTCCAATTTCCTAAAGACATGGATGTGTATTTTCCAACTGAAGGTGTTATAAGGAAGCATCTCAAGCTTTCTCCATTGGAAGCTTCAGATTTGGTAAATGTAGTACCTCTAGATGACAGAAATCCAATCATCAGTTTTGATGAAGATGAGTGTGGATTTTGGAAGATTGGCAGATTTGGAAAGGAGGTACATACTTTCACTTCAGTTATTTCTATATTTGCAAGCATAGACAGAGAAGACTTGGTGCATCTATGGAGATTAATAGAGGCCAAGTATACAGCTGAAGCACCTACTTCAGCAAATGGAATAAGACTTTGGAACACATTTATGACTTTGTGTGGTCCAAAAGAAGCAGATCCTGCCATATGGAAGGATCTTGAAGATGATCTCAGTAATCTTCATTGGAGGCTTTATTCTACTTGTGGTGTATTTCATATGAGCTCTACAAAGTTTTCAGAGTATTTACTTGTGGATGCTGACTATTTCTTGTCCAAAGAAGTGTTGGAGAAGATGCTAGAGACACCCTTGGAGATTGATTATACTAGTGACGTGGCCAAAGACTTGATCAGATATGTTTATCACCAACATAAGAAGTTTTTGCAAGATTCCTCCTAAGCCTTAAGTTTTTATTCAGAAACTTGATCATTGGAATAGATATCAAGTTTAGGGGAGGATTGTTGGGAATAAAATATGGGTCAGTTCACTAGACGCTGATAAGAAGAATGTCAACGCTGATAGGATGACATTGGACGCTGACAGCCAAGCGTTGACATTGAAGAAGTCAACGCTGACAGCCTTGAAGATTGACACTGATGGAATATCTTCATACGTATCTTTTGTTTATTTGTTTCTTTATTTATGTATGGTAAAGATAAGCACAACATTGTATTTTCTATTATTATCTTTACCTAGAATAGTTGATTCGTAGCTTATTATACAAGACTTCTTGTTCTATAAAAGAAGGTCTTTTAGGTTAAAGTCATATATCAATTTTCATAAGTTTTCGATTGTTAAACCCTTTCATTGTAATCAACAAGAATCATTCTAATACAAGTGAAAGTTTGTTTAACATCTTTGTGTTTTAGATCAAGTGTTAATTCCGCATAACACTTTGTTACTTTATTCATAAGCAAAGGTTTCTCTACGTGTAGTACTTGATCTAATCTCGTATACACAAAGCTTAATCGATCTAAGTTTGGGATCAACACTATTTAAATAACTAATACATAATATATTATGCATACTTATCCTAAATAGAAGCTTCCAACAGCGTTTGACTTTTGTTGACTTCTGTCAACGCCTGATTTACTCTTGACAACGCCTGGATTACACTTGTCAACGCTTAGACAAATGGCTTCATATTTTCTTCGTTTTTGATTTTCTGCCACATCAACTTTTTGACCCAACAATCTTCCCCTAGTTGATGTCGGCAAAACTCTTTGTGTATCTCTTGTAAGTTGTACATCATCTTCAAATTGCTTCCCCTCAAGTGTAGCATGTATGTCTTCCCCTTTTTGTCACATCAACAGGGAAGTAAACAATGTATGCAATCTTGAAGATTCTCCAAAGTAGGCTCTATGTAATGATTTTGAAGAAGAATAAATAAAGTAATCTTGATGTAGAAGTAGAATAACCCAACCTTATGTTCCATGTCTTGTACTATCCACGTGATAAAGAACTTATACCAATGGCGAAGTATATGTAGACCTTGATCTTTTGTCAATATTCTCATCCTTTGTGAGACACTAAGCACGATAATGTAACTCCTTCAAGTGTTATGACAAATCTTCGTCACAAACCATTAAAAGCACAAACAAGTTACCTCTAAAGAATAATGTTGACTATGCACCATCTTTAAAGATATGATAGAACACAAAATCGCGAAAATCTTCTTCGAACATCAAACTTACCATAAGAATTCTTCCCCTTAAGCCAACACCTCTTCATGACAAGTCAATATCTTCATATGTAAAAGCTGTTACTGAATAACCCTTTCACAAGGCTATCCCGATTACATACTCTAATATCAATCAAAGTCTTCATGAATTGTTGCTAAGTTACTTAAAAACCATTGATCCCCTTTAAAAATATCCGGGCCATAAATATCAACTTGATATTCTATATAAAAACGGAGATTCCAAGTACCTTCGTGTGTAAATACCTCTTTTTATGTGCCAAAATCGTATCAATTTTCAAAACAACAGTTATTCCTTTTGTTGTCCAACATCTTCCTTTGTCCAAGATATCAACACTGTATGTTTTCCAATATCGGACAACACGTGACAGCGTTTGAAAAACCATATATCGGACAACAAGTGTCAACGCTTTCTATCAGCGTCAACTTTATTCCTGTCAGCGCCAACTTTATACCTGTCAGCGTCTGGCCATCAGCGTCCCATCCATGCCTTGTCAGCGTCACACCAACATCTATCAGCATCACACCAACATCTATCAGCGTCTAAATAACATACATCGGCGGCTAATTGATCTAGTGTTTTATAAACCCTAAATCATGATTTTATGTGAAAACCATAAACTACAGCGAACTTCGACATCGAATAACTTCTTCATGAGAGCTCAGATCGATAATCCCTTCAGTGAGATCCTAGAAACAAGTGTCAAGAACCTGCAGCGCGATTTTCACGACGATCCAACGGTTAACGAAGGAGAAATCGCGTTTTTACTATTACTGTTCACAGAAAACAGCATATGATCACTACTGACTTCGACGCTTGATAACCTTTTCTTGGGGATAGGTCATGACAATCCCTCCGGAGGATATCTAGATATATGTGTGTAGAACACACACAAAAACATTTCGTGCTGATCCAACGGTTCAATAAAAAGTTATGGCCTTCTGAATATTGTTGCGCACACAAAAACGTCTAGAAAAATCCTATACGGATTTTTCTTTTCTTCTCAAAACACGAACACCTTGTTGGTCCTAGCATCACGAGCCACGAGGCTCTAATACCAACTATGGAAACCTTGGTTTCCTCGATCTTTTAGCTACTAGGAATGATCATTGTTCATATGATTAACATAATCAAAGCGAAATTAGAACAATAACCATTAACAAGGTGTTTAGGCACAATAACACATGAATTAAACAAAAGGGTTGCTAATTATATTAATAATCAACAACCACTAGACGTGTATACATTAATCCCACGTCTAGTGCAACAAACGCTTTAGGTTTACATTGTGATTGAAAGTTATGAATAAAACCTAAGACCCTTGTTCCTTTTATAAACTAAAGATTAGGGTATACAAGAGATAACGATGAATAAACATGTAAATCTTCTATTTAAATAACTAATACATAATATATTATGCATACTTATCCTAAATAGAAGCTTCCAACAGCGTTTGACTTTTGTTGACTTCTGTCAACGCCTGATTTACTCTTGACAACGCCTGGATTACACTTGTCAACGCTTAGACAAATGGCTTCATATTTTCTTCGTTTTTCATTTTCTGCCAAATCAACTTTTTGACCCAACAATCTTCCCCTAGTTGATGTCGGCAAAACTCTTTGTGTATCTCTTGTAAGTTGTACATCATCTTCAAATTGCTTCCCCTCAAGTGTAGCATGTATGTCTTCCCCTTTTTGTCACATCAACAGGGAAGTAAACAATGTATGCAATCTTGAAGATTCTCCAAAGTAGGCTCTATGTAATGATTTTGAAGAAGAATAAATAAAGTAATCTTGATGTAGAAGTAGAATAACCCAACCTTATGTTCCATGTCTTGTACTATCCACGTGATAAAGAACTTATACCAATGGCGAAGTATAAGTAGACCTTGATCTTTTGTCAATATTCTCATCCTTTGTGAGACACTAAGCACGATAATGTAACTCCTTCAAGTGTTATGACAAATCTTCGTCACAAACCACTAAAAGAACAAACAAGTTACCTCTAAAGAATAATGTTGACTATGCACCATCTTTAAAGATATGATAGAACACAAACTCGCGAAAATCTTCTTCGAACATCAAACTTACCATAAGAATTCTTCCCCTTAAGCCAACACCTCTTCATGACAAGTCAATATCTTCATATGTAAAAGCTGTTACTGAATAACTCTTTCACAAGGCTATCCCGATTACATACTCTAATATCAATCAAAGTCTTCATGAATTGTTGCTAAGTTACTTAAAAACCATTGATCCCCTTTAAAAATATCCGGGCCATAAATATCAACTTGATATTCTATATAAAAACGGAGATTCCAAGTACCTTCGTGTGTAAATACCTCTTTTTGTGTGCCAAAATCGTATCAATTTTCTAAACAGCAGTTATTCCTTTTGTTGTCCAACATCTTCCTTTGTCCAAGATATCAACACTGTATGTTTTCCAATATCGGACAACACGTGACAGCGTTTGAAAAACCATATATCGGACAACAAGTGTCAACGCTTTCTATCAGCGTCAACTTTATTCCTGTCAGCGCCAACTTTATACCTGTCAGCGTCTGGCCATCAGCGTCCCATCCATGCCTTGTCAGCGTCACACCAACATCTATCAGCGTCACACCAACATCTATCAGCCTCTAAATAACATACATCGGCGGCTAATTGATCTAGGGTTTTATAAACCCTAAATCATGATTTTATGTGAAAACCATAAACTACAGCGAACTTCGACATCGAATAACTTCTTCATGAGAGCTCAGATCGATAATCCCTTCAGTGAGATCCTAGAAACAAGTGTCAAGAACCTGCAGCGCGATTTTCACGACGATCCAACGGTTAACGAAGGAGAAATCGCGTTTTTACTATTACTGTTCACAGAAAACAGCATATGATCACTACTGACTTCGACGCTTAATAACCTTTTCTTGGGGATAGGTCTTGACAATCCCTCCGGTGGATATCTAGATATATGTGTGTAGAAAAGACACAAAAACATTTCGTTGTGATCCAACGGTTCAATAAAAAGTTATGGCCTTCTGAATACTGTTGCGCACACAAAAACGTCTAGAAAAACCCTATACGGATTTTTCTTTTCTTCTCAAAACACGAACACCTTGTTGGTCCTAGCATCACGAGCCACGAGGCTCTAATACCAACTATGTAAACCTTGGTTTCCTCGATCTTTTAGCTACTAAGAATGATCATTGTTCATATGATTAACATAATCAAAGCGAAATTAGAACAATAACCATTAACAAGGTGTTTAGGCACAATAACACATGAATTTAACAAAAGGGTTGCTAATTATATTAATAATCAACAACCACTAGACGTGTATACATTAATCCCACTTCTAGTGCAACAAACGCTTTAGGTTTACATTGTGATTGAAAGTTATGAATAAAACCTAAGACCCTTGTTCCTTTTATAGACTAAAGATTAGGGTTTACAAGAGATAATGATGAATAAACATGTAAATCTTCTATTTAAATAACTAATACAGAATATATTATGCATACTTATCCTAAATAGAAGCTTCCAACAGCGTTTGACTTTTGTTGACTTCTGTCAACGCCTGATTTACTCTTGACAACGCCTGGATTACACTTGTCAACGCTTAGACAAATGCCTTCATATTTTCTTCGTTTTTGATTTTCTGCCACATCAACTTTTTGACCCAACAGGTTTGAATCTGACTTCACAGATACGACATAAATAATTGACGCGAAAATAAGTTGACTGATATCCATTTATTATTACTGATTTTAACTATTCTTGGCTTGATTTATTTTATATTTATATTACTGTTGGTATATAATCTGATAATTCTGACTGTTCAATAATGTTACTGATAAGTGTATTCCTGTATTGTCGATTACTGTATAATGTGCCTTCTGAATTTATGATATTACTGAAAATAGAAATCTGCTATAAATATAAAGTTTCCTGAATTAGAAATGGTTTCCAATTTAGTTTCTTTGAAAAGTAAATCGTTAACCAAATCCCACGTTTTAAGTAGTTAAAAGAAAAGATAAAGTTAATATCAATATAATTTTACTAATCAGATTTAATAAAACAAAACAATATATTTAACTTTATTTTTTAAACTTATTTATAAAATTATTTAATCAATTTAATAATCCCGTGGTTCCCACTGTTTTTGTTTTCCCTAGGTTCCCATTGCTTGCATATAATTTCCCACTGTTTTCCTACAGTTCCCACTGCTAGTTATAATTTCCCACTGTTAGTTATATGGTTCCCACTGTCTAGTATACAGTTCCCACTGTCTAGTATACAGTTCCCACTGTTAGTGTTTCTGACATACCCAAACACTCCTGCTGATTTGTTTCTGCTGTTCGAAAAGGCAAACACCCCCTGCTGTCTAAAACAAACAGCCCCTGTCCATTTCTTCTCCCCCCTGCTTGGTTCTGTTTGTGGCAGGCCACAACAAGACACCACCGAGACATGAAGTCTCGGCTGGTCATCAACAAAACACCACCCGCGCAACCCTCTGTTTGGGTTTATTTGTCGTCGGCTGCTCAAAACAATGCACCACCGAGACACTAGGTCGCGGCTGCACATCAAGAAGACCCCACCGAAACACATTGTCTCTGTTTTCATGGTCAGCAACAAACCCGACACTCCTCTTGTTTATTAATTCAATGATCATAATGTATACACTCGTTTGTCTAGATCCGAAATAATAACTCGTGATTTTAAACAAAAATAACGTGAAGGGTGATTACCGTTTATTCGTGTTTGATGAATAACAACAATGACTCTCGCATCCCAGATCAAAGCCACCCGATCTACTTTCTTTTTCTTTGTCTTTTTTTTTGTCGGCGGTACAACTCCCAAACCCTATTTCCGTTTCATTTTTTTTACAGATTGTGATAAAAGGGAAGGGTTACCTTTACTTACCTTATCACAATTAACGAAGCACCCAAGTTTTTGATTACCTAAATTTTTTACTTTGATATTTAGTGCCCATCTTTTTTGGCGAGGATATGTACTCTTTAACTTTCTAATAGAGCATATGTTCGCCATGGATTGGTATTATAAAATAGTTAAAAAAATAAATTAAAATGAAAAAATAAAAACACATTTTGATGGATTGGTTGTATTTTATATTCATTTGAGAAAAATTATATTTTTTTTTCACCAGTGAAATACCGTTCTATTCTTAAGTATCGTCTCATGATCCTATTATTTTCGGTTGATACAATATGCCATGTTTGTCGCAAGGCATGTTTAGATTCTTTTGGGGAACATGCGGTTCATTGTAAAGAGCTCTCGGGCTTCAAGTATCGACATGATATGGTTAAGGACGTTCTTTTTGACATATGTAGGCGTGCTGGCATCTCCGCCAAGAAAGAAGCACCTGTGAACTTCTTGACTGACCCGTTAGATGGAAGATCCACACTCAGACCGGCGGATATTTTGGTTTTTGGATGGGCTGGAGGAAAACATGCGTGTGTTGATCTGACTGGGGTTTCTCCTCTAGTGGGGTTGGGTAGCCGTTTTACAGCGGGTCAGGCTGCTTTGAAAGCCGCCTCATGCAAAGTGACAAAACACGAAAAATCATGCATTGAAAATCAACACGTGTTTATTCCTTTTGCATTTGATACATTCGGTTTCCTTCACCTGAAGCGGTGGAGCTTCTGAAGAGAATTCAGCGCGTTATGAATAGCAATGTTATGACACCTAAATCCACAGATGTGGTTTTTCATAGAATTAGTTTCGCTATTCAGAAAAGGCTTGCGGCGCAGCTTGTTGCTCGCTTGCCTTCTACAGCTGTGTAATTAAATCTGATATAATATCTGTTTAAGATCAAAAAAAAAAAAGAAAAATCAAGAGTACATAAAAAAAAAATCTTAAGTGTTCTAAACACCCGCGAAACACCCATGGTTCATCCCTAATTGTTATACTTGTCCTTATAAAAAATTTAGTCACCTGATTTACTCGTCCTTATAATCTGACCTACTCCCTTCGTCTTAAAATTATAGTCTTATTTTAATTTTTTCGGTTTTTTTCCTTCGACTTTAACCTTAAAATAGTTTTTGTTTTTGTTATATAATAATTAATAAAAAAATATATGAATTGATTAGTGTTTGAATATTTTTTCGTAGTTATAATTTTTATCAAGTATTATATAAAACAATAAAAAATATTTAAAGTTAAAGTTGTAAAAAAAATCGAAAAAATCAAAGTATACCTATAAGTTTAGAACGAATAGAGTATAATTTTTATTTTTTATTATTTTCTTGCCAAATTTTGAACAGTTAATTATTTTGAGTAATTAAATAAAGTTGTTAACATCAACTTTACTTTTAGTACGGACATGTTATCGTCAAAAGTTGTAATCATAATGTTTAACAATTAATTATATATATATACATATATATTTTTTTATTTTTATTTTTTTTTTAGAACGGCAATTTTTACAACTTACACAACTATCTCGCAATTTCTATCTCACATGTCTCCACCGAGATTTGAACCCACAACCTTAAGATTAGAGGGCAACTCACATACCGCTAGACCAAAAGGCTTTTAGTAACAATTAATTATATGTTTAGTTAACATTTAGTGTGTAACTAAATAAAGTTAGTTGACGTTGAAGACCAATAAGCCATTTTTTTAGAATTTAAGCCCAAAAAGTATAAGATCATCGCGAAACAAAAAGGCAAAAAGTATGATTCCCAAAGACCGAGACATATTATCGCTAAAGGCATGTCCCCACGAGGAGGAAGATGTGCATATACTCCGTATTAGACTAGCTGTCTATTAAATAAGATGGAAAATGTATCAACTGACTGTGTTTTCAGAGTGCTATATTTATTTATTATCTTAATTTGAGTTTTACAAAATTGAACTTTAATTACAACTAGAGAGAGGCGGCTTAAGGGTAAACAGAATCAAAAAGAACGAATTCGGTCAAGTTGAGCACTTATCATCCACTAGATGGTTAAGATAGAAGATTTTGATAAATATTGTTACCACCACGAATGTTTAACTTTACAGTCACAAGAGCTCAACGACAAATGATCAACTTACGGTACTCAACCATAAAATGCTCAACTTTGCACCACAAAATATTCAACTTTACACCATAAAATGCTCAAATTCGCAAACTTGAGATTTTTTTTTTTTTTTTGCAAAGTTGAGCATTTGGAGGATTAAACACCGTAAATCGAGCATTTAACATAGAACACGTGTCATAAATATAACGGAGTTTGGCAGTTGTGTATTAGTCGACTAAATGTATAGAATACGAACATTTTCGTCCTTTTTCCTAAAGAGAAATGGAATAATTATTCCTCGCATTGCAATTTCAAGAACTTCTGGAAGATCCTTTTTGTTGTCCTCGTCTATATTTTTGTTCGGCACATGCGAAAAGCGAATGCATAATTGCATTTATTTGGGTCCTCTTCTAGATTCTAGAGCATTAACGGGGCGCTACTTTTGCGACTTTGCAATGGATTAAGTGATTAACCTCTTATACATCAAAGTTAAAAAGAAAACCTCTCACATCAGAGTATCAGACGTGAAGATGATATCTTTTTGTTATTAGTGTGGTCGTTTTGTTAGTGTTCTGACGTCGTTTGGTTATCACTTCTACTTAATTCTACATACCTTTATGCACATTGTCCTATAACATATGCTACAGAGTATGATAAGAAAACAATAGGTTTTGAAATTTCGGGACACCCTACAACCAGCTTAGGCCGGTGACATAAAAAGAATATCATTGTCATATTAGATTTTTCACAACTAAAAAAATCATATCATGAGAGTAAGGAAAAAAAACTCACATCCACTCATCTCACTTTATATAAAATATACTTAAATACTTCAATACACTCACAACTTATTAAATATATTTTTTTAAAAGTTTGTACAAATACCGAGTGGTAGAAAAATGGTTGATAGTGAGTTTTTACTTTTTAAAAGAAAACTCATACGTGAGTTAAGGTGGGATTTATAATACTGTAAAAGCACACGGTGTGGTTGAGCCGTCGTGCTCGTGTCGTGGGCAAAAAGTGATGCGACATCACTTTTTACTCCCACGACACCAAAACTCCCCACGATGGCTCAACTCCCCTCCCTGGTTAACACGAGAATGCATCATGTTCATAAGATTATACAATCAAAGCGGAATTAGAACACAACACATTAACAAGGTGTTTAGGCACGAATAACATGAATTAAAACACATGGATTGCTCATTATACTAATAACGAACAACCACTAGGTGTGTGTACATTGAATCCCACACCTAGTCGACACACGCTTTATGACTACAATGTGAATGAAAGTTATGAATAAAACCTAAGACCCTTGGTTCCTTTTATAGTGTAAGGATTAGGGTTTACAAGAGATAATGATGAATAAACAAGTAAATCTTCTATTTAAATAAACTTATGCAGAAGATCTTTTGCATGTTTATCTAAATAGAAGCTTCCATAAGCTTCTTTGTCTACGTTTTGTCAATGCTTGAATTGCATGTAACAATGCTTACATTGTACATGACAACTCTTGAGCTATCAACGCCTAATTTGCTCTTATCAACGCTTGATTAACTCTTGACAACGCTTGGACAATTTCTTCACGTTTTCTTCGTTTTTGAGTTTCTGCCACATCAACTTTTTGACCCAACAATCTTCCCCTAGTTGATAGTGGCAAAACTCTATGTGTATCTCTTGTAAGTTGTACATGATCTTCAAGTTGCTTCCCCTCAAGTGTAGCATGTATTTCTTCCCCTTTTTGTCACATCAACAGGGAAGTAAACAATGTTGCAATCTTTAAATATTCTCCAAATGTAGGCTCTATGTAATGATCTTGAAGAACAATTAATATAATATTTTTGATGTAGAAGTAGAATAACCCAACCTTGTGTTCCATGTCTTGTACTATCCATGTGACTAAATACTTATACTCATGGAGCTAAGTATAAGTAGACCTCGATCCCTTGTCAATATTCTCATCCTTTGTGAGACACTGAGCACGATAATGTAACTCCTTCAAGTGTTATGACAAGTCTTCATCACCAACCATGTAAAGCACGAACAAGTTATCTTTAAAGTCTATGACTGGGAGTGCACGACTTTAAGATATGATAGAACACAAACTCGCGAAAATCTTCTTCAATCATCAAACTTACCATAAGAACTCTTCCCCTTAAGCCAACACCACTTCATGATGAATTTAATGGAATAACATCTTCATACCATATGTAAAAGTATGGCAATGGATAACTCTTTTGTAAGGCTATCCCGATTACATAGTTTAAAATATCCATCAAATTCTCACGAATAGTTGCTAACTCGCTTTAAGATCATTAATTCCTTTCAAAAATATCCGAGCCATATATATCAACATGATATTCTAGATTAAAACAGAGATTCCATGTACCTTCGTGTGTATAATCCTCCTTTTTGTGTGCTAAAAACATACCAATTTTCTCAAACAGCAGCAATCATTGTGTTGTCCAATATCCTCTTCTATCCAACATCTTTGGCAGTTGTATTGTCCGATATCAGACAATACCTATCAGCGTTGAAGTTCATATATCGGACGACACTGTCAATGCTATCAGCGTTGACTTATTCTGTCAGCGTCAAATTCCTACTCGTCAGCGTCAAACCATACCTTGTCAGCGTCTGTCCCAAATCTGTCAGCATTTACTCAAAAACTTTGTCAACGCTTGAATAAAGAGTGTCAACGTGTGAATAAATGTCAGTGTCATGAATATTAAACAAATAATCCATGACGTCTCACTCTTTATGCAAATAATCACGTCTCAAATTCTTGAAGCGTTTAACCAATAATGGCTTCCTCACCGTGTGAACACAATTGTTATCCACCAATAGGATCAATTCCTAAACCTTAGAAGATATCGTGTGAACAAAGTTTGGAAGTAACTTGCTATTTAATATTTGATCATGTGAATCGCAAGTCTACCGTAACAACCCAAGATATCCTCTAATCATGTGAACACTCTTTTGAATAACCAATCAGAATCATAGCTTCGTGTGAACACAAAGTGTTCCACCAATAAGCTTACGTCTACCTTTTGCCTTACATGAGTAATGTGAAATAGCGAGTACCTGATCCGAGCCACAATACGTACATATACTTCATGTCAAACAAATACTGGGAACATATGATCAGCTATTCTTCTTTTCGCTGCTATAACAAAAATTGTGGATCACAACTTCAAAACTTCGATCTAGGGTTTAGTACTTTGAGTACCGAAACCCTAATTAGGGTTTGTAAAACAACCTAGCTCGAATCTTCTATTAAAACTGCCGAAACTTCGTAATCTTTCTGCTTTTTATGGTGATCTAGGGTTTGAAGAAACCCTAGTTCATGATTTCATGTGAAAAGCAAAAACATTAATACCTTTAAACAGCCAACTTCGACCTTAAATAACTTCTTCATTAGGGCTCAGATCGAAAATCCCTTTGGTGAGATTCTAGACACAAGTGCCAAGAATCTACAGTCCAAAAATCACAAAGATCCAACGGTTAACGAAGGAGAGATCGTGTTTTGAACATGGTTGTCCACAGAAAACTGCATATACTCCTACTGCTGACTTTGACGCCTAATAACTTTTGCCTGAGGATAAAACTCGACAATCCCTCCAGTGGATGTTTAGATCTATGTATGTAGAACACACATATAAAATTTTGTGACGATCCAACGGTTCAATCAAAAGTTAGGACCTTCTGAATACTGTTGCGCACACAAAAACGTCCAGAAAAACCCTAGACGGATTTTTCTTTTCTTCTCGAAACACGAACACCTTGTTGGTCCTAGCATCACGAGCCACGAGGCTCTGATACCAATTGTGGAAACCTTGGTTTCCGGATCTTTTAAGCTACTAGGAATGCATCATGTTCATATGATTATACAATCAAAGCGGAATTAGAACACAACACATTAACAAGGTGTTTAGGCACGAATAACATGAAGTAAAACACATGGATTGCTCATTATATTAATAACGAACAACCACTAGGTGTGTGTACATTGAATCCCACACCTAGTCGACACACGCTTTATGACTACATTGTGAATGAAAGTTATGAATAAAACCTAAGACCCTTGGTTCCTTTTATAGTGTAAGGATTAGGGTTTACAAGAGATAATGATGAATAAACAAGTAAATCTTCTATTTAAATAAACTTATGCAGAATATCTTTTGCATGTTTATCTAAATAGAAGCTTCCATAAGCTTCTTTGTCTACGTTTTGTCAATGCTTGAATTGCATGTAACAATGCTTACATTGTACATGACAACTCTTGAGCTATCAACGCCTAATTTGCTCTTATCAACGCTTGATTAACTCTTGACAACGCTTGGACAATTTCTTCACGTTTTCTTCGTTTTTGAGTTTTTGCCACATCAACTTTTTGACCCAACATTCTCGTGTCGTCATCACCCAATTTTTTTTTCTTCAACAATTAATTTTAAACTATATGAAAAAAGGGGTATTTAACACCAAAAAAAGTCAAAAACATGGAAAAAAAATAGCCGATGCCCAACGATAACTTTTTTAAATTTTCAAAAAAAAAAAATTAAAAAAAATTAAAAAAACCCGACGACGCGAACCACGGTGTGATTGACGCCGCCGTGGCCTCGCGCCGTCACCATGACGTCGGCTGGTAGTAACCAGCCCAAAACCGACGACGCGAGCCACGGTGTGATTAGCGCCACCGTGACCTCGCGCCGTCGTGACCAGCCAGCCACCAACTAGCAATACCGTGCCCTCTAATATTTATGTCATTTTGGACTCATCATGAGAAAAACACCCAACTCCCTCCGGTCTTAGATTGTGTTTGGTTAATATGATTCGTTGCACGTGCTTTATTTGAAATTGTAGATTTATGAGATGTAACCTAATGGTGTTCTTTTTACATAAATTTAGTTTGAATTCTTTTTAATTATCACTTCATTTGTTTCAAAGTTATTGTTTCTTGACAAAAACTATATATGTTAAAAAATTAATTTATTATAGTTTTTTTCTTTTACTATAATTATTAGCATAATGATAATTTTGTTTTTAGCTAATTAAGTAAATTTTTTTTTAAAGTTTGTAATGATAATTTTAAACAAAGACAATATAGAAAACTTCATCAAACTTCATCAAACTTTTTTTTATCTATTTTTAGTAGTTGACAATAATTTCGAGACAACTCAAAATTGAAAGATAACTATAACTTTAAGACGGAGGGAGTAGGTGTTCACTTCATCGCACATTTTATTACAGGGTTAATATACACAGAGGTTACTAAACTTTGGCGAAAGTAACGATTTTGTTACTAAAGTTTAAAACCTTACACTTAGGTTACTATTGTATACGGGTTTGACTTATTTGTTACTAAACGTTCAGAAAACTATCCCGCGGTTACTCATGAGATAGGTTACCGGTTAAGCAGGTTTTGGTGGGTCCCATTTTTATTTTTTGGCCAAACTTTAGTAACAAAATCGTTACTTTGGCGAAACTTTAGTAACCTGCGTGTATATTAACCCTTTACGTTTTGGTCAGTTTTTTCCCGTTTTCGTTCGTACTTTTACGTTTTCGTTAGTAATTTTACGTTTTCGTCAGTAATTTTAAGTTTTCGTCTGTAATTTTACGATTTCGTCTGTAAATTTACGTTTTCGTCAATAAACTTAGGTTTTCGTCAGTAAACTTACGTTTTCGTCAGTAAACTTACGTTTCGTCAGTAAATTTACGTTTTCATCTGTAATTTTACGTTTTCGTCAGTAAATTTACGTTTTCGTCAGTAAAGTTATGTTTTCGTAAGTAAAATTACGTTTTCGTTAGTATTTTTACGTTTTCGTTAGTAATTTTATGTTTTCGTCATTAAACTTACGTTTTCGTCAGTAATTTTACGTTTTTGTCAGTACTATTACGTTTTCTTTAGTAAATTTACATTTGCGTCAGTAATTTTACGTTTTTGTCAGTACTATTACGTTTTTGTCAGTACTATTACTGAAGAAAAATGTAAACTAATTGACGAAAACTTAAATTTTACTAAAGAAAACGTATATTTACTGAGGAAAACGTAAATTTACTGACGAAAATGAAAATTTACTGACGAAAACGTAAATTTACTGACGAAAACGTAAAATTACTGATGGAAACATAAAAATACTGAGAAAAATTAAATTTATTGACGAAAACGTAAATTTACTGAAGAAAATGTATATTTACTGACGAAAACGTAAACTTACTGAAGAAAATGTAAATTTACTGGCGAAAAAGAAAATTTACTGACAAAATCGTAAATTTACCGACGAAAACGTAAATTTACTAACGAAAACCTAAAATTACTGACGGAAACGTAAAAATACTAAGAAAGATGTAAATTTATTGACGAAAACGTAAATTTACTGAAGAAAACCTATATTTACTGACAAAAATGAAAATTAACTGAAGAAAATGAAAATTTACTGACGAAAACGTAAATTTACTGACGAAAACGTACAATCACTGACGAAAACGTAAGTTTACTTGCGAAAACGTAAGTTTACTGGCAAAAACGTAAAATTACTGGAAAAAACGTAAATTTACTGACGAAAACGTAAAATAACCGACGAGACGTACGTTAACTGACGAAGACGTAAGTTTACTGACAAAAACTTAAGTTTACTAACGAAAACGTAAGTTACTGACGAAAACGTAACTTTACTGAAGAAAACGCAAGTTTTCTGACGGAAACGTAAGTTGAAGTCCACGTAGACATGCAACTTATAACTACGGGTAAAAACATTATGAGTAACTTGAAGTTCAGGTAAACAATACATTAGTAACCTAAGTGAAAGGTTTTAAACTTTAGTAACAAAATCGTTGCTTTGGCCAAACTTTAGTAACCTGCGTGTATATTAACCCTTTTATTACGTTGTCGTAAGTATTGAATTTCTTTTAGTATATTGGTTTGACATAAGTTTTTGAATTGGGTATCAAGTATACTACTCTCCGTGTCCTATAATTATTGTCCAAGTTATTATTTTTGAACGTCCTAAATTAATAGTTTACTTTTAAAAATAGATAAGAAAAATAAATTAAGTTTACCATATCACCATTATATGAAAGTATTATTATAAACAATAAAGAAGTGATAAATTAATTATAAATGATAAAATTGTCATTTTGAAAAAGTAAGAGAGAAAACTAAAAAAGTAATGTTTTTACTAAGTTGCATTTTTTTGTCGATAAATTATAATTATAGAACGGCGGGAGTATGTGTTTAGGTGCACTTAGTAGCCGTTATTGTAAGTATATGGTTGTTTGTTTACAATAAAGATACTTTTTGGCAATCATGATTGATGTTTCTAGGTGTTGATTATAGGGCTAAGTATAATATTTATTTTGTTTCATATTAAACGTTCATTTGGATTTTTTTTTTTAGTTTTGATCATAAATAAAAATTTTGTGTTATATAATACTTGATATAAATTATATGAATAGATTGAGTTTCAGGTGTATTCGCATTGGTAAAATTTCCTTCAAGTATTATATAACCCATATAAATTTATTTACGGTCAAAGCTTAAAAAAAAGACTGGAAAAAGTTAAAGTGGACATTTATTATGGGACGGAGGTAGTAATTGAAAAAAAAATCCACTTTCCAAAAGAGAAATGTACTTTTATCAATATCTCAACTTACTTATATTAATGACACGTGTACAACTGATCGACCTATTTTATTTTATTAATAATTATTAATAGCTACACAAATTGTATCTATAATAATAGAGGGGAATCACGTTCCCCTAGGAACAGTGACCCCCTCACACCCCTTTTGTTTATTCTTTCTTGCGTTGTTGTTCCTCTCACACACGCTGATTAAAGAAATGGGCGAACAATTTCCTCCTCTCACACACTATCAATATTGGCGCTGAAAATGCACCACCACCGTTGATTTCATTGGTGTTAAATCTTCGCCGTCCACTGATTTTTGGGTGTGTTGATAAACAATGGAGTAATTTGACCTCCTCTCACACATACTCTCATCTCCCTCATCATCAGCTCCCACTAACTAAAAATTTATCTTCTCATCTACCTAAAACATTGATCTAAGATCTCTTCGATCTAACGATTGATATGTGTTTCCGATGTGATGGTTTATTGGGGTTTCTTTCGATCTTACAGTTTTGATCGATTATTCGAGATCTAAGGACGATTTGATCCAGATATAACCATGGTTTGGTCCACACAAATACTCTGCTACGTCGCCCCCACCTTTTCGTTGCCGGTGGTTGTGTTGTGCGACGTTGTGGATGGGTTGGTGGTGTTGCTTTGAGTGGATGGTTTCTTATGGGTTGTTCTTATTTCTTTAGGTACTGATTAGTGGTTTTCCTTGTTGAATCATCTGCTTCAAAGCCCTAATTTTTGGGCCTCTGATTTAGATGCAACAAAACAGGGGTGATGGGGATATGTCTGATGGTGGTCATTTGGGTGTTTAGAGATGCTGATGGTTTACGTGTTTCCTGCGTAGCTTTTGACCCTAAGAGGGTTTAAATAAATAAGGTAACATTACGATTTTGCATTGTTTTTTGATGTTTTTTGATTTGAATAGTTACGGTTGTGTGTTGTTTGATTTTCAAAATTGGTTGATTTGAGTATGATATCATTGTTTTGGGGTATTCTTTGGAGATACTAATGATGTCACCCATGCTGGTCGTGTTGCATCATTGTTGCGATGGCTTGGTGAGCTTGTTGCCGTGGTAACATATCATCTAATCTGACTGAATTCCTAACCTTATTATGGTGTCAGAACTTTGGGTGTGAATAAGATTCGTAGGTGTGTCTCTAAACATACACATCATACGTATGAAGTTTCAGTTTATTGTTGGCGATGATGATACTACTCTTTTGGGCGTTTATGCTTATGTAATTATAATGCGTTGTTTGGACCGTGATGGGTGCCACCCAACCGTATCTTGGCGGGGCATCACTATATCGTGCTTGCAGCCACGGGCGGGTCGGGTGCCATTTTCTCGGGTTCAAAACTCGTAAATCTGAGCCAACCATATATCTTTTAAACCCGCTACAAGCGTACATAGCTGAGCCTAACCTTTTATGTGAGGCTTATATACAAGCGTATGTAGCTGGCACGCTCTGGTGAGCTTTCTGCCATGGGTAACATACCCTCTAAACGGACTAAATCCTCAACGTTGTTAGTGTCTCAGAAGTTTGGGTTACCTCATTCTCGATAGACTATGATGTTGGGGTTACCTCATTTTCGATAAGTTTGTTGCCACTGTGAGAAAGGAACGTGGAAAACGAACACAAGTGAGTACTCGATTCCCCTCTTTTATATACACCATAATTGTAAAACCCGCATTAAAAACCTATGAACAGTACACATGAACAGTAACATACGAAAACACGGTAAAATTTAAACTTTCCATTTATAATATTAATACACGTGTCACGACAATAAATAACGTATAATCATGAATATTATAAATGTGACATGATCACGAATACCAAAATCACAAATAATAAAATACGAACGCACTCGATAAATTATTAGACTCGAGAAAAGCTACGGGTTACCCCATGTGGGCCCCATAGCCACGACAAGACAAGAGGAAGGACCAAGATGGGCCTTTTGGCCCATAACCAAAATTAATTAAAACACTTGGAGATTTATTTTCTCTCATAATTTAGGTTACAGAAAAACTTTGTCCTTTCCTCCTTGTTCTCATTAGCCGTCGGACTATACAACAAAACAAGAAAAACCGGACGATTTTTGGTGTTGATTAATTATTTGCGATCATCTCGTGATTCTAAGCATAGTGGCATATTCAAAAACCCTTCCTTTTTATTTTTATTTTCTTTTGATTTAAAGTATTAATTTAATTAATCACATGAACATGTAAAAGAATAACCTAGATTAATTAAATTATGATCAAGGGTACGTTTGGTTGGGTTGTGGTTCGGCCGAAGCACCGAAACCCCCAAAGGGGGTGTTCGGTTTGTTTATATCACCACCACAGAGACCATTCAAGGTCTCGGCGTTGTTGGTTGTTGGTTAGGCAAGACAAGGGAACCCCGACCTTGGGTCGGGGTGTGTTTGTTTTCGGTTTAGGGTGGAGTCGAGACACCACCGAGACCCCAAAGGGTGCTCAGTTGGTTTTGGTTGATCGGACCCGATACAAAGGGACCCCGACTTCGAGTCGGGGTATAATTGTAGGATTAGTTGTTAAGTAGTGTCAACCGAGATCCTTTCCAAGGACTCGGTGGGACTTGTTTATAGCTTATTTGATTCGGCTAATATTGAAACACGGGCTCGGGATTCGGGTTTTTATAAAAACTATTTTATAAATCATGTCACGTTAAACTTTAGGTTAATTAATTTATTAAAATTAATTCATGTATAACCTAAGGTATTTATACTTAGTTATTTTAATTAAACATGTATTTTAATTAACATTATATAACATATAGTTTAATTAAATTAACTAGTTATTTAATTAACTAACTATAATCATGACTTGTATTGTACTAATTTAATTTCACTTATTATTTATAATCCAGCTTAATTCTAATTATGGAAACTTACTATTTTTGGGAACTTTCTATTTTTGGAAACTTACTATTTATGGAAACCTGCTATTTGTAGAAGGTTACTTAGTATTACAATACAAGTATTATAATACACTAATACATGGATAATACACAACAAAACATCAGAATAACTGCAGAATACACAGTAAACAGTAAAACATGACAGAATACGTATAACAAGCTAATAACACACGGAATTAGTAAAACACATGTAATTCAGACAACTCATACACGTCCATATTTCTTATGTAGTGTTATCCGTCAAGGCGGATTAGTCTTCATCGTTTCTGTTAGCTTCTACTAGACATAAGGTACAGATTTCCCGTCCTTTAGTAAGGACAATCTCTTCCTTCATTAGGATTTTCCGTATGCAGCCAACTGTTTTCCCCAGTAGTTACAGATTAAATGCTTATGTTTATTAGTTACCTTAGCCATATACATGCATGACCAGTTTCACCTAGTTATGGAGGTACCATAACCATAACTAGTGTTATGACTTCACCACGGCTGAGTGATAGCTCGTGGCGTCCCTTTTCAGTTATATGGCCATTATATTATTATATTATCATGTGGGACGTATGGGTGCATCCTAGTTACATGTTTCAGTCAAGATTTTCATAGTGAATGTGGTGTGTGCCTTGCATCCTTCACAAGGAGCACTCCTACCCATTGACCAGTTAATTAGAGGTAACCCCTTTAATTGCATGATGAGGTCTCCCCTCCAAGTATTCATGCACGTTGTTGACCTCATGACCTATATTGGCTAATTTGGTACATAAACTAATACAGATTTTCATAAGTAACATAAGCTATGTTTTCAGAACTAAAACCAGTTAACATGACAAACAACTAGGTTTTCCAGGACTTATTCATTTCCGCTGCCATTCATGCTTATTATTCTTTATATGCTTCCATACTCTATGTTTTCCATGCTTTATTGTATATCCGTGCACTGAGCGTTATGCTCAGCCGTCTACTTTTCCATGTTCCCAAACGGCAGGTACCCAAGGACGCAAGTAGGAACTCCAGAGTATGTGCATTCGGATTGGAAGCTATCCGACCTCTTTTACCTTATGCATTTATTCCTACTTTATCATACTTTACATTCTTTTGGACATTCTTTAGTCCTTTCCATTTACACTACTTATATTGCTTGTTTGTGAGTTACTAGACTACCGATGTTTGATTCCGGTATTTCTATTTATGGTCATGAATGTTTAGACATTTACCTTGCATGCTTTGATGATACACCATAATTTACTATAGCACTCTATCCTATTAAATAGGGTGTTACAATTATGGTATCAGAGCCCATGGTTTCGACCTGTAGCTCTATAAAAATGACCTGTGACTTACGGGTAGTCACCAGTGTCTTCCTAGAACTGACAGTTGGTTTTCATGCATTCATTCATTTTCATTTTTATTTCATGCATTCATATCATTGTAGCAGGTTTATGACTAAGTAATGGTTGGTACAGGACTGGTCCTATTTAGTCGCATGTGCTTTCATCGAAACTTTTAACTTTGGGACTGACCCATTGGCGTCCCCGCGCCGTGTCTTTTGTTTTGAGTGAACTGACCATAGCCGTTCACTCTCGTTCATATAAAAGTTTTATAAACTACACCATGCATTTCTATACATTGTTTCATACATTATAAACTGATTCTTTGATTTATACATTCTTCATGCATTCTTATGTTACCTCATTTCAGATTTATAATTATGTTGCATTTTGTTGTTTTAAACTGTCAGATGGTGAACAATAGCAATACTCCAGATTTAGTAGCAGCTGTCAATGCAGCCCTGCAAGCCCTCCTTCCTCAATTTCGCAACGAAGTCAGAAACGAAGTTCGTACGGAACTTCAGGCTCATGGCAGCAACAATAACAATCCTCCACCACCGCCATCCCATTCCAAGGCTGAGAGGCATGAGCTGTTGAGAGAGTACTATGGAATTAGGCAAGGAGTTGAGGAGAGCAGTGGCGAATTTATGACACGCTTTCTTCGGCTGGCCGACTCTGTTGGCACAACAACACATACTGCTGAAGAACAAGCACGCCATTTCCGATGGGCTCTTCGTACACCGGTCCCCAATGAATTGGCAGATTCCACTTTTAGCACTGTGGCACAGGTGGCCGATGCAGCTCGAAAGTACGAGATGCGGCAGGAACAAGGAGTGTATAGTGAGGACAACCCAACTAAGAGGTATCTTAAATTACCATTTGTTAACCGGTGAAGTTTTTCATATGTCCTTCTTCGTCATTGTAAAACCCAAAAATTTGGTTTATATTTTGTTTAGTCATTTTGAATATAATATAAAGTTTAAATAAAAAAAAGCATTTAATATGAAATAATAAGTTTACATGCTACATAATAAAATCTTTGAAAATAAATCATCAGTAATAAGTAACACAACTAAAATTTGGCATGGCTTTATACGTCAAGCAACATGTACTTGACCAAATGATTTTGGAAACAATTTAAACAAATTAGCAATAATGATCATTAAATAAAATTAGAAAATATGGTATTGGAACTTATCAAAATGACATGAAGAAGTCACGTCCAAAATCCCGATGTTTTTGGGCCATAATTATCTAAATGAATCCTTGACTATTTTTGTGAGGAAATACTCCAATCATCGACTAATTAGGTCTTAAAAGTCTTAATTACCTCCCTATAATCTTGATGGCAGTTATGATGAGTAATATTGTATATCATCACCTTTGTGAAATCGTCATTTCCATCACAATGTCAAAACGCTCCATCATTAATACCTTTCTTAAGACATAATCTGCTTATTACGACATGATTGTTGACAAAGAATATCATATAAACAGATCTTCATTATCCTCGTTTCTGAATCTCTCGAATCAAATCACAAAACATAAAGAGAAATGAAAATAATTTGCTACATAAGCTAGAACGTGTCGAGAACAACAAAACTCAATAAATTTAGGTTCGCATTGGCTTTGATCTTGCTCGGTTGCTGTTTGTATATGTGACTACGTATCCTTGTTTTGTTTCGTTTGTTCTTGTTCAAGATTGGTTCGTTCTATTTGTAGATCATGATTAGACTCCCTTTTCATTTCGTGTGAAGGAAAGTAGCAGACCTCAACAAGTTTCACACTGTTTTTGGTTTCACGTTAGGTTCTTTTGGTTCATGTTCGGGTTCGTTCGCCGGTGAATATAGTTCAACTATATAGTTCATGTTCGGCTTAAGCTCTAGGTTGCGATACGTTCTTAGTTGACATTCCTGGATGGGCTGAATACGATCAGTTCATTACGAGTCCACGTCATGGTTCTGGGTTCACGATAGGAGTTGCTAGTGTTTCGAGTTATCGTTCGTGATCGTGGCCATGTGCGTGATCATGCGGGTGTCGAGTTCCGTTCGAAGTCATTATCTGAAAGGTAACATCTCGAGCCATATATTATCCATAGTACGAGTTAAACGCCGAATCCTCCGCATGTCGATAAGATCACACTTTGATTACATGATTATTCTTAATAACGTATGAACAACATGTGAGTTACAAATTTGAAATGGTCTCTTTTAGTTGATGAAGAAGACATACGTCTTCAAATATTCTAAATTTGAAAATACCAAATTGGTCCTTTATTAATAGGCTTATTTACAAGATTAGCTCACATAAATGAAATGCTATTTGATAATCATTAACGAGTCATTTACCACTCTACAAAACATAATTATTAACATGTCAAATGGAATGTTTTGTTTAGTTAAGATTAAATGGACGAGCCCCTCGTTCTACAAAAGTTTTACAGCGATGCTTAGTGATTTGATGTCATGTACAAATAAATTGTATCAACTTTATAACATGGATGTATTTATTTATGTATTTGGTTGGCCATGAATCAGTAGTCGAATGTTTTTATTTTTTGTAGATCATTTGACGAAAATAAGTTTGGCGTTTGATTAGGCATCGAGTTTTGCGAAGGTACGGATTTCTCGTTATTTCAGTAAGGACTTCCTTTCTATGCATGATTAGGATTCCCCGTCTACAGCCAAATGTTTTCCCAAGTATATGTTATAATTTTTATCAGAAATCAGTTTTATAATTAAGTTAAATTGCTTGAGCATTATATACAAGCATGACCAGTTTATGTACTAGTTGCGGAGGTACCGTAACCATGGCACTAGAGGCACCGGTGTCGTGACTCACATACAGGAGAGTGATATCCTGCATCGTCCCACTCAGCTCAGTTTGGCCATTTTATCAGTATTTTTAGTGGGGCGTATGGATGCATCCTAGATTTACCAGTTTACAGTTATCAGGTGAATGTGGTGTGTGCTCTACATCCTTCACATTGGAGCTGATCCCTCCACACATCACAGTATTTAGAGGTCACCCCTCTACAACATTTAGTGGTCACCCATCTACAGCATGACGAGGTCACCCCTCCAGTTATTCATGCACCGTTGTTACAACACATGACCTATATAAGCTCTGGCAATTAAAATACAGTAAATGCATGTTTTCAGATTTAACAGATAACATCTCAGCTTTATTATTTATAAATCAGACTTTATAGATTATACACAGATTTCCGCTGCAACTTTACTTATCAGTCTTATAGCTCCAGTATTTTATCATCTGTTTCATTTCAGTAATTCCTTATCATGCTTTATATCCGTTCACTGAGCGCTATGCTCAGCCGTAGTTCTTTCATGTTCTAACGGCAGGTACACCAGGACGCTCTTAAGATTCTGAGAGCTTGTGCATTGGATGGAAGCAATCCAGACTTCTTTACATTATGCACTTCATTCGTATATTGCCTGTCGGACATTGTTCAATCCTTTCTATTAGTATTTTATTTTTTTTGTTTTGAGTTTATATTGGATTACCGATGTTTGATTATGGTATTTCCGTTATGGTCAGTTAATGTTTTAGGACATTTACCTTATGCTTTGATGACACGCCATAAATACATGTAACGTTCCACTTATCCAAGTGGGGTGTTACAATTATGGTATCAGAGATATAGGTTTGACCTGTAGGCTCTAAAACTTGACCTGTGACTAGTGGGTAGTCACTAGGAACTTTCCAGATTTTGACATCGTTATCTTTCATGTTTCTTATCCATTTACCAGTCAGTTTCCTTCATTTATGATGGAGGCCTAAGTATTGAAGAACGGGCTGACTTGTTTCTGGAGGCCCGAGATCGCGTGACGAAGAGGGGTTTAGTAAAATGGGCATAACTTTTGCATCCTAAGTCCGTTTTCAGCCCGTGACCTGTCAAAACGTGCGTAAAAAGGAGACCGACGATGCTGTAACCACCTTTTAGCTGGTTGCGGATTTTCCAAGGCCCGAAAAGCCTTTTTACTATCAGTTTTTTTTTCATTTCTATGTTTTTTTCACTTTCAGTTGGACTTTGTCATTGGGCTACGGTCCAGCCCATTGGATTTTTAGGGTTTTTCTTTGTTTGTAGTCATTATTTAATGAATTTGTTGTAACCCTATCAAGACAGTTATCAGTTTAATAAAAGTTAAACCACTGGCCGTTGTGTTGCCGTGTTTTACCCTAATTTTCGGGCATTCTTCAGAATCAATGATTATTAGCAGAATTGTTTCTGGCATTCTTATTGAATCAACAGATCCAATTACTTATCTTTGTTACTTTGTTTTTTAGTCTACATCAGTTGGTATCAGAGCCAAAGTTCCTGATCAAGATGCCTCCAAGGAGAACTAGGCCTATTCACGATGTGAATGAACAGGAATTTGAGCAGCGTATGATGGAAAGAATGGAGGAGCAATTCGATCAAATGTTTGATCAATTGACCGACCAGATGAACACTTTGATGAGCAATAGGAGGCCTCGTAATCGCCGTCATGAGGAAGAAGATGCAGATCTGGAAGAAAATCCGTTTGGTGATGGTTTGTCTGATGATGAACAATCAGTAGGGCGACGGATGAGAGAACACAATGGGAATAATGATAGGCGTTGGGAGACCAGAATGAGGGTTAATATTCCCGAGTTTAATGGGGACACTTTAATGCCTGATGAGTTTATTGATTGGCTTGTTGCTGTTGAAGAAGTATTTGATTTCAAAGAAGTTCCAGAAAATAAAAGGGTTTCATTGATCGCTACCAAGTTACTTGGTCGGGCGTCCGCATGGTGGCAACAATTGAAACTGACGAGGAACAGAGTTGGGAATTCAAAGATCACGAGTTGGCAGAAGATGAAGAAAGTCATGAGGGATAATTTTATTCCTCATAACTACCAGCGAATGATGTACCAGCGGTTACAGAATCTGAAACAGGGGGCCAAGTCTGTTGAAGATTACACGACCGAATTTTACCAACTAATTGCAAGGAATGACGTTCAAGAGACAGAAGATCAGCTTGTCTCTCGATACATTGGTGGTTTAAGAGTCCAGATCATGGATTCTGTTAACATGTTTGATCCGATGACACTTTCTGAAGCGTATCAACGAGCACTGACTTTTGAGAAGCAGAACCGACGAGTGGGGAGTTCTTCTTCTCCTGCAATAACAGGTGCTTCTGGTTCGGGTAATGCGGCATCGCGTTTTGCCCTAACTCAGGCTAAAGCAGTTGGTGAGAATACTGGACTAGTTCCTAAAGCGGCCGGCAGTGGTGGGTTCAAGTGCTTTAACTGTGGTGAACCTGGTCACCGACAATCAGAGTGTAAGAAGGCTGGGAAGAGGCAGTTATTTATTGAACCTGAGGAAGATGATGATGTGGCTTATGATGACTACGTGGGAGACGCAGTTTATGATACAGAACCTGTGTATGAGGAGGAGTATGTGTCTGGAGATGTGGGGGTGAATTTGGTGGTAAGGCGCTCATGCTTAACACCTAAAGCTGATGGTGATGATTGGCTCAAACACAACATCTTTCAGTCAACTTGTACCATTATGGGTAAGGTTTGCAATTTTGTATGCGATTCAGGTAGTTGTGATAATTTGATAGCTGAAGGAGCAGTCCAGAAATTAGGGCTGAAAACTGAAGATCGTCCCAAACCTTATAAGTTACAGTGGCTTAAAAAGGGTGGGGAGATAACAGATTCCAAGCGTGTCCAAGTTCCGTTTTCTATAGGAACAACTTATAATGATAATCTTTGGTGTGATGTGATACCTATGGATGCTTGTCACTTATTGTTGGGTAGACCTTGGGAGTATGACCATGATGTAACTCACCATGGGAGAACTAATACTTATAGTTTCCTGTTTGGGGATGTGAAGATTACTTTGATGCCAAATAAACCTAAGGAAGTAGTTAATAAACCCACTGGTACTTTACTAACTCTTTCGCAGTTCGAAGACGAGATGGAGGTGGGAGGTGATGTTTTTGTATTAATAGGGAAGGAGGTTTCTGAAGATGGCGAAGTTCCTGAAGTCATGATCCCTTTACTTGAGGAATTCCCTGATGTTTTCCCTGATGAATTACCTGATGGTTTGCCACCATTGTGTGACATACAACATCATATTGATCTAGAGCCTGGGTCACAGTTGCCTAACAGGCCACATTATAGGATGAGCCCGGGAGAACATGAGGAGTTACGCAGGCAGGTTGAGGAGCTGGTTTCCAAGGGTCATGTTCGTGAGAGTATGAGCCCGTGTGCTGTTCCTGCCCTATTGACTCCAAAGAAGGATGGTACATGGCATATGTGTGTTAATAGTCGAGCCATCAATAAGATTACTGTGAGTTACATGTTTCCTATTCCTCGCCTTGATGATTTGCTTGACCAGATTAGTGGTGCTACCATTTTCACGAAGCTGGATTTGAAGAGTGGGTATTACCAGATTCGTCTTAGGCATGGTGACGAGTGGAAGACCGCTTTCAAGACCCGTGAAGGGTTGTATGAGTGGTTGGTCATGCCTTTTGGTTTATCAAACGCACCAAGCACATTTATGCGTGTGATGAATCAACTGCTCAGGCCTTTTATTGGCAAGTTTGTGGTTGTTTATTTTGATGACATTCTTATTTATAGTGCTTCTTATGATGAGCATGTCAATCATGTGAGGCAGGTCTTGACCTTGCTTCAGAAGGATAATTTTTATGCAGCCACGAAGAAGTGTGTGTTCATGACCCCTAAAGTTTTGTTTTTAGGGTATGTTGTTTTTGGTGATGGCATACAGGTGGATGAATCTAAGGTAGAAGCTGTTCAGGAGTGGCCAACTCCAACTACCATTACTGAAGTTCGGAGTTTCCATGGTCTTGCTTCTTTCTATAGGCGGTTTATCCCTAATTTCAGTTCCATTATGGCCCCTTTGACAGACTTTATGAAGGGTAAGTCATTTGTGTGGACGGAGGAAGCAGAGATGGCTTTTCAGCTTGTCAAGAAAAAGCTTACTACAGCGCCAATCCTGGTATTGCCTAACTATTCTAAAGTTTTTGAGCTTCATACTGATGCTTCTAAGGTTACAATTGGTGGAGTTCTTAGTCAGGGTGGGCGGCCTGTTGCCTATTTTAGCGAGAAGTTGACAGGGCCGAAATCGAGGTACTCTACTTATGACTTGGAGTTTTATGCAGTGGTCCAAGCTGTGAAGCATTGGCGTCATTATTTGTTTCATAAGGAGTTTGTTTTGTTCACTGACCATGATTCTTTAAGGCATATTCGTACTCAAGATAAGGTTTCACATAAACATGGGCGTTGGTTGGCTTTTCTTGAGAAATTTACTTTTGTGGTGAAACACAAAACGGGTGCTTCCAATCGTGCTGCTGATGCCTTAAGCAGGACAAGTAGTTTACTTGTAACCATGCAGGTTGATGTTCCTGGACTGGATGTCATTCGTGACATGGTGACTGTGGATCCATACTTTTCAATTGTTATGCAGGATTTGCAATCCGGAGAGAAAACAGATTTTGTTATGCATGATGGGTTCCTATTTAAAGGGAATCAACTTTGTATTCCTGATTCAAGTCTTCGCTTGCAAATTATTAAGGAGTTTCATGGTGAAGGACATGTTGGTCGTGATCGCACTTTACAGTTGGTTCAAGCTTCTTATTTTTGGCCTACTATGAGGAAGGAAGTGGATCGTTACGTCAAGAGGTGTTGTATTTGTCAAGTTTCAAAGGGGACGGCTACTAATGCAGGTCTTTATATGCCTTTGCCAGTTCCTTTGCAGCCCTGGGTTGATATTAGCATGGATTTTGTGTTGGGGCTACCTCGTACTCAAAGGGGTAATGATTCAATATTTGTTGTTGTTGATCGTTTTTCTAAGATGGTTCATTTTGTTCCTTGCAAGAAGACAACAGATGCAGTTAATGTAGCCCAACTTTTCTTTAAGGATGTGTACCGTTTACATGGTTTACCTTCCTCCATTGTTTCTGATCGGGACACCAGGTTTTTGAGTCATTTTTGGCGTAGTTTGTGGAAGATGGTGAATACTCAACTCAATTTTAGTAGTGCTTATCATCCCCAAACTGATGGGCAAACCGAAGTTGTTAACAGGTCCCTTGGTAACCTGTTAAGGTGTTTGGTGGGTGATCATGTGAAGGCATGGGATCAGAAGTTGTATCAAGCTGAGTTTGCTCATAATCATGCTGTTAATCGGAGCACTGGGTTTAGTCCTTTCCAGGTGGTTTATTTTGCTCAGCCACGTGGTCCTCTTGATCTTATGACTCCTCAGATTTCTAGGTCTGTTCCGAAGAAAGTGCAGGATTTTGTTGAGGGGTTGCATGATGTTCATAAATCTGTTCGTGACAACTTGGTTCGCGCTAATTCGAAGTACAAGCAGGATGCAGATCAAAAGAGGAGACATGTTGACTTTGACTTTGAAGTAGGAGACTTTGTGTGGGCTGTTTTGACTAAGGATCGTTTTCCAGTTGGTGAATATAATAAATTGTCTGCTAAGAAGATTGGTCCAGTGGAAATTGTGGATAAGATGAACTCAAATGATTATCGTTTGAAGTTGCCAAGTCAGATTCGTTGTTCTTATGTTTTTAATGTGAAGCACTTGTTGCCTTACCATGGTAATTCTTCAGATGATGATACAGTTGGGAATTCGAGGGCGAATTTTTCTTATCCAGGGGGGAATGATGGAGGCCTAAGTATTGAAGAACGGGCTGACTTGTTTCTGGAGGCCCGAGATCGCGTGACGAAGAGGGGTTTAGTAAAATGGGCATAACTTTTGCATCCTAAGTCCGTTTTCAGCCCGTGACCTGTCAAAACGTGCGTAAAAAGGAGACCGACGACGCTGTAATCACCTTTTAGCTGGTTGCGGATTTTCCAAGGCCCGAAAAGCCTTTTTACTATCAGTTTTTTGCATTTTTATGTTTTTTTCACTTTCAGTTGGACTTTGTCATTGGGCTACGGTCCAACCCGTTGGATTTTTAGGGTTTTTCTTTGTTTGCAGTCATTATTTAATGAATCTGCTGTAACCCTATCAAGACAGTTATCAGTTTAATAAAAGTTAAACCACTGGCCGTTGTGTTGCCGTGTTTTACCCTAATTTTCGGGCATTCTTCAGAAGCAACGATTATTAGCAGAATTGTTTCTGGCATTCTTATTGAATCAACAGATCCAATTACTTATCTTTGTTACTTTGTTTTTTAGTCTACATCAGTTGGTATCAGAGCCAAAGTTCCTGATCAAGATGCCTCCAAGGAGAACTAGGCCTATTCACGATGTGAATGAACAGGAATTTGAGCAGCGTATGATGGAAAGAATGGAGGAGCGATTCGATCAAATGTTTGATCAATTGACCGACCAGATGAACACTTTGATGAGCAATAGGAGGCCTCGTAATCGCCGTCATGAGGAAGAAGATGCAGATCTGGAAGAAAATCCGTTTGGTGATGGTTTGTCTGATGATGAACAATCAGTAGGGCGACGGATGAGAGAACACAATGGGAATAATGATAGGCGTTGGGAGACCGGAATGAGGGTTAATATTCCCGAGTTTAATGGGGACACTTTAAAGCCTGATGAGTTTATTGATTGGCTTGTTGCTGTTGAAGAAGTATTTGAATTCAAAGAAGTTCCAGAAAATAAAAGGGTTTCATTGATCGCTACCAAGTTACGTGGTCGGGCGTCCGCATGGTGGCAACAATTGAAACTGACGAGGAACAGAGTTGGGAATTCAAAGATCACGAGTTGGCAGAAGATGAAGAAAGTCATGAGGGATAATTTTATTCCTCATAACTACCAGCGAATGATGTACCAGCGGTTACAGAATCTGAAACAGGGGGCCAAGTCTGTTGAAGATTACACGACCAAATTTTACCAACTAATTGCAAGGAATGACGTTCAAGTGACAGAAGATCAGCTTGTCTCTCGATACATTGGTGGTTTAAGAGTCCAGATCATGGATTCTGTTAACATGTTTGATCCGATGACACTTTCTGAAGCGTATCAACGAGCACTGACTTTTGAGAAGCAGAACCGACGAGTGGGGAGTTCTTCTTCTCCTGCAATAACAGGTGCTTCTGGTTCGGGTAATGCGGCATCGCGTTTTGCCCCAACTCAGGCTAAAGCAGTTGGTGAGAATATTGGACCAGTTCCTAAAGCGGCCGGCAGTGGTGGGTTCAAGTGCTTTAACTGTGGTGAACCTGGTCACCGACAATCAGAGTGTAAGAAGGCTGGGAAGAGGCAGTTATTTATTGAACCTGAGGAAGATGATGATGTGGCTTATGATGACTACGTGGGAGACGAAGTTTATGATGCAGAACCTGTGTATGAGGAGGAGTATGTGTCTGGAGATGTGGGGGTGAATTTGGTGGTAAGGCGCTCATGCTTAACACCTAAAGCTGATGGTGATGATTGGCACAAACACAACATCTTTCAGTCAACTTGTACCATTATGGGTAAGGTTTGCACTTTTGTATGCGATTCAGGTAGTTGTGATAATTTGATAGCTGAAGGAGCAGTCCAGAAATTAGGGCTGAAAACTGAAGATCGTCCCAAACCTTATAAGTTACAGTGGCTTAAAAAGGGTGGGGAGATAACAGTTTCCAAGCGTGTCCAAGTTCCGTTTTCTATAGGAACAACTTATAAGGATAATCTTTGGTGTGATGTGATACCTATGGATGCTTGTCACTTATTGTTGGGTAGACCTTGGGAGTATGACCGTGATGTAACTCACCATGGGAGAACTAATACTTATAGTTTCCTGTTTGGGGGTGTGAAGATTACTTTGATGCCAAATAAACCTAAGGAAGTAGTTAATAAACCCACTGGTACTTTACTAACTCTTTCGCAGTTCGAAGACGAGATGGAGGTGGGAGGTGATGTTTTTGTATTAATAGGGAAGGAGGTTTCTGAAGATGGTGAAGTTCCTGAAGTCATGATCCCTTTACTTGAGGAATTCTCTGATGTTTTCCCTGATGAATTACCTGATGGTTTGCCACCATCGCGTGACATACAACATCATATTGATCTAGAGCCTGGGTCACAGTTGCCTAACAGGCCACATTATAGGATGAGCCCGAGAGAACATGAGGAGTTGCGCAGGCAGGTTGAGGAGCTGGTTTCCAAGGGTCATGTTCGTGAGAGTATGAGCCCGTGTGCTGTTCCTGCCTTATTGAATCCAAAGAAGGATGGTACATGGCGTATGTGTGTTGATAGTCGAGCCATCAATAAGATTACTGTGAGGTACAGGTTTCCTATTCCTCGCCTTGATGATTTGCTTGACCAGATTAGTGGTGCTACCATTTTCACGAAGCTCGATTTGAAGAGTGGGTATTACCAGATTCGTCTTAGACCTGGTGACGAGTGGAAGACCGCTTTCAAGACCCGTGAAGGGTTGTATGAGTGGTTGGTCATGCCTTTTGGTTTATCAAACGCACCAAGCACATTTATGCGTGTGATGAATCAACTGCTCAGGCTTTTATTGGCTAGTTTGGGGTTGTTTATTTTGATGACATTCTTATTTATAGTGCTTCTTATGATGAGCATGTCAATCATGTGAGGCAGGTCTTGACCTTGCTTCGGAAGGATAATTTTTATGCAGCCACGAAGAAGTGTGTGTTCATGACCCCTAAAGTTTTGTTTTTAGGGTATGTTGTTTCTGGTGATGGCATACAGGTGGATGAATCTAAGGTAGAAGCTGTTTAGGAGTGGCCAACTCCAACTACCATTACTGAAGTTCAGAGTTTCCATGGTCTTGCTTCTTTCTATAGGCGGTTTATCCCTAATTTCAGTTCCATTATGGCCCCTTTGACAGACTGTATGAAGGGTAAGTCATTTGTGTGGACGGAGGAAGCAAAGATGGCTTTTCAGGTTGTCAAGAAAAAGCTTACTACAGCGCCAATCCTGGTATTGCCTGAATTTTCTAAAGTTTTTGAGCTTCATACTGATGCTTCTAAGGTTGCAATTGGTGGAGTTCTTAGTCAGGGTGGGCGACCTGTTGCCTATTTTAGCGAGAAGTTGACAGGGCCGAAATCGAGGTACTCTACTTATGACTTGGAGTTTTATGCAGTGGTCCAAGCTGTGAAGCATTGGCGTCATTATTTGTTTCATAAGGAGTTTGTTTTGTTCACTGACCATGATTCCTTAAGGCATATTCGTACTCAAGATAAGGTTTCACATAAACATGGGCGTTGGTTGGCTTTTCTTGAGAAATTTACTTTTGTGGTGAAACACAAAACGGGTGCTTCCAATCGTGCTGCTGATGCCTTAAGCAGGAGAAGTAGTTTACTTGTAACCATGCAGGTTGATGTTCCTGGACTGGATGTCATTCGTGACATGGTGACTGTGGATCCATACTTTTCAATTGTTATGCAGGATTTGCAATCCGGAGAGAAAACAGATTTTGTTATGCATGATAGGTTCCTATTTAAAGGGAATCAACTTTGTATTCCTGATTCAAGTCTTCGCTTGCAAATTATTAAGGAGTTGCATGGTGAAGGACATGTTGGTCGTGATCACACTTTACAGTTGGTTCAAGCTTCTTATTTTTGGCCTACTATGAGGAAGGAAGTGGATCGTTACGTCAAGAGGTGTCGTATTTGTCAAGTTTCAAAGGGGACGGCTACTAATGCAGGTCTTTATATGCCTTTGCCAGTTCCTTTGCAGCCCTGGGTTGATATTAGCATGGATTTTGTGTTGGGGCTACCTCGTACTCAAAGGGGTAATGATTCAATATTTGTTGTTGTTGATCGTTTTTCTAAGATGGTTCATTTTGTTCCTTGCAAGAAGACAACAGATGCAGTTAATGTAGCCCAACTTTTCTTTAAGGATGTGTACCGTTTACATGGTTTACATTCCTCCATTGTTTCTGATCGGGACACCAGGTTTTTGAGTCATTTTTGGCGTAGTTTGTGGAAGATGGTGAATACTCAACTCAATTTTAGTAGTGCTTATCATCCTCAAACTGATGGGCAAACCGAAGTTGTTAACAGGTCCCTTGGTAACCTGTTAAGGTGTTTGGTGGGTGATCATGTGAAGGCATGGGATCAGAAGTTGTATCAAGCTGAGTTTGCTCATAATCATGCTGTTAATCGGAGCATTGGGTTTAGTCCTTTCCAGGTGGTTTATTTTGCTCAGCCACGTGGTCCTCTTGATCTTATGACTCCTCAGATTTCTATGTCTGTTCCGAAGAAAGTGCAGGATTTTGTTGAGGGGTTGCATGATGTTCATAAATCTGTTCGTGACAACTTGGTTCGCGCTAATTCGAAGTACAAGCAGGATGCAGATCAAAAGAGGAGACATGTTGACTTTGAAGTAGGAGACTTTGTGTGGGCTGTTTTGACTAAGGATCGTTTTCCAGTTGGTGAATATAATAAGTTGTCTGCTAAGAAGATTGGTTCAGTGGAAATTGTGGATAAGATGAACTCAAATGCTTATCGTTTGAAGTTGCCAAGTCATATTCGTTGTTCTGATGTTTTTAATGTGAAGCACTTGTTGCCTTACCATGGTGATTCTTCAGATGATGATACAGTTGGGAATTCGAGGGAGAATTTTTCTTATCCAGGGGGGAATGATGGAGGCCTAAGTATTGAAGAACGGGCTGACTTGTTTCTGGAGGCCCGAGATCGCGTGACGAAGAGGGGTTTAGTAAAATGGGCATAACTTTTGCATCCTAAGTCCGTTTTCAGCCCGTGACCTGTCAAAACGTGCGTAAAAAGGAGACCGACGACGCTGTAACCACCTTTTAGCTGGTTGCGGATTTTCCAAGGCCCGAAAAGCCTTTTTACTATCAGTTTTTTGCATTTTTTATGTTTTTTTCACTTTCAGTTGGACTTTGTCATTGGGCTACGGTCCAGCCCGTTGGATTTTTAGGGTTTTTCTTTGTTTGCAGTCATTATTTAATGAATCTGCTGTAACCCTATCAAGACAGTTATTAGTTTAATAAAAGTTAAACCACTGGCCGTTGTGTTGCCGTGTTTTACCCTAATTTTCGGGCATTCTTCAGAATCAACGATTATTAGCAGAATTGTTTCTGGCATTCTTATTGAATCAACAGATCCAATTACTTATCTTTGTTACTTTTTTTTAGTCTACATCAATTTATCAGTCAGTTTTCTTCAGTTATCAGTCGGTATTTCTTAAAGTTTTGACTAAGTAAAAGGCTGGTATAGGACTGGCCATATTTAGTCGTATGTGCTTTTTAGCGAATTTTCGTTTTGGTGAACCGACCATAGGCGTTCACCCTTGCCGTTCAGATTTTTGTATGGATGAACTGACCATAGGCGTTAATCCTTACTCATGTCAGATTCATGTTTTCAGTCAAATATTACTTGGTAAACCAGCCATAAACGTTCACCACTATTCAGGTCAATTTTCATGCTTTCGGTTGAATATTGTTTTGTGAACTGAACCATAGACTTTCACCTTTTCTCATATCATGACATTTTATAAATTTTGACAAGTATGGATCGAACCAGAATAGCCCATACCTAGTCACATTTTTTTTTCTTAGAATTTTGTGGATTGAACCATAACCGTCCACATCAGTTGATATTAAACCTCAGTTGATTATTCTTCTATGTTATTTGTATCAGTCAAGTTTATACTCTCAAGTGGATGTCGCTTTCATGTTGATTAAGTTCATGTCTCCTTACGAGGATTATGTTTTCAGCAAAGTGATGACGTTTTCATGATAAGATACAGAAGGACTACAGTGAAATCTTATTTCATGATAAATCATGTTCTGGTCTTCATCAGTCATGTCTTCATGCTGACCATTGTTAAATTCCGTTTACTCATATTCTTGAACCTCTATAAAACCAATATTAAGTCTATACAGGAATTATCAGGCTATCACGTTACCCATTTCAGTTCAGTTTACTACGGTTTAAATCAATTTAATCCTTGATCATGTCAGACAAGTGGCACCAGTATTGATCATTCCATAAAGTTTCCACCAGTGCCATGTACAATATTCCATCTGTACCCCATGTACAGTGTCTAAGTTATATTACATGTACAACATTTCATGAGTACTCCACGTATAGCATCTCAGATATGCTCCATGTACAGTATTCACTTTGTACTTCATGTACAGTAGTCCAGGTGTACTCCAGGTACCCTACTTTAAAGATATTGCTAATCGATCCTCAATCATCTCAGGCGTTTCCACTTGTCGATATTTTACCATATGCTGATGCTGCTAACACTTTGAAGACCTGAAAAATGCTGATGCTTTGGAGATTCCTCAAGATGCTGATGCCATTTATACTGTAAAGACTCTGCAGAACAAGGACGAAAACTATAAATTTGAGATTTCTGAAAAGAACATATTTCAACTATCAGACGCTACCATTCCATTCCATGCTTTAACTTCTTAGATAGACGTCAAACTTCACTCAGCTAACCTTTCATTCAGAAGAGTGGGAACCAGAACCCAGTCGGCCACTCAGCAGAATATTTACATGAATCACAATCATGATAATGACCGTCATAAAGTGACAAACAAAGCAGTAGTGACAACCACCATGCTTATAATTAGTTAGTCAGTAACCATCGGAACTCTGGAACGGACGTGACCAGAAATACAAGAGGTCAGTAGTCTAACCGGTCCACCAATCCTAGCAGTTACCAAAATATTTCAGCCTTGTTCAGATTCATCTACTAAAACACGTGTCAAGACATCAGTCAAGACATAGGTCTCATGTATCATTTCGAAAAACTCATATCAAGACACCACTCATGGTAAACGTCACACGAATCTTTTCTCAAAATACGAGTCAGAACTCATAACTCCAGTATGTTTCTAAACCAGGTCCTCAGTAATTCAGGGTACCCTTCAGAAAGAGGTATACCCGTTCTATTATACCACACATGAATCAGATCATTAAAAATTCAGTCACCACCACTAGAGTATTATTCTGGTTAAACACGCAGTATTCATTCTGTGAGGTTACAGACAAACACATTCAAGGAAAAATCGCCATGTTTACTTCACATGTTCCTATGCCAGCTTTATTTTAAATCAGGTAGTTACCTGTCTCTCAGCCAGAAAAGACTCCACAATACCAACCATGGTTATTAAAGTTATCCTTTCAGTTAACGACAAGATCCGTCTTACTAAATCCCAAATATATATTCATTATATTTCTGCCAGAAAAATCAGTACAAATTGTTTCTGCCTTACAAGCGCATGACTTAGCAGTCCATAGCTATGAAGACTGTCTAGCCACCAATTATAAATTCACTTCTAAAATTCCTTAAACTCATTACCAGCAGATTACTCCAGAGCTCCCAGACGTAATCTCAGAAAGTTTTTCAGAAATTCCTTTCTAACCACGAAACAGAATTCTACATAGATCTTGTCTCGAGTACAGAACCTATTTTCAGAACTCTTTATCGCAGGGCTTCAACTGAGTTTAAAAGAGTTGCAGTATTTGCTGCAAGAATTACTAGAATGAGGCTTTATTCGCCCTGGCGCACCACCAGGAAGTGCAACGTTCCTGTCTATAAAAAAGAAGGCCGGTAACATGAGATCATGTATCGACCACCGAAAAATTTACCAGATCGCCATTCTTAATCGATGTTGCATTCCATGTATAGAAATCTTATCTGATCTGCTGCGATGTCATAAACATTTTCAGAACAATTTCCGATCATGTTACCATCAGAGGTGAGAGAAAGAACATGATGTTTCCAAGACTGCTTTTGCACACGTTATGGTCTTTCCAAATTTTGATTATACTTCCGAGATCCCTAATACTCCAACTATAGTATGAAATTCATGAAAAAAAAATTTCCTTGATTTCTCATACACAATTGTCAGTAAATTCATTGATAACATTCTGATCTCCTAAGAACATGAGAATCATCTTTTCACGACCCCGCAGATTCTCCGATAGGAGAAAATTATATACGCAACTTTCTAGAGGTGAGTTCCAGATGAACAAAGCGGCATTTCTGAGCCACCCTATTTCAGCAGAAAGAAATTTTAGACAATCCTGCGAAGGTGAAGGCTATCACCTGATGGTCCCGACCGACGCCTGTGAATGAGGTACAAAATCTTCTAGAACTCAACTGACTGCTACAACAGAAATTGCTGGCACCTCTCACTAAAAATTCTTTCATGGCTATTCAAACAGATTTCCACCAGAATGTTCCATATCCCAGGCAGGATGTTGATAGAAGTAGTATCACACATTAATGCAGCTATGTTCATATCTAGATGCCTGACATACACAGGTTCAAGATAGAACGCCGTCATGTTAGTGAGTCACTACAATCTTTAGAAATGTCTGAGCAGAAATGAGACAAAATTCCATGAAATTGTTATCAATTACCATAGACTCAGAAAAGTATGGTACTATCTAAGTCATCGTTAACCATGTCATCATCCTGCGCGGTTTATTTCATCCGAAGGGATTACGCAGTAGCGGACCGCAGAAAATTTAGTAGTAAATTATTCGAATTCAAGGTATTCCATCGACCATCATACCAGACAGAATTCATGTTCACAATCACGTGTATGTTTACGTTCACGTTTATTTTCACTTTCACATTTACATCTCATTCACAGTATGATGCTGTTTCAGTTCATGTTTATGATATCTCATGATTTAAATTCACGATTCGCGTTAGTGACATTGTTCACGATCAGATTCGTGTTCTATCTCACGATACACATTTCACAGTTTATTACCGAGTTCAGTTACAGGAAGCTTAAGGAACCAGAGTCAAGTTAGCAGAGCTTCTCCATACCCAGGCAAACGTTTCACGTCTCAGGCCGTATCATTTGGCATTCTTTCCTCAGCCAGCATATGTTCATGATATTTCCTAATATCACGTTCACAATATGTTTCATGTATCACATTCATAATATACTCCATGCCCAGTGTTCCTCATATAATCGTGAACCACGTTCACAATTGCTCACGTAACACGTTCATGATTGTTCACGTAGTCCGTCCCTATATGTTTTTAGTAGTTTGCTCATAGATATAAATGTTATTTTTCTCAGGATATTTGTATGTACGGTTTCATGTATACTACATGCTATAGCTTATTCATTCCATCAAATTCAGAAAATCCATCGTAAGTACGGAAGCAGAAACCATTCAGCATCATCAGGACAAGGTCACCAGGACCAAGATTGTTATTATGCTTAGACCTTCTAAGGAATCGTTTTGAGCGGGAAGCCACTAGAAACGGAGGAGTCCATCCGGACCTCTCATCCGTTTTCCTTCAATTAATCCAGTTAAGTTCTTCCAGACATGTTACGTTCCATGTTCACTTCAATCATGTCACGTTATACCCTTTCAACAGCAATATGTTCTAAATCGAGGACGACTGGTCTTTCAGCTTATATGTCTTTCAGCTTTCATATTCATTCAGCCTATGTGTCCTTTCCAGCTTTTATAACTTCATCAACTTATTACCTTTAATTCAAGGACGAATTGTTCCTTTTATAGGGGAAGAATTGTAAAACCGACAACAATATCACGTTTCTAATTCGAGGACGAATTATTCTTTTAAGAGGGGAAGAGTTGTAAAACCCAAAATTTGGTTTATATTTTGTTTAGTAATTTTTGAATATAATATAAAGTTTAAATAAAAAAAGCATTTAATATGAAATAATAAGTTTACATGCTACATAATAAAATCTTTGAAAATAAATCATCAGTAATAAGTAACACAACTAAAATTTGGCATGACTTTATACGTCAAGCAACATGTACTTGACCAAATGATTTTGGAAACAATTTAAACAAATTAGCAATAATGATCATTAAATCAAATTAGAAAATATGGTATTTGAACTTATTTAAATGACATGAAGAAGTCACGTCCAAAATACCGATGTTTTTGGGCCATAATTATCTAAATGAATCCTTGACTATTTTTGTGAGGAAATACTCCAATCATCGACTAATTAGGTCTTAAAAAGCCTTAATTACCTCCCTATAATCTTGATGGCAGTTATGATGAGTAATATTGTATATCATCACCTTTGTGAAATCGTCATTTCCATCACAATGTCAAAACGCTCCATCATTAATACCTTTCTTAAGACATAATCTGCTTATTACGACATGATTGTTGGCAAAGAATATCATATAAACATATCTTCATTATCCTCGTTTTTTAATCTCTCGAATAAATTCATAAAACAGAAAGAGAAATGAAAATAATTTGCTACATCAGCTAGAAGGTGTCGAGAACAACAAAACTCAATAAATTTAGGTTCACATTGGCTTTGATCTTGCTCGGTTGCTGTTTGTATATGTGACTACGTCTCCATGTTTTGTTTCGTTTGTTCTTGTTAAAGATTGGTTCGTTCTATTTGCAGATCATGTTTAGACTCCCTTTTCATTTCGTGTGAAGGAAAGTAGCAGACCTCAACAAGTTTCACACTGTTTTTGGTTTCACGTTAGGGGTTCTTTTGGTTCATGTTCGGGTTCATTCGCCGGTGAATATAGTTCAACTATATAGTTCATGTTCGGCTTAAGCTCTAGGTTGCGATACGTTCTTAGTTGACATTCCTGGATGGGCTGAATACAATCAGTTCATTACGAGTCCACGTCATGGTTCTGGGTTCACGATAGGAGTTGCTAGTGTTTCGAGTTATCGTTCGTGATCGTGGCCATGTGCGTGATCATGCGGGTGTCGAATTCCGTTCGAAGTCATTATCTGAAAGGTAACATCTCGAGCCATATATTATCCATAGTACGAGTTAAACGCCGAATCCTCCACATGTCGATAAGATCACACTTTGATTACATGATTATTCTTAATAACGTATGAACAACATGCGAGTTACAAATTTGAAATGGTTCTTTTAGTTGATGAAGAAGACACACGTCTTCAAATATTCTAAATTTAAAAATACAAAATTCGTCCTTTATTAATAGGCTTATTTACAAGATTAGCTCACATAAATGAAATGCTATTTGATAATCATTAACGAGTCATTTATTACTCTACAAAACATAATTATTAACATGTCAAATGGAGTGTTTTGTTTAGTTAAGATTAAATGGACGAGCCCCTCATTCTACAAAAGTTTTACAGCCATGCTTAGTGATTTGATGTCATGTACAAATAACTTGTATCAACTTTATAACATGGATGTATTTATTTATGTATTTGGTTGGCCATGAATCAGTAGTCAAATGTTTTTATTTTTTGTAGATCATTTGAGGAAAATAAGTTTGGCGTTTGATTAGGCATCGAGTTTTGCGAAGGTACGGATTTCCCGTTCTTTCTGTAAGGACTTCCTTTATATGCATGATTAGGATTCCCCATCTACAGCCAAATGTTTTCCCAAGTATATGTTATAAATTTTATCAGAAATTAGTTTTATAATTAAGTTAAATTGCCTGAGCATTATATACAAGCATGACCAGTTTATGTACTAGTTACGGAGGTACCGTAACCATGGCACTAGAGGCATCGGTGTCGTGACTCACATGCAGGAGAGTGATATCCTGCATCGTCCCACTCAGCTCAGTTTGGCCATTTTATCAGTATTTTTAGTGGGGCGTATGGATGCATCCTAGGCTTACCAGTTTACAGTTATCAGGGTGAATGTGGTGTGTGCTCTACATCCTTCACATTGGAGCTGATCCCTCCACCCAACGCAGTATTTAGAGGTCACCCCTATACAACATTTAGAGGTCACCCATCTACAGCATGACGAGGTCACCCCTCCAGTTATTCATGCACCGTTGTTACAACACATGACCTATATAAGCTCTGGCAATTAAAATACAGTAAATGCATGTTTTCAGATTTAACAGATAACAGTCCAGCTTTATTATTTATAAATCAGTCTTTATAGATTATACACAAATTTCCGCTGCAACTTTACTTATTTGTCTTACAGCTCCAGTATTTTATCATCTATTTCATTTCAGTAATTCCTTATTATGCTTTATATCCGTTCACTGAGCGTTATGCTCAGCCGTAGTTCTTTCATGTTCTAACGGCAGGTACACCAGGACACTCTTAAGATTCTGAGAGCTTGTGCATTGGATGGAAGCAATCTAGACTTCTTTACTTTATGCACTTCATTCGTATATTTCCAGTCGGACATTGTTCAGTCCTTTCTTTCAGTATTTTATTTTTTTATGTTTTGAGTTTATATTGGATTACCGATGTTTGATTCTGGTATTACCGTTATGGTCAGTTAATGTTTTAGGACATTTACCTTATGCTTTGATGATACGCCATAAATACACGTGACGGTCCACTTATCCAAGTGGGGTGTTACAGTCATTCTCTGTTCAATTTCTCATTTCAGACAGAAGACTGAAGCCCGTAATCCCCCGGCTACTCAACAATAGTCCTCCGATGAGAAGGGCGTTTTTGGCTACCAAAATGAGTATAGCGAGTACAGGTCCTCACCTTGCATTCAATGTTATTAAACTGCATACATTTCACTATTCTGACACACCAGCTCTGATAATCAGGAACAATGGTTACGATAGGGACCAGGACCACGGAGGTTCGCAATTGAACCATCCTTCAACACCAGGTAATGCTCAAACCTTGTGTGTGTGTTTGTGTTCTACGTGTTGGGAATAAACTTGACCAAGTCCCTAGACGCTGACAAGAGGAACTTGGACGCTGACAAGAAGAATTGAGGCGCTGACAGGTGAGACGCTGATAAGAATTATCAAGGTGTTTACAAGAAGAATCATAACACAAAGACAAGGACTAAATCTGCCAATGATGAATTCTTCAAGCTGGTGGACAAAATATGAAGATAATAATTCAAAATATATTCTTAAATGTTTAAAAGATTTAGTCAATAAGTTATTTGAGTATGTTTATCTTGTGTCTCTTCCTAAAATAGTTGATCTTAGCTTTTTGTACAAGGCTCTTTAAACCTATAAAAGGAGGCCTTAGGGTTAGACATAAGACACATCCCTTCCACACACCTCTTCCATATATGTCATAACACTTTCATTGTAATCATTCATTGATATTATTAATCAAAGGGAAAGTTTGGTTTACTTTGTTTTGTTCTTTGTTCTAAGTGTTAAATTCCGCATAACACTTAGATTGTTTAATACAACAAAGTTTATCTACGTGTTAAACTTGATTTAATCTCGTTAACACAAAGCTAAATTGATCTAAGTTTGGGATCAACAAGTGGTATCAGAGCTTGTTGAGAAACTTTGATTTGAAGAACGAAATCTAGTATCGTGAGGTAAACCAGGCTAAGGAAGAAGGTGAAGAAGAATCTGATGATGTTTTCAGTTAAGGCCAAGTCTACTTCAAGTTCCACAAGTTCCAAGTCATCTTCGTCATCTAATACTGAGGTATGTGATGAATCTTCTTGTAGGTTAAATACTGAAAGACTTAATAAAGAAGTTTTAAAATTGAAATCAGATGTTTTAGACGTAAAAGCTAGACTTTCAAATTATCAAGTGGCACTTGTTCAAACTGAAAAGACTGTGGCTGAATATAAGAAAATGGAATTTGACCTAAAAGATCAAATTAACGTTTTAACTCATGATCTTGAAGTTAGTGTTGACCTTAGGGATATTTTGGAGAGATCCAAAGGTGTCATACAAGCTGAGTTAGATGAGGCCATTAAGAACAGAGATAATGTAGGGCTTAAAATTCAAAAGTTTGATAAAGCCACTCAAACCCTAGAAAAATGTATAAGTGAGCAAAGAGACTCTAGGGACATGTCTGGGATTGGGTTGAAAGAATATGTGGCTGTTCCACCACATGCTGGGAACTTCTATGGTGTCCATAGAAAGGATATCTCTTGGACTGGTATTCCAGAACTCCAAGAAGAGGAATTTATTCCTCCACCTAGAGTCCTTTCCCCAGTTGAGGAATATCAACAAAAGGTTATTGAACTAGAAGAGTGGAAGAAGGCTAACCCCACTTTGTTTGTTAAGGGTGGGATGCTTAGTGAGAGTCCATTTGTGCCTACACCCATTGAGAGTCCAGTAGTATCTACACCTATCACTGTGACCAATCCTTTCACTGGAAAAGCTGCTAATCTTGGCTCCCCAGTTAAGAAACAACCTAGTGTTAAATATGCTGAAATGTATAGGAAACCTAGGTCTCTCAAAAGCCAAGTAAGTGTTAATGGGACAGGGTTTTATCAGTCTAAGCCTAAATTTGTGTCCAAAAGGCTTGTTACTCATGTGGGAGCTTCTCACATTTGGCCTATAATTGTGTCAGTGGATACAATTGATTCGCTGAAAATAGGTTATCCAATGTCAACCATAGACCTTTTGTCCACACTAGACCACAAGCTACTAGACCAGCTCCTTTCTTCTCTAAGGCAGCTAATACCCATGGACAAAGGCCCTTTCAAACGACCAACACTTGGTCAAACAAGCAGTATGTTCCTATACCAAACCCTAATCTGGGCGCTGACAAGAACAAATTCAGCGCTGATAGGAACAAATTTAACGCTGACAGAAACAAATGCAGCGCTGACAGCTCCAAGTTTGGTATGAAAATGCCACAACTAGCTGTTGTTAGACCTTATGTTAGACCATATAGACAAAGATACTTGGTTAGTAAGGGTCAAGGGTCTAAGGCATCATCCCACATAATTTGGAAACCTAAACAAGAGCAAAAACCTAATTTTAATGGTATTTCAATGACTTGCAATAGACTTAAATATCTTGAGAACGTCATTACTAGTCTCATTGGAACAAATTGGGTGTTTAGGTCACAAAGGGATGAACAAGGATTTATGGTAAAGAATAAGACCACTCTAGTTGAACAACTAGATAGATCCAAGTCTGACAAGGCTTGGATCTCCAAAGAAAACTAATTTGTTTTCTTTTTGAGCAGACTATCCAAAAGCAGGTTAATGATCAAGGATATTGGGATAGCGGATGCTCAAGGAACATGCATTATTGGTCTTTCCACTATTATTATTTTTATCCACTGACATGTTATCTCTACCCATTATTGTCGGAAAGGGTAGCCTCTGTTGGTGTGTTTTTGTGGTTTTTGTCTAACTATGCAGGAAAATGGAGCTATATTTGGATGGATACAGAATTGCAAACTTTTATTTATGATGGGTTGAGTGTTTACATTCCTATCTTGAGATAAATTTTTGCTTCTTCACATATAATGATTTGTATGCTTCTGTTAAGGGGAGGTAAACCTCTAGGTTTTTGGGTACTCTTAGAGCACTCTTGCACGATTCTATATTGTATCCACTGGTGAGTACGATTTAGTTTTCTAATTCGTGAGGCACTGTAGCATGCAAAGTTGATATACTGTGCATGCTGCCAAGACTTTTGACCTAAAATTGGGTGTGGTCATATGGGTGACTTGGGTAGATATATATTTTTGGGCTTACTTGGGGAGTTGCAAAGGTTTTATATGAGTTAACTTTCTCTTTGGGGCATTTGTGAACAAAGGACTCTAGAGTTCATGTGTGTCTATCATGCTTTTTGCATGAGTGTATGCATGAACATTGTTTGTCATTCTTGCTTATTAGAGACTAGTTAGTTTCCTTAGGATTATTACTTTTATTTGTGTTTTAACTAAGGTTTTATGTATTCTCAAGTACATTTTATGCTATGCCATCTTAGTTGATGTCATTTTTAAGCTTCTTTATAGACCCAAAGCGTTTCATCACCCTTTCATTTTTCAAATTTTTGGATATGTAGAAGCCTAATGATCATTCAGATGTTTTTCCTAGTGACTGACATCTAGTAGCAGCAGAGATCACTTTCACAAGGGTGTATAGTGTTATGGAGATGGCTAAGACTATTGGCACTAGCTTTAATGCAGGTCAAGTCAGTCTTATCATCAGTAAGTCCATCCCTATGTCCTATGAATAAACATTGAGGATTCATTTCCCGAATGTGGATGAGGATAGTATGAAACATTTGACATTAATTGAATTGATGAAAATCTGTATTAGCTTGCAAAAGCAAAATACAGAACTGGTACAAATTGTCAAGGATCACTATTTTGAACTTATAGACTTGTTGTTTTGGAAGCTGATATGAAGTTATGGAGGATATTCATGGTTCCGTCCTTTGATATTAATCTTGGAGAGGAGTCTTAAAAAGGGGAGGAGTAATTGAATTTGAGAGACAAAAGTTATAAAGAAGGCTCCAAAAGACTCTATAGATGTATTGTAGAAGATGATTAAGATCAAGTTTGAGTGTTGACTTTTTGAGGTTTATTCATATCAAATTCAAGGATAGAGCATGTTTATAAGAATCCTCTTTGTATGTTTTTATTTTATTCAGAAACTTGATTACTAGAGTAGATATCAAGTTTAGGGAGGATTGTTGGGAATAAAATTGACCAAGTCCCTAGACGCTGACAAGAGGAACTTGGACGCTGACAAGAATAATTGAGGCGTTCACCGGTGAGACGCTGATAAGATATTATCAAGGTGTTGACAAGAAGAATCATAACACAAAGACAAGGACTAAATCTGCCAATGATGAATTCTTCAAGCTGGTGGACAAAATATGAAGATAAGAATTTAGAATATATTGTTAAATGTTTAAAAGATTTAGTCAATAAGTTATTTGGGTATGTTTATCTTGTGTCTCTTCCTAAAATAGTTGATCTTAGCTTTTTGTACAAGGCTCCTTAGACCTATAAAAGGAGGCCTTAGGGTTAGACATAAGACACATCCCTTCCACACACCTCTTCCATATATCTCATTACACTTTTATTGTAATCATTCATTGATATTATTAATCAAAGTGAAAGTTTGGTTTACTTTGTTTTGTTCTTTGTTCTAAGTGTTAAATTCCGCATAACACTTAGGTTGTTCAATACAACAAAGTTTCTCTACGTGTTAAACTTGATTTAATCTCGTTAACACAAAGCTAAATCGATCTAAGTTTGGGATCAACACCATGATCATATCTCATGCATGAAATCTGGTCACAGGCTCTCCGCTAGTTGGGAGGCCTTCGGCGAGGTCCATGCACCCAATCTGTTCGTATTGTTCGCTCGGGCATTCTGGTGTTTTCCGCTGAAGTAATAGAGGATGTCTCAAGTGTGGCCAACAAGGCCATCAGCAGAAGGACTATCGCCAGGGTGAGATAGAAGGCACCTCTGGACACGCCGACACCAAGCCACCTCCTACTTCTGGTCGTGTGTTCACTACTACTCGAGATCAGGCGAATAAGACCTCAGGTACTATCACCGGAAACCTCTTTATGAATGGTTTGGCAGCATGTGTTTTATTTGATACTTGAGCGACGTATTCAGTCGTGTCCACTACTTTTGTTGTACGTGTTAGGATTTCTCCGATGCCATTAGATAATGCCTTATGCATTTCCACGCCACTAAGGGACTCTGTATGAATCACAAAAGTGTATAGATATCTTCCCCTAGAGTTTGACGACAAGATCCGTAGAGTTGACGCACTTCCTTTGTACATGTGCGACTTCGACTTGATTTTGGGCATGAACTGGTTATCCAAACACCAGGCCACGATTGACTGCCACACTTATCGGGTTATCTTCGGTGATGTTAAATCCCTAGAGTACATACAGCATGGTTTTCTGCCATGGAGGTCAGTACAAATTATTTCATCCATGGAGGCGCATTCATTGCTATCACACGGCTGCCAGGGCTTCATAGCCAATATTCATGACATTTCTGCCGAGTCTCCATCGATCCAAGATCAGCCTTTTGTGTCAGAGTTTCCTGACGTATTTCCAGATGAACTTCTGGGCATACCACCTGTTCGTGAAGTTGAGTTTGGAATCGAGCTCATACCAGGTGCAGAGCCAATTTCCAAAGCTCCTTACCGTATGGCCCCTATAGAGCTTAAGGAACTAAAAGATCAGATGCAGGAACTTCTGGAACGAGGTTTCATCCGTCCCAGTGCATCGCCATGGGGTGCATCGGTACTGTTCATGAAGAAGAAAGACGGCAACATGCGTTTATGTATAGACTATCGTGAGATGAACAAGATCACGATCAGTAATCGTTATCCTTTGCCGCGAATTGATGACCTATTCGATAAACTTCGGGGCGCCATGCATTTCTCCAAGATCGATCTGAGGTCCGGCTACCATCAGTTACTGCTTTTCGTACACGTTATGGGCACTACGAGTTCGTAGTCATGCTATTTGTACTCACTAATGCTCCAGCTGTCTTCATGGATTTGATGAACCGTGTCTTCCATGAGTTTCTGGACAAGTTCGTTATTTTGTTCATTGATGACATCCTGATTTTCTCCAAATCCAAGGAGGAACATGAGGAACACGTTCGTACAGTCTTACAGATTCTTCGTCAGAAGCAGCTGTACGCCAAGTTCTCTAAGTGTGAGTTCTAGTTAACCAAGGTGGAATTTATGGGCCATATCGTATCTGTAGAGGGGATCACCATGGATCCTATCAAGGTTGAAGATATCACTAAATGGCCGAGACCTACATCTGCAACATAAGTTAGAATTTTTCTGGGTTTAGCTGGCTACTACCGCAGGTTTGTAGAGAACTTTTCACGGTTAGCCTTACCTTTGAGTAAGCTGATGAGGAAAGGAGAGAAATTCGTCTGGACGGAAGAGCGAGAGAAGAGCTTTGAAGGTCTTAACCAGAAGTTAGTGACTGCACCTATTCTTACTCTCCCATCTGGCTCAGGTGGATTTCAGATATATAGTGACGCTTCAGAAAAGGGATTAGGCTGCGTTCTCATGCAACATGGGAAGGTTATTGCATACGCATCACGACAGCTGAAACCTTATGAAGAAAACTATCATACTCACGATTTAGAGCTTGCAGCAGTTGTTTTCGCGTTGAAGATCTGGAGACATTATTTGTATGGTAAATCATGTGACATATTCACCGACCACAAGAGTCTCAAGTACATCTTCACCCAGAAGGAACTGAACATGAGACAGAGGAGATGGTTAGAGCTATTGAAGGACTATGACACAAACATTTAGTACCATCCTGGTAAGGCGAATGTGGTGGCGGATGCTCTAAGAAGAAGGTCGGGTATGATTGTTGGCATATGGGTTGCAAAGGAGATCATTCGTGACCTAGAGATGACTGATATTGAGTTTTGTGTACGAGGACAGCATGGTTACTAGGCTAATCTTAGAGTGGAACCAGACTTACATTCTAGGATCAAGGAAGCTCAGAAGGACAATGGTGATATTTGGGCTATCATTCAGAACCTTGATCAGCAAACAGAGTTTCGTGTTGACGATGACGGTATCTTATGGCAGGGCACTAGACTAGTGGTTCCTGATGACTCTACTATCAGAGAAGCTGTGTTGATTGAAGCTCACAGTTATCCATTTAACATACATCCTGGTTCTACCAAGATGTACCGCGACATCAAGCAACACTTTTGGTTGAGTGGTATGAAGCAGGATGTTGCCACCTTCGTTTCTAAGTGTATGATCTGCCAACAGGTGAAGATCGAACATCAGCGTGCTAGTGGTTTACCACAACTATTAGATATTCCAACATGATAGTGGGACAAAATCTCCATGGATTTTGTTACTGGTCTTCCGGTTACTCAAAAGAAGAATGACGCAATCTAGGTCATTGTAGATAGGTTGACTAAATCTGCTCATTTTATGCTGATTTGCAAGGAGCATCCGGTCAGCAAATTAGTAGATACATTCCAGAGGGAGATCATGAGACTGCATGGTACTCCATCAGAAATCATCTCTGACAGAGATCCCCGTTTCACATCACGTTTCTGGCAGAGTCTGCAGAAAGCTTGGGGCACCAGACTTAAGCTCAGCACTGCCTTTCATCCTCAAACCGTCGATAGTCGGAACGTACCATTCAGACATTGGAGGACATGCTACGATCCTGTGCTCTAGAATGGTCAGGAAGTTGGGATGATTATATATTCCTATCAGAATTCGCATAAAACAACAGCTGGCACGCTAGCATCAAGTGTGATCCCTTTGAGATGTTGTATGGCAGAAAGTGTCGCGCTCCAATCTGTTGGGATCAAGTGGGCGAACGACTGCTTGAAGGTCCAGAGATGATTGAAGTGACCAATGAGAAGGTCGCTGTCGCCAAGGAAAAACTTCAAGAAGCTCGTGCTCGTCAAAAGAGCTATGCTGATAAACGTCGTGGAGATGTGTCTTTCAACGTAGGTGACCATGTTTTCCTCAAGTTATCACCTGCACGAGGAGTTAGACGTTTTAGAATCAGAGGGAAGCTCAGTCCTCGCTTCATCGGACCGTTCGACATCATAGAAAGCGTTGGTGAAGTATCTTATCGTTTAGCGTTACTGCCTCAGCTATCACACGTTCACAACGTGTTCCATGTGTCCTTACTCAGAGGATACAACTATCATCCAGTTCATGTCGTTCAGTATCCACTTGATCAGATTCGAGAGGATCTTTCATATGTCGAAGAACCCGAGAGAGTTCTTGAGCGACAAGATCGTGTCATGCGGAGGAAGACGATTCCTTTCGTCAAAATCCTCTGGAGGGATTAATAAGTGTGAAAACACTTATCCTTTTACCACTTATTTCCAATAATAACAAGACCAAAACGTATATTTTATGTCGTAAGAGTCAGAATTATGCGTGGTTTGTGTTTTTATTGTGTTTTAGTACCAAAAAATGAAAAAGGAAGAAAACATGGGCTATCACGGGCTTTTATCGAAGAAAACGAGAAAAGACGAAGTCAAAAGGTCAAGAGTGCAAAAAGAACGAAAGTCCAAGGCCTATTCTGAATATTTATCGAAGAAAAAGTCTAAAGACGAAAGTTTAATGAAGTCGAAGAACTCAAGTCTAATATAAGAAGAAAAATATAAGACAAGTTCAATTTGTATCGACAAATCCCGAGACGACGTCGAGAAAGATAAAGCATTTAAATCGTGTCGAGAAGAAAGAAAGAGGAGGCAACACATGCACCTTCCCATATCCTATAAATACCCTCCTAAACAAATTAGGAGGGTGGTTAGTTAGTTTCATTTTTTTCCTTTCTTTAGTTTTTAGAGAGAGAAAGTGTTTAACTTTCTCTCACTAAGTTTTCATCTTTTCTTCATTTTTATCTTTCAAGTTTAAGCTTCATTTCAATCTTGTATTTTGGAATCATTGATATACAAGTTCAAGTTTAAGCTTTTCATCATTAATCTCTTTCTACCTTTCTTGATTTTGAGTTATTTTTTATCTGAATTTTAATGCTTCATGTTTGATTTTGATGTTTATGTGATTAAAAAGTTTATCTCTTTAATCCTTTATAAGTTTTTATGCAAATTAAGCTTTGATCTTATTATGCTTATTGGCTTATTTGGTACTTAGCTTATTTACTTTAAGCTTTCCTAAGAGTTTTATCTTATTAAAGTTCGTTTCATAAAAGTTCCCGTATTTAGTATTTCAAAATTTGTAAAATTTGTGCTTAATTAGTCTTGGCTAAGAGTTGGTAAGTGCTTATTGGATTAACAGCTTATTCGTTTCAGCTTAGTTACTCTTTGTGTCCCATTACGATCTTAGGTGGGTTTTACTTGTCACGATCTCTTGGATACGATCGCATTGATTGCGATCCAGACTTGTTTGTTTGACTACGATCCATACCACGATCTGTGGGTGCGATCCAAATCACTATCCCTTGGGTACGTTCGCATTGACTGCGATCCTTGTGGTTCCGATCAAAGACCACGATCCACTTGTTGCGATCGTGGTTGCGATCAGTGAGTGCGATCCCTCACTTCTTGAGTGCGATCACTCTTTTCCATCGCATTGAGTGCGATCTGATCCCTAGGTTGCGATCGGTGGTCACGATCCACCACTGCGATCCATCTTGCGATCTGAGTACGATCGTGTTGCGATCTGACTCAGGTTTTTGTCTTATTTATCTTAGTTTTCAAATTTAATTTTTCCCGCACTTTTACTTAGTATTATTTTGAACGAGTTTTGTCTTAGTTTATTTTTACAAAGTTTTAAGTTTTAGATTCTTTACGTTTTAATTTCTAAAAATTGCACGCTTCCCGATCGCAAGTGTTTTTTCTAGTAATTTTCTAGTAATTTTTAGTTTAATTTTTAAAGCTTTTATTTTACTCAACGACGCCTTTTCTTTTAATTAGTTTTAGACAACCAAACCATTTTATTTTCCATCAAGAACGACTAAGTCGCACTAATTAACGGTAATCAATTCGAAAAGATCGGACGATAAACTCTTTTTTATACTTGGCTAAAAACCTACTATTAAATGGCGCCGCTGCCGGCTCTTTTCGTTAAGATTAACGGTTTTAAGTGAGAGACGCGTTGGATTTTGGGATCCATTCATCTTTGAACGTTATTTTTCTTGCTTAAAATTTTCAAAAAAACCCTAAAAAATATAAAATTTTCAAAAATACAAAAAAATAGAAAAACAATAAAAACCAAAAATATTTCTTGTCTATCTTTCTTTTCTTTTTGTAGGTGTGTATGCGTACCCGTGCTCGTAAGAAGAAAGCAGCTCAAGCCAAAGTCATTACTCCACCTATTGTCACCATGGACAATCAACCAATGATCGAGCTTTTGCAATCGCACGTAGAGGGCAACACCGATGCTATTGTCATACCCGATATTGGAGCCAACAATTTTGAACTCAAATCCGGCTTTATTCTAATGGTCTCTGCTCAACCTTTCTTGGGGCGTTCGCTTGATGATCCTCATGACCATATAAAAAGGTTTCTTCAACTCACTAATACGGTTATGTATAATGGGGTTTCACAAGAAGTGATTTGCTTGCAACTTTTTCCTTTCTCCTTAGAGGGACAAGCCCGAAATTGGCTTGATAAGGAACCGCCACAAAGTATTCTTACGTGGACGGATTTAGAGACCAAATTCATCAATTATTTTTTCCACCCTCACGTACTACCGCTTTGCGGAATGAAATCATTACCTTTGAACAAAAGTACGGTGAGACATTTAGTGAATCTTGGGACCGTTTTAAGGAACTTTTAAGAAAGTGTCCACAACATGGTTTTACAAAAGTACATCAAATAAATACTTTTTACAATGGTTTAAACATGAATGATCAAGATTCACTAAATAGTGCCTCGGGGGGTAATATTTTGGTTAAGTCTTCTAATGCTGCATGGGACATTATTGAGAATAAGTATAGAGTGCAAACCAAGAGTGTTCGGACTGATGTGGCTAGTGCTAGCACTAATGAGAGCGACAAGAGAATTGATAAGCTTACTACGCTTGTTGAAACACTTGCTCTCCAAACAGCCAACAATGCCAAACAAATCAATGCCCAAGCCAATGCTTTGAGTCAATCATGTGAAATATGCGGGGGATCTCACTCATACACCGATTGTCCTTCGACTCATGACAATTCAGAAAATGTGTATGCCGCCAACGGTAACTTTGCTACGGGAGGCTATCAAGCACATCCTCAAGGTGACCGCAATTTGCTCAGCTATCGCTCAAACAACTTTCTTTCACCACCCGGTTTTCCACTTCAAAATTCCAACAACCTCAATCGCAACAATCAAAACCCACCACGAGCTCCAAATCAATATCAAAACCAAAGAAACCCATATCTACCTCAAAGAAACAATCAAGTTCACCAACCACCTGCCTACCATGCTCTTCCTCCCACCCAACCCACCACATTTAATCAAGAGGTTGACACTTACATGAGGACTAATGATGTGATAGTGCAAAATCTTCAGCGGGAAATGATCAACTTGAAAGTAGATATGGTGAAACAAGGGAATGATCTTCGAGCTGATATGCGAAACTCTTTGGCAAGTCAAATGAATGACTTAAGGAACATGATGGCTAGTTTCTTCCCAAGTAATCAAGCCTCTGGATCGGGTTCTCTTCCGAGTAACACCGTTGCTAATCCAAGAGGGGAGATGAAAGCAATCACCACTCGAAGTGGAAAAGGTTTAAAGGAACCCGAGCTTCCTACACCTACACCGGTGATTGTGACAAAGGAAAACAAGTCTACTTCTCCAATTCCTCCAACTTCTACTTCTCCAATACCACCACCTTCTACTTCCACCCCTCCACCACCCAAGGATGTGAGTTAGAATTCCATTCCAAAGCCTTCATCTCAACCCACTATACCTTATCCCTCAAGGTTGAGGAAAGAGAAATTGAAGAACAAGGATGATATTTAGGTTTCTAACTTTCTTAAAATGTTTAAACAACTGAATTTCAATATATCCTTTGCTGAGGCTCTCGCTCACATGCCCAAATATGCTAAAATGTTTAAAGATCTTCTCGGTGATAAGGAGAAACTTCTTGATATTGCTCAGACCCAACTTAATGAGAATTGCCCCGCAATGATCTTAAGGAAATTACCCACCAAACTTGGTGATCCGGGTCGCTTTCTTATTCCTTGCAACTTCCCTGGGGTAGAGAATTGTATGGCCCTAGCCGATCTAGGTGCTAGTATAAACTTAACGCCTTTAAGCGTTTGGAAACATTTGTCTCTACCCGAGCTAGTCCCCACACGAATGACTTTGGAATTAGCCAACCGTACGATTGCTTATCCTGTGGGGATAGCCGAAGACGTCTTCGTTGGTGTCGATAAATTCACCTTTCCGGCGGATTTTGTTGTCGTTGACTACGAGATGGACCCCCGTGTTCCATTAATCGTTGGACGTCCATTCTTGAGGACCGGTCGCACTCTCATTGATGTAGCCGCGGGCGAATTAATCATGAGAGTTGGTGACGATATAATCGTCTTCAACATGGGTAAACTTTCTAAGCAGCCTTTTGAAAACGAGAGTGTTAATTTCATTGACGTTCTTGATGAGGCTTGTGAAGAATATTTCAAAGACGCTTGTAAAAGTGGTTCTTCTTCTCTACCCATTGTTGAGACCGTTGCCTCTATTGCTCCATCACTAACTCTATTTGGAGAAAGTGATTTCATTTTGAAAGAATTTGAATCAACTTTGGGAGATGTGGACTTGCAATATGACGATTCTCCCTCCAATTGGGATGAAGACGTTCGTACCATTGAGAAACTTCTCAATGAGGACCATATTTCTCCACCATCTCCTAAGGATATCTCTATCGATGAACCGAATTTGACTACGCCTTCCATCGAAAATCCTCCGGATTTAGAGCTTAAGGACCTACCGTCTCATATCGAGTACGTTTTCCTTGAAGACAACAAGAAGTCACCCGTCATCATCACAAAGGACTTGAAAAAGGAAGAAAAATCTCGACTTATCGCCGTGCTGAAGCATCATAAGAAAGCGATTGCATGGAAAATCTCCGATATTCGTGGAATTGATCCTCATTTTTGCACACATAAAATTCTCATGGAGGACGACTTTAAACCCACTATTCAAAGCCAAAGAAGGGTGAATCCCAAGATCCATGACGTTATCAAAAAAGAGGTTATCAAACTTCTTGTTGCGGGAATGATCTACCCTATCTCGGATTCACCATGGGTTAGTCCCGTCCATTGTGTGCCTAAGAAAGGCAGAATCACCGTTGTGCCCAATGAAAACAACGAGTTGATTCCTACTCGTCTCGTTACAGGGTGGAGAGTTTGCATAGACTATCGCAAACTCAATGATGCTACGAGAAAGGATCATTTTCCCCTTCCTTTCATGGACCAAATGCTTGAACGTCTAGCGGGTAATGACTATTACTGCTTTTTAGACGGTTTCTCCGGGTATTTTCAAATTCCCATCGATCCTAAATACCAAGAGAAAACCACATTCACTTGTCCTTATGGAACATTTGCTAATAAAAGAATGCCTTTCGGCTTATGCAATGCTCCTGGGACATTCCAAAGGTGTATGATGGCTATCTTCCATGACATGGTTGAAGAAACTATGGAAGTCTTCATGGATGATTTCTCGGTCTATGGTGATTCTTTTTCTCATTGCCTTGCCAATTTGGAACGCATGCTTAAGCGGTGTGAAGACACTCGCCTTGTTCTAAATTGGGAAAAATGCCATTTCATGGTAAAAGAAGGCATTGTGCTTGGACATAAAATATCCAAAGCCGGTCTTGAAGTGGACCGGCTAAAGTGGATGTCATAGCCAAATTACCTCCACCTTCAATCGTGAAAGGTGTGAGAAGTTTCCTTGGTCATGCGGGCTTCTATCATCGATTCATTCAAGATTTTTCTAAAATCGCTCGCCCTATGACCCACCTCTTGGAAAAAGATACTCCTTTTATCTTTTCTAAAGAGTGTCTTGAATCCTTCAATCTTCTTAAGGACAAGCTAACTAAGGCACCGGTCTTGGTTACCCCTAATTGGGAGCTACCTTTTGAATTGATGTGTGATGCTAGCGACTTTGCTATTGGAGCGGTTTTGGGCCAAAGAGTGAACAAACACTTCCAACCAATCCACTATGCTAGCAAGACAATGACGGGGGCTCAATTGCATTATACCACTACCGAAAAAGAGCTTTTAGCTGTAGTGTATGCTTTTGAGAAGTTCCACCCCTATCTTGTTCTTTCCACCACAGTCGTGTACACCGATCATTCCGCGTTGAAGTACTTGTTGACTAAACAAGATTCCAAGCCAAGACTTCTTCGTTGGGTTTTGCTCCTTCAAGAATTTAAAATCGAAATTCATGACAAAAAGGGAGCCGAAAACCTAGCCGTGGATCATCTAAGTAGACTTGAGGATCCTTATCAAGGGGATCATCCAAATCAAGAGATCAATGACTCTTTTCCCCTTGAGGCCTTAATGTCTATCAATTCCAATCGTGATGACACCCCATTGTTTGTGGACATTGCAAACTACTTAGCGGGTGGTATTCTCATCGAAGGGTTAACATCCCCACAAAAGAAGAAGTTCTTTAAAGATGTTAAGACTTACTTTTGGGATGACCCTTATCTCTTCAAACAATGTGCTGATCTGATTATTCGTCGGTGTGTTGATGGACCCGCAGCTTTAGATATTCTCGAAGCTTTCCATAAAGGACCCACCGGTGGTCATTTTGGTCCCAACTACACCGCGAAGAAAGTCTTTGACTCGGTATTCTATTGGCCCACCATTTATCGTGACGCTCACGAGATGGTTAAAAATTATGATGCTTGCCAACGCCAAGGCAAGATCACACATAAAGATGAGATGCCTCAAAATTTCATACAAGAATGTGAAATCTTTGATGTATGGGGTATCGACTTTATGGGGCCATTTCCATCATCTAAAGGGAACAAGTACATCCTCGTACCCGTTGACTACGTATCGAAATGGGTTGAAGCTAAGGCTCTACCTACAAACGATGCGAGGGTGGTTGTGAACTTTTTGAAGCAACTTTTTGCTCGATTCGGTGTTCCTCGTGCTATAATCAGTGACCGCGGGACTCATTTTTGCAATGATCAATTTGCTCGAGTCATCGCTAAGTACGGTGTCAATCACCGTCTTTCCACCGCTTATCATCCTCAAACGAATGGTCAAGTCGAGATATCTAACCGTGGATTAAAGCACATTCTTGAGCGTACTGTGGGAGAGCATCGTGCCTCGTGGGTCGATAAGTTAGATGATGCTTTGTGGGCTTTCCGTACCGCTTATAAGACCCCGATTGGTTGTACACCTTATCGTCTTGTGTACGGGAAAGCATGACACCTCCCTATCGAGCTGGAACATAAGGCGTATTGGGCCTTGAAGTGGGCGAATTTTGACATCAACAAAGCCGGCGATCTTCGGAAGATTCAACTCAATGAGTTAAATGAACTAAGGAATGAAGCTTATAAGAACTCATTGATCTACAAGGAGAAGACCAAGATCATCCATGATGCTAGGATTAAGAACCGAGAGTTCCACGTTGGTGATCAAGTTTTACTCGTTAAATCTCGGTTGAAGATCTTCTCGGGAAAGCTGAAGAGCCACTGGTCTGGTCCATTCACCGTCGCCAAAGTCTTCCCATATGGCACCATTGAGCTTTCTTAGCCAAATGGGCCCAATTTTAAGGTGAATGGCCAGCGCGTGAAGTTTTACTTTGGTGAGGACATCTCTCATGAGATGATTCCATCCCTCACCACGTTTCCCTTGAATTAAGTTCTGGGTCGAGTCAGGCTCGTAACTCGGTGAACAAAAACAAGCGCTTCTTGGGAGGCAACCCGTGATCTATCCTTTACCGTTTTCATAATAAGTGTAGGGGGAGCCCCGTATGTGTTTGTTGTCTTGTTTCTTCTAATGTGCAGGGATTAAAGATCCATTCTCGATGAATTTTGACGAACCGTGATCCCGTGTACTCGTCTTCCCGGTTCTATCCTAAACTGTCGTGATTCAATATTTCATATCTTATATGTTCACATTGAAATCACTTTAGTTGTCCTTTCCTTAGCAAGATTTAACCAAAGTGCACAATGTCCTAAGTGTAGGGGAGTTTACTCCCACATGCTTAAACATTGAGGACAATGTTTATATCAAGTGTAGAGGGGACTTCTATCGAAGTAAGTAGGCTTTTCCATGAATTTGTCCTCATTTTAACCGGAAAATTTGATTTTTTGACATTTTTCAAAATTATAATCTATTTTGGCCTAGTAGTATAGTAGTATTTCCCTTTTGTTATCGTTATTTACTTTCTTTGCTAGAATAAATTTTCAATAAAGTGGTTTTAAATTTTTCAAAGTCGTGAATATTTTGACTCAACCCGAGTTTACTTATCTAAGTTTACTCTAGCTAGTATCCTTAACGTGTTTAAGTCAAGTTTTGCTAGGCTTTTATATAGGGAACTTTAAAACGCGAAAGTCTTAACTCTCACGGGTTAAGAACAAGAACTTTTCACAAGTTCCTATATATGATCCTAGAGAGTCGTTTATCAAGGGAACTTTAAAATGCGAATTCTAAACTTGAAAAAGTCTAAGAGTTTGCAAGATCCTATAGATGACTCGAAAACCCAAAACTATGATTTAATTGGCTAAGCATCCACGAGTCTCATTCCTTGAGATTTTAAATTATGGAGAACGAGAGATGACAGAGTCAATTATAAGTTTGGTATTCTTTTATGAATTTATGTGAGTTGATTATAAGCTTTTTCTCCCATCGCTTGCTAATAAATTTATCTGCAATAAATAAGGTTGTACGATTTGAAAAGTTACTTAGCTTCTAGCACAAGATCGTTTAAACGTTGCTCGGTATTAATTAGGGTTCATAGCCAAGGCATAACCCGATTGGCGAGTCCGAAAAGGCCCTAACAAAGCATGGGGGCTACATTTTGTTGTTAAAGATCCAAAAGTGATGTGAAGAATCATTTATCGAAAATCAATATGAAGGATCGAGACACACGACGAAAAGCAAATACTCCCCTAAAGATCATGGAGAAGTCTATCCGAAAAGACCCTAGCAAGGTATGAGGATGAATAGATCCAAGTCCTAAAAGGAGGCGGATCGTTGTATATCAAAGTACAAAATAAAGATTGGAGAAAAATGAAGAAGTCGTGATCCAAGTATGAAGAATCTCTCAAAACATCAAGTGAAGAAATTCCCATTATGAAGAGAAGACCATAATTTCAAGAACGTCTCTCAAGATTTGAAGTATGAAGTCGCTGCCAAATATCGGTTCGAGAAAGGTTTCAAATCTTGAAGCGAGTTATGCCCAGATATGAACTTTAAGAGGTCCCGAGAAGCAGTTTTAAAAGATTTTGTCCTTTAGCTAACTATTAATTAAATCGTCCCACTTTATTTTCAGCCTAAATAACTATCGAAATAAGTCAAAAAATGCATCCTTGTGATCGTTCAAGACAAAATTAAAATATAAGAGATAGACCTAGGAATAAGGGAGTCTAAGTGAATAATTGGGTCACATGAATTCGTGATAGTTTTCTAACTTATAATAACAATGATCTCGTTTATAAGCTTGGCTTGGGGAACGTGAAACTTGAGGATGATGAACATTCATGACTGCCAAAACCCCAATGTAAGTCTTTGATTTCTTTACTTGTTTTGTATATATTTCTATCTTTTTAGTTTCCTTAAAGTTTAGTATTTAATAAAGGCCAAGGTGGGTTATTTATGATGAGAAATGTAATCTGTGCTTTGAAATTAATGCATTGCATGAGGGCATTACAATGGTCAAGTGTAGGGGATTTAATAAGTGTGAAAACGCTTATCCTTTTACCACTTATTTCCAATAATAACAAGACCAAAACGTATATTTTATGTCGTAAAAGTCGAAATTATGCGTGGTTTGTGTTTTTATTGTGTTTTAGGACCAAAAGATGAAAAAGGAAGAAAACATGGGCTATCACGGGCTTTTATCGAAGAAAACGAGAAAAGACGAAGTCAAAAGGTTAAGAGTGCAAAAAGAACGGAAGTACAAGGCCTATTCTGAAGATTTATCGAAGAAAAAGTCTAAAGACGGAAGTTTAATGAAGTCGAAGAACTCAAGTCTAATAGAAGAAGAAAATTATAAGACAAGTTCAATTTGTATCGACAAATCTCGAGACGACGTCGAGAAAGATAAAGCATTTAAATCGAGTCGAGAAGAAAGAAAGAGGAGGCAACACACGCACCTTCCCATCTCCTATAAATACCCTCCTAAACACATTAGGAGGGTGGTTAGTTAGTTTCATTTTTTTCCTTTCTTTAGTTTTTAGAGAGAGAAAGTGTTTAACTTTCTCTCACTAAGTTTTCATCTTTTCTTCATTTTTATCTTTCAAGTTTAAGCTTCATTTCAATCTTGTATTTTGGAATCATTGATATAAAAGTTCAAGTTTAAGCTTTTCATCATTAATCTCTTTCTACCTTTCTTGATTTTGAGTTATTTTTGATCCGAATTTTAATGCTTCGTGTTTGATTTTGATGTTTATGTGATTAAAAAGTTTATTTCTTTAATCCTTTCTAAGTTTTTGTGCAAATTAAGCTTTGAGCTTATTATGCTTATTGGCTTATTTGGTACTTAGCTTATTTACTTTTAAGCTTTCCTAAGAGTTTTATCTTATTAAAGTTCGTTTTATAAAAGTTCCCGTATTTAGTATTTTAAAAGTTGTAAAATGTGTTCTTAATTAGTCTTGGCTAAGAGTTGGTAAGTGCTTATTGGATTAACAGCTTATTCGTTTCAGCTTAGTTACTCTTTGTGTCCCATTACGATCTTAGGAGGGTTTTACTTGTCACGATCTCTTGGATAAGATCGCACTGATTGCGATCCAGACTTCTTTGTTTGACTACGATCTATGGGTGCGATCCAAATCACTATCCCTTGGGTACGTTCGCATTGACTGCGATCCTTGTGGTTCCGATCAAAGACCACGATCCACTTGTTGCGATCGTGGTTGCGATCAGTGAGTGCGATCCCTCACTTCTTGAGTGTGATCACTCTTTTCCATCGCATTGAGTGCGATCTGATCCCTAGGTTGCGATCGGTGGTCACGATCCACCACTGCGATCCATCTTGCGACCTTAGTACGATCGTGTTGCGATCTTACTCAGGTTTTTGTTTTATTTATCTTAGTTTTCAAATTTAATTTTTCCCGCACTTTTACTTAGTATTATTTTGAACGAGTTTTGTCTTAGTTTAGTTTTACAATGTCTTAAGTTTTAGATTCATTACGTTTTAATTTCTAAAAATTGCACGCTTCCCGATCGCAAGTGTTTTTTCTAGTAATTTTTAGTTTAATTTTTAAAACTTTTATTTTACTCAACGACGCCTTTTCTTTTAATTAGTTTTAGACAACCAAACCATTTTATTTTCCACCAAGAACGACTGAGTCGCACTAAATAACGGTAATCAATTCGAAAAGATCGGACGATAAACTCTTTTTTATACTTGGCTAAAAACCTACTATTAGGGATCATCCTGAGCGGGAAGCCACGTGGGAGACGGAGGAGTCTATACGGACTTCTTACCCTCATATCCAGTTCTAATTCGGGTATGTTTTCTTTCAGTTTACTTTCTCCAATTCGAGGACGAATTGTTCTTTTAGAGGGGAAGAGTTGTGAAACCCGCATTAAAAACCTATGAACAGTACACATGAACACTAACATACGAAAATAGGGTAAAATTTAAACTTTCCATTTATAATAAATACACGTGTCACGACAATAAATAACGTATAATCATGAATATTATAAATTTGACATGATCACGAATACCATAATCACAAATAATAAAACACGAACGCACTCGATAAATTATTAGACTCGAGAAAAGCTACGGGTTACCCCATGTGGGCCCCATAGCCGCGACAAGACAAGAGGAAGGACCAAGATGGGCCTTTTGGCCCATAACCAAAATTAATTAAAACACTTGGAGAGTTATTTTCTCTTATAATTTAGGTTACAGAAAAACTTTATCCTCTCCTCCTTGTTCTCCTTAGCCGCCGGCCTACACAACAAAACAAGAAAACCGGTCGATTTTTGGTAATTATTTGTGATAATTTCGTGATTCTAAGCATAGTGGTATATTCAAAAACCCTTCCTTTTTATTTTTATTTTCTTTTGATTTCAAGTATTAATTTAATTAATCACATGAACATGTAAAAGAATAACCTAGATTAATTAAATTATGATCAAGGGTACGTTTGGTTGGGTTGTGGTTCGGCCAAGGCACCGAAACCCCCAAAGGGGGTGTTCGGTTTGTTTATATCACCACCACCGAGACCATTCAAGGTCTCGGCTTGGTTGGTTGTTGGCTCGACAAGACAAGGGAACCGCGACCTTGGGTCAGGGTGTGTTTGTTTTCAGTTTAGGGTGGAGCCGAGACACCACCGAGACCCCAAGGGGTGCTCGGTTGGTTTTGGTTGACCGGACCCGAGACAAAGGGACCCCGACTTCGAGTCGGGGTATAATTGTAGGATTAATTTTTAAGTAGTGTCAACCGAGATCCTTTCCAAGGACTCGGTGGGACTTGTTTTAATATTGAAACACGGGCTCGAGGTTTGGGTTTTTATAAAAACTATTTTATAAATCATATCATGTTAAACTTTAGGTTAATTAATTTATTAGAATTAATTCATGTATAACCCAAGGTATTTATACTTAGTTATTTTAATTAAAATTGTATTTTAATTAAAATCATATAACCTATAGTTTAATTAAATTAACCAGTTATTTAATTAACTAACTATAATCATGACTTGTATTGTACTAATTTAACTTCACTTATTATTTATAATCCAACTTAATTCTAATTATGGAAACTTACTATTTTTGGGAACTTTCTATTTTTGGAAACTTTCTATTTTTAGAAACTTACTATTTATGGAAACCTACTATTTTTAGAAAGTTACTTAGTATTACAATACAAGTATTATAATACACTAATACATGGATAATACACAACAGAACATCAGAATAACTGCAGAATACACAGTAAACAGTAAAACATGACAGAATACGTATAACAAGCTAATAACACACGGAACCAGTAAAACACATGTAATTCAGACAACTCATACACGTCCATATTTCTTATGTAGTGTTATCCGTCAAGGCGGATTAGTCTTCATCATTTCCATTAGCTTCTACTGGACATAAGGTACGGATTTCCCGTCCTTCAGTAAGGACAATCTCTTCCTTCATTAGGATTTCCCATATACAGCCAACTGTTTTCCCCAGTAGTTAAAGATTAAATGCTTATGTTTATTAGTTACCTTAGCCATATACATGCATGACCAGTTTCACCTAGTTATGGAGGTACCATAACCATAACACTAGAGGCACTAGTGTTCTGACTTCACCACGGTGGAGTGATAGCTCGTGGCGTCCCTTTTCAGTTATTTGGCCATTATATTATTATATTATCATGTGGGGCATATGGGTGCATCCTAGTTACATATTTCAGTCAGGATTTTCATGGTGAATGTGGTGTGTGCCTTGCATCCTTCACAAGGAGCTAATCTCTCCTACCCATTGACCAGTTAATTAGAGGCAACCCCTCTAATTGCATGATGAGGTCCCCCCTCCAAGTATTCATGCACGTTGTTGACCTCATGACCTATATTGGCTAATTTGGTACATAAACTTATGCAGATTTTCATAAGTAACATAAGCTATGTTTTCAGAACTAAAACCAGTTAACATGACAGACAACTAGGTTTTCTAGGACTTATTCATTTCCGCTGCCATTCATGCTTATTATTCTTTATATGCTTCCGTACTCTATGTTTTCCATGTTTTATTGTATATCCGTGCATTGAGCGTTATGCTCAGCTGTCTACTTTTCCATGTTCCCAAACAGCAGGTACCCAAGGACGCAAGTAGCAACTCCAGAGTATGTACATTCGGATTGGAAGCTATCCGGCCTCTTTTACCTTATGCATTTATTCCTAGTTTATCATACTTTACATTCTTTAAGACATTGTTTAGTCCTTTCCATTTACATTACTTATATTGCTTGTTTGTGAGTTACTAGACTACCGATGTTTGATTCCGGTATTTCTATTTATGGTCATGAATGTTTAGAAATTTACCTTGAATGCTTTGATGATATGCCATAATTTACTGTAGCACTCTATCCTATTAAATGGGGTGTTACAATAATGTTGGGGTTAAATAGATAATGTTAGGGTTAGATACCAAACGAAGATTTTGATTGTGAAAAAATTAAGCAGCATGTTAAGATTTATAACGTTATGGCCGATGAAGTCTATGTTTATAGGGTGTTTGGGCTTGCGTGCCTTTTTAGAACCCGTATGTTAGCGGGGTAACCATTTTGTTGCAGCTATAACGGGTTCTCAGTACGCCTTCCATCCTTCTAGACTCGAGGCTTATAAATTTGCAGGCTCGGCCCCTGATTTGTCCTCGGCTACTGTCGATTTTAAGGAGCTGAGTATCTCGAGTTAAAGGTAACATAACCAGGATCTTGACGGGGCGACCTTTGAAGGTTGCAGCTAGGGGTGCAAACGAGTCAGGCTTTTATCAAGCTATTTGAGCTCAAGTTCAAACTTGGCTCAATTGAGCCGAGCTTTTATCGAGCCCAAGCCCGAGCTCAAGCCCAATAGTATGGCTCGAAACATATAATGAGTCGAGCTTAAGCTATTGATAGCTTGGATCGAGCCCTTATCGAGCTTTTCGAGCCTTATATAGATATATTTTCGTATAAGTAAGGAAGCGTTGATTTGAGTATTAGCCTTATTATAAAAAGTAACTATATAAAAAATTAAATAATTTATTAATAGTCGTTATCATAGTTGACTACAAACATAGAATTTGTGGTAGTGTGTAAACGATAGTGTAATATAATTTCTAGCTTTTCAAGCTAAGCTCGAGCTTTGCTCGAATTCTAATCGAGTTGAGCTCAAGCCTTAAAGGTAAAAGCTCGACGAGCCGAGCTTGAGCCCACTATTTATGTTTCTAGCCGAGCCAGAGCCTTGTTAAGCTTGGGCTCAGCTCGACTCGTTTGCACCCCTAGTTGCAGCCATGCCGGGTTATGAATTTTTTCCCGTATGACGCCTGATCTGAGAGTATTCTAGACGGTTTTCGTTGATTGTGTAACATGTAACCTTCAAAAAGGCCAAACAACCCGACTCTTGGCACGGTAATGATTTTACGAGGCTTTGATGATAGTATTTGAACGTGTATACAAGCGGGTTCTATTAAGATTTGGATTATTACGTGCATCTTGGCGGGGCATTCTTGCAACGTTTGTAGCTATGGCGGCCGTAGCATCCTATTCGATATATCTTATCACTTACTTATCTGAGCCTCAAAAGTAAAAATAATAAGCTATTACTAAAACTGAATGATTCGTGGACTGGCGTGGCAACTCATTTGGGTTTTTAGCCGAGTTAACATAGCTGTTTGCCGCGATTCACAGCTTTGTTGCCACCGTTCAGGGTGCGCGGCGTTGTTGGTGAAAAACTTGCATTGTCTGTTTGAATGGTCAATGTATCTGGCCGTGAATGGAAAACAATATTTGTGCGTGTTGTTTCTTGGACAGAGGAGTATGAAAGGAACCGTTTTTAAAGGTGCATTAGTTCTTGCGGTAATGTTGACAACTTTAATTTTAAAGAGTTCTTGGTTCCTTTTTTTAGGAACAAATTTTCAATAACTAATCCATATTTCTCATTTCAGCAGGGCATACCGGATCGAGTTACCACTGAGGTGTTTATTGCCATGTCAAAGGCATTAAACTTCATAAATCCCGATGAACTGTGAATGCAATGTATTCTCATAGCTCTAAACCAGTTTCTTCAGGTATGGTCATTTCTGTCAGGTAAATCAGGGATAAAGTAGTTTGGAAGTACCTAATATCGCGGCATTTAGTTTCATTTTTTATGTTCTGTATATAATAAGTCAAACACCAACTCAAATACAATTAAAGGCTTATATGTTGGCGTGTGGCCTAAGTAGCGGTTAAAGGCTTTCAAACATAATTAGCTCAATTTGTAAAAATTTGCTTCAGGATAATCCATTGTTGTATGCACCTGTATGGAAAGGAAATGAATACTATTTGTTCTAGTAGAAATGTGAAAGGTGCTTTATGACAGTGTGGAGTAGACATAGTTCGAAACCTTGGTTGTTACTTGCCTCACGGTCACCAGCTTTACACTATGAGCGAGAACATGTAGTTTACCGCTGCTATTACTAATTTTCAAATTTTAGTTTCCTTATATGCTTAGAGTAACTGATAAAATAGTATCTCAAAAATGTTTTTGTAGGTTCGTTCAAAGTTCACTTTTGACTAAAACAGTTTCCGCTCTAACTTTTGCTTGAACAAGGAGTTATACGACTGTTTTTTATTGGCGAAAGTGCGTGGCGGATAGGAAAACATCCTCTCACGAGAAGCAGAACATAGGTACTGAGTTAATGACTTCATATTGGTTGATTTACACTCACGCTTGCGTTTCTTAGTCTCCAAATTAAAAGAAAATGAACTTATGAAACATAAACCCGAAACCAAACACAAAAGGAGTGTATTTCTCAGCCGGCTTACACTTTTTTCGGTTTTGGGCTTATGTTTCATAAGTTCATTTTTTTGGTTTATTCTAAAAATTTCCAGCTTATGTAAGCGATGATAGGTGCTTTTGTCAAATGCACATATCAAATCCCAACTAATAGTTTCAGTGTGCCTCTTTGAAACTAATCCACTCTTTGTTTTGTTGGCAGGAAAGTAGTTTATGCAGTTCCAAAATACGTTCAAACCGGTAGGATCATAGTTGCTTCATGTGTCTTGCCAGTCAGTGTCTTGGCCAATAATACCGAGACCGAGTGGAATGGAGATTCAGTAGGAGGGATTTGTCACTTTCCTTGCCACCAACTCTGAAAAAGTATCATGAGTATCCTGCCTTGAATAAATTTTCCACTTACCGCCTTATTAGTAAATTTTTGTTTGCTGAAATAATATATATTTATGTTGAGTCGAGTTCGTTGTTTTATTCTATAGGTGATGGGAACGATGGGAATGGAAAGGTTTAGCACCCTATCGAGGGCCTATTCAGATGCGTGACACACGTAACGGTTGGATCTCGCTTGATGGTGTAACCGAAACTGGAGTCATTTCACAAGAAGTAAATTTTTTTCCCTTTAGAGTCTATCTAATTAGATTGGATTGTATTGGAGCTTACGTACGCAAAAACAAAAATCCAAATCAGGTTGTTTTTTTATGTTTATTTTTCCGAGGTTTTATTATTTGGTCTACCGAATTGCTCCCCCAGAATATTTTTTTTGGTATTCTATTGCAGATTTTTTGGATATGCCAGTAGCTAGTGATTTTAGACTGTGCAATGGTAGTCTGCGGTGAGATACTTCTAATGGTGCTTTACTTATCCGTGACACGGCTGATACATGTGTGGGATCAATCCGAGGTGCAACTCAAGGTAAATAAGGCTCTGTTATTTTTTTGTTTAGTGTTTCAGTTGTGTTGTGGTTTTTTTTTAAATTATGATTTTATCCTGTGTTTGTGTTTGCATTTTTTAAAGCAATGTTTCGCTTTTAAATTCTGCCTTACTTTTTATAGGTGTGCCTTTATATTATCTGAGAGAACGTAAAAGGCATGATGCGGAATGTGTAAAAAGGGACCAAAACGTTAGTTGAGCACCGAAGGGCACCCAACTAATATCATTACTTTATGAAGGAACGACACACGGATATTCTAAGAAACATAGGAACGAAAGACTCTTTCTCTTTGTTGTCCCTGTGCAGCTTACACTTGACAACCGGAGAGGGCGAAGGATTTCTTGCAGCATAAAGAAAAAAAGGTAAATCTTTAATTTTTTCTTATATATATACATTTTGACATGTTGGGTGGAAAATTCGTGGTCCGTCGGGACTAGGGGTGCGGATAACTTCAGTTGGTCTACTAAAAATACTAGAAAGTATAACCATAGAAAGTGTAGTTTAGACTTTAGGCTTCTCGCTTACTCTTAAAGCATATACATAGGCTTTAGTGCGCTCAAATATGCCACATATGCCCTTAAACATGGTTTCGATTGGTTTGCATAGTCTCAATATTATATTATTGCTTTGTGATTGAATTTTTCCGGCCATAATCAACAACTACTTTCAAAAGCATAGAAAGAGGTGTTTGGCTGTTCGTAAAAGAATTGCCAAGCACCCTTTCTGCTGCAAAGGGGTGTTTCGCTGCTGTTAAAAACAACAGCCAAACAACCCTATTGCAGCAGAAAGGGGTACTGGATTTTTAGTTTTTATTAACCCGTCCATTTCGAGAATAAGATAGCGACATGTGTATGTGATAAAAACGGAAAATTACGATCCAGAGTATAAAATCGGCATCCAACTGCAGCAAAAAGGGCGTTTGGCTGCTGTTAAAATAGGATCCAAACACCCTTACTGCTTCAAACGGGGTGTTTTCTTGCTGTTGATTTTGTGCTATATCAGCACTCGAAAATATTAAAATCCAGTCGATATTTCAAATTTGACAAGGCGCTTAAGCTTGCTGTAACATAATGCAAGATTTGTTATCAGGCGCTCAAATTTGACAAGGCGCTTAAGCTTGACAAGGCGCTCAAACCCTTGCAGATCAGCATACACTGTTCTTGCCCCAAAATAAGCTCGAGGACAACTTAAGTCTTGCTGACTATTGTATATGGAATGGATCTACATTACATCTCGCTCAAACCCTTGGTTAGATACAGTACTGATGTTTTAAATTATTCTAAATTATGAAGATGATGTCTGTTCCTTCATTCTTTTAATTTATTAGACCATTTATTTATGAATCTGTAAATATTTTAAATATGGTACGTTTATTTATTATGAACTAAATTGAAATATTCAAGTCTTTTGTTTTGTTTTTGAACCATATGTGTTGTCGTCGTCCGGAAAAGGTTCAGGACAAGAAAGCCATCCCTCCCAACCACCAACAGAGGCTCATCATTGTTCGGAAGCATATATTAGCGAGGATGCAAATATCGTGTACACTGGTTACTTAAACACGAACACAGCCCGCCGCGACGAAGCGCGGCATCATCCCTAGTATAACTTAAATGACAAATATACTCTTAGGGTGCGCTTGGTACACTTGACAGAATCACTATAGGTATCGGTTTGGGAATGACATGTAATAGAAATGGGTACAACTGTTTCAAAAGTGTTATTTGGTTTCTATGAGTTGGGTTTGAATAAATTGATTTATAACCATACATATTATATCAAAACAGTTAAGAAACCAAAAAGCATTAAAAGAACCGATCAACATAATGCCAAATTTGCCATTTTATATTATGTTCATCAACAAGCAAAAAAAGGAAAAAAAACAAGTACAAAATCATCATTTTCTTTAGTAAAGTCAACACCAATAAACTCAAAGATTCAACTCCAAGATTTGTACAAGAACCAATCGAATCATATTGACGAACATAGATACAAGTTCGTAAATTATGAGATGCATATCACAATAGCACAAAATTGTTTGGAGAATCTGATATAATTGAGGATCATGAAGGGGGGGGGGGTGGAAGACGAGGAAGGTGAACAGCTCGACCTGATTTATTTCAAGAATTTGAAGATGTTGTAATTACAAGTATCTTGAGTATTGAGTTGATCCTGAAGCAATTTATCAACGAAGATGAGATGATGATATTGCTTTTATAATTTATGATAATTTAGTTTTTTTCAACAATATGATAATATAGTTAAAAGAATTGAAATGGTTTGCACATACCCTTCAAAGTGAACTGATATGTGAATACCTATGTCTCAAAGGTTTCTTCAAACCCATACACTGATACCAAACATCTTTTAATCCTTTCAAATCCATAGAATTAAACAGACACCCACATACCAAACACACTCTTAATCTTTTCTCTCTATCCAATCACTTTATCACCATCATCTCTCACTCCTATCAATTTATCACCATCACCACTACCAATTTTTAATCTTTATTATCACCATCGATGATAAATATCTTATCATCGCCACTTGCATTTTACCATCATATAGTATATTCATTTATGTCATCTCATTTTAATAACCTCGTAAATCTAGCCTCCTTTTTTGTTATAATCTAGTATACTAGGTTAAATTTGGATCACTTCGAAGTAGAGAAATGGTTTTCTTAAGGGACAATTTCACATTTACCTAAAATAAACCATAAAATTTTATATTTCTTCAAATATGCATTAAAATCATTATACACTATGTATTTTTGACTTGTAAATTGGGTAATATGGCATTTCGAGTTTCATATTCGGTGAATATGAAATTATCCCTTTTGTTAATGTCTATGAAGACTTAGTTTCGAAAATAAAAAAATAAGAGATTTTCTACCCATTCAAAGGATTACGAAGACTTAATGTGCCGCCTCAAATTGAATATTACTGGAACTCATGGATTTCAAAAGCTTTCAACATTTTTACAAGTTAATGCTATGCATGTTTAGGCCTTCTTCTTAGTACATATGTTTGTTGGAAGGTAACTAATTCCTTGCCATTCATTATCACAATCATAGAATAAATAGGGATACATGATTATTCTAGAACTACAATGGGTTATGCCTGTAGGTTAACAATGGGCGTAATACAGTATAGCTACTTATCAAATAACTATCGACTAATACACCCCCGCAGTGTGAGCAGGAGGAGGCCGGACGCTTAGACTGGATCGAAAGTCTTCAAACAAAACTGATGGAAGTCCTTTGGTGAAGATATCCGCATACTAATATCAAGAAGGAACATGGAGAACTCGAACCTGTCCAGCAGTAACGAGGTCACAGAAAAAATGAATGTAAATCTCAATATGCTTCGTCCGTTGGTGTTGAACAGGATTGACCGATAGATCAACCACACTGAAATTATCGCAATAAACAATAGTAGCAGTCGATAAAGGGAAATGAAGCTCGCGGAGTAGATTACGTAGCCAAGCAGCCTCGACAACGACGTTAGCAACACCACAGTACTCAGCCTCAGCACTAGAGTGAGAGAGAGTGTGTTGGCGTTTAGATGACCAAGACAACAAATTATCTCCCAGAAAAACACAATACCCAGAAGTAGACCTGCGTGTCGTGGGGTACCCTATCTAATCTGCATCAGTGTAACCAATCAAAGAAGTTGTAGCAAAAGCGCATAACTGAAGGCCAAAATTCATAGTCCCCTAAATGTAACGTAAGATACATTTAAGAGCAGCAAAGTGAGGCTCTCGTGGATCATGCATATAAAGGCACACCTGTTGAACCGCATAAGATAAATTAGGACGGGTAAAAGTAAGATATTAAAGACCTCCTGCAAGACTGCAATACAGTGTGGGATCCTGCATAGGAACACCTTCCGGACCTAATTTGGACTCTGTGTCAACTGGTGTCCGAGAAGGGTTGCAATTAACCATATAAGCACGCTCAAGAAGCTGAAGAGCATACTTCATCTGTGACAAAAATAAACCTATAGAAGTACGATGCGTAGAAATATCCAAAAAAATAGTTAAGTGCCCCGAGATCAGTCATATCAAACTCCTTGTGCAAAGAGGCTATAATCTGCTGTAGTAATGATGTGGATGAAGCTGTAAGAATGATGTCATCCACATAAATAAGAAGACATGAAATCTTAGATCCCTGTCGATAAATGAATAGAGAGGAGTCACAACGACTATGGTAAAACCCGACACGGGTGGGATAACCTGCAAAGTGCTAAAACCAAGCACGAGGTGCTTGTTTAAGACCATATAATGATCTCTGAAGAAGACAAAAATGATTAGGATACCAAGAGTCAATAAAACCAAGAGGCTGATGCATGTATACAGTCTCGGATAAATCACCGTTCAGAAAAGCATTCTTAACGTCAAGCCGATGTATTGGCCATCGTCGAGAAACTGCAAGGCTAATAACAGTACACATGGTATCCGGTTTAACAACCGGGCTAAATGTCCCTTCAAAGTCCACCCCAAGTTGCTGAGTACTGCTATTCGCAACCAATCGAGCCTTATAGCGGCTCAAGGATCCATCCGCGTGAAACTTATGCTTAAATAACCACATAGATCGAACCATATTAGCACCAACATGTCTAGGTACAAGAAACTAAGTGCCATTTTTAATCAACGCATTATACTTTTCATACGTAGCATTACACCATTTAGAATCTTTTAAAGCATCGGGGAGATTTTTTGGAATAGGAGAAATAGAGAAGGTGTTTAGATTTAAACGAACGATAGGTTTAGTGACATCGGATTGAGACATTGTGACCATGGAATGAGTGCGGGGTGGGTTATTAGCGGGTTGAGGGGAAGGTGATGCATGTGGCGAATTAAAAGGGATATGAGATGGGCTGTTTGTTACAGCAGGGGCATTCTGGTTTTGAGAATGGAGTGGGCTGGTTGTGTGCGTTGGGGAAGGAAGTGTAACATCGGCTGGTGGCTTGTGAGGTGGAGATTGCAGAGAGGGTGGAATGGGTGGTTGGTTGGGTGCTGTGGGTGAAGCGGTAGTGTTATTAGTGGAGGTGATAGCAATAAGGAGAGGAGAAGGTGGTGGGTTTAGAAACTCGTATGATGGTGGGTTTGAGGGTGTCATAGAGTAGGGAAATTGGGTTTCGTCGAAAGTGACATGCCTGGATAGAATGATTTTGTTTGTTTCGAGGTCTAGACAATGAAAACCACGGTGGTAAGAGGGGTATCCTAAAAAGATGCAATGAGTGGGGCGTGGGGTAAGTTTGTGGGGAGAGTAGAGGTGAGGGTAGCATAAGCACCGAAAAATTCTTAAGCGTGATTAGTTGGGTGGTTTGTTATACAAGCGGGTGAAGGGAATTTGGTTGTGCATTGCGGAAGAGGTGAGAAGGTTTAGTAAGTAGGTTGCCATGTGAAGGGCTTGGACCCAAAAGGTAGGAATGGGCTTGAAACAGAAGAGTACGAATGGTATTATTGATGGTGCGGATCATTCTTTCTGATTTACCATTTTGTTGGGATGTTTTAGGGCAAGAGAAACGAAGTAGAATGCCATTTTTGTTGAAGAGGGTGTGGATTCGGTTATTGTCGAACTAATCGCCATGATCACATTGGAAACTTTTTATGTCACATTTAAATTGATTTTTAATTTAAGTGCGAAAATGTAAAAATTTATCAAACATGTTGGATTTGGAACGAAATGGATAGATCCATAGGTAATGAGAGAAATGAACAAGGAATAAGACATAGTATTTAAAACCACTAGAGCTAATGATAGGATAAGTCCATAGATCTGAATGAATAACATCAAAACAACTTTCAACTATAAAATTTGAACTATGAAACGGAAGCTTCACATGTTTGCCAAGTTGGCAAGCATGACAAATATGCGAAGCTTTCTCTTTATTACAAGAAATAAAATGACGAGACACATGTGAACGGAGCACGTCGTTGCCTGGATGTCCGAGGTGTTGATGCCACGTGGAAGCACTTGTCGTGAGGAAAGCACTAGGAGAAGTTGACGGCTTGGTCACTGGATAGAGATCTCCCGAGCTGTCACATCCAAGAATGATACAACGAGTCAGGAAATCCTTCACAAAAAAACCAAAAGCGTCAAATTCAATAGTACAGTTATTATCTCTAGTAAATTGGCGGACAAAAATGAGGTTTTTGACGATATTAAGGGTGACAAGAACTTTGTTTAGGTGAAGAGGACGATGAGTAGAATTAATAATGCTACGACCCGTGGTGGTGACAGAAATAGAATTGCCGTCACCGACATGAACAGACGGGAAAATACGATGATTAAAAATGGTACTTAAATTACGAGTACTAGAGTTTAAGTTAGAAGTGGCACATGTATCCATGTTTCAAGAAGGATCGTTTAACGTCATGGTGCTAAAAGCACTTGGTAAAGAAGTTGCCTGTGATGGAGAAAAAGCTGGAGATGGGCCAACAATTCCGGGTTGTTGCTGGGCCGAGTGTACTACATACTGGGTCGAAGGAAGAGGCTGTTGATAAATAGTATGTGGATGTAGGTAGTTGGGCCAGTGTAGTGGGCTGGTGTAACATATGCTGTTGGAAAAGGTTGTTGATGAGAGTTATTGTTGGGCCTGAAGTGAATAGCGGTTGTAGAAGACCTTACATGAACAGGAGCGGAAGAATGATGCCATATACCAGTGTGAGAGGAAGAAGTACCTCATTTGTTAATTTTTTTGGGACGAGATAACGCCACGGTTATGGTGATCATGGATGAATTTGCAATGGTCTCAAAACTTGCAAGCGCTACAGTTGAAGTGATTGCATATTTGAGGTAAAGAGCTCGGTTTGTTGGTGTCGTGGGTGTTGCTCTAAGAGGTGTTCGCCAAAAGGACAGTTGGTGATGAGGAGATATTTTCCATAGGAGAATGAATACACGCTTCGTCGGTGAATGACGACTCCTTTAACAGGAGCATGTTACACACTGTTTCAAAGTTGGGTAGGGGTTCATGGTGTCGTATGATTTCAACGAGGGTGGAGAAGCGAGAGTCAAGCCCGTTGACACCATAAATGATAAGGTTTGTCTCACTTACTTTGCAATCGAGGTTCTTGAGGCGATTGGCCATTGACTGGATTTTGGTGCCGTAGTCGTTGATGGACATTTTTCCAAGTTTTATAGAACGTAGCTCGTTGTCGAGGTTGATGGCTCTTGCGTCCTTGTTGTGGTGAAACAGGTTCTTGAGATGATCCCATATATCTTTAGCGTTACCTGGTGTGGTAACAACTTGTTCCTGAAGGGTGTCGGACAGAGAACTGAGAATCCACATCTTTATGAGGTCATCGAGTTGGCACCATTCGGGACTTGTAGATGAGGTTGCATCCCCCCACATGTGATTTTAGGCCAAGGCTTCCAAGGTGAATGAGGGAGAAGGAGCTCCAAGAGTTGTAGTTATGTTTATATAGGTCTAATTTGATTGGAACCTTGTTGGGGATGCTGAAAGGGATGAGTTTGTCAGTTGTGGAAGGTGGGGTTGGTGGTGGTTGATCTTCGACAGCCATGGAGGACGTGGGGTAGAGTTTAGAGATTATTTGGAAAAGATATTATACAGTTGATATGATAGAGAGGAAAAGACGTGTTTTAGTGAGAAGTTTTAGGAGAGAATAATTCTTCCTTTATCTCCCTTATTCCTAATGTTTTAGACCCGAAGTTTGTATCTGATTATCGGCCTATAAGTTTGATTGGATGCATATACAAAGTCGTGACTAAAATCCTTGCTATGCGTTTGTCGGTGGTAATTTTTGATTTGGTTTCGGATGTCCAGAGTGCTTTTGTTTTGAATCGCCAAATTCTTGATGGGCCGTTCATTGTTAATGAGCTACTTGCTAGGTTCAAAAAACTTAGGCATCATGCCATGGTGTTTAAAAGTGGATTTTGCTAAGGCCTATGATTCTATCCGTTGGGATTATCTAATCGATGTATTAAGAGCTTTCGGGTTTGGTGATAAGTGGTGTTCGTGGATCAGGGGTACTCTATCGTTCAATATGGCTTCTGTTCTTGTTAACGGCAGTCCCACGGCTGAATTTGAGTTTTGTCGAGGGTTAAAGCAATGGGATCCTTTAGCTCCCTATCTCTTCATTCTTGTCATGGAATCCTTGCATCTTTCATTTGTTAGAGTTGTTGAAGCTGGGATCTTCAAAGGTATTCAAATCGATAATGACTTCAATTTATCTCATTTGTTTTATGCGGACGACGCCATCTTTTTTAGGGAATGGTCGGCTGATAACCTCAATCGGATAATGCATGTTATTCTTTGCTTTTCGTTAGTGTCTAGCTTGAAGATTAATGTCAAGAAGAGTCAGTTGTTAGGTGTTGGTGTCTCTCATGAGAGGACTGTTTTCGCGGCTATGATTCTTGGGTGTTCTGTTATGACAACTCCATTTAAGTACCTTGGTGTTATGGTAGGGGAAACATGTATAGAATCAATACCTGGGATGAGTTTGTATCTAATATGAAGTCTCGGTTGTCGAAATGGAAGCTTAAGACTCTTTCCATCGGGGGTCCCCTTACGCTCCTCAAATCAGTGTTAGGCTCTTCTCCCATATACTGTATGTCTTTATTCAAAGTTCCGAAGGCTGTTTTGAATACCTTGGAATCTATCCGTAGGAGATTCCTTTACGGGTCTTAAGCTAATTGTAAAACCTGCATGCTTTTACCATGAAAGTACCCTTATGATCGTACGTACATGATTAGAACTTTCCTTTTATAGCACGTTTACGATTCACGAACAAGATTTACAAGTATTACGTACGTGTTATAACACGATAAGTATTTAATACGTATTAAGACACGATAATTATTTCAATAATAATTATAAACACGAACATACGAACATGAAATCATGAACGTAAATAATCACGAGCTTAATATTATGTATTTACGTATATTTATTACGATTACGAATAAATATATTACGACACGAACGATAACTAAATAAATCATGTAAAGCACGACACGAGAACACGTACAATATTTAGACACGGAAAACAATGGGTTACCCCTTGTGGGCCCCTCTTACCCGCGGATAGACACAAGGAAAAGGGCCAAGCCCAATTTAAATTTTACTAAAACAAGGAAATGGAAATCATATTTTCATAATCACAGAAAATTAGAAAATATTAAAAACCCTAATCTCTCTTTTGCTCTCTCTTGGCCGCCAGATAGAACACACACAAAGGGTGTGTTTGTTGATTTTTGGTGATTGATTTCTTGCAAGATCGTTCGTGTTATCAATCCTTAACTATTCCACGTATTGGTAATCTTTTAAACCCTTTCTTTTAGTTCCTTCAATTATGTTATGAAATCAAGAACACATGAAATCACAAGTTTATTAAAAACAAGTATTAAAAACATGTAATTAATCATAGGGGGTTTAAAAAGATATGGTTTAAAGGGTGCTTGGTTCGGCCGCCGCACATAAACCGAGAGCCAAAGCTCTCGGTGTGAATCGTGTGATCACAGCCGAGACCTACGGGTCTCGGTGTGGTGTTGTTGGTCTCGGCCACAAGAGCAAGGGAAACCCCGACTCACGTCGGGGTGTGGTTTGGTTGTTTGGGGGTCTCAGCTGAAAAACAAAACAAACACCACCGGCTTAAGCCGGTGGCTAATTATAGAAAGCAGGGGGAACCATGGCTGCGGCAGCAGGGGGAACACCAGCTAGCCGGTGGGAACTTTTGCTAGCCGGCGGCTAGCTAAGACCAAGGGAACCAACGACGTGGGCCGGTGGCTGTTTTACACAAACAGTGGCAACCGACTAAGCCGGTTAGCCACTGTTAAGGGTGCGTTTGTTGACCGATTCACGGGTCCGGTTCACGGGGTTCACGAATACGGTTCACGACACGTTTATTAAATAAGACACGAGTTTCGGTCACGACATTATTTTACAAGGTTAATTATTTTACGAGTTTATTATTACAAGATTAAATAAATTAATTAAAACATGTACATAATTAATTTAATTTAGACATGACTTGGGTTATTAATATTATTATTAATACATGGATTTTAACCTATGTAATTATCATTTTATTTAGACTATATAAGTAGTTAATTATTAAAATCATCACTTATAATTAATTAATTTCCACGACTTAGGTTATATTAATATATAAATTAATACATGTTTAACCTAAGTATTTTACTTTTATTTAATTAAATCATGATATATTTAATTAAATACTTTAACCTATAGTTTATTTGATTTACATGTAATAATTAATAAACTATACTATATATCACATGACTTAGAATATAAATCAGTAAACACTTAAGCTTATATTGTTAACTTAATGACCCAGCTTATTCTATTTATGGAAACTTTCTATTTTAGAAATTTATTTAATTAATGCAGCTAATCTATTTATAGAAACTTTCTATTTTTAGAAACTTATCTATCTTAAAAAGTAAATCTATTTTTGGAAACTTTCTATTTTTAGAAACTTTTAATTTTTGGAAACTTTCTATTTTAGGAAACCTGCTATTTTTAGAAAGCTACTTATTATTACACAACAAGTATAATAATACAAGAAATACAAGTAATACTTAAACAGAATAGAAAGAATACATGATAAACACAGTATAAAGCTTAAATCAGTAAAACATGACATGAACATATAAAACAAGCTAAGACATGATATAGAACCAATTACGTACTCAGTAATCAAATACTTATACACATATATTATTTATGTAGCATTAGTGGTATCGAAGTAGGGCTCTCTTCCGTTCGTCTTCTTCGTTCACTAGACACAAGGTACGGATTCTCCGTCCTTTGAGTATGGATATTCTTCCTTATTAGGATTTCCCGTATGCAGCCAACTGTTTTCCCCAGTATATGTTTTATATGTTTTTGAATTGCTTATGTTTGATTAGATGCCTAAAGCCATATACATGCATGACCAGTTTCACCTAGTTATGAAGGTACCATAACCATAATATTGGAGGCACCAGTGTTATGACTCCACCACGACAGAGTGATAGCTCGTAGCGTCCCTTCAGCTTTTGGCGATATTATTATTATTATCATGTGGGGCGTATGGGTGCATCCTAGTTTACATATTTCAACAGATTATTCAGGTGAATGTGATGTGTGCCTTGCATCCTTCACAAGGAGCTGATCCCTCTTACCTAGAAACAATATATTAATTAGAGGTAGCCCCTCTAATTGCATGATGAGGTCACCCCTCCAAGTATTCATGCACATTGATATTTCATGACCTATATTGGCTAATGGTAAACATGTTAAACAATTTTTATAAGATAAACATAAGGCTTTTCAAACTATAAAACCAGTTATACTAAGATATAACAGGTTATCCAGGACTTAGTCTTTTCCGCTGCGTTATGCTTATATGCTTATATTATTCATTCTTTACTTGTATATCCGTGCACTGAGCGTTATGCTCAGCCGTTTTTCCTTTCATGTTCCCAAAACATGAGGTACTAAAGGACGCTCGTAGACTTTAAGCGTACGTGCATATGGATTGGAAGCTTCCTAGCCTTCATTACTTTATGCATTTCTTTATACTTTGATACTCATTTCCATGGACATTGTTTAGTCCTTTTCATTTACAGTACTTCTGTTTGTGTGTGATGAGTTCTACTTTTGGGGTACCGATGTTTGATTCCGATATTTCCTTTATGGTCATGTGATGTTTTATACATTTATCCATGTATGCTTTGATGACACGCCATAATCACGCGTGACATTCCATTTATCAAAATATGGTGTTACAATTATGGTATCAGAGCCAAGGCTTCGACCTGTAGGCTCTCAAAACACGACCTGTGATTAGTGGGTAGTCATTATGGTTTTCCTAGAACTGACATTCAGCTTTCATGCATTCATCATTTTCATGCATACATATATATGTCATTGTCGCAGGTTTATGACTAAGTAATGGTTGGTACAGGACTGGCCCAATCTAGTCGCATGTGTTTTATCAAAACTTTTAAATTTGGGACCGACCCATTGGCGCCTAATAAGTGTGTAAACACTTATCCTTTTGCCACTAAAATCAAGGAAAAACAAGACCTAATCATGTGTTTTATATCATAAAAGTCGGAATTACGCGTGGTTTTGTGTTCTTGTGTGAAAATAGGTACAAATGATCAAAAGGAAAGAAAACACGGGATTTTACGGTCAAATGTTGAAGAAAAGTCCAAGAAAAGGTGAAGACAAAGTCAAAAGACCAAAGTGTGCCTAGGTTCACGAAAACCGGCTAAACCGACACAGTTTTGAAGAAACAATCAAGAAAGCCAAATTCGAGCTCGATTTTTAGCGGATTTAATCTTTTGAAGATATTCAAGCCTAATGGGTCCCACATTGGATAAATGGGCTTAAAAGCCCATTTAAGGATTTTAAATACTTACTTTTTATTAAAAAGTCCAATAAAGGCCCAAGTCACATTTGAAAAATAAGGTACGGATGAAATGGGGTTTACAAGCCCATTTGGCTGAAAAAATCTGGGACGATTATTATTCCACCTTTTTCTCCCAGTCAAAACAAAGGCCTGGTCAAAAAAACTCTCACCCTACCTTCATAAATAAAAAACGCATTTTATTTATTACTTCACTTCACCCCACAAAACAAATACATTTTTTTTAACCCTCACCCCATTAATATTCGTTACAAACGAAGTAAAGAAAAAAATAAAAAAATACACACTCACTTTCATCCTCCCAATCTCACAACTTTTCCAAACCCTAATTTCTTACTGGCACCAATTAATTCACCCAAATTTGGGGGTTTTACCCTTATTGGGTAATTCACACCCAAAGGAAATAAAACCCCAGGATTTTCGGATCAAAACACTCAAAGTGGTCATCCCTCATTCCACCGTGGCATCCATCCTTAGTTTTGATTGGATAAAACACATCCCCCAATCCATGTTGGCAATCCTTGGCACAAAAATTAATCTCAGCCGAAGATTTAAAGAGAAGAGAGAGAAGAGAAGATTGAAGGGCTAGGATGATTTGCTTAGAGATGAAGCTAAGAAGAAGGCATTAGGGGTTGCCTATAAAACCCCTCACATCTTGTAATCCATCAAGCTTTTCTTTATTTTCAGTTTTTTTTAATTAATTAGGAGTAGGTTAAATTAGATTTAATTTTTCAGTAAAATTAGGTTTTAGTTTTAATCTTGTAATTTTTTTAATTTCAGTTTTGTAATTCCTGATTAATGATTAATGAAAAGTTTCTTTCATTTAATTTCGTCTCCAATTTATTTTCTGTCAATTTAAAATAATTTTGAATCTGCCTTAAATTTTTTATATCACTGTTCTTGTGTTGTTTATTATTCGGATATAAAAAAAAAGAAAAGAGAAATAAAAGAAAGTGTTATTTCTTTCCCCACTGGAAAGAAATTACAAGGTACTGTTTAGATTGGAAACTATTTTACCGTTCGAGGGAATTGGTTCGGTTACCTATTCGGTTCGAGATAAAGTTCTGTTGATGGTATTTGGAATCGAAGGTGGTGTTTGAATTGTTCCGACTCGATCTTAAGGTGGCTCAGCGCCAATCCTTCGGCTCAAAGGTTTTCGACACAAGGTGCTCTTTTTCTTTCCCTTTTCTTTTTATGTTGAGTTTTAATTTCAGTTTAGTAGATTAAAATTGTTTCATTCTGCTTATGATATTATTATTGTTTCATTTAGATTGTTATTTGGTTTAGCTAGTTTATAGTGTCTGTTTACGGTTTTGCTTATTTTCGGTGTTAGTTTGCTAGTTTGTCTCGGTTTATTTCGTGTTAGGACCTGCTGAGTTTCGAGTCTGCTGATTAGTCTTGTTATTTGAATCGAGTAGTGTTAATTTGAGTACTAGGACTTGTGGCTTACTTCGGTCTGCTTATTTATTTTGGTTCTTGTTTAGTGATAACTTGTGTTAGTTTAAGTTTTAAATCTCAGGTTTCAATTCGGTATAATCTAGCTTTTCTGTTTTTTTTCTTTGTTTTATCTGCTATTGTTTTAGCTGTTAAGTTTATTTTGATTCCTTTTAGCTTTTTGATTATTAACTGCTTATTAGTTTATTTGATTTGGCTTGCTTCGTCGGTTCTATCTAGCTGCTTATTGTTTCGGATGTATTGCTTATTTAGTTTATCTGCCATTCAGTTGTTCAGTTTTGTTTCAGCTTATTATGTTTTCTACTGCTTATTAGATCTTATTAAGTGTAGTTTTGCTTATTTGTTTCAGCTTTCAAGATTATTTGGAGTTTGATTTCTGCTTATTTGATTTATATTGTTTTTTTAGAACTGCCATTTTGCTTATCTTTACTTATTGATTTTAGCTTAGGATTGTTTGCCTTTCTAGTATTAGCTGTATTAGCTATTTTGGTTTTGCACTTGTGCAATGTTACTGTGTACAACAGATCCATCTGATCTGAGCACCATAAAAATTTCAGAAAATAAAAATCAAATAAAAATATTAGCATAGTTTGTCTCTTCCCATATTCGAACCCTGGACCTCCTGTCCAGGGGCTAAACGCCTTAACCATTCCGCTTGTCACCTTTCTCTGTTCTATTTCCCTTTACTCAATTAATATAGGTATTTAATTAGTGTCAGTTTTGTTTAAAGTAGATTAAATCAAGTTTATTTAGTTTTTTTTTAATACAAGTTTTTAATTAAAAAGTTTTATTTAAAAGTATTATATTTTCTTTTACACAGAAAAATAAAAATAAAAAAAATATATATTTTAATTTTTAATTACTTTTAAATTTAGTTTAAAATTTTTATTAGTTTTAAAATTCGTTTTATTAAGTTTTCATTTCAAGATTTTTAAAAGTCATTTAAAAAGTTTCTCTTTATTTTGTCTTAGTAAAATTAGATTTAAATAATTTTTATTTAAAAGTTTTATTTTCTTTAAAATAGTTTTATTAAATTTAGTTTAAAATAGATTTCTTTTAATTAACTAGCTTTTATTTTTAAAATAGTTTAAAATTAGTTTAAATATACCAAAAAAAATGATTTTACCAAAAACAAAAGTAGTCGATACGTTAATTGGCAATCAATTCGGGTGAATCGAGGAACGAAAAAAGTAATACAAAAAGGGTAACAAAATCTCTTTTTCATGTCCCCTCGCCATGTCTTTTGTTTTGAGTAAACTGACCATAGGCGTTCACTCTCGCTCATACAAAAGTTTTCATAAAACTGCATCATGCATTCATGTACTAATTTTCTTGCATAAAAGTTTTCTCATGATTTATTGGTATAATTTTTTTTCATGTATATATTTTATGTTTTCATCAGTTTAATCATGTATTTTATGTTATACTGTCAGATGGTTCTCACACGCGAGCAAGAACAACTCAATGCAGCAATCTAAGTTGCAATGCAAGCTATGCTTCCTCAACTGAGGAACGAAATCGGGGCTGAGGTGCAGGCTACCAACAATCAGCAGCAACACCCAGTACCTCCTCCTCCTCCTCCTCCAACAACATTGGTCACATGGCTGGAGAGATTCAATAAGCTACGCCCTCGAGCTTTCGAGAAAACAGATAGCCCTAGTGAAGCTGAAAGCTGGTTGGCTCACATTGGGAAGATCTTCGATGCTATGGGTTGTGACCCTGTCTTCAAGTCGAGGTTGGCCTGCTACAGGTTCAAAGGTGATGTGCTATCATGGTGGACAACATTAAAGCAGTCTAATAGAGGTGATAATTGGGTGGCTGGTTTGACTTGGGCCCAGTTCAGGGATTTGGTGATGGGACAATTATTTCCCAAGGCTGAGCAAGACAAGCTGAAGGGAGAGAATACCATGGAATCCGACAGAGAGCTGGGGAGAATAGCAACGAGTTCATGCAGCGCTTTCTTCGCTTGGCTGATTTTCTTGGTGCAACAGAAGGTACTCCCGAAGAGCAAGCATACCACTTCCGGTGGGCTCTTCGTACATCGGTCACAAACAACTTGGTGTGTGCTATGTTCAACACGGTGGCACAAGTGGCCGATGCAGCACGTAAGCTAGAGATGCTACAAGAAAGAGAAGAGTTCGGGGAAGCAGAGAGGCCCGTGAAGAGGTAAACATTCGTATTCAGCGGTGACCAAACCGTATTCTTTCAGCATATTTACATCTCTTTTAAACTGTATCTCCCATGCAGAAGACTGGGGACTGGTCTCAGCCGGCTACTCAGCAACAGCTTACTCAGCCAAAAGGAAACGTTATGACTCATGACCGTTCTGCTACGGATAGGCGTGACGGTAATGATAATTACCGTAGCAACGCTGGACACTCCAACAATAGCAGGTCCTTATACTTACTCATTTTATTATGATTACATGCTATAATTCTTAATTCTGACACATTAGAGAATCTTCTACCAGGAATCATGGTAACGGGAGGGACCAGAACCAGAGAGGTTCACGGCCTAACCGTCTAGCTATCACTGGTATTCCATCTTACGATTCATCCACATTGTCCTTTGTACCTTTCATCATGTATCATGTATATTGATTCTTAGCAGGCTCTCAGCCAGTCAGGACACCTGCTGGAGGATATACTCATCCTCTTTGCACTACCTGCCACCGTAGGCACCCAGGGCCATGTCGCCGCGAGAGCGACGCATGCTACAAGTGTGGTCTTCCTGGCCATCGCATGAAGGACTGCCGCAAGGGCGAGATTGAGGGCACATCGGGACATGCTAATACCAAGCCGCCTCATACTAGTGGATGCGTTTACACGACATCTCGCGATCAGGCCAACAAGTCTACATGTACCATCACTGGAATCTTGTATATGTATGGTCAAGCTGCATGTGTTCTGTTTGACACGGGTGCTACTCACTCGGTCATTTCTACTGCTTATTCCAAGAATGTTAGGATACTCCCCATGCCAATAGAGAATATACTGATTATTTCCACGCCTTTGAGAGACTCTGTACGCATAACCCATGTGTACAAGAGCCTTCCCCTAGAGTTTGATGACAAGATTCGTCCTGTTGACGCACTTCCGCTGGACATGAATGATTTTGACATGATTTTGGGCATGGATTCGCTATCCAAACATCATGCTACCACAGACTGCCATTCATACTGAGTCATCTTCGGTGATGTTAATGCGCCAGAGTACATTCACAACGGGTTCGTACTCGGAAGGGCTGTACAAATCATATCAACCCTGCAAGCACGTGCATTACTTTCACATGGTTGTGAAGGCTATCTAGGTACATGACATGGATGCTGAATCCCCATCAATTCAGAATCAGCCGATAGTGTCAGAATTTCCAGATGTATTTCCAGAAGAACTTCCAGGCATACCACCTGCACGTGAAGTAGAATTTAATATCGAGCTCATCCCAGGAGCTGAGCCGATTTCCAAGGCTCCTTATCGCATGGCTCCCATAGAGTTGAAGGAGCTGAAGGATCAATTGCAAGAACTTCTGAAACGAGGCTTTAATTCGACCGAGCGCATCTCCATGGGGCGCACCGGGCTTATTCGTTAAGAAGAAGGACGGCAGTATGCGTCTTTGCATAGACTATCGCGAGCTCAACAAGATTACCATCAGGAATAGGTTTCCACTACCACGCATAGACGATCTGTTTGACCAACTCCAAGGGGCCAAACATTTCTCCAATATTGATTAAAGGTCGGGCTATCATCAGCTACGTGTTAAGGAGCAGGACATCGCCAAGACTGCTTTCTGTACACGCTATGGCCACTACGAATTTGTAGTCATGCCATTCGGCCTTACCAATGCTCCAACATTGTTCATGGATCTGATGAACAAAATCTTCCATGAATTTCTGGACAAGTTCGTCATTGTCTTCATTGACGACATCCTGATATTCTCTAAGTCCAAGGAGGAACACGAAGACCATCTTCGTACAGTACTACAAATTCTTCGCCAGAAGAAGCTGTATGCTAAATTCTCCAAGTGTGAGTTCTGGTTAGACAAGGTTGTATACTTAGGTCACATTGCATCAGCAGAAGGAATCACGATGGATCCAGCAAAGGTTGAGGCTATTACCAAGTGGCCAAGACCAACATCAGCGACTGAAGTCCGTAGTTTCCTAGGCTTAGCTGGTTACTACCGTAGGTTCGTAGAGAACTTTTTCCGTTTAGCACTACCATTGACCAAACTGATGCGGAAAGGGGAGAAATTCGTCTGGACTGAAGAAAGAGAGAAGAGATTTGAAGACCTAAAGCAGAAGTTAGTATCTGCACCGATTCTTACTCTCCCATCTGGTACAGGTGGATTTCAGATCTACAGTGATGCATCAGGAAAGGGACTTGGCTGTGTTCTTATGCAACATGGGAAAGTGATCGCGTACGCTCCACGGCAGCTTAAGCCTTATGAGGAAAATTACCCTACGCATGACTTGGAACTTGCAGCAGTCGTGTTTGCATTGAAAATATGGAGGCACTATTTGTATGGAGAATCATGTGACATTTTCACGGACCACAAGAGCTTGAAGTATATCTTCACTCAAAGTGAATTGAACATGAGACAGAGGAGATGGTTAGAGCTATTCAAGGATTATGACATTAATCTGCAGTATCATCCCGGCAAGGCGAATGTAGTGGCAAATGCACTTAGTAGAAAGTCCGGAATGATAAACGACATTAAAATTGAAGAGGGAATTATAATAGACTTGGAGCGACTAGACATAGAGTTCATGGTACGTGGACAACACGGTTACTGGGCTAATCTTAGAGTGGAACCCGAGTTACTCTCTAAGATCAAGGAAGCTCAGAAAGATGATGGAGAAATCTGGGCAATAAATCCAAATTTGGAGAAGCAGACAGAATTTCAAGTAGACGCAGATGGTATCTTATGGCAGGGCACGAGACTTTGTGTTCCTGATGATCAAGAACTCCGGGAAGCATTGTTAGCTGAGGCTCATAGCTCCCCATTCTCCATCCATCCTGGTTCGACCAAGATGTACCATGACATCAAGCAATACTTTTGGTGGAGTGGTATGAAACAGGATGTTGCGACTTACGTCTCCAAATGTCTTCCCTGCCAGCAGGTTAAGATCGAGCATCAGCGATCTGGCGGTCTTCTTCAACCGTTAGATATTCCAGAGTGGAAGTGGGACAAGATCACCATGGATTTTGTTACCGGTCTTCCACAGACAAAGAGGAAGCACGATGCGATTTGGGTTATCGTGGATCGACTTACCAAATCAGCTCATTTCTTACCGACCCGCAAGGAAGATTCGGCCAGTAAACTCGCCAATACTTACAAGAAGGAGATCATGTGACTTCATGGTGCTCCATCCAGCATCGTCTCAGACAGAGATCCTCGTTTCACTTCGCGATTCTGGAGAAGTCTGCAGAAAACTTGGGGGACAAAACTTAAGCTTAGCACGACTTTTCATCCTCAAACAGACGGGCAGTCGGAGCGAACGATTCAGATATTAGAATACATGTTGAGGTTATGTGCGTTGGAATGGACGGGTGATTGGGACGATTATATCTATTTGGTGGAGTTTGCATAGAACAACAGTTGGCACGCAAGTATCAAGTGTGCTCCTTTCGAGATGTTGTATGGTAGGAAGTGTCGCGCCCCAATCTGCTGGGATCAGGTTGGTGGGCGAACACTTGAAGGACCAGAAATGATAGAGTTGACTAATGAGAAGGTCGCAATAGCGAAGCAGAAACTACAAGAAGCACGGTCACGTCAGAAGAGTTATGCAGACAAGCATCGTAGGGACTTACACTTTAACGTAGGAGATCATGTTTTCCTTAAGGTTTACCTGGCACGTGGTGTTAGACGTTTTGGAATCAAAGGGAAGCCCAGTCCTCGATTCATCGGACCGTCTGATGTCATTGAACGAGTCGCTGAAGTACTTACCGTTTAGCGTTACCTCCGTAGCTTTCTCATGTACAAGATGTTTTCCATGTGTCCTTACTCAGAGGGTATAAGTATCATCCCCTTCACACGGTTCAGTATCCACTGGAACAGATTCGTGAAGATCTCACTTTCATAGAAGTACCCGAACGAGTTCTTGACAGACAAGAACGAGTCATGAGAAGGAAGACGATTCCATTCGTCAAAATCGTTTGGAGGGATCATACCGAGCGGGAAGCCACTTGGGAAATAGAGGAGTCTATCCGGGCTTCTTACCCTCATTTCATATTTTGAATTCGGGTATGTTCTTCTTTTCCAGTTACATTATCTATAATTCGGGGACGAATTATTCTTTTTAGGGGGAAGAGTTGTAAAACCCGCATGCTTTTACCATGAATAATACCCTTATGATCGTACGTACATGATTAGAACTTTCCTTTTATAGCACGTTTACCATTCACGAACAAGATTTACAAGTATTACGTACGTGTTATAACACGATAAGTATTTAATACGTATTAAGACACGAAAATTATTTCAATAATAATTATAATCACAAACATACGAACATGAAATCATGAACGTAAATAATCACGAGCTTAATATTATGTATTTACGTATATTTATTACGATTACGAATAAATATATTACGACACGAACGATAACTAAATAAATCACGTAAAACACGACACGAGAACACGTACAATATTTAGACACGGAAAACAATGGGTTACCCCTTGTGGGCCCCTCTTACCCGTGGCACAGACAAAAGGAAAAGGGCCAATCCCACTTTAAATTTTATTAAAACAAGGAAAGGAAAATCATATTTTCATAATTAAAGAAAATTAGAAAATATTAAAAACCCTAATCTCTCTTTTGCTCTCTCTTGGCCGCCGGGTACAACACACACAAAGGGTGTGTTTTTTGATTTTTTGTGATTGATTTCTTGCAAGATCGTTCGTGTTATCAATCCTTAATTATTCCACGTATTGGTAATCTTTTAAACTATTTCTTTTAATTCCTTTAATTATGTTATGAGATCAAGAACACATGAAATCACAAGTTTATTAAAAACAAGTATTAAAAACATGTAATTAATCATGGGGGGGGGGGGGGTTTAAAAACATATGGTTTAAGGGGTGTTTGGTTCGGCCGGCGCACACAAACCGAGAGCCAGAGCTCTCGGTGTGACTCGTGTGATCACAGCCGAGACCTACGGGTCTCGGTGTGGTGTTGTTGGTCTCGGCCGCAAGAGCAAGGGAAACCCTGACTCACGTAGGGGTGTGGTTTGGTTGTTTGGGGGTCTCGGCTGAAAAACAAAATAAACACCATCGGCTTAAGTCTGTGGCTAATTATAGAAAGCAGGGGGAACCATGGCTGCGGCAGCAGGGGGAACACCGGCTAGCCGGTGGGAACTTTTGCTAGCCGACGGCTAGCCAAGACCAAGGGAACCACCGGCGTGGGCCGGTGGCTGTTTTACACAAACAGTGGAAACCGGCTAAGCCGGTTAGCCACTGTTAAGGGTGCGTTTGTTGACCGGTTCATGGGCCCGGTTCACGGGGTTCACGAATACGGTTCACGACACGTTTAATAAATAAGACACAGGTTTCGGTCACGACATTATTTTACAAGGTTAATTTTTTTACGAGTTTATTATTACAAGATTATATTAAATTAATTAAAACATGTACATAATTAATTTAATTTAGACATGACTTGGGTTATTAATATTATTATTAATACATGGATTTTAACCTAAGTAATTATCATTTTATTTAGACTATATAATTAATTAATTATTAAAATCATGACTTATAATTAATTAATTTCCACGACTAATGTTATAATAATATATAAATTAATACATGTTTAACCTAAGTATTTTTACTTTTATTTAATTAAATCATGATATATTTAATTAAATACTTTAACCTATAGTTTATTTGAATTACATGTAATAATTAATAAACAATACTATATATCACATGACTTAGAATATAAATCAGTAAACACTTAAGCTTATATTATTAGCTTAATGACCCAGCTTATTCTATTTATGGAAACTTTCTATTTTTAGAAACTTATTTAAATAAGGCAACTAATCTATTTATGGAAACTTTCTATTTTTAGAAACTTATCTATTTTAAACAGTAAATCTATTTTTGGAAACTTTCTATCTTTGGAAACTTTCTACTTTTAGAAACTTTGTATTTTAGGAAACCTGCTATTTTTAGAAAGTTACTTATTATTACACAACAAGTATAATAATACAAGAAATACAAGTAATACTTAAACAGAATAGACATAATACATGATAAACGCAATATAAAGCTTAAATCAGTAAAACATGACATGAACATATAAAACAAGCTAAGACATGATATAGAACCAGTTACGTACTCAGTGTTAATGCAATAATGCCTAAAAACGTTACTTGCATTTTTCGGTCTCGTTTAGTTTTGATTACGACAATATGTAAAAACAAGCATTTACAAAAACAACGAAAAACGAATTCTTGAGTTCAAGTATTTTTCATTTTACCCATTTTCACTTACGATATGAATAAACAAGTACTAACCTTAATCAAGTGATCAAGTGATTTAATCTTTTCTTAAAACTAACTTTTTATTAAGTGTGACAAGTTTTTAATTAAACTTTCTTTTTAAGAAAATGTTTTATTAAATTAAATATTTGAAAATTTGAAAATGGCATATTCCCTTTTGATTTGGAATATCCTTTCTGGATATTTTTATAACCAGATATGACCTCCACCACTAAAGGACAAAAAGGGAGCGGAGTCTAGCCCGGCGGTTCCTTAGCGCCTAGGCGGTTCCTTATCGATAAGGTACCGCGGGCTAAGATAAGGAACCGCGGGCAGATATAGCCGTTGGCCCTTTGTCCTATAAATAGTGGACCTTTCTCAAATTTTAAATTCACCTCTTTTGCACACAAATTTCCAGATTCAAACATACTTCTTAAATCACTCAAATCCTTGATTGTTTGATTAATTACTACTTGTTTAGAAGTAAATCTATCTCATCCATCCCTTCCTCTTCAAGTGCAAAGAGAAGAACACTATCATTGTGAAGTGTTGAGTCCACCACCAAAGATCCTTTGAAGATCAAATCTTATACATTTGTTGTTGTGTAATAGTTGTGAAGATCCAAGTAGTTGTGTCTATTTGGAAGTTGTGTATGTACTAATTATAGTTGTGTAGATTGGTCCTAGCTACGATTAGGGCTCGACTTTTTGCTTAGGGTCGGAAATTGGTTAAGCGACGTGTACGGTTTTCTCCACCATAAGGAGCTTGTTGTGTAGTAAACTCTCGAGTAAGGAGTACTCGAGGAGTGGAGTCGGAACGAGGAGTGAGCTTCGTTGCCGAACCACTATAAATCCTTGGTGTTTGGTTTGATCTTTCTTTACCCTTAACTCTTTACATTCTTTATTCTTTGTGCATATATATTAGTTAGTATTAGTTTAAGTTACACTATCATTGTTCATATTGTGCATAAGAAGATTTCACTTATTTCCTTAAGTCTAAGTTTTAGAGAAAAAAGTTTTTTTTTGAAAACATCATTTAACAAGTAAATATAAGAAACTATTCAACCCACCCCCCTTCTAGTTTCTACAATTGGTATCAGAGCGGGTTGCTCAAGTATTTTTAAAGTATATTGTATTTTAAAACTTGAATCGATCTATGGATTCCAACAAGTATCTAGAAGGGCAATCTATGCAAAGACCACCACTTTTTGAAACCGATAGTTTTATTTATTGGAAAAATAGATTTGAGACTTATGTGAAATCAAAAGATTTAGATTTTTGGCATGTTATTACCAATGGTGATTTTTTACTTTATCAATTTAATGAAGTTTCTAAAACAAAGGAATTAGTTACTTTTGACAAAGCTAATGATGATACTAAAAAGAAACTTTCGAAAAATAATGAGCCTAAAATGGTTATTTATAATGCTTTACCTAAGAAAGAGTATGAAAGGCTTTTTATGTGTAAAACCGCTAAAGATATTTGGAACACTCTTTTAGTAACCCACCAAGGTAATAGCCAAGTCAAAGAAAGCAAAATCGATCTTCTTGTCCAACAATATGAACAATTTGTCATCTTAGAAGATGAAGCTATTGATAGTGCTTTTGCTAGATTTAACACTATTATTACTAGTCTAAAAGCACTTGATGAAGGTTTTTCTAGCAAGAACAATGTTAGGAAGTTTCTTAGGGCCTTACATCTGAAGTGGAGAGCAAAGGTCACGGGGATCGAAGAATCAAAAGATCTCTCAACTTTATCACTCGATGAACTCATAGGCAACTTGAAGGTTAATGAGATGATAATTTTGAAGGACTCGGAATTGGTAAAGACCAAGAGTGAAAGGAAGTCTCTTGCACTCAAATCCAAGAAGGCACAAAGCGATCATGATAGTTCCTCGGATAGTGATGACGAGGAGTATGCATTGGCGGTAAGAGATTTCAAGAGGTTCTTCAAAAGACGAGGTCAACACGTGAGGTAACCTCACAATGACAAGAAACCATTCTTAAAGAATCGGTTTGCCAAGAACGAAAAGGGTGATAGGAATTGCTTTAGATGTGGTGATCCAAATCATTTCATTAATGAGTGTCCAAAGCCTTCACGCGATAAGAATCACATGGCATTCGTTAGTGGTTCTTGGAGCGATAGCAGTGAAGATGTTGATGACAACCCCAAAGAGGAGAAATGTCTCATGGCTCACACTTCTAAAGAGGTACATTCTGAAACCGAATATTATAGCAATGATAGCTCCACCTTAGATGATATTGAATTAAAAGGCCAATATGACAATTTACACAAACTTAGCCTTAAATTCATAGAAAAGAACAAAACACTAAAATCAACTAAAACTAAGCTTGAAAATGAGATTAATGAACCTAGGGAAAAATTAGGCAAGCTTGAGAAAAATAAAGAAGTTGATATAGGTTGCTTAAGTTGTGAGAAACTTAGGTTAGAGAATGAAGATCTCAAGAGCACCTCCATTAAATTGGAAAAGTTCATGAAAAGTACTAGTGCTCTTGATGATATGTTAAACAAACAAATTCACTCTAAGGAAAGACTTGGTGTAGGTTTTAACTCAGATGAAGCATCAACTAGTGAACCTAAACAAGTTCGATTTTCAGAAAAACCATCTACTGTACGCGGTCCCAAACTGTATGGGGCGGTTCCTTATCGATATGGAACTGTCGCCATAGATAAGGTACCGCGGACATAAAATGTTTTTGATGAAAATACTGAACTTTCTGAAAAATCAAATTTAGGTGAACATCCTAAGCATCTTATTGTTAACAAAGTGAAATTACATATACTTGACGACAATGTCGTTGATAAGTTCTATAAGCCTTTGAGTAAACCTTTAATGGGAAATAGAAGTTTATCAAGACCATCTTCTACTCCACCAAGAGTACGGAATGAGTCTAGGCCTAGAAGTAGAACAACAACACCTAGAAGAGATAGTCAAAACAATTCACGACCTAGAAGTAAAACTTCAACACCTAGAAGGAATGACCATAGCTCTAAACCAAGATCAAATGCACCTAGGAGAAATAATAAACAACAAAATGGTTATATGAATTTTTATCCTCCTCCCTTTTGTTCCCCATGGGGAAACCCTCCTCAACTCATGCATCCCAACCAAATGCAAGGGATGTTTGGAACTAACAATTTTGTACCCATGAGATATTGGGGACCAAATGTGTGATCGTGTTTGTTGTTTCCTAGATATGCTTGGGAATTGATTTGGAACCCGACGAGTGGATTAAGGATAGTGGTTATTCTAAACACATGACGGGTAATCGAAGTTTGTTCTCACGGTACAAAGCATATGATGGAGGTAACGTCACATTCGCTAGTAGTCTACGTGGTAATATCATTGGCAAAGGTACGGTTTCTCTTGACTCCATGACTATTGAAAATGTTGAGCACGTAGATAATTTAGGGTTTAACCTTTTAAGCATAGGTCAAATTTGTGACAATAAGTGTAAGGTCATCTTTTCGGAAAATGATAGTGAAATCGTAAATATGGAAAGGTCATTGGAAAAGGTATTAGAAAGCATGGGATTTATGTCATGAAGGTCAATAAGAAGTCAAAAGACAACATATGTCTTGCGACTATAGATGATAGTTCTACTCTTTGGCATAGGAGATTAGGTCACGCTAATATGCGTCTAATTCAATCTTTACTCTCTAAGGAGTTGGTAAGACACCTCCCTAAGATGAAGTTTGATAGGCACTTTTGTGATGCTTGCAAAGTTGGAAAGCAAGTTCACTCAAGTCACAAAGCCAAGAATTTGGTTTCAACCTCTCGGTGCTTAGAACTCCTACATATGGATCTCTTTGGACCTACCGCCATACGAAGTTATAGAGGTAACCTTTATACCTTAGTTATAGTTGATGACTACTCTAGATTCACTTGGACTAGATTTTTGGCATCTAAGAATGAAGCTTTCAATCATTTCGAAATCTTTAGTTGAAGAATTCAAAATCAACTAGGATGTCCAATTGTCTCTATTAGGACAGATCATGGTAGGGAATTTGATAATGAAGTGCAATTTGGTGCCTTTTGTGAAGCTCATGGTATTACCCATAACTTCTCGGCTCCTCGCACTTTACAATCAAATGGGGTAGTTGAAAGGAATAATAGGACCATCCAAGAGATGAGTAGGACGATGTTAAACGAGCAATCTTTGCCTCAAAAGTTTTGGTGCAATGCCGTGGACACATCGACTTATATTCTCAACCGAACTCTTATTCGACCCTTCCTAGGAAAGACCCATATAAGATTCTTAAAGGTAAGAAACCCTCATTGGAATAATTTAGGGTGTTTGGAAGCAAGTGCTTTATCCTCAACACCAAAGACTACCTTACCAAGTTTGACCCAAAGTCTTACGAAGGTATCTTTTTAGGTTATTCCCAAACTAGCAAAGCCTACATAGTCCTTAATAGAACCTCGGGCGTAATTGAAGAATCACTTAACGTGACTTTTGATGAAACCCCTCCTTTAACCAAGACACCACCATTGGTTGATAATGACTTGGATGAAGTAGAAGTAGTTAGAGCCAAAGAGGTTAGAAAAATAGGAGTTGAAGACCTTAGTGTTGAAAAGGAAGTAAACATTAAGGAGTCTAAGGATCATACTCTCAATAATATCATTGGCGACTTAAATCAAAGGACCCTAAGGTCTCAAGTCCAAAACCAAAGTAACTTCTTTTGTTTCGTCTCCTTGATTGAACCAAAGAATGTTAAAGAAGCTTTGACGGATGAGAGTTGGGTCATTGCGATGCAAAAAGAATTGAATCAATTCGTTGCTAATGATGTTTGGGAACTTGTTCCTCCACCTAGAAGTTCTACCATTATAGGAACCTAATGGGTATATAGGAATAAGCTAGATGAGAATGGTGTTGTGTCTCGTAACTAAGCTAGAATTGTAGCACAAGGCTATAATCAACAAGAAGGGATTGATTACGACGAGACATATGCACCGGTAGCTAGATTATAATCCATTAGAATCCTTTTAGCCTACGCTTGTGCCCTAGATATTAAGCTTCAACAAATGGATGTAAAGAGTGCGTTTCTTAACTGTTTGATCAATGAGGAGGTATATGTGGCTCAACCTCCCGGCTTCATTGATATTGAGAAACCGGATCATGTTTACAAGCTTAAGAAGGCACTTTATGGTCTTAAACAAGCACCCAAAACTTGGTATGATAGACTTAAAGCGTTTCTTGTCAAACATGAGTATACCCCGGGAATGGTAGACAACACTCTCTTTACAAAGAATAAAGGTTCTCATCTCATAATCGTGCAAATATATGTTGATGACATTATATTTGGCTCAACTTGTCAAGAATTGCGTGATGACTTTGCCAAAATCATGCATGATGAGTTCGAAATGAGTATGATGGGAGAACTTAACTTCTTTTTAGGACTCCAAATTAAACAAATGGACGATGGTATTTTCTTTAGTCAATCTAAGTACGCTAAAGAAATGCTAAAGAAATTTGGATTAGAAGAATCTAGACCAATGAAGACCCCTATGGCCTCGGATACTAAACTCACCGTAGATGATGATTGTGAGTCGGTAGACAACACCAAATATAGAGGTATGATTGGTAGTTTGTTGTACCTAACGGCAAGTCGACCGGATATCATGTTTAGTGTTTGCCTTTGTGCTCGCTTCCAAGAGGCTCCTAAAACCTCTCACCTTGAAGCGGTTAAGCGTATCTTCCGATACATTAAAGGCACTATACATTTAGGATTATGGTATCCTAAAGGGACCGGCGTAGAAAACATTGTCTACGCGGACTCGGATCATGTGGGAGACTATGTGGACCGGAAAAACACTAGTGGTGTTTTTACCTTCATGGGTTGTTGTTTAACTTCTTGGTTCTCCAAGAAACAAACCGCTCTTGCGATATCCACCACGGAAGCCGAGTATGTGAGTGCTGGAAAAGCATGCCAACAAGCTCTATGGATGAAGCAAGCGCTTGTTAATTACGGGGTTTGTCTTGATGATGTTCCCATCATGTGTGACAATAAGGGTGCTATAGACCTTAGCAAGAATCTCGTGCAACATTCGCGAACCAAGCACATAGAAATTCGTCACCATTTTCTTAGGGATAATGTTCAAAAGGGGAACATTTCAATTGAGAAGGTACCCTCCGAGGATAACTTAGCCGCATCTTCACTAAGCCACTTACGAGGGAACCTTTTAATTACTTGCGTCTAGGTCTAGTATTAATGGAACATATTCCTTAATTGCTTTCCTTTATTGAGTCTTTTTCTTTCCTTTGAGTCTTGTATCACTTTGAGTCCTTGAGTCTCCTAAACTCTTCTTGAAAATGTTCTCTTCTCCTTTTCAAAGTCTCTTTAAAAAATGGTTGAGAAATGTTTTGACATTGTTAATTCAATCTAAAAACGTTTTTTTTCATAGCTTCTTGCTATTAATCTCGAGCTTACATAATTCATATGTATGATTCTCTCAAATATAGCAAGAACAAGATAGAATCATGGAGGATCATTGTGTCATGACTTAAGGTCTTGTCTTACACACCTCCTACATCGATTTTTAAAATCCATGTATTTTGGTCAATCTCTATTTGGTGAGTTAGTATGTGTTCTCTTTGTCTATCTTTGCTTTCAAGCATATCCCTATGTTAAGTTAGACTAGAAAAATAAGATTTGCTGAAAAATCTTCCTTCACCACCAAAACTCAACCACTGTGGGCGGTTCCATATATGAACCGCGGTTCCTTATCAATAAGGAACCGCCAGGAGCAATAAGGAACCGCGGACAATGCTTCCTTATTTTTCGGGTATTTCTGAATTTCCAAATTTGTTCCAACATTTTTGAGAATCTTTGCTTCAACCCTTTGACCACCCCAAAAATACCTTGAGACTTCCCTATTAAACCATAAGCATTTTTCCTTACTTCACATCCCAAAATGTCTTACTCTCCTAATGAAAGCCTTGATTCTACTCCATTCTCCCTAATTGCTTTCAATCCCAATTCACCCAAGAACACTCTTAATCACATCTCTCCTACCAATAATGTTGATTGTGGAACATCTTTTCTTCCACCACCACCCTTTAGTGTTCTTCCTCCTTCTCATGATAATGTCATGCACCATGGGACATATTGTCATTGTTGTCAATATCAACATCTTGTTATGACACACATCTATGAGGAGTTGAGCTACATTAAGAGTCTCTTAATCAAACCTCCTCTTCACTTTGATTATGAGATCTCCACCAAGCCACCACCACCACATTCCGCCACTACCTTGTCTTTCATATAAGCAATGGTTGCTTATCCTCAAGACACCTTCTTCTTTTAAGCAAATCTTAGAATTCTAGAATAACTAGGATTAGATTTATGCTTTTGGCTTGTTTTCTATTTCATACATCTTTGTATGACTCTTTTCTTATTTTTATATGACTTCACTTGGATCTCAGTCTTTGTGTTTTCATCTCTTTTATTCTTTTAGTGTGACCTTTAGCTATGTCTTGTTGGTTGTTTCTTTTGTTCAACTAACCCTTCTATGTAGCTTGACACCATATCTCGATTCTTCGGTGCCCCAAGCTAGGGGGAGTAAGCACCAAGGGGGAGTCTTTACAAAGTCCGTCTCTTCAACACCGACTTGTGCAACCTTTTTGCTTCGACAAAGGGGGAGAAATGAATAAACTCGTCTTCGAAAATCTTGTGTTTTGTATGATTGAGTTTATATATTGTCGGAATCAAAAAGAGGGAGATTGTTAATGCAATAATGCCTAAAAACGTTACTTGCATTTTTCGGTCTCGCTTAGTTTTGATTACGACAATATGTAAAAACAAGCATTTACAAAAACAACGAAAAACGAATTCTTGAGTTCAAGTATTTTTCATTTTACCCATTTTCACTTAGGGTATGAATAAACAAGTACTAACCTTAATCAAGTGATCAAGTGATTTAATCTTTTCTTAAAACTCACTTTTTATTAAGTGTGACAAGTTTTTAATTAAACTTTCTTTTTAAGAAAATGTTTTATTAAATTAAATTTTTGAAAATTTGAAAATGGTATATTCCCTTTTGATTTGGAATATCCTTTCTGGATATTTTTATAACCAGATATGACCTCCACCACTAAAGGACAAAAAGGGAGCGGAGTCTAGCCCGGCGGTTCCTTAGCGCCTAGGCGGTTCCTTATCGATAAGGTACCGCGGGCTAAGATAAGGAACCGCGGGCAGATATAGCCGTTGGCCCTTTGTCCTATAAATAGTGGACCTTTCTCAGATTTTCAATTCACCTCTTTTGCACACAAATTTCCAGATTCAAACATACTTCTTAAATCACTCAAATCCTTGATTGTTTGATTGATTACTACTTGTTTAGAAGTAAATCTATCTCATCCATCCCTTCCTCTTCAAGTGCAAAGAGAAGAACACTATCATTGTGAAGTGTTGAGTCCACCACCAAAGATCCTTTGAAGATCAAATCTTATACATTTGTTGTTGTGTAATAGTTGTGAAGATCCAAGTAGTTGTGTCTATTTGGAAGTTGTGTATGTACTAAGTATAGTTGTGTAGATTGGTCCTAGCTACGATTAGGGCTCGACTTTTAGCTTAGGGTCGGAAATTGGTTAAGCGACGTGTACGATTTTCTCCACCATAAGGTGCTTGTTGTGTAGTGAACTCTCGAGTAAGGAGTACTCAAGGAGTGGAGTAGGAAAGAGGATTGAGCTTCGTTGCCGAACCACTATAAATCCTTGGTGTTTGGTTTGATCTTTCTTTACCCTTAACTCTTTACATTCTTTATTCTTTGTGCATATATATTAGTTAGTATTAGTTTAAGTTACACTATCATTGTTCATATTGTGCATAAGAAGATTTCACTTATTTCCTTAAGTCTAAGTTTTTGAGAAAAATGATTTTTTTGAAAACATCATTTAACAAGTAAATATAAGAAACTATTCAACCCCCCCCCCTTCTAGTTTCTACACTCAGTAATTAGATACTTATACACGTATATTATTTATGTAACATTAGTGGTATCGAAGTAGGACTCTCTTCCGTACGTCTTCTTCGTTCACTAGACACAAGGTACGAATTCTCTGTCCTTTCAGTATGGACATTCTTCCTTATTAGGATTTTCCGTATGCAGCCAACTGTTTTCCCCAGTATATGTTTTATATGTTTTTGAATTTCTTATGTTTAATTAGATGCCTAAATCCATATACAAGCATGACCAGTTTCACCTAGTTATGGAGGTACCATAACCATAACACTGGAGGCACCAGTGTTATGACTCCACCACGACGGAGTGATAGCTCGTGGCGTCCCTTCAGCTTTTGGCCATATTATTACTATTATCATGTGGGGCGTATGGGTGCATCCTAGTTTACATGTTTCAGCACATTATTCAGGTGAATGTGATGTGTGCCTTGCATCCTTCACAAGGAGCTCATCCTTCCTACCCCGAAACAATATATTAATTAGAGGCAGCCCCTCTAATTGCATGACGAGGTTACCCCTCCAAGTATTCATGCACGTTGATATTTCATGACCTATATTGGCTAATGGTAAACATGTTAAACAGTTTTTATAAGATAAACATAAGGCTTTTCAAACTATAAAACCAGTTTTACTAAGATATACCAGGTTATGCAGGACTTAGTCTTTTCCGATGCGTTATGCTTATATGATTATATCATTCATGCTTTACTTGTATATCCGTGCACTGAGCGTTATGCTCAACCGTTTTTCCTTTCATGTTCCCAAAAGGGCAGGTACTCAAGGACGCTCGTATACTTTAAGCGTACGTGCATATGGATTGGAAGCTTCCTAGCCTTCATTACTTTATGCATTTCTTTATACTTTGATACTCATTTCCATGGACATTGTTTAGTCCTTTTAATTTACAGTACTTATATTTGTGTGTGATGAGTTCTACTTTTGGGGTACCGATGTTTGATTCCGGTATTTCCTTTATGGTCATGTGATGTTTTATACATTTATCCTTTTATGCTTTGATGACACGCCATAATCACGCGTGACATTCCATTTATCAAAATGGGGTGTTACACTAATTATGAGAAGATTACTTGGGTAAAATGGAGTAAGGTTCTTTCTGCGAAAGAAAATGGTGGGTTAAGGGTTGCTAGTTTTTTCGCTCTTAATAGAGCTCTTCTGTTTAAATGGGTTTGGCGTTTCATCTCCGAGATAATTCCTTGTGGCACAGTTTCATTATTGTTGTGCATGGCTTTTAAAACATTTACTGTTGTTCATCCCCCAACAGTTTAATACTGAGTCGAACAAACATCATACAATTACTCTGTGGTGTTAAACCGAAATCGATTACAATTTTGTTTAAGTTCCGTTTTTGGTTTCATGCCATCTTGATCAAACCCCTATATCTAAATGTTAATGTAGTTAAGTTTGAAGGTTAGTATACGAGAGCTCTTTGTTAACTGTGTCTATAGTACTCAATTGGAGTGTTATGTGTGTCGCAATAAGCGCTAGCACTGAAGAGAATATTAAGTTTGATAAAAGTTCTGGCGTAATCGACACCACTGAAGAGAACAATCATATATGTCATTGATAGCAATTCAGTTCTTGGGCAAAGATGTATATCTCCAGAAAGAACCGACAAGACGTGATTTGTGGAATCAAAAAGAATAGGTCCAGCGTCTGTCGTTATCACTCCGATATCTACAGAGGTTGTGCGGAAGGCAGTCAAAGGTCTCTATCTACATTTGAACAATCGGGTGTGGTTACTTTTGCAGAAACATGGGAGGTTAAATGCAGTGAGACGTCCCTCTCTAAAGGATGTAGTCAAACGTAGTGCAAAAACATGTGCGGTTACTTTTAATAGGCATGCATGGGCCTATACTTGAACTAGTAAGTATTCTATTGGGCTTTCTATTTCAAGCATCATAAACTCAGATCAATTCGTATCAATACTCTCTTCACAAAAAATATGAACGGTCGACTAAGAGAACTAGAGAAAATACACTTCTTCTAGAAAAAGGTGAATCTTTTTGAGTTAAAAACACATTATAAAAAGTCACGAAATAGAGGAAAAACACTTCTTCTAGACTAAGTTTCGCGAAAGCGCTCAAGGTTGTTTGAGAGTGGGGCATTATGATTTGTCAGTTTATATTATTGTGACCATTCCTATGAGTAGAAGCGGAGTTAGATTTTAAAGTTATAGGGTGCACAATTTTTTTAATACGGATATTTATATAGTACATAATATTAAAACCGGTTTTATTTTTAAAAAATAAAGAATTTTAACAAATATATATATTACGCGACAAAATTTAATCAGATTTTCGTGCATTCCTGACAACCCCTAGCTCCACCCATGTCTATTAGGTATTGTTTAGTTGATGTTAATTACAATGTTTTTTTTTTTGACAACAAAGGACAAAGAACGGTAAATTAAGACTTGGTCTATCTTATAGGTGAAAGAAACAGCATTGCCATTAAATTTTGTTGGAAAATATTATAGTTGTAGTAATTGGTACGATATTTTATAATCCAATAAAGAATGAAGGTCATTTTCTAACTATTAGGAATGCAAGAACCCATAATAGCAATTCGAAGTAGAAAGAAGGGATTTATTACAATTTTTTTGGTAAAAGGCCGATAAACTTTATTACATCAAAAAGGTGAAGTGTGGGTAAGTGTCACATGTCCGCCAGTTTTATAGGCATTCAGCTTTCCTTCAAGAAGCAATACAAAAGAAACTAGATTACAAAGTCACATAAAAACATAAAAAAATCTAATATTATTTAAAACCTCAAAACATGATTTTATAATTATTAGCTATAAACTGGACATTGTTCGGCGTAGCTTGATCTTCATAGTTATCATCATCATTGGATCATAATCAACATCAACAGAATACGATTCTCTCCATTGTTGTAGCACACTATTAGTCCCATATCCTAAATCTAACGATATATTAGCCATAAATTTTGTCAAATTATTATCCACAGGTTTAACTACATCCTCCTCATCATCAAACTCACTTGAATATTCAACCGTTTTCTTTGGTATTGGCTTTCATTCATCATCCATAAGAGTAAGTTTTCCTTCAATAATGTTTCTTTCCATCTTGTCAATTTTGGCAATGAGAGGGGCATTGTTAGCTTCCGCTTTAAGAGTACAGTCCCAGACTAAATCCTACCAGAAAAATCCCCCAAACCAACCAACTTAAAAGTTCCCCCATTTGTATCCAAATCATCATCATTTTCGACTGAATTGAGCGCACCAGTATAGTTTGAGTTACTAACCTCTATACTAGGACCCACAATTTGCTTTTTTTAAGCACTAGAAGTCGCATTGGTCTTTCCTACCACTCAATATTCTTGAGTAACAGGTTTAAAGTTCACTTGAGGGCCCACCAGTACACACGTAGTTGCATGCTTAAATTTATTCACATTCTTTGACCCATTTGATCTTGTAGCCTTAGGATAATCATCATGCACATGACCAAAAATCTTACAACTTGAACATGCAGGAGGTTTTCACTCATATTCTATACGAATAGTAAACAAATAGAAACCCTCGCCTTTGAGTTTAGGCATAGCCACCATAATTGTATCTTTTAACTCCAAATTGGCATAGAGCTCAATCATTGCTCTAGTATAACTTGACTTACTCCATGATTGCATACACATTTCAGAAGTATAAGATTGAAGAATCAAGAGAGTACCAAGTTTAGTACCAATTCAACTTAAGCCATCCTTGATAAACGCTGTAATGGGGATATCATGCAATTCAACCCAAACTAGAATATTTCCAACTTCCTCTTTTAATACATTCATATCTGAATCCTAATTTTCAAGTTATATGGGTTACTTCGGATGAACCAAGGACCATTTTCAAGCATAACATTGATACCATCCATACTGTTAAAATGGAAGAAATTAAAATGACCTAGTAGACAATTTATACATTGATTTAACCAATCCAATTTTACTCCAAGTGTTCCTAACATATTTAGTAACAACAGGATATGCCATCCACTTACCCAAAAAGAATCCATATGCCGGAATAACATACCTCCGTTGCTTAGATGGATTCCAACGAGACAGTCACCTAAGCCTCGTTTCTGTCGGTGTTACAAAGGTACAAAAGTTAAGACATTTCCTACTTGGTTCACCGGTAACTAATTTAGCATATGAAGTAGAGCCCAAAGGAAACTAACCCTTATTATTAAGATCAGCAACCGAAGTCAATGCTGCGGGTATCAACTCAAATTATTCAACTTATCAAAAGACATATCGGTATTATCATCAATAGTAGGAAATGCATTCAGATCATCCCTTTGCATACTAGTTATACCTTCAACGAGGATGTGACAATATTAACAACGATATTATCCTCCTTACGATTGACAATCATTGCATGAGCAATAACTTCGTTCACATCAGCTTTCCTTAATTGAGATTCCATGGTCGGATCAGCCAAGCCTTTATTTTATATTATTTTTCTTTTTTTATCCACCTCCCTCCGAATCCAAGAAACCAGATTTCATTCTCAAACCATACACAAACATTTACAAGTACAAATCATGCCTTACTTCATCAACGTAATACAAGATAAACCCTAACTGAGGTTAAGGTTTAGAGTATCGATCAACCAGTTTCAAGAAAATCCTATGTAGCGATTAAAAAAATTCCAAAAGACAACATACATAATCCAGACGTGAAAAAACTTGACCAACCACTGATTAGTAATAAGTAACAATAACAAAAGATTTTAATCCTAATCACTAACATAATCAGAGGTAGGAAAGAGTTTGAAATTTAGATAAGAAAATCTATTTAAGGTTTTAGGTTGACACCACAATCGCCAAATGGGATGCGTAGGGGGTACGTTTAAATACTTACATAAATTTATCAACGTTTATGATATATTTAAATATGTAGAAAATCAAACCGAATTCGTTCGACTAATGATGTTCCCTTTATCCTTAAGGAGAGAAGTGGAACCATGGTTAATGAGCTCAACGAATGCACCATCCAAACATGGGAAGAACTTTGTACCACTTTTATTAGCTGATTCTTTTTTCTTGGTCTATATGAAAAACTCCTAGGAGACATTCATAGCTTTTCTCAACTTCAACATGAAACTCTCACCGATGCATGAATATGAATGAAATATCTACCCAGAAACTGCCACGGACATAATCTGACCAATGGAAACATCATCAAAATCTTCTATCATGGCTTAGATGAATCCCCACAAGAAGCTCTAAAGTCTACATATGGTGGAATATTCTAATACAAAACCCCACACCAAGCTTACCAACTTTTGGAAGATAACGTCCTACTCAAATTGGACTGGATAAAGAACCAAAAAAACCAAAACGCTTGTTCGAAAGACTATAACTTTATCCGCTAAGGCAAAGGCAATTCTGATTCTGACAAAATTATGGCCCGAATGGATTGCCATGTCTATAAAATTGGATACCTAATATAAATAAATGAAAAACAAATCTCGCGAAACATGCAATCACTATGGATGTAATCACTCTTCAACACATTGTAATGGTGATGATACTCTTGTGTACCATGAGGAAGAAGCGATATTCATGCAAACATTTTGATGTACGCATTTTTACAATGATTATTGTGATCGCGATCGTGATAGTGATAATTGGAGATTAAATGATAAATCTATTTATAACCGTGATAAGTACAAAATCAGTCGATTAGATGAAAAACCAGACCTTGAGAAACAACTTTGCGAATTCATTGATTCTTAAAGAAAAATAAACATTTTTTTTAAGTACACCTTTGGTGCACGAAAACCAAATTCGAAACTACAAACAACAACCATCAAACATCAATAAGAAACTAGAAGCTAAGTTTGACCGTTTTGCTGATAAGCAATCGGCCCGCACTTTTGGATTCCTTCCTAACAATACTTCTCCAAACCCAATAAACAAACCCTATCAACCTCAACAACCTCAAAATAAGCATGTGAATGTTGTATTCACACAGAGTGGTTAATCCTATGAATCACCCTGATGAGATGGCATTTATACATGATCTCATCGTTCTTTTTGGGCTTTAAATGCTAAAAAAGTCATAAAAATACCATATTATATGCTTGTGTTTGTTACTTGTGTATTTTAGGTATGGATATCGTGAAAAAAAAAAGATCACAAGAAACAAGGAAAAACGAACACGAGAAACGAAGCCGCACAATGAACCGGGCCTTAGTTGTGATTTTCCAAGGAAAAGACCTTGAAGATTTGAAGATGTTCAAGAAAGTTCCCTCATCAATGAAGAAATGACACTTTATATCCTTGTATATTCATAATTACAACTTTGGTCCCTAAAGTTTGTCAAAATTACAAGTTTGGTCCCTAAAGTTTATCAAAATTACAAAAAGGTCCCTCAACTTTGAAGAATTGACAAGATTAGTCCCTAAAAAAAGAAGACTTGTCAATATTGGTCCTCCTCAAAGTCAAACATACAAAAATATACCTTCAAGATATAAGAAAGTACAAATTTGGTCCTTCAAATATCAAGAAATGACAAAACAAGCCCTTGATAATACTTTGGAAAAGTTTATGTGGCAAAAGTGTGAAAAACCAAAGTTTCATAACAAAGGAAATGGGTTTATATGCTGAAAAGACTTGATATACTACTTTTCCCAAAAGACAAGGACCTATTTTGCCATTTCCAAAGTTCAAATACCACAAACACGCGCCAAACACTCCATCCCACTAATTTCGGATCAAAAGTTACTACTGTTCACCATCATGAACCCAGTTACCACCCCACTTAAAACAAGGGGTAAATCCCAATTACCTTAACCCACGTGTGATTCCCCATCACATGAATCCATCCCACACTTAACCTCAACCATCCCATCACCCTATGGACCCCACCATCAACCTTGTCCACCAATGAAAACACAACTCCCTCTCCAAGGAATGCCATGTGTAAAGATCAACGGTTTATGCTTCATACTTGGTCCCAAAGGAAAAAACAAACGATCAAGATCATTTTGGACAACTCATCAACTCAAAATGCATCAAGGGCAATTTTGGGATTTCTAGACTAGGGTTTATGTATTTTCTTCATTCTAGAATAGTCCATTAGCACTATAAAAGGAGACCTCAGCATGTGAGAGTCCCTTTGTTCCATTTTCTACGCATTCTAGTGTAATACCTTTCATATCAATATAAAGTTTGTGTATTTTGTGTTTTGCAACTGTAATTCCTTTTATATTGAATAAAGTTTGTGTTAGATGCTTGAATCTAAGTTCCATAATCATATTACAAGTGTTTTGGTGGTTTGTGTTGGCCACGTTTAAGTTTTGTTTAGTTTTCAAAATTTTCAAGTTTTTAAAAAAGTGTTTTATCAGCAACTTTGATCTAGTGATTCAAGGCTTTACCAGTTGAAGCCCTTGGATTCTAGGTGTTTAGATCTGCTATTTGGCCTCTAAAATCCTTAGTGTTTGAGTGGTTAAGCTAGATCTTCATTAAAAGTTTTTATAAGCTTTTGAAAAGTGGTTTTGGGTCACAAGTTTTTGATATACCAACTGTTATTATCATATCTTATACTAACCCCTAATGAAAAGCCATATGCTCTTGCAAGCTTGTTGACACCAAGCTTGTGAAGGGTTTAAGCCTTTGGTGAGGCTGTTTGCTGCCTTGTGTTCAAAATCTCATAACAAAGGCCTTGGTTCAGCTGTTGAACCATCAACAAGGTCTTTTTTTGATTCAAGGACCTTGGCTACTCTCTAATTGTTAAGAATAGTCCAAGGAGCATTGCTGAATCCTCCTAGGAAGTTGTGGAGGATAGGTTCAATCCCTACTCTCTTTTACACTTTTGAAATTTTGCTAAAAATCTGATAAGTTATGATGCTATGTGATTTTAAGTGTTAGTGTTTGTGGTTGTTAGTTTTTGGTTTACATTTGCTTAGTGTCATCTAGTAGACCTCTAGGATAAAAAAATTCAATAGGTTGTGTGGAAAATTAAAAAATTTCTTTGAAAAAGTACTTAAACAAGTCTGTTTAGGATTTTGGGATCAAAAGGCCTTGTGGCCTTTTGCCCCTGGTTCTTAGGGGTGGTTTTCACTCAACAAGTGTTTTTAAGTAAGTTTTCATAGCTGGTTAAGTTTCATAAGGTTTGGAATTGGTTTTGCAAAGTTTTCATAAATCTGCAAAAGTGGTTTGGTTTTGGTCAAACACGTCAGAAGGCATAACTTCTTCATAAGTTGGAATTAAGGGCTGTAATTTGGTTTGAGAATAGTTCTAGTTGTTGTGCATCTCTGCAATATTTGGTTGTGTGATTTGGTAGCTTATTCAGGGACTTATAGCTTATCAAAAGTCCATGCGAGTGTCAACTGCATCAGCAAAAGTGACACTTGCATTTTGACCATCACTTGCATGAACCTTGTATGCCTGTGATATTTGCTTATTAACATCTCATATTTTGCTGCTTGTAAGTATATCTTTCTATTTGGATTGCTTATTTGAAGGCTGATAAGCTAACTAGCTTATAAGCTTAAACTTGCCAAAATCCAAGTCAAGTTAGCCAACTGACTAGCTTGATTCAAGGGATTCATCCTTGAATCCTTCACAAAAAGGCTTAAAATAAGCTCATAATCAAGTTCTGAAAGTTTGTGTAAAATTTGGTACACTTTGAATTTTGGTCAAATAAGCTCAAATTGGCTTATTGTTCATTCTAGCTTATTGGTACATGCAACAAATTGGATTTTGTAATAGGTTTCACTTTTCTCAGCTTAATATCATTTCTGGAAGGTTTCAGCTCTTTTGATTTAGGTTTTGCTAGAAAAACAACTTATTTGGCTTTTTCGGTGTGCTTATTGGCTTCTACAACTTATTTCACTTGGCTTTTTGGGATTTTTCTTGTTGATTATTCTTAGTTAAGCTATTTGTGAGCTTTTGCAAAAAGAATCAGCTTTTGAAACCCCCTAAAACTAAAACCCGACTATTTTGTCTTTTAGTGAAAAAGTTCTTTTCAAGTTTCTGGCTTATTACTTAGTCTTTTTCAGAATTTCTTTTTGCAAAAAGGTTTAGAATCTCATAAGAAGGTTGTGTGTTCAAGCAGAGCTTATGGCATCAGCTTATTGGCCCAACAAGGATAAGCTTATTGACTGTTAGGCTGTGATAAGCACATTTTCAGCTTTTGGGCCTTTAAAATTTTGTGTTTAAAGTCAAATTTTGAGTTAGAATGGGCTTTTTCAGAGCTTTTTGGACACTTTTTGGTTTTGGGCTGAAAAGCCCAATAGTTTTGGACTGTTTTTGGTTTAAGCCAATTTAGGGGCCCAATAGGGGTATTTTGGTAATTTCAAATTCATTTTCTGATTATTTAGGTTAAAATAAACTAGTTTGCAAGTTTTTGGAATTTTTTATAAATATATGATTTTTAATATTATTTTAATATTTAATTTTAGTTTTTAATTATTTTTAATTGATTTAATAGGTTTAAAAATTTGGAAAAATACTTTTTAGTTTAATTAAGTTGTTTTTGAGGTTTACAAGTAGAAAAATCTTTGTTTCGGATTTTTATTAATTTATTTGATTTTTAAGGCTTTAATTAGCATTGTTTTAATTAGCATTTAAAAATTAAATATTAATTAATTAAAAGGTTTGAAAAAGTTTTGATCATTTGTAAACCATAGTTGGATTTTAAGGAATTTTTGGTAACTTTTTGGAAATTTTTAGAGCAAGTTTTAATTTTGTCATTTTTACGGTTTTACGTTTTATACGTCTTAGCTTAATTTTCTCGTATCCGTCATTTTCTTTTCTTCCTTTTTTCTTTCCATCAATATTAATCCAAAATATTACAAGTTTTTCACACACAATCAACCTCCTTGGGAAAAGAACTTACAAAGGGTCATTAGTGTTTGATTTACATTAATCATCACTTAATACTTACCGCTTATAAGTCGTTTTTCCTAAAACGCGTATTTTTAGAACAATCATTTTGGCGCCGCCGCTGGGAAGGTGTGTTGTGATCAATTTGGACATTTTTTTGTTTTTAATATATAACCATAAATAGTATTTGTGTTAGTATAACTCTATTAACACGTATTATCGGGTTTTTCGTTTTCTTTGTGAATATTATTACTATATTGTATACGTATCACAATAAAATCACAATATCTCCAAAAGTGTGAAACACAACCTTAATTGGGATTTCATCACTCAATTATTGTATTCGAATCTCAAACCAAAAGAAAAAGGCAAAAATAGATAAATACTTTCTTTTAGCTCGATTTTGAAAAATACGAACTATAAGGTGAATAGATAGGCAACGTGCTATAAAAGGCCGTTAACGGGAAGTTAGGTACTTAAGTGATTCACGCCATCTCATTCCCCCCGTTCACTTGTGAGTATTTGATTTTGAAAGCTAATCGAGGGTTTTGCAGCCCAAAGTATTATCTACGTACTATATATATTTTCTTGGTTTCGAAAGATTAAAACCTCTTGAAGTTTTGGTGTTCCACCAACGTTCTAAAGTTATCGAAGGCGTTCACTCCACGTGATCGTTTTCATTCTTTGAGGCTCCTTTAATCAAGAGATTGGTTCGAGGAGATATTGGTAGATTTGAGTCTACGTAATACACACAAAATATAAAAAAAATTAAAAACAATCAAAAACACAAAAAATTGAAAATTCACAGAAACCCCAAAAGAATCTTCTATTGCTCGCCTCCATGTTCTACGTTATGTTTATGCAAACCCGCTCCAAAGCAAAACGTGCTCGTAAAAGTCGTCAAAAGGAAGGAAACCAAGATCTTCCAATTGAAGAAGAACCTCCAATTTTCGAACCCGTTGTAGAACCAATAGTCACTATGGCTAATCGTACTATGATGGAGTTGCTTCAAGCACCCACCGAGGGTTTTGGAGAAGCTATTGTGATTCCCGCCATCCTTGCGGAGAATTTTGAGATCAAGACGGGTTTAATGTCGATGCTACAAGCCAACAAGTTTCGAGGACATGAAAAGGATAACCCACATTATCACATACGGAATTTCAATCGTCTCACCGCTACAATCAAGTTTAAGGATGTTCCACACGACGCCATTAAGATGATGTTGTTTCCATACTCTTTAGATGGACCCGCCAAAATTTGGCTCGAGAAAGAACCTCCAAATTTGATTTTGACATGGGTGATCTCGTGTCTAAATTTGTGAACCAATTTTTCCCACCATCTAAGACGACACATTTGAAAAATGAGATTTCAAGGTTTACGCAAAGACCTAGCGAAAATTTTTCTATGGCATGGGAATGATTTAAGGAAATGTTACATGAATGTCCTCACCATGATTTTTCCGAACTGCATCAAATTGATAAGTTTTATAATGGGCTTAATGATCATGAACGAGATTATTTGAATGCCGCCGCGGGTGGTAAGTTTTTGTGAAAAACGACAAATGAAGCGTTAACGATCATCGAGAATAGATCTAAGGTTTAAAACCCTCGTAACACATCGAGTGTTGCCACTATGGGTTCGTCGTCATCGTTTCGTAACATGAAGGCCTTAGATGATGAAGCAAATGAGTAGAATCGGTTTTTCGATAGATTTTCGTCTCTTATGACTCATAGGAAAACACAAGATGCTTTGAGTTCCGCATCGGTTAAAGCGGTTGAAAAGAGTTGTATATCTTGTGGTGGAGCTCATGATTTTTCCGATTGCATTACCGCCGGTGGTAACACTTCGAGTGCTTATGTAGCAACGGGAACTTACAACCAAAATGGCCAAGGTTCCTGCTCAAATCAAGCTCCACAAAATAAAAATGCTAATAACTATCGAAACAACAATCAAGGTGGTGGTTATCAAGGAAATCAACATAACTATAACAAGGGTAATTACCAAAGTGGGAACAATGGGCAAGTGCAAAATCAAAACCAAAACCGTGATTTTCAAAATACTACTCAAGGTTTTCAAAATGCTCACACTAAAAATCTTCAAGGTGAATTTTTGGATTATGCTAAGGCAAATGATACTATGTTTGATAACATGCAACGAGAAATGATTAGCCTAAGATCCGAGTTGAAAAACGAGCTAAAAAATGAACTTGCTAACGAATTGAAAACTCATGCTAATAAAATGGAAGGAAACATTCAACGTCTTCAACAAAATCAACAAAAGATGGAACAAGGACAACATGAGATTAAGAAAGAGTTGTTAAAAGCGGATAAAAGGCAATCAATATTTGAAGATACAATGACGAGTATGTTTGAAGCTATCATGTGTAAACCGTCTTCCTCGGGTAGTCTTCCTAGTGATACCATTGCAAACCCGAAGGGAGAAATGAAGGTTATTACTACACGAAGTGGTAAAACTTTCAAAGAACCAATCTCTTTTCCAAGTACTTCTATGGAGAAGGAAATCGAGAAAGAACCCGAGGTGATGGTCGAAAAGGAGCATATTACAAGCCCACGAAGTACCGCTCAAACCACACCTACGGTTGAACGAATACCATTATGGAACCCGAGATTCCAAGGCCGTTGTCTACGCCTCAACCCACACCACCCTTATCTTACCCATCGAGACGAAACAAGGAGAAATTGAATGAACGTAATAAACAACAAATTGAGCTTTTTATTAAAATGTTTCAACAAGTGCACTTTAATGTGAGTTTAGCCGACGCGTTGTTATACATGCCTCGTTTCACCTCTACTTTCAAAGGTATGATGAACGATAAGGAGAAGCTTTCAAAGCTATCTAATTGTTCTTCGGTTTATCTTAACCGAATATCGGAAAAAGTTGGTGACCCCGGGAAGTTTCTCATCCCATGTGATATCCAAGAAATGGAAGGATGCCTCGCCTTGGCCGATCTTGGCGCAAGCATTAATTTTATGCCTTTTTCCATGTGGAAATCGCTATCACTTCCGGCTCTTACTCCTTCGAAAATGTCTATCGAGATGGCCGATCATTCTATGATTCTGGCATGTGGAGTGACCGAAGATGTTTTTGTGAAAGTGGGGAAGTTCTACTATCCCGTTGATTTCATCGTAGTAGACATTCCCGCGGATCCTCAAGTTCCTCTAATTTTAGGTCGTCTATTTTTAGATACCTCGAAATCGATCATTGATGTGCATGCTAGAAAAATCACTTTGCGATTCAACAAGGAGGAACTTGTTATAAACGCCACTCAAAATTCTACACCTTCTCATGTTTATGCAATCGCTACCATCAACCACATTGACTTAGTCGATGTAGTTTGCGATGAGTTTACACAAGATGTGTTAGGTTTTTCCGATAGTTCGTCAGTGGCAATCCCACTATTATGGATCTGATTCTTGCTAATTCTACACCAAATCTCACTCCATTCCAAGGAGGCGATTTTATTTTAGATGAAATCGACAATGAAGATGAGGTGATTATTGGTAGGGATAATCTCATTCCACCATTTCTTCCGCCGATGGAAGTTATGAGTGTTGAACAAAAATCGTCAATCGAGGATCCACCAATCAGAAACTTTTCGGAGTGATTGTACTATTTGTTAACTGATACCCTACTTTCTTAAAAGTATATTATTGTCAAATTAATCACGATGTGCACACATACGGATCCCTTTATCCTTTCTTTTATTTATTACTTAATTGCCATTCTATTTTCTTTCTTTGCTTCGATCGTACCACTGAATTGGACCGAGAATTGAAGATCTCGCTTTCATAACGTTCATTATCATTTTGGCACGTATCTCTTGACGATTTCGGCTAAACCTTTTGAAACCTTATCACCTTGTAACCATTTCGTTGACTGTCTTGAACTACTCCTTATTTCCCTCTTGTAACCCACTCGCTACTTTATAAACTATTGTCATGTTACCATATAAACTCAAACGGGTCTTGTTTGTGAATTAGTTACAAAAGGTTTCATTTGGGTTTTCTTAAATAATTGAATGTTGTCTTATAAAATTAATTTATATTAATTTTACAATGTATTCTCACAAATTGTTCTACCTTGGGTCTTGTAAAGAATCTGGTAACATTACTGTTGTTGAATTAAATATCTAGCCAGTAACTTATTGGCGAATAGTTTCATAAACTATTTTGATTTCTGTTTTTACAAATGGCATTATATACATATTTCAAATCATATGATATGTAATACTTGTTTGATGAAGATGAGCATCGCATTGCTAGTCCTAAATTATGCATGGCCTGATCACCTATGCTTAATTTAGAAGGAGCCATGCAAGGCCGAATAGTAGTCACCTTAAATACCAACAATCAACTTTTTAATTATGTTCTTTAAAAAGTTTGATAAAATAAAAGTTTTGAAAACTTTTACATCTTATGAGAGTAGCCGAGTTCGCGACATACACATATGAATCCTTATCTTTTCTTGAACAAAGTGCGTGCCTCAAGCACATATTTCCTTACTCAACAACCTTTGTTATACTTGTTACCTCAATTTCCTCATGATACAATTTTCGTTACCATTTGCCTAAATTCTTACCACTGATACCAGACTTGAAAGTTCCAACGTTGTTATGCTTCTATGATCGACCATCTCTATCTATCTTGGTAGAACTACGAAACGTATTTGGACGCGATAAATGATTTATGACTTGACGTGAACGATGATTTCGTGTAACTGTCATGATGTGTGTTAGACTTTTTCGTCTTGAAATTCATTCGTGTGAATCACGTGTTGATTTCGCCTTTCATTGCTAATGTTGTTCGTTTTACTGGAATTCCTCTCAAGTGACTTCTTAATAATTTTCTGTAATTCGAAAAATAAATAAATTTGTGTGGCTTTTCTCTTTCGATTGTGTATCGCCCAACGAGAACTTAATAAGTCGTTATTGGTGACGCCAACCGCACTCGTGAATTAATCTTGCTATAATCCTTGTTTCTTATTGTCCTTATCATTGATGCATCTATTCTGTTATGTTCGTTAGAGTTGATACGACTTCTGTTTTATTCCCTCGTGTTATTGCTTGTATACTAATTGTTGATGGATATTCGTTTTATAATCGTTTGTTATTTTGTCACTTTCTGAAAACCAGAAACTGTTACGTGTTTATCATTTGATACGTTATACACTTTCTTGGATTTCTAAAAATTATTATTAATTTTTTTTGAACGTTTTATACATTTTATCAAATGTTTAAAGTACCAGAATAACTGTTTCAAGTTAAGTACCGGATCTATATATCCTCTTTGGTAAATTTATAACTAGTATATAAAAAGGATATCAAGCTGTATCTTTTAAAATATTTGATTATATCGTACTTTACTGTCAACCTAATGAAATTATTAAATTAATTTATAATTTCTAACAATGATTCTAAATAACCTGGAAAATCTGATTTTCTCTAATGGTAACGATAAACTTGAGTTTCTAACAAAAATTTCATACAGTCATCCAAAAGTTCTTAAGCCGATCAGGATAACTGTTTTGAATTGTTCTACTTCTGCTTTGAAAATCCTGATCAAGAAAAAGATATAGCAACAACATACTCACTAAATACAGATAGTTTGATTTTAAATCACTACACCTTGTAAATTTTCTATTAATTAAGAAAATATTTAAAACTGAGTTTTATAGTAATACCAAAGTCATAGACAACTGATTTTGACATCTTGTATTTTAAATGATCATATGTTATTCATTTTTCCTTCTATTTCACTTGTGACTAGATTCTTACATTTTAAGATTTTCACATTTTATAGTTGCACGATTTGCGACCCTTGTTGATTTACAATCTTGGTTCATTTTATCGCACTTTGCCTGTTTAAGCGATTCTTGTGTTCATTCTTGTTAGTTTATCGTACGTATTTCCAACAACTCTATCTCTTGATGTATCTCCGTATTGAAAGATCGTTATTCTAATCCGAGACTGAAAAGTTATTCGAAAAGGAACTAAGAAAACTGAAGCATAGTGAATTCTAACCGTTAAGATTCGTCGTGGTACGGAAATTTACATGGGAAGCAATGAATTTTGTTCTACACTTTGTACCTCCTCTTGTTTGCATCTTCTACTGTTTTTAGGAGAACTCTGGGGACCAAAGTTCCTTTAGGGGGAAGACTGTGAGAACCCGTACTTTTCCCAACATTATTTTATTCTTTTATTCGTGCTTCTTGAATTTTCCAACGTATTACGTTTTCTTGTATTTTATATGTAAATCCTGAGATTTTATTAATTTTCAATAAATTATACTTTTTAAGTATTTTTCTGATCATCGATAAATACTTTGTATGGAATTATAAAATTTTTATTTTATTTTTCTATATTTAATTTAAATCAAAGTTTTTGATTTAAAATCACCCACGTGCGTTTTACAACGAGTTTATTCAAAATCAATGTACAACGAGAATTCCTAGTGATCGCGATACCGACGGATGCCCAAAATATTACGTTTATTTATCGATTGTTTCGATAATTAATATTTTCGACGATTTCGTTTTAATTACGTATTAAGTCGTGTCGAGAAATCGTATAATCATTTTTATGATGCATTTGTAACTTTTAAAAAGTATTTTTACGAAACCCGAGCCCCGTAAATATTTTCAATATTTATCAATAACCATTTTCTACCCTTTAAAAGTATTAATTGTTTTTAAGTCCACAACTTTCAAACTTGGCAAGATTAGCCCCTCCACTACCAACATATATAAACTTAATCTTATTTCATTTTACACATACAAATCACTTAAACAAAAAAAAACACACCAACTCTCTCCCCACCCCCATTTTTGCCGTGAGCTTCACCACCACAAAACACCCTTGATCATCAACTTTTACAATGATCTAATCAAAACTAATTTAAGACCCATTCTTAGAATCATCTTATGATTCTATTAATACCAAATATGTATACATGCATCAAGTTTTCACAAAGTTATGATTTCATGGTGGATTGATGTTAAAATCATCTTGCATGCATTGTTTTTGGTATGATCATCACATTTTAATCCTTAAAAGTCTTATTTTTAATCTTTGATTTTGTTAGATTTTACATGCAAGTGTTTTCAGGAGTGTTTGTATGATGGGTATGATAGTATGATGATTCTATTGGTATAGGAATGAGTGGTTTTGGTTGAAAAATTGATTTGTCATGTTTTCTAAAAGGCTAATTTGGGACAGCAGCTTTAAACAGAATGTTTCGTAGGTTTAAGGTCTGAGAAAGGCTAAGATTATTTGATGTTGTTGTAGAGTTTTCCGATACGGTCGTTTTGGTATAAGATAGAGCTTATAAGTTATTACGAGTCAAAAGTTATGCCAGTTTTAGTTTTCGTGTACCGGGAGACGCAAGTCGGCAGAATCCGAAATTGTGGCTGATTTTGGGTCGACTCTCGGGGACTTTATGCCTGGTTAGATAAATGTATCTACTGATTTTCAAAGTTTACAAACTGACTTTGATGAGTCTAGTAGTGGTTTCAAATGACGGATTGTCGAGTTTGTACTTTTAAAGTGGTCCAAACGGTTTTACAAAACAAGTGCACAAATCTGTCCTAAATTTGGAGTCGAGTAAAGTGTCGAGCTGATGGATTTTAAAGTGTGAACTTTGGCTCAAATTTTGGTGAGGTCTTATACAGGTTATAAGTGACCTTGACACCAATTTTAACGTAAAACGGACAAGTCTAGATAGGGTAGATCGGTGTGTACATTCAGGGCGTACTTGCTGATTTTTATTTTGGAGACATAGCTCAATTGCTTGTGTTGCGTGAGTTTGAGTATTTACCATCGGACATGGTGACTTACTCAAGTGCTTAGTCATTATATAAATGACTTAGCTACTGGTCCAAGTAAGGGTAAATGATAGTTTGACTTGCGTTGACTTTGCGTCGTATAACGGGTCATTTTCAAGTGTTCAAGTGTTTTAACGTGTAACGTTGGATAAATGTATTCATTTGATTCGTGTCAATGGTTTTGAAACGTGTATAATTTGAAAACAGTTGAGTCATATTATATTTGGTACATAACGATATTCGAGTTCGAGTCTTAATGCGCGCCTTATTTTGATAGGTTGCGGTTTTCGTGTTTCCCCGGGCATCCATATCGTCGGTGATCGTCTACCACTACTGTTTCTACTCAGTTGCTGAGTACCGAGATTGACTTACCTCATGGCTAAGGTGAGTTCATAGCCCCTTTTTTTTACTTGTACATGGTTTCTAAACACGGGGTGAGATTTTACATGGTGGAACACAACTAAATATAAAACTGTATTGCTATCCAGAACTCGTATGTTATTCTGAACGTGTATGCTTTACAGATGATTTCAATGGTATTATTGATTTTAGACGTTAGCCTTGAGTTTCCTCTCCTATCATGAACCGTTAATTGTCCTGTATGCTTTGCGCTAAGCGCGAATGTTGTGGGTGGATCCATCGGGATTGACAATCCCCGTCCCGATTACTTTGACGCACTAATATTCGTTTATACTTGAGTATTTAGGCTGAATACTCCCTAGAGGAACTTACATTTGAGTTAAGCTTCGGTTCATGAGACTAAACAGCAATAATATGCATCGTGACTATGGACGTACATAGTTAACCCCCATTACGTGTTTCACAAATTCTATTGTGTTCCACACGTTTACTGCTAAAACTATGAATATCACTCAACTTTGTGTTGACGATTTTACATGTTTAATCTCAGGTATTATTACTTAGCTTTGCTTGGATGGGAGCCCGCATGATATTATCGCAGCTTGGAGATTTCTGTGATGCATTTTAAAAGACTGTTTTTAGTAAAAAACTGTCAGGAGTTTATTCCATCTTTTGGGCAACTTTATGTTATAAATTGAGACGAAATAATATAAATATCCGCTTCTAAAACTCTGGGACCTATGTTTAAAAACTCTGACCTTTTATGATGTAATGTACATGTTATTATTTCGTCAGCTTTGTATGAACTGTAATTCGTTGTTTCTTGTACTATGACGTGTTACCCCCTCGTTGCCTAGTTGTTCCATGTCAGATTCTGGGGGTCTCACATCTATTGTTGATCTAACATAAGTCATATGTTCTTGGTTAATAATGGAATAGATACATTGTGAACATGAGAGTGATATGGATTCAATCCTTTGTTTGTCAAGAAATTGATATAACACATTCTCATATTTCGATTTTTGATTTTATTTTTCATATGAGTGATTGGAAAACTATTTTCTTGTGTTTATTTAGGTACTAATCATGCCTTCACAATACCAAAAGGATCATCAAATTACTAAACAATACATGCCAAACATTTCCCAAACCTATGCTTCCACTCAACTTCGAAACTCCTTTTCATCCCTTTCAACTCGAAATTTCCATGAGGGTAGAGTTGTTGATGAAGGAATAACGGGTTATGACTATATCAAATCTATGTTTGAGCTTTCGGGGTTTGACTGTTTGCTCAACATAGAAGAAGATATTTACCCCTTGTTTCTTCTAGAATACTTTAGCACTTACTCCATGTTTGAATACAATGGCGAAATCTTCATTCGATTCTTGTTGAATGATCAAATGATTCAATACTCTCTCGAAAATTTTGGTGAAATATCTGGTGTGCCATATGAAGGCAGTTGTCGTTTCACGGATAAATAGATACTTGATGCTCTCTTGGAATCCTACGACAAACCTCCAAATGACCACGCCGAAATTGATCCAGAATTTATCCTTGATATCATTTCGAAAGAGCGTGATGGAAACATTGTGAGAAGCCTTCATTCTAATGTGCGAAATGTGAATCTCTATGAAGTGCTCTCAAGCGACCTTAAGGATTTTATGGTCCAATTGGCAAATATCCTTAGGGAGAATGTATTTTTTCTTGGTGGAAACCGAGATCATATCCCGGCTTGTATGGTGCATATGTTGTGTTGCATCTTTACATCAACCATGTACAATTTGGCATTCTATATCGCTCGACGAATAAATTATGCCCTTTCAAAGCCCAAAACAAACCTTCCCTATGTTATGCTTCTTACTCGCCTTTTCAAAAGGGTTGCTCATGACTTTCCCTACCTCGACCTTTCTCGCTTTCACCCGGTTCATCGGGTTATGTTGCCTATTGAAGAGGTATATGAAATAAAGCCTAGAAGTGATCGAGGTTCGCGAAAATCCGATCATCAAGAGACGGATGATGAGGACACCTATATGCCAACAAGTGATGGTGATGGCACAGCTTCTAGTTCTCATTTTAACTCTTCGAGTAATTCCCACCCATCCTCAAACTCATTCGTGGATGGACTTTAAGACTTAGCTCCTCCACCTCATTATTCCTCTAGTGAAGTACCGGAAGATCTCAACATGGAGCATCTTTACCGTGACAATCTTAGGACTCGAAGTGAGCTACATGAACATCGGGTGGAGTCAAGGAATGGTTTCAAGTATTTGGGTAATATGATCAAGGGATTGGGCAAGAAAGGAAGGTGAAGACTTTGAAGTATTTCAAAGTATGCATGTTGGTAAACATGTATTGTGATGTTGAACAATTTTTTTTATTTTGGTTGTGTACTAACTTTATTCTACTTGTTTGGATTATTTGTTATTTATCCTAAATGATTGTCTATGCCATTGTGATTACGTTTTGCATAGCTTTGTGCATCCTATGTGTTAGTTAGCTTCCTAGATTTTGGTCAGTAGTTAACTTTGGCTTGAAAATCCTTTGGTAAAAATCTGGGCTAACCAAAGTTTGAGGAAGTGTCATTTTTGAACACCTCTGGTCGTGGTTCCATATCGACCCGTGGTACCTTATTGATAAGGAACCGCTGCCCCTAGATAAGGAACCGCCGGCTACTGTGTCCGACAGAATCTTTGCTTTACACTATTTTCCTTAATCTGTGTAAACCTTGCTTGATTCTTTGCAAAAACCTGCACATTTCCAAAACTAGGTTAGCTAAATTCACTGTTCACATAAAATGTTTTTAACCCATTACTAGTTTGGATCATCCCCTCACCCTTTTAAACCCACCTTGTTAGCTATGTTCTTCACACATCAAACCATTCTTCCTTAAACCTTAAACCTCTCATTTCAACCATGGTTTCTACAAGAAGCTAAAGCTCATCCAAAACCTCCACTTCAAGGAAAAATCTTAAGATTAAGATTAAATTGCCTAAACCTAACTCTTCACCCTTTCACACACCCAAGAATGAGATTGTCCCAATTCTCATTTCTTCATCAAGCTCACCACCTCTTGCTCCATGCAAGACTACATTAACCCATGGTACCAACCATTCTCATGGTTCTACCTCCTCTTCATTCCAATCTAGAATGAATGAGCTTTCCTCACCCTTCACTCCAAGTAATCTCTTGGATGTGACTACCCAACCACAACCCATCCAAAGCATTCCTATTGTGAATGACTTTGAAGATACCTTGGTGACTTCACCATTTACCCCTCCAAACTCACCCTTTTCACCCTTGGAGACCATACCTCCACACTCACCCTCATCACCTTTGGAGAACATACCTCCTCCACCTCCACCTCCCTCAAACACTCCAAACTTGGGTGATCCTAGCTTTTATGAGTTTTTCATGCACAATGGCAATAATTGCCCTTGTTGCCTCAACAACTTCTATCTCCTTGATATCCTTAGAATGGAGATGATTGGGGCTCACATAGAGTTGCAAAGCTTTTTGTTGAGTCTCTTTGCCAATCATCCTCCTAGGAGATAAATGATGATTTTCCCTAATAAGTTTTGTTAAGAAAAACCAAGCCAAGGAAGACTCCTAATCAAGACCTAGTTTTAATTTATCTTTAGTTTAGTTAATTGTTTTTTATTTCCTTTATGTATCTCTTTCATGAGTGTTTTATGAGAATGAATTATGGACTTAGCTTTATGTGTTTCTATCTTTATGTGCACATTAACCAACTTTAATTCTAAATTAAAATTGAACCTAAATCTATCACAACCTCTAAAACTTGACTAAAATTGGTTTAAAATGTTATCCAAATATTTTGTCACCCTTTGTCAAGACATTCTTTGTGAATGTGTTGCTTTTATACAACCCTAGCATAATTTAGTGCTAACAGAGGTAAAATTCCAAGATTAGCATTTTTTTTGAAAAAGTCTTACCTTTTCTCAAAACCCTAGAAAATCAAGGTTTCAAGTCCACTGCACGCGGATCACTAAAGTCGCGCGGTTCCTTAAGTGATAAGGAACCGTCGGTCCCTATAAGGTACCGCGGACAGAAAATCCAATTTTTGGCTCATCTTTGGTCTTTCTTCATAAACCTATCCCCTGTCAAGATTCCATGTTTACTCAATTTGACTAAACATTCCTTGACACTTTACATTTGATTTTCAAACCTTTGCCTTGTCTACTTTCTTCTTATACCCCCACCTTGAGATTTCATTCTCACACCTCAACAATGCCTAACTCTTCCGTTCATAACCTTGACATTTCATTATCACAAACCTCCTCACCCAAAGCTTCCTCATCCAAGCTTTCCAAGAAACCGAAGATCTCGGTTAGACCTATTTGGATCAAGAAAATGAACCCTCTTCATCCAAACCACCCAAGAACCCCACCTTCTCTCCAATCAAGTATTGGAATGAGACCTACTCCATTAACCCCATCACCGGAGAAAAGGAAAATCTCCCATCACCACCAAAACCTTTTGATACCCCCCAACTCAATGACCTTACAACCTTCCCAAACCTCACAAGGCATTGTGAAAACATTTCCTACCCACTTTCCTCACCACCACCAAACCCTAGGTGTGATGGCCTTCCCCCATCAACCTAATTTGTGTTGCATCATGGATCCTCGTGTGCTTGTTGTCGATTTCAACAAATTGAACTTGCTCATGTGTATGAGAAGTTAAATTTTCTTGAATTCCTCCTCACTCGGCCTCCTCTCAAAGTTTTCGTTCCCATGGACAAAACTTCGAATGATGATTCGTCGTCTTATTTTCCCAACTAAAGGGTCAAGGACTCTTGGAGTCAATAAAACTTTAGTTGTTTTAGAGTCATTAATGTTTTAAGCAATCTTGGAAAATTATCACTATTAGAATAGCTTATCTTTGTGGTTTATTTTCCATTTCTTTTGCTTTAGATACTCATATTATGTGTATGACTATCTACCTTGTTTGTCTCTTTCATATTTATGTAATATGAAACCTTTGTGTTATGTTTGTTTTCTTTATTTGATCATTCTCTCTTCCTTTTGAGTTGATCGTGGTTAATCTTTACTATTGATTATGGGTGATTCCATCAATTCTAAATTTTAGCCCCTTGACAAATTTATCATCTTCATTGGTTGGATGTTTCTTTTCTACCTTCATTCCACCAATTGAACTTTGATTTTGTCATTTACCTCTTTGGACATACTTAGCAAATGCTTGCTTCTAATTTGAGATTTATTCTCCTTCTCCCTCTAAAGTTACTTAGTAGGTAGTGATCATATATACATTGGTGTTTCTTTATTTTCTACTAACCTTTGTGTAGCATGTTACCTTAGCTCATACACTTGGTGCCCCAAGCAAGGGGGAGCAACCACCAAGGGGGAGATACTAGCAAAGTCCGGTTCTCTTCAAAGACTTGTGCTTAACTTTTTGCTACGACAAAGGGGGAGAAATGATAGTGATAAACTCGTTAATAATTAGATATTTTGTGTTTCTACGTAAATGAGTTTATAGTTTGTCGTAATAAAAAAGGTTGAGATTTTTAATGCAAGTGATGCCTAAAAACATTATTAGTGTTAACTAATCTTTCTTAGTTTTGATCACAACAAACTATACAACACATTTAGTGTAAAACACAAAACGAATTATTTAACTAACACTATCATCAAGGTAATAATCATATCACTAACTTTTCTTAATCATACTTAGTGATCATCAAAGTGATTATCCTTAAAACTCACTTTTGTTAATATGACAAAAGATTTTTAATTAACTTTCTTTTTAAGAAAATGTTTTATTAAAATGGAAAATGTAAATTTGAAAATGGCATATTCCATATGCCATAAGAATATCCTTTGAAGGTTTAAAAAAACCTCAGATATTCCTACCCCACTAAAAGATAAAAAAAGGGAGCGGACTCTACTGGGCGGTACCTTAAGTAGCTAGGCGGTTCCTTAGCGATATGGAACCGCCGGGTTAGATAAGGATCCGCGCCCAGCTAGCCGTTACACTTTGTCTTCTATAAATAGTGGATAAAATCTCATTTTCCAATAACCCTCTTGGACGTTTTTCTCAGCCCATTTTCTCTTTTCTATAGCATAATCATTAGTAAATGATCACTTAATGTGTTAAGTATGTTTACATATGATTATCCTCTTGATCCCCTCCTTTACCTTGTCCAATGAGAAGATCACTTACTCACTAGTGTTGTGATAAAGATGAATTCATGAATTAGTCATGTTCATCATGTTAGCCTTTTTGTTTTTGTTGATCCATTTGTATTTATGAATACTTGGACTAGTTGTGTTCATCCAAGCTATTTGTGAATACTTGGATTTGTTGTGTACATCCATTGCATATGTGTTTGCTTGGATTTGTGTTGTGTAGATCCAAGATACATGTGTGTACTTGGATAAGTCTAGTTGAGTTGTAATAGATTGTGTAGTAGTTCTCACTAAACTATAAAGTGATGTGGTTGTGTCTTGTGAGTTCTCACTAAACTTGAAAGTGATTAGTAGTTGTGTTGTGTGAAGTTCTCACTTAGCTTCAAAGTGAAGAGTCGTGAAGATTGGTTCTAGCTTTGGATAAGAACTCGACATCTAGCCTTGTGTCGTAGAATGGTGAAGTAGGCAACGTCGTGAAGATTGGTTCTACCTTGAGATTAGAACTCGACATCTAGCCTTGTGTCGTTAAATTGTGAAGTAGGCAACGTTGTGTAGATTGGTCCTAGCTAAAGATTAGGTCTCGACATTTAGCTTAGTGTCGTAAAATAATGTAAGCGATGATGTAAGGCTTTCTCCGCCAAGAAGGGAGCTTGTGGATATAGTGGAAATCTCGAGTAGGTGTACTCGAGGAGTGGAGTAGAAACGAGGATAGAGCCTCGTTGTCGAACCACTATAAATCTTGGTGTCTTGTCATTAGGTTGTCTCTTTCCTTACTCTTTACTTATTTCATTATCATTACACTTACCTATTACCATTGCTAATGCATTTGAATTGAATCTAATCATTATGCAACTTAGCTTCAAGTAAAAGATAGTTTTGATACAAACCTAATTGAAAGTAATTTTAATTAGGTGATTAATCGAAGAGAAACTATTCAACCCCCCTTCTAGTTTCTACAAACTTTCTGAACTTCCTGAGAAAAAAGAAGAAGTGTCATTCATCACATTTGAAAATTTTTAAATCAAGAAATCTATCGAAGAACCCCCTACGGATTTTGTTCTAAGATCCTTTCCCGACCATCTAGAATACGCATTTCTAGAAGGAAGATCCTTTCTTCCAATTATTTCATCTAAGCTCTTTGACAAAAAAGATCTAAACTTATTGTCATTCTAAAAAAACACAAACAAGCAAATGCTTAGAAAACTCTAGTCATTCCTAGTATTTGTCCATCACTTTAAAAACACAAAATTCAATTACTAGAAGGAAAGAAACCAGTAGTCCAAAAGCATATAAGACTTAATCGTAACATGAAAGATGTTGTCAAAAAGAAGGCGGTCAAACTTCTCAATTATAGAGTTATTTATCCAATTGCAGATAGCCCTTGGGTTAGTCCAATTCATTGTGTAACCAAGAAGGGTGGTATAACGATAGTCACCAACGAAAACAATGAACTTTTCCCAACTAGAACCATCTCTGACTGGAGAGTTTGTATTGACTATAGTAAACTTAATGATGTAACAGTTAAGGCCACTTCCCTTTGTCGTTTATGGATCATATACTAGAAAGACTCTTAGGTAACGAATACTTTCGTTTCCTCGATGGTTTTTCTAGATATTTTCAAATTCCAATCGAACATATGGATAAAGAAAAAACAACTTACACTTGTCCACTCGGAACTTACGCCTAGAGACGCATGCATTTCGGTCTTTTTAACGCACCTGCTACTTTTTAGAGGTGTATGATCACAATTTTCAATGACATTATCGAAGAATCAGTCGAAGTCTTTATGGAAAAAAATTTATTCTTTGGAAATTCATTCGGAAAATGTCCTTAACAACCAATAAAAAAAATGCTTAAACGTTGTAAAAAGGCCAATCTTGTCCTTAACTGGAAAAAATGACACTTCATGCTGAAAGAATGAATTGTGCTTGGACACAAAGTGTATGGAGCAAGACTTAAGTCGACAAAGCCAACATAGACGTAATCTTGAAACTTCCACCACCCACTAATGTTAAAGGCATTACAAGTTTTCTCAGACATCTTGGTTTTTACCGACATTTTATTAACGATTACTCAAAAATCGATCAATTACTCACAAGCCTTCTTGAAAAAGAAAGCAAATTTGAATTCAATGATGAATGCAAACTAACATTTAAAAATATCAAAAAGAAAAATTCACATGCACACCAATAATTATAATCCCTAATCAAAATCATCCATGTGAGCTAGTGCGTGATGCAAGAGATTTTTCTATCGGAGCAGTCTTAGGAGAAAAAGATAAAAAAAACTTTCAACCCATCTACTTTGCAAGCAAAACTCTTAGCGCAACTCAAAAAAACTATATAGTATCTGAGAAAGAACTAAAGGATGTTGTTTATGCGTTTGATAAATTCCGGTCTTATCTCGTGCTATCAAAAATAATGTTATAGACATATCATTTAGCTTTAAAATACCAATAAAAAAGCAAGATGGTAAACCACGTCCCATGCGTTGGATATTGCTATTATAAGAGTTTGACATCGAAATTAAAGATAAGAAAGGCGCAAAAAATGTTGCCGCCCGATCACTTATCTCAAATCGAAAATAGAGAAACAAGCGATGATGAAATCGATGGCAATTTTCCTGATGAAAACATAATGAAAATAAGTAACGACTGAAGTACCATGGTTCGCAAACATTGAAAACTATTTGGTTTCATATATACTACCTATAGGAATGACTTATCAAGAGAAAAACAAATTCTATTATAACTTGAAGAAATATTTTTGGGAGAACCCGTATCTCATTAAAATATGTCTTGATGGAATAATTCGATGTTGAATCTCCGGATCCGAAACTCGAACCATCCTCGATGAATGTCACCACAAACCTACCAGTGGACATTATGTTGTAAACACGACTACAAAGAAAGTATTTGGCGCATTTTTTATTTGCCAACAATAATAAAAAAAGCTCATACTTTCGATGAGAAATATTATTAATAATTATAATTTACATATTAGGAGAAGGCAAACGGGCAACAAGCTGCGCCGCTCATACCTTAGTTCATCTTTTTCAAAGCATGTAAAAATTTGGAAATATCTACAAAAGATATGAAATACCACTCAATTGCAGTCAAGTATGCAAAGTTTTTAACATATGAGGTACTAATTTCATGGGACCACCCAAAATCCAATAAATTCGAATACATTATAGTCGTTGTGGATCATGTATCCAAATTGTCTGAAGATGAAGTTCTATCGACAAATGATGTAAGAGTCGTTATCACATTCTTAAAAAGATAATTTTGTCGCTTTGGAATCCCAAAAGATCTTATAAGCGACAGAGTAACTCATATATGTAACAAGCTTATGAAAAAAGAGATGAAATGATACGGAGTGAATCATCGTTTCTCGACATCATACCACCCTCAAACAAGTGGTCAAATTGAAAACACAAACAAATCCATAAAAAAGAATCCTTGAAAAAATAGTTAAAGACAATCCTGCGATCTGGTCTAGGAAACTAGAAGACGCTCTATGGGATTTTCGTATCGCTTATAAAACACCAACTGAAACCACACCATATAAACTTCTTTATGGAAAAACATGCTACTTGCTAATTGAAATCGAACACTGTTCTTATTGGGCACTTAAAATTACAACCCAGGTCTCATTGCTGTTGGTGAGAAAAGAATGTTTCAACTCCACGAGTTAGACAAAATCTGAATCAAGCCTATGAAAAGTCTCATCTATATAGAGCAAGAAGTAAACTCAGGCAAGATCGAAAACTCAAAACGAGAAAAAAAAATCAAAAATGAAAATAAAGTACTACTATTTCACTACCCAAGTAAAAATTCAAACACCAAACTCAAATCGAGATGGCTTGGATGTTACATAGTAAAACATCAATATTCATTCAGATATGTTGAAATATATGGTAAGGACGACAACACATTTATTGTCAATGACCATAGACTCAATTTCTTTCATGAAGAAGAAATTTATAATGAACTTGAAAACGAAATCACCCCTTTCACTAAAAATAATCATCCCGATAATAGAGTTTGGTCAGAGACTCTAAACTTAGCGCTTCTTGGAAAATAATTCGTGCTCCATCAATTTCCAACATAAGCGTGGAGGAGAAAATGTGAATAATTAAAAATACCAAAATATGTTTCTTTCTTTGTTTATTTGTTATATTTTGTAGGTGCAACAAATTGACGCTCTTAGTTGGATATCTCTTTAGATCTCCATAATTTTACTTCGAGCCCAGAGAAGTAATCGGTTCCTTTTTAAAACTTAATTTTCTCTATTTTATTATATTATTAGTTCTCACATTAAGGATAATATTTAACTTAAGTATGGAGGAGAAGTCGATCAGGAAAAATTAATAAATATTTCTCTCTACATATGGTGTGTAATCGAGCAAAATTTTAAAATTTTCACACCTAAAAATTTATGTTTACAATAATATAAAATGCGTTTTTAAGTAAGACAAAATCTTATTAATTGACAATATAACGAAGCACAAAAGTAATCCACTAAATATTTGAGAAATTTAAGCCTATATAACAACATGATTATGTGAGAATGCCGATAATTTATTGTGCTTCAAAACTTGTGCTTGATCATCATTTATTAAACCACAGTGATGTTAATTAATAGAAAATTTTGATAAGAGGCAAAATAATCCCATTATGTGTTATGTTAGTCAACTATACTGGCTCGCTAAAATACCTTTGCAGGACTCACTCTTATAAGTGTTATATTATCTTATGCGCTATGTGTCTAGTCTTTATGTCTCTCGTTGGTCAGGTCATATGTCGAAGTATGTGTATATAACTTGTCTTTGGCTTTTAAATCTTTGGTTGGAGAAATCTATTTTGTTAACTTGATAAACTTTGAACTTGAAGTAGCTTGCTTAGGCGAGGAGAATCATTCATTTAAGAAAATATAAATCTTAAATCGAATAAGAATATGTGAAACACTATTTTGACTAAAATGGTTAATCATGAATTATAAACTTAAAACTTAAGATCCTTATCATTACCAACATCATAGACTTCTATGTACTATCCAAAGTAGTCATACTTCCTATTGTTGGGAATAAATTAAGGCCAGATCACTTGAGCGCTGACAAGAGTAAAACAAGCGTTGAGAGGAGCAAAACAAGCGCTAACAGCTCAAGCGTTGAAAAGACAAAGTCAAGCGTTGATACATTGAAGACAAGCACTGATGGAAAGATATACTCTACGCGTTTATTGTATTCTAGATTACTTCTAGTAAAGATAGGAACAACAATGTATTTTCTATATTTATCTTTACCTAGAATAGCTGATACGTAGATTATTGTACAAGGCTTCTTATTTCTATAAAAGAAGACCTTTAGGTTAATGTTTCATATAAGTTTTCATTCGTAAACTACTTTCATTGTAAGAAAGTTTAATATCATTAATAAAAGTGAAAGTTTGTTTATATCATTGTGTGTTCTTGTTTAAGTGTTAATTCCGCATAACACTTAGATTATCATAAGCATATACAAAGGTTTCTCTAAGTGTATTACTTAATCTAATCTCGTATACACAAAGCTGAATCGATCTAAATTTTGGGATCAACAAGTGGTATCAGAGCTTGTTGAGGAACTTTTGATCTTAAAGAACACAAGAACCCTAAAAAATCACCAAAACCCTAATTTTCTCAAAAACCCTAACAACATCATGTCAGAAACAATAACCTCCTCCTCATCACCTTTACCAAACATCAAGATTCCCATGCTTGATGCAACCAACTTTGAATTGTGGAAATTCAACTTTGAACAATATCTAGGAATCTATGACTACACACTCTGGGAGATCATTGAATATGGAAACACATTCGATAAAGCCCAAAATATTGCTGATGTTATTACTCAAAGATCAGCTGTTGCTGGATGTTCTGAAGAAGATAAGAAAGAAAAACCTGAAGATGGTAGAGCTGTGTCTGCTGATGACATAGCAAAGAAAAGGGTTGACATGAAAACCCTAAATATTCTGAAAGTCTCTTTAGGACAAGAGAACCAGCATAAATACAGAGGTTATGATTCTGCTAAATACCTTTGGGCAGCTCTTGAAGTTGCATATGGTGGCAATGCAAATACCAGGGAAGAAAAGAAGAAACAGCTCATGCATGATTATGCTGTTTTCAAAGCACAACCCAATGAGAAGCTGAGTAGTGTGAGAAGCAGATTGCTTGACATCACAAGCAAATTGTCCTTCATGGGGACACAACTTGGTGATGTTGACATTAATGCTACCTTTCTTAAAAGTCTTGGTGAGGCGTGGAAGATTGAGGCAAGATCCATTCTTGCCAATAATACCTACAAAAGTTCCACGTTTGATGACATCTACAACAAACTAAGGTTGTTGGAAGATGAAACTCTTTTAGAACATGGAAGCAAGTCTACCAACAGTAACATGGCCTTCTTCTCTCATAGTGAAAGTCAATTCAATCAAAAGGACTCTTACATGCATCCAATTACTGGATCATCATGTGTCAGCGCTGGAACAAGTCCTGTCAACGTCTCCTTTTCAGACGCTGACACATTCAAATGTGACTCCCCAAGAGTTAAACCTGCTGGTTTGGATTTGGATACTGTATGTGCTTATATTTCTTCTTTGCCCAATGGTTCAGTGATTACATATGATGACCTTGAGTAGATAAGTGATGAGCACTTGGAAGAGATGGACATTAAGTGGAATATGGATCTTGCTAGTATAAGAGCAAACAGGTGGAACAGAAGGTTTAAGAAGAAGATGACCTTCAATGCAAAAGACACAGTTGGATTTGATAAATCCAAAGTTGAATGCTACAACTGTCATCGTATGGGACACTTCATGAGGGAATGCAGATCTCCTAGAGGATCTGATGCTGGTAAACCCTCAAGTCAAGTTGTTAAAGCTCAAGATCCTAAAGCCATGGTTGCAGTTCAAGGAATTGATGGTATGGGATGGGATTGGAGCTATCTGGCTAAGAATGTTGAAGAGGATAAAGCTTTGGTTGCTGAGGTTGAAGAAGAAGAGCATGTTGAATATGCTCTCATGGCACACTCCTCCTCTTCATCTGATAATGAGGTATACAATGATGCTTTTTGTAGTAAAGGTTGTAGGTTAAACAATGAGAAGCTTAACAAAGACGTGTTAAGATTATTAAGTGATGTGAGTACTGAAAAGTGCAAACTGTCTAATTACCAACTAGCTCTCACTCAAACTGAGAAGACAGTTTCTGAATACAAGAAAATGGAATTTGACTTAAAAGATAAAATAAATATCTTAAAACATGAGTTAAATGCTAGTATGGATATTAGAAACATCATGGAAAGGGTTAATGGTGAGTTACAGGCTAAATTAGATGAGGCCATTAAGAATAAAGACAGTGTTGGCCTTAAAATTCAAAGATTTGATAGAGCCACTCAAACCCTAGGAGACTGTGTGAGTAAACAAAGAGATCCTACGGACATGACTGGGATTGGGATGAATGATTACTCTGTGGTTCCACCACCAGCTGGTGACTTCTATGGTGTCCAACAAAAGGACCTATCTTGGACTGGTTTGCCAGAATTCCAAGAGGAGGAATTCATTCCTCCACCAAGAGTTGTCACTCCAGTTGAAGAGTACCAACAAAAGTTGACTGACCTGAATGAATGGAAGAAAGCTAACCCTACTTTGTTTGTTAAGGGTGGCTTGCTATGTGAAAGTCCCAATTAGTCAACACCCATTAAGGTTACTAACCCAATCACTGGTAAAGCTGTTGATCTTGGCTCAAACACTGATAGAAAACCTAGCATTAAGTATGCAGAGATGTATAGGAATACTAGGTCACCCAAGAGCCAAATTAGCAATAATGGAACAGGCTTCTTCTCTTCTAGACCTAAGGTTGTGTCTAGAAAAGCTTGTTACACTTGTGGTAGCTTTTCACACTTGGCATACAAGTGTGTCAACGCTCCCAAAACCAGCGCTGACAGGAACAAATTTAGCGCTGACAGGAACAAAGTCAACGTTGTTAGGAAGTCAAACGTTGTCAGACCCAAACCTTGTGTGCAGCAAAGTCCACAAGTGATTAGACCTGCCCCATTCTTTACTAGAGGGTCTAACACTCATGGACAAAGACCATTTCAAAAGACAAACACCTGGTCTAATAGGCAATGGGTTTTTGTAGCAAACCCTAGATTCAACGCTGACAAGGGTAATCTCAGCGTTGACAAGACCAATTCCAACGCTGACAGAAACGTGACCAGACCTAAATATTTGCAACCACAGGGTAAGGGGTCTAAAGCTTCTTCAAGCTTAACATGGAGACCCAAGAAAGATCAAAACCCTAATGATAATAGGATTTCAATGACCTACAACAGATTTAATTACATTTCAAAGGTCATTACAAAACCTATTGGGGTTAACTGTGTATTTCATCCTAAGAAGGATGAAAATGGGTTTGTTATGAGAACTAAGTCTGTTCTTATTGAACAACCAGATGAATCCAAGTCTTCTAAGGCTTGGGTTCCCAAAGAGAACTAATTTGTTTTCTCTATGTGCAGGGCATTCAAAAACAAGTCAATGATTATGGATATTGGGATAGTGGATGCTCAAGGCACATGACTGGGAAGGAAGACTATCTGACAAACTTCACTCCCATTAAAGATGGTGATAAGGTCTACTTTGGAGGCGGATATGGTACTATCACAGGCAAAGGAACCCTTCTCACCAAGAACTTGCGTTTTGAAAACGTATTTTTGGTAAAAGAACTTGATTACAATCATTTTAGTGTATCACAAGTTTGTGATAACAAAAATAAAGTTCTGTTTACTGACACTGAATGTTTGGTGTTAAGCAAGGATTATAAAATCCCTGATGAGAAATATATTGAGTATAGAACACCTAGGCATAAAGACATATACAATGTGAATCTGAATGGGATTAGAATGAATAATAATATGTCTTGTTTTTATGCTAAAGCTTCAGTAGATGAGAGTAATTTGTGGCACAGGAGACTAGGGCACATAAATTTTAAAAATATAAATAGGCTTGTGAGACTTGGCTTGGTTGATGGTTTGCCTGAGAAGGCCTTCCACAATGACCACTCTTGTGTTGCATGTCTTAAAGGCAAGCAGCACAAGGTCTCATTCAAGTCCAAACAGGTGCATACTAGTTCTAGACCTCTTCATTTGCTTCACATGGACCTCTTTGGTCCAACCAATATAGAAAGTTTGAATGGTAAGTCATATTGCTTTGTTATCATAGATGATTTTTCTAGGTTTATGTTAGTGCAAACATTACGATGTTTAATCAAGATGATCCCTTCATGTTTTGGTGATGACAAACGTATAACTCGCAATACATAATGTAAAATGTGTAAGGTACTCGTAATCAGTCAAGCATACTTATGTATACTTCTCTCGACACCTTGAAGATTACATTCGTCATGAAAGACAAGAAGGACGCGCGGTTCTCTTATAGAACACGCGGTTCCTTAGTGATATCGAACCGCGGGAAGATATGGAACCGCGGGCAGTCAAGCCGGTTTAGGCTAACTCAAGATTTCTGGAAGCTTCTAGAAGATGGAGGGAAACTAATAAATTCAAAATTCAAATTTTGAATTTGGGCTCCAAGAATAAAAGGTGCATCCTTTTATCCAATGGGTAGTCCACTCTTTTATCCAATGGGTAGTCCACTCTTTTATCCATTGGGTAAAAAGAAGCTCTCCAAGGCAAGGTTTAGCTATAAATAGAAGACTCCTCTCTTCCATTTCACTTGCACAAAAACACAAAAAACCTTCCAACATCCCATTCCTCATCCTCCTCAAGAGCAATAAGAAGAACACTTTCACCCTTGTGAAGTGTTAGTGTCTAGAGTCATAACATGATGAAGATCTCTCTAGATCAAGTCATGATTATTGTCTTCCTACTATGTATATGTAGAAGATCCAAGTTGTGGGTACACTTGGATGTGTTTGTAAGGGTAGAATATCCAAGTGATGGGTATCCTTCGATTAGGTGTTAGTTGTGTAGATCCAAGTCTTGTTAGTACTTGGATATTGTGTTAGAGTTATAGATCTAAGTGTTGTGTGCTTAGATCTATATGGTTTATGTGTTTAGGCCATAAAATACAAGGTTTGTTATGTTGGGCCATAAAACATAACTAGTGGGTAGATTAGGTTGTGTCTTGGTAGTTCTCACTAAACTCTAAAGTGATGTGGTTGTGTCTAGGTAGTTCTCACTAAACTATAAAGTGATGTGGTTGTGTCTTGTAAGTTCTCACTAAACTTTAAAGTGACTAGTAGTTGTGTTGTGTGAAGTTCTCACTTAGCTTCAAAGTGAAGAGTCGTGAAGATTGGTTCTAGCTTTCGATTAGAACTCGACATCTAGCCTTGTGTCGTTAAATGGTGAAGTAGGCAATGTTGTGTAGATTGGTCCTACCTAAGATTAGGACTCGACATCTAGCTTAGTGTCGGAAATGTGTAAGCGACGTTGTGTATGGTTTCTCCACCTTAAGGAGTTTGTTGACTAGTGAAGTAACTCTCGAGTAAGGTGTACTCGAGGAGTGGAGTAGGGCGAAGAGGAGCTTCGTGACCGAACAACTATAAATCATCGTGTCGGTAACTTCCTTTACATTTATGTCTTTACCTTTGTAGATGTATTTATAGTTGCATACTTGTGTTGTGTGTCTTTGTGTGCATCACATAATCTAAACATCTAAGTTGCGGAAAAGCTATGGCTTAGTAAGTGTGTGCTTCATGTTTAGATTATGGTCAAGTGTACATCACTTAGTCTAAACATCCTAGTTGCGGAAAAGCTTGTGCTTAGTACGTGTGTGCTTAGTGTTTAGACTATTGCTTGATGTACTCTTGATTTGATGTGTTTGTGTGTTTTCTTACTTGTAGTATTTATCTCTCAATCAAACACATCTCACATCTAGTCAAGATTGATAAGGAATTTGATACAAAGGATTGTTAAGGTTTCAAATTAACAATGTTGCTACGTCCACTGTCGGCGGTTCATTATTGGACCAGCGGTTCCTTATCAATAAGGAACCGCGGGCAGAGATAAGGAACCGCGGGCAGTGGATTGAGCCGAAATGTTTTGAAAATGAACTAGAAACTATTCAACCCCCCTTCTAGTTTCTACAATTGGTATCAGAGCGAGGTTACTCAAGATCTTTGAAGTATATTGTACTTTAAAGCTTGGATCGATCTTTGCTCTCTTTTTCAAAACAAACGGTTTTTAAAATTGAAAACGGTTTTTAAAAATAGTGACGATCTTTGTATCAAATTGTTCATGAAGAGTGGTTACTTATGACATGTGTTTCGTTGTTTCATTCGTACAAGTTTTGGTGTTAAATAAACTTTGTATAATAGCTTGAATTAAATCTTTTCATGTTTGGAAGTATAAAAATATTTTGTGTCATAATTAACTCTAAAATACGAGTTCTATGTGTCTAAAATGATTTTTTAGAGTCCTAAGTCCTTCCAAAAAGTTACCAAATGATTTTGGCCAAAAACTCATTTTTTGTCCTCTGACCGCGGTTCTTTATTGTTCCCCGCGGCTCCTTATCAATATGGAACCGCAGTCAGTCTGACTCAGATTTTTGAAAACTTTGAAAAATCATATAAAATCAACCGTAAGTCCGTAGAAGTCGTGCCACCCGTCATTTCGAACGTAATTGAATTTTCTTTCAATTAAAAATGCTTCCAAACCTTTATTCAAACTTTAAAATTTGGATGGTTTCTAAGTTCCATACTTTGTCCAAAGTATTGAGCGTCGGTTTGTCGTAAAACTTGTGTTTTACTCTTTTCTATTAAGTTGGACATCTCTTGGTGATATATCTTTGAAAATTGATATATTTACAAAGTGTTAAACTTAATTAAATTTTAAATGGGTCAAAGTCTATTTTCAAATAAAATTAAGCTATGAATACTTTGTTGTATCTAACACTCAAAACATGGACGAATGGTTTTATGTGTTAAACTAATTGTTTGTGTGTGTTTCCTTGTGTGTTATTATTATATGTAGACATTATTAAGTGTTCCTTGCTATTTGTAGTAGTATTGCTTATATGTCTAGTCTCTTGTGCCTTGCTTGGTATTTGTTAGTATCTAGTTTTTCCTAATTAGGATGTATGCTAGATTTCTTGCATCTTAGTTGCAACATTATGTGTGCATTGCATATAGGATTAACATCTCTTGGTTTACAAATGTAACATAAACATCTTGTACACCTCGGCATGTTCTTTAACACTTTTTGGTTTGAAAGCTTTGGGAGCTTGTCAAATCTATTGATTTAGGTCGTCTTACTCGATCATTGTGTTATTAGTTCAAGTAGATAAATGTCTCAATATAAAACATGAAACACCCTTTGAAAATCTTAGCTATTTTCTCTTAAAAGAGTGTTTGTGGGAATCAAGAAAGATTTCGATTAAATATCAATGCATTATTCAAACTATAATTGGTATAATTATCGAATCTAATTGACATGCTTTTTAGTGTAGACATGAATGTGGTTTATTAATAATATACATCGGATCATAACTCACACTTTTGTTGATGATGTTATATTGAATCTACTTGTTCAAATTGTTAGACATATTTTGTTTAATAATTACTTATAATGCACAATAAGAGTCGGTTTGATAACTTGGATGTTTCATCCGAAATACTCAAGTAATTTATATTGCTATGCAATTTATAAATGTGTCATTTCCAAAAGACCAATCAAGAGTGTTCCTTTGGTTTGGGTAAACTTTGTTTATACACTTCAAAGTTATTGGCCTCAAGTTCTATTAAGGTAAATAACCTTAACTAGACTTGTTTGACAAGATATGCAATGGTGCATTCTTAACCCTCATTAGGTCATGCATTGTGTCACCATGCAAGTTTCATCCTTGCTAAACTTTATTAGGCAAATGTTGGAATTACATTTTGTCTAACTTGAGAATGACTACTAGAGAATTTATGCACTAGGATCTTAATTTGACCTAACGGTTGAATTACTTCCATGTGGGAAGTTGAGTTGGTGTATAACTCGTAAAAATGGTCGTGTTTAGCCTTAATTGAGCACCTCTAGTGATAGTCTCATACTCATTCTCTAAATTGGCTAAATGGCTCTTCCTATATATGACTAATGATAGTTTACTTGGATGAACGTTGTATGTCATTAGGATTCTTTTTCTTTTGTAGCCATTAGGTTTTTCTTAACCTTCTTCCTACGTGCTAATTGAACCTATATGTTTTTCCTTTGTATGTGTTCTAGTTTTTATTGCTCTTAAGCATGACTTTATGATAAGTTAGACTAGAACATTAGGATTTGCTGAATTGGAAAATCCCCCATTCACCACCTAAACCAAGCCTCTGTAGGCGGTTCTTTAAATAGACCGCGGCTCCATATCAATATGGAACCGCCGGCGGAGATAAAGAACCGCGGGCAGAAGCTCTCAAATTCGGGTTTTCTGAAACTTCCCAATTTTTCCAACACCCTTTGGAATCTTTGTTTCAAACCTTTGATCACTCCCAAAATATCTTTGGCTTTCCCTTTTTAACCCTTTACTAGTTTGGATCATCCCCTCACCCTTTTAAACCCTCCTTGTTAGCCTTGTTCCTCACACCTCAAACCATTCATCCTTACCCCTTAAACCACCCATTACTATCATGGTTTCTACAAGAACCTCCAATTCTCCAAAACCTCCTCTTCAAAGAGGCACCTCAAAATTAAGATTAAGTTTCCCAAACTTAACTCTTCACCCTTTCACACACCCAAGAATGAGATTGTTCCAATTCTCATCTCTTCATCACCCTAACCACCTCTTGCTCCATGCAAGACTACCTCAACCCATGGTACCAACCATTCACATGGTTCTACCTCCTCTTCATTCCAATCTAGAATGAATGAGCTAACCTCACCCTTCACTCCAAGTACTCTCTTGGATGTGACTACCCAACCTCAACCCATCCAAAGCATTCCCATTGTGAATGACTTTGTTGATACCTTGGTGACTTCACCTTTTACCCCTTCAAACTCACCCACATCACCCATCCAAAGCATTTCTATTGTGAATGACTTTGTTGAACCCTTGGTGACTTCACCTTTCACCCCACCAAATTCCGCCACCACCCTTGTCTTTCATTTAAGCATGTGGATTGCTTATTGCTAAGACATCTAACTGAAGCAAATCTTAGGATTCTATTGCAACTAAGATTAAAATTATGCTTAAGTTTTAGGCTTGTTTTTTTTATATATATCTTTGTATGATCTTTATTCTCTTGTATTTCCTTTCATGTTTTTCAACATGATTTTTCTTTGAGTCTTAGATCTTGTTGTTATTTTGTTTCTTTCTTTTCTCTTATTTTGAGTCCTTTTCTTAAACTAATAAGAATTAGGAATCTTCTTGGAGATTTACATTACATGTAGCTTGATTTGTGATATCTAGATAGATGACTTGCTTGTATGCTACTTGCTTATATATCTTCTTGCTTATCCGTATGCTATATGCTTAATTGATTAGTTATTGAATGCATGCTTATTATAAAGGTTTTGTCTTTGTCAAGCAATTCCGATATAATATCTCTTAGATGTGTCTAACTCATGCATGTCCTTAAATGCTACGTGCTAACTTGTTTTACTTAGTCTTCTCTTTTTAAGTAATCATGTTTCTTGCATGCCATATGTGTTAATTGCGCACCTTCTCTACATTGGTTTATTGTAGACTTCATTAGGCATTGCATGAATTATCCTATGTGCTTACTTGATTATGTGTTTGATTTTGTACTAACTCTTCATGTCTTCTTGAGCTTCTTTTGAGTTTCTTCTCTCATTTTCTTTCGAGATTTCACTATCACCTTCTAAGGTATAGTATTCATGAATCAATTTGTGAAGTTATCCTTAACTTCTTTGTTGAGCCTCTCTCAATTCATTTTAATCATGCTCTTCTAAGTCGAGTCTCTTTCTTCTAGTCTTTCTAAACTAAGTTGAGTCGAGCCTTACCCTTTCCTCATCATGTAATTGTTCTTTGAACATCCATAATGATTGAGAAGAGCTACGAAACTTTGAGCATGTAGTTTATCGTATGCTAAACACCATTTGGTGTCGACATTCATACGCATTTTTGCCTATAATGTCCTATATCCCTTTTTTTCTTAAAGCGTCGATTTATCCGCTTTTGGTTTTCCTTTATTTTTTTTTTGGTCAAAAATGTCTCTAGGTTGAGATTTTTTTTGTTCCTCTTTTTAAGAGTTGATTGCGGTCAAAATTTACAATTGGTATGGGTGATTCCATCAATTCTAAGTTTTTAACCCCTTGAGATGATATCTTCAAATTCTTGGATGTTTCTTTTCTACCTCTACTCCAACAATTTTGAATTGATTTCCTCAAAATCATCTTCTTGTTTTTTTGAGAGTTGAGGGTTAAATCTTGAATTTTCTTGGGTGATTCCAAAAATTCTAAGCTTTTTACCCTTTGACATATTATCATTACAATTGGGTGATTCCAACAATTGTTAATTGATCTTGTCAAGATCCTCTCTTTTACTTGTTTTTGGATTGATAGCATCGCGTGCACACTTCTTTCTTCAATGCTTGTCATTGTTTGTGCAAACGACTTGTTTATCATCCTCTTTTTTTTCTTTTCATCATAGTCCTTCTTTCTCTCTTTTCGACTATGTGGAATTGTTTTTATTGTCCATGTCATACTCTCTTTAGTTTGGTATTTTTGCCAAGATATTAAAACGGAGTATGTCCTCTCGACAATATATGCTCTTTTTATATATGCTCTTGTCTACTAACCTTGTTTTGTAGGATACTTCTAACCCATTTTTGTAGCTCGTCACTATTCTTGCTTTGTTGGTGCCTCAAGCAAGGGGGAGCTCATATCAAGGGGGAGCATTTTCAAGAGTTCAACTCATTACATTTGCGATCGTTCACTCACTTAAATTGCATTCATTGAACATCTTCCAAGTAATGAATTATGGGATCTTGAAGACATGGAGGTGGTTAACCTATGGTGATTGAAGACTTCACTAGGATGACGCAAGCTCAATATCTTTGGATGATGGGATTACGGTTCGGATTCTCGCCTCTCAACCGAATATCTTTTGGATGCAAGCTATCTCAAAGTTGATTCTTCTCTTCTACAAACGACGACTAACTTTGGATGCGTGATCTTCCTCAAATGATATGGATTCTACTCTTCCTCAAATGACGACTACCTTTTTGATTCGACAAAAGGGGGAGAAGGAAGTGTAAACGAGTACGTTTCACATTTTACTATGCGTTACGGTTTACTTGTTTGTCATCATCAAAAAGGGGGAGATTGTTAGTGCAAACATTACGATGTTTAATCAAGATGATCCCTTCATGTTTTGGTGATGACAAACGTATAACTCGCAATACATAATGTAAAATGTGTAAGGTACTCGTAATCACTCAAGCATACTTATGTATACTTCTCTCGACACCTTGAAGATTACATTCGTCATGAAAGGCAAGAAGGACGCGCGGTTCTCTTATAGAACACGCGGTTCCTTAGTGATATCGAACCGCGGGAAGATATGGAACCGCGGGCAGTCAAGTCGGTTTAGGCTAACTCAAGATTTCTGGAAGCTTCTAGAAGATGGATGGAAACTAATAAATTCAAAATTCAAATTTTGAATTTGGGCTCCTAGAATAAAAGGTGCATCCTTTTATCCAATGGGTAGTCCACTCTTTTATCCAATGGGTAGTCCACTATTTTATCCATTGGGTAAAAAGGTGCTCTCCAAGGCAAGGTTTAGCTATAAATAGAAGACTCCTCTCTTCCATTTCACTTGCACAAAAACACAAAAAACCTTCCAACAACCCATTCCTCATCCTCCTCAAGAGAAATGAGAAGAATACTTTCACCCTTGTGAAGTGCTAGTGTCTAGAGTCATAACATGATGAAGATCTCTCTAGATCAAGTCATGATTATTGTCTTCCTACTATGTATATGTAGAAGATCCAAGTTGTGGGTACACTTGGATGTGTTTGTAAGGGTAGAATATCCAAGTGATGGGTATCCTTGGATTAGGTGTTAGTTGTGTAGATCCAATACTTGTTAGTACTTGGATATAGTGTTAGAGTTATAGATCTAAGTGTTGTGTGCTTAGACCTATATGGTTTATGTGTTTAGGCAATAAAACACAAGGTTTGTTATGTTGGGCCATAAAACATAACTAGTGGGTAGATTAGGTTGTGTCTTGGTAGTTCTCACTAAACTCTAAAGTGATGTGGTTGTGTCTAGGTAGTTCTCACTAAACTATAAAGTGATGTGGTTGTGTCTTGTGAGTTCTCACTAAACTTTAAAGTGACTAGTAGTTGTGTTGTGTGAAGTTCTCACTTAGCTTCAAAGTGAAGAGTCGTGAAGATTGGTTCTAGCTTTCGATTAGAACTTGACATCTAGCCTTGTGTCGTTAAATGGTGAAGTAGGCAACGTTGTGTAGATTGGTCCTACCTAAGATTAGGACTCGACATCTAGCTTAGTGTCGGAAATGTGTAAGCGACGTTGTGTATGGTTTCTCCACCTTAAGGAGTTTGTTGACTAGTGAAGTAACTCTCGAGTAAGGTGTACTCGAGGAGTGGAGTAGGGCGAAGAGGAGCTTCGTGACCGAACCACTATAAATCATCGTGTCGGTAACTTCCTTTACATTTATGTCTTTACCTTTGTAGATGTATTTATAGTTGCATACTTGTGTTGTGTGTCTTTGTGTGCATCACATAATCTAAACATCTAAGTTGCGGAAAAGCTATGGCTTAGTACGTGTGTGCTTCATGTTTAGATTATGGTCAAGTGTACATCACTTAGTCTAAACATCCTAGTTGCGGAAAAGCTTGTGCTTAGTACGTGTGTGCTTAGTGTTTAGACTATTGCTTGATGTACTCTTGATTTGATGTGCTTGTGTGTTTTCTTACTTGTAGTATTTATCTCTCAATCAAACACATCTCACATCTAGTCAAGATTGATAAGGAATTTGATACAAAGGATTGTTAAGGTTTCAAATTAACAATGTTGCTACGTCCACTGTCGGTGGTTCATTATTGGACCGGCGGTTCCTTATCAACAAGGAACCGCGGGCAGAGATAAGGAACCGCGGGCAGTGGATTGAGCCGAAATGTTTTGAAAATGAACTAGAAACTATTCAACCCCCCCTTCTAGTTTCTACAGTTTACTTGGACATTCTTTCTAGCTATAAAGAGTGACACAACTGATATTCTAATTGATTTTATCACTCAGATTGAGAAAAAGACTGGCAATGAAGTTAAAATGCTTAGGAGTGATAATGGTGGAGAATTTAGGAATAAGAAGCTAGATGATTTCTGTGCCAGGAAAGGAATTACTAGGCAATTTAGTATTGCAAGAACCCCACAGCAAAATGGGGTTGCTGAGAGGAAAAATAGAACCCTAATTGAAGCAGCCAGAACAATGTTGGCTGATGCTCATTTTCCTATAGCCTTTTGGGCTGAGGCTGTTAATACAGTTTGTTATGTTCAAAATAGAGCATTGGTTAACAAAATTCAGAACAAAACACCTTATGAGTTACTTTGGGGAAGAAAACCTAATATTGGTTTTCTCAGACCTTTTGGTTGTCATGTAGTAGTTTTAGACACTAGTGATGCCTTAGGTAAATTTAGTGCAAAAGGTGATGAAGGCTACTTCATGGGGTATTCAATGCAAAGCAAGGGATATAGGGTTTATCTTAAAGAAGAAAAACGTATACTTGAAAGAGTACATGTTAGGTTTTTAGAGAATAAACCTAGTGATCCTGAAAGTGGTCCAAATTGGTTGTTTAACTTGGAACCTTTGTCTGGAACTTTAAATTATATGCCTGTCACTAATCCAGACATTGTGAAGGTAACTTCAAATGTTGTGAGGAACAAGTTTTTGATGTTTCAGATACTCAGGTTCATGAAAAGGTTGGATCACAAGCAGAAAAGACATCTCCTATACAAGAATATGTTACAATTCCCATTTGGACAGATGCTTTTGCTGCTGCTGCTGCTGGTAAAGATAATGGTGGTCTCCAAGTACCACCAGATACAAACATGCATGGTCCTTCAGGCGTTGACAAAGGTAAATCTAGCACTGACAAGACCAATTCAGACGTTGATGGTTCAGACGTTGACAACAACAGTTCAAGCGTTGTTAGCCCAAACGCTGACAAACAAGGTTCCGGCGTTGACAACACTTCTGCACATCTTTTCTCTTCCATTTTTGAAAAAGGTGAACCTTCCAATTTATATGAAGAAGGTCATCCCCATGTTGATGTAAGAGAGTCTGATGAAGAAGATATTGGCAACATGGAGAATGAGGTTGAGGACACCAGACTTTTTGAAGGAGGAGTTCTCACTTCCACTATGAAGAATCACCCCACTTCTCAAATCATTGGTGATATTATGACTCCAGTTCAGACTAGAAGATCTCATCAAGGTCTTGGTGGGTTCATTGCCAATATTCACAAGAAGGTTGATACCCCTCTTGTGCAAGCATGTTTGTTTGCCTGTTTTCTGTCACAACAGGAACCCAAGAAAATATGTGATGCTCTCAAAGAACCAAGTTGGGTGGAAGCAATGCAGGATGAGCTTCACCAATTTGCAATTCAGGATGTTTGGGAGCTGGTTGATTGTCCCAGATATGTCAGACCTATAGGAACAAGATGGGTTCTAAGGAACAAGAGAGATGAAAGAGGCATTGTGGTCAGAAAAAAGGCAAGGTTAGTGGCTCAGGGATATACACAAGAGGAGGGGATAGACTATGAGGAAGTCTTTACACGAGTTGCAAGGATTGAAGCTATAAGGATCTTTCTAGCCTATGCATCCTGCATGGGCTTCACTGTCTATCAAATGGATGTTAAGAGTGCCTTCCTCTATGGAACTATTGTTGAGGAGGTATATGTGATGCAGCCTCCAGGTTTTGAGGATCCAGAGAATCCAAATAAAGTGTATAGAGTCAAGAAGGCTATGTATGGACTTCATCAAGCCCCAAGAGCATGGTATGGTACTTTGTCTACCTATTTGGTGGACAATGGATTCAAGAGGGGCACCATAGATCAGACACTATTTACAAAGAAGAAAGGCAAGGATGTGTTGCTTGTCCAGGTCTATGTTGATGATATCATTTTTGGGTCTACTGATCCAAAGATGAGTGAGGATTTCTCCAAGCTTATGACAGACAAATTCAAGATGAGTGCTATGGGGGAGATGAACTTCTTTCTTGGTTTACAAGTTCAGCAGAAAAAAGATGGTATCTTCATCTCCTAGGATAAATATGTGGCTGAGATCTTGAAGAAGTTTGGCTTTTCTCCACATGAAAAGAGGGCTACTACTCCTATGGATAGAGAACACCCTTGGGGAAAGATTGGAGATGGGAAAGATGTTGATGTCAGGCACTATAGGTCCATGATTGGATCATTGATGTACCTTACAGCCTCCAGACCTGACATCATGTTTGCTGTGTGTGCTTGTGCACGCCATCAAGTGACTCCCAAACTTAACTCTTCACCCATTCACACACCCAAGAATGAGATTGTTCCAATTCTCATCTCTTCATCACCCTCACCACCTCTTGCTCCATGCAAGACTACCTCAACCCATGGTACCAACCATTCACATGGTTCTACCTCCTCTTCATTCCAATCTAGAATGAATGAGCTAACCTCACCCTTCACTCCAAGTACTCTCTTGGATGTGACTACCCAACCTCAACCCATCCAAAGCATTCCCATTGTGAATGACTTTGTTGATACCTTGTTGACTTCACCTTTTACCCCTTCAAACTCACCCACATCACCCATCCAAAGCATTTCCATTGTGAATGACTTTGTTGAACCCTTGGTGACTTCACCTTTCACCCCACCAAATTCCGCCACCACCCTTGTCTTTCATTTAAGCATGTGGATTGCTTATTGCTAAGACATCTAATTGAAGCAAATCTTAGGATTCTAGTGCAACTAAGATTAAAATTATGCTTAAGTTTTAGGCTTGTTTTTTTATATATATCTTTGTATGATCTTTATTCTCTTGTATTTCCTTTCATGTTTTTCAACATGATTTTTCTTTGAGTCTTAGATCTTGTTGTTATTTTGTTTCTTTCTTTTCTCTTATTTTGAGTCCTTTTCTTAAACTAATAAGAATTAGGAATCTTCTTGGAGATTTACATTACATGTAGCTTGATTTGTGATATCTAGATAGATGACTTGCTTGTATGCTACTTGCTTATATATCTTCTTGCTTATCCGTATGCTATATGCTTAATTGATTAGTTATTGAATGCATGCTTATTATAAAGGTTTTGTCTTTGTCAAGCAATTCCGATATAATATCTCTTAGATGTGTCTAACTCATGCATGTCCTTAAATGCTACGTGCTAACTTGTTTTACTTAGTCTTCTCTTTTTAAGTAATCATGTTTCTTGCATGCCATATGTGTTAATTGCGCACCTTCTCTACATTGGTTTATTGTAGACTTCATTAGGCATTGCATGAATTATCCTATGTGCTTACTTGATTATGTGTTTGATTTTGTACTAACTCTTCATGTCTTCTTGAGCTTCTTTTGAGTTTCTTCTCTCATTTTCTTTCGAGATTTCACTATCACCTTCTAAGGTATAGTATTCATGAATCAATTTGTGAAGTTATCCTTAACTTCTTTGTTGAGTCTCTCTCAATTCATTTTAATCATGCTCTTCTAAGTCGAGTCTCTTTCTTCTAGTCTTTCTAAACTAAGTTGAGTCGAGCCTTACCCTTTCCTCATCATGTAATTGTTCTTTGAACATCCATAATGATTGAGAAGAGCTACGAAACTTTGAGCATGTAGTTTATCGTATGCTAAACACCATTTGGTGTCGACATTCATACGCATTTTTGCCTATAATGTCCTATATCCCTTTTTTTCTTAAAGCGTCGATTTATCCGCTTTTGGTTTTCCTTTATTTTTTTTTGGTCAAAAATGTCTCTAGGTTGAGATTTTTTTTGTTCCTCTTTTTAAGAGTTGATTGCGGTCAAAATTTACAATTGGTATGGGTGATTCCATCAATTCTAAGTTTTTAACCCCTTGAGATGATATCTTCAAATTCTTGGATGTTTCTTTTCTACCTCTACTCCAACAATTTTGAATTGATTTCCTCAAAATCCTCTTCTTGTTTTTTTGAGAGTTGAGGGTTAAATCTTGAATTTTCTTGGGTGATTCCAAAAATTCTAAGCTTTTTACCCTTTGACATATTATCATTACAATTGGGTGATTCCAACAATTGTTAATTGATCTTGTCAAGATCCTCTCTTTTACTTGTTTTTGGATTGATAGCATCGCGTGCACACTTCTTTCTTCAATGCTTGTCATTGTTTGTGCAAACGACTTGTTTATCATCCTCTTTTTTTTCTTTTCATCATAGTCCTTCTTTCTCTCTTTTCGACTATGTGGAATTGTTTTTATTGTCCATGTCATACTCTCTTTAGTTTGGTATTTTTGCCAAGATATTAAAACGGAATATGTCCTCTCGACAATATATGCTCTTTTTATATATGCTCTTGTCTACTAACCTTGTTTTGTAGGATACTTCTAACCCATTTTTGTAGCTCGTCACTATTCTTGCTTTGTTGGTGCCTCAAGCAAGGGGGAGCTCATATCAAGGGGGAGCATTTTCAAGAGTTCAACTCATTACATTTGTGATCGTTCACTCACTTAAATTGCATTCATTGAACATCTTCCAAGTAATGAATTATGGGATCTTGAAGACATGGAGGTGGTTAACTTATGGTGATTGAAGACTTCACTAGGATGACGCAAGCTCAATATCTGTGGATGATGGGATTACGGTTCGGATTCTCGCCTCTCAACCGAATATCTTTTGGATGCAAGCTATCTCAAAGTTGATTCTTCTCTTCTACAAACGACGACTAACTTAGGATGCGTGATCTTCCTCAAATGATATGGATTCTACTCTTCCTCAAATGACGACTACCTTTTTGATTCGACAAAAGGGGGAGAAGGAAGTGTAAACGAGTACATTTCACATTTTACTATGCGTTACGGTTTACTTGTTTGCCATCATCAAAAAGGGGGAGATTGTTAGTGCAAACATTACGATGTTTAATCAAGATGATCCCTTCATGTTTTGGTGATGACAAACGTATAACTCGCAATACATAATGTAAAATGTGTAAGGTACTCGTAATCACTCAAGCATACTTATGTATACTTCTCTCGACACCTTGAAGATTACATTCGTCATGAAAGGCAAGAAGGACGCGCGGTTCTCTTATAGAACACGCGGTTCCTTAGTGATATCGAACCGCGGGAAGATATGGAACCGCGGGCAGTCAAGTCGGTTTAGGCTAACTCAAGATTTCTGGAAGCTTCTAGAAGATGGATGGAAACTAATAAATTCAAAATTCAAATTTTGAATTTGGGCTCCAAGAATAAAAGGTGCATCCTTTTATCCAATGGGTAGTCCACTCTTTTATCCAATGGGTAGTCCACTATTTTATCCATTGGGTAAAAAGGTGCTCTCCAAGGCAAGGTTTAGCTATAAATAGAAGACTCCTCTCTTCCATTTCACTTGCACAAAAACACAAAAAACCTTCCAACATCCCATTCCTCATCCTCCTCAAGAGAAATGAGAAGAACACTTTCACCCTTGTGAAGTGCTAGTGTCTAGAGTCATAACATGATGAAGATCTCTCTAGATCAAGTCATGATTATTGTCTTCCTACTATGTATATGTAGAAGATCCAAGTTGTGGGTACACTTGGATGTGTTTGTAAGGGTAGAATATCCAAGTGATGGGTATCCTTGGATTAGGTGTTAGTTGTGTAGATCCAAGTCTTGTTAGTACTTGGATATAGTGTTAGAGTTATAGATCTAAGTGTTGTGTGCTTAGATCTATATGGTTTATGTGTTTAGGCAATAAAACACAAGGTTTGTTATGTTGGGCCATAAAACATAACTAGTGGGTAGATTAGGTTGTGTCTTGGTAGTTCTCACTAAACTCTAAAGTGATGTGGTTGTGTCTAGGTAGTTCTCACTAAACTATAAATTGATGTGGTTGTGTCTTGTGAGTTCTCACTAAACTTTAAAGTGACTAGTAGTTGTGTTGTGTGAAGTTCTCACTTAGCTTCAAAGTGAAGAGTCGTGAAGATTGGTTCTAGCTTTCGATTAGAACTTGACATCTAGCCTTGTGTCGTTAAATGGTGAAGTAGGCAACGTTGTGTAGATTGGTCCTACCTAAGATTAGGACTCGACATCTAGCTTAGTGTCGGAAATGTGTAAGCGACGTTGTGTATGGTTTCTCCACCTTAAGGAGTTTGTTGACTAGTGAAGTAACTCTCGAGTAAGGTGTACTCAAGGAGTGGAGTAGGGCGAAGAGGAGCTTCGTGACCGAACCACTATAATGTTGGGAATAAAATATGGGTCAGATCACCAAACGCTGATAAGAAGAAAGTCAACGCTGATAGATTGACTTTGGACGCTGATAGAAGTCAACGCTGACAGCCTTGAAGATTGACACTGATAGAATATCTTTTGTTTATTTGTTTCTTTATTTATGTATGGTAAAGATAAGCACGACATTGTATTTTCTATTATTATCTTTACCTAGAATAGTTGATTCATAGCTTATTGTACAAGACTTCTTGTTCTATAAAAGAAGGTCTTTTAGGTTAAAGTCATATATCAGTTTTCATAGTATTCGCAAGTTAAACCTTTCATTGTAATCAACACGATTATTCTAATACAAGTGAAAGTTTGTTTAACATCATTGTGTTTTAGATCAAGTGTTAATTCCGCATAACACTTTGTTACTTTATTCATAAGCAAAGGTTTCTCTACGTGTAGTACTTGATCTAATCTCGTATACACAAAGCTAATCGATCTAAGTTTGGGATCAACAAGTGGTATCAGAGCTTGTTGAGAAACTTTTGATCTTTAAGTAACGCAGAACCCTAAAACACCAAACCCTAAAAACCCTAAAAACACCATGTCTGGAACAAATCAACCTCCTGCTTTGCTGCAAAACAACTTCTCAAATCCTAGTATCAAAATTCCCATGTTTGATGCCAGGAACTTTGAACTTTGGAAGTCCAATTTTGAGCAATACATAGCTATTCATGACTACACTCTTTGGGAAATTATCGAATATGGGAACACATTCGATAAAGCAGCAAAGATTACTGCTGCTATTGAGGCAAGGTCAGCTATTCCTAATTGTCCAGAAGCTGATAAAGTGGAAAAGCCTGATGATGGGAGAGCGGTAGCTGTTGAAGACATAGCCAAGAAGAGGGTGGACATGAAAATTTTGAACATCTTGAAACATGCCCTAGGTCATGAGAATCAGCATAAGTACAAACGTTTTGATTCTGCAAAAGAGCTTTGGGAAGCTCTTGAAGTAGCACATGGTGGCAATGCTGACACAAAAGAAGAAAAGAAGAAGCAACTCTTGCATGAGTATGCTGTCTTTAAAGCTCAACCTAATGAGAATCTCAGCAGTGTGAGAAGTAGACTTCTTGACATCACAAGTCAACTTTCCTTCATGGGAAAACAGATTGATGACCCTGAATTGAATGCTACTTTTCTCAAAAGCCTTGGTGATGTATGGAAGATTGAGACAAGATCTATTCTTGTCAATAACACCCACAAGACTTCCAGGTTTGATGACATCTTCAACAAGTTAAGGCTGTTGGAGAATGAATGGCAATTAGAGAGTGATAACAAATCTTCCAGCAGCAACATGGCCTTCTTTTCACAAAGTGAAGGCCAATTTGATTCCATGAACTTTTATGGACATTCAGCCTCTGGATCTCAAAGTGTCAGTGCTGGATGTCAATCTGTCAGCGCTGGATCATATCCTGTCAACGCTTTGTACTCAAGCGCTGACACACACAATCATGGCGCTGATAGAATTAAACCTGCTGGTTTTGATCTTGATACTGTGTGTGCCTTCATTGCTTCTTTGCCTAGTGATTCAAGGATCACTTATGAAGATCTTGAGCAGATAAGTGATGAACAATTGGAAGAGATGGATATAAAGTGGACTATGGCTCTTGTAAGTTTAAGAGCAAACAGGTTCAATAAAAGGTTCAAGAAGAAGATGACCTTTAATGCTAAGGATGTTGCTGGATTTGACAAGTCCAAGGTGGAGTGCTACAACTGTCATAGGATGGGGCACTTTATGAGGGAATGTAGATCTCCAAGGAGATCTGATGCTGGGAAGCCTTCTAGCCAAATGATTAAGAACCCAGATCCCAAGGCCATGGTTGCTGTTCAACAAATTGATGGCGTTGGGGAATGGGATTGGAGCTGGATGGCTAAGAATGAGGAAGAGGACAGAGCTTTGGTTGCTGAAGTTAAAGAAGAGCATGCTGAATATGCTCTCATGGCACACTCCTCCTCTTCATCAGATAATGAGGTATATGATGATGCTTTCTGTTCTAAGGGTTGTCGTTTAAATACTGAAAAATCAAAACAAGAGATAGTTAAGTTATTAGATGAAGCAAGTACTCTAAGGTGCAAATTATCTAACTATCAAATTGCTCTTACCCAAACAGAAAAGACAGTAACTGAGTATAAGAAAATGGAGTTTGATTTAAAGGATCAAATAAATATCTTAAAACATGAGTTACATCAGAGTAAGGATGTTCAAGATATAGTAAATAGGGTTAATCTTGATTTGATAGCTCAGTTAGAGGAGGCTAACAAAAACAAAGATAATGTGAGTCTTAAAATCTAGAGATTTGATAAGGCCACACAATCCCTAGGAGAGTGTGTTAGTAAACAAAGAGACTCTAAGGATATGAGTGGGATTGGGATAAATAACTATAATGTTGTTCCACCACCAGCTGGGGATTTCTATGGTGTCCAATCAAAGGACTTATCTTGGACTGGCTTGCCAGAATTCCAAGAGGAGGAGTTTATTCCTCCACCTAGAGTGACTTCCCCAGTTGAGGAATATCAGCAAAAGCTGACTGACCTAGAAGAGTGGAAGAAAGCTAACCACACCTTGTTTGTTAAGGGAGGGTTATTGTGTGAAAGTCCAAATGAGCCCACACCAATCACGAGCCTTGATCCTAAACCTATTAAGATCACACACCCTACCACTGGCAAACCTGTTGACCTTGGCCCACAAAATGTTAGAAAACCTAGTGTTAAATATGCAGAGATGTATAGAAATTCTAGGTCACCAAAAAGCCAAGTAAGTAATCATGGAACAGGCTTCTTTGCTTCTAGACCTAAGACTATGTCTAGAAAAGCTTGTTATACATGTGGTAGCTTCTCACATTTGGCCTACAAATGTGTCAATGCTTCCAATGTCAACGCTGACAGGAACCATTTCAGCGCTGACAAAAGTCAACATAGGTCAAACACTGTCAGACCCAATACCTTTGTGAACAAAAGTTCACAAGTTGTTAGACCAGCCCCATTCTTTTCTAGAGGGTCTAACACACAAGGCCTAAGACCTTTTCAAAAGTCAAATACTTGGTCAAATAGGCAATGGGTTCCTGTAGCAAACCCTAGGTTCAACGCTGATAAGAGCAATCGGGGCGCTGACAAGGGAACTTTCAGCACTGATAGAAACACTGCTAAACCTAGGTATTTGCAGCCACAGGGAAATAGGTCTAAAGCTTCTACTAGCTTAACATGGAGACCAAAACAAAACCAGAACCCTAATAATACTGGTATTTCTATGACATGCAACAGGTTCCATTATATTTCAAAGGCATTGTCAACACCAATTGGGGTTAACTGGGAATTTCATTCAAACAGGGATGAAAATGGGGTTGTTATGAGAACCAAGTCTGTTCTTGTTGAACAACCAAATGAATCCAAGTCTTCTAAGGCTTGGGTTCCCAAAGAAAACTAATGTGTTTTCTTTATGTGCAGGGCATTCAGAAGAAGATCAATGACTATGGATACTGGGATAGTGGATGCTCAAGGCACATGACTGGAAAGGAAGACTATCTGACCAATTTCTCTCCTATTCAAGATGGTGATAAAGTATACTTTGGAGGGGGCTACGACACCATCACTGGAAAAGGAACTCTTGTCACCAACAATCTTAGGTTTGATAATGTCTTCTTGGTGAAAGACCTGGATTATAATTTGTTTAGTGTATCACAAGTGTGTGATAACAAAAATAAGGTTCTTTTCACAGATACTGAGTGCTTGGTGTTAAGCAAAGATTATAAGCTCCCTGATGAGAAATACATAGATTTTAGAACACCAAGGCATAAAGACATATATAATGTGAATCTTAATGGAATTAAGGTAAATAATAAAATGTCATGTCTGTATGCTAAGGCCTCAGTAGATGAAAGTAATCTTTGGCACAGGAGACTAGGGCACATAAACTTTAAGAATATTAATAGACTTGTGAGGCTTGGTTTAGTTGATGGTTTGCCTGAAAAGGCTTTCCACAATGACCACTCTTGTGTTGCATGCCTTAAGGGCAAGCAGCACAAGGTCTCATTCAGGTCTAAACAGGTGAACTCTAGCTCTAAACCCCTTCACTTATTGCATATGGACCTCTTTGGTCCTACTAATATAGAGAGTTTGAAGGGTAAATTATATTGTTTTGTCATTACTGATGATTACTCCAGGTTCACATGGACTTTCTTTTTAGCTAAGAAAAGTGAAACTGCCCTAAGTCTGATCAATTTCATTACCCAAATTGAAAAGAAGAATGGTAATGAGGTCAAAATTATTAGAAGTGACAATGGGGGTGAGTTTAGAAATCAGTTATTAGATGATTTTTGTGCCAAGAAAGGGATTACTAGGCAGTTCAGCATAGCTAGAACTCCTCAACAAAATGGAGTTGCTGAAAGGAAGAATAGGACCCTTATTGAAGCAGCCAGAACCATGTTGGCTGATGCCCACTTACCTATAGCTTTTTGGGCTGAAGCTGTTAACACAGCTTGTTATGTTCAAAATAGGGCATTGGTCAACAAGATACATAATAAGACACCTTATGAATTACTTTGGTGAAGGAAGCCAAATATTGGTTTTCTGAAGCCTTTTGGTTGTCATGTAGTTGTGTTAGAAACTAGTGAGGCCCTAGGTAAATTTGATTCAAAAGGTGATGAAGGCTACTTCATGGGTTATTCAGTGCAGAGTAAAGGATATAGGGTTTACATTAAAAAGGAAAAACGTATACTTGAAAAGGTACATGTTAGGTTTTTAGAGGGTAAACCTAGTGATCCTGAGAGTGGTCCAAATTGGTTGTTTGACTTAGAACCTTTGTCTAGAGCTTTAAATTATATGCCTGTTACTGATCCAGACATTGTGAAGGTAACTTCAAGTGTTTTGGAAAAGAGAATTGGTAATGTTTCAGGTATACAGGTTGCTAAGGAGGATGGACCACCAGCAGTTATATCATCTCCCACACAAGAATTTGTTACACTTCCTATATGGACAGATGAGTATTATGCTGCTGCTACTGCTGCAAGGAAAGATAATGGTGGTGTTCAGATACCACCAACTACAAACATGCATGATTCTTCAAGCGCTGACAAAGGGAAATCCAGCGCTGACACGACCACTTCAGACGCTGATGGCTCCAACGCTGACAACAACAGTTCAAACGTTGTTAGCCCGAACGCTGACAAGCAAGGTTCAGACTTTGGAGACACTTTTACACAGCTTTTCTCTTCTCATTTTGAACAAGGTGGACCTTCCAATGTTCATGAAGAGATCTCTGTTGATCAAGAAGAATCTGAAGAAGATATTGGCAACATGGAGCGTGAAATTGAGGACACCAGACTTTTTGAAGGAGGAGTTCTCACTTCCACAGCTAAAGATCACCCCACATCTCAAATCATTGGTGATGTTATGGCTCCAGTTCAGACAAGAAGATCCCATCAAGGTCTTGGTGGATTTATTGCCAATATACACAAGAAGGTTGATACCCCTCTTGTACAAGCATGTTTGTTTGCCTGTTTTCTGTCACAGGAAGAACCCAAGAAAATTTTTGATGCTCTCAAGGAACCAAGTTGGGTGGAAGCAATGCAGGATGAGCTTCACCAATTTGCTATACAGGATGTTTGGGAGCTGGTTGATTGTCCTAGATATGTGAGACCAATTGGGACAAGATGGGTTCTAAGGAACAAGAAAGATGAAAGAGGCATTGTGGTCAGAAACAAGGCACGTTTGGTAGCTCAGGGTTATACACAAGAGGAAGGAATTGATTATGAAGAAGTCTTTGCTCCAGTTGCAAGAATTGAAGCTATCAGAATTTTCTTAGCTTATGCCTCTTGCATGAATTTTACTGTTTATCAAATGGATGTGAAGAGTGCTTTCCTCTATGGCACAATTGTTGAGGAGGTTTATGTAATGCAGCCTCCTGGTTTTGAAGATCCTGAGAATCCAGACAAGGTTTATAGAGTAAAGAAGGCAATGTATGGCCTTCATCAAGCCCCAAGAGCATGGTATGGTACCTTGTCCACCTACTTGGTGGAAAATGGTTTCAAGAGGGGCACCATAGACCAGACACTGTTTACCAAGAAGAAAGGAAAACATGTGTTACTTGTGCAGGTCTATGTTGATGACATCATTTTTGGCTCTACTGATCCAAAAATGAGTGAGGAATTTTCCAAGCTCATGACAGATAAATTCAAGATGAGTGCAATGGGTGAGATGAACTTCTTTCTAGGTTTACAAGTTCAGCAGAAAGAAGATGGTATCTTCATCTCTCAGGACAAGTATGTAGCTGAAATCTTGAAGAAATATGGTTTTTCTCCACATGAGAAGGAGGCTTCTACTCCTATGGACAGACAACACCCCTGGGGAAAACTTGGAGCTGGAAAGGATGTGGATGTTAGGCACTATAGATCAATGATTGGTTCATTGATGTATCTTACAGCCTCAAGACCTGACATCATGTTTGCTGTGTGTGCATGTGCACGCCATCAAGTGACTCCCAAAGAATGTCACCTTTTTGCTGTGAAGAGGATTTTTAGGTACCTAAGATGCTATCCAGATCTTGGATTGTGGTACCCAAAAGATTCTCCCTTGGATCTTATTGCTTATTCAGACAGTGATTATGGAGGTGATAAGTTTGATAGGAAATCCACAACTGGTGGATGCCAATTTCTTGGGAGCAGATTAATATCTTGGCAATGCAAGAAACAAACAGTGGTGGCAAACTCTACAACTGAAGCAGAATATGTGGCAGCAGCTGCTTGTTGTGGACAAGTCTTATGGATTCAGAACCAGCTGTTGGATTATGGGTATAATTTTATGCATACCAAGATTTTTGTAGACAATAACAGTACTTTATGCATTATTAAAAATCCTGTACATCATTCTAAAACCAAACACATAGAAATTAGACATCATTTTATAAGAGATTGCTTTGAGAAAGGTTTAATACAACCAGATAGGGTAGATACTGAAGATAATGTAGCTGATTTATTAACTAAACCTTTTGATGCTGGAAGATTTCAATATTTGGTAACAAATATTGGAATGGTTAATCTCACTTAATATGTGTTTTGGAATATTTTTTTTGTAAAAGTATGTACAGGATAATGCATTGTTATTGGTCTTTGTGATGATTTAGATTTTCCACATTATTTTTCTAACACTGACAAAGGTATATGTAACACTGTCAAGTGTTATTTTGCCGTTGTTAGAGATATTATGGTCTAACGCTGACAAGAGTTCCTTCAACGCTGTTAAGTGTTGTCGGGACGCTGTCAGCAACAAATGTTAGTTTTGTGGTTTTCATCTAAATGTGCAGGTAATGGTAGCTTTATGCCATTGGATACAGAGTTGCTTATGGATCTTTGAAAGAGCTATTTGGACATGTTTTGTTTATGGATGATGGTTGGAATATTTATATTCCTATCTTGACATAAATTTTTAATGTTCATATATATTGTTGAGAACTCATGTATCATAGTTTGAGGGGAGGTTTAAGGAACCTTTAGGACTCTTGGGTATTCTTAGAATACTCTCATCACAATTCTAGATTGTGTCCACAGGTGAGTATGGGTTAGTTTTACTAAACCATGAGGCACTGTAGCATGCATAGTATATCAACTTTGCATGCTGCCAAGACATTTTTGACTTAGAATTGGTTATGGTCTGATGGGAGACTTGGGAATACTTTGGATATGGGTTTACCTGGGAGTTACAAAGAATTTTATGAAATAACTTTGTTGGTAAGTATTTTGGTTAGCAAGGGACTCTAGAGGACATTTGTGTCTATCTTGCTTATGCAAGTGTGTATAAATGGACAGTGCTTGCCGCCCAGTAATTATTATCAACTTGTAAGATATTTCCCTTAGGATAAATTACTTTGTTAAGGTCTTTTTCTTTTTAAATATTTTTATTTTTACTTTTTAGACGCTGACAAGTTTTTCTCCAAACGCTGTTACGTTCAATCGTGACGCTGACAAGGCTTTAGGCAAACGCTGACAAGGAAATATAGCCGTTGGGCGCTGATGGGCTATTTTTGACCGTTGACACCTAGTGGGCCCTACCCAGTTGTTATTTTTTGACTAATCTTTGGCCGTAATTTTGGGGAGAAGTTACTTTTAATTAATGCATGAGATAAGTTATATTTGATTCAAGATTTTCATGATTGCTCTTTGAATATAACCGCCTTATTTTTGACCAATCAAAATCATGCATCTCTCCTATAAATTTGGCTAATCTTTTTATTCTGGGTATTCATATTTTCTTGTCTAACACTTTTTCTCCTAGATTTTTCCCATATCATATAACTTAAACAGCTTTCAATCATGGCACCCAAATTCAACTCAAAGAATTTAACATTGGAGTTCAAGAGCCAACACAATATGATCGCTTACTTGACTGCTGATGATGCTTTATTTCCTCAGTATTCACAGATGGTGGCATTTTTAAATGCATCTTCATTGAGGTATGCACTTTCTCATACACCATTAGTCCCTGTCGCACACATTAGACAGTTTTGGAACAATGTTAGTTCCACAACAACTAATGGAGTGACCACATTAACATCTACTGTTCATGGAAGAACATGGGTGGTCACTGAAGCTTTGGTTCGCCAAGCTTTGCGTTTTGATGACGCTGATGGTGTGACTACTCTTGCCATAGCAACAATAGAACAGGGTCTTAGGGAATTGGGTTATCCTATTCCTGCTGATGTCACTTTAAATAAATATCATAAGCAGGAATTTCCCTCTGACTGGAAATATTTGATACATGTCCTTTTACAATGCTTAAGTCCAAAATGTACTTCTTTTAATGAGATAAACAGGTCAATTGCAAGTGCTTTGGTTTGTATAACACGTGGGCTTAAGTATAATTTTTCAAAAATGATTTTTGAAGGGATGTGTAAAAACAAGGGAAGTAAAATGACTTTGGCTTACCCTAGATTTTTGCAAATGGTCTTTGATTTACAAGAATATTGTTCTAGGGATCATGACACTTTTTATGAGATCCCTAAACAACAGAAAACCATTTTTGCTAAAATGAGCTCCACAAACGATCCCATACCTCTTACCCAACCCATGCTTGAAGTAATTCAGGCTGCTCAACCACAACCAGACCCACAACCAGGCCCTATTCATGAACCATCACCTTCACCAGAACACATGGACATTGACCAACCCAGCGCTGACACTCAAAATGTGGGCGCTGACACAGCCAATCCCAACACTGATACACTTCCTGAACAATCCCAAACACCCCTTAATCAACCCACACCCACACAATCTACTTCATCTTCTACCCCATTACAATCTAGGTTGACTAAACGCCAAAGGGTTACTGGAGTGTTCTCCTCTAGTGATCCTAGCCTTGTAGCAGAGAGAACCACCTCCACAAGTGTGGCTGGTGAAATGGGTGAGGCTGGGGCTATTGACACAGGCTTAGATGCTGGTCAAGACAGTCCCAACATCATTAAGACCTCATCCATGCCCCATGATCCTATTTTGGGAGGTCAAATCCCCATTCTAGCTGAGGGCAGATTGGAACCTATGACAATAATTGAATTGACGGCGGCTGTCATTAGCTTGCAAAAGCAAAATGTCAGTCTTGTACAAACTGTCAACAACCAGGGAAGAGAACTCCAAGCTTTGAGGGAGAGAGTAACTGTTTTGGAGAATCCAAGTAGCAGGAGTCTAATGGAGGAATCTTCCAAAGGGGAGGAAAAAGAGGATGAGGAGGATGAGTTGATTCACACAGCTAGTGAAAAGAGTTCAGAAAAGAGTTCACAATTTAGTGAATCTTTGCAGATTGCTGAAGCTCTCACCAACTTGAAGAAGCATCCAGTTGTTGATATATCCAAGATGACACCAAAGAACTTGGAAGGATCTTTCAAAGAAACATTGGGCGCTGATACAGGTTTGGACGCTGACACATCCAACGCTGATAAAGGTAATCGTGGCACTGATAGGAGCAACTTGGACGCTGACAAAGTTGCAGGTAGTGTTGATGTATTCCAGCCATCAACAATTATCAGAGATGTGTCCACACAGGTTTCTTCTTCTACTTTACCAATTATTGATCCAAAAGACAAAGGTAAAGGTATTTTGATTGAAGAAGATGTTCCAAAGAAAGATGCAGCACAAATAGCATTTGATGAACAGTTGGCTGCACAACTTGTGGAAAGAGATTTGAGGAGAAGTAGAAGATCACCATTTGTTGTTTCTGAGAGTGAGGAGGAAAGTGGTGATGATAAAGAAGGTGATAGCTCAGATTCAAGCATTCAAATTATTGAAGATCCAGAAAGGCTTGAATATGGAGATGAGCTAGCAAAGGAAAGGTTGAGTGAGTTGAAGAATCAGGTTGATTGGGACCTACCAGAAATCACCAGAATGTACCATGCTTGGGAAGACCAGGTGATGGACAACCCAGGTATGAGTTTATCAGATCAAATTTGGGGGTTGGAAGTTCTTCTTAGGGTACAAGAAGACATAAAGGTGATTATGAGATTTAATGCACAAGAGGTCAAGACCTGGCTCAAAAGAGATAGAAGGCAGTTGTACTATAAGTTGCTTAGATGTCATCAGCCTAATTGGACATCAAAGAAGTTGCTGGCCTTGTCTTTTGAGGAGTTAGAGTATAGGGCACATCCTATTTGGAGGAAGGTGCAAGAACAGAATGTCTACCAGTTTCTTTCAGAAGAAAGAAAACAAGAGCTTGCAGAGGAGATGCAAATTCAAAAGGAAATAAGGATTGCTCAAAGACCAGTGAAGAAAGGAGATCCTTTTCAATTTCCTAAAGACATGGATGTGTATTTTCCAACTGAAGGTGTTATAAGGAAGCATCTCAAGCTTTCTCCCTTGGAAGCTTCAGATTTGGTAAATGTGATACCTCTAGATGACAGAAATCCAATTATCAGTTTTGATGAAGATGAGTGTGGATTTTGGAAGGTTGGACGATTTGGAAAGGAGGTACATACTTTCACTTCAGTTATTTCTATATTTGCAAGCATAGACAGGGAAGACTTGGTGCATCTATGGAGATTAATAGAGGCCAAGTATACAGCTGAAGCACCTACTTCAGCTAATGGAATAAGACTTTGGAACACATTTATGACTTTGTGTGGTCCAAAAGAAGCAGATCCTGCCATTTGGAAGGATCTTGAAGATGATCTCAGTAATCTTCATTGGAGGCTATATTCTACTTGTGGTGTATTTCATATGAGCTCTACAAAGTTTTCAGAATATTTGCTTGTGGATGCTGACTATTTCTTGTCCAAAGAAGTATTGGAGAAGATGCTAGAGACACCCTTGGAGATTGATTATACGAGTGATGTGGCCAAGGACTTGATCAGATATGTTTATCACCAACATAAGAAGTTATTGAAAGATTCCTCCTAAGCCTTTAGTTTTTATTCAGAAACTTGATCATTGGTATGGATATCAAGTTTAGGGGAGGATTGTTGGGAATAAAATATGGGTCAGATCACCAAACGCTGATAAGAAGAAAGTCAACGCTGATAGATTGACTTTGGACGCTGATAGAAGTCAACGCTGACAGCCTTGAAGATTGACACTGATAGAATATCTTTTGTTTATTTGTTTCTTTATTTATGTATGGTAAAGATAAGCACGACATTGTATTTTCTATTATTATCTTTACCTAGAATAGTTGATTCATAGCTTATTGTACAAGACTTCTTGTTCTATAAAAGAAGGTCTTTTAGGTTAAAGTCATATATCAGTTTTCATAGTATTCGCAAGTTAAACCTTTCATTGTAATCAACACGATTATTCTAATACAAGTGAAAGTTTGTTTAACATCATTGTGTTTTAGATCAAGTGTTAATTCCGCATAACACTTTGTTACTTTATTCATAAGCAAAGGTTTCTCTACGTGTAGTACTTGATCTAATCTCGTATACACAAAGCTAATCGATCTAAGTTTGGGATCAACATATAAATCATCGTGTCGGTAACTTCCTTTACATTTATGTCTTTACCTTTGTAGATGTATTTATAGTTGCATACTTGTGTTGTGTGTCTTTGTGTGCATCACATAATCTAAACATCTAAGTTGCGGAAAAGCTATGGCTTAGTACGTGTGTGCTTCATGTTTAGATTATGGTCAAGTGTACATCACTTAGTCTAAACATCCTAGTTGCGGAAAAGCTTGTGCTTAGTACGTGTGTGCTTAGTGTTTAGACTATTGCTTGATGTACTCTTGATTTGATGTGCTTGTGTGTTTTCTTACTTGTAGTATTTATCTCTCAATCAAACACATCTCACATCTAGTCAAGATTGATAAGGAATTTGATACAAAAGATTGTTAAGGTTTCAAATTAACAATGTTGCTACGTCCACTGTCGGTGGTTCATTATTGGACCGGCGGTTCCTTATCAATAAGGAACCGCGGGCAGAGATAAGGAACCGCGGGCAGTGGATTGAGCCGAAATGTTTTGAAAATGAACTAGAAACTATTCAACCCCCCCCTTCTAGTTTCTACAGTTTACTTGGACATTCTTTCTAGCTATAAAGAGTGACACAACTGATATTCTAATTGATTTTATCACTCAGATTGAGAAAAAGACTGGCAATGAAGTTAAAATGCTTAGGAGTGATAATGGTGGAGAATTTAGGAATAAGAAGCTAGATGATTTCTGTGCCAGGAAAGGAATTACTAGGCAATTTAGTATTGCAAGAACCCCACAGCAAAATGGGGTTCCTGAGAGGAAAAATAGAACCCTAATTGAAGCAGCCAGAACAATGTTGGCTGATGCTCATTTTCCTATAGCCTTTTGGGCTGAGGCTGTTAATACAGTTTGTTATGTTCAAAATAGAGCATTGGTTAACAAAATTCAGAACAAAACACCTTATGAGTTACTTTGGGGAAGAAAACCTAATATTGGTTTTCTCAGACCTTTTGGTTGTCATGTAGTAGTTTTAGACACTAGTGATGCCTTAGGTAAATTTAGTGCAAAAGGTGATGAAGGCTACTTCATGGGGTATTCAATGCAAAGCAAGGGATATAGGGTTTATCTTAAAGAAGAAAAACGTATACTTGAAAGAGTACATGTTAGGTTTTTAGAGAATAAACCTAGTGATCCTGAAAGTGGTCCAAATTGGTTGTTTGACTTGGAACCTTTGTCTAGAACTTTAAATTATATGCCTGTCACTAATCCAGACATTGTGAAGGTAACTTCAAATGTTGTGGAGGAACAAGTTTTTGATGTTTCAGATACTCAGGTTCATGAAAAGGTTGGATCACAAGCAGAAAAGACATCTCCTATACAAGAATATGTTACAATTCCCATTTGGACAGATGCTTTTGCTGCTGCTGGTAAAGATAATGGTGGTCTCCAAGTACCACCAGATACAAACATGCATGGTCCTTCAGGCGTTGACAAAGGTAAATCTAGCACTGACAAGACCAATTCAGACGTTGATGGTTCAGACGTTGACAACAACAGTTCAAGCGTTGTTAGCCCAAACGTTGACAAACAAGGTTCCGGCGTTGACAACACTTCTGCACATCTTTTCTCTTCCATTTTTGAAAAAGGTGAACCTTCCAATTTATATGAAGAAGGTCATCCCCATGTTGATGTAAGAGAGTCTGATGAAGAAGATATTGGCAACATGGAGAATGAGGTTGAGGACACCAGACTTTTTGAAGGAGGAGTTCTCACTTCCACTATGAAGAATCACCCCACTTCTCAAATCATTGGTGATATTATGACTCCAGTTCAGACTAGAAGATCTCATCAAGGTCTTGGTGGGTTCATTGTCAATATTCACAAGAAGGTTGATACCCCTCTTGTGCAAGCATGTTTGTTTGCCTGTTTTCTGTCACAACAGGAACCCAAGAAAATATTTGATGCTCTCAAAGAACCAAGTTGGGTGGAAGCAATGCAGGATGAGCTTCACCAATTTGCAATTCAGGATGTTTGGGAGCTGGTTGATTGTCCCAGATATGTCAGACCTATAGGAACAAGATGGGTTCTAAGGAACAAGAGAGATGAAAGAGGCATTGTGGTCAGAAACAAGGCAAGGTTAGTGGCTCAGGGATATACACAAGAGGAGGGGATAGACTATGAGGAAGTCTTTACACGAGTTGCAAGGATTGAAGCTATAAGGATCTTTCTAGCCTATGCATCCTGCATGGGCTTCACTATCTATCAAATGGATGTTAAGAGTGCCTTCCTCTATGGAACTATTGTTGAGGAGGTATATGTGATGCAGCCTCCAGGTTTTGAGGATCCAGAGAATCCAAATAAAGTGTATAGAGTCAAGAAGGCTATGTATGGACTTCATCAAGCCCCAAGAGCATGGTATGGTACTTTGTCTACCTATTTGGTGGACAATGGATTCAAGAGGGGCACCATAGATCAGACACTATTTACAAAGAAGAAAGGCAAGGATGTGTTGCTTGTCCAGGTCTATGTTGATGATATCATTTTTGGGTCTACTGATCCAAAGATGAGTGAGGATTTCTCCAAGCTTATGACAGACAAATTCAAGATGAGTGCTATGGGGGAGATGAACTTCTTTCTTGGTTTACAAGTTCAGCAGAAAAAAGATGGTATCTTCATCTCCTAGGATAAATATGTGGCTGAGATCTTGAAGAAGTTTGGCTTTTCTCCACATGAAAAGAGGGCTACTACTCCTATGGATAGAGAACACCCTTGGGGAAAGATTGGAGATGGGAAAGATGTTGATGTCAGGCACTATAGGTCCATGATTGGATCATTGATGTACCTTACAGCCTCCAGACCTGACATCATGTTTGCTGTGTGTGCTTGTGCATGCCATCAAGTGACTCCTAAAGAATGTCACCTTTATGCTGTGAAGAGGATCTTTAGGTACCTAAGATGCTATCTTAGTCTTGGTTTGTGGTACCCAAAGGATTCACCATTGGAGCTGATTGCATATTCAGACAGTGACTATGGAGGTGATAAATTTGATAGGAAATCCACAACTGGTGGATGTCAGTTTCTTGGGAGCAGGTTGATATCTTGGCAATGCAAGAAACAAACAGTGGTGGCTAATTCTACAACTGAAGCTGAGTATGTGGCTGCAGCTGCTTGTTGTGGACAAGTTTTGTGGATTCAGAACCAGCTGTTAGACTATGGGTATAATTTCATGCATATGAAGATATTTGTTGACAATAACAGCACTTTATGCATCATTAAGAATCCTGTACATCATTCTAAAACTAAACACATAGAAATTAGACACCATTTTATAAGAGATTGTTTTGAAAAAGGTTTAATACAACCAGATAGGGTTGACACTGAGGAAAATGTGTCAGATTTACTAAATAAACCTTTTGATGCTGGGAGGTTTCAATACTTGGTAACAAGTATTGGAATGATCAATCTCACATAATATGTGTTTTGGAGTCTTTTTGTAAAAGTATGTACAGGATGATGCATTGTTATTAGTCTTATGATGATTTAGATTTTCCACTATATTTTTCTAACACTGACAAAGGTTGCTTGAACGCTGATAAGTGTTTTGTAACGTTGTCAGCAATATAATTGTCTAACGCTGACAAAGCTTCCCTCAACGCTGTCATGTGTTATCGGGGCGTTGTCAGCAACAATGTTAGTTTTGTGGTTTTTAATCTAAATGTGCAGATGGTGTTAGCAGTATACCATTGGATACAAATTTGCTTATGGATCAATGGAGAAGCATTTGGACAAGTTTTTTTTATTTATGGATGATGGTTGGAATTTCAATTCCTATCTTGACATAAATTTTTATGTTCATGCATATTTTTGGCAACTTATGTATCATAGTTTAAGGGGAGGTTTTAGGAACCTTTAAGATGTTTGGGTATCCATATGATACTCTTATCACAATTCTAGATTGTGTCCACAGGTGAGTATGAGTTAGTTTTACTAAATCATGAGGCACTGTAGCATGCAAAGTTGATATACTATGCATGCTGCCAAGACATTTTTGGCCTAGAATTGGTTGTGGTCTGTTAGGAGACTTGGGAATAATTTTGTTATGGAATTTATCTGGGAGTAACAAGAAATTTTATAAGATAACTTGGTTGTTAAGAGTTTTGGTTAGCAAGGGACACTAGAGGACTGTTATGTCTATCTTGCTTAAGCAAGTGTGCATAACTGGACAGTGCTTGCCGCCCTATAATAATTATCAGCTTTTTGGTTATCTTCTCTAGGATAAATTACTTTGTTAAGGTCATTTTTCATTTTTAAACATTTTTATTTTTGGACGCTGACAAGTATATTTCCAAGCGTTGTTGTGACCAATTTTTAGACGCTGACATGGCTATAGGCAAACGTTGACAAGATTATAGCTGTTGGGCGTTGATAGGTTATTTTTTACCGTTGACACTCACTGGGTCCTACCCAGTTGTTACTTTTTGACATATTTTTAGGCCGTAATTTTGGGAATTGTTACCTTTCATTTAATACATGAGATAAACTTATACTTTTTCAATATTTTCATGATTGTGTTTTTGAAAATACTTGCCTATTTTTGGGCCAATCACATGCATTTTCTTCTCCTATAAATTTGGCTCCTATTTTTAAACAGGGTATCTATACTTCTTGTCCAACACAGTTTTCTCTTATCAACTTCATCTTCATCAATCAATTTTAACAGCTTTCAACAATGGCACCAAAGTTTAAACCATCAGAATTGGAATTGGGGTTCAGAAGCCAACACAACATGATCGCGTATCTTGAAGCTGATGATGCTCTGTTTCCCTAATACACACAAATGGTGGCGTATTTGAACGCATCTCCTCTTAGGTATGCTCTTTCTCATGCACGACTCATTCCTGTCACACATATTAAACAGTTTTGGAACACTGTTAGTTCCTCAACAGTTAATAGAGTGACTACATTGACTTCTATTGTTCATGGGAGACCTTGGGTGGTTACTGAGGCTTTGGTACGCCAAGCCTTGCATCTTGATGATGCTGATGGTATAGCCACCCTTCCCATTAGTGAAATAGAACAAGGACTAAGGGCTTTGGGTTATCTTTTTCCTGATGAAGGAACTTTAAACAAGTATCATAAACAGGAGTTTCCCCTAGCCTGGACGTACCTCATACATGTCCTTCTTCAATGTTTGAGTCCCAAATGTACTGCACACAATGAGATCAATAGATCTATTGCTAGTGCTATTGTGTGTATTGCAACTGGGCAAAAATTTAATTATTCTAAAATGATTTTTGAGGGCATGTGTAAAAACAAGGGGAACAAAATGACTTTAGCTTATCCCCGATTTTTACAAATGGTTTTTGATGTTCAAGGATACTGCACAAGGGATCATAATGACTTTTATGAGATCCCTGTGCAAAAGAAAGCTATTTTTATGAAGATGAACTCACCCCCCCCCCCCCCCCCATCGTGACCTACCCTTAACCCAAGTTATGCTTGCTGTCATTGCAGCAGCTCAACCCCAACCAGATCCCCAACCCCAAATTGACCCAATACCTGAACCATTACCTTCACCTGAACATATGCAAATTGACCAAGAACCCTTCAACGCTGACACATTAAATGTTGGCGTTGATGTGCCTATTTCCAACGTTGACACACAACCTTCACAAACCCAAACACCCCTTAACCAACCCACATCCACCCAATCCACATCATCTTCCACACCCCCTGAATATAGGTTGATGAAACGCCAAAGGACTACTGGAGTGTTCTCCTCTGGTGGTCCTAGCCATGTAGCAGAGAGGACCACCACCACAAGTGTGGCTGGTGATATGGATGAGGCTGGGACTATTGGTTCTGGCTTAGAAGCTGGCCAAGGCAGTCCCACCATCATTAAGTCCTCATCCATGCCCAATGAATCTGACTTGGGAGGTCAAATCCCCATTTTAGAAGAGGGCAGAATGGAACCAATGACCCTACTTGAATTGACGGCAGTCTGCATGAGCTTGCAAAAGCAGAATGCAGACTTGGTACAAGTTGTCAGCTCATAAGGCCTTGAACTCAAGCAATTGAGGGAGAGGATTGTTGTTTTGGAGACTGCTAGTGCAAGGAGAGGTATGGAGGAATCTTCCAAAGGGGAGGAAGATCCAATAAATCTAAGTGATAAGGGCAACCATGATGGTCAATCTTTGGATGTTGCTGAGGCCCTTACAAGTTTGAAGAAACAGACAGGTTTTGATACGTCCTTAGTCTCTCCTACCAACTTGAATTTATCATTTACAGCCATGTTGGAGGATATTGCAAAAGGCGCTGAGGCAGGGAATATAGGCGTTGACAAGGAGAATTTGGACGCTGACAGAAATATTTTGGGCGCTGATAGAACAAATTGGGCGTTGACAGACCTACACATGAGGGTGATGTATTCCAGTCATCATCTATCATCAAGGAGGTTTCTTCACAGGTATCACCATCTACCTTACCAACAATTGCTTCATTAGATAAGGGTAAGGGTATTATGGTAGAAGAGGTTGTTCCAAAGGATGCAGCTCAAGTTGAGTTTGATAGAAGGTTGGCTGCACAAATCATGGAACAAGATAGAAAGGAGGTGAAAGAGTTACCATTTGTTGTTACTTCAGAAGAAGAAAGTGATGGAGCTAGCTCAGACTCAAGTGTTATGATTATAGAACCAGAAAGACTTGAGTATGGAGATGAGTTGGCCAAGGAGAAATTGAGATAATTAAAATTGCAGGTTGACTTTGATATGCCAGAGGTGGTTCAAATGTATAATGCTTGGGAAGAAAGATGTATGGAGAATCCACACTTGACCATTTCAGATCAGATATGGGGTTTGGAGATTCTCCTTAGAGTACAAAAAGACTGCCAGGTTATTTTGAAACATAAGGCAAGCAATATTCTCTTAGAGTTGAAAAGGGATAAATGGAGCTATACTGCATGTTGCTCAGATGTCATGGAGTAGGACGGACTTATCAGAAATTGAGGGCATTGACATTTGATGAGTTGGAATGCAAGGCTTATCCCATTTGGGTGAGAGTGCAGGAAGCAAACACTCTCAGACTTCTTTCTGATGAAAGAAAATAAGAACTTGCAGAAGAAATGGAGCTCAAGAAAGCAATGTTTGTCCCAGGCCAGTGAAAAAGGGAATTTCTCTTGAGTTTCCCAAAGATATGGATCCACTATATCCAAGTGAAGCTGTCATAAGAAAGAGGCTCAAGCTCTCACCATTAGAAGCTTCAGATATGGTGCAAGTGTTACCACTAGATTCCAGAAACCCAATTGTGGGCTATGAAGAAGATGAATGTGGGTTTTGGAAGATTGGCAGGTATGGCAAAGAGGTACACACTTTTACCACTCTCATATCTTTGTTTGCAAGTTGTGATAGAGAAGACTTGGTAGACCTATGGAGGTTGCTAGAGACCAAGTATGAGGCTGAAGCACCAACTTCAGCTAATGTAATAAAACTGTGGTCCACATTCAAGAGAATGTGTGGACCAAAAGATGAGGATCCTGCTATTTGGAAGGATCTTGAAGATGACCTCAGTGGTCTTCAATGGAGATTATATTCAGCTGCTGGTGTTGGAAATACGTTTTACGTATTTATGAAGGATCGGTCGCTCCAACGACAATTATGTAATGGGCTCGTGATCCACTTAGTAAATGTATAGTCCATATAGCCCACATGTAGGGTGGGCTATATATATCCCCTCCTAGCATGTTAGGAGGGGTTGGTTATTTTCACATTTTGAAAATTCAATCTTTACTTTCTCTCTCTACTCTTCTCTTTTCTCTCCTTTCTCTCTCTACTCCATCATCTCCCTTCTCATCTCTTTATATCTATCAATTAATCAACCCTCTTTATCAATTAAATCCATCATGTAGGATAGGCCAACTATCTCGTAGACCTTCAATTGGTATCAAGAGCCAAGGTTTTATTTGTTTATTCTTGTTTTTTTTCTTTTGTTTGATTTTGATGGATTTTGATTTAATCACGCTTAAATCTTAAAAAGTTTGTATTTTTCATATAAAGTTTGTGTTTTTATGTTTTAAATCATAATTAAATCTTTGATTTACTTATTTTATATAAAAATCACAAATTTTTTATTCAAAAATCAATTTTTTTTATAATCAGTTTCCATTTTAATTTTTTTATTATTCATTTTTCTTTTATCAGTTTGTTATAATCAGTTTTTTATATAAATTTTATTTTTATATAATTTTTTATATAACCTTTTTTATCATATCTGGGTTTTCGTTTATCAGTTTTATATAACCTTTTTAATAAAAGATTCGATGTTTATCAGTTTATCATATCTGGCTTGATTTTCGTTTATCAGTTTATCAGTTTTATCATATCTGGGTTTTCTTTTTTGGTCAACTGTCAAAAGTATCTTGAATATCATCTTTCTGTCCAAAACTGTCCCATCATAACTGTTCTTCCATTCTAAAAGTTCCGGACGAACAAAACTTCCGGACGAACAAAAGTTCCGAATGAACGAAATCTTCCGAATGAACGAAATCTTACGGACGAACAAAAGTTCCGAATGAACGAAATCTTCCGAATGAACGAAATCTTCTGAATGAACGAAATCTTTCGAATGAACGAAATCTTCCGAATGAACATTCTTCCGAATGAACAATCTTCCGAATGAACAATCTTCCGAATGAACAATCTTCCGAATGAACAATCTTCCGAATAAACAATCTTCCGAATGAACAATCTTCCGAATGAACATTCTTCCGAATGAACATAATTCAAACATAACGGAAAACAAACTCAACCTCACACTCGACTACTCTTCTCTCGGTCAAACCAACCAACCCCAACAACAGACCCCTCACCTCCTCACGTAGACTCGACTGTTACAAAACACCCACACCTCCAAACCCACAATCTTTATCAAGACTCTCGACTGACCCACCCTCGAAAACTCCCTCGTCACACCCTCGACTAAAAACAGTCTCGATTCACACCACCCTCCTTCGAACCACAAACTCACCCTCTCGTATTACAACCCACACTCTCGGACACCCAACCCAACACCTAGACCTACCCTCCTCGAACCTCTCGAACCCTCACCCTCGACCAAACTATTCTCAAATCTCTCGACAAACAGACCCTCGCCTCATCAGTTTAAAATCAGACCCAAGTCAAAGCTCAACCCTCGAGACCGACTCCTCACTCGACTGGACTCACTAAACCCTCGACACGACTCAAACCTCACACAAAATTCACAAAACTCACACACTCCTCTCTCGACTGAACCTCGAACACACAAACACATCTCATCGATCCAAACAAACCAAACACTCTTAACTTTTTCGAAACTGTTTTGACTATTACACATTATTTTTACATCAAGATCTCATTCAACACACAATCATCGATCTTGACTCAATACCTCAAATCAACAGTTTACCCAAACCTTCTTAAATCCCAACACACACTCAAAATCAAAACTCTCGACAAGACTTTCGAACCCACAAAGAAAACGAAAGACTTTCGTCTCTTCACCCACACAAGACAGAAAGACTCTTATAGATGATAGAAAGACTCAACAAATAAAATTAAACCATTACAAACCTACCCGAGACCTCCTCTTTTCGAAGATCTTGAAGAAAACATTACACGAATCAAGAAACAGACTGATAAGAGGATGATGATCTGTGTGGTTTGTTTTTGAGAAGCCATAGATGACATTTGGTGGATAAGATAAACGGACGAGTTTTATATTTGGTTTTGCGTTGTGTGTTTTTTGGTATAAAGAGTTTTGTGAATCTGAGTTTAGTGAGTTTGTGAATCCGAATAGGTGAGATATTAGGTTTAGTTGTGTTCTCGGTTGAATTTTTTGTGAAGGCGAGAGAGACGGAAGTGGTTATATATGGGTTCTTGGTCAAAGGGAATTTAATACTAGTTGGACGGAGAAAACAAGAGGTGAGAGGATTAAATACAATCTTGCCACGTTTTTTATTTTGGGACACGGAAACCGTTTCAGATTTTCTTTTTTAAAGTTAACTTTTTTAGTTATTTTGAATATTAATTTTTATTTTGGATATTAATTTTTTAATTTTGATAATTAATTGATTTTTTTATTTTTATTCAACTTTTTATTTTGAAAAAAAAATAAAAAAAATTTTATGATATTAAGTTATAATCGTGACAACGTGATAAAGTGACAAGGTTTATTTTGCTGACGGATTTTTTCATCGGGTATTATTATTTGAAATTGACGACGGATTTTTCATCAATCAGTAATCCTTAACGTAATTGTTCATCGATTTTCAATGGATTTCTTGAATTCGACATCGAACAAGGGAAAATTGCATCAAGTGCAAGCCAACGCTAGAGAAAGTGGTATAACTTCATTTCGAATGCTTCAGTATCATCTAGTTAATCTTTCACGACTTCAAGGAGGGAGCGAATTTATGACAATCTTTGGTCAAGATCGTAATATATTCATCGACTCAATATTCACCACTTTGAGCCAACTCGCCGAGCAACTTACCAATGAAAACTTTAATCACTCTGCATCGGCACTTGCTTATAAGGCTCTTGTGACACAACTCACGCCTTCCTCCAATTCAATATCATCAAGTCTGAAAGTTCAATGCTTTGCCAATCATTTCTTCGAGATACACATACCGAGCTTCGAGTTTTTCGTGATACAATATTGAAACTCATGACATCGGTCTCGTCTTCGATTTATGAAAGATCTCGACTTCAGCAAGGGTATGATAATGGAATGCAAAACTCTTCGATTCAAGAGGAAACTGGTCATACGGTTGAAAACTTGGAGCCTATCGATGCCAAGAGCACGGAATCAGGAGGACAACATGATACCAGTGGCACGTCAGGGAATGTTCACGAGATCTCTTTTGCTGACACCTTACCCGTTTATGACGAAGCACCTACAAACATGGTACAATGTAATGTTGTTTATGATGTATATGTTGATGATATGCCGCATATTGAGAATTCTGAACCTAATTATGACAACATGGGATGGAAACGAGTGATAGCAATACCACTTCTGATTCATCCGATGTAATTCATCATGGGGGAGAGATTGTTCAGAATGCTATAGTACATCATGATAATTGTATTATAACTGCTTCATTGACTGCTTCTGATTCCAAGATTAGAGAGCTCGAAACGATTGTAGCTCAAAAATCAAAAGATCTTGAGGATGCCAAAATTGAATTTTCAAAGAAAACGAACAAATTTGAAACATATTTTGAAAAACTTGAAAAATCAAATGTTGTTCTTGAAAGAAAATTGGATCAAAAAGTGTTAGATTCTAAAGCTGAAAAGGATAATCTTTTGAAACAGATTCAACTGCTTGAGTCTAAATTGGCATCCTAAGATAAAGTGCTTAAAGAGAATGAGACATTAAAGGCTCAAGTACAGGAAAAGGTCTTTGCTATAGCCGCGTTGAAAAACGAGTTAAGGAAAAATAAAGGACCTAGTGTGGACACTAAGCTTGAAAAACCATCAATCTTGGGGAAACCGCCTACAAATCAGTTCTTCAGACAACCTACTGCATTTAGATCCGAGCGACCACAATCCTCGAGACCGCGGTTTGCCTCCCAAGTTGATTTGGTTCAGTTTTCTAGACCAGTCACTCCAGCAACTAGGCCCTATGTGATCAAAACAGCGTTAGCAAGATCTAATCAGATGATTGCCCCTAGTTTCCCTAAAAATACCAAGACCACGTCTAGAACTAGTTCAAATGACGTTTGCCATAAATCTGATCTTAGGGAAGCTAAGCAAAAGACACATGTAAGAGATAGGAATTTCAAACCTAGTCAGATGCCTTCTAGTTTACCCAACACTGCTAACCGTAGCATGTCCAATCCTAGGAGCATCAATCAATCATCTAGGGATTCTAGATCTTACTCGGACATTAAATATGCTACTTGTAAAACATGTAGAAAATGTGTCTTTACGGCAAATCATGATTCCTGTATCAAAAAATTGCTTAATGAGGTGAACTCCCGTGCTAGACTTAAATCCCAGTGGGTTGCTAAAATCAAACCCATTGGTAAAATGTGGCGCCCCACTGGTAGAACTTTCACTCTTGTAGGAAACGAGTGCCCTTTAACTAGGATAGTCTTCGATTCTACTAAGTCTACTAGGGAGGAAACTGAGAAAGATGATACTTCACTTAAGCCTGAACTTAAGGTTTTCTATAAACAGAAACGTTTGCCAATTAAGACAAGTGAATCATCCACTCAGGTCGCCTCTGGCATAAGAAAAGCCAACCATGAACCCCCATGTGCTTCTAAAATAGATATCGCTAACCCATGCAATAGTATACAAACTCCTAATGAGAATGCAGGTACCAAAGTTGATGTTCCAAAAGAACGAAGCGGTCCAATCATTGTATACCGTTCAACTAATGATACTCTTAGAGTTTGGTTGCTGAAGAAGCAGATATCGGAGAAACTAGTGTCTCAGGGAATTCATGGTTAAGCTTATCAACAAAGGACCTGTAACTCGCTCTCAAAAGACAGGAAAGTTCATCCCGATGATGACTTATCCTCAAAACGAGAAATTAATTTTTCTCGGACACGAGCTTCCGTTAAAACTATTCAAAGGTTTTAAGCTCGTGTAAAAGGACTTATAGTCACATCACAGACTATAACTCGCTCTTCAAAGAAAGGAAAGTTTATCGCCGATGGTAAACTTATCCTAACAACGAGAAATTAATTTTTCTCGGGCATGAGCTTATATCAAAAACATTCCAAGTTTTTAAGCTCATGCACGATGGCTCCTCGTTAAATGACAGACGATGACCCGGACTTCAGAGACAGGGAAGTTTATCTACGCTACGATAACTTACCCTCTTAACAAGAAATTAAGTTTTCTTGGACACGAGCTTATCCTAAAACCATTCAAAGGTTTTAAGCTCGTGTATATGGTTTATCATTAAATATCAGATGGTAACCCGTGCTTCAAAGAAAGGAGAGTTTATCGCTGATGATAAACTTATCCTAACAACGAGAAATTGAGTTTTCTCGGGCATGAGCTAATGTTAAAAACATTCGAAGTTTTTAAGCTCATGCACAATGACTTACAGTTAAATGTCAGACTGTAACTCGAACTTAAAATAAAGGAAAGTTTATCTTTTATGATAACTTATCCTCTTAACGAGAAATTCACCTTTCTCGGTCATGAGCTTGTATTAAAACATTCGAAGTTTTAAGCTCAGAAAGGAAAGTGTATCTCTTAAATAAGAGAACTTTTCCTCGTATCGAGAAATTAACCTTTCTCGGTCATGAGCTTTCCGTTAAAACAGTCAAAGTTTTCAAGCTCATGAACACGACTTCTAAGTAAATGTCAGCTTAGGACTCGTTCTTCAGATAAAAGGAAAGGTTATCGCCGATGGTAACTTATCCTTACAACGAGAAGTTTACAACTTCTAGGACTTGAGCTTTCCTAAGATATTCCAAATCTTAATCTTAAGTAATTGGTTTTCAAAACTTTGAACATAATTTTTCAAGAATTTCTCAAAAGGTTTTTCTAAATCTTTCAAAATTGTGTGTTCAAAAATGTTTTGATAAAAAGAGCATGTCTTCTGGAATCGATAATATTTACGAACCTAGAAATGTCATTCAATAATGACACGGGATTGTAAATAAAGTTCGGGCAGAAGTTTAAAAAATTTTAAACATGCTCCATTATGGTTTGCTATTATTTCCGATAGTAACCCGCTTTTCACTTTGAAGTCAAGCATTTCACCGGAAAGCTTTGACTTCAGAATCCGAAGTTATCATCTCCACCAACCGTAGCAACTTACAATTGATATCTACATACTCGACGATGCGACTACTCAAACGGTGACTACAGCTCTTTCAATAGAACACGGGTCAACAATTGAGGGGGAGCAATTGTCCAGCATTCAGAATCCTTGATGCCGAGAGTGCCAAGTTCACATATTGGTGTTAAGAAAACGATATCAATCATACACATGGAGTCAAGAGATAACTTCAGAAGTTACGAGGAAGACCAACATTCGTGAACAAGAACCATGTGCTTCTTTCATATGATGTTCTCCATCATTCAGGTCCAACCTCGTAAATTGCTAATATTGTGAATTCATTATCATATATGATCTTTGCACGTGTTAAATACCTTACACTTGTGTTTAAAAGGTATTTAATTTACGTTTCAAGTAGACCCTCATTAATTTGAGGGGGAGCTTGTGTAACTCATGAAGATAATTGGATTTGCATTTTACTTCCCAAATTTTCTTAAAATGCTATTAAATCAATTGATATTAAAAACATCGATTGGGTTAATATTTTTAATATGGGCGAGAAAATGTGATTTAATATGGGAAATGATTAATCAAAAATGGTTTGACTTAACGTGCTAGCTCATCCCGACATGTGCGAAATGTTTTCGGATATCGTGGCATATGTTAAGGGGGAGCAAAATGGATTTGCACTTCAAAATGGATTTCATGGTGACATACACTTACCCAAAACATCTCTATTCACGACGGTGAAGATTGTGGTGACATAAGGATGGTAGGATAGGTTAAAGTCCAATGATTCCTCTAGAACCGGAGGAATCTTCCCAAGGACATTCCATAGCTAGAAATAGTAGTCCTTAGGAAAGATGGAGAAAGATTGTGAATGTATCTGAATGCCGACCAAGTACTTAAGTTAGCAATGGAACAATCACAACAAGGTGCTAGTGATGACGTATTGGTAAGCATTGAAGGGGTTGAAGAATGAAAAAGAATTGTAAAGATAAAGGGAGTAAAGAAAGAAGCCCTCCTTACAACTTCGGTAGAAACCGGGTCAATACATATGCTATTAAGATCATTGTTTACTGATTCTTAATATTGAAGACAGACATCATGGACCCAGTGATGCAATGCACAACCCATCCCAGCTAACTCATATATCTCTCAAAAGATATTTGTATTAATCACACGGAGACAACGCATTATCTATTGATTTATTCACTCCGAATAAATTGGTATTGAAAAGGTGGCACTCCTCTCCAGCCTCCGATCACTAAAAATCCAAAATGCACGATCGAGTATAGAGCCATTTGAGATCATCAAATATCTCATTAGGACACACTTTCATGTTTCCTTGCTTCTTCACACACTGTGAAAAGTAAGAAAGATCTTAAGAGTCCTACGCAAAATCTTCATGATCTTGCCTGAACATCCGAGTAATACGAAAGTATTTACAATGAAGATGGAAATCCTTCTTGAGCGAATATCAAAAAGCTCATGGTAGGTGACTTGTGCGATTCTTTATGAATCAAACTTGTGATAACTGGAAAGCAACAGTGGTTTAATTCTTAAATGAATTTAAACACGTTCCAGGCCTCTACGCAATATCTTAGTGATCTTGCCAGAACATTCAGAGTAATACTATTAAGTATTTACAGTGACAAATGGAAATCTTTCTAGTGTTAACATCAAACAGCACTTGGTAGGTAACTTGCAAGATTCTATATGAATCAAGCTAGTGACAACTGGAAAGCAACGACGGTGCGGTTCTTAATTGAACTTCACTTGTTCCAGGAACATGAATTGACGGCTTCAAATCATGTGGATAAGATTATCCAAATGATTCACTCTTTACGTTCGCAGTCAGCTTTGGACGGTCGAGTAAAGAGAACGGGTTTACCCGCGAAATCTTGTCAAAGAGGTTCTTTATTGAAACTACCTGCGACAAGTACGATATTTAATATCGTCCAACGGTCTTCACCGACCGGAGGTAAAATGCTACCGAATTAGAATGAAATGTTCAAGGCCATTTCATCCGTGTATATTGTTTGTTGCTAACTGTCTTATGCAGCGTAACAAGAAGGTGGCACTGCGGTGTACAATCCAGAAGAAGTCGTCACCACATGCTTATACTACATACAATTAGTACTTCAACAAATTCAAGAAAGCCTGAAGGTCAAGTCTTCCGCTGTACCAAACTTTGAAGCTTTCAAGAACTTAAAAGTATAAGTATGTGGAACATGAAGTCACGAAGAGGCAAATATCACAAGTGAAGAATGCACAAGGTCAAGGCAAGGAAACATGCTCAAGACTAAAGTCAAAGATCACATCAAGCATATTCACAAGAACAAGATCGAAGACTCAAGCATAGATGCTAGGTTTAAGATTTTGTAAAAAGATGTGACCTCCCTTAGGGGGAGATTGTTGGAAATACATTTTTCCCAATAAAGTCTCGGTCACATCTTAGTTAGCATAGATCAAGAGATATAGACTATTTAGAACTTTGTCTCTTGGAGCGACCTCCCTTAGGGGGAGATTGTTGGAAATACGTTTTACGTATTTATGAAGGATCGGTCGCTCCAACGATAATTATGTAATGGGCTCGTGATCCACTTAGTAAATGTATAGTCCATATAGCTCACATGTAGGGTGAGCTATATATATCCCCTCCTAGCATGTTAGGAGGGGTTGGTCATTTTCACATTTTGAAAATTCAATCTTTACTTTCTCTCTCTACTCTTCTCTTTTCTCTCCTTTCTCTCTACTCCATCATCTCCCTTCTCATCTCTTTAAATCTATCAATTAATCAACCCTCTTTATCAATTAAATCCATCATGTAGGATAGGCCAACTATCTCGTAGACCTTTATTTACCATTTGAGTTCTACAAAGTTTGCTGAGTATCTACTTGTGGATGGTCAGTATTTCATATCCAAGGCTATCTTGGAGAAGATGAAGAACACTCAGCTGGAAATTGATTATTCAAGTGACGTGGCAAAAGACTTGATCAGATTTATTTATTACCAATATGAGAAGGTTTGTAAGATTCCTCCTAGTCCTTAATGCTTATTCAGAAGGGGAGGATTGTTGGGAATAAATTAAGGCCATATCACTTGAGCGCTGACAAGAGTAAAACAAGCGTTGACAGGAGCAAAACAAGCACTGACAGCTCAAGCGTTGACAAGACAAAGTCAAGCGTTGATACATTGAAGACAAGCACTGATGGAAAGATATACTCTACGCGTTTATTGTATTCAAGATTACTTCTAGTAAAGATAGGAACAACAATGTATTTTCTATATTTATCTTTACCTAGAATAGCTGATACGTAGATTATTTTACAAGGCTTCTTATGTCTATAAAAGAAGACCTTTAGGTTAATGTTTCATATAAGTTTTCATTCGTAAACTACTTTCATTGTAAGCAAGTTTGATATCATTAATCAAAGTGAAAGTTTGTTTATATCATTGTGTGTTCTTGTTTAAGTGTTAATTCCGCATAACACTTAGATTATCATAAGCATATACAAAGGTTTCTCTAAGTGTATTACTTGATCTAATCTCGTATACACAAAGCTGAATCGATCTAAGTTTGGGATCAACACCTATTATTTCCAAAAAGTCATAATTTGCTTTCTAGTTTCCATTGCTCTTATATGTCATAGATTGATTAAAGCGGTTGATTATAACAAACATAAACAAGTCCATGTGAACGATCTGGTTTTACCTTTAAAAGATTATACTACATATGTGGGTTATAATTTTACCCGTGTATTTGGTTTTATAATCGGTTGAACTAGTAATATAAATTTAAAACATTACGAGCACACCAGTTTTTCTAAATGAGTCGGGAGTTTCTGTTTTTATAAATATATCATTTCTTTAAATATAAGATGCACACAGAAACATTATAATCGACGTTCGGTAAAAGATCTTTGTTTCAAACACAATGTTCATTTCATTGGTACCCAAGAATCTAAAATGACACGTCTTGAGTTTTTACGAATTAAAACCGTTATGGGACAATTACTCGTTTGATTATGTTGTTAGCATGGTTAGGGGTTTTTCAGGAGCCTTAATCTCCATATAGGATCCTTCAATGTTTGTGTAATTAGAAATTTTGTGCAGTGATAAGTTTATCATAGTCAGAGGTAAATGGTCTTCATCAAATGATATATTCTATATGGTTAATATCTATGGTCCCCAAAACCTTACTTCCAAGGTAACTCTTTCGGAAAATATACCTACTTTTATTCATCATAAATTTGTTGTATTCGGTGATCTCAAAGAAGTTTGAAACGAAACTGAACATTTTTGTTCCACATTTTCTACATCAAAGGCTCATGTATTCAATACTTTCATCGACTCTTCTGGTCTTATTGAGATTCTAATTGGAGGTAGAAGATTGACAAGGATGAATAAATAAGGTTCAAAACGAAGTAAACTTGATCACTTTCTAATGTTCGAATCCATCTTAGACTCTCAATGCGGCCTTGTTGCTACCGTTCTTGATCATGGATGGTCCAACCATAATTCATTTCTTCTACATGTGAAAAAAATCTGATTATGGTCATTTTCACTTTAAATTATTTTACTATTGGTTGTAAAATCCTGTTTTTGATGTACACATTTGGAGGAATGCTCTCATTTTGGTGTCTCGCCATCTAGCTTCAAACTCAAACTTATATTATTGAATGAAAAATCAAGGAGTGGGTTATAGACACTAAAACTAATGAAACCAATAAACTTAAGGAAGTCAATAATATGGTGCTCGACCTTGATAATAAGATGGACTTGGGTATAGCCGCAAATATAGAAAAGCAACATATAATCAAACTTCCTCAAGAACGTAACCATCTTAATTGTTTAGAAACATTAGATGCTATTTGGGTACAAAATCGTAGAAAGTGAAGGACACATTTTTTTCATTTTTATCATGAAAAATTCCAAGCTCAAGATTCTGAGATTGATTTCAACATCGTCCCAGCTTGCCATAGATTAAATGAATATGATCGTTCTAAACTTGAACATAGTTTCTTTAGAAGAAATTAAGCAAGCTGTTTGGGATGTGGTACATGTAAATCACTAATGGTTTCTCATTCTCGTTTCTAAAGAAATATGGGGACCTTCTTAAATCTAATGTGGAAACATTTGTGTTAAACTTCATGTCCACTTGTAAGCTTCTCTCGGGTACTAATTTTATGATGTGTGTTTCGCAAGTCTTAAATTTATATTACTAGATGATTACCAAACGAGGGACTAAAAATACAACACGGGCAAGTATACCCTTTCGTGTATAGTATAGTCTAAAGGTAAAGTCCAGGTCGATCCATGGGATTGTTGTTAACAAGTAAAAATAATTATCTCTAGAGTGTCACAAGTTTTAAAGATTTAAGCTTCTAACAATGATTTAAAGGTGCGTTTGGTTAAGGCTAAAACATAGAAAAGATAGATAGAAAAGATGAATATAAACACATAAACAATGTAAGACAACATGCCGATTACTAGTCGTACATGCAACATCTAATCAATATAATAAGAAATCCTTTTATAGATCCTGTCATAAATGGTTTATGTTAGTTTCAATAATCCAAGTACTTGCTAAGCCAAACCCTCTCGAGCATATGACAAAGCATTAAACAAAATTATGCAAGAGTTGTTATATATTTCATTCCACCAATCGCGACAAAGGAGAATACCAAGATTCATTTACTAGATGACATGGAATCTATTCCTTCACATGAATACTAGTCATGATCATGAATAAACCAAACATATAACAATGATCAAACATAATAGTATCAAGTACAATAACAAATCAGCCATGCTTATAATCACGGACCAGGGTGAAAGTGCGCCGTACAAACCTAATTGTGCGCCGCACTTCGCCCCTACGAAGCTAATACAATCTATTCGTAGTTCTATATATGTGCCTCAACCAAATACACAAGGTACTACTCCATGATCACAACAATAATAAACATCATATGCATAATAATTCCAGAAATAATCATATAAAAAGAGATAATAGATTATACCAAAGTTTATGATCCAAGATGATGATTGCAAGTTTTCCAAAATGAAAACTATTATTGATTAATCAAAGCTAATGATTCCAAATGTTTCGAACCCTTTGGGTGATGTTACTAGGCCCAAAAATCGTCCTAAACTACTGAGGAATGATGGTGGAAGATGGGGGAATGGATAGAGAAGTGTGTGTAAAGTGAGAGGGAATGCTCTCTATTTATAGTTTTCTCTGAGAGGGGGGGGGGGGGGCAAAAGTGTGCCGCACTTATTCAAATGTGCGCCGCACATTTGGTGGGTCATATGTGCGCCGCACAATTTCGAATCTAGAACGTTCCAAGAGTTGCGGAAAAGTGCGCCGCACTTTTTAAGTGTGCCCCACACATTTGGTCATTTCCATCTTGGACCAAAATGCTAAGTTGTAGATAATTCAGTTCTCTTTTCGTGGCCGCTTAAATCAACTAAATCGTAGTTCGTACGCTCAAGATATGGCCAAAACAGTGAGAGGCGTCGGGAGATCTTTAGTTAGACTTTATTTCTTCTTTTAAGCTTCGTATCTTCATGTTGTATTCTATTTCTTTCCACGACACGTCCTTGGAACCTATACGTCAAATATAGTCTATTAAGTATCGATAGTTCACATAATTAACCTAAATATATACTGATAATGCACACGCAAACATGTATAATTAGAGAGTTATCAAATTCCCCCACACTTAAACTATTGATTGCTTTTGTTGTCCCATTTATTTAGATGATATAGCACACGAATTAATGAAAGAAAGGTAGATATGAGATGAATTCTAGAGAGAGAAAGTAGTGAGAGAAAGTAGAGAGAAGGAGAGGATGAACTTTTTGGGAATATTAGATTAGAAATGAGAAAAAATGAACAACCAACCCTCCTAACATGCTAGGAGGGTAGTATATATAGTCCACCCACATGCGGGCTTTAATGGGCTATATATTGGACCGGGCTTGTCTTTTGGACTTTAATTAGTTTAAATCCAAGCCCGTAAACCACGACTAATTAACTACCTATTACAACGTTCTAACTAATGTTACAATAATAATCTATGACCGAGCATTCTTGTTTGACTCAATATTTTGAGGCTAACAATCTCCCCCAATGTGAGGTCATACCCTTTTGATGTTTGGAGATCAATGGAGATTACGAATCTCGTCATAAATGAGTCTTGAACGTGTAACAGTAGTTTTGTTCCTTAATGCTGTGATCTTTGAGCCTTTGTTGTTGTCTTTCGACTTTGTCTTTTAGTCTTGAGATCTTCAAATCATCCTTGACTTGTCATTGCCATCTTGCGATCTTGTGTCTTTATTCACATGCTCACACTATTAATTGTTGAATAACTCGTTGGGCATGAACATGTGGTTTTGAATCTTTGACTTTGCTGAGTACACCGGGACGCCACCTTCTCGAGACAGAACATAGACACGGACTGAATGGCTTTGACATTCGTCCTAAATCGGTAGCGTTTTACCTCCGGTCGGTGAAGACCGTTATACGATATTAAATACCGTACCTGTGATTAGGTAGATTCAATTAAGAATCTCCTTGACAGGGTTTTGCGACAGTACTAGCCGTTCTCTTTACTCGACCGTCTCAAAGCAAGACTGCGAACATAAAGAGTGAATCAATTGGATAAATATCCGCTTGATTAAAGTCGTCAATTCAAATTCCTGGAACAAGTTTGATTCATTAAGAATCTTACCATTGTTGCTTTCCAGTTGACACAAGTTTGATTCATAAGAATCTCACAAGTCACCTACCGTAGTGCTGTTTGATGTTGACGCTAGAAGGATTTCCATTCGTCACTGTGAATATTAATGAATATCACTCTTAATGTTCTGGCAAGACCATAAAGATATTGCGTAGAAACCTGAAACGAGTTTGAATCAATTCAGAATCAAACCACTGTTGCTTTTCAGTTTTACATATGTTCAATTCATAAAGAATCTTGCATATGACCTACCGCAGTGCTGTTTGATGTTGACACTGGAAGGTCAGCATTGTGAATACTAAGTAGTATCACTCTGAGTGTTCTAGCAATATCGCAAGGATATAGCGTAGGACTCTCTTGATCTTCATCCTTGTGTCATAACAAGATTTGATTGATCTCTTGGCTCTAGACTCGATTTGTGCACTTTTAGTGGTCGGAGGCTGGAGCAGATGCCACCAATTCAATATCAACTATCTCGGAGTGAGAAAGTCAACAGAAGTCGTGTTGATCTCCGTGACAATAAAACAAACTTCTTTTGAGAGAAGCCTGAGTAGCTAGGAAAAGGTTGTGCTTCACATCACTGGGTCCATGATGAGTTTGTCTTCATGATGAGTTGACCCGGTTTCGGCCTAAGTTGTATGGAGGGCTTCTTTCATTAGACCCTTTATCCTTACATTTCTTTTTCATTCTTCAACCCCTTTAATGCTTACCAAGACATCATTAATAGCACCTTGTTGTGATTGTTCCAGTGCTATCATCAGTACTTAGTCGGCATTCAGCTTCGTTCACATTCTACTCCATCTTTCCTAAGGACTTATAATAATCTATTGGATTGTCCCTGGGAAGATCCCTCCGGTTCTGGTTGGATCATAGGACTTAAACCTAACCACCCTTTTGACACCAATAACGTCGTGAATTAAAGATGTTGTGGGTATTTGATCGTAACCATGAAAACCACTTTAAATTCTAACAAAGTGTTTGAAAAACATTTAACACCTTGCTAGTTTTTTCATTTTAGAAATGCTCCCCCTTCACATGTGCATCGATAATCGAAAGTGTTTCGCACATGTAGGTAAGAGTTAAAGTGCTTGAGTCTTATATAAGATCACATTTTAATCACATTTTCTCCCCCTATCTCTAATATATAAAATCTTTTGATATTAGAGATACCAAATTTGATTAAAATATATTTTGAAAAATAGTCTTGAAAATCTTCGGGAGAAAGATGTGTTAATCTTTTGCATGAAGTTGAATTGCTCCCCCTCAAAAATTGAGCCAATGGAATTGTCATTACGAGGAGTTGATCCACATTAAACTTTTGAGGATAGGAGTTGTTGAACACACAATTTTTGAAAGATTTTGAATATCATTGAGAAATTCTTGAAAAAATTGGGTTCAACGCTTTTTGAAAAATCAATTCTTTTTTACGAAAAGGTTTTTCTAAAGCATAAACTTGAGTTCATAGACTTTGAATGTCTTGACGAATCCACTCAAGTGTAAGAAGATTTAACTTCTTTTGCTAAGGGTAAGAGTACAAAAGCGTACACTCCCCCGTGAATTTAGATCCGGGTTGCAATCTGAAAGTGATTACAAGCCATTGTGTTGAGCTCAAAACGTTGAATGTTTTGTGACAAGCTCAACCCGAGATAGATTGCTCTACCCGTTGTTGGAAATATTGTCCAAAAGAGACAATTTCCTTTAAAAAGATAGAAATGACATGTTTTGAAAAATATTTACAACTTTCATTCGAGCTTTATGTACACACCCGTGTCGTTATTGAGCGACATTTCTAGGTACGTCCATATTATCGATACTGAAAGACATGTCGAGAAGAATATTTTTGGATTATCAAAGATTTTTTAATTTTGTATTTTTCTTTTTCATTAATATTTACATGTAGATGTTTGATAGATGAATCAAGCAGGCTTCTTTGCCAGAACCTCCAGTTCTGCTGGAGTCAAACATCTCATACCAATATGCCTAAATAGGTACGCAAACCTCTCTTTCGAAAGAGCTTTTGTAAACAGGTCAGCTAATTGGTAATCAGTTCCAACAAAGTATAATTCAACAATACCTCTTTCAACTTGTTCCTTAATGAAGTGATATCTGACATCAATGTGTTTTGTGCGGGAATGTTGTACCGGGTTGCAGGAGATGGCTATGGCGGACTTTGAGTCACAGTACATAGGTACTTTATCAAAGTGGAAGCCATAATCCGTGAGTTATGTTCGCATCCAAAGAACTTGAGCACAACACGCAGATAGAGAAACATATTCCGCTTCGGCTGATGAAAGTGACGTGCAATCCTGCTTCTTAGAAGACCATCCCACAAGCTTATCTTGTCCTAGAAATTGTGCACCACCAGAAGTACTTTTACGTGTATCAAGACACCCTGTATGATCAGAATCTGAATAGGTCGTTTGAAAGAAACCGGTTTCCCTCGAATACCAGAGTCCCATGTGAATGGTATTCTTAAGGTACCTAAAGATCCGTTTAACCTACTTGAGGTGCTTTTCAGTGGGTCGTGCTTGATATCGTGCACAATAACATGTAGCATGATGAATATCAAGTCTGCTTGCTGTCAAGTACATGAGCAACCCGATTATGGAACAATATCTCGTTTGATCTATGGGTAATCCCTCCAAATCATCATCTAGGGATGTGGTTGATAATGGTGTCCCAACGGGGTCACATGATGTCATACCATGCTTTGTGATTATCTCTTGACAATACTTAGCTTGGTTAATAAAGATACCACTTGGGGATTGGTGAACTTGAATTCCTAGAAAGAATTTTAGTTCGCCCATCATAGACATTTCAAATCTGCTATGCATTACTTTTTCAAACCATTTTGAAAGTTTTGGGTTTGTAGACCCGAAAATAATGTCATCAACATAAATCTGCACAAGCAAAATGTCATCCCCATATTTATAAGTGAACAAAGTTAAATCAATGGAACCTTTTGAGAAACCTTTCGAGACCAGAAATTTCGAGAGCTCGTCGTACCACGCCCTTGGAGCTTGCTTGAGTCCATAAAGTGCTTTGTGGAGACGATACACCTTGTCAGGATAATGAGGATTGACGAATCCTGCCGGCTGCGTGACATAAACTTCTTCCTTCAAAGGACCGTTAAGAAATGCCGTCTTTACGTCCATTTGATAAACGATGAATCCCTTATGTGCAGCATAAGCAAGGAAAATCCTGACCGCTTCCATGCGAGCTACTGGTTCAAATGATTCTTCAAAATCAATACCCTCTTTCTGTCCATACCCTTTAGCCACGAGCCTAGATTTATTCTTGATGATCGTGTTTTCTTCATCCATCTTGTTTTTCCAGATCCATCGAAGATTCAATGGTGTTAAATCGTATGGTCTGTCAACAAGTTCCCAGACTTTAAGTCTTTCAAATTGTTGAAGTTCATCCGTCATCGATTCAATCCAAGCGTGATCAGCCATGGCTTCTTTGATGTTTTTCGGTTCAGCAGTACTCACGGCGAGTGCGAACATACAAACGTCGCCATCGGTTTCAAGCTGTCTTCTTGTACGAACGGGTTGTGAAGGGTTTCCAATTACGTGAACCAAAGGATGATCTCGGGTCCAATGATGTGTTGAAGGATGTCGTTGATAAAACGTATGCATATTTGACGGATCAACATGGCGAGTAGAAGACTATCCAGTTTCGTGTACCGGTGTACCCAATGGGTTGATATATTCGTCTTCGTCAGATAATGCATCGTCTGCTTGATTTGTGTTCTCTGGAGCAATGACAGTAGTTGTGGATGTTGTAGGATCGATTGTTGAAGTGATACTCTGAGGAGGTAAATCTGCAGCAACCCGTGTTGAAGTAGATGAAGTTGTACCCGGTTGTTGACGATGATCGGTATCATTCTTATCATGAGTGTCAGCGGAAGACTTCGATACAACTTGTTTCTCCCCCGTGAAATATTCATCATACATTGGTCCATATAACATTTCCAACTCTTCAATTGTCGTGTCGACTGTCATATCAGCTCTAGGAACATGTTCTGGAACCAGCGTTGAACTTGATGGTTCATTGCTGTGATCTTGAGTTCCGAGTCCCGTGCGGTTGTGAACGGAAGTCGTTTGTCGTTGTGGATCGGGACTCAAACTGTTTTTTTCAAGTGCCATTTCTTGCAATTCATCAAATCGGATGTGAATTGTCTCGACAAACAATTTTTTTCTTTTGTTGTATACTCTATATCCCTTTGACTGAGTTGCATATCCCACAAGAATACATGCGTCACCTTTCTCTTTCATTTTATCCAAATTCTCACCATCTCGAATAATGTAACAAGTACATCCAAAAACATGAAGGTGTTTGAGTGAAGGTTTTCGATCATGAATTATGTGATATGGTGTCTTTTCGTGTCTTGGGATAATTAAGGAGCGGTTTTGTGTGTAGCATGCGGTTGACACGGCTTCGGCCCAAAAGTACAGTGGAAGTTTTGAAGCGGATAATAATGTTCGAGCAGCCTCAACTAAAGTACGGTTTCGCCTTTCAACAACTCCGTTTTGTTCGGGTGTTCGAGCAATAGATGTTTCATGTTCAATCCCTTCAGCTTCAAAAAAGTTTCTCAGTTTTGAATTCAAAAATTATGTACCTTTGTTAGTACGAACCACTTTAACTTGAGCTTGAAGACCACGTTGTATCAATTTAAGGAAGCTGATGAGAACCTCAGGTGTTTCATCCTTGGACCTCAAGAAGTGAGTCCATGTGTACCTTGAGTAATCATCGACTATTACCAGAATATATTTCTTTCCATTGATACTCTGAACACGCATGGGACCACACAGATCCATATGAAGAAGATCTAACCGTCCTTTTGAGCTTGGTGAGGTTTTTGTTTTGAAGCTACTTCGTTTAGCTTTACAAAGTTCACAAGAAGAACAAAAATGATCTTTGATGAATTTCAAGCTTGGAAGGCCTCTCACAATATCTTTCTTGGAAAGCAAGTTAATGGTATTAAAGTTGAGATGAGAAAGTCGTTGATGCCATAACCATGCCTGAGTCGTTGAAGCTTTAGCCATGAAGCAAATTGGAGTAGATGAAGTTGTGTCTTGAAGTGAAATTATGTAAAGATCAGTACCTCGTGTACCGGTAAGTAAGTCATTCCCATCATAATCACGAACAAAACATGTCTTCTTTCTGAAAGCAACCTCCAAATCCGCATCACAGAATTGACCAACCGAGAAAAGATTTTGATTGAGCCCTTCGACGTAGTATACCCTTTTAATTGTGATATTCCCCTGAACCAAATCTCCATATCCTAGGATCGGTGCAAATTGATCATTTCCGAATCGGACCATACCCAGGAACTTCTCCATGAAGTTAATTAGAAGCTTGAGATTCCCCGTCATGTGCTTCGTGCATCCGAAGTCCAGTATGAAGAGAATTATTTGTATCACCTACAGAAGAGTTAGAACACGATGGAGCATTTGCTAAATTTGATACCACAGTATTTGTGATTATACAATCATTAGTGTCCTTAGCAACATTTAAAGGCATACTAACACTCGTAGTCACATTTTCTGTCCTAACTTTAGGCATCCATTTATATCCGGGAGGACATTGATTAGCAAACCACCATTTCCAAGACTTACTAGCAGACTCATATAATTCCTTAATTTTGCTTCTAGGGTTCTTAGTGGTGGAGTCTGATGCATTACTCTTCTTAGTGGGGGTGGCACCAGAATGGTTCATTTTGCGTTTGGGTTGACTAGCTCTAATAGGCATTGCAACTTGCTTCTTAGTTCTAGTATCTACGCCTTTGACTTTATTCATAGCACACATAGAATGATTAGCATTAGCACACTTTCCACATTTGACACAAACAAATTTCACATTCATAGCATTCAAAGCATTCACAACATTCAAATCGTCATTACATGCGATTACAGACTTTTTATTCTTAAAAACATTCAAATTCCTAGGGTGTTCTTCTACTTCCTTCATCTTCCCTTGATTCTTGTGTTTCTAGACCTTATCATTCACTTGAGTGCTCTTTAGCTGAGGCTGGCTAACACTAGTAATGGAGACTATTCCTGTAGTAGAAGACACACGAATATTAGTGTTTCTAGGAGTCTGATGCGAGTGAGTATCTTTGTTTGTGGGCTTAGTGGGCATTCTATACATCCCTGGTTTAATCACATTATTGTGCTTAACGCTTGGTGCTATAGGATTCCGTATGGGTTGAGCTTGTGGTAACCTTTCCTTTCCATCCATCTTGGGGGCAAACACAAGTTTTGCAAACGAGGAATTAGATAAAGCAGATGGTTTTCCCAAGATAGAGGATCTATTCTCTTTAGAGGCATTGGGTTGTCTAACAACATTTTTCTTAATGCTAGGTTCCACAATTTTCCCACCCATTTTAGCAATGAGTTTCTACAACTCTGCTATCGCTCTGTCCCTGTCTTGTAACTGAGCTTTCAACTCTTTAATTTCCAAATTCTGTTCATTCATTTCTCGAAGATTGTTGTTGGTGGGTTTGTAGATTTTCTTGTAAGTCTTCATTATGTAAGCAATTTGTTGTTTCATCTCTCGGTTCTTTTGAGCTTGGTCTTCATCACTATCTTCTTCAGATGATGACTCAGATGGTGGTGATGGTGCTCTTGGCGCTTTACCTCGAGATCCTGTGGATGATGAAGACTTAGATGATGTGGAATATCGTGGTGAAGATGATGTAGTGGAGTATGGCTTAGGAGCATGAGAGTGATGATCTTGAACATGTGGTGTGGTAGTCACTAAAGCAAGTGGGTTAGCCGTCTTGGCAACTCGTTCAGTTCGAATCTCATTTGCTTCATTCTAAAATTGCTTCAAGATGTCAAAGAGTCGATGATATGAGACCTCGTCTAACTTTTCTTGTTATTTCACCAAAGTGACGAACCGTGTCCACTCGGGTTGAAGTTGTTGAAGAAATTGAACATTGACTTGCATGGTGGAGACTTGCAGATTATTTCTTGTCATGTCATTCATCATCTTATAAAACCTGGAGTAGTAAGAGTCAATTGATTCTCCATCCCTTGAAGTAAACTTGCCAAAATTCCAAAACAAGTTTGTTTTGACATCTTGTTTGTTGAGTGATTCTCCTTGTTGCAAGCGTTCAATCGCAGTCCACATTTCATGTGCTGTCGGGCATGCATCAACCGTGGAGTAAATATCATCTCCAACCCACTTAAAACCATATAGATGGCTTCCTTCTCCGCATCATGCCAAGCACAATTTTCAGGTGTCAGATCGGCTCTTGTTTCATCACGTTCACTTGCAGGTATTGGATCAGTAGTATTTGTGGCTGCTCTTGGAGGAATTGAGATCTTCTTGAATATATATGGTCCATGAGTAATACATTTCCTCAAGGCATCACCATTAGGTCTTGTGTCAAGGTATCGTATGAAACGTGATTGCCATTGAGCATACCGACCAGATACAAGCATTGGTGGTCTCTCTTTCTTACCCGCCACCATTATGTTGTTGTTCGTCACACGATATTCGGCAGTAGAATCCATCTCAATATTCTCTGAAATGATGAAGTGAATATAGATCTTAAGTAGATTTGTTTTGATTGTTGTTGTGGTTTAAATTCCGAAAATTGCAATTTTTCTCCAGTCCGACAATAAATTCACCAGTCCGACAAAACGGTAGACCAAAAATTTTGTAATCGCCAAATTTTGAAATCGAGCTAGAAAAGTCCTAAAACTAGTATGGAAAAAATTTGAATTTACTTGACGGAAAAATTTTAACTTTTTTTTTTATTCTTCGTGTAAACGATATTCTGAAACTAGTCTAGATGGTGGCTAAGTCTAAAAAATACTCGAACAAAATTTGGCTAGACAGATCTCAATATCCCATCGCAATGTTGTCCCATCGCAATGTCTGTCGCAATGTCTGTCGTAATGTCTGTCGCAATGTCCTATCGCAATGACCCCTGTCGCAATGACCCCTGTCGCAATGACCCAGTCGCAATAATGAATCGCAATCTCAATCGGAATATCCAATCGCAATCTCTGTCGTAATATCTAATCGCAATAACAACCAATCGCAATCTTCATTCGCAATATTCAATCGCAATGACACCAATCGCAATCTCAATCTGAATGTGGATCGCAAAGTGAAACCCTTTTCCTTTGCGATGGTTGCACATCGCAATACGGGTATTTTTCCGAAATTTTAGGCCAAAAAATGAGATTTTTACCAAGAAAAACGTGATTTTAACCAATCCAAAGCAACCAAATCGCTACCACAACTATGTAGCAGATGTAGATCAAGATTTTGAGCATAGAAAAACACAAAAAAAATGAATTCGTGAAGTGAAAGAAAGATTAAAACGTGCGAAACAAATAAAACACCACAACCAATCACAAAAACTACCCCATGGCGATTGATACCAATTGTTGTCCCATTTATTTAGATGATATATCACACGAATTAATGAAAGAAAGGTAGATATGAGATGAATTCTAGAGAGAGAAAGTAGTGAGAGAAAGTAGAGAGAAGGAGAGGATTAACTTTTTGGGAATATTAGATTAGAAATGAGAAAAAATGAACAACCAACCCTCCTAACATGCTAGGAGGGTAGTATATATAGTCCACCCACATGCGGGCTTTAATGGGCTATATATTGGATCGGGCTTGTCTTTTGGACTTTAATTAGTTTAAATCCAAGCCCGTAAACCACGACTAATTAACTACCTATTACAACGTTCTAACTAATGTTACAATAATAACCTATGACCGAGCATTCTTGTTTGACTCAATATTTTGAGGCTAACAGCTTTCTTGCCCTCAAGCAATGCTAAGAAACTATTGCTTGCCCTCAAGCAATGCTAAGAAAAAGAAAGTTAGAAATAAATTTACCTAAGTGCCAAAAGAAAAGAAAATTTTTAAATTTTTTGAAATCGCAAATATTTTTGGGTTTTTAGTAAGAAATTTGCTCAAAGGTGCAAACACTCCCCCCACTTAAGGATTTGCTTGTCCTCAAGCAAGAAAAGGAAAAATAATAATTATTTACATGTTTAAAATTACCGGTGTTGCTAGTCACCAAACATACAACGAACCATGAAATATTATTGTTACAATTTTTCTACAATCACATATCGAACAACATAAAGATTGTTGTCCCATATTTTTAGATGATATAACAATAATTTAAGAAAGAAAATAGATGAAGAAGATGAATTCTAGAGAGAGAAAGTAGTGAGAGAAAGTAGAGAGAAATGGTTAGAACTAAAGTACGGTTTCGTCTTTCAACAACGCCGTTTTGTTCGGGTGTTCGAGCAATAGATGTTTCATGTTCAATTCCTTCGGCTTCAAAATAGTTTCTCAGTTTTGAATTCAAAAATTCTGTACTTCTGTCAGTACGAACCACTTTGACTTGAGCTTGAAGACCACGTTGTATCAGTTTAAGAAAGCTGATGAGAACTTCGGGTGTTTCATCCTTGGATCTCAAGAAGTGAGTCCATGTGTACCTTGAGTAATCATCGACAATTACCAGAATATATTTCTTTCCATTGATACTATGAACACGCATGGGACCACACAGATCCATACGAAGAAGATCTAACCGTCCTTTAGAGCTTGGTGTAGTCTTTGTTTTGAAGCTACTTCGTTTAGCTTTACAAAGCTCACAAGAAGAACAAAGATGATATTTGATGAATTTCAAACTTGGAAGGCCTCTCACAATATCTTTCTTGGAAAGCAGGTTGATGGTATCAAAGTTGAGATGAGAAAGACGTTGATGCCATAACCATGCCTGAGTCGATGAAGCTTTAGCCATGAAGCAAATTGGAGTTGATTAAGTTGTGTCTTGAAGTGAAATTGTGTAAAGATCAGTACCCCGTGTACCGGTAAGTAAGTCATTCCCATCATAATCACGAACAAAACATGTCTTCTTTCTGAAAGCAACCTCCAAATCCGCATCACAGAATTGACCAACCGAGAAAAGATTGTGATTGAGCCCTTCGACGTAATATACCCTTTTGATCGTAATATTCCCCTGAACCAAATCTCCATATCCTAGAATCGGTGCAAATTGATCATTTCCGAATCGGACCGTACCCAGGAACTTCTCCCTGAAGTTAATTAGAAGTTTGAGATTCCCCGTCATGTGCTTCGTGCATTCGGAGTCCAGTATGAAGAGAATTATTTGTATCACCTACAGAAGATTTAGAACACGATGGAGCATTTGCTAAATTGGATACCATAGTAGTTGTGATAGTAGAATCATTAGTATCCTTATCAACATTTAAAGGCAAACTAACACTCGTTTTCACATTTTCTGTCCTAGCTTTCGGCATCCATTTATATCCTGGAGGACATTGATTAGCAAACCACCATTTCCAAGACTTGCTAGCAGACTCATATAATTCCTTAATTTTGCTTCTGGGGTTCTTAGTGGTGGAGTATGATGCATTACTTTTCTTAGTGGGGGTTGCACCAGAATGGTTCACTTTGCGTTTGGGTTTACTAGCTCTAATAGGCATTGCAACTTGCTTCTTAGTTCTAGTATCTACGCCTTTGACTTTATTCATAGCACTCACAGAATGATTAGCATTAGCACACTTTCCACATTTGACACAAACAAATTTCACATTCATAGCATTCAAATCATTCACAGCATTCAAATCGTCATTACATGCGATTACAGACTTTTTATTCTTAAAAACATTCAAATTCCTAGGGTGTTCTTCTACTTCCTTCATCTTCCCTTGATTCTTGTGTTTCCAGACCTTATCATTCACTTGAGTACGCTTAAGCTGAGGCCGGCTAACACTAGTAGTGGAAACTATTCCTGTAGTAGAAGACACACGAATATTAGTGTTTCTAGAAGTCTGAGGCGATTGAGTAACTTTGTTTGTGGGCTTAGTGGGCATTCTATACATCCCTGGTTTAATCACATTATTGTGCTTAACGCTTGGTGCTATAGTATTCCGTATGGGTTGATTCTGTGGTAACCTTTCCTTTCCATCCATCTTGGGGGCAAACACAGGTTTTGCAAACGAGGTATTTGATAAAGCAGATGGTTTTCCCAAGATAGAGGATCTATTCACTTTAGAGGCATTGGGTTGTCTAACAACAAGTTGCTTAATGCTAGGTTCCACGACTTTCCCACCCATTTTAGCAACGTGTTTCTACAACTCTGCTATCGCTCTGTCCCTGTCTTGTAACTGAGCTTTCAACCCTTTAATTTCCAAATTTTGTTCATTCATTTCTCGAAACGTTTGGGAAAGTATTTCTTGCAATTTATTATCATGTGGAAAACTACCAACGTCTTTTTGCAAAGCAAGTTCAAGAGAATGACAATGTTTTTGAAGGAAATCGGTTTTGTGTTGAAGTAACTCAAAAGCCTTTTTATCAACATTTTCTTTATGTTTCGAAAGCTCAATTTCAAGACGTTCACATTCTTTGATCTTATCAAGATATTTGCATGCAACATCAGAATATTCATCAATATCAGCACAAGATGTAAAATAAGCACACATAACATCTTTAGAAACGCATTCTTGCAAGAGTAAATCATATTCATCTGAAAAGTCAGACTTTTCCATTTGAAGATCATCAATGTGTTTCTCAAGAGATTCAACATATTTTAAATCAGCATACATTTCAGTCTAAATGAACTCCTCAAGTTGAAGAACAGTTTCTTTAATCAACGTCGTGTTTGGAATTAAGAGTTCTTTCACAAGCAAGGTAATATCTTGAGGAATCGGGCGTTGCCACTCAGCATTTTCACGTTTTGCCCAATCTCTTTCAACAATAGATTTAACATTATCTATGTGGTGTTTAAGAATACCTAAAGTTTTCCTACTCTTGTTTTTGGATTCATCTAGAGGGAGGTAGTTTATGTATTTGTAAACATTAGATTTCTTAGGGGCAAATGCTTTCTTCCATTGAATTCGCTTTTGTTTGCATTCTACAAACACTTCCTCATGAGTTTTCTGAGTTTGTTTGTTGAAAAGACCATAAAGACTATTCTCATAAGCATAATTATATGGTTTTACAAACTCCTTATTGACAAGAGGTTGACTATCATCATCCCAAAGGGCAGTCTCCTCACTGTCGGCACTTACGGGCATGCAAGCAAGATCGGTCCTTTCAGTCTCATCAAGATAAAGACACGGGTTCGCAGCTTGAGCTTTAGCAAGGTACCCAGGACTTGCAAAGCTAGCTTGACCGTTAAACATCGACGGAGGTGCTAGCATTCTTACGGATTGAATAGAATCATGCGTTTTATAAACAACTTTCTTCAAAAATTCGACTCGTTCTTCTAGTTTCGTTACTTTTTCAGTTTCTTTATCATATCTACTTTTGAAGTCTTGTTTTAACGCATCTACCTCTTGTTTCTTATCCTCGAGAATTTTAGCAGAATCGGTAGTGGTCATAGAGAGCATTTGTTCAAGTTCATTAACTTTGGTATTGGCAAGGTACGTTTTTTGACGTTCATCCTTTAAGAAAACATTATATTGACGCTTCTCTTTGGCTAATAACTCAAGAGTTGTATTATATTTGTTTTCAAAATCGTCCTTTTGACTTTTTAACGCACTACCCTTGTATCCCTCAAGCTCTTTGGTTTTCTGAAGGAGCTCATCTCTATAGCTTTCAGTCATCTCAGTAGATTTGATAAGAGCAGCTTTGCATTCTTCAAAATTTTGAGTGAGCGTAGCGTTTGCCTTTTTTAATTGCTTTTGACTCTTTTTATTTTCAGTTACATCTTTTTGTAAAGTGGCAATTAAATTAGCACATTTGCATGCTGATCATCCTCAGACTCATTATTGCACATGTCTAATGAATCGGGTGTGGTATTGCCATCAACCGTTTCCATCATACACGTGTCATTAATGACATTGGGTAGATCACTATGCTCATGAATATCACCAAACACATTATATTCATCAGTAGTGTGTACCTTATCGATTGGCTCGGTGTCAAAAATAGGGCCATTCTCATCTTCAGTGACTTTGAGAACTTCTTCAACCTTTGCCATGTACGAGTAATGTGCATCGAGTTCTTGATCAGAATCTTCATCATCAGTGTCATCAAGCATAGCTCCTTCCTCAGCTGACAATTTAACCCCTGCTTCCATCTTCTTGCATAGCAGCATCTTTTCCTTGTGATAGCTGGAGTCTCTAACCCTTTTCGGCTTCCTGCATTCTTTTGCCATATGCCCATAACCTTGGCAATTAAAACATTGAATCCCACTCTGCTGAACCACTTGACTTCCAACAGTTTCCCTATTCCCAGTAGCAGCAGCAATCCTCTGAGTATCATACTTGGTAGTTTGTCGATCATACCTTGCAAAACCCTCAACATGCGTTGTATTATGTCGATCATACCTAGAAGGACTTTCACCACGTCGACGTGTGTCATACCTTGGAGAACTCTCAACATATTGATTCTTTGTGTTAGATGTTGTTCGAAGATTGTTGTTGGTGGGTTTGTAGATTTTCTTGTAAGTCTTCATTATGAAAGCAATTTGTTGTTTCATCTCACGATTCTTTTGAGCTTGGTCTTCATCACTATCTTCTTCAGATGATGATTCAGATGGTGGTGATGGTGCTCTTGGCACTTTGCCTCGTGATTTTGTGGATGATGAAGACTTAGATGATGTGGAATATCGTGGTGAGGATGATGTAGTGGAGTATGGCTTAGGAGCACGAGAGCGATGATCTTGAACATGTTGAGTGGTAGTTACTAAAGCAAGTGGATTAGCCGTCTTTGCAACACGTTCAGCTCGAATCTCATTTGTTTCATTCTGAAATTGCTTCAAGATATCAAAGAGTCGATGATATGAGACCTCGTCTAACTTTTCTTGTTGTTTTACTAAAGTGACGAACCGTGTCCACTCGGGTTGAAGTTGTTGAAGAAATTGAACATTGACTTGCATGGTGGAGACTTGCAGGTTATTTCTTGTCATGTCATTCATCATTTTATAAAACCTGGAGTAGTATGAATCAATTGATTCTCCATCCCTTGAAGTAAACTTGCCAAAATTCCAAAACAAGTTTGTTTTGACATCTTGTTTGTTGAGTGATTCTCCTTGTTGCAAGCGTTCAATAGTAGTCCACATTTCATGTGCTGTCGGGCATGCATCAATCGTGGAGTAAATATCATCTCCAATCCCACTTAAAACCATATAGATGGCTTCCTTATCCGCATCATGCCAAGCACAATTTTCAGGTGTAAGATCAGCTCTTGTTTCATCACGTTCACTTGCGGGTATTGGATCAGTAGTATCAGTGGCTGGTCTTGGAGGAATTGAGATCTTCTTAAATATATATGGTCCATGAGTAATACATTTCCTCAAGGCATCACCATTAGGTCTTGTATCAAGGTATCGTATGAAACGTGATTGCCATTGAGCATACCGACCAGACACAAGCATTGGTGGTCTCTCTTTGTTACCCGCCACCATTATGTTGTTGTTCGTCACACGATATTCGGCAGTAGAATCCATCTCAATATTCTTTGAAATGATGAAGTGAATATGGATCTTAAGTAGATTTGTTGTGATTGTTCTTGTGGTTAAAATTCCAAAAAGTGCAATTTTTCTTCAGTCCGACAATAAATTCCCCAGTCCGACAAAAACGGTAGACCAAAAAAATTTGTAATCGCCAAATTTTGAAATCGAGCTAGAAATGTCCTAAAACTAGTATGGAAAAAATTTGAATTTACTTGACGGAAAAATTTTAACTCTTTTTTTTTAATCTTCGTGTAAACGGTATTCCAAAACTAGTCTAGATGGTGGCTAAGTCTAAAAAGTACTCGAACAAAATTTAGCTAAACATGTCATCGGAATGTCCATCGGAATGTGCCATCGGAATGTCCAACGGAATGTCGGCTGTCGGAATGTAGGCTGTCGGAATGTAGGCTGTCGGAATGTAGGCTGTCGGAATGCAGGCTGTTGGAATGTAGGCTGTCGGAATGTAGGCTGTCGGAATGTAGGTTCTATAGGAATGATTGCAAGTATCAGAATGTTGCTTTTGTCCGAATACCCTTTCTGTCGGAATGTTTAGATCGCAATATGGCTTAAGCAAATTGGACAGAGTAACGACTCAATATCGCTTGAAACCGTCGGAATCCACGATCGCAATGTACGATCGGAATATCTCGTCGGAATAAGGTATCGAAATCCGGGTGATCGCAAAGTAGAATCCTTGGATAATTGCGATCGAGCCTCACACACTTTGTACTTTCCGATGGTCTAACTTGCTAGAATATCGGAAAGATGAAAAACAAGAAAGTTTTCAACTTTTGATCCAAATGACTTGAGTTTTAACCAAAACCAAGATACCCAAATCACTACGACACGAATAAAGAAGTTATACGACTTGAAGAACACTAAAAAACATAAAAAAAATCTTGAATTCGTGGAAGAAATAAGGATCAAATCAAATAAATCAAATGAAAACACAACAACCAATCACAAAACTACCCCATGGCGATTGATACCAATTTTTGTCACATATATTTAGATGATATAACACAAATTTAAGAAAGAAAATAGATGAAGAAGATGAATTCTAGAGAGAGAAAGTAGTGAGACAAAGTAGAGAGAAATGGTTGGAACTAGGTGATATTATATTAAGAGAAAATGAAATAACCAACACCCTTCCTAACATGCTAGGAAGGGTATTTATAGTCCCCCTACATGTGGGCTTGTATGGACTATACTACATGGGTCGGGCTTTCCTTTTGGGCTTTGGTTACTTATGAATGAACCTTAGCTTAAAGTTAAGCCCGTTATACACGACTAATCTACTACCTATTACAACGTTCTAATTTAATATTACAATATAAACCTATGACCGAACATTCTTGTTTGACTCAGTATTTTGAGGCTAACAAAGATTTATCACGTCTTAGCACATTGGCTAATCGATATCTTAAAAAACTTCGCCTTCCTTCATCTTCATAAATATACATAGCTCATTGCCTTCTTCTTTTTTTTGTTCACATATTTTTTTTTACTTTTTTTTACTCTCTATTTTTTTCATTATTTTTTTAATCACGTCCTTCACAACTAAAAATTCCCTCACACTTTATATAAGTGTACACCACAAAAAATACGAAACATAAAGCGAGCTCTCTTCATCTTCGTTGGAATGGCACAATATTCATAACCAACCGCAAACCAACTATTAGCAAAAATCAATCAATCATTCCGGGTAACTAGCAACCAACCATTTATTTCTATGTTTTATTCTAATATATTAACCTAAGTGACAAAGAAAAAGATAAATAATTTTGATTTTTAGATTATCGAGGGCGAAGAAAAGTTTTGTTAAATTACGAGTCACATTTTCTAATTTATTTTCCCCCTACACTTAAGTTTAGCAATATGCGTAATTTAGAAAATAACTTAAAAGTAGGATAAACGGGAAAAATAAATTTAAGAGGAAAGAGACTTCCCGGGGCTCATAAGTTCTTTGGTTGAATTCTGAAAATATAGCGCAAAGAGAAGCGCCATTCACAAGCATGTGAATTCAACAATTTATACACCGATACAAATATATATGTCACATCCCCAAATGATAAGATCCACACCAATCCACACCAAGCTTCACCTATTTATTAAATCTACAAAATAGACAAAACTACAAAAAACGTGAAATACTAAAGCACACTTTCGTAGGCACCACGATTGCATTTACCGTATGCAACAAGCCTTTAAACCCCTCGGTGTACCGAGTGGACGAGTTATAGTCTCGTGAGGTTTCCAGGAAACACACCCACAAAGTTCGTGATATATTTTTGGTTGCAATAGTCAAGGTACGAAACACAGAGGCCTCGCACATGTTACTCAAAAAAATGCAAGATTTTTCATTTTATATTTTTTTATCTTTTCATAAAATTTTATTTATGCACATTTTAAACATAAATTATTATGAAATGAAAAACAAAGGCAAATATAAAGTCTTTTTGGATTTCTTTTATTTTTTAGACAAACACTAACCAAACACATTGGTTTAAAGCGATATCTTTACCAAAGTGCGCCGCATAATACAAACGTGCGACGGTTTTATTACGATAGAAAACACTCTTTTTTTAGTTTTTCATATTTTGTTAATTAAAAGTATATATAACCATTTACAAATAATCAAACAAACACATAAATGAAATGGAAGTAAAAAGCTAAATAAGAAAACTTTTTTCCGATTTTTTTATTTTTTTATATTTTTTATATTTCTATGATTATTTCTACTTCTATTATTATTATACTAGTATTATTTTTTATTTAGCTAGATTCAAGATACCTTTACAATACGGTTCAAGTAGAAATGGTCCACTTTCAAACGTTGAGGATACAGTATTTTTGGTATATACTCCAACAATGGATATTCTTTTGATTTGATCACATAAAAATCCTTTTTCCTTGTTTTGAACGGTTTACGTTTTTCGACTTTACTTTTAACGATGATAGGAGGTGGCGGATCCTTTTGGGTTTTCGATGGGTCATCGGACTTTTCACTCCTCGTGAATACGACATTCACGTGCTCAACTTGAGCGGAAGGATTTGGAGGCGGTGGGTTAGTCCTAACGGTTTGATCAAAAGAGACGTGAGTTTGAGACTTCGACAACTCATTAATTTTTGTTACCATGTTTTCTAAAATACTTTGAAAATTCTTTTCATTTTGCTTCATCTTAAAACTTATAATGTTAACAGTCTTTTTCACGAAATTGTTTGCAACTCTTTGACTATCCAAGAATTTAGTGACTATTTTTTCGAGATCGATTTCGGATTGAGGTTGAGATTGGTGAAATTTTCGGTTTTCACAACCATCGAGGTGATTTGATTCAGGACGTTCACACATCTGCGTATCATCGTTCATGGGATTCTTAAAAGCGATATTACGTTCGAGATCGTTATATTTTTTACGCATCTCGTGTAATTCTATTGTAAAGATTTGGAAATAAGAATCCATTTTAGATTCAAGAGCTTCCAACTTCTTCATTAATCGAGAATTAAAATTGATACTTTCATCGACGAAAGAAGCATATTTTCGATTATCTTTGTTTCGAGACTTTTTGGGCCAATTAAGTTCAAAAAGAACTTTGTCCTTGAGAAATTGAAAAGCTTGTTTCGGAGTTTTGTAGAGGAAAATTCCTCCAGCTATTCCATCAAGGATTTCATGAGTGGATTTGTCTAAACCATGATAAAATATATGAATAATAGCTCTTTTGGTTAGACCATACCCATGGAATTTTCGAAGCATGTTCTTAAGTCGTAACCAGGCTTGGGTTAGACTTTCACATGTGCTTTGAGAGAAATTTCTGATTTCGAGTAAAAGACGTTCAAATAACGAAGGTGGAAAGAATCGGTTTATAAAAACTATTCTCATTTGTTCCCAGGATGTTATAGAATCTTCATTAAGCGTATCAAACCAGATTTTAGCATCATCAGCTAAGGATAGTGGAAACATCAAAAGTTTGATAACTTCACTGTGAGTTTCACCATATTTGAACATGTCGCAAATTGCGAGAAATTCACGAATGTGGTCATGCGGATTGGCCCGTAAATGAGAATTAAATTTGTTCTCTTGAACCATTTTCAAGTGGGTAGCGTTAATAAAAAAGTTGTCATTAACATCGGTTCGAACAATAGCAGAATTAGGAGTCGGTGCTATGGTAGTAGCACTTTTCCACAAGGGTTGATCATCGGGATTGATAACTATGATATGTTCGGGTGGATTGGGTTGGGTTTAGACATCCTCTTCATGTATATCTATAACAAAAAATTTATTATTGGATGGGTTATGGGTTGAAAATTTGGGTGATTTGATTTGAAAGCATTCTTTTGGGATCGTTTGAAATTAATAACTACTCGTTATTAGATTTTTATTTAATTTACTTAATAGATTTACAAGTTCTTTTTCCCACGATCGAGGATTTAAACAAATGTTCAAAACTTTGCAAAAAGACATTTTTTATGTTTTTAATTATTATTACTTTTTTTTGAGATTATAACAAGACAAGAAGATAAATCAAAACGAAAGCAAAACTAATATTTTTTTGGTTTTTGGTTTTTTTTTTTATGATAAACTATATACTTACAAATTGACAGAATCTAAAAGGCAGTTTGTGTGGGATTTTAAAAAGTACTGAAATTAATTAGTTGAGAGGCAGGTTCGTTCAGAAAGTGCGTCACACATGTGGGAAGTGCGGCAGACTTATGTTTTCTACCTAAAGTGCGACGCACAATGGTTAAGTGCGTCGTACTTAGAAGTTCTCCAGGAAAGCCGGCGCACAATCGAAATGTGCGGCGTACTTTCTGCAATTTTTTCGACAGAAAGGTTGAGATTGCCAGAAATCTCTATGGCGATGGTTTAATTTTTGAAAAGTTTCTCAGAATATTTAAACAAGTAACGAAAACAATCCCCGGCAGCAGCGCCAAAAACTTGATGTGTGTTTTGCAAGTCTTAAATTTATATTACTAGATGATAACCAAACGAGGGACTAAAAACACAACATGGGCAAGTATACCCTTTCGTGTATAGTATAGTCTAAAGGTAAAGTCCAGGTCGATCCACGGGATTGTTGTTAACAAGTAAAAACAATTATCTCTAGAGTGTCACAAGTTCTAAAGATTTAAGTTTCTAACAATGATTTAAAGGTGCGTTTGGTTAAGGCTAAAACATAGAAAAGATAGATAGCAAATATGAATATAAGCATATAAAGAATGTAAGAAAACATGCCGATTACTAGTCGTACATGCAACATCTAATCAATATAACAAGAAATCCTTTTACAGATCATGTCATACCAAAAGCATTAAGAATGGTTTATGTTGGTTTCAATAATCCAAGTACTCGCTGAGCCAAACCCTCTCGAGCATATGAGAAAGCATTAAACAAAATTATGCAAGAGTTGTTATATATTTCAGTCCATCAATCGCGACAAAGGAGAATACCAAGATTCATTTACTAGATGACATGGAATCTATTCATTCACATGAGTACTAGTCATTATCATGAATAAACCAAACACATAACAATGATCAAACATAATAGTATCAAGTACAAGAACAAATCAACCATGCTTATAATCATGGACCAGGGACAAAGTGCGCCGCACAAACCTAATTGTGCGCCTCACTTCGCCCCTACGAAGCTAATACAATCTATTCATAGTTCTATATATGTGCCTCAACCAAATACACAAGGTACTACTCCATGATCACAACAATAATAAATATCATATGCATAATAATTTCAGAAATAATCATATAAAAAGAGATAATAGATTATACCAAAGTTTATGATCCAAGATGATGATTACAAGTTTTCCAAAATGAAAACTATTATTGATTAATCAAAGCTAATTATTCCAAATGTTTCGAACCCTTTGGGTGATGTTACTCGGCCCAAAAATCGTCCTAAACTACTGAGGAATGATGATGGAAGATGGGAGAATGGATAGAGAAGTGTGTGTAAAGTGAGAGGGAATGCTATCTATTTATAGTTTTCACTGGGGGCAAAAGTGTGCCTCACTTTTTCAAATTTGCGCCGCACATTTGGTGGGTCAGATGTGCGCCGCACAATTTCGAATCTAGAACATTCCAAGAGTTGCGGAAAAGTGAGCCACACTTTTCAAATGTGCGCCACACATTTGATTATTTCTAACTTTGACCAAAATGCTAAGTTGTAGATAATTCAATTCTCTTTCCGTGGCCGCTTAAATCAACTAAATCGGAGTTCGTATGCTCAAGATATGGCCAAAACATTGAGAGGTACCGGGAGATCTTTAGCTTGACTTTATTTCTTCTTTTAAGCTTCATATCTTCGTGTTGTATTCCATTTCTTTCCACGACACGTCCTTGGAACCTATACGTCAAATATAGTCTATTAAGTATCGATAGTTCACATAATTAACCTAAATATATACAGATAACGCACACGCAAACATGTATAATTAGAGCGTTATCATTCTGCTTTCATCATATTAATTCCAAAGGTTACCCATTCGATGTTAATCAAGGATTATATGCGTATATCTTTTTTCGAGATGCATCACAAGATCATTTATAAACTTTTAGCTAATCGGTTAGCGAAAGTGGTTGATAAAGTCGTTAGCTAAGTAAAATCGGTTTTTATATAAGGTCCTTAAATTCTGATGTCCCTTATGCTTAGTCAAATCATCAATTGGTTTAAGAAACTATAAAAAAGATCTTTAAATTCGATTTGGAAATGCCTTTGATTCAGTAAGTTTAACTATCTTGATTTCATTCTTGGGCAACTTAGTTTTGGAGACACATGGTGTTTATGGATTCAGGATTGCCTTTGCTTGGCACGTACTTTCATATTATTTAATGGTAGCCCCACAACTAAGTTTCCTTTAAACGAGGACTTCGTTAAGGCGATCCCCTATCTCAGTTCCTCTTCATCCTAATAATGGAAGCTCTTCTCATTGCCATTAACGAAGTTGTCACGTCCCAACTAATTAATGGAGCTTTAGTTGGCTCATATAACTTAAAAGTTCCTAGTTATTCTATGTAGACGATGTTGTAATTTTAAAGGACTATAGTTCTCATAATATGGAAAACATTCGTAGAGTCTTGAATGTTTTTTATTTTGCTTCACGTCTTAAAACTAATATTCAATAGTCTAACGTTTTTGGCGTTGGTGTCACAGATTATGAGTTGTAATCCATGTCACGTATTACTAGATGTTTGATAGCTCGTTTCCTTTCACTTATCTTGGCCTCCCAATCGGATCAAATATGAACTTAATACCTTCTTGAAGCACAATTATAAACCGATTCAAATCAAATCTCTCTTCATGGTAAGCTAAACTTATATCAATCGGAGGACACTTAACACTAATTAAATATATATTAGGATGCTTAGAAATTTAATTAAATGTCGTTGTTTATACTTTTGGATCTTTTTCTCAAAGCTATAGAGCGCCTTAGAGCCGAGTTTTTCTGGGGGAGTGACGGTCATTGCAAAAAAGCTAGCTTGGATCCATTTGAATCAAGTTCTAGCTTCATTAGAACGTGGTGGCCTTAGTATTGGAAGTCGTAAATCTTTTCAATTCGTCTTGCTCCACACATGGCATTGGACGTTAGTATCTAATCCAAATGCTTTATGGGTTTCAATTATTAAAGCAGTCCATGGAGAGGGTGTTGGTTTAGGTACCCCTGGGTGTTCTATGAATGGTGTTTGGGCTACCATTATCAATTCAATAAACACTATTCACTCTAATGGCAATCTCCCAAAAGAAACATTACGGCATAAAGCTGGTAACATAAACCAAATTAAGTTTTTGAAAGACTTATAGATCGGTGAAGAACCCCTTAATGTTCTATACAATCGCCTCTCATGTTAGATTTGCATGAAGATTGCTATATACATGATCGATGGTCCCCAAATGGTTTGATATGGAATTGGCGTATGCCGGTTGAAAATGGATGTATTGGTGCTCTATTCTCGTCCATGCTCGCTGAATTGTAGAATGTTGCCATAACATATAATTTAGACGTTTGGTGCTGGCAAATTGGTAAAGATGATTTTTACACAGTAGGAGATACTCGTCGCCCTATTAATGATCATGTTCTACCTTCTATGGATGTCCCAACTATCCGGAACAAAAGTATACCTCGTAAAGCTAATGTCTTCATGTGAAGATTATGTCTTGATCGTCCCCCTAAACGGTTTAATTTGTTTAGACATGGTTTGGATATTGATTTCATATCTTACTCGATTTTTAAAATGTTTCCAGAAACGTTATCTCACTATTTCTTCACTTGTGACCTCGCTTCCTCTCTTTAGAGAACCATCCGAATATGGTGTGATATTTCTACTCCTCCAATTCTTTCCAGTGATAATTGGATTTCCTTGAGCGAGTCGTTGCAAGGTTCAAAGCAAAAGAAAACCGGGTTATAAGTTATCATCGCTATTTCGTGCTGGATTCTATGAAAATATCGAAATTGTGTTACTTTTAATTTTAAAATGAGGAAAGATGACATTTTAGATAATATTCGGGTTTTTTTATTCTTGGTTAAAAAATAGAGGTGATAATATGTGTAATTGGTATGACTCGTTAAAAACTTTCTTGTAATTTCATCTAGCATCTTGGTAGATGCTTTCGGTTTTTTAATTAGATGGTTCCTCTAGCTGTTAAAAAAAACTACTAAGAGAGTTTTTAGTGCTGCTATTGCTACTGCTAATAGTATTACTACTTTTATTAAACAGCACGTATCTTTTTTTTATTTCTTTCAAATAACGAACACCGTTTTTACTTTGTTTTTTCTCCAATTCCATGTATGATCTCATGCATTATTTCGTTCATCTTCTTGACTGAACTTAATATACTTTTTTATTTTTTTCTTGACATTAATCCACTCCTGTTATATTCATGTTATTCCAAATTTCGTAAGATGGTTACTTTTCCTCTTTTATCTCCATTTTACTTTTCTCATTGCTGTAATTTATTCATTATGCTACTTATTTTCAGTTGGACACCAGAACTTTTTTATTTACTTTTTTCTACAACAAGATGAATTATAATTAGCAGAAAACATACACTGTTAATAGATCTTCTCAATTTATTTACTTCTTATGCTAGCTTAATTCAAATTAAATATTTAATACATAACTTGCATACAATCCCAATAATTGCAAATTTTATTTCCAAGAAAAAAAGTAGTTCAAAGCAGCAAATAACTACCATTAGTTCAAAAAAAAAACAGCAAATAACGATAAGCAAGAGAAAGATATTGAAAAATTGTGGATGCGTTTAATTAGAGGAAAAAAACTTTATTTTTCAGAAAATGTTTTGTAGAATTAAAGAAAACAGAATTACGTTTAAATCAGTCTTTAGAAAATATAAAATTTCTATTTTGCCTTTTTATCCACAAAACAATAAAACAATTTTTATTTGTTTTCCGTGTTTTCTCTTTAACATCATATCTATTTTTCTTTTATTTTGTTAATAACACTTGACTAAACTTTAACACCCTCTCACCACTATAACGAAAATGTTTTATTTTCGTCTTTTCCCGTTTTCGTCGGTATTTCACGTTTTCGTCAGTATTTTTACGCTTACGTCCAATTTTTACACTTTCGTCTGTATTTTTATGTTTTACTCAGTATTTTTACGTTTTCATAAGTTTTTATGTTTTAGTCAGCATCTTTACGCTTTTGTCAGTTTTTTAACATTTTCGTCATTTTTACGTTTTAGTCAGTATCTTTACGCTTTTGTCAGTATTGTTATGTTTTTGTTGGTTTTTTACATTTTAGTCAGTATCTTTAGGCTTTTGTAAGTATTTTAACACTTTCGTCATTTTTTACGCTTTAATCAGTATCTTTACGATTTTGTTAGTATTTTTATGTTTTAGTCAGTTTTTTACGTTTTAGTCAGTATCTTTACGCTTTGGTCAGTATTTTAATTCTTTTGTCATTTTTACGTTTTCGTCAGTATCTGTACGCCTTTGTTAGTTTTTTTACGTTTTCGGAAGTTTTTTATGTTTTTGTCCGTATTTTTACGTTTTCGTCAGTATTTTTACGTTTTCGTCAGTAATAATATTTTTTCATAAGTTTTTTTTACGTTTTAATCAGTATCTTTACGTTTTTGTCAGTATTTTAATATTTTCATTATTTTTTTTACACTTAAGTGAGTATTGACCTTTGCTGAAACAGATCATAGGTTAATTAATGAGATAACTTACATGTTTAAAAAAAAAGAGTGCGACTTTATAAAAAACTTTGATTCTTAGAAAAACGATGATGCAAATGTGATTTGTGTTTGGGATATTATTATAGAAATTAGAAAGTGACGGGTAGGAATTAACCAAATACTAACAAAAATGTAAAAAAATGACAAAAGATAAAAAATATTAACGAAAACGTAATAAATCGAAAAAAAATTAAAAAACCGACGCAAAAGTAGAAAATTGACAAAAAAGAAAAATACTGACGAAAACGTTATAAATCGAATGAAAAAGTTAAAACTGACAACAACGTAAAAATTCTGACGAAAACATAAAAAAGATGACAAAAGATAAAAATACAGACGAAAATGTAATAAATCAAATGAAAACGTAAAAATACTGACGAAAACGTAACAAGTCGAACAAAAGCTAAAAACTGACAAAAACGTAGAAATACTGACGAAAACGTAAAAACTAACAAAAGATAAAAATACTGACGAAAATGTAATAAATCGAATGAAAACGTAAAAATATTGATGAAAACGTAAAAAAGTTGACAAAAGATAAAAATACTGACAAAAAGTAAAAATGAGACCAAAACATATAAACACGAAAACGTAAAAAGAATTTAAAGACAAATTTATTGTTTTTATGTTCAATCGTAGTCGTTTGAATATCTTTTACATGTTTGTTGATTTTATATTTTACTTTTTAAATTTTTTACTTTTTCGTGTTTTCATTTTTGTTGATGCTAAATTTACTTAAAAAAAAATTTTTGCTCTTTTTTAGTTGTTTAATTTATTTGGTTAGTTATGATAGATGTTTTTGTGTTTCGAAAATATTTTTTAATATAAAAAAAATGTATAAAGAATAGAGATAGAAAAACAAAAACATTTGAGCATTTTTTTAGTTATGCAAAATAGAAAACATAAACACATATTTTTCTAATTAAATACGTTTTTAAATTTTTAAGTATATTATAAAAATAAAAATCTCTTTTCTTTTAATAAACATAAAATAAAAAGTAAGAAAATACATATTTTTCATCTAAACGCAGCGGGTGTGTCTAAAAGAGGGTCCTCAACCAAATTAGGCGAGAAACGTTGAGTTTCTAGAAGAGGTACCTCAACCAGATTAGGCTTGAGCGGTAACGCGATTGATGATCTTCTAGATCACCCAAATAGCAGTGCATATATTAGCATCCAAACATCTCATATAAATCAAAAGAAACAAACCTCCTTTTTGAATGATTCAAATCTAGAAGAAAGATACATTAATTTGTTTCTGAGCATGATTGAAATCAAAGCCCTACCAAGGTTTTTTTATTGATGTACTGACAATTTGCTATCATTACTTACTGGTACATTTATCTTTTTTTTTTTCATTCATCTAACATAATATAACCCCGTATGAGAAAAGTTCAAAGGAAATTCAAAATTATTTGAGTACACAATCAATTAATCTATTTTTACAGGCTAAATGATTTACTTGATAAATTTTTTACTACAAAAAATAGTTAAATACATTGAGATAACATAAATTTAAATTTTAGTATAAATTTTACAAATAAATACTAGCCACTCATTTTTCATCAAAAATAAAAAATACTAAATTTTCATATATTTTGAAATAAAATATATTACATACTACAATCACTAAACGAAAATAAACATATTATCGTGACGAAAATTAAATCATCTTTTTATAGAGAGACACATATATGTACTTTCGACAAATTTTTTTATATTTTTTTTCTTAAGTCGCATTTCAGAAAAACATACGATTTGTATCGCGGATCATATATGATTTCAAAAAATCATATTGGATTCATGATTACGAATCACATATGATTTTCTGAAACGCGACTTGAAAAATCGAAAAAGAAGTTCATCGAAAGTAAATACATGTGTCATCTATAAAAAGATGATTTAATTCTCGTCTTGATGGTATACTTCGTTATGCGTAACGATTAACGGTATGTGAGATATTTAATTTTTTTTTAAAAGGTTGAAAGTGAGTTTTTTTGTTAGCTAACAAAAATGGATGACTAGGATTGTTTCTTTGGTTACATGTTAAACAATGAGTCTATACTGAAATTCTGTCCAATGGATAATGGTGAATATCGTATCTCCGCTCGGGTGCACAAAGTGTCATTTTTGAGTTAAATTTTATTACTCCAAAAAAACTATTCAGTACAATAGATATGAGTGAATCCCACACCTCAACCTGTTACATAGGCAAACTACTTTCATACATGAAGTTACACACACTAACTAAAACAAAAGTAACTTAATAAAACTTATGAAACCTATATCTTCGAATGCCTTGCAATATTGATACCCAAATTAACCGCAATAGACTGAATATGATAAGATATATTCTTACCATCATACATTCCATCATATACGAGTCATATCGAGCTTATACGTGTCTGTCCATTGCTCAAGCAAGCCTTGTGTACCATAAACAAACCTTGGCATTTTAGTCGTCCGAAAATTCGTCGTCTCATAATCAAATGATGCAATCTCATTATCACGTTCATGATCAACCACCTCCTGATCAACCTTTCAAAAGTTTTACCATCTTCACCCATAAGAACACATTTTCTCACCATTATATGTTTTCAATCTTATTAATTTTCCACAACATGGGTAACACTTTGCCTTTATAAAAATACCCGACGTGCATGCCTTACTAATCGAACCAATCTTTACATTAACAAACTGGTCATCAATAAAAGCGTTAAGTGAGTTACTAATGGAAACATTATGAGTATCTGGCGTCGAAACATTCATCTTACTAACCAGCTTACTCGAGTTAGCATATGTCGCCTTCTTGGTACTCGCCTCAATATTAGGATGTTTAGCCTTACGTTGGAAGGTGGTTTTGTGTGTCACCAAACCCCGTTTGAAACCACCCGATTTCTTTTTTTACTTCAATAAAGCCTTCGTCATCAGCCCCGGATAATCCAACTTATTCACCATTCTTTTTGGAGCTTTTGGAAAATCAACACCAGTATGACAAAAAAGGCAAGTACTGCAACATAGAGGCTTCCACTCGTATTCCCTACGAATGGTTTCTTTAATAAATTCATGGTTTGTTAATATATGGTAGCCATAATGAAATTTTCACAAAAACCATTATGAGCGTTAATTTGATTAAAATTCTTACATAATCGCACCTACACTATGTTTCCAAACACACGGATTAAGTATAAGAATCGAGCATCATTAGGTTACCAAGATTAGAGGCAATCATGCTTAAACCATCCAAAGTGTATGCAACCATATATACATCATGAAATTTCACCCAAATGGGAACTCAAGACATTTGTTCTTTAGGAAGACTCACAAAAGGAGACCCCTTATAGAGAAATATGAGGAATCCACAAATCATCCAGGGACCATCTCTAAGTACCAACTCAATACTCTCAATAGATGAGAATTTACAAAAAAACTTTTCACCAATGTTAGTTTTCCAAACCATATTTTTTCGATTGCTACGAGCAAACCATTCAACATCCAGAAAGCGAGTCTTTTACAAATGAAGTAACCATATAATGAATTAATAGTTTTATAATTGACCTCAGTAACTGAATCCAAAGGTAGCCAAACATTAAATTCAACATTATTAGGTACATCAGGATCTAGTTTATGAAGATTTACTTTATTCGAGGGATGTAGGGCAAAGCTTATCCGCATAAGGTATAAAAGAATCCTTCCTAGAAGCATGAACCTGATCACGTCTAATAAGGCCTTATTTGTACATATTTAGAATGATATAGTTGTCCCATGTTGACGTGTAAATAAATAAATTGTGCTACGAATTGATACTAATTGGTTGCACAATCGTGATAGGGTTGGAGCAAGCAATAGAAAGAAGATATGGTCCTAAAGAGATACAAGAACGACTAAAAAATAAATAAATCTAGAGAATGCCACTGTGCGGCGCACATTTCCTTTTGTGCGGCACACTTTCATGAAAGTCGTGTTTGAAGTACTTAGGCAAAGTACGACGCACATTATCTTTTGTGCGGCGCACTTTAGATGATGTTACAAAATGTATTATACATTATGCATGGTATTCATGAGGGAACTCTTGGGTTTTCTTCCTCATCAATTCACCTCTGTTTTTTAGCATTACAAAACAAACCCAAGGTTAGAACCATCCATATACTTCCATACAATTTGGGGAGAAATAATCAAGGATTCTCTAATCCTTGGGGGAACTAGAAACTACCCCTTGTGATTTGTAAACAAGGTGAACTACACTAAGTTTATTCTTGTGGTTTTAGTCCTACTTCTGTAACAAGGGAAGTTAGGAGGAGTTGCTTGATTGTTTAGTTGTTTTGAACAAACATTACATTCGAAAATATATTCACTTGTAATCTTTGGTATAATTCTTCATCTTATTTCTTATTAGGAATTTTGAATTCTACTTGATTAAGATGTTTGTTGTTACTGAAATTATGGAGTAGTCGTTTGTGTATTTAGTTGAGGTGTAAATAGAACCATGATTTGAGTTTCTAACATTGCAGGGAAAAAGTACGCCGCATAATAGGTTTGTGCGCCGCACTTTGACTCTGGTTCTTAATTATAAATGTGTTTGAAATGTTCTTGTTACTCGATACTACTGAATTTGGTCATTGCTATGTATTTGATTCAATCTTGATTATAGGATGTTCGAAAGTGCTTATATGATTGATTGCGTTTCATGTCATCACACCAATGAATCCTGATATTTTTATTGTAGAAATTGGCGGATAAAATACATAAAAACTCTTGTATGAATTTGTTTAATGCTTTGCCATGGGTTCAAAATAATGTGGCTCAACGACACTTAAATTATTTAAACCAACATAAACCAATCTTTATGCATTTTATATAGCGCGATCTATAGGTCAAGAGGATTTCTTGTTATGTTGAATAGTTGATACTTGTGTGACTAGTCATCATCACTTGTATTCATAGTTTGTTTATGTGCTTATAATCTATCTTTGTTAATAATCATTTCTATTTTCTTAGCCTTAACCAAATGTACCCTTTAATTGATAATTTGATAAGTATAATCTTTAGAACTTGTGACACTCTAGAGGTAATTGTTTCTACTTGTTAACAACAATCCCGTGAAACAATCTGGTCTTAACAATACTATATTGCAAAACGAAAGGGTATACTTTTCCTTGTGTTAGTAATAGAAGTCGGTTGAAACTAGTTATATAAAATAAAGTTATTTTGATACGCATTTAAGTTTTTGGTGATGATGTCGGGGACTGTTTTTGTTACTTGTTAGAACTTGCTTAGATACTTGCTTAAAATAATTTTCTAAACATCACCGTAGTGATTTCTGGCAATCTAAAAAATTTTAGTCGAAAAATTGTAGAAAGTACGCTGCACTTTTGCTATTGTGCGCCGCACTTTTCTGGTAAAATTACAAAATATGGTCAAAACTATTCCAAAACATCACCAAAACCTTTTACTTTCAACAGTCACTACTGAAAACATGAGAATTGCTTTGGTGTACTTATGTTTTTTGAGCTTGTGTGTTTGTTTAAATTGTACCTTAATAAAAAAATAAAATTACGTGATTTCAATTTTCCATTTCATTTTTTATTTGCTTCTTGGTAGTATAACTAGCTTTGCTATGCTTTGACTGTTATTTGTCATGATTAATAAGATTTTTTTCTGAAAATTGAGAAGAAACCAAAATACAAAAAATGGAGGAATAAGTTAAAATATAAAAACTTTTATGATTCAAGAATTGTTTGTGAATGAGATGCCATGTGTAACACCCCATTTGGTAAAATGAAATATCATAGTAATTTATGGTATGTCATCAAAGCATGCAAGGTAAATGTCTAAACATTCATGACCATAAAAGGAAATACCGGAAACAAACATCGGTAGTCCATGTAACTCAAACACAAGCAAATATAAGTACTGTAAAGGAAAGGACTAAACAATGTCCAACATAAAATAAAGTAAGATAAAGTATGATAAATGCATAAGATATAAAAGGCTGGATAGCTTCCATCCGAATGCACATACTCTTGAGATCTTACTTGCGACCTTGGGTACCTGCCGTTTGTGAACATGGAAATGGAAAACGACTGAGCATAACGCCCAGTGAACGGATATATAGCATAACATAAAGACATAGAATAATGAAGCATATAAAACATGAAAGGCAACGGAAATGAATAAGTCCTGGGAAAACCTAGGCGTGTAACATATTAACTAGTTTTAATTCTGAAAATATAGCTTATGTTTACTTATGAAAGTCTGTATTAGTTTAGTATACCAAAAGCCAATATAGGTCATGAGGTCAACAACGTGTATGAATACTTGGAGGGGTGACCTCATCATGCAGTTAGAGGGGATGCCTCTAATTAATATGGTATGGGTAGGCGGGATCAGCTCCTTGTGAAGGATGCAAGGCACACACCACATTCACCATGAAAATCCTGACTAAAACTATAACTAGGATGCACCCACACGCCCTACATGATAACATAATAATAAAAAAGGCCAGATAAACTGAAGGGACGCCACGAGCTATCAGCCCGCCGTGGTGAAGTCATAACACTGGTGCCTCAAGTGTTATGGTTATGGTACCTCCATAACTAGGTGAAACTGGCATGCATGTATATGGCTAAGGTAACTAATAAAACATAAGCATTTAAATTGTAACTACTGGGAAAACAGTTGGCTGCATACGGAAAATCCTAATAAAGGAAGAGATTGTCCTTACCGAAGGACGAGAAATCCGTACCTTGTGTCCAGTAGAAGCTAACGGAAAACACTGAAGAACCTACTCCGCCTTGACGGATAATACTACATAAGAATAGGGACGTGTATGAGTTGTTTGAGATACGTGTATTTTACCGGTTCTATGTGTTCTTAGTTTATTATTCTTGTTCTGTCATGTTTTACTGTTTAATGTGTTATCTGTAGTTATTTCATGTATTATGTGTAGTTATTTCATGTAATCTATACTTATATTGTAATACTAAGTGACTTTCTGAAAATAGCAGGTTTCCTAAAATAGAAAGTTTCAAAAATAGTATAAGCTGATTATTAAGTCCAAAATATAAGTTTAAGCTTATTAGTAAAAATACAAGTCATGGATTAAATGTTATAGCTTATTAAATAATTAACATGGTTGATTAAATAAACTATAGATTATATGAATTTGATTAAATAAACTATAGATTATATGAATTTAATTAAACTATAGATTATATGAATTTAATTAAATTAGGCTAATTAAATACTTAGGTTAAATCATGAAATATTAATTTTAATATTTAAAACCTAAGTCTTGTCAAATAAATAAAATAAACTGATTTTATGAATTCCCTAGCCCGAACCCATGCTCCAAAATAATCCCGAGCCTGAAAAGTGCCTAGCCGACACCACACAGCTGGCGGCTAGTGGTGTCAGCCGTCGGCTAACCCACGGCCAGTGGCTACCCGGCTCGTCGGTTGCCACTGCCTGGCCTTCGTTCCCCCTTCTCGATGTCGGCTACCCACTGCCGAGCCAAAGTACACCCCGACTTAAGCCGGGGTTCCCACTGTTCGAAACTAAGTCCCACCAAGACCTTAGTGGTCTCGGTTGACACACAAATCAAACCAAAACACACCCCGACTTCGAGTCGGGGTTCTCTTCGTGTGCGATCGACCAAAACCAACCAAGCCGAGACCTTAAGGTCTCGGTGGTGGTGCGAACCAAACAAGCCAAGAGCCTTGTGCTCTCGGTTGTGTGTCGGTCGAACCAAACCAAACCCTTTTTGATTTTCTTGATTATCTAACATGTTTGAATACTTGTTTTTAAGATTTGATTAACATGTATGCTTGAATTTAAATAAAAGAAAAAGGTTATGGTGTTACCCGATGTGTGAATGAAAAAAGATTAATAACACGAACACGTACAACTAAAAATCAAGGATCAAATCACACAAACACCCCTCTTGGTGTTCTAGGTGGCCGGCGGCAAGAGAGAGGACAAGGACTAGGGTTTCTTGATTTTTTTGTAAAACTAGATTATGATAAATCCCCTGATGTTTTTGTTTAAGTATTATAATAGGGTTATGGGCCAAAAGGCCCATTCCTTCCTCTTGTCTTGTGTAGCCGCGGCATACATAAGCCCAAGAGGCAAAACCGTAGTTTTTCTAAGTTAACTAATATAGTCGTGTACGTTTGTGTTTAATTGTCATGTTCTAAATGTCGTGTTCATGTTACATTTATAATATACATAAATACTTGTTATTTAATGTCGTGACACGTGTAATATATTATAAATGGAAAGTTTTAATTTATACGTATTCTCGTGTATTTACTGTTCTTGTTTACTCTTCATGGTATTTTAATGCGGGTTTTACAACTCTTCCCCTCTAAAAGAATAATTCGTCCTCGAATTAGAGAAAACGTAAATTGAAAGAAAACATACCCGAATTAGAACTGAAAATGAGGGTAAGAAGTCCGTATAGACTCCTCCGTCTCCTAAGTGGCTTCCCGCTCAGGATGATCCCTCCAGAGGATTTTGACGAATGGAATCGTCTTCCTCCGCATGACATGATCTTGTCGTTCAAGATTTCTCTCAGGTTCTTCAACATATGAAAGATCCTCTCGAATCTGATCAAGCGGATACTGAACAACATGAAGGGGATGATAGTTGTATGCTCTGAGTAAGGACACATGGAACACGTTGTGAACGTATGATAGGTGAGGTGGTAACGCTAAACGATATGACACTTCACCGACGCGTATTATGATGTCAAACGGTCCGATGAAGCGAGGGCTGAGCTTTCCGCTAATTCCAAAACGCTTGACTCCACGTGCAGGTGATACCTTGAGGAAAACATGATCACCTACGTTGAAGAATAGATCTCAACGATGCTTATCAGCATGCTCTTCTGACGAGAACGAGCTCCTTGCAGCTTCGCCTTGGCGATGGCGACCTTCTCATTAGTCAGCTCAATCATCTTCGGACCCTCAATCAGTCGTTCACCCACCTGATCCCAGCAGATTGGGGCGTGAAACTTCCTAACATAGTGCCAACTGTTGTTGTATGCAAACTCCACTAGATAGATATAATCGTCCCAGCTTCCTGTCCATTCTAGAGCACACGCCCGCAACATGTCCTCCAATGTCTGAATGGTACGTCCGACTGTCCATCGGTCTGAGGATGAAAGGCAGTGCTGAGCTTAAGTCTGGTGCCCCATCTTTCTGCAGACTCTGCCCAAAAACGAGAGGTGAAACGAGAATCTCTGTCAGAGATGATTTCTGATGGAGTACCATGCAGTCTCATGATCTTCTTTTGAAAAGTGTCAGCCAATTTGCTGACCGGATGTTCCTTGTGGATTGCTAGGAAATGAGCAGATTTGGTCAATCTATAAACAATAACCCATATGGCGTCGTGTTTCCTCTGAGTCACTGAAAGACCAGTAACAAAATCCATGGAGATCTTGTCCCACTTTCATTCTGGAATATCTAATGGTTGCAGTAAACCACTAGCTCTCTGGTGTTCGATCTTAACCTGCTGACAGATCATGCATTTGGAAACGAAGGTGGCAACATCCTGCTTCATACCACTCCACCATAAATGTTACTTGATGTCGTGGTACATCATGGTGGAACCAGGATGTATGGTAAATGGAGAGCTGTGAGCTTTAGTCAGCACAACTTCCATGAGTGTAGAGTCATCAGAAACAACTAGTCTAGTGCCCTACCATAAGATACCGTCAGCATCAACACGAAACACCGTTTGCTCATCAAGGTTCTGAATGATAGCCCAAATCTCACCATCATCTTTTTGAGCTTCCTTGATCCTAGAATTTAATTCCGAACTCTAATATTTTCCTAGTAACCATGTTATCTTTGTACACAAAACTCAATGTCTATCATCTCCATGACACAATGATCTCCTTGGAAATCCATATGCCAGCAATCATACCCGACCTTCTGCTTAGAGCATTTGCCACCACATTCGCCTTACCAGGATGGTACTGAATATTGGTGTCATAATCCTTCAGCAGCTCTAACCATCTTCTCTGTCTCATGTTTAGTTCCTTCTGGGTAAAGATATAACTGAGACTCTTGTGATTTGTGAAGATGTCACATGATTCACCATACAAGTAATGCCTCCAGATCTTCAATGCAAAAACAACTGTTGCAAGCTCCAAGTCATGCATAGGGTAGTTCTATTCATAAGGTTTAATTTGTCGTGATGCGTATGCAATAACCTTCCCATGTTGCATGAGAACACAGCCTAGACCCTTTCCTGAAGCATCACTATAGATCTAAAATCCACATGTACCAGATGGGAGAGTAAGAATAGGTGTAGATACTAACTTCTGCTTAAGGTCTTCAAAGATCTTCTCTCATTCTTCAATCCAGACGAATTTCTCTCCTTTTCTCATTAGCTTAGTCAAAGGTAAGGCTAACCGTGAAAAGTTCTCTACAAACCTGCGGTAGTAGCCAGCTAAACCCAGAAAACTTCTGACCTCTGTTGCAGATGTAGGTCTCGGCCATTTAGTGATGGCTTCAACCTTCGCAGGATCCATGGTGATCCCCCCTACAGATACAATATGGCCCAGAAATGCCACCTTATTTAACCAGAACTCACACTTGGAGAACTTGGCATACAGCTGCTTCTGACGAAGGATTTGCAAAACTATATGAAGGTGTTCTTCATGTTCCTCCTTGGATTTGGAGAAAATCTGGATATCATCAATGAAAACGATAACGAACTTGTACAGAAACTCATAGAAGATACGGTTCATCAGATCCATGAAGACTGCTGGAGCATTTGTGAGTCCGAATGGCATGACTACGAACTCGTAATGCCCATAACGTGTAGGAAAGCAGTCTTAGAAATATCCTGCTCTTTAACCCGTAACTGATGGTAGCCGGAACTCAGATCGATCTTTGAGAAATACTTGGCACCCTGTAGTTGATCGAAAAGGTCATCAATACGCGGCAAAGGATAACGGTTCCTGATCGTGATCTTGTTCAGCTCCCAATAGTCTATACATAAACGCATGCTGTCGTCTTTCTTCTTCACGAATAACACCAGTGCACCCCATGGCGATGCACTAGGACGGATGAAACCTCGCTCCAGAAGTTCCTGCAGCTGATCTTTTAACTCCTTAAGCTCAATGGGAGCCATGCGGTAAGGAGCCTTGGAAATTGGCTATGCTCCTGGAATGAGCTCAATTCCAGACTCGACTTCACGAACAGGTGGTATGCCTGGAAGTTCGTCAGGAAATACATCAGGAAAATCTGACACAATAGGCTGATCTTGAATCGATGGAGACTCAGTAGTAATGTCATGAATGTTGGCTATGAAGCCTTGACAGCCGTGTGATAGTAATGCACGCGCCTGCATGGATGAAATAATTTGTACAGACCTCCGTAGCAGAAAACCATGGTGTATGTACTTTGGAGAATCGACATCGCTGAAAATAACCCGATAAGTGTGGCAGTCTATCGTAGCCTGGTGTTTGGATAACTAGTCCATGCCCAATATCATGTCAAAATCGCACATATCTAGTGGAAGTGCGTAAACTCTACGGATTCTATCATCGAATTCTAGGGGAAGATCTCTGTACACCTGGGTGATTCGCACAGAGTCCCTAAGTGGCGTGGAAATGCTTAAGGCATTATCTAATGACATAGGGGAAATCCTAACACGTGTAGCAAAAGCAGTGGATATGACTGAATGAGTCGCTCTAGTATCAAACAAAACGCATGCTGCCTGACCATTCATAAAGAGATTTCCAGTGATGGTACCTAAAGTCTTGTTCGCCTGCTCCTTGGTAGTAGTGAACACACGGCCATAAGTAGGAGGTGGCTTAGAGTCAGCATGTCTAGAGGTGCCTTCTGTCTCACCCTGGCGACAATCCTTCTGCTGATGGCCTTGCTGGCCACATTTGAAACAACAATCAGTACCTCGGCGGCAAACACCAGAATGTCTGCGCGAATAAGTAGGGCAAATAGGATGCGTGAACCCTCCAACAGGCGTCCTAGCTAGCTGAGATCCTGTTTCAGGATTACATGCATGAGACATGATCATGGAACATAAGCATGATTACATAGAAGGTTTAATTAGTTACCAGATGAAGCAGAACGGTTAAGCTGCGAACCATTGCGGTCCTGATCCCTGCCCTTGCCATTGCTCCTGCATATGAGTTGCTGGAGTGTCAGAATACCATAACATAAGACAGTTTAACATGAAAGAAGGTAAATGTAGGGACCTGCTGTTGTTAGAGTGGTTGGCATTGTTACGGTAATTGTCATTACCGCCACGTCTATCTGAAGCAAAACGGTCATGGGACTGACCGTTTCCCTTGGATGATTGTTGCTGAGCGACCGCAGGTTTCCGGTCGTCAGTCTTCTGTCTGAAATATAAATTTAAACAGAGGATGATATAAGAATGAAAAATACTGAAAGAAATAAATGATATTCATTTGGTGATTTGAATATACCTCTTCACTGATCGGTGATCACCAAACTCCTCTCGTTCCTGAAGCATCTCAAGCTTACGGGATGGATCGGCCACCTGTGCCACTGTAGTGAACGTAGCACACACCAAACTGTTGGAAAACAAAGTACGAAGAGCCCAGCGAAACTTCTTAGCTTTCTCCTCAGCATTACTAGCTGCTGCGCCCAGAAATCTAGCCAAACGAAGAAACCTCTGCATTAATTCATTGTTGTTCTCCCCAGCAACCTGTAGAATATTATGATAATCCCTCTTGAGTTTCTCCTGTTCAGCATGTGGAAATTACTGATTAAGGAAGAGATCCTTAAACTGGTCCCATGTCAACAGTGCAACCCAATCACCACCACCGTTGGAATGCTTGACTGATTTCCACCACTGCAACACATCACCTTCAAACTTGTAGCAAGCCAGCGTTGCCTTGAAGACACCGTCACAACCCATCGCATCAAATATCTTCTCAATCTGAGATATCCAAGCTTCAGCCTCAGAGGGGCTGTCAGTCTGCTCAAATGAATGGGGTCTCTGCTTGTTGAATCGCCTCAACCAAGTCATAAGGGTAACAGGCGGTGGAGGTGGAGGATTGTTGTTGTTCTGCGGATGAGGGTCGTGCTGATTGCCATGAGACTGGACTTCAGCATGATCTTCGTCCCTGATTTCATGGCGAAGTTGGGGAAGGAGGGCTTGAAAAGGTGCATTGACAGCTGCATCTAATTCTTGAGAATTGCGTGTATTTACCATCTGACAGTTTCAAACAAAATGCAACATAAATAATGAGTCTAATAAAATATGACATGAATATAAAAATGCATGAACAATGTATAAAACATGAAATAATTATGATGCATAAAGCGGTTTTAAAATGCATGGTTAATTAAATATGATGATATGTCCATGAGTGAACGCCTATGGGTCGGTTCACAAAACAAAAAGGCAAGTGTGGACGCCTATGGGTCGATCCACTAAACAAATAAAATGTTTCAATAAAAACACATACGACTAAATAGGGCTAGTCCTGTACCAACCATTACTTAGTCAAAATTCCTACGACAATGAGATGAATGCATAAAATGATTAGATCAAATGAAAATGAAATGGATGCATGAAAACCAACTGTCAGTTCTAGGAAGACGCTGGTGACTACCCGTAAGTCACAGGTCATGTTTTACAGAGCTACAGGTCGAAACCATGGCTCTGATATCATAATTGTAACACCTCATTTGGTAAAATGGAATATCACAGTAATTTATGACGTGTCATCAAAGCATGCAAGGTAAATGTCTAAACATTCAGGACCATAAAAGGAAATACCAGAAACAAACATCGGTAGTCCAAGTAACTCAAACACAAGCAAATATAAGTACTGTAAAAGAAAGGACTAAACAGTGTCCAACATGAAATAAAGTAAGATAAACTATGATAAATGCATAAGATATAAAAGGCTGGATAGCTTCCATCCGAATGCACATACTCTTGAGATCCTACTTGCGACCTTGGGTACCTGCCGTTTGGGAACATGGAAACGGAAAACTGTTGAGCATAACGCCCAGTGAACGGATATATAGCATAACATGAAGACATAGAATAATGATGCATATAAAGAGCATACAAAACATGAAAGGCAACTGGAAATGAATAAGTCCTGGGAAAACCTAGGCGTGTAACATATTTACTGGTTTTAATTCTAAAAATATAGCTTATGCTTAATTATGAAAGTCGTATTAGTTTAATATACCAAAAGCCAATATAGTTCATGAGGTCAACAATGTGCATGAATACTTAGAGGGGTGATGTAATACTCCACTTTGATAAGTGAACCGTTACGCGTAATTATGGCGTGTCATCAAAGCATGCAAGGTAATATGTAGTAAACATACATGACCATAGGGAAAACCGAAATCAAGCATCGGTTCCCAAAATAATCCCAAAACATAAATAAAGTAAATGAAATAAATGAAAGACTAAATAAGCATAATATATGAAGGCAAAAGGAGAAGAAGTCTATGGCAGCTTCCATCCTATGCACGTCCTCCAAATGCTCGAGTCTGTTCTTGGGTACCTGCCATTTTGGGACATGGAAAGGAAAGTAACGACTGAGCATAACGCTCAGTGCACGGATATACGACATAGTACAAATGGCTGAAACATAACTAAGACTAATAGAAGCGGAAATGTATAAGTCCTGGAAAACCTGGTATAGCTTAGTAAAACTGGTTTTATAGTTTGAAAAGCCTTATGTTTATCTTATGAAAACTGTTTAACATGTTAACCATTAGCCAATATAGGTCATGAAATATCAACGTGCATGAATACTTGGTGGGGTGACCTCGTCATGCAATTAGAGGGGCTGCCTCTAATTAATATAAGTTTGGGTAGGAGGGATCAGCTCCTTGTGAAGGATGCAAGGCACACACCACATTCACCTGAATAATCTGTAAATCATGTAACCTAGGATGCACCCATACGCCCCACATGATAACATAATAATATGGTCAAAAGCTGAAGGGACGCCACGAGCTATCACTCCGTCGTGGTGAAGTCATAACACTGGTGCCTCCAGTGTTATGGTTATGGTACCTCCATAACTAGGTGAAACTGGTCATGCATGTATATGGCTTAGGCATATAATTAAACATAATCAAATCAAAACATATAAAACATATATTGGGAAAACCGTTGGCTGCATACGGGGAATCCTAATAAGGAAAGAATGTCCATACTGAAAGGACGGAGAATCTATACCTTGTGTCTAGTGAAAGAAGAAGACGAACGGAAGAGAGTCCTACTTCGATCTCACTAATGCTACATAAATAATATACGTGTATAAATGTTTTGATTACGGTGTACGTAATTGGTTTTATATCATGTCTTAGCTTGTTTTTATATGTTCATGTCATGTTTTACTAATAACGTTATGCTGTGTTTATCATGTATTATGTATATTCTGATTAAGTATTACTTGTATTTCTTGTATTATTATACTTGTTGTGTAATAATAAGTAACTTTCTAAAATAGCAGGTTTCCAAAAATAGAAAGTTTCCAAAAATAGAATAGCTGCCCAAAATAAATACGTTTCTAAAAATAGAAAGTTTCCATAAATAGATTAGCTGCTTAAAATAGATAAGTTTCTAAAAATAGAAGTTTTCTATATTTAGAAATAAGCTGGATTAATAAGCTAATTATATAAGCTTAAGTTTTACTAAATAATATTCTAAGTCATGTGATTAATAGTATAGTTTATTAATTAAAACATGTAAATTAAATAAACTATAGGTTGTAAGATTTAATTAAATATAACATGATTTAATTAAATTAAAGTGCATAAAATACTTAGGTTAAAACATGAATTAATATTTATTATTAATATAACCTAAGTCATGGAAATTAATTAATTACATGTCATGTTTTAAATAATTAATTAATTACTTTAGTCTAAATTAAATAGTAAAAATACTTAGGTTAAAATCATGTATCATTAATAATAATAATATAACCTAAGTCATGTCTTAATTAAATTAATTGTATAACATGTTAAATTAATTTAATTAATCTTGTAAATAACTAAACTTGTAAAAATTAATTAAGCTTGTCAAGTTAAGTCGTGAACTGAACCCGTGTTTTAAATCTAGACATGTCGTGAACCGGACCATGTTTACCCTTGAACCAGAACAAACAAACACACCCGTAACAGTGGCGAACCGGCTTGGCCGGTTGCCACTGCTTTCATAACAATGTCACTGGCTTAAGCCGGTGGTTCCCTTGGTCTACGGCTAGCCGCTGCCGCGGCTGAGTTCCCCCTGCTTGTTCGATTTAGCCATCGGCTTATGCCGGTGGTGCTAGTCTGTTTTATCCGAGAGCCCCAAAAACCACAAGGCCACCCCGACTCGCGTCGGGGTCCCTTGTTTCGCTTGCTGCCGAACCACAAAGACGACACCGAGACTCGAAGGTCTCGGCTGTGGTCACACATGGGACACCGAGAGCTTCGGCTCTCGGTTTGTGTGTGTCGGCCGAACCAAAATACCCAAAACATCCATGTTTTTAACCCCTATGATTTAATTAGCATGTTTGATTAATAGTTTTTAATAAACCCATGATTCATGTGTTCTTGATCTAATAAATAATTAAAAAGAAAAAGGTTTAAGGATTACTGATGAGTGAAAGAAAAGAAGAACGATAACACGAACGATCTCACTAGAATTGGATCACCCAAAAATCAACAACACCCCTTCCTTGTGGTGTTCTAACCGGCGGCCAAAGAGGGAGAAAAAGGAGGAGCTAGGGTTTTGTATTTTTCTAATCTTCTGTAATTATGAAAAATATGTTTTCCCTTTTTCTTGTTTTACTTAAAAATAAAAGTGGGCTTGGCCCCTTTCTGTGTTCTTGCCGCGGGTAGGTGGGGCCCACAAGGGGAAACCCGATGTTTTTCGTGTTCTAATTTGTTACATATTCTCGTGGTCGTGTTTACGTGATTTATTTATTTAATGTTCGTGTTATAATATATACGTGTACGTAATTGTAATAAATATTACGTAAATACATAATAATAGGTTCGTGAGTATTTACGTTCATGTTTTCATGTTCGTGATTATAATTATTGTTGATAATAATTATCGTGTATTAATAAGCTTAAATACTTATCGTGTAATAACACGTACGTAATACTCATAATTACTATTCGTGAAACATAAACGTGTTATATAAAGAAAGTCTTAATCATGTACGTACGATTATAAGGGTACTATTCATGGTAAAAGCATGCGGGTTTTACAACTCTCCCCCCTAAAAAGAATAATTCGTCCCCAAATTATAGATAACGTAAACTGGAAAAGAAACATACCCGTATCAAACTGGAAGGGTATGTAAGATAACGGAATATGAAGGTGACATGGTAAAAGGGAACGTGGAACGTGACATGGCTAAAAGGACATGGGACGTGACGTGACTGAAAGAGTCTTGATGAATTATAGAAGGATGAGAGGATAAAATCCACATGGGCTCGTCCGTTTCCAAGTGGCTTCCCTCTCGGAATAGTTCCTCCACAAGATCTTGACGCCATTGATAAATCTTTGGTCCTCCTGACCTTGACTTGAAAATACGTAAAAGTTTCTGGTTGTCAACGTAAGATAGATTTGCATGAATCTGATCGAGTGAATTAGAATTAACATGCGAGGGTAACTGAAACATTACGACGCAAGATAACCTAACCTAACTGATAATAGTAACGTCTTAGCAATGATGCGCGAGGCATACTAAAACGTAGTAAGTGAAAAATTTTGAACGTGATACGTGAACAATTTTGAACGTGGTACGTAGAGATATGGTGAGTGTAATAAGGGCAAACATATCGTGATCAATAATACGTGTAACATATCGTGAACGTGATATGAGAAATGTGGAATGAACATGACATGTGAAACATATCGTGAACATGAAATACGGTGGCGGTAACGCCAAACGCTATAAGGTGAGACGTAGAATGTGACGTGAAACGTCTGTCTGAGGATAGAGAGTTATAATAAACTTGAGTCTTGTCTCTCAAGTTCTTGAAAAACTTCCCAGAATGAAAAATGGACGTAACATCGTAAGCCAGGATACGATCATGAACGTGAATATTGTCATGTGCGTGAGTGCGAAAACAAGTCATAAAATTGGAACAAGGACGTGGACGTAAATAAGGAGCACAACTGCGAACCTTTGTCTTGCACGATAGCGTAGAGATTACCAAGTGATCTGACGAGCCTTGGCTAGAAGATGTCCGATCAATCTGTTGGTTATGAAATCCTTGCGGATGTAAGGATTCTGCAGACTTGATCAAACTGTCGGAAATAACCCAGATAGCATCATGCTTCTTCTGAGTTTGCGTTAATCTGGTAACCCAAAATCCATGGAGATCTTGTCCCATTTTGTTCACCTTTTTCTGATGATGGAAAACATCCTAGTCAGTTGGTGTTCTATCTTAGCCTGTTAGTATGTCAGGTACTTAGATATGAACGTAAAAATATCTTGCTTCGTAGAAACTTGATACATAGAAATTTTGCGGAACTATAAGTCTCCGAAATTAGACTTCTCTTAGCGTAGTATTTTCTGGAACACCTAATGTAGTGTAGGGTTCTCCTCTTTACGCATAAGCTGAGTCATGGTAAGATTAACCGTGCGAATCCATGCAATTCAGCGTGTCACTGTAATCAACCAGAATTTATATTGGAAAATTTTCAAGGTGAAATTTCTCATGTCGTAGAATTTGCAACATAGTGCAAATATGGTCTTCCTGCTCTTCTCTAGACCTAGAGAAAAATCAGGTTGTTCTCGATGAAAATACTGATGAATTTGTTTATGAGTTCATGGAAACCCAATTTATTAAGTCTATGATGCTGCTGGAGCATTTATGAGACTAATACAAAATCACGAATCTAGCATGACCTAGTCGTGTATGAATAGCAGTCATGAAAATGATCTGCTCTTTCACTCGTCACTGTTGGCAGCATGATCATGAGTCCGATCTTGGAAAGGTGATTAACACCCTAAAGTCGATTGGACATGTTGTCAATACGTGGAGGAGAATAACGGTTATGGATGGTGATTTGTTTTAAATAGATGGTAGTCGACACATAATCTCATGTTACCGTCCCCCTCCTTGAAGGTTCTTTTGGAACTTCAGCAGTGTGTCACAACTGATAGCTGGAAAATCTTTGCAGCCATGGAGTAACAAACACGTGCTCGTAAAGCATAAACAATTTGTATAGATTTTCTTGATGGAACACCTGCCAAAATATTCAGGAGCCTGAACATCGTTGTACATAATCTGATCTGAATGGAGACCAATCGTAGCCTGGTATGTTGTTCATAGTCCATGATTAGAATCATGTTTAACTCGCATCTGTCCGAGGTAAGTGCGTTATCGGATTGGATCTTATCCTTAGACTGAAGGAGAACTTTCGTATACATGGGTGATACGAATGGTGTCCTTTATGGTCGTGGATATACAAAATATGAACACAAGAAATGAGAGTGTCTTGAAGTAACGTAACAGATCTTGTTGAATGTGTTTTGCCTGCCTCACGAAGAATAAACTCTGCGTGTCCAAGCGTGAATAAAACACCGGTGATATCATGGAAATTCTTGTGGCCTGATTTATACATGGAGCAACAAAATCGGTATACCCCTTGTGGGGTGCCTTGAATTTCTTAAGGCTATTGCAGAAGATGGACGTGAGTCATGTGTCTTGACTCGTGTTTTGGAAATATAAGCATGACATGTTTCTTGACTGGTGTCTTGACATGTGTCTTCAGAAAGTATACGTGAGACATGTGTCTTGACTGATGTCTTGACATGTGTCTCAAGATGTGAAACAAATAAAACTACAAATACTAGGTCATTATGCCAAAATTGGCGGATCGGTTAGACTACTGATCCTTTGTATTTCTGATCACGTCCGCCGCTAGAGCTTCGGTTGCGATTACTAGGATAGTTGGTGTCACAGTAGTGGTTACTATCGTCTGGTCTGTTTGTTTCATGACGGTCATTCTCATGACTGTGATTCATGTACTATTCAGGTGAGTGGCCGGCTGGTAGCGGTTCTCACTCATATGACTAAAACGACAACTGAATGACGTGTGACATGTAACTAAGAAGTAGGGACAACGATTGATGGAAATCGTCTGGTGGTGAAGCATCTTCTCGTCCGATCGCTTTGATCTAACGCCTTTGTCTTTGTCTTGTAAGATCTCCAGGTTGTGAACAACATCCACATCTCGTAGCGTCTCCAAATAGACAGCAACATCAACTTTTAGTAACGTCTCCAAGTTATGAGCGACATCAGCAATCTTGTAGAATATCAGCAAGTGAAAATACGGCTAAGATGATTCAGAATCGACTAGCGAATACTCGTGAAGTATTGCACGTGACTAACTCATGGATTAAGGTACGTGTTATACACATGTAATACGGTACATGGAGTACACATGAAATGTACATAAAACGATCAGTATGGGGTCGATCGTCTTTCATGGTTTTAAAGGAAAATAATTGGTTAAAGGGTTAAAGAACCATCATGATAACCTGGCAATGCCAGTATAGACATCATTCTTGTTGCATAGAGAAATGCTAAAAGTGTGGTTAAACGAAATTCAACAATGATTTGCCTGAAAGCATGATTAATGAAAACCGACCATGACTATCATGAAAGCAGGATTCAATGAAATCCAACAATGTCTTGCATGAAAGCATAAATAACAAACGAGGCGTAAGACGTAATCAACATGAAGACGGAATTATCATGAAGAAACATGAAACAACTTAACATAAAGGAGTATACAACATCATCATCATGAAAACGAAGTTAACCATGATAGTATGAAAACATACTTGACATAAAAGACATCGTAACTTATGAGGGGACATGAAAAAAAAATTATGCCAATAAATCATGAGAAAAATTTTATGCATGAAAACAATGCGTGAATGCATGATGCAGTTTACGAAAACCTTTATATGCGCGAGGGTAAACGCCTATGGTCAGTTTACGCAAAACAAAAGACATGGTGAGGGGACGCCTATGGGTCGGTCCCAAAGTTAAAAGTTTCGATAAAAGCACATGCGACTAAATAGGGCCAGTCTTGTACCAACCATTACTTAGTCAAAATTCCTGCAACAATGATACATGAAACATAAATAAGTAAAAATCATCTATCAAAACTAATCAGAAAAAAATTTTATGTGACTAATTATGAACTACTGAGGTTCAGTCCACATAGCCACAGTTCACGAGGAACATCATGCATGAAACAATGACACATAACTAAATATGAATGATGGTTTTCCATCCATATTAGTAAAACAATATCGATGAAAACATCAAGGTTAAAACATCAAGGTGCTGAAAACATCATGGTTAAAAAAACAATGCGCTGAACACATCAATACGTGGAATAACAAGCGTTGGCTTAGGAATCTCCTGGTGACTACCCACTAGTCACATGTCAAGTTTTAGAGCCTACAGGTCGAAACCAGGCTCTGATACCATAATTGTAACACCCCACTTTGATAAGTGGACCGTTACGCGTAATTATGGCGTGTCATCAAAGCATGCAAGGTAATATGTAGTAAACATACATGACCATAGGGAAAACATAAATCAAGCATCGGTTCCCAAAATAAGCCCAAAACATAAATAAAGTAAATGAAATAAATGAAAGACTAAACAAGCAAAAGTATATGAAGGCAAAAGGAAAAGAAGTCCATGGCAGCTTCCATCCTATGCACGTCCTCCAAATGCTCGAGTCTGTCCTTGGGTACCTGCCGTTTTGGGACATGGAAAGGAAAGTAACGGCTGAGCATAACGCTCAGTGCACGGATATACGACATAGTTCAAATGGCTGAAACATAACTAAGACTAATAGCAGCAGAAATGTATAAGTCCTGGAAAACCTGGTATAGCTTAGTAAAACTGGTTTTATAGTTTGAAAATCCTTATGTTTATCTTATGAAAACTGTTTAACATGTTAACCATTAGCCAATATAGGTCATGAAATATCAACGTGCATGAATACTTGGAGGGGTGACCTCGTCATGCAATTAGAGGGGCTGCCTCTAATTAATATAAGTTTGGGTAGGAGGGATCAACTCCTTGTGAAGGATGCAAGGCACACACCACATTCACCTGAATAATCTGTAAAACATGTAACCTAGGATGCACCCATACGCCCCACATGATAACATAATAATATAGCCAAAAGCTGAAGGGACGCCACGAGCTATCACTCCGCCGTGGTGAAGTCATAACACTGGTGCCTCCAGTGTTATGGTTATGGAACCTCCATAACTAGGTGAAACTGGTCATGCATGTATATGGCTTAGGCATTTAATTAAACATAAGCAAATCAAAACATATAAAACATATACTAGGAAAACAGTTGGCTGCATACAGGGAATCCTAATAAGGAAAGAATGTCCATACTGAAAGGACGGAGAATCTGTACCTTGTGTCTAGTGAACGAAGAAGACGAACGGAAGAGAGTCCTACTTCGATCTCACTAATGCTACATAAATAATATACGTGTATAAGTGTTCTGATTACGGTGTACGTAACTGGTTTTATATCATATCTTAGCTTGTTTTATATGTTCATGTCATGTTTTACTGATTTTAACGTTATGTTGTGTTTATCATGTATTTTGTATATTCTGATTAAATATTACTTGTATTTCTTGTATTATTATACTTGTTGTGTAATAATAACTAACTTTCTAAAATAGCAAGTTTCCAAAAATAGAAAGTTTCCAAAAATAGAAAGTTTTCAAAAATAGAAAGCTTCCAAAAATAGAAAAGTTTCCAAAAATAGAATAGCTGCCTAAAATAAATATGTTTCTAAAAATAGAAAGTTTCCATAAATAGATTAGCTGCTTAAAATAGATAAGTTTCTAAAAATAGAACGTTTCTATATTTAGAAATAAGATGGATTAATAAGCTAATTATATAAGCTTAAGTTTTACTGAATAATATTCTAAGTCATGTGATTAATAGTATAGTTTATTAATTAATACATGTAAATTAAATAAACTATAGGTTATAAGATTTAATTAAATATAACATAATTTAATTAAATTAAAGTGCATAAAATACTTAGGTTAAAACATGTATTAACATTTATTATTAATATAACCTAAGTCATGGAAATTAATTAATTACATGTCATGTTTTAAATAATTAATTAATTACTTTAGTCTAAATTAAATAATAAAAATACTTATGTTAAAATCATGTATCATTAATAATAATAATATAACCTAAGTCATGTCTTAATTAAATTAATTATATAACATGTTAAATTAATTTAATTATTCTTGTAAATAACTAAACTTGTAAAAATTAATTAAGCTTGTCAAATTAAGTCGTGAACCGAACCCGTGTTTTAAATCTAGACATATCGTGAACCGGACCATGTTTACCTTTAAACCGGAACAAACAAACACACCCTTAACAGTGGCGAACTCGCTTGGCCGGTTGCTACTGCTTTCGCAACAATGCCACCGGCTTGAGCCGGTGGTTCCCTTGGTCTACGGCTAGCCGCTGCCGCGGCTGAGTTCCCCCCTGCTTGTTCGATTTAGCCACCGGCTTATGTCGGTGGTGCTTGTCTGTTTTAGCCGAGTCCCCCAAAAACCACAAGGCCACCCCGACTCGCGTCGGGGTCCCTTGTTTCGCTTTCTGTCGAACCACAAAGGTGACACTGAGACCCGAAGGTCTCGGCTATGGTCACACACGAGACACCGAGAGCTTCGGCTATCGGATTGTGTGTGTCGGCCGAACTAAAATACCCAAAACATCCATGTTTTTAACCCCCATGATTTAATTAGCATGTTTGATTAATAGTTTTTAATAAACCCATGATTCATTTGTTCTTGATCTTATAAATAATTAAAAAGAAAAAGGTTTAAGGATCACCGATGCGTGAAAAAAAGAAGAACGATACACGAACGATCTCACTAGAATTGGATCACCCAAAAATCAACAACACCCCTTCCTTGTGGTGTTCTAACCGGCGGCCAAAGAGGGAGAAAAAGGAGGAGCTAGGGTTTTGTATTTTTTTCTAATCTTCTATAATTATGAAAAATATGTTTTCCATTTTTCTTGTTTTAGTTAAAAATAAAAGTGGGCTTGGCCGCTTTCTTTGTTCTTGCCGCGGGTAGGTGGGGCCCACAAAGGGAAACCCGATGTTTTTCGTGTTCTAAATTGTTACATGTTCTCGTGGTCGTGTTTACGTGATTTATTTATTTAATGTTCGTGTTATAATATATACTTGTACGTAATCGTAATAAATATTACGTAAATACATAATAATAGGTTCGTGATTATTCACGTTCATGTTTTCATGTTCGTGATTATAATTATTGTTGATAATAATTATCGTGTATTAATAAGCTTAAATACTTATCGTGTAATAACACGTACGTAATACTCATAATTACTATTCGTGAAACATAAACGTGTTATATAAAGAAAGTCTTAATCATGTACGTACGATTATAAGGATACTATTCATGGTAAAAGCATGCGGGTTTTACAGGTGACCTCCTCATGCAATTAGAGGGGATGCCTCTAATTAATATGGCATGGGTGAGAGAGATCAACTCCTTGTGAAGGATGCAAGGCACACAACACATTCACCATGAAAATCCTGACTGAAAATGTAACTAGGATGCACCCATACACCCCACATGATAACATAATAATAAATAAAGGCCAAATAAACTGAAGGGACGCCACGAGCTATCACTCCGTCGTGGTGAAGTCATTAAACTGGTGCCTCCAGTTTTATGGTTATGGTACCTCTATAACTAGGTGAAACAGGCATGCATGTATATGGCTAAGGTAACTAATAAAACATAAGCATTTAAATTGTAACTACTGGGAAAACAGTTGACTGCATATGAGAAATCCTAATAAAGGAAGAGATTGTCCTTACTGAAGGACGAGAAATCCGTACCTTGTGTCCTGTAGAAGCTAACAGAAAACGCTGAAGAACCTACTCCGCCTTGATGGATAATACTACATAAGAATAGGGATGTGTATGAGTTGTCTGAGATACGTGTATTTTACTGGTTCTGTGTGTTCTTAGTTTGTTATTCATGTTCTGTCATGTTTTACTGATTAATGTGTTATCTGTAGTTATTTCATGTATTTTATTGTTTATTATTCATGTATTAAGGTATTACTATACTTGTATTGTAATACTAAGTGACTTTATAAAAATAACATGTTTTCTAAAATAGAAAGTCTCAAAAATATTAAGTCCAAAATATAAGTTTAAGCTTATTAGTAAAAATAAAAGTCATGGATTAAATGTTATAGATTATTAAATAATTAACATGGTTGATCTAATAAACTATAGATTATATGAATTTAATTAAAAATAACATGTTTAATTAAGTTAGGCTAATTAAACACTTAGGTTAAATCATGAAATTTTAATTTTAATATTTAAAACCTAAGTCTTATCAAATAAATAAAATAAACTGATTTTATTAAATCCCGAGCCCGAACCCGTGCTCCAAAATAATCCCGAGCCCGAAAAGTGCCTAGCCGACACCACACAGCCGACGGCTAGTGTTGTCAGCCGGCGGCTAACCCACGACCACTGGCTACCCGGCTCGCCGGTTGCCACTGCCTGGCCATCGTTCCGCCTGCTCGATGTCGGCTAACCACTGGCGGGCCAAAGTACACCACGGCTTAAGCCGGGGTTCTCATTGTTCGAAACTAAGTCCCATCAAGACCTTAGTGGTCTCGGTTGACACGCAGATCAATCCAAAACACACCCCGACTTTGAGTCAGGGTTCTCTTCGTGTGCGATTGACCAAAACCAACCAAGCCGAGACCTGAAGGTCTCGGTGGTGGTGCGAACAAAACAAGCCGAGAGCCTTGTGCTCTCGGTTGTGTGTTGGCCGAACCAAACCAAACCCTTTTTGATTTTCTTGATTATCTAACATGTTTTAATACTTGTTTTTAAGATTTGATTAACATGTATGCGAGAATTTAAATAAAAGAAATAAAAGAAAAAGGTTATGGTGTTACCCGATGCGTGAATGAAAAAGGATTAATAACACGAATACGTACAACCAAAAATCAAGGATCAAATCACACAAACACCCCTCTTGGTGTTCTAGGTGGCCGGTGGCAAGACAGAGGATAAGGACTAGGGTTTCTTGATTTTTTTTGTAAAACTAGATTATGATAAATCCCCTGATGTTTTTGTTTAAGTATTATAATTGGGTTTTGGGCCAAAAGGCCCATTCCTTCCTCTTGTCTTGTCTAGCTGCGGCATACATAAGCCCAAGAGGCAAAACTGTAGTTTTTCTAAGTTAACTAATATAGTCGTATACGTTCGTGTTTAATTGTCGTGTTATAAATGTCGTGTTCATGTTACATTTATAATATACATAAATACTTGTTATTTAATGTCGTGACACGTGTAATATATTATAAATGGAAATTTTAATTTATACGTATTCTCGTGTATTTACTGTTCATGTTTACTGTTCATGTTTACTGTTCATGTTATTTTAATGCGGGTTTTACACCATGCTTAGCCATAATGTTTTCGTTTGATTCCTTGCTGATGAAGTATAACAATAAATGCTTAATAACTTGGCTTGATAAGGTCATGAATTGTATTATTGTCAAAATCATATCTAAATACGGGAAATGTACGCAACACTTTTCATTTTGTGCGCCGGTTTTTCTAGAGCACGTGGATGTGCGTCCCACTTTTTATTTGTGTGCCGCACATGAGTTACAAAAGACTCAAATTGCTTATAACTTGAACAAATTGAAACGAATTATGATATACAAGTGTTGCCTGAAAACTTTAGAGTATAAATTATCATTCGGATTTTATTGCACTAACATACTAATGTTTCTCTTAATGCTTTGTTGTTTTGAGATAGACATGGATCCGGATAATAGTTTGGGTAGATTGCGTTTAGGGATTGATGAGCATGTAAGTTATGATGACAAGGTAGAAAGTGAAAGAGATTAGACAGATCCTGAGTACAAAGACTCAGCGGATAGTGGGATTTAAAAGGTATTGACATTCTTTCGTATTGAGGAATTGGCACCTAGTGAGATGTTATACCTTTCACCGTTGAAGGGTCGATGCTTATGATGGACAAGCGTTTGGATCTGGAAAGGAACTTGATTAGAAACGAGATTGTCATTGAACTCGGCTTGAGTTACAAAACAAGGAGACGGAGATAAGGAGGTTGACAACAAGCTTATTGTCATGCTTAAAGGAGAGATGTACTTGGTAGAATTCTTTGTTGATCCAGAGGAGGACGATATAGAAACTAGCGTGATTTTTGGGAGATCTTTCCTAAAACTCGCAAATGCTCAAATCGATATCAATTGTGGTATACTTTGTGGCCTAAGGAACATTCGGGTTCGGACTTTGGAGATCAAGATGCTTTGCTTGATAGCATTAATTTTGATGCGTTTCTACCACTTGACCCCGAAGGAGTTGAGACACCAAACTTTATGTGCAACATTAGGAAAAAATAGAAGGAACAAGGATAAGAAGCCAAACAAGACTTACAAAATGACTTACAATGGTGAGGGACCTTCCCTTACCGTGACAAAACTAATGACCACGGAAGAATTGACATACTTGAAAGGGTTATGTTACTTAACTTGAACCGACCTATTATTGAAACCCTCAGGTGTAGCGATAAGTATAAAATGATTGTTGACGGTGTGTTACTTGACAAACTTAAGGTGGAAGACGGTTTGCCATCGGAGTGTAAAGACATTTCAATACAAGACCTTAGAGAAAATAAAACTATGATCGAAAAAGATAATCCCGATTACTTTGTTTTGCCAATTAGGTTGGAGGGGAAGCTCACTATAATGCTTTAATGGACACCGGATCAAATGTTAACATCATGCCATTTGGAATTTTCAAACTTTTAGAGAGTGGGAGAGTCAAACCAAGGTTTGACAGAATCAAAATGCTTTACCATTTATATGCCGAAGGGTTTGGGAGATTACTTGATGTATTATGTCAAATTGGGACCACAACTTTGTTAGCCAACTTCATGTTACTTGACATAACAATTGACCGTCACATACAATATGTTGTTAGGCAAAAGTTTTTGCACACATTGGTGCAAACATTGATGTTGAGAATGTGATAATGTCTAGCTTTGATGGTTTTGTTCATCAAAATTATAATGTGCTTTTAGCTAAGGCACCTAAAAATTAAAGCGATAGTGAAGATGATGAGTATTACACCACCAAAAGAGATGAGTATAGGATGCCTATCTGTGAACCACATCTTCAACCTTTGACGGAACCGAAGGATGTCTTAAATGGTTCTTTGAGTGATAGAAGTTACCATTGCCCATTCTTTGATATGTGTGTATAAGAAAATAGTTGGAGTACTTGGAGCATTGCCCGTATCGCTCAAGTACAAGGAACGGCAAGTTACCAATAAGAAGGAGTTTGAAAACATAAGAAAATATAGGGATAACGAGTGGCATGTTGCCATAAAAATTATTGACCCTTGTGGAAGAAAATATGAAAAAGCTTATGAAACTATGGACACCGAGAGGGAAATTTCGGGTCGATATAAAGAGAGTGATATTATGTTAACTCTAAACTTCTTTTATTGCTGAACATCGTGATGGAGGATGAGTGAAACATTGGCTCCTAGCTTAGTTTTACTTTTTTGTATGTAGATAAGGTAATAAAACGAATTCCAAAACTATGTATCCTAGAAGTTTTAGGGTAAGTTTTGATGAAGGGAACATGACCCTTAATTTATCTTTTTAATTATGAGAAATAAATTGAGTTGGAATGGAGAAATTGGGTAAACTTTATATATTTTGTATAGTTTTGAAACTTAATGTGTCAAAAAGCCCAGTTTGTGCGCCGCACTTCGCACTTTGTACGCCACACTTTTGGACGGAAAACTTATATATCTTTATTTTTCTCATATTGGACAAAAACCAAAAACATACAAAACCACCCAGAAATGGATGATTCTCCGGGGGATCATCACCAAATATATTTTCAAATCGTTTTTCACTCCAATCCATATTCAATCATGTCTAGGGTAACTTCTTTAATCTTTAATTAAACTTTATGTTCTTAAATTTTGAGTTTTAACTGATTTTGCAATTCGGGTTCTTAGTTTGATTGATTGAATTGAAATTAGTTAGGATTATTATAGATTAAGATGTTATAAATGATTATACATTGTGTATAAAAAATTGAAAAATCAAAATTAAATTAGAAATATAAAAATCAAAACTGGAACCTTTGATTTGAACAATGTCATAGATAATGATGACTTGGTTCGGTTCAGTGTTCGATTATGGACTTAGGAATTAGTTTGGAACCCATAATTCGTGATTTGGTTGAATTTTTCTAGTCACTCCGACATAGTGTCTATTTTCCTAGAATGTGCGTCACACTTTGTAGGAAGTACGCCGCACTTGTGACTTATTACCCAGAAAGTACACCCGCACCACACTTTTTGTCTGAAAACAAACAAAGAGTTATAACTCGCACTTGGGGATGTCGTTGATTCCTAATTTTATCTAACATTAATAAGTGTCTGTTTGTGCATTAAAGAAGAGGCCGACGGAGATGGCTAGTGCAGCACTCATGGGGCAGCCTAACCATGAATTTTTGGGTTGCCCTGTATGTAATACGAATGATAAGGTGAATCGCAACAATATGTTGAGTACTTTACTGCCGAAATAAATCTTTGCACCTAGCATTGTCGATTTTGAAGTTTTAGACGAATTGGAATGTGGATATCAATTAGGGAGATGCTCACGATAGTTTTAATGGAAGCTCGAGGACATGAGAAACTTTTTCGATCCAAAGCTTGGATCCGTGCTTTCACTTGTAGGGATAAAATTTATGCGGAGCCTTGTAATAAATTTTTCTCAACCATTATGTTTAGTGAGGATGTTGATGATGATGTGTTGGAAAACAAAAAGATCTTGAATTTTCATATATGTGTAATGGTTATGCACTTAGGTTGAAGGAATTTGCTAAGTACTTGGAGCTATATACTAAGGATGAGTTCGAATCCGAGGGGTCTGAGGTGTATTTTCAAGGAGGTTTGCGTGACGATTCTTATTTTAGTGTTAGGAATTTTGGGCTGTTATTTGTGATTATGAGTGTCCATTGAGCTTATCTAGAAGCTCCACCACTAGAATCAATAGTCCACTTTTGAAGGTGCTTCAAAAGATGATTGATTATGCTGTTTGTCAAAGGTCTACGAGTTATGATAAAATGCAAGGAATGATTTGCAGTTGTTGAGCATGTTTAAGGATAAGAACGATGAGATTTATGCTAATGTGGCGTGGTTTATCGCCAAGTGTATGAAAAGAAAAGGGCTGAGGTGCCAAGCGAGTAGCATGGTTGTGTGTGGATAATTTGTGAAGAGACTAGCAAGAAAGATGAAGCTTCTTAGTGACCGTATGGTTTGTGGTCTTAGTCCATCAATCATCTGTGATACCATTGATAAAATTACTTTGAGAGACTTGATTATAGAAGATGGAAGGTTGGTGCGGGAAGATAAACCGGCTAGAGGACCATGTGTAGCTATGCCGAGAGCTCTTCTTGCGTCACTTTAAAATGTGTGTGATAGGATGGGTCACATGGAGGTTAGGCAAGACCAACTTGGGTTTATGATGGAGCGACAATGTTATAGTATGGACAGATACGCTCTGGTATTTGAGAGGATGACCGAGCAATATAGTGTGCCTATGAGTGGAACCTATGGTCCACCCGAGTATCATCATGAGCCATTTCAGTACACCCAACAACCTCCACCGTATCCACCCGTTTCTACCCATACCAACCCCATCACCAAGATGAAACCGAGGAAGACATGTAAGGACATGTGTTGTGACTTTGTTTTTGGTCACGAGTTAGCTTAAAAACAATTTCAAACATTATTAGTATTATTACACTTGGGTTATGTAATATGCCTTTGTTGGCAGGTAGGACAATTTGTAACTTGTTTGTGGATGTTTTTACTTTTTTATGTGATATATGCTTTATTGGATATGCGTATGTATGCAAAATGAAGGAATAAACAAGCTGGTAGATAAATAAAGACGAAGAAAGGAGATTTTGGCTTCATTCACGACTTGGAATAAAAGAGGAGTATTACTCTTATTTTCCTTTTCTATTACTTTTACCTTACGTTTAACATTAGGGACAATGCTCATAATAAGTATGGGGGGGGGGTGGAGAGATAAGCGGGAAATAATCAAGTTTCAAAATGAAATTTTTAGGAGTATTCTGTTCCAGAAGTACGCCGCACTTTCCATATTGTGTGTCGCACTTTCTAGAGAATTTTGTAAAAATTCTATGAACTACTATGAGTTGAAAAATTAATAAACATGTGAAATATTAGAAAGATAAATAATTTAAGTAATCAGAATGCCATTCGACTCGGAATTGATGACGTCACTTGCATAGTTTTTAACCATTATTGTGAGGATTTTTAGCCTATATATATATATATATATATATATATATATATATATATATATATATATATATATATATATATATATATATATATATATATATATATATATATATATATATATATATATATATATATATATATATATATATATATATTGCATACATCCTTTATGCTTTAAATCATTATTATATGTGCCGGTGAATTGTTTAATTTTAGAACTTGTGCTTGGTATTCTTTACGAGACCGTAGTGAGTTCATACTTGTATGATACAGGTATTTTAGACGATAGAGAGGCTAAAACCAAAAAAACAAAAAAAAGTGAAAAGGTAAATAGTTTTTGCCAATTTTTAAAGGTTGCGATATGTTGTTAGAAACCATGTTTATGTGTGATATAGTGAATCATATGTATAGGGGAAAATAACCAAAGTGAAGTGAAAGAAATAAAAGAAAATCAAAGAAAGAAAATAAAGGCAAATGAAAACCTAGAAGTACAAAGTTCTATGTGAGAGTATTGAGCATAATTAAACATGATGGATAATGATGTATTGTATACTCTTTTTATATATGGTCGTAATAAAAGTTTATAAAAACCCTCTTTTGATGTCATACTTGGTGCTTAAGCCATTTCAGTTTAGTTTAGTTCTTTGTACAAGCCTATGGTAATTTTACTTTTCATGTCCGTGCAATTGTGAGAAATATTACTACCTTGCTATATGAGAGTGTGTGAATTCAAAGTACCTACTTCGTGAGGTGCATTATGGCGTTATCTTTGCTTTTGATTATTATCTATTCTTTCGTATAAAAAATTAAAAAATTTCTTTGCTTGAGGGCAAGCAAGATGTTAAGTGTGGGAGAATTTTATAATGCCTTATTTTTACATATTTCGAATGATAAAATTTTCCCATATTGACGTGTAAACAAATAAATTGTGCTATGGATTGATACTAATTGGTTGCACAATCGTGATAGGGTTGGAGCAAACAATGAAAAGAAGATATGGTCCTAAAGAGATACAAGAAGGACTAAAGAATAAATAAATCATGAAACTGCCATTATGCGGCGCACATCACCTTTTGTGCGACGCACTTTCATGAAAGCTGTATTTGGAGTACTTAGGCGAAGTACGACGCACATTATCTTTTGTGTGGTGCACTTTGCATGCTGTTACAAAATTTAGTATCCAATATGCATCGTATTCATGAGGGAAATCTTAAGTTTTCTTCCTCATTGATGCACCTCCGTTTTATAGCATTATAAAACAAACCCAAGGCTAGAACCATCAATATACTTCCAAACAATTTGGAGAGAAATAATCAAGGATTCTCTAATCCTTGAGAGGAACTAGAAAACATTTGTGAATTGTAAACAAGGTGAACTACACTAAGTTCATTCTTATGGTTTTAGTCCTAACTTCTGTAACAAGGGAAGGTTAGGAGGAGTTGCTTGATTGTGTAGTTGTTTTGAAAAAAACATTACATTCAGAAATATATTTACTCATAATCGTTGGTATAATTCTTCATCTTATTTCTTATTATGAATTTCGAATTCTACTTGATTAAGATGTTTGTTGTTACTGAAATTATGGAGTATTCGTTCGTGTATTTGTTTGAGGTGTAAATAGAATCATGAATTGATTTTCTAACATTGCAGAGAAAAAGTACGTTGCATAATTAGGTGTGTACATCGCACTTTGACCTTGGTTCTTAATTATAAGTATGGTTGAATCTTATTGCTCGATACTATTATATTTGATTATTTCAATGTATTTGATTCAATCTTGATTATAAAATGTTCAAAAGTGCTTATATGATTGATTGCGTTTCATGTCATCACACCAATGAATCTTGATATTTTCCTTGCAGAAATTGGCGGATAAAATACATAACAACTCTTGTATGATTTTGTTTAATGCTTTGCCATGGGTTCGAAAGAGTGTGTCTCAACGAGCACTTGAATTATTTAAACCAACATAAACCAATCTTATGCATTTCATATAGCGAGATCTATGGGTCGAGAGAATTTCTTGTTATGTTGAATAGTTGATACTTGTGTGACTAGTCATCATCACTTGTATTCATACTTTGTTAATGTGCTTATAATCTATCTTTGTTAATCATCACTTCTATGATCTTAGCCTTAACCAAACGTACCCTTTAGTTGATAATTAGATAAGTATATGATCTTTAGAACTTGCGACACTCTAGAGGTAATTGATTCTACTTGTTAACAAAAATTTCGTGGAACGATCTGGTCTTACCATTACTATATTGCAAAACGAAAGGGTATACTCTTTCCGTGTGTTGGTAATATAAGTCGGTTGAAACTAGTTATATAAATAAAGATATTTTGCTACGCATCAACGTCCAGCATTAGTAGCGACATCAGTCACATACTCATCTTGAGTGTAAATCTTACTGGTAGCATCAACTAATGGTATAGGAACACTGATCGTATACCCATCTAAATCAATAGCCATAGCAGTCACTAAAGCACCACACACTATATTCGAATCAAACATGAGGCGGTTGATCTGAACCAACACTTGAACGATTAGTGTAATTCTTTTTCCCACTCGGTTGATCACCTTGCCTATTACTCATCTTACCACGCCCTCCTGGATCCAAAAACCCATCCATCATTCTCACTACATGTAAACAACAATCTAAGAACAGATGAAATCAGACAAGCGAATCTTATTATAAGAATCAACTCACAAAACCCTAAAAGGATCTAACAAGTCAAATTACAATTAGCCAGTTAATAGAAAATGCACAACCACAATAATAACGAGCATGGTAAACTGATCCAATCAATAAGATCGATCCAAACATAACAATCGATCATAAACACTAAACCAAGATTGCGATACAGAATAAAAACCGTAGGATCAATAGCAACCTTAGCGACCAACATGCCAAAAAACGAATCAAGTATTGTTTGAGGATTAATACGTAAGTAATAATCTTACACAAGACGAGATTGAAAGGTTAGGATTGAATAATCGGGCAGTAATTTATTGATTTAGGGTTTTGAGGATGTTTCCTCCAATGATCGCCAATCGTTTGGGAAGTGTCTTTCTTTTGTTACCTAGGTACACAAACTGTCTAAACAACAAATGACTCAATAATATCAAGTAATCTATTTCTTCTTACGATCTCGTACCTCAATATCCAAATTACCACATCTAGATCAAACGTTGTCAGGAAATCCCTGGCCTTCATACACGTCATCATTGTATGGGTCGTAGTCGTAATTAGCATTCCCATATGTTCCCCTCCGTCGTTTCAAAAAAATATTAGTACCATAACCAAACCCCTTTGAAGCCAGATAACTTGCCATTTTATTATAAACTAGTTCAACCTCATCCTCACTATCATGATCACCCGAATAATTAACATTTTCAAGATGTTTACCCTCATCATCTACGAGTGTAAGTTTTCCATCAATAATTAGTTTTCAACCTTATCAAATTTTTAATAAGTGCAGTACTAGCATTACTTGAGTGGATCTCACATTAAAGTACCAAGATCTAAAAGAATAGGCCCGTTTACTAGCCAAATTTGAAGTCCCCCAATTTGTACCGAAGTCGACATCATTTTAACCAATTAAGCGCATTAAATGAGTTTGAATTACTAACCTCTTTTATACCCTCCACATCTTTCTTTTTTATTGCCACTAGGGTTGGCATTATTATTTTTAGTGACAAGCAATGAATCAATCTTAACATTGTATTTTTTCATTTAACTAAAACAAAACTTCCAGAAAGTGTGTGAATCAATGTGAAGTCCTGATCCCATGCATCTTTTGATTTCAACCGTACCTTTTCCCAAAGAAACGGCTCCATGAAATGATCACATGTACCAATGACCTAATTAGTCTGGAGTTGGGATTAAACTAGGTCCATTTTCCCAAGAAGCACCCTTTGATCGGTCAACTAAGTGTTTGCGGTAGGGAAATGGTACCAACTGTACCAAGACCCTGTTGATATTTTACTTAAAAAACTTACTTTCATCTCTTTTTTTAAAAATTATTACGCGAAACGAATTTTACCATCGTCATTAGAATTAAATCATTTTTTCATAGATGAGTACTTTAGTATTTTTTTTTTATAAATACTTTAGTATATTTTTTGACGAACTTTAGTATATTTTTTGACGAACTTTTTATTGATGTTTTTTTTGTGAACATCCAAATTTACGTCATGAACATCACATTTGATTTATGAAATTAGAGTTATAACATGTGATTTGTGAAATCACATATCATATAATTTTTCCGATCGAATATTTTAACACTAAAAAATCAAAGAAAAAAATTAACAAAATTATACTAATATGCCCGTCTAATGAAAATAAAAATTATTGTCGTGATATGTATTTTGTGTCTTTAATGAATTACCGTTTTCAGAATATTGTATTTTAATAAAATTGGTGAAATTTTATTTTTGATGAAATAAATAAATACAACTGATTCATTTGATTTTTAAACATTTCATTGTCGGGTATGTATTATCCCCACTCAATATAACATAGATTTGCATGCACGATATATTAGTAAAAAAACTTAATAATAAAATTTTAGTTTGTTAGTTATCCTGGTCAAATCAAAATTTTGAATAAAATGCCCGTCAAAGTGTTCACAAATAATTTTTCTGCAATGAATGTATATTAAAGTTAATGAAAGTCATTATGAGTTTTACGTATAGTGAATCAATTAAATAAAAGCTTTATAGTATGAAATATATTTAAGAGTAAAATAGATTAAGTAATGACTTACATAGTATTTTAAGTGACAGTTTGTTTGAAACAAACTAACACAGAAAGATAGAAATTTAAAATGAGACCAAAAGAGTAACATTTACGTTGGAAAAAGAAAACACTACTTAAACATGTGCTACTAATTCTTATTGAGGACTTCCTTGTCATCTATAAATAGAAGAGATTACAATATCATAGCCTCATGAGAGAAGCACATCGGAGTAGCCAAAAAACTGATCTAGAGTACCTTTACCAAGGTAACCTGATTCCTCTACTTCTTGACTTCTTCTTATTTGTTGAAATTCATGACTTCTTTCTTCTTTTATTCATGGGATACAAATTATCTTTAATACTGTCTAATTGTAAGATGATTGTATTCCACTTCAAGGTAAAATAGGTCAAAACAATATTTCCTTGATCAGATTTCTGCCTGGACAAATATCTGAATATTTCTCACCATAAATTCATACCTTATGATTTCACATTGTCTTCCATGCTCTATTATGACCGAATCATGAATCTTCTTATAATTTGTTGTAAGTTATTTCATTGCTCAGTTATTTACTCCTACTAAAACTCATGCTTCTCAAAATTAACACACTCATTGCTAAAACAGTGAAAATAACGAAGTACACCTGTTTGTAGAATTTTTACTAATTTACAGAAATCTATTTTCCCAGAACCTGACTGAATAATTTAACATATAGAGTTCTCATGCATTTCTGCATAGAACATACAATGAACTGAACTTTGCATCATTTTTAATGTTATAGAAGTGCTAAGTACTTGTGTATAAAGGATATAATTTCGTTCAGCTATCGAGCAATATAATTTCTGGTGGGCTAACATGAAGATGTAATATTTATATATCTTTAGAATTCGTACGTAGTATTTGCATTTGGACGCATGTATGCACTAATATTATTTGTTCCGACAACTTATTAAATTTGTGTTAGAAATAATATTAAATGATCCTCCAATTATATTACTTGTAGATTCCGCATTTTCCATTGTCAATGATATTAGTTCTGGCCCTGGATGTGAATCTCAGGGTTATGTGTTTGGCAGGCTACCAATATCGTAACTACATCTTCATGCAAAACTTTGTGTCCAGTCTATCAATAATTAAGCATTTATCTTGAATTGTTCTAGGAGAGGTTTGATTAAGTGTTTGAGTAGTCCTTGCCAAGTAACTTTTTTGAGCAACCATTTCATAGCAAAATGAAGTAACTACTCAAAAGTTGGTATATTTCAGTCACAATACAAATTCTGACAAAAAAAAAGTTTTGACGTTGTAGGCGTCCAGATTATCTTGTGCATTGATCAATCAAGCAAATATACACACACTTGTAATGGATATCCCATTTGGATGTTTGCCTGAGCTGGTACGAATCAATAGCCTTAATTTTTAGACCATAATATTTTGATTATTTTAATTTGTACATTAATTAGCTTTAACCTAATTATGATAGGAAATGGAAGATCCTGGTTACTTTATGGATCAACATCAATATCAACCTACATATCCGTATAATGAGTTAGTAAATCCATTTTTTTCGCAAGGCTTCAAAGGTTACATGAATTTGGTCACAAGAAACGAAGCTATTGACGCAGCAACCATTAGCAAAGAATTGGACAGTCAAGGAATTCATAAGGCAACAAGAAATAACTCGTTCACTCCTGTTGGTGGACCTTCATCCAACACATTCACTATATCCTTCGGAGACCACAGTTCATCAACAGAGGTGAACCAAAATGCATTACATGGAGGATTCGAGTTAAAATACGATGATGCAATACAGCCTAAATTGGAGATGAGTCTTAATGAATTTCTTGGATCCATAGAGCTCCCTAAAAGAGTATCCACCACAAGAAGAAACCATAGACAAGCCCAAGAGCATGTCTTGGCTGAGAGGAAGAGACGTGAGAAGTTAACTCGACGTTTCATTTCCTTGTCTGCTCTCCTTCCTGAAATAAAAAAGGTACTTAATTACTAAGTAAGAAAGTTACATCATAAAGAATTCTTTTTTCTAAACTGAAGTTGCATCATAAAGAAAAAAGCAACACAAAATTAATAGCCGAGGTTTCACGTAAAAAACAGACTTTTTGAAAAAATTTGCACTTCCTGACCTAAAACAGTGGCTAGCAGTTGTAGAATCGAAACCATAATCATCAGAAACTAATGCATATGTTTAATACATCCTAGTTGTAACTAATGGATATGTTTAATACGATTCATATGCATGTTGAATTTACGTACACACATATTAAGCTTGTAAGATATATTTTTCTTGATATTCAAATCTAGATATGTTAAATTATCTCAACTGTAGCTTGAGAAATGACCTTGTTGGGAAGTGAACAAATAAATCCTAATCCCATAGGTGTACAACTGTATAAAGTTAATTTACAGCTTTACCCGACATATAATTTGCCCAATGTTATACATCTATTTCTTGTGTTCTAGCATGTGGCTGGCTTTTCTCGTATTATTAGTAAATATAATATGTCCAATTGTTTTTGGATTTAGGCGAGATAGGAATAAAGTTCGTTTTGATGCAAAACACTTTCAGACAGACACTTTATACCTAGAATCCGTAAATTAATAATACTCCGGCTGGTAAAAAAATGGTAACCTTCGAAAAAAGTACTGTATATGCATACATAGTATTGTGAGTCTTAAAAAAGTACATTCAGTGACTAGTGATTTTTGTTTCAACTATACAATTTGAATATCTGAAATGATCTGTTATCATAGATGGACAAGGCTACAGTGCTGGAAGATGCAAGTAAGTACATCAAACACCTTCAAAACCGAGTGAAGGAACTCGAAGAAACATCAATCAACGGAAAATATATCATCCAGGAATCAACAACTTCAATGAGGAGCAAGTTTCATGGTGGTCATGAGGACAATGCATCTTCTTTTGGTGATACTAACTCTTTACCTATTAGCACTGCTAATGATCTTGGGATTAAAGTAAAATTTTCAGGAAGCCACGCACTTGTAAGAATTTACTGCCAACGAAATTCTTCTCTTGCATTACGAGCCATCATTGAAATGGAGAGCCTCCATTTCAGCGTCATGTGTAACAACGTTCTTCCCATCTCTGGAAATGCTGCTCTAATAACCATAATTGCTCAGGTATATATATTCTAAAACTCATTTAGTGTCACTATAAGTGAAACAGCTAAATTACTTTTATATTTAATTTTATGACTTGATGGACTTATTTGCTGTGTCAATAAAAGACACTTTTCTTTGAGTGATATATCTAGTGACATTGTTCATTTTTCCTTGCTTTGTGTAGATGAGTGAAGACATCGAAATGACAGCCATGAATCTCCTAAATTGTTTACAATCATCTCTTTCAAACGTTCTATGACGTGGATACCTGATCTGTAGATCGATGAGTGAAAATTTTGTCATGACCACCATGTATCTTATAAATTATCCGAAAACGAGTCTGCTTGCTTGGCATTTCTAGTTTCTGCCAAGAGATTTTCTGAAGGGATTCGGATGCATCCATTCATTTTATGAAAGTCGTGAATGGTTCTTGTTCATTACCGGGATCGGATTGCTTTTCATGTGTAACTTTTCTTTCTAGCTAGTTTTAAGAAAAAAAAATTTTTTTACTAGATTGTTCGATATGTATAGTACTAGTAGTTCTGATGGTGCAGTACTACTATACGTACGACTAGGTCCAAAGTTTTCGCTGTACTTTTTTAGAAAATAACTATATTCCAAAATAATGTGCTTCTATTACGAGCAACGTGTTCCTATATAACTCCACCAACATCAGGACAAAGAGTGAAATTTCAGAAATATGGCAAGTCCTATTTGATTCTTAACAGACAACCTTTATTAAGTGTTCCCAATCCCGTACAGATTCTATAACTCATGGTACGAGAGTAACTTTAGCTCCATCCTTTTGGACTGTTGGGCTGATTTTGTGGTCCGAAATAGCACCCCACCCAGTGTCCGCTTTTAAGTCCAAACTCGAAATTTTAAAGTCGGGAATCAAAGATTGGAGGTTTAGTGTTCGACACGAGGATGCTGCTGACACTGTTCATTTAATACAAAAAATTGATGAGTTAGACAACACAGACGAAAATCATCAGCTTTTTGTCCCCGCTCAAGATTGATTCCGAACCAAACTTGTAAGCGAGCTCACAACCTTAGAACAGTGAAACCTTAAGTATCTACGCCAGAAGAAGGATGAGGGTAGTGGGCGGTAAAAGGTAATGAGAACTCATGGTTCTTTCATGAAATAATAAACAACAATAGAAACCGTCTATAGAAACCGTCTATTATCTATTAGTAAAAAATAGGCCTAACCTTGGTTTGTAAGTTTAGGGTCCTTTGGGTTTCATTTAATCTCCTCTTATATATTATGGTTAATAATAAAGTGATACTTACGGGTTTTAATGTAGTCTAACATGGTATCAGAGCGTTAGATCCTATACCCGCTGCCTCCACCCGATCCACAAACACACCGATCCCAAAAAAAAAAATACAATCCCCAAACTCTAATACTTTTTTTGTATCGTACAACATCTTTATGTTCCAAACCACTTTTGTTTCTTGTTCAACCGGTTAACATCTGAACATATAATGATAGAAGATGTGGGTACTTGATGATGATCATCATCATGATCCATATATATGGATGTGCATGTGATGAGTATGAACACCATTATCATACTCAAACATCTTTTAGTACTATAGAAGATCAGAATACAAGCACAAAAGTGAGATTTTGATTCGATGGTTTTTGATGGAGTGTCGTGGGATATTTATTTTAATTATCTTTTGATTTGTGTTAAAAAAAGCTTTTAATCGTTTGTTTTTTGTTAAAAAAATTGTTTTTAATTGTTTGTTTGTTAGTCGAATCTAGTGTATCAAGCCTCGAGACGACTTTTGGTTTTCGGTCGATATATATAGGTTGAGTCTGTTGTGTTTCGCAGATAGATATACCTTGACTCCGCCGCGTTTCAGCCGATAGATATAGGTTGAGTCAGTCGTGTTTCGCAGATCGATATATCTTGAGTCCGCCGTGTTTCGGCCGACATATATAGGTTGAGTCTGTCATCGTTGACAGATATATATACCTCGAGTTTGCCGCATTTTACTTATTTATTAGTTTTTCTTATTTTTTTATTCTCTAGTCTGAGCTTTAGCGATTTCGCCGCTCGGATTCCGGGGGAGTATTAGTAAAAAATAGGCCAAAGCCCGGTTTGTGGGTTTAGGGTATCTAGGGTTTTACCACCATAGATCAATAATATAATATTCATGGGGTTTAACCATTCTGACATTATCAACGGCCTAAATATTATGGTGAATGGATGATGGATCCTACCTTTAGGGGCTGTTTGTTTTAGCTTATATAATGTAAGCCTATTTCGGCTTATATAACATAAGCCTCAATTTGGTAGCTTATTTAGAGACTTATAAGCTTATCTAAGTTTATTTTGATATCATAAACTTATATAATCCCATAAGTCACCTATAAGCTTAAAAATTAGGGTTTATGAAATATAAGCTGAAATATGGTTTATTTTAGGCTTATATAACATAAGCCCTATATTTGTGGCTTATTTTGAGACTTAGTGGCTTATATAAGTTTATCATGATATAGCAAATTTATATAAGCCCATAAACCTCCAAATAAGCCACAAAATTGAGGCTTATGTTATATAAGCCGAAATCGGCTTACATTATATAAGCCAAACTAAACATCCATTTAGAATTGCATCTTCCATCATTTGAGTCAAAATTTAATGAACCGAACCCCTTTAGACATTGGCATAACATTATATGTGATACTTTTGTCGAAATTTGTTTTCGGTAGTAGATGTGAAGAAACTATTGTGCTTAGTGAAGGGCGTGACAAACCCCTATTTCCAGCACATATGTTACTCTACTCATTGAATGGAAGGCTTGATGTATGTGTACGTTTGAAAAGGTCGTCGTATTTGGCGCAAACTTGGATCACTTATTTTGTGCCCCATTTCATTCTCATCATTTTGGGAGTTAGACGGAAACTTGTGTCGTTTATTTTGTGCCCCATTTCATTCTCGTCATTTCGGGAGTTAGAGAAAAATGCACTGACTTTACTAAAGTGGATACAGAAGTTCTTTGTGGCTCAATAAATCCGGGCATGTGCTATTGTTTATATTATTATTACAGCGCTAGGTGTAGTAACACCATAACATCTAAAATCAGACGTCACATCAGCGCCATATCATCATAACACCCAAATAACACCAACACCTCTAATTATAACACCAACCAACAAAACTTTTTTTTTTCTTCATAAAACCCCCTCAACAATTATTTCATTGATTAACCAAATTAACTATTTTATTTATACTTAAAAATACAAGCTGTATTAAAAATAAAAACATATCACAGAATAAAAAAAAATTACAAAATAAAAAAACATTAGAAAATATATAATAAAAACCTTTAAAAAAGCTAAAAAAATGTGGGTTTCTATATGTGTTTTCAATTTATAAAGTATTGAGCTTAAAAAAATTCAATATAGATAGTAGGGTTTTTTTTTGTTAATAGCCGACACCCACCTTCTTATTCTCGACTAAACCTGCAACTCTCTAAAAAAAAAAACTTGTTGTTCGTCCCATTTAATATCAAACACATATTTTCTTTCATTATTTTTGCTATATTCGTCCATCTTAATATCACAGGGGGGCGTATGGGTTTTTTTTGTTAAATCTAACCCTCAACGCGCTTTGCCCTGACAACGCCAGGATCAGTGGCGTTGAGTTTTGGTTGTGTGCAATATCGTAATGCCGCCCAACATCGAGCAACGGGCGTTGGGGCGTTACTGTACCTAGCGCTCTTAAGATTAAGTTTGTTCAAGCCAAATGTGTAGGGCTCCCATAATATCTCACCTTCTCTTTATTTTTGGTAAATATCTTGGATTAGCTTTCTCCATTCTCTTCTTTTGAGGATTAAAGAAAATTGTTGATAACATAAAATATTTAATACATTTTATTATTAAATTCTCGTCTTTATTGATATGTTTTTTATGTTGATTATATTTTTCTGAACAATTTTATGTTGATTATATAATTCGTTTATATTTTACAATTCATTCAATTTTAGCATTAGAACGGAAAGATGCGAACAATGATGGAAAGATACAATGTAATGAAGAAAAGCTCGTTATTATGAATAACCTATAACATAAAGTGATTTTATACATACATCGTAAGTTACTTGAAGATAAAGTAGAAAAGTTGTGTCCGAAGAGCCTATGGCGTAGACGGATTGTGGGTCTACGACGTAGTTGACATATTAGGTTAAATGTGGTAACGACATGCTGGTCGAGTTGGATAAGTGCAAATATTGGAGGACCTATGGTGTAGATGGATTTGGACTTACGCAGTAGGGATTAAATCTGTATAGAGATCATTATGTTTTAAGGACTTATTAATTTCAACAAAGAACGATTAGGGACCTAACACGTACAAGTCCATGATAGTGTTGGTCCCTTGTAACTCGTTATTACTTATCAACCTTAAGTAATAACTCGTTATTAAGACTCAAGTGATTTGTTTTAACAATTGATAAGAACTAAGAACAATTAAAACAACAATAGCAATAACTTTCAACGTATAGAATTTTATTAAAACTCAATAAAGAATATATAGCCCACTTTGTTTGCGGAATAACAAAGTGGTTGAATGACAATGTGTGGTGATCCTCTACTTAAACTTCTAACCAAAGTTAATAGTCTAAGCTCCAATCTAAACGTACATATACTATTTGATAGTACTATTTGGGGACGATCACCCCAGTTCGCGCCTTGACGGTTGATCCCCGTCGCACCACATTGATTGGTAAGCGAATTTATGTATGAGAAGATTCCATAGCGTGATTTTTGTGACGACACGCTAACTTAGATGGGCAAATTGTTTGTCGGGTTCGCGGCCCGCTGTTTTCACAGTAAGATAACAATGTCATGCGGCTAATAATAATCCTACAACGTATATAATTCAGATACCATGTATCCTAATACAATATAAGACATAAATAATAAACGATAACGACGCTATTACGATGAATATATTACCTATCATGGTAATATAGAGACTACGGTCTCATGGACGGTTTCAGATGTATGCTTGATTTATGTATTGCCTGACTAGCAATATGTGGACTTACTTCCGATATTATACTTGTGTTCTGATTTTAAATGATTGTAAATGATTGTTTTATATAACGGTTTTCATTAAACTCTATGAATTCACTCGGCATTCGCTGATATGATTTTTGCATGTTTTCTATCTCAGGTGCTTGAAGGTAATCCGGATGGAGATTGACTCTGATGGCTCACACTTAATATTAAAAATGTTCATTCGATCTGTGTTTTGTAAACTTAATGACCTGTATAATTTGGGACCTGTTGTACGCTTTTGAAACTTTTTATCGAATGAATGTTTGTTAAACCTTGTACAACCATTTTTATGTGTTGTCTATGATTGGAGTTATTGTGCTATCCCGTAACACTCTGAAAGACCCTTCCGCTGTACCGATACGAAAAATGAGAGTGTTACACTACTAGTACATCACATGATGGAATTATCTACCACATAGTATAATTATACAATACACTAAATTAAACTAATCTTCCTAATTTCATTACAACAATACAAGGATTGGGTTATTTCTCATAAAATTGTCTCAGCTAAGTGCAATGCTATCCATCATAAAAATTGGCGTCTGACCCATGCTAACAACTAAAGTATCACCTTGCGCGGGTGACGAATCAGATAGGCAAGCCCAACATATGACTACCACCAATAATTATGACAGTTCTCCAACTCTTTTCTAAGGCCACCGTGCGCGGGTGGCAAGCCGAATAAGATCAATTCTAAGTGTCCTAACCCAACTATTACATTATTATATTTCATATTATTTATTTAAACTTGCTACTCAATCTAAGCAAAGGTAAGTATAGGGAATTCAGCCGGCGTGGTTTGATCATCTAAATTATACATATGCCTAACTATATGCAAACAATCAAATCAATTTAATAACCAAATTATACAATGGAATCGGGTGCACCTGATAATTATGGCCAAATCCTCTAGCTTGCTCCAATAAATCATCCACAAGCTAATCTTCAGAATCTGAAAACACTCAACAAACATATATGTAGAAGAAACTTCCACATCTAATTTGCACAAGACTCTTATAATGTGATTTAAAATTTGAAAAATTTTCAATTTTTCCCAAAAATCACATTTTAACCCATTTTTCCTAAATTTCACACAAAAACATGTAACACATGTGCCACCCCCCTCAACTTAAAGCATTGCATTGCCCCTAATGCAAAAAACTTTAAATTGAAATTTTGGTTAAAAATCAATTTGACAAACTCACACAAAAAACAAAAACATAACTCACTTTCGTAGGAATCACGATTGCATTTAGCGTATGCAACAAGCCTTTAAACCACTCGGTAGCCCGACTGGACGAGTTTTGTCTCGTGAGGATTTGTAGTGAACACACCCACAAAGTTCCACAAACCACGAGTTGCCTCTCGCGAAGCGCTAAGTTTACCGTCTTCAGCCAGACATAACTCATATGAGCTATTGAAACGGTTGGAGTGGTTCCAAGTAAACCACATCCACCGTTTCCATCTGCTCACTCTCCAACTCAACATATGGCTTCAAACGGTGTCCATTAACTTTAAAAGGCTCTCCACCCATCATATTTTTTATTTTAATGGCTCCGTGTGGAGAGACTTGAGTCACTATGTATGGACCCGTCCATTTACTTCTCAACTTTCCAGGAAAAAGCTTAAGTCTAGCATTGAATAACCAAACTTTTTGACCAACCAAGAAAGACTTCTTGGTGATGTGTCGATCATGAAAAGCTTTGGTTTTCTCCTTATAAATCCTAGAACTTTCATAGGCATCACGTCTAATCTCATCTAGTTCAGATAATTGAAGTTTCCTAGAACTACCCGCTTTCTCTAAATCTAGATTAACGGTCTTAATTGCCCATTCAACCCTATGCTCTATCTCAACCGGTAAATGACACGCCTTGCCGTATACCAACTTATACGGTGACATACCAATAGGAGTCTTAAAAGCCATCCTATATGCCCATAAGGCATCATCTAACCTCAAGGACCAATCTTTCCTATCACTAGGAACGGTCTTTTCTAAAATTCGCTTAATCTTCCTATTTGATACTTCCACCTGTCCACTAGTCTGTGGGTGATAAGGGATAGCTATCCTATGATTAAATCCATAGTGTTTCAATAATTTTCTAAATCTAAAGTTCTTAAAGTGGGAACCCCCATCACTAATGATAGCCTTAGGAATTCTATGCCTAGCAAAGATATTCTTCTTAACAAACTTAAGAACTACACTATGGTCATTGGTTCTAGTAGCCTCAGCCTCTACCTACTTAGACACATAATCAATTACCACTAAAATGTACACATTGCCATGGGAGGTGGGGAATGGTCCCATAAAATCAATACCCCACACATCAAAGATCTCAACAACAAGTATGGGATTCATAGGCATTTGATCACGCCTTGAAATTCCACCAACTTGTTAGTAACGAATACATGATTTCACAAAAGATTGGGCATCCTTGAATATAGTCGGCCAAAAGAAACTGCTTTGTAGGACTTTATGCCCAGTTTTTGTAGCACCAAAGTGTCCACCACATGCATAAGAATGGCAATGAGCCAATATGTCCATATGCTCATGGTCAGGAACACATCTCCTAACGACTTGGTCAGCACACACCTTATAGAGCTCCGGATCCTCCCAAAAATAATGCTTCAACTGGGAGAAGAAGTATTTTCTTTGTTGCTTGGACCAAAAATCCGGAAGCTTTTTAACAGCTAGGTAATTAACTATATTTGCGTACCAAGGAACCTTAGAAACCTCAAATAGGCTTTCATCCGGAAAGCTTTCCTTAATCACATCAGAAGGGTTGAACGGCGGAGGGATATTTCTAGACAAATGGTCGGCAACTACATTTTCTGACCCCTTCTTATCCCGAATTTCTAAATTAAATTCCTGTAAAAGCAAAATCCACCTAAGCAACCTCGGTTTTGTCTCTTTCTTAGTCAACAAATGTCTTAAGGCACTATGATCTGAAAATACTATCACCTTAGAATGCCCCCAAATATATGACCTAAACTTATCAAGAGCAAAAACCACAGCTAACAACTCTTTTTCAGTAGTGGTGTAATTCATTTGAGCTTCTGAAAAAGTCTTACTAGCATAAAAGATCACAATGGGTTTCTTATCGACCCGCTGTCCTAGAACCGCCCCAGCGGCATAATCACTCGCATCACACATGATCTCGAAAGGCTTCAACCAATCAGGTGATTGCAGAATAGGGGCTTCTACAAGCTTTTGCTTAAGCATATTGAATGCTTTAAGACATGATTCATTAAAGTCAAAGCGTGCATCTTTTAAGAGTAAATTAAAAAGAGGCTTTGATATTGCACTAAAATCTTTAATAAATCGCCTATAGAACCCGGCATGACCAAGAAAAGAACGCACACCTTTAATGGTAGTGGGAGGAGGAAGGGTTGAAATTACTTGAACTTTGGCACGATCAACCTCAAATCCTTTTTCAGACCCAACATGTCCCAATACAATTCCCTCACGAACCATGAAATGGCTCTTCTCCCAACTAAGCACCAGATTAGTTTCAGTGCATCTTTTTAACACACTTTCAAGCTGATCAAGGCAGTTTTCAAGGACTGACCAAAGATGGAGAAATCATCCATAATTATCTCTACAGATTCTCCAACCATGTCAGAAAAGATACTCATCATACACCGCTGAAAGGTAGCAGGTGCATTACACAGGCCAAAAGGCATTCTTCGAAATGCAAACGTCCCATATGGACATGTAAACATAGTTTTGGCCTGGTCATCAGGATAGATGGGTATTTGATTATAACCGGAGTACCCATCCAGGAAGCAATATAATTTCTTACCCGAAAGCTTCTCAACTATTTGATCAATGAGAGGTAGTGGGAAGTGATCTTTAGATGTGGCATTATTCAGCTTACAATAATCTATACAAACTCTCCACCCAGTAACTGGTCGGGTTGTGAGCTTTTCCCCATTGTCGGTTTCTACAACGGTGATTCCGGCCTTTTTAGGCACCGTTTGAGTAGGACTTACCTATTTACTATCCGAGATGGGATAGATGATACCGGCATCTAACCATTTAAGAACTTCTGTCTTGACTACCTCTTTCATATTAGGATTCAGACGCCTTTGCGCATCTCTTGCTGGCTTAATATCTGGGTCTGTAACAATTCGATGCATACATAATGAAGGGCTGATCCCTTTTAAATCTGCAATCGTCCATCCTACTGCTGCTTTGTACTTAGAAAGCACTTTTAGGAGTGCTCCCTCTTGTGATTCAGAAAGATCAGAAGCAACAATAACGGGTAAAGTATTGTTAGGACCTAGAAAAGCATATTTGAGATTAGATGGCAAAGGTTTTAGCTCAAGAGTTGGAGGCACCTCTAGAGACGGCTTCGTGGCCGTGTCAAAAGTAGAAGGCAAGGGCTCCACTTTATAAGATCAAGGTGGTTTTTGATGGTCCAAAGAACTGACCAAACACTCTTTAATCTCTAGAACTTCAGCAACATCAAGAATCTCCTCATTATCACCAGTTAGATATAATTCCAAGGATCATCCTTAAGCATACGCGGTACATGTTTTTGGACTTCCTCATCGATCACATCAACTTGGTAGCATTTATTCATCGTAGGAGAATTCATAGAATTAAACACATTCAATCTTATCTTTTTATTACTAAATGCAATATCCATGGCGCCAGTTCGACAATTAATCCTAGCATCTATCGTGGCTAAGAATGGGCGCCCAAGGATAATAGTTGGTTGAACATCTTTGTATTGTGACTCGGTGTCCATAACAAAGAAGTCAACTGGGTAATAGAAGTCATCAACTTTCACAATAACATCCTCTAAGATACCTCTAGGAAGTTTTGTAGATCGATCGGCTAAGGAAATAATGGTGTTAGTCTTACGAAGAGTTCCTAAGTCATACTTATCGACCAAACTAGCAGGAAGGATGTTAATACTGGCACCAAGATCAAGGAGGTCCTTCTTAATGGCAATTTTTGCCGCCACAACTGAAATCAATGGTGCTCCAGGATCTTTGAATTTAGGAGGAAGAGAGCTAGATAAGACTACACTAACATGCTCAGTTAGGTCAATCTTTTTAGGCAAAGACGCCTTCAGCTTCCTCTTCTGGGTACACAAGTCCTTTAAAAACTTGGCATAAGAAGGAATTTGCTTGATAGCATCAATAAGTGGGAGATTGATTTTAACTTGCTTGAAAGTCTCCCACATATCCTCAGCATGAGGACCCTTTTTAGCTAACTTTGCAGATGTCGATTTCTCCAAAGCCGTAGGGTAAGGTGTGTTGGACACACCACCCTTCCCAACTTTAGGAGATTCAGTAGCTTTAGGATTCGGTGTTGTTGGTTTAGGAAAATCATTTAACAAATCATTTACCAACTCAGAACCGGACTTAACATTATCAGAATTTTTATCTTCAACAATGATTTCATCATCAGTAACGAAATCCTCGACATCAGGAGAATTTGGAATTCCCTTGTCATTGTTGTAGATTTTACCGTTTAGAAGAGATGTCACCATATTCACATGCTCATTTCCATTTTTCTTGTGTGCGGGATTCATGGTGGGGTAGCTCGGTAGCCTTCCCTTATCTCTTTTGCTTAATTGATCCGCCAATTGACCAACTTGTCTCTCAAGAGCTGCAATAGATTTAGTAGTGGTCTCGTGTTTTTGATTAGTGACCTCAAATTTTCTATTGATCTCTTGATTGTTGGTAGACAATGAATCCATAAGCCTATCAAACTTCCGGTTAAGGTTCAAGAGACGGTTATCATCTTGGCCTTGGCCCTGATTTGAATATTGTTGTTGTGGCCTATGATTGTAAGAATTTTGTTGGAAGTTAGATGAATCGCTACCCTCATACCTTGGTTTGTAACCAGAGTGTTGTTGTTGGGCATTATTAGGGCGACTGTCTTCATCTTTCCAACGGAAATTGGGGTGATTACGCCATCCAGGATTGTAACTTTCGGAGAATGGGTCATTTCGTGGATGACCACCATAGACTCCATTTACCTCCTCATTTGGTGGCGCCCCCCAACTTTGACAATTATCGACAGAGTGACTTGTATCACCACACATTGAACACCCACTATGCGACACATTAGACACATTTGGAACACCTTTTCCTAGATTTTTCAACAATAGATCAACTTTCTTACTTAACTCGCTAATTTCAGAATTTGTGCCACGTTGGTTAGACACATAATTTGCGAAAGATGGGTGGTTGTTTCGATCCACTGAAACTTGGGTCTTGGAACCTTTGCTTAGTTTTTCAAAAAACTCCCATTCTTCCTCCATAGGTCGCGAGAAAAACATACCCCCACTAGTGGCCATCACAAATTGTTGGTTGTTATAATCCAACCCATCATAGAATACTTTGACAAGCTCCCATTTTGGAACATCGTGATGAGGGCATGTTCTTAATAACTCCGTAAGTCTACTAAATGCTTCATGAAACTGCTCGCCTGGGATTTGATGAAAGGATTTAATCTTATTTCTAATGGCAGCAGTTTTACTTATAGAATAAAATTCCTCAAGAAAAGCAGATTGCATTTCAGACCATGAGTTAATACTACCTGGCTCGAGAGATGAGAACCAGTCCTTAGCTTGATCTTTAAGAGAAAAAGGAAAAAGGCGAAGTCTTACTTCATCCTTGGTAATGTTATTAACCTGATGTGTGTTAGCAATTGAGAAGAATTCTCGCAAATGTGCGTATGGCTCCTCACGACCTCTAAACACTGGCAAAATTGCAATGAGGTTCGGCTGGATGTTGAAGTTACTTGTAACCCCTTTAACCGGATCCGGATAAACGATAGGCGAAGGATCCTCGAAGATCCCCGGCCTGTAATAAGAATCAACACCCCGTGGTGGAGATTCTTCTCTGCTACTACTTCCGCTAGCACCTCCGCCAACATCTTCGTCACCTGGCATTTCAACGAAAAGCTCCGCTAAACTTGAAAAATCAAGATTAGTAGAAAACTGTCGAAACGTCTTCCTTCTTAACCTTGCACTTTTCTCAACCTCAGGATCGTAAGATAACGGTGATGTTCGTCTCGATCTACGTGTGCGCATACACTAACCTGCACACTCACAAGAAACAAAACAAACAACAAACAAACAAGAAAAATAAAATCTTTTTGTATTTTTGTATTTTATTTAAGAAAAATATTAACAAAAACTTAAACGAAAAGCTCACTGATTCCCCGACTGTGGCGCCAAATTTTTTATCGACGTCGAAGTGCCGGTCAAAAATAACCTAATTACCTTATACTAGATAGGGTAAGCGGGTATCGATCCACGAGGAATATGTGGTTTTAGTTTAAGTTTTGTGGTGATCACTGATCCATAAAAGTTTTGGTTTAGAAATCTAACAACTAAAATACTTTTGATAATAAAAATGCTGATTAAAAAATTAAAATAATTATTAAGCTAATAATAAAGCTTGGAAAAATAAAATAAAGATGTAAACAACTAAAAGAAAAATGCAATCCCTTCCAGCTCCTAATATTTATGGTTGATCACACTTATGGATTATCGAAACTTTTTAGAACCGATTACAAAGATTATTTTGACTTAATATGAATGAATTAATGTTGGCATTTATTATGTTTATCAATGACTCGCGATAATAAATCTTATATTAATCCAACCAATAATTATGTTTTAACAATTTATTTAGGTATAATTTATATCGATTATACGACCATCTTTTTCTTTAACTAGATAGAATAAGAATAAACCGTTAACTAATAATAAATTGTCTTGCACAAATAATTAAACATAATATTAAGTCAATAAAAATAATTTATAAATAAATCATAAATAAATGTAGTAAAAATATGATAACCCAAAAGTAATGATCAAACCATAAATAGAGTTACCGGAAGGAATTACAACAAAATTAGCCGGACATCGTAATGTACCCGACCCACTTTATATCAACCACCATCGTCAATTTATTCTTTTTTTTATTCTTTTGGCGTAGCTCTCACTTTATTTGCCAATTAATAGAATCTTTTTTCCCTTTTTGAATCACCAAAGTGAATTGCGGCAATTTTTTTATCCACCGTGCGAATGTTATCAAATCTTCAAAAATCCCATTTATGTTTATTATTATTTTCTTCGACTGAATGATTGCCAACAATGGGCTCCGAATAGGACAAGAAACAATGAGATTCCCCAATGAAAAATACTATGCGACTGATGTATGTGGTCTCCCCTCTTTTCTTTGGTATCCGACTATATATAGATAATATTCCATGGTGGGTTATTGGGTATTGGGCCCAAAAGTTTTTTTTTTATTTTTTTTTCTTTTATTCTTTTAAACATATAATAACTTTGGCCCAATAAAAAATAACCCAACATCAATAATTGCTCGAACGAAGCCCAGACAAATAAAAGATGACCGAAAATATCGCGACGCGCTCAAATCTTTTTCTTCAATATTTTTTTCTTCATTTATCGGCGCTCACAATGTCTTTTCTCCAAAAAATTAATAAAGCGTCCATTTTTATTCCACTTCGCTCGTAACCTAAATAATCACAAAACACATTAAAAGTACATGTATAACAAAAAATAAATATATAATTATGTTAAATTAACATGCTATGAGGTGAATGCAAAATACACCAATCAGTGAATGCTGAAGGTCCAGGTTTTGCATCATCAATGTTCAGCATACCAAGCTCTATTATCAATCTTTTGAAAGTTGGTTCATCTAGTGGTTGGTGAAGATATCAGCCAGTTGGTAATGAGTGGGAATGAAGTGTAATTCAATCTCCCCTTTCACAATGTGATCTCTGATAAAGTGATATTTGATATTAATGTGTTTTGTTCTTGAGTGAAGTACTGGATTATTGGATATTGCAATAGCACTAGTGTTATCACAAAAGATTGGTACCTTTTCATATTCTATGTCATAATCAGCCAGTTGTCTTTTCATCTAAAGAACATTGGCACAACATCCAGCAGTTGCCAAATATCCAGCTTCTACTGAAGATATGGCAACTATTTGTTGCTTTTTAGCACTCCAACACACAAGTTTGCCACCCAGCAATTGGTAAGCACCAGAAGTGCTTTTTCTATCCATATTGCATCCAACATAGTCAGAGTCTGAATACCCATTTAGATCAAACCCTGAGGATTTGGGGTACCAAAGACCTAGACTTGGTGTACCTTTTAGGTATCTGAACATTATCTTTACAGCAGTAAGGTGTGTTTCCTTTGGGTCTGCTTGGTATCTTGCACAGAGGCATGTAGAGAACTGAATGTCAGGCCTGCTTGCAGTTACATACATGAGTGACCCAGTCATACCTCTATACTGTCTCATTGACTGATTGTCCATTAAGATCAGGTCCTAAGTTGTTAGGGGTACCATTGGTGTTTTTACTGAAGCATAATTGATATCATACTTCTTCAGCAGATCCTTGACATATTTTTCTTGATTGATAGAGATGCCTGGTTTAAACTGTTTTATTTGAATACCAAGGAAGTATGTGAGTTCTCCCATCATACTCATCTCAAACTTGCTGGTCATAAGCTTGGAAAATTGGTTGCATAGTTTCAAGCTTGTTGAACCAAATATGATGTCATCCACATAAATTTGAACCAGAATGGTGTTAGTTTTGATTTATACACAAACAAAGTGCTATCTATTTTTCCTCTGAAAATTTATGTTTAATGAGAAATGTTGAGAGAGTTTCATACCATGCCTTTGAGGCTTGCTTCAGTCCATACAAAGCTTTGTAAAGCTTGTAGACATGATTTGGATATTTACTACTCTCAAAGCCAGGAGGTTGTTAGACATAAACTTCTTCTTTTAGGTCACCATTTACGAAGAACATTTGACATCCATTTGGTAGATGGTGAAGTTCATGTAAGTGGAATAAGCAAGGAAGATTCGTATGGCTTCTATACGTGCAACTAGAGCAAAGGTCTGATCAAAATCAACATCAGGCTCTTGATTGAATCCTTGGGCCACCACCCTAGCTTTGTTTTTTGTCACCACATTGGTTTCATCTCTTTTGAGATTGTAAACCCATTTGGTGCCGATGGTTGATTTACCATATGGAAAAGGAACCAATTTCCAGACTTTATTTCTTTCAAATTGATTTAGTTCCTCTTGCATGGCATCCACCCATCCGGGGTGAGTGAGTGCTTCAGAAATCTTTGTAGGTTCAATTTCTGAAACAAAGTTTGCATAGAGGCATTCTCCAGGTGAAGCAGCACTCAGTTTCTTTGCGATAGATCTAGTGATTCTACCTTCTCCAAGATTGCCTATTATGTTCACCAGCTGTATGTGACTATTATTAGTCTAAGATTTTTGTGGAGATAGAGAATAAGCACTGGTATCATGATTAGAGCTAAAGCTTGGAAGTCCATGATATGGACTTGGACTTGGATTATCTCTAGTCTCTATTGAAGGATATTCAATAGACAAAGGTTCAATCAATGAAGGGCTTTCTTCTTGGTCAGAAGAAACACATCCCAGACCTAATTCCCTAGATATAGTTGGAGAATTTTGAGCTGGAGGCTCAGATTGTTCATCAACAGCTTCATTTGATTGATCATTTTGATCATGTATGTGAGCATGCTGATCATTTTCAAACTGACCATTTTGGTCATTTGTGTTAGCTTGCTGATCATTTTGATCATTTTGAGACTGATCATTTTGATCAATTGATTAACAGCCATCAGTATTTGATACTGGAGGATTTCCTTTTGTAGGACTTGTTATATCTTCAAATAGATCAATATGAGGAACTGGATTGTTTGTTTGATATCTTTGAGAAGGTTCATAATGTTGAAATTCATCAGATGGATAATTGTGAGATTCATGAATATGAAGTTCATCATCTGATGGATTTGTAAATATGCGAGCTTTAGAACTTTCATTGAAAGTGATGTGGTAAGTTTCTTCAATACATTGTCTTCTTGTGTGGAAGACTCTATATGCTCTAGATACTAGTGAGTATCCAAGGAAGTAACCATCATCAGATTTTTCATCAAACTTACCAAGGTGATCCTTGTGATTGCGAATAAATACTAGACACCCAAACACATGTAAGAATGAAAATTTTGGAATTCTCCCCCTGAAGACTTCATAGGGAGTCTTCATGTGTCTCTTCATAATAATGGATCTATTTTGTGTGTAGCAACCCCCAGTGGCTACAGCATCAGTCCAAAAGTGTTTAGAGAGAGCAGATCCAACAAGCATTGTTCTTGCTGCTTCAATCAAAGTTTTGTTCCTTCTTTCAGCCACACCATTTTGTTCAGGTGTGTAAGGAGATGAGAAATTTTGGGAAATTCGTTTGTCATCACAGAATTTGATCAGAGTGTGATTTATGAATTTAGTACCATTCTTAGTTTTGAGTTGCTTAACATGAGTGTCATTGTGATTTTCAAATCTTTTGATGAAGGACATGATGGCATCTGGTGCATGGCTTTTCTTTGTCAGAAAATATACCCAGGTGTACCTAGAGTACTCATCAACAATGACAAGTGTATATTTTTATGACAAATGGCCCTAGGTGAAACTGGGCCAAATAAGTCCATGTGAAGTAGATGGATACTTTCTTTAATTGAGAAAGTTTGTTTTATTTTAAAAATAGCCCAATGGTGCTTTCCTTTTTCACATGCTGAGCATGGTTTGTCCTTTGAATAGACAAGTGAAGGAAGACCAATAACAAGATTTTGTTTTGCCAGCAGAGTGATTTTTTTGAAATTTAGATGTGAGAGCCTTTTATGCCGAATTCAGTTTGTGATATTTGAGTCTTTAGCAAAGAAACATGTCTCCTGAGTAGAGTTCATGTTCATGACATAAACATCTTTCACTCTAGGAGCAATCATCACAATTTCATGATTAGAGTTGAAGATAGTACCTTTTTGTCATCAAACAAGACCAGGTATTTTGCATCACAAAGTTGACTGATGCTGATGAGGTTATGTTTAAATCCATATATATATGCTACCTTTGAGAAAACTATACCATTGCATATCACTGAACCAAATCCTCCAGTATTAGCTGATGAGTTATCACCAAAAACTACTTTAGGACCTGGTCCTTGCTTATACTTGTGCATATAACTTTTGGTGCCAGTCATATGCCTTGAGCAGCCACTATCCAGGTACCAAATAGGCTTCCTGAGATCACACTACACAAGTTAAGGAAATGGTCAGTTTTGTTTTGAAACCCACCTTTGGTGGGTGGGTGTTTTAGATCTGGAAGGTGTTCTAGATCTGAATGATCCTTTTGATGAGGATGAATAAGATTGCTTAGAAGAAGAAGGAGAGGTTTGAACAACATTTTCTTTCTTTGCCTGAAGTGCTTCACCTCTTCTGAACCACTCTATATGATTGTGATTTGATGTAGTGTAGACATTACTTCCACAAGTTTCACAAAATTTGGCAATAGAGTTTAGGTTCCTAGATTTGATGCCCCTTCTAAGAAAGATGACTCGATTATGTCTGTGAGTATCATGGTCATAACTTCCACAAATGTTACAAACAAGGTAATAGTGGCAATCATCTAAGTGATGATTGCCCATACCATAATGAATGCATGGTGGGAAAGGAATTTTTTGCCTAGAATGATATGCTTCAGTATTATGAGCATCAGCACTAGTTTTAGCAAGCATATATTCAGTATGTTCACAAGTGCGATGGTCAGTCCTCTCACATTTAGTACAATAAATCACTTTTACGCATGTTTCAGTGAGATGGTTGTTTAAACCACATAAGTCACAAGCCCTTTTAAATTGTGTCTTGTACCTATAATGTGGAGAGTTTGAAGGTTCATCCCTGAATCGAGTTGGTGTTTGTTGTTGCCTGAGTTGCAATTTAAGATCATTGATCTCTTGCATAACAAGAGAAATTCTCTCATCTTCCTCAGTTCTAGCATTCTTTAGTTTATTTGTTGAACTGAAGAGGTAGTTCCCTTATTTGAACCTTCAGCAAGAGCTGAAGACTTTTTTTAATATGTCAATTTTGACATGCTTGGGAGAGCTACTCTTGTGTGTTGTGTGAGACTTGATGATTGACTAGATTGATTTTGGTCCAGTACTGGGTTGAGCACCAGCCAACTTCTCCAAAGGAGGAAGTGGGGTACTTACTTCATTCTCTAGATCATCAACTGAGTCATCTTAAGTAACTGAAGACTCTACAGGTGCTGATGAGTCAACATTTTCCTGAAACTTAGAGAGAAGGATACGTCTAGTGTCATGATTTGGTAAATTCTCTTCACCTGACCTTACAACATCATGGATCGAGCTACCATACTCATTTGAGGCTTTGACAAAGACAATATCATGAGAGTTGGTGCTAGAGGATCCTTCAGCACCAAGCATTTTCCTTTTTTGAGCAGGAATTTGTTCATTGATGCATTGATTTACCCTATCAGAGTTTCTAAGCCAAGATTTAACAATGTCTTTTAGTTCAACTTATAAGGATTTGCTATCATCCAGAATCTCTTTGTTCAGTTGTTGAAAAGTAAGTACATCAAGTTTAGCCTCTTTTAGCTCTATTAGCTTACTTTCAAAATCATCAAGTTTAAGAACAAGTTTATGATACGTTTCAAGAAAGTTTTTTCTTTGTTCTTCAACAAATTTTAGATCAGTACACAGGTCATCGAAGACAAATTTAATGTCATCCTTATCTTCTAATTCAAGAAGAGTTTGTACCTTGTTTATTGTGATATTGACCCATTCACCATTTCGAGCACTTTCTCTGGCAACAACATTTGAGTTAGAGCCTTCATCATCAGCAAGTGCCATTATCACTTTCACATTAACCATTTCATCATCATCTGAATTGACTTTCTCTTCATCCCATTCATAAGCTTCAGAAATAAGCCCTTTGTTCTTATCGTTCTTGGAAGTCATAGAGGAAGAACCTTCAGTGCTCATGAGAGCGAGTTTAGCCTTGATTTCTCTATACTTTGCCTCAAAGTCTTTTGCTGGTCGAAGTTCAGCCTTGTTTTGCTGAAAGGAGGTTGAAGCAATTTGTTTATGTTGAAATGATGATTGATCATATGGTCTTGATTGAGCTGGTGAGGAATAAGAAGGAATGGATGTTTTGGAAAAACAATCCTTAGCAAAATGACCAGCCTTCCACATTTATAGCAAACAGTGTCAATTGTAGCTTTTGAGGTGCTGGAAAAATTTCCTCCTTACTTAAAGAACCTTCTAGACTTGGCCAGAAGTGCTCTTTCATGAAATTACTCTTTGAGGTCATTCCGATATTCCTCACTAGTTCTTGTGTTCTCTTCAACATCAGGACTATCTTGGTAGTCTTGGATGACAGCTTCACTGAAGAAGGTTGTTGACAAGGGTGTAGCAATGGTTAATGCTTTACTCTTGCCTAAGCCTTCATAAATCCTATCAACTAGGTTTTCTTCATATTTTAGTTTCCCAAAAAGAGAGGCCAGATCACAATCTTTAATGTGATTGGCATTTCTGAAGCTTTGGCATAAACTGAGCCACTTCTTTGGTAATGCATTAACAAAAACTGTGTTGATTTCAAGGTTTGAAAGCTCAACACCATCATTCACAAGTTCATTCATCAAAGCTTTATATATGGTGAAAGTTTGAGTGAGGGTTTTCCCTTCTTTGTGCTTGAAGGTGTTGTATTGAAGATTTAAATCCATTATTCTTGTTTCCTTCACATCAGAGGGTCCCTCATGATACAAAATAAGATCCTACCATGTAGATTTAGTTGTTTTGCAGTTCATAACAAGATTCATTTGGTCATCTGGAAGTACATACATGTTGAGACTTTTGAGACGCTGATCTAGGTTAGCAAATTTTCTCTCATCAGCAGTCCATTGTACTTCAGGTTTTTTATTCTCCCCAACCATGGGAACAAATGGACCATTTTCAATGATTCCAAGGAATTGAGGTTCGATTCCAACCATGTGGACAAGGAACCTTTTCTTCCAATTGGTGAAATTAGCTACCTCTAGGATCGGAGCAGCATTGAGTTGGCCACCCCTATACTCTAGGGTTTGTGGTATTACTTGAGCCATCTTGGATCTTGATTTGAAAACTTTAAAATGAGCAGTTTAATAAAAATAAGAGTTTTGCTAATCAAACTGCTCTGATACCACTTGTTGGTCCCTTGTAACTTGTTATTACTTATCAACCTTAAGTAATAACTCGTTACCAAGACTCAAGTGATTTGTTTTAACAATTGATAAGAACTAAGAACAATTAAAACAACAATACTAATAACTTTCAACGTATAGAATTTTATTAAAACTCAATAAAGAATATATAGTCTACTTTGTTTGCGGAATAACAAAGTGGTTGAATGACAATGTGTGGTGATCCTCTACTTATACTTCTAACCAAAGTTAATAGTCTAAGCTCCAATCTAAACGTTCATATACTCTTTGGCTATATGGTTTAGTTGGTATTGAGAGAGAAGGTTTTTCTACAGTTTTACTCTTGTAAATGGTTAACCTATTCTCTCTCAATATGCACTCCTTAAATAGGCAGTGCAAAACTAGGGTTTGCATTTTGCATGTTCCCATGCATAGGTTTATCCAGTGGGTGGTTGATGCCCATGCTGGATAAACAGTACAAAGAACTTAATAAACTATTCTAGAAAAGATAAAGGTTGTACTTATAGCTAACTATACAAGCAACCTACTTTGACTTAAAGTAATCTTTTCACACCTAATGCAAACCATCAGAATACTAAAGTGTCTTCAGCATTCTAGATGAGATCGACAACATTCAGTTTAGTATTGTCAAACCAAACTGAACTGAAACCTCTTCTTCAGTACTTGTTCTTCAGCAACTAGACTGCCTAGTATTTGAAGCAAAGACTCCTTTGTCTTCTAAGCTTACTGGAAGAGGAAAGCTGAAAATCCTTCAACAACATAGTCTTCAGTAGGAACTTTGTTCCTCTGGTCATGCTTCAGCAGACTCACCTTACTGCTGAACATGAAACACTTAGGGGAATTTTATATTTAAATCCTAGAGTTGCTTTAGGGTCAGTAAATACTGACCCAACAGATAGTTTGGATGATCCGATAGGAAATCATTTTTATTTCATTTACGGTGCAAGTAAGATTTTATCTACGACGTAGAACTGTTATACGGGGTAGGAGGTTTTTTCGTCTACACCGTTTGGCATATATAAACTCATAAGCTACAACCATTTGAAGCACCACTTCTTCTCCTACATTTAGGGCAACTCAATTCCATTTCCTAGAGGTTTTCCAATACTTACCAACCAGTATTCAAGGGAGAATTCAATCGGATCATTATCATCATCAATTTTGTTTGGTTTTCAGTATTTATGTTCTATAAACTCTATCATTGTTTGACCATAAATTGTGATTGGATAAACATAACATTTTGTAACTATCCTTCTGTTTATAAACTTATTATCATTGAGATTTAATTCTTTAACTTGGTTCAATTCCTATCTTAAAGTTTATCTATCTATCTATCTATCTATCTTACTTTGAATATAAGTGCAAGGATATATACCAAATAGGATGTTTGCTAATCATACCATTAAGACAAAAAAATTGTTACCTAGACCAAAGGAACCAGGGTTTCGCAATTAGAAATTAGGGTTTGATGAATATTAAATCATAGCTTTTCCTTGATAAAATGTATCATTGTGTTAATTAAGGAGTAATTGGGATATATCTGAATCTTCTCTTATTTAGTTCAACAGTTCTATTAATCGTTTAATTTACGGTTCTTGCAATCTCTTAATTAAAAAACTCTCAAAATGTGACATCTTCTTCATCGGATTTTAGAACTTAGATTTTAGCTCTTGAGAAGACCTCGAATTTATTAATCCTATATTACATATGATCGGGCGCTCATCTTGTAAGTGCGTGGTAGATTAAGGATATTCGAGTTTTATAAATTTAAAACTTAGTAAATTAATCTTTGTAAGAACATACATATTAAATGTGTAACGCTACTTTCTTCGGTCCGCAACTTTTTTGTGAATCAAGACATTGGGGCGTGAGTTGTTCTACAAATCTTTAGAAATAGAACAAGAAAAGGATACTATACCAAGAGGAAATATATCTCATTTCTTTACTAATCTCTTGTAAACATTTTGAAGTTATAAAATGTTGTATCAAAATAATAAATTAAAATATAATAATAATAATAGTAATAAAGCTTTTCTTCCTTTCTCTTTATCTTCCTTTAGAGAACTTTAGAAGGATGTTGTGAGCTTACTAAAGCGGATCCGAAGTTTCTCCATGACTCAAGATCTTAGAGCACGTGCTGCTATTCACATTTTTAATAAGACCAGTTTCGCTATAGCTAAAGGAGTGGGGGCCTAGATAGTATCTCGGCTCCCCACTAACTTTTTGTAAATCTTATTATTCTAATAAAGTAATGTTGATAATAAAAATAAAAAAATAATAAAAAAATAATAATATTAATAATAATAATAATAATAATAATAATAATAATAATAATTCGAGTTGATGGACCAGCTCGTGGGCTACATCTGAATGTTGGTAAGACTGAGCTTTTCTGGCCAGTGGTGGATCCTCGTGGTCTGATGGATGGCCTTTTTCCTGCTACGTTTTCTCGCCCGGTGCGTGGTGTTAGGCTTCTTGGGGGTTCTGTTAGTAGGGACTATGAGTTTTCCTTTGATTTTGTCACGTGTCGAGTTTTTAAGTCCATTTCCCTACTAGATGCTATCCGCATGCTTGATGACCCGTAGTGTGAGCTTCTTCTTCGCAATTGTGCGAGGGTCGCGAAGTTAGTTTTTCCTTTGAGGACGTGCCCTCCTAGGGTTCTTGGTGGTGCTCGGGTTTAGTTTGATCAGGCTTTGCGTACTTCTTTGGAGTTGATTGTTACTGGTTCAGGCCCCGGTTTTGGAGATTGGCATTGGCGGCTTGCCACTCTGCCCATTAGACTTGGTGGTCTTGGGGTCTTGTGTGCTGAGGATGGCGGGTGTTTTGCTTTCATAGCCTCTCGTTTGCAGTCTAGTTCTTTGCAGGATCGTATTTTGGCCAGGTCTGGGATTGTTTCGCCGGGTTCTATCTTTTTGTCTGCTCTGGACGCTTTCTCGACCTTTTGTGGTGTTGATTTTCTCTGTTACCTCTAGCTTCCTTCCCCCCAGTTTATGAAGTCTTTGGCAATGAGATATTTTGGTATCATTGATGGACTTCTTTCGTCAAGATATAGTTTGAGTAGTCGCTAGAAAGCTCTTCTTAGCTGCATGCGTGATCCTCATGCACAGGATTATCTCTTTACTATTCCTATTGATGGGTTGGGGCAGCGGATGAACCCACGTCAGGTTCGAGCCGTCCTGTGTTATCGTTTGGCGGTTCCTTTATTTCCTGATGGATCTGCTTGTTCGAGTTGTCACGTACATCGGATGGACCAGTGGGGTGACCATGCTGTTCACTGCTATAGTGAGACGGGGGTGAAGTTTCAGCATAATCTTGTGTGTGATATGTTGTTTGATATATGTTCCAAAGTTGGTGTTTCGGTGCAGAAAGAGGCCCCTTTGGGATTTCTTTCAGCTGATGGTCGAGACCTTCGTCCAGCGGATTTATTGTTGCATAATTGGTCTCAAGGCAAAGACGACTGCTTAGATGTTACGGGTGTCTCTCCGTTTGCAGGGGCGGGTTTGGATTCTTAGGTTCCCGGGATTGCTTTGCGGACTGCTGTTCAGAAGAAGAGGAGGAAGTATTCTTCTATTTATGTAGAGCATGGTTACTCGTTCATCCCTTTTGCCTTCTCTACTTTTGGGGAGGTTGACGAGGAAGCCTTGGTTACTCTTTCGCGCCTCAAGTGCTTATTTTTTTGTCATTCTAATGATTTTAGGAGTAGTATTTTTCTATTTTCTAGACTTGGTTTTTGTATCTAGAAAGGGGTGGGAGCGCAGCTTGTTTCTCGACTCTTTTCCAATTTTGTGTAAATAATAAATAAAGTTTTTATTTAAAAATAATAATAATAATGATAATAATAATAATAATAATAAATAAATAAATAAAAAAAAAAATAATAATAATAAAAAAAAAATAAAAAAAAAAAAAAAAAAAAAAAAAAAAAAAAAATTAAAAAAAATAATAAAAAAACTAAAATAAATAAAATAATAATAATAATAATAATATCAATGTTAGTAATAGCAATTGGTTTTATTATCAAATGAGGGTATGTTAGCCATTTCGCGTTATCTAGTTGATCAAAATAAATGTCGATAAAAATTGGACAAACTCATATCGGCTGTTTCGCTTTAAGAGTGGACTTGAAACCTTTTAAACTACTACTAGACTAAAAGCGACAAACCACATGAATCATAAAATAGTTAACTTTAAATAATTAAATATTTCGCAAACATACAACTTTAAAAAGTTGAATAATTCGGACTAACAAATTGTTGTTATAAGTTTTTGTTTCTAATCACGTTGAAAATGCCACTAATCCGATACCTCATATATGAAATTTCCTACCGTGCTACACTATTAAAATCAAGCAAGTTGTGACTTCAAATCCCTAAAATAAGTCTTGCACCCTTCATATAGCTCCTATGTTTGTTTTTCACTAGTGATACTCTTTTTGCAACAATGACGGCTTGAATCTTGTGATTCGTAACCGCCTAATTTATAGAAGAGTATCAAACTGTGGTAATATTTAAAGAGAAAAGATAAATAAACCAGAAGTATATAACGTCTTTTTTTCATATATAAAATTAAAAAAAGTTAAACAGGAACACCCCCTTGATTAACGACGATGTTAAATATTTGAATGTTTTTAGTACAAATATTCCTTTAATTATGCTCCGTTTTGGTACTAAAAACACCCAATATTGCAAAAAGACGGCTATTTTGTATTTTGTTACAGTAAAAACGAGCAAGTAACTAAAAACAAAGGAAAATGGTAATATTATACATACAATAGCGCCAAGATTCAAATATCCAAAGGTCTCTAAAACATAGGTGGATTTCCCTATGCCGTGGTTAAAACGATGGTTAAAAGAATTTAAGATTAAAGACTTCTACGGTATAAATGACATATATGTCTAGGACGTAGATGAAAACATTCTATCATTAATAAAAAGGGGACATGATCAAGTATTGGTAACATCAAATAGTTAAATGTTTTACCTCAATATCCCTTATATTTCGCTAAGTTTAGTGTTAATTAACACTCAATATTGCAAAGATTTGTGTATTTATGTTTTACAGGTAAAGTTGAGCAAGTAACAGAAAACGAGGGTAAATGGTGGAATTCGATAAGAAAATGGCGCCAAGCACAAGAATTCAAAGTTATCTACGGCGTAGATGGTTTCTAGACCTATGCCTTAGATACAACGATGTCACATTTGAATATTAGAAGGCCCGCGATGTAGATGTGACAACCATGGTTTTGGGGTTCGTCACTTAGACAATAGTTTAGGGTGTTTTGTGCAAATATGTGCTTTTATGTGCTTATGTGTTTATTTTGTGTGTTTGGAGTGAGGTTTGGATATCGTTTATGAGTAAATGGTGCTCATAAGTAAATCGAGGAACGGTTATTTCATTTTCATGAGATCAAAAATTGGTGACTATGAAACGAAATGGTGTTATTTTGGTGTTTTACGTATACGTATAAGTATTATAGTAAATCGTATTTTTACGATTTAAGGTTTAGCATTTAGAGGTCTCGGATGAGGTAAATAGTCACATGAATATTTTTCGGGGTGGTTTTAAGTCATTTGGGACTTAGTTATATAGTTTATTTCATATTTCAAGAGTTTTTATAAAACTGTATATTTTTACGTCTTTTACGGAATACGCGTAAATTGACTAGTTTTACGGTTTTGAGGTTTTGGAGGTTTTAGGAGCTGAAATAAATTAAGGTAACTTAAGGTATTATTAATAATATATTAATAAGTAATAAAAAATATAGGGGTATAGTCGGTTTGTAAACACAGGAAGAAAAGAAAAGGAGAAAAAAGGAAAAAAAGGGAACCGGGCTTTTGTACATGGGCCAAGGACTTGTTAGGAAGGTATATAAAGTCTTTTTACTAATCAGAACACTCATAAAATCCCTGGAGATCAAGTTTTAGTCGGCGTCAATGGAGATTTTTAGGGTTCTTCATAATTTTCTTGTCTTCTAAAAATTCTAAGGTAAAACCTATGTTTCTCTTTTCGATTAAATTATTTTTAACTCGTTCTTAATCAATAAATGATGGACCTAGGGTTAGGTTAATTATGAATTATTTATTATAATGTTATAAACATGATTATATTAATTAGAGATAATAATTATACATGGTGATGTTAGTTAATTAAGCTAATTGTATTAAATTCGTTTTTAAAAACTCGGCAGAATTTTAGGTCACTTGTTTTGATCATATCTAGAGTTCTACAAACCCTTATTTTGCGATCCAAATACTCCGGGAAAGGTAATTGAGTTATGTTTTTAATTCAATAAATGAGAACTAAATTGGGGGTCGGGAAGTGGGTCAAAAACAGGTTACATCAGTCGGGTGTCAAAACAGTTTTTGGATCAGCCTGTTTTCTTTTTATGTTTTGGATTGTTTGGGGTACTTAGGGTGATAGATGGGCCTTCAAACAAACATGAGAGTTGGTTTATATATTATAGGAAGTATCTGAATTGGGGCTAAGAATTTAGAATATGTTAAGACCCTCTGGTCATAAAAAACTTTTCATATGTTCAAAATCAGTAAATTCTGGATAGATAAAAGTATATATATATATATATAAATATATATATATATATATATATATATATATATATATATATATATATACTAGTTGAATACCCGCGCATAGTTGCGGAACCGCGTAGCGGCAATTATGAAACGATAACCTTTATAATAGTTAGATGAAATTATATTTGGAAAAATCTTATTTAAATAAAAGAACATACAGTAAAAATGAAAGTGAAACATTACATCAAGTATGAGATAAAATAAAAGAACATATGTTAATCGTCGCGTCAAACTTCTTTATACACGACATTTGATGTGTAGACTCCTTCTTCACCAAACAATACCAACGATATGTTTGGTGAATAGTTGGTACTTGAGAGACTCTCGTTTTACGCGAAAAACTATTGTAACGACAGATAATTAACAATATGCGACTTTATGTAACTGTTTCTTAAAACTGAAAGTAGATTCTAGAAACAACCCACCGTTTATGAGAAGAAGGTATTTGGTGTCCGCGCTTCGCTGCTGAGCGTTGTTGGCCTTTTTTATGTGTCGTTTTTCAGAAATATGTCTATGTCTATCCCTCGTTTAGTAGACATGAATTGTCATTTATTTCATGGGCGAAAAATTGCAGCGAAGAATCAGATATGTCTTGCTTCGCGGCATACATATTCATATCCAACAATATTGACATACATTTAGAATGTGCACTCAGAGAGCAACTCATGATATATGACATCTTGAGAGAATAACAATATTCATATATACATCTTGTTACAAGAAATCAGTCAATACATACATATAAAACTAAATCACATAGATGTTGTAGCCTTGAGAAAAGGTGCAACCGAGTCATTTCTCTAACATTTTAAGCTGGTCAACTAATAAAAAAAACAGTGTTAGCTGTCACAGTTTTCCAGTCATAACCTGCTGTTGTGTTTGTGGTAGGTGATAGCAACAGACATAATGCATTTTTACCCCTTGCGTCTGGTGTCCTCCCACAAACTCCTGTTGCTTTAGTATTTTAGAACATGTTTGATACATCGATCTTACAATAGTAAACCATTAAAGGTTTAGACGCTGGTTTAGAATTACTCCATTTTATTATTGCTCAATCGTTTTATTTTGGAAAGTAGAACGCCATAAAGTGACTTGTTACAACAAAATTTAATTCATAGTAAACGGAATTTTAAAACCAAAGACTATTCTATGAAGAGCTTATTTTCAAACATAAGGAGTAAATAGTATTGTGAAAACATCTACATATAAGGTGGACATTTATTAGCCTAAAATCAACAACAATCGAAAAGTATATAGTACAAAGACTCTTTAAGCATTATATAAGAACATGTGAAGGATATTATTGTATTAGTGTAAAAAACCTTGGTTTTTTTTCCAAAATCACAACATTAAGAATATACACTTCAAAATTATGAGGAGGAAATATATGAAGAGTGCATACCTACATCTAACTAATGTGTGTTTGAAAAAAAAATGTGTTAATAAGAGCAGCCGGCAAGAAACGTCGACTACCGCGTGCAAGTAGGAGCCAGCTGGTCAAACGACTAACATTCACCAGCGCCTAATATTGAGCCCCAGATATGATAATAACTGAATAAATAGGACGTATCTGACATAGCTAACCATGATAAGGTGCGCTGCCAAGACGCGGACAGTTTCATCTTGGTTGAGGCCTTTGGTACTTATGACATCCTCTTACAACTAATATCACCAATATTCTAGTCGCAAAAAAGTTATTGAAATCGTAATAAGCAATTTGTAAGTATTATAAGCAATATAAAACCTGAAAAGAACAACAAAATAGAAATTCAAAATTATGTAATACCTCAATGGTACACTGGCTTCTTAAAAGTTTCTTCCCCCAATATTAGAATTTTTTTGCCCCTCTAAGGACCACAAAAACCGTACTGTTTTTCTTCAAAAAGCAGGCTCATATATGCTATAATGAACCTGATCATGGGCTAATAAGGCATGGCTTCAATGACAATTGCAAACGCTACCTTTTCAAGTAGCAATTACCACCATCTGAATTGCCCAACCAAGATACATAACAACTTTCCAAACATTGATTGTGCCTACATTTACATTTCAGAATCATGCCCTTTTTGGTTATTACCAGCAGCCGTTAAGAAACAGCCGTCATGAAGGCAACCGTAAAATCTGTAAATATTGAGGCCTTGTTGAACACCCTCCATGGCGGCAACCATAAACTGGTTATAGCTTCCCCGCAAAGGTACCGTGCTTATAAAAATTACGCTTACACTAAATATAAGCCAACATATTATAGAAAACTTTAGTACGCCATCGAGACAATGTCCGTTCGATTCATTTCACCAAATAACCAAATACCAGTAAGAACACTTCAAAATCAGTTTCTTTTTTACTCACCAGGTGCGCCCATGTAAAGTGTCAAAAAAGTATAAATATCCGTTGTGGGTGCGATTAAGAAGCTCGCGCGATACATGCAAATAACATCAGCCTAAAATGGCAAAAAGAAACAGGTTCAAAAGATGCAAATAATCGGAAAAAAGATCAAAAAATCAAGGCAGCAAACAGTTAGCTTCAAACAGAAGCAGTTACGAACTTGGCAAAGATAATCATAATCCTAATTCCAAATTTAAAAAAATCATAAACAAATAGCATACGTGGAAGCAGCATCATTAAATTAACTTGGAAATAATTATCAGAAAAAACGGAATTAAGAAAGCCCCCAATTCTGACATACGCCTAATTTGAAAATGAATAGCATATTAAACTCAAAAACATAAAAACCGACATAAGCTTTATGGCAAGAAGGTTGAATGGCTTCAAGTATTGAATCTTTGGTTGCATTGCTTTAAAATGAAACGAAACATGCCATACCATATAGCTTCGATAACCTTCCCCAAGAAGGACACAAAAAGATGGAACTGAACCTTGCAACTCTCCTGTGAATACAATTTTCATGTGTTATTTAATATCACAAACAACATACCTCAACATCCAAGGCTATGTAAATACTTGTATCATAGACATGCTATCATTGCTGAATGGAAAAAAATTGAAAAATAAAAATGACGACAAACAGACGCATTATATTCTCCGACACTTACATCTTAATCTTTATATGCCTTTTCAACCAAGTAGTCAAAGTAAAAAATCATGTTAAATCCAGTTTTAACATAGGGGAGGGTGAAAAAGAGGAATGTAGTTTCATCTCAAATAAGCTCTTTAAGACAATCAGGTCCCAATCTACTTATTTTAGGCAAAATAAGCAGATACGTATCTTTGTCCAAACACCTAAACCACTCTGAGAAATAGCAGACAGGAAATAAGTATCATAGATACCGTTTTATGGTGGTTTTGTACGGAAGGTATTTTAATAGTAAACGTATAAGGTTTTCCTTGTTTAGGTTAACCATGGAGGCCTAGTCTCTTACTCATATATACACGGCCTAACCAGGATCTCCTCATGAACGTCAAGCCAACTATGCCAATGTATCAGAATTTATAACAAAACTACATATATTCAGATGTAAACAGTTTAAGGAAGTAGATAAAGTGGACACCATGAGACCCAACCCATTTATTTAAAATACATCCTAAATTAACCCATCGGTGTATAAATCGGTCAAATCATGGGCCAAAACCTAAGATGTAAATGTTTAAGGACTGTAAGTATGTAAAGAAGTAAAGGGGTAGGATTTATCATATATCCCTATCTTTCTAGATCCGCAACGCATATAAAACCACTTATATGAAACCGCTCATTCTCTTGGTAATGTGGTAAACGATAGACGGTGCTTAATAACAAGCACAAGCAACCATACAACAATTAGTAAATCAAGAAGTGAAATCATATACCTCATTCTCTTTATCAAGCAGTTGCTAGTAAGTCAATGAGTAATTGACACCAGGCTCGTTCCCCAATAGAGTGCACTCAGTCCGCCATTTCCAAACTCGATGCTTTTTATCAAAAAATATATAGCAGCTGTTAGTGATGACACCTTTGAACAACTAAAGTGTGAATAACAAATCACTAAAGCATAATCTATGCAATCAAAAGATTTGATTACTCACTTGGCGTAGAGTTCATAGTCCCTTGATTATTGTCGATATTCTCCAAGACGAAATGTGGACTCCATCTCTTCTTCTATCCAACATATTAGAAATTGTTGTAATACTTTCAGAATAAGCCAATCCATTGAAAGAGATAATAATATTAAGATGAGTTTGTTGCAGCTACCAGCTCGTATAAATGTATTTAATCGCTAAGCCAAAAATAAAATATGTTTATCCAAACATTTTTATGCCATATTGGAATGATCTCAAATGAACATACAAAGAAAAATATGAATTTATGAATGACCAGAGCTTTAGCTCCTTGGTCATCAAAGGGTGCAAAGATCAATGCTTTATAGCATTGGATTTTGTAGAGTTGCCTCACAAGACTCGCATAACTGCTATTCTTGTCATTTCCCAAAGATTCGTAAAATGTGTTATCCGTAGTTCAGAAGATCCTGAAAGTTCAACATAATTTTCATTGCTTCACTTTCGTTTATAGAAGAGTGTTTGGTCTTGCTGAGTTCAATGAGAGGGTGTTTGGCATTGCGTTAAAAAAAATCTATCACCTATCATTATCATGCGCAATAGTGAAATCGCAAATCAGTTTCAAAAATATCTCGGATTTGGAATACATATTGAGTTGGAACATTTGCCGTTATAAGGAAAAAAAACCTACAGTTGGAACTTTTGTTGTTCAATCGAGAAGGTGTTTGGCTACAAGCGTAAGTGCATAAATGTGCACCTCCTTTTTGGTTTATACTGTCCTATAATCAGTATACAAATCAAAATAAGTTTCGGTCATTTGCCGATTTCAATGTTTTTTCCTACATATCATTATCATATAAACAATTTCAAAACACATAAATGGGGAATGATGAGTACCTCTATTGCAAGCATGGTAACACATAGGTGTAAATCTCTTCCATTAGTGACCAATTCAATTCAATAGATCTCTCTAAATCAAACCCAAAAAATCTAAAATCAATATTCAAACTTAGAGTACATTCTAGACCCATTTTTGAGATGATGTTCTTCAAAAATCAGCACCAATAAACCTATGATTAGAATCAATAATTAACATAAAAAGTCTTAAAAATAAAAAATAAAATAGAGAATACCTTTCACACCATTTTTCGCAGATGTAGTTCTTCAAAACCCACATACGAGAATGTGTCTAGTTTGCATCTTTTCTCTGCAAAAAACATTGGAAAAAACAAAATCAATTCATAAACAAATAATCAACTGGTTTGAGTGGGGTTCGTGTATATTGATGGGGAGAAGGGGTGGTTTACAACTGGTTAGGCGAATTTTTAGATGCTTCTCTAGTAAGTTTTATATTTTGAACTTTCAAGATTTAATGGTTTCCAAAAATAAGCGGGGGGTGAATATTGAAACGCAGGGATGCTGAGAAGGCATATTAAAACATTTCCAAACAAAGATTTAGTTGACATATTGGGCTTCCTACATTTGACATACAATTTATATAAGCTTCAAGAACTACAATGACAAAGAAGTATAGGGTTGCAAAGATGAAACGTAATATTAAATTGCCAAATATAAAGTTGACATTGTAGTTTACATTGTAGTTGACATGAAACGTAATATTAACTTGCCAAATTTGTGACATACGACTTTTTTTATACAGCTTTTTTGCTTCATGCGTTGACATACCAATGTTTGTAAGGGTTTATTATTATGGATATGTTGTTAATCTAATTAAGGTAGTGTTGAGAGAAATTACTAATTATAGGAATGAAGAGATTTTTGAAAAAAAATTATACAGCCTTTATAAGTAGTAGAGATATATGGAGGCCTTAACAGTACCTTTAAGGTTGTGACCAAAGGGGAGAGTTATCTAACACATCTCAGGGCATATGGTTTCTTTTACAGGGCCTGTTATTTTGGTTAAGGGGGTGTTCGACCCATAGTTTGAAGTATGAAAAACGGGACTGTTTTGGGTTAAATGTTAACGGGGCGGGTTATGAACTAAACTAAGTTAAGGAATTTATAGAGGGGTGTAATGAGATGCATATGGCATATAAATTGGATTAAGTTGTAGGAGAAGTTTAGATATCCATCTTAGATTGATGAGCCATTTTGGTATGTGGTTCATGTCTTGATTGTATACGTTTGTGTGTTTAGATTTTTGCTAGAGCGCGGATACTTGGAGAAGCTTGTTCAGGTGAGTTTCATAGTCCCTTATCTTTTGAAGTATTGATTTCTAGATGGGATGGAAGAGACATTGTGTGGTTTTGTAACTAATGTTGTGAATGTTTTTATGGTTTGTGATGGACTTGTGTGTACATTTATGTGATTAACCGCTATGTGATTCTTGATTGTTATTGTGGTTTGACTTGGTACCAAGGGGATGTTGTCAAGGCGGGGCCTTGGGATTGGTTCATAGGTGTATGGGCGCCTATGGGACCATGATGATTGGTAAGGCTTGGAGCCTTAGAATTATGGTTATTGGTAAGGCTTGGAGCCTTGGATTTGTGGTGATTGGTTAATCTTGAATGCTAGTTGTTAATGCATAATTGTAGCACATTGTCCATATGTTCTTTTGTTAATGGTTGTCATTCACATCTTATTATTGATTTGGAGTTGGAGTCTAAACCTATGACTTTCACCAACTTTATGTTGACGTGTTTTAGTGTCTCTTTCAAGTGAGAATGTGATTAAGCATGAGAATAGGAGTGGCTAGCTGGGAGGCTTAGGATTGCATTGGAGGAACCTCCTTTCCTCTTAGTCTTTACTTATGTTTGAATAAGTGATACTTTTTAGACACCTATATGTTTGTTATTTTTTAATTGTATGTCTTTGGTAAGAAGTATACCTGTTACCTACTTACCTAGACGCCTGCATTGTTTGTGATATCTTCATAGCATTGTGTCACCACTTATGATATTTCCATTTCATTTAGTTATCTCTATAGACACGCAATTATTGTGATGATATCCATACGACGCGCCCCATATTCCGCCATGGTGGGGGTGTGACAGAATGTTATCAAAGCCAATGGTTATAGAGAATTAGGTTGCCTAGTCTAGTAGCCTAGTCTATAGCTTAAGGATCCCTGTATATAGGCGTCATAGGAATATGTGTGCATGGTTTTGATTGTATAATCTGAGTATTGTTGATCCGTTTTCTGTGAGTTTTGACTAGTATGGATTGAACTATATTGGTTCATACTTAGTCACATGTTAATTTCTGTTTTGTTTTTGATATATGAATTACTTTCATAATAATTGATAAGTTATTTGGTGTACATAATGTATAGTATTTTTCTTTTGATGTTTAAGTCGTGTTCCCTAAGAATCATGTGGTGATTCGAGTTACTAGGGGTAGGTGGATAGGAAGGATTTTAAGATGTTCCACTCTTATGGGCGACATGACTTATAACTAATTATGTTTTCGTTTTGGATTTGGTCTATGCTTCTTTAGCTAGACTACAGATTTATATGTATCCAGTATTTAACTATGTTATTTTTATAGACGAAGTTTTGATATTGTTTATGTGGTTATGTGGTTATGTGCTTATGTGAGGTAGGTGAATTTATGTGATATGTGTTGTATTGATTCTTATAAGTGTCATCATAGGAGGGAGTGTATTGGGGAAAGGGTAATTGTATAAGTATGGTGGCCAACATAGTTATACAAGTACCACAACTTCAATGGGTTCCCAAGTATGATTGCATGAAAAAAAGGTTAATACATGCTTGTATATGATGAGATGTGGATTTTAGGTATATGTATAATATAGGGGTTTATGTAATGGTTGCCTATGATATGCTATTTTTTGTGTGTTTTATGTTTTGAGTAATAGTATGTTATGTGATTATGGGGTCACACGATATGGGTTGGTTTTGGTGATGGGTTTTATGCCTTGTTGTGGCATGGCGAGGTGGTGAGATGGTGATTACTCGTATGAAAAAACGAGTGTATGACGCGATTGATTGACTTCACATGTATGATAACGAGTATGTTTTGGGAGATTTAATAGGTATATATATGCGGGTGTATATATACTAGTAGATGTTATGTTATGATATACGATCGTTGAATAGTTATTATAACTTGAACGTACCTAGTGTTCTCTCGTGTTTAAACAGTTTATTAGTGCTGGGGTTTGATGGAGTTCTAACGACGTTTTGAATCTTTTGAAGTGTGTCTACATTTGGGTATGTATTTTAATTGATGAGAACTACCAAATCTTCTTGCAAAGGAGTCTAGCTAATTAAAGAAAAATGCTTTTGAAAATACTTTGTAAGTGTATGGTATGATATCCTGACTTACATATCTTTTCTTTAAGTTTATTGGTAATAAGTTAAAAAAATATTGACAATGAATGTATTAGTTTTTTAGGTAACATGTGATAGTACATATAAAGGGTAAAGTAATTTTACGATAATTTTCTTAAAAGTGGAGTTAAAATTTTAGAAGTATTTAAATAGACGGAAAAAGTAAAAAGGAAGATTTTATTATAATAATGATAATAATAACACCACACCTTGTAAACGTGTAACAGTTTAGTTATAACAAGCCTAAATGGATTATATAAAATAATAATAAGTAATATATAATAAAATGAATAAAAACACCATATTTTATAAACATGTATTGGTTTCATAATAACAAGTGAAATGAGTTTAATGTGAGTAAACAAGATAATGGTTAGAATAACGTTATACTATACTAACTAGTGGATACCTTTGATAAAATAATGAAGATAAAAGATGAGTTTTAATGTTAAAGGAGATGATAGATAAAGTGAGTTTTAGTACACTAACTAAGTTATGCCCTTTGATAGTAACGAAGATGGTAAAATATGACTATGATTTCATTTATTGGTGTTAAAATATGGTCCTAATGTGAAGTAACTAATTGAGATGAAAATTTAAAATTTTCTAAGATATTGAAATCTGGTAATACAAATCATGATGAGTCTAACTTTTGTTGTTGGCACACTCCATTGATCTTTCGGATTACATTGTTTTGTTTTCAGTTGTTTTGGCTAGGGTTTGTTTTACCCTATATTTTATTTTGGGACACGATTGTTTGGAATTCTTTTGGTACACATCATGGTTGATTTAGTTATGCGGTTGTGGGAACGTTAGGATGAGAGGATAGAGTTGGGTAGTATTACTTATGGTTAGATATTAGAATGGAGAGATGTATTTTGGTTTAAAGGTTGTGTTGAAGGAATGATTAAGATTTGTGGAGTTTTGAAACTTAGATTGGTTACGAGAATAAGGGAGTAAGTAAAGTTAGTTGACTGGTCGTGGGAACGAGATGTCATTCTATGAGAAGTTGGTTGAAGTACCATTAGGAGATTGATGAAAGTACTAGCGGATGTGAGGGTAGAGTAGAAAGTTTCTACTAATGGAAAGATTGGGCAAATAACATGCAGGGGAGTTGGTATAGTTATGGAGGCAAGGTAGTAGTAGACACGTGAAGGAAAACATGGATGTGAAAGAATGATTGGTAGGAGGCTGATTAATGGTGAAGTACAACAAGTAAGGAAGAGTGAGCCACTGAGAAGTTGAAGTACCTTTAGAAATATTGTGGTAGATGAGTTGAAGTTAGAAGCTACTGCGTAGTGTGAAGTTCCTAGGTAACATCATGGAGACGAGAAGGAGTGCGTGAAGAGCTACATCGTGAAGCAAGGAGCTGAAAGGACTACGTGTCAGCTGCTAGAAGGATGCAAGAGATTTAAAAGGAGTCACAGAAGTGCAAGGACTGGAAAGGTGACAAGCACTATGATGGGAATCTTCATATGGTTCGTGACGAAGAAGGACAGATCGAGTACCGGAGTGGAGGTACAAAGAGCTGAACCAATGGATCGTGATGGAGTGACTAAATATCATGGGAGATTAAGAACTCGTGGAAGTAACAAGGGGAGTCGAGTGACTACACAAAGATAGATTTTTGTGGCAATCAATATCAAGGGATGAGTAGTGAAGCTGAGCTGGATTAGTTTGTGGAGAAGTGATTAGAGGTTCAGTTTAGTGAAGGTGTTTATGAAGGATCTTTGGAAGAGATAGTTATGCATTATCTGATGAAATAACGATTTCCATAGAGTTAATGAATTGAGTGAGAAATTTTGGTTGGATATGAGAGTGAAGGAATTAGGGAGAACCATGGAAGGAGAGAACCAAGTATTCCTAGAAGATGATGATTGAAAGTACCTCATGTTAGGTGCAAGGTCATAATAGAAGTATGAGACTTGAGTAAGAATTTAGAATATGGCTTAGTTTAGACATATGGAAATTAATATAGGTATAAGATGAGAGGGTGATCCGCATGTAATCACAAGAAACTCTAGTCTGTCCCTATTAGGAGGGAGTAGGAGAACTGGTCGTGAGGAAAACAAGTGAATCTACTTGTAAAACTTTAACGTATAGATGACTTGAAAGACGGGAAGCATAACATCGTGATGTATGCCATGAGCTGAGGAAGAAGAAGGAAGTGTGAACAGATGGGAATCATGAATGAAAGAGGTCGAGATAGGAAGCGAAGGTAAAACTTTGGTATAGCTTAATGAGTAGACTAAGGCACTAAGCATGCTGATATTGTTGTAGTGTGGAAAGGAAATGGCACTGACCTATATTGTTTGATTGTGTAACACCCCATTATGATAATAGAATGTCACGCGTAATTATGGCGTGTCATCAAAGCATACAAGGAAAAATGTCTAAACATTACATGACCATAAAAGGAAAATACCAGAATCAAACATCAGTAGTCCAAAAGTAAAGCTCATCATACACAAACATAAATACTGTAAAGGAAAGGACTAAACAATGTCCATAGCAAGTGTATCAAAGTAAAGATAATGCATAAAGTAAAGAAAGGATAGAAAGCTTCCAGTCCATATGCACGTACGCTTAAAGTCTACGAGCGTCCCTGAGTACCTACCGTCTTGGGAACATAGAAAAGGAAAACGGCTGAGCAATACGCTCAGTGCACGGATGTACAATAAAGCATGAATAGGATAAACATATAACAGCTGAAGAAACTAAGTCCCGAATAACCTGGTTAAGTCTTGGTAAAACTGGTTTTATAGTTTGAAAAGCCTTATGTTTATCTTATAAAAATTGTTTAACATATTCTACCATTAGCCAATATAGGTCATGAAAATCCACCGTACATGAATACTTGGAGGGGTGACCTCATCATGCAAATTAGAGGGGCTGCCTCTAATTTAATATACTAGTTTGGGTAGGAGGGATCAGCTCCTTGTGAAGGATGCAAGGCACACACCACATTCACACTGAGTAATCTGCTGAAAAACATGTAACTAGGATGCACCCATATGCCCCACATGATAAATATAATAATATGGCCAAAAGCTGAAGGGATGCCACGAGCAATCACTCCGTCGTGGTGAAGTCATAACATCAGTGCCTCTAATGTTATGGTTATGGTACCTCCATAACTAGGTGAAACTGGTCATGCATGTATATGGCTATAGGTATTCTAAATTAAACATAAGCAAATCAAACATATAAACTTATACTACGGGAAAACATTTGGCTGCATACGGGGAATCCTAATAAGGAAGGAATGTCCATACTAAAAGGACGGGAATCCGTACCTTATGTCCAGTGAACGAAGAAGACGAACTAAGGAGAATCCTACTTCGGTATCACTAATGCTACATAAATACATACGTGAATAAGTATCTGATTACTAAATACGTAACTGGTTTTATATCATGTCTTAGCTTATTTTATACGTTCATGTCATGTTTTACTGTTTTAAGCCTTAAACTGTGTTTATCTTATATTCTGTCTATTTTGATTAAGTATTACTTGTATTTCATGTATTATTATACTTACTGTGTAATAATAAGTAACTTTCTAAAAATAGCAGGTTTCCTAAAATAGAAAGTTTCCAAAAATAGAAAGTTACCAAAAATAGAAAGTTTCCAAAAATAGAAAGTTTCCAAAAGTAGAAAGTTTCCAAAAATAGAAAGTTTCCAAAAATAGAAAGTTTTCCAAAAATAGAAATTTCCATAAATAGATTAGCTGCCTTAATTAAATAAGTTTCTAAAAATAGAAAGTTTCCATAAATAGATATAAGCTTGTTAAATAAGCTAAGTATATAAGCTTAAGTGTTTTCTGATTATTTTTCTAAGTCATAATGATATAAGGTATAGTTTATTAATTATTACATGTAATTTAAATAAACTATAGGTTAAAAGTATTTAATTAAATATATCATGTTTTTAATTAAATAAAGTTAAATACTTAGGTTAAAACATGTATTATTAACTACTAATAAAATAACCTAAGTCATGTTAATTAATTAATTATAACCATGGTTTTTAATAATGAATTAATTATAAAGTTTAGAAAATGTAACTACTTAGGTTAAAATTGCCATGATCTAATAACTAAATTATAACCTAAGTCATGTTTTATTAAATTAATCATGTCATATTTTATTAATTTAATTTATAACATATGATTTATAAAAACATAACATTGACATAAACCATGAACCGGATCGTGACTAGAAACCATGAACCATACTCGAAATCAACACCATACCCCGAACCACTTCGGGGTTCCCCCTTGATTGCTGCTGCCGTGGGACCCACACCACCAAACCGGGACCTTGTGGTCTCGGTGGTGGTCTATAAGCCAAACCGAGACCCCCTTGGGGTTCGGTTTAGGCGCCGGCCAAACAAAACACCCCTAAATCCACGCTTTTGATTTACCCCATAACCAGTTACATGTTTAGTTTATGTTTTTAATTAGGTTTTTAAAAACATCATGTTCTTAATTAATTTTATTAAATCAAATCAAAAGAAAAAGGATTAAAAGGTATACCGAATGCGTGGATCTAACGAGGATGAACACACACGAACACACGTACAAAATCAAGATCAAAGATCGAACAAAACCCCTTTTCTTGTGTTTAGGTGCGGCGGCCAAAGAGAGCAAGAAGGAAGGAGCCAAAAATCTTTTTAGGTTTTTGTTTAATTTACTGTAAAGTGAAAAATGAAAACAACATTTTACCTTTACTCCTTCTTAGTAAAATTTGATGGGCTTGGCCCATCTTTCTTGATGTAGCCGTGGGTAGGGGGCCCCACATGGGGTACCCGTACCGTTTTTCGTGTCTCGTTATTTAAGTGTTCGTTCGTGTTTATTTGGGTTCGTGTTTTATGTGTTCTCGTTAATTATTAACCGTGACTTAATATATTTATTCGTGCTCGTAATAAATATATATACGTAATTAGTATTAGTTCGTGATTTAATTACGTTCATGATTTCATGATCGCATGCTCGTGATTAGTTATTGTTAAATAATATTTGTGTGTTCGTACGTAATAAATACTTATCGTGTTCTAACACGTACGTAATACGTAAAATTCTAACACGTGAACGTAATCATACTATAATAGGAAAGTTTTAATATAGTACGTACGATCTTAAGGGTACTATTCATGGTAAAAGCATGCGGGTTTTACAACTCTTCCCCCCAAAAAGAATATTCTGTCCCCGAATTATAGATAAAGTAAACTGGAAAAGAAGAACATACCCGAATTCAAAATATAAATGAGTGTAAGAAGCCCGGATAGACTCCTCTGTTTCCCAAGTGGCTTCCCGCTCGGTATGATCCCTCCAAAGGATTTTGACGAATGGAATCGTCTTCCTTCTCATGACTCGTTCTTGTCTGTCAAGAACTTGTTCGGGTTCTTCTATGAAAGTGAGATCTTCACGTATCTGTTCCAGTGGATACTGAACCATGTGAAGGGGATGATACTGGTACCCTCTGAGTAAGGACACATGAAACACATTGTGCACATGAGAAAGCTGCGGAGGTAACGCTAACCGGTAAGATATTTCTCTGACTCGTTCAATGATATCAAACGGTCCGATGAAACGAGGACTGAGCTTCCCTTTAATCCCGAAGCGTCTACACCAAGTGCTGGCGAAACCTTAAGGAAGACGTGATCTCCTACGTTAAAATGTATGTCCCTACGATGCTTATCGGCGTAACTCTTCTGACGTGACCGTGCTTCCTGAAGTTTCTGCTTAGCTACTGCGATCTTTTTATTGGTCATCTCTATGATTTTTGGTCCTTCAAGTGTTCGCTCGCCAACCTGATCCCAACAGATTGGGGCGCGACACTTTCTGCCATACAACATCTCGAAAGGAGCACACTTGATGCTTGCGTGCCAACTGTTGTTGTATACAAACTCCACCAAATAGATGTAATCGTCCCAATCACCCGTCTATTCCAACGCACATGACCTCAACATGTCTTCCAATGTTTGAATCGTTCGCTCCGACTGTCCGTCTGTTTGAGGATGAAAAGCCGTGCTAAGCTTAAGTTGTGTACCCCAAGCTTTCTGCAGACTCTTCCAAAATCGCGAAGTGAAACAAGGATCTCTGTCTGAGACGATGCTGGATAGAGCACCGTGTAGTCTCATGATCTCTCTTCTATACGTATTGGCGAGTTTACTTACCGGATCTTCCTTGCGGATCGGTAAGAAATGAGCTGATTTGGTAAGTCGATCTAAGATAACCCAAATTGCATCGTGCTTCCTCTTGGTAGGCGGAAGACCAGTAACAAAATCCATGGTGATTTTTTGCCACTTACACTCTGGAATATCTAACGGTTGAAGGAGACCGCCAGATCGCTGATGCTCGATCTTAACCTGCTGGCAGGTAAGACATTTGGAGACGTAAGTGGCCACATCCTGTTTCATACCACTCCACCAAAAGTATTGCTTGATGTCATGGTACATCTTAGTCAAACCAGGATGTATGGAGAATGGGGAGCTATGAGCTTCAGCTAACAAAGCTTCCAGGAGTTCTTGGTCATCAGGAACACAAAGTCTCGTGCCTTGCCATACGATACCATCTGCATCTACTCTGAATTTCGTCTGTTTCTCCAAATTTTATACTATCGCCCAGATTTCTCCATCATCTTTCTGAGCTTCCTTGATCTTAGAGAGTAACTCGGGTTCTACTCTAAGATTAGCCCAGTAACCGTGATGTCCACGTGCCATGATCTCGATGTCTAGTCGCTCCAAGTCTCTTATAATTTCCTCCTCAATTTTAATGTCGTTGATCATTCCGGACTTCCTGTTGAGAGCATCTGCTACTACATTTGCCTTTTCGGGATGATACTGTAGATTAATGTCATAATCCTTCAACAGCTTTAACCATCTCCTCTGCCTCATGTTCAATTCACGTTGAGTGAAGATATACTTCAAGCTCTTGTGGTCTGTGAAAATGTCACATGATTCTTCATATAATTAGTGCCTCCATATCTTCAATGCAAACACGACTGCAGCAAGTTCCAAGTCATACGTGGGGTTATTTTATTCATAAGGCTTAAGCTGCCGTGAAGCGTACGCGATCACTTTCCCATGTTGCATGAGAACACAGCCAAGTCCCTTCCCCGATGCATCACTGTAGATTTGAAATCCACCCGTACCAGATGGGAGAGTAAGAATAGGTGCAGATACTAGCTTCTGCTTCAGGTCTTCAAAGCTCTTCTCTCGTTCTTCAGTCCAGACGAATTTCTCCCCTTTTCGCATCAGTTTGGTCAATGGTAGTGCCAAGCGGGAAAAGTTCTCCACGAACCTACGGTAATAGCCAGTTAAGCCTAAGAAACTACGGACTTCCGTCGCTGATGTCGGCCTCGGCCACTTAGTAATGGCCTCAACCTTCGCTGGATCCGTAGTGATTCCTTCTGCTGATACAATGTGACCTAAGAATGCCACCTTGTCTAACCTGAACTCACACTTGGAGAATTTAGCATACAGCTGCTTCTAGCGAAGAATCTGTAGTACTGTACGAAGATGGTCTTCGTGTTCCTCCTTAGACTTTGAGAAAATCAGGATGTCATCGATGAAGACAATGACGAACTTGTCAAGAAATTCATGGAAGATTCTGTTCATCAAATCCATGAACACTGCTGGAGCATTTGTCAGGCCGAATGGCATAACTACAAACTCGTAGTGGCCATAGCGGGTACGAAAAGCAGTCTTGGCGATGTCCTGCTCCTTAACCCGTAGCTGATGATAGCCTGACCTAAGATCAATCTTGGAGAAGTGTTTGGCCCCTTGGAGTTGGTCAAACAGATCGTCTACACGCGGCAGTGGATACCTATTCCGGATAGTAATCTTGTTGAGCTCGCGATAGTCTATGCAAAGACGCATACTGTCGTCCTTCTTCTTAACAAATAAGACCGGTGCGCCCCTGGAGATGCGCTCGGTCGAATGAAACCTCGTTCAAGAAGTTCTTGCAGTTGATCCTTCAGCTCTATGGGAGCCATGCGATAAGGAGCCTTGGAGATTGGTTCAGCTCCTGGAATAAGCTCAATATTGAATTCCACTTCTCGTGCAGGTAGTATGCCCGGAAGTTCTGCTGGAAATACATCTTGGAATTCCGACACTACTGGTTGATCCTGAATTGATGGAGATTCAGTATCCATGTCGTGAACCGTAGCTAGATAACCCTCGCAGCCATGTGACAGTAGTGCACGCGCTTGAAGGGTAGATATGATTTGTACAGACCGTTCGGGTGCGAACCCGTTATGAATGTACTCTGGTGCATTAAAATCACCGAAGATAACTCGATATGAATGGCAGTCTATGGTAGCATGATGCTTGGATAGCCAATCCATGCCTAAAACCATGTCGAAGTCATTCATGTCCAGCGGAAGTGCGTCAACAGGTCGAACCTTATCGTCAAATTCTAGGGGAAGACTCTTGTATACATGGGTGATTAATACAGAGTCCCTCAAAGGCGTGGAAATAGTAAGCCTATTCTCTAGTGGCATGTGGAGCATCCTAATGTTCTTAGCATAAGCAGTAGAAATGACCGAGTGAGTAGCACCCGTATCGAAAAGAACACACGCAGCTTGACCATACATATACAAGATTCCAGTGATGGTACCTGTAGACTTGTTGGCCTGGTCTCGAGATGTCGTGAAGACACGCCCGGTGGTAGGAGGCGGCTTGGAATCAGCATGTCCCGATGTGCCCTCCATCTCACCCTTACGGCAATCCTTCATGATATGGCCAGGAAGACCACACTTGAAGCATGCGTCAGTGTTACGACAACATGGCCCTGGGTGCCTACGGTGGCAAGTAGAGCAAAGAGGATGAGTATACCCTCCAGCAGGTGCTCTGGCTGCCTGAGAACCTGATAAAACATTTTACATAAGACATGATAATAGGGTACAAAGGACAATGCGGATAGTCGTAAGATTGAATACCAGTGATAGCTGGACGGCTAGGCTGTGAACCTCTCTGGTTCTGGTCCCTACCGTTTCCATAGTTCCTGGTAGAAGTTTTTGCTAAAGTGTCAGAATATGAGTTATAACATGAAATCATAAGAAAATGCGTAAGTATTAGGACCTGCTGCTGTTGGAGTGTCCAACGTTGTTACGGTAATTATCATTACCGCCACGCCTATCCGTAGCAGAACAGTCGTTAGTCTGACCGTTTCCCTTAGGCTGATGTGGCTGCTGCTGAGTAGCCGGCTGAGACCGGTCCCCAGTTTTCTGCCTGAAAGATACATTTTAAAGAGATGAATAATTGACATATATGGAAAGAATACAGATTGATCACCGCTTGAATACGAATGTTTACCTCTTGTCGGGTCTCTCAGCTTCCCCGAACTCATCTCTCTCCTGTAGCATCTCCAGCTTACGTGCTGCATCGGCCACTTGTGCTACAGTGTTGAACGTAGCACACACCAGATTTTTTGCGATCGATGTGCGAAGAGCCCACCTAAAGTGATGTGCCTGCTCTTTAGGAGTACCTGCGGCTGCACTAAGGAAACCAGCTAAGCGAAGAAAGCACTGCATAAACTCGTTGCTATTCTCCCCAGCTCTCTGTCGGATCCCATGGTACTCCCTCTTGAGCTTGTCTTGCTCAGCCTTGGGAAAGAACTGCTCCATCAACCTGTCCTTGAACTGAGCCCATGTCAAACCAACAACCCAATCGTCACCTCCCTCAGACTGCATCAACGCTAACCACCAATTTAGCACATCGCCTTCGAACCGATAGCATGCCAACCTCGCCTTGTACGCGGGGTCACAACCCATATCATTGAAAATCTTCTTGATGTGAGCCAACCAGCTTTCAGCATCACTGGGGCTATCTGTTTTCTCAAAAGCTCGAGGACGGAACTTGTTGAATCTCTCCAGCCATACTACTAATGTCACTGGAGGAGGAGGAGGAGGTGCCTGGTTATGCTGCTGATTGTTGGCAGCTTGAACCTCAGCCCTGATGTCGTTCCTCAGTTGAGGAAGCAAAGCTTGCATTGTAGCTTGGATTGCAGCATTGAGTTGTTCCTGTTCGCGTGTGAGAACCATCTGAAAGTATAACATAAAACATATGATTAAACAGCTCAAAACATAAAATATATATATACATGAAAAAAAATTATACCAAAATTCAAGAGAAAAATTTTGTGCAAGAAAATTTTGTGTATGAATGCATGATGTAGTTTTATGAAAACTTTTGTATGCTCGAGAGTGAACGCCTATGGTCAGTTCACCAAAAATAAAAGACATGGCGAGGGGATGCCTATGGGTCGGTCCAAAATTTAAAAGTTTCGATAAAACACATGCGACTAAATAGGGCCAATCCTGCACCAACCATTACTTAGTCATAAACCTGCGACAACGACATATATGTGTATGCATAAAAATGATGAATGTGTGAAAACGACTGTCTGTTCGAGGAAGACCATAGTGACTACCCACTAATCACAGGTCATATTTTGAGAGTCTACAGGTCGAAGCCTTGGCTTAGATACCATAATTGTAACACCCCATTTTGATAATGGAATGTCACGCGTAATTATGGCGTGTTATCAAAGCATACAAGGAAAAATGTCTAAACATTACATGACCATAAAAGGAAAATACCGGAATCAAACATCGGTAGTCCAAAAGTAAAGCTCATCACACACAAACATAAATACTGTAAAGGAAAGGACTAAACAATGTCCATAGCAAGTGTATCAAAGTAAAGATAATGCATAAAGTAAAGAAAGGCTAGAAAGCTTCCAGTCCATATGCACGTACGCTTAAAGTCTACGAGCGTCCCTGAGTACCTGCCATTTTGGGAACATAGAAAAGGAAAACGGCTGAGCAATACGCTCAGTGCACGGATGTAAAATAAAGCATGAATAGGATAAAGATATAACATATAACAGTGGAAGAAACTAAGTCCCGAATAACCTGGTTAAGTCTTGGTAAAACTGGTTTTATAGTTTGAAAAGCCTTATGTTTATCTTATAAAAACTGTTTAACATATTCTACCATTAGCCAATATAGGTCATGAAAATCCACCGTGCATGAATACTTGGAGGGGTGACCTCAACATGCAAATTAGAGGGGCTGCCTCTAATTTAATATACTGGTTTGGGTAGGAGGGATCAGCTCCTTGTGAAGGATGCAAGACACACACCACATTCACACTGAGTAATCTGGTGAAAAACATGTAACTAGGATGCACCCATACGCCCCACATGATAAATATAATAATATGGCCAAAAGCTGAAGGGACGCCACGAGCAATCACTCCGCCGTGGTGAAGTCATAACATCAGTGCCTCTAATGTTATGGTTATGGTACCTCCATAACTAGGTGAAACTGGTCATGCATGTATATGGCTATAGGTATTCTGAATTAAACATAAGAAAATCAAACATATAAACTTATACTACGGGAAAGCATTTGGCTGCATACGGGGAATCCTAATAAGGAAAGAATGTCCATACTGAAAGGACGGGAATCCGTACCTTATGTCCAGTGAACGAAGAAGACGAACTGAGGAGAATCCTACTTCGGTATCACTAATGCTACATAAATACATACGTGAATAAGTATCTGATTACTAAATACGTATCTGGTTTTATATCATGTCTTAGCTTATTTTATACGTTCATGTCATGTTTTACTGTTTTAAGCCTTAAACTGTGTTTATCTTATTTTCTGTCTATTCTGATTAAGTATTACTTGTATTTCATGTATTATTATACTTACTGTGTAATAATAAGTAACTTTCTAAAAATAGTAGGTTTCCTAAAATAGAAAGTTTCCAAAAATAGAAAGTTACCAAAAATAGAAAGTTTCCAAAAATAGAAAGTTTCCAAAAATAGAAAGTTTCCAAAAATAGAAAGTTTCCATAAATAGATTAGCTGCCTTAATTAAATAAGTTTCTAAAAATAAAAAGTTTTCATAAATAGATATAAGCTGGTTAAATAAGCTAAGTATATAAGCTTAAGTGTTTTATGATTATTTTTCTAAGTCATAATGATATAAGGTATAGTTTATTAATTATTACATGTAATTTAAATAAACTATAGGTTAAAAGTATTTAATTAAATATATCATATTTTTAATTAAATAAAGTTAAATACTTAGGTTAAAACATGTATTATTAACTATTACTCCCTCCGTCCCATATTAAGTGTCTAAATAGTAAATGCACAAAGTTTTAGGTATAAAATATTCTTCCCACTATTAATTAATCAAATGACAATAATGCCCTTTTAATACATAAAGACAAAAAATAAAAAGCAAGTCATATGTAAGCCATAAATTTAAAGGGCAAAAGAGTAAATTTAATTATCAAGATTCCCTCATTTATTATACCGGACACTTAATTTGGGACAACTAAAGATTCTAAAGTGGACACTTAATGTGGGATGGAGAGAGTAATAAAATAACCTAAGTCATGTTAATTAATTAATTATAACCATGGTTTTTAATAATTAAATAATTATAAGGTTTAGAAAATATAATTACTTAGGTTAAAATTGCCATGCTCTAATAATTAAATTATAACCTAAGTCATGTTTTATTAAATTAATCATGTCATATTTTATTAATTTAATTTATAACATATGATTTATAAAAACATAACCTTGACATAAACCATGAACCAGATCGTGACTAGAAACCATGAACCAGACTCGAAATCAACACCATACCCTGAACCACTTCGGGGTTCCCCCTTGTTTGCTGCTACCGTGGGACCCACACCACCAAACCGGGACCTTGTGGTCTCGGTGGTGGTCTATAAGCCAAACTGAGACCCCCTTGGGGTTCGGTTTAGGCGCCGGCCAAACAAAACACCCCTAAATCCACCCTTTTGATTTACCCCATAACCAGTTACATGTTTAGTTTATGTTTTTAATTAGGTTTTTAAAAACATCATGTTCTTAATTAATTTTATTAAATCAAATCAAAACAAAAAGGATTAAAAGGTATACCGAATGCGTGGATCTAACGAGGATGAACACACACGAACACACGTACAAAATCAAGATCAAAGATCGAACAAACACCCCTTTTCTTGTGTTTAGGTGCGACGGCCAAAGAGAGCAAGAAGGAAGGAGCCAAAAATCTTTTTAGGTTTTTGTTTAATTTACTGTAAAGTGAAAAATGAAAACAAGATTTTACCTTTACCCCTTCTTAGTAAAATTTGATGGGCTTGGCCCATCTTTCTTGATGTAGCCGCGGGTAGGGGGCCCACATGGGGTACCCGTACCGTTTTCCATGTCTCGTTATTTAAGTGTTCGTTCGTGTTTATTTGTGTTCGTGTTTTATGTGTTCTCGTTAATTATTAACCGTGACTTAATATATTTATTCATGCTCGTATCAAATATATATACGTAATTAGTATTAGTTCGTGATTTAATTACGTTCATGATTTCATGATCGCATGCTCGTGATTAATTATTGTTATATAATATTTGTGTGTTCGTACGTAATAAATACTTATCGTGTTCTAACACATACGTAATACGTAAAATTCTAACACGTGAACGTAATCATACTATAATAGGAAAGTTTTAATCTAGTACGTACGATCTTAAGGGTACTATTCATGGTAAAAGCATGCGGGTTTTACAGATTGGAAGGCTTAGTATCGATAATCAAATGGATGAGGAGTTATAGATGTGATGTGTCATGAGAGACGAAGGGTTTGGTCTACTGAGACAAGATGAGGAGCACTATGACCTTGAAGGTAAGACATTGTGTAGGTATAAAGGAAGTGTTGGGTATAAAAAAACGTTCATTGAGGAAAGTGAGAAAAGAAGTGTGTGGGTGCTACTAATGAGCTATCCAAATTTGATGGAAGTAATTGTAACATGGGTTTGGATGACAGTTGATAAAACTAACTAATGAATATGTGAAAGACCGTCATAGGTCACTTTTGTAAGGAAATTGGAATTTTTTGTGGTTTTGGGTACGGACTAAAGGGATTGATGAACATGATTGGACATGAGTATATCCGGATAATTGTAAATGGATGGACGGAGTGAGAAATTTCTACAAGTATAGGAGTCGTGTTGAGAGCTTGGGTGACTGATTTAGAGGGAGGTGGGAAACTCGTTAGCAATGTTTGAGTTTTCATATAATGCTAGTTATCATACTAGAAGTCGATGAATGCCATTTGAGGCACTATATGGAAGATAGGGTGAGTTTCCCCTATTTTGGACTAGAATTGGTGAAAGAGGCTACTAATATAATAATGGTGTTTGTGGAAAGGACGAGAGAAACAAGAGATGATATGTTAAAATGGAGAAAACTAGTACAGTTTAATGACAAAGTTATGTAGGAAGTTTCACACATAGTAACGGGCGCCATGTTTAGGAAAAAGGGAAAAGTTGATGTCGAGTTTTGTAGGTCTATTTATGATCTTTTGAAAGACTGGACCGGTAGTTTATGGGTATAGAATTACGAGGGGAATTGAGTGGTGTACATGATATATTTCATGTATTGAGATTTGGGAAATGTGGTCTGAGAATGCATATTTGCATGTGCGGTTATTAGGAATTTATGTTAAAAAGAGTCATTTGTGAGATTTATGGGCTGTGAGGTCAATAGTTTGGGAATGAGTTTAAATAATTTTGGTTAATATATGTGGTAATTTAAGACTTGAACTAAAGTACACATGGAAATGAGAGGAGTTCATTTAGAACAAGTAACCTCATGTGATTTGTTGTTTGTGTGTTTGATCCTAAGGAGTAAATCTCGGGACGAGATTTCTATTAGTAGGGAGTGATGTGAAAACCATGGTTTTGGGGTTCGTCACTTAGACTATAGTTTAGGGTGTTTTGTGCAAATATGTGCTTTTATGTGCTTATGTGTTTATTTTGTGTGTTTGGAGTGAGGTTTGGATATCGTTTATGGGTAAATGGTGCTCATAAGTAAATCGAGGACCGGTTATTTCATGTTCATGAGCTCACAAATTGGTGACTATGAAATGAAATGGTGTTATTTTGGTGTTTTACGTATACGTATAAGTATTATAATAAATCGTATTTTACGATTTAAGGTTTAGCATTTAGAGGTCTCGGATGAAGTAATTAGTCACATGAATATTTTTCGGGATGGTTTTAAGTCATTTGGGACTTAGTTATATAGTTTATTTCATATTTCAAGAGTTTTTATAAAACTGTATATTTTTACGTCTTTTACGGTATACGCGTAAATTGACTAGTTTTACGGTTTTGAGGTTTTGGAGGTTTTAGGAGCTGAAATAAATTAAGGTAACTTAAGATATTATTAATAATATATTATAAGTAATAAAAAAATAGGGGTATAGTCGGTTTGTAAACGCAGGAAGAAAAGAAAAGGGGAAAAAAGGAAAAAAAGGAACCGAGCTTTTGTACATGGGCCAAGGACTTGTTAGGAAAGTATATAAAGTATTTTTATTAATCAAAACACTCATAAAATCCCTGGAGATCAATTTTTAGTCGGCATCAATGGAGATTTTAGGGTTCTTCATAATTTTGTTGTCTTCTAAAATTTTTAAGGTAAAACCTATGTTTCTCTTTTCGATTAAATTATTTTTAACTCGTTCTTAATCAATACATGATGGATCTAGGGTTAGGTTCATTATGAATTCTTTATTATAATGTTATAAACATGATTAGATTAATTAGAGATAATAATTATACATGGTGATGATAATTAATTAAGCTAATTGTGTTAAATTCGTTTTTAAAAACTGGGCAGAATTTTAGGTCACTTGTTTTGATCATATCTAGAGTTATATAAACCATTAGTTTGCGATCCAAGTACCCCTAGAAAGGTAATTGAGTTATCTTTTGAATGCAAGAAACGAGAACTAAATTGGATGTCGGGAAGTGGGTCAAAAATAGGTTATATCAGTCGGGTGTCAAAACAGTTTTTGGATCAGCATGTTTTCTTTTTATATTTTGGATTGTTTGGGGTACTTAAGGCTTGTTTGGTTCGATGGAATCCTAAGGATTCTGATAGAATTGGAATTAGATTCCATTCCATAACGTGTTTGGTTGGCAGATTCAAAGTGTTTGGAATCTGAATTCCATTTCTTAATGTGTTTGGTTAACAATTGGAATGGAATTAAAATTCTACAAAATCCCGTATATGTGGAATTGAATATTCCGTGGCAAATGGGGGAGGAATGTTTACATTTTTTTACTATTATTATTTTTAATAATAATAATATTAATAAATTTTAAAAAAATAAAAAAAATAATAGTAGTAATAGTAATAATAATAATTAAAATATACAATTTATTATTATTATTATTATTACTATAAAAATAATAATAACAAAGATACTAAAAATAAAAGTAATAAAAATAATAAAATATTTAAAATAGAAATAGACAGATAAAAAAATAGAAATAAAAAATAAAAAACATTAATATTAAATAAATTATTTTTAATATTTATTTCTTAGCTTTATTATTATTATTTATTTATTTAATTTTATATTTTATATATATATTTTTTTTTAATATTATTATTATTTACTTTTTAATTTTTTAATTTCTTAATTTTATATATTCTAATTTTTATTATTTTTATTATTTTATTATTTTATTTTCATTATTTGTTTTTATTATTAATTATTATTATTTGTTTAAATTAATTAATTTTAATTCTTATTTTGAATTTTTATTATTTTTATTATTTTATTATTTTATTTTCATTATTTGTTAGAAATTAAATTTTATTTTGTATGTTAATAAAATAATAAAATAATGTTTTTAAATAAAATAATATAAAATAGTCCATATAAAAAGCTGTATATATTAGTTTATATAGTATTATTTAAAAAATACAATTATATTTTTTATAAAAATATTGTTTATTTAGTACATTAGTTAATATTATATTATTTAAAGTTTAATTTTAGTAATATATTTAAATATAATGTTTCTCATTTTATTTTCTTTCAACCAAACACGAACTAGTCTTTTCCAATTTCAATTCCATCGTATTCTAAATCATAAGGATTCTATTTTTCAACATTTCATTCTTTCATATTCCAATTCCTGAAATAAAATCCAATTCCATCAAAAAACATTCTTCGAACCAAACGGGCCCTTAGGGTTATAGATGGGCCTTCAAACGAACATGGGAGTTAGTTTATATATTATAGGAAGTATCTGAATTGGGGCTAAGAATTTGGAATAGGTTAAGACCCTCTGGTCATAACAAACTTTTCATATGTTCAAAATCAGTAAATTTTGGATAGGTAAAAGTATATATATATATATATATATATATATATATATATATATATATATATATATATATATATATATATATATATATATGGAGCCCTTAACAGTACCTTTAAGGTTGCGGCCAAAGGGGAGAGTTATCTAACACATCTAAGGGCATATGGTTTCTTTTACAGGGCATGTTATTTTGGTTAAGGGGTGTTCGACCCATAGTTTGAAGTATGAAAAACGGGACTATTTTGGGTTAAATGTTAACGGGGCGGGTTATGAACTAAACTAAGTTAAGGTCTTTATAGAGGGGTGTAATGAGATGCATAGGGCATATAAATAGGGCTAAGTTGTAGGAGAAGGTTAGATATCCATCATAGATTGATGAGCCATTTTGGTATGTGGTTCATGTCTTGATTGTATACGTTTGTGTGTTTATATTTTTGCTAGAGCGCGGATACTTAGAGAAGCTTGTTCAGGTGAGTTTCATAGTCCCATATCTTTTGATTTATTGATATCTAGATGGGATGGAAGAGACATTGTGTGGTTTTGTAACTAATGCTGTGAATGTTTTTATGGTTTGTGATGGACTTATGTGTACATTTATTGATTAACGGCTATGTGATTCTTGATTGTTATTGTGGTTTGACTTGGTACCAAGAGGATGTTGTCAAGGCGGGGCCTTGGGATTGGTTCATAGGTGTATGGGCGCCTATGGGAACATGGTGATTGGTAAGGCTTGGAGCCTTGAAATTATGGTTATTGGTAAGGCTTGGAGCCTTGGATTTGTGGTGATTGGTTAATCTTGAATGCTAGTTGTTAATACATAATTGTAGCACATTGTCCATATGTTCTTTTGTTAATGGTTGTTATTCACATCTTATTATTGATTTGGAGTTGGAGTCTAAACCTATGACTTTCACCAACTTTATGTTGACGTGTTTTAGTGTCTCTTTCAGGTGAGAATGTGGTTAAGCGTGAGAATAGGAGTGGCTAGCTGGGAGGCTTAGGATTGCATTGGAGGAACCCCCTTTCCTCTTAGTCTTTACTTATGTTTGAATAAGTGATACTTTGTAGACACCTATATGTTTGTTATTTGTTAATTGTATGTCTTTGGTAAGAGGTAGACATGTTACCTACTTACCTAGACGCCTGCATTGTTTGTGATAACTTCATAGCATTGTGTCACCATTTATGATATTTCTATTTCATTTAGTTATCTCTATAGACACGCTATTGTTGTGATGATATCCATACGTCGCGTCCCATATTCCGCCATGATAGGGAGTGACAGTAGACCATACAAATGTCTACAACGTAGGTGTTAAATGTCTGATGATGTATGCTAGTCGCTAAGATTAAGGCTAATGAAGAATGTTTATCTACGGCGCATGTGTTTGTTCCCTCTACGCCTTAGATCATGCGTGGCAAGAAAGGAGTTGTTATAACTGAAGGTCTACGGTGTAGGTTCTTGTTTCTGCTACGCCGTAGGTAGCTCGACTTCATAAGGAAAGTTCTATATATTGTCTCTACGGCGTAGACGAACCTAATATCATCTATGTCATAGGTAGTCCGAGTAATATAAAGAGGGGGACTTTTCTCCACAATTCGACACACACTTCTTTACAACACTTCTCAGTAGCTTCTAGGTCAATGTTGGAGGAGTCTAAAGGTTAGAATTCGATTAGTTTCTACCACTGTAAGGGAGAACTTGTATTCTTAATCATTTGTCCTAATCATTCGTTTTCAAGAATAATGTAAACTTTTCATGATTTATATGACCATTATGATTATGATTTCTTGTTGTGTTGTTGCTTGAGTGGCTAAGCAACTTGGTGCTTGCCTAGTTATAATATTATTATTTGTCACACCCCGTCTAGACGGAAACACAAAGCGTAACTTAATAGGTATCATTACAACACAACAGTGTCGCAATAGAAATAACTATATGAAATAAATTAAGTCATAGAAAGGACATAAAGTGTCATGACAATACTTAAGCATTCAACATACAGTGCAAAATATCAAAACAAATCAAGTTCAAATGTATAACAAAAAAAACCCAAAGATTTCGCATGCAAGCTTAAGTTCTCTCTAGCCACTCTTTGTAACTTTACTTTCGCCAAGATACTCATCTAAAAATGATGCTTAAAATATCAACATAAAGTTGGTGAGAGTCTTGGGTTTAAGACACAAAATATACACAAGTCTTACTTTGATTAATCAAATAATTACTCGACGTATATGAACTACTATGAACCTATGCATATCATCACATAAAGCATAACACAACACAACACATGAGATATGTATACCTATCTGTTCCTAATTTACAATCACATAAAGTGGAACATACATCTCATGTCCAATAATACAATCACATAAGGTGGAATGTACCTCTCCCATCCATACGCCACTTACGCACTTAAAAGTCTACCACCAATTGAAACTTATATTTAGTTCAGGACACCATACCACAACATGACCACACAATATGACCAAATAATCGCACAACACCTCTAGATACCAAATTATCACATAGTGGAGTCATAAAATAGTCATATCATGTCAAAAACAAGTAAAACATATAATCACAACTTAATCATCTAAAACAATTTTGCATAAGTTCCATCCTAATTTAAAAAACTGTGCAACTCATGTGATGCTGAGCTACTTCTCAAATCCTTGCATTCAACTAAAAACCAATTAGAACGCACATTACACCATTAGGCTAAATGCCCAAAACATTCTCAAATGAGTCCAAGAAATTCTCAGTCAAATTGACTAACCTTTTGTTCTGATGATGAAGGTTGTTCTTGAAAAGTAGGAAAATCATAAAACAAGAAATCACGTTTGAAAGTTATTCTCGAGAATCAAGGCTAAAATGAAAGAAGTAACGACTAGTAGTGTCTTATTCCTAAATTTATCATCATTCTCAAGTACTAGCATGGTACCCGTGTAATGCAGCGGCGAGTACCCGATAACTATTTTAACGAACAAATGTTACATTTTAACTCATCAAATATATATTCAAAGTAAAAAATTAAATCAAATTAAATTAAACTCTATATCATTGAAAATTTTAAAATTTAACAAAAATATATTAAAATGGATGTTAAATTAAAGAGCACGAAATTTTTAAAAATATGGCGAAATTATATTATAAAAAAGATAAATAAATAAAAAGATATTTTAATTTAAAAATAAAAGTTTTTTAAATAGTTTGTTACAAATGTTGTTACAAAAGTTTGTTTCAAAAAATGAATGAATGAGATTAATTTATCAAATATGATCTAATGGCTTAAATCTAGCTTTCATATATTAATTTTTGGTTTGGAGTTATGTTTAATAATTTTAGGTTCGGGATTAAGATCGAAGTTAGGTTGGGAGTAGAGGTGGCAAAATGGTTGGGTTGGGTCGGGTTGGGTCATAGGTCTTAGATGGATTTGAATTTAAATGGGTTTGGGTCTAGATGGGTTTTTAAGAGGATAGGTCTAGATGGGTTTTGGTCTAGATGGGTTTGGGTTTAGATGGGTCTTTGGAAGAAAGTTGGGTTTTTGGGTTTTTTTGGGTCTGGATAGGTATTCAAGAAGGTTGGGTTTTTATATGTAACATCATTTTATTCTTATTATTTTAATTATGAAATTCTTGTACAGTAAATGACTTGTAATATTGTGAGATTTGTTATGAATAATAATTATGTATGTTCATATTAGGCCCATGACCCAATTAGCTATTAGGTTTTTTACCCTACTTTATCTTTTGGTCTTGTCTATTATTCATTTACTCTATTGATTCAAAACACGTTACAGTACGCTCTATCTGCCGAGAGAGTTCGAGGTAGGTTAAGATCACTATTCAGAGGTACAATTGTTCTTTTGATTCAAAGAGGTACGTTGCTCATGCCTTATTAAGTTCAATCAGTATGTTGTTTTATATTCTAAAGTGTGAGATTATGCTTTCCTTGTTGAGAATGTTACATGAATGAGATTAGAATAATTTCTCATTATAACTTGTATTTACTTTCTGGTTTGGATGTACGTGAAAACCTAATGGCGTGTTAAACTGATTGTGCATCAATTTCTTTTTACTACAATTCGAGACTATAAGTGTACATACATAATTTGTGAAGTACGTTGTTTAACATGCATAAATTACATATGGTTATACTTCAATTTTTAAGATGTGGTCTATATATATTATGGATCTAACTAAGCATCAATTAATTTTTTCGGTTGAGGTTATTATGATCAGATTATTTGTATTCACAAATTAGTAATGCGTCGATCGATTAAATTTTTGTCTATATCTTCTAAATTACTCGATCTTGGTATCTTTAGCTATTTGGTATGCATGGGTTGGTGGTTTCGATGCTAGTATCTTTATCTAATCTTTGTTATATTACTATTTGTTGATAGTTTTGATTTATGTTATATTCGTATCGGAATCGATTACCTGGGTTAATTATGATCTAATCTCTAAACCTGTAATATGCACTCAAAAGCTATTGCCTACTTTTTAGCTACTGATTGGTCGGCTTGATTGCTGATTTTTTGAACCTTGTTTTACTTGTTAGGTATATACATTCCAATTGTAATACTATATATATATGCTTGGTTCAATATATAAACTGTTAGTCACACAATGGATGATCGGTTCATTGAATTGTTAGTTACTATGTTTGATTGTTATGGTGAATCTATTAGATTTGCTAACCGGTATGTATGTGAATTCATATGATAATTTGATTAATGAAACTTGAAACCATTCTTTTGGTGCGTTTTCTATTTTATATGATTAATATTATTAAAAGTTTAAATGATTTTCTTGTTGTCATTGGTCACTTTGAATAATATAAAAAATATTAACACAAATTATAGGAAATCTCCTACCTTATTTGTTAATAGTCATTTGTTCTTCACGTCATTCAAAAAATAACTTGACTTTTGAAACTAGAGATGCTTAAACAGGTTATTCTATTATAAATTACAAATGTGATGTATATACACTTTGTTTGCTTCATGAACTGTTCGTAGCCTGTGGCTATATATATATGAATATGATAATATGCTGTAGTACATTATGTATTTCATATGATACTGAATTTGTAATTATCATTAACTATGGTGGATTGGTATTATTTAAATAAGTTGTTCGTTACATAGAGTGGTTATCTTAGACGAAGCAAAATTATTTTATTAAATAGTTGCAAGAGTTATGATTAAACAATAATCTCATGTGTATTCGATGGTATATAACTAGTGAATTGAAATATTGACACTATCTTTGAGTTTCACATATATTATTATGAAAAAAATTTACGAGTATATGTGGGTTTCTATATTTTGGTGCATGATATTTTTTAGTGTAACTTCAATGATATAGAACATGTTTATTGTTTATTGAAATTGGTCAAAGCCATAAAATTATTTTATATTGAAATATGTCGAAGCCATAAAATTGCTTTATGTTGAACTATATGTGAAAGTGATTAAAGTGTGTATATAAATTTGATTGGAGAAATAATAATATAAACTTGATGATATGTTAGTTTCTTCATATTATTTGAGTTTAACCTAAAGTTTATTAAATTTCAAGCATATTTAGTCATAAGTTAGTTTTATGTGTAACACTACTACAAATACAAGCTTTTAAACCGGTCATAAATGACTTCTAAACCGGTTACACCACCGGTCTCATATGGGGAGGTCCAAAAGAGCTAAATAATTTAAACCGGTTGGAGCATCGGTCTTAAAAACACTTCATTTAGACCCGTCAGTTTCATTTTCACTAGTCAAAATCTTTTTTTTTGTTTTTTTTAATATTTATTTTTTAATGCAGAAACTGGCTAGCCAACATCTTTTATAAAAGTCAACATCTTCTATAAGCTGTAATGGAAAAAGTATTTAAGAGCTAAGTAAGGCCATTCAACATCTTTAATAAAAGTCAACAACATTTACAAGATACAAAATGTTCAAGAGCTAATTAAGAAGAATTTATCAAAAACAAAAGTGAGCTTCACTCAAGCAGCAACAACTACAACATCACGCATAACTTCTGATCATGACTTGGCAGCAACTACATGCCTAGCTTCTAATCATGACTTGGCAGCAACTACAGCATCACGCCTAGCTTCTAACCATCATCTACTTAATCCGAACGGTCATCGTCTAAAAAGCTATCAAAGTAGAAAACAGGATATCGGTATAATTATCTGAACGGTCATCGTGTGAATGAGTGTGACTAATTAACTTCTGCCAGATGGTTTAGAATGGTTAGTATTGTATTAATAAAATATATGTAATTTTAGAAGCTCAAAAGATTAACACAATCTGTGATATATATCAATATATAGTTAGTAAAATATGCAAAGCATAGAAGCATAGACATAATCTTTAAACATACCAAAGAAAAGAAGTATGAGCTTGTAACTTTTATAGTTCATGGATATTTTGAAAGAAAGGAAGGAACAAGATGAAACGTGAAGTGAAAAAGATAAGTATAAACTATAAAGAAGCATAAAAGAAAGAGACTAAATTTTTTGAAAATTTCTTCTATGAGCGGGTCATTTTGATGAGAATTTTGAAATCCCGCCAGACATTTTAGACCGGTCTCGAAGGTTTTAACCTGTCTAAATGTTAAAAGGTATTTAGACCCGTGGAAATGAACAAAAACGATCTAAAAAGTATTCATTTGAACCGGTCGGTTTCGTGTACACCTGTCTAAATATATAAATCTCATTTAGACCCGTGAAGATGATATTCACCTGTTCAAAAAGCTTTTAAACCTGTAATTTTCATACAGAGGTCTAAATAAGGGGGTTTAAAAGGCATTTTTTGTAGTAGTGTAACCTCATACAAAACGTTTAAGTCTCGCTAAAGCATACGTGGCCATAAATTATATGTTTATGAGCCAAGATTATTATAGTAAGTGGTATGACCGGTTGGACCATCACTGGTCAATGATAATGCAAAAGTTATTGAAGAATTATGAGTTTCTTGAAAGATGATTTTGATTACTTTTATTGTTCTCATTGGAAGTTTATTCCTTATTACCACTAAATAAGGATTCATTCCATTAAATATTGGAAAACATAAAAAGAGCATGTAGGTAGGCCTATACATGTCTCATGTGGATCATTTTGAGTTATAAATTGATGTATTGTCAAAATGATCATCAAATACGCAACTTCAAATTGGCGTGATTAGTGGATCGATGTGAGCGTGATTAGTGGATCGATGTGAGCGTGATTTTCCAAATATGATTATTGAGAATAGTGGTGAATGCTTACAAGTTTAGGCGATTATTGAAATACGTGTTGAATGTCTTCAGTTGATTGCAAAGTCTATAATTATGAGAACAAGAGTTTCGGTTTATGGTTCAATTTATTACATATGAACATATAAATTCGCATCTTGCCAACAATAATGAATCCTCCCGTTATAATGGTTTTTGGTCACAAACCATATCGTTCCTATGAGAGATATTAAAATGTGTGATATATATCATAGTAAGTCCACCACAACGCACAAAATGGGATGTTGAGAATGATAATTTATTCAGGGGAGAATGAGCAGTGAGAAATTTGGAATGAATTATGATAATGAAGAGTTGATCCTCACAAGTAATGAATATGAACATAAATTTCATGGGACAATTTATTTTCCAAATCTAGTAATTTCCAGACAAGGTTAGTAACCTAAATACAGTGACTAGATCACAAACGCTGCTAGTGCTCTAATTAAAATGTGTGTCCCAATAATAAAACCAATGATTGGTAGTGAGTCTATGGCACGTCTGCAACGTGATAGACTATTCGATTCCAAATAAAAATCCTCGATTAAAGAGATAATATGGAGCAAGAAAATTACGATGGTCAAATCGAGGTAATACAGACCCCATGATAGTCTCTTAAAGAGACACTAGACATGAAGGTAATTGAGAAAACCCCGGGTACATGAAATACTATGAGATCTCAATAAATGATAGAATGAAATGTCTAGTAAAGTGTGGAATTAAAAATAAATGAATCGACGTCGATGGATATATATGATAATATGCACAATAATGATAATAAATAATAAAGCGGTAAAGTGAATGTGAGGATCATGGATAGATGAATGGCCAAAATATAATGACACAAGAAAATAAATAATTGGAGTCTCTTGTGATGAGACAAGTGTTTGAGACAAAGAGTCCATATACATAAATGTATAAAGCTTATTGGATATGCATCGGTCTTTATGAGAAAGCGAAATTAATTTATGCATAAGTTACAAGCAATGACACACATCTATTTCTCAAAGACTTAAAAATGATGTAGATACATGTTCATGTGTGGTGGATCCAATAATGTATTTTGATATTGTAGAAGTCTGGTAATGTGACAAATAATTGATATGCTTCTAAAAGATATACGATTAGAGCTCATGTGATATTGAGATTTCATTATTGCATATAACATGCATAGAGTATGCTAGTGATTTTAATGCTTAAAGCATATAAGATAAGTTCTCGAGAACACTATTTGATTGTACTAAACTAATCATGTTTTGGGCATATACGTTATAATCGCCTAAGTGTGTAGAATTGTGCTAAATAAAGAATTATGATTGTAAAGGCGATTAGATGCATAGAAAATTGAATTTGAAACAAAAGACAAAGTTTGTCTTAGTTATGAAATTGAGCATCTTAAAGATGAAATATGTATCATGAAAGCTATAGACAAAGTTATATCTCTATATGGATAAACGACTCTCATGTTTATGAGGTTACATGATATTGATCATCGATATTGTGATCATAAAGTAAGAGAAGATACGCGTTGCACTCTTTTTCCCTTGACAAAGGTTTTGTCCCTTCAGGGTTTTCCGGCAAGGTTTTTAATAAGGCAACATCCCCGAGCGTATAAAGAATTTATGCTTAGTTTCTTTCCCTAGATCATGGTTTTGTCCCCACAGGGTTTTCCGGCAAGGTTTTTAATAAGGCAACAACTCATATCGTGGAATTATGTACTCTTTTCCTTCACTAGATTTTTGTCCCACTGGGTTTTGTCTAGTAAGATTTTGAACGAGGCATATTGTTCAAATGGATATATATTGAATTGATATTGTCCATCAATGGCGATAAGACAACACATTTTGTTTAAGCGATTATTTGGTGGATCTATTTACCAAGATACTTTCTACGTCAACATTATGAAGTTAATCTACAACAATGGAACGCGTCGACTAGAAGATCTCAAGTGATGTAGTCATCAGAGGGAGATAATACGCGCTACACTCTTTTTGTCCTTGGTCATGGTTTTGTCCCACTGGGTTTTCTAGACAAGGTTTTTAACGAGGTAGTATTCTCAAAGCTTATTATTAAATATGGACATCCAAGTTGGAGTGTTATGAATAATAATTATGTATGTCCATATTAGGCCCATGGCCCAATTAGCTACTAGAGTTTTTACCCTAGTTTATCTTATAAATACTCATGATGTATTCTCTAGATATTAATCAATATAATTTCTCCATTCTCCTTATCTTTTGTTCTTGTCTATTATTCATTTACTCTATTGATTCACAACAACACTAAACTTTTTTATTCAATGTCATTTTTTTATATCGACATTTCTTTCAATTGAGAATTATTTTTAAACGGCAATAAATAATATATATATTAACAAAAAGATCTCCAACGCAACATGTGTAAAAAACTCGAAACTGTAGAACAATCAAACAAATCAATATTATGACGCCACGACTAAATGACTAAAAGTAGTATAGTAAATTGAATACTCGAAAGATTTCTCATTTCGGAACTTATACCGAATACAAAATCAATCTTTCTAAGAGCGAGAATTCTATGTCGTCATCACTCTCCTTTTTCTCTCTCTTTTTCTCCTTGAAACCAATAAGCGGCCAGACTTTAGTGAATTCATTATCATCTGCAATAAAGTAAAACTCAGCCACAACAACGATATACGCACACAAAAGTGTTCTAGTATCTCAGCATGTGAAACATACTTTCAAAGAGCATTTCATATACAGCATACAGACTATCAATACTATGCTACTCACACCTATACATGATCAACAAAACGTATCCACTAATACAAATAGATACTAACACCTATACGCGATCCTCTATATACTCGATCTCTATAAACCAACTTATCTACACGTAAACAACAATCCTAACAAACTATCTTATGGGGCGTTTGTTTAAGCTAATATGTGGGCTTATGTACTAATGACACATGTTTTGCTTCATAGTGTCGTAAAGCAGTAAGATTACTATTGATTGTGGCCACGGAGCATGACTCCGGACTATCTAAAAAGGCAAGGATTAGACGATAATAGGCTCATCAATCTACTGAAATATATTAAGTTTTCCATGAAAGTACAAATTAACTCATTTGACAAATTTTAACATAATATGAGATCTACGTAGCCGTTAAGTTGAGGATGTATAATTCATAAGGTTTCTATACTTATAAAGGATCCCATGTCTTGAACAAGCAATGAAGTTTATTTCATTTCTTTACATTCCAACAGTTTAAATGGCTCTGGGGCATCTAAGTAGCCGTTAATAATATCAAAGGCGGATTTGTTTATTAAGAGATCTGAATCAACTCTAATAGTGGAAATATATGTGAAACCAGAAACACACATGTTAGATCAACACATCAAGGGACCATATCAATTATCAAGTGCAACACCTAAACCAAAAGATTGAACTAGTTTGAAACAACTGAGATGTGATTGTAACAAGGATCATGCAGGATCATGTCGTACTAATTGTTCACCACGCTAACAAAAAGGCTACAATTTCACACCAGTGTAAGTCCATTTAAGCCACACAAGCTAACAAAAAGGCTAAAACTTTACACCAGCATATGCAAGAGTTTGCAGACCCATCACAACAAGGATTCTACAACTTCTACTTTCTTACAAACAGCTTAACTTACAATGACAGAAACAAAAGGTCTTAAAACTCGCAACCACTTATTCAAGTGATCAAATTATTACTACAAGCTAAGCAAAACATCAATATTATAATTGACTGATACCTAACAGGCGCCTCAACTATAACTTTATCATACAGGGTGGGTAGATATAAACTACTTAAAGTACAGAGCAATTGAAAAAATAACCAGTTTCTACTAAAGCACTCAGCTTACTATGGCTAACCAGATACCAAAACTTGCAAGGAAACGAAAGGGTAAGTCATGAGCCATAAGCCAGTGCCAATCTTAAAAACCAATCTACTATTAAAGCTCTTTACGAAGGGTTTAGTGCATACGGACACATACACATAAGCGGCCAATCACTTATGTATTCCATGAGTATAATTGCAGATTGTATAAGTTATTCTAATACAACCAGTGTCGGAGCTAGACTTTTTTTACTAGGAGGGCCAAAATGTAATTTATAGAATGTAGGAGGGCCAAATCATGGTTCATGTATAAATTTTAAGGTTAATAATTTAAAATGTGTATTAATATAAGGGTAAATACTGTAAACATGCAAAACTCTAGGGAGGCCACAACCCTCCCTAGTCTCTAACTGGCTTCGCCATTGAATACAACCGACTGGTTATAGTCATGAAATCAGAATAACAGATCATAAACATCAACCAGCAATCACAACAGAAAATTTCTTAATAATAAGCCTTTTTTTCTATATACAACAGCAAATCCTACTTTTTAAGGCCCGTTCGCTTAAAACATTCAATATGATAGATAACTCAATCAAAGTTCAAAAGTAATCTCCAATTATAAAAGTCAAAGTCAACTTTAAGTGCAGCCGTACAAGCCATAAACTCAAAAGCCTAATATAAATCCTAAAACTGGTCAACAATTATCAATTAGATATTATTACTACATAGTCCAATACAGTATATTAAAACGATCATACACCAAAACACAGTTTAATATTATGTAAATTACAATTAAAGTAACGTATAAGATAAATTGCAACAACCTCATTATTCTTAATACAAATAGCTCAAAAAACTCGTCAACAATTGTCTCGCACGTATCCCTACACAGTCCAATTTAGGGCTGAGCAGTGGGTCAAAACCTACCACAACCAAACCGAACTGAAAACTGATTTTATAGCAAACATGAACCGATAACCGCACCAGAGTGACTTGGTTCGGTTCAGTGCATACGGTCTAGGTTGGTTTTTCTCTGTTTTGGCTAAAATCGAAAACTCTATATATAACCAAAAACCGAACCAATTATGGTCAGATCGGTTTCGGCTCAATTTTTCGGTTCGATCATGATTTCAGTCTGTTTTGCTCATCCCTGGTCCAATTATTGATTATTCACCAAAACACAGATCAACACAAATTAGACTAAGAAAAAAAGATCAAAAATCACAGAGTGACTTGGTTCGGTTCACTTCATACACAATTACAAATCAACACAATTATTAATACAAATAGCTCAAAAATCTCAAATAATCACGCATAATGGCATCAAGTAAAAACCTTGTATTAAGAAGGAAAATATAATATTCTAATGCAAAGTTATTCAACATGTATAGAATCAAGATAAAGTTTGACCTGAAACAACCTTATCTGTGACCACGGTGGTTGCCATCTGCCTGTGCTCCCTGAAAACCACTTCCAACAGAAGCATTGTTAGCTTGCTGCATCGGCTGCTCTTGGGACCCCAAATGACCTCTTTGTCTATCATACGCTGGTCCACCCTGTCCTCTGTATGAGTCATAACCAGGTCCAGTGCCCGGGCCTTTAATTACAAAGAGTAAACATAAAAAATTACATCAGTTCATGCACAAATACAAGCATCAACATAAGCATCAGAGAGTAAAGTTACCTTACTAGAGGATTTAATCAACTTTTCAATCTCCTCAATTATTAGTTCTTTTTTGTCAACTTCATCTTCGTCTACACAAATTAATACGATCTACCCTTAACATATAAATATAAAAATTCAATGCATGATAATAGAATGAAAAAAGTATTAAACCTTTTATATCAAATAGCCAATCACGAGTACACAATAATGCTTCAACATTTTACGAGCATAGGGAACTTCGATATTTGCTTATAATCCGACCACCTATGCTAAAAGTTGACCCGGACGCAACCGTATTAATTAGGATACACACTATATCTCGAGCCATGATTGCCAATTGTGGATACCTCACTTAGTTTTCTTTCCAATATTGTAGAATATCGATCTTTTGATTTATATCAAGTTTAGGCTCTTCTAAATATTGATCGAGTTGCACTTTGGTGCCTCTGGCTTCTTATATTTACTTTGGAATGTGTTGAATCCTGCCAAAGAATCTTCCACGTCATCACATGACTTCCCGTCTCCAACATTTGAACTTGACCCTTTAGTCGAACCCTGCCTTACATTAGGTTGAATCTCATATGCTTTCCATAACTTGCAAAACCCAGCCTCGACACGACCTACTGTTTTTATGATTTCTTGACCCTCAATACCTAGTTCCGATAAATAAAACTCGACAATATGCAACTTATACCGAGGATCTAGAATCTCCCCAAATGACAAAACCAAGGTGTATGTTTCCCAATATTTGTCAAACTTCTTTTTTCATTTCTTCTGCCATTCGACTTACAATAGGGTCGGGATTCGATATATGACGTTGAATCGTCTTTTGAATTTTATAGACATTATGGTAATAAAGATCGGATGTAGAATATAAAGAACCTGAAAATAGCTTTGTAACGTCATAAAAAGGTTTCAAAAACATGGCAATTGCTTCAATTCTTGTCCATTCCCCCTCTGTTGGACAATTCTTGAATGTTTTATCGAATTTCACAAAGAGAACGTATGCTCCACGATACTCCAATGCACTTTCAAGCATCAAATAAGTGTAATTCCATCTAGTAACTACATCTTGTCGCACTTTTTTACCACATTGTAGTTTAATTCGCGCAACGCATTCAACAAACTTAATCTTTCTCGTTGCACTCCCTCTCACAAATTTAACCGACTCTCGCACCTTTTCAATCGATACTTCAATGACTTTCAAGCCGGATTGTACAATTAAGTTCAACACATGTGCACAACAACGAACATGAAGAAAATGCCCATTACAAAGTAACGCATCATAACCTAATTGGTCTTTCAAACAATCCACTAAACCATTATTGTTCGTTGCGTTATCTAAAGTTATTGTAAACACTTTATTTTCAATTCCACATTCTCTCAAAAAACTAATCACACTATCCACCAAAAGATCTCCCGTATAAGGAGGGGGGATCACTCTAAAAATCAACACTTTCTTTCTTAAAATCCAGCTTTCGTCAATGTAATGGGCAGACAGTGTCATATAACCATCACTAGTAATTGACGTCCATAAATACGATGTTAAACAAACTCTACCTTTTATCTTCTCCAACTCGCTTTTAACCTTGAGTTTTTCTTTTTCATATATTCTTAAGACTTCCTTCTTTGCTGTGTTTTAGCATATCGGATTTGCATCGGGTGTAAAAACTTGTGCAAGTCTCTTGTACCCTAGTGCTCAACATAAGTAAACGGATAATTATGCTTAATAATAGAAATCGCCAATTTCTCTCTAAACCTAGCTTGATCTAAGGAAATACGTTTTGGCGGTAGGGCACACAACATGTTGGACAAGTCAATACCTAAACATTTTCGTACATGACTCCGATTGTTTGATGTTGCATATCCTTCATCCTTTAACTCCTTATTACAATTTTTACACCTTATTCGTTTAACATCATCATGTCCTATTGGTAATCTCTCAAAATATTCCCACACACTCGAAAACTGTCTACTTGTTGTCGATGAACTAGCATCTTCCAAATCATCACCTTGATCCATATTTTCTAAGGAAACAGTAAGCTAATGGCATCAAGTAAAACCAAAATCAGAAAATGTTACCGGTAGCTAATAGAAACCAAAAACTAAGAGCATTAAAAACCATAAACCAAAGCTAGCAGTGGCTACATTAATCTAGGACCTAATAGCTGGACATGTTAGAAACTCGTTAACCATATAAAAACACAAATATAATCAATTTAATTACTATATGCACTGAAAAAGAGATTTTGTTACTCTTTTTATATTACTTTTATCGTTCCTCGACTCACCCGAATTGATTTCCGGTTTAACGTAAGATTATATTTGTTTTTGGTAAACGTAATTTTAGTAAATTTTAAACTAAAAGCCTATTTAATTAAAAATCTTTTTAATCTAATGTAAAAATTAAACTATTAAATACTTTTTAAATAAAAACTATTTTAATCTAATTTACTAAAACAAAATAAAGAAAATCTTTTAGATGACTTTTAAAAATCTTTGAACTAATCTATTTAAAATAAAATCTAATAATTTTTTATTAAAACTTCTATCCTAATTAATTTTTAAACTAAAAATAATTTTAAATAAAGTCTATTCTAAAATAAAAGTAAATTTAAAAACAAATTTTGAAAACTAATTTAAATTTAAAAATAAAAGTACATTTAAATTGAAATCTATTTTAAATAACCTAAACAAAATGAAAACAAATTTTAAAAGTAAATAAAATGAATGTAAACTTCTCTATTTAATGATAAATAAAACTTAAACCTTAATTAAACTACTTTTAATCAAATAAAAACTGCCGCTAAAATTAAACCTATATTTAATTAATGAGGCAAAACAAAACATAAAAAGAGATCTAGTCTAGTTGGTTGAGGCGCTGGTAAGCTGAACGAGAGGTCTGGGGATCGAATCCCACCCCAGACCTGTTTTTGCTAATTAATATTTTTGTTGGATTTTTATTTTGATATGGATCAAAAAGATCTGAACGTGCAGTAGTAAAACAGCAAAAGAACGGACCAAATAAGCAAATAAGAAAAGCATCTAAACAGGCTAAATAAGATTTAAATGACTAAATAAGCTGAAAATGCAGAATCAAATAAGCTGAATAAATTAAAAAGACTCTTAAAAGAGAGATAAATAGCAGATTATATCAAAAACTCAGCAATCTCCTAAAATTAAGCTCCTAGTATTATCAGCAGACTAAATTAAAACGAACCCAAACTTAGCAGACAAAAAAAAATAATCAAATCAAATCATTCTCAATGTAAGAAAACTTTTAACTCTAGAATAAAATGATTCTACTCTAACAAATTAAGCAAACCTCACAAATAATACTACTCAATGAATCAGACTATAACTAAAAACAAATATATATTAACTCAAACAAAAGCAGATTCATAAACTCAATATATCAAACTAAAACAGATCCTAGATATCAAAGCTAAACGAAATCTAAACATACAGTCAAAATAAAACACAGATTAATCAAAAATAAAAGAGACAAGAGATTTAGAACCTATTGTCGAAAACCGTTGAGATGAAGGAGAGGCGCTGAACCCCCTTGATACCGAAACCAAAACATCACCAACACCTTCGATTCACAATCTTCTCGAACAGATTTTTTTTTTTTTTTTTTTTTTATTTATATCCGAATGATAATAATAACAAAAACAGTAACATAGCAGAATCAAAAATCATAATCAAAATTAACAAAAATTTTAACCGAGACATAATTCAAAAATTTTAATTTCATTAATACTCAAAAATCATTACAATACTTGAAATTAAAATAAACCTATTCTTATTTGCAAGAATTTAAATCTAATTAAATCCTACTCCTAAATTTAATTTAAAAACTAAAAGTAAAGAAAAGCTATCCTAACATTACAGATTTGGGGTTTTTATAGGAAAACCCTAAAAAACCTTTTCCTTGGTGCCTACGGCTTCCAATCTGGACCGTTCTTCCTTTTCTCTTTCTTCATTCTTCAAATCAACGGTTGTAATTATTCTTTGCATCAAGGATTGCCAACCTGGATGGATATGATTGGTGGAAAAAGAGTTGTGAGGTGTAGTGACCAATCAAAATAGGGAAAGGAGCCACGTCAGGAGAGGACCACCATCTTCTTCATTCCGAAAAATTGGGGAATTAATTTCCCACACATGTGAATCAAGTTTTTGAATGAAGTGAAAAGCCCCAAGTTAATTGGTGGGTAATTTTTTTAGATATGAGAGATTAGGGTTTGATGGGTAAAAAAAAGTTGCTGCGTTTTGTGTTGGGGAGAGAGAAGGAGAAATGGTATATTTTCTTGTAAATAACGAATGAGGGGATGGGGTGAAAAAAAAAATCTTTTATTTATTTTAGGGTGAATGGTAATCGGTTGGGTGAAAGGACACGTGTGGGGTGGTGTTGGGTGAATAAAAAGAAAAGACGTGTGGGGGTTTAACTAGTTGTGAAAGGTTGACCAAACTCTTTATTTATTCCTTCATTCTTGTTTCTTCCGTCACAAATTTTTATCATATGGGCTCTGGTGTTAAAAGTTTGGTAATCGCCCATTGTGTAAGTAAATGGGCCCGGCCCAATTAAACAAAACTCTATCCGTCTCTTAGTTATTATGGGCTAGGGCCAATTTGTTTTTCCACCAAAAGTAAAAACTTTTAAATTCATAAATGGTCTTTTGAGCCCATTTATTCAATGTGGGACCCACAAGACCCGAAATCTTCGTAAAAATTAAATCCTTGAATAAAATGACTTGATCTTTGGCATTTTGGTCTTTACTACAAATCGTATCGATTTTGTCGGGTTTCGTGATCTTCGGCACACTTTTGGTCTTTTGATCTTGTCTTTGACTCTTTCTTGACTTTTCTTCGACATTTGACCGTGAAATCCCGTGTTTTCTCTTCTTTTGATCATTTGTACCTATTTAACACACAAAACACAAAACCGCGCGTAATTCCGGCATTTACGACATTAAAACACATGATTAGGTCTTGTTTTTCCTTGATTTTAGTGGCAAAAGAATAGGTGTTTACACACTTATTAAATCCCCTATACTTGACCATTGCAATGACCCCATGCAATGCATTATTTTAAAGCAAAAGAATACATTTTTCTCATTAATAACCCATCTCGGCCTTTATTACTATTACTACTATTACTATGATAAAAACTTTAAAGGAAACAAAAATTAAATGATTATTTTATTAACTTGGAAATTATTAGATGGAAGAAACTCGTAAAGAAATCTAAGACTTGAATTAGGGCTTTGGTGTCATGAATATTAATCACCCTCAAGTTTCACGTTCCCCATACCAAGCTCAAAAACGAGATCATTGTTATTACAAGTTAGCACAACTAACACTTACTCATGTGGTTTAGTTAATCACTTAGACCCCCTTATTCCTACGGTGTATCTCTTGTATTTTATTTTTGTCTTGAATGATCACAAGGATGCATTTTTGACTTATTTCGATAATTATTTAGGCCAAAAATAAAGTGGGACGATTTAATCAATAGTTAGCTAAAGGACAAAATCTTTTAAAACGGCTTCTCGAGACCTCATAAAGTTCATATCTTGGCATAACTCGTTTCACGATTTGAGACCTCTCTCGGACCGATATTTGGCTTGTACTTCAAACTTCAAATCTTGAGAGACGATCTTGAAATTATGGTCTTCTCTTCATTTTGGTATACATCTTCATAAGGAGTGAAAGATGCTTCAAACGTTGACCACGACTTCTTCATTTATCCTCTTCTTTATTTAGGATTTTGATATACAACGATCCGCCTCCTTTTCGGACTTGGATCTATTTATCCTCATACCTTGTTAGGGTCTTTTTGGATAGACTTCTCCATGATCTTTAGGGGAGTAATTGCTTCTCGTCGTGTGTCTTGATCCTTCATATTGATTTGGATTAATGATCTTCACATCATCTTAGGATCTTTAGCAAAAAGTGAATCCTCATGCCTTGTTAGGGCCTTTTTGGACTCGGGTATCCTCATGCCTTGTTAGGGCCTTTTTGGATAAGCCAATCTTCGCGTCCCGTTTCAATAAGTTATGCCTTGGCTATGAACTCTAATTAATACCGAGCAACTTTTAAACGATCTTGTGCTAGAAGCTAAGTAACCTTTTAAATCGTACAACCTTATTTATTGCAAATATATTTATTAACAAGTGATGGGAGAAAAAGCTCATAACTAACTCACATAAGTTAATGAAAGAATACCGAACTTATAATTAACTCTATCATCTCTCGTTCTCCACAATTTAAAATCTCAAGGAATGAGACTCGTGGATGCTTAGCCTAATAAACCAATTAAGGTCCATATGGTTAAGGATACTAGCTAGAGTAAACTCGGATAAGTAAACTCGGGTTGAGTCAAAATATTCACGACGGGCCTAATATATCAAAGACATCTAAACTTGTTAAACCATTTTATTTATTTATTTTATTTTATTTTTGACTTTATTCTTAAAATAAAAATATGATGCAAAGAAAAGAAAATAAAAGAAAAATACTACAAGGCCAAAATAGATCAAAAATTTGAAAAACGTTGAAAATTTTAAAAAAATTTCCGGTAAAAATGGGGTCAAATTCATGGAAAAGGCCACTAAAATTTCGATAGAAATCCCCCCTACACTTAATATAAACATTGTCCTCAATGTTTAAGCATGTGGGAGAATAAACTCCCCTACACTTAGGACATTGAGTACGTTGTTTAAAAATCGAGCTAAGGAAGGGACAACTAAAGTGATTACATTTATTTATATACAAGATTAAATCACAATAGCAAAAACTTATCGAAGGAACTGGGTACACGGGTAACACGGGAACACGGGTCTCTTCAAAAGTACCAAAAGTGGATCATTAAGCACATGTCCCTGCACACTCACAAAACAACCTACTTGGCTCCCCCCCCACATTTATTGATGGAAAATGGGTGAAGGTGAAAAAGGGTGGAAAGGATGGTAAAGGTAAAAATCTATCCTAGTTAAACGATGCTTGATTTTTTCTCACGAGTCTCTAGCTCGACTCGATTTCCCGAATGTCAACATTCAAATGGGAAAATCATGGAACAACCGAGATTTCCAAGGGAGGAAAATCTCTCCATGATTAAGGTGAAACAAAGTCATACAAGGCATACCCCATGAAAATCCACCCGGGTCAAACACATAATTTCCATCACAAAAGGAAATAAACCCCGAGGTGGTACGCAAGTCATAGAAAAGTGGGGTATCCTTATGCAAAAATCTCTTACTAGGGAAGGTAAGGTGGTATGGCAATGAAAGCACAAAAGTCTCTATTCCCGGACCAAACACCGGTTTCTTAACGGGAAAATAGCAAGAGGTGTCGACATTTAAGCTCAAAATATCATCAAAATCCATAGTGGGAAAGTCATCCTCTTCCAAACTTGATGTGAAAACATAAGTATCGTCGGAGTCATAGGAAAACTCTTCCTCGTGAGGAAAATAGGAGTTTAGAAAGTTATCTAAATCCTCCTCAAATGGAATATCTTCTAAAATAGGGGCGACCTCTAAAGGTGGAGGATCCTCCTCAAAAGTCATGTCCCTCAAATTAGGAATATAAGAGTCAAAGGAAGACTCAAGAATGGGAGAATCACTCATAGAGAGAATAGGATCATTAAGCTCACTAGGTGTCTCGTCAAAACCCAAGGAAATGAGATTACTTAAAGAAGTGTCATCATCGTAGTTATCGAAGATTGGTGAATCATAAATGGGTGGGTCGAAAGTGGTTGGGTCAAAAGACGAGTCGTCTAAGCCGAAAATAGTGTGATCACTTGAAAAAGTGTCATCACTATCGGTGTCATAAATGGGAGTAAAAATTGGAGGTTCTAAAGGTGTCTCCCTAAGATCGAAAGGAAAGTGAGCATTTGAAGAAGTGTCCTCACTATTGGCATTCTCAAAATCCGAAATGGAATGATCACTTAGAGACGAGACATCACTAAAATTAGTTTCCCCATTTTCTTCAAAAAGTGGATTATCATTTGAAGTGTCAAAAAGTGGATTTGAGTATACCACAAAATCATTGATATTAAACTTTTTAGCTTCAAAAGGATTGATAAAACTTTCTTCATTATCAAAATTAAGCACATCAATCATATTGACCGATTCTTTTTCATTTGTTTTATTAACCATTTTCCCCATTTTAAAAATTTGTTGATCATTCCCGACCCTAAGAATTAATTCCCCTTCGGCTACGTCAACTAAGGCTCTACCGGATCGTAAGAATGGTCGACCAAGTATTAACGGAATACGAGGATCCATCTCATAGTCGACGACGACAAAGTCAACGGGAAAAGTGAATGTACCGACTCTAACAAAAACGTCTTCGGCAATACCAACGGGGTATGCGAGAGTTCGATTAGCTAACTCTAAAGTCATACGAGTCGGTACAAGGTCGGGTAATGACAATTGTTTCCAAACCGAAAGTGGCATAAGATTGATGCTAGCGCCGAGATCCGCTAAAGCCACACAATCATCGATTTGAGGAAACGAGCAAGGTAACACGAATCGTCCGGGATCTCCTAGCTTTTCGGGAAGCTCTTTGAGAAGAACCGCGGAACAATTCTCATTTAAACGGGTGTTAACGAGCTCAATCATTTTTTCCTTCTTATTGAGCAAGTCCTTGAACATTTTGACAAATTTTGGCATTTGAGCAAGTGCTTCAATAAGGCTAACGTTAACATTCACGTTGGAGATCATTTTCAAAAAGTTAGAGACATGAATGTCATCTTTGTTGAGCACTTTAGTCTTGCCTAACCTAGATGGATAAGGAATATTAGGCTTAGGTTGAGAAGGAGAAGGACTCGCTTCTTGAACAACCTTCGGAATAGGCTCTTTCGGCAATGGAGGACTAGAACTAGGAGTGGTAGTGGGCGGAATCACCGGAGGGGGAGTAGGATTACTCATTATGACCTCCGGGCCTTGTCTCTCCTTTATGGGCGAAGAGATGGAAGGTCCCACTAAATTGGCTCCACTTCGAGTATTGATAGCACTCACATTCGCACGAGGGTTAATCTCGGTATTGGATGGTAAGGCACCTTGGGGTCTAAGGGTTTGCAACATAGTCAAAAATCTCTTATCATTGGACTCTTGCATTTGTCTAGTAGATGCTTGCATAGCTTGCATGATTTTCTCATGTTCGGTCAATTTTTGTAGAACCAAGTCCATTTGAGGGTTTTGCATGTTCATTTGATTAAACCCTTGATTAGGAAATCCTTGATTTTGAGATTGAAAACCGTTGTTATTATAAAAACCTTGATTATTATTTTGAAACCCTTGATTTTGACCATTAAAATTCCCTTGATTAGCATTCCCTTGAAAATTACCCATTTGAGGACCTTGGTTCCTATTTTGGTATTGGGTATTTTGGGCGGGTGGGGGTGGTCTTTGAGGTGCTACAAAACCCGGGGGAGCCAAATAATTAGTACTTTTATAAGACAAATGGTTAACATCAACATTAGGTTTAAATTGAACCCTCTCATTAGCATTAAAAGCACAAACTTGTTGTTGATCGTTGTAAACCTTGTCACAATTGAAATATGAATGTGGTCCACCACACGTTTCACATGTTTCACTTTTTTCTTTCACGGCATGCACATGTGTAGTGAGGGCGTCGGTTTTTAGAGCGAGTGTTTCAACAAGCGAAGTAAGTCGATCGATTTTCTTGTCACTCTCACTAGAACTAGCACTTGCCATAGTGGCCCTAACACTCTTGGTTTGCACTTTAGCCTTGTTCTCAATAATGGCCCAAGCCTCGTTCATGGTTTTCACAAGAATATTGCCCCCCGCGGCACTATTCAGTGAGTCTTGGTCATTTAGAGTTAAACCATTGTAAAACGTATTAATTTGATGCACTTTGGTGAAACCGTGTTGTGGACATTTTCTCAAAAGCTCTTTAAATCGATCCCAAGACTCACAAAAAGTTTCCCCATATTTTTGCTCAAAATTGATTATTTCATTTCTTAAAGCGGTGGTCCGTGATGGTGGGAAAAAGTAATTAATGAACTTGGTCTCTAAGTCGATCCATGTGGTAATACTTTGGGATGGTTCCTTATCAAGCCAAATCCGGGCTTGTCCCTCGAGGGAAAAAGGAAAAAGTTGGAGGCGAACGGCCTCTTGGGGCACCCCATTGTATTTGACGGTATTAGCTAATTGGATGAAACGTTTGATATGAGCGTGTGGGTCATCATTAGTACGACCTAAAAATGGTGTAGCGGAAACCATTCGAATAAAATCCGGTTTAAGTTCAAAATAATTAGCTCCAATGGTCGGCACCACAATCGCATCATCGTTTCCTTCAACGTGAGATTGAAGAATCTCAATCATTGGTCGATTATCCGTTGCCATCGTTATGTCGAAAGCTCGATTCTCGGGATCGGCTTGAATGACGGTCTTTTTGTTTTTCTTCTTCTTCTTTTTGGAAGAATTAGAAGTATTTGGTACACCACTCGGTATGTATGTACGCGCGCGAGTGCGCATACAATTAAAACTTTGGAATGAGGTAGGTGACCTCGGTCGACTTTGAGAGGAAAAGGATTTTCCCTCTCGAGGAGCAATAAGAAAAAGCTACAAAAATATATACGTAAAATACTACTTGAGTTGGCAAACCAATAATCGGTCTTCCCTCTCAATATACGCACAAGCAAGCGGGGAAACGAGGTGGCACAAAGCACTTAAAAACCTTTTTCCTTAGACGGCCTTTTATAGCGCGTCGCCTTATACCCACCTTATAGTTTGTATATAGCGAGTTCAAACGTCTTACTAGTATTTATCTATTTTGCCCTTTTTTCTCGTTATGGATTCGAATACAATAGTTAGGTGATGAAATCCCAACTAAGGCCTTATTTGATAAGTAGGTAATTTATTGTGCTACGTAATATAATATAGTAAAAGAAAAATCTTTTTTGTATTTTTTTAGAAAAATATATATTCACAAGAAAAATCGAAAGAAATCGAATCGAAAAATTAACACTAATACGTAATATTTTTGGTGTAATACGTTTAGGAAAACGTATTATGTTTTTGCTTTTTTAATTTTTTTTGTTGCAATTCTTAGGAAAGAAATTGCTTTTGTGATTTTTTAATTTTTTTGTAATTTTATGTTTTTGATTTTTTTTTGTATTTTTGATTTTTTGTGCAAGAAACGTAACGTTCAAAGAAGAACGGATCCCAAAATCCAAACGTCTTCACGAAAAATCGTCAATCGTACGAGCGAAGCGGCAGCGGCGCCATTTTGAAAAAGAGATTTTGTTACTCTTTTTATATTACTTTTATCGTTCCTCGACTCACCCGAATTGATTTCCGGTTTAACGTAAGATTATATTTGTTTTTGGTAAACGTAATTTTAGTAAATTTTAAACTAAAAGCCTATTTAATTAAAAATCTTTTTAATCTAATGTAAAAATTAAACTATTAAATACTTTTTAAATAAAAACTATTTTAATCTAATTTACTAAAACAAAATAAAGAAAATCTTTTAGATGACTTTTAAAAATCTTTGAACTAATCTATTTAAAATAAAATCTAATAATTTTTTATTAAAACTTCTATCCTAATTAATTTTTAAACTAAAAATAATTTTAAATAAAGTCTATTCTAAAATAAAAGTAAATTTAAAAACAAATTTTGAAAACTAATTTAAATTTAAAAATAAAAGTACATTTAAATTGAAATCTATTTTAAATAACCTAAACAAAATGAAAACAAATTTTAAAAGTAAATAAAATGAATGTAAACTTCTCTATTTAATGATAAATAAAACTTAAACCTTAATTAAACTACTTTTAATCAAATAAAAACTGCCGCTAAAATTAAACCTATATTTAACTAATGAGGCAAAACAAAACATAAAAAGAGATCTAGTCTAGTTGGTTGAGGCGCTGGTAAGCTGAACGAGAGGTCTGGGGATCGAATCCCACCCCAGACCTGTTTTTGCTAATTAATATTTTTGTTGGATTTTTATTTTGATATGGATCAAAAAGATCTGAACGTGCAGTAGTAAAACAGCAAAAGAACGGACCAAATAAGCAAATAAGAAAAGCATCTAAACAGGCTAAATAAGATTTAAATGACTAAATAAGCTGAAAATGCAGAATCAAATAAGCTGAATAAATTAAAAAGACTCTTAAAAGAGAGATAAATAGCAGATTATATCAAAAACTCAGCAATCTCCTAAAATTAAGCTCCTAGTATTATCAGCAGACTAAATTAAAACGAACCCAAACTTAGCAGACAAAAAAAAATAATCAAATCAAATCATTCTCAATGTAAGAAAACTTTTAACTCTAGAATAAAATGATTCTACTCTAACAAATTAAGCAAACCTCACAAATAATACTACTCAATGAATCAGACTATAACTAAAAACAAATATATATTAACTCAAACAAAAGCAGATTCATAAACTCAATATATCAAACTAAAACAGATCCTAGATATCAAAGCTAAACGAAATCTAAACATACAGTCAAAATAAAACACAGATTAATCAAAAATAAAAGAGACAAGAGATTTAGAACCTATTGTCGAAAACCGTTGAGATGAAGGAGAGGCGCTGAACCCCCTTGATACCGAAACCAAAACATCACCAACACCTTCGATTCACAATCTTCTCGAACAGATTTTTTTTTTTTTTTTTTTTTTTATTTATATCCGAATGATAATAATAACAAAAACAGTAACATAGCAGAATCAAAAATCATAATCAAAATTAACAAAAATTTTAACCGAGACATAATTCAAAAATTTTAATTTCATTAATACTCAAAAATCATTACAATACTTGAAATTAAAATAAACCTATTCTTATTTGCAAGAATTTAAATCTAATTAAATCCTACTCCTAAATTTAATTTAAAAACTAAAAGTAAAGAAAAGCTATCCTAACATTACAGATTTGGGGTTTTTATAGGAAAACCCTAAAAAACCTTTTCCTTGGTGCCTACGGCTTCCAATCTGGACCGTTCTTCCTTTTCTCTTTCTTCATTCTTCAAATCAACGGTTGTAATTATTCTTTGCATCAAGGATTGCCAACCTGGATGGATATGATTGGTGGAAAAAGAGTTGTGAGGTGTAGTGACCAATCAAAATAGGGAAAGGAGCCACGTCAGGAGAGGACCACCATCTTCTTCATTCCGAAAAATTGGGGAATTAATTTCCCACACATGTGAATCAAGTTTTTGAATGAAGTGAAAAGCCCCAAGTTAATTGGTGGGTAATTTTTTTAGATATGAGAGATTAGGGTTTGATGGGTAAAAAAAAGTTGCTGCGTTTTGTGTTGGGGAGAGAGAAGGAGAAATGGTATATTTTCTTGTAAATAACGAATGAGGGGATGGGGTGAAAAAAAAAATCTTTTATTTATTTTAGGGTGAATGGTAATCGGTTGGGTGAAAGGACACGTGTGGGGTGGTGTTGGGTGAATAAAAAGAAAAGACGTGTGGGGGTTTGACTAGTTGTGAAAGGTTGACCAAACGCTTTATTTATTCCTTCATTCTTGTTTCTTCCGTCACAAATTTTTATCATATGGGCTCTGGTGTTAAAAGTTTGGTAATCGCCCATTGTGTAAGTAAATGGGCCCGGCCCAATTAAACAAAACTCTATCCGTCTCTTAGTTATTATGGGCTAGGGCCAATTTGTTTTTCCACCAAAAGTAAAAACTTTTAAATTCATAAATGGTCTTTTGAGCCCATTTATTCAATGTGGGACCCACAAGACCCGAAATCTTCGTAAAAATTAAATCCTTGAATAAAATGACTTGATCTTTGGCATTTTGGTCTTTACTACAAATCGTATCGATTTTGTCGGGTTTCGTGATCTTCGGCACACTTTTGGTCTTTTGATCTTGTCTTTGACTCTTTCTTGACTTTTCTTCGACATTTGACCGTGAAATCCCGTGTTTTCTCTTCTTTTGATCATTTGTACCTATTTAACACACAAAACACAAAACCACGCGTAATTCCGGCATTTACGACATTAAAACACATGATTAGGTCTTGTTTTTCCTTGATTTTAGTGGCAAAAGAATAGGTGTTTACACACTTATTATGCACTCTCAAACACAAACATGTTATAAACCGAGCATAGGTCAGTGTGTGGTTAGTAGTTTCACTCTGTTTTATATACTGAACATGTAATAAACATGTCATTAACTGAACATACTATAGCAGATAGGCATAATCCGAGGTAATATAAATTTATAAACACACACACACACAAACAGACCAATGGAAAACTACATGTCTAACTAAATCTTTTTTCTTTATACAGGCCATGACCTTGGAAATTTGAACTATGTAGTTGAGTACAATATGGGCTGAAACAACAGACAATGCTAGGTCAGCTGCACGGCAGTTTGTGTACAAGATGTTGCAAAATAGGTTTGCAACATCTTATATATTATTGACAATATCTAATTATTTCAGGACCTTCGTTTTTGAAATTAATAGTTTTGTATATCAGAATCTGGAGCAGAATAGGAGTCTAATGGATGTTGTTGTTGACACACTTGTTGAGAAAAGAAGTTTATGAACTTAGTTGAGTTGCATGGCGTTATAAAACCGTGTCCACCAAGTATACTTGATATGAGAGCTATAAAACGTGCAGAGATGGAATCCGTGATTTTGAAGCACAAAGAAGAATCTAATCAGGCAACTGTATGATGTACAAACGTCAAGTTTCGCCAAATTTTTGAAGGTCTTAAATTTTGTTTGAATAACTTGAACAAATGCTACTTCAAGTGTTTTGAAATGGGAAGAAAGACTTAAAATAAGCTCAAGAGTCGGATAAGTCATACGCCAATTATATAAACCGCAACAAACACCCTCTAAAATGGAGTTTACACATTATAACACCAAATAAGATGACTTAGAAGGTGTTTGATTCGGCTCGTATAGCTGGCTTATGGCTTATTTGGTTTAACTTTTTTGTGAGTTATTATGAAACTTTACAACTTATATTCTGACACTTTTCGGCTTATACGAGTTCATTAAGGCGGTCGATAAGTTTCAATATAAGCACAAAAGTAAACTTATGAAATATAAGCCCAAACCCAAATAAGCTATAACCCTGCTATATACGCTTAAACAAAATACACCCACTAAAGATCTTAGGCTTTTCTCAAATCAAATAAGCTATAACCCTGCTAAGCTCAAACAAAATACACCCATTAAAGATCTTAGGCTTTTCTCAAATCGAATAAGCTCATAAGGTGGATTAACAAGCTAACCCAAACACCCCACTAAGCTTATTTGCTCAAATCGAATAAGCTGATGAAAAATTGAAAACGTAAAAATAAATATGGAGAAATTCAACACAAAATTACCTTGAGACTTTTTGCTTATCTGTTCATCATGTGTTTAATCTTCGTTTGTGTCTTTCTGAGATGTTTTTGAGATAAGTCGACCCATGTGGTTATATCAGTGACCCATATGGTTATGTTGACCGACCTATTTAAACCCACATGATTATGTTGACCGACCCATTTAAAACCTGTCGAATTATTTCTAACAATAGTCAGAACCCATTTAAACCCAATTATAACTTTGACAAAAACCCAACTAGACCCCTTTCGTTTTTTAATTTAACCATTTTGACCCAAAAATTAACTATGGGTCAAACATTGCCACCTTTAATTTAGAGTAAGTCTCTTTATATAATAGTATAAATAACTATAAGTATGAAATTAAGAAGTGACCGTGCAGCCTTATGTAAAGTACCTTTGGATAATCACTTTTTCATAAAATGCCTTTTTAATATCATGTGCTGTTAATTAGGATTCTGTACGTAAAGCATAAATATAGACAACATGCATGCATGTTTTAATGAACAAAAGAATCCCATAATTTCACATGCTTCTACTTGGCTTCTATTTAAAACTACAAAGTTATCTTCTTTTCATGTTTCTTTGTCAATACTATCCATTTGCTTTCATTCTGTTTGTAATCAGGTCTATCAAGCCTATTTATATGTATGCAGTATGTGTAAATTGATCGAGCTTCTTTTTTTTCTAACTCTATAATATTTATATGTGAAATGAATCAGAACTTGAGTTAATGAGTTCCTTCTTCTCTAACATCATAAATTGAGCTCCTTTTATTCTACACACATATGAATTGAATCGACACTTAATTGCCACGACTATTTTAAACCTGCCTTTGCAGTAATAACTATAAATTCCACTTTGAAGCTTACACGAGCTAACTGATATAATAATAACTTATCGTGTAACGTAGTTTGGCCAATTAATAGGGTAATAGCATATGATAGTATATATGAAATTTTATCTCTTTACCCAGTGTCCCAACGAACGTTCCGCAAATATAAGGATATTAACTTATTACATACATGTAGCCGTAAAAAGCGAACGAGCAACAAGCTGCGTCGCAAATCCTTTTCGAATTGCAAAAGGAATTCTTTTTACATACTCATACATGTTAAAACGAACTATTTTGTTTTTTTCAAATAGATATTTTTTAGGGTTTTGTTGAGCATAACCCTAAGGGCCAGAGAGTTTAAAACATACAAACATATCAGTACAGTTTGTTGATTAAGAGAAGTTAATTTGAATTACTTAAATTTACCTATTTTACAAATTTTAACACAATTATCACCTAGCGAACTCACAACCCCAATTATATGCAAGAGAGGAAAAGACACTTTATGAAGAAGTTCCAACAACCCTAGTAAGAATGATTCAGATACGTTAGGCCCTATGATTTGTTTCTTTTCTTACTAATACCAAACAAAAGAAACCAAAAGCAATAAAAAAGAAGATTAAGATCTTGGCACAACGTGCTATTCCTTGAGCCAGAAAATAAAATACAAGTTATAACAGGTATGAGTATGTAAAAAAGTATGAGTAAATTAATCTTAGTATGTAAAAAGTATGAGTAAATTAATCCTAGTATGTAAAAAGTATAAGTAAATTAATCCTAATATGTAAAAAAGTATGAGTAAATTAATCCTAGTATGTAAAAAGTATGATTATATAAATCCGACTATAGACAAGAGAGAAAAAAGAAAACCCATAAACAACAACAATGTTGAAAGATGTAACACACTATCCCTAAACCATTAGAAAAAAAGATTAAAGTTCAGTTTCATTCTTTCATTTTTTAAATAGTCAAACTTAAACTCGGAAATTGAATAGATTCTCAAGAGCTCAGGGCAGGTCGATCTTCCCAACTATTAAAAAAGTTACAAGAACCATTTCAGCTGTCAGTTTTTGAAAATGAATATATGTATGAGTATTGGCCACAGGTGGCTTAAATGGGCGGGTTTGAGAAATGGGCTAAACAGACGTTGGTCTACGGGCGCGAGTCAAACGAATGATTATTAATACTTAGACCAAATGAACGCAGGCTAAATGAATACGGGTCAAACGGTCTTGGCTCAAATGGATAAAGGATGCAAATTTTTTGTTTACATGTTTTATGCAAAAAATTTACGTTTTGGTCTAATCGTCCGCTTTTTATGTTTTCGTCGGTTATATTACGTTGTTATTTTATGTTTTCGTCAGTTATTTTACGTTTTCGTCAGTTGTTTTACGTTTTCGTCTGTTTTTTACGTTTTGTTGGGTTTTTTACGTTTTAGTTCTCCTTTTTACATTTTCGGTTATTTACATGTTCGGCAGTTCTTTTCTATGTTTTGTTTGTTTTTTACGTTTTCGTCCATTTTTTACGTTTACGTCCGTTTTATACGTATTCGTCCGTTTTTCTGTTTTTACGTTTTCATCCTTTTTTTACGTTTTCATTCATTATTTACGTTTTCGTTCATCTTTTACGTTTTCGTTCATTTTTTACGTTTTCGTCTGATTTTTTACGTTTTCGTCGACAACGTAAAAAGTAGTGACGAAAACTTAAATAGACTGAAGAAAACGTAAAAAAATTGAAGAAAATATAAAAAAGTCGGACAATAACGTAAACAAAAACTGTCGACTGGGCCGGCTCAAAGGATGTGCCACAAGTGTAAGTGTACAGGGCCTCTTAATTTATAGGACCTCCAAATTAATGTAGCATGCTATTCTTTATTAAAAAACTACTCCAAAACAAACTATGTTATCTTTTTTCAGTTTTCATTGTTAAATTTTTGTACATTTTACTCTTTATCTGTGACTTTTGGCAAATATTTTCTTTAGAACATTAGTCATCTCATGAAATACAACATCAAAGTACAATTTAACATTATACGGTGATACCTTTTGTTAGTAGAAAAATTACACTATGTCAAAACATAGACACGGCTATTTTGTATGATTTTTCAATGTATTAATACTTCTTTCATAAATCAAATTATTCGTATTAGAGGGGCTACTTTTTGTTCATAGCACAGAGCCACCGAAAGATATGAGACGGCCCTGACTGTCAAAAACGTATAAAATCGGAAAAGACATTAAAAACGTAAAAGCCGAACAAAAACATATAAAAGTCGGACAATAATGTAATAGAACTGACGAAAACATAAAAATTTGACGAAAACATAAAAACTATCGAAAAACTAAAAAAATGAACGAAATGTGTAAAAAAGCGAACTTAAATGTAAAAAAAAAAGGAAAACTCGTAACAAGGACAAACGTACAAAACTGACGAAAACGTAAAAGAGACTCAAGAAACAAACGTACAAAAATCCCTATCACATATTGTCTATAATACCAATTTATTCAGTTTAATGTTTTTTTATTAATCGTGTTTTCTGACACATTGACCGACTAATCGACGAGATTTGAGTCTACCGTCACAATCCAATGTTTTTATATTTTCCAAATAACCTCACAAAATAGAAGAAAATATCCATTTAGTTCATGAGTTAAAAAAAAGTTAAAAGAGCTTAAGTTTAGACATATGGATATTAGAGTTGAGATCCCCCTAGACACAATTTATACTATAGACCAAATGAGACAATCTGGGCCATTCATTTATTTTGCATTCAATGGTCAAGATTACACCACTTTTTACTAATTAAAAATATAAATAGAATTTTAGAAATTAAAAATTCATTTTTTTCTAAAAAAAAACACACAGCTCGCTAACTGTTCTTCCTTTTTTTCAGTTACAACCCGCGACCACAACCACCTCCTGAGTTCAACCGGCGACCACCACCTCCTTCTTAACTGTTTTTTCCGGCGACCTTAACCACCCCAACAACCTCTATAACCGTTTTTTCCGGCGACCTTAACCACCACAACTCCCTAATCAAAGATCTCCTTAATCACAGATCTATAAAGCTTAACTTTTCCGGCGACCTTAACAACCACAACAACCTCCATTCCATTTTTTCCGGCGACATCAACCTCCACAACTACCTTCCCTAATCACAACTACCACAAATATGGTTGATGAGGATGCGATTGATGCAGATTCAAGTATAGTTCAATACGAAGAAGATGAAAACCCTATGACTCAAAATCAAATTGAAGAGTCAAATGTTGAAGCCAATACCATTCAAACTCCAGGTAAATCATATATGATTCATTCAATATACAAAACAAGTGATTCATGATGAATCATATATGATTTATGATGAATCATATATGTTTCATTCAACATACAAACATATATAATTAAGGTTTATTTTTACAGTGAATCATGTATGTTTCATGTTGAATCATATATGTTTCATCATGAAACATATATGTTTCAGAATGAAACATATATGATTCATCATGAAACATAGATGTTTCATTCAATATACTAACAATTGATCCAAAATGAATCATATATGTTTCATTTTGAATCAATTGTTTGTATATTGAATAAATCATGTATGTTTCATCATGAAACATATATGTTTCATTATGAATCATGTATGTTTCATCATGAAACATATATGTTCCATTCAAATATACAAACAATTGATCCAAAATGAATCATATATGATTCTATGATTCTGTTAAAATAGTTATTCTTTAAAAAACTGTAATTGGTAAAAACTTCAAAAACAAGTTAGATGAATCATGTATGTTTCATCATGAATCATATATGTTTCATGATGAAACATGTATGATTCAACATGAAACATACATGATTCACTGTAAAAATAATTTACTAAAACAAAACCTAAATGTTATTGTTTAACAGTTACAAGGAGCACTCCAACTTTGTTCCCAGAAGGCGAGACCCCTGGAGGAACGATATACTGCGAACCATATGTTGAAACGCAGTACCTACCTTTTGTGCGGCAAACTTTTGATACAATAGAGCAAGGTGTCGATTTCTATAACACTTACGCTGAAAAGGCAGGGTTTGAAGCTAAGATGACATGCCAAAAGAAAACAAAAAGTGGTTTGGTGAAATCAAAGTATGTCATGTGTAATCGAGAAGGGAATCCAAAAGAGATAAATATTAACACATTGGATCCTCAACACAATGATAAGCAAGTTAGAAATACAAGGCATAGACTAACGGGTTGCCGTGCGAGAATTAAGATTGCTTTGGATGATCGTACCGGAAAGTATGAAGTAGTTACATTCGATCCGAAACACAACCACCGAATGATTCCGAAAGAATTTGAGCATCTTACAAAGAAACAACGAAAGATGACTCAGACGGAAAAAAATGTTTGTTATAAAAGCTTCAACAATATAACTTGGTGGAACAAAGGCACACCACTTGTATTCTACGATGAAAGGGGGTTCTCAGTATGTTCATGGCACGACTGACGATTTTAAGAACCATATCAGAGACGTTAATGAGGTTATAGGAGAAAGTGATGCACATATGTTGATACAGAAGATGGAAAATAGGAAGTTGTTTGTGCCAGACTTTACATTTCAGTATAAGGTTGAAAACGGCGTGTTAGTTGCACTTTTTTGGGCAGATGAAGTTGATAAATGCAACTACAATGAGTTTGGTGATGTAATATCATTTGACGCAACATTCAGAACGAATAAGTAAGTTGTTGAATAAAAACATTTTCTTGTAGAATTCTATATGGTTTACAATATATGTTTCAAGATGAAACATATATGATTCACTATGGATCATGTATGTTTCATCATGAAACATACATGTTTTATGATGAATCATAAATGTTTCATGATGAATCATATATGTTTCATTCTGAAACATATATGATTCATCATGAAACATGTATCTAATGAACCATGTATCTAATCATTCAAATCTGATTATGATTTACTTAATTTGCAGGTACGACATGGTTTTTGTTCCATTCACCGCCATAGATAATCACAGAAAGTCGGTGACAGTTGGCGCAGGATTGTTGTTATGTGAAGACACAGAAGCTTATATATGGCTATTAACTTCATTCTTGACTGCTCACGCAAAGCAACCCGATATGGTTGTAACAGATCAAGATGGGGCAATGAAGCGAGCAATTGAAGCAGTGTTTACGCAGTCTAAACATAGATTATGCATGTGGCACATCATGCAAAAAGTTCCATCAAAGGTGAATTTCATTTACCATAAGTCTGTATTTTTCTTGTAGAATTCTGTATGTTTGATCATGAATCATATATGTTTCATGATGAAACATACATGATTCATGATGAAACATATATGATTCATGATGAAACATATATGATTCATGATGAACCATGTATCTAATCATTCTCGTTTGATTATTTTTACAGATATGCAAAGAAACATATGAAGAGACAAATTTCAAAGAACGTTTCAACAAACTTGTGTGGAATATGTTCATAGAGCCTAAGGACTTTGAAGAAAGATGGAATAAATTAATCGAAGACTTCAAATTGCAAGACCACAAGTGGATGAAGAAGATGTTTACCATTCGAGAAATGTGGTTACCGGCATACTTTATTACCTCTCCTTTGTTTGGCTTAATGAGAACCACTTCGAGATCCGAGAGTGAAAATGCATTTTTCAAATGTTTCACGAATCATGGGTCAACATTACTCAATTTCATGATGTGCTATGAAGCTGCCATGGAAAGGCAAAGACACAGGCAAGAGTTTTTAGACTTCAAAACATTTGAAGCAGCTTCAAAACCTTATACAAGGTTAGATATGGAAACACATGCGGCTAAGATATATACTAGGACAATATTTCTGCTTGTTCAAAAAGAAATAATGGAATCGATTTGGGCTTGTCAAATAGTAGAGCTTAGAACGGAAGAGGGAGTTGAGACGGCTCATGTTAAAGACACGAGGGCAGGGGAGTACCGGACAATTTATACCGAGGAAGGCAAAGAGATGGTTATACAAGAAGAAGACAAGGTTGCTACCTACAAGGTTAGTGAGTGAAATCAATTAAATATTGTTGCTGTTTCCAAAATAGTATAGGATTTATTCACCATGAATCATATATGATTCATGTTGAATCATACATGTTTCTTGATGAAACATGTATGTTTCATCAGGAAACATGTATGATTCATCCTGAAACATATATGATTCATGAAGAAACATAATCATATATGTTTCATGGTTAATGAATCATTAATTATGGTTACTGTTACCAAAATGATGTATGATTCATCATGAATCATATATGTTTCATGATGAATCATACATGTTTCCTGATGAATCATACATGTTTCTTGATGAAACATACATGTTTCATGATGAATCATACATGTTTCCTAATTGTTTTGGTAAATGCCCAAGTATTAATTTTGTTTTCAATGTTTTATAATCAGGTTCTGCGTCATCCAGAAGACGGTTCAGTTAGTTGTACTTGTAGACATTTCACTCGATATGGTTTTTTGTGCCGACACGTATTTTGTGTTTTGAAGAACCGTGATGTTGGAAAGATTCCAGATAAATACATTCTAAGGCGTTGGAGAAGGGATTTAATACCACTTGGATTGAGAAGAAAGACAAACAGATACGGAGAAAAGAACGAGACCATTGAAAGGTTAACTACCAACGCCAACAACGTGGTGGATGAATGCTTGTTTTGGTTGAGTAAAGATGAAGCAAAGTTGGCAGAATTTGTGCAAACGTTGGAAAAAATTAAGAAGGAAATACAAGTTCAAGTTCCTAAGCCACCTTCCCAGAAAACGAGTGATGTAATCCTAGATTTATATGCCATTGGAAAGCCGGCTGCTGATAAACCGATCATAGGAAATCTAGAAGGGGCTCGAAACAAAGCCGGTCTTAAAGGAGAACGTAAAGCAGCACCTAAAGAAGCACGTATAAAAAGTGCAAGAGAAATGGCTATAAAAGCTAAGAAAAAGCAGGCTAGGAAATGTTTATGTTGCAAACAAGTGACAAATGAACATACCAAGAACACATGTCCATTAAATCCAAAGTATATTGCAAAGTTGGCGCTTATGAAAGCTGCTCAAGAAGAAGCTAGAAACGTTGCTGCTACAGAAGCTGGAAATGTTGCTGCTACAAAAGCTGGAAACGTTGCTGCTACAGAACAAACATCAAACACGGCTTGTTGATCATTCTATATTTTTTCAAGTCATATTTACTATCAATATGTTTTCAATTAACACTTTGTTTTACACTTACTTTTATACTTTGAATCAACTTTGTTTTGATATTTAGTTCAATTAATACTTGATTATTTCTGCGTCATCATTTTAATTTAAAGTGTTTGGAAGTGTTTGGGGATGAAAGGGATGAAACGTATATGTTTCACCATGAATCATATATGTTTCATGGTGAAACATATATGATTCATCATGAATCATATATGTTTCATTATGAAACATATATGATTCATCATGAATCATATATGTTTCATTATGAAACATATATGATTCATCATGAAACATATATGTTTTATGATGAAACATATATGATTCATCACGAAACATATATGTTTTATGATGAAACATATATGATTCATAATGAATCATGATGGATTCATTCAAGAGTGATACATTATAATTGTTAAAAAGAACTCTAAATCTAAAAATTTCAAAAGCAAGTGTGATTATTCATACATGTGTTTTCATGAATCATGTATGATTCATGATAAAACATGTATGATTTATCATCAACCATATAAGATTCATCAAGGCACATCTATCATTCTTTGTACACAGATAAACCTTGTAATTATCAAATATTTGAACAGATATAAAATACAAACATGTAATTCAAACTACCTTGTACAGACTACATTGTTTAGACTACGTTCAAAATACAATGATTACTAACAATTAGATACATCAGCGGCCCAACAGCTAGATCTACCAAAAGAGACCCATATTAGTGTTTTTTCCTATCCTTCTACCATTCACAATCATAGAATAAAAGTCATTCTTCATTTCCCTTCAATTTTCTTAGCCATATCACCCTCTTCTTTGTCAGCCATATCATCAGCCTTCTCAGCCATATCATTAGCCTTGTCTGGATCACGCTCATGTCTATGGTTGAGCGCATGAACAATGATTGCGATTCTTTCTTCCTTGTCAACCTTTGTCTCAAAATCATAGGCAAGCTTGAACATTTTGGCTCTTTCCTTGTTGAAATTATGAAGAAGAATCTTTGTAGCTATCTTGAACCTCATACGCATCAACAAAGTTCTTTGCATAGCAGATTCTTCGCAAAGACCAACATCCCAGCTACTCTTACTGTCACCGGTGTAGTTCTCCAAATAGATCATAGCAAATACACCGCAGTCTTCATGATTGTCTTTAGTACTCCATCTCAACTTTGGAACATAGGCTTTCATTTTTGAAACTTTGGAGTGACTTGGATGATCATGCTCCTCCAAATACCTTCTAAAGAACTTTTTCTACAAAACGAGAAAGAGAAAAACACAAAAACATATTAAAAAAAAATACATGTGTAACATATATGTTTCATATATGTTTAATAATGAAACATATATGATTCATGATGAATCATATATGTTTCACTATGAATCATATATGTTTCATTATGAAACATATATGTTTCACCATGAAACATATATGTTTCATAATGAAACATATATGACTCATGGTGAAACATATATGATTCATGGTGAAACATATATGTTTCATGGTGAAACATATATGTTTCATGGTGAAACATATATGTTTTATGGTGAACTTACCAAAATATATATATAATCCCCCATAATAAACTTACCAAAATATCGCAAGCTCCCTTGTATTTTGCTGAATAGGTAAATCCAGAAGCATTATCAAGAATCAACATTGTAGTTGGCATTCTGAGGTTGAAAACAACCACATAAAAATGATTTGAAGCGCATATAGGAAAAAAAGCCAACTCAACGCGTGAGAGAGACGCGGAAGCTTCATCACCTTCAAACTGATCCAATATTGCTGCCTTAAACAGTTTGTATGATGGTTCCTCACCAAGAACTCTGCTAATCATATCTGATGTCTGTATAAGAAAAAAAAGTCATAAGAGAAAACATGAAAATAATGGAACCACTCGAAGAATAGTCAAATGACAACTTACAATACAACCAGTAGAAAAATAGCGATATTTCGTCTCTGGAAGTTTGGCATTATGCTCAGCATTAAGAATGGCGACAAAACAGTCTATGACACTAGCATCTATCCATAACCTTGGTGCCAAAGTTTCCAAATTGACACGTACGGCTGATAGAGGATATCCAGATACAGTTTGAAAAACAATTTCACTACAAAAATAAGAAAATAAATGGTGTTATCCAATAATTTACACAAAAAGTTATGGATGAAACATACATGATCCATGATGAAACATACATGATTCATCATGCATCATGTATGTTTCATCATGGATCATGTATTTTTTCATACACATTTAACAAAAAAATTCTAAAAAGACATGACAAAGAGAGCTTACTATTTTTCGCCTTGCATAGAAAACAAGCTGTTTCCCATGATAAACTCAACTCTGTTAATCAATGACTCAACATTGATTCTCTTATACTGATAAACAGAAGTTATCGGAGAATCTGGTTGGACCAATTTCTTAATACCCATTGGAGGAGTTTGTTGTGGAGGAGTCTGTTGTGTAGGAGTCCCAGCACCAGGCAGCGGTGGAGCAGTCCCAGCAGGCTCAGCACCAGGCAGCGGTGGAGCAGTCCCAGCAGGCTCAGCACCAGGAAGCGGTGGAGCAGTAACAGCAGCACCAGGAAGATCCGTAGGCCAAGCCCAATACTCCTCCTGAAACATTGAACCTTTTTTTTAATTAAACAATTCATAATAACATAATGTAAAAAATATGAATAAATAATTAAAAAAAATAAAAAAATAAAAAATAAAAAATAAAAGGTTAACAAATTACCTCATGGCCAAAAGATTCGACAGTCACATCAACCACATATGGTCCATACCACCATATGTTCGCATTAATCCACTGAGTATAAGTTTCCACATTTAATTCATCAACACACCCCTCCTTCTCAACAACGACATCCTCAGCATGACACGTCTCCTTGCCTCTCTCTCCTTTTTCAGCATCAGCAACATTCTCCGCCTCATCTCTCTTCTCAGCCGGATCACCAGCCGACTCGTCTCTCTTCTCAGCCGTGTCATCAGCCGGCTCGTCTCTCTTCTCAGCCGTGTCATCAGCCGGCTTGTCTCTCTTCTCATCGTCTTTCTTATCATCATCTCTCTTCTGATCGTCAAAATCGTCAATATGGGGTGACTTATCTTGCAACAACATAGTATCTTTAAACAATCCAATATATCTGTGGTACAAAGCATCAACTTGTTCATCATTTGGGAAGTCGTTGCTAGCCCTTTTCAATAGAGCATCTATCTCAGACTTCTCCTTTGATACTCTTGACAGCTTATCTTCAATAACTTTGCATATACTCTACAAATAAATGTAAAATACACTGAAAGTTAGAATCAAATATGATTCATGAAGAACTTTGCATATATGTTTCATGCTGAAACATATATGTTTCACCATGAATCATATATGTTTCATGGTGAAACATATATGTTTCATAGTGAAACATATATGATTCATGGTGAAACATATATGTTTCACCATGAAACATATATGTTTCACCATGAAACATATATGATTCATGGTGAAACATATATGATTCATGGTGAAACATATATGATTCATGGTGAAACATATATGATTCATGGTGAAACATATATGTTTCACCATGAAACATAAATGACTCATGGTGAATCGTATGAACTTTGCATATACTCTACAAATAAATGTAAAATACACTGAAAGTTAGATTCAAAATATGATCAATGGTGAATTATACGCAATATTATAAACATTTAAAAATGTTGATTCATACCTTTTTCTCCTTAGGTGGTACACCTGAAGCTTTCAACTTCTTTTTAAGATCAGTGGCACCAAAGAAACCCTCAGTTTGCCGTGCCTCATCCGGACTCCATGCTCCACGAAGCTCCAATTACCAAATACTTGATCTTGAAGATCAAGTTCTTGCCGCTTATGCATGTCAGCAGAACTCCAGTCCCTGATGGCTGGTCTTGAACGAACAACTGTATATCGGTCATACTTCGTTGAATCAAGATAACGGAGCTGCACATAATAGAGAAAAAACATATATGTTTAGTGTTACAAAATGTTAAAATTAGTTAAAAATGTAAAACAAATAAAAGTTAATAAAAAAGATAGGGCACTTACAATTAGAAAATACAAGGGACCTGTGTAATAGCCTAGGAGAGTATCAGGTATTACACCTTCTTGAAGACAACAAGAGTGAACAAAACGGCACCAATCCACCTTAGAAATATCCGTATCTTCATAAATGTGGTTAACCACATTAAGCCTTGGTGCTGCTTTCATGAAGTCCGCGTCACCCATCACAGTTGCGAAAAGTGTCAGGAAGTTGAGTTTAAACATAAAATCAACTTCCGTCGCCTGCATCAACTTGTCACTGATGTCCTTAGCCGTGATTTTTTTCTGAGCCTTTGGCGCAAACTGTTGTAGCCATGACTTAACAACAATGTCATTTGAAGGTCTCTCGGGCGAATCAAACAAGGAAATTCCACCAATAGGAAGTCCTAGGATTTCATGGATTTTCTCGGGCGTGACTAGAAAGCTGCATGTAGCAAGCTTAAATTCATAAGTCGACTTATTAAAAGCTTTCACAGCAACCCTCGCTAAACGATTTGGTAACTGATCAACCTTAAGACCCCACCAGTTAGAAAAATCAATCTCATTCAAAAACTGTTCCATGTCAACAAGAGAAGCATCTTTTATGACATCCAAAAGTGACTTTGGTACAGTTCTAGAAAAAAGAGGCGGAAACTCATTCAAGTACGCAACTTTCTTAGCCTGTTCCTTAGTAAGAGGTTTCTTCTTGTTCACCCTCTGCTTCTTAGATGGTGATTCATAAACAACCATGGTAGATTTTGACTCCCGTTTCATATCCACCTTGGGTTTCCTATCAACTTGTTTTTTCACATCACCCTCTTTTTTCACATCCACATCTTTTTTCGCAACGCCCTCTTTTTTCTCAACCTTTGCTTTTTTCACAACGCCCTCTTTTTTCTCAACCTTTCCTTTTTTCACAACACCCTCTTTTTTCTCAACCTTTGCTTTTTTCGCAACACCCTCTTTGGCAGCTACATTCCCAACACGTTTACTAGGCACTTTCTGACTCGCCTTTGCAACTTCCAATTCTTCTTCATCTGTTATAACCATCTCATCAGTTTCTTCACTCTCACTCTTCGCCACATAATCACTATCACTTGAGGACGGCTCCTTATTCACACTCTTTGCAACTATCATATACTCAGCTTCTTCACTCTCACTCACATATGTTTCAGCAGTCTCCTCACTCCCAGGCTCATCACTCCCAGGCTCATCAGATTCCCCACTCCCATCATCACCACCCGCCTCACTACTATTCTTATCCTCTTTAGCCTCTACATCAGGCTCACTACCCTTCTTATCCTCTTTAGCCTCTACAACAGGCTCACTACCCTTCTTATTCTCTTTAGCCTCTACAACAGGTTTACTACCCTTCTTATTCTCTTTAGCCTCTACAACAGGTTTACTACCCTTCTTATTCTCTTTAGCCTCTACAACAGGTTTACTACCCTTCTTATCGTCTTTATCTTTTCGAGAAAATACAATATTAAGTTTTTGAGCATATGGGGGTTTGTCAGTGTTTAAAGGAGGAGGTAGAGGTGGTTCAGGATCAGCTTGCCTAGTTCGCATAGTGGTTTTAGGGGGCGGGGATGTTTTGACAGCTTTAGGTTTAACAGGCGGTTCAGGATTATCTGTGCTAGGAGCTACAGATTTAGGAAGTACGATTGTTTTACCAGCTCTAAATTTAGGACGCAAGGTTGTAGGAGCTTCAGGTTTAGGAGGCGTACTTTTTATACCAACTTTAGTTGTAGTAACTGCAAAAGATACATGATTCGTCAGGATTCAGAATAAAACACTTGCAGAATACAAATGGCTACCATCATAATCTTAAAAAAAACAAAAGCTAAAGCTATTTCCCTTTCATGTATGTTTTACCATGAAACATATATGATTCATAGTGAATCATATATGTTTCATCATGAAACATATATGATTCATCATGAATCATATATGTTTCATGGTAAAACATATATAATTCACTATGACAGTTAAACAAATGCAAGGCCAAATATTAACAAGTCTAACTGAATCAAAAGCCAAGAAATCAACTCTCAATCGATCAAAACATATCAGTTAGGTCAAAATGAACACTAAATCATGCAGAATCATGTATGTTTCACCATGAATAAAACACTTGCAGAATACACTTACAGAATACAAATGGCTACCATATCAGTTAGGTCAAAATGAACACTATCATGCAGAATCATGTATGTTTCACCATGAATAAAACACTTGCAGAATACACTTGCAGAATACAAATGGCTACCATATCAGTTATGTCAAAATGAACACTAAATCATGCAGAATCATGTATGTTTCACTTGCAGAATACACTTGCAGAATACAAAAGCTAAAGCTATTTCCCTTTCATGTATGTTTTACAACATATATGATTCATAATGAATCATATATGTTTCATGATGAAACATATATGATTCACTATGAATCATATATGTTTCATCATGAAACATATATGATTCATAGTGAATCATATATGTTTCATCATGAAACATATATGATTCATTATGAATCATATATGTTTCATGATGAAACATATATGATTCACTATGACAGTTAAACAAATGCAAGGCCAAATATTAACAAGTCTAACTGAATCAAAAGCCAAGAAATCAACTCTCAATCAATCAAAACATATCAGTTAGGTCAAATGAACACTAAACCATGCAGAATCATGTATGTTTCACCATGAAACATACATGATTCGTCAGATTCAAAATAAGTTTCTAGTGATTCCAAGAAATCAACTCTCAATCAATCAAAACATATCAGTTAGGTCAAATGAACACTAAATCATGCAGAATCATGTATGTTTCACCATGAAACATACATGATTTGTCAGATTCAAAATAAAACAATCAAATATAAGCATAATAAGTTACCAAATAAGTGTAAATAATCATTTCCCTTTAATAAATCAAATATAAATTACCAGATAAGTGTAATAAGCATAAAACCCAGATAAGCTACCAGATAAGCATAATAAGCATAAATTAAAAGCATAAAAAAAGACCATTACCAGCTTCTCCAGACGGGTTCGATGATGATTTAAGCTTCGCCGCGTTAGCAGCAGCATACTCATCTCGTATATCCATATAGATGTAAAAATTAGGGTTAGGGTTACGATTATATGTACAAATGAGACTATTAGAGGATTCCGAATAGATCGGATCTATAACAGAGGTGGTTGGGATGGTGGTCGGGGTGGTTCCAGTGGTGGTTGGGTGGTTGCGGGTTGGGGAGAGTGTGTGTAGAGAGAGTGTGTGTGCAGTTGGGGGAAGTGAATGTAAAAAAAAAATAGAAAGTATAAAAATGGAAAGGTTTAAACGGTTTTGTATACTTGCGGTTAAACAAAAATAAAAAATCTCAACCACTCAAATATATAAAAATGGAGGGCCAGGATTATCCCATTTGGTCTATGATAAAATTGGGGTCTATGGAGAACTTTTTCCATGGATATTATTTGTCGCGTCAAGTGATGGCTACTAATAATAAAGCAAATTGCACTACTTGTTACCTATGCGCTCGAACAAATACCAAATTTTAGCCGGCTTTCACTTTTAGATTTTACAAATTTTCTATACACAAACTTTTATATTAAAACATGATTTTTGTTTTTTCAGTCAATGTGAAATTTGGAGAATTGGATTTGGAGGGGCGTTGGTTGGCTTTCACAAAAAATGGAACATGTGGCCTTATCATGCGTTGCATTAGACTATTAAGCATTAGTCTGTAAAAACACATTGTACTTTGATTGTAACCAACTTTAATCATTATGGAGTTATCGGATATCCAAATCAATTACATATTTGATCGTTCTTCCTAAATGTTTTCTTAAAAGCATGTACAATGCTTATGGCTTTAAAACGTTTTGCTACAAACGTTTAAAACGTTTATCACTAGATTCATTCACAAGTCATAACTACAATGATAGTAAATCCTTCTAAACTTTTGACATGAATAAAACGAGTATGCTATCATATTAAAGGCCAAGGCTTAGTACATTTTCTTTTTTGGGTGAAGGGTTTCGCCGATAGATTTTATTACCCAAAAAGTTAATTAAGTACATATGATGTAGGTGAATCCTACGTATCAGCTTGTTACATAGCTTAGTACGTTTTCACCTTGTGTATAGATTTATATTTCTCTCTAACGAGATTTATGATCTTGATGGTTCATGGCTCGATTTGATAAGGATTACAAAATGTCAAGTCATATTCTTATAGATGTAATCCATGATCTAGGAAAAATCTTATCATCGAATCATTTCTTTCTCTCACTTGTATTCTCTCACAAAATCATGTTGCAATACGTGTCGTGTCGGTTCTATTGTGAACCCGGTATTCGTGTTAATACAATTAGAGTTATGAGTCGCGTAAAGGACCCAAGGTGTGAAGAACCCGGTATCTATCTTTGTATCGTTAAATCGTTAAATGGTGTAAGCGGCGTTGTGAGGCTTCTCCGCCAGTGAAGGAGTACATGATGTACTGTTTATGACCTCTCGAGTAGGTGACTCGAGGGTGACTCGGAGAATGTAATATGTATGATCTTATTCAAGTTTGTTTTTTCAAGCTCACAACAAATTGAAAGTCCAACCAATCTCAAGTTTTTAATTGTTTTTGGTGTTAATCAAGGTATTTGATATCTATGTCTATTTCAACAAATCACGTAAAAAGTGGAAAATAGTATAGCTATTGATGGTTGTAATTTTACACTCGTTTAGGAAAACAATGTAATTAGGGTAAGTACGACGGTTTAGGAAAACCGTGCACAAATGCCCCAATGAGTGAGTTCGTTCTCAAGGAGACTTGGTGTGTGTGTTAAGAAATGATTAACTTTGAGATTAATATTATGAAGAAAGAAAAGAGAAAAGGATGACGGTTACGATTAAAATTAAACTAAGACGAAAGTCGTAAACGTAAAACTGTGTAAAACGTGACGAAATTTAAAAATTACCCTAAAAATTCCTAAAAAATTGAAATAAATCATAAAAAATGCAATTAGAGTTTACAAAAAATCAAAAATCACTCAAACCTTTTATTTAGTTAAATAATATTTTCTAATGCTAATTAAATCCCAAAAAATCAAATTAATTAACAAAAAGCCCAAAATGAGATTTTTCAATTTGTAAACCTCTAAAATAACTTAATTAAACTAAAAACTATTTTTGCAAAATTTAAAATTAATTAAAAATATTTAAAAATGATTAAAAACTATTAAAATATAAAAATAATCCTAAATTAAATGACAAGAAAATTAATCTAAAAGTTTTAAAAATCCTAAATTAATGCATTTGACCTAAGAAAAATGAAAAAGTTGCGAAAATCCTAAAAACAATTTTTAATAATAAAATAATAATAAAATATTAATAAAAATTCAAAATTTATAAAAAATTCTAAAAACTTGCAAACTAGTTTAATTTTGACTTAAATAAATAGAAAATGTAATTGAAATGACCAAATTACCCCTAATGGGCCTCCAAATGGGCCAAAACTTAAAACAGTCCAAGCTTAAAGGGCTTTTTGGCCCAATAATATCCAAATAAGCTGAAAAGTTCCAGTCTAGCTTAAAATTTGATCTTAAACACAAAATCTAAAGGCCCAAAAGCTGAATAAGTGCTTATCACAGCTTAAATGAAAACAGCTTATTCTTAATGGGCTTTTGGCCCATTAAGCCATAAGCTAATGCCATAAGCTGAAATTTGACACACATCCTTCTAATAAGATTATAAAGCTGTTTGTAAAAATAAATTTTGAATAAGCACAAGAAATAAGTCTGAAATAAGCAAAAACTCTCAACATAAAACGACAAAATAGTCGTTTTCGAGTTCTAGGCTGATTCAAGAGTTGATTCTTTTTGCAAAATGTTTTAAATCACTTAACTAAGCTTAATAATCAAAAAGATTTCAAATAAGCACACTGAATAAGCTAGAATAAGCAATAAGCTGTTTTGAAAAAGAAAAGTCAATTCGTTTTCTAGTCAAACTTAAAAGTCAAAGGCTCAAATGCTCCAGAATAGTCAAATGGGTCAAATAAGGAAGATTGATTACCAAAACAAAGTTGTTGCACAATAAAATAAGCTATTATAGCTTATTGATAAGCTGTTCACAATTTAACACTAGCAGTGGCTAGAAACAGTGGGAAAGGGTTCCCACTGCTTGACTTTCTTGACCTTTTGTTTTTAGTGGACTTTTATTGGAATCTAAGAACAAACAAGGCACCCTTATAACCAGTGGGTTATAAGGAGTCAATAACAAGCAACAAATCATAAAAACACCCAGCCAATTAGTACAGTTAATTTAAACAATCACCAGATAAGTCATAGACATGGAAAATAAGCAGATTTGATGTAATAAGCAGATTAAGCAAGATTAAGCCAACCAAATTAAACCAAAAGCATACACAAGCTATAATAATCTTAAATAAGCATAAATAAACGTGTTTCATGCACTGAATCAAAGATTAGACCTAGATTCAAGCCTATGTTACTTACTGATGAACTCAGATGAACACAAAGACCTTACTTGTTGATATACTTGACCACAAACCCAATTTTAAACCCTCAAATCTACTTATCAGCTTACACAAACTTTGTTTAAGCACTTTTCAACCCTAAATAAGCATATACTCTAGGTGTTCCCAAAATTATAAGTCAAAATAGGCAAAAACAAGCAAGATATAGCACAGATTAGAAAATTGACGTTTAGAAGCACAAGACTTGCAATTGTAAGCATACAAATACCTCAATATCAGATACAAACAAGAATAAACCCTTAACACTAACTCAAACTCAAATAAAAACCTTAAAGTAGTAGACCCAAACACCCTTTTAACTTTTTAAATCAAGATTTAACAAAGCAAATATGTTAAACAGGTTTACCAAAGCCTAAACAAGCATCAATACAACTTCACAATGAACTTAGAACCAAATTCAAGCCACAAGAACACAACATACAACACCAATCCACAAAATCACTTAGAACAATTATTTTGACAGATTTTTGGTAAAAAGAGCTCAAACCTCATGAATGTACATCCACACTCACGGATTTATAGCTTATGTGCCTAGCTAAACAAGGCACAAGCATCCAAGTACACCCCTGCTAAGATTCAACAAAGTTAAGAACAATTTTTAACAGAAAAATGAAAAATAGAAAATGACCAAGATTCTTTCAAGCTTGAACCCCACCCCTTGATCCTTCCCAAACCACAAGCTTCACAGAACCTTGATAATCTTCTTATCAGGGTACTATGATCAGCTTATAGTCCAAAAAGTCAAATGTTTGAACAAGACTTAGAAATAAAATCAGGTTTTTGAAAACTTTTGCAATAACTTCCACAATACTTAAAACTAATCCTTGAAACTTTAAATACACAAACTTAGATTAACAATAACAAGATGATAAGAGTGGCACTTGGAATTCGTCAACAATTTCAAACTCTATTTCATTCTCTTGAACATAGGATTTACAGAAAAGTGATCAAATGAAAAACCGAGAGCAAAAAACTAATGTATGAGTCTTAATGCCTTATATAGGCTACAATGGTTCTAGAAAGCTGAAAATAAAACATGAAACCCTAGTATATGGTCTTCCAATTTTGCTCTAGAAAGTTTGAAAATTCTTGAACATATGTGAACATTTGGCTGTTTGTGGAGCTGTAAAGTAGATGGCAATTGATCCAATGGGTCATAATGAGCTTAGGATTAAAGCAGGTTTTTGGTTCGTTGATTTTCTGCCAAGTTTTTTGTCCTCTTCCCCAAAGGTGAGAGTAGCAGGGTGATTCATGTGACTTGGTGGATGAGGTGGCAAGGGATTTAGGAGTTGGGTTGTGATTAGTAGTCCCTTAATCTCAATTCTGGAGGAGATAAAGGGTTAATTCCACATAGTTTAGAAAAACCCAAATTTGTTCTTCGCATGAATAGTGAGGTTTTGATCTTGTTTTACTTTTGAAAATGTGTTAACCGCCATTTAATTAACTAATTAAAATTAGTTAAATAAAACGGGTGCGTGGGATGGTGATGTCGCTAAATGGTGGCTTGTGATTGGATGAGAGTGTATAGTGGGGCACGTGTCAACATAGCACTGGTCTAGGTAACTTTGGATGTTTGCCAGCTTCCACCCTCCTTCTTTCTTTCTTATTTCATTTCTTGTTTAAACCTTCCAAACCCGAATTCCCTTTGTAAATAAGTTTTGTTTTTTATGTTTTGGCCATAAAAACTTTCCAAAGGGTATAATAAGGACTTGTTTTGTAATTTGTTGATATTTGAAGGGCTGTTTTGACATGTCTTCCATCTTCAAGGTCTTTACTTGTTTCTTTGTCTTCATGGAGGACTAAAAGTGACAAGTCTTTAAATTTGAGGGGCCATTCTTTCCAATTCTTCAAAGTTGAGGGTCTTTTTTGTAAATTTGACAAACTTTAGGGACCAAACTTGTAATTATGAATAAACAAGGGTATAAAGTGTCAATTATTCAATAATGAAGGACCCTTCTTGTACAATCTTCAATTATTCAAGTACTTTTCTTGGAAAATCAACTCTAGGGCCCGGTTCATTGTGCGGCTTCGTTTTCCGTGTTCGTTTTTGCTTGTTTCTTGTGATCTTTTGCAAATTTCTCAATATCTGTACCTAAAATACACATTAAACAAACACAAAAGCATATATTTGGCAAATTTTATGACATTTTAACAAGTTTAAGCCCGTTTTGGACGATGAGATTATGTATAAAAGCAGTCTCATCACTCCCCCATACTAAACCATTTCCGTTCCCTCGCGCAATGCTAGGATAAAGTATCTTAGCACCTCCAGAATTCATTTTTATGCACTTTTATTGAATCATAGACTTACTACACTACTACTACTTGCTACTATTTGCGTTTTAGACATAATGTATGATTTTCATCGCAAAATGAGAAGTTTAGGTTCATAGAACAAGAACACGTGAATGCTTCGTTAGAAATAATTTCATCGTCCTCGATTTTCATCCAATTCCATGCCAAGCGTGTAACGAGATCATTGTCATTATAAGTTAGTAATGCTCACACTACTCATATGCCCTAATCACGTACTTAGACTCCCATTTTCCTATTTGGTATCTCTTATATTTTATTTTTGTCTTGAATGTTCACGAGGATACATTTTTTACTTATGCGATGATAGAGATTAAGGTCCAAAAATAGAGTCATAACGGTGTAACCAAGACCATCGAATTAATAACCCCCACTAATAGACAACGATGTCAAAAAATTAAGTCAACAAGAAGGATCGATAAACACGGTTTTATAACGGTTTTGAACATGAGACTTATTACCAAGACTTTTATACACCCCCTAACGGATGGGCCTTATTATCATAGGTTTACCTCCATCTTTTATTCAACTTCGCCATGAAGCTTTTATTATGACTTCGGTCTTGACTTGCCTTTTATTTAACCTCGCCATGAGGTGTTTATTATGGCCAAAGACGTATATCCTCACGCAAAAAGTGAATTTTGGATCTTTAAAGCTTCAAAGATTAAGGCGTAATTCACTTTCAATTTCGCATAGATTTTTCGGCCTTGTGAGCTTCAAATTATTTGCTTGATTTAGGTGAGCACTTGAAATCTTATTATTAGGTGAAGCTTTCGATTATTCGGGTTACCAATACTTCAAAACCGTGACGTTGGCGATACCTTAATGTCTTCCCAATTTAATTACATGGAAGCTACTAGAAAAGACTAGAAACCAACAATCAAGACTAAACCGCTAAGTCAATACTTATTAGCAAAATATATATACAAGCGAAGGGAGAATAAGCAAACAACGAGAACACATAAGTTTTTGAAAGAATACGAATACTCTACGTTTAGCATAGTAACTTATAATTAACTCTATCATTTCTCGTCCTCATTTAAGAGACTTAGCCTAATATAAAGTTAAGGAATCAAAGCTAAGTGCTCAACATGCACGGTCGAGTCAAAAATTATACTTATTCTCGCCATCGGAAAATCTACATTCGTGTCTTCAAACACTTAAAAAACATGAGAAAAAATTTAAAATTTGGCCATTTTTAGACTTATTTTGCAACAAAACGATAAACAGAAAGATAAACTTTGGAAAGCGTGAAGGTTTGGCAAGGCAAGTATCTATTCACCCCCCCATACTAAAGTTAAATATTGTCCTCAATGTTTCGAGTCTAAGGGTAGAATACCCCCATACTAGAGACGAAGTCGAATGCATAATCTAGCATGAAAGGGTGGAACTATTAAATTAATATCCGTTTATGAAGTGTGCTAAAAACCTAAGGTTAGAACAATCAAGGATATATCATATGGATATAGAGAAATTCTTCAAAGCAAACGGTAGAGTGCTCCCATAAAACGAACACGAGAGGCTCCAATCGTGAAGATCATGATCATCTAAAAACCACAATGCACAAACAACCATGAAACAAAGGTTGGAAGGGCACAAATCCCCTCACGTAAGCTACATTAGAAAGCGATAATATGTACATGGATAAGCATGGGACTCCCCCACGAGGCACCTCGTTTTTTATTACCGAGTCATAAGCTCGACTCGATCCCCTCAATACTAATTATCATTGGGGAAGGTGACTTGGTCGAGGTAGTTCAAAGAAGGAGCTTCCCCACCAAAGTAGTGCTTCAACCTATGGCCATTCACCTTAAAGTTAGGACCATCATTTTGAGCTAGCTCGATGGTCCCATAAGGAAACTCTTGGGTAATGGTGAATGGACCCGACCAACGGGATTTCAACTTGCCGGAAAAGATTTTTAATCTCGAGTTAAAAAGCAAAACTTGATCCCCAATGTTAAAAACCCGGTTTTTTAATTTTAGAATCATGAAACTTTTTATTTTTCTCATTGTAAATCAATGAATTTTCATAAGCAATGTCTTTTAATTCATCCAATTCATTCAATTGCATTTTCTGGTGTTTTCCCACGGTCTCAATGTCATCATTACAATGCTTTAGGGCCCAATAAGCTTTGTATTCGAGTTCAATTGGCAAGTGACAATTCTTCCCATACACAAGCTTGTAAGGAGTGCACCCAATGGGCGTCTTATGAGTGGTACGAAAGGCCCATAAATCATCGTCTAACTTATCCGACCACGATTTTTGGTTCTCTCCTATCGATCTCTCTAAGATCCTCTTCAACGCTCGGTTTGAAACCTCAACTTTCCTACTCGTTTATGGGTGATAAGCCGTAGAAAGCCGATGTGTAACCCCATATTTCTTTAAAAATATTTCAAATTGGTCATTGCAAGAATGGGTTCCACGATCGCTTATGATAGCACGAGGGGTTCCAATCCTAGAAAACAATTGCTTCAAAAACTTAACTACCACACGAGCATCGTTCGTGGGCAAAGCCTTAGCTTCCACCCACTTTGGATAGGTAGTCAACGGCGACAAGGATATACTTATTACCACGAGATGATGGGAATGGCTCCATAAAATCAATTCCCCAAACATCAAAGATCTCAAACATTTTGATGATATTTTGTGGCATTTCATCGTTTTTTGATGATTTTTCTTGTCGTTGGCATGAGTCACATGACTTAACAAGTTCATGTACATCTCGGTAAATAGTTGGCCAAAAGAATCCGGCATCAAAGACCTTCTTCGCCGTGAGATTAGCACCATGGTGACCACCCGTTGGTCCCTCGTGACAAGCTCTAAGGATATTAGAAGTTTCGGTGCCAAAAACACAACGTCGAATAATTTGATCTGCACAAGTCCGAAATAGGTAAGGGTCGTTCCAAAAGTAGAACTTAACGTCACGAAAGAATTTTCGTTTTTGTTGAGTCGTCATACCCTTAATGATGAAGTTGCCCGCATGGTAATTTGTGATGTCCGCAAACCATGGGGTGGATGATTCAATCTTAGAATTCACTACACCAAGTGTCTCGAGAGGAAATGTTTCGGTGATTTCCTTGTTCTCGTACACACTTTGGTGAGGATCTTCCAAGCAAGAAAGATGATCGGCCGCTAGATTCTCAGCTCCTTTTTTTGTCAAGGATTGTGACATCAAATTCTTGTAGGATGAGAATCTAACGAAGCAATCTCGGATTTGAATCTTGCTTGGCCAAAAGGTATTTGATTCCGAATGATCCGTATACACTATGCATTTAGTCAAGACGAGGTAAGGTCGGAATTTCTCAAATGCATGCACCACTGCAAGGAATTCCTTTTCCGTTGTAGTGTACTTAAGTTGAGCCTCGGTCATCTAGTGGATAGGCAAGAAGTGATTTTCATGACGTTGCCCCAAAACGTCCCCAATAGCGTAATCACTTGCATCACACATTAGTTCAAAGGGGAGGTTCTAATTAGGAGCAACAAGAATGGGAGCTTCGGTAAGTTTCCTCTTAAGGATCTCAAAGTCTCGTACACAATCTTCGTTAAAGACGAAAGGAGCATCTTTTTCGAGGAGGTGTGTAATGGGTCAAGAAATCTTTGAAAAATCCTTGATGAATCGACGATAAAAGCCCGTGCGGCCTAGGAAACTCCTAACTCCCTTAACGGTTTTGGGATGAGGTAATTTGGTGATGACGTCTACCTTAGCTTTGTCAACCTCAATCCCCGCTTTCAAAACCTTGTGCCCTAAGACGATTCCTTCTTTAACCATAAAATGGCATTTTTCCCAATTGAGAACAAGGTTGGTTTCCTCACAACGTTTTAACATATGTTTCAAATTTCCTAAACACGAAGTGAACGAACTACCAAACACATAAACGTCATCCATAAAGACTTCCGTCGTCTTCTCGATCATGTCATGAAAAATAGCCATCATACACCGTTAAAAAGTTCCCGGTGCATTACAAAGTCCGAATGGCATTCTAAGATAGGCAAACGTTCCATATAGACACATAAACTTAGTTTTTTCTTGATCACGAGGATTGATGGGGAGTTGAAAGTAACCGGAAAAAGCGTCTAAAAAGCAATAGAAATCGTTTCCCGCAAGACGCTCCAACATTTGATCCATGAAGGGCAAGGGAAAATGGTCTTTACGAGTGGCGTCATTTAACTTACGATAGTCAATACACACCCTCCAACCGGTCATGAGTCGAGTTGGAATTAACTTGTTGTCATCATTTGGCACAACGGTCATTCCTCCCTTTTTAGAGACATAACGAATGGGACTCACCCAAGGGCTATCGGAAATAAGGTAAATCATTCCTGCGTCAAGGAGTTTAAGGACCTCCTTTTTTATGACGTCGTGTATTTTGGGGTTCACCCTCCTTTGGCATTGAATTGCGGGCTTGTAGTCCTCATCCATTAAAATTTTGTGGGTACAAAATTTAGGGTAGATCCCCTTAATGTCGGATAATTTCCACGCAATTACACCTTTGTGTGTCCTCAAGACATCGATAAGTGCGGTTTTTTCCTCATCTGAAAGATCTTTCGCAATAATAACCGGCAACCTATCGTCTCCTTCCAAGAAGACGTATTAAAGATGAGGAGGAAGATCTTTTAACTCGATGATTGGTGGTTCCTCGATTGAAGATTTAGGTTCGATACTCAAAACTTCCATCGGCGGAGGAAACGGGAAATCATTAAGAAAATCCTTGATAATCGATAAGTCCTCATCGTTGTGGAGGTCTTCGTTACAAGTACAAGGAACGTCAAATTCTTCCAACGTAAAACCACCTCCTTCAAATGGAGTAAAGGATGGTGTCGGATTATCAAGAATAGGATCGAGCATAGTGGGATTGCCACTATTTTCTTCATCACCAAAACCTAAAAATTCTTGTGTAAATTCTTCGCCAACGACATCGATCATATCAATGTCGTTTATGGCCGCGATAGAATAAACATGGGAAAGCTTGGAGTTTTGAGTTGCGTTTATAACAAGTTCCTTGTCGTTGAAACGTAAGGTGATTTTCCTTGCATGCACATCAATCAACGCTCTCGGCGTATCCCAAAATGAACGACCTAAAATGAGAGGAACTTAAGGATCCGTGGGAATATTGGCTACGATAAAGTCTACCGGATAATAGAACTTTCTTACTTTCACAAAAACGTATTCGGCCAATCCACATGCGGGAATAGTGGAATGATCGGCCATCTCGATAGACATTCTTGAAGGAGTAAGATTAGGAAGATTGAGCGACTTGAATATGTCAAGAGGCATCAAGTTAATACTAGCACCAAGATCGGCCAAGGAATAGCATTCTTCCATATCTTGAATACCAATTGGTATTAAGAACTTACCGGGGTCACCGACTTTTTGAGGTATGCGATTAAGATAAACCGATGAACAACTAGACAATTGTTGCAATTTCTCCTTGTTGTTCAACATACTCTTAAAGTTGGCGGCAAAACGAGGCATCATAATCAAAGCGTCAGAGAAACTTTATTTGAAATGCAAATCACGAAACATCTTAATGAAAAGCTCGAATTGGTAGTTGTCACGCTCTTGCAATTTCTCCTTACGAAGTCTCGATGGGTAAGGCAAGGGTGGTGTGGGTTGGGGCATAGGCATAGCCTTTGGAATCTCGGGTTCCAATGATGGTAATGGGTCAACCGTAGGTGTGGTTTGAGCGGTACTTCGTGGGATTGGGATAAGCTCCTCTTCGACCACCACCTCGGGTTCTTCCTCAATTTCCTCCACCGTTGGAGTAAATGGTTGAGGAGTCGGTTCCTTAAAGGTCTTACCACTACGTGTGGTAATCACTTTCATCTCTCCCTTAGGGTTCGATATGGTATTACTAGGAAGACTACTCGAAGAAGACGGTTTACACATTATAGCCTCAAACATACTTGAAATTTTATCCTCCAACATAGATTGCCTCTTATCCGCCTTAAGCATTTCTTGTTTAATCTCATGTTGGCCTTGTTCCATCTTTTGTTGGTTTTGTTGTAACCTTTGCACGTTACCCTCCATTTTATTTGCATGAGTCTTAAGTTCATTTGCTAGATCGATTTTCAACTTATTTTGCAAATCATTCTTAAAATCGGATCTTAGGCTAATGATCTCCCTTTGTATATTATCAAACCTAGCATCATTTCCGTTTGCATATTCAATAAATTCATTTGGAAGATCTTTCAAGTTTTGCAAACCCTTGTTGTTGTTTTGAAAATCACGGTTTTGATTTTTGTTTTGCACTTGATTATTAGCCCCTTGATTCCATAGTTGTTACCCTTATAATTGTTCCTTTGATTTCCTTGGTAACCAACTTGATTGTTTCGATAATTGTTAGCATTTTGATTTGGTGCAAAACCCGGTGGAGTCAATTGATCAGTGCGGGTAACTTGACCGTTTTGGTTATAAGTTCCCGTGGCCGCGTAGGCACTCGAAGTGTTACCACCGTTGGTAATGCACTCGGAGAAATCATGACCTCCACCACAATACATACAAGAAACCTCAACCACTTTAGCCGTAGCGGGAGTGGATTGTTCACCAACTTTAAACTCAATCAAAAGTCCCTTAAGCTTATCAAAGATTTTGTTTTCCAAATTCGCCTCGATTTGGCAAGCATCGATGGTACGTGATAATGAAGGTGAAGATGAAGCCTTGCTAACACTCGATGTGCTATGAGGGCTATAGACCTTATACCTATTCTCAATAATCAACAATGCTTCCTCGACCGTTTTACACAAAAAAAATACCACCCGCGGCGGCGTTAAGATAATCACGCTCATGATCGTTCAATCCATTGTAAAATGTGTCAATTTGATGCAAGTCGGAAAAACCATGATGAGGACACTCATGTAACATTTCCTTAACCCGATTCCAAGCCGTCGAAAAACTCTCATTAAACTCTTGTGAAAACTTTGAAATCTCGTTTTTCAAATGTGTAGTCTTAGAGGGCGGGAAAAAATTGGTTCACGAACTTCGAAACGAGATCCTTCCACGTCAATATAGAATTGGGTGGCTCTTTCTCTAACCAGATTTTAGTGGGCCCCGCTAAGGAATACGGAAAAGGCATCATCTTAATCGATTCGTTCGAGACGTCCTTAAACATGCAAGTGGCGGTAAGACGATTGAATTGGTGGATATGGTTGTGAGGGTTGTCCTTCTCGTCACCATGGAAATTGTTGTTTTGGATCATCAACAACAAACCTGTCTTAACTTCAAAATTCTCCGCAAGGATGGCGGGAACCACAATAGCCTCTCCATAACCCTCGGTGGGTGCTTGAAGCAACTCCATCATAGTACCATTAGCCATGGTTGCTTCTTGTTCTATGATGGGTTCGTCAATAGGATATTCTTCACTAGAAGGCGTACATTCCTTTCGGTTTCTACCTTTACGTGCACGTCTTGCTTGGTTACGAGTTTGCATAAACGTCACGTACAACGTGGGGATGAGCAAAGAAGATTCTTTGGGTGTTTTTAACTTTTTCAATTTTTTTGTGCTTTTGATTGTTTTTTACTTTTTTGGATTTTTTTTGATGTATTACGTAGACACAAATCTACAAATCTCTCCTCAAATCAAATCTCTCGATTAAAGGAGCCTCAAGGAATAAAAATGATCACATGAAGTGAATGCCTTCGATGACTTTAGAACATTGGTGGAACACCAAAACGTTCAAGAGAGTTTAATCTTTGAAACCAAGAAATATATAGATACGTAGATAATACTTTGGTTAGCAAACCATCGATTAGCCCTTTTTCTCTTAACACGCACAAGCAAGCGGGGGAAACGAGGCAACGCTAAGCACTTAAGAGCCTTTTTCCCTTAGTTCGTGAAATACAACCGCCTTTTTCTCGAAAGTAATTATCTATTTTGCCTTTTTTCTTTGTTTGAGATTCGAATACAATGATTGAGTGATGAAATCCCAAATCAAGGTTTTGTTTTCACACTTTTGGAGTACTTGTGAATTTATTCTGATACGTATACAATATAGTAATAATATTCACACAAAAAAGAAAACCGATAATACGTGTGCTTAGAGTTCTAAAACACACAATTACTATTTATGGTTAATATAAAAACAAAATTTGTTCAAATCAAAACACAACACGCCTCCCATGACAGCGACGCCAAAAATGATGGTTGTAATTTTACACTCGTTTAAGAAAACAAGGTAATTAGGGTAAGTACGACGGTTTAGGAAAACCGTGCACAAATGACCCAATTAGTGAGTTCGTTCTCAAGGAGGCTTGGTGTGTGTGTTAAGAAATGTATAACTTTGAGATTAATATTATGAAGAAAGAAAAGAGAAAAGGATGACGGTTACGATTAAAATTAAACTAAGACGAAACTCGTAAACGTAAAACCCTAAATCGTGACGAAATTTAAAAATTGCCCTAAAAATTCCTATAAAATTGAAATAAATCCTAAAAAAAGCAATTAGAGTTTTCAAAAAATCAAAAATACTCAAACCTTTTATGTAATTAAATAATAATTTTTAATGCTAATTAAAGCCCAAAAATCAAATTAATTAACAAAAAGTCCAAAATGAGATTTTTTAATTTGTAAACCTCTAAAATAACTTAATTAAACTAAAAACTATTTTTGAAAAATTTAAAATTAATTAAAACTATTTAAAAATGATTAAAAACTATTAAAATATTAAAATTAATCCTAAAAAAATTAATTAAATGACAAGAAAATTAATCTAAAAGTTTTAAAAATCCTAACTTCATGTATTTGACCTAAGAAAAATGAAAAAGTTACAAAAATCCTAAAATAAATTTTAATAATAAAATATTAATAAAAATTCAAAATTTATAAAAAAGTTCTAAAAACTTGCAAACTAGTTTAATTTAACTTAAATAAACAGAAAATGACAGTGAAATGACCAAATTACGCCTAATGGGCCTCCAAATGGGCTAAAACTTAAAACAGTCTAAGCTTAGTAGGCTTTTTGGCCCAATAAGCAAAAAGTTACCCAAATAAGCTGAAATTTTCCAGTCTAGCTTAAAATTTGATCTTAAACACAAAACTCTAAAAGCCCAGAAGCTGAATAAGTACTTATCACAACTTAAATGAAAACAACTTATTCTTAATGGACTTTTTGACCCATTAAGCCATAAGCTAATGCCATAAGCTGAAATTTGACACACATCCTTCTAATGAGATTATAAAGTTGTTTGTAAAAGGAAATTTTGAATAAGCCCAAGAAATAAGCCTGAAATAAGCAAAAGCTCTCACACAAAATGACAAAATAGTCGTTTTCGAGTTCTAGGCTGATTCAAGAGCTGATTCTTTTTTAAAAATGATTTAAATCACTTAACTTAGCTTAATAATCAAAAAGATTTCAAATAAGCACACTGAATAAGCTGGAACAAGCAATAAGCTATTTTGAAAAAGAAAAGTCAATTCGTTTTCTAGTCAAACCTAAAAGTCAAAGGCTCAAATGCTCTAGAATAGTCAAATGGGTCAAATAAGGAAGATTGATTACCAAAACAAAGTTGTTGCACAATAAAATAAGCTATTATAGCTTATTGATAACTTGTTCACAATTTAATACTAGTAGTGGCTAGAAACAGTGGGAAAGGGTTCCCACTGCTTGACTTTCTTTACCTTTTGTTTTTAGTGGACTTTTGTTGGAATCAAAGAACAAACAAGGCACCCTTATAACCAGTGGGTTATAAGGAGTCAATAACATGCAACAAATAAAAAAACACCCAGCCAATTAGTACATTTAATTCAAACAGTCACCAGATAAGTCACAGACATGGAAAATAAGCAGATTTGATGTAATAAGCAGATTAAGCAAGATTAAGCCAACCAAATTGAACCAATAGCATACACAAGCTATAATAATCTTAAATAAGCATAAATGAACTTGTTTCATGCACTGAATCAAAGATTAGACCTAGATTCAAGCCTATGTTACTTACTGATGAACTCAGATGAACACAAAGACCTTACATGTTGATATACTTGACCACAAACCCAATTTTAAACCCTCAAATCTACTTATCAGCTTACACAAACTTTGTTTAAACAGTTTTCAACCCTAAATAAGCATACACTCTAGGTGTTCCCAAAATTTCAAGTCAAAATAGGCAAAAACAAGCAAGATACAACACAGATTAGAATTTGATGTTTAGAAGCACAAGACTTGTAATTATAAGCATACAAATACCTCAATATCAGATACAAACAAGAATAAACCCTTAACACTAACTCAAACTCAAATAAAAACCTTAAAGCAGTAGACCCAAACACCCTTTTAACTTTTTAAATTAAGATTTATTAAAGCAAATGTGTTAAACAGGTTTACCCAAGCCTAAACAAGCATCAATACAACTTCACAAAGAACTTAGAACCAAATTCAAGCCACAAGAACACAACATACAACAACAATCCACAAAATCACTTAGAACAAGTATTTTGACAGATTTTTGGTAAAAAGAGCTTAAACCTCATGAATGTACATCCACACTCAGAGATTTTTAGCTTATGTTCCTAGCTAAACAAGGCACAAGCATCCAAGAACACCCCTGCTAAGATTCAACAAAGTTAAGAACAATTTATAACAGAAAAATGAAAAATGGAAAATGACCAAGATTCATTCAAGCTTGAACCCCATCCCTTGATCATTCCCAAACCACAAGTTTCACATAACCTTGATAATCTTCTTATCAGGGTACTATGATCAGCTTATAGTCCAAAAAGTCAAGTGTTTGAACAAGACTTAGAAAAAAAATCAGGTTTTTGAAAACTTTTGCAATAACTTGCACAATACTTAAAACCAATCCTTGAAAATTAAAGACACAAACTTAGATTAACAATAACAAGATAATAAGAGTGGCACTTGGAATTCGTCAACAATTTAAAACTCTATTTCATTCTCTTGAACATAGGATTTAAAGAAAAGTGACCAAATAAAAAACCAAGAGCAAAAAACTAATGTATGAGTCCTAATGCCTTATAGGCTACAATGGTTCTAGAAAGCTGAAAATAAAACATGAAACACTAGTATATGGTCTTCCAATTTTTCCCAAGAAAGTTTGAAAATTCTTGAACATGTGTGAACATTTGGCTGTTTGTGGAGCTGTAAAGTAGATGGTAATTGATCCAATGGGTCCTAATGAGCTTAGGATTGAAGCAGGTTTTTGGTTCGTTGATTTTCTGCCAAGTTTTTGTCCACTTCCCCAATGGTGAGTAGCAGGGTGGTTCATGTGACTTGGTGGATGAGGTGGCAAGGGATATAGGAGTTGGGTTGTGATTAGTAGTCCCTTAATCTCAATTCTAGAGGAGATTAAGGGTTAATTCCACATAGTTTAGAAAAACCCAAATTTGTTCTTCGTGTGAATAGTGAGGTTTTGATCTTGTTTTACTTTTGAAAATGTGTTAACCGCCATTTAATTAACTAATTAAAATTAGTTAAATAAAACGGGTGAGTGGGATGGTGATGTGGCTAAATAGTGGCTTGTGATTGGATGAGAGTGTATAGTGGGGCACGTGTCAACATAGCACTGGTCTAGGTAACTTTGGATGTTTGCCAGCTTCCACCCCCCCCTTCTTTCTTTCTTCTTTCATTTCTTGTTTAAACCTTCCAAACCCGAATTCCCTTTGTAAATAAGTTTTGTTTTTTATGTTTTGGCCAAAAAAACTTTCCAAAAGGTATAATAAGGACTTGTTTTGTAATTTGTTGATATTTGAAGGGCTGTTTTGACATGTCTTCCATCATCATGGTCTTTAATTGTTTATTTGTCTTCATGAAGGACTAAAAGTGACAAGTCTTCAAATTTTAGGGGCCATTCTTGCCAATTCTTCAAAGTTGAGGGTCCTTTTTGTAAATTTGACAAACTTTAGGGACCAAACTTGTAATTATGAATAAACAAGGATATAAAGTGTCAATTCTTCAATAATGAAGGACCCTTCTTGTACAATCTTCAATTCTTCAAGGACTATTCTTGGAAAATCAACTCTAGGGCCCGGTTCATTGTGCGGCTTCGTTTCCCATGTTCGTTTTTGCTTGTTTCTTGTGATCTTTTGCCAATTTATCAATATCCGTACCTAAAATAAACATGAACAAACACAAGTATATATTTGGCACATTTTATGATATTTTAACCATTTTAAGCCCGTTTTGGACGATGAGACTATGTATAAAAAGCAGTCTCATCAGCTATATAACCGTAAAACAAGTTGTAATTACCAAAATTAAAGCACGGAGTACAAGTATTAAATGCACAAAAGTAAAATTGCTCAAAATGTAAAGAAAAAAAGTACCAGGACTAAATGTGTAAATTCAGGAAGTGAACGTACCTAAAGTGAAATAGTAACAAACTATAAGAACTATTTAACAAATTTCCAAAACTGTCAAACTAATTTGTAACAAACTGAAATTTAAAGGACTTATTAGTGCAAACCCTAAAAAGTTGTAATTACAAAGCTGATTAACAAAGTTTTAATAGGCTGAGGACCTAAATGCAATTAAAACAAAATATTTACCAAAAACGGGCTATAAGCTTTCAATAAGCTCGTTTGAGCTTATTATCCCACCAAAACAGTTCTAGTTTTTTGCAAAATGCTTAAAATGAAAAGTTAGCTAGGCTTGTTCAAGGAAATTGGCTAAAATCAAGTAAATCTCAAGTTTGCTTATTCTAATAAGCTTAAATAAGCTATAAACTGTTTCAGCCATCCACACTTGGATTTTTTTGATGAAAATGATTAAGATAGTGATAAGAAGGTTGGAATGTCAAGAAACTTAGAAAATGGTGTTGATCCCAAACTTAGATCGATTAGCTTTGTGTATACGAGATTAGATCAAGTATAACACGTAGAGAAACCTTTGTTATATGCTTTGTGAATCTAAGTGTTATGCGGAATTTAACACTTAAACAAGAACACAAGATGTAAACAAAACTTTCACTTTGATTATGAATGTCGAACTTGCTTACAATGAAAGATGTTTACGAATGAAAACTATATAAAACTTGATACTAAACATTAACCTAAAGGCCTTCTTTTATAGACTAAGAAGCCTTGTACAATAAGCTACGTATCAACTATTCTAGGTAAAGATAAACATAGAAAATACATTGTCGTTTCTATCCTTACTAGAAGTATTCTAGAACATAATAAACGTGTAGCTTATATCTTCCATCAGTGCTTGTCTTCAATCTGTCAACGCTTGACTTTAACTTGTCAACGCTTGAGCTGTCAGCGCTCACTTTGTTCTTGTCAACGCTTGAGTTGTTCTTGTCAGCGTTCAAGTGATCTGGCCTTAATTTATTCCCAACAATCCTCCCCTAAACTTGATATCCACTCTTATGATCAAGTTTCTGAATAAGCATTAAGAACTTGGAGGAGTCTGACAAACCTTCTCATATTGTTAATAAATAAATCTGATCAAATTCTTTGCCACGTCACTTGTATAATCTATCTCCAACTGGGTGTCCTTCATCTTTTCCAAAACAGCCTTGGATATGAAATACTGAGCATCCACTAGTAGATACTCAGCAAACTTTGTAGAACTCAAATGGTATACACCAGCAGCTGAATATAACCTCCATTGAAGACCACTGAGGTCATCTTCATGATCCTTCCATATTTCAGGATCTTCCTCATTTGTCCCACACATTCTTTTGAATGTGGTCCAAAGTTTTATTCCATTAGCTGAAGTTGGTGCTTCAGCTTCATACTTGGTCTCCAGCAACCTCCAAAGGTCCACCAAGTCTTCTCTATCACAACTTGCAAATAAAGATATGAGAGTGGTAAAGGTGTGTACCTCCTTGCCAAATCTTCCAATCTTCCAGAATCCACATTCATCCTCATCATAACTCACAATTGGATTCCTGGAATCTAATGGTAACACCTGCACCATATCTGAAGCTTCTAATGGGGAGAGCTTGAGGCTCTTTCAAATAACTGCTTCACTTGGATATAGTGGATTCATATCTTTTGGAAACTCAAGTGTAAATCCCTTCTTCACTGGTCTGGGAACTATCATAGCTTTCTTGATTTCCATTTCTTCTGCAAGTTGCTCCCTTCTTTCATCTGAAAGGAGTCTGAGAGTGTTTTCTTCCTGCACTCTCACCCAAATAGGATAAGCCCTATGTTCCAACTCATCAAATGTCAAAGCCTTCAACTTCTGATGTGTCCATCCAACTCCATGACATCTGAGCAACATAAAGTAGAGCTCCCTTCTATCCCTTTTCAACTCAGAGAGAATGTTGCTTGCCTTGTGCTTCAAAATCACCTTACAATCCTTCTGAACTCTAAGAAGAAGCTCCAAACCCCATATTTGATCTGAAATGGTCAAGTCTGGATTATCCATGCAGCTTTCTTCCCAAGAATTGTACATCTAAACCACCTCTGGCATGTCAAAATCAACCTGCAATTTTAAATCTCTCAACTTTTCCCTAGCAAGCTCATCACCATACTCAAGCCTTTCTGGTTCTATAATCATCACACTTGAGTCAGAGCTAGCACCATCACTTTCTTCTTCAGAAGTCACAACAAATGGTGACTTTTCCTTTTCACCTTGTTCCATCATTTGCTCAGCCAATCTTCTATCAAATTCAACTTGGGCTGCATTCTTTGGAACAATTTCTTCTACCAATTTACCCTTACCCTTATCTGATGGTGCAATGGTTGGTAAGGTAGATGGTAATACCTGAGTAGGAACTTCCTTGATGATAGATGATGACTGGAATACATCACCTTCATGTGCAGATCTGTCAACGCCCAAATTTCCTCTATCAGCGCCCAAAATACTTCTATCAGCGTCCAAATTTGTCTTGTCAACGCTCAAATATTTTCCCTCAGCGCCTTGTGTAACCTCTCTCAACATAGCTGTAAATGATAAATTTAGATTGGTTGGAGAGATTAAGGACGTATCAAAACCTGTTTGTTCCTTCAAAGTTGTAAGAGCTTCAGCAACATCCATTGATTGACCATCTTGACTGCTCTTATCACTCAGATTTCTTTGATCTTCCTCCCCTTTGGAAGACTCCTCCATACCCCTCCTAGCATGATCACTCTCCAAAACAACAATCCTCTCCCTCAATTGCTTGAGTTCAAGGCCTTGTGAGCTGACAATTTGTACTAAGTCTGCATTTTGCTTTTGCAAGCTAATGCAGACTGCCGTCAATTCCAAAAGAGTTATTGGTTCCAGTCTGCCCTCTTCTAAAATGGGGATTTGACCTCCCAAGTCAGGTTCATTGGGCATGGATGAGGACTTAATTATGGTGGGACTGCCTTGGCCAGCTTCTAAGCCAGAACCAATAGTCCCAGCCTCATCCAGGTCACCAGCCACACTTGTGGTGGTGGTTCTCTCTGCTTCATGGCTAGGACCACCAGAGGAGAACACTCCAGTAGTCCTTTGGCGTTTGATCAACCTATATTCAGGTGGTGTGGAAGATGGTGTGGAAGAATGGGTAGATGTGGGTTGGTTAAGGGGTGTTTGGGATTGTGATGGTTGTGTGTCAGCGTTGGAAATAGGCACATCAACGCCAACATTTGATGTGTCAGCGTCAAAGGGTTCTTGGTCTATTTGCATTTGTTCAGGTGAGGGTAAAGGTTCAGGAATAGGTTCAAGTTGTGGTTGAGGGTCAATATGAGGTTGGGGGTCTGGTTGGGGTTGTGCTGCTGCAATAACAGCAAGCATGGCTGGGGTTAAAGGTAAGTCTCTATGAGGTGGTGAATCCATCTTTGTAAAAATAGCTTTCTTTTGTTCAGGGATTTTATAAAAATCATTGTGATCCCTTGAACAATATCTTTGATCATCAAAAATCATTTGCAGAAAACGGGGATAAGCTAAAGTCATTTTTGTCCCCTTGTTTTTACACATCCCTTCAAAAATCATTTTAGAATAATTATATTTTTGCCCTGTTGCAATGCACACAATAGCACTTGCAATGGATCTATTGATCTCATTGTGTGCAGTACATTTGGGACTCAAACATTGAAGGAGAATGTGAATGAGGTACTTCCAGGCTGGGGGAAATTCCTGCTTAGGATACTTATTAAGAGTACCTTCATCAGGAATAGGATATCCCAAAGCCCTAAGCCCTTGTTCTATTTCATTTATGGGAAGAATGGTTATACCATCAGCATCATCAAGATGCAAGGCCTGGCGTACCAAGGCCTCAGTAACCACCCAAGATCTCCCATGAACAATAGAAGTTAATGTGGTCACTCCATTAACTGTTGAGGAACTAACAGTGTTCCAAAACTGCTTAATGTGTGTGACTGGAATGAGTGGTGCATGAGAAAGAGAATACCTTAAGGGGGATGCGTTCAAATATGCCACCATTTGTGTGTATTGAGGAAACAAATCATTATCAGCAACAAGATAAGCAATCATGTTGTGTTGAGACTTGAACCCCAAATCCAATTCTGCTGAGTTAAACTTTGGTGCCATTGATGAAAGCTGTTAATTTGAAGTGTAGAAGATGAAGGTTGATAAGAGAAAAGTGTTAGATAAGAATTATAGATACCCTGTTTAAAAATAGGAGCCAAATTTATAGGAGATAAAGAATGCATGTGATTGGCCCAAAAATAGGCAAAGATTTTCAAAAACTAATCATGAAAATATTGAAAAAGTTATAAGTCATCTCATGCATTTAATGAAAGTAACAACTCCTAAAATTACGGCTTGAAAATATGTCAAAAAGAAACAACTGGGCAGGTCCCATTGAGTGTCAACGGTCAAATATAACCTATCAACGCCCAACGGCTATAATCTTGTCAACGTTCGCCTAAAGCCATGTCAGCGTCCAATTTGGTCACAACAACGCTTGGAAAAATCTTGTCAGCGTCCAAAAATAAAATTGTTTTAAAAAATGAAAAATGACCTTAACAAGTAATTTATCCTAGAGAAAATAACCAAAAGCTGATAATTATTATAGGGCGGCAAGCACTGTCCAGTTATGCACACTTGCATAAGCAAGATAGACATAACAGTCCTCTAGTGTCCCTTGCTAACCAAAATTCTTAACAACCAAGTTACCTTATTAGATCCTTGTTACTCCCAGGTAAATCCCATATCAAAATCATTCCCAAGTCTCCCAACAGACCACAACCAATTCTAGGCCAAAAATGTCTTGGCAGCATGCAAAGTTGATATACTATGCATGCTACAGTGCCTCATGGTTTAGTAAAACTAACCCATACTCACCTATGGACACAATCTAGAATTGTGATAAGAGTATCATATGGATACCCAAAAATCCTAAAGGTTCCTAAAACCTCCCCTTAAACTATGATACAAAAAGTTTGCTAAAATCATGCATGAACATAAAAAATGTATGTCAAGATAGGAATGAAACATTCCAACCATCATCCATAAATAAAAATTTGTCCAAATGCTTCTCCTTTGATCCATAAGCAACTCTGTATCCAATGGTATACTGCTAACACCATCTGCACATTTAGATTGAAAACCACAAAACTAACATTGTTGCTGACAACGCCCCGATAACACATAACAACGTTGAAGGAAGCTTTGTCAGCGTTAGAAAATTATATTGCTGACAACGTTGCAAAAACACTTATCAGTGTTCAAACAACCTTTGTCAGTGTTAGAAAAATATAGTGGAAAATCTAAATCATTAATAAGACCAATAATAATAATGCATCATCATGTACATACTTTTACAAAAAGAATCCAAAACACATATTTTAAGTGAGATTAACCATTCCAATACTTGTTACCAAGTATTGAAATCTTCCAGTATCAAAAGGTTTAGTTAATAAATCTGACACATTTTCCTTAGTGTCAACCCTATCTGGTTGTATTAAACCTTTCTCAAAGCAATCTCTTATAAAATGGTGTCTAATTTCTATGTGTTTAGTTTTAGAATGATGTACAGGATTCTTAATGATGCATAAAGTACTATTATTGTCAACAAATATCTTAGTATGCATAAAATTATACCCATAATCCAACAGCTGGTTCTGAATCCACAACACTTGACCACAACATGCTGCTGCAGCCACATACTCTGCTTCAGTTGTAGAATTAGCCACCACTGTTTGTTTCTTGCATTGCCAAGATATTAATCTGCTCCCAAGAAATTGACATCCACCAGTTGTGGATTTCCTATCAAACTTATCACCTCCATAATCACTATTTGAATATGCAATCAGCTCCAATGGTGAATCCTTTGGGTACCACAAACCAAGATTAGGGAAACATCTTAGGTACCTAAAGATCCTCTTCACAGCATAAAGGTGACATTCTTTGGGAGTCACTTGATGACGTGCACAAGCACATACAGCAAACATGATATCAGGTCTGGAAGCAGTAAGATACATCAAGGATCCAATCATGGATCTATAATGCCTGACATCAACATCTTTCCCATCTCCAATCTTTCCCCAAGGATGTTCTCTATCCATAGGAGTAGAAGCCCTCTTTTCATGTGGAGAAAAGCCAAACTTCTTCAAGATCTCAGCAACATATTTGTCCTAGGAGATGAAGATACCATCTTCTTTCTGCTGAACTTGTAAACCAAGAAAGAAGTTCATCTCCCCCATAGCACTCATCTTGAATTTGTCTGTCATAAGCTTGGATAAATCCTCACTCATCTTTGGATCTTAAAATCCAGGAAGACGTTCTCAAAACGCAGATTATTGGTGAGAAGGGTTCCTTTGCCTGTAATGGTGCCGTAGCCCCCTCCAAAGTATACCTTATCACCATCTTTAATAGGAGTTAAATTCGTCAGATAGTCTTCCTTTCCTGTCATGTGCCTTGAGCATCCACTATCCCAATATCCATAATCATTGATATGTCTCTGAATGCCCTGCACGTAAAGAAAACAAATTAGTTTTCTTTGGGAACCCAAGTCTCAGAAGACTTGGATTCATCTGGTTGTTCAATAAGAACAGACTTAGTTCTCACAACAACCCCATTCTCATCTTTTTTAAGATGAAATACCCAGTTAACCCCAATTGGTTTTGTAATGACCTTTGAAATGTAATTAAATCTATTGCAAGTCATTGAAATTCCATTATTATTAGGGTTTTGATCTTTCTTGGGTCTCCATGTTAAGCTTGAAGAAGCTCTAGACCCCTTACCTTGTGGCTGCAAATATTTAGGTCTGGTCACGTTTCTGTCAGCGTTGGATTTTGTCCTGTCAACGTTGAAATTACCCTTGTCAGCGTTGAACCTAGGGTTTGCTACAGGAACCCATTGCCTATTTGACCAGGTGTTTGTCTTTTGAAAAGGTCTTTGTCCATGAGTGTTAGACCTCCTAGAGAAGAATGGGGCAGGTCTAATCACTTGTGGACTTTGCTGCACACAAGGTTTGGGTCTGACAACGTTTGACTTCCTAACAACGTTGACTTTCTTCCTATCAGCGCTGAAATTGTTCCTATCAGCGCTGGCTTTGGGAGCGTTGACACACTTGTATGCCAAATGTGAAAAGCTACCACAAGTATAACAGGCTTTCTTAGACACACTCTTAGGTCTAGAAGTGAAGAAACCTGTTCCATGATTGTTAACTTGGCTCTTGGGTGACCTATTATTTCTATACATCTCTGCATATTTAATGGTAGGTCTTCTAACAGTGTTGGAGCCTAGGTCAACAGCTTTACCAGTAACTGGGTGAGTAACCTTAATGAGTGGTGATTCATTAGGACTTTCACATAGCAAACCTCCCTTAACAAACAAAGTAGGGTTAGCTTTCTTCCACTCATTTAGGTCAGCCAGTTTTTGTTGATACTCTTCTATTGGAGTGACAACTCTTGGTGGAGGAGAGAATTCCTCTTCTTGGCATTCTGGTATACCAGTCCAAGACAAATCCTTTCTAAGGACACCATAGAAGTCACCAGCTGGTGGTGGAACCAGAGAGTAATCATTCATCCCAATCCCAGACATGTCCTTAGGATCCCTTTGTTTAGCTACACAGTCTCCTAGGGCTTGGGTGGCTCTATCAAATCTTTGAATCTTGAGGTCAACATTATCTTTATTCTTAATGGCCTCATCTAACTTAGCCTGTAGGTCTCTATTGACCTTTGTCATGATATTTCTAATATCCATACTACCCTCTAGCTCATGTTTTAAGATATTTATCTTATTTTTTAAATCAAATTCCATTTTCTTATATTCAGAAATGGTTTTCTCAGTTTCAGTAAGAGCTAGTTGGTAATTGGACAATTTACACCTTTCAGTGCTCATATCATCTTTTAGTTTTAACACCTCTTTGTTAAGTCTATCAGTGTTTAACCTACAACCTTTGCTACAAAAAGCATCATCATATACCTCATTATCAGATGAAGAGGAGGAGTGTGCCATGAGAGCATATTCAACATGCTCTTCTTCTTCAATATCAGCAATCAAGGCTTTGTCCTCTTCAGCATCCTTAGCCAGATAGCTCCAATCCCATCCAGTACCATCAATTCCTTAAACTGCAACCATGGCTTTGGAATCTTGAGCTTTAACAACCTGATTTAAGGGTTTACCAGCATCAGATCTTCTAGGAGATCTGCATTCCCTCATGAAGTGCCCCATGCGATGACAGTTGTAGCACTCAACTTTGGATTTATCAAATCCAGCTGTGTCTTTAGCATTGAAGGTCATCTTCTTCTTGAACCTTCTATTCCACCTATTTGCTCTTATACTAGCAAGAGCCATGTTCCACTTGATGTCCATCTCTTCCAAGTGTTCATCACTTATCTGCTCAAGGTCCTCATATGTAATCACTGAACCATTGGGCAAAGAAGCAATGTAAGCACACACAGTATCCAAATCCAAACCAGCAGGTTTCATGAATGTGTCAGCGTCTAAAAAGGAGACGTTGACAGGACTTGTTCCAGCACTGACAAATGATGATCCAGTAACTGGATGCATAAAAGAGTCCTTCTGATTGAATTGACCTTCACTATGAGAGAAGAAGGCCATGTTGTTGGTGCTAGCTTTGCTTCCATGTGCTGAAAGAGTTTCATCTTCCAATAGTCTTAGTTTGTTGTAGATGTCATCAAACGAGGAGCTCTTGTAAGTATTATTGGCAAGAATAGATCTTGCCTCAATCTTCCATGCCTCACCAAGACTTTTCAGAAAGGTAGCATTGGTGTCAACATCACCAACTTGTGTCCCCATGAAGGACAACTTGCTTGTGATGTCAAGCAATCTGCTTCTCACACTACTTAGTTTCTCATTGGGCTGAGCTTTGAAGACAGCATAATCATGCAGAAGTTGCTTTTTCTTTTCTTCCTTAGTGTCTGCATTACCACCATATGCAACTTCAATTGCTTCCTAAAGATCCTTAGCAGATTCATAGCCTCTATATTTGTGCTGATTTTCTTGTCCTAAAGAGACTTTCAGAATATTTAGGGCTTTCATGTCAACCCTTTTCTTTGCAATATCTTCATCAGGACATCCTTCAACAGCTGATCTTTGAGTAATGGCATCCTGAATCTTTTGAGCCTTATTGAATGAGTTTCCATATTCAATAATCTCCCAAAGTGTGTAATCAAAGATCCCCAGATATTGTTCAAAGTTGAACTTCCATAAGTCAAAGTTGGTTGCATCAAGCATGGGAATCTTGATGTTTGGTAAGGGTGAAGAGGAGGAAGTTATTGCTTCAGACATGATGTTGTTAGGGTTTTGAGAAAATTAAGGTTTTGGTGTTCGTGTATCGTTCTGGTGTTCTTCAAAGATCAAAAGTTCCTCAACAAGCTCTGATACCACTTGTTGATCCCAAACTTAGATCGATTAGCTTTGTGTATACGAGATTAGATCAAGTATAACACGTAGAGAAACCTTTGTTATATGCTTTGTGAATCTAAGTGTTATGCGGAATTTAACACTTAAACAAGAACACAAGATGTAAACAAAACTTTCACTTTGATTATGAATGTCGAACTTGCTTACAATGAAAGATGTTTACGAATGAAAACTATATAAAACTTGATACTAAACATTAACCTAAAGGCCTTCTTTTATAGACTAAGAAGCCTTGTACAATAAGCTACGTATCAACTATTCTAGGTAAAGATAAACATAGAAAATACATTGTCGTTTCTATCCTTACTAGAAGTATTCTAGAACATAATAAACGTGTAGCTTATATCTTCCATCAGTGCTTGTCTTCAATCTGTCAACGCTTGACTTTAACTTGTCAACGCTTGAGCTATCAGCGCTCACTTTGTTCTTGTCAACGCTTGAGTTGTTCTTGTCAGCGTTCAAGTGATCTGGCCTTAATTTATTCCCAACAAATGGTCCTGCCGATAAGCTAAAATCATAAAATAAGCCAAAAGTGCTCATGGTTGACTTTTGTTGACCAAGATTTTTCAAAAATCTGATTTTCTCAAAAACTCACTTAGGACATGTTTGTGAACAAGATTGTGAAAGAAAAAGGCAGGTTTTGTGAAGTAGATTATTGGGAATGAGATAAGTAGTTGGTTTTGATCATAGAAAAGTGCATTTGCTAAGCAACTTATTATTAAGCTAATTTCTATCTCAAATCAAAAGACTGTATTCTTTCCTTAGTAAATCAGAAAGCTTGTATGTTGAACTACAACTGACAACAAGAATCAGCTAATAATATCCACAAACAAAGAAATGGCAATGGATCAAAGATTACTAGTTTGGACTGATGAACTCTGACCCAAAGATTTTTATGGCTGTTTACCTGTTTGACTTTGAATTTGACCACAAAACTTTGCAAGTGAACTAGTACACACATATTGGGTAAGTGTGAACTCTAAACAACAGGTTTCAACAATTGATACTCAAAGACCACTTCAATCCAAACACTAGTTTTGGACTAATATCAAAACTTTGTAAAGGCTTTTTAAGCAAGAGCTTATGGCAGCAAAAGTGACTTATCAAGATGTGTTTAGTGACTCAAATGAAATAGTAACACACCAAAATTCAGCTAGTTAACACTCTAAAGCTCAAAGTAGCTAACTGCTGAATTTTAACTGATGAAAACCCAAATTTAACAAGCAAAACTGATTAAAAGGCTATGAGACTAATTTCTATCTATCAAATCATATCAGTAACACCAAAATAACAACAAATCAGTCACAAAATAGCAGATACGCCTTATATCTAAGAATTGAGCATGGCACAACAATTTAGAGGAATTTAAACAAGAAATTTGATTCATTTTAGTTTGAAGCCACCTTTGGGGGAATAGTTAGGCGTTGAGCCAACTATTATCAACAAGAACATCAACAATCAAACACCATAAACCATCATCACCTCATCATCATCTACATATCAACACCCCTGCATCATTATGCTACTTTTGTCTATGAAATGAACTAGAAACGTCTGAATCAGCTACAAGCTTCCAAAGTGCAATCAAACAAGCTCTATTGATCAAGATTGACAAATAGAAACACAAAGTAACAGTAGGAGTAGGATAGTGAAGAAATGAGAAGTGAAATTGAGTGAATATTGAAAATGAAGGTTTATTAATTGTGGAAAGTTTGTTACAATCTGTTACAACTACACTAACTAACTCAAGAGCTTGTCAGACTCTTGAGATTAGTAGTTAACTAGAAAACTAACTGAAAATTGAGAGAAAATATGAAGTGTGTGTAAATTCAAACACTAGGTACAATACAAAAATGAAGAACTATCTGGGCTATTTATAGAGGAATTCTAGTGTTTGTTGAAGGTGAGTGACATATTGGAGCCAATAGCAAGCTTCCACGTGGCCTTGATCTTCCAATTGATTATAGCCGTTGAAGAACTAATTTGGGGATTTTCAATTGAGTAGATTTTAGCTCAATTAACCACTTGGGATAGATTCGTCTCTTGATTAAGAGTAGTTTTCATGTAGAACACTTCTTTTGAATCACACTCTATCTTGATGTGAAATCTGGGCTCGTTGATAGTTTGATTGTGCCACATGGAATGATATTATTGGTTGAGAAAAGTTCACATGGATCGTTATCCATTTACTAATTTTCTATTGGTTGAAAAATGGTTAGTGGATGACACTATTTTGATTCGGTATATTAAATGGGTGACGGCTTATAGTGGGTGAGGTGGCAATCCGAAACTCATATTTGATGGCCTCTCATTGGTTCATTTGGCTATCACATGGATCAAACAAAACTTAACTTCATTATTGGCAGATTTAACCCCTCAAGTTTAGGCAGGTTCTGAATTGAGCCAGGATCTTCATTTCTTTGTCATTTTAAGCCCTTTGACTTTCAAACTTGCACAATAATGATCCTTTGACTATTTGACTTGATGGTTGACCATATTTGACTTTTGTCTTGACTTTCTCATTATTGCAACTTTAGTCCTTCATCTTTGAAAGTTGTCAAGAAAGGTCCTTTGACTTTGATTGGCTTATCACTTTTCATCCTCCTTTTGTCTTTTCTTCATCAATAAAGCTTGAATTCCCTTGTTTGCTCCAAAATTGTATCTTTTTACCTACACAAGCACAAACAACAAAACATACCCATAATACTGCTTTTATGAATCAAAATTCGGTATTTTGCTTTGTGTTTTAAGGTGATTTGTGATATAATTGATATGAGATTTCACTCATATCAGAATGCATGTAAGACAAGGAAGGTGTCCATGTAGCTGAACCACTATAAATATTCGCGCCATGGTTGTGTTTTTCTTTTCCTTATCTTTGTTGCGTGTTTCTATTTATGCCAACTTCTAAATCAACATCTATGGAATCACGTAAACCAGATATAAATATATCAAAATTTAAATATTTAATCGAAAACGTGTTCACCTCGCCTTAATGGTTTCCCCAACTTTTAAGAAAGGCATTTGTAACTAACGAGAATATTTTGTTGACATTAATAGAGGTTGACGCGTAATAGCGCTCTATTACCGTCATCTTAATGAAAAAGGTGCCACCAAACACCTAAACGACTAGTGGGAACAAAAGGGTGCGCTTGGTTTCTTGACGAGAATGGAATTAAGTTTGGATTTTAGAAGTTTGAAAAAGAAGTATGAGAGATAAATATATGATAGACTAGAAACGTTGGTTGTTTGAAAGTTTGGTTTTAGATTAAAAAATATCAATAAGGATTTTTACATAAAAATTAAGATAGTGAAAACAAAAAGTTAAAATGAAAAAGCATTGAGGGGGCGCTTGGTAAAACTAAGGAGAATGAGAATGAGTAAGGGTAAAGAATATAAATGAATGCAATCAGCATTCCCTAGTATTATCATTACCATTGTTGGTGTTTGGTTAATATAAGTTGTGGTGGTTATTGGAGATGGTGGCAACAATGGCTAGGGTGATATTCAGGTTCGCAAAGATGACGATGTTGGTACGGGAAGTAATAATGAAAATTAGTGGCGGCTAGTGGTGGTTGAGGACGACAGCTATTGCAACAGACGATTGCGGACTTGTGGTAATCGGTAGAGGTGGTGATCGAAGGTGGAGGTGGTGGTAACAACGATGATTGGTGGTTTTTGGGTGGTTACCGACGGTTGGTGGTTTTGATAAGCGGTTGTGGTAGATGGTACATGTAGCGACGGGATGTAGAGGTTGTGGCGGTGGTAATGATCGGCAGTGTGGTGGTGGTGGTAGTTGTGGCGCCATCTGTAGCCGTTAATGATGTTGGTAGAGTGTGGTGGTCGTTGGTGAACAAAACTTGAATCCATGGTGAAGTGGTAGCGGCCGGTGGAGGTGGTGGTAGTGGTGGCGGCGGAGAGCGGTGGTGGCGTTGAGGATGATGGTAGCGATAATGGTGGTGGTCAGTGCGATATTGGTAAGGGAAGCAATTAATGAAAATTAGTGTCTGCGAGTGGTTGGTGAGGACGACAGCCATTGCAATAGACGATTGCAGACTTGTGGTAGTCGGCAGACGTGGCGATTTAAGGTGGAGGTGGTGGTAACGGCTATGATCGATGGTTTTGGGTGGTTATTAACAGTTGGTGGTTGCGATAAGCGATTGTGATAGATGGTATAGGCAGCGACAGATGTGTAGCGACGGATGTGGAGGTTGTTGAAGCGGTGATGAACGACGGTGTGGTGGTGGTAGTGGTGGTGCCATCGGTTGCCGTTAATGATGATGGTAGAGTGTGGTGGCGGCATCGGTCGAGTGTGGTGGCGGCATCAGTAGAGGTGGTGGTCATTGGTGGAAAATACATACTTGAATCTATGGTGAGGTGGTAGCGGCCGATGGTAGTAGTGGGGGTGGTGGTGGGGGCGGAGAGTGGTGGTGGCGTTGGGAGGGTGGTGGTAACGACAATGATGGTGTTCAGTGATTGTGGTGGTGATAGGTGGAGACACACATACCTAAATCAATTACCTCGAATCCATTACCCCCAATTTATAAAAGAATAATTCATTACCCAGTAATGAGTAATGGTTACTTATATTTATCCTAATCAAACATTATTAATCATTATCTTTTTCATTTCTTACCCTCTAAAACCTCTAACCAAGCACACCCTAAGAATTGTGATAAGAACAAAAGTGTTTAAAATGTATATTTGAAAGTAAATTTGATCAAATAAAATATGTTTGGTGGCAGAAAAAAAGTTAGATGCCTCACCTCTTTATATTTGAAACAAGACATGCTAATAAGCAAGGTTGTCAAGATCCCGATCTTGATCTTAGGATCTTACGATTTTACGATTTTGCAAAGCAAAAACGATCCAGATTTTAGGTAGGATCTTTCCATCCTCAAGATCTTATAGGATCCCGATCTTGCTAATAAGATCTTAGGATCTACTACAATCCGATCTTACATTCGCTCGAACGATAAACTGAAAACTACAAATTTATAGGTTATATTTGTATAATCTAAAAAACATGTAAATCTTCTTATATATTCCGTAATCATAATTTAGGACCATATATTAATGAAATATTCGTATAATTTTATGTTTACTATGTATATTAATTTGTAAATTTATAAAATATTGAAAAGACTACTAAGAAAGTTATATTATAGTAGGATCTTACGATCCCGATCCTACTTTACGATCTCGATCTTACATAGACGAAAACGATTCTAGGTAAGATCCCGATCTTGAAAATCTTACTAATAAGGAATGAGGTAATGATTGTCGTTTGATTGTTTCATTCTCATTTCTTACTAAACATTATTTCAAAGATATTATTTTATTGTTTAAATCAACACTCACATACCAAACTGCTCCTAAAAGAGTTAGCAATAAAACAAGAATATGAATAATAGCAAAGATTTAAAAGGGCTATTAAATAGATACTCAATGGAAAAAACCAATCAACATAAGTATGAATGGTACATATTTAGTGACGTGGTATCTTTTTTTTTTCTGATTTCGAACCTCCCTTCCTTGTTCATGCACTAACTTAGAGCATCTATTATGCAAAAGTTATTGGTAAGATTTTTTTCATTTATACCTCTTTAATTAGTTATAAAAAACTATCATCAAATAACCTCTTCAATAAAATAAGTATTCAAAAAGTCATTTAGAGAACCAAAATTAATTAACAAAGAGTTGAAGTTTCTTTTTCAAACACTTGGAGCTAGGGGTGTGATTCGGGTTGACCCGGTCGGGTTCGGGTCAACTCGGGTCGGGTCAAGTCGGGTCAAGGGTAAAAAATATATAACCCGAACCCGAGCCTAATTAGAACTCGGATCATTCGGGTTCGGGTTAATTCGGGTCGGGTCAACTCGGGTCGGGTCAACTCGGGTTCGGGTCAACCCAAGTTTGAGGAAAAAGTGTAAAAAGTGGCCTAATTTTGTACTAAAACAATGTAAAAAGTCTAATTTTAGTCGGGTCAAGTCGGGTTGGTCGGGTTCGGGTCAACTCGGGTCGGGTCAAGTCGGGTCAAGGGTAAAAATATATAACCCGAACCCGAGCCTAATTAAAACTCGGGTCAATTCGGGTCAACCCGAATTGACCCGAATACGTTTTTTGACCCGAGTGACCCGACCCGAATATGATTATTCGGGTTCGGGTTCGGGTCGGGTTCGGGTCGGGTCAACTTTTTTGACACCCCTACTTGGAGCATACCAAGTCTCTAGGAAAAGTTTTAGAAAAAACTTTCAACTACAATAAAAAAAGCTTTTATTATAGCTTTTAAAAACACTAAAAAGTCTTTATGACTTTATCATTGCAGCTGCTCTTACGTATGATAATACATTTTAGTCTGAAAAAGTTGCGTACTTATGTTTATCTTTAAATTGATATTTTATGATGAATGATACTCTTTTCGTATTAAAGTTATTATGCCTGGATAAAAAAACCAACTGCTCTAAAGCAGTTGGCCACCTGAGTTTCTTCTGGAGCTTGAGGAGGAGGTTTGGTCATAAGTTCAAGTCTTGCAAGAGACAAAAATCAATGATTTTTCTCCTTAGTGCGAAGCCGTGAGTTCTAGGGTTTCCCTAGTGGTTCGGGTTCCGGGGCCTGCCCGTTATGGATGGTATAACTCGGGGGTCGGATTTCAGTAAGATTGATGTGCCGTTCTAAAAAAAATAAAAATTATGCCTGGATAAAAAGTACACGATTTAAGAAAGGTACATTTATTATAACATCGACTTTCTTACTTTTTGATAAAATGACGATTTTACTTTTAGCTAATTAAGTTAGGTCTTTTTTAAATTTTGTAATTACAATTTCAAGCAAGGTCATGTAGTATACTTGATAAAACTTTCTTTTCTATTATTAGTAGTGAATAATTAAATTTAGACATAAACTTTCTTTTCTATTATTAGTAGTGGATAATTAAATTTAGACATAATAAAAAAGAAACGTGAATAATAATATTAAGACGAAAAGAATAATATCACATCATTCCATAATTTTAAAAACGCATTAGTCCCCATACTGAGATATGCAGAAAAAACTACAGTAATGTCGACACTAGATTATCCTATAAGCACAACACCCTAAAACAACATAACTTAACTTTAAATAATCATAGTCAATCTGAAAGACGATGTACATATGTTATATTAATAGTTTTAAAGGGTATTTGGGATTAGTTATTATTTTACGTAAGTTGTTTGAAGAACACAATTCCAAACCCAATTATTTAAAACTATCTATTTCGCATATAAATGATGGGATAAGCAGCTTGGAGAAATCTTTTAGCCTTTTATTTGTGGACACTTTGAAATCAGTCTTTACACAACGGATTTTATAAGACATTTTATAGAGGTCTTCACGATTGATCCTAACACTTAGACTAGTGGGAGTGGGGTGAAACCCACTCACCTCCACCTCAGCGCTACGTCAGTTTTTTACCAAACTCACCAAAGCTCACCCAAACTCACCACAGGAGGTAATGACACTCACCAAACTCACCTAAACTCACTTCATACATTTTATTAAAACACGGGTACATAGAAAATTAAAACACAGTACGAAATTAAAAAACGATACATAGGAAATTTAAAAACAACATTAAAAAAAACATAAATATAAAAAAAACTTAATAAATTAAGCATTAGCATACAAATGCTCGACCAAATCTGCTCGAAGATTGTGATGTTCTTGCGCGGAGCTGATATGCCGCATAACTTGTAGCATGTGTTCTTGGGTTTGAAACACATCGTCCGGTTGAAATTGTTCTTCTGGGAACCATTGAGGAGATATTGCTTTTTTTTTAACTTTCGAACCATATTATGTAATATGATGCATGTGTACGTCATATTCATGATTCTTTTTTTCCGTAAAGGTCGTGCAAGATTGGTTAATATGGCCCATTTTTTCTTCAAAACACCAAAAGCTCTTTCAATATCTTTTCTTGCGGGTTCTTGTTTCTGCTTATATAAAATCCTCTTATGGTCATTGGATGATAGTTCGGGAATTGTTTTAACAAGTGTTTCCAATTCCGGATATATTCCGTCCATAAGATAGTATCCCCATGGATAGTGTACACCGTTAGCCTCAAACTCCACCTCAGGTGCTCGTCCGGTTTTCAAATCATTAAACAAAGGGGACTGATATAAAACGTTGATGTCGTTGTTCGACCCAGAAACACCAAAAAATGCATGCCATATCCACAAGTCCTGCGACGCAACAGCTTCAAGTAAAATAAATGGATTCGGTCCATGATCTCGTCTAACATATTGCCCTTTAAAGGAAACTGGAAAACCGAACCACTCCCAGTCTGTACAATCAAGACTTCCTATCATCCCTGGAAACCCGTGCTTTGCTTCATGATGCGCATAAAGTTTCTGAACATCAGTATACGTGGGTTTTCTCAAATACTCAGCCCCAAATATTTCCATAACAGCACTACAGAAATGATCAAGTGATTCTCGAGAAGTTCTTACGCTCATTTACAAATACTCATCTAGAAAACCAGGAACGACGCCGTATGCCAATTGACGAATCGCCCGTGTGCACTTTAACAACGGCAAAATACCTTCTTTTCCAGTACAATCAACATTATTACGAAATTATGCAGAATGGTGAGTCACTTCACTAACTATCCAGTTGAAAAGGGGGCGACCCATTCGAAAAACATTTTTGAACTCTTTCGCATCGTATCTTGGGTTCGCAAAAAAAAAGACTCAACTAACCGATTATGAGCACCTATTCGGTCTCGAGTTATGACGTTTTTGGGTACTCGATTAGCAATACGTCGTCTTTTAATAAAATACAACGCTTTTTTAATAAAAGCCCACTTGCGTTTCGTTGCGACTACCAGATTTTCAGTGGCAAAAAATAACTCGTATTCGTCGATATTTTCCATTTTTTGTGATTTGTGGAGAATGTGTGAAATGTGTATGGAATTTGAATGTGTGTTTGAAAAATAAGAGTTTTTGATGGGTATTTATAAGTAAAAAGGGGTATTTGAAAAAGTTTTTTTTTTATTTGAAAATAACGGTTAGATTAAAGTGGGGCCCATTTTATGTATAACTCACCCCGGTGAGTTTGCCATATTTTTTTTTTTGGAAAATGTAACTCGCGCGCGGGTTGTAAGTGGGGGATAGGGGCCACGCGTGGCTTTGCCATGCTGCTCGTGGGATTCACCCCACTCCCACCAGCCTTAGTTTGGATAAGCAATAAAAATCGCCCTTTAAACCAAACATTTTTATACAATAGGAGCATAAATAAACGACCATTGCTTATTCAAAACCTAATTTTATAAAGCTAGTGTGTTCATAGAAAATATCATGAAAAATCTAAGAAAAATCTCATCAATCACTCGTACCATACAATTTTTCAACGAATTCCAAATCAAAATAACCTAATTGACTCAACACAAACTCTTAAAAAGCATTTGGTTTATTGTTATGAATCACAATGAATATCGATATCCGTATAACATGGAATGACAATGAATTTAGAGGAAATTTCTTAAATAGCCTCTTTTGAGGATGTAATACCATATTAGCCCGCGCATGAAATTTTTATCAAATTAGACTTTTGATTATAACCTTTGGATTATAGAATCCAACGGCTCTAAACTAAGGTGCACCAAGAAAAGTTGTGCCTAATACATTGTGCGCCTAATACATTGTGAAAGTATTTTTTGTGCACCTAGTGTACTCAATGTGCGCCGTGATGCACATAAGGTGTTGATGCACAATCTCACGCGCCATGATGCATAACTATTGTGCACCTAGATGCACCATGTGCCACATGGTGCATAAACTATACATGGTGCGCCTATGTTATCAAACTGAAATTGGATGCACAACACATTTCTTATGCGCCATGATGCATAACTATTGTGCACCTAGATGCACCATGTGCTCCATGGTGCATAAACTATACATGGTGCGTCTATGTTACCAAACCGAAATTGGATGCACAACACATTTCCTATGCGCCATAATGCATAACTATTGTGCACTCTGTTTGTGCACCGTGATGCACCATGTGCCCGATGGTGCATAAACTATACATGGTGTGCTACTAAACATTTAACACATAAGGATTGTCCATTTCTTTTTCAAAATCGACATGCCCATTTCTCTTCAGAAAGTTAACGTATCAAATTCGTCATTGAAGCTCCTTACGACATGTCCATTTCTTTTTCCTACTCGTGTTATTGGTGAGCCGACTCCAATTAATATGGAGATTTTGTATTTGTATGTATTTTTAGATCTATTTCTATTAGTATTCTTTTAATATTTTGATTTGAATGTTAACTATTTGAATTTATTTCTCATTTTCATACATGCTTTTGTTCTTGAGGTTTGTTCTTTACATGCATACATGCGCATAGATGCACCAATCTTGTGCATCGAGGTGCACACCAAAAATGCCCCATTAGATGCACCCATCTTGTGCGCTCAGGTGCACACAAAATGCCCCATTAGATGCACCCATCTTGTGTGCTGAGGTGCACACCAAAATTCCCCGTTATGCACTTTGGTTCATTTTCGTAATATGATGAAAATTGGTCTATTCTCGTAAAAGGGGTTCTTAAATGGTCTATTTTGATAAATGGGTACCATATTTTGGTTCTACTGATAAAGTTTGAATGGATATAGACAATATCCTCATATACAGTCATCTTCCTCATCTAATTACTACTATTAGAATAATAGAAAATAAAATGACACTATATTATTTTCATCCATTTTTTATTCAACTTACATATTATCTTGATTTCTATTACAAAATTAAGACAAATGTGATATACTTAAAATATTTTATCATCCTTATCATCACAATAAACATTTTTTTTAACAATGAGTTAATACTTAGTGATTCGAGCTGACAGTGACATGTAATTGGGCAATATACAAGCCTCGAACCTTCTCTTTAGAGGATAAACATCACTCATGCTTTTATTTAATTCAGGCCCCTGAAGATCCTTAGACTAGTAGGAGTGGGGTGAAACCCACTCACCTCCACCTCAGCGCCACGTCAGCTTTTTTACCAAACTCACCAAAACTCACCCAAACTCACCACAGGAGGTAATGGCACTCACCCAAACTCACTCCACATCACCTTTCATACTTATTTTTTTATTATTTAAAAACACCCCACTCGCAAAAAACACCCAATAATAAACCTAAACAAAAAATAAAAAACATTTGGGCCCACATGTATAAAACTCGATGGGGTGAGTTTGGCTATGTTTTTTGTTGCCTGTGAAGAACTCGCGCGCGGGTTTGGGAGGTGGGGGTGGGGGCTGCGCGTGGCTTTGGCCAAGCAGCGGGTGGCTTAACTGCCACTCCCACCAGCCTTAATGAGACTCGAACTTGAGACATCTCAAAAAATACCTTCCCAAAGTTACTCTTGGTGGCCAATTGAGCTAGCTCAGTTGGTTCATCACAATAAACATTAGATGTAGAATTTAGCACCTTCATTTCATATAAAAAGATGATACGAGAAAATTGAGCAGTTACACCGACATGAATATCAATTATTCCTCATTCATCGAATATGTTATATAGATGAGAATTGTTACACTGGTCATTTTTTAAGAACAGTGTAAACAAGTAAATGAAAAATCAAAAAAGGTTCACAAACAAAGAGGACATGAAGTATGTCATCATCTTCTTCAGATCCGAAAATAATGATGAATTCGCTCAATCAAGTCCGGTGACCCAGCTTCACCACAAGCATTGGCAACACTTTTACGGTATAATCAGATTTTTGATAACATCTTGATACTTGGATTTGGATGAAATGAAAAGAATGAAGATGAATAATTTAAAAAAGGTTGAAAAAATAGTTGTAACTATAATAGATAGAAAATGAATATGGAATCAATAGAAACCCACCTTTCACCCTTGATATCGTTTTATGGGTGTTTTGACATCTTTTCCTTGTCATAGTATTAAACCAAATGAATGAAACATGGAATGATTTGATTTCTCTCATTCCATACCTTTAAACCAAACAGGCACTTGGGTAAATTTTGGTTTAATCCAGTTAAACACTAAAAAATACCTCCAATAGATGATTTCTTGATATAAGAATTTTAATTATATATTCATGAAAACAGGAGTTGCTGAAAATCTTCAAGATTAATGAAATTAAAAACGTAAAAAGGTGACCAAAGTCTATTATTCATTTTCAATCACTTGGTTGATTTGGTTTTGTCGAACATTAAACATCCTTGAACTATTAAGTAAATTGATTTTGGTTATTAATTTTTTCTTCGGTCGTTTATTCGAATGAGATGATTCTGGTTGTTTTGAGGGAATGAATATGAGCCGCTGGTTATAGATGGGAAATAAAATTGTTAGGTTTAGATTAATTCATAAATTACTAATGAACAATTCCATTTTAGAAACATGTTGGTTTTGATATGTTTGAAAAGATCTACAGGTAAGCGACGGGTTTTTGATCAGCTTGAGACGAGGCAGCCGTGTTTTTTCTTCGCTAATCTTTAAACTATAACTAATCTTCCCTATCAATCCATTTTTAAAGATGTTAATGATATCATTAACATCTTTGTTAATCGATTCTACACTTCTTGTTGGTTAGATTTCCAGGATTTGTTTGTTCGAGGTTCTTGGTTCGATCATAGCCTAGGGTTTTTAGGTTTTGCGAATAGCCAGATCGATCAAATATCCATTGATTATCTCTTGATAGATTGTTGCTTGTGTGTTTCTCTTCTTCTTTTTACTATTTGAAGATTTTAAAAAGTCATTAGGGTTTTTCTTGGTCTCTCTTTCTATGAGACGTGTTTGTGGGTATTGTAGAAACTAGAAGGGGGGTTGAATAGTTTCTTAAATTTACTTGTTAAAAGTATGTTTTCAAAAATTCTTTTCAAAAACTTAGGCTTGAGCAAATATGTGAAATCTTATTATACATAATATGGACAAGGGATAGTGAAACTAAGCCAATAATCACAAGTATGTGCAAGTAAAGAATAATGAATGTAAAGACATAAGGAAAAGAAAGATCAAACCATACACCAAAGATTTATAGTGGTTCGGCAACGAAGCTCACTCCTCGTCCCTACTCCACTCCTTGAGTACTCCTTACTCGAGAGTTCACTAATCAACAAACTCATTTAGGTGGAGAAATCGTAAACGAAGTTTCTTAACCAATTTCTGACTTTAAGCTAAAAGTCGATCTCTAATCTTAGCTAGGACCAATCTACACTAATATACTTTAAGGACTAAGTATTAACCTTACTACAAACACAACTTCCAAATAGACACAACTATTTGGATCTTCACAGCATAACTTCCAAATAACACAACTACTTGGATCTTCAAAACATAACTAAAATGAACGAATAAAACTTGATCTTCAATAGATCTTGAGGTAGACTCAACACTTCAAGGATGAAAGTGTTCTTCTCTTTGCACTTGGAGAGGAAAAGATGGGAGGAGAAAGATTCACTTCTAAACAAGTTGTAATAAACCAAATAACCAAGGATTTGAATGATTTAAAAATGTATGTTTGAATCTAGAAATTTGTGTGCAAAAGAGATGAAGAGAAATTTTGAGAATAGTCCACTATTTATAAAACAAAAGCCCAACAGCTCTTTCTGGGCGCGGTTCCTTATTGATGCATGCGGTTCCTTATCGATATGGAACCACATAGGCATTTAAGGCACCGTGGAGGTAGACTCCGCGCCCTTTTGTATTTTAGTGGGGTAGTCACATCTGGTGAAATAGTTATCTTCAAAGGATATTTTTAAACCATATGGAATATGCTATTTTCAAATTTCAAATATTAAATTTTATAAAACATTTTCATAAAAATAAAGTTTTATAAAAAAAACTTTGTCACATTTAATAAAAGGTGAGTTTTAATAAAACTTAAATCCTTGATCACTTAATTAAGATGAAAACTTGTTTGTTCATGCCTTAAGTGATAATGGTTGAAATGAAAAAATACTTTAACTCAAGAATTCGTTTTTCGTTATTTTCGTAAATGCTTGTTTTTATATATTGTCGTAATCAAAACAAACCGAGACCGAAAAATGCAAGTAACGTTTTTAGGCATCATTGCATTAACAGGTATCATCGTTTGATTTGTGCGTTTTCATGTGTATGTAGTGAGAATGAAAGCTGGTTTCTCGGATCATGGAAGGAGGGAAGAAGATTTTAAATGTGGGCGCTAGTGGTTCTGTTGATGGGTCTATGAAGGATTCTGATCAGTTGCCTTTTACAAGGGGATTTGAGGCTGTTACGATTGATGGCCAAGGCCTTGTCACAGCTACCCCTTTGTGAGGAGGCGGTGAATCGTTGAAAGTGAAAGTCGCCAAAAAGTGGCGGAATGCTCTTGAAACCAATTCACTTGAGTGAGACAGAGTGATAGAGCCGTTAAGGATAGTGTGCAGCCAATGCCCGGTTCTACTCCGGATCCTTTGGTTAGTAAGTCTTTCACTAACCTTTTTATTGGGGAATCAAATATGAAGGGTTTTAACTTTCTTACTTTGGTAACACATGCAGAAATGTAGTGAGGTGACTGTCCCGCTGGATTTTGTACGAAAAGCCAGTGAAAGGTTTGTTAACCTGTCATATGGTTTTCTCTTGGGCATTCATGCAACATACCCTGTTGAATCGAATTATTATGAATATTTGGAGTAAATTTAGATTAGTTAAATCAATTCTTAACTCATCAGCCAAATTATTCTTCATCCAAATGTTATGGATGTTATGCTTGATGGTGGTCCTTATTTTATTCATAATATCCCAGTTATCTTTAATAAATGAGATCCGTAGATGAATATGTTAAAAAAATGCTCATAAAATTGCGGTTTGGGTGAAACTTCACGATGTTCATATTACAGTAGTTGCTACAAAACTTCATGGTGTTCTTATAACAATATTTCGTGATTTGAGAAAAACATAGATTTGATTGTTTGAATTTAATGTAATATGACTCGTCCCATATATAAATTAAGTAATTAATAGTGTTATAATTTACTTATGTGATGATAAATATTTTTTCAAAAAGTATACGTGGTTGTTTGGTATGTCACTTTAGGTTAGGTTGGCATTTGACAAGACGATATTTTTTCTGTAATCGTGTTTGGTTTATTGTCATAAATCACAATGAATATGAGTGTTGGTATAACATGGAATAACAATGAATTTACTATTCCATATCACTAGTTTGGTTGTACTGATAAAGTTCGAATGGATATAGAGAGTATCCTTATACAGTCATCTTCCTCATCTAATTACTACTATTAAAAAATAAAAAATAAAATTATGATATATTATTATCATCCAATTTTTTTATTCAACTTACATATTATCTTCATTTGTATTACAAAATTAAGACAAATGTGATATATACTAAAATATATTTAATCATCCTTATCATCACAATAAATTTTTTATTAAGCGGCGAGTTAGTAGTTAGTGATTCGCGCTTACAGTGACATTTAATTGTGCAGTATGCAAGCCTCAAACCTTCTTCTTAGGGGATAAATCTCACTCCGGCTTCTATTTAATTCGGGCCCCTGAAGGTCTTTAGTAAGACTCGAACTTGAGACCCCTCTAAGAATACCTCCCCAAAATTATCCTTAGTGACCAACTGAACTAGCTCATTTGGTTCATCACAATAAACATTAGTTGTAGACTTTGGCACCTTCATTTCATATAAAAAGATGATACGAGAAAATTGAGCAGTTACACCCATATCCATATAAATTATTCCTCATTCATCGAATATGTTATATAGATGAAAAATTTTACATTGGTCATTTTTAAGCATAATGTAAACAAGTAAATAAAAAATCAAAAAAGGTTTACAAACAAAGATTCTTCAGATACGAAAATAATAGTGAATTCGTTCAACCAAGTCTGGTGACCCATCTTGACCACAAGCATGAATTTGCTCAAAGAAGCTTATGAAGCATTGATAACACTTTTATGGTATAATCAGATTTTTGATACTTGGATTTGGATGAAATGAGAAAAAAAAATGAAGATGAGTAATTTAAAGAAGGTTGAAAAAAATATTTGTAATTATAGCAAATAGGAAATGAATATGGAATCAATAGAACGCCTCCTACCCTTGATATCGTTCTATGGATGTTCTGGCATCTTTTCATTGTCATAGCATTAAACGAAACGAATGAACCATGGAATGATTGGATTTCTCTCATTGCATACGTTTAAACTAAACGAGCACTTAGGTAAATTTTGATTTAGTCCAGTTAAACACTAAAAATAGAAATTACCTCCAATAAATGATTTCTTGATATAATAATTTTAATCATATATTCATGAAAATAGGAGTTGTTGAAAATCTTCAAGATTAATGAAATTAAAAACGTAAAATGTCACAAACGTCTGTTATTCATTTTCAGTCACTTGGTTGATTTGGTTTTGTCGAACATTAAACATCCTTGAACTATTACATAAATTGATTTTGGTTATTAATTGTTTCTCTAGTCGTTTATTTGAATAAGTTGATTTTGGTTATTGATTTTGGTTGTTTCGAGGGAATGAATATAAGCCGCTGGTTATAGATGGAAAATAAATTTGATAGGATTAGATTAATTCATAAATTACCAATGAAAAATTCCATTTTAGAAACATGTTGGTTTTTTTATCAGCTTGAGACGATGCAGTCGTGTTTTTTTCTTCACTTTTCTTTTAACTCTAACTAATCTTTCCTACCAGTCTATTTTTAAAGATGTTAATGATATCATTAACATCTTTGTTAATCGATTCTACACTTCTTGTCGATTAGATTGCCAAGATTTGTTTGTTAGAGGTTCTTGGTTTCGATCAGAGCCTAGGGATTTTTAGGTTCTGCGAATAGCCAGATCGATCTAATATTCATTGATTATCTCTTGATCGATTGTTGCTCGTGTGTTTCTCTTCTTCTTTTTACTATTCGAAGATTTTCAAAAACCACTAGGGTTTTTCTTGGTCTCTCTTTATATGAGACCTGTTCGTGGGTATCATCGTTTGATTTATGCGTTTTCGTGTGTATGAAGTGAGAATGAAAGGTGGTTTCTCGGATCATGTTAAGAGGAGAAAAAGATTTTAAGTAATTAAGAGTGTTATAATTACTCGTGTCATGATAAAAGCTTTCAAAAAGTATGAGTGGTTGTTTGGTATGTCATTTTAGGTTAGGTTAGCATTTGACAAGACGATATTTTTTTTTGTGATCACAATCTTAGTATTTAAAAGCAGGATTAATATTGAAGAGAATAGTGAAATCTCAAGATATTACGCTCTTTTTGCTTGACACATCAACTAATACATTTTTAAAGAATTTTCATTTATTTTTTCATGCGTTTCCACAAATTAGTTATTTAGTGATTGACTCTTTACTATTATAATTCTAACAATGTTTCATTATATATAAACTTATATCAGTTATAAAAAAATTTCCATACATTAAATTCAAATACAAGTCACAAGCCATATATTCAATTTTTAATCCTAAAATTGTCAAACTAACGAGCCCTAAAAGTATCCGGGTATGATCCTCATGCATTGTTTTACTACTTCTTTCTTATATTAATTAATCAGAGAAATTGTAATAAAATATCCATGAACCAAACTCTATTATTGATCATATCTCTTGTAAAAAGAGTTCAAAGACATCAAGAGTTCAAGCTAGGGAATGTGTATTAGTATCAGTGAGTTTTGTTACAACATCTTTCTACTACTAAATTATATACGTAGTTTATTCATTAGACGAGCTCATAAATACAAACAAGGGCTACTTACTTATTGAAATTGATATTTAAAGAAAGATTGGATCGAATCAATAACAAGTCGTATACAAAAAGTTCACTGACGTCATCACTCTAGAACGTTTCCGGTAAGTCCCGATAGTTTAATAATTTAAACTTTTGAAATTGTATCAACCTCATTTCTTCTTCAATGTCAAAATCAGAAGGAAAAATGAAATGATGGCTCTTTGTTTATGTTCGTATAATAGTGTCTAGAAGATCTCGTGCACCAATTTTATGTCTTGACACATTATCACTTTACGATTTCCTAATGCTTTTTTATGTCAAATTATTTTACTATCAAATGTATTATAAGACAAGGCAATGGAAAACTAATATACATATAACATTATAACCTACATGTTAGTATTTTTCTTGTATATTCAAGATCAGAACTTTAAAGGCATAAAACATGCTTTAAGGTAAATCGTAAAAGCTATTTCTCTTGTATATTTAAAAGAAACTATAAAGCATGAAACATGTTTCCGTGGCAATAGTTCAAAATTATAGAATCTAAAGAAAATTGAACGATTATATATGATTATAAGTACGTATATTGTTATATTTGTATTTATAACATGAAAGTTTGACATAAGATTGATGAATATATAACACATATTACGTATGATCTAATAGGTCCCTAATCCGTTAACCTTCAAGACTTGATAAGTTTGATGATCATACAAAGCTTTTTGTTCATAAGTTGGTCAAGGATCCGTAAGCTATATGGACGAAACTCAACTCACCTCACCTTCTTGCAAGCTGCACTCATTCATTACTAATCCAAATAAATGCCATATATATTGAATAGGGGTGTTCATCGGTTTGGTTATCGGGTTATTCGGTTCGATTAGTTCGGTTAAAAAAATTTTAGAGTCAACTTATATATTAATCCAAACCCAATTAAAATTCGGTTTTCGGTTCGGTTAAAGTCTAGTTCGATTCAGTTCGGTTCGGTTTTTGAATATACCCAAATTACACAATTTATTCAAGAAATATATATATATATATACAAATATATTTAGCTAAAAAAATTATTTCAAATATAAAAAATATTTTTTAAATTAGAATAATATTTTATTGATCTTTTTCTCTATATAAAAATATATACATAAATATAAATATTGATATTTATATATATATATATATATATATATATATATATATAATTTTATTTATCTTTATATATCTATACATAAGTGTATAAAAATATTATTTCAAATATATAAATTGTACTTTTATATTTAGATTAAATTTTAATACTTATTTTATATATATAAAAATATATATATATATTTATATAAATTCGATTTTCGGTTTTAATTGTCAAACTCATATTTAACCCAAAAATCAAAATTGTAGTTCGGTTCGGTTCGGTTATAACCCACAACCCGAAATCTATTTTCGGTTCGGTTCTAATTCGGGTTTGATTTTTTGTTTTCGTTGATCAAACCCAAACAATGGACACCCCTAATATTAAAGCTGCCATTGATCGTTTTAGACAAGGTTTCAGATTGTGTTTGGCGTGACACAACGGTATAGTCAAGTCTAATGTTTTTGCATAAGGCTTAGCGATACTGTGTTTTTAATGCGTGACTTAAGGCGGCAATATATATTTAAAGATTTTTTATATTTATAATTATGCTAGTTATAAACATTAGTAAATCTAATCCCAAATTGAAAATATTACTAAATACAAGTCAAAATCGTAAATATTTTAAAATCTCTGAAAACAAAAAATTCGCGCCTTTTCACACCTTATCACGCTTTATCTTACGACACCCCTAGAACAAACGTCAAAATATATTTCTAAACGTAAATGCCACGTCTTTTGGCGTCGCTTTAACGCCGCAAATGTGCGTCTATCACACCCTTGGTTTTAGATTAACTAGAGATGAATTAGTTAGCAAAGATAGTAGCTTTCACATTGATACTCATTCAGTGACGAAGCTAAGATCTCATATACGAATGAGTCAAATATACATATAACAATTAGCCAATACAATGTCGTTTGTGACAAAATATTCTAATATTTTATTTTTGATGCATGTACCAAACTAAAATATTTTGTGCAATAAAGGTTTTATTTTAAAATTGAACTTAGGGCATTTCTTATGTATTAAATCAATTTGAGTTCAATACATCACAAAGTTAGTGATACATTATGGACTTTCACTTTTATATACAATACTTACAATCTATTAAACTTATTGATCGTAGATATTTTATACAAGTTTTAGGAAAAACAAGTATAAGCCGGTAAGTATTAAGTATCATGTTTAGAAAAATGCGAAATTCGACAAATGAAAGTTCGTTCTTGGCGGAGGCGTATGATTTTATGTGCCAATCATAAAGAAACAAGTTTGGATTAGTTATGTTGTTGAGAGAGAAAGATTTGGAAAATTAAAAACGAGTTACGCTAAAAACTACACTACGACGCGAAAAACGTAAAAACGTAAAATACGACGAAAATTAAAAGTTATCTAAAAATTACCAAAAAATTAATTTAAGATCCTAAAAATATATCGAGGGTTTAAAAATCAAGAAAAATTGTCGAAACCTTTTTAAATAATTAATATTTATTTTTTAAAAGCTAATTAAAGTCCTAAAAATTAAATAAATCAATAAAAAGCCAAACCAAAATTTAATAACTTTTAAATCTCAAATATAATTAATAAACACTAAAAAATATTTTTCAATTTTTTTTAACAATTAAATCTATTTTTAAGTCCTAGAAACTATTTTTATATTAAAATAATCATAAAAAATAAAATAATAATCATAAAATTTTCAAGCTCCTTGCTAGTGCAATAAAATTTCGATGTTCTAAAAAAAATAACCATAAAAATATGAAACTTTTTTCTAAAATTCTATTTACTGTATTCTACATGGGAAAATTGAAAACTCTAAAAAAAAGTTAAAATAATTCACAAAACGACAAAAAATGGTTGACTGTTGACTTTTTGGTCAAACTTTTAGAATTTTGAGCAATTTGGAGCTTTGTTATGCTGTTTTTATGGGCAACAAGGGCACCCCCAAACCAATGGTAGTGTGGGAAGCCAAAATATAAACATATAAACACTCAAATGCAACACAAATTAACACAACAACACCTAAAAAACAGTCACTGTAAAAGCTATATGGGGGGTCTGTGGGTTGTTGCTGTGACAGTGACTTATACTTGTCATTTTGACCCCACAAAACCTCAAAGAGCTTAGATACTAGATATTTAAAAGATACTATACCCTAAAACCTACCTATAAACCAAAATTAAAGGTCCAAATCACAAAATTGAGCCTTTAAAAGGCATGCTGATATGGTTGGTTGGCAGAAATTGGTTGCTGTGGGATGTTAAGGCAAACAGTGAGCTACAAAAGCCAATTAAGCTACCCTAAATTGTTCCAAATCTACATAACCAGATAATCACATCTAAACCCTACCCTAAACTAGATGTATGCCATCATCAACGCCAGTGTAAGATTTTTATTCTTTTAAATAAAATATCTTATGTTATTATATTATATAAACTACAAGGATATCTACTTCCACTTATATTCTCATTTTCGACGATGATGAAAGAGAAATTCTGATGTTCACTCCATCTCTCACAGATGTGCGTGTTCCGAGTTTGTCTTTTTACGATACTCCTGAAGTACAAGAATATTTCTCACATCAAACTGAAGTGATGAATAGTGTATCTTCACCTACGTCTAGTTTTCTGTTACCTGAAGATATTTATTCGTCTTCCAATGGAAGTCGTGAAGAGCCTTATGAAACTAAGGAAGACTCTAGAGCACGGATTGTGGAAAAGCACGACAAGCATTTATCCGTCATTGCTAGTCATCTTGATGAAATATCCCTGGAAGCTTTTAGAATAGTGGAGAAGAATATTAGGAATCTGATAAGAGGAAGAAAGGAGATTGAAGAGAATATTAGTCAGTTGGAATATAAAGTGGACGTTACTCCACGCCATAATATTAGACTGAGTAGAAGGATGCATGCTCATGAAATGAATATGACAAGATTAGAGAAAGAGAATACTGAACTGAAAGAAAGACTTACTGCAACACCCCATTTTGATAAATGGAATGTCACGCGTGATTATGGCATGTCATCAAAGCATACAAGGATAAATGTATAAAACATCACATGACCGTAAAGGAAATACCGGAATCAAACATCAGTACCCCAAAAGTAGAACTCATCACACACAAACATAAGTACTGTAAATGAAAAGGAATAAACAATGTCCATGGAAAAGAGTATCAAAGTATAATGAAATGCATAACGTAATGAAGGCTAGGAAGCTTCCAATCTATATGCACGTACGCTTAAAGTCTACGAGCGTCCCTGAGTACCTGCCGTTTTGGGAACATGAAAGGAAAACGGCTGAGCATAACGCTCAGTGCACGGATATACAAATAAAGCATGAATGATATAAGCATATAAGCATGAAGTAGCGAAAAAAACTAAGTCATGAATAACCTGGTATCTCTTAGTAAAACTGGTTTTATAGTTTGAAAGCCTTATGTTTATCTTATAAAAACTGTTTAACATGTTTACCATTTAGCCAATATAGGTCATGAAATATCAACGTGCATGAATACTTGGAGGGGTGACCTCGGCATGCAAATTAGAGGGGCTGCCTCTAATTTAATATATTGTTTGGGTAGGAGGGATCAGCTCCTTATGAAGGATGCAAGGCACACACCACATTCACCTGAATAATCTACTGAAAACATGTAAACTAGGATGCACCCATACGCCCCACATGATAATAATAACAATATGGATAAAAAGCTGAAGGGACGCCACGAGCTATCACTCAATCGTGGTGGAGTCATAACACTTGTGCCTCCAGTGTTATGGTTATGGTACCTCCATAACTAGGTGAAACTAGTCATGCATGTATATGGCTTTAGGTATCTAATTAAACATAAGTAATTCAAAAACATATAAAACATATACTGGGGAAAACAGTTGGCTGGATACGGGAAATCCTAATAAGGAAGAATGTCCATACTGAAAGGACGGAGAATCCGTACCTTGTGTCCAGTGAACGAAGAAGACGAACGGAAGAGAGTCCTACTTCGCTATAACTAATGCTACATAAATAATATACGTGTATAAGTATCTGATTACTGAGTACGTAACTGGTTTTATGTCATGTCTTAGCTTGTTTTATATGTTCATGTCCTGTTTTACTGATTTTAACGTTATGTTGTGTTTATCATGTATTCTGTCTATTCTAATTAAGTATTACTTGTATTTCTTGTATTATAATTGTAACACCCCACTTGGATAAGTGGACCGTTACGTGTATTTATGGCGTGTCATCAAAGCATAAGGTAAATGTCCTAAAACATTACATGACCATAAGGGATAGCCGGAATCAAACATCGGTCCCCAACATATACTCATAACATAGCATAAAGTAAAAGTAATGCAGAAATAACAGAACTTAAAATAGCTCTCATCCTATGCATAACCTTTCCATGCTCCTGACCTTGTTTACCTGCCGTTTGGGGACATGAAAAGAGAAAACGGCTGAGCGAGACGCTCAGTGCGCGGATATAAAATAGTAACATGGAATATCATAACATAAGTGAAGGCTGAAATGAAAACATAAGAATGAAAATGCAGCGGAATAATGTAAGTCCTGGGAAACCTGGTGACATGTAGTAAACTGGTAACTTGAAATAAACTGGTTTATTCTTAAAGTATCATGTTCATGTAAATACTGAAAGTTTGATGTTTAATTATGAAACTGTAATTTAACTGCCAAAGAGCTCATATAGGTCATGAAATATATCAACGTGCATGAATACATGGAGGGGTGACCTCGTCATGCTATAGAGGGGTGACCTCTAAATACTGTGCTGGGTGGAGGGATCAGCTCCAATGTGAAGGATGTAGAGCACACATCACATTCACCCTGATAACTTGTAACATTTATAAGCCTAGGATGCATCCATACGCCCCACTAAACATACATATAAAAATGGCCAACCTGAACATGAGTGGGACGATGCAGGATATCACTCTCCTGCATGTGAGTCACGACACCGGTGCCTCTAGTGCCGTGGTTACGGTACCTCCGTAACTAGTACATAAACTGGTCATGCTTGTATATAATGCTCTGGCAATTTATTTAGTTATTAACATGATTACTGAGAAGCTTAAACATATACTGGGGAAAAACATTTGGCTGCAGATGGGGAATCCTAAACATGCATCGGAAAGGAAGTCCTTACTGAAAGGACAGAAATCCGTACCTCTAGTCCAGTAACTGACTGAATGGAAGACTGAACGAATACTACTCGGGCTTTCACGAAAACTACAATAATAATAGACGTGAATAAGTTACCTGATTATTATTTAATTTACTGTTCTTATTTTTCTCATTTACTTATTTTATTTCTGAAGGTCTGCATGTATTTTACTGATAAATATGCTCTTTAATTATAATTCACTCAAATATATTAACGTCCTACTATTATTACGATACAAACGTATTCTGACGTTAGTTAAAATTCTATAATAAGTAACTTGTTAAAATGTAAGGTTTCTAATTAGCAAGTTTCTAAAACAATTTAATTCGTATAATAAAATTATACCCTTTTAAAAATATTACAAAGCTATTATAATTTAATTTATTTAAAACAATACAATTAGAACATTTATAAAAACATAAGTAATATAAAGGTATAATTTAAAATCTTCTTTTTATTTTTATTTTTATAACAATGCCTCGAGCCTACCGAGATACCACTTTCTCAGTCGCACTAAAACGATTAAACCAAATATATAAAATCTGTCTATTTAAATTAGTGACAGAAATCTGAGCCACTAAAAAGTGTCGCCAAAAACTGAGTCTTAAAACTGCCTACAAACAAATCTGCGACAGAATTTATTGTCGCCAAACTGTCGCTAATGTCACATTAAAAATCACCACTTTTCTGCCTGAAGGTACCCACTGATCTTAGTACCTTTCCCACTGTTTTCTTTTACGTTCCCACTATTTGTACGAACCAAACACCCCTGCTGGGGATCTAAACCCAAATATCCCCTTACTGCTGTTAACCCCAAACGCCCCCCCTGCTGAGTTAGGGTATCCACTGTTTTAACAGCCAAACACCCCTGTTGGGGCTGTGGGCTTGCGGCTGGTACATAAACCAACGCCGAATCCCGTGGTGGGTGGCAGCTGATCAAGTGAACCACACCGAGAGTCTAGAGACTCTCGGTTTCTGTGAACACCAACCAAAGCCCGGCCGCAATTACTTAATTACATGTTTTAAAGATTAAGATTACTAGTTCCTGATTATTTGCTTAAATCATGATATAAGAAAGAAAATAAAATTGTTACCGTGGTAAGCTTGATAACGGGATGATAAATTCACACGAATCCAAGATAGAAATCAAATCCCGAGACCCCTTTGTGTTGTTCATAGCCGGCGGCTGCCAAGGCAGAAACCCTAACCCCGTCCCTTTTTTTTCGTTTTACTGTTGTGAGACAAGGGGGAAGGGGGTTTACCCCGTATGTTATTTCTTGTAAAATGGGCTGGGCTCTAACCCACATTTTCTTCTTTTCTATTGTTTTTTTTAAACTCGCAGCCCAAATAAATCATATGCATTTTTTTTTTCGTTTCGCGTAAATTTTCTTAGATGTTCGAGACTCGATTTCTGTATTATTTATTTAACGAATAAGTAATAGTTATGATCCATTTCATAATACTTATAAAGCTTGAAACGTATTATTATTTTATATTCTGAAATAACTGGAATAATTAACTGCGTAACTTTAATTTAATCCGACACCGCGTATATTTAATATTCACGTTTAAATAAAGTTAAAGCTGAGATTACGCGTATTTAATATTCAAGGATTTTTAAATACGGGTTTTACAATTATACTTGTTGTGTAATAATAAGTAACTTTCTAAAAATAGCAGGTTTCCTAAAATAGAAATTTTTCAAAAATAGAAAGTTTCCAAAAATAGATTTACTGCTTAAAATTGATAAGTTTCTAAAAATAGAAAGTTTCCATAAATAGATTAGTTGCCTTAATTAAATAAGTTTCTAAAAATAGAAAGTTTCGATAATTAGAAATAAGCTGGATTATTAAGCTAATAATATAAGCTTAAGTGTTTACTGATTTATATTTTAAGTCATGTGATTAAATAGTATAGTTTATTAATTATTTCATGTAAATTTAATAAACAGGTTAAAGTGTTTAATTATATATATATATATCCTGATTTAATTAAATAAAAGTAAAAATACTTAGGTTAAACATGTATTAATTTATATATTAATATAACCTAAGTCGTGGAAATTAATTAATTATAAGTCATGATTTTAATAATTAATTAATTATATAGTCTAAATAAAACGATAATTACTTAGGTTAAAATCCATGTATTATTAATAATATTAATAACCTAAGTCATGTATAAATTAAATTAATCATGTACATGTTTTAACTAATTTAAGTTAATCTTGTAAAAATAATTAACCTTGTAAAATAATGTCGTGACCGAAAACCGTGTCTTATTTATTAAACGTGTCGTGAACCGTATTCGTGAACCGGTCAACAAACGCACCCTTAACAGTGGCTAACCGGCCTAGCCGGTTGCCTCTGTTTGTGTAAAACAGCCACCGGCTGTGCCGGTGGTGTCCTTGGTCATGTCTAGCCGCCGGCTAGCAAAAGTTCCCATCGGTTAGCCGGTGGTTACCCCTGCTGCCGCGGCCTGGGTTCCCCCTGCTTTCCATATATAGCAACCGGCTTATGCCGGTGGTGGTCCTTGTTTCTGCCGAGACCCAACCGAACACCAACACACCCCCCGACAAGGTCGGGGGTTCTCTTATTCTTGCGGCCGAGACCAACAACACCACACCGAGCTGTGTTCACACGAGGCACACCGAAATCCTTGGGCTCTCGGTTTGTGTGTACTGGCCGAAACAAACACCCCTTAAACCATAATTAATTTACCCCCATGATTTATTAACATGTTATCTACTTGTTTTTAATAAACCATGATTTCATGTGTTCTTGATTAAATAAAAACATAAAGAAAAGGGGTTTATGGATTTACCAATTACGTGAAATAAAGGAGAACGATAACACTAACAATCTTGTAAGAAATCAATCACCAAAAATCAACAAACACACCCTTGGTGTGTGTTCTACCCGGCGGCCAAGAGGAGACAAAGAGAGATTAGGGTTTTGTTTATTTTGTAATTTCTTGTAATTATGAAAATATCTTTTTCCTTTTCTTGTTTTGTAAAAATTAAAATGGGCTTGGCCCTTGTCTTGTGTTCTAGCGCGAGTAAGGGGGCCCGCATGGGGTAACCCATATGTTTTCTCGTGTCTAAAATTATACGTGTTCTCGTGTCGTGTTTTACGTGATTTAATTAGTTATCGTTCGTGTCGTATTATATTTATTCATAACCGTAATAAATATACGTAAATACATTATATTAAGCTCGTGATTATTTACGCTCATGATTTCATGTTCGTATGTTCGTGATTATAATTATTATTGAAATAATTATCGTGTCTTAATACGTATTAAATACTTATCGTGTTATAACACGTACGTAATACTTGTAAATCTTGTTCGTGAATCGTAAACGTGCTATAAAAGGAAAGTTCTAATCATGTACGTACGATCAATGTACTATTCATGGTAAAAGCATGCGAGTTTTACAACTCTTCCCCCCTAAAAAGAAAAATTTGTCCCCGAATTATAGATAATGTAACTGGAAAAGAAGAACATACCTGAATTCAAAATATGAAATGAGGGTAAGAAGCCCGGATAGACTCCTCTGTTTCCCAAGTGGCTTCCCGCTCGGTATGATCCCTCCAAAGGATTTTAACGAATGGAATCGTCTTCCTTCTCATGACTCGTTCTTGTCAGTCAAGAACTCGTTCGGGTTCTTCTATGAAAGTGAGATCTTCACGAATCTGTTCCAGTGGATACTGAACCATGTGAAGGGGATGATACTTGTACCCTCTGAGTAAGGACACATGGAAAACATCGTAAACATGAGAAAGCTGCGGAGGTAACGCTAAACGGTAAGATACTTCACCGACTCGTTCAATGACATCAAACGGTCCGATGAATCGAGGACTGAGCTTCCCTTTGATTCCAAAACATCTAACACCACGTGCCGGTGAAACCTTAAGGAAAACGTGATCTCCTACGTTAAAATGTAAGTCCCTACGATGCTTGTCTGCATAACTCTTCTGACATGACCGTGCTTCTTGCAGTTTCTGCTTAGCTACTGCGACCTTCTCATTAGTCAATTCTATCATTTCTGGTCCCTCAAGTGTTCGCTCACCAACCTGATCCTAGCAGATTGGGGCGCGACAGTTTCTGCCAAACAACATCTCGAATAGAGCACACTTGATACTTGCGTGCCAACTGTTGTTGTATGCAAACTCTACCAAACAGATGTAATCGTCCCAACCTCCCGTCCATTCCAACGCACATGACCTCAACATGTCTTCCAACGTCTAAATCGTTCGCTTTGACTGCATGTCTGTTTGAGGATGAAAATCCGTGCTAAGCTTAAGTTTTGTACCCCAATCTTTCTGCAGACTTCTCCAGAATCGCGAAGTGAACCGAGGATCTCTGTCTAAGACGATGTTGGATGGAGCACCATGAAGTCTCATGATCTCCTTCTTGTAAGTATCGGCGAGTTTACTGACCGAATCTTCCTTGCGGATTGGTAAGAAATGAGCTGATTTGGTAAGTCGATCAACGATAACCTAAATCGCATTGTGCTTCTTCCTTGTCGGCGGAAGACCAGTAACAAAATCCATGGTGATTTTGTCCCACTTCCACTATGGAATATCTAACGGTTGAAGAAGACCGCCAGATCGCTGATGCTCGATCTTAACCTGCTGGAAGGTAAGACATTTGGAGACGTAATTCGCAACATCCTGTTTCATACCACTCCACCAAAAGTACTGCTTGATTTCATGGTACATCTTGGTTGAACCAGGATGAATAGAGAATGGGGAGCTATGAGCCTCAGCTAACAGTGCTTCCCGAAGTTCTTGATCATCAGGACACAAAGTCTCGTGCCCTGCCATAAGATACCATCTACGTCTACTCGGAGTCTGTCCGCTTCTCCAAATTCTGAATTATCATCCAGATTTCTCCATCATCTTTTTGAGCTTCCTTGATCTTAGAGAGTAACTCGGGTTCCACTCTAAGATTAGCCCAGTAACCATGTTGTCCACGTACCATGATCTCTATATCTAGTCGCTCCAAGTATCTTATAACTTCCTCCTCAATTTTAATGCCGTTTATCATTATGGACTTTCTGCTAAGTGCATCTGCCACTACATTTGCCTTGTCGGGATGATACTGCAGATTAATGTCATAATCCTTTAACAGCTCTAACCATCTCCTCTATCTCATGTTCAATTCACGTTGAGTGAAGATATACTTCAAGCTCTTGTGGTCCGTGAAAATGTCACATGATTCTACATACAAGTAGTGCCTCCATATTTTCAATTCAAACACGAATGCTGCAAGTTCCAAGTCATGCGTAGGGTAATTTTCCTCATAAGGCTTAAGCTGTCGTGAAGCGTACGCGATCACCTTCCCATGTTGCATGAGAACACAGCCAAGTCCCATCCCCGATGCATCACTGGAGATCTGAAATCCACATGTACCAGATGGGAGAGTAAGAATCGGTGCAGATACTAACTTCTGCTTTAGGTCTTCAAAGCTCTTCTCTATTTCTTCAGTCTAGACGAATTTCTCCCCTTTCCGCATCAGTTTGGTCAATGGTAGTGCTAAACGGGAAAAGTTCTCCACGAACCTACGGTAATAACCAGCTAAGCCTAGGAAATTGCGGACTTCAGTTGCTGATGTCGGTCTTGGCCACTTGGTAATAGCCTCAACCTTTGTTGGATCCATCTTGATTCCTTCTGCTGATACAATATGAAGTAAGAACGCCACCTTGTCTAACCAGAACTCACACTTGGAGAATTTAGCATACAACTGCTTCTTGCGAAGAATCTGTAGTACTGTACGAAGATGGTCTTCGTGTTCCTCCTTGGACTTAGAGGATATCAGGATGTCGCCACTGAAGACATTGACGAACTTGTCCAGAAATTCATGGAAGATTATGTTCATCAAATCCATGAACACTGCTGGAGCATTGGTAAGGCCAAATGGCATGACTACAAATTCATAGTGGCCATAGCGTGTACGGAAAGCAGTCTTGGCGATGTCCTGCTCTTTAACCTGTAGCTGATGATAGCCCGACCTTAGATCAATCTTAGAGAAATGCATGGCCCCTTGGAGTTGGTCAAACAGATCGTCTATGCGTGGTAGTGGATACCTATTCCTGATGGTAATCTTGTTGAGCTCGTGATAGTCTATGCAAAGACGCATACTGTCGTCCTTCTTCTTAACGAATAAGACCGGTGCGCCCCATGGAGATGCGCTCGGTCGAATAAAACCTCGTTCCAGAAGTTCTTGCAATTGCTCCTTCAGCTCCTTCAACTCTATGGGATCCATGCGATAAAGAGCCTTGGAAATCGGCTCAGCTCCTGGGATGAGCTCGATATTAAATTCTACTTCACGTGCAGGTGGTATACCCGGAATTTCTTCTGGAAATACATATGGAACTTCTGACACTATCGGCTGATTCTGAATTGATGGGGATTCAGCATCCATGTCGTGAATAGTAGCTAGATAGCCCTCACAAACTATGTGAAAGTAATGCACGTGCTTGCAGGGTTGATATGATTTGTACAGACCTTCCGGGTACGAACCCGTTATGAATGTACTCTAGCGCATTAACATCACCGAAGATGACTCGATATGCATGGCAGTCTATGGTAGCATGATGCTTGGATAGCCAATCCATGCCCAAAATCATGTCAAAATTATTCATGTCCAGCGGAAGTGCGTCAACAGGACGAATCTTGTCATCAAACTCTAGGGGAAGGCTTTTGTATACATGGGTTATGCGTACAGAGTCTCTCAAAGGCGTGGAAATATTCAGTATATTCTCTAGTGGCATGGGGAGTATCCTAACATTCTTGGCATAAGCAATAGAAATGACCGAGTGAGTAGCACCCGTGTCGAACAGAACACATGCAGCTTGACCTTACATATACAAGATTCCAGTGATGGTACCTGTAGACTTGTTGGCCTGATCGCGAGATGTCGTGTAAACGTGTCCACTAGTAGGAGTCGGATTGGTATCAGCATGCCCTGATGTGCCCTCCATCTCACCCTTACGGCATTCCTTCATGCGATGGCCAGAAAGAACACACTTGTAGCATGCGTCGCTGTCGCGGTGACATGGCCCTGGGTGCCTACGGTGGCAGGTAGTGCAAAGAGGATGAGTATATCCTCCAGCAGGTGTCCTGACTGGCTGTGAGCCTGATAAGAACAATATTTATGAGTCGTGATAAAAAGGTACAAAGGACAATGCGGATAAATCGTAAGATGGAATACCAGTGATAGCTTGACGGTTAGGCTGTGAACCTCTCTGGTTCTGGTCCCTCCCGTTACCATGATTCCTGGTAGAAGATTTCTAATGTGTCAGAATTAAGACTTATAGCATGTAATCATAAGAAAATGCGTAAGTATAAGGACCTGCTGCTGTTGGAGTATCCAGCGTTGTTACGGTAATTATCATTACCGACACGCCTATCTGTAGCAGAACGGTCGTGAGGACCGTTTCCCTTGGGCTGAGTAGGCTGTTGCTGAGTAGCGGGCTGAGACCGGTCCCCAGTCTTCTGCCTGGAAGATAAAGTTTTAAAGAGATGAAATATTGACATATACTGAAAGAATACGGATTGGTCACCGTTGAATACGATTGTTTACCTCTTATCGGGTCTCTCTGCTTCCCTGAACTCATCTCTTTCTTGCAGCATCTCCAGCTTACGTGCTGCATCGGCCACTTGTGCTACCGTATTGTACGTAGCACACACCAAGTTGTTTGCGACCGATGTACGAAGAGCCCACCTGAAGTGGTGTGCTTGCTCTTCAGGAGTACCTGCTGCTGTACCAAGAAAACCAGCCAAGCGAAGAAAGCGCTGCATGAACTCGTTTCTATTCTCTCCTGCTCTCTGTCGGATTCCATGGCACTCTCTCTTCAGCTTGTATTGCTCAGTCTTGGGAAAGAACTGTCCCATCACCAAATCCCTGAACTGAGCCCAAGTCAAACCAGCCACCCAATTATCACCTCCTTCAGACTGCTTCAGTGCCATCCACCATGATAGCACATCACCTTCGAACCGGTAGCAGTCCAACCTCGACTTGAAGACAGGGTCATAGCCCATAGCATCGAAGATCTTCTCAATGTGAGCCAACCAGCTTTTAGCTTCACTGGGGATATCTGTTCTCTCGAAAGCTCGATGGCGTAGCTTATTGAATCTCTCCAGCCATGTGACCAATGTTGCTGGAGGAGGAGGAGGTACTAGGTGTTGCTGCTGATTGTTGGCAGCCTGAACCTCAGCCCTGATATCGTTCCTCATCTGAGGAAGCATAGCTTGAATTGCAGCTTGGATTGCTGCATTGAGTTGTTCCTGCTCGCGTGTGAGAACCATCTGACAGTATAACATAAAATACATGATTAAACTGATCAAAACATAAATTATATACACGAAAAAATTTATACCAATAAATCATGAGAAAAATTTTATGCAAGAAAATTTATACATGAATGCATGATGCAGTTTTATGAAAACTTTTGTATGCGCGAGAGTGAACGCCTATGGTCAGTTCACTCAAAACAAAAGACATGGCGAGGGGGCCAATGGGTCGGTACCAACCATTACTTAGTCATAAACTTGCGACAATGACATATATATGTATGCATGAAAAAGATGAAGGCATGAAAACCAACTGTTAGTTCTAGGAAGACCATAGTGACTACCCACTAATCACAGGTCGTGTTTTGAGAGCCTATATGTCGAAGCCTTGGCTCTGATACCATAATTGTAACACCCTATTCTGATAAATGGAATGTCACGCGTGATTATGGCGTGTCATCAAAGCATACAAGGATAAATGTATAAAACATCACATGACCATAAAGGAAATACCAGAATCAAACATCGGTACCCCAAAAGTAGAACTCATCACACAAACATAAGTAATGTAAATGAAAAGGACTAATTAATGTCCATGGAAAAGAGTATCAAAGTATAATGAAATGCATAAAGTAATGAAGGCTAGGAAGCTTCCAATCCATATGCACGTATGCATAAAGTCTACGAGCGTCCCTGAGTACCTACCGTTTTGGGAACATGAAAGGAAAACGGCTGAGCATAACGCTCAATGCACGGATATACATATAAAGCATGAATTATATAAGCATATAAGCATGAAGCAGCGGAAAAAACTAAGTCCTGAATAACCTGGTATCTCTTAGTAAAACTGGTTTTATAGTTTGAAAAGCCTTATGTTTATCTTATAAAAATTGTTTAACATGTTTACCATTTAGCCAATATAGGTCATGAAATATCAACGTGCATGAATACTTGGAGGGGTGACCTCGTCATGCAAATTAGAAGGGATGCCTCTAATTTAATATACTGTTTGGGTAGGAGGGATCAACTCCTTGTGAAGGATGCAAGGCACACACCACATTCACATGAATAATTTGCTGAAAACATGTAAACTAGGATGCACCCATACGCCCCACATGATAATAATAACAATATGGCCAAAAGCTGAAGGGACACCACGAGCTATCACTCTGTCGTGGTGGAGTCATAACACTGGTGCCTCTAGTGTTATGGTTATGGTACCTCCATAACCAGGTGAAACTGGTCATGCATGTATATGGATTTAGGTATCTAATTAAACATAAGCAGTTCAAAAACATATATAACATATACTGGGGAAAACAGTTGGCTGCATACGGGAAATCCTAATAAGGAAGAATGTCCATACTGAAAGGACGGAGAATCCGTACCTTGTGTCCAGTGAACGAAGAAGACGAACGGAAGAGAGTCCTACTTCGGTATCACTAATGCTACATAAATAATATACGTGTATGAGTATCTGATTACTGAGTACGTAACTGGTTTTATGTCATGTCTTAGCTTGTTTTATATGTTCATGTCATGTTTTACTGATTTTAACGTTATGATGTGTTTATCATGTATTCTGTCTATTCTGATTAAGTATTACTTGTATTTCTTGTATTATTATACTTGTTGTGTAATAATAAGTAACTTTCTAAAAATAGCAGGTTTCCTAAAATAGAAAGTTTCCAAAAATAGAAAGTTTCCAAAAATAGATTTACTGCTTAAAATAAATAAGTTTCTAAAAATGGAAAGTTTCCATAAATAGATTAGCTGCCTTCATTAAATAAGTTTCTAAAAATAGAAAGTTTCCATAAATAGATTAGCTACTTTAATTAAATAAGTTTCTAAAAATAGAAAGTTTTCATAAATAGAAATAAGCTGGATTATTAAGCTAATAATTTAAGCTTAAGTGTTTACTGATTTATATTCTAAGTCATGTGATTAAATAGTATAGTTTATTAATTATTTTATGTAAATTTAATATACTATAGGTTAAAATATTTAATTAAATAAAAGTAAAAATACTTAGGTTAAACATGTATTAATTTATATATTAATATAACCTAAGTCGTGGAAATTAATTAATTATAAGTCATGATTTTAATAATTAATTAATTATATAGTCTAAATAAAACGATAATTACTTAGGTTAAAATCCATGTATTATTAATAATATTAATAACCTAAGTCATGTATAAATTAAATTAATCATGTACATGTTTTAATTAATTTAATTTAATCTTATAAAAATAATTAACCTTGTAAAACTATGCCGTGACCGAAACCCGTGTCTTATTTATTAAACGTGTCGTGAACCGTATTCGTGAACCGTATTCGTGAACCGGACCCGTGAACCGGTCAACAAACGCACCCTTAACAGTGGCTAACCGGCCTAGCCGGTTGCCACTATTTGTGTAAAACAACCACCGGCTGTGTCGGTGGTGTCCTTGGTCATGTCTAGCCACCGGCTAGCAAAAGTTCCCACTGGCTAGCCGGTGGTTACCCCTGCTTCTGCGGCCTGGGTTCCCCCTGCTTTCCATATATAGCCACCGGCTTATGCCGGTTGTGGTCCTTGTTTCTGCCGAGACCCAACCGAACACCAACACCCCCCCACCCCCCGACAAGGTCGGGGGTTCTCTTGTTCTTGCGGCCAAGACCGACAACACCACACCGAGACCCGTAGGTCTCGGCTGTGTTCACACGAGGCACACCGAGAGCCTTGGGCTCTCGGTTTGTGTGTACCGTCCGAAACAAACACCCCTTAAACCATAATTAATTTACCCCCATGATTTATTAACATGTTATTTACTTGTTTTAATAAACCATGATTTCATGTGTTCTTGATTAAATAAAAACATAAAGAAAAGGGGTTTAAGGATTTACCAATTACGTGAAATAAAGGAGAACGATAACACTAACAATCTTGCAAGAAATCAATCACCAAAAATCAACAAACACACCCTTGGTGTGTGTTCTACCCGGCGGCCAAGAGGAGACAAAGAGAGATTAGGGTTTTGTTTATTTTCTAATTTCTTGTAATTATGAAAATATCTTTTCCCTTTTCTTGTTTTAGTAAAAATTAAATTGGGCTTGGCCCTTGTCTTGTGTTCTAGCCGCGGGTAAGGGGCCCACATGGGGTAACCCATATGTTTTCTCGTGTCTAAAATTATACGTGTTCTCGTGTCGTGTTTTACATGATTTAATTAGTTATCGTTCGTGTCGTATTATATTTATTAATAACCGTAATAAATATACGTAAATACATATTATTAAGCTCGTATTATTTACGCTCATGATTTCATGTTCGTATGTTCGTGATTATAATTATTATTGAAATAATTATTGTGTCTTAATACGTATAGTATACTTATCGTGTTATAACACGTACGTAATACTTGTAAATCTTGTTCGTGAATCGTAAACGTGCTATAAAAGGAAAGTTCTAATCATGTACGTACGATCATAAAGTTACTATTCATGGTAAAAGCATGCGGGTTTTACACTTACGAGGACTGGGCTTAATTTAGAATTACTCATCGACAATCTTAAAAAAACTGAACATTCTGACTCCGGATATATTTTGTACAGAATGTGGAGATAAAAATGGGAAATTAAGCTTAGAAATCTAGTTTCAGTTTGTAAGATATGTACAATTTTTCTTTATGTAACAGAGATGCTTATCGTGTAAATATAAATGATAAGTTGTTCATAAATAAAAGAAGTGTACATTTGTTCTCAAAAATTCTTGTTATCTTATTTAAATCTTTATCGTCATTCATATTATGAATCCTCATAAATGAATTTGAAAATTTTATCGTCATTCATATTATGAATCCTCACATATGAAATGATCGATAGAATTAAGAATACTCTATGATGAAAAAATAAATTCCATACTCCACGTATGAAAATTTAAAATAAAAATCATTCTTATCGAGTATTATTATATTGGTAGGATGGCTCATACGAGAGCATCAACATCTGTGACAGTAAATATGACACCTTAAGAAATAAGATAATTGGTTGTTGAGAGTGTGACTGCAGCTTTGCAAGCACAAGCCGCCAATGTAGCCAATACAAGTAATGGAAATGCTGATAGAAGAGAAGTTCCGATAGAGAAAATATGTACTTACAAAGATTCATGAACTGTTAGCCTTTTAACTATAAAGGATCTGAAGGAGCTGTTGGACTTATTCGCTGGTTCGAGAGAACTGAATCAGTATTTGTTCCCAGTGAATGTTATGAAGATTGTGAAGTAAAATTTGCTACGGGTACGCTAATAGAAGAAGCTTTGTCCTGGTGTAATGCTTATGCACAACCCATTGGGATAGAACAAGCTTATTAGACTCCCTGGAATGAATTTAAGAATCTGCTATTTAAGAAGTATTTTCCTCGCAGTGAGATTAAGAAAATGGAGGAATGAATTCTATAATCTAGTAGTAAAGGAAAATAATATCAAAGTTTACATCCGAAGATTTCATTAATTGGCATTATTATGTCCTAATATGGTGCCTAATACTGAAAAATTGATGTAAGCTTTTATTGGAGGATTACCTAGAAGTATAGAAGAGAATGTTACCGCCTCTAAACCCCAAACTTTAGAGGAAGTTATCACCATTACTCAAAGATTAATGGATCAAGTGATAAGGTATACTCCTGTATAATTGGCCGCTAATAATAAGAGGAAGTTTGATGATAGGAGGAGTTTTCCTGTTAATCGTAATTTCTAGAAGAATAATTTTCGTAACTATAATCAAGGCAATAATCGTAAACAGCAGAACAAAAGAAAAGATGTTTCTAAAGTTTATGCTGTAAATTCGAGCAATGGTTATAGTGGAAGACAACCCCTTTGTCAGAGGTGTTCTCTACATCACACAGGATTTTGCACTATCAAGTGTCAGAACTGTGAAAAATAGGACATCAGACAAGATTCTTTAGAAGTAAAAGATTAGCCTCTAGAAGTAATCAAATTCCTGTAACTAAAGTTTGTCATAACTGCGGAGAAAAAGGGCATCTGATGAATGAGTGCCACAATGAGAGCAATAGCCGAGGAAAAGCTTATTTGCTAAACGATACTCAACAAGATCAGAATACGGTTACGGGTATGTTTCATCTAAATCAACGTCTGGTTAAAGTAATATTTGACTCAGGAGCTGATAGAAGTTTCATATCTGTTAAATTTGCTGCTAAATTAGATACTCCAATTATTTCTTTGAATACTAAGTATGATATAGAAATGGTCAACGGAAAAATAGTTACCACTAATATCGTTATTCGAGGATGTATCATTACTTTATTACATCAATCCTTTGAAATCGATCTTATACCAATTAAGCTCGGTAATGTTGACGTATTCATTGGAATGGACTGGTTATCTAAATACCATGCCAAAATTCTATGTGACGAGAAAATCTTTCATATTCTTATTAACGTTAAAGTTTTGATTGTCCATGGTGAGCGAATTAAGACTCGACTAAATCTCATATCGTGCCTTATGATAAATAAGTACGTATCCCGAGGTGGTCAAATTTTCTTAGTTCAAGTAGCGGCAAAGGAGAAAGAAGAGAAGCGATTAGGAGATATTCCGATAGTTAGAGAATTTCCCGAAGTATTTCTCGAAGAATTACCAGGTTTGCCGCGTGAGCGTCAAGTTGAATTTCAAATCGATTTGATACCAGGAGCAACACCAGTTGCTAAAGCGCCTTATCGATTAGCACCTTCGTAAATGCAAGAATTGTTAAGTCAAATCCAAGAAATAGCTGATCGAGGATTTATTAGACCAAGTATATCACCGTGGGGAGCTCCAGTCTTATTTCTGAAAAAGAAAGATGGATCTTTTAGGATGTGTATCGATTATCGCGAGTTAAACAAAATTACTATAAAGAATCGTTACCCATTACCCAGAATCGACGATTTATTTGATCAACTCCAAGGATCAAGCATAATTTCAAAAATTGATTTACGGTCAGGTTATCATCAACTGAGAGTTAAGGAAAAGGATATTCCTAAAACTGCTTTCAGGACGCGGTATGGAGATTATGAATTTCAAGTGATGCCTTTTGGTTTAACCAATGCACCAGTTGTTTTCATGGACCTCATGAACAGAGTGTCTAAGCCTTACTTAGATAAATTCGTAATCGTGATTATCGATGATATTCTTATCTACTCTCGTAATAGAGAAGAACATGCCAAGCATCTTGGTATACGTCTCGAATTACTTAAGAAGGATAACTTGTATGTTAAGTTCACGAAGTGCGAATTTTAGATCGATGTTGTTCATTTCCTAGGACATATCATTGATAACCAAGGTATTCGTGTAGATCCTGCTAAGATTGAAGCGGTAAAGAATTGGAGTAAGCCTAGTACGCCTATGGAAATAAGACAATGTTTAGGACTTGCTCGGTATTACCGAAGATTTATCGACGGTTTTTCAAAAATTACTAATGCTTCGACTGAATTGACTAAGAAAAACAAACCGTTTGACTGGGGAGATAGTCAAGAGAAAGCTTTTCAATTATTGAAGCGAAAGTTGTGTGAAGCACCTATCCTAGCATTACCAGAAGGTAATGATGACTTTATCGTTTACTGTGATGCATCTATTCAAGGAATGGGAGCGGTGATTATGCAAATGAATAAAGTTATTGCTTATGCATCAAGGCAACTTAAACCTAATGAGAAGAATTATACTACTCGTGATCTAGAATTAGGAGCGGTGATATTTGCTCTTAAAATCTGGAGACATTACCTCTATGGTACGAAATATTTAGTATTTACTGATCATAAAAGTCTTCAATATATTCTTCATCAAAAAGAATTGAATATGAGACAACAACGTTGGTTAGAATTACTTGCTGATTACTATTGTGAAATTCGTTATCACCTAGGTAAAGCCAATGTAGTAGTTGATGCTTTAAGTCGAAAAGAGCGTGTTAAGCCGTTACGAGTTAGATCATTATTGATAACTCTTTTACCGAAGTTAACTACCCAAATTCTCGAAGCGCAAGAAGAAGCACTTAAGGTAGAAAATGTAGGAGCTGAGAAAATGAGAGGAATGGATAAAGTATTTGAAGTTCGTCAAGATGAAATTCGTTGTATTAAAATCGTAGTTGGTTACCTGCCCATGGTAATTTACGAGATTTGATTATGCACGAGTCTCATAAATCGAAGTATTCTATACATCCTAGTTCCGGCAAGATGTATCAAGATCTGAAGAAACTCTATTGGTGGCCTAACATGAAGGCAATCATAGCAGAATACGTTAGTAAGTGTTTAACGTGTGCAAGAGTTAAAGCAGAATATCAAAAACCATCCGGTCTACTGATACAACCAAAGATTCTAATATGGAAGTGGGAAAGAATTACGATGGATTTTGTGACTAAATTACCTAAGACATCAAATGGACATGACACCATCTGGGTTATTGTCGATCGTCTTACAAAATCTGCACTATTTCTTCCTATTAAAGAGACTGATAGTATGGAAACTCTTACGAGATTGTACATTAAGAAAATAATCTCTCAACACGGAGTGCCTGTATCTATTATCTCAGATCGTGATAGTCGTTTTACATCTGTATTTTGGGGATCGATGCAAAGTGCTTTAGGTACTCAATTGGACATGAGTACGGCATATCATCCACAAACAGATGGACAAAGTGAAAGGACTATTCAAACTCTCGAAGATATGCTTAGAGCTTGTGTGATAGGTTTTGGAGAAGGATGGGAGAAACATCTACCTTTAGTATAATTCTTTTATAACAATAGTTATCATGCTAATATTAAAGCAGCTCCTTTCGAAGTACTTTATGGAAGAAAGTGTCGATCGACTGTTTGCTGGGCCGAAGTTGGAGATGTTCAACTAACTGGACCAGAAATAGTACATGAGACTACTGAAATATTGTTCAAATTCGACAACGATTACAAGCTACACAATATAGACAAAGGAGTTACGCTAATACTAGACGTAAACCTTTGGAATTTGCAGTAGGAGATCGTGTTATGTTGAAAGTTTCTCCTCGTCAAGGAATTATTCGATTCGGAAAGAAGAAGAAACTGAACCCAAGGTATATAGGACCATTCAAAATAACCAAAAGAATTGGCCCTATGGCATATAAACTAGAGCTACTCGAAGAGCTTAGTAATGTTCACAATACTTTTCATGTTTCGAATCTGAAGAAATGCTTATCTGGTGAATCTCTCATCATACCGATGAAAGAACTTCAACTCGATGATAAGTTAAATTTTGTAGAAGAGCCTGTAGAAATTATGTATAAAGAAGTGAAACGCTTGAAGCAGAGCCGTATCCCAATAGTTAAGGTACGACGGAACTCGAAGAGAGGACCTGATTATACTTGGGAACATGAAGATCAAATTCGAGCTAAATATCTGTATCTATTTTCTTCTGTTACCCCTAGTTCTAGCTAAATCTTGGGACGATATTTAAAATAAGGGTAAGAGACTATAACATCCAGTAGTTTTGACTAATGTAATATCTATGTTTATAAATAAAGAGGTGATTTTACTAAGAAATTTTTGTTTTTTATTATGATGTGTGACTAAATTGTTGAATATATGAATACTCACTATCACATCCACATATGCCTATATGTTACATACACTATGTATATATCAAGTCTGAGTTCTAAAGATAACTATATGTACAAACAATAAATAAGAACAACTCAAATAAAACAAAGATACCATAAATAGCCATAAAAAAATAGAAATCCCTTATAAATTAATATTTCAAGCAATATAACTACAAAATGACTATGTACTATTATTAAACACTTTATACTAATTCTAATATACCATATAAAGAAAAAGGTAAATAATCACAAAACACTAATATTCACTAATCACAAACTAATTACAAGAAAATGACCTAAAAACAAGATTAGCCTATAAAATCCAATCTATAATGAATTAGACTCTAATCTTTTGTAACAAATTATAAAACTCAACTAAGTATCATAATATAATCATACATTTATCTTAAACCAAGTTACAAATTATTTAAGCATAAAGTACAAGTTTTCAAAGCATAGGACCTTAAGCTTACTTAAATAACCCTAGAATATGATCAACCTATATAAACCTTTAAACTAAGAACGTATAACCCATAGAATTCATAAACATACTATATAAGACTTAGAATAAGCATACATTAGGATATAAACCCTAATTACCCAAAATAGAAAGTCATTAGGCTTAATGATATAGAAACCCTTATATTAAGAAATCTACATGGAATCATAACCTAGTCTTTTCGAACAAGTCTACAAACACTCATAGGACTTCATTAAGATTATAAGATTATGTTAAGAGAATTTAAAAGTACCATAATGCACAAGGTAAAAGATTTCAATGTATGACTTGTAATTTAGGTCAAAATAGGTATTTTCACTCTTTAGATATGTTTACCTAAACTAAACTATTAAACCAAGTGTGAGAACTCTTTGGACACTTAAGACACAATGCATAAGACCTAAATTAAGTTTAGATCAGTATCTAAGAGGAGGATAATCACATTTACTAATATTAAACACTAGATCATTAGAAAACCCTAATCTACAAAAGTATACTTCTCATTTTCACATCAAACCTTTGTTAAACTTCAAACCAAGGACCCAAATCTCTTAAATAGAATGTCTAAACCCTAATTTGGCCTTAATAATTCACTAATCATTTTCCTAAGTCCCTAAGTCCCTAATCACCAAAAACACAAACCATAAGTTACAAGCCCTAGAATTAGGATTCGGTTTTGTATTTTGCCTCCAAAACCTATTTTCAAACCATTTCCCTCCATTCCAAATTCAAATATCAGATATATAGGACTTATAAAATATTTTAGGAGTGGTTTAAAGTATGTGCATCACCTCCTTGCTTTCTACACATCACCATTCTCATCTAAATGTTGTCGTGACCCATTTCTAGCCATAAGTTAGGATTAGATTGAAGCTAGGGTCTAAGAACTTGTGTAGAGCTTCAATAGCCTAAATTAGTCATCCCTCTATATATCTTACACGTTTAGATGCCAAACTTGGAGCCTAGGTGTTGCTAGTATTATAAATAGGGTCGTATGACATAGTATAAAACTTGTACCCTGTTTTCTTTGTATCTCCTACCCATTCTACAGGTACATTTTTATAAATGTCTTAGGACATCCCATAGGACCAAAAACCAGGTTTATAAGGTAGCTATTCAAGCCCTTGAAGCTTTGATAGCAAGTAGTGTTCAAAGGAAGCCATAAGGAGCAATTTTGGAGCTATCTAGGTAATTTCTATACTAAACAAGCTTTGATCCTGTTATAATGAATTATAAGACTTTTATAATGCTAAAAATATGTTAGAAAGACAATCCAAAAATAACTAAGTCATTTCATCAATTTAAATGAAAGTTATAAGCTAAAGATGTCTTAAAACCCTAGTTTTATATTTTACATGAAATAATGACGTAAAATCCATTTTAAGAGCTATAATTCTGATAAAATGTTTTTATTATGATATAAATATGTTTTGAAGCTTTGTTTTAAAATCCTAGATCATTTGGTACATTTTTGAAGAAGTTATATGATTTTTACAAGTATAGGGACCAAAACTGTCATTTTTGAAACTATTTGACATTTTGGGACAAAAGTGTCATTTTATGAAATTTAAATCTATAATAATAAAATTTTTAAAGTTTGAGACCCTAAGGTTAAATATTGAAGGATCAAATTGCAATATAATGAAACTATATACTTAAAGGGTTAAAAGTGTAATTATGCTAAAATATAACTATAAGGACTATTTTTGTCAATATTGAAACTAAAGAACATAAAATGTAATAACATATAATGTGTCATGTTAGTAGGGAGGCTTGTAAAAAGATGTTCCATCTCGATATTACGTTCTGACTGAGTGGTTGGGTTTACGATTTAAAGTGTCCTCGCTCCTCAAACGTTTATAGAATGGATTCTAAGTATAATGGCCCAAACAATGATACTATAATAATAAAATACAAGAATCAAAGAATAAATACATGAAATAATAAAAGATTGAACTCAGAGAGTATGAGTTGATATATATATATATAGGGTGAGGTTATTTTCAGAACCATATAAATGTACAAAACTGCGAGAACCACCTTTTTACTCTTAAACTGCATATGTATATTCATCGGGTTAGTTCATTAGGTAGAAATATATAAATTTTCATTGTCGTAGGTCACTAGGAACATGTATCCTAGGACCATGCACATGTATTTGTTTTGTATGTATTAGAACTATCTTTTCGTTGGATAATATGCAAACACATGTGCACTCTTCATATCAATCATCACACTCGGATCTATAACCAATAAAACAATTATTAAATGTTAATTTAAACATAATGATGAAAATATATATGCATTTTTAAGAGTATAAATGTGGTTCTCGCAGTTCTGTACATTTATTTGGTTCTGAAAATAACCTTACACTATATATATATATATATATATATATATATATATATATATATATATATATATATATATATATATATATATATATATATATATATATATATATATATATATATATATATATATATATATATATATATATATATATATATATATATATATATGTATATATGTATATATGTATATATATATATATATATATATATATATATATATATATATATATATATATGTATATATATATATATATATATATATATATATATATATATATATATATATATATATATGTATATATATATATATATATATATATATATATATATATATATATATATATATATATATATATATATATATATATATATATATATATATATATATATATAGATTTTAGTTAAAGTAGTGTAGTACCTTATAGTTGTTAAAATGAAAAGCTTTTTAAATTGTTAGATTAACTATTATGATTAAGATGGCATTAATTGCTTTAAATGATATTCAGAAATAAAATTATATAGTTTTTCATGTCATTAAAGGTGTAATAAGGGTACATAATTTTTTAAATGACTACGAAACGAGTTTTTCTTTATGTACGAGTCGTTTTTGTGTACGAGTTGCTCTTTTTGAACGAGTTGTTCTTTGTGTACGAGCCGCTCTTTGTGTACGAATTGTTCTTTGTGTACGAATCGCCTTTCGTGTGTGAGTTGCTCTTAGTGTACGAGTTGCTCTTTGCTTAGGATTTGATCTTCGTGTACGAGTCCCTCTTTGTGTACGAGTTGTTCTTTATGTACGAGATGTTCTTTGTGTACGATTCGTTCTTCGTTTGGGTGTACGTGTTATTCTTTTAGGTGTATCATCTTGGATATATATTACACTTGTGTACCTCAAGAATATTTTAAAAAATAACTTTCTACATCATATCTAAAAAGTGATGTTTCAGTTTGTTATACCTACAAATCCAAAATAAGTAGAATACAAAAACATACATTTTTATGCGTTGCAAAATGATTGTATTACAAATTACTAATTATAACTTCAATATATATCTTAAAAAGTCACTAAAATTTCATATGAAACATATTAATCTTTTATGGAAATTTAATGAGTAGTCAAACATTAAATGAAGGCATTAAAAGTGTTAATATTGTTAGAATGAAAATTACATTAAACATACATTTATTACTAAATGTCTTTCATTTACAATTAGTTTGATCAAATCATAATTAATAGATCCGACGGTTCATATCACTTTTTATTTTAATAATTTTAAGTAGTTACACTACATTAACCTAACTATATATATATATATATATATATATATATATATATATATATATATATATATATATATATATATATATATATATATATATATATATATATATATATATATATATATAGAATTTAGATAAAATGGTGTAGGTGCTTAAAGTTGTTAAAATGAGAAGTAATATAAAATGGGTAAATGTCACATTATTGATTAGTTTTGGTTCGTTTATGAGTTGTTGGTTCGTGTACGAGTATTTTTGGAACTTTTAGTTCGTGTACGAGTAGTTGGTTTATGATATTTAATATTACTGGTTTCTTGTGTATCAGTTGTGTATCATAGTTTAACAATTAATTGTCAACTCAAATGTAATTTGTGATAGTGTATCACTTAATTTTTTAATAATATGATTATTTATGTTAATAATATTTTGTGAAGCAAAACTATGTATCATATGTATCAGGTATAAATTTTTATGAATCAAATTTTTAGTGGTTTTTATATCAATTTTTATGTATAAGAATTATTATTTTGTGTCTAATATAAAACAAATCTCATGTTAATTGATGAAATCAATGATTAAGATAACTTCTCATTTTAATAACTTTAAGCTACTACACTACAATAACCCAACTCTATATATATATATATATATATATATATATATATATATATATATATATATATATATATATATATATATATATATATATATTGTGTGTTAACTCAGATATTGTGAGAAGGTTGTGATTGGGTATAGCTGATTTAATCAAGACTCTTTAGGCTAAGGTGTGTTTATAGCCTCACTTTTAAAGTTTTATAAATGATTTAAAAACCCGTGAGGGGGATATATGCTAAAACTAGAATACAAGTGTTTTTGTATGCTGCCTATATGAATACTGACACTACGTTTACTAGTTGCCGTTAAGCCCCTTTTTAATTGTGGACCGCTAATCATTTAGCGAGCGCTAATATTGTGAATAGTACTATTGGAGACTGACATCTTCTATCTAGGCAAGTCGCACTTACTAGCAGCTAATGGTTCCTACCTAGACTAAACAGATATGCTTTATTTTACATTTAGGATAGTTCGACAAGCTTCCTACCTAAGGGCAAATTTGTTGGGTTTTCCTGATAATGTCTAGTTGCGGGGCCATGAGCTAGTGGAATATGAATTGATGAATTTAAAAAGTTGGGTGTATAGTAATGTAGCCCTAGAGTCGTACTTGTATTCAAATATTGTTTAAAAACCTATGAATTCGCTCAACCATTGTGTTGACCTTAAGGCATATATTTCAGGTGAATGAGGACTGGCGGGCTACGGATGGTGGTGTCTTGAATAAAGTTATCATTCTAGAAAATAAAACTAGATCTTTGGGAAAAACCTGTTGTACATTATTGTACAGTTTTTTATTTAACTCTGTATAAATGAATGATAACGTTAATATTTATAAAATGTTTTTGAGCATTTTCTATTATTATGACTATGATACTTTGATAGTAATACCCCAAAAATTAGCTTCCATTGCTATAAGGTAAAATGGGGATGTTACACAAGAACACAAAGAAAAAGAGGGGTTGTATGATATTTGCTTATACCTGCTGAAACACACAAACAACAACAACAAACACAAAGCAAAACAAGTTCCAAAAGCTGCTCAAAATATTTTGAGTAGCTTATCGAAACAATTAGTAAAACACTAAAACAAGATTGATGGAAAATCTTTGAAAACTCCAATTCTTGGACAACTTGCAAGTAAATAAAATGTAACCAACATTCAAATTAACAGATTATCATAAGCTTAACAAGATCTGGGTTTGTCAAACCTTCAATCTACAAAATCTTATAAAAATTCGGATCTCAAAAAGCTTTATAAAATTTCTTTTACAAATCCTTTCATATGAATAACAAGTAACTTCTGCAGAATTTAAATCAATTACACTAAGACATTAAACATAAAATGTAACTCAACTTTGTTAAAAAAATAAAGTTCATTAAAATAGAAAATTTTACAAGAGGCCAAAACAAGTTTATATGGGTACAAACCACCCATATATATACTACCTAAAACAAAATGCTAGAAAAACTAATTACAAGAAACCCTAACACAATGAAAATCCGAAAATACCCCTTTGTTTGAATTTCTTAAAAATGGTCAATGGAGACATGTGCTTATCCAGAAGTGTACAACGGGTATGGATTGATCTTGGCCCCTCATTGTTGCTTGTAGGAGTAAGAAACCAAGCTGGTTCGTTGATTCTCTGTAGGGTGTTTGTCTTCTTCTATATTTTACAGCAGGGGACATGTGGGTGGGGCATGAGGGTGAAAGTGATTAGGTTTTGGGATGTAGTTAGGGATATAGTAATTAGGTTTCTAAGAAAGGAATTAATCCAATTCCTAAAGTTAAGCTTAAACGAGATTAGGTTTTTTGAGTTCTTTCTGGGTGGATTTTGGGGATTTAGATCGTGGGTTAGTGAATAGTATATGTTTGGCGAGTGTTTAGGGTATTAATTAATATTAATTTAAAACATAAATTAATAATAAATCGGGTATAGTGGTGTGTGAGGTGGCAAGTATTTTGGGCTTGGTGGGTCAGGATTAAGTGGTTTGGGTGGGCTGTCTAGTGGGTTGGACCGGGTTGTGATGGGTTTGGGTTTAGAAGTGTACAAAACAACCCCCTCAGCTTGCAAAGTGTGTTCATATGAAGACTTGGCAGATTTCTTTTTCAATTCCTTTGTTATCAACTATTGTATAATTACACAAGTAGTCCTTCTTTTTGATAGAGAATAGAACAAGGACTATTCATGCATATTTGGCATTCTTCAAGGGCTATTGTTGTCATTTCTTGAAACTTTAGGGACCTAACTTGTATAAATGAGCTTTACAAGGGTTTAATGTGACAAGTCTTCAATAGTTGAGTGACCATTCTTGACAAATCTTCAAACTTCAAGGACTTCTTTGGAAATTCATCGTTCGGGTCCGGTTCTTTGTGCGACTTCGTTTCCCGTGTTAGATTTTGCTTGATTCTTGTTATCTTTTGGTGAATTCACGATACCCGTACCTAAGATACACAATGAATAAACACAAGCATATTTTATTCTATTTTATAGCATTTTAAACCCGATTTGGATCATGAGACTATATATAAATGCAGTCCCATCACTTATATAAAAAGTATAAACTCACAACTCCTTATCTATAATCATATTTAAATGTTTAATTTGAGTGCATTTTAGTATCATTGATGGTGGAAGATCCACTTTCAAAGGATATTGATGTACCGTTTGTACAGGTATGAACACCATTTACAAGAATTTGCCACATGGAGCTTTACAATGCATTAAACAGTCAAATGTAAATTTAATTTTATATTATGCGTATGCTAACAATACTGGTTGGGAGATGCCCTAAGGCTAGATGGAGTGGTGGGTAAACCCTCCATCGGCACCTCAGCTTTCTCTCTCCACTCAACCAACCTACCTTTCAACCTCACTGACGGTAAGAAACTCACCGTCACGTCATACCCCACTAAATACCCAACACACTAACAAACTAATAAAATAAACTAAAAAATTAAAAGAAAAAAAGAGGTCCAACAAATGTTAACTCATTTAAGTGAAGATACCACCATAGTAGGACCAACTCGCGCATGATTTTTTCTAACGGGGTGGCAACTCACACATGAGTTTGCCACTCACCGTGCAAACCCCTTATCGCTCCATCCAACCTTAGAGCTCTAGGCGTGGTGATGATTTGAGCTCGCCACTCTTATGTGACAGCTCGCCACTATACCATTACGTTTCGTGAGATGCCCCCAACAAGAAATTCATCGTGACTACGAGACGAATAAGGACAAAAAATTTGGTTTTGATTATTATAATAAAAAATTATTAGTTCAAAATATTTTAATTATTTTTAAAATAAAATTATAAACCCTAACTCCATAAATACTACCCTATATTACCTAAAAAACTTCATACTTCATTTCAAATCAATAAATAATATGGTTTTCATAGTTTCACACACGTTAGATCAAATCAGAACCTTGTTGACAAATAAATTAAAGAAGATAGAGTTCGAAAGAAAACAATTAGATTTAACCATCCAATCTGAAAGTGCATCTATTGCTGAAGATGATCTGCCGAAATCATATGAAAAATGCAACGATATTCCAAAAGAGAGTCGTGATTTGATCAACAAATTTCTGGAAGAAGAATCAAACAAAGATTGCGAGATGCATAATGCCTTGATTCGAAAAGCGGCTAAAATAGAAAGACAAATGAAATCTATTTGTTTGGTTAAACAAAAAATACAATTAGTGTAATTTCCGTATTGTAATTTGAACTTATATATTGTGAATCTCATCTTGATGAAGAAGCATTACGAGAAATATTTGTAGAAGAAGAAAGGGGTAAAAAGAGTGGGAGGAGAGAATGAGGCAAGAAGAAGCTGAGTATGAGTTGTTCAGGTTAGAATTTGGGTAGATATCTGATTTGGATCCCTGAACATATTAAATTTTATATAGTATTTTTTATTTTATCGCATGCCGTATTCGTACTGTGACGCATTTAACTTCCGTATTGTAGTTTGTATTTATACTTTTGTGAAATGAATTTACTTTATTTAATAGTCTTTGAAAAGAAAATAAAATGGATAATGGTGGGCCAAAAAGAAAAGGTGAGATTTGTTATGATAAGGGTTTTTTAAGTATGAGTATTAGGTGATGTGACACCTATAACGTCCAAATGAAGAATACTTTTTGTGCCATGATACCTAAAGATCTTGTATGTTATATTTAATCAAATATACGCGGACAAATGAATTTGAAGCATTTGGCAGGTGATAATCCTTTATCAGTACATGTGAAAAAAATTAGAAATACAAACTAATTTGTAAAATAAGCATTCTAAAGTGGGAATAAACGAATGGCATAAAAAATGTATGCCATAATCAAAATTAAATTATCCTTGTGTAAAATTAATAAACCCGATATCCCATTTTAGATATACGCTATTATATTTTTAGGGTTTTGGGTAGGCCTAGAGTTGTAAACGAACTACACGTTCAATGAATATTTCATGAGCAGTTCAATAATTTTTTTGTCTATATTCGTTTATTTATTAAATGAACGAACATGAACAAAAGTTTACATTCGTTTAGTTAAATAAAAAAACATGAAAAAAAGTCTTGTTCGTTCATTTATGTTCGTAAACATTCGATCATTCATTTATAAATATTTTTATTTTCATTTATCGTAACTTTTTATTATGTAGGTTTAAAATTGCTTTGTTTAAACAAAACAACACTTATAAAATAAAATATTGTGTATATTTTTGTAAATATTATGTTCATTTTTTGAACGGCTGATTTTATTAAAACTAGCCAAAGTTAGAAATAGAAATTACATAGAGCTTATAGAAGCTAAAGAGTTTTTCAACCAAGCTATCAAACAAATCTCATGCCTAGGATTTTTCAGATGAAATCCACAAAGAGGATTATGAGACATAAGAATCCCAAAGCACAACCTTCTTTGGAGGAGAAGTTGAAAAAATCGATAGATTGGGAAAGTTCCAAAGGGACCACATGAGAGTTCCTCCTACCCTTCGATGAACAAGCGAACCTGGAAGAAACATGCAAAAAATCTATCCAGTTAAACCACTATAAGATATTACTACAAACTAGGATATCCAACTTCCACAAGTTGGCTAGACGAGACCACAAATGTTTAGCCGTCTTACAAATGAAGAAAGAGTGATTAACCATCTCAATATCAACACCACAAGAGGGACATAAAGTGGAACCAACTTAACACCTCTTCTACCTAAATTGACCTTATTCGGGAGCTTGTTGAGATTCAATCTCCAAGGAAACACATTACCATTAATTGGGATAGTTCGGTTCTAACGAGTAGCAACAATATCCGTATCCAAAGTGTGGGTGTTGACAAAGGATCGAACAGAAGCAACAAAAATCTTATGTCAGCATCAAGTAACCATTTCCAAGAATCTAGATGATCTGAAAGAATATAAAACCCAATGGCATTCTTCAAAGCATTAAGTTAGAAAGGCTCTGTACCACCTCTCGAGTTTCGCCTAAGAACATAAGACCCATCAGATAATCATATACGATTAACAATGGAACAAATTTGATCAGACTCGAGGCTATAAATGCGAGGATACGACACCTTTAAAGGATGAGCCTCACACTGGATGTCATCCCAAAAACCGAGTACGAACCCCATTACCAATCTTACGATAACATAAGGATATGAGATCGGTGCCTTTCTATTTGAGACTATGGATCGAGAGCAGAACAGAACCCCCAGAGCCACGATTATGGCGACTGTTAGGAACAGAAAAGATGCCCCCATCGAGACCATAAAGAATCTAAATAACGCGAGCCCATAGGTGAGAAGAGTTATTTAAAAATCTCTAAACCCACTTAAGCAAATTCCCAATATTTAACCGAAAATACTACCGATATCGAGACCACCTTCTTGCTTCGCAAGACATTTATTTCATTTAACCCAAGTCATCCTTTTATCGCCAAGATCACCTCCTATGATTAAGTTATTCCTTAACGATTCAAGCTTCTTACCCTACGAAGACCGACATCATATAAATAGGTAGATTTTCAAGAACCAATTTGATAAGTGAGAGGGACCACCTACTGACAAAAGGCGAGGTTTTCATGAAGAGAGTTTGAAAGATAATATATTAATAATAGCATTCCAATTAGTGTAACTAGACATATTGCATCTCACTAGGACACCCAAATGCTTCAAAAAGAGTTTAGCCGCTCCACAACCGATAATGTTTGCATATGAGAAACCTCTACATCAGTAACACCAACACCTAAGACATTACTTTTATTAACATTGCTTTTTAAACACGACATGAAGAAGAAACATCAAAATAAATTGATGAGGTTGTGAGCATTAACCCAAGACGACTCACTGAAAAAATAACGTTGTCCGCGTACATAAGATGGAAAATACTCATGTTGTCCCGACCAATAGATGCACCTTTAGATAATCCTAACACCTCAGCATTACGCGTGAGCGCATGTGCTCCCTGCATCGCCAAAATAAAAAGGAAAAGAGACATGGGGTCTCCTTGTCTAAGACCCCTGAATAAATAGAACTCTTCCATAGGAGAATCATTCACTAGAATTGAGGAACGAGCATTTTGAAGGCAACCTTTGATCCAAGCGCGCCATTTGAGACCAAAACCAAGCTTATCCAAAATTAGATAAAAAATACCTAACACAAGGAGTCGAAGGCTTTTTCGAAATCAACTTTGAAAACCATGAGCTCCTTTTTACATTTGCGATACCAAGCCAATACTTCATTCAAGATGAGAGGACCATCGAGAATATTTCTCCATTTAATGAAAGTTGATTAAATATTATGTTCATTTATGCTCGTTCATTTATGTTCGTTCGTTTATATTCGTTTGGTGTCTTAGTGAACGAACATTAATAAACATGAACAATCTATTTTTTAATAAACAACATGAACAAGAAACTTCGTCCGTTTAAACGATTGTGTTTGTTTATTAGTCCGACTAAAATTAAACAAAAGAACATGAACAACATACTGTCCCTGTTCGTTCGATATACCCTAAGTAGGCCAGCTATATTTCATAAGGGCCAATTATAAATTAGATACATGCATATACAGCGACTTATAAAATTTTGTGGTTGGTTTTGACCAACCAAAGCTAAAGGTAGCTCCATCCCTGTAGTCTCTTGACATACTAGGGGTTTTGGGTTTGAAATTGAGGTCGAGCTCACTTATTCGATCATAGTGATTAGCATGAGTTCATTTAGCTAGTCACATTTATAAGTGAACAAAAGCAAGACACTATAAACTTTCCTTGATCACAGAAGCTAGAAACATGAAACTAAATATAAGGATTGGTTGGTGAATACAAGCAAATAAAGAGTCCGTAAGCCATTGGGGAATTGTTGCACGAGTTACGAATTTAAATATTTGTTCTTGAACTTCATAAAAACTAAATTAGTGTCGTAGATGAATAATTGGAGGAGTTATCAGTACTCTTTAAATCTCTTCGAAACTGGCTACATTATAAAGAATATCATATCTTAAGTATCGAGATGCTAAAAAGGACGTTAAAAAACATACTCAATGGACGCAACTTTAATATTTTCCCCAATATAAGGATGCCTTGCCATATTTAGCATTTACCTAACAAAAGCTATAACTTTATTCTTTTTTCTTGTTAAAGAGTTTTTGGGTAAAAAAAATTACTCTAAAAACCAGTTAAATACAAATGATATAGGTGAATCCTACATCTTCGCTCGTTACATATGCATCCAACTTTCTATCAGGAAGAAACACATAAACAAGATCAAAACTCACATAAAACATAAAAACACGAAAATTGCATTCGTCCACGGACCACGACTCCAAGGTTATCAGCTATACCTTAGACATTGCCCGGAAATCCTGATAATCATGCATATCATCATTATATGGGTCATAGCTTCATCAATATTCTTATATAGTCTTTCCATTGTTCCCACAAACTATTATTCTCAAATCCTATACTAGACGTTTTAGCATCCAGGATTTTTTTCATATCATTATCCCTAGGTTTAACAACATCCTCTTCATCACCCACACTTGGGTATTCATCCCATTTCCTAGGAACCGACTTCCCTTCATCATCCACAAAAGTACATTTACCCTCAAGAATACTTCTTTCAATCTTATCAATTTAACAATGACAGGGGTAGCACTATCCTTCGCATAAAGAGGACTATCTCCAGACATAAATTCATATGAAATTTTATTCGACCCAACCAACTTTGAAGTCCTCATATTTGTACCCAAATCATTATCATTTTCAACCGAATTAAGCACATCAAAAGAATTTGGGCTACTAACCTCTTTAATAGAACTCCCGTCGTGCTTCTTTTTACCATTGGATGTGGTATTCTTCTTCATGACACGATATAAATTCCTAATTAGCAGGTTTAATGTTCATCTTAGGACCAACCGAGACACTCTTAGCGTTGCTTACGCTTCTTCTCATTCTTAGGACCATCAATACACGTAGCATTATGATACTCATCTAAAACAAGTACACAAATCTTGCAAATCGAACATGTAAGAGGTTCCCACTCATATTTAACTCAGATAGTGCTCAAGTAAAAATCCTTACTTGTAAGTTTAGGCATAGCCACCAGAATAGTATCTTTTAACACATAGCTTAATCATTGATTTAGCATAGCTTTACCTTCGTCATAAATGCTGACATAAATCAATAGTGGAGGAGTGCAACATCACAGTAGTGGCATGTTTTTTATCAATAACCCTTAAACCATCCTCGCTAAACCTCGTCAGTACACACTCAACTTAACACAAACTAAAATTTTCCCAACATCATTTTTTAATAAATTTGTATCATGATCCCGCTTATTTAGGATAATTGGATTATTATAAATAGAACATGGACCATTTTCAAGCATAGCATTCATCACATTCATTGAGTTAAATTGGAAGAAAAAAAGCCCGATAGACGAGTTAAGAATTGATTTAACCAATCCAAATTTACCCCAGGTGTTCCAACATTGTTAGCAAGAACAAGATATGCCAACCGTTTACCAAGGAAGAATCCATAAACTGAATGAATTAACCTTTCGTTGATAGTATGAATAGAATCCAATGGGACCGTCACCTCAGCCCCGTTCTCCATCGTTGTTACGAAAGTATGAAATTTAAATAATTTCTATTTTCTTCTTTATTAAATAAATTGGCAAATAGTTTATGACCCTTAGGCACTGAACTAGAATACTTCCTATTAGCATCATTACCTGCAATCGTCGAACCTACATTCACATCAACATGCATCTCATTTTTACTCTAATTGATACCATCACTTGTATTATTATTTTGACCATGCGAGGTCGAATTAATATTACCAAAATAGTTCACATTATTTGTACCATGGTAATTAGAGGTATTAACCGTACTTTCATGACTAGTAGAACCCATAGTGAAAGAAGTACTATCCGTCTGCATCATTTCATCATGACCAAACTTCCTACCCTCAATGGCATGATCTTGTTTTTTCCTATGATTACTATCTCCACCACTTGAATCAAGAAAGCTTCGTTACATCTTGCACCCACACAAACCTCTACAACATACCTCGATCTTAACCCACACAAACTGCTACAGCTTTTGAAATTATCTTGCGAGGTTGAAAAATACCTCAAGCATGTCTTGAAAACAAATAAATCTCTACAGAAACCTATTGGTTATGTAAATTGAAAAAGATATGACCAATTAATCAATGAATAGATAATAATTAGTTAGGGTTTGTCAATTGTTAACTATACGAAACCCTAATAGAAAGAAACGAAAACCTAGATGCCATCGAAAAAAACCTATAAAAGAACAATCACAATCCCAAAACAACCCCAATAATTTGAATAAGTTATGAGTTTAAACATACTAAACCAAATATTAAGGTGCAAAACTAAAACCGTTGTAGAGAGTTGGGATGAATTAGAGGGGATAATTGAGTTTTTGTGAAGAGTTAGGGTTTTCTCCAAGAGCGATTCGATGGGCGTATTGTATAATTTAATCTTGACATACTTTCATACATCCATGACTATTTGATGGAGAAAATCTTCATACTTTTCACATCCAGGCCATGAGAAACAGTTTTGCAAGGTTGGATAATTTGTAATTCTTATCCGTGCTTATTTAAGAATAAAATTGATCATATCAAATGTATCCTACCCATATTGAAGCTAAAACCCTAGAAAGTGAAAATATTATGCCTCTAAGATGTGACCCAAGAACATGATGCAAGTTTATGATCAATTAATAGTTTATGCGCCACTATTAAAAAACATGACAACCAATTGAATGGACAACAACACTTCTTTTGTCTAAATCCATTATTTCGAATATCTAGTTATCGAAATCAAAAGAATACTCAAAATGTATTATTCAACTTCAACTACACTATTCCAATACATAGATATTAAATAAGAACAAACAAAGACCTAATACTAATTGCTAGATAGACCAAAACCAACGGGTTACGCCTACATGCTTTATTAGCTAACATCTCCCTCAATGTCACCATGTCTTAGTGGTAAACATTGTAAGTTTGCTAAATATAAATTAAACAAAAGAAACTAAAAAACAAACAGAGATTGGAGTGTCGCAAAGTATAGACTTGTTATAGATGAAGTCTCATTACAATGCAATCCAAAGAGGCATCAGTCAAGTCTCAAACAGTCAGAGTAAAGTCATTGCAAAACCAACATCCGATCACCATAAATACGGAGATGAACGTGAGCAGAACCAGGTGCAGCTTCCAACAGATGCAAACAAGTTCAGAGCATAGAATCCCATAAATACGAAGATGAACCAGAGCAGATTCAGGCAGAAAAACGAACACAGACGAAGCAGTCGAACAAAATTAGACGAGACCAAGAAAACAATCAAAACTTTTTTTATTTTTTTCATTCAAAACTCGTGATACAAATAAAAAACTAACCAAGTTAGTCTTCGAACAAATGATCAGATCATTGTGCAAATAAATTCCTAACAATTTCATTAATACAAAACAATATTAAATGAAATTCCAAAAGAACTATGACATTAGGTTAATTCTAACAAGTGTTAATAGCCTCGAAATATATCATAGTTGTCACGATTTTCTTTTATATGTAGCGAACAACTTTTTTTGCTATTTTATGTATTAAACTTGCATTTTTGAGCATTTTCTATTATTTTATAACTATTATGCCTCGTGAGTTAATAAAATGAAAGGCACAATGGTCATAAAATACAAAAAAAAACCTAAAAATGCAAATTTAATACATAGTAGCAAAAAAAATTGTTCCCTATATATAAAAGAAAATCATAACTATGATACATTATCAACCTATTAACCCTTCTAACAAAGTGCAAAGTTCAGACCAAATTTGTGCTCAAGCAACCAATCAATAACCAATTACCAATCTGTCAATTAAATCCCAAAGTTACTAGACGTCACAAAGAACCAAGGACAAACAAAATATCTCCGAAATACAATCAATTCAGTGACTCTAATCACAATAGCTAAAGACAAACCAACAGATTATGTAACAAAAAAAAATTCAAACGAACCTTTTCTCTACTTTTTCTTCATGCGTAGACAAACCTAGCTATTATACCGTGTACAAATTAGAAGAATGCTAAAAATGTATTTATTCCGATTCAACTACTATACTACAATACATAAACATTAAATAAAAAAAAAACAAAACCTAACCCTAATTGCTAGATGGACCTAAACTAACAGGATGAACCTATATGCTTTATTAGCTACTACCAATATCTTGCTAACTACTAGCTAAATCTTTTAAGTGACTTTCAAATTAGAAAGACTTTATTGAGGAGGATTTTATATATGTATTCGATATTTGCCAGAAGTTCAATGAAGTCCCATCTTTTTACAAAGTCTTGATGGACTAATCTACACCATCCAACCCATTTACATCCAAGGACCCAGATTAAAACATAATAAATAAAACACCCCCCCTCCCTCTTATATCCCACAACGGTTCTTTTTCTTTCTCATCCACCCACCACATATCTCACACACCAATTACCACCAGCCACCACCATTTTTTACAGTAACAGTCCATCATGTCTGTGACGAGAGTTTATGCTTTTGGTATTTTGATATATGATACATCTCGCTTCTTTCTGCTACACCCTATGACCACCTATGCACGCTCCTCTGATATCTTAATTATTATAGGCTTATGGAATTCACATGAGTGGGTATGTTGAAAGAGACGGTGAAAAGTATCTATGGATTGCAAAGCGAAGTGAAACGAAACCCACCTACCCGGGAATGCTTGACCATCTTGTTGCCGGAGGACTGGTGCGATTAACTTATTTTGCTAATTTACTCTCAGAGACCTATTAAAGGATCTTCAGTTTTCAGTCATATACTAGATTAATGCTATTTATTTTTAATCTGTCCTCAAATTACTTGCTATGTTATTAAACTATGGTTCTTGAAATAATAATTTGATTGCATTTTGCTTCTTATCGGATTATGTTTATGAGCCTTGCTTTTTAAAAATACAGCCACATGGGATGTCATGTGCAAAGAATGTGGTGAAGGAATGTGAGGAAGAGGCAGGAATACCACGTTCCATTTCTAGCAGGTGATAAAATCATAAATCCGGTTGCCCTAAGTTGAAAAATGAAATTGTATCATGCATTTATTATATAGATTGGATTTGTGATTCTGTTATGTTTGGTTTGCTGATTCATTTAGTACTGATATACAGAGGGTTCAAGATGAAGAATTTTATAAAACTTGGATTGTCTTGACACTAGTAACTCATGTACGAGTCACCGTGACTCATGTATGACTCACCGTGACTCATGTATGAGTCAGCATGACTCATACATGAGTCACCGTGACTCATGTGTGACTCATACATGAGTCACGGTGACTCATACATGAGTCATATATGAGTCATGGTGACTCATATATGAGTCTGTGACGAGGTCGCCGGAAAAACGGGTTTGTTGTGAAAGTCGCCGGAAAATGATGGATTTGTTGTAGAAGTCCATGGATAAGTGGGTTTGCTATGGAACTCGCCGAAAATAGGTGGATTCTTGTGGATCTTGTTGAAAAATGGTGAATTTGTTGTGAAAGGCGTCGGAGAACCGGGTTTGTTGTAGAACTCGCCGGAAAATGGTGGGTTTGTTGTGGTGGTCGCGGGGAGAAGGTGGGGTTGTTGTGGTGGTCGCCGGAAAAGGTTGGTGATGAGGTTTTTGTGGTGGTCTCCGGCGAGAGATTGGTTATCCTGATCTATACTTGTGTGTGTGTGTGTGAGAGAGAGAGAGAGACAGAAATAAGGGTGATTTATTGTAAGTGATTGGTTTAATTATAACCCTTGGATCATTTAAGATGAGTGGCTTGGATTAGTCCATGAGATCTTTGATAAATAATGATATGTGAGGGATATCTTCCCTTTGATATTTAGGTGAAAATGGAAATTTAGAAATCATTGGACATAAAAATGGAAATATCACATGATGAAGGCGTGTCCCCTAGCTTGTTTTTTCATATTTTGTTTCCCTTTGGTTTCAGTTTTCTTATTAATTTTAGCCAATGGAAATATCACATGATGATTTGATTAATGAATCGTTCAAATCATTGTTGGAAAATGTTTTACAAAATATGGTTTTTGCAATACTTTGGACATAATTTCATATATGTATATGTTATATATATTCGTAGTACTTAGTAGCTTTGCGTTCTCCTCGAAGAGAGCTTCGCAACGAGCTAAAGTATGTCCAATATGGAGTTAATATGAATGAAATATCGTGTCTCAAAGTGAGTCACGTGAAACACAATATTTGGAAAATATTTTGTCCCACATCGCTTGAAACATGAAGCGAAAACATGTATATAAGGAAATCCTAGTTTCTACCCTACAATATTCATTTGTGGGTTTTTACTCCCACGCCTACGCGCGCGCAGGGGGTGCAGAAAGTGAGATTTCTAGGCTAAAAACGGGTTCGAAGCTACTGAACTTGTGCACGAGCGCGCTTCCTGCGGACACGAATGCAGCTCCGAAAACTGGCTTGGGTGCGGGCAGATTTCGGTATCTTTTTTTTGCTGCAAATTCGATTTTTGTTTCCAGAAAATTCTATACATCTATTTAAGGAATACATATAAACTTTCTTATTAAGTCATAACAGAATTTTCCTGTGTTTGTAAAATATATGCAAATCGTGTTTATTTTTAACAGATTTGTGTGTCTGATTATTTTAGAAGCATATATTTTGTCTTGGTGACCAAGACATGAATTAGCTATAAAATAAACCATTCTCATTCAGTTTTCAATATCAGAAAAAACGCAGCTTTTTCTTTACTCCATTACCAGTTCGTTTTTCAGCAGCTCGTCGATCAGAAACACGCAAGGCTTCCGTGATCTTTTAGGCAAATTTGTTTAGTCCGGCTGTACAACAACTTTGGACGTTGTACCCTGGGAAACAGACGGCGAATCTATTTTAAGGGAAGCGTGTTAAACACGTGCCTCGTCTTACTTTTACTGCTTTCTTGATTACTATTATTATTTTATGTCTTTATATTCTGTTAGTTTTATTAATTGTAATCTGATTTTAATAAAAGTATACATCGTTTCCTACAATCTTAAAACAGATTCTGTTTAACATAATTAAAACTTTTATTAAATCGGATTAATAATTTTATCAGATTTATTTATAAACTGTTTCTGTCGAAACCAGGATTGAGTTTCACTGGAAATCAGTTTTAATTTACAGGTTTTTATTAACAATTAACGTTTTTTTAGCAGTTGTTCTAATCAGTTTATTGAAACCAAGATTGTGTTTCTGTTAAACTGATATATTTGATAATTGCATCTGATTCATTGAAACCAAGATTGAGTTTCTTTGAAGCAGATCCACTATAAGTATATAGAGATTACGATTGAATTTCTTATATACAGATTTATAACAGTTGTCTAACTGTTTGTGTTTTGATCTTGTTTGATCTTTTAGAATGTCTACTAGCACTCCTGAAACTCCTACAACTACTACTGTGAAAGTAACTGCTGCTCCAGTTACCCACACAGTTGCTAATCAAGCTGAAAAACCAGAAAAATTCAATGGGCAGAATTTTAAGAGGTGGCAGCAGAAGATGTTCTTCTATCTCACTACTTTGAACCTTGCGAAGTTCTTAAAGGAGACTGTACCTCAGGTGGAACCTCCTAAAGAAGGTGTACCCGAAAATCAACAAGCCGTGCAGGCTATTGAAGCATGGAAACATTCAGAATTCTTGTGTCACAACTACATTCTGAATGGTTTGGTGGACTCTTTGTACAATGTGTACTGCAAGACTAAGACTGCCAAAGAATTATGGGATTCTTTGGGATTGCAAGTACAAAACTGAGGATGCTGGTACAAAGAAGTTCGTGGTAGCTCGTTTTTTGGATTACAAGATGGTTGATTCAAAGAGTGTGATAACTTAGGTTCAAGATCTGCAGGTTTTGCTACACAACATTCATGCTGAGGGTATGACTTTGAGTGAAACTTTTCAAGTTTTTGCTATCATTGAAAAGTTAGCTCCAAGCTGGGTAGAGTTTAAAAACTACTTGAAGCATAAGCGAAATGAGATGACTGTTGAAGACTTTGTTGTTTGTCTTTGTATTGAAGAGGACAACAAGCTGGCTCAGAAAAACACTTATACACCTGATTCTGCCAAGGCAAATATGGTTGAGCATGGTTCGTCTTCTTCAAAGTCTAAAGGCAAGAGCTTTGGCAAAGGGAAGAATGACAAGAAGAGCAAAGGGAAGTCTGAGTACCTTGCTCCTAAAGGTGGAATTGCAAAGCAGAAGTTCCAAGGAAATTGCTTCAACTGTGACAAGCCAGGACATCGTGCTGCTAATTGCAAAGCACCAAAGCGGGTGACTCCACGTGAGGCTAATATGGTGAATGATAATGTGGACATGATTGCTATGGTGTCTGATGTCGTTACCATGATCTCTGAAGTTAACCTGGTAGGTTCTAATAATAATGATTGGTGGGTTGATATTGATGCAACCCGTCATGTGTGTGCTGACAAGAGTATGTTTCACTCTTTCAGAGCGGTGACAGTGGAGAGAAGCTATACATGGGAAACTCTGCAACTGCTGATATCAAGGGCGAAGGAGATGTTATTTTGAAGATGACATCCGAGAAAGAGCTCAAGTTGACTAAAGTCTTGTATGTTGCGGAGATTTGCAAGAATCTTGTGTCTGGATGGCTTTTGAATAAGTTTAGTTTTCGTCTTGTTTTTTAGTCTGATAAAGTTGTACTTTCTAATAATCAAATGTATGTTGGTAAGGGGTATGCTCTGAATGGTATGTTTAAGCTCAATGTAATAGTTGTTAAGAATGCTATCAATAAAATGAATTCTTCTGCTTACTTGATTGAGTCTTCTAATGTGTGGCATGGCCGTCTTGGACATGTTAATTTTAATTTAGTGCGTCGTTTGATTAAATTTAATGGCATACCAAATATTCATATTGATTCAAATTATAAGTGTGAAACTTGTGTCGAAGCCAAACTTACAAGATCATCTTTCAAATCGGTTGAACGAAAAACCGAACCACTTGATATGATACACACAGACATATGTGATTTGAAATCACTACCCACAAAAGGTGGAAATAAGTAATTCATCACGTTTATTGATGATTGCACAAAGTACTACTACGTTTACTTGTTGAAAAGTAAAGATGAAGCTATAGACAAGTTTGTTCTAAACAAAACCGAAGTTAAGAATCAACTTGGTAGAAAAATCAAGGTTGTACGAAGTGATAGAGGAGGTGAATATGTGTCTCCTTTTTCTGATCTATATGTGAAACATGGAATTAGACACGAGTTTACTGCTCCTTATTCACTTCAGCAAAACGGTATTGCCGAAAGGAAGAATCATACCTTGAAAGAAATGGTTAATGCCATGTTGTTAAGTTCTAGTTTGAACCGGGACATGTGGGGGGAAGCCATTCTAACGGATACTTATCTTTTAAACAAGATACCTCGTAAGGATAAAGAGGAAACCCCATATGAACTGTGGATGGGAAGAAAACCATCATACCAGTACTTACGAGTGCGGGGGTGTCTAGCCAAGGTAGTTGTGTCGACACCTAAGGCCCAAACGATTGGACCTAAATCTGTGGATTGTATATTTATTGGATATGCTAAGAATAGCAGTGCGTATCGTTTCATTATACATGATTCGAAAAATCCAGATATACACAAGAACACAGTTATGGAATCAAGGAATGCGTCCTTATTTGAAAACATATTTCCTTGTTTAAAGAAGTAAAATGGAAGCACATCTAGAATAGATGATGCAGTTGTCCAAGATAAGAGACAACGACATGATAATGATCTCCAAGATGAGAGACAAGATCAACCCGAGGAAGAAGAGGTTGAACCTAGAATTAGCAAACGGGCGAGAACCGAGAAATCATTTGGACCCGATTTTGTCTCTTTTATGGTAGAAAATGAACCCACTACTTATCAAGAAGCTGTAAATTCCTTAGAAGGGCCTCGATGGAAAGAAGCGATTAATAGTGAAATAGAGTCTATTTTACAAAATCATACTTGGGAGCTCGTGGATTTACCTCCTGGTTGTAAACCACTAGCCTATAGATGGATCTTCAAGAAGAAGATGAAAGCTGATGGCACCATTGATAAGTACAAAGCAAGATTGGTGATCAAAGGTTTTAGACAACGCGAAGGTCTAGATTACTTTGATACTTATTCGCTTGTTACGCGAATAACTTCTATTAGGATGATTCTTGCTATTGTCGCATTAAGAAATTTAGAAGTTCACCAAATGGATGGCGAAACGGCTTTCTAAATGGAGATTTAGAAGAAGATATATACATGAACCAACCCGAGGGTTTCATGGCTCCTGGACAAGAGAGAAAAGTTTGTAGGCTTGTTAAGTCATTGTATGGCTTAAAGCAAGCTCCAAAACAATGGCATCAAAAGTTTGATCACACCATGCTAGAGGGTGGATTCAAAATTAATGAATGCGACAAGTGTGTTTATGTCAAAGACACAAATAGTGGATATGTAATCTTGTGTCTTTATGTCGATGATATTCTTATCGTTGGCAGTAATGACAAGATGATCAAGTCTACTAAAGACATGTTGAAATCAAAGTTTGACATGAAAGATATGGGTTTGGCTGATGTGATCCTTGGAATAAAGATCATACGAACTCAAAGTGGACTTGCATTAAGTCAAGCACATTACATGGACAAAATTCTTAATACTCATAATGCGGGGGGATTCCGGCCTAGCTAGAACTCCAATTGACACCAGTTTGCATCTATCTAAAATAGAGGCGCATGTGTTTTCCAATTAGAGTATTCAAGAATTATTGGCATGTTAATGTATTTGATGACTTTTACCCGACCTGACTTAGCATATGCTGTTAGCAGGCTGAGTAGGTATACTAGTAATCCAAGTGAAGCACATTGGACATCTATGACTAGGGTACTTCATTATTTGAGATACAGTCGTGATTATGGACTGAATTATGTTAGATATCCAGCGGTTATTGAAGGATACAGTGATGCAAATTGGATATCTAACATAAAGGATTCTAGATCAACCAGTGGATATGTGTTTACACTGGGAGGGGCCGCTATATCTTGGAAGTCTTCCAAGCAAACTGTAATAGCTAAGTCCACGATGGAATCAGAATTTATCGCGTTAGATAAATGCGGAGAAGAGGCGGAATGGCTACGTGAATTCATAGAGGATATACCCAGGTGGCCTAAACCAGTAACGACCATTAGTATACATTGTGATAGTCAATCAGCAATTGGCAGAGCTCATAGCACAATGTATAATGGAAAGTCTAGACATATCCGTCTTTGACTTAATTCGGTACGACAACTACTCTCAACATGAGTTATCTCAATTGACTATGTGAAGTCAAAGGATAACATTGCGGATCCGCTTACGAAAGGCTTAAGCAGAGAGTTAGTTAGTAAGTCGTCTAAAGGAATGGGACTAAAGCCCTTGAAGGAATGAGTTTCTATGAAGGAAAACCTAACCCAGTTAACTGGAGATCCCAAGATCTGGGTTCAAAAGGACAACCTAATCATAGAAATGTGGGGGAAGTCACGTCAATGTGAGGGAGTTACTTAATACAGGAACTTTCCTAGTCCATTCCTAGAACAATGTGACTTGCTGAGAGGTTAAACATATGGCTTAATGATTTAGGATGAAATCATAAAGCATAATGATTTAAGATGAAATCATAAAACATATGTTTTTAATGATTCAAGATGAAATCACCTATGTGAGAGAGAAGTGGGTCGCTTCCAAGGAAATTGTGGGGGCGTAATTTCTAAGAGCTCTTACAGAACCAGGCGAGTGTTCATGACCATAATGAACACAGCTATGAGGACTTGACAAGGTCAGGGAGAGTCTTGTGTGAGTGTGTATTGTCGTCTATGTAAATAGAGGCTGAGTTCAAGGACATCGCGTCTACTCAGATCTAGGAGACTAAGTGCATCTCACAAGGGAAGGTTCAAAGGGTTACACCTACCTATCCTATGCAGGACTTAACCGCAGAAATTTGGCCGAAACTTTCGTGTGTTTTCGACCTATTCCTATTCATGTGGGGGATTGTTGGAAAATGTTTTGCAAAATATGGTTTTTGCAATACTTTGGACATAATTTCATATATGTATATGTTATATATATTCGGAGTACTTAGTAGCTTTGCGTTCTTCTCGAAGAGAGCTTCGCAACGAGCTAAAGTATGTCCAATATGGAGTTAATATGAATGAGATATCGTGTCTCAAAGTGAGTCACGTGAAACACAATATTTGGAAAATGTTTTGTCCCACATCGCTTGAAACATGAAGTGAAAACATGTTTATAAGGAAATCCTAGTTTCTACCCTACAATATTCATTTGTGGGTTTTTACTCCCACGCCTACGCGCGCGCAGGGGGGGGGGGGTGGGGTGGGGTGCAGAAAGTGAGATTTCTAGGCTAAAAACGGGTTCGAAGCTACTGAACTTGTGCACGAGCGCGCGACCCGCGGACACGAATGCAGCTCCGAAAACTGGCTTAGGTCCGGGCAGATTTCGGTATCTTTTTTTTGCTGCAAATTCGAATTTTGTTTCCAAAAAATTCTATACATCTATTTAGAGAATACATATAGACTTTCTTATTAAGTCGTGACAGAATTTTCCTGTGTTTGTAAAATATATGCAAATCGTGTTTATTTTTAACAGATTTGTATGTCTGATTATTTTAGAAGCATATATTCTGTCTTGGTGACCAAGACATGAATTAGCTATAAAATAAACCATTCTCATTCAATTTTCAATATCAGAAAAAACGCAGCTTTTTCTTTACTCCATTACCAGTTCGTTTTCCAGCAGCTCGTCGATCAGAAACACGCAAGGCTTCCGTGATCTTTCAGGCAAGTTTGTTTAGTCCGTCTGTACAATAGCTTTGGATGTTATACCCTGGGAAACAAACGGCGAATATGTTTTAAGGGAAGCGTGTTATACACGTGTCTCGTCTTAGTTTTATTGCTTTCTTGATTACTGTTATTATTTTCTGTCTTTATATTCTGTTAGTTTTATTAATTGTGATCTGATTTTAATAAAAGTATACACCGTTTCCTACAATCATATTACATTATAATTTTTCTAATTTTTTTTTTGGCAAATGACATGAAACTTAGAGGTTATTTTTAATCAAGGTCTTGCACTTCTTTATTTAAAAAAAAGGCATCTAACATTTTTTTTTGCCAATTTAAGCATTTTGGTTAAAATACTAACGATTATCTATTAAGTTTTATATTTCAAATCCACCGCTGCTACGACCAACAATAATAACCGACGCCATCACAAAACTTGCCCACCACCATCACAAAACTTGCCCACCACTATCACTACCAAGCATCGCCTCTACCACCCACCCTTGATCATCAATGACTAAAGGGATTCAAACATTGGTAAGCACGCTTACATAGATTGTGGTTGTTGTATGTTTAGTCTTTGTTGCCATATCGATTCTCATTGGACATTATGTTATAATATAGTTAGTGATGTATTTCCAAATAGGTCACAAAAAGATATTTACTTTTAATCTTTTGCTCAATTTTCAGTGGTCGAAAAATTTGAATATTAAGACATTAAACGTAGCACTTGAAATGTCAAATCAGAGCTTATGCTATTAGGGTTTATTTCGCTGCTTCTAATAGTAGAGCAAGGAACTAAAAAATACTGTTTAATTTGCTTTCATGTCTTCATAATTAGTCACTATAACTAATTTCCATCATTGGCATCCATGGATAGATACAACGGATATGCTAATGAGCGGATTAGGCAAACTATCGTAACAATGGCAACCATGGATGGATAGATGATATTGATTTACCTCCTCAGTCTCATATTAAATGTCTAGATTTTTAATATACAAATTTTTAGATATATTATATTTTTATTATTATTAGCTATTAAAATAACAATTATACCCTTATTTAATACAAAAAGTCAAAAAAGAAAAAACACAACTTAAATATGGGTTAAATATTAAAGTATATAAATAGAAAAATAATTATCAATATGGGACGGAGTAAAATATCAGATTTAACTGATGATCATCAAATATTCAAATAAAGTATCTAAATATTTAAAAATTAAACGTTTTTTATGAAGAAAAAAATATATTCGTGAGTTTAATATTTCTTTTTTTTTATTTATCTTTCTTTTTTTTTCTTCAAAGATAGGCAGCATATTAGGGTTGAGATTGGACGCATTTATCCTCGCATTTCAAAGTTTCAATAACTTTCTAGAAAAACGGTTTTGTCTTCTTTTGTTAGTTTCTTCAGCACATGCAAAAAGCCACTCCATTATTTGCATCTCTTTTTCACCACTCATTAGTCAATAAAAGTTCATATCTACATATTCCCTACGGAATGGAGCAAATCTATGCATTCCCGAGATGTAACTCTGAAAAACTAAGTTCTAGTGTTTGCATGTTATTCATCAAAACAGAATAAAGTGTTAACTTCAAAGAATATATTTAAAAAAGCATACATTTTACACATTGAACAACCAAACGGGCTAGTTACATTGTTGAAGAATACGCAAAAGTTACTCCCTTTATGAGATTCTAGTTATCAATCATTTGTACAAAAAATTTGAGTTGATACATACACCTAAGGTATTTCTTATATATATCTTTTATTTAATTACTTGGGTTAGCGGATCAATAAGTCGGCTAATGTTAAAGTGATCATCCTTTTGAATAATTTTGAGTCATTGCATGTGAATCTCCGTATCAACAAGAGGAATAAATTTCCTCCTCAAGATTTTAACGCGGTAGTGTGTGTCATGAGTGCACTGAAGACGGTTTGGATGAACAAACCAAATAACTTTGTCGTTAAACATGATAGGTTGGCGATTGACAAATTGATCACGGTGTGGGTAAACTATGCTACTATATATAACATCGACAATACTTATATCAAAAGTCTCAACGATGTTCAACTTTTTCTTTTAAACGGCATGTTAGTAATCACTAACCTTTAGTAACACCCCTCTCAATTCTTTTTATGTTGTCGCCTCTTCCACTTTACGGGTTCTTTTTTTGTTTTTGCAGTGAGACCACTTTCTCTAGACAAAAAGGCCTAATAAAAATATTATCTTGACTTAACGTTCTCAGTAGATGGCTTTGTATTAAAGTTAGGTACATACTGTAGTAATTAACATAAGGGTTTTTATCTTATGATTATGCTAACAACCAAGGTTGAAAAGCCTGGCCGGTGCAAAGATTTGATTTTGTAGTATAATCAACAAATGCTCTGACTTTTGTTTCGCATCAAAGTTAGTGTCTTGGGAGTAGATGAGTTTCCATACATATAAATCACAAATTTGTTTTGAAGTGTTATTAATGATGGTTTTAGTGGTGTGTTTTATCTTTAAGAAGCAAGGGTACGATGGGCTGTTAGCTCGCGTCGTATTCTACAGCGTCAGAAAATGAACGACGCATTATACCACTCCTCGCGTTGTTGTGGCTCGCGCCATATTTCCTAGCCGAGCAAAAGTGGGGTTGCGGTATTTTTTTTAATTGAGTTTGTGTGGGTCAGTGGGTGTGTTTATGTTTGTGTGTTCATGTTTGATGTATGTGTGTGTTTTTTAGAGGGCTATTTGTGTTTGTGTGTGTTTTTCACACACTACTTGTGTTTATGTGTGTGTTTTTCTGTTTTCACACGCAATAATGAAGAAGATGAAGACTTTTAGTTTGATTCTTTTAAAGTTAATGAAATATAATTTTTTTATTTATAAAAGTTTATTTTTTATATTTAAATGATATAATAAAATTAAAAAAAATAATAGCACCATATTTGTCACGGCTCACTGCTACCCCATGTGGTGCCATATCATTCTGGTGTCATAAGTTACGTGTTAGCTATGACACCACTTTTGACTACGGCATCACATCGATGTACCCAGTAGTCTAAATGTGATTTTATATGTTTGGTGAAAGCTTTTTTAAGGTTTTTTTAAGCTTTTTAGCTTTTTGTTTTAAAAATATTCTTTTTCAAAATAAATAATTTCGTTTGGACTTTGGACATGTTAACTTTAAACTTTTATTAAAAACAAATAGCAAATTGATTCATGACGTTTTTTAAATTGTTAAGAATTGTGCAAACTGTAAATTATTGATATTCTTAAATTATATTATAATATATTTAAATATATACATTTTAGATATTTTATATCTTAATATTACAGTTAATGATAGGTGTGTAAACACCCATCTTTTCTACCACTTAATTACAATAACAACCGGACCAAAACGTGTATTTTATGTCTTTTATGTCGGAATTATGCGTGATTTGTGTTTTTGTTGTGATTTAGGATGAAAAGGTGAAAAGTGGAGAAAACACGGACATTCACGGGCATTTACGGACTTTTATCGAAGAAAAGGATGAAAGACGAAGTCAAGAAGTCAAGAGTGCAAAAAGAACGGAAGTCCACGACCAATTCTGAAGATTTATCGAAGAAAAAGTCAAAAGACAGAAGTTTATCAAAAGCCGAAGAATTCAAGTCTATTTTATTGAAGAATTTAAAGACGAGTTCAAAAGAAATCCCGAAGTCAAAAGTCCCTTAAGTCCAAGCATTAAAGAAGATTAGAAGAAAAGGACTAAGTACGCAATTAATGAAGATTAAAAGAAGGAGGGACTTAATTATGCAATTAAGAGAAAAGGAAAGAGGGGATGAAGCTTCCTTAATCCTCCCCTATAAATAGTTTAGTATTAGTCATTTTTTACTTTTGTTGGCTAATGGTGACAATTAGACCTTCCATCATTTAAATACTTGTCATTTACATTACTTGTCAATTTTAATTCATGTTATGCACCTTATTTACCATTTAATTCCAAGTAAGTTTTCATTTTAATTCTTGTCAAATCTTTATTTTATCTTGTCAATCTCTTATCTACCTTTCTTATTCTTTGATTCATGTGTTTATGTTATGTTCATGTTTATGCTTTTATTTTGATCCAAGTGGTTTTTGATTATTGTGGTTAAAGTTGTTTGATTTCATGTTTTTAATTGTTTGTTGATGCTTATTTGTTGATTCGTTACTATTTATAATTATCCGTGTGTTTGATTTTGGTTATTTTGTGATTATATCTGCTGCTACTGTTCTCCTTGTTCTTCGGGGGTGTTTGCTTGTTTCTGATCTTTCCAGGAATAGTTCCGAACCAAGAAGGAGGGAAGAGCTCATTCGGAACTCTCAAAGTTCCGAATCAAGGTTTCATCCGGAACTCCAAAAGTTCCGAACCAAGCTTGTTCACCCGGAACTTTCAAAGTTCCGGACGAAGTGAAAACTTCCGAACCAAAGGAATTCATTCGGAACTCCAAAGTTCCGAACCAAGGGTTTCATTCGGAACTTCTCAAAAGTTCCGAATCAACTCAAAGTTCCGAATCAAGGACCAAGTTCCGAATCAAGGCTTTTCATTCGGAAGTCATAAACTTCCGAGTCAAGGCTTCATTCGGAACTTCCAAAGTTCCGGATCAAGGGTCATCTTCCGACTCAAGAAAGGTTCATTCGGAAGTTCTAAACTTCCGAATCAAAGGACTTCATTCAGAAACTTCCGAATCAAGGGGTGACCTAATACTTCCGAATCAAGGCAACAAGTGAGAGTTCCGAATCAGTAAGTTCCGAACGAAGCATTGTTTTGGATAAGTGACATATTCAGATAAATTTGTTCCGGATCAAGGATTTTGGTAATATTCCAAGTGAAGAAGAATCATTTCAACCAAAGGTGACAGTTAGGACGAGTGATTATTCCAAACGAAGGTTTATTCCGAATGAGCTGTATTCAGGTTCTTATTAGCTTTTGTCTTTGATTTTTATTTTCAAGCTTTATTTTTCTTGCCTTTTATTTAATTGCACTTTAAGATTATTTGCCTTAGTTTTATTTTAGACTTGCCTTACTTTTAGTTGCATTTTAAGTTTGCCTTAGATAGATTTAAGTTTACGTCATTTACTTTAGTGCCCTTTAATTTCAGCCTCGTTTTTTTTAATACTTGCACCTTTACTTTAATTAGACTTAGATTTACGTTAAGTGCCCATTTACTTTAATTGTTTTGCACCTTTTAACTTTAAATACTACAACGACACATCTTTGTTTCCACCAAAATAAAACGAAGTCACATAGAGAGCTAAGATCAATTCGATTAGACAGGAACACTAGAACGATAATTTTTATACGGGTGTCAAAAGCCTTGTATCAAATGGCGCCGCTGCCGGCTCTTTTCGTAAAGATCAACAGTTTTTTGTGCTAGACACGTTATTTTTGGGATCCGTTCACTTGTGAACGTTATTTTTCTTGCCTTAACAATTCAAAAATCCATAAAAATTAAAAAAATTGATAAAAATACATAAAAATTAAAAATTTCAAAAATCCAAAAAGATTTTATCTTTATTCTGTATATATATTGTCTTTGTGTTTGGTTTTGTTTTCTTCTGCATTTTCAGGTGTATGCGTACTAGATCTTCTAATTATCAAGAGCCCGAGCCTCAAGAAGATTTAGATATGGCAGGTGTTAACAACAACAACATGCCACCGCACCTCAATAATAATAATAATAACAACAATGCTCTTCCACAGCCCGATCTTCGGACCATGGAGGAACTTTGTCAACCAACAATGTTTGGACGAGGAGGATCGATTACGCCGATGCAAATCAACGCTCCTGAGTTTTCGTTGAAGCACCACATGATTCAGCAAGTACAAACAAACCCATTTAGAGGATTGCCTGATGATGATGCCAACAAACACCTCGACAAGTTCATTACAATCACCCAAAGCATGAAGTTGCCTGGTGCCACAATGGATGTTCTCCGCTTACAACTCTTCCCGCATACTTTATCGCATCATGCCGAGAAATGGTTTGATCGTCTCCCGAAGAATTCTATTCACACTTGGGATGACATGACTCAACGCTTTCTTTCGCGCTACTTTCCACCATCCATGGTCACAAGCCTTCGCAATCAGATCAGCGGTTTCATGCAAGACCCTGATGAATCTCTTTTTGACGCTTGAGAGAGATATAATGTCTTGATCGACCGTTGTCCAAACCACAACATGCTTCCCGTCACATTGATTGATACTTTCTACAACGAATTGACTTTTCGAGATCGTGATACGATCAATGCAGCCGCCGGTGGCACATTCATGAAAAGGAGACCCGAGGAGTGTAGAGAGTTAATTGAGAACATGACTACTCACCACAAGAACTGGGATTCCTCTGCTTCTTCTAGGAACAACCCGAGAGTCAATGTTTCCTCAACCTCAGCAAACCCTGAGATGACCGAACTCACCCGCATGATGGCCGAAATGAGCAAAAGTATTACGCTTCTCGCTTCAAACCAACGACAACAACAAGTTAAAGCGATTGCAAATCCTTGTGAAACATGTGGCGGTCCTCACTCATACACCGATTGTCCTTCGACTCAAGGAAATCTGGAAAATGTGTATGCAGCTTACGGTAATTATTCACCGGAAAATTACCAAGCTAGACAACAAGGGGATAGAAATCTGCTGAGCTACCGTTCCAACAACTACCTTTCACCCGGTTTTTCTCCTCAAAACCAAAACCCCGCCAACAACTACAATAGAAGCAACCAAATCCCACCTCGTGCTTCTAACCCTTATCAACCACCCACCCAACAACACCCACCCATTAATCCCGATGTTGACACCATTATGAGAACTCAAGGTGAGCAAATCAAGAATCTACAAAGCCAAATAATCAATTTGAAAGGAGATATCTTGAAGCAAGGTAATGACATCAGAACCGAGGTTCGTGAAAATCTTCAATCTTCCTTCATCACTCAAACAACTGAATTAAAGAATCTGTTGGCTAGTTTCTTGCCCGAAGCTCAACCTTCTTCTTCTTCGGGTTCTCTACCTTCAAACACCGTCACCAATCCGCGAGCTAATGTGAGTGCTATAACTACGCGTAGTGGAATTACCATTGTCAATCCACCTGACTCACCACCATCATCTACACCTCCTCCACCACCATATATCCCTACTCCTCTTACACTTAGTGCTAGTACACCATTACCGTCTCCGCCTCGTCATGACAATGTATCTCGGAAGGACCCTTCAACATCACAACCTTTACCGACTACACCTTCACCTAACCCTTATCAACCCAGAATCCCATACCCTTCTCGCATAGGCAAAACCAACGATCTAACCAAGAATGATTGTCAAGTATCGAAATATGTGGATATGCTATCTAAAATGACCATCAACATTAGCCTTGTTGAAGCACTTTGCCACATGCCGAAATTTGTCAAAGCATTCAAGGAATTGCTTAGAAAGAAGGAGAAGCTGATTGAACTCGCCAACACACGATTAAATGAAAACTGCTCTGCAGTCCTTCTTAGAGAACTTCCGGAAAAGCTTGGAGATCCCGGTCGTTTTGTGTTGCCTTGCGTGTTCAACAAAACTGAAGAATTTACTGCCCTCGCTGATCTCGGGGCTAGTATTAATTTAATGCCACTAAGTGTTTGGAAAACACTATCATTGCCCGACCTCATTCCAACAAAGATGACTATCGAACTTGCAAACCGCACTCTCGCTTACCCTGTTGGTATAGCCGAAGACGTGTTTATCAAAGTTGGCACATTTACTTTCCCGGTCGATTTTGTCGTAGTTGATTATGAAATGGACCCTCGTATTCCTTTAATACTTGGTCGGCCATTTTTGAGAACCGGACGAGCTTTAGTGGATGTGGCCGAAGGTGAGTTAATCTTACGAGTCGGGGATGATTCAAAAGTTTTTAAAATGGGGAAGCTTACAGGCAAATCCTTTGGAGGCCGAGAATCAGTAAATATGATAAATGTGCTCGATGACTTTACCGTCTATGACAATCCTCTATTCGAGTCTTCCACTGATAATCCACTCTTTGAAGATAATGTGGATGATTCTCTCCCTACTTTGGACGCTTCTCCCATTTATGATTCACCACCGGTCTTTGATGCTTATGATGATGATGATTCTAGCTCAGACTCGGATGATTTTGATTGTACTTCTGAGTATCCCGAGCTGCCCATTTTCGATGATTTCGATGAGGCTGATACTCTATCAAGTGATTCTTCACATGATGAAGATCCTCCACCATCACTCGATCCTACTTTGGACGATTATTCATTTGAGGAAGATTTCTCTGAATTTCTCAACACTTACTTCCCTCATGAGAGTGATGCTCCTCCTTATGACTTTGAAGATTATCGTCTTGATCCTACTTTGGATTTGAAGAGCATTTTGTCAAAGGAGAAGAAACCGGTCGACACCGAAATCCGTTGCACTTATGATTTGACACCTCTTTGTCCCACTTCTGAGGACGAGGTTGTGCTTCTTTGCGGATCTTCTTCACACTCGGCTGAGCCTGAGTGCTATTTTCCCTTAAAGGAAAAGGTGTTCGACCCCGGTATTGAAGTCTTTAAGCCATCTCAGTATCCACCTGATGAAATAAAAGGAAAAATCTTTGGAAATCTTGAAGACATGCTTGCACCACTTCACCCTTGCTTCCACCGTGCTCCATCGCTGCTTAAGGGAACCTTGCCACTTCTCTTTTGGCTTGCCTTGTTCGCCTTAAGCTCGTGCTTATTGATGGATGAAAACTATGTCTTTGATCCTGGTGGATATGTTTTATGCTTCTTCCGTTGATTATCAAGGTCGAGTCAGGCTCACGACTCGGTTAACAAAAACCAAGCGCTTCTTGGGAGGCAACCCATGCATCTATCTTTTCGCTTTCTTTACCATAAGTGTAGGGGGGACCCTTTGGATTGCTATTTCCTCTCCTCACCTCTTAATCAGGGATTCGAGCTTCAATGATCCACTCTTGATGATTCTTGACGACCCGTGATTCCATGTTCCACTTCTTCCCGGTTTTATCCTAAACTCTTTTCGATTCACTATTTTATATTTCTCAATATTAAAATAGGAATCTCTTTAGTTGTCTTTTCCTTAGCAAGATTTAAACAACGTGCACAATGTCCTAAGTGTAGGGGAGTTTACTCCCACATGCTTAAACATTGAGGACAATGTTTATCTTAAGTGTAGGGGGGACTTCTATCGAAGTTAAGTGGTCTTTTCCTTGTATTTGTCCTCATTTTAACCGGAAAATCAATTTTTTGACATTTTTCAAAATTTTTGATCTATTTTGGCCTATTAGTTTTTCTTTTTGTATAGTTATTTTCTTTCTTTACCAGAATAAATGTTTAATAAGTGGTTTTAATTTTCAAACGTCGTGAATCTTTTGACTCAATCCGAGTTTACTCTAGCTAGTATCCTTAACGTGTTTAAGTCAAGTTTTGCTAGACTTTTATATAGGGAGCTATAAAACGCGAAAGTCTTAACTCTCACGGGTTAAGAACAAGAACTTTTCGCAAGTTCCTATAATTGATCCTAGAGAGTCGTTTATCAAGGGAACTTTAAAATGCGATTTCTAAAAATTAAAAAAGTCTAAGAATTTGCAAGGTCTTATAGGCGACTCGAAAACCCAAAACTTTGATTTAATAGGCTAAGTATCCACGAGTCTCATTACTTGAGATTTTAAACTGTGGAGAACGAGAGATGATAGAGCCAATTATAAGTTCGGTATTCTTTCGTGAATTTATGTGAGTTAATTATAAGCCTATTCTCCCATCGCTTGCTAATAAATTTATCTGCTAATAAATAAGGTTGTACGATTTGAAAAGTTACTTAGCTTCTAGCCCCAGATCGTTTAAAAGTTGCTCGGTATGGATTAGAGTTCATAGCCAAGGCATAACTTATTGAAGCGGGACGCGAAGATTGGCGAGTCCGAAAAGGCCCTAACAAGGCATGAGGGCTATATTTTGTTACTAAAGATCCAAAGTGATGTGAAGAATCATTTATCGAAAATCAATATGAAGGATCGAGACACACGACGTAAAGCAAACTCCCCAAAAGTCATGGAGAAGTGTATCCGAAAAGACCCTAACAAGGTATGAGGATAAATAGATCCAAGTCATAAAAGGAGGCGGATCGTTGTATATCAAAGTCCAAAATAAAGATTGGAGAAAAATGAAGAAGTCGTGGTCCAAGTATGAATCTCTCAAAACTTCAAGTGAAGAAATTCCTATATGAAGAGAAGACCATTATTTCATAAACGTCTCTCAAGATTTGAAGTATGAAGTCGCTGCCAAATATCGATCCGAGAGAGGTCTCAAATCGCGAAGCGAGTTATGCCAAGATATGAACTTTATGAGGTCCCGAGAAGCAGTTTTAAAAGATTTGGTTCTTTAGCTAACTATTGATTGAATCGTGCACTTTATTTTCAGACTAAATAACTATCGAAATAAGTCAAACAATGCATCCTCGTGATCATTCAAGACAACAATAAAATATAAGAGATAAACCTAGGAATAAGGGAGTCTAAGTGAATAATTGGCCCACATGAGTTCGTGTTAGTCTACTAACTTATAATAACAATGATCTCATTTTTAAGCTTGGTTTGGAGAAAGTGAAAACTTGAGGATGATGATTATTCATGACATTTTTAAAAAACCCAAGGTATGCTTTTTGATTTCTTTATTTTGTATGTTTTTAATTTTCTATCTCTTTAATAAAGGCCAACGTGGATTGATTATGATGAAAAGTGTAATCTTGCTTTGTAACTAATGCATTGCATGAGGACATTGCAATGGTCAAGTGTAGGGGATTTGATAGGTGTGTAAACACCCATCTTTTCTACCACTTAATTACAATAACAACCGGACCAAAACGTGTATTTTATGTCTTTTATGTCGGAATTATGCGTGGTTTGTGTTTTTGTTGTGATTTAGGATGAAAAGGTGAAAAGTGGAGAAAACACGGACATTCACGGGCATTTACGGACTTTTATCGAAGAAAAGGATGAAAGACGAAGTCAAGAAGTCAAGAGTGCAAAAAGAACGGAAGTCCACGACCAATTCTGAAGATTTATCGAAGAAAAAGTCAAAAGACAGAAGTTTATCAAAAGCCGAAGAATTCAAGTCTATTTTATTGAAGAATTTAAAGACGAGTTCAAAAGAAATCCCGAAGTCAAAAGTCCCTTAAGTCCAAGCATTAAAGAAGATTAGAAGAAAAGGACTAAGTACGCAATTAATGAAGATTAAAAGAAGGAGGGACTTAATTATGCAATTAAGAGAAAAGGAAAGAGGGGATGAAGCTTCCTTAATCCTCCCCTATAAATAGTTTAGTATTAGTCATTTTTTACTTTTGTTGGCTAATGGTGACAATTAGACCTTCCATCATTTAAATACTTGTCATTTACATTACTTGTCAATTTTAATTCATGTTATGCACCTTATTTACCATTTAATTCCAAGTAAGTTTTCATTTTAATTCTTGTCAAATCTTTATTTTATCTTGTCAATCTCTTATCTACCTTTCTTATTCTTTGATTCATGTGTTTATGTTATGTTCATGTTTATGCTTTTATTTTGATCCAAGTGGTTTTTGATTATTGTGGTTAAAGTTGTTTGATTTCATGTTTTTAATTGTATGTTGATGCTTATTTGTTGATTCGTTACTATTTATAATTATCCGTGTGTTTGATTTTGGTTATTTTGTGATTATATCTGCTGCTACTGTTCTCCTTGTTCTTCGGGGGTGTTTGCTTGTTTCTGATCTTTCCAGGAATAGTTCCGAACCAAGAAGGAGGGAAGAGCTCATTCGGAACTCCCAAAGTTCCGAATCAAGGTTTCATCCGGAACTCCAAAAGTTCCGAACCAAGCTTGTTCACCCGGAACTTTCAAAGTTCCGGACGAAGTGAAAACTTCCGAACCAAAGGAATTCATTCGGAACTCCAAAGTTCCGAACCAAGGGTTTCATTCGGAACTTCTCAAAAGTTCCGAATCAACTCAAAGTTCCGAATCAAGGACCAAGTTCCGAATCAAGGCTTTTCATTCGGAAGTCATAAACTTCCGAGTCAAGGCTTCATTCGGAACTTCCAAAGTTCCGGATCAAGGGTCATCTTCCGACTCAAGAAAGGTTCATTCGGAAGTTCTAAACTTCCGAATCAAAGGACTTCATTCGGAAACTTCCGAATCAAGGGGTGACCTAATACTTCCGAATCAAGGCAACAAGTGAGAGTTCCGAATCAGTAAGTTCCGAACGAAGCATTGTTTTGGATAAGTGACATATTCAGATCAATTTGTTCCGGATCAAGGATTTTGGTAATATTCCAAGTGAAGAAGAATCATTTCAACCAAAGGTGACAGTTAGGACGAGTGATTATTCCAAACGAAGGTTTATTCCGAATGAGCTGTATTCAGGTTCTTATTAGCTTTTGTCTTTGATTTTTATTTTCAAGCTTTATTTTTCTTGCCTTTTATTTAATTGCACTTTAAGATTATTTGCCTTAGTTTTATTTTAGACTTGCCTTACTTTTAGTCGCATTTTAAGTTTGCCTTAGATAGATTTAAGTTTACGTCATTTACTTTAGTGCCCTTTAATTTCAGCCTCGTTTTTTTTAATACTTGCACCTTTACTTTAATTAGACTTAGATTTACGTTAAGTGCCCATTTACTTTAATTGTTTTGCACCTTTTAACTTTAAATACTACAACGACACATCTTTGTTTCCACCAAAATAAAACGAAGTCACATAGAGAGCTAAGATCAATTCGATTAGACCAGAACAACGAACTTTAATTTTTATACGGGTGTCAAAAGCCTTGTATCAGTTAACAACTAATTTATCAGCATTTTTATTAGAAAAAATAAAGCTTTTAACCCTTTTAACAACTTTGTAATTACAACTTATAGCTAGAAGTGGCAAAACGGGCCGGTAAGGGCGGCGGGCAAAATGGACGACGGGTTAAACGGGTGACGGGATAAACGGGTGGCGGCTAAACGGGACCAGGCTAAATGGGCGGGCTAAACGGACGCAAGATAAAACGGGGAAAAAACATATAAAAATATAGAAATAAAAAATAAAAATATTAATTTGTTTGAAGACCGGATATAAAAAATTAATTATAAAAGATCCGTCGATTAGCCTAATTAGTATTTATCTTTTTTCTTTACAACTCACCCACTATCTCACAAATTCTATCCCACATGTCTCCACCGAGACTTGAACCCACAACCTATAGATTAGGGGGTCACTCACATACCGGTGGGCTAAGAGGCCTTTGGTCGTAATTAGTATTTACTTGTGCGTCCATTAAGCCTGTTTAGTTTCTTACACGTGCGTCAATTTATTCCATTAATAATAATGAATAGACAAAAAAATGTTCAATCATTTTTTGAAAAATGGCAAAAAAAATGTTAGTAGTATTTATCAAAATAGGTAAAATTTATCACTTCTACTTACATCATACAACTTGCACTTATTTTTATCAAGCATAATAAAATCATAAAAATAACTTTTAGATTTTAATTTAATAGTTATCAAATAAAAAAAAACATAAAACAAAAGTGTGTTAGTCCAACCAAATCAGACTTTTGAATTAAAAAATAAAATTTAGGAAAGATAAATCTGATAAGACATATACTTGTACTTCTTGAAGTCTTCTTTGTCATCTATAAGTAGAAGATATAAGAATACAATAAACTCATAGAGAGAAGCAGTCCAGGAAGCCAAATTAACGAGTCTAAATTGTTTACCAAGGTAATTTAATTTCTTTGCTTCTATTTTGTTGAAATTTATAATAATTCAGGTGATGCCTCTGATTGTAAATTCCTTGATCTATCTTAGCTTATAAGATGGTTTATGGCCGTAACCTAATAATACAAGGTAAAATAGGTCATGATAGTTTCTGAATATCTCAGCAGAAATAAGTTAATAATTGTTGTTTCAGATTTGACTGTGCAACTAATTTTGGAGTGCCGAGTTTATTAGATGTGCATCTTCTAGAAAAATAACTATAGTATTCTTATGCTTGTAGGATCTACAGAAAAGAAATTTGTGGTTTCTAGAAAGAAAATGTCGATGAACTTGGTACCATGTTGAATATCATTTTTAAACGTTTCTGTTAGATAATTGAAATGTATTTGTATCTAGATGTATGCCCTACTATTTTTTTTTTCCCGACAACTCACAGCAGGTAATTAAGAGCTTCTATCTAGATGTATGCCCTACCAGATGTATGCCTTAAGAGTTTGTATCTAGATGTATGCCCTACAAGATGTATGCCCTACTACTAATTGTTCCAACAAGTCACAGCAGGTAATTAAGAATCTGTATCTAGATGTATGCCCTACAATTGCTGTTGAATCAACATTTAACATGGCTAATGCCACTTATTAGTTTTTGATGCGAATGTCACTGTCGTCTCGCAGACTTCCAGTAAAGTAACTACAAAAACACATTCTGTTGATTGTTCTGGAAGCTTATTAGGCGCCTTTGTAGTTCTAGATGGCTCATATTATGCGAAAGTATTTCATATAGAGAGCAAAGTAGCTAACTGAAGAGTTGTTGTATTACTAATAAACTGTGAATTGCTCATGACTACAAAAGTTCCGCTGTTGCAGGTGACTAACTTTTGATAATCAAGCCAACCTACATACAATTGTTATGGATATGTCATCCGGCTTATGGTTTCCTGAGCTGGTAAGAATCTTTAGATCTTCATTACAAACCATAATTAACTTTTTATTTTCGCTCTAAGATTGATTTAATTAAGCCTAACTAATTAATACAGGAACTGGAAGATCCTCGTTCCTTTATGAATCAGCATCAGCATACATGCACGTATAATGAGCTAGTAGATTCATTTTCTTCGCAAGGATTTAAAGGTTACATGAACTTGGTCACACGAAACGAATCTAATCTTGCAACGACGGTTAGCGCAAATTTGGATAAACAAGAAAGTTACAAGGAAACTAGAACTAACCCTTTCACTCCTATTGGCGGATCCACATCTAATACATTCACTATATCCTTTGGAGACCACAACTCATCAACAGAGATAAACCAAACATCATTAAATGGAGGATTTCACCTGAAATACAATGATGCAATTAAACCTAAAGTGGAGATGAGTCTCGATGAAATTCTTGACTCCATAGAGATTCCTAAAAGAGTACCCAGCACAAGAAGAAACTATAGACAAGCTCAAGAGCATGTCTTGGCTGAGAGGAAGAGAAGGGAGAAGCTGACTCGACGCTTCATTTCCTTGTCAAATCTCCTTCCTGAAATAAAAAAGGTACTGGTTAAAAGATCATCACACTTTCTCTTCTACTTATCATTTTTATGTGGAAAAATTGCAATCTCAAGCTATAATATATACATTTTCACACATCCACAACAATGACACTTCCACCCTGCCGGGATCAGAATTCACAACCTCTTGGTTAGGGCACACAGATACCGCTAGGCAGTATCCTAACCATAACATGAGAATTAACACCTATGCTAATACATCTCATATTAATGCTGAGTTTAGGTAAACACATACTGATATTAAGCTTAATATGTTACTATATTCATTTGATATTATATGATATGAATCCCATATATGTATATATTACATTATATCTCAGAACCAAGTACGTAATGTGCGTGTTGATGTGAAAACTTATCATATTTTATGAAGATATGCAGTTCGATTGATTGTTTTCCCCCTTTGATACTCCCAAATATGTCACACATCTTTTTGTTTTGTTCTAGAGAGTGATTGGTTTTTTGGTGTTAGTTATGTATACCGTTATAAGTTCAAAAATAGGTGTATGCCCTATCAATTATGTGTCTCAACGTACTTATATTCAATAAATACTCTTCAATTTTAAAACCAGGGGCGGAGCTAGCTTAGGGGGTTCCGGGGATGCACGGGAGGCCCGATGGAATTTTGGCGCGCAGTATATATATTAGCTAAAAATCTCTATAAATGAACCCGGTCTCAAAATTATATATTATATAGATACCTGTATTAAAAATTTTGTGCACCCGATGACTTTATATTCTGGCTGCGCCCCTGTTTAAAACCATCATCTAAAACTGATAATAAAACATTTTTTGGGGTAAAACTGATAATCTAAAATGATCCCTTATGGCAGATGGACAAGGCTACGGTGCTGGAGGATGCAAGTAAGTACATTAAACAACTTCAAAACCGAGTGAAGGAACTTGAACAAACATCAATTGGTGACAAAAACATCAATTTGGAATCAACAACTTCAACGAGGAGCAAGTTTATTAATACTAGTCATGAAGACGATGCATCCTCTTATGATAAGATTAACTCATTACCTTTTAGCGCTGATAATGATCCCGGGATTAAAGTAAGAATTTCAGGTAGCCACACACTTGTAAGAATTTACTGTCAACGAAATTCTTCTCTTGCATTAAAAGCCCTCATCGAAATGGAGAGACTTCAATTTATCATCATGTGCAACAACGTTCTTCCCATCTCTGGAAATGCTGCTCTGATAACCATAATTGCTCAGGTATTTGTTTATAGAACACTTGGTAGAACCCTCAATTAGAAAATATTTTTGTGACTTGATAGACATTTTGTTATCTCACTAATATGCTTTATTTTCAGTTATATTTCACTAATAGATCATTTTACATTTTTTGTGTAGATGAGTGAAGCTTTCGAAATGACAGCAGCGGATCTTGTAAACTGCTTAAAATCATCTCTTTAAAACTTTATACGGCATGTACCAGACCTGTAGATGAGTGAAAAGTTCGTCATGAGCGCTATAGAGGTTTATGGACTTAGGTGTTTTATTTGCTGAATCGATTAAGAATGTTGTTTAATTAGTATGACCAGTTTGCTGGAGCCTGTTTGTTTTCCGTGTAGCTTATTCCTTTGTTACCTACTAGCTTCTTGCTAGCTTGTAGTAATAATCACGTTGGTTTTTAAAGATATTACCTGAAATTAAAAACGTATAGCTAGGTATTTTCTCTTTATTTTATGAATATAATATGGTTCCATGTTTAGGGTACGTGTTCTAAGTTCTCCTCCATTGACTTTTACGTAAAGCAATTTCAAAAACGCATATAGCAATATCTTTGTATCCTCATATTATAAGGGATTAAGAATTATATATTAAAAAAATCCCGATTATGTGTAATATAGAGTCCGGTTATTTTGAAAACTTGTTTTTTGTTGGAATCTAAGAAACTAATTCTAGCCATCCATTACCTAAGATTAAAAAAAACACGGAGGGACTATTTTTGTCAAAATGTCCAAAATTTGCAAAAAATCGGCGGAAGGATTAAATTGTAAATATGACGAAAATTGGTTATCACAAGTGATATTTCGTTACTGATAAAAATAATGAAATATCACTAGAGATAAACCAATGAAATCACCAGTGATATTTCATTAACATAGTTACTGCGTAATATGCGAGTGATATTTCATTGTTTTATTAACAGTGATATTTCATTGATTTTCGCTAGTGAAATATCACTAGTGATAATTCATTACTCCGTCATATTTACAACTTTGGTACCTCCGCCCATTTTTTCAACTTTTGGACATTTTGGCAAAAATGGCCCCTCCGTGTTTTTTTTAAAATCTTAGGTTAATCTCTACTATTAGATCAAAAATAGATTAAGGGTGGAGATTTGTCCCTTAGTTTCCAACAAAAAACAAGGATGCAAAATAACTTTTCTCGTGTAATATAACCCTAGTGCATGTATTAAGAAGTGACGCCGGTCATGGCTTAAGATTTCACCTATTATCCAAATAAGAGTGTGTTGTTAGTGATTTCGTGTTACCGATATAATTTAAGTGTAATGGATTGACTTAATTGACCAATGTGTAATCGTGATAAATGTTCATCAAGTCGGGGTTGTGTGGAGGGCACATTTGTGTGATGTTATTGTGATTATCATACGGGGGCGAAGATCCCGTACGACGGAGGTTCGGGGGCAGTGTCCCTGGCTGGGGTCGTTTTTCCTATCATTTTTACTGACTGGAGAGTTATTTTAACTGCTATAGTAGTAATAATTGTTATTCGGTTTTTTGGTCATAAAACACATGTGTTGTTGTCCGGTTTTCGTTCATAACATCAAAAGCACATTTTTAGTTCGAAATCTGAGTTTTATCTGAATGGAGATTTCGATAGAACCATCGAAATACTTTGATCTGAAAGTGTTTACACAACTCTCAGATTACTGTGATCCACTAAATCTCTAACAAAGATCAAAGTAATCTGTGATCATGACGAACGGAGAATCTGTAAAGGACATGCCGAGCAAGTTTGATAAGTTGGCAAAGTTTGAAGGGCAGGATTTTCATCGTTGGTAAAAGAATATGCACTTTCTTCTTACCATTCTGAAAGTTGTGTACATTCTGAGTACACCCAGTCCCGAATGTTCGGAGGATGAAACACTGGATAGGACTAAGAAGACGATGAAGTGGGAAAACGAGGACTACATATGTCATGGTCATATTCTGAATTGTATGTCTCATTCCTTACACTGAATCTGCAAAAGCACTATGAGATTCCCTAGAATCCATATACATGACCGAAGATGCTTCTACAAAGAAGTTTCTTGTGAGTAAATTCATGAATTATAGGATGGTCGATTATAGGCCTGTAAGTGACCAATATCATGAGATGTTAAGGATTCTGGAACAGATTGTTGATGGATGAGACCATCTCGGTTGCAGTTATCGTTTATAAATTGCCCCCTTCCTGGAAAGAATTGAAACATGGTTTGAAACATAAAAAGGAAGAATTAAATTTGGTTCAACTCGGTAGTGCTCTTTGAATTGAGGAAGGATTAAGAAATCAGGAACTTGAAAGTACCCCTAAAGGAAAGAACCAAATTGGGTCATCTTCTGTCAACATGGTTGAAGGAGATGGAGCCAAAAATTCAAACAACAATAAGAATAAATCATTATGTCAAAATAGATAAATACTCTTAGTTGATTTAATCTTGATTAATACAAACTATAAGGTGAGTATAAGGCGGTTGTATTTCACGACCTAAAGAAAAAGGCTCTTAAGTGCTTCACGTCGTCTCGTTTCTCCGCTCGCTTGTGCGTATTTTAAGAGTGACGATTAATTAAGGGTTTGCCACATCAAGTATTATTAATCTCTTTGTTTTTTAGCTTATATTATTGAACCCTCGAAATATTTTAGTGTTCCACCAACGTTTCAAAGTTGAACGAATGTTTTTACTTCACGTAATTACTTCCATTCTCTTTGGATTCCCTATCGAGGCCTTTGATTAGTTGATAAATTTTGTAGATTTATTATCTACGTAATACACCAAAAATTCCAAACTAATTAAAAACAATCAAACACAAAAAAATTCAAAAATTCAAAAGTACCAAAAAGATTCTTCTTTGCTACCCTCAATTTCTAAGTTTAGTGCATGCGCACTCAATCGACAATTATTCAAATTATAACAACGTGTCGAATCGACGTAATCGAAATCGAAGGAATCGACAATGAAGACGAGAATTAGAAACTCAAGTTCCTAATATCGTTGTTGAAACCCAAGACGAGATGGCCGAGAATCGTACGATGATGGAGTTGCTCCAAGTACCCACTGAGAGTTATGGAGACGCGATCGTGATTCCTAAAATTGAAGCGGAAAATTTTGAAATCAAATCGGTAATTTTATCTTTAATTCAAGCGACTAAGTTTAAAGGTCGTGAGGCGGATAATCCTCATGATCACATTCGGAATTTTAGTCGTCTTTTAGCCACGAGTAAGTTTAAAAACGTTGACACCGATGTCATTAAGCTTATGATTTTTCCTTACTCGCTCGATGCCTCCGTCTAGGATTGGTACGAGAAAGAACCACCTAATTCCATAGTTACGTGGGACGATCTCGTTTGTAAATTTGTTAATCATTTTTTCCCGCCGTCTAAGACTACGTTTTTCAAAAATGAGATCACGAGATTTGAGCAAAAATCGAATGAATTGTTTAGAGACGCGTGTGATCGTTTTAAGGAATTTCTTAGACAATGTCCTCATCATGGATTTTCCGAGTTGCACCAAATCAATAATTTTTATAACGGTCTTAATCTTCACAAGCAAGATTTGTTAAATTCTGCCACGGGCGGTAACTTTTTGTGTAGAACTCTGAAAGACGCGTTAATGATTATCGAGAATAGTTTTAAGGTTTCTCAACTCCGTAACACACCGAGTGTTGCCATTGTCGCCAATATTAGTAATGGTAATCGCAACAATGAGAGGGTTGACGTGAAAGTCGATAAATTGACGAATGTGTTTACGTCGTTCTTGATTGAGATGCAAAAGAAAGACGTTCCCGCTATGGTGAAAGCGGTTGAAGATTCGTGTACGTTGTGTGGTGGAACTCATAATTATTACGAGTGTGCGGCTACGGATGGCCAAACGTCAAGCGTTAATGCGATAAATGGGAACAAAAATTTTAATCAAAATAACGTCGGTCCACCACAACAAGGGAATTATAGTAATCAAAGCAATAATCTTCAAAGAAACAATTTTCAAGAAAATAATCAAGGAAATCATGGAAATTATTACCAAGGTCAAAATTTAGGTTTTCAAAATTGAGGTTTTAACAACAACAATCAAAACCAAAATTTTAATCAAAATCAAAATTCAAATTTTCAAAACAACAATTAAGGGAATTTTTAACCCACGGAATTGAAACCAAGGTTTTAATCAAAATCAAAATGTGTCAAATGATTTTCAAAATTACGTAGAATTAAATGAGGCTAACATAAATAGATTAGAAAACCAAATTGGTAATGAAAAAAGAGTTTTCCAACACTTTTAAAGGGCAAAATAATAAAATTGAACAAAGTCAAAGTGAGATAAAGAACATGTTTGCGGCTATTATGAAAAAACCGTTGAGTTCGTCTTCGAGTGCTTTACCTAGCAACACCGTGACTAACCCTAAGGAACATGTGAAAACCACAACGTCTCATGGAAAAGGTCTTTTGATTAACCCCCACCCTTGATAATTTCTAAAGTTGTGCATTCGTCTCTACCCTCGACTTCTAAAATGTCTATATGTTCAAAAGTCGAGGGAATGAAGGTGGTGACCAAGGAAAAGAGTGCACATCCTCGTGTACCTCAAATTTCATCCATAGTTCAAAGAGAGAGTTTCATTGACCTAACCAAAGTTACCCTTGAAGAAACTTGTGTTTCGATTCTTCTACGAAAACCTAAAAGGTATATGCTGAGAAAGGAAGAAGATTCGGGCCAATTTCTCCTACCTTGTGATTTTCCCGAGATTGAGGGATGTATACCCTTGCCGGTTTAGGTGCTATCATAAATCTCATGCCTCTTTCTCTTTGGAAATTGATGAAATTGCTTAATCTTATCCTTACCAACATGACAATCGAGCTTGCCAATTGTACTCCACTTACACCAATTGGTATAGCCGAGGACGTTTATGTTAATATTGGAAATTTCATTTTTCCTGCGGACTTTGTCATTTCCGACTACGAGTGTGACCCTAAATGCCCTATTATTTTACGTTGACCATTTTTATCGACCGCTTGTGCTTTAATCGACGTTTTTGGTGAGAAATTGACTATGAGATTTGGGGAGGATAAGATGGAATTTTTCGCGAGTAAATCTCATGATCAAAGCAAAACCGAGGTTCCAAAAACTAATATTTTTAAAAACATGTTTACTTTAGCGAAAAATATGAGGCTTGATGCATGTTTCGAAAGGATTAAAAAGAACGGTTTTCGAGATGAAGATTTCAATGATAGAGAATACGTTTACTTAATTGAAAAAGGAATTCGTAAATGTATGGACGACTCTTTTTGGGATTTATTCGGCGAATCAAGTGACCAACCAATTCTGGAGGAAAATGTTAGTTCCATCACGACAATGACCAATATGAACTCGTTATCCCCACTTTCGAAGGACTGTGACTTTAAGGCCCAAACTTCTAACCCAATTGAAGTGTCTTCCACTCCTAGCCCAATATCAATTGAGGCTAAGGATTTTTCTATTATCGAGGCAAATTCACCCATCATCGAAAAGTATCCTTAGCTTAGTCCTTTGACTTGTAAGACTACGGTTGTGAGTTTTGAGGAGATTTCCTCAAGAGGGTGCTCACATCGACTCTTTCTTTGATCCCGATGGTGATTTTGCGTAGATCGAGCATATACTTCATAATCCATCATCCATTGTCGAGGATTTATCCTTTGATAAATCTTCCAATGAGAATGATGATTCCATGTCGGAAATTTCTTATGATGAAGAGAATGACGACACTTTCACAACGTTCTCGAACTCCATTTATGAACCCATTTTTCATCATAATCTCATCTTTGATGAAGGGTTTGAGAACGTCGATGACGAAATTATCGATCCTCCTTCGCTTCACTCTTGTGATGATGAAGAATTTTTTAAGGAGTTCGATGATTTTCTTGCTATAGACACAAATCCCATTCTCGAGGAGTTACCTTGACAACACTCCTCATTTGAGAATGATCTTAATCACATTTGTGAGGATTTAACTTATCAACAATCCCCACAAAAGAATGATAGTTTTGTGCTTGATCGTGATCTCTTCGAGAGAGTTTCAAAAATCATTAATGACGGCTTTGAAAAACCTTGGTTTGATGAGCCTATCTATGACGAAGAAATCGATGAGATTAATGATTTTGCGGGTGATGACTAATGACGTTTATACCGCGAGGGGGATGCGTTTTTTATTAACCATCATTTGGAGAATTTGTACAATCCTCCTCAAAATACCCATGACTTAAACGTTAGAATTTTTAGTGTGCCTAATATTGAGTTAGAAACGCCAAATCTTATCAACTTAATTAATGGAAAATCGGGTTTTCATAAGGAGCTTTTAAATGTTGAAAAAGGGAAAGATTTTTGTCATAATTAATTTGAATGATGTCCCTCATTTAACTCCATCATCACCGCGTTTTTTTAGTGCTACCACCTCGTCTACTCCTCTTGACGATGGTGAGTGTGGTTTTAGTTTGGGGGAAGCCCCTTATGTTTCCTCACATTTCTCCACCGAGGATGAGATATTCGATCCTGGAATTGCTTGTAAAGGGAAATCTTGGTGTTCCGCCGATGAAATAAATGAAAAAATTATCTATTTTCTTGGTGTGACTCTACCTCGAGTAGCTCAAATTATTTGACCACCCTTTGTCCCACCCTTCTACTTTTCATCTATTTTCTTCAAACCCTTCAGGTTTTTGGTTGGAGTAGCGTTGTTTCGTTTATCTTTTAAAAACGAAGATGCTATCTTCGACCCCGGTATATTCATATCGGGTTTTTATGTAATCCACGTACTTTTTGGGCCTTGTTTATCATGTAAGCCCCACCAAAATGACCATACTAAATGATCACATTTATGGGGCTTCGAGTCGAGCTCTTGACTCGGTTATCAAAAATGAGGTGCCTCGTGGGGAAATCCCATGCTTATCCTTCTACATATTGTCGCTTTCTAATGTAGTTTAATGTGAGGAGATGTGTGCTCTTCTGACACTTTGTTCCGTGGTTGTTTGTGATTATGATATTCTAGGGATCATCGTCATCATTGAAGCCTCTCGTGTTCGTTTTACGTCTCACTCAAGCTTCAATCGTTGCTTTGAAGATTCTGATATCCAATGATATCCTTTTATGTTCTAACGTTTATCTTTACCATAATTCATAAACGACTTTTAGATTATTTGTTATACCCTTTCCATGCTCGAGATTAAGTATTCGACTTTCCGTCTCTAGTATGGGGGTGTTTCACCCTTAGACTCGAAACATTGAGGATAATTGTTTAGTTTTAGTATGGGGTGAATAGGTACTTCACTTTTCTTACGTCATCACGCAATCCAATTTTCATCGTTTTGTTTGCAAAATAAGGCTAAAAATGGCTAACTTTTAAAAAAAATCTCGTTTTTCATAAGTGTTTAAGACACGACTGTAGGTTTTCCATTGGTGAGAATAAGAGTAACTTTTTACTCGACCGTGCGTGTTGAGCACTTAGCTTCATTCCTTAAATATATTAGGCTAAGTCTCATTAAATTAAGGACGATAAATGACAGCGTTAATTATAAGTTACTATGATAAAAGTAGAGTACTCGTATTCTTTCAAAAACTCATGTGTTTAATTATTTGCTTTTTCTCCCAACGCTTTAATTTAATACATTGTTAATAAATATGACTTAGCGATTTAATTTTTATTATTGGTTTCTAACTAATTCTAGTAGTTTCCATGTAATTAAATTGGGAAACCATTTAAGTTTCGCTAGCGTCAAAGATTTGAAATATTGGCAAACCGAATAATCGAAAGCTTCCCCAATAATTATTTTTAAGTACCTCTTCACCTAAATCAAGCAAAAAATTTGAAGCTCACAAGGCCGAAAAATCTATGCAAAAATTGAAAGTGATTATCTTAAAACCTTGAAGCTTTAAAGATCCAAAATTCGTTTCGACGTGAGGATATACGTCTTTGTCTTAATAAACACCTCATGGGGAGGTTTAATAAAAAATAAGGCAAGACCAAAGTCATAATAAAAGATCCATGGCGGAGTTGAATAAAAGATGGAGGTAAACCATAATAATCAAAGCCACCGATGATGAGGCGGGTCATAAAATTCATGGTAATAAGTCAAATGTTCAAATTCGTGTTTATCGAATCTTATTTGTTAACTTAATTTTTTAACATCGTTATCTATTAGGAGAGGTTACTAATTTAATGATTTTGGTTACACCGTTACGACTCTATTTTTGGACCTTAATCTCTATTTACGCATAAGTCAAAAATGTATCCTCATGATCATTAAGACAAAAATAAAATATAAGAGATACACGTTAGGAATAAGGGAGTCTAAGTATGTGATTAAGGCATATGAGTTGTGTTAGTATTACTAACTTATAATGAGAATGATCTTGTTTCACGCTTAGCATGAAATTAAGTGAAAATCGAGGACGATGAAATTACTTCTATGAAGCATTCACGTGTTCTTATTCTATGATCCTAAACGTTCCATTTTGAGATGAAAATAATACATTATGTCTAAACGCATTTAGTAGTTAATTTAAATTTACATTTCAATAAATGTCGGATAAAAATGAATTTTGGAAGTGTTACGATACTTAATTCTAGCATTGCGTGAGGGCACAACAATGGTTTAGTATGAGAGAGTGATGAGACCAAAACTATACATGGTATCATTGCTTAAATCGAGCTTAAAATGTACAAAAATATCATAAAAACCGTGCAAAATCCTTTGTATTTGTTCATTGTGTGTTTGTAGGTTCGGATATCGTGAATTTACCAAAAGATAACAAGAATCAAGCAAAACACGAATAGGGGAAACGAAGTCGCACAAATTACCAGACCCGAACGTTGATTTCCCAAAAATACCATTGAAGTTTGAAGAATTTACAAGAATGGTCCTCCAAGTTTAAAGAAATGACACTTTATACCCTTTTAAATCTCAAATATACAAGTTTGGTCCCTAAGTTTTGTTCATTATACAAGAATAGCCCTTGAAGAATCATGTGATTACATGTTTAGCCCTTATCTAAAGTTTTATAAATCAAAAGGACTAATTCTGCCATTAGCCAAAGTTGTTTACAAAAAGAAAGTGATAATAATATGCCATAACTTTGTTTGCCAACTTTCCAAACATAATGGGCCAAAAGTGTTAAAACTTTAACCCATATAACCTATTAACCCGACCATACCCATCAGCCCATTTAACTAACCCGTCTCAATGTAATATTAATTATGTTTCAAATCTTTAATTAATATTATATTTAGGCGCTTAACACCCATTGAGATCAAACAATCCAAAAATAACCCTAAATCTGCTAATCTACTCTAATCAAAGGGTTCTTATTTGATACGCTCCAGATCACTAATTAACCAAAAGTTTAACAAGACCAAATCTTAAAACTTCACCATAAATCACCTATGTGAGTTGTGGGGCCCTCCCTTGCACCCCATTTTGAGCAAGAAGACAATTGTACACATAGAATCAATGGCTCATGAATTTTGCTTGTTCTCCAAAGGAAAACCAACGTTTGAGATCACTTTCCAATAGATCATCATCACATAGGATCCATGACATCTTCACATTGACCCTTTTGACCAAATTCAAAGTTTCAAGACAAAAGGCAATCTGGGCAGTTCAATGACTAGGGTTTAGGATTTTTATCTCTATTATTGTAACTCTAGAATATTCTTAGCTCTATTATAAAGGGGAAGTCGCTTGTTACGCATACCCTTTGTTCTAGTTTTTCTTGTAAATTTTTTAATTAATGAATATTTAAAGTTTTTCTTAAAAATCGTTGCAAGAAAGTTGACTTCTATTTATTTTGTGCATCTTTTATTTTCTACAAAAGTAATTTAGAATTTATCAAGAGGTTTTGTTCAAAGAATTTTGTTCAAAGAATTTTGTCAAAACACTTTGAGACCCTTAAGTGTATGCTTGATCATAGCTTTCTGAGTTTGACAAACTCAAGGATTTGTGAAAGCATACATTTGAGTTACATTCTTGTTTGGCTACTTGTAGTTTAAAGAAATTAGTTCCAAAAAAATTGGTTTTCCAAAATATGTATTTTTGTTTTAAGTCTCACTGTTCAAAACTAAATCCATAAACTACCTGACAAGTAGCTTATGGCCTTGGCTTATTGAACTTGAAGTTTGCTTTTTCTTTGTTTGTGATCCAATAGGTTCCAAAAGGTGGTGATCTTTTGTAGATTTTCAAGATATTTTGGTTGATATTTACTACATAAGCTCACAACAATTTCTCCATAGCCCAAAGGCATAGTGGTAGATAAATGGAGATGGCATTCGGCCATTGTATGGCTTGGATGTAAGTCCCACAAGGTAAAAAAAAAGGCTTGAACCCTTTATTTGTGTAAAATCTATGATTTTAAGATTTGTGTGGAATTTGTGTTGACTGTTCCTTAGTATAATCTTGATGTTTGTCTTATGTTAGTTAAGATAGGTGAATGTTCTGCTTGCTTTAAGTTATTTGTTCTATTTAGATCTGGAAATTGTCTTTGAAAATTTTGAGAAACAGTGGGTAAAGTGGTATTTGGGTCTGTGTATTTTGAAGGGTTGGGTGACAACAACTTGGCAAATACTTCCTGCACAACTTTGTCTATGATAGTAGAAAGTATTCTAAATGTTTGTTTGAGGATTTACATGTGACTGCTTGTTTTTACATGTTGATGCATTTTTCTGCCAAAAAATCAGCGAATTGCATTAGATCTCTATATTTCTTTGTTTCTTAGTTTTATGACTTGTGCTTTGGAGAACTGTTAGCTCAGGTGTTGATATTGATCTTTCATTAGTTATTTTTAAATTTGGAAGTCTTTTGTAGCTTATAGCTTAATAAAAAAAACTCACCAAAAAGCTAGCCATAGACACCTGTCTGATATCTCACTTCTTTGTTTCATCCAATATCTGACAAAGAGTATGTGCTAGTTGTCAGATATCGTATACTAGGTAGAAGAAGTTGTTTGCTTATTGTTATATATGTGTGCTTATTGTGGCTTGTTAGGGCTTATTTACATCTTAATCTCACCTTCCTAATAAGCCAAAGCTTATTAGGGTTGTAATTGTCCATAAAAAATAAAAAAAATAATAAAACGCAAAAAACCTGACCTAGCCTGGCTCGAACCCGTGACCTCTCGCTAGAGGGCTCGGGGTTGTACCAGTGTGCTAGTGACTTCTATTTGTCACCCTTTCATTTCCTTTTTATTTAATCTCTTTTTAATTCCTTTTCTTATTTAATAAGTCGTGACCATATAAGCTTAATATTGGACTTAGTTTTTTTTCCTCTGTTCTTAGTCACGTTTTAGATTTTCTAAAATAGGTTTGGGATTTTTCCCATCTATCATTTATTTTTAAATCATTTATCTTTTTCTGTTTTTGTTAATTCATTTAAAAATAGATTAAATAGTTTTTAATTTTTGGAAAAATACTTTTACGTTTAGAAAAATATAATTGAGGTCTACAAATATTAAAATCTTTAATTGGACTTTTTGATAATTAATTTTATTTTTAGGACTTTAATTAGTTTTTAAATTAAATAATAATTTATTAAAAAAGTTTCAAAAAGTTTTATTGATTTTTCAACCTTAGTTATAATTTTTAGGATTTATTCACAATTTTTGATAATTTTATAGATTAATTTTATTTTTACGTCTCGATTCGCACGTAAAGGCGTTTTCGTCATAGTTTAATTTTAGCATAACTCGTCTTTATTTTTCAATCTTTCTCTCACCAAAAACGAACTAATCCAAATAACTTTTTTAACTTGGATCACTTCACACACACTTCCTTAGAGAACGAACTAATTGTCGGATTATCGTTTTCCTAAACGTAATTTCTAATACTTGTCGTTTTTACTTGTTTTTTTCTAAGACAAGTACAAAAACACCACATCAGTATGTTTGACAGGAATAAGGATAGGGGCACACGGTTATTCGCGAACTCGAAAAAGAGCGTGTATGCCCCTACTTTACCCACTAGGTAATTCCCTATGTGCCATTGTCTTCCCGGTGCTTCCGGGTGCAGTGACATAGGAATATGGAATTTCAAAGTTAACTCTTGGAGTTCTTGGTCGGATATGGTGGAAGTAATCTCTGATAACTATTTAGGTTTTATGCACAGAGTCGATGTGTAAACCTATTTTCGTGGTAGATCGTGCTCTGTTTAAGGGATGAAGATTCGTTAATGTTGGATTAAGGTTTTTCACTATGTAAAACATAGTGAAAAGCGGCCCATGGTTTATATATAATTATGCTTTAATGTTCACTCTTTTGGATCATTTCCACGTGTCACCCACTTGCATATATAACAATGGGAGACGTAGGGGTTGCTGAGGTGTCATGCACATTTCACATTTACCGAGTGAGTGGACCACTTGGATAATAGTAGGTAGATTGTTTTTGGCAGGAGAATTTGAAACGTCTAGACTACGCTAGCAAGTGTGACTCGTCTATTTTTAGTACGACTGGCTTACTTTTTGTATTTTAGTAGCCGCGGTACGACTTAGGACTAATAGACTGGGGGACCTGATGACGTACAGTTCCTAGCCAGGCCATGAATCCAACACATGGGTACTACCCGTATCTAATCCATCATGAATGGGTTAATAGACAATAACATGGGCCCATGAGGCCCAACAGGCGGTTGTCGCGCGCGTTCTTATGTGGACCGCACTTTGGCCGCGCGCGGCAAGGGTCAAATAGAATCATAGTCTAATTAGGACTATGATGCATCCAAGTCAAGAGGATATACACTCTTCTTTTATAACCGATAAGGATCTTGTGTATATGTAATTATCTCTTACTTGGGTCGCACGATTCGGTGAGCCCGACTAAGGTTCCACCGCGTATAAAAGGAACTCCTCGGTTCCACAAAAGGTACGATTCTCACAATCACTAAAACCTTAAACTAATTATTTACTCTCACGCCGGAATCTAATCGTTTGGGAGACAATCACATGGTAAGCCTAACAGTGTTTCCTCTTAGTGTGCAAGATTCTCAAAGCAAGTTCATTTGGTGGCCCTAACGCCCAAATTACACTTAATTTGCGTCGATCATAATCCATTCAACTTTTTGTATCAACAAACACTTATAAAGATCAACGCTATTTCTCATGTTTGGATGCATAGCGCGGAAGTGACATGAACATTAATTAATTCTGGCTCTTGCCATTGGTGTTATTATATTAGTTGTTGCTCGTTGGTTTTGTTGGGTTAAAACTCTTTGTGTTGTCTAGCTTCCAGCTAGACTTCAGGTGTTTTCTATACAAACCACTGTTACAAAGATTATTGTATTTATTAGAAATCGCTAATTATTGGGGCCACTATCTTATATGTCAACTCTATACCCAAAAAAGATATACGTAGTATTATTATATGTCAGCTAGTTTGAAAAAAAAAACCCGTGATAATGATGGAATTCAGTTTTTTTCGGGCTGTAAAATCTGACGTGAAGGCTACACTCAAGTAAAGAGTGACCAACGAACAAGATCGACTATTGGCTGTTTTACACAAGTAAATTAATTTATCTAACGTGGAAAATAACACAGATTTACTACTGTAATTACACAAAAGTTTCCAAAGTTAGCAAAAGAACACACGCAGCTCTTCAAAATGAAATGGAATACGGCTGGATACATTCATGAGGAACTCTATTTCACTAAACCTTATTCAAAGAAAAAAAAACATTCTTAAACTAGTCCAAAACCTTGTTCAAATTGACTAATTATCATGTTTATCTATGACTAAATCAAATCGAATACCGGATAATCTTAAAAAGCAGTAAATGTATGTCATAAAACAGTAGTTAAAACGTTCACAAGAATCAAATCTAGAATGAAAAGGTGGTAACCAGAATTAATGTCTTATTCTTGAGTTTATCATCGACCTCTAGTATAACGTAAGGTATTAAGAACTGAGCAGCCTTATGAAAAGTAGGTTTGAATATATAATTGCTTTATCATAAAGTTGCTTTTGTATAATCATGTGCGTTGATTTGGATGCTGTACGTAAAGCTTTTAACGATATGATAGACAACATGCATGCACGTTTTGATTGAACAGGAATTGAAAACCCTCAAATTTTCACATGCTTCTTTTTGGCTTCTTGTTAAAACCACAAATGTAACCTTCTTTTAATCTCCCTTTGTCAGTAGGTAAATCTTTTTACTTTTATTCGTTGGGCGGTCTTTAGGTCATTTAAATCTTATCATTCAGTCTTCGTAAATTGAGCTCCTTTTTTACGATTCTTTTTTATTTTGCACATTACTATGTATGTTTTCATTTATGTTTATTAATATGTGTTTTTCTATTAGTGTAACTATTTGTGTGCGAATTTGTTCAGCCAATTCAAAGACCAAGAATTGATCATTTAATATCACAACTATTAATGAAGTCCCTAAATTTAGGGAGTCATCTTCATAGTTCTTCAGAATGACACAAAAGTTCAAGTAATATCACAAGTATAAATGAACTGAACTTGCTTGTATTTACGTCGGAACGGATTCCAATTATAGTCGGCTTTTACTATCACATTTTATAAAAGTTGTCTACACATTAACTTTTACAGATGATGATCATATTTCGGGAATTGGATTTGGAGTGGTGTTAGAAAGGTAGTAGACAAACACATAGTCCAAAATACTATATTAAGCAATAGTAGTTTGAAGACAACATGTTGTACTTTGATTATGACCACGTTGATCATCATTGAGTTATGACATGGGGGCCTATGTGGATATGCTGCAAATCAATTCTCCTTTTTATAAAGCTATATTTTCGTAAAGCGTTAATGGAACTTTCTATTAATCCAAAACTTTATATATCTCCTTTATGTGAAAATGTTGAATAACATATTATGTTAACGTTAGTGATATTAATGACGTTAGTTATGTATTTGTTTCAATAAACTTTAAAGTCAAGGTAAAACAAAAATGAAATATATATGTTTTAAATTTGCTTTTTAGGATCAGCAAAACTAAAATGATTACTCAAAAGACTATGACAAACCGTCTTGCGAAAATCGATCCTCGAAAGTTCTAAGTGAGCATATATACCGCCAGTCTGTTGTGACATTGAATGTTAAACGTAAGTTTGATCTTCATGCATATACTTGAACATCAAAATGTAGTTTTGTCTCATATTTTTGTGTCATTTTGTGCCTTAGAATTTTGTTATTCAAGTATCTTAAACGTAAGGTTTGATCTTCATACATAACTAAACCAATATAAGTAATCTTAAGGCATTTTAATATTCAAGTGTATGGAAATATGGAATGTTAAACATAAGGTTTGATCTTCATGTTAGCAAAACTACAAAACCTAAACTTATTTTTCATAAATAACAAATGTAGACGCTTTTCTTAAAGTGTATAAAGTCTAAAAATGCTGAGATACTCAATACAGACATATGAGTCGAGTATAAGATCACATTCGTTTCAGAAAAGTAGATAACCACATCATGAAACCAATATCATAACCAAGACTTATGACTTATGTTTAGTTTTGAGAAAAAGGATGACAATTTGTTACCAGTATAGCCAATTAATTTACCATTAGCGAACGTATTTGAGCAACCCAAACCACACAAACACAACTAGTTATTCATGTGTAAAATTGGGCCTATTATGGGCTCTGACTATGACAAAAGAATGTGGAACCTAAGAGCCCAAAGCCTTTTGATACTTATGTTCTTAACTCACTCTTTTCCAAACACAAGTCAAGCCTGTGTTGTCGTAAAACAAGAAACTTATAACGTCTTGAACCTTTTAGTTGGGTTTTTCTTCTTCATTATTTCTCATATGTGCAAATAAATCGGATAAAATCGGATTCGGATTTTAAAAATCCGGATTTGAAAAGACCGGATTTTCAAAAATCCGGATTCGGATCGGATAGGATTTTTCGGAATCGGTTTTTTCGGATAAAAATGTTCGTATCGGATTTTTTTTCGGATAAAAATTTTCGTTATCGGATTTTTTTTCGGATAAGTTTTTTCGGTTAAAAAAACTTCGGATCGGGGGATTTTCGGTTAAAAATGTTCGTTATCAATTTTTTACGTTATCTTTTTTTTTCGAAATTTAAAACCTCGCAATTTATTAATAAACTTGTTAATAATAATAAAACTATTTTTTTAAAACTATTATATTTAATGTTTTCATTTAGAAGCTCAAATAAATTATCTCTACTACTTATAAAGGCTGTATATCAAATTTTGAAAAACTCTTCATTCCTATTAATAGTAATTTTTCTCAACATTTCCTTACTTACACTACTAGCATTTCTATTAATAGAAGCCATCAAGAATATGTCAAAGCAGGCCACACCAAGCTGTATGTCACAAACTTCTTTTACACGATTTCTAGGCAGTTTCAAACCTAAAACTTGAAAGTATTGCATTGTTGGAATTATTGGCTGGATAATAAATGAAATCATGCTAAGTAAGGAAATAATTAATTGTGCATAGCTGGCAAGGTTATTTTAATTGTACCACAAACATAACACACAAACACAAACTACAAACTGTAAATCAATCTGTCAATCTCTCTCTAAAAGAAAAAACGTCCTCATTCTCTCTCTTTCTAAAAAGCATATATCATCTCATAGGGATATCCTACGATGCCGTCGACCTCTTCTTTGCCGCCCTACATTGTGTATGGCGTTGGTGTCGGCTGGTGATGTTGGGTAGCTCTTTTGGGTGGTTTATTTTATCAGATGTCTCGATTTGGTGGGCCAAGGCATAAAAGTATGATTACTTTAACGGGTTTTGTTTATATATTGAGCATTGGAATTGTGTTGGATCCATCAAAATTGGTATGTACATTGATTGAACTTTTTGTTTTTGATTTTTTTCGAACTAGGGTTTGTCAGAAATTAGGGGTTTTGTTAGTTTATGATTCTAACATTTAGAATAAATGATGGTTATACATTTATTACTTTTGGTTCATGTTTTGCATATTACAGTATTACTTTTGGGTTTATGTTTTGCATTGAATTAAAATGTGATTTAATGATTAGAATATAAGTTATGATTATATTTGAAGGTTAGAGTTGCGTATTTTGTTTGCAGGTAAGATTATCGAAAATCGATAATCTTTGGAATGTTACCTTACTGATGTTGAGGAAGATCAGCGGGTAACCATGTATTTTCGCGATGATGACTTTTCTTGTTTGTGGTTAAAGGGTTTGAACACACATTAGGAGGTGTTTGTTTCAAGTTATATAACGGGATTATATAGCGGGATTCCACAACTTATATAGCAGGCTTCCACATGTTCTTGTTGGCTATTCACTATAAGTACTTGGCGTGAATGAAATGGTGGTAGGACACACTCCACAAACTACATGAGTTAACTGGTAAGTAACCATATCTGCTTATTAGACAGTATTTGTATTTGAATTTTGAATGAAGTTATGTGGTACTATGATCAACAAAATTAATCTACAAGAAAAGGGTGTTGAAAATTTAGAATATAGGAGATTTAATATGAATTTGATTGTTGATAAAAAAATGAGTTTTCTAAGATATAGAATGTATAATTTGCATGTTTGTGATTGTGAATTAGTTTTGTTGTTAAAGATATGAGGGTTTTGTTATCAGTAGGTTTAAAACTAAGCTTTTGCAGATGGTTTTAGTTGTCGATTAGTGTTGTTTTTCATCTTACTTAAATAAGAAGTGAAATTGTCATTTTGAAAGTTTATTTGTTTTCGCAAAACGTATACTTTGATACTTTGATACTGTAATCGGTATTGATCTTGGGACTACCTATTCTGATGCTTGTGTTTACAAGAATGGACCTCTTTGATGTTAAGATGCTTATTGGACGAAAGTATGAACCTTTCTATATCTTTGTTTGTTAATATTATTATGTATTGTTATTTTTTGATTAATGTTTTGTTTTTCTATGATAGGTTTGAGGACAAATAAGTGCAACGCGATTCTAAGCTTGTTCCATACAATATTGTGAACAGAGACGAAAAGCCATACATCCAGACAAACTTAAGGATGGTGAAACTAAGGTTTTCAGTCCTGAAGAGATCAATGCTATGGTTCTTATTAAAATAAAGGAGATAGTCGAAGCCTTCCTTAGAAAGAAAATCAAGGACGTTGTTGTCACCGTTCATGGTAAGTTTAATACAAAAGGAAATTTCATTAATAGTATATTGTGATATACCCTCGAGTGATGTTTGTGAAGTTTTACTTTTTGATTATTTATGCAGCTTACTTTAATGACGCCCAAAGGCAGGCTACCAAGAATGCTGGTGTGATTGGTATTTTGAATGTTTCCATAATCATCAACGGGCCCACGGCTACTGCTATCGCATATCGATTGGGCAAGAAGGGTGGCGAGAAGAACATCCTTGGTTTTGACCTTGGTGGTGGTACTTTTGATGACAGACATCTACCACAAAAGAGTTATAGACTATACCCAAACAATGTATAATCAACTCGAGTTACTATGCGTGAGTGATTTACTTATCGTATTAAATATATGACTCAAGATTATTCCATGACACTTAATAGAAGGAGACTGTTCCGGTTGATAAAAGATTTCAGAGAGAAGAGCAAATATTGGTCAGAGTGAAACAGGTAATTTGGCATTTCAAATGCATGTTTAACTTCTACGGAAAAAATCACTTCTTTGACGATTCAGCCACCAATATTTGTTTAAAACACTTCCTAACAAAGGGCTAACTTGCATACCATACACACACTAAATAATTTCACATTTCATTCCCCATAGTTTCAACTATGTGGATATATACATGATTCTTAGATCTACCTAAAAATAATTTGATATAAACATTACCATTTATGCAGTTGTGTACACCATTGAGTTATAGAAGCGTGGACTATCTGAGCCAATGAAGACTTGCTAGAGAAGGACCACAAGGGCATTGGACTTGCTATTCACAATGTGAGTATTTCATTATCGACATTTCCGGTGCCTCATGTGTTTGTGTTCTAAAAATTGTGTTTATAACTGGTAAAAGTGAGTATAGAAGTCTAAATTAAGCTACCTTGAAACTAAAATTACAAACCTAGCTGATGTGGAACTGCACTTTACTCACATGTTCTGTACTTGGTTCAAATGTTTTTTGTTAAACTTCCAAACAAAAACAATGTTTTTGATGAAAAGTTAGACATTAACTATCTGAAAGTTTGAACCGGTTTGAATACGTAGGCTTAAAGTCACCAACCCAATGTATTTTCTTGTATTACAAAAAAAAATATGTAGGCTCAAATACTACGCTTGAACTCTCTCTGTCAAAGCTTATCACTGTAAAATGAATTATTGGTTATGTAACATGTTCTTTAGAAACATGTAATACTGTTATAAGGTCGCTTAAGTAGGTTATGTTATCACATATTCCTAAATTTATACCGTTGGTTACCATCTAAATGATACAATTTATTTTTTCGTTCAGGTCATATATGAAAACAAGTATGCTTCTAAAGCTTGGTTTAAAAAAAGGTTATCTTTCGAGCATATTTTGAGTAAAGAATGCACTCAAGTTATATGTGGCACTTGCCCTAAAAAAAATTGTTAACTTGACTTTCAAACTTTGATCTTTCAACTATATTTTCTACTAACACTATTACTCAAAACATTGTAGTATACCCACAAACGCGTTTGTTTTTGGTTGGAAGAATTGGTATTTATAGTACTCTTCAGAGTATGAGAATATGGGAATTAGATCATGCAAAAGTGATTTGGATTGAAATTAGTAGAATGCCACCGAGGTACTTTAGAGCTCTTTTAAGGCTATTATCAGAGAGGTTTGAGTGTTTTGGGCAGGATAACTTGATCTATTTTACTTCTTGAAATCAAGGAAAAGGACTGCTTTTTGATGTCGATAAAAAGACATGGTCTTGGATTGCTGGCTGCGCTTTGCAGTCATACAACAGTCAGGTCTGTTTCTATGAGCCACGATTTGATGCTTCAATCTACTGAGTTGGTAGCTTTGCGCTTCATCTGTTCGAACCTGATCTCTTTAGAGTCTGGCACTCTGGCCCCAATATGGTTTTGACAACCGGTTACCTGACCATCAGGTTACCAACTTCCACAGGCCGGATCAAATCACATGAGTCTACATTCATGCCAAAGAAACAAAAATTAAGCACCTGGTGGTTGCAGACTAACTTTATGCTCTACAATTCCAGATCAGTTTATCGACAATGAATGGGCTGGAACACAAATTCTTAAAAATATTTCATTAAAAGCTGTTGTATACTTTTCAGAATTGGTGTATACATGTAAAATTTTGCCTTATTAAACTGTTGTTCATTGTCATGATCCGGTTCTTTATAAATCTTCATTGTCAGCCTATTTTGGGTACTCGTTCCATGGTGTAGCACTGTAAATTGCATCATCATTTATCAGAGTATAAAACTGCACTCTCGTTTCATCTTGGCATCCAACTTTCAATTGTTATATGGGTTCTCTCGTCATCAACTTTCCATTTTTTATCTTGGGTAAACAAGTCATGAGCGATGGGGCGTGCTCAAGGACTCAAAGTTGATCATTGCTATTTCAATCTCTAACCTACAGAATACGTAGACACCATAGAGATTCATGATTAGAAATTTGGCGAAAGTTATTTTTTTATGTTATTGTGCAATTTAACTTTGGAGGTCAACTATAAAACCTCTTAGCATCAAGCTTAGTTTGGATATGGTATCAAACAGATTACGCCAATACTTTTCCATTATAAGTTGTCTATCGAGAACGAACTTAGTAATTTAATCATCTAAAAGTTCATATAGTTTAATATGAATTATAATTAAGTTAAAACTTGAAATACAACAGATTTGATATTTAAAGTCAAACTGTACTTGCACACTTGAACAGTCTAACCATAAGCAATGTGCTCCAACTACTATACAAAAAACTAAACTTAGGCTACGATTAGGGGATCTTTCAACTCCATACTCTATCAATCGCCGCCCTCCATTTCCTCTGTTGTACAAAAAACTAAAGTTAGGCAATTTCGCAGCTATGTGCATGTGATCGTGTATACTATTTAATGTGCGAAGGCAGCTTGATGTTATAACGCGTTAGTATGTTTTATCGACGTGAGTGTTTTTTCCCTCAGTACTTGAACTTGAATATGGATGCCTGAGTATTATTTCTCATAATCGATGTACTGTTTCACTTGTAGCTACATTAAATGTTTTTATAATGAGCATTCTTAATTTAATTTTGATCTTTTAACATTTAATTTTGAACGTTACACGAAACACTTATCATAATATCGTATATCATTAATTATCTGCCCCAAGACATTTCCAATATCGTTAAGTATCTAGCTCTAGGCTTTTCCGCTGCTATGCGCGGGTATTCGCCTAGTACACATAATGCTTTTATATTTTATAAAAAGTTCAAAAAAATCCAAAAAAAACCCACAAAAGCCCAAAGAAACCAAAAAGAAAAACCTAGCTTTATAAAGATCGGTTCTTTTAACCGGTTTTAACCATTTATAACCGGTCTCTATATCAAATATTAGTAATAAAAAAAATTAAAAAAAAATTATTCAAAATTTAAAATCCGGTTAAATCCGGTTTTTTTGAAAACCGGATAAATCCGATATTTTATCCAGATTTTATCCGATTTTTCAAAAATTGTAAAATCCAGTCTAACCGGTTCGGATCTAAAAAACCGGACCGGATAATAAAAAACCGGTTTTTTGAAAAACCGGTTTCGGTTTTTTTACCGGATTTTCAAAAATCCAGTTTTGTATTTGCACCTCTACTCATATTCACTACGTTATAAACATTTTGGGAATTCTATTGAAATTATTAGAGAGATATTTACCTCCTATTTTGGACAGAAGACAAGTAATATTTCCGATTGAATAAATAAATGAGTTTATTAGATTGTGATAAAAGTTTTCAACATCGTGCTAACGCATCCTATAATTGTGGATCAAAAATGATAACTTCACGGGAAAAAAGTGATATTTGCTACGCTTAACTTTTTATCTCGCCATGTGTAGAAAAAGTGATATTTGTCGTTGTAAAAAAAACAGACATGTGATTCACTACTTAGGATTACAACTTGAAATGATATGTCATATGTCCATATTATGTCCCTGTGATGATCAACGAACGCCCTCCTATCTAGGATTATACTGTAAACAACTAGTATAACGGTCATGGTATGAAGATCTGCTCAATACGTCCTTGTACGTTTGTAGAAAAACAAGATCCAAATGATTTAAACCAGTTTATAAACGAGAATCAAAACATTTTATTAAATCAAGATTAAACTACGAATCAAAACAAAAGATAATCACAGTCTGGTATGATCTTATTATCTATTTCATAATAGTTTTACAAAGATAAACAAGAAACGATCTAGGTTACATAGTTTGAAAAAGAGAGAGAACACAAAATACACATACATATTAAAAAACCAAGATGTCTCTCTCGAATGAGAGAGGCTAGGGTTATAACAAGTTCGTTGTAGTAATGGGCTTCAGACAATGGACTGGGCTCACAAGATGGGCTTGGATAATACAAATGCAGCTTTGACAACTTTGGTCCTTAGCCTTCAACATAGCTTCCACTAGTAGCCTATAGGGTAGAAACTGAAAATATAACCAAACCAAGTTAGTCACTTAAGATAATAAAGGTTGGCAGATTAGGTCCATATAACTCATACATGTTTATCATGCCCAGTTTTTTCACAAGGTCACAATGTTGAACCGTGTCCAATCTTTTTGTAAGGATGTTTGCAACTTATTTGCAGATCCCACCTTTTCAGTTTTTACACCACCATTTAAAAAAAATCTCTTACAAAATGTAAGTCAATCTCTAAATGTTTGGTTCTTTCATGAAAAACAGGATTGACAGCTATTTTAATAGATGAATTGCTATCACAGTAAATTGTTACAAGCAAAAGATTTTCATATTGTAAATCTTTTAGGATTTTGTGGATCCAATCGACTTCATTAGTTACAGAAGCAAAAGCTCTATACTCTGCTTTTGTAGATGATTTAGAGAGAGTATTATGCTTTTTACTCTCCAAGAAATAAAATTATCATTTACAAAAACACAGTACCCCAGTAACAGATTTTCTAGTAACAATGCATTTAGCCCAGTCAGCATCAGAATAAGATTTAAGAAACATACCAGAGGTTTTCTTAAAGTGAATACCCAAACTTGGAGAGCTTTTAAGATATCTTAATATCTTAAAAGCAATTTTGAGATGATAGTTCAAAGAAGAGTGCATAAATTGGCTTAAGCAATGCACAACATAAGAAATGGCAGGTCTTGTGTTAGTCAAATAGATAAGCTTACCCATAAGATTCTGATAGTCAACGATATTTTCAAGTAAGGGATCACTATCAGTAGGCTCATTAGATATAGCAAGTTTTGACACCAAAGTAGTCTTAACAGGTTTACAAGCAAGCAAACCATACTTAGACAACAAATCTAACACATACTTTCTCTTATTCAAGCAAATACCAGATTCAGTATCAACAACTTCAATACCCAAAAAATACTTCAATTTGCCCAAGTCCTTAATCATGAACTTGGTTCTCAAAAACACTTTGAATCTCAATTTCAACAATGTTGTTACCAGTGATGATAATATCATCAACATACACACGCAAGGCAAGAAAAATATTACCATCAGACTTGGTATAAAGAGAGTAATCAGATTTACTTTGACAAAACCATTTTCATTTAAGACACAAGTGAGCTTAGCATTCCATTGCCTAGGTGCCTGTTTATGACCATATAGAGACTTTTTAAGTCTGCAAATCATGTTTTCACCTCCAAGAAGATATCCTTGAGGTGGTTTCATATACACAGTCTCATCAAGGTTACCATACAAGTAAGAGTTATTAATATCAAGTTGAAAAATAGGCCAAGACTGCACAATAGCTAGATTAAGAAGGCATCTAACAGTAACCATCTTAACAACATGGGCAAAAGTTTCCTCATAATCTATTTCTTCTTTCTGACCAAACCTTGAGCAACAACCATGGCCTTATACCTTTCGATCTCCCCACTAGACTTAAATTTTATTTTCTAAATCCATTTGCAACCTAAGGTTTTCTTACCATTAGGAAGCTAAACAATTTCCCAAGTATCATTCTCAAGAAGGGCACCAAGATCAGTATTCACTGCATCAACCCAAAGAGGGTTCTAAGATGCTTCAAAAAAACTTTTTGGTTCACTGTTTTTATTAAGTTGGGTGACAAAGCAAATTTTCTCTTGATTAAGTTTAGAATAACCAACAAATTTTTTAAGACCATACTTAACCTTAGAGTTAACAACAAAATCATTATAATTCTTTGGAAAAATAGAAGTTCTAGTAGACCTTCTTAAATTTTGAGTTCCTTGAGCTGAAGTGTTTGGATTTTGATCTAGATTACCTTCAGACTTATTGTTTTCATCAAGTGTAGCAGCCTCCTCTTCCAACCCAGCATTAGTGTCTTCACTATTATGAGCATCATCCCTAATAATTGGGGAATCAACAGTGTTCACACTATCCCCATGGTTAGGAGAGTGGCAACCTTCAATATGTGACCCATGGTCACTGTTATGATTAGGTGTTACTCTATCATCATCATTTGGAAGCTCAGTGTCATCTAAGTCAAAAAAGTTTAACAGGTTTTTTCTTAACTAACATTGGATATATCAAACTTATCATGTTTGTTTTTTGAGACAGAATCCTTAAAAGGAAAAATAGACTCAAAAAATTAACATCTCTTGAAACCACGAATTGATTCCTATCAAGACTAAAAAGCCTGTAGACCTTTTGAGAATTAGAATAAGCCATCATAATACATTTCTCAGATCTATTAGACAATTTATCATGAATATTTAAAATAGTAGCAAAGCACCAACAACCAAACATTCTTATAAGAGGGAGATTAGGACAAATATTATAAATCATTTCATAAGGAGATTTTCCATTTAACACAGAAGAATGCAATATGTTAATAAGAAAAGTAGCAGGAATGCATTCAGACCAAAATTTTAAAGGAATTCCCCTGAAACATAAGGCACCTAGCAACATTTAGAAGGTGTCTATGTTTCCTTTCATCAACCCCATTTTGTTGTGGAGTATATGCACAAGATGTTTGGTGTAGTATCCCTCTATAATCATAAAACTTGTTAAAAGTTTGATTAACAAATCCAGTTCCAGCAAATGAAGTCCAGCTCAGTTGGATGGATGCATCCGGTTATAGTCTCCATGTGTGGGAGGTCAAGAGTTCGACTCCTGCATTTCCTCATGTGGGGGTTTTTCCCAAAATTGGCAGCCGGGTTCGAATCTCAGCGCAATGCCTTGAAGCCCCTTAATGGGAAACTGAATGGCTAGCATGGGGTTGATATTCTCTTTGTGAGATGATTCGAACTCGGGTTGAGAGAATTGGTGCCTCGGTGGCACGCAAGATACTCCGTTGCACCAAACTGCCGTTAAAAAGAAACAAATCCAGTTCCATTGTCACTTCTAAAGATTTTAATGCTTCTTTTAAACTGATTTTTTATCATGTTATAAAGAATATCAATGAAAGTAACAATTTCATCTTTAGACTTAATGTAATACACCCAAACAACTCTAGTATCATTTACAATGGTTAAAAAATATATGTGTCCAGAATGACTAGTCACCTTATAAGGCCCCCACCAATCAAGGTGAAAAATATATCCCAAAAATTTAGTTTTATGGTCACTTAAAGGGAAAGGTTTTCTAGTCTACTTATCCCTTTAGCACACTTCACAATAATCACACTTATCGTTTTTATTGATTTTCAAACACTCGTTTAAAAGATCTAAAGCAGGATCTGCAGGATAGCCAAGCTTGTAGTGCCAGTCATAGTAAAAGAGAAAACATGTAGTGATAGTTTTACTATTATTACACTTAATACCCTTAGTATCTAAGTAGTACAAACCACCACACTGGTTAGCAATCCCGAAAACAATTCTCATATTCAAATCCTGGTTCAAAAATAAACATTTATTCTCAACAAACACAACAAATATTTTATTATCCTTAGCAAGCTATGTACAGATATCAAAGTGACACAATACGCAGGTATAACCAACACATCAAACAAGACTAACCCATTAGCCAACTTATGATTTCCAATTTTAGATATGAAAGCTTCACTCCCATTGGGATGGGCAAATTTGATTTTGAGATGAGCTATGTCATAAACACTATCCAATTCATTTTTATTATTAGTCATGTGTTGATTAGCCCTTGAGTTAATAACGTTTTTATGTTGAGTCACGTTAGACTGAATATTGGTGTTAGAACAAAAAATTCTTTCAAAATTATCATTAAAAACTTTGCTAGAGTTGAAGTAAGTACCTTCCATATTGGCTTGTACATTTCTTTCAGAATCATTATTTTCTTTAATAAGAAAGAGTAAAGTGGCGAGTTGTTCATCAGAAAACACCAAATTAGAGTTGGTGCCAAAGAGTTGTTAGAAACCTTCTTCCCTTAAAAGTTTTGACCATATTTTTTCTTCCTAAAATCATTTGGATATCCAATAATTTTAAAACACCTTTCAATAGTATGTCCATTATACCCACAATTTTCACACACCAACTCAGAATACCTATTCGGTCTATAGGTGCTAGGTCTGACAGTTGTATTAGGTCTAGAGGTATTACTATTATTAGGTATAAAGCCACCAGAGTTAAAACTCTGGTTTCTTTGAAAAACATTTCTAGATTGTCGGTTTATGAAGTTCATAACAATTATAAAAGCATAATAGAAGATCAAATCACGTAATAGCGGAAGCGAATTAAACAAGATCATAATTAACACATTCATAATTAATCGAATTAGGGTTACGTACCTTTTGCAATGCTGTTAGCCTCAAAATATTGAGTCAAACAAGAATGTTCGGTCATAGGTTTCTATTGTAATATTTATTAGAACGTTGTAATAAGTAGTTATTTGGTCGTGGTTCACGGGCTTGGATTTAAACTAATTAAAGTCCAAAAGACAAGCCCGGCCCAATATATAGTCCATTAAAGCCCGCATGTGGGTGGACTATATATACTACCCTCCTAGCATGTTAGGAGGGTGGATGGTCATTTGTAACAACTTCTTTTCTCTAATCTAATCTCACCAAGTTAATCATCTCCTCTCTACGTTCTCTCACTACTTTCTCTCTCTAGGAATTCATCTCTTCTTCATATATTTTCTTTCTTTCTTCATTGCTTAATGAATCACAAATACATGGGACAACATTTGGTATCAATCGCCATGGGGTAGTTTTGTGATTCGTTGTTGATTTTACTTGGTTCGTGTGATTTACTCTTATAATCATCTCGAATTCAAGATTATTTTTGTGTTTCTATGCTCTAAATCTTGATACAAATCTTCTACATAGCTGTGGTAGGGATTTGGTCGCATTTGGTTGGTTAAAATCGCGAATTTCTTGTCGAAAAATTCATTTTTTTACCCCAGAATCTCGTAACAGCACTATTATTCCGATTGGTGTAATCGGAAAAGGGTTTATAGATTCCGATTGGGACTCCGATCAACATTCCGATTGGACTTCGATTATTCCGACTGGACTTCAGATATTCTGATTTGGCATTCCGACAAGGTATTCCGATTTGGTATTCCGACAAGGCCGTTCTGATCATCATTCCGACGAAGGGATTCCGATTAGACATTCTGATCATACATTCCGATTAGACATTCCGATCATACATTTCGATTAGACATTCCGATTGGACATTCCGATTAGACATTCCGACGAAGTGATTCCGATGACATGTTTTTGCTAATTTTTGTTTGAGTAATTTTTAGACTTAGCCACCATCTAGACCAGTTTCGGAATATCGTTTCGTCAAGTAAATTCAAATTTTTTCCATACTAGTTTTAGGACATTTCTAGCTCGATTTCAAATTTTGGCGATTACAAAATTTTTTGGTCTACCGTTTTTGTCGGACTGGAGAATTTATTGTCGGCCTGGAGAAAAATTGAAATTTTCGGAATTTAAACCACAACAACAATCACAACAAATCTACTTAAGATCCATATTCACTTCATCATTTCAGAGAATATTGAGATGGATTCTACTGCCGAATATCGTGTGACGAACAACAACATAATGGTGGCGGGTAACAAAGAGAGACCACCAATGCTTGTATCTGGACGGTATGCTCAATGGCAATCACGTTTCATACGATATCTTGATACAAGACCTAATGGTGATGCCTTGAGGAAATGTATTACTCATGGACCATATATATTTAAGAAGATCTCAGTTCCTCCAAGAACAGCCACAGATACTACTGATCCAATACCTGCAAGTGAACGTGATGAAACAAGAGCTGATCTCACACCTGAAAATTGTGCTTGGCATGATGCGGAGAAGGAAGCCATCTATATGGTTTTAAGTGGGATTGGAGATGATATTTACTCCACGGTTGATGCATGCCCGACAGCACATGAAATGTGGACTGCTATTGAACGCTTGCAACAAGGAGAATCTCTCAACAAACAAGATGTCAAAACAAACTTGTTTTGGAATTTTGGCAAGTTTACTTCAAGAGATGGAGAATCAATTGATTCTTACTACTCCAGGTTTTATAAGATGATGAATGACATGACAAGAAATAATCTGCAAGTCTCCACCATGCAAGTCAATGTCCAATTTCTTCAACAACTTCAACCCGAGTGGACACGGTTCGTCACTTTGGTGAAACAACAAGAAAAGTTAGACGAGGTCTCATATCATAGACTCTTTGACATCTTGAAACAATTTCAGAATGAAGCAAATGAGATTCGAGCTGAACGTATTGCCAAGACGGCTAATCCACTTGCTTTAGTAACTACCACTCAACATGTTCAAGATCCTCACTCTCGTGCTCCTAAGCCATACTCAAATACATCCTCTTCACCACGATATTCCACATCATCTAAGTCTTCATCTTCAACAAAATCTCAAGGTAAAGCGCCAAGAGCACCATCACCACCATCCGAGTCCTCATCTGAAGAAGATAGTGATGAAGACCAAGCTCAAAAGAACCGAGAGATGAAACAACAAATTGCTTACATAATGAAGACTTACAAGAAAATCTACAAACCCACCAACAACAATCTTCGCACATCATCTAACACAAAGAACCGATATATTGAGAGTCCTCCAAGGTATGACACACGTCGACGTGTTGAAAGTCCTTCTAGGTATGATCGACATAATCCAACGCATGTTGAGGGTTCTGCAAGATATGATCGACAAACTGCAAAGTATGATACTCAGAGGATTGCTGCTGCTACTGGGAATAGGGAAACAGTTGGAAGTCAAGTGGTTCAGCAGAGCGGGATTCAATGTTTTAATTGCCAAGGTTATGGGCATATGGCAAAGGAATGCAGGAAGCCGAAAAGGGTTAGAGACTCTAGCTATCACAAGGAAAAGATGTTGCTATGCAAAAAGATGGAAGCAGGGGTTAAATTGTCAGCTGAGGAAGGAGCCATGCTTGATGATACTGATGATGAAGATTCTGATCAAGAGCTTGATGCACATTACTCGTACATGGCAAAGGTTGAAGAAGTTCTCAAAGTCACTGAAGATGACAATGGCCCTATCTTTGACACCGAGCCAATCGATAAGGTACACACTACTGATGAATATAATGTGTTTGGTGATATTCCTGAGCATAGTGATCTACCCAATGCCATTAATGACACGTGTATGATGGAAACGGTTGATAGCAATACCACACCCGATTCATCAGACATGTGCAATAATGAGTCTGAGGATGATCAACATGCAAATGAATATGATGAAGAGGAACGTATTGCGCTTGCTAATTTAATTGCTACTTTACAAAAAGATGTCACTGAAAATAAAAAGAGTCAAAAGCAATTAAAGAAGGCAAACGCTACGCTCACTCAAAGCTTTGAAGAATGCAAAGATGCTCTTATCAAATCTACTGAGATGACTGAAACCTATAGAGATGAGCTACTTCAGAAAACCAAAGAGCTTGAGGGGTACAAGGGAAGTGCGTTAAAAAGTCAAAAGGACGATTTTGAAAACAAATATAATACAACTCTTGAGTTATTAGCTAAAGAGAAGCGTCAATATAATGTTTTCTTAATGGATGAACGTCAAAAAACGTACCTTGCCAATACCAAAGTTAAAGAACTTGAACAAAAGCTCTCTATGACCACTACCGATTCTGCTAAAATTCTAGAGGATAAGAAACAAGAGGTAGACGCGTTAAAACAAGACTTCAAAAGTAGATATGATAAAGAAACCGAAAAAGTTACGAAACTAGAAGCACAAGTCGACTTTTTGAAGAACGTTGTTTATAAAACGCATGATTCTATTCAATCCGTAAGAATGCTAGCACCTCCATCGATGTTTAAGGGTCAAGCTAGCTTTGCAAGTCCTGAGTACCTTGCCAAAGCTCAAGCTGCGAACCCGCATCTTTATCTTGATGAGACTGAAAGGACAGATCTTGATTGCATGCCTGTCAGTGCCAATAGTGAAGAGACTGCCCTTTGGGATGCTGATAGTCAACCACTTGTTAATAAGGAGTTTGTGAAACCTTATAATTATGCTTATGAGAATAGTCTTTATGGCCTGTTCAACAAACAAACTCAGAAAACTCGTGAGGAAGTGTTCTTAGAATGCAAACAAAATAGAATTCAATGGAAGAAAGCATTTGCCCCTAAGAAATCTAATGTTTACAAATACATCAACTACCTCCCTCTAGATGAATCTAAAAGCAAGAGTAGGAAAACATTAGGTATTCTTAAACACCACATAGATAATGTTAAATCTATTGTTGAAAGAGACTGGGCAAAACGTGAAAATGCTGAGTGGACACGTCCGATTCCTCAAGATATTACCTTGCTTGTCAAAGAACTCTTAATTCCAAACACGGCGTTGATTAAAGAAACTGTTCTTCAACTTGAGGAGTTCATTCGGACTGAAATATTTGATGATTTAAAATATGTTGAATATATTGAGAAACACATTGATGATCTTCAAATGGAGAAGTCTGATTTCTCAGATGAATATGATTTACTCTTGCAAGAATGCGTTTCTAAAGATGTTATGTGTGCTTATTTTACATCTTGTGCTGATATTGATGAATATTCTGAAGTTGCATGCCAATATCTTGATAAGATCAAAGAATGTGAACGTCTTGAAATTTAGCTTTCGAAACGTAAAGAAAATGTTGACAAAAAGGCTTTTGAGTTACTTCAACACAAAACTGATTTCCTTCAAAAACATTGTCATTCACTTGAACTTGCTTTGCAAAAAGATGTTGGTCGTTTTCCACATGATAATAAATTGCAAGAAAAACTTTCCCAAACATTTCGAGAAATGAATGAACAGAATTTGGAAATTAAAGGGTTGAAAGCTCAATTACAAGACAGGGACAGAGCGATGGCAGAGTTGCAGAAACTCATTGCTAAAATGGGTGGGAAAATTGTGGAACCTAGCATTAAGAAAAATGTTGTTAGACAACCCAATGCCTCTAAAGAGAATAGATCCTCTATCTTGGGAAAACCATCTGCTTTATCTAATTCCTCGTTTGCAAAACCTGTGTTTACCCCCAAGATGGATGGAAAGGAAAGGTTACCACAAGCTCAACCCATAAGGAATCCTATAGCACCAAGCGTTAAGCACAATAATGTGATTAAACCAGGGATGTATAGAATGACCACTAAGCCCACAAACAAAGTTATTCAATCACCTCAGACTTCTAGAAACACTAATATTCGTGTGTCTTCTACCACAGGAATAGTCTCCACTACTAGTGTTAGTCGGCCTCAGCTTAAGCGCACTCAAGTGAATGATAAGGTCTGGAAACACAAGAATCAAGGGAAGATGAAGGAAGTAGAAGAACACCCTAGGAATTTGAACGTTTTTAAGAATAAAAAGTCTGTAATCGCATGTAATGACGATTTGAATGCTGTAAATGATTTGAATGCTATGAATGTGAAATTTGTTTGTGTCAAATGTGGAAAGTGTGCTAATGCTAATCATTCTATGTGTGCTATAAATAAAGTCAAAGGCGTAGATACTAGAACTAAGAAGCAAGTTGCAATGCCTATTAGAGCTAGTAAACCCAAACGCAAAGTGAACCATTCTGGTGCAACCCCCACTAAGAAAAGTAATGCATCAGACTCCACCACTAAGAATCCTAGAAGCAAAATTAAGGAATTATATGAGTCTGCCAGTAAGTCTTGGAAATGGTGGTTTGCTAATCAAAGTCCTCCCGGATATAAATGGATGCCTAAAGTTAGGACAAAAAATGTGAAAATGAGTGTTAGTTTGCCTTTAAATGTTGATAAGGACACTAATGATTCTACTATCACAACTACTGTGGTATCCAATTTCGCAAATGCTCCATCGTGTTCTAACGCTTCTGCAGGTGATACAAATAATTCTCTTCATAATGGACTTCGGATGCACGAAGCACATGGCGGGGAATCTCAAGCTTCTAATTAACTTCGTGGAGAAGTTCCTAGGTACGGTCCGATTCGGAAATGATCAATTTGCACCGATCCTAGGATATGGAGATTTGGTTCAGGGAAATATTACGATTAAAAGGGTATACTACGTCGAAGGGCTCAATCACAATCTTTTCTCGGTTGGTCAATTCTGTGATGCGGATTTGGAAGTTGCTTTCAGAAAGAAGACATGTTTTGTTCGTGATTATGATGGGAATGACTTACTTACCGGTACACGGGGTACTGATCTTTACACAATTTCACTTCAAGACACAACTTCATCAACTCCAATTTGCTTCATGGCTAAAGCTTCAACGACTGAGGCATGGTTATGGCATCAACTTCTTTCTCATCTCAACTTTGATACCATTAACTTGCTTTCCAAGAAAGATATTGTGAGAGGCCTTCCAAGCTTGAAATTCATCAAAGATCATCTTTGTTCTTCTTGTGAACTGTGTAAAGCTAAACGAAGTAGCTTCAAAACAAAGACCACACCAAGCTCTAAAGGACGGTTAGATCTTCTTCACATGGATCTGTGTGGTCCCATGCGTGTTCAGAGTATCAATGGCAAGAAATATATTTTAGTAATAGTCGATGATTACTCAAGGTACACATGGACTCATTTCTTAAGGTCCAAGGATGAAACACCCGACGTTCTCATCAGCTTCCTTAAATTGATACAACGTGGTCTTCAAGCTCAAGTTAAAGTGGTTCGTACTGACAGAGGTACAGAATTTTTGAATTCTAATCTGAGAAAGTATTTTGAAGCCGAAGGGATTGAACATGAAACATCTATTGCTCGAACACCCGAACAAAACGGCGTTGTTGAAAGACGAAACCGTACTTTGGTTGAAGCTGCTCGAACATTATTATCCGCTTCAAAACTTCCACTATACTTTTGGGCCGAAGCCGTGTCAACCGCATGCTACACACAAAACCGCTGCCTAATTATCCCAAGACACGAAAAGACACCATACCACATAATTCATGATCGAAAACCTTCACTCAAACATCTTCATGTTTTTGGATGTACTTGTTACATTATACGAGATGGTGAAAATTTGGATAAGATGAAAGAAAAAGGTGATGCATGTATTCTTGTGGGATATGCAACTCAGTCTAAGGGATATAGAGTGTTCAACAAAAGAACAAAATTGATTGTCGAGACAATTCACATCCGATTTGATGAATCTCAAGAAATGGCACTTGAACAAAACAGTTTAAGTCCCGATCCACAACGACAAACGACTTCCGTTCACAACCGCACGGAACTCGAAGCTCAAGACCACAGCAATGAACCGTCAAGTTCAACGCTGGTTCTAGAAAATGTTCCTAGAGCTGATATGACAGTCGACACGACAATTGAAGAGTTGGAAATGTTATATGGACCAATGTATGATGAATATTTCACGGGGGAGAAACAAGTTGTATCGAAGTCTTCCGCTGTAACTCATGATAAAAATGATGATACCGATCATCGTCAACAACCGGATACAACTTCATCTACTTCAACACGGGTTGCTGCAGATTTACCTCCTCGGAATATCACTACAACACTCGATCCTACAACATCCACAACTACTGTCATTGCTCCAGAGAACACAAATCAAGCAGACAATGCATTATCTGACGAAGACGAATTCATCAACCCATTCGGTACACCGGTACACGAAACTGGAGAGTCTTCTACTCGCCATATTGATCCGTCAAATATGCATACTTTCTATCAACGACATCCTTCAACACATCATTGGACCCGAGATCATCCTTTGGTTCATGTCATTGGAAACCCTTCACAGCCCGTTCGTACAAGACGACAGCTTCACACCGATCGTGATGTTTGTATGTTCACACTCGCCGTGAGTTCAGCTGAACCGAAAAACATCAAAGAAGCCTTGGCTGATCATGCTTGGATTGAATCAATGACGGATGAACTTCAACAATTTGAAAGACTTAAAGTCTGGGAACTTGTTGACAGACCATACGATGTAACACCATTAAATCTTCGATGGATCTGGAAAAACAAGATGGATGAAGAGAACACGATCATCAAGAATAAATCTAGACTAGTGGCTAAAGGGTATGGACAGAAAGAGGGTATTGATTTTGAAGAATCATTTGCACCAGTAGCTCGTATGGAAGCGGTCAGGATTTTTCTTGCTTATGCGGCACATAAGGGATTCATTGTCTATCAAATGGACGTGAAGACGGCGTTTCTTAACGGTCCTTTGAAGGAAGAAGTTTATGTCACGCAGCCGGAAGGATTTGTCAATCCTCATTATCCTGACAAGGTGTATCGTCTCCACAAAGCACTATATGGACTCAAGCAAGCTCCAAGGGCGTGGTACGACGAGCTCTCGAAATTTCTGGTCTCCAAAGGTTTCTCAAAAGGTTCCATTGATTTAACTTTGTTCACTTATAAATATGGGGATGACATTCTGCTTGTGCAAATTTATGTTGATGACATTATTTTCGGGTCTACAAACCCAAAACTTTCAAAATGGTTTGAAAAAGTAATGCACAACAGATTTGAAATGTCTATGATGGGCGAACTAAAATTCTTTCTAGGAATTCAAGTTCACCAATCCCCAAGTGGTATCTTCATTAACCAAGCTAAGTATTGTCAAGAGATAATCAAAAAGCATGGTATGATATCATGTGACCCCGTTGGGACACCATTATCAACCACATCCCTAGATGCTGATTTGGAGGGATTACCCATAGATCAAACGAGATATCGTTTCATGATTGGGTCCCTCATGTACTTGACAGCAAGCAGACCTGATATTCATCATGCTACGTGTTATTGTGTACGATATCAAGCACGACCCACTGAAAAGCACCTCAAGGAGGTTAAACGGATCTTTCGGTACCTTAAGAATACCATTCACATGGGACTCTGGTATCCAAGGGAAACCGGTTTCTTTCTAACGGCCTATTCAGATTCTGATCATGCAGGGTGTCTTGATACACGTAAAAGTACTTCTGGTGGTGCACAATTTCTAGGTCAAGATAAGCTTGTGGGATGGTCTTCCAAGAAGCAGGATTGCACGTCACTTTCATCAGCTGAAGCAGAGTATGTGTCTCTATCTGCGTGTTGTGCTCAAGTTCTTTGGATGAGAACACAACTCATGGATTATGGCTTCCACTTTGATAAAGTACCTATGTACTGTGACTCAAAGTCGGCCATAGCCATCTCCTGCAATCCGGTACAGCATTCCCGCACGAAGCACATCGATGTCAGATACCACTTCATAAAGGAACACGTTGAAAGAGGTATTGTTGAATTATACTTTGTTGGAACTGATTACCAATTAGCTGACTTGTTTACAAAATCTCTTTCGAAAGAGAGGTTTGCGTATCTAGTTAGGCAAATTGGTATGAGATGTTTGACTCCAGCAGAACTGGAGGTTCTGGCAAAGAAGCCTGCTTGATTCATCTATCAAACATCTACCTGTAAATATTAATCAAAAAGCAAAATACAAAATTAAAAAAATCTTTGATAATCCAAAAATATTCTTCTCGACATGTCTTTCAGTATCGATAATATGGACGTACCTAGAAATGTCGCTCAATAACGACACGGGTGTGTACATAAAGCTCGAATGAAAGTTGTAAATATTTTTCAAAACATGTCATTTCTATCTTTTCAACAGGAAATTGTCTATTTTGGACAATATTTCCAACAACGGGTAGAGCAATCTATCTCGGGTTGAGCTTGTCACAAAACATTCAACGTTTTGAGCTCAACACAATGGCTTGTAATCACTTTCAGATTGCAACCCGGATCTAAATTCACGGGGGAGTGTACGCTTTTGTACTCTTACCCTTAGCAAAAGAAGTTAAATCTTCTTACACTTGAGTGGATTCGTCAAGACATTCAAAGTCTATGAACTCAAGTTTATGCTTTAGAAAAACCTTTTCGTCAAAAAGAATTGATTTTTCAAAAAGCGTTGAACACAATTTTTTCAAGAATTTCTCATTAATATTCAAAATCTTTCAAAAATTGTGTGTTCAACAACTCCTATCCTCAAAATTTTAATGTGGATCAAATCCTCGTAATGACAATTCCATTGGATCAATTTTTGAGGGGGAGCAATTCAACTTCATGCAAAAGATTAACACATCTTTCTCCCGAAGATTTTCAAGACTATTTTTCAAAATATATTTTAATCAAATTTGGTATCTCTAATATCAAAAGATTTTATATATTAGAGATAGGGGGAGAAAATGTGACTAAAATGTGATCTATAAGATTCAAGCACTTTAACTCATACCCACATGTGTGAAACACTTTCGATTATCGATGCACATGTGAAGGGGGAGCTTTTCTGAAACGACAAAACTAGCAAGTTGTTAAATGTTTTTCAAACACTTTGTTAGAATTTAAAGTGGTTTTCATTGTTACGATCAAATACCCACAACATCTTTAATTCACGGCGTTATTGGTGTCAAAAGGGTGGTTAGGTTTAAGTCCTATGATCCAACCAAAACCGGAGGGATCTTCCCAGGGACAATCCAATAGATTATTAGAAGTCCTTAGGGAAGATGGAGTAGAATGTGAACGTAGCTGAATGCCGACTAAGTACTGATGATAGCACTGGAACAATCACAACAAGGTGCTATTAATGATGTCTTGGTAAGCATTGAAGGGGTTGAAGAATGAAAAAGAAATGTAAGGATAAAAGGTCTAAAGAAAGAAGCCCTCCATACAACTTAGGCAGAAACCGGGTCAACTCATCATGAAGACAAACTCATAATGGACCCAGTGATGTGAAGCACAACCCTTTCCTAGCTACTCAGACTTCTCTCAAAAGAAGTTTGTTTTATTGTCACGGAGATCAACACGACTTCTATTGACTTTCTCACTCCGAGATTGTTGATATTGAATAGGTGGCATCTGCTCCAGCCTCCGACCACTAAAAGTGCACAAATCGAGTCTAGAGCCAAGAGATCAATCAAATCTCGTTAGGACACACGGATGAAGATCAAGAGAGTCCTACGCTATATCCTTGTGATATTGCTAGAACACTCAGAGTGATACTACTTAGTATTCATAATGATGAGTGGAAATCCTTCCAGTGTTAACATCAAACAGCACTGCGGTAGGTCATATGCAAGATTCTTTATGAATTGAACATGTGCTAAACTGAAAAGAAACAATGGTTTGATTCTGAATTGATTCAAACTCGTTTCAGGTTTCTACGCAATATATTTATGGTCTTGCCAGAACATTCAGAGTGATATTTATTAATATTCACAGTGACAAATGGAAATCCTTCTTGCGTCAACATCAAACAGCGCTACGGTAGGTGACTTGTGAGATTCTTATGAATCAAACTTGTGTCAACTGGAAAGCAACAATGGTAAGATTCTTAATGAATCAAACTTGTTCCAGGAATTTGAATTGACGACTTTAATCAAGCGGATATTTATCCAATTGATTCACTCTTTATGTTCGCAGTCTTGCTTTGAGACGGTCGAGTAAAGAGAACGGCTAGTACTGCCGCGAAACCCTGTCAAGGAGATTCTTAATTGAATCTACCTGATCACAGGTACGATATTTAATATCGTATAACGGTCTTCACAGACCGGAGGTAAAACGCTACCGATTTAGGACGAATGTCAAAGCCATTCAGTCCGTGTCTATGTTTTGTCTCGAGAAGGTGGCGTCACGGTGTACTCAGCAAAGTCAAAGATTCACAACCACATATTCATGCCCAAAGACTTATCCAACAATTGATAGTGTGAGCATGTGGATAAAGACACAAGATCACAAGATGGCAAAGACAAGTCAAGAATGATTTGAAGATCTCAAGACTTAAAGACGAAGTTGAAAGACAACGACAAAGGCTCAAAGATCACAGCATGAAGGAACAAAACTAGTGTTACACGTTCAAGACTCGTTTATGACGAAATTCATAAATCTCCATTGGAATCCAAATATCAAAGAGGAATGACCTCACATTGGGGGAGATTGTTAGCCTCAAAATATTGAGTCAAACAAGAATGTTCGGTCATAGGTTTCTATTGTAATATTTATTAGAACGTTGTAATAAGTAGTTATTTAGTCGTGGTTCACGTGCTTGGATTTAAACTAATTAAAGTCCAAAAGACAAGCCCGGCCCAATATATAGTCCATTAAAGCCCGCATGTGGGTGGACTATATATACTACCCTCCTAGCATGTTAGGAGGGTGGATGGTCATTTGTAACAACTTCTTTTCTCTAATCTAATCTCACCAAGTTAATCATCTCCTCTCTACTTTCTCTCACTACTTTTTCTCTCTAGGAATTCATCTCTTCTTCATCTATTTTCTTTCTTTCTTCATTGCTTAATGAATCATAAATACATGGGACAACAAATGCGATTCCAACGAACAAGAAAAAATCACCAATTAGGGTTTATATGGATCACTGATTAACCCCTTACTGTTTTGCTAATCGATCCAAGATATAATCTATAGTGAGATTATATCACGTTCTTTTACGTATGTATAATAACGAGTTAACCGAAAACCTAGTTCGTGTAAAACGAGCTTAAACGTGAAGTGGGAAAATCGAGCTAAAAACCCTAGGGAGGGGCTAGCAGTCGATCGGAAAGAAAAAGAAGAGAAAGAGGGATGAAGAATTATGAGGAAACCCATGGGTATATATAGTGCAAAATCCTTGGAGCCCAAGTATAAGATTTGTGATATTAGGATTAAGGAAAACATTCCTTTTCCTTCCTGTTGGATTGTAGCACACGACTTATAATGATATAGAAATGTAGATGAAGATTAAACCAAAAAAGAAAGATTAGATTAGATGAAGGAAAAAAGAAAAACAAAAGATGTGAATTCCTAGTGAGAGAAACACAAACGTTTCTCTCTCTACAAAACAAATGAAATGGAAGACACACACACAAATGAGGCTTAGGAGGCCTTTTATACTAAGTAGTAAGTGTTTAGGAGGCCTTCCTCATTTGTGTGTTCGGGACTAATTCCCGTTACATAAACATTAATAACTAAGAACTCTCGACACCGTTGAATAGTATTTTTCACGAGCTTCGCAACGGTATATTATATGACCATCACTTTAAATAAGGCTAACAATCTCCCCCTAAGGGGTGGTCATGTAATATGTGACTTCACTTCGTTGGTGTTGCAGACTTTGAAGCTCGTTGTCTTGAGAGTTCTTTCATAGTTCCTTTCATGACTTGTGATCTTGGATCTTTGATCTTTGCCTTGACTTGATCTTGTAACTTTTCCAGCTTGTGTTCTTGTGTCTTTACCCACATACTCATGTTTTGAGTTGACATGAAAGCTTGTTAACAATCTCCCTTGATCATCAGAGTAGCGGAAGTCTTTGTCTTTAGATGTTCTTGAGCTTTCTTCAATAATCCTGAATATGTGGCCTTGAATTGCGACTCTTGAGATAACGCCACCGTTTGCATTCCACCGGTTTCCCGTTATACAGTACGAATACTGTACCTGTGATCAGGTAAGTTCAAAGAACTTCCTTGACAGGATTTCCAGCTGTGGTAGCCGTTCTCAATACTTGAATATATCGAAAGATAATTCATAGTAAGGAGTGAATCATGCAGTTCCATTCTGCTGATTAGGTCGTCAATTCACTTTCCTGGAACAAGTCTGAATCAATTAAGAATCAAACCATCGTTGCTTTCCAGTTGACACAAGTTTGATTCATATAGAATCGCACAAGTTACCTACCGCAGTGCTGTTTGATGTTGACACTGGAAGGATTTCCATTCGTCACTGTAAATACTGAAAAGTATTACTCTGAATGTTCTGGCAAGATCATAAAGATATTGCGTCGAGACCTGGAACGAGTTTGAATCAATTAAGAATCAAACCACTGTTGCTTTCCAGTTAACATATGTTTAATTCAAGTGAATCTTACATATGACCTACCGCAGTGCTGTTTGATGTTAACACTGGAAGGATTTCCATTCATCACTGTGAATACTAAAGAGTATCACTCTGAATGTTCTAGCAATACCACAAGGATAGAGCGTAGGACTCTTTAAATCATCGCTTGTGTTCTAATGATGAACAACAATTGATCTATGGAATAAGTGTCCTAATGAGATTTTTGATGAATCTCGTTGGCTCTAGACTCTATAAGTGCACGTTTATTTGGTGATCGGAGGCTGGAGCAGACTGCCACCTATTCAATATCTACTATCTCGGAGTGAGAAAGTTGATAGAAATGAGTTGAACTCCGTGACAATAAAACAAACTTCTTTTGAGAGAAGCTTGAGTAGGCTGGGAAGGGTTGTGCATTGCATCACTGGGTCCATGATGCTTTGTCTTCAGTATCAGAAATCATCAAAGTGATTCTGATAATAGATGTATTGACCCGGTTTCTGCCTAAGTTGTATGGAGGGCTTCTTTCTTTACACCCTTTATCCTTACATTTCTTTTTCATTCTTCAACCCCTTCAATGCTTACCAAGACGTCATAACTAACACCTTGTTGTGATTGTTCCAGTGCTAGCTTAAGTCATTAGTCGGCATTATTCCCGTACACTCAACTACTCCATCTTTACCTAAGGACTTCTAAGTTCTAATGGATTGTCCCTGGGAAGATCCCTCCAGTTCTGGTTGGATCATAGGACGAATACCTAACCACCTTTTGACACCAATACCATCGTGAATTTATGTGTTGAAGGGTATAGATATCGTAACCAGAAAAATCATTGGAAAATGCAGTCAAGATGTTGAAGAAATCAATGTTTACACCTTGAAAGTTTTCTATATCACCAAAAACGCTCCCCCTACATATGTGCATCATAAAAGGAGAAATTTTTGCACATATTAGGAAGAGAAAGCACTTATATCAAAGACCTTATTCAAGATAACACATTTTAATCACTATTCTCCCCCTCAAAAATTGCATGAAATTGAAATTTTTGTGAAACTAGTGATGAAACATGGAGAGAATAATGTGTCATGAAACTTTGGAACAAATGTTTATACAAACATTATACTCCCCCTCGAAAAGAGATTGTATTTAAGTAGGGGAGTATATGAGCACATTGTTTTGAAATACTTTGAAAAATTGTGCTCAAAAGTCCGAGAAAAATTGTGTTCATGAGCTTAAAACTTTGAATGATTCGATATAAGCTCATGACCGAGAAAAATGAATTTCTCGTTGTTGAGGATAAGTCAAAGACTTTCCTTTATTTAGGGACCGGGTTATAGTCTGACATGTGACTATAAGCCATTATGAGAAGAAAAATAGAAAAGACATGTTTTGAAAACATTTGAACTCTCATTCGAACTTTATGTACGTACCCGTGTCGTTATTGAACAACATTTCTAAGCACGTCCATATTATCGATGCTGAGAGACATGTCGGAGAAGAATATTTTTGGTGTTTTTTGAAAAGTTTTCTCATTTTTTATTTTGTTTTTATAGGTTTTATATTTTTGTATTTTGATTTTCTGATAAATATATACAAGATTACTGCGAATGTGCAAGACGTTCAAGTTCATCAGGAGTGAAACTACGCATACCAAGTCGACGAACCAAGAATTCAAATCTGTCTTGAGGAAGAGCTTTGGTGAAGATGTCGGCTAGTTGGTAGTCCGTCTTGACAAAGAACAGTTCGATCGTTCCTCTTTCCACATGCTCCTTAATGAAATGGAATCGGACAGCGATGTGCTTGGTCTTGGAGTGTTGGACCGGGTTGCAGGATATGGCTATGGCTGATTGTGAATCACAGTAAATAGGGACTTTGTTAAAGTAAAAGCCATAATCCGTGAGTTGTGTTCTCATCCAAAGGACTTGAGCACTACACACGGATAGAGACACATATTCTGCTTCCGCGGTGGACAACGCCGTACAGTCTTGTTTCCTTGATGACCAGCTCACTAGCTTTTCGCCTAAGAATTGTGCTCCACCGGAAGTGCTCTTGAATGTATCATGACACCCTGCATGATCGGCATCTGAAAAACCCGTGAGATTAAAACCAGAATCCTTCGTATACCAGAGACCCATGTTAATGGTTCCCCGGAGATAACGAAAGATCCTTTTAACCTCCTTGAGGTGTTTCTCGGTTGGCTGAGCCTGGTACCGAGCACATAAACAAGTAGCATGCACAATGTCCGGTCTGCTTGAGGTTAAGTACATAAGGGACCCGATCATACTTCGGTATTTTGTAGCATCTGCAAATGTCCCTTTCTTATCCAAATCAAGCTTGTGTTTAGTGTCCATTGGAGTACCAATAGGATCACAATTATCCATACCAAATTTCGTTAGAATCTCAAGCACATACTTGGACTGATTTATAAAAATACCACGGGGGGATTGGTGAACTTGGAGACCAAGAAAAAACGTCATTTCCCCCATCATGGACATTTCAAATCGACTTTTCATAAGGTCGGCAAATAATATGGAATATTTTGGGTTAGTAGAACCAAATATAATATCATCTACATAGACCTGAGCCACCAAGATGTCGTTGCCGTAGTGCTTGATAAACAACGTTGGATCAATAGTTCCTTTGCTGAAGTGATTTTGGAGAAGAAATGATGATAATTCGTCATACCATGCCCTCGGTGCTTGTTTCAAACCATAAATTGCCTTTTTCAACTTGTAGACATGGCTTGGATGTTCGGTATTGATGAAACCTTCAGGTTGACATACATACACATCTTCTTTTAACGGCCCATGCAAGAAAGCCGTCTTCACGTCCATTTGATACACAGTGAACGATTTGTGTGCAGCATATGCCAAGAAAATCCTAATAGCTTCCATCCGAGCAACCGGGGCGAATGATTCAGCGAAATCAATTCCCTCCTGCTGTTTATAACCTCTCACAACTAACCGAGTCTTGTTCCTAATGACCGTTTGCTCCTCATCCATCTTGTTTTTGAATAACCATTTCAGGGTAAGCGGATCGATATTGTCCGGTCGAGGTACTAACTCCCATACATCAAGCCGGATGAACTGATTGAGTTCTTCTTGCATAGAATCAATCCATGATGCATCGGTCATTGCTTCTTTCACACTTGCTGGTTCCATTGTGCTGACTGATAGTGCATAGATACACATATCACCATCGGTACGCAGCTGATTTCGTGTTGAGACCGGTCGTGAGAGATTTCCAATCACTTGAACTAAAGGATGATTCTTAGTCCATTTGTGTTCATGTGGAAGTGTATGAGAAACTTGATGCGAGCTCGACGGATCCACATATGGTGTTGAAGGCTGAGTAGTACTTGTGGAAGCCGCAAATGGATTAACAAACTCATGTTCGTTGAGCATCGCATTGTTTGCATTTTCAGCAACTATTTCATTCTGAAGATGAACATGAGTAGGAATTTGCTGAGAATGTTGTTGAGTTGCGTCAGCAATCGGAGAAGTGGTTGGAATGTTTTGAGTCAATATGGTTGAGGTTGACGTAGATGGTGCAGAAGTAGATGCCGATGGTGTAGATGCAGTCGGAGGTTCTTGAACTACCGAAGCAGGTGCAGCTGGGGCATTTTGAGGAACACCAAATGACGAAGGACCCTCCATATATTCATCATATATTGGCCCAAATAAAACTTCCAAGTCACGTTCCGATGGTTGTAACGATGAGATTGCTGACGGTGCAAATTGAAGTGCGAGTCCTGAACTTACATGTCCAGAAGTCTGACCTTGAAGCTCGGGTTGTGAACTTCTATGCTGAGAGGCCATACCCGAGAGTTCATCAAAGGTAACGTTCATAGTCTCCATTACCTTTCTTGTCCTTCGATTATAAACCCTGTAAGCACAAGCAGTTGAAGAATAACCAATGAAAAAGCCAATATCACCTTTAGGTTCAAGTTTACCGATATCTTCACGATCATTCTTCGGATAACATAATGCACCGAAGACATGTAAAAATGAAATATCCGGTTTTCTTCCATTAATGATCTCATAAGGTGTTTTGTTGAAACGGGTGTGAATAATGGAGCGGTTTTGAGTATAACATGCAGTTGCTATAGCGTCGGCCCAAAGGAATAACGGTGCACTAGAGGAGAGAAGCATCGTTCGAGCAGCTTCAACTAACGTACGATTCCTCCGTTCCACAACTCCATTCTGCTCTGGAGTTCTTACCGCCGAAGTTTGATGAGAAATCCCAACTTCGTCAAAATAAGCTTTCAATTTCTGATTTGTGAATTCGGTACCGTTATCCGTTCTCACAATAATGACAGGGGCTTGCAGTAGAACTGATGTTTTCTTCAAGAAGTTAATAATTACATCAGGGGTTTCATCTTTTGAAGCAAGAAAGTGAACCCATGTGTAGCGAGAATAGTCATCCACAATGACAAGGACATACCGCTTTCCATTAATACTTTTGATTCTCATTGGGCCACACAAATCCATATGTAGGAGATGTAACCTATTCGTTGAGTTGGGAACAGGTTTGGGTTTGTGAGGCTTCTTCTTACTTTTACCTTGCTCACATGAAGGACAAAGATGGTCTTTTGTGTATTTGAACTTTGGAAGACCGGTAACGAGATCATCTTTCGCGAGATGGGTGATGGCATCGAAATTGAGATGAGATAACCTTTGATGCCATAACCACGACTTTGTTGATGTGGCTCGGGCCATGAGACAAATTGGAGAAGCAGCAGACATTTGAAAAAGATCAATGGTGTAAAGGTTGGTGGTACGATTTCCTTTCAACAGATCAATTCCTTCAAGATCTCTTACAAAACATGTATGACTTCTGAAAGCGACCTCCAAGTCTGAATCACAAAATTGCCCAACCGAGAACAAGTTATGTCCCAAGCCATCAACAAAGGAGACTCTGGTGATGATTATATTTCCCCAATGAAGATCACCATAGCCTAGAATTGCTGCAACATGATCATTTCCAAATCGAACAGTTCCCATGAAACGCCATACAAAGTTCTTGAGAAGGCTTCGATTCCCCGTCATATGTTTGGAACAGCCCGAGTCCACGCACCAGAGACAAATTTCAACAGCCTGCCAATGATAAGAGAAACAAATATTTTGGCAACCGATGAAATAGGTTCCTGTAGGGTTAGAAGATAATTAAGCCGTATCACATACCGACGTTTCACTGTCAGTATGAGATCTACTAGTGTCGATAATTTTGCCACTACAGTCAAAATTTCTACCAGTAGGCAACCATTTAGGGGTGAGTCTAGGGCTACTAGGCTTAGCAAGACTTTCGGTGGACCCTACATGCGTACTTTTTGGAACATACACCTTAGCCTTAGGAGTGCGTTGTTGTTCACTGACTGACAACTTGTCAATTCGAGTGTAACCACCATAATTCAAACCATTCATAGTCAAACCACAAGCATCATGACTAAAAGTAAAGAAACATTTATTACATTTAGCACAAATAACTTCAGATTTTTCATTCCGAATAGCAAGCTTAAAGTCATTACATTCAGATGAATTAGGTTTCTGATTATGATTAAAAAGCGGTAAATTCCTAGGGTGTTCTTCTACTTCCACATTATTGATCTTGGGGCGACTACTTCTAGAGGCAAAAGGGACCCTATCATTCCTTGTATTGCTCGTAGGCTGTGGCCTTCTGCTCTTAGTGTAGTTGTTTATTCCTGTAGAAGAAGACACGCATCTATTAGAATTAGCACTTTTTAAATCAATAACTTGTGGTTGAGTTATAGTGATCGGTTTTGTCCTAACGCTTGCTGTACGTTGTTTGCTAGGCACAGAGGGAGAACTAACACGAAACATTCCTGGGGCAATCACAGCAGTTTTCGTTCCAGCAACCTTGGGAAAAGGTGTCACAGCAATACGAGTGGGTCCCGAGGTTGCTGGTTTCTGGATCATCGTATCCACAATCGAGCTAGGTTCAGAAGTCTTATCTTTTAACAAGGCCTTTAACTTACAGTTCTCACAGATTTTATCAATAAGTTTCTGATAGACAGACTTACTTTGTTCAACAGCCCGCTTATATGAAACAACAACAGATTCTAAATCTGCAATCTTAGCCTTAAGCTTCTGAACATTACCACCACTAGTACTCTCTAACCTAGACGAGGCCAAATTCGTTTCCGAAGCCCCTCCTAACTGAGCCTGCAACCGTGCGATAGTTTGTTGCATTTCATTGTGAGCTTTTTCATACGAAATCTTGTCATATTTGCATTCATCACATTTTTTGACAAATTTATTCCAAAGATCGGTGAATTCTTTATCCTTTTTAATGACATAAGATTCCATTTTCTCTTTCATAAGATCAAGCTCAGTTTGGAGGTTTTCATCATGCGACGTAGAGGTACCTAACTCAACAGGGCTACTATCAATACAATCACGAGCTTTAGAGAGGCGTTCAAGGTCGTTTTCCAAAACTTTAAATTTATCAAGAGATTCATCAGCTTCCTTCGTCAATGATTTAAAGTCTTCAACAAAGTTGGCTAATTCTTTTAGAAAAGCGTTTTCCAAATTTCCTAACCGAGCATCAACTTGATTAATAATCGGATTAATATCGTTCTGAAGAATTTTCTAAACCTCAATCTGAACAGGTGATGTAAAATTACCTCCAGTTATTTTTGAATTAACAACACGTTTAAGGATGACAAAGTTATCTTTAAGCTCGTTTAGAAATCGGCGAGTGATACTCGGTTTAGGAGGGTCATCAGACAATTCCTCACTTGGTAGCAAAAGCATTTCAGTATTCGTTTTAGACCGAACAAAAACAGTTGGCGGGTTAACTTTCGGATAATAAACGGGTATCACTTCTTTATCAAGCTTTTGCATTCTTAAACGAGACTCTACAGCAAGTTCAGTAGTTTCCTCGGAATCATGCACACTAGGAGGATCATGCTCATCAGACAATAGCACACTACCATTATATAAAGTTTCATTAGTGGCCTGAACTTTCTTAAGGTATCCTGGATTAGGGGGAAGAGGACAACCTAAAGCCATTTTGTATCGAGTGTAATTTATCTCATTCACTTTTGGTGCGAGCATATTTATCGTCTGCATAGTTTGGCCACGTTTTACTAAAAGGTTGTCTAATTCTCTAATCCTATCCTGCGCTTTGCAAAAATCCTCAAGAAGCCCATCTTCTCGAATTTTGAAATCATGTTTTAGCTGTTTTCTTTCTTCTTTTAAATCAGAAACAATAGATTTTTCAGTTGAAAGCTGTTTATTAAGAGAAGTGATTTCATCATTCAATTCGCTTATGTTTTTAGCACTACTTAAGTGTAAGGCATTTAACTTCTTAGTGGTGCATTTTTCTTGATAAACTGATGTAGCATGAGCTTGTTCAAGTTCCTTGATTTTTTCATGATGAATCTCAAAACTTTTCTCCCGTTCCTTATATCCCGCAAGCTCAGTGGTCAATTTGGCATTAGTTTCTCTAAACTTATTATTAACCACCGTAGCATGATCTACATCCTTAGCAAGCTTATCAAATAGAGATTTATAATACGCATGTGTCTCATCAGGAAGGGTTGTAGGTTGGGCAACTTGATCCACACTAAGGTCCACACTAGGCTCATTCGAAATAATATTACTATTATTCGTTTGGTCCTCGTGTGTCTCAATGTAGGGCTCAAGCATCTCAGTATACTCTTCCTCCTGATTAGACATATTATATATATCATTATCATCAAAACTTGGGTGTACCTCAGAGGGACCGTCTGCATCATAGACGGGAGCTCTGTCATCATGCATTCCTGAGGTTGATGCTTGCTGTAAGTTTGCCATCAAGATGTAGTTGGCATTCACCTCTTCTTCCTCGTCATATTCTGCAGCAGAAGCCATAAGATCAAATTCCTCAGCTTGAAGTGGAATCCCTGCCTCTTCCTTTTGTGCTATGAGAAGCTGAGTCTGAAGATAAGCAGCATCCCTCTTCTTTTTGGCTGTGCAATCTCTAGCATAATGACCAAATCCCCTGCAGTTGTAGCACTGAACCTGACGATTGTTGTTTCCATTACCCGTACCAGTATTCTCAGCCCTTGCAGCCACAATGTTTCCCATCTGGTTAGCAACCGCTGGCACAACTATTAACCCATTCTGATTACCCACATTCGAAACACCCGGATTTTGACCACGGTTTTGACCATACTGATTTCCTGCATTGCCAACGGTCTGCCCAGCATTCTGACCATATTGTTGAAACTGAGTCCCCGTGTTTCCAGCAACTACCAATTGGCGATCTTGATTCGCATTCATGAAAGGTTGAGCAATCTGCCTATTTCTAGTATTCGAGGAGATTCTCTGATTGTTGTTGGTGGGGTTAATGGTGAATTTGAATGCCTTTGCAAGAAGGGCAAGACCAGTATTAATAGCATGAGTAGGATCAGTAATGTCATCAAAACAGGCAATGGGTTGTTGTAAGTAATTCATAGCAGCAGGGTGTTGATATCCATAAGCGGTGAGTTGTTGTTGTTGTTGTTGTGGTAGGAAGTTACTTGATGAGGGTTGATGGTAGGGTACCATGGGATATGACATAGATGATGGAGAGTTTGCCATAAAAGCCAATGGATCTTGTGTCTTGGCACGTCTTTCTGCCCTAACTTCGTTAGCTTCATCTTGATTCATCTTTAAATAGTCATAAACTTGAGTGTAGTCCACGACATGAAGATCCTTGGTTTGATTGACAAGAGTGACATATCGTGACCATTCAGAAGGAAGATTATCAAGAAATTTGATGTTGGCAGCAATTTGTGCAGGTTCATGTTTGTTTCTTCTAAGATGGTTCATGAGGGTTGAAAATCGATGATAATAAGGTTCAATTTGTTCCCCTTCAGTAGACGTAAATTTCTCCCATTCACGAAGCAACTTAGTTTCCTTTTCTTGTAAACCGATTTCACTGCCCTTCATCATTTTCTGAATCCTAAGCCACATCTCGTGTGCGGTTTCACAACTATCGACAGCAGCATAAACATCTTCAGGAAGTCCCATAAGAATGACTTGAATTGCTTGATCATCAGCGTCGAGTTGTTTGGATTCAGCTTCAGTTAATTCTTCATTTGTTTGCTCATGACTTGAATCAGCTACTGGGTTAGCATTCGTAGGGTCCCCAGGCACAATAATTGTTCTTCTAACATACGGACCCTTTTGAATCGAGTTGACAATCAACTTTCCCAGAGGTTTACATTTTGCATAACGAAGGAGACGACTAGCCCATGTAGTGTAGTTCTCCTTGGTAAGCATGGGTGGACGATTCTCAGTACCCGCAGCATAGATATCTTGTTGAGACGTCATCGTAGAAGTCGTGTGAACAACAGGATCTCAATTCGTAGAAAGCGTGTGGTGATGTTGAAATTCCGAAACTTCCGATTTTTTTCTCAGTCCGACAATAAATTCCTCAGTCCGACAAAACGGTAAGCTGAAAAAATTGTGTATCGCCAAATTTTGAAATTGAGTTCGAGATAGCCAAAAACTAGTAGGGAAAAAATTTGATTCTACTTGACCTAAAAATTTTAACTCTTTTTTTTTTTTTTTTTTTTTTTTTTTTTTTTTGATCTTCGTGTAAACTATGTTCTGAGACTAGTCTAGATGGTGGCTAAAACTAAAAATTACTCAAACAAAATTTCCATCGGAATATTCTATCGGAATGTTCTATCGGAATGTCCTTCTATCGGAATGTCCTACGATCGGAAAGTCCTTCTATCGGAATGTCCTACGATCGGAAAGTCCTTCTATCGGAATCTTAGATCGCAATGATGATCTGTCGGAATGTTGCTTGTATCGGAATGACTTCAGATCGGAATACTTCAGATCGGAATGCTGACAAAATTTAGGCAGAGTAACGACTCAAAGTTCCTTAAGAGCCGTCGGAATCCCAGATCGCAAAGAACGATCGGAATGTCCAGATCGGAATAAGGTATCGAAATGTTTAGATCGCAAAGTGGAACCTAAGGTTATTGCGATCTGGCCTCACGTGCTTTGTACTTTCCGATGGTGAAACTTGCAAGAATTTCGGAAAGATGAACAAACACGAAATTTGTCAACTTTTGATCCAAAATACTTGTTTTTAAGCCAAAACCAAGATGCCCAAATCACTACTACACGATTTAAAGAAGGTATACTTCTTATAAACACAAACAAACACGAAATTTGTTTGATGTTTTGACGAAAAACAATCAAAATCACACGAAATGCTCAAATACGAATCCCTTGGCGAATGATACCACTTGTTGGATTGTAGCACACGACTTATAATGATATAGAAATGTAGATGAAGATTAAACCAAAAAAGAAAGATTAGATTAGATGAAGGAAAAAAGAAAAACAAAAGATGTGAATTCCTAGTGAGAGAAACACAAACGTTTCTCTCTCTACAAAACAAATGAAATGGAAGACACACACACAAATGAGGCTTAGGAGGCCTTTTATACTAAGTAGTAAGTGTTTAGGAGGCCTTCCTCATTTGTGTGTTCGGGACTAATTCCCGTTACATAAACATTAATAACTAAGAACTCTCGACACCGTTGAATAGTATTTTTCACGAGCTTCGCAACGGTATATTATATGACCATCACTTTAAATAAGGCTAACACTTCCCCTTGGCCTTAGCCGATCGAAACACCTCCACCAAAGGGTGTTTCCAAAACCTTCTATTCTCTTCTAATTTATTCCACGTTAGTAGTTAGTTACTAATTCTTAAAACTTAACGACCTTAAATATTTAAAGCACCTTTTAATTCATAAATATATAAAATACATTTATTAATAAATTAACTCTTTACGTATTGTGTTCAATCCCGTAATCCTGAGTTCGATCCTAAACACGTCTATTAAAATTTAAGTACATTAAACTTACAGCTCCCACTTGGACATATTTTAATAGTGTGATCACATCGGTTAGCGTCTAGTTACACGCTGATGCCTCTAGTATAACTTGAGTAAGGTCTCCTGGATAAAACCTTTTAATGATTCATCATTATTATTATTATTCTTTCATTTCTAATACAATGTTAATAAGGATATGGATCTTAGTCATTCCTTCATTAACTATTCTGTTTCTCGTTTATCCGATTAAGCAAGATTACCAAAACTTCTAAACACAGTTTAGAACGACATTGGGTGCGGTCACACAAACATTAATAAGTGTGAAAACACTTATCCTTTTACCACTTATTTCCAATAATAAAAAGACCAAAACGTATGATTTATGTCGTAAAAGTCGGAATTATGCGTGGTTTGTGTTTTTATTGTGTTTTAGGACCAAAATATGAAAAAGGAAGAAAACACGGGTTTTTCACGGGCTTTTATCGAAGATAACGGGAAAAGACGAAGTCAAAAGATCAAGAGTGCAAAAAGAACGGAAGTCCAAGGCCTATTCTGAAGATTTATCGAAGAAAAAGTCTAAAGACGGAAGTTTAACGAAGTCGAAGAACTTAAGTCTAATAGAAGAAGAAAATTAAAAAGACAAGTTCAAATCCCGAGACGACTAAGACAAAGAATTTAAGTCGAGTCGAGAAAACGTGAAGAAAGTAAGCAAGAAGATGCAACACATGCACTCCTTCCACCTTCCCTATAAATACCCTCCTAATAGTCATTAGGAGGGTGGTTAGATAGTTTTAGCTAGTTTTCACTTTTTATTTTCTTTCTAGTTTTTAGAGAGAGAAACTCTTAAACTTTCTCTCACAAAATTTTATCTTCTTTCTTAATCTTTCAAGATTAAACACTTTGTATTGCTTATTTTTTATTAATCAAGTCCATTTTAAGCTTTTTATCCTTAATCTCATTCTACTTTTCTTTGATTTAAGATTGATTTTGGTGCGATTATCAATAGATCCGTGTTGTTCTTAATGATTTCGCGCTTAAAAAGTTAATCTTTTGATCATTCCATAAGTTTTCATTTGATTAAGCTTTAAGACTTTTGTGCTTTTTGGCTTATTTTAATGATTAGCTTATTTACTTTATAAAAATATTCCTTAAAAAGTTTATGTTTTTATTGTTTGATCCAAAAAGTTGATTAATTTTGAGTCAAATAAGTTGATCAAAGTGCTTATTTGATTTGGTATTGTCATTGATTCGGGTTAGTTTTGTGATAGGCTTATTATATAGCTTATTCACTAGCTTATAACCGATTTCCTTCATTTTCGGAAAGGGTATAACTCCCTTTTCCGATTGCTATACATTCCGAGCAGCCTCCCACCCTTTTTCCGATTGATCCAATCGGAAAAGGGTTTTCACTTTCCGATTGGCACCCCAAGTATTCCGATCTAGCCCTTGTTGGTTATTCCGATAGGTATAAGTTTGTATATTCCGATTGGGTATTTTGCAAGTATTCCGATTTGACAGCTTTTGGCACATTCCGATTGTGCCCAAGTTTTAGTGATTCCGATTAGTGTGATTCCTAACACATTCCGATTGACCCTTTATTGATCATTCCGATTGCACTGTTTTTCTTTAATTCCGATTGGGACCTTTGTCGTGGTCATTCCGATTGCGCTTACACTCATATTCCGATCAACCGATCGGAATACATTCCGATCGGGGCTTCTTTTGGCTTGTTTTGGTGTACTCCGTTCTTACTTTCTTATAGTACTTTTTAACTAAGTTTTTATTTTTTAAAGTTTTCCTAGTGTTAATTCTTATTAAGTGTGCTAGAACTTTTCCATTGTTACCTTTTAGTTTTCGATCATTTATTTTTATTCGTCATTTTAAATATTAATCTTTATTCTTCCATTTTACTCAACGACACTTTTATTATTTGCTAATAGTTTAAAATAGACAACAAACCAAACCATTCTCTTGATTCACCAAAAGACGATTGAGTCGTACTTAAGACCGGTTTTCAATTCGAAAAGACTTGGGACGATAATATTTTGATACAAGGGTTAAAAACCGAGTATTAAATGGCGCCGCTGCCGGCTCTTTTCGTTACGATAAACGGTTTCTAGTGAGAGACGCATTGAATTTGGGATCCGTTCTTCGAACGTTATTTTCCTTGCTTTAAAAATTTTCAAAAATTCATAAAAAATATAAAACTCTTCAAAAATACAAAAACATTGAAAAATCATTAAAAGCAATTCTTTTCCAAAGGTTTTGCACCAAAAAGATTATGTAGATATTCTCTTTGTGTATATTTTTCTTCTGCAGGTGTATGCGTACTAGATCTTCGAACTATTCTGAGCCCGAGACTCGTGAAGATTTAGATATGGCTGGTGTTAATAACAACAATAATCACCCACCTCAACACAATTTGAATAACAACAACAACAACAACAACAATGTCCTCTTACCTGATTTACGAACAATGGAGGAATTATGTCAACCCACCATGAACGGACGCGGAGACCCGATTGCGCCAATGCACGTCACGGCTCAGGAGTTTTCGTTGAAGCATCACATGATCCAACAAGTACAAACGAACCCATTTCGCGGAATTCCGGATGATGATGCCAACAAACACCTCGACAAATTCATTACCATGACCCAAAGCATGAAGTGCTCCGGTGTTTCTATGGATGACCTTCGCCTCCAACTATTTCCACACTCGCTTTCTCACCATGCCGAAAAATGGTTTGACCGTCTTCCTAAGAATTCTATTCATACGTGGAATGACATGACTCAACGCTTTTTATCGCGCTACTTTCCCCCATCCATGGTCACTAGCCTTCGTAACCAAATTAGTGGATTCATGCAAGAAAATGATGAATCACTTTTCGATGCTTGGGAACGATACAATGATTTGATCGACCGCTGTCCAAATCACAATATGCTCCCCGTCACTCTCATTGACACCTTCTACAATGGTCTCACTTTTCGTGATCGTGACACGATCAATGCCGCCGCCGGTGGTACTTTTATGAAAAGGAGACCGGAGGAGTGTCGAGAGTTGATCGAAAACATGACTACTCACCACAAGAATTGGGATTCATCCGCATCCTCAAGATCTAATCAGAGAGTCAATGTTTCTTCTACTACTTCCAATCCTGAGATATCTGAACTTACCCGACAAATCGCAATGATGCACAAAGATTTCATGTCCATAGCCACAAACAATTGTCAACAAGCTAAAGCCGTTGCTATTTCTTGTGACACATGTGGTGGTCCTCATTCTTATACTGATTGTCCTTCTACCCAAGGCAATTATTCTGAAAACGTTAACGCAGCTTACGGCACTTATCCCACGGGAGGCTATCAAGCCAGCCCTCAAGGAGACCGTGGCTTGCTAAGTTATCGTTCCAACAATTATCTTGCTCCTCCCGGTTTCCCTCCTGCAAACCAAAACCAACAACAAAGCTATAACCGAAACAACCAATCCCAACCTCGTGCTCAAAATCAATATCAATCCCAAAGAAACCCATACCCAACTCAAGGAAATTCTCAATCTTATCAAGCTCCACCTCTCAATCAACCGATGGCAGTAAACCAAGACGTCGAGACGTTCATGAAGACCAATCGTGAGTTGGTGACGAATCTTTAGAGTCAATTTGTCAACTTGAAGAATGACATGGTGAAACAAGGGAGCGATATTCGTGCCGAGCTAAGGAATGATATGGCCAAACACAGCAATGAAATTAATGCCAACATGCAAAACTCTTTTAATAATCAAGCTGTTCACCTTCGTGATATGATTGGTTCGCTCACCCAAAGTAATCAACCCTCTTCTTCGGGTACTCTTCCGAGTAATACCGTTGCGAATCCAAGAGGGGAGATGAAAGGAATCACCACTCGTAGTGGAAAAGGTTATATGGAACCCGAGCTTCCTACACCTCCACCCGTGATTGTAAACAAGGAAAAAGAGCAACTTTCCCCACCTCCTTCACCTTCTATCCCCGTTTCCCCACCACCCGTGGTTGTGAGTGATCCTATTCCCTTAAATCCTTCTTCTTCATCCAATATACCTTATCCTTCAAGGTTGAGGAAAGAGAAGCAAAAGAGCAAGGATGATATTCAGGTTTCAAACTTTCTAAAAATGTTTAAACAATTGAATTTTAACATCTCCTTTGCCGAGGCTCTCGCTCACATGCCCAAATACGCTAAGATGTTTAAAGATCTTCTAAGTGATAAGGAAAAGCTTCTTGACATTGCTCAGACCCAACTTAAGGAAATTGCCTACCAAAGTTGGTGATCCGGGTCGCTTCTTGATTCCTTGCAACTTCCCGGGAGTAGAGAATTGCATGGCCCTAGCCGATGTAGGTGCCAGTATAAACTTAATGCCTTTAAGTGTTTGGAAGCAATTATCTCTCCCTGAGCTAGTCCCCACCAAAATGACTTTGGAATTAGCCAACCGTACGGTTGCTTATCCAGTGGGGATAGCCGAAGATGTCTTTGTTGGCGTTGACAAATTCACCTTCCCGGCGGATTTTGTTGTCGTTGACTACGAGATGGATCCCCGTGTTCCATTAATCGTTGGACGTCCATTTCTGAGGACCGGTCGCACTCTCATTGATGTAGCCGCGGGCGAAATAATCATGAGAGTTGGTGACGATAAAATTGTCTTCAACATGGGTAAGATTTCTAAGCAACCTTATTCATATGAGAGTGTTAATGCTATTGATGTTCTCGATGAGGCTTGTGAAGAACATTTTCATGATGCTTGCAAAAGTACTCTTTCTTCTCTACCCAATGTTGAGACCGTTGCCTCAATTGCTCCAGCATTGACTCCTTTCGGAGAAAGTGACTTGGATGACTTCGAAGCTAGGTTGGGTCCTCTCGATATTAAGTATGATAATTTGTCCACCAATTGGGATGAAGACATTAGTACTATTGAGAGACTTCTCAATGAGGACTCGTTGTCTCCTCCTTCTCCTAAAGAGGTGACTAATGATGATCCATCGTTAGTTTCACCATCTATTGAGGATCCTCCCACTCTCGAGCTTAAGGACCTACCTCCTCATCTTGAGTACGTTTTCCTAGAAGACGACGAGAAGTTATCGATCATCATCGCAAAGGATCTAAAGGAAGACGAAAAAGCCTGACTTGTCGCTGTGTTGAAGAAGCATAAAAGAGCTATCGCTTGGAAAATCTCCGACATCCGTGGAATTGATCCTCACTTTTGCACACATAAAATTCTCATGGAGGACGACTTTAAGCCCACAATTCAAAGCCAACGAAGGGTGAATCCTAAAATCCATGAAGTCATCAAAAAAGAGGTTATCAAACTTCTTGATGCGGGTATGATTTACCCTATTTCGGATTCACCATGGGTTAGTCCAGTCCATTGTGTGCCTAAGAAAGGCGGAATCACCGTTGTGCCCAATGCAAACAACGAGTTGATTCCTACCCGTCTCGTTACTGGGTGGAGAGTTTGTATAGACTACCGCAAACTCAATGATGCCACGAGAAAGGATCATTTCCCTCTACCTTTTATGGACCAAATGCTTGAATGTTTAGCGGGTAATGAATATTACTGCTTTCTTGATGGTTTCTCGGGTTATTTTCAAATACTCATCGATCCCCAAGATCAAGAGAAGACAACATTCACTTGTCCCTATGGCACCTTTGCTTATAAACGAATGCCTTTTGGCTTATGCAATGCCCCTGGGACTTTCCAAAGGTGCATGTTGGCTATCTTCCATGACATGGTTGAGCAAACCATGGAAGTCTTCATGGATGATTTCTCGGTCTTCGGGGATTCCTTATCTTCTTGCCTTGCCAATTTGGAACGTATGCTTAAGCGGTGCGAAGACACTCGCCTTGTTCTGAATTGGGAAAAATGCCATTTTATGGTAAAAGAAGGCATTGTGCTAGGACACAAAATCTCTAAAGCCGGTCTTGAAGTCGACCGTACTAAAGTAGATGTCATAGCCAAATTACCTCCACCTTCAACCGTGAAGGGTGTGAGAAGTTTTCTGGGTCATGCGGGCTTCTATCGTCGATTCATTCAGGATTTCTCTAAAATCGCTCGCCCGATGACCCACCTCTTGGAAAAAGATACTCCTTTTATCTTTTCTAAAGAGTGTCTCCAAGCCTTCAATCTTCTTAAGGATAAGCTAACTAAGGCACCGGTCTTGGTTACCCCTAATTGGGAGCTGCCTTTTGAATTGATGTGTGATGCTAGCGACTTTGCAATTGGTGCGGTTTTGGGCCAACGAGTGAATAAGCACTTCCAACCAATCCACTATGCTAGCAAAACAATGACGGGGGCTCAATTGCATTATACGACAACCGAAAAAGAGCTTTTAGCTGTTGTCTATGCTTTTGAAAAATTTCGCCCCTATCTTGTTTTATCCACCACCATCGTATACACGGACCATTCCGCGTTGAAGTACTTGATGACTAAGAACGATTCTAAGCCAAGACTTCTTCGCTGGGTTTTGCTCCTTCAAGAATTCAACATTGAAATTCGTGACAAGAAGGGAGCCGAAAACCTGGCCGCGGATCATCTAAGCAGACTTGAGGATCCATATCAAGGGGATCATCCGAACAAAGAGATCAATGACTCTTTCCCCCTTGAGACCTTAATGTCTATAAATCTCAATCTTGATGACACCCCGTGGTTTGCAGACATTGCAAACTACTTAGCGGGTGGTATTCTCATCAAAGGGTTAACATCCCAACAAAAGAAGAAGTTCTTGCATGATGTTAAGACTTACTTTTGGGATGACCCTTTTCTATTCAAACAGTGTGCTGATCTGATTATTCGTCGATGTGTTGACGGACCGGCAGCTTTTGACATTCTCCAAGCTTGCCACAAAGGACCCACCGGTGGTCACTTTGGTCCCAACTACACCGCTAAGAAAGTGTTTGATTCTGGATTCTATTGGCCCACCATTTATCGTGACGCTCACGAAATGGTTAAGCATTGTGATGCTTGCCAACGTCAAGGCAAGATCACACATAAGGATGAGATGCCTCAAAATTTCATACAGGAATGTGAAATCTTTGATGTATGGGGCATCGACTTTATGGGGCCATTTCCATCCTCCAAAGGGAACAAGTACATCCTCGTCGCCGTCGACTACGTTTCTAAATGGGTTGAAGCTAAGGCTCTTCCTACGAATGATGCGAGGGTGGTTGTGAACTTTTTGAAGCAGCTTTTCGCTCGATTTGGCGTTCCTCGTGCTATCATCAGTGACCGCGGGACTCATTTTTGCAACGATCAATTTGCAAGAGTCATGGCCAAGTATGGTGTCAATCACCGTCTTTCCACCGCCTATCATCCCCAAACCAATGGGCAAGCCGAAATTTCCAACCGTGGCTTGAAGAGAATTTTGGAACGTACTGTGGGAGAGCATCGTGCCGCGTGGGCCGATAAGTTAGATGATGCTCTGTGGGCTTTCCGTACTACTTACAAGACCCCGATCGGTTGTACACCTTATCGTCTTGTGTACGTGAAAGCCTGCCACCTACCCATCGAGCTGGAACATAAGGCGCACTGGGCCTTGAAGTGGGCGAACTTCGACATCAACAAAGCCGGTGATCATCGCAAAGTTCAACTCAACGAGCTCAATGAATTGAGGAATGAAGCTTATGAAAACTCGCTGATCTACAAGGAGAAGACCAAGATCATTCATGACGCTAAAATCAAGAACCGAGAGTTCCACGTTGGTGATCAAGTCTTACTCTTTAACTCTCGGTTGAAGATCTTCTCTGGCAAGTTGAAGAGCCGCTGGTCTGGTCCATTCACCGTCGCCAACGTCTTTCCTTATGGGACCATTGAGCTTTCTCAGCCGAATGGGCCCAATTTCAAGGTGAATGGCCAGCGTCTGAAGCTGTACTTTGGTGAGGACATCTCCCATGAGATGATTCCATCCCTCACCACGTTCCCCATGAACTAAAATTGGGTCGAGTCAGGCTCGTGACTCGGTGAAAAAAAACAAGCGCTTCTCGGGAGGCAACCCGTGTTCTATCCTTTACTGCTTTCATAATAAGTGTAGGGGGAGCCCTGCATATGTTTGTTGTCTTGTTTCTTGTGCTGTGCAGGGATTAAAGCTTCAGAGAGCATCTTGATGACTTTTGACGAACCGTGATACCGTGTTCCTATCTTCCCGGTTCTATCCTAAACTCTCGTGATTCAATATTTCATATTTTATATGTTCACATTGAATTCACTTTAGTTGTCCTTTCCTTAGCAAGATTTAAACAAAGTGCACAATGTCATAAGTGTAGGGGAGTTTACTCCCACATGCTCAAACATTGAGGACAATGTTTATCTCAAGTGTAGGGGGGACTTCTATCGAAGTAAGTGGTCTTTTCCATTAATTTGCCCTCATTTTAACCGGAAAATTTGATTTTTCGACATTTTTCAAAATTTTTAATCTATTTTGGCCTAGTTGTATAGTTGTATTTGCCTTTGTTATGTTTATTTTCTCTCCATTGCTAGAATAGTTTTTAAATAAAGTGGTTTAGAATTTTTCTTAGTCGTGAACATTTTGACTCAACCCGAGTTTACTTGCCTAAGTTTACTCTAGCTAGTATCCTTAACGTGTTTAAGTCAAGTTTTGCTAGGCTTTTATATAGGGAGCTATAAAACGCGAAAGTCTTAACTCTCACGGGTTAAGAACAAGAACTTTTCGCAAGTTCCTATAATTGATCCTAGAAAGTTGTTTATCAAGGGAACTTTAAAATGCGATTTCTAAAACTTGAAAAAGTCTAAGAATTTGCAAGATCCTATAAATGACTCGAAAACCCAAAACTTTGATTTAATAGGCTAAGCATCCACGAGTCTCATTCCTTGAGATTTTAAACTGTGGAGAACGAGAGATGATAGAGTCAATTATAAGTTCGGTATTCTTTCGTGAATTTATGTGAGTTAATTATAAGCCTATTCTCCCTCCGCTTGCTAATAAATTTATCTACAATAAATAAGGTTGTACGATTTAAAAGGTTACTTAGCTTCTAGCCCCAGATCGTTTAAAAGTTGCTCGGTACGGATTAGAGTTCATAGCCAAGGCATAACTTATTGAAACGGGATGCGAAGATTGGCGAGTCCGAAAAGGCCCTAACAAGGCATGAGGGCTACATTTTGTTGCTAAAGATCCAAAAGTGATGTGAAGAATCATTTATCGAAAATCAATATGAAGGATCGAGACACACGACGAAAAGCAAGAACTCCCCAAAAGTCATGGAGAAGTCTATCCGAAAAGACCCTAACAAGGTATGAGGATAAATAGATCCAAGTCCTAAAAGGAGGCGGATCGTTGTATATCAAAGTCCAAAATAAAGATTGGAGAAAAATGAAGAAGTCGTGGTCCAAAGATGAAGAATCTCTCAAAATTTCAAGTGAAGAAATTCCTACTATGAAGAGAAGACCATTATTTCAAGAACGTCTCTCAAGATTCGAAGTATGAAGTCACTGCCAAATATCGGTCCGAGAAAGGTCTCAAATCGCGAAGCGAGTTATGCCAAGATATGAACTTTATGAGGTCCCGAGAAGCAGTTTTAAAAGATTTGGTCCTTTAGCTAACTATTGATTAAATCGTTCACTTTATTTTCGTCCTAAATAACTATCGAAATAAGTCAAACAATGCATCCTCGTGATCATTCAAGACAAAAATAAAATATAAGAGATACACCTAGGAATAAGGGAGTCTAAGTGAGTAATTGGCCCACATGAGTTCGTGATAGTTTGCTAACTTATAATAACAATGATCTCGTTTTTAAGCTTGGTATGGGGAACGTGAAACTTGAGGATGATAAACGTTCATGGCTGCCAAAACCCAATGTAAGTTTTTAATTTCTTTACTTATTTCTATCTTTTAAGTTTAAGTATTTAATAAAGGCCAAGGTGGGTTATTTATGATGGAAAATGTAAACCGTGCTTTAAAATTAATGCATTGCATGAGGGCATTGCAATGGTCAAGTGTAGGGGATTTAATAAGTGTGAAAACACTTATCCTTTTACCACTTATTTCCAATAATAACAAGACCAAAACGTGTGATTTATGTCGTAAAAGTCAGAATTATGCGTGGTTTGTGTTTTTATTGTGTTTTAGGACCAAAATATGAAAAAGGAAGAAAACACGGGTTTTTCACGGGCTTTTATCGAAGATAACGGGAAAAGACGAAGTCAAAAGATCAAGAGTGCAAAAAGAACGGAAGTCCAAGGCCTATTCTGAAGATTTATCGAAGAAAAAGTCTAAAGACGGAAGTTTAACGAAGTCGAAGAACTTAAGTCTAATAGAAGAAGAAAATTAAAAAGACAAGTTCAAATCCCGAGACGACTAAGACAAAGAATTTAAGTCGAGTCGAGAAAACGTGAAGAAAGCAAGCAAGAAGATGCAACACATGCACTCCTTCCACCTTCCCTATAAATACCCTCCTAATAGTCATTAGGAGGGTGGTTAGATAGTTTTAGCTAGTTTTCACTTTTTATTTTCTTTCTAGTTTTTAGAGAGAGAAACTCTTAAACTTTCTCTCACAAAATTTTATCTTCTTTCTTAATCTTTCAAGATTAAACACTTTGTATTGCTTATTTTTTATTAATCAAGTCCATTTTAAGCTTTTTATCCTTAATCTCATTCTACTTTTCTTTGATTTAAGATTGATTTTGGTGCGATTATCAATAGATCCATGTTGTTCTTAATGATTTCGCGCTTAAAAAGTTAATCTTTTGATCATTCCATAATTTTTCATTTGATTAAGCTTTAAGACTTTTGTGCTTTTTGGCTTATTTTAATGATTAGCTTATTTACTTTATAAAAATATTCCTTAAAAAGTTTATGTTTTTATTGTTTGATCCAAAAAGTTGATTAATTTCGAGTCAAATAAGTTGATCAAAGTGCTTATTTGATTTGGTATTGTCATTGATTCGGGTTAGTTTTGTGATAGGCTTATTATATAGCTTATTCACTAGCTTATAACCGATTTCCTTCATTTTCGGAAAGGGTATAACTCCCTTTTCCGATTGCTATACATTCCGAGCAGCCTCCCACCCTTTTTCCGATTGATCCAATCGGAAAAGGGTTTTCACTTTCCGATTGGCACCCCAAGTATTCCGATCTAGCCCTTGTTGGTTATTCCGATAGGTATAAGTTTGTATATTTCGATTGGGTATTTTGCAAGTATTCCGATTTGACAGCTTTTGGCACATTCCGATTGTGCCCAAGTTTCAGTGATTCCGATTAGTGTGATTCCTAACACATTCCGATTGACCCTTTATTGATCATTCCGATTGCACTGTTTTTCTTTAATTCCGATTGGGACCTTTGTCGTGGTCATTCCGATTGCGCTTACACTCATATTCCGATCAACCGATCGGAATACATTCCGATCGGGGCTTCTTTTGGCTTGTTTTGGTGTACTCCGTTCTTACTTTCTTATAGTACTTTTTAACTAAGTTTTTATTTTTTAAAGTTTTCCTAGTGTTAATTCTTATTAAGTGTGCTAGAACTTTTCCATTGTTACCTTTTAGTTTTCGATCATTTATTTTTATTCGTCATTTTAAATATTAATCTTTATTCTTCCATTTTACTCAACGACACTTTTATTATTTGCTAATAGTTTAAAATAGACAACAAACCAAACCATTCTCTTGATTCACCAAAAGACGATTGAGTCGCACTTAAGACTGGTTTTCAATTCGAAAAGACTTGGGACGATAATATTTTGATACAAGGGTTAAAAACCGAGTATTAAACATCTTATTAATCCCACGAGGGGCTCAGCTGTATTAAAGTCCAAAATGATTTTGGAGGAAACAAATCTTATATTGACTACAAGCAAAACTTATGAATTTTGCAACACTTCTGAAAATAACCCTTATGGCCACCAGTTACGTATAGCTTTAGATTATTTCAAAGAAAATGCACTAGATCCATGACAGTTTTCAGGTATGTCAGGTCTGAGGATAACTATTTATGATTTAGTTCCATGAAGTATAATCTTATATTTAGGATAAGTCCTATATTCAATTCATTTAATATCATCTAAATTTGATATGTTAACACATCAATATACTTTCAAGTATATTCTATCACAATTTAGATTTATCTTAATTTAATAATACTCCCTTATTATTAATAAACAATGGACATTTAGAATATATAATATTCACGGATTAAAATATATAAAATAGGACACAAAATTAAATAACAAGAATAAACATAACTTATACTTTATTTCATTAAATAATAATGTCTAACATCCTTTATCCAAATACTAATCACAGATTTGCATGAAATCACTAGCTAAACTATGCCCAATTCTTTCAATGACCTTTTCTCTAGGAAAAACCTTAGTAAAAGGATCAGTTACGTAATCATCTGTGTGAACTTTTATTAATTTGATTTCACCAGCCTTGACTTGTTCTCGAACATAGTGATATCTACGTTTAAAGTGTCTGGCGTCCTTCATGACTCCAAGATCATTGGCGAATATGATTGCGGCAGAATTGTCACAATACATATCAATAGGTTCTTTAATTGAAGGCATCACTCTAAGATCTTCAACAAACTTCCTAATCCAAACAGCTTCCATTGCAGCTTTTGAAGCAGCCATGTACTCAAATTGAGTAGCATGCATTGCGATTTTTGTCTGCTTTTTCTTTTCCAGTCAACTGCTCCTCAATTAATGACAAACACGTACCCCGTCTGAGACTTCATATTGTCTTTATCACATTGCCAGGACGCATCACAGAAACCTGTAACATTCAGTTCTGTGTCTGGTTTTCCTCCGAACACCAAGAACATGTCTTTTTATTACTCCTTAATTACTTTAGAATATGTTTAACAGCAACCCAGTGGAGCTTCCTTGTATTCTGTTGGTAACGACTGACTAAGTTCTGAGCAAACGACACATCTGGCCTTGTGCATCTTACAGCATACATGATAGATCCTACAGCCGAAGCATAAGGTACTTTCTTCATGTATGCCACCTCTTCAGGTGTCGATGCATCCATCTCATGGCTTATCTCATGCTTAACCTCCATAGGTTGAAAACCTTTCTTGGATTTATGCATATTATACTTCTTCAACATCTTGTCAATATAAGTACTTTGACTAAGACCAATTAACCGCTTACTCCTAGCCTTATAGATTTTAATTCCCAGAATGTATGTTGCTTCTCCTAAATCTTTCATAGAAAAACATTTACCAAGATAATCCTTAACTTCTTTAAGTCTTAGAATGTTACTTCCCATGATTAATATGTCATCGACATCTAAGATTAGGAATACTACGTCACTCCCACTAGCTTTGCTATATACACATGGCTCACCATGATTGTAAAACCTGTAATTTTCAGGTTTTGACTATGTCATCATTGTACACGTCACCTCATGATATCTGTGTATATATTACCACCTTTGCATGAAAACTTTTGAGCAATCATATGCATCATACATGAGCATACATTATTTTAATCATCCGAATATGGAAACATTTGATCACATAGCATTACATTATGATTATGAGTATTTAATCATAAAGACACAACCACATTTGTATGACTACATTATATGGACATGCCGGACAGTAAACAATCACTTCTTTTAGACATTTAAGTCACCTGAACTTATAATCATAAGCATTTATCATATTGATTTATAAAAATCCAAACTCATGATCACAATTAATAACATTTACTTAAGAATTATTTTAAGCTTTAAAATATATATTTATATATTTTCCTCACATCATGAATGATATTACGTTACCACATCAACTGTTTTTATTATTAAACATTACCTTTAACCACTCTAACTTATTTGAACAAAGTTGTTTTGCTTCTAATAAATTAAATTATTTTCTCATTTAATTATGACCATACTTTCACCAAGGATCCCAAACTTAAACCAAAATCAACCTAGACTTAAACCTACTCACACATTACTATACCTACACACCTAGTAACTATACTTAGACATAAGATTAAAACATAAAACTACCTTAGGCTCGCTTACTAGCCGAATGTACACAACATACACAACATTTCATACTAAAAACCATTACCAATTATACATTTGACTTTCTAGACTTTGTACAACACACCTCATTAAACCATACACTATTTGAGCACTCTCTTTTCCCTTGACTAAGCCAAAACCGCCGGTTACATGCCCAAAACCAAGACACCATGTACAATTTAGCATTTATGGAATGTACTAACTTAGTTATGCAAGTATAAGGAAAATAAGACACCTAGCACACATCCTTTACCCTAGACGTGTGATAGAACCAAACCACACATCCATTTTGCTTGTACAACATTTCCATTTATTTCAAATACTATGCAAACACTTTGTGTCCCCTAGTCATGCATATATGCGACGGCAAGAAGGCCTTAGGGGTCAAGTGTACATATTGTTGCTCATTAAACCTTGTACTTACCTAGTACACATAAAAATCCACCATATCAAGCCATACACTCTCTCTTGGCGTGTACATACCCCGAACCACACCCCTCAATCTCACATTTAGATATTTAGCTAAACACTTTGTAGGATCTTAGTTTTCTAAGGATTTGGCAAGTATGGATTATTTATTGAATGATGATAAATGGAAGAACTTTAGAGAGAGAAAGGAGAGAAAGATGAGAAAGATGGAAGTGTGATTGTTGAAAAAGTGGAAGTGAACCAACAACCCCTCCTAACATGCTAGGAGGGGGGTTTATATAGCCCACCCTACATGTGGGCTATATGGGCTATATTGGATCACGAGCCCAATATCATTGGAGTGACCGATCCTTTCTAAATACGTAAAAACGTATTTCCAACAATCTCCCCCAAAGGGAGGTCACTCCAAGTTACAATGTCCTAAATAGTCTAAAGCTCGTGATCTATGCTAATAATGATGTGACCGAGACTTTCCTTGGAAAAACGTATTTCCAACAATCTCCCCCAAAGGGAGGTCACACCATTTTACAAAATCTTAAACCTAGCATACTATGCTTTAGTCTTCGATCTTGTTCTTGTGAATATGCTGATGAGATCTTTGACTTTAGTCTTGAGCATGTTCTCTTGCCTTGACCTTGTGCATTCATCACTTGTGATATTCGCCTCTTCGTGACTTCATGTTCCACACAGTTATACCTTTATAATTCTTGAAAGCTTCAGAGTTTGATACAGCGGAAGACTTGACCTTCAGACTTTCTTGAATTCGTTGAAGTACTGAGTGTATGCAGTATAAGCATGTGGGGACGACTTCTTCTTGGATTCCGCAACGCCACCGTCTTCAAATGCCGCAACATAAGTAGACACGAAAGAAATGGCTTTGAACATTTCATTCTAAATCGATAGCATTTTACCTCCGGTCGGTGAAGACCGTTGGACGATATTAGATATCGTACCCGTGACGGATAGTTTCAATTAAGTAACTTCCTGACAGGATTTCGCGGGTAAACCCGTTCTCTTTATTCGACCGTCCAAAGCTGACTGCGAACATAAAGAGTGAATCATTTGGATAATAATATCCGCATGATTTGAAGCCGTCAATTCATGTTCCTGGAACAAGTGAAATTCAATTAAGAACCGCACCATCGTTGCTTTCCAGTTGTCACGAGCTTGATTCGTATAGAATCTTGCAAGTTACCTACCAAGTGCTGTTTGAGGTTAACACTAGAAGGATTTCCACTCATCACCGTGAACACAAAGGTATCACTCTGAGTGTTCTGGCAAGATCACTGAGATATTGCGTAGAGGCCTGGAACGTGTTTAAATTCAGTTAAGAATTAAACAGCCGTTGCTTTCCAGTTATCACAAGTTTGATTCATAAAGAATCGCACAAGTCACCTACCATGAGCTTTTTGATATTCGCTCAAGAAGGATTTCCATCTTCATTGTAAATACTTTCGTATTACTCGGATGTTCAGGCAAGATCATGAAGATTTTGCGTAGGACTCTTAAGATCTTTCTTACTTTTCACAGTGTATGAAGAAGCAAGGAATTATGAAAGTGTGTCCTAATGAGATATTTAATGATCTCAAATGGCTCTAGACTCGATCGTGCACTTTGGATTTTAGTGATCGGAGGCTGGAGAGGAGTGCCACCTTTTCAATACCAATTTATTAGGAGTGAATAAATCAATAGATAACGTGTTGTCTCCGTGTGATTAAAACAAATATCTTTTAAGAGATATCTGAGTTAGCTGGGATGGGTTGTGCTTTGCATCACTGGGTCCATGATGTCTGTCTTCAATATCAAGAATCATTAAACAATGATCTTAATAGCATATGTATTGACCCGGTTTCTGCCTAAGTTGTAAGGAGGGCTTCTTTCTTTACAGCCTTTATCTTTACAATTCCTTTTCATTCTTCAACCCCTTCAATGCTTACCAATACGTCATCACTAGCACCTTGTTGTGATTGTTCCAGTTCTAACTTAAGTACTTGGTCGGCATTCAGCTACGTTCACAATCTTTCTCCATCTTTCCTAAGGACTACTATTTCTAGCTATGGAATGTCCTTGGGAAGATTCCTCCGGTTCTAGAGGAATCATTGGACTTTAACCTATCCTACCATCCTTATGTCACCACAATCTTCACCGTCGTGAATAGAGATGTTTTGGGTAAGTGTATGTCACCATGAAATCCATTTTGATAGTGCAAATCCATTTTGCTCCCCCTTAACATATGCCACGATATCCGAAAACATTTCGCACATGTCGGGATGAGCTAGCACGTTAAGTCAAACCATTTGTGATTAATCATTTCCCATATTAAATCACATTTTCTCCCCCATATTAAAAATATTAACCCAATCGATGTTTTTAATATCAATTGATTTAATAGCATTTTAAGAAAATTTTGGGAAGAAAAATGCAAAGCCAATTATCTTCATGAATTACACAAGCTCCCCCTCAAATTAATGAGGGTGTACTTGAAACGTAAATTAAATACCTTTTAAACACAAGTGTAAGGTATTTATCACGTGCAAAGATCATATATGATAATGTATTCACAAGATTAGCAATTTATGAGGTTGGACCTGAATGATGGAGAACATCATATGAAAGAAGCACATGGTTCTTGTTCACGAATGTTGGTCGCCTCATCATGTCTGAAGTTATCTCTTTACTCCATGTGTACGATTGATATCTTTGTCTTGACACCAACATGTGAACTTGGTACTTTTAGCGTCAAAGATTCTGATTGCTGGACAATTGCTCCCCCTCAATTGCTGACCCGTGTTCTATTGAAAGAGATGTAGTCGCCGTTTGAGTAGTCGCATCGTCGAGTATGTAGATATCAATTGTAAATTGCTACGGTTGGTAGAAATGATAACTTCATAAAAACAAGACTTCTCTTGTTGTAACAAATAAATGCACTGAATCGTACATATATTCGTGTTAGATTGTGTTATTACGTAAACACAATCCCTTACATGGTTATAAAGTAAACCATGCCCGAGAAAATTAATTCCCGTTGTTGAGTCAAAGCTTTCCGGTGAAATGCTTGACTTGAGTATGAAAAGCGGGTTACTATCTGAAATAATAGCAAACCATTTTGAGCATGTTTTAAAACATTTGAACTTCTGCTCGAACTTTATTTACAACCCCGTGTCATTATTGAATGACATTTCTAGTATCGTAAATATTATCGATTCCAGAAGACATGCTCTTTTTATCAAAACATTTTTTGAACACACAATTTTGAAAGATTTAGAAAACCTTTTTGAGAAATTCTCGAAAAATTGTGTTCAACGTTTTGAAAACCAATTACTTGAGCTTAAGATGTTGAATATCTTGCAAAACGAGCTCAAGTCTGAGAAGTTGTAAACTTCCCGTTGTTAAGGATAAGTTTATCATCGGCGATAAACTTTCCTTTTAACTGAAGAACGAGTCCTAAGTTGACATTTACTTAGAAGTCGTTTTCATGAGCTTGAAAAACTTTGAATGTTTTAACGTAAAGATCATGACCGAGAAAGGTGAATCTCTCGTTATGAGGAAAAGTTCTCTTATTTAAAAAATTCACTTTCCTTTCTGAGCTTAAAACCTGGAATGTTTTAATACAAGCTCATGACCGAGAAAATTTAATTTCCCGTTACGAGGATAAGCTATCTTTAAAGATAAGCTTTCCTAAAATTGAAGTCCGAGTTACAGTCTGATATTTAACTGTAAGTCATTGTGCATGAGCTTAAAAACTTGGAATGTTTTTAACATAAGCTCATGCTCGAGAAAAATTAATTTCTCGTTGTGAGGATAAGTTTATCATCGGCGATAGACTTTCCTTAATTTGAAGATCGGGTCATCATCTGACATTTAATGAAGAGCCTTATACACGAGCTTAAAACCTTTGAATGGTTTTAGGATAAGCTCGTGTCCAAGAAAACTTAATTTCTTGTTAAGAGGGTAAGTTATCGTTGCGTAGATAAACTTCCCTGTCTCTGAAGTCCGGGTCATCGTCTGTCATTTAACGAGGAGCCATATACACGAGCTTAAAACCGTTGAATAGTTTTAAATGTAAGCTCGTGTCCGAGAAAATTTAATTTCTCGTTTTGAGGGTAAGTTATCGTTGACGAGATAAACTTCCCTTTCTCTGAAGTTTGGGTCACATACTGTGATTTGAATGTGAGCCATTGTGCATGAGCTTAAAAACTTGGAATGTTTTTGGAATTTCTCGTTGTTAGGATAAGTTTACCATCGGCGATAAACTTTCCTTTCTTTGAAGATCGAGTTATAGTCTGTGATGTGACTATAAGTCCTTTATGTACTGTAAGCTTAACTGGAAATCCCCTGAGACACTTGTTTCTTAGATATCAGCTTCTTTAGCAACCAAACTCTAAGAGTGTCCTTAATTGAATGGTATACAATGATTGGACCGCGTCGTTCTTTTGGAACATCCTCTTTGGTACCTGCATTTTCATTAGGAATTTGCATGCTTGGATAAGGGTTAGCGATATTTATCTTAGAAGCAAGTGGGGGTTCACAGTTGGCCTTACTTGTGCCAGAGGTGTTCTGAGGAGGTGATTCACTTGTCTTAGTTGGTAAACATTTCCTTTTATAGAAAACCTTAAGTTCATGCTTAGGTGATGCATCCTCCTTTTCAATTTCCTCCCTAGTAGTCTTAATAGAATCGGAGACTATCCTAGTTAAAGGGCACTCGTTTTCTACAAGGGTGAAAGTTCTACCAGTGGGGCGCCACATTTTACCAGTGGGTTTGATTTTAGCAACCCACTGGGATTTAAGTCTAGCACGGGAGTTCACCTCATTAAGTAGTTTCTTGATACAAGAATCATGATTTGCCGTAAAGACACATTTTCTACATGTTTTACAAGTAGCATATTTAATGTCCGAGTAAGATCTAGAATTCCTGGACGATTGATTGATGCTCCTAGGATTTGACATGCTACGGTTAGCAGTGTTGGGTAATCTAGAAGGCATTTGTCTAGGTTTGAAAGTCCTATCTCTTACTTGTGTCTTTTGCTTAACTTCCCTCAGACCAGATTTATGGTGAACTTCATCTGAACTAGTTCTAGACGTGGTCTTGGTATTTTTAGAGAAACTAGAGGCAATCATGTGATTAGGTCTTGCTAAAGCTGTTTTGGTTATATTGGGCCTAGTTGGTGGAGTGACTGTTCTAGAAATATGAGCCATATCAACTTGGGAGGCAAACCGCGGTCTCGAGGATTGTGATCGCTCGGATCTAAATGCAGTAGGTTGTCTGACAGTCGGTTGTCTGACGAACTGATTTGTAGGCGGTTTCCCCAAGATTGATGGTTTTTCAAGCTTAGTGTCCACACTAGGTCCTTTAGTTTTTCGCAAATCGTTTTTCAACGCAGCTATAGCAAAGACCTTTTCCTGTACTTGAGTCTTTAAGGTCTCATTTTCTTTGAACAATTCATCTTGGGATGCCAACTTAGATTCAAGCAACTTAATTTGTTTCAAAAGATTATCCTTTTCAGCTTTAGAATCTAGAACTGTTTGATCCAATTTTCGTTCAAGAACAACGTTTGACTTTTCAAGTTTTTCAAAATATGTTTCAAATTTCTCCGTTTTCTTCGAAAATTCAATTTTGGCATCCTCAAGTTCTTTTGATTGCTGAGCTAAAATCATTTCAAGCTCTTTAATCCTAGAATCAGAATTGGTTAACGTAGCAGTCATAAAGCACTTATCATGATGTTTAGCATTTTGAACACTTTCTCCCCCATTATGATTCACATCGGATGAATCAGAAGTGGTATTTCTATCACTCTTTTCCATCCCATGTTTGTCATAGTTAGGTTCAGAATGCTCAATATGCGGTATTTCATCAGCATATACATCATCAACATTACATTGTACCATGTCCGCAGGCTCTTCGTAATTAACGGGTAAGGTGTCATCAAAAGAGATCTCGTGAACATTGCCTGACGTGCCACTGGTATCATGTTGTCCTCCTGATTCCGTGCTCTTGCCATCGTTATGCTCCAAGTTGTCAACCGTATGACCATTCTCCTCTTGTATCTACATCATAGATTCTTGCACTCCATTATCATACACTTGGTGAAGTCTGGATCTTTCATAAATCGAACACGAAACCGATGTCATAAATTTCAACAGTTTATCACGGAAATCTTTAACATCGTTCTGTGTGTATTGAAGAAATGACCGGCATATCCCTGAATTGTCAGACTTGATGATATTGAATTGGAGGAAAGGCGTGAGTTGTGTCACAAGAGCCTGATATGCAGTTTCTGATGCAGAGTGATTAAAGTCTTCTTTGTGAAGTTGCTCAGCTAGGTGGTTCAAGTTGAGAAATAGTGACTCGATGAATGTATAATGATGTTGACCAAAGAGTGTCACAAATTCGCTTCCTCCTTGAACCCATGCAATAGTCCTAAGATGTGACTGAAGTAGTCGAACAGAAGTGATACCACTTTCTCTAGCTTTGTCTTGCAAAAAATGCAATTCTCCCTCTTGAAGTGTCAAATTCAACGACTCCATTGAAAGTTTGAAGAAAAATGATTGTGGTTATTTTCGGAATTTAACAATTCGTGAAGAAACGAAAGATCCGTAAATAACTCTTAAAAAAATTCTCGTTTGGTGATATATCTCTTTTCTCGGCTCAAAAATTTCTTGTTGGCACACTTTGGCTCGTCACATTTTCTCATCACCTTAGTAAAAAAATATTACCACTTTTCTTACGAAATACCCGAATCAATCCAATAATACCTCTCTCAACCAAATCCAAAATAATACTAAAATAGCAAATTACTAAAAACTTTCTAAACTTGTGGCTCGACCCACCAAATTTATAAAAGCACAACAAATTACAAAAATAAGCCAGCCCACCTTTTCTTAAAAAAACATCTAACGTGTATAATTAAAACAAGTTAATTAACTCTGCCAAAAAAAAAAAAAAAAAAAAAAACGCTTAATAACTTTAAAACTTTTCTTTCATCTGAGCCCAATTAATCTAGAACTTCTAGCAACACACCACCCTAAGTTAACTTTTCAAAATGTAAAGATAAATAACGTGGCCCAAATTTGTGCCAGAAACGTGGCAAAGTTTTATAATGAAGAAAAAAACCCAAAACGTGGCCTACTCAAGTGGATTGTGACAAGATCTTATTTTAATATATATATCCCATGTATACTCATACCTCACTTTCTTGGTACCTCCGTCCTAATCTCACAGCCTAAAAAAAATCAATTCCTATTTTTTTTCTTTTACTCAACCAAATATACTCTCAATATCTCTTTGATCTTGATCAAAACTCAGTCACCAAAAGAAGATAATCAATTTCACCTTCGGATCAAACCATTACTAATATATCATGATAGTGGAAATACAAACGGATGAATCCCTAAACTCACGAAAACCATCAACGTTGGTCTTCAAGATCTCGTAATTAGAGGTCTCGGGTAAGTATAATGTGGTGTTTGATTGTCTCGTTTTTGAGTTTTGATCAATGATGGTTCATAAAGAACTGAGATTTTGAAAATATTTAGTGTTTTAATCGAGTGAGTGTAGGTTGGTTAGTGTTTGTTTTTGAGTGGAGTCGAGATTCGAGCGGTTTTTTGAGTTATGAGACGAGTCAATAAGCGAGTTTGGGTCGAGGAGGTTGAATGTGAGTATAGTGGGTTTGTCACTTGAGTGTGGTTTTCGGAATCGAGGGTAAGTTAGATGTTGGGTCGAGTGTTGAGTCTGTCGTTAGTTTGGGTTCGAGGTGGGTAAAAGTCAGAGGTCGAGGTTTGTATTGATGGTGTTCGAGGGTGTGGCGAGTCTGTGTGAGTCGAGGTCAAAGTGGTTTTGAGTCAATTATTTCAAACGAGAGGTTGTGTCGAGTTGAGTATCTTGGTGTTTGAATAGTCGAGTCGAAATCTGTGGATGTGTCGAGTTCGAAGGTCGAGTCAAGTTAAACAGTTGGTAAAATCAATTTAATCCATCGCAATACAAAAAAAAAATTCCATCGCAATGTGTGAAATATTTTCCATCGCAATATCAGCAAACATTCATCGCAATACACAAATTATTTTCCATCGGAATGTGTATAAAAATTTGGCAGAGTTTTGTCTCAATGATCCTTGATCCCGTCGCAATCACGATCGCAAAGTACGATCGGAATACGCGTCGGAATAAGGGAATCTGAAACAGTGATCGCAAAGTAGAACCCGAGGGTTATTGCGATCCAAATGTCGAAGTATCGGAATAAAGGCAGCTTACTTATCGGAATGGGACAAAAAATGAAAGCATCGGAATGTTATACCCCCTTTTTTGATACTTAAATTTTGAGAAAAAAAGACAAAACAGAAAAGATGAAAAACTGGATAAAAGGAAAGACAAAAGAGAAAAACTTTTTATCGAAAATTGATAAAAAATAGATGAATTGATAAAAACAGAAACTTTTTATAGAGATTTTGAAATTGGAGAAAAATATAAGAACTTTTAGTAGAAAAATTTAGTAGAAATTTTTTTTATAATACTTTTAGCAAATATTATATAAAGATAAGCTTAAAGAAAGAAAAAGAAAAATAGACGAAAGAAAGAAACTTGTAAAAAGGAGAAAAATTTACCACCAAATCAAAAGATAAAACGTGCTAATCCGAAGAATCAACCATGCTCTTGATACCAATTGTAGGATCTTAGTTTTCTAAGGATTTGGCAAGTATGGATTATTTATTGAATGATGATAAATGGAAGAACTTTAGAGAGAGAAAGGAGAGAAAGATGAGAAAGATGGAAGTGTGATTGTTGAAAAAGTGGAAGTGAACCAACAACCCCTCCTAACATGCTAGGGGGGGTTTATATAGCCCACCCTACATGTGGGCTATATGGGCTATATTGGATCACGAGCCCAATATCATTGGAGTGACCGATCCTTTCTAAATACGTAAAAACGTATTTCCAACACACTTGAACTTCACATATCACTTACACTCCCAACATTCGGATATCCCTTCCACAAAACGCCTAGACAAAGATCAAGCATTTACTTCTACATGTTCATGGTCTTCTCAAGCATTTAGTGCAAGTATACAAGATATTTTTAGCATTCAAGACAAGTCCAAGATCTCCTTAAGTCACGTGTAAGAAAAGCCGACGCCTAGAAGCCCTAATCCATAGCCATTACCATGTTTTTCTAAGAACAAGTAAGTATGAGACATCCCTAAACCTTTTCCTTACTCGTTTTACTTGTCATGCATGTAAAAGCTATGAAAATGAAACTAGGAGTACATGCATACGTATAAAACTCTTAGACAAGTCCTTAACAACATATAAGCCCACGGCTTATATGATGTTCATGGACAATCTTGCTTCAAAACCCTAGTCATAAAAGCCTATAACATGATATATAAGCCAAAACATATAAGCTTATATAAGCCCATGAATCATATAAACATAGACCTATTTAAGCTAGTCATTAAAGCCCTAAGACTTTATATAAGCCGAGACCTAAAGGCTTGTATAAGCCATGACATTGAAACCCTAAAATCTAATATAAGCCGAGACCTAGAACTTATATAGGCCAAGTCATTGAAACCCTAAAATGTATATAAGCCGAGACCTAGAAACGCGTATAAGCTAGCTCATATAGACCCTAAGAATATTAGATAAGCCAAGCCATATAAGCACTTATTAGCTTAATAAATAAGCGATAAACTTGAATATAAGCCGAATAGAAATAAGCCCTAAACTTATTTATAAGCCTAATAAAACTTAAGCTATAAGCCCAAAAGGTAAATCATAATTACTAGTACTTAGTAAAATTTATTAAGTAAATTTAATAAGCCCACTAGGCCCGTATAAACCAAGCCGAGGCCCTATTGGGCCAACCAAGCCCAAAACCTATAGTTGGAGACTTTTCGTGCAATTATAGCCAATTGGTGAAAGTTAGGTTCAAATATGTAACTTAATAAAACTTTTATATACACTTTGTGACTTTTAAGAAGTAGGAGGACCAAAACTATAAATTTTGAAAGTATAGGGTGCGTGTATGTTGAAGCCGTGAGCTAAACAAAACCACAAGGAATAATTGTGCCATTATTGAAACTTAATATAAGCCCTAGTTTTCCCTTTTAAATATTTCGAGACTTCAAAGGTTGTTATTGCCACTTTTGGAAACTTATTACAAACCCTAACCTTATATTTAAATATTTCGAGACCTCACGGACCAAAAGTGTCATTTTGGAAACTTATTACAAGCCCTAACTTTATATTTGGATATTCCGAGACTTCAAGGACCAAAAGTGTCATTTTGAAAACTTAAAATAAACCCTAACCTTCTATTTAATTATTTCTGAGACATAGGGGGGGGGGGTTTGTCATTTCCCCAAAGTTTGATAAGCCCTAGGGGCGTTTTTGAAAATAAATTGAACGGACAAGGACTAACAACGCGATATACTTAACGAACGAAACCTTAAAGGTTAATTTTGGTAAATTGTTATACTAACAAGGACTCAAGTGTAAATTTAAGTTAACTAAAAATATTAATAAATTATTTTATTGATGAATTAACTTGGTCATTTGGATAATCAGATAAATTACTAAGTTTATTCGCGAAACCTTATAAACTGATAAGTCCCGTTAATTATATTTTTGAAGCCTTAAGAAAATTTATTATATTTCATTTTCTTACAATAAATTAAATGAAATAGAAATCTATTTATTTAATTTATTACCCATTTTACTAGACAATTTATATATATTTTTAGAAACTAAATATATATATTTACAACTCACTATAAGTGTAAACACTTAAACAATAGAAATAGCTTATTAATTTGTGATCATGCATTTTCAACCGTATATTCATCATGCATTGTTATTTTGCATCTACTAAGGCACTTAAAATTACTTAGGTAATTTCTCCAGTTCGTGATCATACTGTGCCAGTTTATTCAGTGACATCATCCCCACATCATTACCACTAAGGTGAGTTCATGGCCCCATCTTTACTATTTTATAACTGGGGGAGAAAACATACAAAAACTATATATATTTAAATATGCAAACACGCACTGATAAAAACAATAATTTATTGCCTATTGTTTGCCCCATACCCGTGGACTGTAATAGTTAATAGTGTAGCGCGAAATGTATGAATAGATCTATTCGGGTATTGACAACACCCGGTCTGCGTGACTTGCTATCACGAAACGCTTAGGCCAAGCAACAGGTTTATTTCATTGTCGGACTAAGGGAACATCATCAGGATAGACCCAAATGGGCGTACTGAGCATCATTTGTCTAGCTTCTATTCAGGGCAGTAGGAAATACTATAGTATTGGGCTGTGATTGTCCTACTATGATCGTGGTGTTTGGCATATTAGTAATTTATTTATTTAACTAAACCTCTGAATTCACCAAATTCGTGTTGACCCCCAAATTTTACTCTATATGTTTTCTCAGAAAAATAAAGCAAGTTCATGCATTGGATTCCAGCATTCTAGGAAGCATCATGTTTACCATCGGGCTGAGATATTTACTTCAGTTATAATAAATGTGGTTTTACAGATAAGATACTAAGTGTGTACAGTTAATTCATGTAATATGTTTTAAATGACTATTATGATCATTGATCTATATACTGTGTGCTATCGATCCACCCCAAGTAACACCCCAAGTACTTTTCCGCTGCATTTGACCATCATGGGGGTGTTACAGAAATGGTATCAGAGCGCATAGTTATAGAGAACCAGATCGATAATAAAAATTATAAAATATAATAAAAATTTTAAACTGGACTATAACTGAAATTTTAAAATCAATGAAATAAAAAGAAAGTTGAATTTTGGAGAACCTTTACAAGTTAGGCATATAGCATATAGAGCGTGTGTATTATGTGAACTAACCTCACACTGATTTATAACCTTTGAGTTAATAAATCACCTAAGTATCTACTCATACTTTTAACGAGCATAGTTAAAAGACATAAACCGCATCGCATATGCATTTTAGAACTTTTTGAATTGTGTAAGCTAAAATCTTACTCAACTTTGAAACGCTATTTTCAGATATCATGACGACACGTACCATTGTGACTACCTTCAAGGAGTTCATGGCTCCTACCATCGCATCATTATCGCTGACATCGGTACTTGCTGGACCTGCATCTGACACCGAGCCCAGAGATGACCAGCCAGACGGAGTCATTATACTTTCAGATTCACCTACCCCATCACCACCTACTGTATCCCCTACTTCATCACTGCTAGTAGTACCTACATCTCCTCCTAGGGAGATGGATCAGGTTGTACCTTCCTTACCACCTTTACCACCACCTTCTGCACATCGCTCTTACCCCACCAGTGCTTTGCCACCTCGCAAGAGGAGGCGTGATTCTATTCCTGACTCGACCTTCGAGATAGGAGAGGGATCAGGAGCTGGACAGGCCAGTCTTGGCGCCTTACAGGCATAGGTCGACGCACTTGTTGCCCGAGAGGCGGAGGATACTGCACTTATTCATGCCCTACTACAGGCGGTCCAGCAGGGTCGCGCCGTACTTCAGGAGAGATTTATTTTTCTCTACTGGACTGTGGCTGGTGAGTTACACACCACTCAGAGTTCTTTGGGTATGACCCAGGGGACCATATAGTGGTTATTGGATGAGGTTGCTTACCTTTGTTACCGGCTAGCTTCACTAGAGGGTCACTCGTACGAGACCCAGGCTGCCATCCTCACGCAGGAGGAGACCTTCTGGACTTTCATAGACCTGGCAGATCTTTGCCATCAGGGGGTCATTGCAGAGACGGATCATCTACGGAGTGTCGATACTGCACGCCCGCACCAGTTGCTCGAGACCATGAGATTCTCCCGAGAGACCAGGAGAGCGATGATTCGCATGCAGGATGATCGTGCACCCACACCACCAGCTGGACCACCCGCACCTGCAGATAGCCATACTAGTGTAGGCTAGATTCCTTTGTACATCATAACAAGCATTGAGTTACATCTCAGCTCGCATGATTTAGGTATTATGTACTTGTATTTTCATTTCAGTTGTATCCGTATCGTAGCACCTAACCTTAGTAGGTAGGTTATCTTTTTTGTACTACAAACATGTGTACCACTATCTCAGACAGGATTTTTGTATCTATATCTTAGATTGGTTGTATTTGTATCATATTAATGTTCACCAGTATTGACATATTATCACTTGTTTGTTTGAATTTATATTAATATGAAATCTTGACAGGTTATCTAATTTGTTGTGAATTCTATGCATACCCATTTTCATGCAGCTTAATACAATAATCCTACTGACCAACTAATAAATCTCATCTTTGTGTATGATAGAACAATGGCACAAAGAGTCACTTGACAGAATCCTGGCGCTACTCCCTTAGCGACTATTTCAAAAGCACAACTTAGAGTGCTTATCGATCAAGGCATCGTTGATGCCCTAGCCGCCAGGGAAACACACCCCACCGGAAACCAGGGCGACAACTAAAATTCAAATGCCAGAGATCGAACTGCCAGAGGGTGTACCTATCCCGACTTCATGAAATGCAAGCCCATTTACTTCAAGGGCAAGGAAGGGGTAGTAGAACTCATGCAATGGTTCAAAGGACCGAGACAGTGTTCCGCATTAGTGATTACATCGGAGAAAACAAGGAGAAATTTGCCACCTGCACTCTCTTGGAACATGCTCTCACCTGGTGGAACTCTCTAGTTGCTACCCCCGGGCATGATGAAGCCTATGGGATGACCTCGAATGCATTTAAGGAAAGACTTACCACGAAATACTTTCCTCGTGGTGAAATCAAGAAACTAGAGATTGACTTGTGGAACCTCAAATGCTCAAATCATGATATCACAGCTTACAATCAGAGATTTCAGGAGTTGACTTTGATGTGTACACGAATGTTCCCTGACGTGAAAGACAAAAAAGAAAAGTACGTCAGTGGACTTCCTGATTCTGTTCATGATAGTGTACTCGCATCCTGACCCACTACGGTCGAGGGTGCCATAGAATTTGCCACGGAATTGATGAATAAACGGGGACGTGATCATTTGCTTAGGTAGTCTGAGTACAAGAGAAAAGTTGAGGAGAACTACCGTAGTCATCATCAGGCCCAGCCACCAAAGAGACAAAACTTGGACCAGATCTGTAGTGTTGTTTCCTCAGCACCACCACCATATGCAGGCAACAAGCCAAAGTGCTCCAAGTGCAATTTCCATCATTTCTCTACTGCTGAATGCCAAAGACCCGGACAAGGCAACACCCATGCTCTAGCCATCAGGAACAACTCCAGTACCAACTACAGGCCCCATAATGGCAACGGTCAGAACTTCCGCCAAAATGGACAGCAGCGAAACTGCCAGCACACTGGCAGCGGTAGCATGGCTCGTAGGGAAGTTTGTTGCTATGGTTGCGGGGAAATCGGACACATCAAGCCTGATTGCCCAAAGCGAGCAGTTAGGAATGAGAACAGAGGAGGAGCACCATCTAGAGTCTATGTGATAGGAGACACCAAGACCAACCCCGAATCCAATATGGTTACTGGTACATTCCTTCTAAACAATCGCTATGCAACTATTTTATTTGATACGGGAGCCAATAGGAGTTTCATATCCACAGAGTTTAGTAGCTTACTAGACATCACACCTACACCGTTAGATGACTGTTACAGAGTCGAGTTAGCAGATGGTAAAATCATTGAAACTAACACTATTTTAAGAGGTTGTACCTTAAATCTTCTAAATCACCCATTCGATATTCATTTGATACCTGTAATTTTGGGTAGTTTCGACGTCATCATTTGTATGGACTGGCTAGCCAAATATCACGCAACCATTTTGTGCGACGAAAAGCTAGTCCGTATACCATGGGGAAAAGAAAATCTAATTGTCCGAGGAGAAGGAAATTCAGATAGAACTGACACCAGACTGAGTGTTATCTCATGCACTAAAGTCCAGAAGTATATACTAAAAGGATGCCCTATATTTTTAGCACATATTTCAAAAACCTACAAAGAAGAGGAACCAGAGAAGAAACAAATCAAGGACGTACCAATTGTCCGTGATTATCTCGAAGTTTTCCCAAATGACTTACATGGTTTACCTCCGACTCGTCAAGTGGAATTTCAAATCGACTTGATACCAGGAGCTGTACCTGTAGCTAAAGAACCATACCGATTAGCACCAACCGAGATGAGAGAACTCGCTGAACAACTTCAAGAACTGTCAGACAAAGGTTTTATCAGACCCAGTTCCTCACCTTAGGGAGCTCCAGTGCTTTTTGTCAAAAAGAAAGATGGATCATTCTGAATGTGTATCGATTAAAGAGAACTGAATAAGTTAATTGTGAAAAATCGTTACCCACTACCACGAATCGACGACCTATTTGATCAGTTACAAGGATCAAGTGTATACTCCAAGATCGACCTACGATCGGGGTATCACCAGTTGAGGGTCAGAGAAGAGTGAATACCGAAAACAGCTTTCAGAACTCGTTACGGTCATTATGAATTTCAAGTCATGTCATTTGGACTGACCAACGCTCCAGCCATATAAATAGACATCATGAATCGAGTGTGCAGACCCTATCTGGATAAGTTCGTGATCGTGTTTATCGACGACATACTCATCTATTCCAAGAATGAGCAAGATCACATAGAACATCTTGCTCAAGTGCTAAAATTACTTAAGGAAGAGAAGATGTACGCAAAATTCTCAAAGTGTGATTTTTGGATTCCTAAAGTGCATTTCCTCGGTCAAGTGATCGATGACAAAGAAATTCAATTAGACCACGCGAAAGTCGAATCCGTGAAGGATTGGGCATCACCCACTTCACCAAAGGAGATTCGCCAATTCTTAGGTCTTGCCGGTTACTACCGGATATTTATAGAAGGATTTTCTAAGATAGCTAAATCTATGACGACGCTTACTCGGAAAGGCATAAAATTCGATTGGGGAGAAAAAGAAGAGGCTGCATTCCAAACCATTAAGCAGAAATTGTGTAGTGCACCCATTTTAGCCCTACCAGAAGGCAACGAAGACTTCGTTGTCTACTGTGACGCCTCACACAAAGGCTTAAGAGTTGTATTAATGCAGAGACAGAAAGTTATTGTCTATGCTTCAAGACAACTGAAGAAGCACGAGCAGAATTACTCTACTCATGATCTAGAGCTTGGATCTGTAGTTTATGCCTTGAAAATTTGGAGACACTACCTGTATGGAACAAAGTGCACAGTGCATACTGATCACAAGAGTTTGCAACATATCCTATAGCAGAAGGAGCTGAACATGAGGCAACGTCGTTGGATAGAGTTGCTCAGTGACTACGACTGCGACATCAAATACCACCCAGGTAAAGCCAACGTAGTTGCAGATGCACTAAGTCGAAAAGGAACTGATCCTCCCATGAGAGTTCGAGCCCTAGTTATGACCATTAGCTTGGATCTACCCAAGCACATATTAGAGGCTCAACTCCAAGCACAAAAGCCTGAAAACATAGGAAAGGAAGACATAGGAGGAATGCTTAGGACTGACCTAAGCAAGGAGAGGTTGGAAGCTAGAGCAGACGGAACGTTATGTTTGCACGGAAGAAGTTGGTTACCATGTTACGGAGACTTGAGAAACGTGATCATGCACGAATCTCATAAGTACAAGTACTCCATACATCCCGGATTTGAAAAGATGTATCAGGACGTGAAGAAATTATATTAGTGGCCGAACATGAAAGCAGACATTGCCACATACGTGAAGAAATGTCTGACTTATGTTAGAGTGAAGACAGAACATCAGAGGCCATCCGGTTTATTAGTCCAACCTGAAATACCAAAATGGAAATGAGACAACATCACCATGGACTTCATTACCAAACTTCCTACTTCATCTCACGATATGATAAAATTTGGGTAATCGTTGATCGACTCACAAAATCAGCTCATTTCCTGCCCATCAGAGAAAATGACTCTTTGAACAAGTTAGCTAAGCTGTACCTGAAGGAAATAGTGACTAGACATGGTATGCCAGTCTCAATCATTTGTGATCGAGATGGTATATTTACGTCAAACTTTAGGAAGGCTTTCCAACAAAGTTTAGGAACAAACTTGGACATGAGCACCGCATATCATCCGCAGACTGACGGTCAGAGTGAATGAACAATCCAAACCCTGGAAGACATGCTAAGAGCATGCGTGCTCGACTTTGGGAAAGGATGGGTCGAACATATACCATTAGTTGAATTCCTCTACAACAACAGCTACCATGCCAGTATCAAAGCAGCACCATTTGAGGCCCTCTATGGCCGCAAGTGTAGATCACCCGTATGGTGGGCAGAGGTGGGGGAATTTCAGCTAACTGGACCCGAACTAATCCAAGAGACAACTAAGAAGATCACTCTCATCAAACAACGAATTCAGGCTACCCAGGATAGACAGAAGTGCTATGCAAACAGGAAACAGAAACCTATGGAATTTGCAGTAGGTGACCATGTTATGCTAAAGGTATCACCTTGGAAGGGCGTTGTATGATTTGGGAAATGTGGGAAACTAAATCCACGTTACGTAGGACCTTTCAAGGTAATTTCCAGAATCGGTGAAGTCGCTTATCGTTTAGAGTTTCCCCAGCATTTGAGCCGGGTACACTCTACATTCCATGTCTCAAACCTGAAGAAATGCTACGCAGATGAGCCGCTAGCCATGCCATTGGAGGGAGTCCACTTTGATGACAAACTTCAATAGATACAAGAACCGGTAGAAGTCATGGAGAGAGTAGTCAAGAAGCTAAAGCGAAGACAAATCCCGTTAGTTAATATAGGATGGAACTCCAGGAAAGGTCCTGAGTTCACTTGGGAACGCGAAGACTCATATAGAGCTAAGTACCCACACCTGTTCACCTGAGCAGTAACGTCATATTAAGCTTTGAGGACAAAGCTAAAATAACGGGTTAATGCTGTAAAACCTGTAAATTTTAGGTTTTGACTATGTCATCATTGTACACGTCACCTCATGATATCTGTATATATATTACCACCTTTGCATGAAAACTTTTGAGCAATCATATGCATCATACATGAGCATACATTATTTTAATCATCAGAATATAGAAACATTTGATCACATAGCATTACATTATGATTATGAGTATTTAATCATAAAGACACAACCACATTTGTATGACTATATTATATGGGCATGCGAGACAGTAAACAATCACTTCTTTTGGACATTTAAGTCACCTGAACTTATAATCATAAGCATTCATCATATTGATTTATAAAAATCCAAACTCATGATCACAATTAATAACATTTACTTAAGAATTGTTTTAAGCTTTAAAATATATATTTATATATTTTCCTCACATCATGAATGACATTACGTTACGACATCAACTGTTTTTATTATTAAAAATTACCTTTAACCACTCTAACTTATTTGAACAAAGTTGTTTTGCTTTTGATAAAGTAAATTATTTTCTCATTTAATTATGACCATACTTTCACCAAGGATCCCAAACTTAAACCAAAATCAACCTAGACTTAAACCTACTCACACAATGCTATACCTATACACCTAGTAACTATACTTAGACATAAGATTTAAACATAAAACTACCTTAGGCTCACTTACTAGCCGAATGTACACAACATACACAACATTTAATACTTAAAACCATTACCAATTATACATTTGACTTTCTAGACTTTGTACAACACACCTCATTAAACCATACACTATTTGAGCACTCTCTTTTCCCTTGACTAAGCCAAAACCGCCGGTTCCATGCCCAAAACCAAGACACCATGTACAATTTAGCATTTAAGGAATGTACTAACTTAGTTATGCAAGTATAAGGAAAATAAGACACCTAGTACACATCCTATACCCTAGACGTGTGATAGAACCAAACCACACATCCATTTTGCTTGTACAACATTTCCATTTATTTCAAATACTATGCAAACACTTTGTGTCCCCTAGTCATGCATATATGCGACGGCAAGAAGGCCTTAGGGGTCAAGTGTACATATTGTTGCTCATTAAACCTTGTACTTACCTAGTACACATCAAAATCTACCATATCTAGCCATACACTCTCTCTTAGCGTGTACATACCCCAAACCACACCCCTCAATCTCATATTTAGATATTTAGCTAAACACTTGAACTTCGCATATCACTTACACTCCCAACATTTAGATATCCCCTCCACAAAACGCCTAGACAAAGATAAAGCATTTACTTCTACATGTTCATGGTCTTCTCAAGCATTTAGTGTAAGTATACAAGATATTTTTAGCATTCAAGACAAGTCCAAGATCTCCTTAGGTCACGTGTAAGAAAAGCCGACGCCTAGAAGCCCTAATCCATAGCCATTACCACGTTTTTCTAAGAACAAGTAAGTATGAGACCTCCCTAAACCTTTTCCTTACCTATTTTACTTGTCATGCATGTAAAAGCTATGAAAATGAAACTAGGAGTACATGCATACGTATAAAACTCTTAGACAAGTCCTTAACAACATATAAGCCCACGGATTATATGATGTTCATGGACAGCCTTGCTTCAAAACCCTAAGGATTTGTAAGAATATGCATATGGAACATAACATGAGCCCTAAGTTGTAAAACTAGTCATAAAAGCCTATAACATGATATATAAGCCGAAACATATAAGCTTATATAAGCCCATGGATCATATAAACATAGACCTATTTAAGCTAATAATAAAAGCCCTAAGAGTTTATATAAGCCGAGACCTAAAGGCTTGTATAAGCCATGACACTGAAACCCTAAAATCTAATATAAGCCGAGACCTAGAACTTATATAAGCCAAGTCATTGAAACCCTAAAATCTATATAAGCCGAGACCTAGAAACGCGTATAAGCTAGCTCATATAGACCCTAAGAATATTAGATAAGCCAAGCCATATAAGCACTTATTAGCCTAATAAATAAGCCATAAACTTGAATATAAGCCGAAAGGAAATAAGCCCTAAACTTATTTATAAGCCTAATAAAACTTAAGCTATAAGCCCAAAAGGTAAATCATAATTACTAGTACTTAGTAAAATTTATTAAGTAAATTTAATAAGCCCACTAGGCCCGTATAAACCAAGTCGAGGCCCTATTGGGCCAACCAAGCCCAAAACCTATTGTTGGAGACTTTTCGTGCAATTATAGCCAATTGGTGAAAGTTAGGGTCAAATATGTAACTTAATAAAAATTTTATATATACTTCGTGACTTTTAAGAAGTAGGAGGACCAAAACTGGAAATTTTGAAAGTATAGGGTGCGTGTATGTTGAAGCCGTGAGCTAAACAAAACCACAAGGACTAATTGTGCCATTATTGAAACTTAATATAAGCCCTAGTTTTCCCTTTTAAATATTTCGAGACTTCATGGGTCATTATTGCCACTTCTGGAAACTTATTACAAACCCTAACCTTATATTTAAATATTTCGAGACCTCACGGACCAAAAGTGTCATTTTGGAAACTTATTACAAGCCCCAACTTTATATTTGGATATTCCGAGACTTCAAGGACGAAAAGTGTCATTTTGAAAACTTAAAATAAACCCTAACCTCCTATTTAATTATTTCCGAGACATAGGGGGGTGTTTTTTCATTTCCCCAAAGTTTTATAAGCCCTAGGGGTGTTTTTGAAAATAAATAAAACGGACAAGGACTAACGACGCGATATACTTAACGAACGAAACCTTAATGGTTATTTTTGGTAAATTGTTATACTAACAAGGACTCAAGTGTAAATTTAAGTTAATTAAAAATATTAATAAATAATTTTATTGATGAATTAACTTGGTCATTTGGATAATCAGATAAATTACTAAGTTTATTCGCGAAACCTTATAAACTGACAAGTCCCGTTAATTATATTTTTGAACCCTTAAGAAAATTTATAGTATTTCATTTTTTTTTACAATAAATTAAATGAAATAGAAATCTATTTATTTAATTTATTACCCATTTTACTAGACAATTTATATATATTTTTAAAAACTAAAAATATATATATTTACAACTCACTATAAGTGTAAACACTTAAACAATCGTAATAGCTTATTAATTCGTGATCATGCATTTTCAACCGTACATTCATCATACATTGTTATTTTTCGTTTACTAAGGCACTTAAAATTACTTAGGTAATTTCTCCAGCTCGTGATCATACTGTGCAATTTTATTCAGTGACATCATCCCCACATCATTACCACTAAGGTGAGTTCATGGCCCCATCTTTACTATTTTATAACTGGGGGAGAAAACATACAAAAGCTATATATATTTAAATATGCAAACACGCACTGATAACAACAACAATTTATTGCCTAATATTTGCCCCATACTCGTGAACTGTAATAGTTAATAGTGTAGCGCGAAATGTATGAATAGATCTATTCGGGTATTGACAACACCCGGCCTGCGTGACTTGCTATCACGAAAGGCTTAGGCCAAGCAACAGGTTTATTTCATTGTCGGACTGAGGGAACATCATCAGGATGGACCCAAATGGGCGTATTGAGCATCATTTGTCTAGCTTCTATTAAAGGGCAGTAGGAACTACTATTGTATTGGGTTGTGATTGTCCTACTATGATCGTGGTGTTTGACATATTAGTTATTTATTTATTTAACTAAACCCATGAATTCACCAACTTCGTGTTGACCCCCACATTTTACTCTATATGTTTTCTCAGGAAAATAAAGCAAGTTCATGCATTGGATTCCAGTATTATAGGAAGCATCATGTTTACCATCGGGCTGGGATATTTACTTCAGTTTTATAATAAATGTGGTTTTACAGACAAGATACTAAGTGTGTATAATTAATTCATGTAATATGTTTTAAATGACTATTATGATCATTGCTCTATATAATGTGTGCTATCGATCCACCCAAGTAACACCCCAAGTACTTTTCCACTGCATTTAACCATCATGGGGGTGTTACAATGATTTTGAATAAATCCAAACTTTTTGATTTCTTCATCAAATCGCTTATTCTATTGACGTGATGCTTGCTTTAAACCATAAATAGATCTTTGAAGTTTACACACGCGTTTTGGATACTTAGGATCAACATAACCTTCAGGTTGCTGCATATAGATGTTTTCATCTAAGCGACCATTCAAGAAGGCAATTTTAATATCCATTTGCCATATCTTATAGTCATAGTTTGCTGCTATAGTTATGAGAATCCTAATAGCTCTTAAGTCTGCTACTGGAGAAAATGTCTCATCGTAGTCAACGCCAAAAGTTTGAGTAAAACCTTTTGCTACATAACGAGCTTTATAAGATTGTATTTTGCCATCCATGTTAGTTTTCATCTTGAATATCCAATTTCCTTTTACTACTTTAACATTCGGAGGTGGATCTACAAGAATCCAAACATCATTTACTTTCATGGAATTCATTTCCTCATCCATTCCACTAGTCCACTTAACCTTTTTAGGATCAAGCATGGCGGACTTATAATTAGCATGTTCACCAAGATCCCCTACTTCATCATCTTCATCCTCTATGTTAAGACATAGACGGCTGGGTGCACGTATAGTCCTTTCGGATCTACGGACAGGAATTAATTCCGATGAAACCGCCAGACTCTCTAGTTCTACTGGAATTTCTCTAGTATTTTCAGAAGGTAATGTATAACTCTCTTCAAGATCATAATTTCTCGCACTGAATTCTTGAGATATGAGATCTCTTTCAAGAAAATCCCTATACATTGCAACAATAACCTTGTTTTCAGGTGGGAAATAAAAGTAGTAACCCATAGTTTCCTTAGGGTATCCTACAAATATACATTTCACAGATTGTTGTTGGAGTTTATCAGCTGAGTCACGTTTCATATACGTCTCACATCCTCAGACCTTTGAATAAGAAAAATATGGCGTTTTTCCATGCCATATTTCATATGGTGTCTTATTTACCTTCTTTCTGGGAACCATATTTAGAATACGAACAACAGATTCTAAGGCATAGTCCCAAAAGGATAATGGTAAAGTTGTAAGATTAAACATAGATTTCACCATATCTGATAAGGTACGATTTCTCCTTTCGAATACACCATTTTGTTGTGGAGTATAAGGAGAAGTAAGATTCTGAACAATTTCATTCTCACTTAGATAATCTTTGAACTCTTGGCTTAAGTACTCGCCACCTCTATCAGAATGAAGAGCTTTGATATTCTTTCCTAGTTGCAGTTCTACTTCTGCTTTAAACACTTTGAATGTTTCAAATACCTCATGTGTATGCTTAAGTAAATAAACATGACCATAATGGCTGAAATCATCTGTAAATGTTAAGAAGTAGCTAGCACCTTTCCTTGACACTTGCCTAAGTGGTCCATACACATCAATGTGTATCAAACCAAGTAGATCGGTATCCCTTTCAATATTATTATTAAAAGGTTTCTTGGTCATCTTCCCAGAGATACAAGACTCATATTTATCAAATGATTCATCATTGATATTGTCTAAAAGACCTTCACGTTGAAGCTTTTGAATGCATGTCTTCCCAATATGGGAACGTCTACAATGCCAAAGATAAGAAGAGTTCAAGTCTTACTTTCTCTTCTTTTTATACTAAAGACATAATTATTTTTTTCTTGGAAACATTATCATGCATGTCAATTTCAAACACACCATTCACAACAATTGCATTAAAATAAAAAATACCTTTTTTGAAAACAGAAATTCCATTACTATCAATAGTGTGAACAAATCCAAGATCCAACAAACAAGAAAAGGAAATAACACCTCTAACAATAGAAGGTGCATAATGACAATTGTTTAAGATCAGTACTAAAACCGAAGGTAAAACTAAATTAAACACTCCTATGGCTTCAACAGCTGCTTGTGCACCATTGCCCACTTGCAGATATTGCTCTCCATAGGATAGCTTCCTTTCCATCTTAAATCCCTAAAGCGTATTATAAATGTTAATACCCTATCCTGTATCATTTACCAAGGAATTTAATTTGTATGTTAAATTAAGTAATTAAATCATAAATAAGTTACCTGAAGCTGCAACACTTTGCTCAAACTTCTTCTTCTAACTTTCTCGCAACTCATCGAGATACAGAGGGCAGTTCCTCTTCCAGTGATCATTGGCGCCATAGTGGTAACAAGTTTCATTCTTTTGAGATTGATTCTTCTTAGCAAAGTTTTGCTTAGGCTTTTGATAAGTCACAACTTGCTTGCCTTTGCCTTTCATCTTTTTGTTCGTTTGTGGTTTTGGCTTACTCACTCTACCATTTTGTATGTTCAATACTTGAGGAGTAGAGGTCGGTGCCTTGTCCTTTAAACCCTTTTCATAGTCAATGAGCATTGCGTGCAAATCACTCACTGTCTTCCCCGCGTAATGCATATTGAAATTTCTAACAAAATCACCAAATCCTTGTTAAGGGACCTATTGATTAAGTTAATCGCCATATCATTGTTGTAGGTCTTCCCAAGTGCAGTAAGTTGGTCCATGAAACCTCTCATTTCTAAATAGTGTGCACTTACGGATTTCCCTAGGGATTGTTTGCAGTTGTGCAAAGCATCTACTAAATCATAGATCTCCACAACTTGAGGCATCTCAAACATTGATTTGAGTTCTTCAAGCATGGTTTATGGAGGATAATGCTCAAACTTCTTTTGAAGTGCAGGTGACATTTTCCCAAGCATTAAACAAGCCACATCATTATGCTTCTTGTATTCATATTTATATGTTAACTTTTCAGCTTCAGAAGCCCCTTCATCGGGTTCAACAGGAACTGGCATGAACAAGTATTCATATGTACCCGCTACTCTCAAGAAAATTCTTAGTGAGCGGTGCCAATCGTTGAAGTTTGGACCAGTCAGTTCTTGACGTTCAAAGAAAGTCTTGAACGCCGAACTTCAAGAGTTGTTGTTTTCGGATTGAGCCATTTCTACAAAAGTAAGTTCAAATATTATTATTTTCGATAATAATTTCAAGAAAATAAAAATTACCCCGGTAAATAAAATTAACCATAGTATTTTCTTGAAACTAGAACCTATATTGACATAGATCCATTACATCAGTTGATCTGTTAGTAATGAATGTATTCAACATAGCAACTTGTCGAACAATTAAATGACAAACAATTTTTAATCTCTAGATTCTTTAGGGACTTACATTGCCAAAACTCTTTGCATTATAAACATGTTCCGTCCCCTCTTAATGCCTTAAGTTTCCAGATCTCACTAAGTAACTTAATTAAAACGTCTAATCTAAAGAACGTAAAGCTACTCATGTGAAGTCTCATTCAATAACGAAAGTGTTCTTTCCATCATAATCTCGCCCATGGTCTCACATGACGACATTGTAACTTCAAGTGTTTGTCAATTAGATGGCATTTGACTTAAATTTCAGGGTATAAATTTTGAAGTCAAAATCTATGTATGGAGAAGCATGCATACATCTCCATCTCATAAGTTTAATAAAACATTTAGTAAACTTTTCGGCAAGATTAAATATACATAAGTTTTTGTTGAGGCATTGGTTAAACCAATTAAAGAATTACCCGCAACAAAATTCACAACGTACTTTTTCTAGAACTCGCTAAAGCACAAAGCAATAATCTTATTAATTGTGTTTCGGATGTGAATTTGCGGCAAATCAGCCTTAAAGCAATTGTGCAAATAAATAATCGTAGGTAACTCCAATTTAACGCACAAGCGATTCGGGAATTTGGTCAGCGACAAATGGCGTAACCTCCTTCCTTAGTCGGGTACATGACCAGCAACGCGTTATACCCACCACACAGTTTGTCAAATTCGATGGGTCTTTCTAATTATTATTGCAAATTACCAATTAACGCAATTTAATGTAATTTAGATCTCAAAACAATTTTAGTTTTATTATATGATTTAGTCCATATTATTTTTCCTTAAAAAATTATCCCCGTTTACAACAATTCACTTAATTCGCATAATCAAATAGGCAAACAAAAAAAGTTAAATCATAAACACATAATTACAATTTATATGTGCAATAAATAAATCAAATAACCACATGCATACGTCTTTATTCAATAAATTTTCAAATCTTGGGTTTTTATATACATATAAAAGTCATCCCTAATTCTAGATTTATCGAATAAAAAAAACAAGTAGCACATACGTAACAATTACCACATAAAATCATATGATCCATGAAAAACATGCACGTTCGTCATGGATCCACCCACATCACTTAACACTTTTAATGAAATCTCTGCGGATCGTAACCTTAATTACATGGCATAACAATTAATCATGCAATAAACCAAAGATCAAAACATGTGATTTTAGGATTTCAAATTATTTTATTTTTTTATTAATCGTCTAAAAAAGCGACCCACCAAAAAACCCTAAAAAAATTTATGAACACCAAAACATGTAGATTTAACTCAACAATTATTAGTTAAAAATTCTTTAGATCTCGATAATTACAACATGTTAAAGGCTCTTGATGCCACTGTCGGTTTATGAAGTTCATAACAATTATAAAAACATAATAGAAGATCAAAGCATGTAATAGCGGAAGCAATTTAAACAAGATCATAATTAACACATTCACAATTAATCAAATTAGGGTTACGTACCTTTTTCAATGCGATTCTAACGAACAAGAACAAATCACCAATTAGGTTTTATGTGGATCAATGATTAACCCCTTACCGTTTTGTTTATCGACCTAAGATATAATCTATAGTGAGATTATATTACGTTCTTATACACACGTATAATAACGAGTTAACCAAAAACCTAGTTCGTGTAAAACGAGCTTAAACGTGAAGTGGAAAAATCGAGGTAACAACCCTCGACCGCGGCTAGCAGTCGATCGACAAGAAAAACAAGAGAAAGAGGGATAAAGAATTATGAGGAACCTCATGGGTATATATAGTGCAAAAATCTTTGGAGCCCAAGTATAAGATGTGTACTATAATTAGGATTAAGGAAAAACTTTCCTTTTCCTTCCCCTTGGCCTTAGCCGATCGGAACACCACCACCAAGGGTGTTTCCGGAACCTTCTATTCTCTTCCAATTTATTCCTCATTAATCGTTAGTTACTAACTCTTAAAACTTAACGACCGTTAAATATTTTTAATTAATAAATATATAAAATATATTTATTAATAAATTAACTCTTTACGTTTACGTGTGCAATCTCGTAATCCAACAGTCCAGTAAACTTACATAGATCCACATCTAACCAGAATATTATCACTATTAATTGATAAGCTCAAGACGACCAATGAATTCGTTATATATGATCTAGATTGAAATTGATTCAACTCATTACAATCTTATTCTTCTTGACATACTCTCTTGTCCATTCCATTGTTTGTGGTAGGTGGCTCAATCAATTCACAGAACATATCATAGAGAATATATCTATGCAAACATGATTCTAGTAATCCTTGCAATTTTGCATCTACTCAAGTCAAATGCTTGGAGAATTTGATTCTCAGAGCAATTTGTGACACCGAAATACAAGGATCGAACTAGTTATACACTTTGAGATTCTTTGCATACTGCAATCCATAATATAGACTGATGCTCACCCATGTAAATAGTACAATACCCGTGCGTTGCTCGGGTATTATGATTGAATAATTTATAAGAAAAAAACGTATATTAACTCGTTGTTTGTATATTGTAGAAAAAAAAACTTCAAAAACACACACATGTAATTATCTAGAAGTGCACAACCATTCTCATTTATTGATTAGTGCAATATTTGATGAGTTTAGACATGTTCAAAACATCATATTGCAGCAAATGAATTAAAAAGACTTTCGTTCAAACTTCATTTCGGTAAACTACTGAAACCATTATTATCTCTCATAATTCATAAAAATTCTAGGATATCCTAAGTAAATGATCAGCTTACCACCAGTTTTCTTCTGTCCTTGCTTTATCAAAGATTGATAGAAAAATCTTCTACTTTCCTAAAGTAGGAACTTTCACATCCCAATGCTTCATGCTTGTATAGTGAGTGTTCAATACTTTAAGTCTTGGAAGCTCTCACATATCCGACCATATATAAATTATTTCTTTACAATGATCATTATTATAAAAAAACAAATTATAGTCTTACAACACGAAATAATTAAGAATGTACATATAGAATAAGATATAAAGTGCAGTTGTTATTGCATGCTAGCATATCTTTATATAGTTAGAGAAGGTAAATGAATTTTTCAGGTCTTAATTACATAACCCTTAATAATTTAGAGCTACAGTGGTGCGCTCTCAAGTGTCTCAGCAGCTGCAAGTGAAGCCATACGTTGCTATCTTGCTACAACTAAAAGAAATGTATTTACGGTGAATACAAATAGGAATGAAAAACAAATAGTATAAAAGCTTTTATAATCAAAATGTTGCAATATGAAAATTATCAACTAATATTAAACTTAAACCGGTGTTGTAGACTTGTAGAAGAGATTGAACAATATACACACATATTTCAATAATGCCTGGCCATCACTACATACTTGATCAAAAACTCGTCTTTTACATTTCTATCTCCTTTGAAAGCAGATTAGTTATACAACATAAAGCGCCCCTACTATAATTTCAACATACATAAAAAAAGATTGACGATTTATAGATAATCAAATTAGCAAACTTGTTCTTGAATCTTGACACATATTCACTGCACATACATGTGTATTGGTGACATAAGTAAGTACAAAAGTGGCCTTCCATCATCATCTTTTTCAACTGTATGTGAATTGTGAAACTTGAAAAAGAAATACAAAATCAAAAGTGAGTGTAAAAAGTTTTTGGGAAGAAAAATAAATGAAAGAAAAATAAATGATGATCATAACACACCTGCAAAACAAATATCTTTTGGGAAGAAACTAAACTTTTGACAATAATAATGTAACAACAAAAGAAAATAGAAACAGAAAAAGCAAAATGCGTTGAGAGATGTAAATATCATACTGTAATATGGAAGCAAGCAAAATCCAACCTGCAAATACAGTCAATAATCACTACAATGTAAAAAGACGATTGTTAGCATGGATAATGGATATAAATTAAGAAAGTGAAAATATATGAAGATGATAAAACATGTTAAGGGTAAATTTACCAAATACTTGCCAACTATTTAGGATAAGGTGGCTTCTTTTTAGTAGAATTAGGTACATAAATAGATGAAGTAATATTCGAAATTTAAAAAAAATTATCTGCTGTTAACTCTTAACCTCATTCTTATCCTAGTGATGTTCATTAACAAACCTAACTTTCCTACTTAAAAGGACGAATTAGAACGGTCAGGATCAACAGCAAACATAATTTCAACGGTTGAAAACAACTTAAAAATCAAAACGACCGGCGGCAATATATAGATAATTAGCTTTGGAGGATATATTCTGCTTAGTTTACCGTCAGATGTGTAGAATACTTACACGTTGTATATGAATGATATACCAAAACAAAATTGATACGCTTTAGTAACTATATATAGCTATTGTATGTAGCTCAAGAAAACAAACAAGAACAAAAATGGGTACACAGGAAGGTTGGTGTAGGGCGAAGTAAAGGACTTTTTGTGGCAGCCAAGGATGACTTGCCATGTCCGATCTATAGAGTTTTGGTGTCAGGATGATTATGTGCACATATATGAAAGCCCTTAGTATGGTGTGAAGGCAAGTCGTCCGCGGCTCACATGAAAGGTTCTTCGCTTTCACCTTACACCTATTAACTATTTTTAAGTTGCATATATTGATCAGTTAACATTTTTTTAGATTATTTCTTATTTTATTTTTTGGAAAAGCTTAAATATTAAAGAAACATACTCCTGCAAGAAGCTAGAGCCAAAAGAAGTTACAAACACACATACCATCATACACCCTGAATCCAACATGGATTGATTTTCTTATTTCTCTGACTAACCCAAGCGTGTGACAGAAATTTTTATCGTCGCCAAATACATCCTTTCGAGGTGGTTTTGAGTAGAAACAAACGTGGTTTTTATATTTCCAAATGATCCACGTGGTGATTTGAGCAATTGTATCAAAGAAAACTTTGATAGGATTTGTGAGATTAAGAGAGTCCTCAAATCCTATTGAAGTTTTCTTTCATACAAAAGGAATTAGATCATAAAATGCCATTTAAATTGAGAACATGAACAACATGCATGGTCAGGAGATGGTTTCAGAAAACAATTGACATTGATTCCGTACATAACTTTGTCTAGAGGACATTGTCTAATTAACTAGAATCGCAACTACCCGAGAATAGAAACCTGCAACTTCGAATTAATTTTCAGATCTTGTATTCGAGTTTTCCAGACATACGAATTGACTTGGTGAAAACAATATATAGGAATACGAAGACATACTTTTGAAAACTAAAGGAATTTCACTTCATGTTCTTGCACGTGTTATCATATTGTTATGCATGTATATAGATCGAATTAAAAAAAAGCTAATTTGTCAACCTGTTTCATTGTTTGAAGAGTGAGAAAAAAAGGAAGAAGAACGGGATAAATGAAAAACAAACTTGACATATAACTTGCGGGGAATGAAGGATAACTAGGAAATCATATAATTAAACTAATTAAAATAAAGTTAGCAACAAGATATCTTATATGCATTGTACTTTGCCCAATGTAATTTGCAACCATACGTAAATCCATTATTAGTATTTTCCAGGGCCGTCGAAAGTGCAAGGTGCAGTTGCATAGGTTATCGTTTGACGAGCACCATCAAATTTCATGTTCATTTATTATATAGGCAATATGTTCTTCGAGCTTAATTAGTCTATGCACTATTCTTATATGTGTATTTTGTGTGTTTGTTTAAAGACCTCTTGGCTATGATGGCATAGAGCCACCAAAATGAATAAGACGGCCTAGTTATTTTCTTAAAACAAAATCAACTTATTAACTTGTAGCTCCACCTGATCACACCTTGAAAGCTGAGGCGCACTCTCAAAGCCGAAAGTATTGGATTAAGCGAGGACCTTTCGATTCGACTAGAATCATGTAGAAGGATACTAGTACGTGGTCCATCAAAAGTGAAAGTTTATGGACTTTAAAATCGATAATCGTGTGATAGGATCGAACTCGAGATCACGGGATTGCACACATTACGTGAAGAGTTAATTTATTTATTAAATATATTTATTATATTTGTTAAATCAAACTGTAGCTAACGATCGTTAAGTAATTAAAAGTTAAGTATTAAACGATCGTTATAGAATGTTAAAGAAGCTAAAAGAAGGTGTCGGAAAGTTCCGGAAACCCCCTTTTGAGCATGTGTATATCCGGTTTTTAAAGAGAGGAGATAAGGAGGAAAAAGATTTTGGCTTTATCTTGTTTAAACCTTGGAAGATAAGTTTCCAAGGTGTATATAAACAAACCTTAAGGCCTCATAATTTTTTACTCCATATTCTTCTTTCTTGCCTTATACCGCCGACCATATAACCCTTTTAGGGTTCATCTTTGATTTTCTATAAGCTATTTTAGATCTAGTCCTAGCCCCTCTCTAGGGTTGTTGGGTAGATCTTCCATAGGCTTGGAAGGCTCGGTTTTGTTCGTGCTAGACTCACGATTAGCTCACCGTATCACGTGTGTACAAGATCGTGGTGTGATCTTATTTTAGATTACATCCTGGTAGTGTTCGTGATCTATCTTTACTGGTGATCGTTCTGCTAGGATAAAGGTATGTAACCCTAGCTTTGGTTAATTATAATTGTGTTATATAAATATCTTGTTAATCTGCTTCCACTGTATGCTCTTTGATCTATGTTAAGGTTTTTATAATTGTTATGTTAATCATAAACCATCAGTGGCATCGAGAGCCGTTTTAACATGATTATAATTATCAAGATCTAAAGTTTTTTTAACTAATATTGATTTGTGTTAAAAATTACATGTTGTTTTTTAGGTTTTATAAAAAATTAGGGTTTTGTTTTTTTTATTGTTTTAAAAACGGCTTTGCCGATTTTTTATAAAAAAAAAAATTTTTGTAAACCCTAAAATTACATGGTAATTAACTTTAGATGTATGTATGAATTAATTGTTATGTCATGTGTGGTTACGATCCGTAGTAGTTTTTTAATTGTTAAGAGAATATGGAAGATCCGTAATAAACATGCATGCTTTTTTACGGATCATATAATTTTGATTGCTATTTACTTTATTTGATTCAAAGTTTTAAAATTAGGGAAGACTTTTTATGTTCATAAAAACCCTAGATTTGATGTTCTTTGAATAAATTGTTTTGCATGTGGCTATTTGATTTAGTTTTTTTTGTACTACTTGTTTTCATGCGTTTTTTTTAATTGTATGTTGTAAACAAGGGTAATTTTTTTTAAGAAAAATAATATGGACTAAATCTTATCAAAATTAATGAATTATTTTGAGGTCTAAATTACATATGATTTGTGTTGATTAGAATTGCAATAGAAACTTAACGGCCTACTCAATTTTGACAAACTATAAAGTGGGTATAACGCACCGCTGGTCAAGTACCCAGTTAAGGAAGGAGGTGTTATGCTTCAGCGCTGACCAAATTCCCGGCTCGCCTGTGCGTCAAAATTGGAATTACCTACGGTTGTTATTGGTATAATTCTTTAAGGTTGTTTGGTTTAACCAATACCTCAACTTGCAAATATATGATGAACTTTTAGTCTCACCAAAAAGTTTACTAAACGTTTTATTAAACTTATGCTATGGAGATGTATGCATGCTTCTCCATACATGATTTTGACACCAAAATCTATACCCAAAAATTTAAGTCATATGCTCTCTAATTGACGAACACTTGAAGTTACAATTGTCGTCATATAAGATATCGGATGATGTTGTAATGGAGAGAAAACTTCATGACTGAATAAGATTGCACATGAAGGTTTTACATTCTTTAGATTAGTCGACTTAATTAAGTTACTCAGTGAGAACTGGAAACTTAAGGCATAAAGAAGGGATAAAACATGTTTACAATGCAAATGTTTTTGGCAATGTAAATCCCTGACATATCTAGAAATTGCAATATGATTTGGCAATTATTGTTCGACAAGTTACTGTGTTGAATACATTTGTCACTAGCAGATCAACTGATGTGATAAATCTATGTCAATATGGATTCTAGTTTTTTCAAGGAAAATACTATGGTTTTATTACCGGGGTAATTTTATTTTCTTGAATTTTATTATCGAAAATACTAATGTTTGAACTTATTTCTGTAGAAATGGCTCAACCCGAAAACAATCTGACAATAAGCTCGGCGTTCAAAGCATTTTTTGAACGGCCTGAACTTACTGGCCCTAATTTCAATGATTGGTACCGCTCACTAAGAATTGTTCTGAGAGCAGCGGGTACCATCAATATCTTGGAAACTCCTTTTCCGGAGGATCTTGCTGAAGGAGCAACTGATGCGGAAAGGCTTCAACACGCTGCTAACGTTAAGAAGCACCATGAGGTGGCTGCTGTAATGTTAGGGAGAATGGCTCCATCACTTCAAAGGAAGTATGAGCTAGCTTCTCCTCAGCAAATGCTTGATGAACTCAAGGCTGTGTATGCAACGCCACAAGCTGTAGAGATCTATGATCTGGTTGATGCTCTACATAGTTGCAAGCAAGCTCCTGGAAAGTCCGTAAGTGACCATTATATGGAGATGAGGGGTTATATGGAACAACTCATCGCACTAGGACAACCCTTTGATAATAATATGGCTATTAACTTGATCAATAGGTCCCTTAATAAGGACTTCAATGATTTCGTTCGTAACTATAATATGCATTGCACGGGGAAGACAGTTAATGATTTGCATGCAATGCTCATTGACTTTGAAAAGGGTTTGAAAGATAAGGCACCCACTGCTACTCCTCAAGTACTTTATGTACAAAAGGGTAGAGTGTCGAAACCAAAACCGCAAGTGAATAAGAAGCAGAAAGGCAAAGACAAGGTTGATAAGAGCAAGCAAGTTGCGACTACATCAAAACCAAAGCAAAACTTTGCTAAGAAATCTCTGAAAGATGAGACTTGTCACTACTGCAAGATGACTGGACATTGGAAGAGGAATTGCTCTCTCTATCTCCATGAAATGGCAGAACATAAGAAGAAGGCTGAGCAAGTTGCTGCAGCACCATCTTCAGGTAACTTATTTATGATAGAGTTATTTAATCTTTCATACAAATCAAACTCCTGGGTATATGATACAGGATGTGGTATTAATATTTGTAATACCCTGCAGGGATTTGAGTTGAAGAGGAGACTTACCTATGGGGAACAATTTCTGCAAGTGGGCAATGGCGCACAAGCAGCAGTTGAAGCTATAGGAATATTTAAATTAGTTTTACCTTCGGGTTTAGTACTGTCTTTAAATAATTGTCATTATGCACCTACAATTGTTAGGGGTGTTATTTCCTTTTCTAGTATGTTGGATCTTGGATTTACTCACACGATTGATAATAATAGAATTTCTGTTTTCAAAGATGGTTTATTCTATTTTAATGCAATTTCTGTGAATGGTGTTTTTGAAATTAACATGCATGATAAAAATCCCAAGAGGAAAAATAATTCTGTTTTTAGCATGAATAAGAAGAGTAAGTTAGACAAGAACTCTTCTTATCTTTGGCATTGTAGGCTTGCCCACATTGGGAAGACTCGCATACAAAAGCTTCAACGTGATGGGCTTTTGGAAAGTATCAATGATGAATCATTTGATAAATGTGAATCTTGTATCTCTGGAAAGATGACCAAGAAACCTTTTAATAGCAATATTGAAAGGGCTACTGAACTACTTGGTTTAATACACACTGATGTGTGTGGACCACTTAGACATGTGTCAAGGAAAGGTGCTAGCTACTTCTTGACGTTTACGGATGATTATAGCCGTTATGGTTATGTTTATTTGCTTAAACATAAACATGAGGTATTTGAAACATTCAAAACGTTTAAAGCCGAAGTAGAGTTACAACTAGGAAAGAAGATTAAAGCTCTTCGTTCTGATCGTGGTGGTGAATATTTAAGTCAAGAGTTTAAAGATTATTTAAGTAAGAATGGAATTGTTCAGAAACTTACTTCTCCATATACTCCACAACAAAATGGTGTATCTGAAAGGAGAAATCGTACATTATTGGATATGGTACGATCTATGTTTAATCTTACAACTTTACCATTATCTTTTTGGGATTATGCTCTTGAAACTGCTGTTCGTATTCTGAATATGGTTCCTACAAAGAAGGTTGATAAGACACCATATGAACTATGGCATGGCAAGAAGCCATATTTGTCTTATTTGAAAGTCTGGGGTTGTGAGGCGTATGTGAAACGTGACTCTGGAGATAAACTCCAACAACGCTCAGTAAAATGTATCTTTGTAGGTTACCCTAAGGAAACTATGGGTTACTACTTTTATTATCCGGCTGAGAACAAAATAGTTGTGGCTCGGTATGGAGACTTCCTTGAAAATGATCTTGTAAATCAAGAATTCAGTGGGAGAAATTATGATCTTGAAGAAATTTAAGAAGATACATTGCCTTCTGAAAATACTAGCGATGAAATTCCTGTAGAACCAGAAAGTCTGAGTGTTCCACCGGAATTAATTCCTCCACGTAGGTCTCAAAGGGCTATACGTGCGTCGGACAAACTATGTCTATACATAGAGGATCATGAGGAGGAAGTAGGGGATCTTGGTGAACCTGCTAACTATCGATCCGCAATGTCTGATCCAGAAAAGTCAAAATGGATAGTTGCGATGAATGTGGAAATGAAATCCATGGAAATCAATGATGTTTGGAGTCTTGTAGACGCACCTAAAAATGCTAAAGTAGTGATAAATAGGTGGATGTATAAGAAGAAAACTGACATGGATGGTGATGTACAATCCTATAAAGCACGTTTAGTGGCTAAAGGTTTTACTCAAACTTTTGGCATAGACTACGAGGAGACATTCTCTCCTGTAGCAGACTTACGAGCTATTAGGATCTCATAGCTATAGCAGCATACTATGACTATGAGATATGGCAAATGGATGTTAAAACTGCCTTATTGAACGGTCGCTTAGATGAAGACATCTATATGCAACAACCGGAAGGGTATGTTGATCCTAAATATCCAAAACGCGTGTGGAAACTTTAAAGGTCTATTTATGGCTTGAAGCAAGCATCACGTCAATGGAATAAGCGATTTCATGAAGAAATCAAAAAGTTTGGATTTATTCAAAATCGTGATGAGCCATGTGTATACCGCAAAGCTAGTGCGAGTAATGTAGTGTTCCTAATTCTATATGTCGATGACATATTGATCATGGGAAGTAACATTCCAAGACTTAAGGAAGTTAAGGATTATCTTGGTAAATGTTTTTCTATGAAAGATTTGGGAGATGCTGCATATATTCTGGGAATTAAGATCTATCGAGATAGGAGTAGACGGTTAATTGATCTTAGCCAAGATGCTTATATTGATAAGATATTGAAGAAATATAACATGCATAACTCTAAGAAAGGTTTCTCACCGATGGAGGTTAAGCATGAGTTAAGTCATGAGAAAGATGCATCATCACCTGAAGAGGTGGCTTACATGAAGAAGGTGCCTTATGCTTCGGCTGTAGGATCTATTATGTATGCTGTAAGATGCACAAGGCCTGATGTGGCATTTGCTCAGAACTTGGTCAGTAGATACCAACAGAATCCAGGAAAGTCCCACTGGACTGCTGTTAAGCATATTCTGAAGTATTTAAGAAGTACGAAAGATATGTTTTTGGTATTCGGGGGTAAACCAGACACAGAATTGAATGTAACAGGATTCTGTGATGCGTCCTGGCAATGTGATAAAGACGATACGAAGTCTCAGACGGGTTACGTGTTTGTCATCAATGGAGGAGCAGTTGACTGGAAGAGCAGTAAGCAGAAAACCATTGCTATGCATGCGACTCAATCTGAGTACATGGCCGCTTCAGAAGCTGCAATGGAAGCTGTTTGGATTAGGAAGTTTATTGGAGATCTTGGAGTGATGCCTTCAATTAAAGAACCTATTGATATATATTGCGACAACTCTGCGGCAATAATATTCGCCAATGACCCTGGAGTCATGAAGGGCGCCAGACACTTTAAACATAGATATCACTACGTTCGAGAACAAGTGGAAGCTCGAGAAATAAAATTAATAAAAGTTCACACAGATGATAACGTAGCTGATCCTTTTACTAAGGCTTTGTCTAGGCCGAAGGTAGTTAAGCATGCCAAGGCAATTGGGTTGCAACTAGCTAGCGAATTCATGCAATAAATCTGTTGATTAGTATTTGGATAAAGGATGTAAGACATTATTGAATTGATGAAATAAATATTGGATTTCGTTTATTTTTCTGTTATTTGATTTTGTATCCTATTTTACATGTTTTAATCCGTGAGCATTATGATGTTTCTAAATGTCCGTTGTCAATTAATAATATGGGAGTATTATTAAACCAAGACAATTCAAAATAGTGACAGAGTATACTTGAAAGTATATTGGTCAATTTTGGATGATATTTGATGGATCAAATATTGGACTTATCCCAACTATGTGATTTTACTTTATGGATCTTTGTCATTAAGTAAATCATAAATAGTTATCCTTAGACTTGAGATGCCAGAAAACTGCATTGAATATAGTGCATTTCTGTAAGGTAACCTAACGCTAAACGTAACTGGTAGTCATAAGGGTTATTTTCAGAAGTGTTGCGAAGTTCATGTGTTTTGCTTGTAGTCGAAATAGGATTCGTTTCCTTCAAATTATTATTTGAAGTATAAATACAACTGGGCCCCTCGGGGGAATAGTAAGATGTTTGTGTGGCCACACCCAAATGTGTTTTGGTAATCTTGCTATATCCGTAAACGAGAAACAGAATAGTTAATGAAGGAATAACTAAGATCCATATCCTTATTAACAATGTATTTGAAATGAGAGGATAATAATAATGATTATATATCATTAAAAGGTTTTGTCCAGGAAGCCTTATTCGAGTTGTACTAGTGACATTGTTAGTGTAACTAGACGCTAATCAATGTGATCACGACATTCGAATTTTGTCCAAGTGGGAGCTGAAAGTTTATGGACTTTAAAATCGATAATCGTGTGATAGGATCGAACTCGAGATCACGGGATTACACACATTACGTGAAGAGTTAATTTATTTATTAAATATATTTATTATATTTGTTAAATTAAACTGTAGCTAACGATCGTTAAGTAATTAAAAGTTAAGTATTAAACGATCGTTATAGAATGTTAAAGAAGCTAAAAGAAGGTGTCGGAAAGTTCTGGAAACCCACTTTTGAGCATGTGTATATCCGGTTTTTAAAGAGAGGAGATAAGGAGGAAAAAGATTTTGGCTTTATCTTGTTTAAACCTTGGAAGATAAGTTTCCAAGGTGTATATAAACAAACCTTAAGGCCTCATAATTTTTTACTCCATATTCTTCTTTCTTTGCCTTATACCGCCGGCCATATACACCCTTTTAGGGTTCATCTTTGATTTTCTATAAGCTATTTTAGATCTAGTCCTAGCCCCTCTCTAGGGTTGTTGGGTAGATCTTCCATAGGCTTGGAAGGCTCGGTTTTGTTCGTGCTAGACTCACGATTAGCTCACCGTATCACGTGTGTACAAGATCGTGGTGTGATCTTATTTTAGATTACATCCTGGTAGTGTTCGTGATCTATCTTTACTGGTGATCGTTCTGCTAGGATAAAGGTATGTAACCCTAGCTTTGGTTAATTATAATTGTGTTATATAAAGATCTTGTTAATCTGCTTCCGCTGTATGCTCCTTGATCTATGTTAAGGTTTTTATAATTGTTATGTTAATCATAAACCATCAAAAAGAAGAAAAAAAAATAAGGATGTAATTCTTAAGTTAGTTGAGCTCCAAGACGGCAAGACATTGCCAAAGATTGTCTTCAATTATATCTTAGAATCTTATCTAATGTGACCAACACATGGAGATTAATGAAGAGAAATGTTATTCGATATATTAAGGTTTTTTGTTTATCGGCCCACACTAAACATTTTTAATGCATTGATTTTTTGGAAGATAATAAACATGAGACATGCAGGTAATATAAATAATTAAGACGCCGGCGTGTAGTAACGAAAAAAATATTGTGTATGGTACCAAATCAAGCAACACAATTTATGGGTATATGTTAGTTAATTTATGTGATTACGGACTTTGTTCCTTCCTTAATTGATTAAATATGTACCTACTGTTGGAATAATTGTTTTATGGTTAAAAGACGGATTAGGCTTGATAAGAGATTTAAATACCATTCAAGTTGTCAAAAGCTTAAGATTAATAATCTGTGTTTTGCTATGATTTACTGATGTTATGTCATGGTGACATGATGTTTGCATCTATTCTTAGGAGGGGTTAGATGAGTTTACTTTGGCGTCTGGTCTATACCCTAGTATGATTAAAAGGAATATGTTTTTCTGTAATGTGTCGATTGCTGTTAAGAATGATATTTTGATGGTCATACCATTTACGGAGGGAGTGTTACCTATTAGATACTTAGGGGTCCCTCTTGTGTCTAAGAGAATTACTAAAAGAGATTGTAGTTATCTTATTGAAGTTGTCCAGAATAAACTTAATAGTTGGAAGAACAAATGCCTATCTTTTGTTGGTTGGCTCCAATTGATTGTTGTTGTGTTATCTTCTATGCAAGTCTATTGGGGATCTTTGTTTATTTTACCCATTGCGGTTTGTGATGATATTGATAGTCTTTTGATTAATTTCTTGTGGGGGAATAATAGGAAGACTGGGGTGTTGGTTAGAGTAAAATGGGAGGATGTCTGCAGGCCTAAAAGCCAGGGTGGGTTAGGTCTTAAGTCTATGAGTAGTTGGAATATTGCCCTTATGGCTAAACATTTATGGAATATTCTATGTAATAGAGATTCCATATGGGTGGAGTGGGTGAAACTTCATAAGTTAAAAGGGCAGAATATCTGGGATATTGAGCAAACTAGGGGAATGTCATGGTGTTGGAAGCATATGTTGTTTATTAGGGATTTGATTAGAAATTTTGTATTTGTTAAACTGGGAAATGGTAAAACCTGTAATGTTTGGTTTGACAAATGGCATATAAGTGGCCGGATTAGTAAACTCATAAGTCATAGGATCATTTGCTTAGCTGGTTTATCTGTTGGTGCTAAGGTTGCTGATATGATTGATAATGGTAATTGGCGTTGGCCTGTTGGGTGGGGGTATCTATAATGGTGTCCTTAATGTTCCTGTTTTGACTTTGGTCAATAATATGGAGGATAAAAATGTTTGGTGTAATAAGAATAATATGGAAAGGAAGTTTGGTGCTACATAAGTGTGGAAGGCTTTGAGAATAGAGTCTATGAATGTTATCTGGCATAAGCATGTTTGGTTCTCCCAATGCATACCTAGGCATGCGTTTATTACTTGGTTGGCTGTTATGGGTAGACTCAAGACTGGTGATAGACTAGTTAAATGGTTTAATGCTAGTAATGTCTCTTGTTGTTTTTTTGGTAATGCTAATGAAACACATGTGAGAACCCGTACTTTCCCAGCATTATTTTATTCTTTTTATTAGTGTTTCTGAATTTTCCAACGTATTTCGTTTTCTTGTATTTTATATGTAAATCCTGAGATTTTTAAATTATACTTTTAAGTATTATTCTGTTCATTGACAATGCTTCATATGGAATTATAATTTTTTTTTCCATATTTAATTTAAATCAAAGTTTTTGATTTAAAATCACCCGCGTGCGTTTTACAACGAGTCTATTCAAAATCAATGTACAACGAGAATTCCTAGTGATCGCGATACCGACGGATGCCCAAAATATTACGTTTATTTATCGATTGTTTCGATAATTAATATTTTCGACTATTTCGTTTTAATTACGTATTATGTCGTGTCGGGAAATCATATAATCATTTTATGATGCATTGTAACTTTTGAAAAGTATTTTTATGAAACCCGAGCCCCGTAAATATTTTCAAGATTTACTATTAGACATTTTCTACCCTTTAAAACTATTAATTGTTTTTAAGTCCACAAATTTTAAACTTGACAACAATGGTCCATCCACTTAAACTAACATATATAAACCAATTTTTCCTTCCATTTCTCACACACAACTCATAAAAAAAATGCATTTCTCTCCCCACCTCCACCCTTGTCATCACCCACACCACCACAAACACCCCATTTTCATCAAATTCTAACATGATCAATTCAAAATATTTTAAAGACCACATCATAGATTTTTATGGTGGTTCTTTTGATATTAAAATCACCCACATGCATCAAAATTTCAAGAACTTTTGATTTCATGATTGTATGATGATTTAATCATCTTGCATGTAAGGTTTTTGGTATGATCATCACATTTTAATCCTTAAAAGTCTTGTTTTTAATCTTTGATTTTGTTAGATTTTACATGCAAGTGTTTTTAGGAGTGTTTGGATGATGGGTATGATAGTATAGTGATCCTAGGGGTATGGGAATGAGCTGATTTGGTTGAAAATTTGATTTTTCATGTTTTCTAAAATGCTAATTTGGGACAGCAGCCTTAAACAATATGTTTCGTGGGTTTAAGGTCTGTGAAAGGCTAAGATTATTTGAAATTGTTGTAGAGTTTTCCGAGACGGTCGTTTTGGTATAAGATAGAGCTTCAAGTCATTACGAGTCAAAATTTATGCTAGTTTTAGTTTTCGTGTACCGGGAGACGCAAGTCGGCACAATCCGAAATTGTGGCTGATTTTGGGTCGACTCTCGGGGACTTTAGGCTTAGTTAGATAAATGTATCTACTGGTTTTCAAAGTTTACAAACGGAGTTTGAAGAGTCTAGTAGTGGTTTCAAAAGTCGGATTGTCGAGTTTGTACTTTTAAAGCGGTCTAAACGGTTTTACAAAACAAGTGCACAAATCTGTCCCAATTTTGGAATCGAGTAAAGTGTCGAGCTGATGGGTTTTAAAGTGTGGACTTTGGCTCAAATTTTGGTGAGGTCTTATACAGGTTATAAGTGACATTGACACCAATTTTCATGTAAAACGGACAAGTCTAGATAGGGTAGATCGGTGTGTACATTCGGGGTGTACTTGCTGATTTTTATTTTGGACATGTAGTTCAATGTTTGTGTTGCGTGAGTTTGAGTATTCATCATCGGACATGGTGACTTACTCAAGTGCTTAGTCATTATATAAATGACTTAGCTACTGGTCCAAGTAAGGTTAAAGGATATTTTGACTTGCGTTGACTTGGCGTCGTATGACGAGTCATTTTCAAGTGTTCAAGTGTTTTAACGTGTAACGTTGGATAAATGTATTCATTTGATTCGTGTCAATGGTTTTGAAACGTGTATATTTTAAAACATTTGAGTCATATTATATTTGGTACATATCGATATTCGAGTTCGAGTCTTAACGCGCGCCTTATTTTGATAGGTTGCGGTTTTCGTGTTTCCCAGGCATCCATATCGTCGGTGATCGTCTACCACTACCGTTTATACTCAGTTGCTGAGTACCGTGATTGACTTACCTCGTGACTAAGGTGAGTTCATAGCCCCTTTTTACTTGTACATGGTTTCTAAACACGGGGTAAGATTTTACATGGTGGAACACAACCATTAAAAACTGTATGCTATCCAGAACTTACATGCTATCCAGAACATGTATGATTTTCAGGTTTTCGATATTATTATTGCTTTTAGTCTAGCCTTAAGTTTCCTCTCCTGATCATGAACCGTTAATTTTCCGGTGTGCATTGCGCGAAGCGCGAATGTTGTGGGTGGATCCATCAGGATTGACTATCCCCGTCCCGATTACTTTGACGCACTAATATTCGTTTATACTTGAGTATTTAGGCTGAATACTCCTTAGAGGAACTTACACTGAGTTAAGCTTCGGTTCATAAACTGAACAGCAATAATAATGACTTTGGACTATGGTTGACGTATATAACCATACTCCATACTACTTGTTTTACAACTGAATGCTTGTGTTCCACATTCTTATTACTAAACCTATGAATATCACTCAACTTTGTGTTGACGATTTTACATGTTTAATCTCAAGTATTATTACTTAGCTTTGCTTGGATGGGAGCCCGCAGGAGATTATCGCAGCTTGGAGATTTCTGTGATGCTTTTGAAAGATTGGTTTTATATAAACTATCAGAAGTTTATTTAATCTTTATGTTATAAATCGAGACGAAATAATATAATTTTCCGCTTTTAAAACTCTGGGACCTATGTTTAAAAACTCTGACCTTTTATGATGTAATGTACATGTTTTTATTTCGTCAGCTTTGTATGAACTGTAATTCATTGTTTCTTGTACTATGACGTGTTACCCCCTCGTTGCCTACTTGTTCCATGTCAGATTTTAGGGGTCTCACAGAGTGGTATCAGAGCGCTGGTTATAGGGAACTGAGTCGTTTTCAAAAACTTAGTCTATAACCAAAAGTTCGAATATTTTATTGTTCTAAGTGTCAAACACAGAATCTGCCAACGTTGTTCGATATCTGCGCGGGTAACTCTCTAATCCTTATTATTTACTTTTAATTATCGTTGTAGTATTTCATCTCCTGATTACATGTTGAAATATTACATTACCCTGATGACGATATTTATTGTGTCTTTTCAAAGCCTTGGTGCTTCATGAACTATCAGTGGTTATTACTTGTTTACATATGCTCTTACCGCATATCTTGAATTCTTGTTCTTGTGAACTGATCTGGTTACGATGAGTTTTTTTACATTGTTATTACGTTACATACTTGTATTCAGAGCGCGTGTACTGCCGACTTTTCATACTCATTTTTTTTCTGAGTACTATTGCTATTTCATTTATGCATGATACGACTGACTTCATATACTCGTTCGTTTTGAACCACCTGTTTTTCTCGACTCGTTGTTACATGTTGTGCATACTCTCGTGATACCATTGTTCGGAATTGAAGAAGTGTTGTTTTCGATGAACTTCTGATTTTTATTCTACTACCGTACGTGTTGCTTTCATTGTTCAATTCTTTTAAATATCTATTTAGATACACAGATTTTCTTTCCGACCATTCGTAATTGAATGTCTAGTCTATAGACCATTGTGTAGCTCAATGTGTCTCCCAGAAAGACTAAAGGACATCGTGTGAGTTACATATCTCAAAGAATTCGTTGAATCAGTACCTGAATAATATCGTGGGTTTTCATAATCTTGATTGACCTTTATGTCACCGTTTTACACGACACTTGTACATGGACTACATCTTATTTCATTGACCATTCCACGTTTCGACTTCGACTTACAACATCCGTTGTAACTTGAACACATGATCGTCATTTATTATGTGACGATTGTTTAGAATACGATCCTACTTGTATCCTCCCTTTTTCATTGAACCTCCTCGCTCCAGGAGTGTGCCGTTAATGTCCCGTTTCCTTCTCGATATGTCTTGTGATTTTGGAAATCACGCCGCCAGAAGACCTTCTTGCATTGCATCTTGCAACCTAAGACACGGATGATATGCGTCGTTTTTTATCTCTCAGATTATCGTTGGCATTCTTGAACCATTTCCATATTGTGTTTTCTTTACATGTTTAATTATACAGCTTATTCTCTTTCGTTTTTATGGAATCCACAAGTCTTGTGTGACATTAATTCTGAGTTATTATGAAATTTGGATTTAATTTCAAGCTGTGTCGAAAAATATACTTTGTACAGAAACTTTACAGGGAATTTAACAGTATCGAGAAAATATTTTTATAACATTAGACATAAAAATATATATTTCTACTTGTTGAGACGTCCGTTTAGGACATAAAATTTGGTTAGTAAACTTTAAAATCGAGCAAGTTACGCTCATTTGAGATTGTAAAATCTAAGAAGTTATTTTCTGAAAAATGCTAAAATATCATTTTGTTGACAGGTTTAATGCAAGGGCATTTTCGTCCATTTTTATTCCGTTTCAAGTCTCGGGTAAAACTAGAAAGTTGTTCAAAATATTGTTTTACATCGAAATGCATTAGACTTTGAGTCTTAGAATATTGTTTAATGAGTTAATTGGTCTAGTCAACCCCAAAAGTCAAAACTGATAGACTTTAAAAATATGATTTCAAGCGTTTTGAGTTCGTTGAGCTCGTAAAACTTTAACTAATGATATTTTGCAAACTAAAAACAAGGATTGCGTTTGAACAAGTATAAAATAGTAACTTTGAGTTCGGTCATACATGTACATAGATCTTGAACTTTTGAAATTCGGTAAACTTCCTAATATAGAAACCTTTCGGAGTAATTGTACTATTGGTTAACTGATGCACTACTTTCTTAAAAGTATATTTTTGTCAGATAAATTACGATGTGCACATACGGGTTCCTTAAAAAGTTAGATAAAAATAAAGTTTTGAAAACTTTTACATCTTATGCGAGTAATAACAATTCGTGACTTACACATATGAACCCTTATCTTTTCTTGAACAATATACATGCCTCAAGCACATATTTCCATACTCGACGATCATTGCCTTACCTGTTACCTCATCATCCTCATGATATAATTTTCGTTACCATTTGCCTAAATTCTGACCATTGATACCAAACTTGAAAGTTTCAACGTTATTATGCTTCTATGATCGATCATCTCTATCTATCTTGGTAGAACTACGAAACGTCTTTGGACGCGATTAATGATTTATGACTGGACGTGAACGATGATTTCGTGTAATTGTCATGATGTGTGTTAGACTTTGTCGTCTTGAAATTCATTCGTGTGAATCATGTGTTGATTTCGCCTTTCATTGCTAATGTTTTCATTTTTACTGAATTTACTCTCAATTGATTTCTTAAGAATTTTCTTTGATTCGAAAATTCGTTGTGTGGCTTTTCCCTTTCGATCGTATGTCGACCACCGAGAACTTAATAAGCCGTTATTGGTGACGCCAACCGCACTCGTGAATTAATCTTGCTGAATCCTTTGTTTCTTATTATTTTTATTATCATCGACGCATCTATCCGATCATGTTCGTTAAGAGTTGATACGACTTCCATTTTATTCCCTCGTGCTATTGCTTGTATACTAATTATTGATCGATATTCGTTTCATAATCGTTTGCTATTTTGTCGCTTTCTGAAAACCAGAAACTGTTACGTGTTTATCATTGGATATCTTAAACACTTTCTTGAATTTCTAAAAATTATTATTATTTTTAAGAACGTTTTATACATTTTACCAAATGTTTAAATTGTCAAAATACCCATTTCAAGTTTAATATCGAATCTGTACATCCTTTTGGGTAAATTTATAACTTATGTTTAAACAGTGTCAAGTTGTATCTTCTAAAGTAATTGATTTTATCATACTTTACTGTCAACCTAATGAAATTATTAAATTTATTTATAATTTCTAACGATGATTCTAAATAACTTGGAAAATCTGATTTTTCCTAATGGTAACGCTAAACCTGAGTTTTAACAATAATTTCATGCAGACGTCCAAAAGTTCTTAAGTCAATCAGGATAACTATTTGAACTGAGTTACTTTACTTTGAGGTCCTGATCAAGAAAAAAAGATTTGACAACTGTTTACCCAATCGTTTTATATAGAGAGTGATTTTTAATCACTGCACTTGGTAAAATTTTCTTTTAATCAAGAAAATATTTAAAACTAGGTTTTTAAAGTAATACCAAAATCCTAGACAACTGATTTTGAGAGCTTGTATTTTAAATGATCATATGTTATTCATTTTTCCCTTCTATTTCGCTTGTGACTAGATTCTTACATTTTAAGATTTGTCACCTTTTACCGTTGCATGACTTGCGACCCCTTGTTGATTTACAATCTTGGTTCATTTTATCGCACTTTGCCTGTTTAAGCGATTCTTGTTGTATTTCCAACAAATCTATCTCTTGATGTATCTCCGTATTGAAAGATCGTTAATCTAATCCAAGACTGAAAAATTATACGAAAAGGAGTTAAGAAACTGAAGCATAGTGAATTCTAACCGTTAAGATTCGTCGTGGTACGGAAATTTACCTGGGAAGCATTGAATTTTGTTCTACACTTTGTACCTCCTCTTGTTTGCATCTTCTACTGTTTTCAGGAGAACTCTGGGGACCAGAGTTCCTTTAGGGGGTAAGACTGTGAGCACCCGTACTTTCTCAGCATTATTTTATTCTTTTTATTAGTGTTTCTGAATTTTCCAACGTATTTCGTTTTCTTGTAATTTATATGTAAATCCTGAGATTTTTAAATTATACTTTTTAAGTATTATTCTGTTCATTGACAATGCTTCATATGGAATTATAATTTTTCTTTCCATATTTAATTTAAATCAAAGTTTTTGATTTAAAATCACCCGCGTGCGTTTTACAACGAGTCTATTCAAAATCAATGTACAGCGAGAATTCCTAGTGATCGCAATACTGACGGATGCCAAAAATATTACGTTTATTTATCGATTGTTTCGATAATTAATATTTTCGACTATTTCGTTTTAATTACGTATTATGTCGTGTCGGGAAATCATATAATCAGTGTATGATGCATTGTAACTTTTGAAAAGTATTTTTACGAAACCCGAGCCCCGTAAATATTTTCAAGATTTACTATTAGACATTTTCTACCCTTTAAAATTATTAATTGTTTTTAAGTCCACAAGTTTTAAACTTGACAACAATGGTCCATCCACTTAAACTAACATATATAAACCAATTTTTCCTTCCATTTCTCACACACAACTCATAAAAAAAATACATTTCTCTCCCCACCTCCACCCTTGCCGTCACCCACACCACCACAAACACCCCATTTTCATCAAATTCTAACATGATCAATTCAAAACATTTTAAAGACCACATCATAGATTTTTATGGTGGTTCTTTTGATATTAAAATCACCCACATGCATCAAAATTTCAAGAACTTTTGATTTCATGATTGTATGATGATTTAATCATCTTGCATGTAAGGTTTTTGGTATGATCATCATATTTTAATCCTTAAAAGTCTTGTTTTTAATCTTTGATTTTGTTAGATTTCAAATGCAAGTGTTTTTAGGAGTGTTTGGATGATGGGTATGATAGTATAGTGATCCTAGGGGTATGGGAATAAGTGGATTTGGTTGAAAATTTGATTTGTCATGTTTTCTAAAAAGCTAATTTGGGACAGCAGCCTTAAACAGTATGTTCCGTGGGTTTAAGGTCTGTGAAAGGCTAAGATTATTTGAAATTGTTGTAGAGTTTTCCGAGACGGTCGTTTTGGTATAAGATAGAGCTTCTAAGTCATTACGAGTCAAAAGTTATGCTAGTTTTAGTTTTCGTGTACCGGGAGACGCAAGTCGGCACAATCCGAAATTGTGGCTGATTTTGGGTCGACTCTCGGGGACTTTAGGCTTAGCTAGATAAATGTATCTACTGGTTTTCAAAGTTTACAAACGGAGTTTGAAGAGTCTAGTAGTGGTTTCAAAAGTCGGATTGTCGAGTTTGTACTTTTAAAGCGGTCTAAACGGTTTTACAAAACATGTGCACAAATCTGTCCCAAATTTGGAATTGAGTAAAGTGTCGAGCTGATGGGTTTTAAAGTGTGGACTTTGGCTCAAATTTTGGTGAGGTCTTATACAGGTTATAAGTGACCTTGACACCAATTTTCATGTAAAACGGACAAGTCTAGATAGGGTAGATCGGTGTTTACATTCGGGGTGTACTTGCTGATTTTTATTTTGGACATGTAGTTCAATGTTTGTGTTGCGTGAGTTTGAGTATTCATCATCGGACATGGTGACTTACTCAAGTGCTTAGTCATTATATAAATGACTTAGCTACTGGTCCAAGTAAGGTTAAAGGATATTTTGACTTGCGTTGACTTGGCGTCGTATGACGAGTCATTTTCAAGTGTTCAAGTGTTTTAACGTGTAACGTTGGATAAATGTATTCATTTGATTCGTGTCAATGGTTTTGAAACGTGTATACTTTGAAAACATTTGAGTCATATTATATTTGGTACATATCGATATTCGAGTTCGAGTCTTAACGCGCGCCTTATTTTGATAGGTTGCGGTTTTCGTGTTTCCCAGGCATCCATATCGTCGGTGATCGTCTACCACTACCGATTATACTCAGTTGCTGAGTACCGTGATTGACTTACCTCGTGGCTAAGGTGAGTTCATAGCCCCTTTTTACTTGTACATGGTTTCTAAACACGGGGTGAGATTTTAAATGGTGGAACACAACCATTAAAAACTGTATGCTATCCAGAACTTGTATGCTATCCAGAACATGTATGATTTTCAGGTTTTCGATATTATTATTGCTTTTAGTCTAGCCTTAAGTTTCCTCTCCTGATCATGAACCGTTAATTTTCCGGTGTGCATTGCGCGAAGCGCGAATGTTGTGGGTGGATCCATCGGGATTGACTATCCCCGTCCCGATTTCTTTGACGCACTAATATTCGTTTATACTTGAGTATTTAGGCTGAATACTCCCTAGAGGAACTTACACTGAGTTAAGCTTCGGTTCATGAACTGAACAGCAATAATAATGACTTTGGACTATGGTTGACGTATATAACCATACTCCATACTACTTGTTTTACAACTGAATGCTTGTGTTCCACATTCTTATTACTAAACCTATGAATATCACTCAACTTTGTGTTGACGATTTTACATGTTTAATCTCAAGTATTATTACTTAGCTTTGCTTGGATGGGAGCCCGCAGGAGATTATCGCAGCTTGGAGATTTCTGTGATGCTTTTGAAAGATTGGTTTTATATAAACTATCAGAAGTTTATTTAATCTTTTGGGCAACTTTATGTTATAAATCGAGACGAAATAATATAATTTTCTGCTTTTAAAACTCTGGGACCTATGTTTAAAAACTCTGACCTTTTATGATGTAATGTACATGTTTTTATTTCGTCAGCTTTGTATGAACTGTAATTCATTGTTTCTTGTACTATGACGTGTTACCCCCTCGTTGCCTACTTGTTCCATGTCAGATTTTGGGGGTCTCACAACACATAGCCATTTATTTTTTATGTGCCCGTTCTTTAGAAGGTTATGGGAAAGACTTAAACCTATGGCTAAGTTGAATAGGGTTAGTAATATATGGGCTAGTGCGATTTCTGGTATTGTGAGTTTCCCACCTAGGAATTCAATTTGGAGTGTCATCTGACGCTTGCTGTTTAGTGCCACTATCTACTTTTTATGGCAGGAAAGAAACAATAGGAGGGTGGGGGGTGTTAGCATAAGTGAGGATGTGTTGGGTAATAGTATTATTGACACTATTAGGTTTAAGCTTCTTATTCTTGCTATTAAACCTTCTAGTGATGTTATGAATGCGGCCTCTATATGGAATGTGAAGTTGAATAGAACCTTGGTTAATGAGGAGGAGATTGGGTGTGATTCTAATATGGAAATACCTCATGAGTAGAGTCTGTATTGTGAGTGTTTGGGTGAACACTGGTCCTTTGGTAGGACTGTTTTATGGCTATGTAACATGAATTGGGATCACCTTTGTATAATCTGTAACCTTAGCAAGTCTCATGGGCATTACTGGTATTCTAGAATATTACTGTTGCCATGATACTTTTTTCATGTGTCTGATGGTGGACACGTATGTTTATGTATCTATTTTTCCTCTTATTATGAGGATTTGGGTGGACAGGTTTTGGGTGTTATCGGGTTAGCTTTGATGTGCTATTAGTGGACAATTGGGTAATACTTGAGAGGGTGTGCTATATTTTCTAGAGTGTGTTGAAAGATGTGCCATATATGTAAGGTATAGCACATTTCTCCCTTGTTTATTACTCGTTGCACAATATTTTAGTTGCCAAACCTTGTTTGTGATGCATTGTCCTACTTTATAAACCTTGTATCTGTTTAAAGTCGTGAAGAAGATATATTGTTTTATGCATCATGTGAGAGGATTCTTGTTTAGTTGTACTCTTTCCCCCTTCTATGGTTTCCCACTGGGTTTTACATAGTTGGGGGTTTTGAGGAGGCAATAAACAAGATGTGTGACACTGGAACCTCTCCTTTTATCCTGCATTGTTGATCTGATGACGTTTTATGAGTAGGTTCTTCTATGCTTACTTTGCTTAGGTCTTAGTTTGGGCGTGGAGTTTTCCATGGGGGATGGATTGGTAGTTTTTGGTTGCTTCCCTTTGTGGTTGAATCAGGACTACCATGTATTCTGAAGTGGTTTCCACATCAAGCTATGAACAAGTATTTTTTGTAGTGCCATGGATATGCAGGAGCTTGGTCTTTGTCAATTGGGATCAAGAGTTTGAGTTATGGGAAGTAGCTAGTTATCTTCTTTCTAGTTACTTAGTTTTTTATGTATTGAGCATGGGTTTTGTCCATGGCCTTTACTAATAGTGATATGTATTGGTTGTCTATGGTATTGAGCATGGGATGTTTTCCATGCCAATGTTTTGTTGCTCAAGCTTGTTAGTGGGTGATTGATACTCAGTTTTCAATGGGGTTCAATTTAATTCTCGGTATCTTCTCGAATCGATCACGGTTCAAAGTGGAATAGTTGTTCTTGGTTACTCAAAAGGGGTTTGTTTTCTATGCTACCAAAAAGTTAAATGCGTGAAGTAAATAAAGATAAACTCAAAGTAATTAATTAAAAGCAATTAATAACAAATTAAACTTGAATTAAAATAAAACAGTTAAAACCTTAACTCAGAAAAGTCACTCATTCGGAATATAACTCTTCACAGCCTTCATTCGGAATAATCGTTGATCTGGAATGTCCTTGTTGATTTGGAACAACACCTTCATGCGGAATAATCAAGAACGAAAAGCTTGATTCGGAACAAGTTGCTCATGCGGAATAATTAACAGAAATACTTCATTCGGAACATTTAGTGCTCATTCGGAATATCAGACCTTCATTCGGAACAATATGGCTCATCCGGAACATTTGTTGATTCGGAACAATTTAAACAAAAAAAACTTCATTCGGAATATTTAAAAATAAAATTGATTCGGAACATAAACACATCCGGAATATTAATTATTCCGGATGAACACTTGATTCGGAATGACTAAATGCAACAAACTGATCCGGATTATTTTTGGAAGGACCTTGATTCGGAATATTAATACTCATCCGGAATATTGATTATTCCGGATGAACACTTTGATTCGGAATACTCAAAAGCAAAAGCTTCACTCGGAATAACTTGTTGACTCGGAATAAATTTAACAAACTGCTTATTCGGAATATTTAAATCAATGGCTTCGTTCCTAATATTTTCAACTCATGCGGAATAACTTAATGCACACCTTCATCCAGAATAAATCATCTTCATTCGGAATCTGGGAAGGACTTAAAGACGAAGAACAGGAGACACAATATAGCAACGAATTTAATCAAAATCAACCAAGATTTTAACCTAAACTTAAACGAATTTAACCACGAATCATCTACTAATCATAAACATCAAATCAAATCAACATAAACACGAAACCCACTTACTTTTATGGATTAAAATCAACCAAATAAGAACTTGAGACTTTAAATGAAAAAGATGAAGATAAACAAGATTAAATGGAAGATTGTATTGATTGATTAAGGTAAAGTAAACAAAAGAGAAGATTAAAACTTACAAGATTTAAGGATTCAAGAAAAGTTAAATCACCAAACTCCTTAAGGGAGTTGGTGTTCTTCCTACGAAACAGGAAAGAAAGAAAAACAAAAAATAAAGACTAGCTCAAAATGTGTGAAGGGATCTCTTTATATAGGCCTTGTCTTTGGTTGGTGAGTGGGCTTTCTCCCGTTCTTTTTGTCTTCTCGTCTTTTCAGAAAAGTTGACGTTTTCGATTTCGATTCGGGATTTGTCGACGAATAAATTCAACTCGTCTTTTAATTCCTTCGTTTAATAGACTTGAGTTCTTTCGACATATGTAAATCTTCCATCTTTGGTCCTTTTCTTCGATAAATCTTCAAATAGGCCCATTGACTTCAAATCTTTTGCATCTCTTGGACAATAGACTTCGTCTTGAGTCTTTTTCTTCGATAAAACCCGTGCAATCCCATGTTTTCTTCAATATTTATCCGGTTGGCTCTGAAAACACAACAAACACACAAACCACTCATAATTCCAAACAAATGACATTAAATACGCGTTTTGGTCTTGTTTTAGCAAGAAATAAGTGGTAAAAGGATGGGTGTTTTCACACCTATCAAATCTCCTACACTTAACCATTGCCATGCCCTCATGCAATGCTTAGTGATAAAGCAAGTTTACACTTTTCTCATAATCAATCAACCTTGGCCTTATTAACATACTACTAAAACAAAAATTAGAGTACTAAGAGAAATTAAAACTTTAAAGGAAACAAAAGGATAGAAAACCATTTTCTCTTGAAAATAGCTACATGGAAATAACTTGCAAAGAGATCTAAGACTTACATTAGGGCTTCGGTGCTGCGAAGATTCATCACCCTCAAGTTTCACGTTCCCCAAACTAAGCTTAAAAACGAGATCATTGTTTTTATAAGTTAGCAAATCAAAAACTTACACACATGGCTTAATTATATGCTTAAACTCCCTTATTCCTAGGTGTATCTCTTATATTTTATTTTTGTCTTAGAATGATCATGAAGATGCATTTTTGGACTTATTGCGATAGTTTATTTAGGCTGAAAGCAAAGTAGGACGATTTGATTAATAGTTAGCTAAAGGAAAAATATCTTAAAACTGCTTCTCGGGATATCAAAAAGTTCATATCTTGGCATAACTCGCTTCACGATTTGAGACCTTTCTCGGGCCGATATTTAGCATGTACTTCATACTTCATATCTTGAGAGACGTTCTTGAGATAATGGTCTTCTCTTCGTTAATAGAGTTTCTTCACTTGGAGACTTTTGAGGGATACTCCAACTTTGTTGACCACGACTTCATCATTATTTCTTCAATCGTTAATTGGGATTTTGAGATACAACAATCCGCCTCCTTTTCGGACTTGGATCTATTTATCCTCATACCTTGTTAGGGTCTTTTCGGATAGACTTCTCCATGATCTTTATGGAAGTTGATTGCTTTTCGTCGTGAGTCTTGATCCTTCATATTGATTTTGGGAATAATGCTTTTCACATCACCTTGGATCTTTAGCAATAAAATGGAATCCTCATGCCTTGTTAGGGCCTTTTCGGACTCGCCAATCTTCGCGCCCCGCTTCATAAGTTATGCCTTGGCTATGAACTCTTATCATTACCGAGCAACTTTTAAACGATCTTGGGCTAGAAGCTAAGTTATTCAATAAAATCGTACGACCTTACTTATTGCAGATAAATTATTAGCAATTTATAGGAGAATAGGCAAATAATCACACCAAGTGTGCTTGTGCAAGAATACCGACTTATAATTGACTCTATCATTTCTCGTTCTCCACAATTTAAAATCTCAAGTAATGAGACTCGTGGATGCTTAGCCTAATAAACCAATTAAGGTCTACATGGTTAAGGATACTTGCTAGAATAAACTTGGATAATTCTATTCGGATTGAGTCAAAATAATCGCAACGGGCCTAATATGTCAAAGACTTCAAAACTAGCTACACCACTTTATTAATATTTTTGACTTTATTGTGGGATATATACATATGAAAGCAACGATAAAAATTTAAAAATTACGATTATATGGCCAAAGTTAATTAAAAATTTAAAAAATGCTGAAAAAGATGATTTTCCGGTTAAATGATGGCATTTTAATGGAAAAGTCCACTTAAAACTTCGATAGAAGTCCCCCTACACTTAAAATAAACATTGTCCTCAATGTTTAAGCATGTGGGAAAAGTATCCCCTACACTTATGACATTGTGCACGTTGGTTAAATCAAGCTAAGGAAGAGACGACTAAAGTGATCAATTTCAAATGTAAGTATGAAGAAAATTGAATCACGATAGTTGAGAGATAGAACCAGATTTCAGATAACACGGGAGCACGATTCTTCAAAGGTTCCAAAAGTGCATTCATCCCTGTAATCACATCACCACACAAACACAAACAACCTACATAGGTCCCCTACACTTAGGAGGTAAAACAGAAAAGGATAGATACTCGGGCTGCCTCCCGAGGAGCGCTTGTTTTTGATAACCGAATCACGAGCCTGACTCGACCCAAAACTAGTTCATGGGAAACGTGGTGAGGGATGGAATCATCTCATGAGAGATGTCCTCACCAAAGTACAACTTCACTCGTTGGCCATTCACCTTAAAATTAGGTCCATTAGGTTGAGCGAGCTCGAGAGTACCATATGGAAATATCTGGGCAATGGTGAATGGGCCGGACCAACGAGATTTCAGCTTGCCCAAAAAGATTTTCAACCGAGAGTTAAAGAGTAAAACTTTGTCTCCAACTTGGAACTCTCGGTTTTTAATCTTAGAGTCGTGAATGAGCTTAGTCTTTTCCTTATAGATCAAAGAATTTTCATAAGCCTCATTCCAGAGTTCATTCAGCTCATTGAGTTGGATTTTGGTAGGTCACCGGCTTTGTTGATGTCGAAATTAGCCCACTTCAAGGCCCAATAAGCCTTGTGCTCCAACTCAATGGGGAGGTGGCATGCTTTCCCGTACACGAGACGATATGGTGTACAACCAATCGGAGTCTTGTATGCGGTACGAAAAGCCCACAGAGCATCATCAAGTTTATCGGCCCATGAGGCAGGATGCTCTCCCACGGTTCGTTCAAGAATTCGCTTTAACCCTCGGTTGGATATTTCAGCCTGGCCATTAGTTTGTGGGTGGTATACGGTGGAAAGACGATGATTGACACCATACTTAGCCATGACTCTTGCGAATTGATCATTGCAAAAATGAGTCCCGCGATCACTAATAATGGCACGAGGCACGCCGAATCTAGCGAATAGCGACTTCAAAAAGTTACAAACCACCCTTGCGTCGTTAGTGGGTAAAGCTTTGGCTTCAACCCATTTAGAAACGTAGTCAACGGCTACAAGGATATATTTGTTTCCTTTAGATGAAGGGAATGGCCCCATAAAGTCGATGCCCCATACATCAAAGATTTCACATTCTTGTATGAAATTTTGAGGCATCTCATCTTTATGTGTGATCTTGCCTTGTTTTTGGCAAGCATCACAATGTTTAACCATCTCGTGAGCATCACGATAAATGGTGGGCCAATAAAATCCCGAGTCAAACACTTTTTTGGCGATGTAGTTGGGACCAAAGTGACCACCGGTGGGTCCTTTGTGGCAAGCTTCGAGAATGTCTAAAGCTGCCGGTCCATCAACACATCTGCGAATAATCAAATCAGCGCATTGTTTGAAGAGATACGGGTCATCCCAAAAGTAAGTCTTAATGTCTTTGAAGAACTTTTTCTTTTGTTGGGATGTTAACCCGTCAATGAGAATTCCACCCGCCAAGTAGTTTGCAATGTCCGCAAACCACGGGGCTTTATCATTATTCGATTTGATAGACATTAAGGTCTCCAGGGGAAAAGAGTCATTGATCTCTTTGTTCGGATGATCCCCTTGATAAGGATCCTCAAGTCTGCTGAGATGATCCGCGGCTAGGTTTTCAGCTCCCTTCTTATCACGAATTTCGATGTTAAATTCTTGAAGTAGCAAAACCCAGCGAAGAAGTCTTGGTTTAGAATCTTCTTTAGTTAACAAGTACTTCAACGCGGAATGATCGGTATACACGATGGTGGTAGAAAGGACAAGATAGGGGCGAATTTTTTCAAAAGCATAGACAACAGCTAAAAGCTCTTTTTCGGTTGTCGTGTAATGCAATTGAGCCCCTGTCATTGTCTTGCTAGCGTAATGGATCGGTGGGAAGTGTTTGTTTACTCGTTGGCTCAAAACCGCTCCAATAGCAAAGTCGCTAGCATCGCACATCAACTCGAAAGGCAGCTCCCAATTAGGGGTAACCAAGACAGGTGCCTTAGTTAGCTTATCCTTAAGCAGGTTGAAGGCTTCAATACACTCTTTGGAAAAGATAAAAGGAGTATCTTTTTCCAAGAGGTGGGTCATCGGGCGAGCGATTTTAGAAAAATCTTTGATGAATCGACGGTAGAAGCCGCATGACCAAGGAAACTTCTCACACCCTTCACGGTTGAAGGTGGAGGCAATTTTGCAATAACATCGACTTTAGCACGGTCCACTTCAATACCGGCTTTGGAGATTCTGTGTCCTAGCACGATGCCCTCTTTTACCATGAAATGGCATTTTTCCCAATTAAGAACAAGGCGAGTGTCTTCACACCGCTTAAGCATACGTTCTAAATTGGCAAGGCAAGCAGAGAAAGAATCGCCATAAACCGAGAAATCATCCATGAATACTTCCATAGTTTCTTCAACCATGTCATGGAAGATAGCCATCATACACTGTTGGAACGTCCCAGGAGCATTGCATAAACCGAAAGGCATGCGTTTGTAAGCAAAGGTTCCGTAGGGACAAGTGAATGTGGTTTTCTCTTGGTTTTTGGGATCGATGGGAATTTGAAAATACCCGGAGAAACCGTCTAAGAAGCAGTAATAGTCATTACCCGCTAGACGCTCGAGCATTTGATCCATGAAAGGAAGAGGAAAGTGATCTTTTCTCGTGGCATCATTGAGCTTGCGATAGTCGATACAAACTCTCCACCCAGTAACGAGACGAGTGGGAATCAACTCGTTGTGTTCATTGGGAACAACGGTTATTCCGCCCTTCTTGGGCACATAATGGACGGGACTTACCCATGGCGAATCCGAAATAGGGTAAATCAAGCCGGCATCTAGAAGTTTGACAACCTCTTGTTTGATGACGTCATGAATTCGAGGATTAACCCTTCTTTGGCTTTGGATTGAGGGTTTAAAGTCATCTTCCATGAGAATTTTGTGAGTACAAAAGTTTGGATCAATTCCGCGGATATCGGAAATTTTCCAAGCAATTGCCTTCTTATGATCTTTAAGCACGGCGATGAGGCGAGATTTTTCTTCTTCTTTCAAGTCCTTCGCGATAATGACGGGCGACTTCTTCTTGTCTTCAAGGAACACGTACTCGAGGTGAGATGGTAACTCCTTAAGCTCTAAATCCGGAGGATTTTCGATGGTAGACGTAGTCAAATTCGGTTCATCGATAGCAATAGCCTTGGGATATGGTGGAGAAATATGGTTCTCTTTGAGAAGTTTCTCAATGAGACGAATGTCTTCATCCCAATCGGTGGGAGAATCGTCATATTCTAAGTTCACATCTCCCATGGTTGCTTCAAAATCTTTCCAAAGGAAATCACTTTCTCCAAATAGAGTTAGTGATGAATCAATAGAGGAAACAGTCTCAACATTGGGAGGAGAGGTAGGAATACTTTTACAAGCATCTTTAAAGTGTTCTTCACAAGCCTCATCAAGAACGTCGATACAATTAACACTCTCGTATGAATAAGGCTGTTTAGAAATCTTACCCATGTTGAAGACAATTTGATCGTCACCAACTCTCATGATAAGCTCACCCGCTTCTACATCGATGAGAGTGCGATCGGTCCTCAAGAATGGACGTCCAACAATTAATGGAACACGAGGGTCCATCTCGTAGTCGACGACGATGAAATCGGCGGGAAAAGTGAATTTGTCGACTCCTACAAAAACGTCTTCGGCTATCCCCACTGGAGAAGCAACCGTACGGTTAGCTAATTCCAAAGTCATTTTGGTGGGGACTAGCTCAGGGAGAGATAATTGCTTCCAAACGCTTAAAGGCATTAAATTAATACTAGCACCTAGATCGGATAGGGCCATGCAATTCTCTACTCCCGGGAAGTTGCAAGGGATTAAGAAGCGACCCGGATCACCAAGTTTGGTTGGCAATTTCCTTAAGAGAACTGCAGAGAAATTCTCATTAAGTTGGGTATTAGCAATATCAAGAAGCTTTTCCTTGTCACTAAGAAGATCTTCGCGTATTTAGGCATGTGAGCGAGAGCCTCAGCAAAGTAGATGTTGAAATTCAATTGTTTAAACATTTTAAGAAAGTTCGAAACTTGAATATCGTCCTTGCTTTTGAGCTTCTCTTTCCTCAACCTTAAGGGATAAGGTATATCGGAAGAAGAGGAAGGCTTTGGAATAGTAGGATCACTCACATCCTTGGGTGGTGGAGGGGTAGAAGTAAGAGGTGGAGGAATTTGGGAAGTAGAAAGTTGAGGAATATGAGTAGGTGACTCGTTTTCCTTAGTCACAATCACCGGTGTAGGTATAGGAAGCTCGGGTTCCTTGGTACCTTTTCCACTGCGAGTGGTGATTGCTTTCATCTCCCCTCTTGGATTAGCAACGGTGTTACTCGGAAGAGTACCCGAAGAAGAGGTTTGATTACTTTGGAAGAAACCAGCCATCGTGTCCCTTAGGTCATTCGTTTGACTACTCAAAGAATTTCGCATATCGACTCTAAGATCGTTCCCTTGTTTCACCATGTCGCCCTTCAAATTAATAATCTGGGTCTGTAGATTCTTCACCAACACATCATTCGTCCGCATGTACGTTTCGACCTCGTGGTTGAAAACGCTGGGTTGAGTAGGAGGAGGTGCTTGATAAGTAGGTGGTTGATAAGGAGCGGGTTGGTAAACTTGAGTAGGATTTTGAGGTGGATATGGTTGTCTTTGAGGTGGTTGGTATGGTGCTCGAGGTTGGTTTTGATTGGTTCGGTTAAGGTTTTGTTGTTGGTTAGGATTGGTTGGAGGAAAACCGGGCGGGGAAAGAAAGTTGTTTGAGCGATAGCTGAGCAAGTTGCGGTCTCCTTGAGGACGAGCTTGATAACCGGCCGGAGGATAGGTACCGTATGTTGCGTTAACATTCTCAGAAGGATAGTCTTGGGTGGAGGTACAAGTAGTGTAAGAGTGAGGACCCCCGCATATTTCACATGGTTGGCTTACAGCATTGACTTGAGCGTTTTGAGCGTTGATGCTTTTGGTGTTGTTAGCGGTTTGGGTAGCAAGCGATTCAAGAAGCGAAGTAATTTTGTCAAGTCTCTTGTCGTTGTCACTAGTTCTTGCACTAGCGGCATTGGTCCGAACACTCTTGGTTTGCACTCTAGACTTATTTTCAATAATATCCCAAGCGGCATTAGAACTCTTAACCAAAATATTACCCCCCGAGGCACTATTTAGTGAATCTTGGTCATTCATGCTTAAACCATTGTAAGAAGTATTAATTTGGTGCACTTTGGTAAAACCATGTTGTGGCCACTTTCTTAAAAGGTCTTTAAAACGGTCCCAAGATTCACTAAAAGACTCATCGTACTTTTGTTCAAAATTAATAGTTTCATTCCGCAAAGCGGTAGTACGAGAGGGTGGGAAAAATTATTTTATGAATTTGGTCTCTAAGTCCGTCCACGTCGAAATACTTTGTGGCGGTTCCTTTGCAAGCCAATGTCGGGCTTGTCCCTCTAAGAAGAAAGGAAAAAGTTGTAAACGGATTACCTCTTGTGGAACACCATTGAATTTGACCGTATTTGTGAGTTGCAGGAAACTTTTGATGTGGTCATGAGGATCATCAATGGTACGCCCCAAGAATGGTTGAGCAGAGACCATTTGAATAAAGCCGGATTTGAGCTCAAAGTTTGTTGGCTGCAAACGCGGGTATGACAATTGGATCGTTGTTGCCCTCTACATGTGCTTGCAAAAGTTCAATCATAGGACGATTGTCCGGTAGAGGTTCATTGTTGTTGTTATTCATGTTGTTTTGAGGTGGATTGTTATTGTTGTTGTGTACACCGGCCATGTCTAAGTCTTCGAGAGGCTCGGGCTCTTGATAAGACGTTGATCGTGTACGCATACACCTGCAAAAGAACTAACAAAGCAAAAAAAGAAATATTTTTGGTTTTTTATGTTTTTTAATTTTTTTGGATTTTTGAAAATTTTATATTTTTTTGGGGTTTTTGAAAATTTTTATGAAAAATTAACGTTCACGGTGAACGGATCCCAAAATCCAAATTCTCACAAAAAACTGTTAATCCTTACGAGAAGAGCCGGCAGCGGCGCCATTTGATACTCAGTTTTTCAATGGGGTTCAATTTAATTCTCGGTATCTTCTCGAATCGATCACGGTTCAAAGTGGAATAGTTGTTCTTGGTTACTCAAAAGGGGTTTGTTTTCTATGCTACCAAAAAGTTAAATGCGTGAAGTAAATAAAGATAAACTCAAAGCAATTAATTAAAAGCAATTAATAACAAATTAAACTTGAATTAAAATAAAATAGTTAAAACCTTAACTCAGAAAAGTCACTGATTCGGAATATAACTCTTCACAGCCTTCATTCGGAATAATCGTTGATCCGGAATGTCCTTGTTGATTTGGAACAACACCTTCATGCGGAATAATCAAGAACGAAAAGCTTGATTCGGAACAAGTTGCTCATGCGAAATAATTAACAGAAATACTTCATTCGGAACATTTAGTGCTCATTCGGAATATCAGACCTTCATTCGGAACAATATGGCTCATCCGGAACATTTGTTGATTCGGAACAATTTAAACAAAAAAAAAACTTCATTCGGAATATTTAAAAATAAAATTGATTCGGAACATAAACACTCATCCGGAATATTAATTATTCCGGCTGAACACTTGATTCGGAATGACTAAATGCAACAAACTGATCCGGAATATTTTTGGAAGGACCTTGATTCGGAATATTAATACTCATCCGGAATATTGATTATTCCTGATGAACACTTTGATTCGGAATACTCAAAAGCAAAAGCTTCACTCGGAATAACTTGTTGACTCGGAATAAATTTAACAAACTGCTTATTCGGAATATTTAAATCAATGGCTTCGTTCGGAATATTTTCAACTCATGCGGAATAACTTAATGCACACCTTCATCCGGAATAAATCATCTTCATTCGGGATCTGGGAAGGACTTAAAGACGAAGAACAGGAGACACAATATAGCAACGAATTTAATCAAAATCAACCAAGATTTTAACCTAAACTTAAACGAATTTAACCACGAATCATCTACTAATCATAAACATCGAATCAAATCAACATAAACACGAAACCCACTTACTTTTATGGATTAAAATCAACCAAATAAGAACTTGAGACTTTAAATCAAAAAGATGAAGATGAACAAGATTAAATGGAAGATTGTATTGATTGATTAAGGTAAAGTAAACAAAAGAGAAGATTAAAACTTACAAGATTTAAGGATTCAAGAAAAGTTAAATCACCAAACTCCTTAAGGGAGTTGGTGTTCTTCCTACGAAACAGGAAAGAAAGAAAAACAAAAAATAAAGACTAGCTCAAAATGTGTGAAGGGATCTCTTTATATAGGCCTTGTCTTTGGTTGGTGAGTGGGCTTTCTCCCGTTCTTTTTGTCTTCTCGTCTTTTCAGAAAAGTTGACGTTTTCGATTTCGATTCGGGATTTGTCGACGAATAAATTCAACTCGTCTTTTAATTCCTTCGTTTAATAGACTTGAGTTCTTTCGACATATGTAAATCTTCCATCTTTGGTCCTTTTCTTCGATAAATCTTCAAATAGGCCCATTGACTTCAAATCTTTTGCATCTCTTGGACAATAGACTTCGTCTTGAGTCTTTTTCTTCGATAAAACCCGTGCAATCCTATGTTTTCTTCAATATTTATCCGGTTGGCTCTGAAAACACAACAAACACACAAACCACGCATAATTCCAAACAAATGACATTAAATACGCGTTTTGGTATTGTTTTAGCAAGAAATAAGTGGTAAAAGGATGGGTGTTTTCACACCTATCAGTGATGTGTCCCTATCTAATTTTTGTTAAGCTTGTAGCTTTGTACTATGCCTTTGTGGCCTTTTCTTAATAAATTTACCGTTAAGAAAAAAAAAGGAATAATTGTTTTATTTTCTTTTCTTTAGCCTCTGACAAAACTGCAACAACCGTTAATTTAGGGTAAATAGCATAAAAATATACTCATCTTACGCTTAAATTCAATTAAAGGTACCCATCTATTTTTTTCTCAATTTAAGGTATCGATCTTTTTTCTTGTTGTAATATTGGATAATTAACAAATTTAAAGGTCATATATTAACGATCGTCTACTTTATTATAGAATCGTTAGTCCTTTATATAAGGACACTTTATAATAAACTCAAAATCCATTTTTTACAGTTTTTGACCATTTTCGTCCGTTCTCTACTTTTTCATCTGATTTTACCGTTTTTGTTCATTTTTATATCGTTTTCGCCCGTTTTTTACAATGTTTGTGCGTCTTTTATCGTTTCTGACCGTGTTCGTTCATTTTTGTGTCGTATTCGATCGCCGTTTACCGTTGTCGGCCCTTCTGACCGTTCTCGTACGTTTATACAGTTTTCAACTGATTTTTAGGTTTACGACTTTTTTCACTGTCTTCGATCGTTTTCATCTTTTTTTTAAAGTTTTACCTCTTTTGATAGTTTTCGTCTGTTGTTTATCGTTTTCGACATTTTTTTACCGCTTTTGATTGTTTTCGCTTACTTTTTATCGTTTTTGTTCGTAAAACAAATAGGCGAAAAACGGTCAGAATCCGTACAAAAAAGAGTTGAAACAGTAATAAAAATATGAAAACAGTAAAAACGGACGAAACAGTTTAAAGTAGTAAAAAATGGAAAAAAAACAGTCAGAAGAAATCGAAAACGATAAAAAACTGACGAAATTGTAAAAAATGCCGCAAACAGTAAAAAATGAACTAAAGCGGTAAAAACCAGACGAAAAAGGTAGAAAATGAGCGAAAACTGTAAAAAGCGAATTTGGAGTTAATTACAAAGGTTCGTTAATATAAAGGACTAACGATGCAATAATAAAGTAAACGTTCGTTATTATATAATTTTCAAACTTGTTAATTGTCCAACATTGCAAAAGGAAAAAAGATCGATAACTTAAATTGAGAAAAAAATAAGATGAGTACCTTTTTATGCAATTTTCCCGTTAATTTACTTCTGCCATATAATATTTGAATTAGACAAGTGACAACTACGTGTGATTGATGTTTGAATTAGACAAGCGAGTACTACGTGTGACTGATGTTTTAGCGGCAATAGTTAGGCTGAGGGGAGTGGTGATAAAAAACCACGGGTGGGTCTGAGGTGTCAAAAACCCACGCGTGGGTTACCAAAAACATCATGAACTCACCATTAAATCACACGCGTGGGTTACGTTCTCAAGGCAGTAAAAAACCACTAACGGTGATTTACTCACCCTTCACACATACCCATAAATTTAATTTTTATCCCCACTTATTTCTATATAATCTCCCTTTTTACTTCTTTTTTCACAACATTCATCTTCTTCCTCTCAAACACATAATTCAACATCTTCTTTCACTTCTCAAATGACGCCTGTACTATGGACACCCGCAGAAGAAATAGTTTTGTGTCACGCTTGGTGCTCGGTTGTTGAAAACAGAGTGCCAGGTAACCTACCAACTTCTCGTACTTATTGGAATATGGTTTTGCAAATGATGGAGAGTCATCTAGATGGTCCAAGGAAACGAACACACGATAGGCTAATATAGAAATGAAAGAGCCTAATGTGTGTCGTGCGTAGGTTTGTTGGATGTTACAACAACGCAACGCGTGCACGGGTAATCGGATCTATTGACAAAGATGTGACGAATAACGCCATTCGTGTATATGAAGCTGAGTATAGGTGCCCGTTTCGGTATCTTCATTGCTGGGAGGTTTTGAAAACTTATCCGCGGTTTCGTTCTTCTTATTAAATTATCCGTGTATCGTTTTTATTTATTTACGAGTTGTTTTTAGTATCCTTGTAATGTTTTTATTTACCCATGTATCGCTTTAATGTGTTTTTAATAAAAGTTTTTGTTTTTAATTCATCGGTGTATTGTTTATATATACCCGCGTGTATCGTTTTAATTAAATGTATGAATAAAAAGTAAAAAGTGATAGTGGAAAGATGAGGTGGAGGTGGGATGGTGGTGGGTTTTTTTTCCTTAGTAACCCTGAAAGGTGAGTTTTGATTGGGTTAGTGAGAAAAAAGAGAAAGCTGACGTGGTGCTAAGGTGGCGGTGGGTTTTTATGTTACCACTCCTCTCAACCTTATGTTAGGGGAGAGGTTATTAAGACGCCCGAAAAAACCATCCATACCCTTTTATTTTTCTTTTTCTGTTTTTCTTTTTCTTTTTTTATTTATTTTTTATTCTTTTTATTTTTATAATTTGATTTAAGTTAAAAAAACTGAGAAACTGAAAATACATAATAAAAATTTTAAAAGTTAATTGGTCAAAAATGTTAAAATAACAAAAATACGAAAAAAAAAGTAGATAAAAAAATTGCGTTGAACAGTAAATAGGAAGACAAGTGTAAATGAGTGGGTACTATTTGATAATTTCCAAATGGATCAGGAGTGATACCAATAATATCACACATTAAATTTATTAAAAGTTTAAGACCCCTCAAAAATAATTAAAGTTTGAGTATTAAAGAGTACATAAATTGTTAATTGCATGGTAGATGCTATTGCCCTTTCTTTAATGAAAGGTATATGACAGTAACGTTTAAATTTTCATATATAGGTTTTATTTTTTTGATAAAGGGTTTCTCTCACTAAATATATTAATTCAAAAAAGTGATTAATATAAAGGATATAAATAAATCTCACATTTCAACCCATTATATATACCTAGTAATTATTATAACAAACATAACTACTTAAAAAGAGGATATGACTATAATTAGATTGAATTTACTTAATAAACATCAAAATTAATCTTTTTCTTCTTCTGTACACGAAATTAAGATATCGGAATCAAACTTATCATAACTTTTATACATATCATACTCGTAAGCGTCGTAATCATCATTCATTTTTGTTTCCCTCCATTGTTCCAACAATATTTTAGTACCATATATATGTCACGGTTGCACCACTAAAGTATTACAACCTTCCTAGACAAAGTACCTAACTGTTATAGTATATTATACGCAAGACTCGTGGTTATTTTCGTTCTATAAGGAATAATGAGGTAGGTACGATTTGGATGTCACTAACATCTAAGGGATGAAGATAGAGTATTTTGTTTTTCTTATATTTTATGAAAGCAATTAAAATTCTCGGGTTTTAAAGGAGGTTTAGATTAAACTACTAACTACTACTAATTGCAAGAAATGTAAATTTGCAAGAAACTCGTATGGTTAAACAACATGCTTACTTAATCATGTATTACTGCTTAGTTGGTCTCTCTAATCTTGTTACCATTACCTTCGTTAGTGTAACTTGTAAGTATTCTTCTTTTTTCTATTACAAGTTGGTTACAAACGCGTTTACGTGATTACCTAAGTAAGGGCTCCTATAACATATCTAGCTTACACAATAGTAAATCACGCGTAATAAATACTTAGGAAGGAATCCATTGAAAGGCAATCTAGTTATGAAGACCTAATTGCAGGTATCCTCTACGCTAATCACGTTTCCCCAAACGCCTATGCTAAGGTAATAACTTATAGCTAGCTTTCAAGAGTCTAAGCGTACACCACTAATAAGAAGTAATAATATTAAAGATCACAAATTAGGTTTCATACAATCATAAGCAAACACTTATAGATTTATCCGATCATATCAATAGAAAGCAAGACTAACATAGGACCAAACAACAAATAAACATATTTATTGATTAAATGGGTAGAATGACTTTACATTAGTTGAACATAAGAGTATATGAGTACAAAAGGGTTAGAAAATACTAAAATGTGGCAAAAGTAGCTACCCTAAAGCTCTCCCGAGTTTCCACACGTTATATGGTAAATGATGGGTTTTTATAAAAAAATCTATTTTGTGAACGTCAAATGTATCTCTTAACACCATCGATCCTAAATTAGGGTTTTTCTCCACCACCTTTTGTGACAGAATCACTAACAACTGTGACTTTGTCGCTTTGTGATCATGACATCGTTAGAAGAAATTTATGATGTTGTCACCAGAGTTTGAGCACCCATTCTTGGTCTTGATATTAAAAACTTTTGTTGTCATCTTGTTTCTTCCCCAAAGAGCTTAAATCATTTACTTTTCATCCAAGTGCTTTTCAAATGCTAAAATCACAAAAAGAAGAGGTTTAGGGCATATTCAGAGTACAATTGCACGAATATGAGGGTTAAATGACAAAAAAAGTGAATAAAATGACATCTTATCTAATATTTCTACACTTGGAAATTGGTTTTCCTTAAGAAAATGAGATTTTTTAACTAATAAACAGTAATTCAAAGGCATTTAACTTGCTAAAAACTCTAGTTTAGGATCAACCTTTTTTGTAAAGCACGGGAAAATATATACTAGCATCTCTCATAAGTGTTTGGATTCTCAAACTCTCAGGTCGATAACGAAATATAACAATATAGGAAATGAGAAAATTAACACTCACTACCTTTCATAGTATATTGATTACCTTAGGCTTAGTAAAGGGTCAAAATATCTACAACTTTTGGATAGGAACCTAGAATTTACTATCAAAAAGTACGTTAAAATGTTCGTAATGATAGTTGTAAGGGTATTAGAAACACGATTTAGGATAACGTGGGATATTTTATTGGTGGTAAGTTAAGCATTCACAAGATCACATATGTAAGGCGTCGTTAAGCCAAGACTCGACAAAACTCTAATAATCGTACAAGACTCTACATCAAACTTTTTATTTGGTTTCCTCGACTCCTTCTTGACTTAAACAATAACAAGATCAACTTGTGTGTCCTAATATTTGTTTATTTTTTCAGTTGTTCGATCTATTTTTGCCTTTTTTTCTTCTCTTTTTTCTTTATATATACTTTTGCGCTACCATTTACGAAAATAAATTAAGTAATACATGACTCAGGATTTATAATGAAATCACTATATATGAGTTTTTTTATTATAACTCAATAATAGAAGGCTAAAACATATATTAGTACATTAAACTTGAAAAAATGGATCATTTATTACTCTGAACTTTTAAGGGTGCATAGTGGTACCTTAAACTTAACAAAATGTAATTTTTACTACCCTATACTAATTAACTCAATAATTAATTATTTTTTTCTTTCTAAAAATCATTTAGTAAGATGATTAATAATAAATCATTTATAGTAAAACTTGCGCTAAGTAAATATATATTTTTCACAAAATTTAAGTATTTTTTATTTTTTAAAATTAATATAATATTTTAATCTATATCTATAATATAAAAAATACATTTTGTAGCAATGATTTCTAAAATATTTTTGTCACACTACTTTTAATATAATTTTATATTATATTTTTAAGTGTTTGTTTCAGATAATTATTAGAATAAGTTATAACTAAATATAAAGAATATACAAAATTTCTATTTAAATATCCATATGAAGAAAATAAATTTTAAATTGTTATTGTTATCGTTACATATGTTTTGAAACGTACCTTAGCTAATACGTTACGATAAATTATATATTAAAAAATATTTTATTAAAATGTTTTTTAGAAAGAAAAATAATTAACTGTTAAATTAATTAGTATATGGTAGTAAAAGTTCTATTTTGTCATGTTCAGGGTACCATTTTGTACATTTAAAACTTCATAGTACTAGATGATCCACTTTGACAAATTTAAGATAGTAATATATATATTTTGGACATGATAGAATAATGGCCCAAATTAGAAACATAAGCAAACATGAAGCTATATAAGCACATATGGGGTAATCATATGACTTTCTTCCCCAAATCTACATAAAAGAAACAATACCACGGGTCTTAATCGTCACAAAACTATATACACTACAAAAGACTCGACTTATGAACCATATAGTAAATCAAATATATAACTAGGGTTAAACAATTATAATCACAAAATATCCTAAAGATGAATACATACAATACAGGCCTTGGCGATTTCGGTGTAACATTTTAGTGGTGTAATAAAATTCAACTATTAAGTACTCCAAAATAGGTGATTCATGAATTCCTCCATCCAAATAAATCCCCGATTGGTTATCCCGAAACACTTAATAGAAGAAAACGAAAATGATATGCTTATAGGGGTGTAAATAGGGGTATCTCGTACTAAAAATGAGTGTGAAACAAAAAGTGTGAGGGTTAGGGATGAGCGTGGATCTAGATCCGGTGGAACTGGAACCAGAACCGGTGGAACCGAGAACCAAAATTTTAAGAAAAATAGGAACCGAGAACCGAACCAAATATATTTTTTGGTTCCGGTTCTGGTTCCAGTTCCGATTCTGGTTCTTCGGTTCTACCCGTATAGGAATCAATTTTTCAGAAGAAGAAAAAAAACTCATTCACTAATGAATTAAGTCAACAAAAAAATATTCTTTTAAGTATTTATAACCATTTACGTTAAAAGCAATAATATTTAACAACTAAGTATAGGCTCAAATAAATAAACATCATATAGTTTCACAAGTTCACTACTTTTCTTTTACCAAAATTTGAATCTAAGTTATCTGGCTCAATATCGGTTGAATTTGTATCACCTTAAAAAGCAAATCTACATAAAGATATACATTACTAATCATTTAACATTATATTTATAAAATGAATGTATTTGGCATGGCTAGTCATATTATATAAACCTTTTTGTTACAAAGTAAAATAAAGAACTCACAAATTATTCAAACTTATTGAACGTGCCATATCAATAATTATAACATAAAAAACAATTTGTATATTATACAAATCTAGTGATTAGTAATTATGTACTAACAAGATATATATATTTCACTAATACTGAGAAGACATACATTGAATGCAAATAAAAAACTAACATAAAACTTAGTTTTATTGATTTGATAATGATAGTTGTTTCTGTTTCAACGAATTAAAATTAGAGTTTAAGATGTTCGGTTTGGTTTTTTTGAGAGTAGGTTAGTTGCGTTTTTTTATATTACCTATGATATTAACTTTTTAGCATGGTATATAAAAAAGTTATAATATTTTTACAATTATCGGGTCTTTGGTTCCGGAACCGAGAACCGGTGGAACCGAACCGAACCGAACCAAGAACCAAAAAACCTCAAAAACAAGAACTGGAACTGGATCCAATGGTTCTGGTTCCGGTTCGGTTCTTCGTGGTTCCGGTCCAATTCTCGGTTCCGGTCCGGTTCTTTGGTTCTTTTGCTCATCCCTAGTGAGGGTAGTTATATGAGAAAAGAGATCATCATAACTATAATAAATATATGCTAAAAATGGGGTTTATCCTAATGCCTCTTATTACATATCAAATCCTAATCATAATATGAATGCTTTTCATTTTCTTAAGAATGCTTTTAAATTCCTAAATATCTAGGGGCGAACCTCACATTTTTCGAGTGAATATTTTTTTTAGTAGTAAGGTTTTTGTGCTAGACATATACTTCCTATCCGTGGGACGCTCTAAAACTACAGTTTCACCGATTTATGCCATAAAAAATTAAAAATTTGGCCAAAGTTATCATTCTAAACTATGCTTTGGCATATTACACATCCTTTTAAAGACAAGACTGCAAATGAATTAAAAATTGAGGACAATGTTCGCTTTAAATGTATAAACCAAGACAAACAAACATAAAATCTTATTACCCCCTTTATTCATTTGGCAGAACTCAAAAATGATAATAATAATAATATAAGTATGTGAGATAGGGGAGATTTCAACCGTTGAAAATCAGTGAGATCCATTTCTAACCGTTCAAAATCCCCCTTGCCCATGCTTTTTCCTGTTGCTAGGTTTGAAAAATCGACACCAAGGTTTGAAAAATCGGCACCAAGGTATGGTTCGTCCCTCTGAAGTGTGTGTTTCTCTCTCAATTATAAAATAGTCTCGGTCTCTCACAACATACCCAAAAAGAAGAACCACACATTTTTTATCGATTTAGTCTATGGTCGATCTACTGCGTTGCTGTGGCGATTGTTGTGGGTTTCGTTGTTGATTGTCACGATCTATGGGGCATATCATATGTTAGATCTCTCATCACTAGGCTAAATACCCTCGATGCCGTCGATCTATTCGTTGCCACCATCCATGGTGTGTGGCGTTGGAACCCGGCTGGTGACATTGGTCAGCTTAGGTGGGTAGATTCTTTTGTGTGTTGTCTTCATTGATTGCAGATGCGCATATTATTAATGTCGGGTTGTAATTATCGATCTTGATTGTGCCGGAATGAGTTGGAAAGACCCAATTATTGGGTTTGCTGGAAACCTAATTTTTGCCCATGGTCAGATGTTATTAATTTGAATGGCATATCAGGTATCCGTTTTTTGTAGTTTAATTAGTATTTTAGTTGAATTAGGTTTATATGCGTGACACTTACTCGGGTTGCTAACGTTTTTTATTATTGGGTTTCTATGTTTGATTATTGTCTTTGGTTTCATTGTCGTTATACGTAATTGAAAGGGTTTATGGTTTTGTGATATAGTTCCAGGTTGCGTATATGTTCCCCTTATACTCCTTCGTTGCCACAGATCCTTTCGTTGTCGGTATCCATAGCTTATTTTTCAACTGAAGTCGACCCGTCTATCGGCGTGGCAGCACGAGAACGTGTTTGCAGCCATGTCGGGTCGAAGTTCTTTTTGTGCCAATGTTTGAATGTTCTGATAATAAAAAACCAGCTAGCATTTATCACCGTTTCGAGTATGCAATTTTTGGAGAAGTTTTTAAAAAGGCTGTGATGATGGTATTTGAACCTGTTTAAGCGGGTTCACGTCAAATTTGGATTGCGTGCAACTTGGCGGGGCACCCTTGACGTGTTTGCAGCCATGATGGCCGTATTTTCTTATTCCGATTCATTGCTTATCTGAGCCTCATTACCCCCTTATTCATTTAGGGGAATTGAAAAATACATTGGGTGACCCATATCCATTAACTTTATTTTTCATCTTTTATTCCTTTGATTGTTCTTCTAAGGTATTTCTTTTCTCTTTGTTTTTTGTACATGGGTTCTTTTGTTGCAAGTCAAAATTCGAAAATGTTGGTGGAAAATCAGAAAAGAAAGCTGAGGCGAAAATCAAACGAAAATGTTGCGGCCCAAAAGCTGATCTCCAAAAGCAATGATTGTCAAGGTATGCTTATTTGTAGAATTAAGGAATTACGGACCATCGAGGTAACATCGTGTCTATCTTTCTGAAATGTGGTTACTTATACATAAACAATTATCAGAAATTTATTTCATAATGCTTTAAAGAAGACGGTGTACTGACCATCCTCGATCGTGGTTATTTTGGCAATTTTAAACACTAAAAAATGGCCAAACATATACTAATAAGGTTGTAAATAAATTTATTAGTTTGATAAATTTATACTAATAAGGTTGTAAATAAATTTATTAGTTTGATTGAGTTTTACCGATCTTTCCATTTTTAATTTGGTTGTTTTTAGTTTTTAATTAAAAAAATGATGTTTAGGTGACAGTTGGAAGATATCTGAGTAGTCAAGCTATCTAAAACATCATCAAGGAACATTCAAAGTTTGGTCTAATTTCTTACTGTATTCAAAAATGTTTGTTTTCAATATGCAAATAGGTGTTCCTCAAATATCTTTTTTTATGCAGCTTTGGTTTATTAGGGTTTTTTTTTGCAAAAATAATTGATTTTTATTATATGTATCAATCTTTTTTCCAGTCCACATGATGAGCAATCGAACCTCGGGGATGGTTAAGTTTATTCAGGTAAATAATAAATTTGCCATATGCCATGTAAATGGTTTCGTTAATATTACAACTTTTTGTTTCAGATTATGAACGTGTTTGTTTCATAGTATTTGGAATAGTTAATCGACGGTTTGTTTATCATGTTTATTGTTGCAGATCTCGACTTTTTGGTGTAGGGCTCATTAGGTTCTTCGATCTTCCATCGGATATGTATAGGCCCTATATGATAATACCGAACTGTTCATGAAGATTCAGACATTGTAAGGCACTGGAACCCAAGTATGATGCGGTTGCGAGTGACCTGAAAGTGACGAAGAGAATTTGACAGGGGAGGAGTAGAGATGGTGGTTGCTAAAGTTGATGCTCCATAGGAGGGTGAGCTGGCCGCCTAATATGAGGTGCAATGGTTCCCGACTGTTTTGTGGTTTGCGAGTGGTGTTCCTAAGCCTTATCTCGGTCTTCGCACCAAGTAAGTTACACTGTTTGTGTGTTTGTTATAGTTTTATACTTTCTCACCTTTGATTATCAAAATAAGGTCTTTGGGAAATAGTGTTCGGAATTGCTTATTTCCCGTATAGTATTTGGGATTGCTTATATACATGCTTATCTTGATTAGCAAACTGTTTGTTTCAAATACGGATCCAAAGTTTTTGTATAAGAAAAGGCATAAAACATGCAATTTAGTTACTGGTTTTTATCAATATGATTATTGCTTATTGAAGGTATAATAAGTATGCATTCGTATATATTTTTTCTTTTTAGTTAAATTATCTAGGACTTGCATTTGTGCATATGCTCTTAAGTGCATTGTTGTGTTAAAAATGCATTTATGCCCAACATTATATATCTGAAGTTGTCAATCATGTTGACAAAGATGATTTACTTCATTCTTCGTCATTTGATAACCAACCTTTTATGTGCAGCCATAGGTTGTTACAGGCCGTCACAATGAGCAGGGTATAAGCGATGACTTACATGAATTTGTATAGGTGAGTATCCTAGCTCACTGTTCGGAAACTTTTAGTTATACAAGAGTAGCTACCTCTATGCTTATACTGGACATGTGTCACGATGAATAAGGTATAAACTGTTTGGAAGTTATTCTGGATTTTGTTGCAGTCAAGTTGCACTCGCAGCGGATTATCAAACATAAGGACCAGCTATTGAGTGAATGTTTCTCACAGCCACTGGCCACTGCAAGGTCAAAAAGGGATGTTGCGTAGCAGGTATATGTTTATCATATAACTTGATCGTTTTTACCTTCTTAGCACGCGTGATGCTCATATCGAAAGACCGTGTATGTGTGTTTGGAAAAAGATTAATTCAAGGAGATTATGAAGTTAATAAAATAGGAATGGAGAGAGAATTTAAGAAGTTAATTACCTCAAGCCCTGAGGCCACAAACATATCTTTATGTGGTTGAGGTAAGCTGATAAACTCAGTTGAAGTGTAAATGGAACATGAGGCGGAACATGTGATAACTTACTTATACCTTGAAAACGCTCGGCATCAGCCACTTGCTCGATAAACTCAGTCGAAGTGGAGGAGTGATAACTTAGTTTATCAGCTTACCTTAACCACATGTTTCAGTTCCACTTGCCCAAAGGCGTTAACCACTTGCTCGAGTGATAACTTACTTATACCTTCAAAACGCTAGGCATAAACAAGATAGCTAGATTTCTAGAATACCTTTACAGGTGACAGGATATCACACAGTTGTTATTGCTATGTTTTACTTAGTAGGATATCTTTTCTCCAGATGACCAGTTGCGCATGAAGGCATCAAAGATGGGAAGCAACTTATAGTGTTTTAGATGAACTTTCTTGCTTTTTGAATAACGTAGGCCAACCTAAAAAAGGAACGAAAAGAGAACTGTGTATGTGTCAAACACATGAATAGAGTAAGGAATCCATCCTTCTTTTGGTAAATTATATACGAATCTGACTTCTCGATGCTGTGATGACAATCAAATTATCTGTCGTAAAGGAAGTAACTTGACATGTTTAACCATGTTAGTTTCATGGATTTTGTTGGTATTAGATCTATATGGACTCATGAAACTGAATTTGTTTGTTTCTCCTCGACTTTGCAGGAATTTAACATTGAGAAGTTGCAATCAGTGTAGGAGCATGTTTTCCTTAAGGAAACATTTTCCGCATTTGGTGAGGTCGTTCAGGGTAAGAGTAACTTCTACATAGTTCTCATTGAACGTCTTATTTGTAACACGTTTTTTTGTCATACCACATAACATTAGGTTGCTTAGGAATTCAATTATCCAATATTGGTTTATAGTCGTCTTTATACATATGATTTAGCTAGGAATTCAGCAAGCTCAGTTCGTCGGGTGTTTGTACGTATGATTTTAGAAGCCCGATTTCCATTCAATGAGTGGTGCGACTTTTAAGTATCAGTTGTTTTCGATTACGTTTCTTAGAGAACCTTTTCTATCTAATGCATGTCCAGGGCCTGATATTGATATCATAACATGTTCTATCTAATACTAATTTAGATACAACTTATTTTCAAACTTTAAAATAAGTTTATTATGTTATAATGAAGATGCATAAGCCTTGCTATTTCCTGTAAAAAGAGGGGGTTTCAGGGCCTGATATTATGTTATAATGAAGATGCATAAGCCTTGCTCGACATCTGTTCAATGTTATGACATAATGCCCTAAGTGGATGATGCACATGTGATATTTGTTACTGTTATTCGTGGTATTAACATCTATTGTTACCAATGCCAAGGTAATAATCTTTTTTCAGTGTCAACAACATGCTGGTGGCTCGAATGCAGCATCAGGTGCGCGTGGTTATTAATTCGTCATGTTACTTTGTCCTTATGTACCAATGGAAAACACCACCACATATGATCCTTTAGAAGCAATTGCAGCTGCTACATACAATTTGAAAGGTCGAGCTGCACACGCATCATGCATGTTGCTCAGTATAGTGTTTAACAATCGACAAATGCGTGTCATCAGTCTGGTGGTGGCTTCCCAATGTACACAAATCTGATGCTGCAATTCAGGTTAATCCATAGAGCAAAAACGCATGTTACATATCTTTCGGTTAGCCGTGCATAATGAAACACACCGGTGCACGTTTTAGTTGCAGTCTTTCTTTTCTTCATATGTCTACTAACAGCAAAATCAAACCCGCGGCGAAGCGCGGGCATCAATCCTAGTATCTATAAAGATTCAGTCCCCATATATTAAATTGGGTGTATTTAAGATTAAATATCATCTATCATCACTTTAAAACATTATTAGAATCTTCAGTTACAAGAAAATGAAACGCCTCTTATAATAAAAGTTATTTGCAACAACTTTTCAATTCCTCATTATGAATCAGTATATAAACACCTCTACCAAATGAAAACAAATCCAACAGCAACTAATCTCCAAATGACAACAAATACTATGATATATAATTGTGGCTTAAACATTTGATGTGATTCTAATGTAAAACTATCACCAAACCTTTTAAATGATATGTCGAAGGCTCGACCACATGCGGTTCAATCACAGACGGTTCGACCATGTATCTCATTGAGTCAACTCGGTATTTACCAAGTTGACCGAGTCAAACCTAAGATAAAGGAGTAGAAGATGAACAGATTAGTAACCATAACTAAAACCAAAACAATATCAACCAATTACAACAAATCCATCTATCTAAACCCATCTCCATCGCAGTCAACAAATCTAACTTATTCCCATCCTTCATCAACCAACAACACTAAAAAACAAATGAATTACATACCGATCTCAGCAAGATTTTTTTAAGATTCGAACCATTATCATCATAGATCTATGAAGAGATTAACTCTCATTTGATATACGAAAATAAAGATTGATTAATAACAAGTATATTATAATCATCTTTGTTTCGATTAAAGATTACATATGCATAACAATACCTACCCGAGACCCTTTTTGAAGGATCTTGAAGCCCTGTGATTGTATCTTATGAAAAGTGTGTTTTGTTATTGATTTGATTGTGACGTGTAATGAATAATTCTGTAGATCTTGAAAGAGATAAAGTGCAAATATTTTTTTGTGGTTATTATATCAAAATGAAAGTGACTATGGAGATTGGAGAATAGTTATTTGGTGGTTATTTTCGTTTAGGGTAAAATGCAAATATGGGCTGTCACTGAGAATACATATAAAGTTTAATATTGTAAGAAGAAAAAACATGTGGGCTTATAAATATTTACTTATATAAATTCAATATTTATAATTGGACATCAAAACCCTTTGGGCCGGTGAATGATTGGTGGTATCATTGTGCAATGTCACAAATAGAGGCAAACTTTGATTTGATGATTGACATATTTATAAATTTTTAAATAGTGTTACTTCAATATCAATAGTGAAAAAAAAAATTTGTACAAGATTTTCGTTTACTCCCTTTGTCTTAAATTTATAGTTTATATTTTTTTCAGATGTTAATTTAAATGTTTAATACTAAGAATAAATAGGAAAGTTTTACCAAGTTTACCGTATTACATTGATTCAAATTTTTATTACAAATTTTAAAATAAAACTTTAATTAATTAGGTAAGGGTAAAAAAAAGTTGTAATAAATGTACCTTTCAAGATAATAGTTTTTCAAGACGAAGAGTATAATTTAACAAATTTAAATTGTCAGAGATAAAAAAGTGGAGACAACTTTGCTATGTTTTTGTAAAAAGCCAAAAAAACGTATACAAGTACTATACAATGTTCTTAAAGCGAATAACAAGCACACGATCTATAAATTTAAACAACTTAGCTACATTACTAAATTATCAACAAAATAGATTGTTAATAATGTTTTATGTACATTTAAGCACAACAACACACCAATATGAATTTATACAAAACCAGTTCGATTTAAAAAATATGTTGCACGTTAGCAACTTCATGACATAGCCGAGGCATCGCCGGGTCTGAACGCCTCGTATGAATTAAACTTGATTATATGTTTTTACATGTTTAATGTTGTGGAAATCATATAGCGGCTAAATACGTTTTCGATTAAAATTTAAGTTTCGATATATTTAAATCTGATTTTCGTGATTTTATAGATCATAGTCTTATGACTAAATATGACACAAAATACACAACAGAGATATAAATGAGAGACACAACATGGCGCGAGTGTTTATAGCGGTTAAACTACAAGGACACGTTCTTTGCCTTACTTCACTCTCTGAATCACCTACTCGAGAGTTTGTAAGCACTACACAATAAACTCATTCATTGACGGAGAAGCCCCACAACGTCGCTTACACCACTTTAAGAGTATAAAGCTAAATAACACGTTCTTCACACCATGGGTAGAACCCACTCTTACAAGGCTTACACAATTAATAGTACTAAGCCAAATGTCGGGTTCAGGACATAACAGGCCAGACACACATTACAACTCGATTACATGGAAGAAAATACAAGTGAGAGAAAGAAATGACTTGATGATAAGATCTTACCTAGATCATGGATTAGGATATATCATTTGACATGTTTGTAATCCTTATCAAGTAGAGTCATGAAGCATTAATATCATAAATTCCGTTTTTTTGAGAGAAATATTAATCTATACACGAAGCTATAACATACTAATTCTTAACTTTTCCGCAACCAATATGTATATATAAAGTGATAAATCATGGATCTCGTTTGAGAATAATACGAGATATCAAACTCATAGATCTCGAGCGTGATATCATAAGATGACAAGTGCAAAATATAAAGCTTAACGTCAATGACTATTACAAATATACCACCTTAAAGCACTACGTGTATTATTGAGGTTGTTATTTATTATGTTGTACATTTATTTACTACTACGGATACCTCTTTTTATGTTATTTACATCCTATAATTACAATTAGCAGCTGATTTTGACAGACTAATGATATAGCTTCTAAATCATGTTAACAACTTTGTAATATAAAACTTACAAAATTACAACTTATATTTTAAAGCTTACAACCAATTTTGCCAAATATACCATTAGTCTTTGCTCTAGTTTATTACTACTAGTTAATAAACGTTACTGTTTAAGAAAAACTAATAAACTGATCCTTAATCTTAAAATTTTAATCTTTATTTACATTTTAGGATGTTCCAAATAACAGTTGATTATCATCTTGGTTGAACCATTTAAAAAAGAGTTTATCTGGTGAAATTAATATTTGATTTGTTGAAAAAATACTAAATCAAATTTTTTAACTATAATAATTTTTGAAAAGAATAAGTAGAATAACCTTTTTTGTTACTGTTTTTATTTTTGTACTTTTTAATAAAATGATAATTTTACTTAAATAATTATTCAAATTTATATTCGAATATGTTAAACTTAATTATGGTTCTTTATTTATGTTTAACCATGAACAATTAAATTGAAAGATTAAAAAAATAAACATGAATAATAATAGCAAAATTACACGTTTCGTCCCTATGGTTTATATCAAACATCTCGTTTCGTCCTTATTTCATTTTAAATACACTGACAATCTCTAATTTTGTAAGTTGTAACTCGGACGGTCCCTATTTTGAAAAATAGGGACTATCCGTGATACAAGTTTCAAGAAAATTAATTACATACATGGTCTCTATTATTCATAATAGGGATCATTGAGGTTACAACTTACAAAATTAGAGATTGTCAGTGTATTTAGAATGAAATAGGGACGAAACATGATGTTTGATATATATCATAGAGACGAAACGTGTAATTATAATAATAATGTGACGATATAAGGGGGCGCTTGATTAACCCGAGGGGAATGAGAATGGGTAAGGGTAAGGGAATACAAAGAAATACAATGAGCATTCTTTAGTATTATTATTATCATTGTTGGTGCTTGGTTAATATAAGTCGAGGTGGCGATTGGAGATGATGGCAACAACTGTTAGGGTGATAGTCAGTGGTCGCGACGATGACGATGTTGATAAAGAATGAAATTAATAAAATTAGTAGCGGTTAGTGGTGGTTGAGAATGACGGCCATTACATACGATTGTGTACTTGTGGTATTCGGTAGAGGTGGTGATCGGCGGTGGAGGTGGTGGTAATGGCATGGTTTGGTGGTTTTTGGGTGGTTATTGACGGTTGGTTAGCGGTTGCAATAAACGGTTGTTACAGTTAGTATAGATGGAGACGGGATGTGGAGGCTGTGGTAGTGGTGATGATCAGCGGTGTGGTGGCGGTGTGGCGGTGAAGAGATCAGTAGTCGTTAATGTTGGTGATAGAGTGTATTGGCAACATCGGTAGAGGTGGTGGTGTGGTGGTTGTAGTGGTGAGCCATCAGCAGTCGTTAATGATGGTGATAAAGTGTGGTTGCAGCATTGGTAAAGGTGGTGGTCGCTGGTGGACGAATATAAACTTGAAGTTATGGTGATGTTGTTCGTGGTTGTGGTCGATGGTAGAGGTTGTGATTGTGCGACGTGTTACCATGGTGAGGTGGTAGCAGCCGATAGTAGTGGTGGTGGTGGTGGCGACAGAGAGTGGTGGTGTCAGAGAGTGATGGTCTCGAGAGTCGTGGTGACGTTGAGAGGGTGGTGGTAGCAACAATGGTGGTGGTCAGTGGTGGTGGTTGTAGCATTGGAGAGTGGTGGTGTTAGAAAATGGTGGTGGTGTTGGAATGGTGGTGGTAGCGACAATGGTGGAGGTCAATGATGGTGATGGTGTTAGGTGAATACACACACACACACACACACACACACACACACATATATATATATATATATATATATATATATATATATATATATATATATATATATATATATATATATATATATATATATATATATATATATATATATAGAGAGAGAGAGAGAGAGAGAGAGAGAGAGAGAGGAAGGTTAACGTAGGATAGTTGTTAACGTAGGAAGTATAGGAAGTAACGTGAATCGTTAGATGTATTAGTATATGATGTCATTTGATGAACTATGGTCAATGTCATGTCGTAGATAACACGAAAGGAAGTGGCGATACTTGTCCCGAGTAACTTTTTGATACATAATAAAAAAATACACGATAGCTCGCTACGAGTAACATTTTGATACATGATCAACAAAGATACATCGTTTCTCGACGTGATTAACTTTTGATACATAATATACAAAGAAACGCAGGTACCTTGCTACGAGTAACATTTTTATAGATAAATATAGACGAACATACACATAATACATAACTTCCTACACTAACTTATTTTAAGCACTATTTTACAAGAACCACAATCTATATATATATATATATATATATATATATATATATATATATATATATATATATATATATATATATATATATATATATATATATATATATATATATATATATATATATATATATATATATATATATATAGATATACACGTCAATATATTATCTTTATTCCATTACTCCTAATTTATAGAGAATGGTTCATTGCCCATCAGGGGCGGACCTACACTATGCGTAGGTGGTTCCCGGGAACCACCTTAGGAATCGAAACCCTTTAGAAGCTACGTACAGCCAAAGGTAAGTATCTACCTTAAAAATAGACCGGGAACCACCTTATATCTAAATTTACAAGAAAGGAAGGCAAAGAAAAGATGAAGTAAATTAGATTCCAAGATTCATAGAGTGTTTTAATGGAGTTTAACGTCCATTTTTGATGCAAAGAAGATGACACACAACCCAAAATGTTATATTTTATTTTTAATGTCCAACTTTTGTCCAATGGTCAGTTATAGTCCTTCCACTTTATCATTGACTGGTTTAGTTGCTTTTATCCCATAGTCTGTTTTGGTAAAACAAAATACATGTACAATAAGACACACTTGTACAAATTAGTTATGGCTTAGTGTTTGCTTTTGATAGTATTAGTAGATTTATATGAACTAGAAACTAGAAGTAAAAAAATTAGATACATTTATGCAACATTTGATTTAAAATACGAAGCACATTGAGTAAACATAGTATTTTTTTCGAAAAGTGATTAAACTTGGTATTGATTTTGAATATTGCTACTTGTTAGGGTAATAGTTTATCGTTTATAATAGATCGATGATGATTTTAATCGTACATCGAAATGAAATGTGTTTAAATATATTAATGTAGCAATTAACGATGCAATGTTGTTAAATTGGATCAAACCCGACTCAACATATTGGTCAAGTAATTAGTTGACTTGTTGACTTTTTTGCTTGACTAAATCAGGAACCACCTTGCGTTTTTTGCTGGATCCGCCACTGTTGCCCATTAGTAGATAATAATTAACTATATTTTATTTTAGTAATCAAACAATTATAATAATTCTTAGTCTTATTCTTTACCTTAATACTTTTAATCAAGCACGCCCTAAATAATTTCATGACATCAGTTTCGGAGGAGTTTGTAGCAAATATAATCAAAACCATGCATATCGAACAAGGCAAAAAGTCTTCGGTTTTCTACGAACTATTGAATGTGTTTTTTCCATAAAAAGCATCACACATATCACCCGGCCAGTACGAAACTAAAATCCACTTGGTAGTTTGAATTATTCAAATAATTTATTTGGATATATATAGATTTTTTCAAGCATGAGCGTATACGTGACGGTTATAATGCATCCCAATTTTCATGCTAAATAACACCACCTTTACGTCCATTTTCTCTCATTCTCCAAAGACTTCTTCACCATTCTCTGATCCAACAAAATGACATCCCCACCACCACCACCACAACCAGTAAACCCTAAAACCACCATTTGTTTCTCATTCGCTGCATATGCCAAAACCCTAATCTCCCATCTTCACCATCATTCCACCATCCCAATAGCCACTGGTCTCACCCCACAAGAACTCACCCACATTGAATCCACTCACAACTTCTCATTCCCACCAGACCTCCGCTCAATCCTCCGTGAAGGCCTTCCCGTAGGTCAAGGCTTCCCCAACTGGCGAGCCTCTTCTGAACAACAGCTTGATATCTTGATCAACTTACCTATCTTGGGTCTTTGTAAAGAAGTGCACCGGAAGAAATTCTGGCATAAGAAATGGGGTCATAGGCCGAAAGATGATGACCATGCTGTAGAGCTCGCAAAAGGGTATCTGAAAAAGTATCCTGTTCCGGTTCTTGTCCCGGTTTACCGAAACTGTTATGTTCCGGCTAGCCCTTGTTTGTCGGGTAACCCGGTTTTTTATATAGATGGTTTGGATGTTAAGGTGTGTAGTTACGACGTTGTAGGGTTTTTTAAAGATTTGTGTGGTTTCATGGGGTCCCCAGTGTGGGCTGCTACAGTGGCAAGAAGGGTTGAGTTTTGGTCGGAGATGGTGGAGCTCCGTCGTAGTGACGGTGAGTTACGACGGTGTTTGGAAGATGTACGGTTGAGATTAAGAGATGGAGGGTGGGATGAAGATGACGTGGATGAGATGATGGAAATGAACGGTGGAGATGACGAGGATGACGTTAGGGTTTTGTCAGAGAGGTTATTGAGTGGGGGATGGAGTAGGGGAGATGTGGTGGAGTCGCTTGGGTGTTTGGATGATCGGACGGTTGAGAATGAAGATGAGTATTTGTTTGACTTTGAACACTTGACTTATAGTTCATGTCTTGATAATGACAGTCAAAGTGATTGTTTAGGGCCGGTGTTGGACATAAGTGCTCTCAATAATAATTCAATTGTGGTATAGAATGTAGATGTATACTTGTAAAATAAATGCATTATCTAACTGGTCAATTCTAGTTGAGTTTTTTTAGGAGGAACATCCCCTAATCCCCTAATAATAGATTTGTTTTCCTTGATTAGGGGTCTTTTTTCTTTCAGCCTAAGTGATACTCTATAGTTTGTTAAGATAGTAATCCTATTGTATTTTGCGATGCATGTGAAATGGTAAAGTATACTCTAAATAAAGGTTACCATGCATGCATTAATTCTTTTGTACTTCTGGAATAATTAGTTGGCACTAATTGGTAGTCACTATGTTTTTGTATTTCATGAGTTTGCCTTTAATACATTCACATATGATTGAAAGTGCATGAAATAATTCTCCTTTTGAGAAGTCGAAATGCCTTAGAAGTAAAACTACCTTAAGAACACTAGAGAATTGATCAGGCTGGCCAACGATTACGTTTGTTGTTTGTTTGGATAAATGATACTAGTTGGCACCATTGTTCTATACTGTACTATTTTGCTTTTCTCATGTAAAATAATGTAGATATATGTAATGAAGAAAATGCATTTCATCAGTTCGTGTATTTTGCTGAACACCTGACAATATGCCCGTTCCATCCGATAGCCGATACTTGATCGTAAAACGAAAATTCCCTTTTTCGAGCTTAAACTAGAAAGTCGTAAGTATCAGAAAGTCGTAATTCGTTATTCTTGAGCATTGCCGCCTTCTATTGGACAGTTCTAAAGTTCAAGAGATTTTCAATTGAATCTACGTATATAATTTTGAATGCAAATATTGTCGATTTTTCTTATTGTTTATTTCCATTGAAAAGTTTATGAGACAAATAGAGTATGTTCATCAGTTCATGAAACAACATACACAAATCGTGCTAAAGGATTTCGGATAAACTCATTTTATTGTACCGAAAATCTAAATATCCTCTACTATAAATATATATATACCGAGTGTCTGGACGGACCCAAAAATTGTTTTCTTATCATCATCCTATTCTAGTTATTTTGTACCAAATCTTTATCCAAATGTATGTATCCTCATAAAAATCAAAATTAAAACAAACACCATCCAAATAAATATCTATCTACTACCTATATAAAAGAAGGTTTTGAAAAAGTCCATCTTGACCAAAAAAATATGAGAAATTAACACCTGTAAAATCAAAAATAATCAACGCACCATATTAAATCTGCTGCCTAAAAATTAAAGGCTTTTTCTAATATGTGCCATGGTGGTACATAATTAGTGCCATTAAATGAACATAAATTACCATCTTTAAATGTAACTTGATATAAATAATTTCCTAATTTGTTTTCATTTGCCAAGTTTAATATTCTTATATATGGAAATTAACATAACTTAAGAAATTATCATGTTTAATAAATACATATAAAAATATGCCATGGTGGCACATATTAGAAAATCCTAAAATTAAATGCTTTCCATAAGTCCCACCATCTCCACAAACACTTTCATCTAAATCCCACTAAATCAAACCAACCCTATTTATTCAATGATGTCAAAGAAACAAACAATAAAACCAACCCATTTGATCAAACCAACCCGTTCAATCATGTCAAAAAAAAACAAAAAAACCCACCGACTCGATCAAACCAACCCATATCTGGTCAATCATGTCAAGAAAAAAACAATAAAACCAATCGATCTACACAACCTTTTACCTTTAAAATTGAATCATGTCAACAATCTTTGTTATTACAAATCCTTTAAAAGTTTTTGACTTTTTGTCCCTATTCGATTAATATGATCTCTTTCCGGCAATGCTTTCAGGTTTGTTTTTATCTCGGTTCTGATTTTTGTATGATAATATATGATAACTTATTATGTTATTTTAAATTGTTTGAACAAATTATTGTACAATTTTAATTTTCAGTCATGGATTTATGGATTCATGGAATTGATTGAATTATTTTCTTGATCAATTCGAAAATAATATTATTGTTACATACTTTATTTAGTACTGCAAGGGGTGTTTGTTAGAAAAATGGTTTGGACCTAAAATATTATTTTTAACGAAATTGGACATGAAGGCGAGTGGAGGAGACCAGTCCAACAACTCCTATATCTACATTTAGTGTTTTTACAAGTTTATCACTAATACATGCTTTACCATTTGATATAAAAAAATTTCTATTCATGACAAGTTTTATGCATAAGTGGGCTAATCTGATCATGTAATTCACAGGGTGTAAGGTTGTTGTCACCAAACAGACTGTTGGTGTTAAACCTCAGGATGACTTGGTAGTAGATTCTATACTTTTTTTTTGGATGTGCTTCCTACATAAACTATTATTGATATTAATTAGGTGTTATATTATTTTAACTTGACCTTGCTTCATAACAGATTATGAAAGTTTGCTTATTGAAGTTTTGTAATGAACTCCAATAGATTATGTGGCCTTTGGTCACTTTTAGATGCAAATTGTGTCATTCTGTTTTGATGTTTTGGGTCAACTTAGTCTGCTATATTACTCAGTTTAGGACTAGGATGCACCGAAACGCCATTTATGGTGCCGTGCCCGTTTGGGAACGCGTCGGGAACAGGAACACGGTCGAAACACCACTGAAACGTATCCACGAAGTATGCGGTTTGACAGAAACGTATCCCCGAAGTATCCACTGCCGTTTCTTAAATCAAGGCCCGTATTCTGGTTTAGAAATCAATTTTATACGATGCTATGATTTTAAATTGAATGGCCAAAAAATATGGAAGCTAAACTATTCCGATGAAGATCGTATTCTGATAAATAAGATGACGTTAAGATAATGAGAGAGAAAGACTTGAATCTATGACTGTATGTTGTTGACTAGAGATAGAAAATGGGTAGGGCGAGTAACAGGGTGGGTTAAAATGGGTATATTTTACGGGTTCAAAAAGTTGTCATGATAATATGATTAAATAAATTATAAAGATTTTATAATAATAATTAATTTCCTAAATATTGTCAAGTACCGAATGCGATTGAAAAATAAAAAATGGTCTCAAGTAGTGAGATTGTGTTGTTTCACCTTTATGCGATCATGTATGATTTTTTTGTGCTTACCAGCTTATGCCTCTTTCTTTTTTGTTTTGTAGGAGCTGTTGCAGGAGCTATGGGCTTGTGAGAAAGGGCAATCATTGATTTGATAAATGATAACTCAATGATACAAAGTAGAATTCATCACAGGAAAATTACATCACAAGAAAATTATAGGTATAATTCTTAGTGATAGAATCAATTTTTGTGACTGATTATCCTTCTTTTTAATTCTTTTAAGAAATAGAGCAAAATAAGCTTAAAGACTTAACCATTTTCTTACCGTATGTATGGGTAAATTGTCCCCATGTTCTAACATAATCAGGGATGTGGTAAAATGGGCAAGTCGAGTAGATTAGGTAACGGGTCAAAACAAGTTTTTTTGTACCAGTCGAAAGGCTATGGTTTTGATTCTAAAGAAAGCAATTTCGGTCCAGAACCTTAAATATTATTCCTTTAAATTGGTATAATTATCCACATGGTTACTGTAAATTATTAAGTAATATAACCTTACGTGTGACTAAGATGGGATTTGATGGAGATGACCTTATTGTGTCACATAGTTGCCAGGTGCTCTTCATGTTCATAGTTCTAAACATTCTTATAATTTCAGAATACTGATAGAAAGCAACAACTGAGTTGGGTTAATAAGATTGTTAGATTTTTATTCATTTGAAAGCCTTCAGTGAATAGTTTGATTAAGTACATCTATTTCTTCCATAATGGATCCGTGGTGGAGATTTTTCTCCTCGTGAGTTTTAGTTTACTCTAATAAGATATATTACGTTAATAAGGATATTTGATGAAAAAACGCCATAAGTTAAATTATACTCTGCTACTCCTTTTAAATTGAAACTGTATTCATTGGTTTATGTTGCAGGTTTCAGTGCTTAAGTGACCTTTGTTGTGTGCGGTGTTGGTGCAAAAGTAGTGATGTGAGTTGTGGACTTGTGCTTAGAGCATGCATTAATATTTTGCTATCCGTGGTGCTTTCGTGAGGTCTATTTTGTCAAAATCGGCGTCGTTAACATGATTTACTCAAAAAAAATCTCTAATTACTACTCAAGAGGCGTCATGTGCAAGTCCTTGATCCTCTATTTGTTAGTCCTATAAAGGAGAATTAAGGAGGAAGTTGGTGTTCGAGTTCCCCATATTCTAATGGATTTAACGATTCTTCAAATTTCTTTTTTATTGTAAATTTTAATCAGTTCTGCCCATGTTTAAGTTGCAATGCTATTGGATGAGTTTAGTTTTTTTTGTGGTTTACTATAGCTTTTGTGTATTTATAAGAATTTAGTCAGTTTGACAAGGCAAAAGGTTTGTACAAAATTTGGAGTACCATCTTTTTGGTTAATGAAAATTTATGTTTATATTCTATTTTACATGGTTTTTGTAGATGTTAAACCAACGTAACAAAGAGTGCCCAACGAGAGGAAAAAGTATCGGTATTGGTTATATTACATGAAGTTAAAGTTTTCTTCCATTTACATTGCAATCTAAATGTTTGAGGTCGTCTAAGTAATTCATTAGTGTGTGTTTGCAATTTCCATTCCACTCCTACTACTACTAATGGGCAGTTGCTACTCTTTTGTTTAGTTTATCCAATGAGCTATGCAACTTTCAGTAGAAATATTTTACAGATAGGAGGTGCTTTAATATTAAAAGTGTCTTGATACATATAATCGTATCATAAATGTCTTAGACATTTGATCTTAGACATTTACTTTGAGACAATATGCGAGCAATACTTTTTTATTTTTAATATTGAACCACGCAACGTTATTTTTTTTTTCATTCTAATACTATTTTTGTATTTTCAAAAATAATCTTACAGCTAACCACTTATCAGACGGGCCTTGAAGCTATTAATAGGATCGTTAATATAGAACCCCAAATGTAATCTTAAAAACAATATGATTATATGATCGACTATACGGTTGACTGTAATTTTTGTTTATTTTCTCAGACATTTTGTTCTGAAAATGCATCATTTTAGTGTTGACGACACTCGAGTCATCCGTGGGGTATCCATCACAAAGTTTTTATTACTGTGACAAAGATGACAACATTTCCTAAAAATAATTATGTATTCGACAATCAAGTTTTATAGATTTCTTTTTAGTTGATCTTTAACTATTGTAATACTTCTTTCATATTTGTTTCCTACTTACTGTATCATTTTATGTGTTTTATATCAATAAGTTTTGTTACATCTTTAAGTTTTTAAAATAAATATGTTTAAAGCTAGCCGCCCAGGGAGCGAGCCTTAAAGCTAGTAAGGAAGTATAACCAAACACTAAAATGAAAGAGGAAATTCCGTACAGCCAAAATGTTGAAAAGTAGTCCAACATCTCACAAAAAAATAGTCGGTATAAAAACATCGGTAACTCTACTAAAATTTTAACATATATATGTCACTTATTTTATTCACAAATAGAAATCCTCTTGTTGCCTAATTATAAGTTGAGTTTCTCGGTCCTCTAAGTCGCTCAAGGCGCCCGAGACTATTGTTAAAAATATCAAATCAAACACAAGAAACTCTTTAATGACACAACCTCCTCATTGTGATTATCAATAAGAAACATGGTACGAAACATTTAGTCCCCAAGTCGGTACAAACAAGACAAATACATAAAAAAATATGTAGTATCAAGACGACTACAACCTCGATACTAGATGCGTAACATTGATCGTGAAGCGAACGTAGACATAAAAAAAACCACACAAGATAATACCTTAACCGATTAGATTAGTATTAGATAAAGAAGCGTTGTGAATCCCTTCCCCCTCACCTCCTTTTATAGAGATGTGGGGAAACCGACTAATACAAAGTCCTACGGATATGGTTGGGCTTCGAACAATCAACCGACCTTTATTCTAGTCTACTTGTCTAATACAAGTTTAAGCTCGACTCTAAGACCCCTAGACATACTCTTTAGCTTATACGAAGACTAACATAACAATTTCCACCTTGTGCTTCATATTAGCCAATCCCAACACTCAGCAACTCCAAGAAGTGTTGTAACTTGCGTCGAGGTACCACCTTCGTCAAGGCATCCGCAACATTGTGTTTAGTACTCATCTTCAAAACTTCAACCGTATTCGCTTCCAAGACTTCTATGATAAAGTGATAACGCACATTGATTTGTTTAGTCCTATCATGAAAAACATGATTCCGCGATAAATAAATCGCGCTCTGATTATCACAATTAACTGCAACAGTGTTAAGCTTCACGACCAACTCTTCCAAGAGTCCCCTTAGCCAAATAGCTCATTTCATAACCTTCGTAAGTGTCATATACTTCGCTTTAGTTGTCCACAAAGCCTTTGTGTGCTGCAACTTAGCTTCTCAACTCCTCGCACATCCATGTATCAGCAACCTGTACCTTGTGATTGATCTACCCATGATAGTGATCGATCTTATCATGACGTAGTAAAATTCCACAAAAACCTGTATGTATGTCTGTAATCCACGATCAAACCCATCCAACATACCCACATCTGCAGATGCTATGTCAGGTCTCGTGCAGACCACCTGATATTCCTGGCTTCCAACTGCATATATATATATATATATATATATATATATATATATATATATATATATATATATATATATATATATATATATATATATGACCACTTGCTATTCTTCTCCACATCACAATCCCTTGATAGACTATCCTCCAACGACAGTATAGAGTGTCCCTTCAATAAAGCATGTACCAAATTTTCATTGTAAAACCTAGATTGTGACACCCTCAGGGTATTACTACTCTGATTCTTGTTGATCTTAATACCAAATATATTTCCCTTTGCTTTAACCAAAAATCCTTGGTAACCGAGATCTCATCCTTGCATTTGCAAGAAAATACCATACAATCTAGATAGATAAATAGATGTATGAACATACCTGGTGTATACTACCAATAATAACTGTATCTGTCGTCACTGCTTTTCCTACAACCGTTGTTTAGCACACATACATCTAACTGAGTATCCATTTCTTCTTTCAATCCAGCCATCCACTTGGAAAGAACCTCACAAGCAACTGTATCATTGAAAATTAATGACTCATGTGCATAAATCGTCTCCACTGCAGCAACTGCAAAAGCAACCTCATTACTGTCTTCTCTATACTTGAATAGTTCCCGTGCTAAATGTTGCTCCCTATCACGTGATGGATGATAGTACATCAAATCTTGAGTTTGTACTTCCTTTGGAACAACTACATGATCAACATTACCTTGAGGTTGCACCTCAAATGCATGATCCTCCCGAGATTCCACCTCAAACTCAATTCCTTGCAACACATGCACTGAACTTATAAATACACCATAACCAATGAAAGTTTTCCTATACTTTAGCCTTTCATTGAAAACCATATTCCTGTAAAACACTCCCTTTGAAGTAACGTCATCTAACCTCCAAAGTTGATAAATATCCATATCTTCACGATATCCCAAGAATATGCACTTGACCATAACCAGTTTAAGCATCCCTTGCTGAATACTAGCAAGCCAACAAAAAAACCCTAACATATATGTAGTCTTCTTGAATCCAATCGCTACTGATGGTGGCCTATTATCTAGATATGTAGACATGGTTGTATCCTCTGTCCAAAAAAACCTTGGACAAACCAGACTGCATCAGAAACAACGTACCTTATCCAAGAGTGTCACGTTTGTCTGCTCAACCAACCCATGTTGCTGCTGTAACTCTACAAGATCCAAATGTTTGGTAACCCCACTCTTCATACATTATTGTGTAGACTTCTGATTACAAGAATCAAGAACATTAGCCGTCTTGATCTTCCACCCAGTCTGAAATTTTCCTAACTGTTTCCTACCATTCGTTGTCTTCCCGGTCACAGCCTAACCATTCAGGATATATACGCAATTAGCCCTTCTTTTCCTGATAGTACCACCAATGAACCCTTTATAACCTTGATCTTTCCCGACTGCATCTTCACGGTAAAACCCTCTTTTTAAAGAGTGCCTAGCGATATCAAGTTTCGTCTTAATTCCGGAACATACCTGACGTTGTCCAACACGAAAGTTGATACATCCCTCATTCGTACTCGTACCTTACCTGTCCCCCGTACACGACATTCCCTACCATCACCTAGTAGTACATTACCACTGTCATACTCCTTAAAATCAACCAAGTAATCTCTCTCGTGTGTCATATGGTATGAGCCCCTTGAATCCATGATTCTGTCTAAAAGTTCATCAACACTCATAGCCATCATAATATCAGCATTGCCATACTCATCAGCTCTAGTACCGGATACCTGATCTTTATTCTTAACAAAAACTTGAGATTTCTTGTGATTATACCTGGGACAATCATTCTTCAAATGACCCTCGGACTAACATATATAACACTTGAGTCTGCCGCTTCTTCCCTGTGACTTTGACTACGAACTATTTGTCCCCTGCTCCATATCTCTCTAATCAGATCTATCCCTCACATACAACCCTTCACCACCATCACTCTTTTCTTCTGTCATCTTTTGAAGTTCCCTAGAATTAAGTCTCGCGAGCACTTCTTCTAGCTTCAAAGTATCCCGACCATATAGCAAAGTCTTCACAAAATTATCGTAAGACGATGGTAAAGATGTGAGTAAGAATAATGCCTGATCCTCATCCGATATAGCATTATCTATAGCCGCTAAGTAAGTTACAAGCTTGTGAAACTCATCAATATGTTCAGACTGAATCCTACCTTGATCCATTTGAAAAGTATATAACTTTTTTTTCAAGTACAAACGATTAGCTAAAGACTTTGTCAGGTATAAAGTCTCAAACTTTTTCCAAATCCCCGCTACGGTCGTCTCCTTGGTGATCTCTCATAGTACCCGATCACCTAAACACAAGACCAATGCATTGTAAGCCTTTTTCTGAATCATGTTATCGTACGCCACTATTGTGGTGGCGGGTAATTCCTCCAATGCTGCATCTAATTCCAGATGTTCCAGCAAAGCCTTCATCCTTACCTGCCATAACCTAAAGTCATTCTTCCCATCGAATTTCTCGATGTCAAACTTGTTTAGCGTCATCTTATTTTAACCCTTTGCTAACCATTTAACCTTTTGTGAATTTACCTACATAAAAACACAATCTAGCAAAGTATCCTGTATGTAAAACGCCCTTGCTTTATCGATATAACCGTAAGATAAAAATCTTAGAAATCGATCAGACCAAGTAATCCTTCAAAAGAAAACCCTTTTTTACTCAAATATCGACTGAACCTTGGAATTAACCTATCCAATAAATCGAAAACCCGCCTTTTGAAGTAACCCTTGTCGTACTTTTAGTTTTATAAAACCGATTTCTAATAACCTAAGAAATATTGCAACCTCGACAAGTCTTGAACGCTCTTTATCCCTTTGTTGATTTGCAAAACCTTGTGAAAAACCCTCACAATTACAAACCGACAAAGTCCATTCAATAATTCGCTAAACCTTGTGATATATTAAACCTCACAAATCATGAGTTACGAAACCCCCTTGTGTAAAATACCCTAGGAAGTAATAACTTTTGTTTTATATAAAAAAAACTAAAAAAAAAACTTAGTGATCCAATTATTAACTATTAGCTCACTAATATGTTTGTCTTGGCCCAATATACACCTTGCCCTAAAACAAACAAAACCCTTTGAAGTTATCTGTGGTTGACTTTTGTAAACACAACCACCGTGCTGTCTTCTTCTACTGTCTCTCACACCTCTGATAAAAACTACCACCGATGAAAGAAAAAACTAAGAACAACGACCTTCGATTTTCGATAAATCGAAAACCACAAAATCCCTTTTCTATCGATCTCTTGTTGCAACAATAGCACCCACTTCGTCGATCGATCCTAGAACCAGAAGATCTTCAAACCAGAAGCTCTTATACCACTTGTTGTATTAAGACGACTACAACCTGGATACTAGATGCGGAACATCGATCGTGAAGCAACCCTCGACATAAAGAAACCATACAAGGTAATACCCTAACCGATTAGATTAGTATTAGATAAAGAAACGTTGTGAATCCCTCCCCCCACCTCTTTTTATAGAGATGAGGGGGAACCGACTATTACAAAGTCCTACGGGTCGGGTTGGGATTCGAACAAACAATCGACCTTTATTCTAGTTTACTGGCTAATACAAGTTTAAGCTCGACTCTAAGACCCCTAGACATATTCTTTAGCTAATACGAAGACTAACATAACAAAATATATATCGTCTCAACTAGTTTGATCAATCTTCTCACAACAAAAATCAGTTAAAAAAACGTCTAACATGAGAGAGGTGAAATCCATAAAGGATAAACACCAATGGCTTCTAACCGTGACCTTAAACATAACAAAGGTTTATATAAAGTAAAAACAAAACACCCCTTGTTTCTTAGACTTGTGGTCACTCAAAGGAAAGGGTTCCCTTGTTTGCTTAGTCATGTGTCAGTCTCACGGGCACACACATGGGTGTTTTAAACAAGTTAAGGTCATTTTTTTAGCACAGACAAAACCTGGTCAGCAAGATAACCGAGCCTATTATGCCAAATATCTTTGGAAACATTAAAAAATATAGTCATATTAACATTACCTAAACACTTGTTTTTAAGTTCATCAAACAAGTAAGGCCCCCGGGTCCACTACCAGTCCCCAATGTTATCCCCTTGTTAAAAGTCATGAATATAACATTTATGTTCATCAAAACCAACAAATAACTTACTGTCTTTAATTAATTTATTAACAAAAATCAAGCTAACACAGTAATTTGGGATAAATAAAAATATCATACAAAATCACATTATTAGAAAGTTTTAGATTTCACACATTACTTGTGGTAGTACCATTAGGATGTACCACAATTATGTTCAGATCTGAAACATCAATCACACTAATCATCTTAACAGTGGAAGTAGTTAGATGTTGATTAGCCTCAAAGTCTATGATCACCCCAAAGTAATGGTTTTAACAAAAACTTTGTATTTCCACAGTAAAATTTGGAGAAGTTAATATTAAGCCAATCATTTTCATAAAAAAAGTCATACGTGCCATGTTAGCATGAGTACTTCTAGAGGATGAATCATTAATTAAACTTAGAAGTTTCCTTATCTGTTTAGCAATGAAGGATGAAGGAGTGTTACAAGCATCACTCTATTTCTTGTCATTAACCTTAATATCACTATTAGCATTGAAGTTTCGTTTAAAGCCAGGATGTTTCGCAGGATTAAACATATCTTTATAACGAGGAAGGTATCTACATAATTTAAAACATCAATCATACCATAATTTTTGCAAACCAAGTTGGGGTTGGGCCCTCTGTTGTGACCATTAGGACCAACCCCTCTGATGTTTTTCTTGTTGTTGAATTTAGTGTTACTTCTTTTGTTAAAGGTATAAGATTTAGCAGCAAAAGAGGAATCATTCATTTTGACTCACTAGAAGTAGAAGGTTCAGGAATCCCTTTATGGGATTCCTCTATTGACACAGTGGTATAATCATCTTTCACATCAAGAAAGGGTCCCTAGTAAGAATAGTTGTTCTAACAGGTTGATAACACTCATCATTTCCCATTAGAAATTGCATCAACTTCATAAGTTGCTGATGCAGAACTAACTCAGTGTTAGGAACACGATAACATTTAACAAAGAAATTACATTTAGACAATTTAGTAAGAGCATCAAATTCTCTCCAAAGAGATTTAAGTTTATGATAATAGTCAACAACAATATTACCACCTTGTTTAACAAAGTTGATTTTTTTGAACTAAGTTTTACACAAATGAACTATCTACTTTGTCATGTGTTTTATTTAATTCTTTCCATATAGAAGCAACATTTTCAGAGTAAACCAAACCTATGTAAACATCTTGAGACATAGAACTCATAATCCAAGTTAGACCATATCATTACACATATCCCATTGGGCAGATAACACACCACTAGCAGCAAAAGATTCCCTTTAACAAGTTCGAATACCATCAACAAATCATAGCACTATTCCTCATCCTATAATTTTCAGTACCAAGCATTTTAAAAGGAATTTAAACATATAAGGGATTACCAGCATCTAAGTTGTTAATCAACACATGTGGGTTACTCCGACCACTACCACAAGTCATAATGAAACAAGCAACAAGAAAATATAATACAAATAGACAAACAAGAGAGCAAATAAGCATGAAACCAAAGAAAAGGAAAAAAAAACAAGGAACAAAGCTAGAAACTAGGTCAAGAGGACTGGGTTGACCATAGCAGGTAGAGGTGTCGAAAAAGTTGACCCGACCCGAACCGACCTGAACCCGAATAAACCAATTCAGGTCGGGTTACTCGGGTCCAAAAACGTATTCGGGTCAATTCGTGTTGACCCAAATTGACCCGAGTTCTAGTTAGGCTCGGGTTTGGGTTTATATTTTTTAGCCTTGACCCGACTTGACCCGACCCGACATGACCCGAACCCGACCAACCCGACTTGACCCGAGTTTTTTAACACATTTTACATTGTAAATACACTTAAACAAGCCAATTTTTAATTTTTTTTACTTATACTCGTGTTGACCCAAACCCGAGTTGACCCGACGCGAATTGACCCGAACCCGACTGACCCGAGTTCTAATTAGGCTCGAGTTCGGGTATGATTTTTTTGAGTCTTGACCTGACTTCACCCGACCCGACTTGACCCGAACCCGGTTGACCTGACCCGATTCCCACCCCTAATAGCAGGTATCTACACCAATCACGTTGGAGGGTCAAGGTGTTTATCGAACCTTTTTGCACCCCCTTTAACCAAAATTTTATCCTTAAAAGAAAAAGAGGATGAAAGAGGACTTATAGTGCCATAGAAGCACCCACCAACTTAATTCACTTAGTCAAGTGTGTGGATAGGGCTGTAAACGAACCGAACGCACGCGAACGAAGGTATGTTCATGTTCGATTATTTAATTTTAGCCGAAAAATAAACGAACGCGAACACTTAATCGGACAAAAATTGTTGTTCATGTTCGTTTATTTAGATTTGAACTTGTTCATGTTCGTTTATGTTCGTTCATATAACTTAAACGAACGTAATCGAACGAACATAAGCGAACATAAATGAACGTAAACGGTGATATATAAAAGTAAACGGGCTAAACGATCGTGTAATCAAAGTTGTTACTTTAGACGATCCAGATCATCATCTTATATACTTATATAATAATCATATCCCAAAATATTGTTTCTTTTTCATCTAGCCATGTCTTTAAGTTTTTAGTTCTAATGTATAATTAAAGAGAAATTAAAAACACTTTGTAACCAAGTACTATATTAGTAATATATTATTATTGGACATTTAAAATATTTGTTGTGTAGTTTATTATTTTTTAACATTTGGGATATTAATCGATCGTAAATGAAAAAATAAACGACGGACGGACATAATCGAACGTTCACGAACGTAAATGAACGAACGAAGCCTTTGTTCACGTTCGTTTATTTAACTAAACGGACCAAAAATCTTGTTCGTGTCCGTTTATTTGTTAAATAAACGAACATAAACGAATGTTTTGGCGAACGATCGGCGAACGGTTCGCTGAACGTTCAGTTCATTTACAGCCCTATGTGTGGATGAACAAAGAGCACAAAAAACCCCCAAAAACTCAACTTAGGGTTTCAAGAAACTCTGATTCCACAAACTCAATAAACCAATAGATGAGCCCAATAAAGCAACCAGAACACCTACAACCGTCACCAGAACACGAAATCGCCAGATGTACAACCGCGACTCTAATATCATGTTAAAAGTATCAAACCAAACATAAGAACGTGTTTAATCACACAACGAACCTCCCCCACTGTGATTATTGATAAGAAACAATGTACAAAATAATTAGTCCTCAACTGGGTGTTAACAAGACAAATACAAGAAATACAAGAAATACAGATCATTGCAACTAGGTTGATCAGATCTCTTCACAACAAGAATTACTCAAACACTCATAAAAAACACTCATAAAGAACCTGCGATGAGATCCATAAAAGATAAACACCAACGGCTCTTCTAACCCTAACCTTAAACATAACAAGGCTTTATATAGCCAAAGTAAAACCATAACACCCTTTAACTCTTGGACTTGGCATAACATACACCAACTAGGAACTTCTAAAGATTGACATAAATGATCCCTGCACATATCAAACAAAGAGAAATATAATAGAGAAACTTGGTTAGTTTTTATATTAAAAACAAATGTTTTAAGGATTCAAATCCAACGGGTTATTTGAATAGTTTGTTCACAATCACGAAGAGTGACTTAGTGGCAAGAATGCGCTTTCATAAATGGGGAGATCGCTATTCGAATCCAGTGAGGAGTAAATAATCATTTTATCACCATTAGGGCTGAGCACGGCAGACCCAAAACCGACTCGGACCGGAAAATTGGACCAGACCGAACCGAACGGAACCGGACCGAGCAATTTCGGTCCGGTCCTCGGTTCGGGGTTTTGGACCAATTCGGTCATCGGTCCGGGGTTTTGGACCAATTCGGTCCTCGGTCCGGTCCGATCCGGTTTGATCTTACTAAAATCTCGTCGATTATGTTTAATATGGCCGGACCGGATCGAGTATCGAACCGGATCAACCCGGACCAGACCGGACCATTTCGGTCCGGTCTCGATCCAATGTTTCGGACCAATTCGGTCCTCGATCCGATCCGGTCTTAATCGGTCCAGTCCGGTCCTGTACCGATGCTCAGCTCCATGAAGGTTCATTTGGTCAATTTTATCCGCTGATTTGTAATGTCAAACCGAAAACCAAGTAAAAGAAAAATAATTTTCTTAAAATAAAATTAAATGCTTAATATATATTGTTTTCACATGGTCTTAAATCCTTGGGCCTATAGAGAGAGGCCCTTTGAGAATCTATCATTTCAACTCATCGGAAAATTTCCATCTGCCTGAAAAAAACACACACCAAACAAGGATGTCATCAGCGATCCTAAGATCCACCCTTCGATCAGCTCTTCGCCCACGCCTAAATCAAGCCCCGAAAAGGTCATTTTCTTCCGGTGCATCCGTTGAAGAAGAAGCTCGTATGTTCCTTCCTTCATTTCATTTCTGTTTTAGGTTTTGTTACATTTAGGTTATAGCTTTAGGCTTTGCGTTAATAGATAAGTTTGAATCGAATATGTTATTGAAATAGGTGAGGCTTCGAAATGGGAGAAGATTACTTATGTAGGAATCGTTGCGTGTTCAGTTCTCGCCTTTGTTAACTTGTCCAAGGGTCATCCTCATTTCGATGAACCCGCAGTAAGCTTTCGGTTATATTCGTATATGTGCTTTTAAGCTTTCGGTTTTGTATTCGTATCTGTGCTTATAATCCGTTGATCTATATTTGCAGGCGTATCCATATTTGCACATTCGCAACAAGGAGTTCCCATGGGGTAAGCTTTTCGTGACGCGTTTCTTGATATATGATGTTCTGTTGTCATACAATGTGTTTTTGTTTCTTATAGTAATATCGTGTTTTTAGGGGGTGTTTGGTTTGGCTTATATAACGTTGGGGTGTTTGGTTTGGTTTGGTTTATATAACGTAAGTTCATTTCGGCTTATATAACATAAGCTCCAATTTTATGGCTTATTTGGAGACTTATGGACTTATATAAGTTTATTATATCATGATAAACTTATATAAGCCCATAAGTCTCGAAATAAGACACAAAATTGGATCTTATGTTATATAAGCCGAAAATAAGCCATATTTCGGCTTATATTTCATAAACCCCAAATTTTAAAGCTTATTTAGAGACTTGTGGGCTTATATAGTTTATTACTCATAATAAACTTATATAAGTCCATAAGTCTCCAAATAAGCCACAAAATTGGGGCTTATTTAATATAAGTCAAAATGTGCTTACCTTATATGAGCTAAAACAAACAGCCCCTTAATCAAGTTGTTTACTATGAACCTCGTGTTATACGTAGCTTGGGGTTTAGAGACATGTGGATATTATGCGTGAACCTTTAATAGCTAAGACGTGTCTTGAGGGATAGGTTCTTGAATTGGTGCTGCCGTGCTGGTGTGTTGTTGAGCATTTTAGCATGTAAGACGCTGCTCACTTGTATGCTTTAATATAGAGAAATGTAGAAAATCACCAAATCTGTATGTATTGAGTATATGAGCCGATTTGTAATTACTGATAATCGAAGCATAAGAATTAGTATTGATTTTGGCTGACATGAATATATAGGGGCATCCTAGTAATATGATCAAATTCTTAGCTCATGGTGTGCTGCTCTTTTGTTTATGATGACTGTTAGTCGAATAAATAATGGTCTGAAGCGAGTTATACTTTCAACATCTATCAACTCAATGGCATCCTTTCTCCATGGTCTATAGTCTTTACTATTACATAAGCAGTTTAGCATTTGACAACTACGATGAGTTGGTTACCTAATTATATAATGTGGTATAATCAGGTCACAGTTTGACATAAATCAAGAACTGTGATAGAGTTATGTATCTACTGGATGTAACTTTGACTCCATTGCATCAACATATAGGAATCCCTTCTTCCTCTTGGCAGACTTCTAAAATTAAGTTACATACAGTCTATTTCTTGCATTGGTTGTTCGATTCAGGATTTACTGATCCACAAATATGTAACTGAGATCTTGAACACATGTTGGGGGTTAGAATCTGACATGGGAAAGCTGCTAGCGTTGCTGTTAGACATTTATACCTAAGCATTTTCCATCATTATGTTCTCAACAGAGACACAAATGATATCCTCATGCGTACATAATATTCCTTTGCATCATGATAATATTTTAATACATTGATGGCATCTGTCAAGTTAAGTAACGTGATCCATGAAATGGTTGATGGCTTTGTTGGCTTTTATAATGCTCCATATAATTTGACACATTAATGATGACATGATCCTTTTTCAGGACCTGATGGTCTATTTGAAGTGAAGGAACACCATTGAAGGCCCTGATTGACCTTCTCGAGGGCATTAAGGATGAAGATCTTAATGTCTCTTTTTGATTTGGTTAATTGTTGGTTTTATTTAGACTGCATTGCGGTTGGTACTTGTATTTGCATCCTTGCAAAGGATTGTTTGTTTACTCTGCTTCTTACTGGCAAATAAGAGTTTGTGAATACAAATTGGTTCAACATTGAAAGCCATTGTTCATGTATTAGATGACTAGATCTTCCTCAATTGACCATTATTGTTTCAAAGTTGTTTTGTATTAGATTGAAACTTGGAGAATGAAAACAAAAAGGAAAAATCAGTTCCCATATGTTACAATAATCCAAGTTCTTACACCGGCTCATCATAAACAGTTAAACATGATGAGGATATAAACTACAAGTTCACTGAATAACAGTTCATAAAAACTAAAAAACGGCAATTTTAAGTTCTTCATGCCCACACACTTCTTCCAAAAAAATTGGTGTGCTAGTTGATTTAATGTTATATTATTTAAAGTTTTGTCACAGTACTCTGCAACAGTTGAAGATTCAGTGGTTTAAGATGGTTAGAACTGGAATGTTTTTCACTCTGTGTCTCAGTACAATCGTTAGCTTGAATATTGTCTGATAATCCTTTAAAGACCTTCACTTAGTAACACTTCTCTTTACAAAATCATACTAAAAGTAATAGAACTTACATTGGTTATTATTAAAGTTGGGTTGGTGTTTACGACTTATAACAGCGTGTGAAACCCAGATGATTAATTGTTTAAGGTATACTTGCAGCGATTATCACTTTTTAGAAGAAAAAAGAAGAGAATTACTCATTTGAGACGCACAAAAAAAAAAGTCTACTCTGTATCTGAATCTTCACTGGTGATGTGTCCTCCTGTTCCATTATCCGGCAATGTTCCCAGATCTGTAAGGGCGTCTTTCTCGTCTTCTAACACCGATGCATCATCCTTATTCTCATTGGGTACTTGTTCCGTGTCCTGTGCTCCTGAATCAATATCACCCTCATCATTCTTCTCATTACTATTAGAGTTGTTGGAATCTGTTAAGTTTCCAGTAACAGATGCTGCAGTCTCGTGGTCAACAGAAGGCGTCAAATATGAAACTGGAGAACTGTTTATGAGAGTTTGCTTCTTTGAAACTGTCAGTGTCTCAACTTTGTTATTTTGGTTCTCATCACCTTGTTTCTCTTTCTCAGAATCGGTTGCTGCATTTGTACTAGCATCGTTACGACTTTGGCTTGAACCTAACTGACGCTCGTCCACAGTTAGTACATTGCTGCTACTTGTATCATCTTTCCCACTCTCATTCTCAACTTCCTCTATAACACTTTGATGATAATCTGTTGATGGACTTAAAGGTTCTTTCGGGTTTGAACTAATTTCGTTACCATTTTCCTTCTTCGATTTATCTTTTCTCTCAATTTTGTCCATAACTACTGCTTTCTTTTGCTCGTTGCTTTTGTTTTCATTCACCTTTACTTTTATCTCTTCATTTTGTTTATGCAGTTCTTTCACCTCCTTTTGTTTGCTCTCTTTGCCCCTAGCAATTAAGCTTTCTTTCTTGTTTTCCATTTCATTCCCCTTATTCCCTTCTTTGTTTGCGTATTTCTTACTGCCGCCATCTTCTTTTTGCTCACCTTCATATCCAGTTTGAATATTATCATTGGTAACATCACGTTGGTCATGATCCTTGTCACCATGCATTTTCTCGATCTGTTTATGCTCTGTTTTAGTGATCTTTACTATCCCATCCTCATTGTCTTTACTGTCTTCTCGACCATCTTCGTGTTTATTGTCCCCAATTTCCTCATGTTCTTCACTCTCCTGATCATGAGCTAGCTTTTCATCTTCATTTCCATTACCTTGTTCATCTACGTGATGCTCTTCGGCTTCCTTACTATCTTTGATACTCGTTTTCATAACTTTTGGACGAAGATCTTTTCTCCCCAACTTGAACATGTCCTTGGAACTGTCATTCCTTGGCTTCTCATTGACGTTTGTTTCAACTGATATTGCTTTCTTATCATCGGAATGATGGATTTGGTAGAGTAGCCATATGCTCACACCAAGTAACACGGATATCTGTAGAGCGTGTCTTATCTTTAAACCTTTGTTACGTCCGTTCCTACGTGGTGACTGCCTGAACATACTTTAGCCTTGAAGCAAGCCTTAACCGAACATAACCAACCACCTTTTTCTATTTACTCGCCTCCAATCCGTTACACTTCGAGTTCTAAATGTATATGTCAAACAGAAAACTGTATCAGAGTCCGCATATAAAAGGAATCTGATCACTAATCTTACTTTGACATAGAAGAAAAATCATGCACAAGATAACATAAGTCTAAAAAGTAGTGAGCACATATATTATGATCTAAAATCGACTTCTTCTGCAGAACAGTTTTCTCAAAGATTCTAATCTTAGTCGAAAACTATGCGGCCTAATCCTTCCATTATTGTGATTTAAGGGCAATTTTATGTAATGCTATCGGAATTACATTTACAGTGATATGATTAGACGAGAAAACTTAGCAAAAAGACAATGACTCCAACGCTTTTGGAATGAAAAAATACATGAGCAGGACAAGACTCGAATAGCCGAAAGAAAATAGGAAATGAGATACCAATACTTCATGGCTTCAGATTGGATTCTAACAATCCATACGACCTTTGATTCACAGTGATGTTGAATATGCGAGTGATAACATGTAAATTTTACAATCTTCTTTTTATTTACCATTTAACGTGACATCAGAATATAATCTTATTATACTCTCATGGACACTGTCTGTCACTCTGATCCGATTTTCAGCAGCTAGTTTGTTAGAGGCATTGTGTGTTTAAATTACAGCATTCACCCTCATACTAATAATACTAGATGTTTAGTTCAAACAATATTTACCAGTTTTTTTTGTAATTGTAACTCTTATATTAGTTTTCTTACCTAAACATATCTTATACTTTGACACATGAACTTTCGGTTCTATCGATCATTTCATGTGGCAGACACATGTACATATGTTACATACTCTCTTTGTTCTGAAGTGTTCCTTTTCAAAACATCCACTTTATCAAAATCATTTTCAAAAGTCAATATATGAAGTGTTACGTACTGATACGGTGATACCTATGTAAGATGGTTTTACTTTTACTAATCTATCTTAAGTTGATAATAGAAATATAATTTGGGACGAAAAGAGTAATAGGTAGTACTTATTTATTTGGAAGTTACGGGTTCGAATCCAACGAGAAAAAAGTAATTTTTTTTGGCCTCGGAGGTTGATCACTTGTGTCAAATACGGGTAATTGTCTGATAAGGTGCAGTGGTGGAATTTTTTTTAAGTGATGAATAACGAGTGACAGCGTTTTGAACTTTAATACTGTATTTGTTTGGTAAGAAGGGCAGTGAGCTTTTTATTTTGTTTGACAACAGGAGCGGTGAGCATTTTGAGACAGTACTATTTTTTAAAAATGCTACTTTTTCAATGCTTCATTATGAAGCGGTGACAAATGAGCAATGAGTTATCGCTCACTGCTAATGTTCGCTGCTACTGCCTATAGCCACTGCTCGTTTTGACAAACGCACCCAAAGATAAACACTTTGATACTCTAGAATTTTGTTTGTCAAATCTTTATCTAGGAGGTCCAAACTGTACATCATGTATATAACCAAGGTTTCTTTATTCCCCAACGAAGAAACGGCTATAAACACGCCACGTGGAACATTAGAGGCGGTGACAGTTTCCTTAACATCGTCTCTACTCTTCTCATTTCACAACACAACCAAACCTACGACACGACAACAAACAAAAATGGCTTCCAAGATCCTGTCAGCCGCCATCCGCCGCAACTCACTCCTCTCCCCCACCCGCCGTCTTTCCACAGCCGCCGCAGCCGCCATCTCTCCAACAGAACAACACCCATACGATGAAAGTCATGAAACCACCCCCATCTCCATGAAAGGTGTTAAAATATCAGGCAGACCACTCTACCTTGATATGCAAGCAACGTCTCCTGTTGACCCACGTGTACTCGACGTCATGCTTCCTTACTTAACTTCCCAGTACGGCAACCCACACTCACGTACTCATTTATACGGTTGGGAATCTGACAACGCTGTCGAGCATGCACGTGGTCAGGTCGCGAGTCTCATCAACGCGTCTCCTAAAGAAATAGTTTTCACTTCTGGTGCAACTGAGTGTAATAATATCTCTGTTAAAGGTGTCATGCATTTTTATAAAGAAAAAAAGAAGCATGTTGTTACGACCCAGACAGAACATAAGTGTGTGCTGGATTCTTGTCGGTATTTACAGCAGCATGGGTTTGATGTTACGTATCTTAGGGTTAAGCCTGACGGGTTAGTGGACTTAGATGAGGTTAGAGATGCTATTAGAGCAGATACCGGGCTTGTTTCGGTTATGGCGGTTAATAACGAGATTGGTGTGATTCAACCTATGGAGGAAATAGGACAGATTTGTAAGGAGTTTAATGTTCCGTTTCATACGGATGCTGCGCAGGCGTTAGGGAAGATTCCTATTGATGTTAATAAGTGGAATGTTAGTTTAATGTCGTTGAGTGGTCATAAAGTTTATGGTCCTAAAGGTGTTGGTGCTTTGTATATGAGGAGGAGGCCTAGGATTAGAGTTGAGCCGCAAATGAACGGTGGTGGACAGGAGAGGGGGATTAGGAGTGGGACTGTTCCTACGCCTTTGGTTGTTGGAATGGGGGCTGCGTGTGAGATTGCGATGAAGGAAATGGTGTATGATGAGAATAGGATTATGGGGTTGAAGGATAGGTTGTTGAATGGTATAAGGGAAAGGTTGGATGGTGTTGTGGTGAATGGGAGTGTTGAGAGACGGTATGCTGGGAATTTGAACTTGTCGTTTGCGTATGTGGAAGGGGAGAGTTTGTTGATGGGGTTGAAGGAAGTGGCGGTTTCGAGTGGGAGTGCGTGTACTAGTGCTAGTTTGGAGCCGTCTTATGTGTTGAGGGCTTTAGGTGTGGATGAAGATATGGCTCATACGTCGATTAGGTTTGGGATTGGGAGGTTTACTACTGAGGAAGAGATTGATAAAGCGGTTGAGTTGACGGTTAATCAAGTTGAGAAGTTAAGGGAAATGAGCCCACTTTATGAAATGGTGAAAGAAGGGATTGATATCAAGAGTATACAATGGTCCCAACACTAGTTTCAATTGGTTTATATGGACGAGATTCTAGCTAATACGCGCAGTTATACAGGGTATACCTTGTAACCATTGTTTTACTGCATTTGATGTTTCTTATGCATCGACTCATTGTGTTTTTATTGGTGTCTTTGCAGTAGCCCTTTCATGAACGATGCTTAAATCGATAACAGAGTAGTTAGAAGTGGAACACAAACATGTCCGAATACAGTGATCCTTTGTTTACCTATACCCACATTACCACATGTTATAAATATGTATTTGTGAGAAATAAGGCTATTTACAGCATGCTGATCAGATATTATTCCGTATGTTAGTATAACTATTATCACTATTATCTGCAGATGTATATTATATCTTGTTTAAGAGTTTGCTATAATAAGATGTTGAGGTATTATTATTTATAATAGAAATTATCTGATTTGAAAAGAATACTCAGAATGTTTAATATCAATACAAAATTAACATCAGACAAAAGCGGAGACATAAAACCCCCGTGAAGATACTGTTGGTGATTATATTGGCGTATGATCTCTTCTACTTGGTAGTAATTGGTGAAGAAGAACGAAACAAACAAGGGTATATTGGTAATTAGAAGAGTAAGTAGTGAGACTGCAGTAACGATATTATGTCAAGGCTCTGTAAACATCTTTAGCATATGCTATGTGGGTTATTGCTGTTTGTTTTCTGAAACAATAGGAGAGTAGTTTACTACTGTATATCATAATATTCCCCATCCAAACGCTAGCCGTACTAGTTCAGTCATGAAAATTATTTGCTTTAGGAGGCAGAAGCTCATTTAGTATCAAAAAATAATATACCCGAACCCGAGCCTATTTCAACACGAGTTAGTCGGGGTCGGGTGGGTCCAAATCGGGTCGGTTCAAGTCAGGTTCAAGTCAGGTTCGGGTCTGTCCCATTTGCGAAACCACAAAATCCCTATTTGAAAGTTGAAACTATGCAAGTGCATGCAACCTGCTGCATATGGTTGTTTTTGAAACCATAACAGAAGTAACAAAGTAGTACTCAACTACTGATAAGACCTTGCATGGTTGCAAAAGTAACAAAGTAGTACATCCATCGTCCAAATCAGTAGATTGTTGTAAGATTTATATAACGAGTGAGTGGGATCATTGGATTTATCCTTTATGAGGATTTTTTGTTAGCAGAATGAGATATTGAAAAGTAACAATGCGTTTCTACAATTTGCATGATGATTTTTTAACTTTGAATGACAGTGTAATGTGTTATATACTGTACTAAGTTTCTTTAGTTTTGCTGGGTCATGAATGAGGGAAAATTTGCAGTAGATATCAAAACTAGTTACTGAGTTTTTACCATATACAAATTAGCCAAAATAGAAAAATGGCCAACTCGGGTATAGTCGGGTTGACCAAACCCGAATAGGTCAAGCATTTTGAACCCGATACCGACCCTATTTCGTACTCGGGTTGACCTGATTTATAATTTGAACCCGAGTAACCCGACCCGATTATAGACACCCCTAGCTACAAGTGTGTTTTGAAGCAGGGTATCTTCTTCTGATAAAATGGAAAGTTAAGAAATCTGTACAGGAACTGTTTGTCGACACAGATGTAGCGTCAAATGACATCGTGCTTCTTCTAAATCTTTTAAGGATAGGAGCTACTTTCTTTGAACTTGTTCTGAGTGGGGGAAAGGCAATGCTCCTATCGAACGATTGAGATCATGAGGAGGACATATAAATAAGGTATGTGAGTGGCTCTCTAACCTCAAGTCTCAGTGGAGACATGTGAGATAGAAATTGTGAGATAGTTGGTGTGAGTTGTAAAAATTGTCGTTCTAAAAAAAAAATTAATCTGATAGATGTATGATAGCAGGGTTGGCTTTCGCTATTCAACCATAGGATGGTGCAAAATTAATCGTAACGGGTCAGTAGGTCACCACGAGTAATAATGCAATACTTAATCATGACTAAACGGGTAAATGTCTTAAACTAGCAAGAGTATAGATTCACTTTCTTTCCCACGTGATTGGACAAATATCATTGTTAAGGGTTACGATGACAATATCATTGTTAAGGGTTACGATGACAATATCCTTGGAATATTTCAATTACAAATGTGTAGTATCCTAACTACAACATATGATGTAGTTTGGCATCTCAAATAATCAATCAACTTAGAGATAAGCTCAATTGCACATACTACACATGATATAGGGCCCACTAACCGTATTAAGTTACAAACCATATAAATCATGTTTGATACTTTAAGCTACTACTAACTAACTCTATAACCCCTAAGTGAGTCAAGTATCTAAGACCATGAAGGTTTGAGAGGGTGAAAGAATAGAATCACATACCACAAATAAATGTCAAGGCAAGGATGCCAAGAATAATCACATAGTCAAGTAATGATCAAAAGAATGATCAATGGGCGTGTCGAAGGACGAAAACGTACCTTAGCTGCAAAGTGTATCCTAAGTCTTCTATGGGCTAATACAACACCCGAACTCGACCAAAGTGTATACTAAGTCTTCAAGGACTAGTATCACATTCACCACTCTTGATATCATCATCCCATGATGTTGGGGATCAAAAGGAGACGAGTCTTTAACAAGTGTAAGTAAATCAATCCACAATCAAATTAATAATTAATCTTCATGAGTACCTACACAAAGCAAGATACAAACTAGTAGATACATTTCAAGAGCAAATCTAAAATACATAATAACTACTAACAAGATCATAATCCAGATGAGATGATATAGCAACAATTAAAAGATCTATTTTTATAGAAAAAATAGTTTTGACCAAAACGAAACTTTAGAACAACCGACCCTTCTAATATTAGAGACAATAGATCGATCCAAGCTTCAAAGTACAATATACTTCAAAGATCCTGTGTGACCATAGCTCTGATACCAATTGTAGAAACTAGAAAGGGGGATTGAATAGTTTCTATGATTAAGTTCTTAATTAAAAATCCTTTCAATTAAGTGTGTCCTAAAGTTATCTTTTACTTGAAAACTAGTTTCATAGTTGTTAGGTCCATTTCTAATGCATCTACTACATCTAGTGATAATGAAATGCAATGTAAGAAAGTAAGAATAAGTAAAAAGTAAGGAAAGAAACAACCTAAGACAAGACACCAAGATTTATAGTGGTTCGACAACGAAGCTTTCTCTTCGTTCCTACTCCACTCCTCGAGTATAACTTACTCGATATTTCCACTATATCCACAAGCTCCCTTCTTGGCGGAGAAAACCTTACAACGTAGCTTACATTGTTTTCCGACACTAAGCTAAATGTCGAGATGTAATCTTAGCTAGGACCAATCTACCACGTCACCTACTTCACAATTTTCCGACACAAGGCTAGATGACGAGTTCTAATCCAAAGCTAGAACCAATATTCGTCGCTTATCTTCTTTTCTGACACAAGGCTAGATGTCGAGTCCGAATCCAAAGCTAGAACCAATCTTCACAACTCTTCACTTTCAAGTTGAGTGAGAACTCACAAGACAAAGACACACATCACTTTGTAGTTTAGTGAGAACTAACACACAAGACTTATAACAACACAAGACACATCCAAGTATACACATATAACTTGGATCTACACAAGACAAATCCAAGTATACACATATACATTGGATTTACACAAGACTAATCCAAGTATTCACAAATACATTGGATCTACACAAGACTAATCCAAACATTCACAAATACCTTAGATCTACACAAGACTCAAGCATACATAATGATGAACATGAATAGATCTAAGAAAGGATGATCTTCATCAAGGCTTCATCTCTAATCACATCACAAATGTGTGAGTGATCTTCTCTTTGGACAAGTAAAGAAGAGGATCAAGAGTGTAGAAACTAGACGAGGGGTTGAGTAGTTTCTCTTTGGTTTATGTCCAAATTAAAATTTCTTTTAATTAGGTTTGTCTCAAAAATACCTTTTACTTGAAAGCAACTTACATAATGATTAGGTTCAATTCTAATGCATTAACAATGACAAGTAATAGATGTGAATGATATGATAGTAAGAGTAAATAAAGAGTAAGGAAAGAAACGACCTAATAGGAAGACACCAAGATTTATAGTGGTTCGGCAACGAAGCTCTATATTCGTTCCTACTCCACTCCTCGAGTACAACTAACTCGAGATTTCCACTATATCCACAAGCTCCATTCTTGGCGGAGAAAACCTTACAACGTCGCTTACATTATTTTTCGACACTAAGCTAAATGTCGAGACCTAATCTTGTTGGGAATAAAAGTAAGCTACATCACTATGCCGCTGACAAAAGGATTTCAACCGCTGACAAGTGTAAATCAAGCGCTGACAGAATGAACACTGACAAGAGAAATTCAAGCGCTGACAAGAAAAGTCCCTGCTACAACAGAATACTTAGTCAACACGTTTTGATATGTTAGGAAGATATGCATTGTATATTGTATTTTGTATAGTTATCTTGATATATATTCCTAGAATAGTTGACAAGTTTGATTATTGTACAAGGCTCCTTATTCTATAAAAGGAGGCCTTTAGGTTTATGTTTGATATACGTTCGTAATACTTTAATTGTACCTCATTGATAATCAATACAAGTGAAAGTTTGGTAAACATTGTGTTTTGCTTTGTTCTTCATTCTAAGTTTTAATCCGCATAACTTTTTGATTGTTATAAACACAAAGTTTATCTACGTGTTATTCTTGATTCAATCTCGATAACACAAAGCTAAATCGATCTAAGTTTGGGATCAACAAGTGGTATCAGAGATTGTTGAGAAACTTTTGATCTGAAGAACATCAAAACCCTAATTTTTCAAAAACCATAAAATCATCATGTCAACCACAGAAAACCAAAGTTCTGGTTCCTCAAACCACAATCTCAAAATTTCTATGCTTGACCCTGATAACTTCGAAATCTGGAAGTTTAAATTTGAGCAATATCTCCAAGTGGACAACTATGTTCTTTGGGAGGTCGTTGAGTTTGGAAACAAGTTCAACCAGACTCAAAAGATCGTGGACTCTGTTAATAGTAAGAGAAAAGCCAATGCTAAACCTGAAGATTTGGTTCCTAGACCTGAAGATGGAACAGCCGCCTCTGCTGCAGAGGTAGCAGATAGAAGGCTTGACACGAAGGCATTAAGTAGTCTTAAACTGGCTCTTGGAAGCAAAAACCAGCAAAAATTCATAAGGTATACATCTGCTAAAGAGCTTTGGGAAGCCCTTGAGATCAAATATGGTGGTAATGAGGACACTCTCAAACAGAGGAAGACGAAGCTGGTAATGGAGTTTGTTGTTTATAAAGCTCGACCTAATGAAAAGTTGTGTGAAGTGAGAAGTCGTCTTCAAGACATTACTAGCAAACTGGCATTCTTGGAAACTGAGTTTGAAGATGATGATGTCAATGCTGCTTTCCTTGGAGCTCTTGGAGATGGTTGGGAAATCCACGCCAATGCAATATTGGTCACACAAGCTTACAAGAATATGACCTTTGATGATATCTACAATCAATTGAAGGTCATGGAACATGAAGTTCTGCTTAAACAAGGAAGTAAAACACCTTCTGGAAGCATGGCTTTTATTTCCCAACATGACACTTCAGACGCTGACAACTCTTGCTTTGTCAGCGGACAAACTTCTCTTAACAGTGGCTCATCAGACGCTGACACATACAATCATGTTTCACCAAATCTTATACCAACAGGAATAGATTTGGATACTGTATGTGCCTATATTGCTTCTTTGCCCAATGGATCATCAATTTCTTTTGAAGATCTTCAGCAAATTAGTGATGTTGATCTTGAGGAGATGGATATCAAGTGGAACATGGGTCTTAGTAGTATAAGAGCCAGCAGGTGGAACAAAAGGTTTGGAAGAAAGATGACTTTCAATAGCAAAGAGACTGCTGGATTTGATAAATCCAAAGTGGTATGTTACAACTGTCACAGAATGGGACACTTTGCTAGAGAATGTAGATCTCCCAAAAGGAATGATGGTGAACATAATTCTAGACAACTCATCAAGGTTGAAGATGCCAAGCCTAATGACATGGTGGTAGTGCAAGGAATTGATGGAGTTGGATTTGATTGGAGCTTTATAGACAAGGATGAAGTAGAGAATTGGTTGCTGAGAAAGAAAAAGAGCATGTTCAATATGCTCTCATGGCCAGATCCTCTTCTTCATCAGACAATGAGGTATATGATGATGCATTTTGTAGTAAGGGTTGTAGGGTTAGTACTGATAAACTTAATAAAGAAATTTTAAAGCTACAAAATGATATTCTTGGGTTGAATATCACTATTTCAAACTATAAAAGGGGTCTTGTCAATCTTACGGGATGGTTGAGGATTAAAAAAATGGAATTTGACCTTAAAGATCAAATAACTGTTCTTAAAAGGGATCTAGCTCTTAGTTATGAAGCTAAGGCTTCTTACATAGAAGCTAATGATGAATTAAAACTAAAGATAAATGAGGCCATTCAATCTAGACAGAATGTAGGGCTTAAAATTGAAAAGTTTGAAAAAGCTAGTCAAACCCTAGATAAAGTCTTAAGTGAACAGAGAAACCCTAGAGACATGTCTAGGGTTAGGATGAACTCTAAAGAGTATGCTGCAGTTCCACCTCCAGCAGGTGACTTTTATGGAGTTCTTAAGAAAGACTTGTCTTGGACTGGTATTTCAGAATTCCAAGTGGAGGAATTTACTCCTCCACCACGTGTTCTCACATCAGTTGAAGAATACAAGCAAAGGGTGACTGACCTAGAACAATGGAAGAAGGCCAATCCTTTTCTCTTTGTTAAGGGTGGACTTCTTGATAGTGAATCAGTTGACCTTAAACCCATTGTTGTGACCAACCCTACTACTGGCAAACCTATTGACCTAAGCTTAAAACCTAAAAGAAAATCTAGTGTTAAGTATGCTGAGATGTATAGACAATCTAGATCACCAAAAGGTCAAGCTAGTGTTAATGGGACTAGATTTTATGAACCTAGACCTAAGGTTATGTCTAGAAAGGCTTGTTATACATGTGGGAGATTCTCACATTTGGCTTATAGCTGTGTCAGCGGATACAAACCAGCCGCTGACAATAAGTCAACCATGGTCAAACCAAAACCTTATGTTTATACTAGACCACATGCCACTAGACCAACTCCTTATTTCACTAAGGCAACTAACACCCAAGGACAAAGACCTTTCCAAAATACAAACACTTGGTCTAACAAACAGTGGGTTCCTGTAGCAAACCCTAAAACGCTGACAGGAACAATTTATCCGCTGACAGGGCAAAATCAGCCGCTGACAGAATTAGGTCTGGTATGAAAATGCCACAATTAGCAGCTGTCAGACCCAATGTTAGACCCAGTAGTAACAAGTATTTACAACCTAAGGGAAAGGGATCTAGGGCATCATCCAACTTAACTTGGATATCTAAACAAGACCAGACATCAACTTCTAATGGGGGTCTCCATGACATGCAACAGGTTTAAATATCTTGAAAAGCATGTTGGAACAAACTCGATGTTTAATGTTAAAAGGGATGAACAGGGGGTTGTTACAAGAAACAAGACTATTCTTCTTGAGCAACCAAATGGATCCAAGTCTACTTAGGCTTGGGTTCCCAAAGAAAACTGATTTTTTTTCTTTATGTGCAGGGCATTCCAAAGCAGATTAATGATTATGGATATTGGGAATCTAGATGCTCAAGGCACATGACTGGAAAGGAGGACTACTTAACAAACTTTACTCCTTTTCCAAATGGTGATAAAGTATACTTTGGAGGAGGATATGGTACAATATCAGGCAAAGGCACTCTTATCACCAACAACCTGCATTTTGATGAAGTCTTTTTGGTAAAGGAACTTGACTATAACTTGTTTAGTATGTCACAAGTCTGTGACAACAAAAATAAAGTTCTTTTCATTGATACAGAATGTTTGGTTTTAAGTAAAGACTTTGAGATACCTGCTGATAAGTTCATAGAGTTTAGAACACCTAGACATAAGGACATTTATAATGTCAACTTATAAGGGATTAAGATGAATAATAACTTGTCATGTCTATATGCTAAAGCTTCAGTAGATGAAAGTAACTTATGGCACAAAAGGTTAGGGCATTTTAATTTTAAGAACATGAATAGACTTGTGAGGCATGATCTTGTGAGAGGACTCCCCTCAAAAGCATTCCACAATGATCATAATTGTGTTGCATGTCTTAAAGGCAAACAACACAAGTCCTCATTTAATTCTAAGAGTGTTCAATCTAGTTCTAAACCTCTACACCTGCTTCACATGGACTTATTTGGACCCACTAATATAGAAAGTTTAAATGGAAAGTCTTATTGCTTTGTGGTCACTGATGACCACTCCAGGTTTACTTGGACTTTTTTCTTAGTTAAAAAGAGTGATACTGCCAAAACCCTAATTAATTTTATTAATCAAATGGAAAAGAAATCAGGGTTTACAGTTAACATTCTTAGAAGTGATAATGGTGGAGAATTTAGGAATGACCTATTAGATGCCTTCTATGTGGATAAGGGGATTTCTAGGGAGTTTAGCATAGCTAGAACTCCACAACAAAATAGTGTAGCTGAAAGGAGGAATAGAACTCTTATTGAGGCAGCTAGGATCATGTTAGCAGATGCTAAGTTACCCATTGCATTTTGGGCTGAGACTGTGAATACGGCGTGTTATGTTTAGAATAGGGGCTTGGTCAACAAGATTCATAATAAGACCCCGTATGAGCTCTTTTGGAATAGAAAACCTAATATAGATTTTCTTAGACCCTTTGGATGCCATGTAGTGATTTTGAATACTAGTGATAACCTAGGAAAGTTTAATTCAAAAGGTGATGAGGGTTATTTTGTGGGTTATTCTATGAATAGCAAAGGGTATAGGGTTTACCACAAGAGAGATAAAGTAATCACAGAGAAAATAGATGTTGACTTTTTGGAGAGTAAACCTAGTGATCCTACTAATGGACCAGACTGGCTTTTTGATTTAGAGCCATTATCTAGGTCCATGAATTATTTTCCTGTCACTAATCCAGTTGTCTTGGAGACTGATTGTAGAGTTTTTGTACCCTTTAGGAAAAGGATGACAAAATAGGGCAAGTATTAAGTGTCGATTTAGGAAAACCGAGCACTAATGACCAAATAAGTCCAAGTTCGTTTCCCAAGGAGGCAAGTGCGTTGTGTATTGAATTGATTTTGATTTGTGATTATATGATTGAGAAAGAAAGAAAGAAATGAGATTAGAAGAGAAATGACGGTTACTAAGACGAATTAACCTAAGACGAAAAAGGCGATCACGTAAAACCGTAAATAGTGCAAAAATTAAAATTTTATCCTAAAAATTCCTAAAAATTACTAAAAATCCACAATAATATTCTAAGAGTTTACAAAAAATCCAAACTTGCTAAAGCCTTTTAATTAATTAGATAATGACTTTTTAATGCTAATTAAAGCCCTAAAAATCACAATTAATTATTAAAAAGCCTTAAACAAGATTTTAAAGTTTGTAAACCACAAAAATAACCTAATTAAGCTAAAAAGTATTTTTTAAAATTTTAAAATCAAATTAAACTATTTTTAAGCACTTAAAAACTATTAAAATCAATTAAAACTTAAATTAATTCTAGAAAATAATTGAAAAGTCCTAAAATATTTGAAAAGTTACAAAACTCCTAATTAAATGACTACAATCTAGGAAAAATGTAAAAACTTAAAAAATCAAACTTTCAATTTTTAATAATAAAATAATAATAAAATATTCAAAAAAATTCAAAGTTTATAAAAAAATTCTAAAAAATTACCAAATATCTAGAATAATATAACTAAGAAAAAAATGCAATTAAAAGTTTCTAAAACCTATTTAATAATTTTATATTAAATTTTAAAGTTTGTTAAAAACCCTAAAATCCTATAAAATCAAAAATAAGTTAAATTGAAAACTTTTTTAGCTGTAAACCTCAAAAATATGATTAAAAACCTAAAAACTATTTTTTCAGATTTTTAAAATACCTTTTCCTATTTTTAAATTACTTTTCAAAATTTAAATTTAAAATAATCCTAGAAAATTAATTAAATAAGGGAAAAATAAACTTTTTAAACCAAAAAGTCTTAAATCCTAATAAAAACCAAGGAAAAATGCTAACTTGTAAAAATCCTAAGTAAATAAGCTGGAATAAGCTTATAAATAAGCTGCTAGTTAAATAAGCTACAAAACAAGGACTGCTTAAGTATCAAATATTGCAAAGAGTTACCAGTCAAAGACCCTAGGGCACTTGGTAAACGCGTTTGTGTGTGGGAGGAGTGGCGCAGGTTCGAGTCCTGGCCACGTCCTTTTTGAAAAAACTTTTTTTTTCTTTTTTAAACTTTAAATACCCTAAAACAGTAACTTACTTACTCTAAATCAAGCACAAAACCAAAAACAAACAAGAATCAAGCTGCTAGAAATCAAAAACGTGCCCAGTCAGGCTGCTAGTTTGATGAACACAAAGTGATAATCTTCACTTGTGCAGATTTGGAACAAGACGTCTTGTTCTTGGCTTTTGCTGATGTTTTTGATGGACAATTGGGCACCCCTATACTCAGTTGAGTATAGGGAGTCAAGCAAATGCACAAAAATCACAAGTCACTTAGCCAAAAATCACACAAAAGGCATACAAATGTTACTGATGAAGCTTAAGTTTCTGATGAACAGTAATACCCTTTTTACTTGCACAAAAATGAATTTTAATGGCTAATAACTAGCATACAAGTGCACTAAATCAAACAAATACTACTCCCACTCCTGATTGAACCTATAATCTAACAGACTTGCAAGTTTTGATGAGCCAAATCTACATAAAACAGGCAGAATAGGCACTTACTGATATTTGCTATATTATCCAAATTTTTAAGCATGCAAAAGGTTTAAAACTCTACCCAAACTGAAAACTACTACTCATATCACCTAATACTACCCTAAGGAGAGTGTCTAACTAGTTTTTAACTCAAAAGTCTATCAAATATAGTAGTCAATATGCAAATCCAAACACCCCTTAAAATCTGAACATGAAGTTTTAACAAAGCAGATGGTTTCAAATGACACCCAAACTGATCTATATCACCTTAAACATGCATAATGACCTCTAAACAGTAGAATCAAACCATATATCAAACATCTAAACAAACTTTCACACAGATCACAATATCAGATAAAACTGAAAACTTTTTAAGAACTGAAAAAAAGGAACAAGTATGCTACCTTGTTGGGCCTGCATCCAGGCCCAACAGTGACTGAAAAGTCACCTCCCACAAGCTGGTGGCTTGTGCTGAACCTTGAGCTTATGATATGCAGAATACTTGATGCCAAAAGAATGAAAAGAAATGAATGAGAAAGGAAACTTCTTTCTTTCTTGTTTTCCTGCACAATCACCACCCAACCAACAAATAATCTTCAAGTTTCAATAGCTACAAGCTTAAAGCTTGTAGCTTTTGAAACAGTAAATGTTAAAAATAAGCAAAAGGATTTTTCACCTCACTTTGCCTTTTTTACCCAAACCTTTATACCCACTACACCTTGATATCTCCAAGATATCAGGGTGATATGGACATATACAAGCTTGAATATAAGAAGCTTATGTGGTTTAACAAACTTTCTAGCTCAACAAAAAACGGATTTAAGAACTTAAAAAAAAACTTGAAAACAGAAACTTAAAATGCTTTTTTTTTTGGAAATCTTTCAAACAAAACACAACAGGAAATGTAAAAGGGACTCAATCTTTCTCATCATCAAACTCAAAACCATTTATATTCATTCATAAACTGGTTTTACAAGGCTTGTGAAAAAGGAGAAAAATCAAGAACATTTTAAACTGAGTCCTATAAGGCCTTTATATAGAGGCTTACATCTGTTCTAGAACTGAAAAGAAGCTAAAACCCTAATGATATAAACTTCCACTTTTGCCCTTGAAGAAATTCGCATCTTTGAAGCATCTTTGAATATTTTGAAATTGGACTTGATGCCATGTGATGATACAGCTGTTGGATTTGATCTTGGCCATCCAATGAGGTTGTAAAAAGTAAGCAATCCCTCCAATTCGTTGATTTCTTGTACTGGTTTTGTCTTGGAGCCAAAATGTGGGTCAGGAGAGGGTTGGAGGGCCATGTGAGGATGAGGGTGACGTTTTTTTGGGAGTGGGGATGGGATTAGGGTTAGGTTAATCAGTGATCTGGAAAGGATTAACCAAAACCCCTTTGTTTTAATTGATGTTCATCCTGGAAATTTTTAGGGTTTATGGGTGGATTTGTGGGTGGTTGATAGGTGTGAAAACACCCATCTTTTCTACCACTTAATTACATTAAAACAGGACCTAAACGTATATTTTATGTCGTAAATGGCGGAATTATGCGTGGTTTGTGTTTTTATTGTGTTTCAGGGTCGAGAAGGTGAAAAGTGGAGAAAACTCGGCTTTCACGGGCTTTTATTGAAGAAAAAGACAAAAGACGAAGTTGAAAGATCAAGAGTGGAAAAAGAACGGAAGTCCAAGACCAATTCTGAAGACTTATCGAAGAAAAAGTCAAAAGACGGAAGTTTATAAAAAAGTCGAAGAACTCAAGTCTAAATTATGAAGAAATTACAAAACGAGTTCAAAGAAATCCCGAGACGAAGTCTTAAAAGTCGAAGCATTTAAGAAGGCTGAAAGATTGAGGACCAAGATAGAAAGAAAGAGGAAGCCACCAACCCTTCCCCTCTCCTATAAATACCACCCTCACAACATGTGAGAGGGGTGGTTAGTTTTAGGATTAGATTAGGAGTAGGTAGCTTCTCTCTCTAAACTTTTACTTTCTCTCTCTAGATTAATTTGTGTTTAAGTTTTTGTTATTGAATCCATACTTTTTAATTAAGCTTTTAATTCATCATCTTCTTCCTTTCTTGTGTGATTTGTTCTTATTCTTCATTGCTCATGTTCTTGAGTTTTTATGATTTTAATCAAGTGGGTTTTGATTGATTTGGTTATGTTTGTTAGTTTTTATGATTTGTTTTGATTGATTATTGTTAGTAGATGCTATTTGGTTGTTTTGGTTTAATCTTTCGTTTGATTTTAGTTGATTTAAAGGATAAAACGTGTTCACTGTACGTCCCCTGTTCGTCAGATGGTAGTTTCTGTATTTCATTGATTCCCAGGCAACCTTCATCCGGAACTTGGAAAGTTCCGAATGAAGGAACCTTCATCCGGAACTTGGAAAGTTCCGAATGAAGGAACCTTCATCCGGAACTTGGAAAGTTCCGAATGAAGAAACCTTCATCCGGAACTTGGAAAGTTCCGAATGAAGGGACCTTCATCCGGAAGTCCAAAAGTTCCGAATGAAGGGACCTTCATCCGGAAGTCCAAATGTTCCGAATGAAGGTCTGTCATCTTCTTTCTGTTTTTAATTTTAAGTTTTCCTCCTTTAATTTCAAGTTTGATTTTTCTCGCCTTTTTATTTATTAAAATCTTTTATTCACTTTTCTTTTAGTTTACGTTTTCATCTGCATCATTCACTTCTTGTTAAGTTTTAACTTTACGTCCTTTCATTTTTCGTCATTTATTTTTAAAGTTTTAAATATTGCACCGTTTACATTTAACTTGTTTTAATTTCTCATCATTTATTATTTAGTCTTGCTCATTTATTTTCCAAAACCAAAAATATTTGTTTCACCAAGAACAACTAATCTCACACAATTAACCGAAAATCAATTCGAAGAGACACCGAGAACGAATTTTCAACGAGTAAAAATTCAGTTATTAAAATGGCGCCGCTGCCGGGTCTTTTCGTGAAGATTGAAGGTTTTTTGTGAGTGACGCGTTGGATTTTGGGATCCGTTCACTTGTGAACGTTATTTTTCGTGACCAAAATTTTCAAAAATCCAAAAACATTTGAAAAATCATAAAAAGCATTTCTTTTTCAAAGTTTTGCACCAAAAATATTCTTCGTGCTTATCTATCTGACCAGTGGTTAATCTGTTTTGGGGAAATTAGTTTTTATATTATGTGTTTGGGTGGGAAAATTAAAAAAGGATTAGTTTAAACTGTGAGTGGAGGGTGACGTGGGGTGGATGGTGAGGTGGAGAGATGGTATTGGTGGATGGTGGTGACATGGCTGCTTGATTGGCTTGGGTGAGTTGGGATGTTTGACAGCTTTGGCCCCCCCAAGGTTTTAATTTCCTTCACTTTGTAATAAACAGCCCTCAACTTCTTTTCCTTTATAAACAACTTTGGAAGTTTGACATTTTTGGCACAACTAATTTGTAAACTTTAAACAAGGACTTGAAATGTAATTTCTTCAATCTTCAAGGACTGAACTTGTACATTCTTGATAATTCAAGGTTTTGACTTGTTTGTTGACTTCTTGGAGGACCAATATTGACAATTTAGTTTTGTTGAGGGACTAAATTTGCCAATTCTTCAAAGTTAAGGGTCCTTTTTGTATTTTTGACAAACTTTAGGGACCAAACTTGTAATTATGAAGATACAAGGGTATAAAGTGTCAATTCTTCCATATTGGAGGACCCTTCTTCATAATTCTTCAAATCTTCAAGGGTTTTCTTTGGAAAATTCTTCATTAGGGCTTGGTTCATTGTGCGGCTTCGTTTCCCGTGTTCGTTTTTGACTTATTCTTGTGATCTTTTGTCATTTTCTCAATATTCGTACCTAAAATACACAAGCATATATTTGGGTATTTTGATGATATTTAATGCATTTTAAGCCCTATTTGGACGATGAGACTATGTATAAAAGCAGTCTCATCACTCCCCCATACTAAACCATTGTCGTGCCCTCACGCAATGCTAGAATAAAGTATCATAGCATCTCCAAATTTCATTTTTATTCACTTTATTGAACGATAAACTAGCTACACTACTACTATTACTACTACTTGTGTTTTAGACATAATGTATGATTTTCATCGCAACATGGGACGTTTAGGTTCATAGAATAAGAACACGTGAATGCTTCGTTAGAAATAATTTCATCGTCCTCGATTTTCACTTCGATTCCATGCCAAACGTGCAACGAGATCATTGTCATTATAAGTTAGTAATGCTAACACTACCCATATGCCCTAATCACGTACTTATCCTCCCATTATTCCTAAGTTGTATCTCTTATATTTTATTTTGTCTTGAATGTTTCACGAGGATACATCGTTGACTTATGCGATAATAGAGATTTAGGTCTAAAAATAGAGTCCTAACGGTGTAACTAAGACCATCAAATCAATAACCCCTCCTAATAGACAACGATGTCAAAAAATTAAGTTGACAAGAAGAATCGATAAACACGGTTTTATAACGGTTTTGAACATGAGACTTATTACCAAGACTTTTATACGCCCCCTAACGGAAGGGCCTTATTATCATTGGTTTACCTCCATCTTTTATTCAACTTCGCCATGAAGCTTTTATTATGACTTCGGTCTTGCCTTGCCTTTTATTATCCGCCTCATCGGTGGTTTTATTAGCCAAAGACGTATATCCTCACGCTAAAGTGAATTTTGGATCTTTAAAGCTTCGAAGATTAAGGCTTGATTCACTTTCAATTTTGCATAGATTTTAGGCCTTGTGGGGCTTCAAATTGTTTGCTAGATTTAGGTGAGCACTTGAAATCTTATTATTAGGTGAAGCTTTCGATTATTCGGGTTGCCAATACTTCAAAACCGTGACGCTGGCGATACCTTAATGTCTTCCCAATTTAATTACACGGAAGCTACTAGAAAAGACTAGAAACCCAACAATCCTAACTAAACCGCTAAGTCAATATTTATTAAGCAAAAAATATTTACATGCGAAGGGAGAATAAGCAAACAACGAGAACACATGAGTTTTTGAAAGAATACGAGTACTCTACGTTTAGCATAGTAACTTATAATTAACTCTATCATTTCTCGTCCTCATTTAAGAGACTTAGCCTAATGTGTAGTTAAGGAATCAAAGCTAAGTGCTCAACACGCACGGTCGAGTCAAAAATTACTCTTATTCTCGCCATCAGAAAACCTACATTCGTGTCTTCAAACACTTATGAAACATGAGAAAAATTTTAAAATTTGGCCATTTTTAGCCTTATTTTGCAACAAAACGATAAACAAAAAGATAAACTTTGGAAAGCGTGAAGGTTTGGCAAGGCAAGTATCTATTCACCCCCCATACTAAAGTTAAACATTGTCCTCAATGTTTCGAGTCTAGGGGTGCAAACACCCCCATAGTCGAATGCCTAATCTAGCATGGAAAGGGTGTAACCAATAAATTTAAAGCCGTTTATGAAGTGTGCTAAAAACCTAAGGTTAGAACATCAAAAGGATATATCATGGATATTGAGAAATGTCTCCAAAGCAAACGATCGAGTGCTCCCATAAAACGAACACGAGAGGCTCCAATCGTGAAGATCATGATCTAAAAACCACAATTCACAAACAACCACGGAACAAAGGTTGGAAGGGCACAAATCCCCACACGTAAGCTACATTAGAAAGCGATAATATGTACATAGGATAAGCATGGGAATCCCCCACGAGGCACCTCGTTTTTTGATTACCGAGTCATGAGATCGACTCGATCCCCTCAATACTAATTATCATTGGGGAAGGTGACTTGGTCGAGGTAGTTCAAGGATGGAACTTCCCCGCCAAAGTAGTGCTTCAACCTATGTCCATTCACCTTGAAGTTAGGACCATCATCTTGAGCTAGCTCGATGGTCCCATACGGAAACACTTGAGTCACGGTGAATGGACCGGACCAACGGGATTTCAACTTACCGGAAAAGATTTTCAATCTTGAATTAAAAAGCAAAACTTGATCCCCAATGTTAAAAACCCGGTTTTTAATTTTAGAATCATGCAACTTTTTAGTCTTTTCTTTATAAATCAATGAATTTTCATAAGCAATATCCCTCAATTCATCTAATTCATTCAATTGCATTTTCCGGTGTTTTCCCGTGGTCTCCATATCATCATTACAATGCTTTAGGGCCCAATAAGCCTTGTGTTCTAATTCGATAGGTAAATGACAATTCTTTCCATACACAAGCTTATAGGGAGTGCACCCAATGGGCGTCTTATGAGCGGTCTTAAAGGCCCATAAAGCATCGTCCAACTTATCCGACCAAGTTTGTCGGTTTTCCCCAACGGATCTCTCCAAGATCCTCTTCAACGCTCGGTTTGAAACCTCGACTTGCCCACTCGTTTGTGGGTGATAAGCCGTAGAAAGCCGATGTGTAACCCCATATTTCCTTAGAACCCTTTCAAATTGGTCGTTACAAAAATGGGTTCCACGATCGCTTATGATAGCACGAGGGGTTCCAAACCGAGAAAACAATTGCTTCAAAAACTTGACTACCACACGAGCATCATTTGTGGGCAAGGCCTTGGCCTCCACCCACTTAGATAGGTAGTCAACCGCAACAAGGATGTACTTATTACCACGAGATGATGGGAACGGCCCCATAAAGTCTATACCCCAAACGTCAAAGATCTCACACACTTGGATGATGTTTTGTGGCATTTCATCTTTTTGTGAGGCTTTTCCTTGTCGTTGGCATGCATCACACGACTTCACAAGATCTTGTGCATCTCGGTAAATAGTAGGCCAAAAGAAGCCGGCATCAAACACCTTCTTAGCCGTGAGATTAGCACCGTGGTGACCACCCGTGGGTCCCTCGTGGCAAGCTCTAAGGATGTTAGAAGCTTCGGTGCCAAATACACAACGTCGGATGATTTGATCCGCACAAGTTCGAAACAAGTAAGGGTCGTTCCAAAAGTAGAACTTGACGTCACGAAAGAATTTTCGTTTTTCTTGAGTCGTCATACCCTTAATGATGAAGTTACCCGCATGGTAATTTGCAAAATCCGCAAACCATGGGGTGAAAGAATCAAGCTTAGAATTCACCACACCAAGTGTCTCGAGCGGAAATGTTTCGGTGATTTCCTTGGGCTCGTAAACACTTTGGTGAGGATCTTCTAAACGAGAAAGATGATCGGCCGCTAGATTCTCAGCTCCTTTTTTGTCAACAATGGTGTGATCAAATTCTTGAAGGAGGAGAATCCAACGAAGTAATCTAGGCTTAGCATCTTGCTTTGCCATGAGATACTTAATAGCCGAATGGTCCGTATACACTATACATTTCGTCAAGACGAGATAAGGTCGAAATTTCTCAAAAGCATACACCACGGCAAGGAACTCCTTTTCCGTTGTAGTGTACTTAAGTTGAGCCTCGGTCATCGTCTTGCTAGCATAGTGAATAGGCAAGAAGTGCTTATCATGACGTTGCCCCAAAACGACCCCAATAGCGTAATCACTAGCATCACACATAAGCTCAAAGGGGAGGTTCCAATTGGGAGCAACAAGAATGGGAGCTTCGGTAAGTTTCCTCTTAAGGATCTCAAAGGCTCGTACACAATCTTCGTCAAAGACAAAACGTGCCTCTTTTTCAAGAAGATGTGTAATGGGTCGAGAAATCTTTGAAAAATCCTTGATGAATCGACGATAAAAGCCCGCGTGGCCTAGGAAACTCCTAACTCCCTTAACAGTTTTGGGATGAGGTAATTTGGCGATTACGTCTACCTTATCTTGATCTACCTCAATCCCCGCTTTCGAGACCTTGTGCCCTAAGACGATTCCACTCTTAACCATAAAATGACACTTTTCCCAATTGAGCAAAAGGTTGGTTTCCTCACAACGTTTTAACATTCTCTCAAGGTTCGACAAACACGAAGTGAACGAATTACCAAACACGGAAAAGTCATCCATGAAGACTTCCATCGTCTTCTCGATCATATCATGAAAAATAGCCATCATGCACCTTTGAAAGGTTCCCGGTGCATTACAAAGTCCGAATGGCATTCTACGATAGGCAAACGTTCCATATGGACACGTAAACGTAGTTTTTTCTTGATCACGAGGATCGATGGGAATTTGGAAGTAACCGGAAAAACCATCTAAAAAGCAACAGAAATCGTTTCCCGCAAGACGCTCCAACATTTGGTCCATGAAGGGCAAGGGAAAATGGTCTTTTCGAGTGGCTTCATTCAACTTTCGATAGTCAATGCACACTCTCCATCCGGTCACGAGTCTAGTGGGAATCAACTCGTTGGCATCGTTTGGCACAACGGTCATTCCTCCCTCTTTAGGGACACAATGAATAGGACTCACCCAAGGGCTATCGGAAATAGGGTAAATCATTCCCGCGTCAAGGAGTTTAAGGACCTCCTTTTTGATGACGTCGTGAATTTTGGGGTTCACCCTCCTTTGACTTTGGATTGTGGGCTTGAAATCCTCCTCCATTAAGATTTTGTGGGTACAAAACTTGGGATCGATTCCCTTAATGTCGGATAACTTCCACGCAATCGCCCCTTTGTGATCCTTTAGAACATCGACAAGTGCGGTTTTTTCATCATTCGAAAGTTCCTTCGCAATAATAACCGGCAACTTGTCGCCCTCCTCCAAATAGACATATTCGAGGTGAGGAGGTAAATCTTTCAACTCGAGAATAGGTGGTTCCTCAAGTGAAGATTTGGGCTCGATACTCATAACCTCCTCGGGTGGTGGAAATGGGAAATCGTTAAGAAAATCCTTGATAATCGAGAAGTCCTCATCGTTGTCGAGGTCTTCGTCACAAGTACGTGGAACATTGCATTCTTCCAACGTAAAACCACCACCTTCAAATGGAGTGAAGGTTGGTGTCGAATTATCAAGAATTGGATCTAACATAGTGGGATTGCCACTAGTTTCTTCATCACCAAACCCTAAAACTTCTTGTGAAAATTCCTCGCAAACCACGTCGATCATATCAACGAGGTTTATGGTAGCAACGGAATAAACATGAGAAAGTTGAGAATTTTGAGTTGCGTTTATAACAAGTTCCTCGTCGTTGAAACGTAAGGTGATATTTCTAGCATGCACATCAATTAAAGCCATAGACGTATCTAAAAACGAACGACCTAAAATAAGAGGAACTTGAGGATCCGTGGGGATATCGACAACGATAAAGTCTACGGGATAGTAGAACTTCCCCACTTTCACAAAAACGTCTTCCGCCAAACCACATGCACGAATCGTGGAATGGTCGGCCAACTCGATAGACATTAGTGAAGGAGTAAGATTAGGAAGATTGAGCGACTTGAAGATTGCAAGTGGCATCAAATTAATGCTAGCACCAAGATCGGCCAAGGCATAGCATTCTTCCATATCTTGAATTGCACAAGGGATCAAAAATTTACCGGGATCACCGACTTTTTGAGGTATGCGATTAAGATAAACCGACGAACAACTTGACAATTAATGCAATTTCTCCTTGTTGTTCAACATACTCTTAAAGTTAGCGGCAAATCGAGGCATCGTGACCAAAGCATCGGCGAAACTCACATTAAGGTGCAACTCACGGAACATTTTCATAAAAAGCTCAAATTGATAGTTTTCGCGCTCTTGTCGTTTCTCCTTCCTAAGTCTCGATGGGTAAGGTAAGGGTGGTGTGGGTTGGGGCATAGGCATAGCCTTTGGAATCTCGGGTTCCAATGTTGGTAAAGGGTCGACCGTAGGTGTGGCATGAGCGGTACTTTGTGGGCTTGAGATATGCTCCTTTTCGACCACCACCTCGGGTTCTTTCTCAATTTCCTCCACCGTTGGAGTAATTGGTTTAGGAGTCGGTTCTTTAAGTGTCTTACCACTTCGTGTGGTAATCACTTTCATCTCTCCCTTCGGGTTTGAAACGGTGTTACTAGGCAAACTTCCCGAAGTAGAGGCTTTGTTCCCCATGACGGCTTCTAAAATGGCATTAAGCTTAGCATCTTGACTATTAAACTTAAGATCTTGACTAGCGGCTTTTTGGTCAATTCTTTGTTCAAGCCTAGCATGACTTTGTTCAATTTTATTGTTTTGACCTCTAATTTGATTAGCAAAATCATTTTTCAACTCATTTCTCATGTTAAGATTTTCCTTCACAAAATTAGCCAATTCCTTGGTGTTTTTAGCCGTGTCCCTAGCTTGACTAGCCAATTGCTCTTGTATGTTTTCCAAAATCTTATCATTTGCCGTAGCGTAATTCAAAAATTCCATTGGAAGTTCTTTAGTGTAAACATTTTGAAGACCTTGACTTGTGTTTTGAAAATTACGGTTTTGGTTTTGATTTTGCAATTGGATACTACTTCCTTGATTCCCATAGTTGTTATTACCCTTGAAATTGTTCCTTTGATTGTTTTGGTAACCAACTTGATTGTTTCGATAATTGTTAGCATTTTGATTTGGTGGAAAACCCGGTGGAGTCAATTGATTAGTGCGGGGAACTTGACCGTTTTGGTTATATGTTACTGCGGCCGCGAAGGCACTCGAAGTGTTACCACCGTTGGTAATGCACTCGGAATAATCGTGAGCTCCACCACAATACATACAAGAAACCTCAACCGCTTTAGCCGTAGCGGGAGTGGGTTGTTCACCAACTTTAAACTCAATTAACAATCCCTTAAGCTTATCAAAAATCTTGTTCTCCAAATTAGCCTCGATTTGGCAAGCATCAACGGTGTGTGACAACGAAGGCGAAGGCGAAGACGAAGTCTTACGAACACTCGACGTGCTACGAGGACTATAGACCTTAGACCTATTCTCAATGATTAACAATGCTTCCTCGACCGTCTTACACAAAAAATTACCACCCGCGGCGGCATTAAGATAATCACGCTCATGATCGTTCAAGCCATTGTAAAACGTGTCAATTTGATGCAAGTCGGAAAAACCATGATGAGGACATTCGTGCAACATTTCCTTAAACCTATTCCAAGCCGTCGAAAAACTCTCATTATACTCTTGTGAAAACTTTGAAATCTCATTTTTCAAATGCGTAGTCTTAGAGGGCGGAAAAAATTGGTTCACGAATTTTGAAACGAGATCCTTCCACGTCAATATAGAATTGGGTAGCTCTTTCTCTAACCAAATTTTTGCGGGCCCCGCTAAGGAATACAAAAAAAGCATCATCTTAATCGAGTCGTTTGAGACGTCCTTAAATTTGCAAGTGGCGGTGAGAAGATTAAATTGGCGAATGTGGTTATGAGGGTTGTCCTTTTCGTCACCTCGAAACTTGTTGTTTTGAATCATGGACAACAAACCCGTCTTAACCTCAAAATTCTCCGCAAGGATAGCGGGAATCACAATCGCTTCTCCATAACCCTCGGTGGGTGCTTGAAGCAACTCCATCATAGTTCGATTAGCCATGGGTGCTTCTTTCACTACGATGGGTTCGTCAATAGGAGACTCCTCACTAGAAGGAGTGGTGGATTTGTTTCTTCGTTTACGAGCACGTCTTGCTTTGGAGCGAGTTTGCATAAACGTCACGTACAACGAGAAGGCGAGCAAAGAAGATTCTTTTTGGTGTTTTTACTTTTTCAATTTTTTTGTGGTTTTTGATTGTTTTTACTTTTTTTGGATTTTTGGAATGTATTAGGTAGACACAAATCTACAAATCTCCTCCTTAATCAAATCTCTCGATTAAAGAAGCCTCAAGGAATGAAAACGATCACGTGAAGTGAACACCTTCGATGACTTTAGAACGATGGTGGAACACCAAATCGTTCAAGAGGGTTTAATCAAATGAAACCAAGAAAATATATATGATACTTAAGTAATACTTTGGGCGGCAAAACCCTCGATTAGCTCTCAAAATCAAAATACGCACAAGCAAGCGGAGGAAACGAGGCGGCGCGAAGCACTTAAGAGCCTTTTTCCTTTAGGTCGTGAAATACAACCGCCTTATACCCACCTTATAGTTTGTATTTTTCAAAATCGAGCTTCACGAAAGTATTTATCTATTTTTGCCTTTTTCTTTGGTTTGAGATTCGAATACAATGATTGGGTAATGACCTCCCAAGTCAAGGTTGTGATTTCTCACGTATTTGGAGTACTTGTAAATTTATTGTTCTACGTATACAATATAGTAATAGTATTCACAAAAAACGAAAAACGATAATACGTATTAGTAGAGTGCTACTAATACAAATACTATTATGGCTATATATAAAAACAACAATTGTTCAACCAAAACACAACACGCCTCCCCGACAGCGGCGCCAAAATGATTGTAGAGTTTTTGTACCCTTTAGGAAAAGGATGACAAAATAGGGCAAGTATTAAGTGTCGATTTAGGAAAACCGAGCACTAATGACCAAATAAGTCCAAGTTCGTTTCCCAAGGAGGCAAGTGCGTTGTGTATTGAATTGATTTTTATTTGTGATTATATGATTGAGAAAGAAAGAAAGAAATGAGATTAGAAGAGAAATGACGGTTACTAAGACGAATTAAACTAAGACGAAAAAGGCGATCACGTAAAACCGTAAATAGTGCAAAAATTAAAATTTTATCCTAAAAATTACTAAAAATCCACAATAATAAGAGTTTACAAAAAACCCAAACTTGCTAAAACCTTTTAATTAATTAGATAATGACTTTTTAATGCTAATTAAAGCCCTAAAAATCACAATTAATTATTAAAAAGCCTTAAACAAGATTTTAAAGTTTGTAAACCTCAAAAATAACCTAATTAAGCTAAAAAGTATTTTTTAAAATTTTAAAATCAAATTAAACTATTTTTAAGCACTTAAAAACTATTAAAATCAATTAAAACTTAAATTAATTCTAGAAAATAATTGAAAAGTCCTAAAAATATTTGAAAAGTTACAAAACTCCTAATTAAATGACTACAATCTAGGAAAAATGTAAAAACTTAAAAAATCAAACTTTCAATTTTTAATAATAAAATAATATTAAAATATTCAAAAAAATTCAAAGTTTATAAAAAAATTCTAAAAAATTACCAAAAATCTAGAATAATAAAACTAAGACAAAAATGCAATTAAAAGTTTCTAAAACCTATTTAATAATTTTATATTAAATTTTAAAGTTGGTTAAAAACCCTAAAATCCTATAAAATCAAAAATAAGTTAAATTGAAAACTTTTTTAGCTGTAAACCTCAAAAGTATGATTAAAAACCTTAAAACTATTTTTTCAGATTTTTAAAATACCTTTCCTATTTTTAAATTACTTTTCAAAATTTAAATTTAAAATAATCCTAGAAAATTAATTAAATAAGGGAAAAATAAACTTTTTAAACCAAAAAGTCTTAAATCCTAATAAAAACCAAGGAAAAATGATAACTTGTAAAAATCCTAAGTAAATAAGCTAGAATAAGCTTATAAATAAGCTACAAAACAAGGACTGCTTAAGTATCAAATATTGCAAAGAGTTACCAGTCAAAGACCCTAGGGCAATTGGTAAACGCGTTTGTGTGTGGGAGGAGTGGCGCAGGTTCGAGTCCTGGCCACGTCCTTTTTGAAAAAACTTTTTTTTTTTTCTTTTTTAAACTTTAAATACCCTAAAACAGTAACTTACTTACTCTAAATCAAGCACAAAACCAAAAACAAACAAGAATCTAGCTGCTAGAAATCAAAAACGTGCCCAGTCAGGCTGCTAGTTTGATGAACACAAAGTGATAATCTTCACTTGTGCAGATTTGGAACAAGAGGTCTTGTTCTTGGCTTTTGCTGATGTTTTTGATGGACAATTGGGCACCCCTATACTCAGTTGAGTATAGGGAGTCAAGCAAATGCACAAAAATCACAAGTCACTTAGCCAAAAATCACACAAAAGGCATACAAATGTTACTGATGAAGCTTAAGTTTCTGATGAACAGTAATACCCTTTTTACTTGCACAAAAATGAATTTTAATGGCCAATAACTAGCATACAAGTGCACTAAATCAAACAAATACTACTCCCACTCCTGATTAAACCTATAATCTAACAGACTTGCAAGTTTTGATGCGCCAAATCTACATAAAACAGGCAGAATAAGCACTTACTGATATTTGCTATATTATCCAAATTTTTAAGCATGCAAAAGGTTTAAAACTCTACCCAAACTGAAAACTACTACTCATATCACCTAATACTACCCTAAGGAGAGTGTCTAACTAGTTTTTAACTCAAAAGTCTATCAAATATAGTAGTCAATATGCAAATCCAAACACCCCTTAAAATCTGAACATGAAGTTTTAACAAAGCAGATGGTTTCAAATGACACCCAAACTGATCTATATCACCTTAAACATGCATAATGACCTCTAAACAGTAGAATCAAACCATATATCAAACATTTAAACAAACTTTCACACAGATCACAATATCACATAAAACTAAAAACTTTTTAAGAACTGAAAAAAAAGGAACAAGTATGCTACCTTGTTGGGCCTGCATCTAGGCCCAACAGTGACTGAAAAGTCACCTCCCACAAGCTGGTGGCTTGTGCTGAACCTTGAGCTTATGATATGCAGAATACTTGATGCCAAAAGAATGAAAAGAAATGAATGAGAAAGGAAACTTCTTTCCTTCTTGTTTTCCTGCACAATCACCACCCAACCAGCAAATAATCTTCAAGTTTCAATAGCTACAAGCTTAAAGCTTGTAGCTTTTGAAACAGTAAATGTTAAAAATAAGCAAAAGGATTTTTCACCTCACTTTGCCTTTTTTACCCAAACCTTTATACCCACTACACCTTGATATCTCCAAGATATCAGGGTGACATGGACATATACAAGCTTGAATATAAGAAGCTTATGTGGTTTAACAAACTTTCTAGCTCAACAAAAAACGGATTTAAGAAATTAAAAAAAACTTGAAAACAGAAACTTAAAATGCTTTTTTTAAAAAAAATCTTTTAAACAAAACACAACAGGAAATGTAAAAGGGACTCAATCTTTCTCATCATCAAACTCAACACCATTTATATTCATTCATAAACTGGTTTTACAAGGCTTGTGAAAAAGGAGAAAAATCAAGAACATTTTAAACTGAGTCCTATAAGGCCTTTATATAGAGGCTTACATCTGTTCTAGAACTGAAAAGAAGCTAAAACCCTAATGATATAAACTTCCACTTTTGCCCTTGAAGAAATTCGCATCTTTGAAGCATCTTTGAATATTTTGAAATTGGACTTGATGCCATGTGATGATACAGCTGTTGGATTTGATCTTGGCCATCCAATGAGGTTGTAAAAAGTAAGCAATCCCTCCAATTCGTTGATTTCTTGTACTGGTTTTGTCTTAGAGCCAAAATGTGGGTCAGGGGAGGGTTGGAGGGCCATGTAAGGATGAGGGTGACGTTTTTTTGGGAGTGGGGATGGGATTAGGGTTAGGTTAATCAGTGATCTGGAAAGGATTAACCAAAACCCCTTTGTTTTAATTGATGTTCATCCTGGAAATTTTTAGGGTTTATGGGTGGATTTGTGGGTGGTTAATCTGTTTTGGGGAAATTAGTTTTTAAATTATGTGTTTGGGTGGGAAAATTAAAAAAGGATTAGTTTAAACTGTGAGTGGAGGGTGACGTGGGGTGGATGGTGAGGTGGAGAGATGGTATTGGTGGATGGTGGTGACATGGCTGCTTGATTGGCTGGGGTGAGTTGGGATGTTTGACAGTTTTGGCCCCCCAAGGTTTTAATTTCCTTCACTTTGTAATAAACAGCCCTCAACTTCTTTTCCTTTATAAACAACTTTGGAAGTTTGACATTTTTGGCACAACTAATTTGTAAACTTTAAACAAGGACTTGAAATGTAATTTCTTCAATCTTCAAGGACTGAACTTGTACATTCTTAATAATTCAAGGTTTTGACTTGTTTGTTGACTTTTTGGAGGACCAATATTGACAATTTAGTTTTGTTGAGGGACTAAATTTGCCAATTCTTCAAAGTTAAGGGTCCTTTTTGTAATTTTGACAAACTTTAGGGACCAAACTTGTAATTATGAAGATACAAGGGTATAAAGTGTCAGTTCTTCCATATTGGAGGACCCTTCTTCATAATTCTTCAAATCTTTAAGGGTTTTCTTTGGAAAATTCTTCATTAGGGCTTGGTTCATTGTGCGGCTTCGTTTCCCGTGTTCGTTTTTGACTGATTCTTGTGATCTTTTGTCATTTTCTCAATATCCGTACCTAAAATACACAAGCAACAAACACAAGCATATATTTGGGTATTTTGATGATATTTAATGCATTTTAAGCCCTATTTGGACGATGAGACTATGTATAAAAACAGTCTCATCAGAGACCTCTCCAAATATTATGGAAGAAACTTTTGTTGGTAATGCAGGTATACAAGCTACAAAGGTGCAAGGATCACAAGCAGATGAGGTCACTCCCACACTTTCCTTTGTGGAATTCCCTATTTGGAGTGAAGAATTCATTCAGGCATCTGCTGCTGAAAGGGAAGTGGAGAGAAAGCAACAAGAAGAAAAAGTCAGTGAAAGTGTTTCATCCGCTGACAAAAGTAGTTCAGCCGCTGACACTCCAGAACCAGACCCTGACACATTGCTCTCATCCGTTGACAAAAATGTGACTGAACTTGGTGAAAGTTCCACACTAAATGAAGATGTCAGCGTCATAAATTTAAACACTGACAATGTGCTTCATAGTTCAAGTGAGTCTGAAACTAATGATTGGTGAGGATCATGGTACTTTGGAATCTACAGTACAGACAATACATTGTTTGGAGAGGAATTCTTACAAAGGTGTCCAAAGCTCACCCTTCTACTCAAATCATTGCTCCCATCAATTCACCAGTTCAAACAAGAAGATCAAGGAATCCTAAAGGAGGATTCATTACAAACATTCACAAAAAGGATGATACCCCTTTGGTTCAAGAATGTTTGTTTGCTTGATTTCTATCACAGAGTGAGCCTAAGAAATTTTTTGATGCTCTCCAAGAACCAAGCTGTGTTGAAGCAATGCAGGATGAGCTTCACCAGTTTGCAATTCAAGATGTTTGGGAGCTTGTGGATTGTCCCAAGCATGTGAGACCTATTGGAGCACGTTGGGTTCTAAGAAACAAGAGATATGAGAGGTATTGTAATTAGAAACAAGGCAAGACTGGTTGCTCAAGGTTATACACAAGAAAAAGGCATTGACTATGAAGAGGTTTTTTCACCTGTTGTTAGAATTGAAGCAATAAGGATTTTCCTAGCCTATGCTTCTTGCATGGGTTTCAAGAGTGCTTTCTTGTATGGCACAATTCAAGAGGAATTATATGTTATGCAGCCTTCCGGTTTTGAAGATTCAGAGCATCCATATAAGGTTTATAGAGTTAAAAAGGCCATGTATGGTCTTCATCAGGCCCCTAGAGCTTTGTATGGTACACTTTCCACATACTTAGTGGAAAATGGTTTCAAAAGGGGAACCATAGATCAAACAGTGTTCTCAAAACAGGAAGGGAAGGATTTTCTTCTTGTGCAGGTCTATGTTGATGATATTATCTTTGGTTCTTCCAACCAAAGGATGAGTGATGACTTCTCTAAGCTAATGACTGATAAATTTCAAATGAGTGCATGGGAGAGATGAATTTCTTTCTAGGTCTTCAAGTTCATAAAAAAGAAACAGGTATCTTCATCTCACAAGACAAATATGTAGCTGAAATTTTGAAGAAATTTGGGTTTTCCCCTCATGAAAAACAGGCTAGCACACCCATGGATAGGTAACATCCCTGGGGAAAGATTGGAGATGGAAAGGATGTTGATGTCAGGCACTGCAGATCAATGATTAGGTCATTGATGTATCTTACTGGCTCTAGACCTGATATCATGTTTGTTGTGTGTGGATGTGCACGTCATCAAGTGACTCCCAAAGAGTGTCATCTTCATGCTGTCAACATGATCTTTAGTTATCTTAGGTGCTATCCTACTTTGGGATTAGGTACCCTAAAGATTCTCCATTGGAGCTTGTAGGCTATTCAGACAGTGATTATGGAGGAGACAACAATGATAGGAAATGCACAACTGGTGTATGCCAATTTCTTGGGAGCAGGCTCATATCTTGGCAATGCAAGAAGCAAAATATGGTAGCAAATTCAACAACTGAGGCTGAGTATGTAGCAGCTACTGCATGTTGTGAACAAGTGCTATGGATTTAAAATCAGCTTTTGGATTATGGGTACAATTTTATGCATACTAAGATTTTTGTAATACCAATACTTTATGCATTATTAAAAATCCTGTACATCATTCTAAAACTAAACACATAGAAATAAGGCATCATTTTATAAGGGATTGTTTTGAAAAAGGTTTAATACATCCAGATAGAGTGGACACAAAAGAAAATGTGGTTGATTTATTAACTAAATCTTTTGATGTTGGGAGGTTTCAGTACTTGGTAACAAGTATTGGAATGATCAATCCATAAATTATGTGTTTTTGAGATTATTGTATAATATGTACAGGATATGCATAGTTATTATCTCATGTAAAAGTATTAGATTTTCCACTATATTTTCTAATCCTGACAAAGGCATTTTATCAGCTGACAAGAGGATTTTGGCTGCTGACAGCCCATGTTAGTTTTTTTTGTGGTTTTTGATCTAATCATGCAGGCATTTATGAGCATTGTGCAATAGGATACAGAGTTGCTTTGGGACTTCATATCTTGAAGAATGTTTATTTATGATGGTTGGAATATTTATATTCTTATCTTGAAATAAGAATTTATCATCATTCGTATTGAAATCTGTGTAAGTTTAAGGGGAGGTTTAGGAAACCTTTAGGTATTTGGGTACTCATAGAGTGCTCATATCACAACTTTAGATTGTGTCCACTGGTGAGTAGGAGTTAGAAATAATGACGGTTTTTCTTTTTCATAATTGTTGGAATTCTAGTTCTTGAGGCACTGTAGCATGTAAAGTTGATATATTGTGCATGTTGCCAAGACTTTTGGCCTAGAATTGGGATTGGTTGGTTGGGAGACTTGGTGTAAATAAAAATGGGTTTACCTGGGAGTTACAAAGGGTTTATATGATATTTCTTCACTCTTAAGGACTTTGGTTAGAAAGGGACACTTGAGGACAATTATGTCTATCTTGCTTATGCAAGTGTGCATGATTGGACAGTTCTTGTCAAACTTCAGTCATTTTCAGAGTATGGGTTATCTTCATTAGGGTAAACCTCTTTGTTAATGTCTTTTTATTCTATTACTTTTTCTTTTTAGCCGTTGATACATTGTGGTTGACCCGCTGACAAGTACATTTTCAAACACTGTCATGACCATTTTTACCGCTGACAAAATATAGCCGTTACCCGCTGACACTACCATTTTGACAGTTGAAGAACACTGAGCCCCACCTAGTTGTTACTTTTATGATATTTTGGGCCGTAATTTTATGGGATTTGGTAATTTCTTTAATTGCTAAGAGATAAGTTATTCTTTTTCAAGATTTTCATCATTATATTTTGAATAACTTACCTCATATTTCAACCAATAGTGTCCTACTTTCATTCCTATATATACGGCTCATACTATTTTATACAGGGTAACTTGCTTGATTGTCTTTTATTTTCTCCAACATCTTCCATTATCACTTTCATACTTTCTAACCTTTCACAAACAAGTTTTCATGGCTCCTTTATTCAAACTTGTTGGTTCTACTTTGGGCTTTAGGGATCAACATAACATGATCGCCTATCTTGAGGCTGACAACACACATCATCCTCAATACACAGGAATGATTGAGTATCTCTTGGCTTCTAACTTAAGGTACGCTTTGACTCATGCTCCACTCATTCCTATCACATACATCAAACAGTTTTGGAACACTGCATGTTCTGAAATAGTTGATGGAGTGATTACATTGTCAGGGACTGTACATGGGGTAAAATGGGTGGTCACTAAAGCACTAATTCGTCAAGCCTTAAGGCTTGATGATGCTGATGGTGTGAATACCCTTCCCCAAGAACAGTTACAAGAGGGACTTCGAGGGTTGGGTTATAAACTTCCCCCTGAGGGAAAAATAAATAAATATTCTAAACAACAATTTCCCCTAGCCTGGAAGTTCTTGATACATGTCCTCTTGCAATGTCTTAGTCCCAAGTGTACTTCTTTCAATGAAATCAATCATTCTTTTGGTTGCATTCTTGTTTGTTTGTCCAATGGGAAAAAATATAATTTTTCCCATATGATTTTTGAGGGCATGTTGAAAAACAAGGGTAACAAGATGACTCTTGCTTACCCTAGATTTTTACAAATGGTTTTTGAGCACCAAGGGTATTGTCGTAGGGATCATGATGGTTTTTATAAGATCCTTACTCAGAAAGCAAATTTTTTTCTGTCCATGAATAGTGCACCTTTCAGACCTTTACCTTTGACACATCCTATGTTGGCTGTTATTGAGGCAGCCAACAACCCTCAACCTTACCCAGAACCTGAACCTGCCCAAGAACAACAACCACCTTCCCCTCACCAAGATGACCCTATGAACCTTGACCCCTCAGCCGCTGATACTCGTGTTTTAGTCGCTGACACACCCATTTCACCCGCTGTCACCTCACCACCACCAACACATATTCACCAATCCACTTCATCTTCTGAAGCTGGTGATTATAGAATAGAGAAAAGACAAAGGAATACTGGAGTCTTCTCTAGTGGTCCTAGTCATACAGCTGAGAGAACCATGCATGATGAATAGGGCTGAGCATCGGGCCAAAACCGACCCGACCCGAACCGTCCCGAATAAAACCGATACCGAAACTAGGCCAAATGATGAACCGAAACCGAAACCGAAAAACTCGGTTCGGTTCGGTTTAGATCGGGTTTAGTCGGGATCTGAACCGGTTTAAACCGAAACCGACACAAACCCACCTTATCTCATATATTTTCTTCCCCCATCTTTAGTCAACCCTATTTTCTCATCCATCATTCTCAGCCATATCTTTTCTCAGCCTCCAAAAATGATCTTATACATCTTCAATTTCAAACTCAAACATCAAAGAATCAAACTTACATTATGAGTTAATGACTTTCATATTTCTTAGCTCCTACTTTCAACACTTCTGTTGATTAATCGAACAAAGAAAAAAACATAAATCAAGTTCGTCTTCAAGAGTTCAAGATCTTACATGGTTGATGGTTTTGATATATGATTGATGTGAGGTGATATGTTGTGGGTGTTGTTCAAGAAATGGTTTATCTTTCTCAACATATCTTGAAGATCTTACATGGTTTGGTCAGGAAGATAAAGAGATGGAGAGATGGAGGCTGCTAAATAAAACCCTACATCATAGAAATCGGGCCGTCGGGCTAACTCGGGCTTCATTCGGTTTTCTTACCGAACCGACCCGAAACCCAAATATGGTTATTTATCCAAGTGAGTACCGACCCGAATAACACTATGTCGGGCTCGGTTCGGTCGGTTACCTCGGTTTCGGTCGGGTTGACTCGGTTTCGGTCGGTATTGCTCAGCCCTAATGATGAATCCATTTTTGGGAGTCAAATCCCAATTATGGAGGAGGGCAGTCTGCAACCACTAAATAATTTAGAATTGACGGCTATCTGCTTAGCTTGTAAAAGTCTAATGCAGAACTTGTACAGAAAGTCACAGATCAAGACCTTGAACTCAAGCAATTGAGGGAGAGGATAAGTGTTTTAGAAGCTGCTGGCTCAAGGAGAAGGAGAGCCATGGTTATGTCCTTTGAAGATGATTCTTACAAAGGGGAGGATGAACCTAATGTGAGTGATAAGGGTTCTCAAGGTTTGTATGGGACTAAGGAGATAGTTGAAGCATTGTCTGGTATGAAGAAACAAGCTACTCCCTCTCCCTTTTTGATCACTCCCATGAAGCAGACTTTCACTGAGATGATGATTCAAGCAGTGGATTGTCAGCCGTTGACAAAGGTAATTTGGACACTGACACGCCTAGTTCAACCGCTGACAGGATTCCAAGTATGATTGGTCTATCCCAACCATCACTCATGATTCAGGAACCTTCCACTCAGGTAAAGTCTTCTACTTTGCCCTTTATTGATCCATTGGATAAGGGTAAAGCTGTGTTAGTAGTAGATAATGTCCCAAAAGATGCATCCCATAAACAATGTGATGAAATGCTTGCTCATCAACTGCAAGAGCAAGAAAAGAGGGGGCTTAAAAAGGGTAGTATTGAAGCATAGATTCTCTCGTCAGAATCTAAAGGTGATGAGAAGAATGATTCTGATGATGAAGAGGAGGAGAGTGATCATGGGTCTAATATTTTGGAAGAAGACCCAAAAAGATTGGAGTATGGTGACAATGATGAGCTAGCCATGGAAAAGCTCAAGCAGATGAAGATGTAGGTAGATTTTGATATGCCTGAGGTTGTTGCCATGTATTTCAAATGGGAAAAAACGATTACAAAAAATCCAAACATGACGTTGTTAGAGAAGATATGGGGTTTGGCAATTCTGTTGAGAGTTCAAAGTGATTGCAAGATCATTTTGAAGCATAGAGAAAATAGGGCACTTTATGAGAGGAAAAGGGACAGAAGAGAGCTTTATTACATGCTTCTTAGGTGTCATCAAACTGGATGGACATATGCTAAATTAAAGAAGCTTTCCTTTGACCAGTTGGAGTACTATGCTTTTCCCATTTGGGATCGGGTTTGTGAGGATAATATCTTTAGGATGTATTCTATAGAAAGACAGGAAGAGATTGAGGAAGCTTTACAGATTGAGAAAGCTTCCATTGTACCAAAACTAAGGAAGAAGGGATTCAAGCTTAAATTTGAAAATCTTGATCAGTTGAATCCACATCAGGTTGTTTTGAAGAGGAACATGGTGCTTTCTCCTTTGGAGGCATCAGATTAGTATGCTGTTGTGCCTCTTGACTTTAAGAATCCTATCATCAAGTATGAGGAGGATTCTATTGGTTTTTAGATACTTACCAGGGCTGATGGAAAGGTTTATACTTTTACTTCATTTATTTCTTTATTTGCCAGCCTTGATAGGGAGGATGTAGAAACTCTATAGAGTTTGTTAAATGAGAAGTATGAGGCTTAAGCTCCTTCTTCTTTGAATGGAATAAAGATCTGGACAACATTCAAAAGAATGTTTGCCCATGATGATTGTGATTCAATATGGTTGGATCTGGATGATTTGAGTAGTTTGAAGTGGCATTTGTATTTTGCTGCTGCGGTGTTTCATTTGAGTACTACAAAGTTTGCAGAGTTCTTGCTGATAGATGTGAAGTATCCATTTTCACAAGACTTATTGAAGAAACTGATCACCACTAGACTCGAAGTTGACTACACCAGTGATGTTAGCATGGACTTCATGAGATTTATATATTCTCCGATTCAGGAGTAGGTTTTTTTTTTAAGAATCCTCTTTGTATTTTGTTTTATTCAGAAACTTGATCATTAGTATAAGTATCAAGTTTAGGGGAGGATTGTCGGGAATAAAATTAAGCTACATCACTATGCCGTAGACAAAAAGGATTTCAACCGTTGGCAAGAGTAAATCAAGCGCTGACAGAATGAAAACTGACAAGAGAAATTCAAGCGCTGACAAGAGAAGTCCCTGCTACAACAGAATACTTAGTCAACATGTTTTGATATGTTAGGAAGATATGCATTGTATATTGTATTTTCTATAGTTATCTTGATATATCTTCCTAGAATAGTTGACAAGTTTGATTATTGTACAAGGCTCCTTGTTCTATAAAAGGAGGCCTTTAGGTTTATGTTTGATATACGTTCTTAATACTTTCATTGTACCTCATTGATAATCAATACAAGTGAAAGTTTGGTAAATATTGTGTTTTGCTTTGTTCTTCATTCTAAGTGTTAATTCCGCATAACTTGTAGATTGTTATAAACACAAAGTTTCTCTACGTGTTATTCTTGATTCAATCTCGATAACACAAAGCTAAATCGATCTAAGTTTGGGATCAACAAATCTTAGCTAGGACTAATCTACACAACGTCGCCCACTTCACCATTTTACGACACAAGGCTAGATGTCGGGTTCTAATCGAAAGATAAAACCAATCTTCACGACTCTTCACTTTGAAGCTAAGTGAGAACTTCACAAGACACAACTACACATCACTTTATAGTTTAGTGAGATCTCACAAGACACAACCACATCACTTTATAGTTTAGTGAGAACTCGCAACTCACAACTATTAAAACTCAATAAAACACATATCCAAGTATATACATGTAACTTGGATTTACACAACACAAATCCAAGTATACACATATACAGTGGATTTACACAAGACTAGATCCATGTATTCACAATTACATTGGATCTACACAAGACTCAAATAAAAAAAATGATGAACATGACTAGATCTTTAGGAGAGGATGATCTTCATCAAGGTTTCATCTTTAATCACATCATAAGTGTGTGAGTGATCTTCTCTATGGACAAGGAAAAAAAGGAGATCAAGGAGATAATCATAAGTAAACATACTTAACACATTAAGTGGTCATTTACAAATGATTAGGAATTAGAAAGGATAAGGATAGTAGAAAGAGTGTCCAAAAAGGGTTGTAGAAAATGCAGATTTGATCCACTATTTATAGGAGACAAAAGGCCAACGGCTCTCTGAGCGCGGTGCCTTAATTTTGCCTGCGGTTCCTTTTCACTAAGGATCCGCATAGGCATTTAAGGATCCATACTCATAGACTTTGCTCCCTTTTGTCTTTTAGTGGGGGAGTAATATCTGAGGTAAGTTTTTACCTTCAAAGGATATTCCTATGGCATTTGGAATATGTCGTATTCAAATTTACATTTTCCATTTTAATAAAACATTTTCTTACAAAGAAAGTTTATTAAAAAATATTTTGTCACATTTGACAAAATGTAAGTTTAGGATTAATCGCTTTTATGATCACTAATCATGATTAAGATATGTTAGTGCAATACTTAAATGATTATTACCCTGATGATAGTGTTTGTTAAATAATTCGTCTTATGATTGTTTTTGATGATAAATGTCTTTTTAATTTGTCGTGATCAAAACTAAGAAAGATTAGTTAACACTAATAATGTTTTTAGGCATTACTTTGCATTAACAATCTCCCCTTTTTTATTACGACAAACTATAATATTTATGTTAAATCCAAAATTGTTTGAATTATTAACGATTTTATCACTATCATTTCTCCCCCTTTGTAGAAGCAAAAATTTTAGTACAAGTCATTGAGGAAGAGAAGAAATGACTTTGCTAGAAGCTCCCCCTTGGTGTTTACTCACCCTTGCTTGGGGCACCAAGTGAATGAGCTAAGGTGACATGCTACACAAAGGTTAGTAGAGAGAAAAGAAACACCAATGTATATATAGTCACTACCTACTAAGTAACTTGAAAGGGAGAAAGAAAAAAAAATCTCAAATTAGAAGTAAGTAATTGCTAAGAATGCCCAAGGAGGGTGTTTTGACAAAATCAAGGTTCAATTGGTGGAATAGAGGTAGAAAAGAAACATCCAAACCAATTGAAGTGATAATATATAAAAGGGCTAGAAACTTAGCATTGGTGGAATCACCCAAAAAGCAATTGTAAGTTTTAACCATGATCTACTCCAAACAATACGTGAAAACGAATTGATGGGAAAGGGAGTAACACACATAACTTTCATATTACAAAAATATGAAAGAACAAACAAGGGAAATATTCATATACACAATATGAATATTTAACACAACAAATAAGGAAAATAAACAACAAAAGCATAAACTACTATAGTAGTGGAAATCCTCCAAGATTGCTTAAGTTGACTTAAACAATTAAAATACAAAGTGTGATTTAATTGGAAAAATAAGACGACGAGGCATCATTCGAAGATTTGTTCACAGGGACATATACTTTGAGAGGAGGTTGAGTGAAAAGAAATTCAAAAAAATTGAGCTTGTCATACACATGAGCAAGTTCAATTTGTTGAAATCGACAACAAGCACACGAGCTTCCATGATGCAAAACAAAGTCGTTGGATGGGGGAGGACCATCAAGATGAGAAGGTGGTGGTGGAGAGGGAGATAATGGATAAGAAATGTTTTCACAATTCCTAGTGAGATTTGGGAAAGAAGATAGGTCATTGAGGCGAGTTATGTTGCAAGGTTTAGGTGGTGGTGGAAGAACTTCTCTTTCTCCAGTAATTGGATCGATTGAGAAAGTCTCATTCCAATACGCGATGGGAGAGAAAGAACTCTTGCAAGGTTTGGAAGAAGATGAATCATGCTGATCCTTTTTCTTCTTGACCCAAATAGGTCGAACCGAGATTTTTGGTTTCTTGGAAAGCTTAGAAGAAGAAGCTTTAGGTTTAGAAGATTTTGACAAAGAGATGTCAAGGTTAAGATTATGAGAGTTAGACATTGTGAGGGATGAGAAGAAGAACTTCCAAGAGAAGAGAATTTAAAGAAAATAGACAAGGCAAAGATTTGAAATGAAAACAAAAGTTTTCAAGGAATGTTTAGCCAAAATTGGTAAACAAGGAATCTTGAAAAAGACTGTGGTCAAAGAAGAAAGACCAAAAACGAGCCAAAAAATAGCATGTTGTCCGTGGTTATTTAAAAGAACCTGCGGTTCCATATATATAAGGGACCGTGCGATCTTTTGGGATTCGCATACAGTGGACATGAGAATGCAATTTTACAAGGTTTTGAGAGAAAATAAGACTTTCTCAAAAAATTACAAATCTTGGATTTTTACCTCTTTTAGCACTAGATTATGCTTTGGTTGCACAAAAAAAACACACTAACAAAGAGTGTCTTGACAAAGGGTGACAAAATATTTAGATAACATTTTGATCAAATTTTAGTCAAGTTTTACAAGGTTGTGATAGATTTAGGTTCAATTTTAATAAAATTGAAGTTGATTAGTGTGAGCACATAGGTTAAAACACACAAATACTAAATCCATAACACATCTTCAAGAAAACTCTTAAAGGAAAGGAAATACAAGAAATGAAATATAAATTAACTATTACAAAGTTAGCTAAACTAGTTCTTGATAAATAGTCTTCCTTGGCTTGATTTTCTTTTGAGAACATTTATTTTTAGAAAGTCATCATTCATTTCCTAGGAGGTGGAGGCTTACCAAATAGACTCAACAAGAAGCTTTGCAACTTAATGTAAGCCCCAATCATCTCCAACCTAAGGATATCAATGAGGTAGAAGTTGTTTAAGCAACAAGGAAAATTTGTTCCATTGTGCATGAAAAATTCAAGCAAGTGTGGATCACCCAAGAAGTGGGAAATAGGAACACCCAAAATTGGAGTGTTTAAGGGAGGATGAGGAGGCATGGTGTCCAAAGGTGATATGGGTGAATTTTTTGGGATGAAAGGTGAGGACAACTCATTCATCCTAGATTGGAATGAAGAAGAGGTAGAACCATGTGAATGGTTAGTACCATGAGTTGAACAAGTCTTGCATGGTGCAAGAGGTGGTGAGGATGATGAAGAGATGAGAATAGGAGAAATCTCACTCTTGGGTTTGTGAGAAGATGGAGAACCAAGTTTAGGAAACTTGAATTTGTTCTTAAGGTTTCTTTTGGATGAGGATTGTTTGGAAGAATTTGATGATCTTATGGACACCATGGTTGTGTGTCAAGGTTTAGAAGAAGGTTTGAAGGATGGAGAAGAAGATTAACCAATGGAGGTTTAAGAAGGGAAGGAGGTGATCTAAACAAGTAATGAGTTAAAAATCATTTTGGTGAACAATGAATTTAGGTAGGCTAATTTGGGAAAAAGATGGTCTTTTAGCAAAAATTTCATCAATGTTTACAAAGATTTAGGGAAAACAGTGTAAAGCAAAGATTCTGTCGAGACCAGAGCCTGCGGTTCCTTAAATAGGACTGCAGTTCTTTATCACTAAGGAACCGCCAGTCTTTAAGGGACCGTGGACAGTGGCCTCATAAAAAGGATTTTATAGTAAATTTCAAAAGCCCAGATTTTTTACAATGATTTGTCAAGCCAAAGTAGACTATTAACCAAAATCTAGAAAGCTAACAAACACATAAATGTACAAAGTCATGCATATCGAAAGATCGATAGCAAGAACGAATATGGATTAAAAATATCTAGCAATCCAAACACAAAGTATTAGAAAGAGATCACCGAATCCTAAACAAGGAACATAGATAAGTCCAAGAACCACACGTGGTAACAATCAAGAACAATTCTTTAAGACACTTTCATTCACGAACATTTCTCCATTGTCTTGATCCACTCCTTAGATCTCCTAGAAGATGATGCTTGAGATAGAATTCATAGTCGGAGTCAATTTCTAGAGAAGACAATTGAGAGATGGTAGATGACAAAGTGTCACTAGAGTTGTGAGAGTTGTCTTGAAGGACATTTCCAACTTCATTTGAATCATGCTTGGGTTCAAGTGAGAGGTTTCCTTCAACGGGAAGCATAACTCGATCCACAAAGTGACATGATGAAGCATTAAAAGGTGGAAAGTTAATGAGAGTTTTTCTAAGAAGGCGTGAGAGAATCTTAGCAAAAGGAAGACTAGAGTGAGACCCGAAGAGAACAAATTTAATTCTTCTAGCTATGAAAAATGCAAGATTGTATGGGGTGGAAGTTGCAACACAATACAACATATGTGCAAGATAAGCAGGCACATGGTTGCGATCACCATCGAGACACATTGCATTTTCCCTAATGATTTCGACCCAAGGGGTCATAAAATCATTAAGATTGCTAGTGAGTAATTCCCAAGGAGTGAGAGAACAAACTTGTCCTTAAAGTTTACCAAAATAGGATGTTCATGAGGTTTAGTAATGGTGCAAGAAATGGCCGAAGCCGAGGGTAGCTCGGTCATGTAATGCACATCAATAGGGGCCGATTCCAAAGAGTTTATACTTCGAGCATCGGTGAACCTACATTGACCTTTGTATGGAACATTGATAATTTCACCAAATTCTTCAAGAGTATATACAAAGGTTTTCCCCTTGATGGAAAATCTTATCGATAAACCATTATTGATGCACATTAATGTGTATGAGCTAAAGAATTCCAAATGGAAGGAAGGAAATATTGGATCATCAATATCAAGCAAGCAATCAAAGCCAATGGATTTGAACATGAATCGAATGAAGTCAAGTCCAAGAAAGTTAGAAGAAACAATGCGTCCATCATGAAAACTACGAGATTCTAGAGTCAAAAAATATTTTTGAGGGAACGAGATCGACACGAAGAAGAACGATTAGGCATGTGTTCTCTAGTTTTCTCATGATCTTTATGAGTTTCCAAATGCATGATCAAGTACCTAAACATAAAACAAATATTGTTTCAATCACTCGTATGTTACATAATGACTCAAAAGTCAAATCCATGAGAGCGTGTTTAGTCAATTTCTTGATAAACAAAGGGTTAATCCTTACCATTCTCATGTTCACAATGAACTTAATTCATCATTGACTAGTACATATGAGTAATGCAAAATCAATCATGAACTCAAACAAAGGTTTTTGAAAAACATTTTTAGGTAAGCATTAACAATGCAATTACCAATTTTGTTCATGGGTTCATATAAATTCCATCATTTAACCAAAAATATGTAGTCAAAATTCGGATTGTTCTATAAGTGGGATTTATTGAAATCTCAATGAATTTGAACCTAAGGAATCATAGTAATATAACTATGTCAACCCACATTCCTAGCAAGGTTCTAATTTAATATTTATTTAAAAAATCCCCAATTATGAAAATAAGAACCCTAGAACAAAATATATGAAATTGAATGAATGTACTTACAATTAATTGATATTGGAAGAAGGATGAGTGAAACCCACAACTTAGAATAAATTAATCTTGAGTAAATTGGAGCTTTTGAAGATTCATCAATGGTGGAAATGATAAAACCCGTCGCCTCTATAGAGAAGAAAGGGAGGGTTTGTTTGAAATAGTGTTATTTATTAAAGACTGATTAATTTAGTCACCTGGTGGGGCGGCGGTGCCTTATTGATAGGGAACCGTGGGTTAGCACTATGACAATTAGGAATCCGCCGACAGTGGCATGTTTTTAACAAAGAAAAACAAAAAAAATTTCAAAACCAAGTTTTTCTAAAATAATCAAAATATATCTTAAGCCATTTGGAAATCATTAGACCACTTCAATACTAGGTAATAATTCCTAATTGAAGGATTACGAGTGGAATCGAGACCGAAAGATATCAAAAAGGAGAAATGGCTACTCGTAGCAAAGAAGCAAAAGAGAGAGGACATAAGAGGAGTGAATCAAGACCAAGGTCAATGCTCAAGAAACATGTGACAATCTTAAAGTAGCGAAAACAAAGAGCTTGTGTCATTTATAGTGGTTTAAGACGTGCCTTTCTGACGAAAGCTTAAGCGGCTTTGGTAATGAACTATATCAAGGAATTGTGTACAAAATAGATTAAGATCATTTTCAGGAGTAGTCTTAATTCTATTTAAAACAATGAGCAAACTATAGATTCACTTTCTCTCCCACATGATCAGACAATTATTATTGCTAGGGATTACAATAACAACATCCTTGGAATATTTCAATTCCAAATGTGTAATATCCTAACTACAACTTATGGAGTAGTTTGGTATCTCAAGGGATTAATCAGTCATCCTAGAGATGAGCTCAAATGCACATATTACACATGATATAGGGCCTACTAACCGTATGGGTGAAAACCATGGAAATCATGCCTGATACTTTAAGCTACTACTAACTCACTCTACATCTCCAAAGTGAGTCAAGTATCCAAACAATGAAGGTTTGAGAGGATATGAGAATAGAATCACATACCACAAATAAATGTCAAGGCAAGGATGCCAAGAACAATCATATAGTCAAGTAATGATCAAAATAATGATCAATAGGGCATGTGGAAGGACGAAAATGTACCTTAGCCGCAAAGAGCACTTCAAGACTTCAAGGAGCTAATGCAAAACCTAAACTAGACTAAAGTGACTACTAAGTCTTGAAGTACTAGTATCACTCTTATCCATCTAGGTATCATCATTCAATGATGTTGGGAATCAAAGAAGATGAGTCTTCTACAAGTGTAAGTAACTCAATCCACAATCACTTAAGTGATTAATCTTTATAAGTACCTACACATAGCAAGAAACAAACTAGTAGATACATTTCAAGGATAATTCTAAAATTTATAAATACTACTAATCTAAATGAGATGTAATATTACCAATTAAAAGGCCTATTTTCAATGAAAAGATAGTTTTGACCAAAGAGAAACTTTAGTACAAGGAAACCTTCTAATTTGAGGAGACAATGGATCGATCCAAGTTTTAAAGTACAATATACTTCAAATACCTAGAGTGACCAACTCTCTGATACCAATTGTAGAAACTAGAAGGGGGGGTTGAATAGTTCCTCTTCAGTTTATGTCCTATTTAAAATTCCTTTTAATTAGGTTTGTCTCATAACTACCTTTTACTTGAAAGCAAGTTACATAATGATTAGGTTCAATTCTAATGCATTAACGGTGACAAGTAATAGATGTGAGTGATATGATAGTAAGAGTAAATAAAGAGTAAGGAAAGAAACGACCTAATAGGAAGACACCAAGATTTATAGTGTTTCGGCAACGAAGCTCTATGTTTGTTCCTACTTTACTCCTCGAGTACACCTTACTCGAGATTTACACTATATCCACAAGCTCCCTTCTTGGCGGAGAAAACCTTACAACGTCGCTTACATTATTTTCCGATAGTAAGCTAAATGTCAAGACCTAATCTTAGCTAGGACTAATCTACATAACGTCACCCACTTCACCATTTTACGACACAAGGCTAGATGTAGAGTTCTAATAGAAAGATATAACCAATCTTCACGACTCTTCACTTTGAAGCTAAGTGAGAACTTCACAAGACACAACTACACATCACTTTATAGTTTAGCGAGAACTCACAAGACACAACCACATCACTTTATAGTTTAGTGAGAACTTACAACTCAAAACTATTACAACTCAATAAAACACATATCCAATTATCCACATGTAACTTGGATCTACACAACACAAATCTAAGTATACACATATACAATAGATTTACACAAGACTAGATCCATGTATTCACAATTACACTGGATCTACACAAGACTCAAAGAAAACAAATGATGAACATGACTAGATCTTTAGTAGAGGATGATCTTCATCAAGGCTTAATCTTTAATCACATCACAAGTGTGTGAGTGATCTTCTCTTTGGACAAGTTAAAGAAGGAGATCAAGGAGATAATCATAAGTAAACATACTTAGCACATTAAGTGATTATTTACAAATGATTAGGAATTATAAAGGAGAAGGATAGCAGAAAGAGTGTCCAAAAAGGCTTGTGGAAAATGCAGATTTGATCCACTATTTATAGGAGACAAAAGCCAACGGCTCTCTGAGCGTGGTGCCTTAATTGTGCATGCCCATTCCTTATCACCAAGGATCCGCATAGGCATTTAAGGATCCATGCTCATAGACTTCGCTCCCTTTTATCTTTTAGTAGGGGAGTAATATCTGAGGTAAGTTTTTACCTTCAAAGGATATTCCTATGGCATTTGGAATATGCCATATCAAATTTACATTTTCCATTTTAATAAAACATTTTCTTAAAAAGAAAGTTTTTTAAAAAATATTTTGTCACATTTGACAAAATGTAAGTTTAGGATTAATCACTTTTATGATCACTATTCATGATTAAGATATGTTAGTGCAATACTTAAATGATTATTACCTTGAAGATAGTGTTTGTTAAATAATTCGTCTTATGATTGTTTTGACGATAAATGTTTTTTTAATTTGTCGTGATCAAAACTAAGAAAGATTAGTTAACACTAATAATGTTTTTAGGCACTTTGCATTAACAAAGAGGATAATCATAAGTAAACATACTTAACAAATTAAGTGATCATTTACTAATGATTGGAAAAATAGAAAGAAGATAAGAAGCTGAGAAAACTGTCCAAAAAGGTTTTTTTTGGAAAATGAAAATATGATCCACTATTTATAGGGGACAAGGAATAAGCTCTCTAGGCGCAGTTCAATGAATAGGCTCGTGGTTCCATATCACTAAGGAACCGCACCTACCTATTTGGAACCGCGGCATTAGAGTCCGCTCCTTTTTGTCCTGTAGTGGGGAAATTCCATCTGGGGCAGTTTATACCTCGAGGGTATATTCCTAGGTCATTTGGAATATGTCAAATTTTCATTTTCATTTTCTATTTTAATAAAATATTTTCTTAAAAATAAAGTTTATTAAAATATTTTTTTCACATTTGTATAAATGTGAGTTTTGAGGTTAATCACTTTCTATGATCACTAAACATGTATAAGATATGTTTGTGTAAGACTCAAAAGATTATTACCTTGATGATAGTGTTTGTTAAATAATTCGTCTTTCAATTATCTTTGACGATAAATGTTTTTACACTTTGTCTTGATCAAAACTAAGAAAGATTAGTTATTAAAAATAATGTTTTTAGGCATTGGTTGCATTAACAAGTTCGAAGTAGAGATCATTTCGAGAGCTGACAAGGCAGAAGCTGAAAAAATCTTTGAGCTTAATCATGTTTTTTGAAGACCTTTTATATTTTATCTTGTAATCACCTTCTGGTAAATATGTAATAGAATAGGCTGTTCAATAAAACGTCAATTATGTTTGTTAAATTATGTCTAAGAAGAAGCTGTGTACTCACATACAATAATTTTAAACTTAGTATAGTTTATGCTCAAATAGGGGGAGATTGTTGGGCCAATGAAAGTTCTAAGTATGGCCCAGTCTAGATTTAATTTAAATTAGACTAAGTGTTATGTGTCGCTGTAGAGTCCAGCGACAGAGACAATGACCAGCTGAAGGCAAAGCCTTAGATGGCACACCTGAAACATTCATGTCAAAGACAACGTCAGAGAAGTCGAAGATTATCTAAAGTCATACTCACCAACTATTATGGATTAGATGGAATGTAGAAGGAATGTGATGGTGTTCGAGGACCTTTGAGGTGGCAATACTCAGAGGTCACTCTAGACCCTTTAAAGACTTAGCAAGTAGAGACTTGCCTTATCCATTGGTAGTTTAGGCAGGCTAATCTGATAAAGTACTTTAGGCAGGACAAAGTGAAGATTCAAGATAAAGAAGCCTAGTACATCCTAGTGGGAAAGTGAACAGTTGGCAGAACTATTCATGGAAAGTTGGTTAAAGGTATGTCCAAGAATAGACATGCATTTAATGATGTGTACTGCTTCCACTTAGAAGCTGATACGTACCAACTATCCCCACTAAGGTAGCAACCTCGTACTACTATAAATAGGGATAGAAAAAGGGAGAAAAGCATCACTTGTAATATTGGATATTTAGTTTCTCTATTCTCCCCTCTTGAACCTCTGGAGTCCAAGGCTGAGTTTCAGCGACTCTTAGGTTCACTTGTAAACTTGAGCCTCGAATCAAGTTTACTTGTTCAAAAGGTTTTTTATTCATTTTCATTCAACAAGTGTGATCTATAACACTTTGTTTATAAGTAATAAAGCATTACGCGTTTGAAAAGTAAATCACTAAGTATTGTCTTAGATTCTAGTTATAGTATTACAATAGGCGTACTTTGGGACTTTCAGAAGTCATGATGAACTTTATAAAGATATGGATGTTTCTTGATGACGTATAGTCCCCAACCGGGTCATGGACCCGACTCACGGGTACTACCCGTATCCGGCCCATCACTGATGGGTTGGTTTAAGTCATTTAAGCCTATGGGCTTCGAATGAACAGTAGCCGAATAGATGTGTGCGGCCCACGGCCCGGCACGACCGGTACAGGGTTAGACAGAATCAAAATCTTATTAGGATTGGGATTTACCCCAAATTATAGGATATATACTCACCATAATTAGAAGATAACAATTAAATTAATTATGATGCTTATCCTTTGCTTAGGGCCGAAGGATCAGTGACAACCCATTAGGGTTTCATCGCCTATATAAGGAACCCCCAAGGGTTCCACAAAGGTATCACATTCTCTATACTCTCAACCTACAGCCGATCCCTAACCTTAAATCGATTACCTACTCTCACGCTAGAGTCTAATCGTGGGACACATGCCCACGGTAAGCTTAACGCGTGTTGTTTTAGTGTGCAGGATCTCAACAAGATATTCACTTGGTGCAAGAGCTGGAGCCCAGCTGTAAAATCCATGATTTTACCATGATTTAATGTAATAAAGTTTCACCCAATAATCCTAGAACACTCTCTCATGTGTTATATTTCTATAAGACGTGTGTGAACTTTTCCATTATGTACTTATACTTCTACAATCATTTTCTATTGTAATAAGTTATATAACTTAAACCATGTACTTAAAACTAGGGTTAAGTCTATAAAATAGAAACTAACTTTTCAACTTTTACAAAGTTAGGTAGTGTTATTGATCGATATAGGTAACAAGACATTCCAATTCGTTTCAATATCACTAATTTTTCAAAAAATGACCTGTGATAGCAGGTTACTAGAAAGTTGCTTTAACTTTTTTGTCCACCTTCTAAGAATAACATCCACCATCATCATCACCAACCACCATCATTTTCACAACCATGACCATCACCCATAAAACATACCACCACCAACATCTTCTTCTCCAAAAAACACCACCTCGTCCCCACCTCAGAACCACCACTCAAATCATCAAACAAACTAGCAGGTAATACATAACTTTAGTTTTTTAGCTTGATTTAACTTTGCAAGATTTACAGTGACACTGTGTACATTTAATCTGGTGCTAGCGTAATATGAAGGTATAGACAAATAGACGATAAGAATAACTAATGGATTTTGGCAACCACCATCTTTTCCGTCGAGTATTCCGGAAACAACCATCTCCTACGACGAATCCTTGAGCAGATATATTATTTCATGAATAACTAATGGATTTTGGTTTAACTGACACCATTTCATGTCTTGCATTCAATGAATATCTTAAAAGATATTTGGCTAGAGTTAGATTCCTTATATAAGTATCTATTTATTTTTAAGTTACCTATTGGTGTTTTAATATATGATATATAATAGATGCAAAAAATGCTTGAGAAAAGCTATTGTAGAAGGAAGAAGACTCTAGAGAGATGACTTGTTTTCTAGAAGTAAAAAGGACAAAAACATCCTCTCCTTTAATGTAGTAAATAAGGGTACTTTCGTAACTTAATAACTCAGCAGGTCATATTAGTGATATTAACAGGTTGCGGCAAGTTTGGTACCTATATCGATCAATAAAAAAGTTCGTTATCTAACTTTGTAAAATTTGAAAAGTTCGTTTCTATTTTATGGACTTAACCCTTAAAACTAGGAGAACAAGTAATGAAATGTATAACAAACTATGTATACACAACACTTAACAAATTTGGAAAACATGCTACACATTCTATATGTAGCCGTGTATGTATGTATGCATACTATATGCATACTTACACTTACTTGGACTAGCCCAAGACCATTATTTTCTTTTGTGTCAAGCCCACAACAAGCCCAAGCCAAAGCCCACTACATTTTGGTTAGCTATACACGGCATACACACACATATGTGGAAGAAGAAGGGTTGTCTTGGTTTTGGAAAAGCCAACACATGGCACAAGTACTCTTACCAAGGCAATCATGCCTTTTGCCTTGCCCTTCTCTCTCCCCTTTTAGCCGAAAAACATACACACATTCCTTATTCTCTCATGCAATCCAATCTCATTTCTCTCTTCACCTTTCTCTCTCAAATCATTCGGCTTTAAGCCATATACATCCAAGGAATATACAATAAATCCACTAGATCTTTGTCTCATCTTAACTACTAATCATTTAGTAGCATCATCACCTTTTGAATCATTATAAGAAGCCCTAGCCGAAGCCTTAAGGGTTACGGCTTGGTTATAGTTAGGGTTTTCGTCATCATCAAGATTAGATCCCTAATCTTCCTTTTTCTTTAGATCTCCCTTGGTAACTTTAGCAAGAAAGGTATTACTCATTATGATTCTTCATTTTTACTTGCATGCATCAAACATCCACCTATAAACACATGTAACAACTAGTTAAAAATAAAGATTTGATAAAACCATGACCATCTAGGTCACGACATGTTTATGAATACCATTAGTCATGGTTAAAAAATTTTAATAAAGAAACCTATGACTAGTATTCTATGTTTAAACTTGATTTAAAAATCATATGAAACATTTTATGAATTTAAATATAGCCGTGGGTTACAAATCTCACTTTTTGGGATTTTGGTTAACTAATAATCATAAATCTCACAAGTGAACTTGTGTAACTCAAAACCATGAAAAACCATGACCTTAAAGGTCACGACATAATTAAATGGATACCTAGGATTTATGTACTAAGTTTTAAACAAGGGAATATGTATTATTACATGTAAAATGGACTTCTAAAAATCACTAAAACACTTTATATATACAAATATAGCCGTGGGCTATATGTGTCCTTGGATGGACTTTAGATGTACATGCATGCTTATGTAAAACCTAGATCTAGTGTTAAGAGTTTAACTTAACATAATAAACATAAAACTAGCTTAAAGATCTTATGGGAATATTTGGGGAAAAACAATATTGCCGTGGGATATATGTTGTTTTTCTTGGATTGATGGTAACCTTAGAAACATGCAATAAGCCTAGATACTTATGTTGGATTTTATAAATATTTATAAGACATAAAACTAGCTGAAAATATTATCTTGGAAACACCAAGATTAAATTATAGCCATGGGCTATATAGATGTATACATGGACTTATGATTTGGTTTCTTGGTTTGTACATAGCTAGATCTTATTTTGGGACACTTATAAGTACATGCAACCTTAAAACAAGTTCTGACTCATCTTAATAAGCTATAATTAAATATAGTCGTGAGCTATAAGCTCATATTAGAGATTTTGACTTGCATGTAACCTTGTAACACATCTAGATCTCATTTGGTACATCAAATAAAACAAACTATAAGTTTTATTCTTTTATTAAGGTTTATAACTAAATATGGATAAGCTAATAATAAGTTTATGAGAAAAACCTAGACTATTACTTACATAAAATGAAAAAGTAGTATTGATGGACTAACCAAGCCCATGCAACATTAGCCCAAGACTTAATGGACCCAATAAGCCCATTTAACAAATCTTAGTATCTTAATGGACTTAAAAATATGCTTAGACCCATTTAATTAATTAATGGACTTAGAAATGTATTTAAGCCTAATAAATGTTTTAAAGGCCCATTTAACAAATTAGTGGACTTAAAATGTATTTAGGCCCACTAGATGGCCCATTAGATATTATAGCCCATTTAATGAGCCCATTTAATGTTTTGAATATTTAAATAAAAGTATTTATAATAAAATATAACTTACAAAAACTTTTGGACTAAAATGACAATTTATGAAACTTAAGGACTAAAACCGTGACATATGAAACTTGTTTTGATAAATTATTAAACACAAGGACTAAAAATGTAATTATCCGAAAGTCTAAGGTTTAACAAATACCATCCGTGGCATATTAAACCCTAGGGACCATTTTAAAAAGTTTCTAAAAGTTGTTTTGTCATTTTATAACCCTAAGGACCATTTTTGTAATAATCCGAAACTTAAAGAAGCCCTAGGGACTGTTTTCTCATTTTATGAAAGTTATAAAACCTAAATATAACTAGGAGGACTAAAACTGCCGTAACTTGAAAGTTTAACAAGCCCTAGGTACTAAATGTGTAAAATCCGAAAGTTTTACTTTGTTTAAAATGTGGAGGGACTAGTTTTGCCATAATCCGAAACTTAAACTAGCCCTAACCCTAATTCCATTTTAAATTTAGTAAAACTTAATTAAACCCTAAACCATAAGGATTAATGTATAAATTCTTAAACTTGTAATTTATAAATTATTTTATAAATGTTAAATAATTTATGGGAACTTTAAAGTTAAATAAAATATTATATTTTTACTTTTCAAAAAAATAAAATATTTATATTTTGCTTTATGAAATAAATTAAACGGACAATATGAATATGTATTATTAATACATATACTCATATACTTTTAGGAAATAAAATTATATGAACGTTAAATAAATTGAATGTTAATACGTAAACTAATATTATAAGTAAGACATTTTATGTCTACTTAAATATGAAATTTAATTGTAAGTTTAAATGGTTTTATTAATACATGTACTACGAACGTAAACTAATATTATAAGTAAGACTTTTTATGTTTACTTAGAAATGAAACTTATATACAAGTTTAAATGGATATTGTTAATACTTGCACTAAAGTTATTGGATAAATACTATAGCATTAATAAACTGATTAAAAATCTGTATAAGCATTCACATATGATATTTGTACTATCTCTTAAGACTGTACTATTTGATTAGGCATAGCTTTTGGCCTGAGCATTATTTGGATATTCGTATTTTACAGCTATTGTAACACCCCCAAATATTCATACTTTAGTTCAGCGGAAGAGTCGTTGGTATTACGGGATAACACATTACTCAAATCATAGACAACGCTTAAAATCGCGTCGTTTAATAATAAAGCATTTTCCATTCATGAATATCACATTTACATAGGTCCCAAGTCATAGTATTTCATACAATTTTACAAAGCATTGAATGGAAATTGTTATTTAAGTGCGGGCCATAAATTCTTGTCGTCTTCCCGATAATTACCTTCAAGTACCTGAGATAAAACATTTTAAAAGAAAAGGTCAGCGAAAACGCCGAGTGAATTCATAGAGTTAAATGAAATCCATTAATATATCATCGATATAAAATTATTACCGAAAATCATTTAGTACAAATCTTTGCAGTAGGCCATAGAATAGGCCAAAAACATTTTATACAAATCCTTGTCAAAATCATAATATAGGCTTTTGCCTTCAAAAACCATTATACGAACCATTGTCATAAAAACATCTTACAATACGTTTTATAACATTGTATAGAGTTAAATAAAAACCGTTATATGAATATGGTTATGAAAAACCAAAACACGAACATAATATCACTAATAAAACCCCGTATTGCTAGTCATGCAATATATTGTAATTCAATGCGTATAGCAGTATTTTCGTTATTGGATTATCATAAGCCGCATGACATTGCTACCTTACTATAACAAACAACGGGTAGCTAGCCCGTAATTTCCTTCTTTCCCATCTAAAACAGCGTGTCGTCACAATAATCACGCTTATATAAGTCTTCTCATACATAAATTCGCTTACCAATCAATGTGGCACGGCGGGGATCAACCGTCAAGGCGCGAACTGGGGTGATCTTCCCCAGAAAGTACTATTATATGCATAAGTGTCTACCAAATCCCGGTAGTTCACAATTCATGCTAATGGGACTTTTAGTGACATAACCTAACTAATAATAATCCATCTCATTTTATTCATCGGGTCATATAATCATTCATCGGGTCATACAATCATTTGGGTCCAAATCAATAAGCAAACAGTCGGGACAACTGGTGTCCTATTTTATTAAAACTAACATGTTATCTCCCTCGTGGGTTTATAAAACATTTCATAAAACATTTAAAAGAGTACCAGGCTATGAACTCACGTTGATTGGGAAAGGCGGTTATCGGTGATTTGGATGTACGGTACGTGCCTTAATCACGGAAATCTAGACAAATAATATTCGTCTTAGACTCTTGTCCAATGAATTTGTAAAAACAATGGCTATGTATATATATGATGATTTTTTAAATACGATGATGATCAAGTGGGATTGTACATCTTTATTTACTCATTATAGTGTCAAGTGTTGGTAAATTTTTATACTAGTTTCACTAGTTTAACTTCTTCACATGTTAAGGCCCAATAAGCCCATGATAATCCCATGACATTTTATTAGTCCAATTACACTTTTAACATCATCCCTATACTTACATGTTGGGCCCAAGTGGGTTAAGCCCAATGAATAAGTCCATTAGTGTTTATCCAAACTAGTTGGGTCAATAGTCCAATAAGGCTACTTTGGCCCGTTAATGTCCATAAGTCATAAAGCTTGGGTTTTATCGGTTTTTAGTTGCCAAATGTACTTATACATCAGTATATGAGTTATAAAATTTTTACATTAGACGGGTCCGACCGTCTAAGTTTTATTTGACGAAAACGTTAATCTTTCAGTTTTAGCCGAAAAGACGTAAAACTTATGTATATAATTTTATAACTTATAAAACATATCAAATTGCCATTTTTATAAAATGTCCCATTTATTTATCAAAGTATATACTTATTTATAAGTAATATATAAGTTAGTGGGTTTTAGGTATACATTTTATATTAGTTTTACTTGAGTGCTAATTTTATAATATATACTTTTTATTTTACAAATCTGATTATGAATTTCACTTTCACCATTTTTACCATATCTTGAGTTCTACAAGGAGATAGAAGCTAATTTTTGGGCAGCACAAACTAAATGATATGTGCTACAATTAACTCAGGTTTAGCTACTGTTCAATCAACTTATAAATGTCTCTAACAGTTCGTCCAAAACAGACTATACAGATTTGGACTTCAATAATGTTTTGATCATATCTTACTCATTTTATGGATTCCATTGTGTGGCCAACTCTCACATATGTACAAGTCACTTACCTTACTGTATATTAAATTATCCAAGCCACTTTAACAAGTTATCATATAGTTCTTTACTGCTTTATACAGCCTACATTTTTAGCCATGATTTTAACATCCTTTCATGTAGCTTTTAATCATTTTAACCAAATTTATCAACACCAAATCCCCACATAATATTTTGATCATCATTCATCATAATATACATATACATAAATGAAGAAAATACAAGATTACATATTCAAAATAACAAGATGATAGGGAGAAATAATCTCTATACCACCAAGATGATGAACAGATGGGATTTTGATGAACAAGGCTTGGTTCCTTGTTACCAAATCTTCAACTTTAGCAAGGAAACTTCTTGAGTCCTTCAAATGGATGAACACCTCCATGAAATCAGCCCTAAACTCCTTCTTGAAAATCAGCCCAAAGACCTCTATGAAAACTCCTTTTCACATGTTATAATCACCTCCAATCTTCATCTTTTCAAGTAGGCTTCAACATATGTTGATTATAGCCTTTGTTTATGGTTAAAAATTGATGAAAATGGTGATAGGAGGGTGGCTATGGACGTTCATAGAGAGAGAAGAGAGTGTTTGAGTGGTTTTGCATGTATGAAATGAGAAACAGTTTATGGTGTAGCTAGTTTTGTTAGTTTGGTGGTTTGTGTATGCACTAAGGACATGTGTCCTTAATGTGTATATAAACTTGACACCACATATGGTGTGTTGGCTAAGTCTTTCCACCCATAGTGGAGGTGAGGCAAGTGTAAACTTTTGTCATCTCCACTAATTTACGGGTACTCCTCGATTCTAGTTTTCTCGATTTACGTGCCCTCGGATCATTTTACAAAAAAACGTTTTTATAAATTCTGAATCAACGACACAAAACGAATCTAATAAAAATTGTCTCATAAAAAACGGAGTTCAAAAACGTAAATACATAAACCTAGGGTTTCTGGTTTAGTCGTAAAGGACGTTAAATTATGCACGTAAGTCCTAATCTCTTCTCGTAAATTTGTGAGTTTATGAACCAACACAAATTTAAAATTCCAAAATAATATTCAAGGATAAATTTATTTCCTGAAATGTCAGATAGTCACCAAAACGGTGTATGTAAACGTAAGCACGTAACGTAGAATTCTTCGGTTTAAACGTAGTCGATGCTACTTCAAGACGTAAACCCAAATTTCTTCCCAAAAATGAGTGAGTTCATAATATAACATTAAAATAATATTTTTAAATAATACTTGAGAATAAAATATCAACCATAAATTGACAGATTGTCACAGCATTTACCCCTAAACAGGATCTTTGTCCTCAAAGATCGATTTATCTTACTACTCGCTTCTTATAGAGTTAAAGCCATGTGGGTATTTCCTCCACATTCGGTCTTTTCTCTAAAGTGTAATTCATTACAATACGCGAGTTTCATCAAACATAACTACGGGAATATGGTCAAGCTTAAGTTGACTTACTTTCTCTATCCATGATGTTCACGGGTTTCTGATGAATGCAACTTTTTGCCGATCCAAACTTCATTAAGAAGTAATCAGATTCTCACTTGATAGATGTTTTATCAAGTTCGATATACGAAACATAATTCACGCAGCCCTTGAAGTCCTAGGGTAGATCCAACTTATATGCCTTTCAAATCAACTTTTACATTATCTCAATCCCATACAACGGGGACTTATTTCCCATGATCTTTCAGATCATCAATTCATTTTTCCAAGGTGATAATTTTTGGCATAACTTTGCTACCCATCCTGCACTTCAAGATCTACATTTCATATTCACATAACCTCTTGCCCACTACTGGCAGTCAATAATCAAATCCTAATTTCAACAATCATTTCAGGTCTCGCGGGTCGGGTATCTTGTAAGGTTAGGCTTGTCATCATAGGCAACCTTAAACCTAAAAGACATGTCTAACTCACAATGGGTGTATGTCGGTTGTCTTCATCCCAACTCCTAACTACAGATGCTCTCATATTTAGATCCTCACAAGATTCGATCTCGATCCTTATACGATAATTATCAATGATAATCTCTCCAAGGGAAAGCGATTATACGGTTTATTACCAAAGGTCAATTATTCAAGCATAAAACAACACTTCTAGTATTTTGTATCGTTACTTTACCTCGTCCCTTCCATTGGGGTGGCAAATAGTACTCTCATCAAGGTTCGTTCCCAATGACTTATGAGTAAATCTCTAGAAATTCGATGCGAAGCGAGGATCTTGATAAAGATGATCGATACATGCACACTATGTTTACACAACTCCTTTAAATACAAAAGAGTCAATTTCTTCATCGAGAATCTATCATTAACAGGAATGATATTAGCAGATTTGGTCAGTCTGTCGACGATGACCTAAATCGAATTAAATTCAAATGATGACCTTTGCAATAGTTAGACGTTTACTAATGTATGAGTCAATGTATGCCTTCATAGTTTGCTATCAATACAACTTCTTCAGATAAAGATACATTAAATCAGAAATGACATGAATAGAATACTTAATCTTATGAGATTCTGATATGACTAAATCTCAAAATCCTCCATATTTAAGCAACCACAAGCGGCCTTTTATACATTTAACGCCATCGGCTTCTCAATTCTAATGGTTCACATTAGCCGCAAACCCCTTTTATTATCTATATTATCCTTTTTACAAGCATCAGCTATTTTTAAATTGCTCGGCAATTTATTTTGCACAGTCATTACTAAGGAACACATTCTAATTGATTCTTTATCCTTTCTATATAATGTGTTAGTATCTACATTCACCTTTTCTGATGAAATAATTATCATGACCACAATTCACTCAAAAATTATTTCTTCATATTTTCTAAGTTTTAATTTCGTCTCAATTATTATTTTCATCAGTTTTGCTCAATCTGACGTTTAAAGCGTCGATAAATATTACAAGTAATTAAATAATAAATATTTAGTTTTTATGAAATGTAAACGTAAAAAAGTTTAAATTTTCTCAGTTCGTCCAGTTATAGAAAAATGTTCAAATATAGATTCGAATTTAGTTAACACGATTTTTTTTTGATTTATCGAAAATAATTAATAAGATTCGTAAATGTTTGAAAAATCTTGGTTTATACTTTGATCAAAATTTTCTTAGTTGACAAGCAAAAATTTTCGTTTCAAATTTCAAGTCATGGTTTAAATGGTTTCCTCAATCCCTCTTAGGTTGTCTTGAGGTATGCACAAACATTTACCCCTAAAGGTGTTTAGTTAAATGTTCTGGGTATAAGGGAATGATTCCTTAAGAATCCTTTGATAAATATTTGTCAAAACATTTTTGCACTTTCTTTTTGGTAAAACCCAAAGTCTCAAATGTCCCTAATTTTTGAAGAGTCAGTATAGATTCCATTATCTATTAATCACATGGTCAAATAATGTAAAGGATTAAGCCTTAAATCACATGTTAAATACTCAAGATACAGGTTTTCATTCCTTGGACAACTCCGGGCAGTTTATAAATAATTATTAACTCCTTCATATTCTTATAAACAAACAGATGGTCCTTAATGATCACCAGCATGAATTTATCAAATTACAGCCTACACACGTGGTTCACCAAATTTATGGATGCTACATGTGCATTGGTCAATCCAAACAACATAACATGAAACTCATAATGTTCATTACGAGTTCCAGATGTAGTGATTGGAATAGATAATCTTCTTTGCGGACGCAAAGTTGATGATAACCATGCCGTGGATCAAATTTTTGAATATACGCTAGAACTTTGTAAATGATCGAACAAATCTTTCATCTTGGGTAATGGATATCGATTTCGATTGTCAATTTTACTTAGTTCACGGTTATCAATATTTATAAGGAATGATAAAACCATAGCTCTTCATGATGACGAGCTCGGTAGAATAAAACCTTTCTCCGACAACTCTCTCAGTTGTACGGTAATTCTTTTAATTCAGATGGTGCTGACGTACAGTGCACATGCCACAGGTGCAACACCGGGAATATAATCAATACCAAATTCAACTTGCCTTATTGGCAAAAGTCTAGGTAAGTAATCAGCAAATACCTCCTAAAATTTTAAATAACAGAAACATCTTTTAATAAATTCACTTTTAAGTTCTTCCTAGATTACAAGATCTATGACTAGTTCACAACCATTCATGATATAATTTCAAGTCTAAATGCAAGATATGGTCATCCATCAGGAATTATTTAGATCACTTTTGATAATCAACATCTTATCTTTTAGGGGAATTCTACTTGAGTTCCCATCAATTAAGACAATGACCTCATGTCATAATCAATCAATCCATTCTACTGGCACTATCAACTTTCCAGTTTCATTACCGTTGATAAGATGTGAACTTCTCAAAAGACTAATAATAACTCATAATCCTTTCACAAATTCCAGGAAATTTGGAGACATAGCTAACCTTAAAAGAGTAAGGTCAACGCATGCTTTACGCGAGAGAATTTCAAAGCAGATCAAGACGAAAATATTAACGAATATGAACATATCCCATGTTTTCATAATTTGAGTACACATTCGAAATATCCTCGGATCGTTACCCAGGTCATTCAAATAAAATCTAATCAAAAGAAACGATAGGAACGTCGAAACACCCAGTCGGGTATTAATACTCGATAATCAGATACTTTTCCAAAGAATCACACCACGAGAGAATTGGACAAGGAGAGGATATCAATTGTCAATTAAGACAATATCCACAGATGAGTAAATTCGACTCAGAAGAATAAATGGTACGGGCACATATGTAGGTGTCTTTAACAATATGTCCCTATTTTTGCACTTCTTGCAGATCTCATAAAATTTAATCTTTCACAAATTTAAGGAAAATGTAATGTTTATTAACAATTCCATGGTGACTACTAATCAGCCTTGCATGGTCCCTTCTAAATTGTATGTAGGCGCACAACTATATACAATTTAGGATTAACGATGCAATACTCAGTTCGTCAAAACTTTGTCATCATGTTTAAAATAAAAAAATACTTTCATGCTTAATTCTTGAATAAGAATCAAAATGAATTTACAGGGATGTTCTTTGTTATGAAAACAATTAAGTTTCCCAAAATGTTTTGATAAACAACTTTACTTCGATAACTATTATTCATAAGTCTCACTTTAAATAATCCATATGGTAATGAAAATTTATTTTTTCTCAAGGGATGCTGTTTTATCTTATAAAAACAATGAGTGATCTACAAAAGAGTGATGAAAAGTTGTTCACCAAGAACTAACTACAATATGCTAGGAAACGAGCTTAGCCAAATACTCATGAGGTTCATGACCTCGATGGCACTCAGAAATACAAAGAGAAGAATTTTTAAGGCAACTCAAACCGAGATGAGTGCTTGTTCAATGGTTGCATCACTAATGCGAACATTAGTATGAAGCAATAAAAGATAGATAACATCAATACATGTAGTATTTAACAATCAAAGGTAGTCTTTTCATTAATCACAAACAAGTCAAAACTGTACCGTAATACATTACGTGTTGCCATGTCATACAATTCCAAAAACTCATCCTACCAACTGATGTCTCAGTTAAGTTAGGGATTTTAAAAGATGGTACAATGAATACTAATCTACAAGAGTCATTAGGTGTTCCACATGTCCCGAAAGATCCATCGGTCCGAATTTCAGAAGAAGATTTCTTCAATTTATTTCTTGGACACTGGGCATCCTCGTCATTGAACAATGGTCTAGGAACAACCCTTAACACGAACCAACAATCATTTAACACCTTATAATTCAATCACAGAACTTAACGACTTCCTCTTAACAATCTTATATTCCATGCGAGTTAAATTTTACTTTATTCAAGTTTTAATCAACTTATACTCAATGCGATATCCTACCTCATTTTCCAATACTTTCAACCTTATTCTTAGACTTTGAAAGGGCAATAAAAGCTCTACATGAACAACACTTAATTTCCAATCCTATAGCTTTTACAACAATAGTTATCAAATGAGTCACTAGTATGAAATGACTCACACATTCAATTAGACTTCTTGGAAAGGTACTAGTGGCATGAGGCTTTTGGGTAAAGGCTCCAATGACAGCCTCAAGTGCAACATTCACCCTTTTGATTTTAAATTAAGAATTGGGTGACACCGAATCAGATGACACCTTTCCAGGTGGTAAGGTTTTGTCAAACTCCACTCTATAAGGAAAGATCGTCATGACATCGATATCAGATTTAATCTCGCCAATTCTTCTTCAAGATCATAATCAACTACTATCAACATTTCTACGAATATCAACCATTTTTTTGGGATCATAAATATCCACAACTTGGTTTAGATCTAGAATAGCTATAATTCCTACGGGAATAGCTTCGATTGATTTGCTAGGGGAGTTAGGGTTTCTTGTGACAATTTACGTCGTATAAATACCTCGTATAAGTATTAAAATAATCATCAAACAATCATGTAATCAAATTACAACATATATATATATATATATATATATATATATATATATATATATATATATATATATAATCCAAGTTATATATATATATATATATATATATATATTAAAATAACACTTCTCAGTCTGGCCTTGTTGGTAACTCGGGAATTCTTCGACACCGTTATAGTCAAAAGATTTTTAAACATTTTATTCAAAATATTTATTTAAAAATATTTATGGTTAAAAGATTTGAAATGTCTTATTCAAAACCTTGGTTTTAAAAATCTTTCGTTCTCTATAACGAGAGCTCTGATACCAAATTGTAACACCCCCAAATATTCATACTTTAGTTCAGCGGAAGAGTCGTTGGTGTTACGGGATAACACATTACTCAAATCATAGACAACGCTTAAAATCGCGTCGTTTAATAATAAAGCATTTTTCATTCATGAATATCAAATTTACATAGGTCTCAAGTCATAGTAATTCATACAATTTTACAAAGCATTTGAATGGAAATTGTTATTTAAGTGCGGGCCATAAATTCTTGTCGTCTTCCGTAGAATTACCTTCAAGTACCTGAGATAAAACATGTTAAAAGAAAAGGTCAGCGAAAACGCCGAGTGAATTCATAGAGTGAAATGAAATCCATTAATATATCATCGGAATAAAATTATTACCGAAAATCATTTTGTACAAGTCTTTGCAGTAGGCCATAGAATATGCCAAAAACATTTTATACAAATCCTTGTCAAAATCATAATAAAGGCTTTTGCCTTCAAAATCCATTATACGAACCATTGTCGTAAAAACATCATACAATACGTTTTATTACGTTGTATAGATTTAAATAAAAACCGTTATATGAATATGGTTATGGAAAACCAAAACACGAACATAATATCAATAATAAGACCCCGTATTGCTAGTCAGGCAATATATTGTAATTCAATGCGTATAGCAGTATTTTCGTTATTGGATTATCATAAGCCGCATGACATTGCTACGTTACTATAACAAACAACGGGTAGCTAGCCCGTAATTTCCTTCTTGCCCATCTAAAACAGCGTGTCGTCACAATAATCACGCTTATATAAGTCTACTCATACATAAATTCGCTTACCAATCAATGTGGCACGACGGGGATCAACCGTCAAGGCGCGAACTGGGGTGATCTTCCCCAAATAGTACTATTATATGCATAAGCGTCTACCAAATCCCGGTAGTTCACAATTCATGCTAATGGGACTTTTAGTGACACAATCTAACTAATAATAATCCATCTCATTTCATTCATCGGGTCATATAATCATTCATCGGGTCATACAATCATTCAAGTCCAAATCAATAAGCAAACAGTCGGGACAATTGGTGTCCTATTTTATTAAAACTAACATGTTATCTCCCTTGCGGGTTTATAAAACATTTCATAAAACATTTAAAAGAGTGCGAGGATATGAACTCACATTGATTGGGAAAGGCAGTTATCGGCGATTTGGATGTACGATACGTGCTTCAATCAAGGAAACATAGACAAATAATATTTGTCTTAGACTCTTGTCCAATGACTTTATAAAAACAATGGCTATGTATATATATGATGATTTTATAAATATGATGATGATCAAGTGGGATTGTACATATTTATTTACTCATTATAGTGTCAAGTGTTGGTAAATTTTTATACTAGTTTCACTAGTTTAACTTCTTCACATGTTAAGGCCCAATAAGCCCATGATAAGCCCATTACATTTTATTAGTCCAATTATAGTTTTAACATCAGCCCTATACTTACATGTTGGGCCCAAGTGGGTTAAGCCCAATGAATAAGTCCATTAGTGTTTATCCAAACTAGTTGGGTCAATAGTCCAATAAGGCTACTTTGGCCCGTTAATGTCCATAAGTCATAGAGCTCGGGTTTTATCAGTTTTTACTTGTCAAATGTACTTATACATCAGTATATGAGTTATAAAAAGTTTACATTAGACGGGTCCGACCGTCTAAGTTTTATTTGAAGAAAACGTTAATCTTTCGGTTTTAGCCGAAAAGATGTAAAACTTATAAAATGTCCCATTTATTTATCAAAGTATATACTTATTTATAAGTAATATATAAGTTAGTGGGTTTTAGGTATACATTTTGTATTAGTTTTACTTGAGTGCTAATATTATAATATATACTTTTATTTTACAAATCTGATTATGAATTTCACTTTCACCATTTTTACCATATTTTGAGTTCTACAAGGAGATAGAAGCTCATTTTTGGGCAGCACAAACTAAATGATATGTTCTACAATTAACTCAGATTTAGCTACTGCTCAATCAACCTCTAAATGTCTCTAACAGTTCTTCCAAAATAGACTATACAGATTTCGACTTCACTAATGTTTTGATCATATCTTACTCATTTTATGGATTCCATTGTGTGGCCAACTCTCACATATGTATAAGTCACTTACCTTACTGTATATTAAATTATCCAAGCCACTTTAACAAGTTATCATATAGTTCTTTACTGTTTTATACAGCCTACATTTTTAGCCATGATTTTAACATCCTTTCATGTAGCTTTTAATCATTTTAACCAAATTTATCAACACCAAATCCCCACATAATATTTTGTTCATCATTCATCATCATATACATATACATAAATGAAGAAAGTACAAGATTACATATTCAAAATAACAAGATGTTAGGGAGAAATAATCTCTATACCACCAAGATGATGAAAAGATGGGATTTTGATGAACAAGGCTTGGTTCCTTGTTACCAAATCTTCAACTTTAGCAAGGCAACTTTTTGAGTCCTTCAAATGTATGAAAACCTCCATGAAATCAACCCTAAACTCCTTCTTGAAAATCAGCCCAAAGACCTCCATGAAAACTCCTTTTTTCACATGTTATAATCACCTCCAATCTTCATCTTTTCAAGTAGGCTTCAACATATGTTGATTATAGCCTTTGTTTATGGTTAAATTTGATGAAAATGGTGATAGGAGGGTGGCTATGGACGTTCATAGAGAGAGAATAGAGTGTTTGAGTGGTTTTGCATGTATGAAATGAAAAATGGTTTATGGTGTAGCTAGTTTTGTTAGTTTGGTGGTTTGTGTATGCACTAAGGACATGTGTCCTTAGTGTCTATATAAACTTGACACCACATATGGTGTGTTGGCTAAGTCTTGCCACCCATAGTGGGGTGAGGCAAGTGTAAACTTGTCTCATCTCCACTAATTTACGGGTACTCCTCGATTCTAGTTTCCTCAATTTACGTGCCCTCGGGTCGTTTTACAAAAAATGTTTTTATAAATTATGAATCAACGGCACAAAACGAATCTAATAAAAATTGTCTCATCAAAAACGGAGTTTAAAAACGTAAATACATAAACCTAGGGTTTCCGGTTTAGTCGTAAAGGACGTTAAATTATGCACGTAAGTCCTAATCTCTTCTCGTAAATTTGTGAGTTTATGAACCAACACAAATTTAAAATTCCAAAATAATATTCAAGGATAAATTTATTTCCTGAAATTTCGGACTGTCACCAAAACGGTGTATGTAAACGTAAGCACGTAACGTAGAATTCTCCGGTTTAAACGTAGTCGATGCCACTTCAGGACGTAAACCCAAATTTTTTCCCAAAAATGAGTGAGTTCATAATATAACGTTAAAATAATATTTTTAAATAATACTTGAGAATAAAATATCAACCATAAATCGACGGATTATCACAGCTATTGCCAACTCCCAGGTGAGTTTACAGCCCTATATAAACTATTGTTAAACTTTTCGTCTACGGGGGAGAAAATATGCAACTATTTTATTGGACATAACGGAATTGTATAAACTTGACTACGATTGACTATTATAGAAACTGTTAAATTGTTGTAAATCACCCGAATGTTATTAATAGATCTATTAGGGATTGACCATCCCCACCTGGGTGAGTCATGCTCACTGTGCCTTGACCGGGACAACAGATGTATACCATGTTGGAACTGGGTTTGGGTGTCTTTTTGTAAGACACTACGTCCTCATATGTTGAGGACTATGGAAGGTTAAGATTCAGTTTCGAGTAATAGAAAATGTAATCTACCTTTTAGTAAAAATGCTTTGTGCATTGTTACTTCTATGATTAATGTATGTCCAAACTAATTATTGTTAAACCTGTAAATTCACCAACTTTATGTTGACCCTCTAAGCATGTTTTTCTCAGGAAAATGAAGTTAGTACGTGATATGTGCCTGGACTCAAGCATCATTGTAATCTACATTGTAGGACTCATCAAGGGTTCTAATTGGGGAAAATGAACAATCTACTTATGTCATGTTAAAGACAATTTTTATAAATTTGTATGACAATCATGTAATCTGTTTTGAATAATCTCTTATCTTATGCTCTATGAACTATGTGCTATCGATCCACCATTGTGACATCTCCGTTGATATTTCCGCATATGTTTACCCTACCCGAGGTGTCATAGAGAATGGTATCAGAGCATCAGTTATAGAGAACCAGATAAATTTTTAAATAAAATAAAAATAAAGTAAAATTTTCTTTTATTTAAAACTGGACTATAACTTTATAAAAATCTTTTGGGATTTTTTTTGGGACCGTATTAGTTAAGCATGTAGATCGTAGGGCATTCTGTGCTATGTGAACTAAGTGTGTATTGATTGATAAATAAACTAGTTAAATGATTATATATATATAAGTATTAATATATATAACCTTCAAACATTGCGATGATTGTTTAAAAGGGGTATACTTCATAAAACTTGTAACGAAGAATAATATTTTTTTCCTTTGTTTGTAAGCTTATACTTACTTCAAATTTAAAATAATATTATTTTCAGAACATCATGACTCAGCCTACTGCACCTTCGACTCTTCTACCAGTGGTAGCACCTGCTCTAGCTACCCGTTCATCTCCACGATCAATTCAGTGTGGATGGTTATCAGCCTCAGACTCAGAGGATGACCAGACTATCGAAGCTGTACTTTCTGAGGACCCTTTTTCTACTCCGGCATCAGCTATACTGGTCGCCACCTCTATGGAGGAGGACCGGGTATCTCCTGACCTACCGTCTTCTGTACCTTCCTCTTTACCACCGGGCTATTTTCACGAGTCTATACCCGTCTCTACTTACGAGACCAGGGAGGGCTCCGGGGCAGGACATGCCGACTCTGTCCAGGCCCAGATCGCCGCACTGGCCACACGCCAGGAGCAGGAGATATCAGACCTTCGCATCCTATTGATAGATGGTCAATTGGGCTACACTGCCATCCATGAGCGTATCGACTCTCTCACTCACACTATGAGGGGAGAGGCACATGCAGCCAGAGGTGTTTAGGCTAAGACTGACGAGGCATTACAGTGGCTATGGGAGGAGAACTATCGTCTCCACCAGCGTATCCAAACCATGAAGAGTCTCCAGCATCAGACCCATACTGCTCTATCTGCTCAGGAGCAGTCCTTGTCCATTTTCTTTGACCTTGCCACCGTCCGACACGATGGGGTTACTGCAGAGATGACTTATCTTCGATGGGCCGTTGACAGACTTAGGACCCAGCTGCTGACAGCATGCCGCATGCTCAAGGAGGCTCAAGCAACAGTTCGGACTTTATGGAATACCAGGAGAGCATCTGCAGCTTCATCAGCCTCACCAGCACCAGCCTCATCTAGCAGACCATCTAGGCAAGAGTAGAGTATATGAACTAGATTTCTTGTACATCATGACCAGTATATGGGTTGTACCTAGCTATCATGATATATGACTTTTGTACTTTTATTTCCTTTCAGCTTTTGTGATGTAATCTTGTACTGTACCTTTTTCTTTTCGGACATGTGTTTTTGGATGTAACGTATTAAAGACTGTGTGTATCACTACCTTGGACAAGGCCTGACAGGCCTATGACTTGGATTTTGTTATGCTAGATGGATGTTAAATTTCTTATGGAAATAGCATGTAATCACTTTCTTTATTATATTTGTTGTGCAATGTATTATATTGTGAAATCTTGACAAGTTATCCAATTTGTTATGAAATTAATGCATGAATTTTTCCCGTGTAAATAATATAAAAGCTGTACTAACATTTGAACTAATAATCTCATTTTGTGTATGATTATAGACAAATGGTGATTACGCGATCAAATCCCAATAATGCAACCACTTCAAACGTAGCTAATACTGAATTTCCTGAAGCTACTCAAAATGTCACCGCTGCACAACTCAGGGAAATGATAAGTGAATGCATTACAGCAGCTATGGCAGCCAGAGGAGCTGATCCAAATGTGAACAATGATGTAAACCTCAATATGCGCAGAAACAACATTAATAGGGGTTGTTCTTACCCAGACTTCTTGAAGTGCAAACCCTCATACTAACGAGGAAAAGAAGGATTTGAACTAATGAAATGGTTTGAAAGACTAGAGACAGTTTTCCGCATCAGCGGTTGTGCTGACGAGAACAGAGTTAAGTTTGCCACATGCACACTACTCGAGAGCGCCCTTACCTGGTGGAACTCTGTGGTCGCTACCCTTGGACATGACACCGCTTATACCCTCACATGGGCCAACCTCAAAGAGAGGATGACTGAGAAGTATTGTCCTAGAGGAGAAATGAAGAAGTTGGAAATCGAACTGTGGGATCTAAAATGTAAGAATAATGACATCCTTTGGTACAACCAACGATTTCAAGAGTTAAGCTTGATGTGCACCAGAATGTTCCCTCAAAGGAGCGACAAGATTGAGAAGTATGTCAGCGGACTCCCTGACAACATCCATGACAGTGTGCTAGCATCACGATCCACTACCGTTGAAAGTGCTATGGAATTTGCGACTGAGCCGATCAACAAGCGAGCCCGTAATTTGTCTGAAAAGCAAACAGATAACAAGAGAAAGTCGGATGAAGGCTCTCGTAGCCAGCACCAGCAGCCTTCCAAAAGGCAAGACATTGGGAAAACCCATGATACCACTCCCACAACCCGCACCAAGAACTACTCAGGATCCAAGCCTAAGTGTCCAAAGTGCAACTATCACCATGTTGCTGGAGGACAATGCCAGGGATGCTACAAGTGCGGCCAACAAGGCCATTTTGCTCGTGAATGTCAAGCAAGTGCTGTTACCTCGGTTCGACCCAATAACAACCCGGGAAACAACAACAAAGGCAAGTGCAATGCTCGTGGGAGTGGAAGTGGGCAACAGGGAAACCGAAACCCTAAAGGTGGAAGCAACAGTGGACCAAAGAGAGCTGTAGTATGTTACGAATATGGAACCCCTGGACTTGTGAGACCCGACTGTCCCAAGTTAGCCAACCAGAAGAAGGACAACAAGGGAACTTCATCACAAGTGTACATGGTTGGCAATGCCCAAGCCAATCCCGATTCCAACATCGTCAGCGGTACGTTTTTACTAAACAAGGATATGCATCTGTCTTGTTTGATACCGGGGCAGACCGAAGCTTTATATCTACTGATTTTAGTAAAATATTGGAGATTACTCCATCAGTTTTAGACCCCTACTATACTGTAGAACTAGCCGACGGGAAAGTTATGACGGCTACCACCATCATTCGAGGTTGTACCTTAGACCTTTCTAATCACTCGTTTAACATTGACCTGATTCCGGTAAGTCTTGGTAGCTTTGATGTCATTATTAGCATGGATTGGCTAGCAAAAGATCGTGCCATTATCACATGCCATCAAAAAACTGGTTCGTATACCTTGGAGAGATGAAACCTTGATTATACGAGGGGATGGTAACCCCGATATAATCAACACTAGACTTAGTGTCATTTCTTGCACCAAAGTACAAAAATACTTGGTCAAAGGATGCCCCATCTTCCTAACATGTTTCTCCCAACGTGACGAGGTAGGCAACTCTAAACCTTGAAGACATGTCCAACTCCCAATGGGTATATTTTGTGGGGTTATGTTTGCCATCTTAGGCAACCTAAAACCCAAAAGACATGTCCAACTCACAATGGGTGTATTTTGTAGGGCTATGTTCGACATCCCTCGTAAAGAGATGTTGAATGCCCCATGCTTTTGGACATACCTTTTTCCCTCTTCGGGTCTAATTAGTTCGACAATACCAACATCCACCAAACCTTGGGAGGTATAACCTCCTCTCCCTGGAAGTCAAAATGAGTGTGAATTTTGAACCCTTGATAGTGGATACATGACCCTTGTTGCAGCACCCCGCAAGATGCGCACTTCTTTATTCTTGGTATCTTCTTTTATTTCCACCATTTGAGGTACTTCTTTTCTGTGCCCCTTTCGCCCAGCCCCGCTGCGAATGTAGCAGATTCTTTGCAACTTCCTACCTAATCGCCATCAACAATAATCTTAACCTCTCTGCTGGGTAGAAGTTTTAGTGCTATCAACTAATGTTTGTATCCCACAAGCTTGGGGTATAGCAGCAAGTCTTCTGCGTATATTTGTTGACACAGGAGGGGTTCTAGTTAAAATATTTTTTTATTTTATTTTACCTTCAACCCCCAATTTTCACCATCGGGTATGGAGATATAACATATATCTCACCAGTGAAAAGGATGCAGAAGTAGTGCATCCCCAGCTTTCCCAGCATATAAAATATGCTGGCGTGTCCTCCTCATACCAGAAACTAATTGTAGTGGATTGCCTTCCTAACCAAACCCACAACGCCATAGGTCCTCTCCCATCTCTTGGAAGGGATATAACCGCGACTCTGTTAAAAAAGCCCTCGTATATCCATCCATATTAGCAGTAGCCTTCATTACTGCTTAATCGGATGAATAGTGCGACCCGGATAAAGATCTCTTTGCATTGATTTCTATCCATCCATAGTAGCAGCAGTCTCCATTACTCGCAATCGGATGAATAGTGCGACCCGGATAAAGATCTCTTTGCATTGCTTTCTATCCATCCATAGTAGCAGCAGTCTCCGTTACTGCTCAATCGGATGAATAGTGCGACCCGGATAAATATCTCTTTACATTGCTTTCTATCCATCCATAGTAGTAGTAGTCTCCATTACTGCTCAATCGGATGAATAGTGCGACCCGGATAAAGATCTCTTTGCATTGCTTTCTATCCATCCATAGTAGCAGTAGTCTTCATTACTGCTCAATCGGATGAATAGTGTGACCCGGATAAAGATCTCTTTGCATTGCTTTCTATCCATCCATAGTAGCAGCAGTCTCTGTTACTGCTCAATCGGATGAATAGTGCGACCCGGATAAAGATCTCTTTGCATTGCTTTCTATCCATCCATAAAAGCAGCAGCCTCCATTACTGCTCAATAGGATGAATAGTGCTACCCGGATAAAGATCTCCTTGCATTATTTTCTATCCACCCATATTAGTAGCAGCATTCATTACTACTCAATCGGATGTATAGTGTGACCCGGATAAAGATTTTTTTGCATCATTTACTGTCCACCCGTAGTATCAGCAGCCTCCATTACTGCTCAACTGGACTTATAAAGGTAACCTAGATGTAAACCACTTCGCATTGATTTCACCATTCATTCCTGAGAGTGTCCGAGATGAACCATATACTTAGAACATCTTTTCACTTAAAAGATAACTACGTTTTCAGTAGCTTTGAGGACAAAGCTAGAATAACGGGGTGGTGCTGTACAATCCATGATTTTACCTTGTTTAATGTAATAAAGTTTCACCCAATAATCCTTGAACACTCTCTCAGGTGTTATATTTCTATAAGATGTGTGTGAACTTTATCCATTATGTACTTATACTTCTACAATCATTTTCTATTGTAATAAGTTACATAACTTAAACCATGTACTTAAAACTAGGAGAACAAGTAATGAAATGTATAACAAACTATGTATACACAACACTTAACAAATTTGTAAAACATGCTACACATTGTATATGTAGCCGTGTATGTATGTATGCATACTATATGCATACTTACACTTACTTGGACTAGCCCAAGACCATTATTTTCTTTTGTGTCAAGCCCACAACAAGCCCAAGCCAAAGCCCACTACCCTTTGGTTAGCTATTGATAGGTGTGAAAACACCCATCCTTTTACCACTTATTTCTTGCTAAAACAAGACCAAAACGCGTATTTAATGTCATTTGTTTGGAATTATGCGTGGTTTGTGTGTTTGTTGTGTTTTCAGAGCCAACCGGATAAATATTGAAGAAAACATGGGATTGCACGGGTTTTATCGAAGAAAAAGACGAAAAGACGAAGTCTATAGTCCAAGAGATGCAAAAGATTTGAAGTCAATGGGCCTATTTGAAGATTTATCGAAGAAAAGGACCAAAGATGGAAGATTTACATATGTCGAAGAACTCAAGTCTATTAAACGAAGAAATTAAAAGACGAGTTGAATTTATTCATCGACAAATCCCGAATCAGAATCGAATCGTCAACTTTACTGAAAAGACGAGAAGACAAAAAGAAAGAAGAAAGCCCACTCACCAACCAACCACATCTCCTATAGATAGGATTTCCCTTCACAACTTGGAGAGAAGTTTTATTTTTTTCCTGTTTTCTCTCTTTTTGGTTCGTAGCAAAACCAACACCATTAAGGTGTTTGGTGATTTTTATTTTCTTTTGATTTCTCCAAGTTCTTGTAAGTTTAATCTTTACTTTTGATTGTTTAAACCTTAATCATTTAATATCATCTTTCCTTTAATCTTGTTCATCTTTTTCTTTTTGATTCAAAGTCTTAAGATTTTATTTTGTTGAGTTTGATCTTCAAAAGTAAGTGGGTTTTATGTTTTTGTTGATTTGATTTGATGTTTATCATTAGTAGATGATTCGTGGTTAAATTGGTTTAAGTTTTGGTTAAAAACTTGGTGGATTTTGGTCAAAATTCGTTCTTTACTTTTTCCCTGTTCTTCGCGTCTTCAAAATCCCCAGATTCCGAATCAACACAATATTCCGGATCAAAGGGTTTTGTTAATTATTCCGGATAAAGCTAACATTCCGGACGAGCACTTAGTTCTTTTTATTCCGCATCAACAAGATATTCCGAACCAGCAATTTTCATTCAGTTATTCCGAATCAGTGTGTTCATCCGGAATAATCAATATTCCGGGTGAATCGTTTTTTCCGAATCAGCATTTTTGTTTAACTATTCCGAATGAAGGAATATTCCGAATGAGCATTTAGTTTAAGTTATTCCGAGTCAGCAAATTATTCCGAGTGAAGCTTTTTCTTTTGAGTATTCCGAATAAAAATTCCGGATGAGCAGTTTTCAAGTATTCCGAATGAAGCTACTTTCCGAATGAGTTGTGTATTCCGAACCAGCAATTATTCCGAATGAAGCATATGTTTTAATTATTCCGGATCAAAGGATATTCCGGGTAAAGAGATCATTCTGAGTCAAGCTGTTATTCCGGATCAAGGAACATTCCGGATGAGCAAAGGATATTCCGAATAAAGGATATTCCGGATCAACACAATTATTCCGGATCAATGCTTTTTCACATTTATTCCGGATGAGCAAGTTTTCCACATGAACCATTTATTCCGAACGAAGCCAATTATTCCGGATCAGTTTTTCTTTTGAGTATTTCGAATCAGTGGTTTTGCAAGTAAGGGTATTTTACTGTTTTATTGTTTAATTTTAAGCCTTATTTTATTAACTGCTTTTAGTCTAAGTTTATCTCTTTGCGCATTTAATCCTTTTTAGTAGAGTAGAAAACCAATCCCCCTTTACTTTCCACCAAGAACAATTTAGTCGCACTTTTGATCGATAATCAATTCGAAAAGAACGGTTTAACGAACTTTCATACGAGCTTAAAATCCTTGTATTAAATGGCGCCGCTGCCGGCTCTTTTCGTTAAGATTAACGGTTTTTAGTGAAAGACGCGTTGGATTTTGGGATCCGTTCATCTTTGAACGTTATTTTCCTTGCTTTAAAATTTTCAAAAAAACCTAAAAAATATAAAATTTTCAAATATAAAAAAAATAGAAAAACATAAAAAACCAAAAATATCTCTTGTCTGCTTTATTATTTCTTTTGCAGGTGTATGCGCACTCGATCAACGTCTTATCCCGAGCCCGAGACTCTCGATAACTTAGACATGGCCGGTGTACACAACAATAATAATAATCCACCTCAAAACAACATGAATAATGACAACAATGAACCTCTACCGGACAATCGTCCAATGATCGAACTTTTGCAAGCACATGTAGAGGGCAACCACGATGCTATTGTCATACCCGCGATTGGAGCCAACAACTTTGAGCTCAAATCCGGCTTCATTCAAATGGTCTCTGCTCAACCATTCTTGGGGTGTTCAATTGATGATCCTCATGACCATATTAAGAGGTTTATTCAACTCACTAATATGGTTAAGTATAATGGGGTTTCACAAGAGGTAATTCGCTTGCAACTTTTTCCTTTCTCCTTAGAGGGACAAGCACGAAATTGGCTTGATAAGGAACCGCCACAAAGTATTCTTACGTGGACGGACTTAGAGACCAAATTCATAAACTACTTTTTCCCACCCTCTCGTACTACCGCTTTGTGGAATGAAATCATTACTTTTGAACAAAAGTACGATGAGACTTTTAGTGAATCTTGGGACCGTTTTAAAGAACTTTTAAGAAAGTGCCCACAACATGGTTTTACCAAAGTGCACCAAATTAATACTTTTTACAATGGTTTAAGCATGAATGACCAAGATTCACTAATTAGTGCCTCGGGGGGTAATCTTTTGGTTAAGTCTGCTAATGCCGCTTGGGATATTATTGAGAACAAGTCTAGAGTGCAAACCAAGAGTGTTCGGACCAATGTGGCTAGTGCTAGCACTAATGAGAGCGACAAGAGACTTGATAAGCTTACTTTGCTTGTTGAATCACTTGCTCTCCAAGCCGCCAATAATACCAAAGCTATCACTGCCCAAGCCAATGCTATGACTCAATCATGTGATATATGCGGGGGATCTCACTCATACACCGATTATCCTTCAACTCACGACAATCCAGAAAATGTGTATGCCGCCAACGGTACCTATTCTACAGGAGGCTATCAAGCACGTCCTCAAGGTGACCGCAACTTGCTCAGCTATCGCTCAAACAACTTTCTTTCACCACCCGATTTTCCCCCATAAAACCCAAACAACCTCAATCGCAACAATCAAAACCAACCACGTGCTCCAACTCCATATCAAAACCAAAGAAACCCATATCCACCTCAAAGAAACAACCAAGTTTACCAACAACCTGCTTATCAACCACCCGCCTACCATGCTCCTCCTCCCAACCAACCCACCGCATTACACCAAGATGTTGAAACCTACATGAGGACTAATGATGTGATCGTGCAAAATCTTCAGCGGGAAATGGCCAACATGAAAGCAGATATGGTTAAGCAAGGGAATGATCTTCGAGCTGATATGCGAAACACTTTGGCAAGTCAAACGAATGACTTGAGGAACATGATGGCTAGTTTCTTCCCAAGTAATCAAGCCTCTGGATCGGGTTCTCTTCCGAGTAACACCGTTGCTAATCCAAGAGGGGAGATGAAAGCAATCACCACTCGCAGTGGAAAAGGTTTAAAGGAACCCGAGCTTCCTACACCTACACCGGTGATTGTGACAAAGGAAAACGAGTCTCCTTCTCTAATGCCTCCATCTTCTATTCCTCCAACTTCTACTTCTCCAATTCCACCACCTTCTACTTCTACCCCTCCACCACCCACGGATGTGAGTGCGAATTCTATCCCAAAGCCTTCATCTCAACCCAATATACCTTATCCTTCGAGGTTGAGGAAAGAGAAATTGAAGAACAAGGATGATATTCAGGTTTCGAACTTTCTTAAAATGTTCAAACAACTGAATTTCAATATCTCCTTTGCAGAGGCTCTCGCTCACATGCCCAAATATGCTAAAATGTTTAAAGATCTTCTCAGTGATAAGGAGAAACTTCTCGATATTGCTCAGACCCAAATTAATGAGAATTGCTCTGCAGTGCTATTAAGGAAATTACCAACCAAACTTGGTGATCCGGGTTGTTTCTTGATTCCTTGCAACTTCCCGGGAGTAGAGAATTGCATGGCCACAGCCGATCTAGGTGCTAGTATTAACTTAATGCCATTAAGTGTTTGGAAGCAATTATCTCTCCCCGAGCTAGTCCCCACACGAATGACTTTGGAATTAGCCAACCGTACGGTTGCTTATCCAGTGGGGATAGCCGAAGACGTCTTCGTTGGTGTCAACAAATTCACCTTCCCGGCGGATTTTGTTGTCGTTGACTACGAGATGGACCCCCGTGTTCCATTAATCGTTGGACGTCCGTTCTTGAGGACCGGTCGCACTCTCATCGATGTAGCCGCGGGCGAATTAATCATGAGAGTTGGTGACGATAAAATCGTCTTCAATATAGGAAAACTTTCTAAGCAGCCTTCGGAAAACGAGAGTGTTAATTTTATTGACGTTCTTGATGAGGCTTGTGAAGAACATTTCAGAGACGCTTGTAAAAATGGTTCTTCTTCTCTACCCATTGTTGAGACCGTTGCCTCTATTGCTCCATCACTAACTCCATTTGGAGAAAGTGATTTCATCTTGAAAGAATTTGAAGCAACTTTGGGAGATGTGGACTTATAATATGATGATTCTCTCTCTAATTGGGATGAAGACATTGGTACCATTGAGAAACTTCTCAATGAGGACCATATTTCTCCACCATCTCCTAAGGATATCTCTATCGATGAACCGAATTTGACTACGCCTTCCATTGAAAATCCTTCGGATTTAGAGCTTAAGGACCTACCGTCTCATCTCGAGTACGTTTTCCTTGAAGACAACAAGAAGTCACTCGTGATCATCGCTAAGGACTTGAAAGAAGAAGAAAAATCCCGACTTATCGCCGTGTTGAAGAATCACAAGAAAGCTATTGCATGGAAAATCTCCGATATTCGTGGAATTGATCCTCACTTCTGCACACATAAAATTCTCATGGAGGACGATTTTAAACCCACTATTCAAAGCCAAAGAAGGGTTAATCCTAAGATCCATGACGTAATCAAAAAAGAGGTTATCAAACTTCTTGATGCGGGAATGATCTATCCTATCTCGGATTCACCATGGGTTAGTCCCGTCCATTGTGTGCCTAAGAAAGGCGGAATCACCGTTGTGCCCAATGAAAACAACGAATTGATTCCTACTCGTCTCGTTACAGGGTGGGGAGTTTGTATAGACTATCGCAAACTCAATGATGCTACGAGAAAGGATCATTCTCCCCTTCCTTTCATGGACCAAATGCTTGAACGTCTAGCGGGTAATGACTATTACTGCTTTTTAGACGGTTTCTCCGGGTATTTTCAAATTCCCATCGATCCCAAAGACCAAGAGAAAACCACATTCACTTGTCCTTACGGAACATTTGCTTATAAAATAATGCCTTTCGGCTTATGCAATGCTCCTGGGACATTTCAAAGGTGTATGATGGCTATCTTCCATGACATGGTTGAAGAAACTATGGAAGTCTTCATGGATAATTTCTCGGTTTATGGTGATTCTTTCTCTTCTTGCCTTGCCAATTTGGAACGTATGCTTAAGCGGTGTGAAGACACTCGCCTTGTTCTAAATTGGGAAAAATTCCATTTCATGGTAAAAGTAGGCATCGTGCTAGGACACAAAATCTCTAAAGCCGGTCTTGAAGTGGACCGTGCTAAAGTCGATGTTATTGCAAAATTGCCTCCACCTTCAACCGTGAAGGGTGTGAGAGGTTTCCTTGGTCATGCGGGATTCTATCGTCGATTCATCCAAGATTTTTCTAAAATCGCTCGCCCGATGACCCACCTTTTGGAAAAAGATACTCCTTTCATCTTTTCCAAAGAGTGTCTTGAATCCTTCAATCTTCTTAAGGATAAGCTAACTAAGGCACCGGTCTTGGTTACCCCTAATTAGGAGCTACCTTTTGAGTTGATGTGTGATGCTAGCGACTTTGCTATTGGAGCGGTTTTGGGCCAAAGAGTGAACAAACACTTCCAACCAATCCATTACGCTAGCAAGACAATGACGGGGGCTCAATTGCATTATACCACTACCGAAAAGAGATTTTAGCTGTAGTGTATGCTTTTGAAAAGTTCTGCCCCTATCTTGTCCTTTCTACCACCATCGTGTATACCGATCATTCCGCGTTGAAGTACTTGATGACTAAGCAAGATTCTAAGCCAAGACTTCTTCGTTGGGTTTTGCTCCTTCAAGAATTCAACATTGAAATTCGTGACAAGAAGGGAGCCGAAAACCTAGCCGCGGATCATCTAAGTAGACTTGAGGATCCTTATCAAGGGGATCATCCGAATCAAGAGATCAATGACTCTTTTCCCCTTGAGGCCTTAATGTCTATCAATCCAAATCTCGATGACACCCCGTGGTTTGCGGACATTGCAAACTACTTAGCGGGTGGAATTCTCAAGGAAGGGTTAACGTCCCAACAAAAGAAAAAGTTCTTTAAAGATATTGAACATTATTTCTGGGACGACCCTTACCTCTTCAAACAATGTGCGGATCTTGTCATTCATCGATGTGTTGATGGGCCGGCAGTGGTACAAATCCTTGACGCTTGTCATAAAGGACCCACCGGTGGGCACTTTGGTCCTAATTACACCGCGAAGAAAGTATTCGACTCTGGATTATTGGCCCACCATTTACGGTGACGCTCACGAACTGGTTAAACATTATGATGCTTGCCAAAGACAAGGCAAGATCACACATAAAGATGAGATGCCTCAAAATTTCATACAAGAATGTGAAATCTTTGATGTATGGGGCATCGACTTTATGGGGCCATTTCCATCATCTAAAGGGAACAAGTACATCCTCGTAGCCGTTGACTATGTTTCTAAATGGGTTGAAGCTAAGGCACTCCCAACGAACGATGCGAGGGTGGTTGTGAACTTTTTGAAGCAACTTTTTGCTCGATTCGGTGTTCCTCTTCCTATAATCAGTGACCGCGGGACTCATTTTTGCAATGATCAATTTGCAAGAGTCATGGCTAAGTATGGTGTCAATCACCGTCTTTCCACCGCTTATCATCCTCAAACCAACGGTCAAGCCGAGATTTCCAACCGTGGATTGAAGCGAATTTTGGAGCGTACTGTGGGAGAGCATCGTGCCGCGTGGGCCGATAAGTTAGGCGATGCTTTGTGGGCTTTCCGTACCGCATATAAGACCCCGATTGGTTGCACACCTTATCGTCTTGTGTACGGGAAAGCATGCCACCTCCCTATCGAGCTGGAACATAAGGCATACTGGGCCTTGAAGTGGGCTAACTTCGACATCAACAAAGCCGGTGATCTTCGCAAGATTCAACTCAACGAGCTCAATGAATTGAGGAATGAAGCTTACGAGAACTCATTGATCTACAAAGAGAAGACCAAGATCATCCATGATGCAAGGATTAAGAACCGAGAGTTCCACGTTGGTGATCAAGTCTTACTTTTTAACTCTCGGTTGAAGATCTTCTCGGGCAAGTTGAAGAGCCACTGGCCTGGTCCATTCACCATCACCAAAGTCTTTCCCTATGGCACCATTGAGCTTTCTCAGCCAAATGGGCCCAATTTTAAGGTGAATGGCCAGCGTTTGAAGTTGTACTTTGGTGAGGACATCTCTCATGAGATGGTTCGATCCCTCACCACGTTTCCCATGAACTAGTTTTGGGTCGAGTCAGGCTCGTGACTCGGTTATCAAAAACAAGCACTCATCGGGAGGCAATCCGAGTATCTATCCCTTTCCATTTTACCTCCTAAGTGTAGGGGGACCTATATAGATCGCTTGTGTTTGTATGGTGATGTGATTACAGGGATAAGTGCACTTTTGGAATCTTTGAAGAACCGTGCTCCCGTGTTATCCGCAATCTGGTTCTATCTCTCAATATCGTGATTCAATTTTCTTCATACTCTCATTTGAAATTGATCACTATCGTTGTCCTCTCCTTAGCAAGATTTAAACAACGTGCACAATGTCATAAGTGTAGGGGAGACTTTTCCCACATGCTTAAACATTGAGGACAATGTTTATATCAAGTGTAGGGGGGACTTCTATCGAAGTAAGTGGGCATTTCCATGAATTTGTCCTCATTTTAACCGGAAAATTCGATTTTTCGACATTTTTCAAAATTTTTAATCTATTTTGGCCTTGTTGTATAGTTGTATTTTCCTTTGTTATGTTTATTTTCTTTCCTTTCTAGAATAAATTTTCAATAAAGTGGTTTTAAATTTTTCAAAGTCGTGAATATTTTGACTCAACCCGAGTTTACTTATCTAAGTTTACTCTAGCTAGTATCCTTAACGTGTTTAAGTCAAGTTTTGCTAGGCTTTTATATAGGGAACTTTAAAACGCGAAAGTCTTAACTCTCACGGGTTAAGAACAAGAACTTTTCGCAAGTTCCTATAATTGATCCTAGAGAGTCGTTTATCAAGGGAACTTTAAAATGCGAATTCTAAAACTTGAAAAAGTCTAAGAGTTTGTAAGATCCTATAGATGAATCGAAAACCCAAAGCTGTGATTTAATTGGCTAAGCATCCACGAGTCTCATTCCTTGAGATTTTAAATTGTGGAGAACGAGAGATGATAGAGTCAATTATAAGTTTGGTATTCTTTCGTGAATTTATGTGAGTTGATTATAAGCCTATTCTCCCATCGCTTGCTAATAAATTTTTCTGCAATAAATAAGGTTGTACGATTTGAAAAGTTACTTAGCTTCTAACCCAAGATCGTTTAAAAGTTGCTCGGTATTAATTAGAGTTCATAGCCAAGGCATAACTTATTGAAGCGGGATGCGAAGATTGGCGAGTCCGAAAAGGCCCTAACAAGGCATGAGTGCTACATTTTGTTGCTAAAGATCCAAAAGTGAAGTGAAGAATCATTTATCAAAGATCAATATGAAGGATCGAGACACACGACGAAAAGCAAGAACTCCCCAAAAGATCATAGAGAAGTCTATCCGAAAAGACCCTAGCTAGGCATGAGGATAAATAGATCAAGTCCTAAAAGGAGGCGGATCGTTGTATATCAAAGTCCAAAATAAAGATTGGAGAAAAATGAAGAAGTCGTGGTCCAAATATGAAGAATCTCTCAAAACTTCAAGTGAAGAAATTCCTATTATGAAGAAAAGACCATAATTTCAAGAACGTCTCTCAAAGATTTGAAGTATGAAGTCGCTGGCAAATATCGGTCCGAGAAAGGTCTCAAATCGTGAAGCGAGTTATGCCAAGATATGAACTTTATGAGGTCCCGAGAAGCAGTTTTAAAAGATTTTGTCCTTTAGCTAACTATTGATTAAATCGTCCCACTTTGTTTTCAGCGTAAATAACTATCGAAATAAGTCAAACAATGCATCCTCGTGATCATTTAAGACAATATTAAAATATAAGAGATACACCTAGGAATAAGGGAGTCTAAGTGAATAATTGGGCCACATGAGTTCGTGTTAGTTTGCTAACTTATAATAACAATGATCTTGTTTTTAAGCTTGGTATGGGGAACGTAAAACTTGAGAATGATGAACATTCATGACAACCTAAAACCCCAATGTAAGTCTTTGAATTCTTTACTTGTTTTGTTCTTTTGGTTTCCTTAGTGTTTAGAATTTAATAAAGGCCAAGGTGGGTTATTTATGATGAGAAATGTAAACCGTGCTTTAAAATTAATGCATTGCATGAGGGCATTGCAATGGTTAAGTGTAGGGGATTTGATAGGTGTGAAAACACCCATCCTTTTACCACTTATTTCTTGCTAAAACAAGACCAAAACGCGTATTTAATGTCATTTGTTTGGAATTATGCGTGGTTTGTGTGTTTGTTGTGTTTTCAGAGCCAACCGGATAAATATTGAAGAAAACATAGGATTGCACGGGTTTTATCGAAGAAAAAGACGAAAAGACGAAGTCTATAGTCCAAGAGATGCAAAAGATTTGAAGTCAATGGGCCTATTTGAAGATTTATCGAAGAAAAGGACCAAAGATGGAAGATTTACATATGTCGAAGAACTCAAGTCTATTAAACGAAGAAATTAAAAGACGAGTTGAATTTATTCATCGACAAATCCCGAATCAGAATCGAAATCGTCAACTTTACTGAAAAGACGAGAAGACAAAAAGAAAGAAGAAATCCCACTCACCAACCAACCACATCTCCTATAAATAGGATTTCCCTTCACAACTTGGAGAGAAGTTTTATTTTTTTCCTGTTTTCTCTCTTTTTGGTTCGTAGCAAAACTAACACCATTAGGGTGTTTGGTGATTTTTATTTTCTTTTGATTTCTCCAAGTTCTTGTAAGTTTAATCTTTACTTTTGATTGTTTAAAACTTAATCATTTAATATCATCTTTCCTTTAATCTTGTTCATCTTTTTCTTTTTGATTCAAAGTCTTAAGTTTTTATTTTGTTGAGTTTGATCTTCAAAAGTAAGTGGGTTTTATGTTTTTGTTGATTTGATTTGCTATTTATCATTAGTAGATGATTCGTGGTTAAATTGGTTTAAGTTTTGGTTAAAAACTTGGTGGATTTTGGTTAAAATTCGTTCTTTACTTTTTCCCTGTTCTTCGCGTCTTCAAAATCCCCAGATTCCGAATCAACACAATATTCCAGATCAAAGGGTTTTGTTAATTATTCCGGATAAAGCTAACATTCCGGACGAGCACTTAGTTCTTTTTATTCCGCATCAACAAGATATTCCGAACCAGCAATTTTCATTCAGTTATTCCGAATCAGTGTGTTCATCCGGAATAATCAATATTCCGGGTGAATCGTTTTTTTCCGAATCAACATTTTTGTTTAATTATTCCGAATGATGGAATATTCCGAATGAGCATTTAGTTTAAGTTATTCCGAGTCAGCAAATTATTCCGAGTGAAGCTTTTTCTTTTGAGTATTCCGAATAAAAATTCCGGATGAGCAGTTTTCAAGTATTCCGAATGAAGCTACTTTCCGAATGAGTTGTGTATTCCGAACCAGCAGTTATTCCGAATGAAGCTTATGTTTTAATTATTCTGGATCAAAGGATATTCCGGGTAAAGAGATCATTCCGAGTCAAGCTGTTATTCCGGATCAAGGAACATTCCGGATGAGCAAAGGATATTCCGGATAAAGGATATTCCGGATCAACACAATTATTCCGGATCAAGGCTTTTTCACATTTATTCCGGATGAGCAAGTTTTCCACATGAACCATTTATTCCGGACAAAGCTAATTATTCCAGATCAGTTTTTCTTTTGAGTATTCCGAATCAGTGGTTTTGCAAGTAAGGGTATTTTACTGTTTTATTGTTTAATTTTAAGCCTTATTTTATTAATTGCTTTTAGTCTAAGTTTATCTCTTTGCGCATTTAATCCTTTTTAGTTGAGTAGAAAACCAATCCCCCTTTACTTTCCACCAAGAACAATTTAGTCGCACTTTTGATCGGTAATCAATTCGAAAAGAACGGTTTAACGAACTTTCATACGAGCTTAAAATCCTTGTATTAGCTATACACGGCATACACACACATATATGGAAGAAGAAGGGTTGTCTGGTTTTGGAAAAGCCAACACATGGCACAAGTACTCTTACCAAGGCAATCATGCCTTTTGCCTTGCCCTTCTCTCTCCCCTTTTAGCCAAAAACACACACACATTCCTCATTCTCTCATGCAATCCAATCTCATTTCTCTCTTCACCTTTCTCTCTCAAATCATTCGGCTTTAAGCCATATACATCCAAGGAATATACAATAAATCCACTAGATCTTTGTCTCATCTTAACTACTAATCATTTAGTAGCATCATCATCTTTGGAATCATTATATCAAGCCCTAGCCAAAGCCATAAGGGTCACGGCTTGGTTATAGTTAGGGTTTTCGTCATCATCAAGATTAGATCCCTAATCTTCCTTGTTCTTTAGATCTCCCTTGGTAACTTTAGCAAGAAAGGTATTACTCATTATAATTCTTCATTTTTACTTGCATGCATCAAACATCCACCTATAAACACATGTAATAACTAGTTAAAAATAAAGATTTGATAAAACCATGACCATCTAGGTCACGACATGTTTATGAATACCATTAGTCATGGTTAAAAACTTTTAATAAAGAAACCTATGACTAGTATTCTATGTTTAACCTTGATTTAAAAATCATATGAATCATTTTATGAATTTAAATATAGCCGTGGGTTACAAATCTCACTTTTTGGGATTTTGGTTAACTAATAATCATAAATCTCACAAGTGAACTTGTGTAACTCAAAACCATAACCTTAAAGGTCACGACATAATTAAATGGAACCTTAGGATTTATGTACTAAGTTTTAAACAAGGTAATATGTATTATTACATGTAACATGGACTTCTAAAAATCACTAAAACACTTTATATATACTGTTGGAGTATGCTCGTGTCATAATAAATAATTATACGGCTAGACACATGTGAGCCTATGGGGTCACACACATATACACAGAGGTACCACTTAATATATCGTATTTATTGTACATGCGATATATGTATAACCCACGTAACACGAGATCAATTACGGGCACCTAGTACTTAGTTTACCATGCCGTCTAGTCCGACCAATGGGAGTAAAAGTAAATGAGAAACAGTTTATTTAAACTTGGAAATGAAAGACGTTATGACATAAATTAAAACCATGATTGACTTTTTAATGAATGATCATAATGACAATCAATTTACAATATAACTGATATGTTAGTTTTATTCCTTTCCATCCTATGTCACACGTAAAAACAAATGAGTACATATATTGATGTGAATTTCAATTGTAATTGGATGAATCCTTTTTTCTGCTCTCATTAGGTCACGGCTAATATAGAAGAAAAGTCTATATTATTGATCTCATTATCTTGAATCTAGCGTAGATCAAGATTTATTCAAGAGTTACGGGTTATTAGACTAGCATCGATTTGGTATACGGTGACGTGTAGTGTGTTTCTACATAGAGGTGATCTACTTTGGTCACTTTGGTTTCTTGGTTAGATCTTGGTGATTGTCTATATTCGATCCTACCGGATCACACTACAAAGGTATACTTTTATCTCCCCTTTTTATTGATTAATCATATGTCTCTATGGATCCGTCAATAGGTGCTTACTCCGCTGCGTTTTGATTATATTTAACATGTTATTAATTATATTAAGCACCTATAGTGGTATCACGAGCCATCATATGATGTCATATGATTATCGGGTATGCGTAAAATGGCTAAATATGAGTGTTTTTGAGGGATTTGTTAAACCAATATTAAAACAGCCCATATGGCATTATTTTCGTGGCATTATAGACTTTTAGGAGGTCTTATAATCTGTTTTTAATGATCTCATAGTCACGGTTTACGCATACTTAAATGGGTTTATTACGGGTACGTGTAAAATGACCTAAAACGCGTTTTTTGGAACGATCCTTGAATCGGGTTTTAAACAGCTCTAATGACCATGTTTTCTGTAAATATATGATAATTACAAGGTTTATAAAATGTGGTTTTAAGTTCCTAAGGTCATTGGTTACACGCACCAATCGGGGGTTTAATTAATTGTTGATTATTCTTTCGATTTCGTTGGCTAACAAGTGTTTGTTGTTGTTTAATTTTATTTCCATGTACATGCATGTTTGGCCATGGACTTAGCCAACACCTTGTTATATTCATAATATTATGGTATTATTATGTTTCTTATGCAAAGCCGATGAAAACCTAGACCAAATGTGACATGTTGTGTGTTGATTTGCATTTAATTTCAGTTTTGGGGATTTGCCATTGTTTCGGCTTCATTAATATGTTTTTGATGTTGGTTATAGCCATTGTTTGGGCATTTTACAGTAGGTTAATGATAGGTTAAATGTTTTAGTCATAAATCATTTGTAACCGATGCTTGGATGGGAATGGCTAAAGAATTAAAGACATATTGTGAAATTCGGAGCTGCTGAGTGACCTGCACTAAAATGTGATTTCCCGGAGTTCTATAAGGAGATAGAAGCCCAAATTTGGTGTTCTAATTCAAAACTCATAGGCCTTCAAAAGTCTCAACTGGAGCTCAGGCTAGGGAAGACTCCTTTTATGGGGTTTGGGCCCTAGAAGTCGACTGAAATATTTAGGCAGATTTGGGCCTCATGTTCATTTTGGGTTCTACTTGCTCTTGATGGTCTTGGAGCAAGTGGGAGCCCACTTTGTGGTTATGTTGACTTAACCTTAGTTGACTTCTTGGTCCTCGTGATGGCTCACGAGATCAAGAATAGGTTTTTCATCGGTTTGAGGCTTTGCATACTTGTGGTTGTGTGGTTGCTTGTTTGCTTGATATCTTGATATTACTTGCAAATGTTTTTATAAAAACTTGAAACCAATCACAAACCATTTATAAAACTAAATCCTTGATTTAGTTTAAAGTTTAAATATGATTTAAAACTAAAATCTTATTTTTCATAATAACTCTTAACGTGTTATGATGTTACTATTTTTTATTTTTTTGTATTGTCTAAATCTAATATTAAATCCATTTAGGTTTTATATTAGTATTTAACATGGACAACTTGACACACATAAATTAAAACAAGATTAGACTTAAGTTAAAAATGTTTTTTAACTTGTGCTACGATGGATGAATGCATGCTTCCTCGTACACACTTTTGATTTGTAAATCAAACCTTTATACCCGTCTAAAATTTAAGTCATGTCGTCCAATCGTTTGAGATCACTTGCAATTACTTTTTGCATCTTGTGAGACGGATGAAAATTGTAACCCAAGGTTATTATTATCTATGCGTGAGACCTAGACTTATTCTCGCATGTTCTCAAATTGGATGACTTAATCGGTTAAGTGGTGAGACCTTGACCGAGGCAAGGATGGGACTTAACATGCCATGTTTGATATTTTGTGAATTGTTCACTTATGTCATGAGTCCCATAAGGATCTAAGAATTGCACATGATTTGTAATTGATGAACGTCATCTACCTATTGAATCTATCATTGCTAGCAGATCAACTGATGTGATGGTAGAACCTCAATGAGGATCTTAGCCTTTTCGTAAAATTAATTGTTTTTATATAAACTTGGGTAGTTAATTTTTAAAGGATTAATTATTGAAAGTACTAAAACTTTGAACTTTGTTTATTTTGTAGATGGCAACGAATCAATCCATTAACAATCAAATCAGATCAATTCTCGATAAGGAGAAATTAAGTGGTACAAACTTCCTTGACTGGTTTCGAAATCTGAGGATTGTCCTCAGATCAGAAGGAAAGTTGCACTACTTGGAAGAGGCCTTACCTGAAGCACCTCCTGCTACTGCCACCGCTGCTGTTCGCAATGCCCATACTAAAAGGGTTGCTGAACAACAAGAAGTGGCTGGCTTAATGTTATGTAGTATGGTCCCTGAAATCCAAAAACATTTGGAAGACTTTACTGCATATGACATGATTGAGGAACTCAAGACGATGTTCCAACAACAAGCAGAACAAGAACTCTTTGAAACGGTCAAAGCGTTCCATAACTGCAAGCAGGAGGAGGGCCAGTCTGTCAGCACTTATGTGTTGAGAATGAAAGGCTACCTTGATCAGATGGACCGACTTGGCTACCCTATGCCACAAGTCTTAGGAGTGAACTTGATACTCACTTCACTTTCCAAAGACTATGATCAGTTTGTTCAGAACTATCATATGCATGGCATGGGGAAGACTATACCTGAACTGCATGCCATACTGAAGCTTGTAGAGAAGGGTATGCCCAAGAAAGCTCCCTCTGTTCTTGCTATCAAGAAAGGTCATATCCAAAAACCAAAGCCACAAGCTAAAGGAGGCAAGGGTAAGAAGTTCAAGGGAAAAGCCACTATGGTTCATGACCCTAAACGCAAGTTCCCCCCACCTGGAAAAAAGGAGCATCCTGCTAAGGATGTAGAGTGTCATCACTGTCATGAGATTGGACACTGGAGAAGGAATTGTCCTTACTACCTGGCAGAAGTGGACAAAAAGAAGAACAAAGCCGACACGTCCGGCACATCAGGTATCTTCATGATAGAACTCTACTCATTCCCTAAAACTAATACCTGGATATATGACACTGGTTGTGGTACTCACATTTGTAATACTATTCAGGGGCTTAGAGGGATCAGAAAGTTAAATAAAGGCGCTTTGGACTTGCACGTGGGCAATGGAAACCGTGCAGCTGTTGAAGCCATAGGGAGCTATGATCTTATCCTCCCTAGTGGAATGATTCTTGTACTAGACAATTGTCATTTTTCACCCTCTATTACTAGAGGAATTATTTCTCTTTCGCGTTTATGGGATAATGGTTTTTCACATAAATTTACTGATTATGGTACTATTCAAGTTTCCAAGGATTATGTATTTTATTTTAATACTATTCCTCGTGATGGAATTTTTGAAATTGATATGCATAATCATGTATCAAATGAGGGTTCTATTTATACTTGTAGCAAAAAGAAGTCCAAGCACAACTTGGATTCTACTTTTCTATGGCATTGCCGACTTGGCCATATAAATAAGAAACGCATTGCGAAGCTGCAACATGATGGGCTTTTAAAGTCAACTGATGATGAATCATTTGATATATGTGTATCTTGTATATCTGGAAAGATGGCAAGAAAGCCTTTTACTCATGCAAGTGAAAGAGATAATGATCTTCTTGGACTCATACATAGTGATGTATGTGGTCCATTTAGAACCACGTCTAGAGAAGGAGCTAACTACTACGTTACATTTACTGACGACTTCAGTAGATATGGTTATGTTTACTTGATAAAACATAAACATGAAGTTTTTGAAACGTTCAAAACCTTCCAAAACGAGGTAGAAAATCAACTCGGTAAGACAATCAAAGCACTTCGATCTGATCGAGGAGGCGAGTATTTAAGCCTTGAGTTTTTAGATCATCTTAAGAGTCGTGGGATTGTCTCACAACTTACTCCTCCCTATACACCACAACATAATGGGGTGTTAGAGAGGAGAAATCGAACCTTGCTTGACATGGTTCGATCAATGATGAGTCCAACCACTTTGCCAATGTCCTTTTGGGGCTACGCTCTAGAGTCTGCTGCACGCATACTCAATATGGTTCCAACTAAGAAGGTTGATAAGACTCCATATGAAATATGGCACGAGAAAGTCCCGAACTTGTCTTATTTGAAAGTCTGGGGTTGTGAGGCTCTCGTTAAATGAGAAACACCAAACAAACTTGAGCCCAGATCTATCAAGTGTATCTTTGTAGGATACCCAAAGGAAACAATGGGTTACTACTTCTACTACCCACCCGAGAACAAAATATTTGTTGCTCGGTATGCTGAGTTTCTTGAGAGAAGTCTCATATCACAAGAAGCAAGTGGGAGCACCATAGACTTTGATGAAATTCAAAGTCAAGATGCACAACCTTCTGAGAACACTAGCGAACATCACCAAGAGGTTGAACATGAAAATGTCGAATCTCAAAGTGATGTAATTCCCATTCGTAGATCCGCAAGGATATCTCACGCACCTGACCGATATGGTTTCTATATCGATGCTGAGGAACATGAGTTAGGGGATCATGGTGAACTAGATAACTATAAAGCTGCATTGTCGGATCCTAAATCTGATAAGTGGCTTGAAGCTATGAATGCGGAAATGCAATCCATGAGGGATAACGAAGATTGGATCTTAGTTGACCTCCCTCCTAACTGTAAGACGGTTGCGAGTAAATGGCTCTTCAAGAAGAAGACCGATATGGATGGCATTGTACACACCTTTAAAGCTCGTCTTGTAGCAAAAGGTTTCACTCAAACCTATGGGGTTGACTACGAAGAAACCTTCTCGCCTGTTGCAGACATTAAAGCTATAAGTATTCTTATAGCCATAGCAACATTCTATGACTATGAGATTTGGCAAATGGATGTCAAGACCGCCTTCTTGAATGGCCATCTGAACGAAGACGTTTATATGGTGCAACCTGAAGGGTTCGTGAATCCTAATCATCCCAGACGTGTATGTAAGCTTCAAAGATCCATTTATGGGTTAAAGCAAGCATCTAGGACCTGGAACAAGAGATTTGACGAGGAGATCAAAAAGTTTGGTTTCACTCAAAATCCCGATGAGCCATGTGTATATAAAAGAGCTAGTGGAAGTATCGTCGTTTTCCTAGTCTTATATGTCGATGACATATTGCTCATGGGAAACAATATTCCAATGCTACAAGATGTTAAATCCTGGCTTGGAAAATGTTTTGCCATGAAAGACTTGGGTGAGGCGGCGTTCATTCTAGGAATCAAGATCTACAGAGATAGATCAAGGGGATTAATCGGTTTGAGTCAAAGTGCATACATTGACAAAATCTTAAAGCGGTTTAAGATGGATGCCTCCAAACGTGGGAGTCTACCAATGCAATCGAATGTCGAATTGAGTAAGACTCAAGGTCCCTCCACACCTAAAGAGGTGAAGCGAATGAAAAGAGTGCCTTATGCTTCGGCTGTAGGATCCATCATGTATGCTGTGAGGTGCATTAGACCTGATGTAGCGTTCTCTCAGAACCTTACAAGTAGATACCAACAGAATCCAGGTGAATGTCACTGGACTGCTGTAAAGAACATATTAAAGTATCTTCGAAATACTAAAGATATGTTTCTTGTTTATGGAGGTGATTCAACAACTGAGCTTGGTGTTACTTGCTACACTGATGCTAGTTGGGAGACAGATCGGGATGATCTTCGATCACAAACCGGATATGTCTTCGTGATGAACGGAGGCGCTGTTGATTGGAAGAGTTCTAAACAAAGCACTACTGCGATGTCTTCTACAGAAGCTGAATACATAGCTGCTTCTGAAGCTGCAATGGAAGCAATTTGGATACGTAAATTCATTACTGGGCTTGGTGTTGTTCCCAGTAATGATAGACCTATGGAAATGTACTGTGATAATACAGGTGCAATTACTATAGCCGATGAACCTGGAGTTCAAAAGGGTGCCAAACATTTTCGAAGAAAATATCACTACATTCGAGAAGTAATTCAAGAAGGTGATATTCGTATTCTTAAAGTTCACACAAATAACAACTTAGCTGATCCGTTTACTAAACCAATTTCTTGTACCAAATATGTTGAGCATGCTAGGAGCATTGGACTTAGACCAGCTGGTATTTTCATGTAGATTTGTGTATTTTAGTATTTGAATAATTAGGATGTAAAAAAGTTCTTATTTGTAATGAATTGCTATATGAGGTATGATCATTTTCATTTTATATCAACTGTGTCCTATATTTGCATGTTTAATCCAAGAGTAATTTAATTACACTAAATTATCCATTGTCAGTTGATGATACGGGAGTATTGTCGAATTAAGACAAATGTGAGTTGGTCATATTCATTTTGGAATGAATATTAATTTATGATGCCGCCAATCTCATATGTGTTCATTGGATGAACATAGGATTGACCTAACCAACAAGAATTCACTACATGGATCGGCGTCAATAGTGAATCTCGCAAGTGGTTGAATCTCTCATCCTTAGACTTGAGATGCAAGTAGGTTTGTATGTGTGGAATGTCAATCCTTTATATGGTTCAAATGTAATTAAGATGATACTTGATTAATTTGGAAATCTAGTTCAATATCAATATCGAGAAACATAATAGTTAAGCCCAAGAATGACTGTTGATCCATGTCTAGAGTTTAACATAGTATCAGAAACAAAGGGATGACTGATATCTAAACCATTTAAATGAGATGTTTAAGAAACTATCCTCATATGTTTCTGGGGGCATTGGTGTGTTGCTAGACGCTAACCTTTGCTTGTATAACTACATGATTATTATGACGTGCGCAAGTGGGAGCTGTTGGAGTATGCTCGTGTCATAATAAATAATTATACGGCTAGACACATGTGAGCCTATGGGGTCACACACATATACACAGAGGTACCACTTATTATATCGTATTTATTGTACATGCGATATATGTATAACCCACGTAACACGAGATCAATTACGGGCACCTAGTACTTAGTTTACCATGCCGTCTAGTCCGACCAATGGGAGTAAAAGTAAATGAGAAACGGTTTATTTAAACTTGGAAATGAAAGACGTTATGATATAAATTAAAACCATGATTGACTTTTTAATGAATGATCATAATGACAATCAATTTACAATATAACTGATATGTTAGTTTTATTCCTTTCCATCCTATGTCACACGTAAAAACAAATGAGTACATATATTGATGTGAATTTGAATTGTAATTGGATGAATCCTTTTTTTTGCTCTCATTAGGTCACGACTAATATAGAAGAAAAGTCTATATTATTGATCTCATTATCTTGAATCTAGCGTAGATCAAGATTTATTCAAGAGTTACGGGTTATTAGACTAGCATCGATTTGGTATACGGTGACGTGTAGTGTGTTTCTACATAGAGGTGATCTACTTTGGTCACTTGGGTTTCTTGGTTAGATCTTGGTGATTGTCTATATTCGATCCTACCAGATCACACTACACAGGTTTACTTTTATCTCCCCTTTTTATTGATTAATCATATGTCTCTATGGATCCGTCAATAGGTGCTTACTCCGCTGCGTTTTGATTATATTTAACATGTTATTAATTATATTAAGCACCTATATATACAAATATAGCTGTGGGCTATATGTGTCCTTGGATGGACTTTAGATGTACATGCATGCTTTTGTAAAACCTAGATCTAGTGTTAAGAGTTTAACTTAACATAATAAACATAAAACTAGCTTAAAGATCTTATTGGAACATTTGGGAAAAACAATATAGCCGTGGACTATATGTTGTTTTTCTTGGATTGATGGTAACCTTGGAAACATGCAATAAGCCTAGATAACTATGTTGGATTTTATAAATATTTATAAGACATAAAACTAGCTAAAAATCTCATCTTGGAAACACCAAGATTAAATTATAGCCGTGGGCTATATAGATGTATACATGGACTTATGATTTGGTTTCTTGGTTTGTACATAGCTAGATCTTATTTTGTGACACTTATAAGTACATGCAACCTTAAAACAAGTTTTGACTCATCTTAATAAGCTATAATTAAATATAGCCGTGAGCTATAAGCTCATATTAGAGCTTATGAATTGCATGTAACCTTGTAACACATCTAGATCTCATTTGGTACATCAAATAAAACAAACTATGAGTTTTATTCTTTTATTAAGGTTTATAACTAAATATGGATAAGCTAATAATAAGCTTATGAGAAAAACCTAGACTATTACTTACATAAAATGAAAAAAGTAGTATTGATGGACTAACCAAGCCCATGCAACATTAGCCCAAGACTTAATGGACCCAATAAACCCATTTAACAAATCTTAGTATCTTAATGGACTTAAGAATATACTTAGGCCCATTTATTTAATTAATGGACTTAAAAATGTATTTAAGCCCAATAAATGTTTTAAAGGCCCATTTAACAAATTACTAGACTTAAAATGTAGTTAGGCCCACTAGATGGTCCATTAGATATTTTAGCCCATTTAATGAGCCCATTTAATGTTTTAGATATTTAAATAAAAGTTTTTATAATAAAATATAACTTATAAAAACTTTTGGACTAAAATGACAATTTATGAAACTTAAGGACTAAAACCGTGACATATGAAACTTGTTTTGATAAATTATTAAACACAAGGACTAAAGTTGTAATTATCTGAAAGTCTAGGGTTTAACAAATACCATCCGTGGCATATTAAACGGTAGGGACCATTTTGGAAAGTTTCTAAAAGTTGTTTTGTCATTTTATAACCCTAAGGACCATTTTTTTAATAATCCGAAACTTAAAGAAGCCCTAGGGACTGTTTTGTCATTTTATGAAAGTTATAAAACCTAAATATAACTAGGAGGACTAAAACTGCCATAACCCGAAAGTTTAACAAGCCCTAGGTACTAAATGTGTAAAATCCGAAAGTTTTACTTTGTTTAAAATGTGGAGGGACTAGTTTTGCCATAATCCGAAACTTAAACTAGCCCTAACCCTAATTCCATTTTAAATTTAGTAAAACTTAATTAAAACCTAAACTTTAAGGATTAATGTATAAATTCTTAAACTTGTAATTTATAAATTATTTTATAAATGTTAACTAATTTATGGGAACTTTAAAGTTAAATAAAATATTATATTTTTACTTTTCAAAAAAATAAAATATTTATATTTTGCTTTATGAAATAAATTATACGGAGAATATGAATATGTATTATTAATACATGTACTCATATACTTTTAGGAAATAAAATTATATGAACGTTAAATAAATTGAATGTTAATACGTAAACTAATATTATAAGTAAGACATTTTATGTCTACTTAAATATGAAACTTAATTGTAAGTTTAAATGGTTATTATTAATACATGTACTACGAACGTAAACTAATATTATAAGTAAGACATTTTATGTTTACTTAGAAATGAAACTTATATACAAGTTTAAATGGATATTGTTAATACTTGCACTACAGTTATTGGATAAATACTGTAGCATTAATAAACTGATTAAAAATCTGTATATGCATACACATATGATATTTGTACTATCTCTTAAGACTTTACTATTTGATTAGGCATAGCTTTTGGCGTGAGCATTATTTGGATATTCGTATTTTACAGCTATTGCCAACTCCCAGGTGCGTTTACAGCCACATATAAACTATTGTTAAACTTTTCTTCTACGGGGGAGAAAACATGCAATTATTTTATTGGACATAACGGAATTGTATAAACTTGACTACGATTGACTATTATAGAAACTGTTAAATTGTTGTAAATCGCCCGAATGTTATAAATAGATCTATTAGGGATTGACCATCCCCATCTTGGTGAGTCATGCTCACTGTTCCTTGGCCGGGACAACAGATGTATACCATGTTGGAACTGGGTTTGGGTGTCTTTTTGTAAGACACTACGTCCTCATCTGTTGAGGACTATGGAAGGTTAAGCTTTAGTTCCGAGTAATAGAAACTGTAATCTACCTTTTAGTAAAAATGCTTTGTGCATTGTTACTTCTATGATTAATGTATGTCCAAACTAATTATTGTTAAACCTGTAAATTCACCAACTTTATGTTTACCCTCTAAGCATGTTTTTCTCAGGAAAATGAAGTTAGTACGTGATATGTGCCTGGACTCAAGCATCATTGTAATCTGCATTGTAGGACTCGTCAAGGGTTCTAATTGGGGAAAATGAACAATCTACTTATGTCATGTAAAAGACAAATTTTATAAATTTGTATGACAATCATGTAATCTATTTTGAATAATCTCTTATCTTATTCTCTATGAAATATGTGCTATCGATCCACTCTTGTGACATCTCTGTTGATATTTCCGCATATGTTGACCCTACCAGGGGTGTCACACCAGCCTACCCGAATTAAGCCTAATTCGGGTTAAGCAAGGATCATCCAACTTTTGTATCAACAAGTTGGTGCCATCCGTGGGACCCATACACTAAACTAAACTCATTCTCAATCTCAATCTCTCCCAATGGCGAAGGGACACTTTCAGGGAAACCTAAGGAACACGAATCCTGGGAATCAGAAGTCTTCAAGTGATGGGATAATCACCTCCGCCCAGCCTCAGGGTAGCCAAGCAGGAGAGTCAAATAATCAAAACACGTTTTAGTCTCTCGGTGGGGCAGGCACGTCTGATAATATCCCACCACCAACCATCACTTTGGATAACCCCGATCCGGGAGCTGCGCCAAAGGCCCCTACCAAGGAGCCGCAAAAGCCACCAGTGGTCGAGGCAGAATTAGAAGTTGGTTCACTCGACGACGAGGACCTCGAGCGCGTACTCACGTAAAATTTCGACAGAGTCATACCAGGCATCTCGACAAGGTTAACTCTGGGAGGGAATCTCCAGTCCAGACTTAACTTTGGAAGCTCCGCGCACGGTACTCCCCCTCAAGCTCAGAAGAGGGGAAGGAAGACGCGAGCTCATGAACAGCCTTCCTTCGAGGAAACCCCTCGACCACGGAATGTGTTCGAGCGCATATGAGATCGCATCATGCAAGAATTGCAAGAAGCCCAGGAAGACGGGGATAGATCCGACGGCTCCACTGGACGCCCGGTGTTGGAAACTCCCGTGGACAATCGTCGCACAAGTGTGTGGCGTAGGATAAACTCGGGTGTGAAGGAAGCTCCTTCTCACGAAAGTGCCCATCATAGAGGCGGGGCACCGCCTCCCCCTCATCACCCTTCGGGGTATGATTCGGACGACCATCCCCCAGACGTCGCCGACCTAGGTATTACCTCCCGCCAGCATCGGACGATGAAGGACGCTACGGTGATCCCTACTATCGTGATGAACAGGAGGAAGATCTCTCCCTTCCGTGGTGCGATGACAGGGATGACGCTTTCACTCTTCGCATACGAAATTACTCTGAGGAAAAGAAGCGTCGTATATCGGCGTGTGTTAAAACCTATGATGGATCTGGTGATCCAGACGATCACCTAAAAGTGTTTGATACACATGATAAAATTGAACGATGGCTGATGCCTATATGGTGCCAAATGTTTAATTCAACCTTGATTGGCAATGCCCGCGACTGGTTTGAAAAGATCCCTCACTGGAGCATTGATTGCTTCGGCGAACTACGCACCGCGTTCAAAAACAATTACACTCAATGGAAGAAGTACAATAGGGATCCGGTCTCATTGGAAACAGTCAAGCAGAGGCTCGGAGAGTCTACGAAAGACTTCAAAAAGCGTTTCAATGACGAGTGTACGCGTACCAAAGTGTGTCCAGAAGTTCTCAAAATTTTTGATTACATGCACGCCATAACTGACAAGGAGCTAATCAGACGCCTTAATGATAAACGCCCTGAGAAGTTTGAGGAACTCATGGAAAGGGTTCAGAATTTTGTAGAGGGGAAGACTGCGGTTGCTGCGGCTTACCCTACAAAAGGGAACCATGGCTACCGGTCAAACGATCAGCCTAGAAGGCAATCAGGTGGCCAAAGTAACTCAGGAAATTGAAGGAGTCTGGATTACAAAAACCAGGCAAAAGGAGGATGGTCGGATGACAAATTCACCCCTCTAAAGATGACTTATCGGGATATCTTTCTAACAGAACGAGCAAATTTTCCAATACCTCCTCCGATGAAAACTCCAGTTGATCGTCGTCAAGGCACTCGCTTCTGCGAGTTCCATAATGACAAGGGTCACGGCACGGAGGAGTGCATCCAGCTCAAGAAGCATATAGAGTCGTTGATTAAACCAGGCAAACTCAAACACCTAGTTAAGGATTGGAAGGATGGGAAGGATAAAAAAAGTATGACAAAAAGGATCCCAAAAGGACAAGCCTACCACCATATATATGATTCAATCATGGCAGCGCCGCATGAAGCAGAAAGTCAGTCAAAAATTTTCACGTGGCAAGGAAATCTCGTTCCCTCCTATCACGGCGAGCAACGTGGCTGATCCAACTCTCACGATTGAGGTAAGCATTGGAACCCATAACATTCGTCGTATGTATGTGGATGGAGGGTCATCGGCGGAAGTACTCTACGAACATTGCTTCGTACAGCTACGACCAAAAATCAAAAGCGAACTGATACCGGCCACGTCACCGCTCATTGGCTTCAGTGGAGACACTATCTGGCCAATAGGACAACTGCGTCTCCTGGTAACCATTGGAGATAAAGAGCATTCCACCACGATGTGGATGAACTTCATGGTGATACGTTCACATTCTCCGTATAATGGTATTATTGGAAGACCAGGTATCCTAGCTATACGGGCAGTCCCGTCCACGGCACATGGCATGCTTAAGTTTCCGGTTAAGGGGGAATTGTCACTATTTACCATTCAGTCACACCGGCATCCGAGTGTCACGCCGTGACTACACCAATCAATCCAGTTCTTATAAAGGACGGATCACCACCCCCCAATTAGAAGGTGGTAATCCACCCTGAATATCCGGAACAAGAAGTAGCTATTGGGGGAACGCTCTCCCAAAAAGGGAAAAAGGTGTGGTCTATCCTACATATGACGGGCGTGCCATGTTCGATAGCAGAACGTAAGCTTCAAATTCACCCTGGATATCCACCTATTAAAAAAAAGAAGCGCGACCAAGAACCACAGCGCAGCTATGTAACGCCCCATTTTGATAATGGAAATGTCACATGCAATTATGGCGTGTCATCAAAGCATACAAGGAAAAATGTCTAAACATTACTTGACCATAAAAGGAAAATACCGGAATCAAACATCGGTAGTCCAAAAGTAAAGCTCATCACACACAAACATAGTATAGTAAAGGAAAGGACTAAACAATGTCCATAGCAAATGTATCATAAGAAAGGGAATGCATAAAGTAAAGAAGGCTAGACAGCTTCCAGTCCATATGCACGTACTCTTAGTGTCTACGAGCGTCCCTGAGTACCTGCCGTTTGGGAACATAGAAAAGGAAAACAGCTGAGCAAATACGCTCAGTGCACGGATGTACAATAAAGCATGAATAGGATAAGCATATAACATATAACAACGGAAGAAAACTAAGTCCCGAGTAACCTGGTTAAGTCTTGATAAAAGTGGTTTTATAGTTTGAAAAGCTTTATGTTTATCTTGTAAAAACTGTTTGTCTTATTTTACCATTAGCCAATATAGGTCATGAAAATCCACCGTGCATGAATACTTGGAGGGGTGACCTCATCATGCAAATTAGAGGGGCTGCCTCTAATTTAATATACTGGATTTTGGGTAGGAGGGATCAGCTCCTTGTGAAGGATGCAAGGCACACACCACATTCACCATGAAATCCTGACTAAAAACATATAACTAGGATGCACCAATATGCCCCACATGATAAATATAACATAAATGGCCAAAAGCTGAAGGGACGCCACGAGCAATCACTCCGCCGTGGTGAAGTCATAACATCAGTGCCTCTAATGTTATGGTTATGGTACCTCCATAACTAGGTGAAACTGGTCATGCATGTATATGGCTATAGGTATTCTTAATTAAACATAAGCAATCAAACACGTAACTTATACTATGGGAAAACAGTTGGCTGCATACGGGGAATCCTAATAAGGAAAGAATGTCCATACTGAAAGGACGGGAATCCGTACCTTATGTCCAGTGAACGAAGAAGATGAAATGAGAGAAATCCTACTTCCGAATCACTAGTGCTACATAAATACATACATGAATAAGTATCTGCTTACTAAATACGTAGCTGGTTTTATGTCATGTCTTAGCTTATTTTATGTGTTCTTACCATGTTTTACTATTTTTAAGCCTTAAACCGTGTTTATCTTATATTCTGTTTAATCTGATTAAGTATTTCTGGTATTTCATGTGTTATTATACTTGTAATAATAAGTAACTTTCCAAAAATAGCAGGTTTCCTAAAATAGAAATTTTCCAAAAATAGAAAGTTCCCAAAAATAGAAAGTTTCCAAAAATAGAAAGTTTCTAAAAATTGAAAGTTAACAAAAAAAGAAAGTTTCCAAAAATAGAAAGTTTCCAAAAATAGAAAGTTTCCAAAAATAGAAAGTTTCCAAAAATAGATTTACTGCTTAAAATAGATAAGTTTCTAAAAATAGAAAGTTTCCATAAATAGATCAGCTGCCTTAATTAAATAAATTTCCATAAATAGATTAGCTGCCTGAAATAAATAAGTTTCTATAAAATAGAAGGTTTCCATAAATAGATTAGCTGCCTTATTTAATTAAGTTTCTAAAAATAGAAAGTTTCCATAAATAGAAATAAGCTGGTTAAATAAGCTAAGTATATAAGCCTAAGTGTTTCCATGATTATTTTCTAAGTCATATGATATAATGTATAGTTTAATAATTATTCCATGTAATTAGATTAAACTATAGGTTAAAATATTTAATTAAAGTATAACATGATTTTAATTAAATAAAGTTAAATACATAGGTTAAAACATGCATTATTATATATTAATAATAACCTAAGTCATGTTAATTAATTAATTATAATCATGGTTTTTAAATAATTAATTAATTATAAGTCTAAAATATAAAATACTTAGGTTAATTAATTTCATGATTATTAATAATTAAAATAACCTAAGTCATGTTATTAAATTAATCATGTCATTTTATTAATTTAATTTTTAACATAAGATCATAAAACATAAAAACTAAACATACACCATGAACCGGGTCCAGAATCAAAACCTTGAACCGGACATGAAATCGACATCGTACCCCGAACCAAATCGGGGTACCCCATGTCTTGATGCTGCCGTGGGACCCACACCCACCAACCGAGACCATATGGGCTTGGTGGTGGTCGGATGGCCAAACCGAAACCCCCCCTTGGGTTCGGTGTAGGCTGCGGCTAAAACAAACACCCCTTAAAACCATACTTTTGATTTAATTAAACCTTAATTCATGTTAGATCCATGTTTATTTATTAGGTTTTTTGTAAAAAACATAACATGTTCTTGATCTATTTAAAAGATCAAATCAAAAGAAAAGGTTTAAAAAGGATTTACCGAATTCGTGGATCAAAAGGACGAAGAACAAACACGATCACCAACTAATATTCCAAGATCCAAGATCAACAACCACCTCCTTGTGGTGTTCTTAGGGTGGCGGCCAAAAGAGAAGAGAGAGAAGAGTTTTAGGTTTTTTCTAAAATCTTCTATAAACGTAAAAATGAGTAGTGTAAAAATTATTTAACCCTTTTAGTAAAATTTACAAATGGGCTTGGCCCGTTTGTCCTTGTAGCCGCGGGTAGGGGGGCCCACTTGGGGTACCCGTACCTTTTTCCGTGTCTCGATGTTAAGTTACACATTCGTGATTATTTGTGTTCGCGTTTTAAGTGTTCTCGTTACGTAAATATCGTGATCTAATATATTTAATTACGCTCGTAATAAATATATATACGTAATTAATAATAGTTCGTGTTTTAATTACGTTCATGATTTCATGATCGCATGTTCGTGATTAATTATTGTCAAATAATTATTACGTGCTCGTGCGTAGTAAATACTTATCTTGTTCTAACACGTACGTAATACGTAAAATCCTAACACGTAATCGTAATCATGCTATATTAGGAAAGTTTAAATCTAGTACGTACGATCTTAAGGGTACTATTCATGGTAAAAGCATGCGGGTTTTACAAGCTAGGTAATACTGGACGAGGTACGCAAGCTAGTAGACGCAGGAATTATGTGCAAGGTCTACTACCATGAGTGGCTTTCTAATCCGGTCATGGTCAAGAAGCATGACGGAAGCTGGCGCATGTGTGTGGACTTCACAGACTTGAACAAAGCTTGCCCACAAGATTGCTATCCGTTACCAGAGATTGATTGGAAGGTGGAATCCTTATGTGGGTACTCTTTTAAATGTTTCTTGGACGCATATAAAGGATACCATCAGATCCAGATGGCGGAGGAAGACGAGGAAAAAACGGCGTTCCATACCAGTCAGGGCGTATATTGTTACACTAAAATGCCATTCGAACTTAAGAACGCGGGCGCCACATGTCAACGACTTGTTGATAAGGCCTTCGACTCGTAGATAGGTCGTAACCTTGAAGTCTACGTAGCCGACTTGGTTATTAAAAGCCACACGGAGGACGAACTCCTCCTCGATGTCCAAGAGACATTCTACACAATGAGAAAAATCAACATGAAACTGAATCCCAAAAAATGCACGTTTGGAGCAACCGAAGTAATGTTCCTTGGGTACATGATTAATCCAAACGACATCAAGCCTTGTCCAGAGAAGACAGACGCCGTGATACAGCTTCCATCCCCTCGGATACTCAAAGAGGTGCAGTCACTTAATGGAAAGCTGGCCGGCCTCAATAGGTTCCTATCAAAGTCAGCAGAAAAATCACTTCCTTTATTCAAAACACTCAAGAAGTGCTTAAAGAAAGGAGACTTTCGCTGGACAAGAGAGGCGGAGGAAGCATTTGGACAACTCAAGCATCACCTCGCGGCTCTTACCATGTTGGTCGCCCACGACCTAAGGAAGAACTAATCATGTACTTATTCGCTACATATGGAGCAATAAGCGCAGTTCTAATAACTGATCGGGATTCAGTCCAGAATCCAGTCTACTTCATAAGTAGAGTACTGCAAGGGCCAGAGCTGAACTACTCACCAATGGAGAAATTAGTCTTATCATTGGTTTATGCCGCAAAAAGGTTACGCCGGTACTTCCAGGCGCACCTAGTAGTGGTAGTCACAGACCGACCGATAAAACAGGTGATCTCTAAGCCAGACGTAGCAGGAAGACTACAGAAGTGGAGCGTCCTGCTGGGGGAACACAACATCTCTTATAGACCAAGGACAACCATCAAAGGCCAAGTTTTGGTAGATTTCATAAGTGAGAAGCCGGAGAAGGACGAGCCAGTGGTGCGAAAGGAAGAGATCCCTTCGGAACCATGGGTTTTATTCGCGGATGGATCTTCTTGCACAGACGGATCAGGAGCTGGCCTCATACTTACAAATCCGGAAGGCATGGAATTCACCTACGCCTTGCGTTTTGAGTTCACAGCCATGAATAATGAGGCAGAATATGAAGCATTGATTGCGGGTTTAAAAATCTCTGCTAGGATGGGAGTCCGCAACCTTGAAACCTACGTGGACTCACGGCTTGTTGCGAATCACATCCTAGGGGGTACGAAGCTAAGGAGAAAAACATGATCCAATATCTGGAGAAAGTAAAGTCACTCATCGCCAGTTTTGGTAAGTTCTCTATCAAGCATGTGCCAAGAGGCGAGAACAAGAAGGTGGATGCTCATAGAAAGATCGCGTCTACAAGTTTTGCCGATCTATCTAAATAGGTGTTGGTTGAAATACATAAGGAGAAATCCATTACAGGAGGGGAGATAGCGACCATAGTCAATGAAGAGGGGCCTACATGGATGACCCCGATCACAAACTATCTAACTGATGAAACCCTTCCTGAGGACGAAACGGAGGCGCGGCGCGTCAAAAGAAAGTCACAACACTTCGAACTCCGTGATGGTGTCCTCTACAAGCGTTCCTTCCTACAGTCGTGGTTGTGATGTGTCGGGCTACGCCAAGCTGGTTATGTGATTAGTGAAATACATGAAGGGTCGTGCGACATGCACGCAGGCCCTAGATCAGTAGTAGCATGAGCTCTACGCACAGGATACTATTGGCCAACTATGCATCGAGATGCACGAGACATGATTCTTAAATGCAGCGATTGCCAAATACACAGGCCAGTACCGCGACATCCGCAACAAGAACTAACACCCATCACATCCCCATGGCCATTCTACAAGTAGGGAATTGACATCGCAGGTCCTTTTCCTTTTGCTGTATGGGGCGTTAAGTTCTTGATCGCAGCTATGGACTACTTCACTCGCTGGATAGACGCTAAGGCGGTCGCAACGATCACGGGCAAACATGTAAAAAAGTTTGTTTGGGAAAATATTGTATGCCGTTTTGGTTTGCCAGGAGAGATCATTCTGGATAACGGAAAACTGTTTGCGGACAATCCGTTCAAAGATTGGTGTGCGGCGTTGAACATCAGGCAGCGCTTCGCATCAGTTAAACACCCACAGACTAATGGTCTAGTGGAGAGGGCGAATAGAAGCCTAGGTAAAGGAATCAAGGCGCTCCTAGATGAAAGAAGCGCCAAATGGGTGGACGAACTGCCACATGTCCTATGGGCACACAGGACAATGATCAAAACAGACAATGGGGACACTCCATTTGCGCTAGCCTATGGAACCGAGGCTGTTATCCTAGCAGAAATTGGGATGCTAACAATCCGAGGTTGTTATCCTTGCACTCCGACTCTGCCTCTAGCCTTGTCAAGCTGGACAAATTCCAGGCTGGGCGAAGGAGTCCAGGCCTTCGGGCTGGGGCTCTTCTACGTGAGTGGGGGGAGGGGATGGTGGAATTACAGATATCATAGGGGAGGGTTCCCTTTCAGCTTCCTTCTCCTGCGCCACGGTCGTAGGATCCACCCTGTTATTCAGCCAACACTTATGAGTTTTTGCAGTTTCATAAACAACAAAAAAGATGGGATATAAAGAGGTACTTATGTCGTATTTGTTATTGGCTCAATGATGGTGGGAGCCACGAAACTCACCGGCGTCGCCTTCCACATGTAGGTATCTACCTGCTCCTCTGTTCCGGCAGGGGGTTGTGGGGTTGTTTTTTGGTAGGGTGGTGTTGCTTCCTTCTTGGAATTGGGGGTGATCTTACCTTAGCCTCTTGCAGGGCGCATTCAGACCCCCACCTCCATCTCTACTTCTTTCACCACCCTCCTTGTGGATTTACGCTTCCTGGAAGTGGGTTTTGGCTGCCTGGAGGTCCCGGTCTCCTGCGCCACCTCCTCTTCCTCTTCCTCTTCCTCGTCATCACCAAACATACGGTTGATGGACGGGTCAGTTGACTGCTTTGTATTTTCACCTTGGATGGTGGTAGCGTTCTCCAACAGAAGCTCACCACCATCTTCATCGGTGAAGTCCAACGACGACTTCTCTATCACCGGTCCCTGTTCTTCAGACCGCGGCTCGGTTGTTTCTTCTAGGGGGATGGTCATGCCAGCGGTCACGACTAGTAGGGGGCTCGCCCTCACGCAGTGGTCGGGATCCCTCCGCGACCTTGCTCGAATCTCCTTGGTGTATTAGCCCAAATAGCTTTATCTCTACGGACATATGCATACATATATGTTAGTATGATTACAAGCATTATTGTCAGATTTATATGAACATGCATATATAAGGAAATACCTACCCTATCTACGCTCAGTCAAAAAGCACAGATATCTATCCTCCCTACCAAAATAGCTATGACTGATCCCTACTAAGCATAAGAAATGCTCCGGTAGGTCCTTGTGAAAGTCAGTACGATGGGTGTCTAACGTTTTTACATCCCGACTGCTATACTCTCTAGTTGGGGGAAGGTAGTCGTTTTGCACTTTGGTTTTGAGAACAAAGGTCGTGGGAAACACTTTGGCATCTACAAAAAAGTAGTGGTCATGCCACTTCTTAAGGGAATCTCTTGGTTTCCGGGTGGTCGTGGATCGTTTTTTAAATGACAACCACCCATTTACCATTTGTGGGACGTAAAAAACCCTAAATAAGCTCACGGTGGGGGCTACCTCACTAGTTTGGCATGTGATCTCAAATTGGTTAATCTTACATGCTCCTATACAGTGGAGTTGGGATATATGGAAATCATAGTATGTCATAATATCTACAAGGAACTTAGATAGAGTGATGCGGTAGTTTGTCGAGTCAAATAGGCGCGTGCAAACGCCTATTTTCCCAGCAGGAGCATCCGTGATTGCTTCACCATCACCTGAATAGGTGGGGTGTACGCTCTCAAGAATGTAATACTCGGACAAAAAATCCATGTATTTGTACGGGGACATCACGTTAAGTACGGACGTGATAGTGGGGTTATCTTTCACCATGATTTATAAGTATGAGTAGAAAGGCGCGATGATCTAACCTGATACGGTGGATTTCCATGGAAAATAAGGAGAAGAAATGGAGGAATAAGTGTAAGTATAACAATGGTGGAATGAGTTGTTAACTGTGTGTGTACACAGTTACACGCACCAGCTTTTTATAGGGTTGCCTCGAGTTACGAGGTGCCCTGGATGATTGCCACGTGTAATCCACTACGCCCATCTAACGGATGAGATCGCTGACACAATGGAACCGTTAGAGGGGCCCACGGGTCACCTCTTGATTAGTTTTGAGTAGCTAGAAAGTGGGCCCATGTGGTTCACTTTTGCAGTCAAACCTGCGAACCATGCCTATAATTAATGCACGCATTAATGTTGTCCCGGCCGACCCTTTTTATAGTGCGGATATGTTTGAAAAAACAATATATAAGGGACACTGGTTAGTCTAGAGGTTACGCCTATGGCTGTAACAAATAGACTGGGGGGCATGATGACATATAGTCCCCAACTGGGTCATGGACCGGCTCACGGGTACGACCCGCATCCGGCCCATCACTGATGGGTTGGGTTAAGTCATTTAAGCCTATGGGATTCGAATGAACAGTGGCCGCACAGATGTGTGTGGCCCATGGCCCGGCATGACCGGTGCAGGGTTAGACAGAATCACAATCTTATTAGGATTGGGGTTTACCCCAAAGTATAGGATATACACTCACCATAATTAGAAGATAATAATCAAACTAATTATGGTTCTTATCCTTTGCTTGGGGCCGAAGGATCAGTGACAGCCCATTAGGGTTTCACCGCCTATATAAGGAACCCCCAAGGGTTCCACAAAGGTATCACATTCTCTATACTCTCAACCTACAGCCGATCCCTAACCTTAAATCGATTACTTACTCTTACGCCGGAGTCTAATCGTGGGACACGTGCCCACGGTAAGCTTAACGCGTGTTGTTTTAGTGTGCAGGATCTCAACAAGATATTCGCTTGGTGCAAGAGCCGGAGCCCAGCCTACCCGAATTAAGCCTAATTCGGGTTAAGCAAGGATCATCCAACTTTAGTATCAACATTTCTCAAGTGAGGATAGTGGAAAACCATGATAAGCAATTAACTGTAATTGCGAGTCATCTTGATGAAATATCCTTGGATACATTTAGAAAGACGGAGAGAAATATCAGGATTCTTATCGAAGGATGGGCGGAAACCCAAGAGCATCTCAATCAGCTTGAGTATAAATTGGATGTGACTCGACGCCATAATATCAATGTAAAACCCGCATACTTTTACCATGAACAGTACACTTAGTAAACGTACGTACATATTAAAACTTTCTTTTATAGAATGAACACGTGTCACGATTAGTAATTATAGAAGTTATGTACGTATAATTACACGATAAGTATTAAGTACGTGATAGTACACGATAATTATTAACAATAATAATTATAATCATGAACATGAAATCATGAGTGTAAAAATCACGAACACATAATTACGTACTTAATTAATATAATACGATTAATATCGTTACCTACAAGTATTTGATTATAACACGAACAATTATAACACAAACACATGAACATACAAACACGTAGATTTAAAACACGGGAAAACTTCGGGTTTTCCTTGTGGGCCCTACAAGCCGCGGCAACCAAGAGAGACAAGGGCCAAGCCCATTTGATTTTTAGTAAGTAAACAAAAAGGGTTAACACCTTTTCATTCACAGAGTTTTTAACAAAAATCAAAAACCCTACTCTTCCTTTTACCTCTCTTTGGTCGGCGGCAATAACAACACCAAAGGGGTGTTTGTTTGATTTTTGGTTAAGTATATTCAAGGATCGTGTTCGTTTATCGTTCTCCAATCTTTACACGCATTCGGTAATCCGTAAACCCTTTTATTTCTATTCTTTTTATTTAATTATTAACATATGAACATGGATTAAATAAAAACAAGTATTAAAACATGTCACGTAATCATGGGGGTAAAATTAAGGGTTGTTTTGGGTTTGGTTGCTTGACCGACACTCAAACCGAGAGCCCAAGGCTCTCGACGTGTCTCGGTTGGCACCACCAACCGAGATCTATGATCTCGGTGGTGTTGGTTTGGTCGGCAGCAGGAACAAGGAACCCCGACGCAAGTCGGGGTGTCCTTGTGGTTCGGTTGGGTCTCGGCAGCAGGCAACCACCACCACTGGCACACAACCAGTGGCGGCGTGGGTCAAGCAGGGGGAACAGCGGCTGCAGCATGGGTAACCACCGGCACACAGCCGGTGGGAACATCGCTGGTCAGCGGCTAGCCGAGAGGTGACCACCGGCTTAAGCCGGTGGTAGTTTAACAAGAACAGTGGCAACCGGCCGAGCCGGTTTGCCACTGTTAAGGGGTGTTTGGTTCGGACCGGTTCATGGGGTTCTGGGTCCGGTTCACGACATATTTAAATTAAATGCACGGATTCGGTTCATGACTAAAATTTGTACAAGTATTTTATTTTACAAGTATTTATTTTTAACAAGATATTAAATTAATTAAACATGACGTGTAATTAATTTAATTAATCATGGACTTAGGTTGATATTATTTATGAAATAATACATGTTTTAACCTAAGTATTTATTTATTTAATTTAGACTATAGTATTAATTAATTTTTAAGACATGAATATAATTAATTAATAAACAAGACTTAGGTTATAATTAATATAATATTGATACATGTTTTAACCTAAGTATTTTATGCACCTTAATTTAATTAAATCATGCTTATATTTATTTAAATCATATAACCTATAGTTTATTTAATTAACATGATATTATTAATAAACTATACTATAATCACATGACTTATGATATTTAACTAGTAAACTTAAGCTTATATTATTAGGTTATTAATTTAGCTTATTTATAAATATGGAACCTTTCTAATTCAGGAAACTTACTATTTTGGAAACTTTCTATTTTTAGAAACTGATCTATTTTAAGAAGTTAATCTATTTTTGGAAACTTTCTATTTTTTGAAACTTTCTCTTTTTGGAAACTTTCTATTTTAAGAAATCTGCTATTTATAGAAAGTTACTTGTTATTACACAACAAGTATAATAATATAGGAAATACAAGTAATACTTAATCAGAATACATAGACTACATGAGAGACACATCATAACATTAAAATCAGTAAAACAAGACATGAACATATAAAACAAGCTCAGACACGATATAAAATCAGTACGTACTCAGTAATCAGAATACTTATATATGTACCGTACTTATGTAGCGTTAGTGAGATCTAAGTAGGACTTCCTTTCGTTCGTCTTTTCCGTTCACTAGACATAAGGTACGGATTTCCCGTCCCTTCAGTATGGATATTCTTTCCTTATTAGGATTTCCTGTTTGTAGCCAACTGTTTTCCCTGTATTTGTTTTATATGTTTGATACTTATGTTTGTATAAGATCCTAAGCCATATACATGCATGACCAGTGTCACCTAGTTATGGAGGTACCATAACCATAACACTGGAGGCACCGGTGTTATCACTTCCCTACAGCGAAGTGATTGCTCGTGGCGTCCCTTTTCAGTTTTGGCCATTGTTATTATATTATCATGTGGTATGGGTGCATCCTAGTTACATGTTTATCAATATTATCAGAGTGATTGTGATGTGTGCCTTGCATCCTTCACTAGGAGCTGATCCCTCCTACCCAGACTATTTAATTAAAGGCAACCCTCTAATTGCATGACTAGGTATCCCCTCCAAGTATTCATGCACGATGGAACCTCATGACCTATATAGGTTATTGGCTAATTAATACATATTTTACATAAAAACATAAGTCTTTTCAAACAATAAAACCAGTTTTATAAACATGTTCCAGGTTTTCCAGGACTTATACATTTCCGCTGCTATTAGTCTTATTATGTTTCAGCCATTCATACTATGTCGTATATCCGTTCACTGAGCGTATTGCTCAGCCGTTACTTTCCTTTCCATGTCCCAAAACGACAGGTACCCAAGGACAGATTTGAGCTTACGGAGGATGTGCATAGGATGGAAGCTGCCTTAGACTTCTTCTCCTTTTTGCCTTCATAATTATGCTTGTTTGGACACTTGTCTTGTCCTCCTAGTTTATTTATATTATTTATGTTTTGGGCTTATATTTGGGAACCGATGTTTGATTCCGGTTTTACCTGTGGTCATGTATGTCTTAGTACATATTACCTTGCATGCTTTGATGACACGCCATAATTACGCGTAACGGTCCACTTATCAAAGTGGGGTGTTACAGTTATGCTATCAGAGACAAGGCTTCAACCTGTAGGCTCTAAAACTCGACCTGTGACTAGTGGGTAGTCACCAGGAGCTTCTTAAGTCAATGCTTGTTATTCCACGTATTGATGTTTTCAGCACCGTGTTGTTTAACCATGATGTTTTCATCGGTATTGTTTTACTAATATGGATGAACAACCGTCATCCATACTTAGTTATGTGTCATTGTTTCATGCATGATGTTCCTCGTGAACTGTGGCTAATGTGGACTGAAACCCAGTAGTTCATAATTGGTCACATAATTTTTTTTTTCTGTTACGTTTTGATAGCTGATTTGCACTTATTTATTCCATGTATTATTGTTGTAGGTATTTTGACTAAGTAATGGTTGGTACAGGACTGGCCATATTTAGTCGCATGTGTTTTTATTCGAATCATTTTGTTTTGATGAACCGACCCATAGGCGTTCATCCTCGCCATGTCATTTTGTTTAGGTGAACCGGCCCATAGACGTTCACCCAAACCCATGTCATTTTCAGTATCATGCATCCATACACTGTTTTCATGCATAAACTTTCATGCATAAATTTTTTTCATGATTATGTATTATGTGCTAATCAAATAAATCATGTCAAACTTTATTTTATGAAACGACCCATGGTCGTCCACACCAGCAAAATTTTAGATTCACTACGGTCATATATTTTTTTTATGTCCCCTCATTTGTTGCTATGTCTCTTTATGTCAAGTATGTTTCCATACTATCATGGTTAACTTCGTTTTCATGCTGATTATGTTTTATACTCCTTCATGTTAGGTTTGTTCTATGATTCTTCATGTTGAATTCGTCTTCATGCTGATTATGTCTTACGTTTCTTATGTGGATTACGCTTTCATCATGTTGATTATGCTTTCATGCAAGACATTGATGGATTTTATGTAATCCTGCTTTCACAAAGTCATGGTTGGTTTTCATTAATCATGTTTTCAGACAAATCATCGTTAAATTTCGTTTAACCACACTTTTAGCGTTTTTCTATGCAACCAGAATGATGGCTATCTTGGCATTGCCAGGTTATCATGATGGTTTTCTAACCGTTTAACCAATTATTTTTCCCTTAAAATCACGATAGATGATCGACACCATACCGATCATTTCATGATCATTCCATGGGTACTCCATGCACCGTATCCCATGTGTATTACACGTACCTTAATCCATGTGTATTTCACTGTAATACTCCACGAGTATTCGCTAGTCGATTCTAAAATCATCTCAGGCGTATTCCACTTGTTAATGTTCTACAAGATGCTGATGTCGCTCCTAACTTGGAGATGTTACTAAATGTTGATGTTGTTGAATATTTGGAGACGCTACGAGATGCTGATGCTGTTCACAACCTAGAAATCTTACAACACGCAGACAAAGACGGTGGATCAAGCGATCGGACGAGAAGATCATTCACCACAAGATGATTTCAATCACAAACCATGTCCCTAATTCTTAGTTACATGTCACACGTCATTCAGTGTCTTTTCAGTCACATGAGTGAAAACCGGTACCAGTCGGCCACTCAGCTGAATGGTTACATGAATCACAGTCATGAGAACGACCGTCATGGAACTGACAGACAAGACGATAGTAACCACTAATGTGACAGCAATTGTCTTAGTAATCGCAATGGAACACCGGTTACAGACGTGATCAGAAATACAAGGGTCAGCAGTCCAACCGATCCGCCAATTTTGGCATAATATCCTAAGATTTGCAGTTTTATTTGTTTCACACCTCGAGACACATGTCAAGACATCAGTCAAGACACATGGCTCACGCATATTTTCTAAAGACACATGTCAAGACACCCGTCAAGACACATGTCATACTTATATTTCCCAAGACACGAGTCAGGATACATGACTCATGCCTATCTTCTGAAACAGCCATAAAAAATTTAGGGTACCCTCCACGGGGTATCCATTTTATTGTGCCATGTATTAATCAGGCCACAAACATCTCAGTACCATCATCGGTGTATTATTCGCGTTTAGACACGTAGGATTCGTTCTAAGTGCGACAGGAAAAATACGTTCAGTGAGATCTGTCACATTTGCTTCATGACACTTTCATTTCTTGATTTCATATTTCATATATCCAAGACCATAAAAGGACGCCATTCGTATCACCCATGTAAACGAAGGTTTTTCCTCCAGTTTAATGATAAGAACCCATCTGCTAACGAACTTACCTCGGACAGATGCGAGTTAAATTTAATCCCAATTATGGACTATGAACAGCACACCATGCTACGATTCATGATTATGTACAGTAATGTTCAGGCTCCTGAATACATTCAGCATGGTTTTCCATCAGGAAAATCTGTACAAATAATTATGCTTTACAAGCACGTGTTTGTTGTTCCATGGCTACGAAGATTACAGCTATTATTGATGACACGACTTCTGAAGTCTCTTACTCATAACCAGCCGATTATTCCAGAATCTTACCATATGTATTCCAAAGCAACCTTCTAGGAGAGGGACGGTAACATGAGATTATGTGTCGACTACCGTCAATTTAAACAAATCACCATTCATGACCATTACCCTCATCCACGTACTGACGATATGTCCAATCGACTTTAGGGTGTTAAGCACTTTTCCAAGATTGGATTCATGATCATGCTGCCAACAGTGACGGAGGGAAATAGCAGGACATTCCATGACTGCTATTCGTACATGATTTGGTCATGCTAAATTCATGATTTTGCCTTAGCCTTACGAATGCTCTAGCAGTATTATGGACTTGATAGATTGAGTTTTCATGAACTCATAAACAATTCATTTGTGTTTTCGTCAAGGACAGACTGATTTTTCTCTAAGTCTAGAGAAGAACAGGAAGACCATATTTGCACTATGTTGCAAATTCTACGACGGGAGAAATTTCACCCTGAAGTTTTCCAATATAAATTGTGGTTGGTTACAGTGACATGCTGACTCACATGGATTCTCACGGTTAATCTTACCATGACTCAGCTTATGCGTAAAGGTGAGAACCCTACACTACGTTAGGTGTTCCAAGAAAATCCTACGCTAAGAGAAGTATAATTTAGGAGACTCATAGTTTTGCAAACTTCTACGTATCCAGTTTCTATGAAGCAAGATACATTTACGTTCATATCTAAGTACCTGTCATACCAACAGGCTAAGATAGAACACCAACAGACTGAGTTGTTTTTCCATCATAAGAAATTATGAACAGAAATGGGACAAGATCTCTATGGATTTTGGTTACCAGATTAACGCAAACTCAGAAGAAGCATGATGCTATCTGGGTTATTGTCAACAGTTTGACCAAGTCTGCGAAATCCTTACATCCGCAAGGATTTCATAGCCAACAAATTTATCGGACATGTTCCAGCCAAGGCTCATCCGGTCACTTGGTAATCCCTCAGCTATCGGGCCAGACAAAGGTTCGCATTTGTGCTCCTTATTTACGTTCACGTTCTTGTTCTAATTTTATGACTTGCTTTCACAATCACGTTCATGACACTATTCACGTTCATGATCGTATGCTGGCTTACGATTTTACGTTCATTTTCGTTATGGGAAGTTTTGCAAGAACTTGAGAGACCAGACTCAAGTTTAGTATAACTCTCTATCCTCAGACAGTCGTTTCACGTCACATTCCACGTCTCACCTTATAGCGTTTGGCGTTACCGCCACCGTTATTCCATGTTCACGATATGTTTCACATGTCATGATTCATTCCACCTTTCTCATATCTCGTTCACGATATGTTACACGTATCATTGATCACCATATGTTTTCTCATATTACACTCACCATATCTCCACGTATCATGTTCACAATTGTTCACGTATCACGTTCACAATTTTTCACGTACTACGTTTCAATATGTCTCGCGCATCATTGCTAACACGTAACTAATGTCAGTTGGTCTAGGTTATGTTGCATCATAATGTTTCATTTACCCTTGCGTGTTAATTCTTATCCACTCGATTGAATTCAGGAGGATCGATCTTACGTTGATAACCAGGAACATTTACCTATTGTCAAGTCAAGGTCATGAGGACCAAGATTATCATATGTGTCAAGATCTTGTGGAGGAACCGTTCCGAGAGGGAAGCCACATGGAAATGGAGTTGTCAATCCGGATTTTATTCTATCATCCTTCCATAATTCAGTTATGTTATTTGCAGACAAGTCGCGTTCCATGCCCTTGTCAGTCATTTCGCGTCCATGCTCTTTCAGTTTACTTTATCTATAATTCGGGGACGAATTATTCTTTTCAGGGGGAAGAGTTGTAAAACCCGCATTCTTTTACCATGAACAGTATACTTAGTAAACGTACGTACATATTAAAACTTTCTTTTATAGCATGAACACGTGTCACGATTAATAATTACAGAAGTTATGTACGTATAATTACACGATAAGTATTAAGTACGTGATAGTACACGATAATTATTTACAATAATTACACGATAAGTATAATCACGCACATGAAATCATGAATGTAAAAATCACGAACACGTAATTACGTACTTAAATAATATAATACGATTAATGTCGTTACATAGAAGTATTTGATTATAACACGAACAATTATAACACGAACATACGAACACATAAATTTAAAACACGGCAAAACTTTGGGTTTTCCCTTGTGGGCCCTACAAGCCGCGACAACCAAGAGAGACAAGGGTCAAGCCCATTTGATTTTTAGTAAGTAAACATAAAGGGTTAACACCTTTTCATTCATAGAGTTTTAACAAAAATCAAAAACCCTACTCTTCCTTTTTCCTCTCTTTGGCCGGCGGCAAGAACAACACCAAAGGGGTGTTTTTTTAATTTTTGGTTAAGTATATTCAAGGATCGTGTTCGTGTTATCATTCTCTAATCTTTACACGCATTCGGTAATCCGTAAACCCTTTTATTTTTATTCTTATTATTTAATTATTAACACATGAACAATGATTAAATAAAAACAAGGATTAAAACATGTCACATAATTATGGGGGTAAAATTAAGGGTTGTTTTGGGTTTGGTTGCTCGGCTTTCACTCAAACCGAGAGCCCAAGGCTCTCGACGTGTCTCGGTTCGCACCACCAACCGAGATCTATGATCTCGGTGGTGTTGGTTCGGTCGGCACCAGGAACAAGGAACCCCGATGCAAGTCGGGGGGGTCCTTGTGGTTCGTTTGGGTCTCGGCAGCAGGCAACCACACCCACCGGCACACAGCCGGTGGCGGCGTGGGTCAAGCAGGGGGAACAACAGCTGCAGCAGAGGGGTAACCACCAGCACAAATCTGGTGGGAACACCGATGTGGTCAGCGGCTAGCCGATAGGTAACCACCGGTTTTAGCCGGTAGCAGTTTAACAAGAATAGTAGCAACCGGCCGAGCCGGTTTGCCACTGTTAAGGTGTGTTTGATTCAGACCGGTTCATGGGGTTCCGGGTCCGGTTCACGACATATTTAAATTAAATGCACGGGTTCGGTTCATGACTAAAATATGTACAAGTATTTTATTTTACAAGTATTTATTTTTAACAAGATATTAAATTAATTAAACATGACTTATAATTAACTTAATTAATCATGGACTTAGGTTGATATTATTTATGAAACAATACATGTTTTAACCTAAGTATTTATTTATTTAATTTAGACTATAGTATCAATTAATTTTTAAGACATGAATATAGTTAATTAATAAACATGACTTAGGTTATAATTAATATAATATTGATACATGTTTTAACCTAAGTATTTTATGCACCTTAATTTAATTAAATCATGCTTATATTTAATTAAATCATATAACCTATAGTTTATTTAATTAACATGATATTATGAATAAACTATACTATAATCACATGACTTATGAAATTTAACCAATAAACTTTAAGCTTATATTATTAGCTTATTAATTCAGCTTATTTCTAAATATGGAAACTTCCTAATTCATGAAACTTACTATTTTTGGAAACTTTCTATTTTTAGAAACTGATCTATTTTAAGAAGTTAATCTATTTTTGGAAACTTTCTATTTTTGGAAACTTTCTATTTTAGGAAACCTGCTATTTTTAGAAAGTTACTTATTATTACACAAGTATAATAATACAGGAAATACAAGTAATACTTAATCAGAATACATAGAATACATGATAAACACAACATAACATTAAAATCACTAAAACAAGACATGAACATATAAAACAAGCTCAGACACGATATAAAATCAGTACGTACTCAGTAATCAGAATACTTATATATGTACCCTATTTATGTATCGTTAGTGAGATCGGAGTAGGACTTCCTTTCGTTCGTCTTTTCCGTTCACTGGACATAAGGTACGGATTTCCCGTCCCTTCAGTATGGACATTCTTTCCTTATTAGGATTCTCCGTTTGTAGCCAACTGTTTTCCAAGTATTTGTTTTATATGTTTGATACTTATGTTAGAATAAGAGCCTAAGCCATATACATACATGACCAGTGTCACCTAGTTATGGAGGTACCATAACCATAACACTAGAGGCACTAGTGTTATGACTTCCCCATGGCGAAGTGATTACTTGTGGTGTCCCTTTTCAGTTTTGGCCATTGTTATTATATTATCATGTGGGGCGTATGGGTGCATCCTAATTACATGTTTATCCGTATTATCAGAGTGATTGTGATGTGTGCATTGCATCCTTCACTAGGAGCTGATCCCTCCTACCCAGACTAATTAATTAGAGGCAACCCCTCTAACTGCATGACAAGGTCTCCCCTCCAAATATTCATGCACGGTGGAACCTCATGACCTATATAGGCTATTGGATAATTAATACATATTTTACATAAAAATATAAGTCTTTTCAAACAATAAAACTAGTTTTATAAACATGTTCTAGATTTTCCAGGACTTATACATTTCCGCTACTATTAGTCTTATTATGTTTCAGCCATTCATACTATGTCATATGTCCGTTCACTGAGCGTATTACTCAGCCGTTACTTTCCTTTCTATGTCTCAAAACGGCAGGTACCCAAGGACAAATTTGAGCTTATGGAGGACGTGCATAGGATGAAAGCTGCCTTCGACTTCTTCTCCTTTTTGCCTTCATAATTATGCTTGTTTGGACACTTGTCTTGTCCTTTTAGTTTATTTACTTTATTTATGTTTTGGGCTTATATTTGGGAACCGATGTTTGATTCCGGTTTTCCCTATGGTCATGTATGTTTTAGTACATATTACCTTGCATGCTTTGATGACACGCCATAATTACGCGTAACGGTCCACTTATCAATGTGGGGTGTTACAATCAAGCCAAGCAAGAAATGGATAGGATGAATCATGAGAATGCAAAACTAAAAGAAGGACTAATGAGAAATGGACTTAACTTGGAGACTCTGATAGATGATATTTAGACTACCCAACTGTAACACCCCCATTTTTACCATATAGCAGCGGAAGCTAATCTAGGTATTATTTTCAAGGAATCATAGTCACAATAATAGAAAATGCTCAAAGAGATATTTTATTAAAAACTTGTTATCATTTATTTATTATTCAGATTTAACAAAACAACTATACATACACTATACATCACAGGTTTCCCAAAGATCTAGTTTCATTCATTTAGAATGATAACTTTTCAAGACACCACCATCCGCAGCCCGCCAGTCTTCATTCACCTGAAATATATGCTTACAAATCAACACAACGGTTGAGTGAATTCATAGGTTTTAATAATAACTAAATACAAGTATGACCCTAGGACTACAGTGTTATACACCCTATTTTTAAATTCATTGATTCTTATTGCACTATCTCGTACCCCGCTACTTGACATAACATAAAACTCACAAATTGCCCTTATGTAGGTAGTTTGCCAGACTCCTGAATTTAGAAAAATAAAGCATATATCTATTTAGCCTAGGTAGGAACCTATTGGCATTCTAAAAATTGCGACTTGCCCAGATAGGAGATGTCAGTCTCCAATAGTACTATTCAAAATATTAGCGCTCATTTCTAGAATGATTAACGGTTATGATTGAAAAGGGACTTAATGGCAATAAGTAAACGTAGTGTCAATAATCATATTAGGCAGCATACAAAAACACTTGTATTCCAGTTTTATCATATATCTCTCTCACGTCTGTTCAAATCATTTATAATCTTTCAAAAGTGAGGCTATGAACTCACCTTAGCCTATAGAGTCTTGACTTATTTTGAAACAACCAATCATAACTTTCTCACGGAATCTGAGTTGACACACAAATATATATATATATATATATATATATATATATATATATATATATATATATATATATATATATATATATATATATATATATATATATATATATATATATATATATATATATATATATATATATATATATATATATATATATATATATATATATATATATATATATATGTAGAATATTGATAACCTATGAATCTATGAAGGGGTTTGTTGATTTCTAGAGAGAGAAAGTTAGAGAGAGAAAGTGAGAGAAACTATGTGTATTTTTATTAAATGGAAACTAGTAAAATGACAACAACCAACCCCTTTCCATGGTGGAAAGGGGTATTTATAGTTCCAAGCATACATGGGCTTGGGCCGGTCCATGACAAGCCCATGGACCAGTTCTTACTTAACTTAATAAGTAACTAATGACTATTTTTCTAACTACGAGCTATTACAACATAAATATTATTGTCGAGTGACCGATACTTCTAATATACGTAAAAACGTATTTCTAACAATCTCCCCCTAAGGGAGGTCACTCCACGTTTACAAAGTTCTAAACCTAGCATACTATACTAAGTCTTCGTTCTTTAGCTCGTAGTCTTTTCTTCTTTTCTTTCTTTTGTTGTGAATATGTTGGTTTGATCTTTTTGGCTTTGGCTTGAGAGCATTGTTCTTTGGCCTTTCACGTGCGATCTTTGCCTCTCTTGTGAATTTGCCTTCTCGTGACTCCATGTTCCACACACTTATGTCTTTTTGTTGAATTCTCGAAAGTTTCAGAGTTTGGTACAGCGGAAGACTTTATCTTGTACTTTCTTGAATTTTTGTTAAACTTTGATGCAGAAAGACATAAGCATGTAGGAACGACTTCTACAGATACACCGCAACACCACCGTCTTCACTGGTACACAGCAACGCCACCGTCTTTAACAGGTACACAGCAACGCCACCGTCTTTAACAGGTACACAGCAACGACACGAATAAAATGGCTTTGAACATTTTATTCTAATTCGGTAGCATTTTACCTCCGGTCGGTGAAGACCGTTGGACGATATTAGATATCGTACCCGTGACGGATAGTTTCAATTAAGTAACTTCCTGACAGGATTTCGCGGGTAAACCCGTTCTCTTTATTCGACCGTCCAAAGCTGACTGCGAACATAAAGAGTGAATCACTTGGATAAATTATCCTTGTGATTAGAAGCCGTCAATTCATGAAACCTGGAACAAGTGAATTTCAATTAAGATTTTCACCATCGTTGCTTTCCAGTTGTCACGAGCTCAATTCATAAAGAATCTTGCACGTTACCTACCAAGTGCTGTTTGATGTTGACACTAGAAGGATTTCCACTCGTCACTGTGGTCAATAAAGAGTCACTCTGAGTGTTCTGGCAAGATCATATGATAATGCGAAGAGGCCTGGAACGAGTTTAAGTTCAATTAAGAATTAAACCACTGTTACCTTCCAGTTTTTCACAAGATTGGTTCTAAAAGAACCGCACGTGTAACCTACCATGAGCTTGTTTGATGTTGGCTCAAGCAGGATTTCCATCTTCATTGTAATACTTACGTATTACTCGGATGTTCTGGCAATATTACAGGAATATTGCGTAGGACTCATGAAAATCTCTTACTTTTCACAGTGTGTGAGAAAGCAAGGGATAAATGAAAAGTGTCCTAATGAGACTTTTGATGATCTCTTGGCTCTAGACTCGATTGTGCGTTTTGATTTAGTGAGCGATGGATGGAGAGGAGTGCCACCTTTTCAATACCAGTCTATTCGGAGTGAATAAACCAATAGATAACGTGTTGATCTCCGTGTGATTAAAACAAATACCTTTTGAGAGATACTTGAGTTAGCTGGGAAGGGTTGTGCATTGCATCACTGGGTCCATGATGTCTTTCTTCAATACCGAGAATCATTAGCAAAAATGACCTCAATAGCATATGTATTGACCCGGTTTCTGCCTAAAGTTGTAAGGAGGGCTTCTTTCTTTACACCCTTTATCTTTACAATTCTTTTTCATTCTTCAACCCCTTCAATGCTTACCAATACGTCATCACTAGCACCTTGTTGTGATTGTTCCAGTGCTAGCTTAAGTACTTGGTCGGCATTCAGCTACGTTCACATTCTTTCTCCATCTTTCCTAGGACTTCTAATTCTATCTAGGGAATTGTCCTTGGGAAGATTCCATCGGCTCTGATGAATCATTGGACTAAACCTATTCCTACCACCCTTTTGTCACCACATCCGTCGTGAATTAAGCGTGTTTTGGGAAGGAATTGCCACCATGAAAAATCATTAAAAATCACCTAAGGTACTTGTGATATTGAAATCAAAAGTTTTGTACCTTAGGTGTTTTGTTCATCAAAAACGCTCCCCCTTAACACGTGCTTTACACATATTAAGTTGGAAAATCGTTAAGTCTTTTTCATCTTTTAGCCAAGTATCACTTACGTCTCCTTAATCCCATTTTCTCCCCTTATCCAAAATGTTAACCATTAATATTTGGGATATTGAATGGATTAACCGGTCTTTGGGTAAAAATGAAATCGATGTTTGGCCATAGAACAAGTTATTGCTCCCCCTTAAGTTAATAAGGGATAGTTGTAGTGCTTTAGTATGATATATTTTGAAAGATTTAGAATCTCGTGAGAAATTCTTGAAAAATTATCATACCTTAACACTACAGCAAGCCATACAAGCACAATATTCACAAATATACATATTCACAATTGAAAACCAATATAAAGTGGACCTGAAATGTACGACCCATTAGATGGATCGTTGCAGTAGCTTGTGGTGCACTAAATACGGTCTTCCACCCACGAATCTTTCCAAGCTCCTCATCAATCTACGTTCACGGAGCTTTTGATCGATCTTCTTGATCACATACTTCGCCATCTGCCGGTAACCCGGATGCCAATCCTCCGTCATCTCTGGCAAAGTCCCACCCGAGTTCAGATGCTCCAACTTTCCTCTGACTTGTAGAAGGGTTCCATCACTGTACTTGTGGAGCTCACCCACCCTCATAAACTTCATCAAACCTCAACTGTTCAAGTAGAAAATGCCGTAATTTGGGACAGAAATGCCGGTATAGGGACATCTTTCTACATGTTGAGGTAGCACTTGATTCACAGGACGGGTTAAGTTGAGCTTCCTTTGGTAGCTTTCGACTCCCAACTGCAGATCTTCAACTCGTGTCTTGATGACAACGCTTCGTGTGAACATACGAAGTGCTGTATTCAAAGCAATGAGGTCTTCACGAGGAATATGTGTGAGTTGATCTCGGGTCATCAGAAGCAGCATATCTTCGATATCCTCAAGGCGAATGATGGAAAAATCTCCCTGCTGGATTTTGTATTCCCTGTCATCCTCCCTTTTCAAGCGAATCTCCGTCACATGATAATAGCCATTCTTGGCTTCAGTTTTCAACCCTAAGATGCTGGAGATACGGATATCGGATCTAACGATACTTCCAGAATTGACTAGACAGCAACCCCTGTACGCCCTTCGGACTCGTTCGTCCCAATGAGATGCACCTATGACAGCATACATATCATAATTACGATTTATCTTAGGGACCCAGAGTCGGTTTACCTTTTCCTCGATAAAGGGTATTGTTCCCCAGTTGGCAGCTTTCAGCAAGGTCAGGGAGGTTGCGTACTTTGATGACCCCTTCAGTAGATACACAAGATCATTGGTGACGAAGAAGTCAAGAGCAATCTGATTATCTTGAGAAGGATCCATTGGAGGTGGAGCTCTTTCTGATTCATGAAGTCCTGGCCGTTGAACGGTATTCAGAGCCTTCAGGATCTCATCGGCATAGTACTCGAACTCCATTCGGGTTAATCGGGTTTTGGCACGCAGTCTCTTATCTTTCAGCGCTTTCTTCACCAAGGATGGGGTAACCGAAGTCTTATACTCATGAGAAAAAAATGCACATAAGTCAATCGGACTTCGGATACGGAGATACAACACATCTTTGTCAGCGTCTGTGATCAGATCATATTGTGCTGCTGCCGTGATCCAAGCCTGTGGTGGTGCAGTCTCGTCTATCTCCAACGTGTCTGCCCAGTCTCGTGTACTTGGTTCAGGAACCGTAGATTGTTGTGCTTGTTGTTGAGGAGTAGAAGTGCGAACATCTGTTGGTTCAGTTTCAGGCATTTCGGCAGTGTCGTGAACTGGTGAGTGTTGTGCAGCTTCGGGTTCCGTCACTGATTCTGCAATCACAGGAGCAACAACAACAGAACTAATGGGGTTAGTGGTAATAGGTAAAGATACAGCGATAGAGGTACCGGGAACCGATGACGCTGTAGTGGCATTCACATCGTGGCGCCACTTAGTTCGTCTTGATTCCGACGATGTTGATTTGTCCTTCGGTGCTGCATCTTTCTTGGACTTGGTTCCAGTCTTAGTAGTTTTCTTGGAGCTGGTAACCTTGTCTCCCTCTTTCGGCTGTTCACCCCCATCATCATCCTGATTGTCATCCCCGTTACTACCCCTAGCACTCTCCTCATTCCCATCACCACCATCATCGCCATCATCATCATCCTCATCCTCGTCATCATCATCCTCATCCTTATCCTCATCATCACCATCATCGTCATCCTTTTCCTCTTCTTCTCCTTCTTCTTCCTCTTCCTCTTCACCAGTACCCTCTTCCTCCTCACTTTCTTCCATTTCTTCTTCAGGTAGAATGTGATAAGGTACCACACTTCCAAACGTTTTGAATAACCTATCATCCTCCATGATAGCATCATTCAGGGATTTATATAGAGCCCGTTGAATCCTAGACTTATCAAACGATCCAAGTTCCACCATACGAGCCTTAAGGATCTTCTTCAATTCAAAATCCGTCAAGTCATAAGCAATCTTGTAGGCGGCTTCTGAAGGATTGGATGATTTGATCATCAAGTTGTCAGCAGCAAGTGTCTTCAACTCATCACGCAGTTTAGGCATTAGGGATTCAACGGATTCTTGCACTCTTTCTTTCACAGAGGCTTCAAGTGCTTCTTTTTGCTCTTTGTATTTATCCCTCATCACTTGAAGTCTGGTGATACGTGCAGCATGCTTATCAGCCTCAGCCTGCTTAACCCGAGCTAGTTCTTCTGCATGTGCTTTTCGAGTCAACTCCATATCTGCAGCGAACCTAGCAATCATCTCCTCTTGAGCTTTCCTAGATGCTTCTTCACTTTGAGCTCGTCTTTGTAACTCTTGGCGAAGTTCATCCATTTCTCGTTTGTGAGTATCCACATGTTTATCCAACAGTTCGGCCATCACCAATGCAGCCATTGTAGATGTTGCAGAGCTGCTTTGGGTTGATTGGAGAGCCTCGGCTGTTACTGCGGTACTAAGGATAGGAATTGTAGGTGGTGGAAGAAATGGTGTTGAAGCTGGTCTGGTTGGTAAGGGTTGTATGGGTGGAGGTTGAGTTGCTAAGGGTTGAGTTGACACCATGATCGTAGGAGCAACAGACTCCTTTTCCACACTTGCTGAAATAGGGATTGATGGCTCCTTCGAAGTGGAATAATGTTCAGGTGACCCAAACTCATCAACATCATCTGGTTCCACGTACTCATCCTCAATATCTACCCTTGCACCTGAACCACTACCGCCAGTATCTTTCCTACTCCTTTGAATAGCAATCTTCATCATTTGTTTCTCGGTTTTATCAAGAGTAGGATCAATAATGTCTTCTTCGTCACGTAGACGCATCTCATCAGCCTTACCCTTTCCCTTCTTACCCTCTGTCTTCTTCTTCTTGGTTTCGGGTTCAGGTAACGCAGCTGGTTGTTTGCGTTTACCTTTACTCTTAACCGTTGTAGACGAGTCTTCTCCAGTCTGAATGTTTGCTTTCAGCCTCTTGATTTCTATCTGCAGTAGCTTGTAATCAGCAGAACCTTTGATTTTCTCAGACAGAAGGTAATCAGGAATAGGACCCGGAATCACACCAATAGACGGTCCTTCATGCCTCAGATCCACAGTATCATCAGCTTCTTCAGTGTGATAGCGACCTGCTGCACGCCTATCAATAGTAGCATCATTCTTCATAAAATAATTAATGATAAGCTTGATAAACCGAGGATAAGGAAAGAAGTTTGTCTTCAGCTTCTTGTTATAGAAGAGTTGAAAGGTGAATTCTTCCCATATCAACAAAGCATAATCTGAATTTGCAGCTTTGTACATGCCATAGAAGAGGTTTATTATAGGACTGCGCAAAGCATCATGGCCACTCGTTTTTGGTGTAAGACATTTACTGAGAATACCCATTAATGCTCTCCAAGGTTGTCCTACCTTAGCAGTGGTAAACTCAGACGCAACTCGTATTTCCGGACATCCAAGTGCGTCAAATAACTCCACGAGTTCATCTTTAGTAGGATCCCTCGAGAATGACATACCTTTGGGTGTATCCCGTATACCAAGAATCTTACGGAAGTCTGAAACTGTGAGTGTCTGCTGCTTGTTGTCGATGGTGAAGGTGATCTTGTTTGAAGTGATTTCCTTGGTAGCCCAAAATTCATACATATACTCATAAGGCACCGAGGCACTATTCCTAAGGGCGTTCTTGAAATGAGAGTTATCGAGGATGGCTATGGCGACCTTAAAACCATGGTGAGTGGATTTTGAGACTTGCTTCAGCCGGTAGTTGTTGGGTATAAACTTAAGGGTTCGTGCTTTAGCAATATCGGCTTCTCTAGATTCTTGGATTGCTTGTACTGTTGGATTAGTCATTGTATCTGCTTAAGATAAGACATGAAAGGTTGATGCACAAAAACATATAGATATATATCATTCTTACTTCTAAGCATAACACATTTCATAACATAATACAACAAGTACATATATAGCATGCAAACAATAATAATCAAACTCTTCATCCGGAACTTTTCCTCATTCGGAACATCTTCATCCGGAACATTCCTTCATTCGGAACTTCTTCATCCGGAAGTTCTTCATTCGGAACTTCCTTCATCCGGAAGTTCTTCATTCGGAACTTCCTTCATCCGGAAGTTCTTCATTCGGAACTTCCTTCATCCGGAAGTTCTTCATTCGGAACTTCCTTCATCCGGAAGTTCTTCATTCAGAACTTCCTTCATCCGGAAGTTCTTCATTCGGAACTTCCTTCATCCGGAAGTTCTTCATTCGGAACTTCCTTCATCCGGAAGTTCTTCATTCGGAACTTCCTTCATTCGGAACATTCCTTCATTCGGAACTTCCTTCATCCGGAAGTTCTTCATTCGGAACTTCCTTCATCCGGAAGTTCTTCATTCGGAACTTCCTTCATTCGGAAGTTCTTCATTCGGAACTTCCTTCATTCGGAAGTTCTTCATTCGGAACTTCCTTCATTCGGAAGTCCTTCATTCGGAACTTCCTCATTCGGAAGTTTTTTCAGAAAAAATCCTTCATTCGGAAGTTCTTATCCATGTTCATCCGGAACTTTTTCAAACGAAACTAAGATGATTAATCTATGCGCATTTGTGATTTCTAAGGTAATCTAAAGCATTTAAACATCATATCATACTATTCCGAGCAAAACCCACCATAAATCCCTAATCAATTAAGCCTAAATTGGGGCGAACGAACCCTAACTAGATTTAAGTTGATTATCTGAATTAACCAGTTGGATTTACATGATTTAAACGAATTAGAATTTAAATAATTGATGTTATTTACCTTATTTGTTGAAAGAACAGGATCGGATGAATAAAGAGATGATTTTTTAGAGCTTGTGTGTGTGATTATTCAACAATGGCGGCAAAGTGATGAAGATACAATGAACATGAATAGTGAGGGGCGGGGGGTTTTGTTTTTTGACTTAGGTCAATTTTTGACTAGTTTCATTAAATATCACCTTTAGTCCCTCTATTATCTATTCTTTTCCTTTTTGTTTCTAACTTTTTCATTTCACTTATCCCTTGTTTAACTTACACACAACTTAGCAAACGCAATCTATTAGCATATCTCCAATATCTAAAAACAATGCCTATCACTTAGAACGAACACAAGTTTTATTCTAAAGCAAAACCACTCAAATACCATTTAGCCATTAATTTTCACAATCACTTTTGAAAAATCAATTTTAATGACGAAGATGATTTAATATTTTCTCCCCCTTAAACGATGACCCGTTTTCTATTTAAAGAGCTGTAGTCATTGTTTAAAGAGTCAAATATTGATGAAAGCATTTCCAATTTATGTCTTGAAAAAGTTTGATTCGTGGTGTCAATAAGATTTCTCTTATTTTAACAAATTAATGCACTGAGACGTACACAAATTCGTGTCAGACCAAGTTATAAAGTAAACTTGATCCCTTTGCATGATTTGGCTTGTAAATCACGCCCGAGAAAATTAATTCCCGTTCTGAGCCAACGTTTTCCAAGGAAATACGTGACTTTAATATGAAAACCGGGTTGCAGTCTGAAATAACTACAAGCCATAATGGGCATGTTTTAAAAATGTACAACTTTTATACGGACTCTATTTATGGCACCGTGTCAATATTGATCGACATTTCTAAGGCCGTAAATATTACCGTACTAAAAGACATGCCCGTTTTAAAGCGAAAAATATTTTTGATTTTTCTTGATTTTATAATTTTTATGGTTTTTCTAGGTTTTATATTTTTTATGATTTTTGTTGGTTTTATATTTTTGTATTTTTCTTTTGTGGTTTATATATTTACGATAATATACATGATCACGAACAAATGATACTCTGAATAGTTTACCACGACTATTCAGCTGATTCTTCTGCCAACTCTTTGAGAGTCGCTGGGGTGAATGATTTCATGCCAAGCTTGTCGATCAAAAACTCGATTCGTCCTCGATCTAAGGCTTTGGTGAACATATCCGCCAGCTGGTACTCAGTAGTGACAAAATACAGCTCGATCACTCCGTTCTCCACCTGCTCCTTAATGAAATGGTAGCGAATGTCTATGTGCTTAGCCCGGGAGTGTTGAACATAGTTGCAGCAAAGGGCAATGGCGCTCTTGTTGTCACAATACATCGGGATTTTGTTAAATCCCAAACCGTAGTAAGTTAATTGTGATCTCATCCAAAGGACTTGAGCACAACAACCGGACATGGCGATGTATTCAGCCTCCGTGCTTGATATTGCAGCGCTTTTCTGCCTTTTTGAAGACCAACTGATCAATCTATCTCCAAGGAGTTTCACAGATCCAGAAGTGCTACGCCTCGTGTCTTGACATCCAGCATGATCGGCATCTGCGTATGATATTAAAGCAATAGAGGAATCTTTCGGATACCATAGACCACGATGAAGTGTTCCTTTTAGATACCGAAAGATCCTTTTCACAACATGTAGGTGCTTTTCGGTAGGCCGAGCCTGATACCGGGCACACATGCATACAGCAAATTGCAAATCAGGCCTGCTAGCAGTCAGATATAGAAGGGTGCCGATCATCCCACGGTAAAGTTTTGGATCGACAATAGTCCCATTCCTATCTTCATCTAACTTGGATTTCTCCACCATTGGAGTGTCCACGGGGTCACAATTTTCAAAGTTATATTTCTTAAGAGATTCTAGAGCATATTTGGATTGATTAATAAAGATGCCTCTGGGATTCTGAGAAATCTGTAATCCTAAGAAAAATGAAATTTTTCCCATCATCGACATCTGAAAGCGTGTGGACATTATCTTCTCAAATCGATTTGACAATTCTATGTTAGTGGCAGCAAATATTATATCATCAACATAAATTTGTACCAGAATCATGTCGTTGCCTTCCTTGAGAGTGAATAGAGTGGGGTCCACCTTGCCTTTGGAGAAGCCTTCCGAAATGAGATATGTTGACAGGAGATCATACCACGCGCGTGGAGCTTGTTTCAACCCGTAGAGAGCCTTCTTAAGCTTGTACACATGATTAGGAAACTCCGTACTGACGAACCCATCCGACTGACTTACATAGACTTCTTCCCTTAGTTCACCGTTCAAAAATGCCGTCTTCACATCCATTTGATAGACGATCATGTTCATATGAGCAGCATACGCAAGGAATAGTCTAATAGCCTCCAATCTAGCCACAGGAGCAAAAGATTCTTCAAAGTCTATACCCAAGGCTTGTTTATATCCTCTAGCGACCAATCTAGCCTTATTCTTCAATACCGCACCCATCTCATCAAGTTTAACCTTATAAACCCATAACAAAGTAAGGATGTTGACCTTGTCAGGGAGAGGAACCAATTCCCATACTTCAAGTCGTTGGAATTCATTTAGTTCCTCCTGCATAGCTTCAATCCAAGAAGATTGGGTCATAGCCTGCTGCCAATTTTTAGGTTCAACTTCAGAGAGAAATGCATCAAAGTAGCAATAAAGTGCACTCTCTTGTAATTGATGGCGTGTAGAGACGGGTCGATCTAGATCTCCAATAACATTCCTAATTGGGTGATCTTTTGTCCATTTAGTGCTATGATTCTCAATCCTAGGTGGTCTGGAATGAACAATAGAAGGAGCTTCTTCTGAGGTAGACGCGGCTGAAGGGTTTTCAGGGATCGCTACACCAAAGAAAGGAAGCTCTTGCAAGTGAGCATATTCCAAGTCGTGATCAATAGAATCCTCTTCCACATCATTAGGCACAAGTAGGGGTGATGATTCAGATGTAGTCTGAGAATCACTTGGTGAAGGTGCATCCGGTTCAATGTGAATTGAAGATGCATTAGATAAAGGTTCATTAGCTTGAGCAACCACTTCAGGTATTGGAGCAATTACTACAGGTGCTGGAACTTCATCAGTCGGGGGATCGAAGAATTCATCAAACAACGGTTGAAACAGTTTATCCCACTCGGGCCTTGTTGGTGGTAAAAATGATGTAGAAGTAGGATTATTGGGAACTAATCCGGAACTTATAGCACCGGTTCCCATCTCATGAAGCGCGGGTTCAGAGTTGTGTTGCTCAGAAGCCATCGCTGTCAGCTCGTCGAAATCTGCGTCCATAGTTTCTACAATCTTGCCAAGACGACGGTTATAGATTCGGTATGCTTTCTTGGACGGTGAGTAGCCAATGAAAATACCTATATCGGCTTTTGGTTGAAGCTTACCCAAGTTCTCACTATTGATGTTTGGATAACAAAGAGCACCAAACACATGAAAAAATGAAACATCGGGTTTGCGGTCATGTAGAAGCTCATAAGGTGTTTTTCCATGGCGTTTCCGAAGGATAGAACGGTTTTGGGTGAAACATGCAGTAGAAATAGCCTCTGCCCACAAGAACAATGGAGCGTTCGCATAAATAAGCATGGTCCTAGCAGCTTCCATAAGTGTACGATTCCGTCTTTCAACGACATCGTTTTGTTGTGGAGTGCGTGCAGCGGATGTTTCATGTGATATACCAACTCCTTCATAATAATCACGAAGAGTCTGGTTGACGAACTCTGTACCATTGTCTGTACGAATACGGCGGACAGTGGTATTCAAACGTACCTGAATGAATTTCAGAAAAGTGATGATAGCCTTCGGTGCTTCATCCTTTGTACGTAGAAATCTAACCCATGTAAACCTGGAGAAATCATCCACAATTACCAGAATGAATTTCTTACCGCTCACACTTTCAGTTCTCATCGACCCACAAAGATCCATATGCAAAAGATGAAGTTTTTCTTGATTGGTGTCTTCAGCTTTGGGCTTGTAAGATTTCTTGGTACTTTTCCCCCTTGAACACGCGGAACATAAATGGTCCTTGTGAAATTTAAGCTTTGGAAGACCACGAACTAAATCGTTTTTAGCCAGATGATTAATAGCATCAAAGTTAAGATGAGATAATCTGCGATGCCATAACCATGACTTGGTCTTAGATGCTTTAGAGAGAAGACATACTGGAGAGGCGGCCATCATGTCTTGTAAGGACAAGGTATATAGATTTGCACCACGGGATCCCTTCAACAAATCTTTTCCTTCCAAGTTGCGGATGAAACAAGTGTGTTGTCGAAAAGCAACCTCAAGGTTGGAATCACAAAACTGTCCTACTGAGAATAAGTTATGACCAAGACCTTCTACATAGTATACCCTTGAAATCGTCACGTTTCCAATCTGATATTCACCATACCCCATAATCTTTGCTATATGATCATTCCCGAATTTAACCGTACCAAGAAACTTGCTGACGAAATTTCGGAGCATCGAGCGATTTCCGGTCATATGTTTTGAACAACCGGAGTCCAAATACCACAGGATGATTTGGACCACCTGAAAATATCACCACACGAAGACAATGTAGAGGTATCGGAATCTGAGTGTTCCTTGTTATTAGCAGGTACAGATTTAATAATCTTAGATTTGCTAACTCTAGGTTTCTTAGATTTCCTAGCCTTCCTTTTCTTAATAGGTGGTGTAGATTCTAGTTGGCTTAAATCCTGAGGTATTTCAGCACTGATAGGCACTATAGTGGGGGCTGACCTAATTAAAGGGCGCTGTTTCCATACTTGAGTGCGAGTGTTCCTAACTAAAGGACGCTTAGACCTAACCTCAATGGATGCATTCCTAGTTAAAGGGCACATTTTTCCATCTAATGTAAAGGTCCTACCAGTGGGACGCCATTGCCAGCTAACTTGGGCACGAGTTCTACCCGTTGGCTTCCATTCAAGACCATTCTTAATAGCATTCATTTCATTAACGTGATCAATCAGACACAAATCATGACGTTGGGAAAACATACATTCATTACAATTCCAACAATTCAAATCAGAATTCACGAATGGTTTAGGCTGCTGCACAGGCGCAGAGCTTTTAGTCTTAACATGATTCTTTTTATTTAAAACTGAACTAGCATTCCTATTGTGAACTTCTACTTTCTTCTTTGTGGCACTACTAGTGGAGGGCTTGATCTTATCTTTCTTGAGTGGCGATCCTTTAGCCTTAGTAGTCTCTTTTAATCCTGTAGAAGGCAAAGTGGGAACATTAGCAACAGATTTTAAAGGTGTCTTACTTGATTGTGACAATGACGGTTTCGCTCCTGGAGTCTTATTAAATGGAGTGACAGCAATGGGACTATTATTAAGTAGTGCAGAACCTGGTGTACCTATGTATTGCAAATATGCTAAGCAATATTGAACTCGCTTAACATATTCATGAGCTGAATAATAGTCGCTACTTGAGGGATCTAAGGCATAAAGATCGTCTAAAATATCCCTAAGAAGATCGACATGCTTAATGGCATTCCTCATATAATCATCGTAGGTAACCGGGTTTCTCTTATGAAGCGGATTCTTATAAAGCACTACTGACTTGGTTGTTGGAGCACTAGTGGACGGTGCAGAGTCGGTAGCTAAGTTATCAACAACTTCTTGTCGGGTGAGAAGAAGTGTCTCCTTTAACTCAGCCAAAACCATATTTTTGTCTATGAGCAGGATGTTCAAATCAGAGATTTCCTCGCACTTTTGGTTCAGTTGTTCAACAAAAGATTGTTGATGTGCCGCATTAAAAGCGAAGCGTTCTTCTAGTGAACCATAAAGAGCGGATAATCCCCGTCTTGTCCGATCCATCTCCCCTAGAACAGACGAAAGTCTAATTTCTAAGACTTGGTTTTTAGACTCTGCAGCCTCTAGTTCCAATTTTAATGTTTCCTTTGATGATACCTCTCTCTTCAATCTCATGATTTCTTCCTCTAATGTCTTAACAATTGCAATCATCTTGTCACTAGTCTCAACACCTTTTCACAACCATTTGATATCAAAAGATCCTCATTTTGAGTTTGTTGTTTTAATTCTAAAGATATACAATGTTGTTCTAGTTGATTAAAGCGTTTTGAAAGTAAATTGTAAGAATCTTGTAGCTTTAAAAACTCAGCGTTAGATTCGTGACAAGAATGATTATCTACCTCATTTACAGTATCAGCAACATTTACAGAAAGATCACAAACATCATCACATATATGCACATCATCACAATTAATCATAGCAGATGTAAGCTCATTCGAATAATTAACATTTACAGTAGTAAGCACATCACACGAGATTACTGCAGACAAGAATCGGTCATATTCGGTTAAAATCTTTTCTTTTTCAATTAGTTGTAGTTCGTAAGCGGTGTCCATTTCATAAAACACTTTTTGAACTTCACCAATTTCAAACACAAGATTTTCCTTAAGAGATGCAAAAGTTCCTTTTAGACTTTCGACAAACGGATTGATCTCATTTTTAAACACCTCGTTCATATGTTCGAAAGCCCATTCTCCGGCATTTAAGCCATTTGAAGTCGTACAATCTAAAATGACCTTGTCAAAATTAGTAAAGTATTGATTAATCTCTTGCAAGTTTAACCATACAGTGCTAACCGGTGGAAGATCCTTTGGAATTTCCTTAGGACCTTCCATATTGACAAGTGTAGGAAATGTACTAGGGTTTTCTTCATCTAATATGTAGGTCGGTGCTGTTATGAGATCTTTGTCCATATGGAAGCGAATTCTAAAATCCGTTTTTGCAAGCTCCTTATTCAATTTAAAATAATCACACTCGGGATATTTTGCAGAATTGTATGACCGATCCTCATCAACTAGATCCTTACTTGTTCGATCATCGGGAAAAACAATCGGGTCTAAAGCCAATCCTAATTGAGTTGCATTATAAAGTCTAGGACTATGTCTTAAAGCTTGTTTTGCATATCGTGGATTAGGGGGAAGGCCTTTTAGACGAGATAAGTTAAATTCTCTAAATGAAGCATCAAATAAGTGAACTAGTTGAGAAGCAGCGTATTGTCTTAACAGCAAGTAATCTAGACTTCTAATCTTGTTAGTAGCATTAATCTCCATTTCATTCTTCTTAGACTTGAGTGATTCAAAATCCGTTTGAAGTTTTTGAAAATTAGTGACCACTAACTCTTTTTCTTGAAGTTCATTAGACAAATTTGCTCTTAAGTTTTCTATTTCTTGCAAGTGACCCATTTGTTTGTTTCTAAAGTGATCATATTCGGGATTAGTTAGAACACTAGACGAGGGCACTAGTTCCAAGGTTTGAACTTTCTCATTGCTTAAGGCAAGCTCATCAGACAAATTCTTATTCTTAGCTAAGGTTTCTAAGAGTGCAGCATTCATTTGGCTAAGTAATGTAGCAGGAACCATGACCAAATCTTGTTGAGCAGGAGTAGGCGTATGCGAAATGGGTCCCGGTTGTGATTCACTCAAAGTCTGGGGACTCACATTGATATTGCTATCATTGTTTGTCTCCTCGTTTGAAAGACTCACCACCGAAGATTCATTCGAATCAGCACTCTCTTGTACAACTTGATGTGGTTGAATACTAGCATCAGTGGTATTATCGGTGGTATTAATAAGTACCTCAGATCTCTTTTCTGGCCCTAAGCTGGAGATAGTTGCCATGAGAGCAGCCTTTGCAGATTGAAAGTCATCACAGTCTGAGTCATACGCATCGAGATCATCTGCTTGGTATGCTGCATTCTGTGTGGTGACCATGTCTTGTTCAGCAATCCCTGGATCAGCAAGAAATGCAAGCTCCTCTTCATCAAGTTCCCTTCCTTGTGCTTGAGCATTCACCAGATAGATTTTTTCTGCAAACCATTGTCCATCCCTTCTCCTCTTGGGTTTCTTACAATCCCTGGACATATGACCCTCTTCCTTGCAGTTGTAGCATGTAATCATTCGCAACTTGCCCGTGGAATTAGCCCGTGGAGCAGGATTGACCATTGGAGCCTGATTGACCGTTCGAGCATTGGTAGTAGATGTGGTAGGTCTCCCCTGATATGGTTGAATAGGCTGAACCATTACCCTGCCATTCTCAATTATAGCTTGTTGGCGAGAATTGGATGAATTCCTCAACTGATTGTTGGTAGGAGCTGATCCCCTAAATCCTCGTTTGCTTAAAGTTCTTGTGAGATAAGCAGACATAGTGGTTAACACTTCAACTGGATCAGCACCTTGTTTGAATACAGGAACGGGGACTTCCTCATCATCACAGTACATTGCTTGGTCTTGAGCTGCATAATCACTCGAAGGAATACTCATTTGATCAGGGTAGCTTGTTGGATATGCTGCATTCTCTTGATAAGATGAATATGAAGATTGAGCATAAGGTGCAACATTTGCTGGGTGAGGTTGTATAGCATATTGTGATGAAGGTGCACTGAACCGATATTGTTGCTGATGTGAGGTGGGTGGTTGTGGTAAAATCGAGTATTGGGGAAAGGCTGGTGTCATGTAAGGTGATGGATGATAAGCTTGATGTCCCAAAATATAAGGAGTGTTGTTGTGAGACAAGCTTGGTTGATTCGCCATCAAAGCTAATGAATCAAGGTACATACCTCGTGGAGAACGGTGCATGATCACATGTTTCTCATGTTGCTGAAGAAAAGCATATAGTTGATCCAAATTGAACTTATGCAGATCCCTGGTTAACTTAACGTTGGTAATATACTCACCCCATTCAGCTTGAGGTAAAGTATTCAAGAATTTGGTGTTAACCTGGAATGGAGCAATCACCAGATTGTATACATTCAGATCATTCATGAGTGTGGTGAATCTGAAGTAATAATCGTGAAGCGTTTCCCCTGGGTTGTAAGTGAATCTGTCAAACAGGTCATACAACTGACATTCCCTTTCCTGCTTGGTGAGAGACGTACCTTGTAGCAACACCTTAAGACGTTCCCATAAATCCTTTGCCACTGTATACTGACTTACCATCCTATAGATGTCATGGGGAAGAGCTTGGAGAATTGTTTGAAGAGCTTTCTCGTCTGCATCGGCAACAAGTTGTTGGGCTGGTGTAAGTTCTTCAAATTCTCTTGGTCGAGACACATTGTTAGCCACGATGGTACCATAGTCAAGTGGACCATTTAAGATAGACTTAACCATAAGCCTCCCATAGACCGGTTTTCCCTTAAGATAAGACATCATCCGGCCTTGCCAAGCTTCAAAAACTTCTTTGATGAGCATTGGCGGGCGATTATCCGTTCCCGTAATCACCGAAATATCCGTAAGTGATGTCATATGAGGCATTACTGAATTCGGATTCATTTTGTTAACTTCAAAGAGACAAAGATTATCGGTTGATCGAGCAGTGAAGTAAAGCTTGTGAATTGTGTTGTGTTTTTGTTGTAAGAAACCAAGATTAAATCCTCTAAAAAATCGTCGAAAAAACAAGCAAAATAACCCTTGATTCGGAACTTTTTGTTGATTCGGAAGTTTGATTCGGAAGATTAGGCTTGGAATTACCTTGATTCGGAACTTTTGGCTTGATCCGGAACTTCTTGATTCGGAAGTTCTTGGTTCGGAACTTTGGCTTGATCCGGAACTTCTTGGTTCGGAAGTTCTTGGTTCGGAACTTTTTGGCTTGATCCGGAACTCCTTGGTTCGGAACTTTCTTGATCCGGAACTTCTTGACCCGGAACTTCTTGACTCGGAACTTCTTGATCCGGAACTTCTTGATCCGGAACTTCTTGATCCGGAACTTCTTGATCCGGAACTTCTTGATCCGGAACTTCTTGATCCGGAACTTCTTGATCCGGAACTTCTTGATCCGGAACTTCTTGATCCGGAACTTCTTGATCCGGAACTTGGTGGTTCGGAACTTTTGCTGAATAAACAGAAACTTGTTCGATGAACAGTCGAACACTAAAAATGAAGATTAAGCCTAGATTTTGACCAAATAACCCAAAAAGTTTTGTGATTTCAACAATAATAAGTAAAAACTAATACTTATCCACTAATCCCAATCACAAAAACACCAAAAACACCAAGAATCAAGATGGTTTTTCTTAAAGAACACTAATACAATCAAAAACTAAAAAACCACACAAATCACTACCTTAAATCACCCCATAGGTCTTGATACCAAATGTAGAATATTGATAACCTATGAATCTATGAAGGGGTTTGTTGATTTCTAGAGAGAGAAAGTTAGAGAGAGAAAGTGAGAGAAACTATGTGTATTTTTATTAAATGGAAACTAGTAAAATGACAACAACCAACCCCTTTCCATGGTGGAAAGGGGTATTTATAGTTCCAAGCATACATGGGCTTGGGCCGGTCCATGACAAGCCCATGGACCGGTTCTTACTTAACTTAATAAGTAACTAATGACTATTTTTCTAACTACGAGCTATTACAACATAAATATTATTGTGGAGTGACCGATACTTCTAATATACGTAAAAACATATTTCTAACAATATATATATATATATATATATATATATATATATATATATATATATATATATATATATATATATATATCAAGTCGTAACCTCTAAGTTCAATATTTTCTTATAGTAATTTGTATTTTTCTTTGATTTATATATATTTTGGAAATATAGTATCATTTTTCGGGCCATTATACTTAGAAGCCATTATCTAAATGTTTGAGGAGCAATGGCACTTTGAATCGTAAACCCAACCACTCAGTCAAAACGTAATATCGAGATAGAACATCTTTGTACAAAGTTCCCTACTAACATCACACATAGTATATTATTAAATTTGGTGTCTTTAGCTTCAATATTGGCAAAAATAGCCCTTATAGTTATATTTTGGCATAATTACACTTTTAACCCCTAAAGTATATAGTTTTATTATTTACAATTTAAACCTTCAAAATTATCCTTAGGGTCTCAAATTTCCAATACTTATTAATATAGTTTTAACTTTCATAAAATGACACTTTTGGCATAAAATGTTAAATAGTTTGAAAAATGACAGTTTTAGTCCCTATACTTGTAAAAATCATATAACAACCTCAAAAATGTACCAAATGATCCAGGATTTGAGAACAAAGTTTCAAAACACATTTATAATCATAATAACAACATTTATCCAGAGTTATTGCTTTTGAAATGGGGTTTAAGTCATTATTTCATGTAAATTGCAAAATTGGGGTTTTAAGACATCTTTATCTTATAACTTTCATTTAAAATGATAAAATGCTCTAAATTATTTTAGATTAGTTTTATAAAATAATTTAGAATCATGAAAATTCTAAGAATTCATTATAATAATATCAAAGCTTGGTTAACATAGAGATTACCTAGGTATCTCCAAAATGGCTCCTTATGGCTTCCTATGAACACAACTTGCTATCAAAGCTTCAAGAGCTTCAATGGCTTCTTTCTAGACCTGGTTTCTGGTCTTATAAGCATCATAGAATGTATATAGAAGTGGAATTAGAGAATGGGTAGGGGATACTTAATAAACGAGGTGCAAGTTTCTACAATGGAAGTTCGCCCCTATTTATAGCATTCTAACCCTTAGGCTCCAAGTCTTGGCCTAAAATGTGTAACAAGGATAGCTTATTGACTAAGGATAGCTAATGAAGGTCTATGCAAGTTTATAGACTCTACGATGAAAATATCTAAGACTTGTGGCTAGAATTCTACACGGCATGGTATAGACAGGAATGAGGATGTGGAATCCACAAGGAGGTGATGAACCTACTTTTTTTCACTTGTAAAATATCCTAAAACATCCTAAATATCTGATCTAAGGTTTGAATTTTTTTTTTGGGGGGGGGGGGGAAGTGTTTAAATAGGTTTTTGGATGGAAAATGTAAAACCGGGTCCTACATCTAGGGCTTGTAACTTATACTTTGTAATTTTGGTAATTAGGGATTTAAGAATGTTATTAGTGAATTATTATGGTTTAATTAGGGTTTACTCATTGTAGTTAGAAGGTTTGGGTCCTTGGTTTGAGGTTTAACAAAGGTTTGATGGCAAATTGGGAAGTATACTTATGTAGATTAGGGTTTCTAATGATCTATGATTAAATCTTAGTAAAACTCATTATCTTCCTCTTAGCTACTGATGTAAACTTAATTTAGGTCCTATAAATTGTTTTTAGGTGTCCAATAAGTTTCCAGACTTGGTTAATAGGTTATTCTAGGTAAACATGTCTAAAGAGTGAAAATACCTATTTTGACCTAATTTACAAGTCATGCATTGAAATCTTGTACCTTGTGCTTAGGGATACTTATACATTGTCTTAACATAATCTTATAACCTTAATGTAATGCAATAAGTGTTTGTATACTTTTACTAAAAGAGTATACTTTGATTCTATGTAAATTACTTAATATAAGGGTTTCTAGGTTACTAATCCTAATGACTTTCTATCTTGGGTGATTAGGGTTTATATCATAATGTAAGCTTATTCTAGGGTTTATATAGTATGTTTATGACATCTAAGGTTTCTACATTCTTAGTTTAAGGGTTTGTATAGGTTAATTATATCCTAGGGATAATTAAGTGAGCTTAAGATCCTATGCTTTGATAACTTGTAATTTTGCTTTATTAATTTGTAACTTGGCTTGAGATAAATGGATAATCTTATTATGATACTTAGTTGAGTTTTACAGTTATTTGCAAAATATTATACTTCAATTCAACGTGAAATGGATTTTATATGCTAATCTTGGTTACTAGGTCTTATACTTGTAATTAGCTTGAGATTAGTAAATATTAGTCTTTTGTGATCTATTACCTTTCCTTTATATGATAGATTATAATTAGTACAGTGTATTTGATAATTGTACATAGATATTGTGTAGTTATATTGCTTGGAACATTGGTTTATGAAGGATTTCTAGGGTTTCTAAGACTCTTTAGTAATTTAGGGCATCTTTGTTATACTTGAGTTGTTCTTATTCATAATATATATATATATATATATATATATATATATATATATATATATATATATATATATATATATATATATATATATATATATATATATATTGTTACTATTTAGAACTCAGACTTGATATATACATATTGTTTACAACATATAGGCATATGTTGAAGTAGCAATTGAGATAGTGAGAATCCATATATTCAGTCATATATCATAGCAAAATGCAAAAATTTCTTGCAAATTATCCTCTTTATTTATTTATCAAATGGGCAATTTCATATGTTGATATTACATTAGCCAAACTACTTGATGTTATACCAACAATCCGATTCGGTTATATCTTGGATAGGATTGAAGAGATCAAAATGAGAAATTAAGCCTAGAATTTACTTTTAGTTTGTGTATATGTATAGTTTTCCTATATGTAACAAAGAAACTTGTCGTGTAAATATAAACGGACAAGTTGTTAAATAAATAAAAAGTGAACTTTCATTCTCAATTCTTGTTATCTCATCTCATTTCATTTCATTTTTTTGTCATTTATGTTATAAATCCTCATATACGAATTCCTTATTTTGTTTGTGAGAAACAAATACCTACCGAAAGAATTAGAATTTTTCCGTTGTCTTATGATATGTTAATTGATTCCATACTCATATGTATGAATATCTTAACAACAATATCATTCTTATTTCGTGTTATTTTGTGAATGTTGATAAAATGGCTCATACGATGTCAACAACATCTGCAGCTATAAATATGACTACAGAAAAAATTAGGCAATTGGTGGCTGAGAGTGTAACTGCAGCTTTGCAAGCATAAGTCGCCAATATAGCTAGTACAAGTACTGGTAATCCTGTGCAAAGAGAAGTCCTTGTAGGAAAGAAGTGTACTTATAAGGATTTCATGAATTGTCATCCTTTCAACTATAAAAGATCAGAAGGACTTGTTGGACTTATTCGCTAGTTCGATAGAAATGAATCTGTATTTGTTCACAGTGAATGTGATGAGAATTGCAAACTGAAGTTTGCTATAGGCACATTGACTGAAGAAGCTTTGTCCTAGTGGAATGCTTATGCTCAACCCATCGGAATTGAACAACCTTATCAAATTCATTGGGGTGAATTCAAGAAGCTGTTGATTAAGAAGTATTGTCCTTGGAATGAAATTCGAAAGATAGAGGAAGAATTCTATAATCTGGCAGTAAGAGATAATAATCTTAAAGCTTATATCCGAAGATTTCATAAACTAGCACTATTATTTCCTAATATGATGCCTAATACTAAAAAAACTTATGGAAGCTTTTATTAGAGGATTGCGAAGAAGTATTAAAGGAAATGTTACCACTTCTAAACCCCAAACATTATAGGAAGTCATCACCATTACTCAAAGGTTGATGGATCATATAATAATATCTACTCATGTGCAAGCGATAGTTAACAACAAGAGGAAGTTTGATGATAGGAGGAGATTTCCTACTAATTGTAATTTCTAAAGAAATAACTATCGCAACAATATTTGATGCTATGATCGTCGTCAACAACAGAACAAGAGACAAGATACTACTAAAGTTTATGATGTATCTTCTATTCGAAGATTGATTCATGTTCAGGGCATTATCAACTGAGAGTTAAGGAAGACGATATTCCTAAAACTACTTTTAGAACTCGATACGAACATTATGAATTTCTAGTGATGCATTTTGGTTTAACCAATGCACCAACGGTATTCATGGACCTCATGAACAGAGTGTGTAAGCCTTACTTGGATAAGTTTATGATCGTGTTTATCGATGATATTCTTATTTACTCTAGTAATAGGGAAGAACATGCAAAGCATCTTGGTATAATTCTCAAATTACTTAAGAAGAAGGATTTATATGCTAAATTCTCGAAATGCAAATTCTGGATCAATGTTTTGCAACTTCTAGGGCATGTAATTGATAACCAGGGAATTCATGTGGATCCTGCAAAGATCGAAGCAGTTAAGAATTGGACTATTCCTACTACACCTACAAATATAAGACAATTCTTAGGACTTGTTGGTCATTATCTAGTTTTTCAAAAATTGTTAAAGCTTTGACTGAATTGACTCAAAAGAACAAGAAGTTTATCTGGAAAAAGATCAAGAAATTGCTTTTCAATTGTTGAAACAAAAGTTATGTGAAGCACCTATTCTAGCATTACCAGAAGGTAATGATGACTTAATCGTTTACTGTGATGCATCTATTCAAGGAATGGGAGCAGTTCTAATGCAAAGGAATAAAGTTATTGCCTATGCTTGAAGACACCTTGAACCTCATGAGAAGAATTATACTACCCATGACCTAGAATTAGGAGCGGTGATATTTGCTCTTAAAATCTAGAGACATTACCTCTATGGTACGAAGTGCGTAGTATTTACCGATAATAAGAGTCTTCAATATATTCTTCGTCAGTAAGAATTGAATATGAGGCTGAGGTGTTTGTTAGAATTACTTGCTGATTACGATTGCGAAATTTGTTATCATCTAGGAAAAGCTAATGTGGTAGCTGATGCTTTGAGTCGAAAAGAGCTCATTAAACCATTACGAGTTAAATCTTTAATGATAACTCTTCACCCAAAATTACCTTCACAAATTCTCGAAAGACCAAAAAGAAGCACTTAAAGTGGAGAATGTAGAAGCTGAGAAGTTACGAGGACTGGACAAAGAGTTTGAAGTATGTCCTGATTTTTAGGCGATTTCCCCAAGATCGATGGTTTTTCATGCTTAGTGTCCATACTAGTTCCTTTTGTTTTCCTCAACTCGTTTTTTAGAGCAACTATTGCAAAAACCTTTTCCTGAACTTGAGCCTTTAAAGTCTCATTCTCTTTTTGTAAGATATCTTGGGATGCCAACTTAGATTCTAGCAAAGTAATTTGTTTCAAAAACTATCTGTTTCAGCTTTAGAATCTTTTTGATCCAATTTTTGTTCAAGAACAATGTTTTCATATTCAAGTTTCTCAAAATATGTTTCAAACTTGTCAGTTCTCTTAGAAAATTATAGTTTGGCATCCGTAAGATCTTTTGATTGTTGAGCTATGATCGTTTCGAGCTCTTCAATCTTGGAATTAGAATTGGTTAACGAAGTAGTCATAAGGCAAGTATCATGATTTTTAGCATTTTGATCACTTTCTCCACCATTATGACTCATATCGGATGAATCAAAAGTGGTATTGCTATCACCAATTTCCATCCCATGTTTGGCATAAGTTGGTTCAGAATGCTCAACATGCTGTAGATCATGAAAGTTTATGGACTTAAAAATCGATTGTCGTGTGATAGGATCGAACTCGAAATCACGGGATTGCACATATTACGTGAAGGGTTAATTTGTTTATTAAATATATTTATTATATTTATTAAATCAAACCGTAGCTAACGATCGTTAAGTAATTAAAAGTTAAGTATTAAACGACCGTTATAGAAGGTTAAAGAAGCTAAAAGAAGGAGTCAGAAAAGTTCCAAAAACCTCTTTTGGAGGTGATGTATATCCGGCCTAAATGGGAGACAAAAGAAAAGGGGAAAATATTTTGTGGCTTTATTTTGTTTAACCTTGGAAGAGAAGTTTTCCAAGGTGTATATAAACAAACCAAAAGCCTCATAATTTTCACTTCATATCTCTCTTTCTCTTGCTCTAAAAACCGGCCAAACAAACACCCTATTAGGGTTCTTCTTTAATTTTTATTAAGCTATTCTAGATCTATTCCTAGCCCCTCTCTAGGGTTGTTGGGTAGATCTTCCATAGACTTGGAAGCTCGGTTTGTTCGTGCTAGACTCACGATTAACTCGCCGTATCACGTGTGTACAAGATCGTGGTGTAATCTTGCTTTAGATTACATCCTGGTGGTGTTCGTGATCTATCTCTACCGGTGACCGTTCCGTCAACTTGTAGATCTTGCTAGGATAAAGGTATGTAACCCTAGCCTTGATTAATTATAATCGTGTTAATTAAAGATCTTGTTAATTTGCTTCCGATGTGTGTTCTTTGATCCATATTAGGGTATTTATAATTGTTATGATAAACATAAACCATCAGTGGCATCGAGAGCCGTTTTAACATGACTTTAATTATCAAGATCTAAAGTTTTTAACTAATATTGATTGGTGTTAATAATTACATGTTGTTTTTTTAGGTTTTATAAAAAATTAGGTTTTTGTTTTTTTTTGTTTTTTAAATTCGGATCTGTCGAATTTTTATAATTTTTTTTTAGTAAACCCTAAAATTACATGGTAATTAAACTTTAGATATTTTGCATGAATTAATTGTTATGTCATGCGTGGTTACGATCCGTAGTCTTTTAATTGTTAAGAGAATGTGGGAGATCCGTAATAAACATGCATGTTTTTTACGGATCATATAATTTTGATTACTATTTGCTTTATTTGATTCAATTTTAAAATTAGGGAAGACTTTTTTATGTTCATAAAAACCCTAGATTTAATGTTCTTTGAATAAATTGTTATGCATGTGGCTATTTGATTTAGTTTTTTTTGTACTACTTGTTTTCATGCGTTTTTTTTTGTATGTTGTAAACAAGGGTAGTTTTTTTTTAAGAAAAATAATATGGACTAAATCCTATCAAAATTAATGATTTGTTCTGAGATCTAAATTACATATGATTTGTATTGATTAGAACTGCAATAGCAACTTAACGGCCTACTCAATTTTGACAAACTATAAAGTGGGTATAACGCACCGCTGGTCAAGTACCCGGTTAAGGAAGGAGGTGTTATGCTTCAGCGCTGACCAAATTCCCGCTCGCCTGTGCGTCAAAATTGGAATTACCTACGGTTGTTATTGGTATAATTCTTTAAGGTTGATTTTAACTACATTAATTCACATCCGAAACACAATGAATAATGTTATTGCTTTGTGCTTTAGCTTCGTTCTAGAAAAAGTACGGTGTGAATTTAGTTGTGTGTAAAATCTTTAGTTGGTTTAACCAATACCTCAACTTGCAAATATATGATGAACTTTTAGTCTCACCAAAAAGTTTACTAAACGTTTTATTAAACTTATGTTATGAAGATGTATGCATGCTTCTCCATACATGATTTTGACACCAAAATCTATACCCTAAAATTTAAGTCATATGCCCTCTAATTGACGAGCACTTGAAGTTACAATTGTCGTCATATAAGATATCGGACGATGTTGTAATTGAGAGAAAACTTCATGACTGAATAAGATTGCACATGAAGGTTTTTCGTTCTTTAGATTAGTCGACTTAATTGAGTTACTCAGTGAGAACTGGAAACTTAAGGCATAAAATAGGGATAAAACATGTTTACAATGCAAACGATTTTGGCAATGTAAATCCCTAACATATCTAGAAATTGCAAATTTGTTTGTCAATTATTGTTCGACAAGTTACTGTGTTGAATACATTTGTCACTAGCAGATCAACTGATGTGATAAATCTATGTCAATATGGATTCTAGTTTTTCAAGGAAAATACTATGGTTTTATTACCGGGGTAATTTTATTTTCTTGAATTGTATTATCGAAAATACTAATGTTTGAACTTTTTTCTGTAGAAATGGCTCAACCCGAAAACAATCTGACAATAAGCTCGGCGTTCAAAGCTTTTTTTGAACGGCCTTAACTTACTGGCCCTAATTTCAATGACTGGTACCGCTCACTGAGAATTGTTCTGAGAGCAGCGGGTACTATCAATATCTTGGAAACTCCTTTTCCGGAGGATCTTCCTGAAGGAGCAACTGATGCGGAAAGGCTTCAACACGCTACTAACGTTAAGAAGCACCATGAGGTGGCTGTTGTAATGTTAGGGAGAATGGCTCCATTACTTCAAAGGAAGTATGAGCTAGCTTCACCTCAGCAAATGCTTGATGAACTCAAAGCTGTGTATGAAACGCCGCAAGCTGTAGAGATCTATGATCTAGTTGATGCTCTACATAGTTGCAAGCAAGCTCCTGGAAAGTCCGTAAGTGCTCATTATATGGAGATGAGGGGTTATATGGAACAACTCATAGCACTAGGACAACCCTTTGATCATAATATGGCTATTAACTTGATCAATAGGTCCCTTAATAAGGACTTCAATGAATTCGTTCGTAACTATAATACGTATTACACGGGGAAGACAGTTAATGATTTGCATGCAATGCTCATTGACTTTGAAAAGGGTTTGAAAGATAAGGCATCCACTGCTACTCCTCAAGTACTTCATGTACAAAAGGGTAGAATGTCGAAACCAAAACCGCAAGTGAATAAGAAGCAGAAAGGCAAAGGCAAGGTTGATAAGAGCAAGCAAGTTGCGACTACATCAAAACCAAAGTAGAACTTTGCTAAGAAATCTCTAAAAGATGAGACTTGTCACTACTACAAGATGACTGGACACTGGAAGAGGAATTGCTCTCTCTATCTCCATGAAATGGCAGAACATAAGAAGAAGTCTGAGCAAGCTGCTACAGCACCATCTTCTGGTAACTTTTTTTATGATATAGTTATTTAATCTTTCATACTGAAAGTCCCTAATCAATGCTAGAAACCCTAATCTTAACTAATCAACACAATGTATTACTTTTCAAACGTAATCTTATTATTTTATAATAAAGAATTACAAGTGTTATGGATAATACCGTTTGATGACAATGTGTTGTGCACACTTTGAACAACTATAAACCCTAACTTATGAATACAGTCGCAACTGTTTGATTCTATAAGTTCTATGCAGTAATGTTATGAATATACTCAAAGTTTTGAACATGAATGCATGGATACACATCCTATTTATAGTGTTACGAGATTGACCTAAATAGTACTTGATGGTGACTACACAAGCTTTCACAAGTTCCCACATCAGTCACATGATGTTCTTCTATTCTTGGTAGTCTTCCATTATGCTTTAAGGAAACAGTTGTCAAAATAGTTTCCTTTTTCTTCATAGTCTCGAACACACAAATGGCATGTCCAAAGTGTGCTGAGTGTTAACAGGGTATTGCCACCTCTGTTAACCCTCAACCCCTCAGAGTCCCTGATACATCTTGGCTGTTATCCATCACAGCCAATGAGTATGTCTTCAAGTAATCTTTGACTTCCTTGACAATGTCTCTGACATGGACTCCTCTGATGTTGCTCACAGAGACTTGGATCTCTGTAAGTCTTGCGATACTTGCCTGCCTCCTAGGCACAGGCAAGGGACTATCTAACAGCTTAATTATGTTTAAATCTATGATCAGGGAATCTAACAAGTTTAGATTCCCAACAATCTCCCACTATTTAAACATAAATATTGCTAGATCTAACTAAGTTAAGGTAAGTGAGTTAACAGCTTCTTCTTACTCATAACAGATCTAAACAAACATTCCTCACGATTTTATTAATACTTAAAGAAAATTACAAGTACATTACAAAAGTAAAATAAAAGGTGAAGGTAAAATTGGGCTGTGAACATCTTCAATAGTCATCATTTTTAATCCTTTCTTCAGCTTCAGCCAAGTCCAATCTCTTATCCAGTTCTTCCTGCAAAGTCTTTGCAAACTTCTTGGAATACTCTGTGTTGATCTTGAGTGACTTCTTGTGACAAAGTAGCTGAATTGTTGAAGCTAAGCACAGCTCATCTTCTCTTTGAAATGCATACTGGCAAGCCCTGTTCATGAATGACATTCCTCTTTCAGGCTCTGTGTATGTCTGACCATCAACAGGGCCAACTATACCATTGGGTAGGATCAAATCCCTGTGCATGCCATCCACTTGAACATCATCTGTGACAAAAGTTTCTTTAACAAGTTGAGAAACTCTTCTTCTTTTGTTGCCAGTCTTTGGGGGTTCTTGTTTAAAAAGCTGTGGTGGGGGATCAATCTTGAGTTTGGCAGCTGTTTCTTTGATCCAGGTAAACTTGGCCTTAAGAGTCTTAAGCAGAAGAAAATTAGCCTGTCCAGTTCTTTTGGCAGCTAAGGCTTCAAGTTCGAACCATTCAGATAACCCAAGTGTCTTTAGCCTGAAGTTGTCAAACACATTCATATTTCCCTGTTGGTTATCCCTCCATAAGATCATCTGTGGGGTGTTTGTGGATTTATGAATGGTGTATTTGAACTTGGTTATCTTGCCAGGTGCATATCTGTTGTTAACGCAGGCATCATAATCAGCTTTGACTTTCCTTAGTGCCTCAGCGCGTTTAGCTTCCATTTCCCTCAACCTTTGTTTTTGCTTTTCTCTTTCAGGTGGAGTCATCTTCCTTAGAGTAGCTTCATTCAATTCTTTGGCTGTCTTGAGTTCATTTAATCTCTTGAATTCCTCAGCCTGTTTCTCTATTTCTTCAGGAGTTAAAGGAATCTCATTGGAAGGTGTAAAGGTTGAAAATTGGGAAAGGTCTGTGGTGGATCCTCCTGTCTCTAGCATCGCAACTATCTTCTTAAGTTTGGTGTCTGTGTCAACCAAAACTATCTCCTTTCCTTTCTTCGAGACAGAGGACTCCACACTTATGTTTTTCAAAACATCAACTCTTCTGATAAATGTTGTCTGAGCCTGAGTTTGTATTGCTTTGGGGAGGGAGCTAACAGTGAACTTTAGTTTCTTGGCAGCTGGTTCACCATCATCCCCAGACTCACTGGTGTTAACCAAAGCCAGGGACTTTGATGAGTCAGCTCCATCTTGATTCTGTTGCTCCCCCTAAGTGTTATCCTCATCATCAGGTATGTTCATAGGTGTGATGACTTGGAGAGGAATAGGTGTAATGGTGTTGTCAGCTGATGATGAGCCTTGTTTAGCAGATTCAAGGTTAAGTGTTGTTTCTTTCTCCCCCTCACATTCATCCTGGCGACGCAGACGTTTAGATGAACGTGTTTGAAAATGCCTTGCAATCTGTTCAACAGAGGCAGCCATAGCACATTGCCTTTTCCTTGAAGCCCTGGCAATCTTCAGCATAAGGTTGCCGTTTGCATTAGTATTGGCCTGAACTCGACTGACAATGAAGTTTGCATGACGGTATTGCCTGTTGCGAACAACATCAAATTGTCTGTGCATAGTTAGCTCATGTTCATGAAGTAAGGCAGGGACCTCTGATTCAATGACATCCTTCATTCTTGTGGAAAGGTGACTAAGTCCTTGTGCTACACCTTTTCTTGCACCATCCTTGATGGGTTCAGTAACCGCCTCAGCAATAGCCTTTTGTATGATCCCTGGAAATGTGACAGTGAAGTTGTGCATTTCAGACTTGATCACATCCAGCTTCCTTGATAAGCGTTCAATGTCAGATTGGTGATGAACAGGCTGAAGATTATGGATGTTGAGGCTTTGTTGAGCATAATCATCCCCCTTGGTAAAAGATCAAAGTTAGTTTGGGCAGGATGATCAAACATTAGAAACTCCACTGTTGGATCATAGGCTGGACGTTGGAAGACTGTTGTTGTTGAGGTAGCAGAGTTTGGAGTAACAACAGCGTCCTTGGGAGGAGGAGTATTATTTCCAGCTGGTGTGGACACAGCTATTTCCTTGGGAGGAGAGACAGATTTCTGATCTTCCTCATCTTCTTCATCCTCCTCCTCAAACATCCCTACAGGGATTTCATCTTCAGGCATTGACTCAAGGTCAGAGACATCATCCTCTAATGACAACATTTCTTCATCAGTATTCAGCAAAGGCTCATCGTCATTAGGTTGGTCTTGAGTAATTGTATCAGCCTCTTTCTCCTGGTGTACCTGGGATTCAGTGACTGGCTCTACAATTTCAGCCTGCAAATTGTTATAATTAGTAACAGGGAAAAAGATAAGGGGAATGGTCGCTATTTCGCTGTCCCAGAGAGGTTGAGGGTGATTACTCAGCCACTCCAAAGGATAAATCCTTAGGATTCTTTTAAGTGTAAAAAATATATGGTTAATGATCGCCATTCGCTGCCCCTAGGAAAGTTGAGTGTGATTATTCAGCCCCCCCAAAAGGTTAAAACCTTTGGGACTCTTTTGATTGTGAAACATATGTTGTTTATGGATCGCCATTCTCTGCCCCTAGGAAAGCTGAGGGTGATCATTCAGCCCCCCCAAAAGGTTAAGAAACCTTTGGGACTCTTTTAAGAGTGAAACATATGTGGTTTAAGGTCGCCTGTTACGCTGCCCCTAGGAAAGCTGAGGGTGATGATTCAGCTCCCCCTGAAAAGGATAAATCCTTTGGGATTCTTTTAAGGAGGGAACCAAGAGGCTGTGTAAAGTACAGCTGATCAAGGTTGAGACATAAGTGTATCCAGGTTGTTGTTAGCCTGAATACTGTCTAGAGGGTGCAGGGTCATCGGGGTGCTTTATAAACACAAATGAATCATTCCCTGGTGCAAAGACAGAGTGTACAGAAGTCCTAAAGAGTTCTAAGTGCATAGACAGACTTCTATGGGTCGAGGATTACCCTAACTTCACCATTCTCTCCTACAAATAATTGAGAGTGGCTGCTTGTGAACCTCTAAAAATGTACACTGATTACCTGTGAGATATCAGCTGGATTAGGCTGGTTTCCTGTTGTCTCAGTTGACTTTGAGACACTAGACCCCTGTTGTTGGTCAGCAGAAGTATCTGATTCCACATGAGTATCTGGAACAGAGGAGGTGTCAATCTTCTTTCCCTTGGCCTTAGTAACAGTTTTGGTGTGGGAAGAAGAGGGTATTTTCTTCTTCTTAGGCTGTTGGCCAGAAGAAGCCTTGGACTTCGTAGTGTGCTGCCCAGAGGTCAAAGACTTAGACTTGCCAGACACACTAGAAGTATTCACCTTCTCAGAAGAAGGGAGCAAGGACTTCTCAGCTGTTGGTTGTTTGTTGGCCACGTTCATCATATGAGAGGTGACAGGGACATCTTCAGCTCCTATTTTTTTGTAGATGGCACCTGTGATGCGGTAGGGCTTCAGAGCAGTCAACACAGAGTTGTGGTAGTTGTCTCCCAACAGACTTTCAAAGATCAGCGACAAGAAGCGAACATAGCAGATATTCTTTTCCCTGACTTGATTTCTTCCCTTCAGTTGTTCTACAAGGTTGGAGAAGAGAATGCTTCCAACATCAACATCAGCTCCCCAGATCAGCCCATATGCTATAACTTGATGGTTAAAGGACATCTGATCTTGGGATCCCTGCATTCCTCCCAGGGATTTAACAATGTGGGTGAAGAGGACACGCCACATGGGTGTAAAGTACTTAATCTTCAAAGGAGATTTTGAAAGGACCTCAGCGGGTGTAAGGGCAGGGTTTACATCATGGAAGGGTTTGAGTGTGGCCAGGGCATCTTTAACAGCCTTTTTATCAACAACCTTAAGGCATTCATCTCCATGTTTCAATCCAGCCACACTTGAGAAATCTTTAAGGGAAAAAGCAAATGGGTGTTCATTGCATGAAAGGCTAAAGGTTATTGTATCATCTACCACTTTAGCAGAGTACCAGAATTCCCTAAGGTATTCTTGGTAGAAGGTGGTTGGGGATTTGGTGAATGCTTCACTTAGGTCACAATTTTGCATGAAGTTTACCAGATCTGAGTAGGTGTCATTAGGGCCCTTGATCCATCCAATGGAGTTGTTGGAGGCGAGGATGCTCTCGTTGATCTCGAAGTTAACGTTTGCTGCTTTAGGAACAGAAAATGCCATGGATTCAAGGTCGAAGGTGAAAGAAAATGAAGGATGGTTTAAGAGAGAGAAGAACTTAGAGAGAGAAATAGATTTGTGAAATGAGAATGGTGGTGGGTGAGAAGAGAAGAGAGACAATATATATATTCAAACTAAGTAAACAGTTATTCAACCGCATTAAATGAAAAGTGAGAAAATGACTGCTCAAGTGGGTCCCTTGACCTTTCAAAACTTATTTGTCTCCTCGTTATTCGAAAAATAAATGATTAAAAATTTGAGAATGTTTTTTGCATTTACTTGGAAAGTAACTACCTAGTTTCATGTGAAAAACATTTAATATAGAATCAATTATTTAATGAACACATTTAATATCAAGCCACAGGCTTTGAGAGATTGAGCATCCCTAGCTCAGCAACTAGCCTATTGAACGAAGGTTCAGCCAAAGGCTTTGTGAAGATATCAGCTAGTTGCAGCTCTGTGGGAACAAAATGCAGCTCAATATCTCCCTTCATTATATGATCACTTATAAAGTGATACCTGATATCAATGTGTTTGGTACGAGAGTGAAGAACAGGGTTGTTGGAAATGGCAATGGCGCTTGTGTTGTCACAAAAGATTGGCACTTTGTCGTATAAAATTTCATAGTCAGCCAATTGACTTTTCATCCAGAGCACCTGAGCACAACAGCTGGCTGTAGCGACATATTCTGCTTCAGCTGAAGACATAGCCACAGAGTTTTGCTTCTTAGCACTCCATCCAACCAATTTTCCTCCTAGGATTTGACAGCTACCTGAAGTGCTTTTCCTGTCAATACAGCATCCAGCATAATCTGAATCTGAATAGGCCTTGAGATCAAAGCCTGATTCCTTTGGATACCATAGACCTAGGGATGGTGTTCCTTTGAGATACCTAAAAATTTTCTTAACAGCCACTAGATGGGATTCTTTTGGGTTAGCTTGGTACCTTGCACAGAGACATGTGGAGAATTGGATATCAGGACGGCTAGCTGTCAGATACATGAGTGACCCAATCATGCCTCTATATAAAGTCTCATTAACAGATACCCCTGACTCATCAGGGCCCAAGTTGTTGGGTGGAAGCTTGGGGCATTTCACTGATGCACAATTAGCTAAGTCATATTTTTTAAGTAAATCCTTAACATACTTTTCTTGACAAATTGAAATTCCCTTAGGACATTGTTTAATTTGAAAACCCAAAAAGTAAGTTAATTCACCCATCATACTCATCTCATATTTCTTGGTCATTAATTTAGCAAAACGTTTACTAAGATTGACATTAGTTGACCCAAAGATGATATCATCCACATAAATCTGCACAATGATGAAATCACTCTTATCCTTGAAGGTAAAGAGTGTTTTATCAATAGAGCCCCTGACAAATTTATTTTCAGTTAAGAAATTAGAAAGAGTTTCATACCATGCTCTTGGAGCTTGTTTCAGCCCATACATGGCTTTGTGTAGTCTGTACATGGTTGGGAAACTCGTTGTTCTCAAATTCTTCAGGTTGTGCAACATACACTTCCTCAGCCAAATCACCATTGAGGAATGCACTCTTTACATCCATCTGATACACAGTGATGTTCATATAGGCAGCATAAGCAAGGAAGATTCTGATGGCTTCATGTCTTGCAACTGGAGCAAATGTTTCATCATAATCAATTCCTTCAGTCTGAGAAAACCCCTGTGCCACCAGTTTGGCCTTGTTTCTGATGATGTTCCCAATTTCATCCATCTTATTTCTATAGATCCATCTAGTGCCTGTGATATTCTTTCCAGGTGGAGCTGGCACTAGTGTCCATACTTTGTTCCTTTTGAACTGATTGATTTCTTCTTGCATAGCAGCTACCCATCCTTCTTCTACCAGAGCCTCAGCTACTCTTTTAGGTTCAATTTGTGAGAGAAATTCAGCAAAGAGACATTCATTGGCTGAGGCAGACTCTGAGTCAGGAATTAGCTGTCTAGTTGTGACCCCTGCATTAGGTTCCCCAATAATGTTGACAAGAAGAATGTGTTGATCTCTTGACCACTTATTTTGAGGAGCTGGGGACTCAAGGACAGGAACACTTGTGGGCACAGCTGGTACAATTTGAGTTTCATCCTGCTAACTAGGAGGGCTTTCTTCAAAGACTACTTCAGTGTCAGAGTCTTCTTCAGCCATATCAAGAGGTACAACTTCATTATCAGCAGGAGATTCTTCAGGGATTTGAAGAATTGGTGAGTCATCCATAGCATTAGAAGAAGAAGGACTACCAGAGGTTTGTGGTTCTTCTTCATCAAGTTCCTGAGAGGTAGGAACTTCTATGTTGTGAGTAGACAGAGGGTCAAAGGCAGGAACATAAGGAGTGAGAGTGTTGGAGTGATGATGGAGATGACTGGTAGGTCTTGGTTCTGAGAACTCATCACTTGGGAAAGATACATTTTCATTAAAATCAATTTCATCACCCTCTGTTCCTGTTCTCTGTATGACTTCATCATCTTCATTGAATCTGACATGAAAGGTTTCTTCTACTTCTTGTCTTCTGATGTTGAATACTCTGAAGGCTTTGGCTGTTGGAGAGTATCCCAAGAAGAAACCATCATCAGCCTTTTCATCAAACTTTCCAAGTTTATCCCTGTAATTGTAAATGAACACAGGGCATCCAAACACATGAAAATAGCTGACATCTGGAGATCTTTTTCTGAAAACTTCATAGGAAGTTTTACCATGTCTTTTGACAATGATTGATCTGTTTTGTGTGTAGCAGGCAGTGTAAACAGCTTCTCCCCAAAATTGCTTTGGTAAGGCTGCTCCATTCAACATAGTTCTGGCTGCTTCAATCAAAGTCATGTTTCTTCTTTCAGCCACACCATTTTGTTCACGAGTGCCAGCTGAAGAGAAGTTATGTGAAATCCCTTTTTCATCACAAAAAGATTCAAGTTGATGATTCTTGAATTCAGTACCATTATCACTTCTTAGAGCTTTGACTCTAACATCATTCATATTTTCAACCTGTCTTATGAAGGACATGATGGTATCAGCTGCATCACTTTTCCTTCTGAGGAAGAACACCCATGTATATCTTGAAAATTCATCAACTATGACCAAGGTGTATTTGTTGTGATTAATGGTCAGAGGTTTGACAGGCCCAAACAAATCCATGTGAAGGAGATGTAAGCACTTATCAATAGAGAATGATTGCCTAGTCTTGAATGAAGACCTGTGATGCTTTCCTTTGACACAGGCAGAACAAGTCTTGTCTTTAGAAAACATCACTGAAGGTAGACCAACAACCAAGTTTTGTGTGGCTATCTTGTTGATGTTCTTGAAGTTGAGATGAGACAGTCTTTTGTGCCACAGCCAATTGCCACTTTCAGAGGCTTTAGCAAGAAAACAATTTGAGCTGTCTTCAGAACAAATAGCCATGTTGATGACATAAACATCTCTCCTTCTAGGTGCAATAAGCACAACATCATTGTTTTTGTTGAATATGGTTCCCTGAGTCTTAGTAAACAGAACCTTATAGTCAGCATCACACAATTCGCTGATGCTAATAAGATTGTGTTTAAGACCATTCACATATGCAACCCTGGTAAACGTAATCCCATTGCAGTTCACTGAGCCATATTCTTCTGTGTCACCTGAAGAGTTATATCCAAACACCACTTTAGGACCTAGCTCCTTTGAGTATCTGTGCATGTATTGTTGAATCCCTGTCATGTGTCTAGAACAGCCACTGTCTAGATACCATACCGATTCCTTGAGATATTTCTGCACAGATACATAGAAACAGGTTAGTTCCTATGGTGAACCCACTTTCTAGTAGGTTCCCTGAATTGCTGATTAGCAACTCTTGTGTTCTTGTAGAACTTCTAGCGTTGGGAGGGACAATTCACTGTTTCATGGGTATAACTTCCACAGATATCACACCCAGGGAAGTCACCACACTCGTCTGAGTGATGGTCTGTGAACCCACAGAATTTACAGGGAGGATAAGGTCTGTAGTTTCCCTGTTGTCTTTTGGAACCCTGTGGTCTATCCCTCGAGGGTGTCTGAGCTCTTTTAGCTGCCATGTGTCTATCATGATCTAAGGTCATGTGGTGAGAGTTTTTACAAACATTGCAATAAGGTTTTATTAACCTTTCCCCTTTGGGTTCACCTAGGACAGACTTAGGTTCATGAGAAGTAGAGCATTCAGCGGAAGGCTTAATGTGTTGTTTCAAGAGTTCTACTTCTTTCATTAGAGACAACAGGCGATCTTCAGTGGTAGGGTCAACCTTATTCACAGCTTTAGTAGCAACAGACTTAAAAGCTACTTGTTTACCAGTTTGTTTAGCAGGCACATGAAAAACTTTAGATGGAGGTTTCTCAATATCTGTTCTAAGTTCACCCTTAGCAGCTCGAGAGGAACTGCTAGGTTCAACTCCAGAGAGTTTGGTCAAAGGTGGTAACTCAGCCACATCTTCAAAGACAGAGTCATTAGTCAAAGTGGTATCTGACATATGGATTGTCTCTGTAGATTTGAAGACAATGTCTTTGGGTTTGGTGAGAATTCTCAGCTTATTTTTCTTAGCAGATATATCCCTTTTAATGTTAGCAGGCACTTTATCATTAAGCAATTGATCTAAAGTGAACCTAGCACACAACCATTTTTCAATAACCATGTTTAATTCAGAAACTTGATCATTTAAAGCAATGTTTTTCAAGGTTAACCTAGCGACTTCATTTTGCAGGGATATTTTCTCTAAATTAACCCGCCTGAGAGTTTCACATTCAGATTTAGCATTTAGCAATTCAGATTTAACAGAGTGAAACTTATCAAGTAGGTTCTTTCTTTGTTCCTCAACAAAGTGTAAATCAACAATGGTGTAATCAAGGACATGCTTACGTTCATCACTATTAGACATAGATAAAAGCATGTGTACCTTTTTCATTGTGATGTTAACCCATTGTCCTGATCTTGCATCACCTTTTCCAACAGCTGGTTCATCCTCAGCTATCGCCATGAAAGCCCTGACTCTTGTAGTATCTTCCTCACCTGAAGTCAGCGGTTCATCATTCCAATCATAAGCTTCAGCTACCAACCCTTTCTCTGTCTTTTTATCACCACCCTTCTTCTTAGACAGAGCTTCAAGCTTCAAATTCATCTGTTCTAATTCAGCTTTAAGTGCCTTGTACTTGTTTTTGTAATCCTTCTTCTCAGTGTCTGATGAATTGGATTGGTGAGATGAATTGTGTTGTTTGAACTTGTAAGGTTTTGATGACGATGATGGATAGGAGGGTGAGGATGTTTTGGTGGAAGGACAGTCTTTTTGGAAGTGTCCAAGCTTTCCACAGGCAAAGCAAGTTTCTTTTGACCTATCAGTTGGTTTACTAGCTGATCCTATTCTCCCTGATCTTTTGAATAATCTTCTTTGGTTGGTAAGCAAGGCTCTTTCATGAAACTCTGCATTAAGGTCTGTCAAGAACTCTTGGCTGCTGCGGGTGTCTTCTTCAACATCAGAGTCGCTGTCATGAGGATGTGAAGCAGAGATCAAGGCTTTGGAAGATGCTCCTTGAACAACAAATCTTTTAGTCTCTGACTTGTAAATAGTATCAATCAGCCCTTCTTCATAATTATACTTTCCATAAAGCTGAGCTAAGGTGTCATTCTTGATTAAGTTATTAGCTCTCTGAGTCTGATTCATACTCAGCCACTTTCTTGGAAGGCTGTTGACAAACGTGGCATTAATCTCAGCTTGACCAATGGTGACATCATTCATTGCTAGATCATTGAGAAGAATCTTCAGCCTTGTATAGGTTTGTTGAACCTTTTCGCCTTCAAGTGACTTGAAGGCATTGAACTGAAGTCTGAGTGCCTGAATCTTTGTCTCTCTTGTTTCAAAGGGTCCTTCATGGCCAAGGATGAGGTCTGTCCACATTTGCTTGGTTGTGGGACACTGAATGACATACTTCATGATATGTTTGGGAAGACAGGATATGATGATGCTTTTGAGACGTTTATCTTGGTTTGCCAATTTTCTGTCAGCTGGAGTCCATTGTTTTAGAGGTTTGGGAAGAGGGTTTTCTTCAGTGGAGGTAAGCGCCATGGGAATATAAGGACCATTTTCTAAAATTTCTAGAAGAAAAGCTTCAAGTCCATCGAGATACACAAGAAATTGACTCTTCCAACTGGCAAAATCTTCTTCATCAAAGATTGGTACACTTGTGATGTGTGATCCACCTGTTGAGTCAAGAAGTTGGGGTAGATCATCGTCATTGGCAGGAGGGTTGAGTCTTGGTGAAGATGGTGTTGTAGAAGGTGATTGTGGTGGGTTAGAAGTTTCTGGCATGGTGGATCTTGATTATAAAACTGAGAACGATGTTTCTTGAAGGTTTTAATATCAAACACCGCTCTGATACCAATTGAAAGTCCCTAATCAATTCTAGAAACCCTAATCTTAACTAATCAACACAATGTATTACTTTTCAAACGTAATCTTATTATTGTATAATTTAGAATTACAAGTGTTATGGATAACACCGTTTGATGACAATGTGTTGTGCACACTTTGAACAACTATAAACCCTAACTTATGAATACAGTCGCACCTGTTTGATTCTATAAGTTCTATGCAATAATGTTATGAATATACTCAAAGTGTTGAACATTAATGCATGGATACACATCCTATTTATAGTGTTACGAGATTGACCTAAATAGTACTTGATGGTGACTACACAAGCTTTCACAAGTTCCCACATCAGTCACATGATGTTCTTCTATTCTTGGTAGTCCTCCATTATGCTTTAAGGAAACAGTTGTCAAAACAGTTTCCTTTTTCTTCATAGTCTCGAACACACAAATGGCATGTCCAAAGTGTGCTGAGTGTTAACAGGGTATTGCCACCCCTGTTAAACCTCAACCCCTCAGAGTCCCTAATACATCTTGGCTGTTATCCATCACAGCCAATGAGTATATCTTCAAGTAATCTTTGACTTCCTTGACAATGTCTCTGACATGGACTCCTCTGAGGTTGCTCATAGAGACTTGGATCTCTGTAACTCTTGCGATACTTGCCTGCCTCCTAGGCACAGGCAATGGACTATCTAACAGCTTAATTATGTTTAAATCTATGATCAGGGAATCTAACAAGTTTAGATTCCCAACACATACAAATCAAACTCCTGGGTATATGATACGGGATGTGGTATTAATATTTGTAATACCCTGTAGGGATTTGAGTTGAAAAGGAGGCTTACCTATGGGGAACAATTTCTGTAAGTGGGCAATGGCGCACAAGCAGCGGTTGAAGCTATATGAATATTTAAATTAGTTTTACCTTCGGGTTTAGTACTGTTTTTAAATAATTGTCATTATGCACCTACAATTGTTAAGGGTGTCATTTCCTTTTCTTGTATGTTGGATCTTGGATTTACTCACACGATTGATAATAATAGAATTTCTGTTTTCAAAGATGATTTATTCTATTTTGATGCAATTTCTGTGAATGGTGTTTTTGAAATTAACATGCATGATAAAAATTCCAAGAGGAAAAATAATTCTGTTTTTAGCATGAATAAGAAGAGTAAGTTAGACAAGAACTCTTCTTATTTTTGGCATTGTAGGCTTGCCCATATTGGGAAGACTCGCATACAAAAGCTTCAACGTGATGGGCTTTTGGAATGTATCAATGATGAATCATTTGATAAATGTGAATCTTGTATCTCTGGAAAGATGACCAAGAAACCTTTTAATAGCAATATTGAAAGGGCTACTGAACTACTTGGTTTAATACATACTGATGTGTGTGGACCACTTAGACATGTGTCAAGGAAAGGTGCTAGCTACTTCTTGACGTTTACGGATGATTATAGCCGTTATGGTTATGTTTATTTACTTAAGCATAAACATGAGGTATTTGAAACATTCAAAACGTTTAAAGCCGAAGTAGAGTTACAACTAGGAAAGAAGATTAAAGCTCTTCGTTCTGATCGTGGTGGTGAATATTTAAGTCAAGAGTTTAAAGATTATTTAAGTGAGAATGGAATTGTTCAGAAACTTACTTCTCCGTATACTCCACAACAAAATGGTGTATCTGAAAGGAGAAATCGTACATTATTGGATATGGTACGATCTATGTTTAATCTTACAACTTTACCATTATCCTTTTGGGATTATGCTCTTGAATCTGTTGTTCGTATTCTGAATATGGTTCCCACAAAGAAGGTTGATAAGACACCATATGAACTATGGCATGGCAAGAAGCCATACTTGTATTATTTGAAAATCTGGGGTTGTGAGGCGTATGTGAAACGTGACTCTAGAGATAAACTCCAACAACGCTTAGTAAAATGTATCTTTGTAGGTTACCCTAAGAAAACTATGGGTTACTTCTTTTATTATCCGGCTGAGAACAAAATAGTTGTGGCTCGGTATGGAGACTTCCTTGAAAATTATCTTGTAAATCAAGAATTCAGTGGGAGAAATTATGATCTTGAAGAAATTCAAGAAGATACATTGCCTTCTGAAAATACTAGCGAAGAAATTCCTGAAGAACCAGAAAGTCTGAGTGTTCCACTGGAATTAATTCCTCCACGTAGGTCTCAAAGGACCATACGTGCGTCGGACAAACTATGTCTTTACATAGAGGATGATGAGGAGGAAGTAGGGGATCTTGGTGAACCTGCTAACTATCGATCTGCAATGTCTTATTCAAAAAAGTTAAAATGGATAGTTGCGATGAATGAGGAAATGAAATCCATGGAAATCAATGATGTTTGGATTCTGGTAGACGCACCTAAAAATGCTAAAGTAGTAAAAAATAGGTGGATCTATAAGAAGAAAACTCACATGGATGGTGATGTACAATCCTATAAAGCGCGTTTAGTGGCTAAAGGTTTTACTCAAACTTTTGGCATAGACTACGAGGAGACATTTTCTTCTGTAGCAGACTTACGAGCTATTAGGATTCTCATAGCTATAGCAGCATACTATGAATATGAGATATGGCAAATGGATGTTAAAACTGCCTTCTTGAACGGTCGCTTAGATGAAGACATCTATATGCAACAACCGGAGGGGTATGTTGATCCTAAATATCCGAAGCGCGTGTGCAAACTTCAAAGATCTATTTATGGTTTGAAGCAAGCATCACGTCAACGGAATAAGTGATTTGATGAAGAAATAAAAAATTTCGGATTTATTCAAAATCGTGATGAGCCATGTGTATACCGTAAAGCTAGTGGGAGTAATGTAGTGTTCCTAATTCTATATGTTGATGACATATTAATCATGGGAAGTAACATTCCAAGACTTAAGGAAGTTAAGGATTATCTTGGTAAATGTTTTTCTATGAAGGATTTGGGAGATGCTGTGTAAAACCCGCATGCTTTTACCATGAATAGTGCCCTTAAGATCGTACGTCCTAGATTAAAACTTACCCTATTTAGTATTGATCACATTCATGTGCTAATAATCAAGCAAGTGCATACGTGTATGACATGATAAGTATCGATTACGTACAAACTCATGATAAACAGTTAATAGATATTTCACGTGAACATAATTAAATCATGATCACCATGTTAAAACACGAACTAAAATAATTACGTAAGTACTTAATTACGAGTGTAAATAATACGATAAACTACATGATAAAATAAACAGAAACACTTTAAACACGAACACGTTTAACCACGAACGAACACGAAACATCGGGACACGAGAAAAGGTACGGGTACCCCATGTGGGGCCCCATACCCACGGCACACATAACTAAATGGGATTAGCCATTGACTTTTTACATGAAAGGGGGGGTTATGGTAAATATTCATTTCATTTTTACATTTCAAGAAAATAAGCATTTAACCTAAAAAGGTTTTTCTCTCCTCCTCTTGGTCTCTTTGTGCCGCCACCTTAAGGACCACCATAGGTGGTTGTTGGTTGATTTTGATCTTGAAAACCATTGCTATAAACCGTGTTTGTTCATCCTCTTCCAAGCTACGTATTGGTATATCATTCTAAACCTTTCTTTTTAATTCTTTTTAAATCTTTGATTATTTTCATGAACATGTTATTGTTATTCTTATTAAAACATGATAATTAAACATAGATCTAACATGTTTTGGGGTTAATTAAAATCAAAGGTTGTTATATGAGGGTGTTTGTTTTTGGCCGCCTAGTATAACCAACCCGAGGGGGGTTTGGTTTGCTTTTAGCCGCCACCACCAAGACCATTTTGGTCTTGGTTGGTGCATGTGGGACCCACGGTAGCAAGGGGACACAAGTACCCCGAGTTGGTTCGGGGTACGGTGTCGAGTTCATGCCCGATTCATGGTTCGTTGGTTAAATCATGATTTATGCTACATGTTAATATTATGAATTATGAACTTAGGATATAAATTAATTAATAACATGAGATATTACTTAAACCATGACTTAGGTTATTTTTAATTATTAATTTAGCATGATATTAATTTAACCTAAGTATTTTTATGTTATAAGTTATAATTAATTAATTATTTAAAACATGCTTATAATTAATTAATTTAGACATGACTTAGGTTATATTATTAATACATATTAATATACATTTTAACCTAAGTAATTTATTCCATTTTAATTAAAACATGATATACTTTAACTAAAATGCTTAACCTATAGTTTAATTAAGATGCATGAAATAATAATTAAACTATACACTATATCATATGACTTAAGAAATAAGCTTATAAACACTTAGACTTATATTTTAGCTTATGCAACCAGCTTAGTTCTAATTATGGAAACTTCTATTTATAGAAACTTAATTAAATAAGGCAACTAATCTAATCATGGAAACCTTCTATATATGGAAACTTATTTAATTAAGGCAGCTGATCTATTTTTGGAAACTTTCTATTTTTAGAAACTGATCTATTTTAAGCAGTGAATTCTATTTTTGGAAACTTTCTATTTTTGGAAACTTTCTATTTTTGGTAACTTTCTATTTTTGGAAACTTTCTATTTTTGGAAACTTTCTATTTTTGGAAACTTTCTATTTTTGGAAACCTGCTATTTTTGGAAAGTTACTTATTATTACACAGTAAGTATAATAATACATGAATTACCAGTAATACTTTATCAGATGAATCAGAGTACAAGGTAAACACAAATAGGGCTTTAAACAGTAAACCATGACCTAAAACATACAAAGTAAGCTAAGATGAGACATAAAACCCTGTACGTAATCAGTGATTCGATACTTATACACGTGTGTATTCATGTAGCGTTAGTGATCCAGAAGTAGGAGTCTTTCTTCCGTTCATTCACTGGACTTGATGTACGGATTCCCGTCCTTTCAGTATGGACATTCTTTCCTTATTAGGATTTCCCCGTATGCAGCCAACTGTTTTCCCCAGTATTTGTTTTATTGTTTTGAACTGCTTATGTTTAATTAGCATAATCTATAGCCATATACAAGCATGACCAGTTTCACCTAGTTATGGAGGTACCATAACCATAACATTGGAGGCACCAATGTTATGACTTCCCCACGGCAGAGTGATTGCTCGTGGCGTCCCTTTCAGTTTTGGCCATATTATTATATCATGTGGGGCGTATGGGTGCATCCTAGTTACATGTTTTATTTAGTATTTCATGGTGAATGTGGTGTGTGCCTTGCATCCTTCACAAGGAGTTGATCCCTCCTACCCAGACCAGTATATTAATTAGAGGCATCCCCTCTAATCAGCATGATGAGGTCACCCCTCCAAGTATTCATGCACGTGACCTTTTCATGACCTATATGGGCTATGGTATATATATGTTAAAACAGTTTTCATGAGATAAACATAAGGCTTTTCAAACTATAAAACCAGTTTTCTCAATACTTAACCAGTCTACTCAGAACTTAGTCTTCCGCTGTTATATGTTACATGCTTATCCTATTTCATGCTATATTGTACATCCGTGCACTGAGCGTCTTGCTCAGCCGTTTTCCTTTTCATGTTCCCAAAACGGCAGGTACTCAGGGACGCTCGTAGATCTCAAACGTACGTGCATATGGACTGGAAGCTTTACTGTCTTTCTTTACTTTATGCATTTCCTTTACTTTAATACAGCTTGCAATGGACATTGTTTCGTCCTTTCCTTTTATAGTATTTATGTTTGTGTGTGATGAGCTCTACTTTGGGGTTACCGATGTTTGATTCCGGTATTTCCCTTTTATGGTCAAATAATGCTTAGACATTTATCCTTGTATGCTTTGATGACACGCCATGATTATGCGTAATATTCCATTTCCAAAATGGGGTGTTACAATTATGGTATCAGAGCCAAGGCTTCGACCTGTAGGCTCTCAAATATGACCTGTGATTAGTGGGTAGTCACTACGGTCTTCCTAGAACTGACAGTTGTTTTCATGCATTCATCATTTTTAAGCATACATATACATGTCATTGTTACAGGGTTTTTGACTAAGTAATGGTTGGTACAGGACTGGCCCTATTTAGTCGCATGTGTTTTATCGAAACTTTTAGATTTGGGACTGACCCATAGGCGTCCCCTCGATATGTCTTTTGTTTTGAGTGAACTGACCAGAGGCGTTCACTCTCGAGCATCAAAGGTTTTCATAAAACTGCATCATGCATTCATACAAAAATTTTCTTGCATAAAATTTTTCTCGTGAAATTTTTGGTATAAATTTTTTTTTTCATGTATATATATAATTTATATTTTATGTTTTGAACTGTTAATCATATGTTTTATGTTATACTGTCAGATGGTTCTCACACGCGAGCAAGAGCAGCTCAATGCTGCAATTCAGGCTGCTATGCAAGCCTTGCTTCCTCAACTGAGGAATGACATCCGTGCTGAAGTCCAAGCTGCCAACAATCAGCAACAGCAGAATCAGGCACCTCCTCCTCCTCCTCCAGTGACACTAGCAGTGTGGCTGGAAAGATTCAACAAGCTCCGTCCTAGAGCTTTTGAAAAGACTGATAGCCCCAGCGATGCTGAAAGCTGGTTGACTCATATCGAGAAGATTTTCAATGTTATGGGCTGTGACCCCGCATACAAGGCGAGATTGGCATGCTACCGGTTTGAAGGCGATGTACTCAGCTGGTGGCTAGCCTTGACGCAGTCAGAAGGAGGTGATGATTGGGTCGCTGGTTTGACATGGGCCCAATTCAAGGAGAGAGTGATGGAGCAGTTCTTTCCCAAGGCAGAGCAGGACAAGCTAAAGCGAGAGTACCATGGGATACGACAGAGAGCGGGAAAGAATAGCAACGAATTCATGCAGCGCTTTCTCCGCTCAGCTGGTTTCCTGGGAGCAGCAGCTGGTACTCCTGAGGACCAGGCACACCACTTTAGGTGGGCACTTCGCACCTCGGTCGCGAACAATCTGGTGTGTGCTACGTTCAATACAGTAGCACAAGTGGCCGACGCAGCAAGGAAGCTAGAGATGCTGCAGGAACGAGATGAGTTCGGGGAAGCTGAAAGACCCGACAAGAGGTAAACATTTCGTATTCAAACGGTAACCAAACCGCATCCTATCATTATATGTTCAATAATCATCTCTTAAACTGTATCTTCCAGGTAGAAAACTGGGGACCGGTCTCAGCCGGCTACTCAGCAGCAGCCTCATCAGCCCAAAGGAAACGGTCACACTAACGACCGTTCTGTTGTGGAAAGGCGTAGCGGTAATGATAATTACCGTAACAACGCTGGACACTCCAACAACAGCAGGTCCTACTATTTACGCATCTTCTTATGATTTCATGTTATATCTCTCATGCTGACACTATATTAACCTCTACCAGGAACCACGGTAACGGGAAGGACCAGAACCACAGGGGTTCGCAGCCTAACCGTTCCGCTATCACAAGTGAACATCTTATGATGCATATGTCTTATACTCGTGCATATACTTTATCTTAACACATTTTGTCATCAGCAGGCCCTCAGCAAGCAAGGACTCCTGCTGGAGGATTCACTCATCCTCTTTGCAATACTTGCCATCGCAGACACCCTGGCCCATGTCGTCGTGATTCCGACGCGTGCTACAAGTGCGGTCTCCCTGGCCATCGTATGAGAGATTGCCGTAAGGGTGAAATGGAGGGTACCTCGGGTCATGCTGATAATAAGCCGCCTCCTACCACTGGGCGTGTCTACACGACATCTCGCGATCAGGCAAACAAATCTACAGGTACCATTACTAGAATTTTGTATATGTACGGCCAAGCTGCATGTGTTCTTTTCGACACGGGTGCCACTCACTCAGTTATTTCCACTGCATATGCTAAGAACATCAGGACACTTCCCTTGCCATTAGAAAATAGGCTTACCATTTCCACGCCTTTGAGGGACTCTGTATTAATAACTCATGTATACAAGAGTCTTCCTCTAGAATTTGACGATAAAGTTCGTGCAGTAGATGCACTTCCCCTAGACATGATTGAGTTCGATATGATTCTCGGCATGGACTGGCTATCCAAGCACCATGCAACCATAGACTGCCACTCATATCGGGTGATCTTCGGCGACATTAATGCACCAGAGTACATTCATAACGGGTTCATACCCGGACGGTCTGTACAAGTCATATCTACCTTGCAAGCACGTGCACTACTGTCACATGGCTGTGAGGGTTATCTAGCTACGGTTCATGACATAGATGCTGAATCCCCATCGATTCAGGATCAACCAGTAGTTTCGGATTTTCAAGACGTCTTCCCAGCTGAACTCCCCGGCATACCACCTGCACGAGAAGTGGAGTTCAACATCGACCTTGTTCCAGGAGCTGAACCAATCTCTAAGGCTCCGTATCGTATGGCTCCCATAGAGCTAAAAGAACTGAAGGACCAACTGCATGAACTTCTTGAGCGAGGGTTCATTAGACCAAGCGCATCTCCATGAGGCGCACCGGTCTTGTTCGTTAAGAAGAAGGACGGCAGCATGCGACTTTGCATAGACTACCGTGAACTTAATAAGATTACCATCCGCAATAGATATCCACTGCCACGTATAGATGATTTGTTTGACCAACTTCAAGGAGCCAAACACTTCTCAAAGATCGATCTAAGGTCAGGCTACCATCAGCTAAGGGTTAAAGAGCAGGATATTGCCAAGACTGCTTTTCGTACCCGCTATGGCCATTATGAGTTTGTAGTCATGCCATTCGGCCTGACTAATGCTCCAGCAGTATTCATGGATCTGATGAACAGAATCTTCCATGAATTCCTTGATAAGTTTGTCATTGTATTCATCGATGACAGCCTGATTTTCTCAAAGTCCACGGAGGAACACGAAGACCATCTCCGTACGATACTACAGATTCTTCGTCAGAAGCAGCTGTATGCGAAATTCTCCAAGTGTGAGTTCTGGTTAAACAAAGTGGCATTCTTAGGTCACATTGTATCAGCAGAAGGGATCACTATGGACCCAGCAAAGGTTGAGGCTATCACTAAATGGCCAAGACCAACGTCAGCGACAGAAGTCCGTAGTTTCTTGGGCTTAGCTGGATATTATCGCAGATTCGTGGAGAACTTTTCCCGTTTGGCACTACCTCTCACCAAACTAATGCGAAAAGGAGAGAAATTCGTCTGGACGGAAGAACGAGAGAAGAGCTTCGAAGACCTAAAGCAGAAGTTAGTATTTGCACCTATTCTTACTCTTGCATCTGGTACAGGTGGATTTCAGATCTACAGCGATGCATCGGGGAAGGGACTGGGCTGTGTTCTCATGCAACATGGGAAAGTGATCGCGTATGCTTCACGGCAGCTTAAGCCCTATGAAGAAAACTACCCTACGCATGACCTGGAACTTGCTGCAGTGGTGTTCGCATTGAAAATATGGAGGCACTACTTATACGGAGAATCATGCGACATTTTCACGGATCACAAGAGCTTGAAGTATATCTTCACTCAACGTGAATTGAACATGAGACAAAGGAGATGGTTGGAACTGTTGAAGGATTATGATATTAACCTACAGTATCATCTCGGAAAGGCTAATGTAGTAGCAGATGCACTCAGCAGAAAGTCCGGAATGATCAACGGCATTGAAATCAAGGAACAAAACATAAGAGACTTGGAGCGGCTAGACATCGAAATCATGGTACGTGGGCAGCACGGATACTGGGCGAATCTTAGAGTAGAACCCGAGTTACTGTCTAGGATCAAGGAAGCTCAGAAGGATGATGGAGAAATATGGGCGATAATTCAGAATTTGGAGAAGCAGACAGAATTCAGAATGGACGCAGACGGTATCGTTTGGCAGGGCACGAGACTTTGTGTTCCTGACAATCAAGAACTCCGGGAAGCATTGTTAGCTGAAGCTCACAGCTCCCCATTTTCTATACATACTGGGTCGACAAAAATGTACCATGACATCAGACAGTACTTTTGGTGGAGTGGTATGAAACAGGATGTAGCCATTTATGTCTCCAAATGTCTTACCTGCCAGCAGGTTAAGATTGAGCATCAGCGATCGGGCGGTCTCCTTCAACCGTTGGATATTCCAGAGTGGAAGTGGGACAAAATCACCATGGATTTTGTTACCGGTCTTCCGCCTACCAAGAAGAAGCACGATGCCATTTGGGTCATCGTTGATCGACTCACCAAATCAGCTCATTTCTTACCGATACGCAAGGAAGATCCGGTAAGTAAACTCGCAGATACTTACAGAAGGGAGATCATGAGACTCCACGGTGCTCCCTCCAGCATCATCTCAGACAGAGATCCTCGTTTCACGTCGCGATTCTGGAAAGGTCTGCAAAACGCTTGGGGTACACAACTTAAGCTGAGTACGGCCTTTCATCCTCAAACAGACGGACAGTCGGAGCGAACGATTCAGACATTGGAAGATATGTTAAGGTCGTGTGCGTTGGAATGGACAGGTGATTGGGACGATTACATCTGTTTGGTCGAGTTTGCATACAACAACAGCTGGCACGCAAGTATCAAATGTGCTCCTTTCGAAATGTTGTATGGCAGGAAGTGTCGCGCTCCAACCTGCTGGGATCAAGTGGGAGAGCGAACACTCGAAGGACCAGAAATTATAGAAATGACCAATGAGAAGATCGAAGTAGCTAAGCAGAAGCTGCAGGAAGCACGGTCACGTCAGAAGAGTTACGCTGATAAGCATCGTAGGGAAATACATTTTAATGTGGGAGACCACGTCTTCCTCAAGGTTTCGCCGGCGCGTGGTGTTAAACGCTTCGGGATCAAAGGGAAACTCAGTCCTCGTTTCATCGGACCGGTTGATATCATTGAACGAATCGGTGAAGTATCTTACCGATTGGCGTTACCTCCTCAGCTTTCGCACGTGCATAACGTGTTTCATGTGTCCTTACTCAGAGGGTACAAGTATCATCCCCTTCACATGGTTCAGTATCCACTGGAACAGATACGTGAAGATCTCACTTTTATAGAGGAACCCGAACGAGTTCTCGACAGGCAAGAACGAGTCATGAGAAGGAAGACGATTCCATTCGTCAAAATTCTTTGGAGGGACCATACCGAGCGGGAAGCCACTTGGGAAACGGAGGAGTCTATCCGGGCTTCTTACCCTCACTTCATATTTTGAGTTCGGGTATGTTACTTCTTTCCAGTTTACTTTATCTATAATTCGGGGACGAATTATTCTTTTTAGGGGGGAAGAATTGTAAAACCCGCATGCTTTTACCATGAATAGTGCCCTTAAGATCGTACGTCCTAGATTAAAACTTACCCTATTTAGTATTGATCACATTCATGTGCTAATAATCAAGCAAGTGCATACGTGTATGACATGATAAGTATCGATTACGTACAAACTCATGATAAACAGTTAATAGATATTTCACGTGAACATAATTAAATCATGATCACCATGTTAAGACACGAACTAAAATAATTACGTAAGTACTTAATTACGAGTGTAAATAATACGATAAACTACATGATAAAATAAACAGAAACACTTTAAACACGAACACGTTTAACCACGAACGAACACGAAACATCGGGACACGAGAAAAGGTACGGGTACCCCATGTGGGGCCCCATACCCACGGCACACATAACTAAATGGGATTAGCCCATTGACTTTTTACATGAAAGGAGGGGTTATGGTAAATATTCATTTCATTTTTACATTTCAAGAAAATAAGCATTTAACCTAAAAAGGTTTTTCTCTCCTCCTCTTGGTCTCTTTGTGCCGCCACCTTAAGGACCACCATAGGTGGTTGTTGGTTGATTTTGATCTTGAAAACCATTGCTATAAACCGTGTTTGTTCGTCCTCTTCCAAGCTACGTATTGGTATATCATTCTAAACCTTTCTTTTTAATTCTTTTTAAATCTTTGATTATTTTCATGAACATGTTATTGTTATTCTTATTAAAACATGATAATTAAACATAGATCTAACATGTTTTGGGGTTAATTAAAATCAAAGGTTGTTATATGAGGGTGTTTGTTTTTGGCCGCCTAGTATAACCAACCCGAGGGGGGTTCGGTTTGCTTTTAGCCGCCACCACCAAGACCATTTTGGTCTTGGTTGGTGCATGTGGGACCCACGGCAGCAAGGGGACACAAGTACCCCGAGTTGGCTCGGGGTACGGTGTCGAGTTCATGCCCGATTCATGGTTCGTTGGTTAAATCATGATTTATGCTACATGTTAATATTATGAATTATGAACTTAGGATATAAATTAATTAATAACATGAGATATTAATTAAACCATGACTTAGGTTATTTTTAATTATTAATTTAGCATGATATTAATTTAACCTAAGTATTTTTATGTTATAAGTTATAATTAATTAATTATTTAAAACATGCTTATAATTAATTAATTTAGACATGACTTAGGTTATATTATTAATACATATTAATATACATTTTAACCTAAGTAATTTATTCCATTTTAATTAAAACATGATATACTTTAATTAAAATGCTTAACCTATAGTTTAATTAAAATGCATGAAATAATAATTAAACTATACACTATATCATATGACTTAAGAAATAAGCTTATAAACACTTAGACTTATATTTTAGCTTATGCAACAAGCTTAGTTCTAATTATGGAAACTTCTATTTATAGAAACTTAATTAAATAAGGCAACTAATCTAATCATGGAAACCTTCTATATATGGAAACTTATTTAATTAAGGCAGCTGATCTATTTTTGGAAACTTTCTATTTTTAGAAACTGATCTATTTTAAGCAGTGAATTCTATTTTTGGAAACTTTCTATTTTTGGAAACTTTCTATTTTTGGAAACTTTCTATTTTTGGTAACTTTCTATTTTTGGAAACTTTCTATTTTTGGAAACTTTCTATTTTTGGAAACTTTCTATTTTTGGAAACCTGCTATTTTTGGAAAGTTACTTATTATTACACAGTAAGTATAATAATACATGAATTACCAGTAATACTTTATCAGATTAATCAGAGTACAAGGTAAACACAGATAGGGCTTTAAACAGTAAACCATGACCTAAAACATACAAAGTAAGCTAAGATGAGACATAAAACCCAGTACGTAATCAGTGATTCGATACTTATACACGTGTGTATTCATGTAGCGTTAGTGATCCAGAAGTAGGAGTCTTTCTTCCGTTCATTCACTGGACTTGATGTACGGATTCCCGTCCTTTCAGTATGGACATTCTTTCCTTATTAGGATTTCCCCGTATGCAGCCAACTGTTTTCCCCAGTATTTGTTTTATTGTTTTGAACTGCTTATGTTTAATTAGCATAATCTATAGCCATATACAAGCATGACCAGTTTCACCTAGTTATGGAGGTACCATAACCATAACATTGGAGGCACCAATGTTATGACTTCCCCACGGTGGAGTGATTGCTCGTGGCGTCCCTTTCAGTTTTGGCCATATTATTATATCATGTGGGGCGTATGGGTGCATCCTAGTTACATGTTTTCTTCAGTATTTCATGGTGAATGTGGTGTGTGCCTTGCATCCTTCACAAGGAGTTGATCCCTCCTACCCAGACCAGTATATTAATTAGAGGCATCCCCTCTAATCAGCATGATGAGGTCACCCCTCCAAGTATTCATGCACGTGACCTTTTCATGACCTATATGGGCTATGGTATATATATGTTAAAACAGTTTTCATAAGATAAACATAAGGCTTTTCAAACTATAAAACCAGTTTTCTCAATACTTAACCAGTCTACTCAGAACTTAGTCTTCCGCTGTTATATGTTACATGCTTATCCTATTTCATGCTATATTGTACATCCGTGCACTGAGCGTCTTGCTCAGCCGTTTTCTTTTTCATGTTCCCAAAACGGCAGGTACTCAGGGACGCTCGTAGATCTCAAACGTACGTGCATATGGACTAGAAGCTTTACTGTCTTTCTTTACTTTATGCATTTCCTTTACTTTAATACAGCTTGCAATGGACATTGTTTCGTCCTTTCCTTTTACAGTATTTATGTTTGTGTGTGATGAGCTCTACTTTGGGGTTACCGATGTTTGATTCCGGTATTTCCCTTTTATGGTCAAATAATGCTTAGACATTTATCCTTGTATGCTTTGATGACACGCCATGATTATGCGTAAGATTTCATTTCCAAAATGGGGTGTTACATGCTGCGTATATTCTGGGAATTAAAATCTATCGAGATAGGAGTAGACGGTTAATTGGTCTTAGCCAGGATGCTTATATTGATAAGATATTGAAGAAGTATAACATGCATAACTCTAAGAAAGGTTTTCTACCGATGAAGGTTAAGCATGAGTTAAGTCATGAGAAAGATGCATCAACACCTGAAGAGGTGGCTTACATGAAGAAGGTGCCTTATGCTTCGGCTGTAGGATCTATTATGTATGTTGTAAGATGCACAAGGCCTGATGTGGCGTTTGCTCAGAACTTGGTCACTAGATACCAACAGAATCCAGGAAAGTTCCACCGAACTGCTGTTAAGCATATTCTAAAGTATTTGAGAAGTACGAAAGATATGTTTTTGGTATTCGGGGGTAAACCAGACACAGAATTGAATGTAACAGGATTCTGTGATGCGTCCTGGAAATGTGATAAAGACGATACAAAGTCTCAGACGGGTTACGTGTTTGTCATCAATGGAGGAGCAGTTGATTGGAAGAGCAGTAAGCAGAAAACCATTGCTATGCATGCGACTCAATCCGAGTACATGGCCGCTTCAGAAGCTGCAATGGAAGCTGTTTGGATTAGGAAGTTTATTGGAGATCTTGGAGTGATGCCTTCAATTAAAGAACCTATTGATATATATTGCGACAATTCTGCTGCAATAATATTCGCCAATGACCCTGGAGTTATGAAAGGCGCCAGACACTTTAAACGTAGATATCACTACGTTCGAGAACAAGTGGAAGCTCGAGAAATAAAATTGATAAAAGTTCACACAGATGATAACGTAGCTGATTCTTTTACTAAGGCTTTATCTAAGCCAAAGGTAGTTAAGCATGCCAAGGCAATTGGGCTGCAACTAGCTAGCGAATTCATGCAATAAATCTGTTGATTAGTATTGGATAAAGGATGTAATACGTTATTGAATTGATGAAATAAAGATTGAATTTCGTTTATTTTCTGTTATTTGATTTTGTATCCTATTTTACATGTTTTAATCCGTGAGCATTATGATGTTTCTAAATGTCCGTTGTCGATTAATAATATGGGAGTATTATTAAACTAAGACAATTCAAAATAGTGACAGAGTATACTTGAAAGTATATTGGTCAATTTTGGATGATATTTAATGGATCAAATATTGGACTTATCCCAACTATGTGATTTTACTTTATGGATCTTTGTCATTAAGTAAATCATAAATAGTTATCCTTAGACCTGAGATGCCAGAAAACTCCATTGAATATAGTGCATTTCTGTAAGGTAACCTAACGCTAAACGTAACTGGTAGTCATAAGGGTTATTTTCAGAAGTGTTGCAAAGTTCATATGTTTTGCTTGTAGTCGAAATGGGATTCGTTTCCTTCAAATTATTATTTGACGTATAAATACAACTGGGCCCCTCGGGGAATAGTAAGATGTTTGTGTGGCCACACCCAAATTTGTTTTGGTAATCTTGCTATATCCGTAAACGAGAAACAGAATAGTTAATGAAGGAATGACTAAGATCCATATCCTTATTAACGATGTATTTGAAATGAAAGGATAATAATAATGATATAATCATTAAAAGGTTCTTGTCCAGGAGGCCTTACTCGAGTTGTACTAGTGACATTGTTAGTGTAACTAGACGCTAATCAGTGTGATCACGATATTAGAATTTTGTCCAAGTGGGAGCTGAAAGTTTATGGACTTAAAAATCTATTGTCGTGTGATAGGATCGAACTCGAAATCACGGGATTGCACATATTACGTGAAGGGTTAATTTTTTTATTAAATATATTTATTATATTTATTAAATCAAACCGTAGCTAACGATTGTTAAGTAATTAAAAGTTAAGTATTAAACGACCGTTATAGAAGGTTAAAGAAGCTAAAAGAAGGAGTCGGAAAAGTTCTGGAAACCTCTTTTGGAGGTGATGTATATCCGGCCTAAATGGGAGACAAAAGAAAAGGGGAAAAGATTTTGTGGCTTTATTTTGTTTAACCTTGGAAGGGAAGTTTTCCAAGGTGTCTATAAACAAACCAAAAGCCTCATAATTTTCACTTCATATCTCTCTTTCTCTTGCTCTAAAAACCGGCCAAACAAACACCCTATTAGGGTTCTTCTTTAATTTTTATTAAGCTATTCTAGATCTAGTCCTAGCCCCTCTCTAGGGTTGTTGGGTAGATCTTCCATAGACTTGGAAGCTCGGTTTGTTCGTGCTAGACTCACGATTAACTCGCCGTATCACGTGTGTACAAGATCGTGGTGTAATCTTGCTTTAGATTACATCCTGGTGGTGTTCGTGATCTATCTCTTCCGGTGACCGTTCCGTCAACATGTAGATCTTGCTAGGATAAAGGTATGTAACCCTAGCCTTGATTAATTATAATCGTGTTAATTAAAGATCTTGTTAATTTGCTTCCGATGTGTGTTCTTTGATCCATATTAGGGTATTTATAATTGTTATGATAAACATAAACCATCAGATCATTAGTACATCCATTAGTTATAGTATGCAATTGTACTCCAACCATTTGCTCTCCGTCAGGCATGCTTGAGTCATGCTGGCGTGATTTGATGCCACTGCTATCATTGTTAACCAAAGCGTTCTCCTCTTTGTCATCCGTGTGTCCATGTGTCTCATCTTGCATCTGCATCATAGATTCTTCCATTCCACTATCATGGGCTTGTTTAAGTCGTGATCTTTTATAGATTGAAGACGAAACCGATGTCGTATTTTTCAACAGTATCCCACAGAAATCTTGAACCTCGGAATGTGTGTCTCGACGAAATGACTGGCAGATCACAAAATTCTCAAACTTCACGATATTGACTTGGAAGAAGTGTGTAAATTGTGTCACGAGAACTTTATATGCATGTTTCGATGTAGAGTGATTAAAGTCGTCTTTGTGGAGTTGCTCTGCTAGTTGGTTCAAGTTGAGGAGCATCGAGTCCATGAATATATTACGATCTTGACCAAAGAGTGTGATAAATTCTCGTCCTACTTGAAGCAATGAAAGAGTCACTAGATGAGACTGTAGTAGTCGAAATGAAGTTATGCCACTTTCTCTAGCTTTGTCTTGCATTTGATGCAAATCTCCCTATTGCGATGTCGAATTCAATGATTCCATTAAAGTTCGATGAAGGTAAGGATTACTTATCGTTCGAACAATGAAAGAAAGTAATTGTGTTTGTTGTTGTAAGAACAATACGAGATTTTATAATTCGTGGAAAAACCGAAAAAATAAATTCGCGAGATTTTACAAACCACCGAATAAACCGTAAAATTGATGAAAATTTGATGAAATCCCCTAAAATTTTCTAATACACGTTTTTTTATAGAAATATTTACCATTTTGGAATTAGTTAGTACACCAATTCAAAATAACATTAGTTCACCATTTCGGAATAAACAGCTTTCACCATTTTAGAATATAAACACCTTTCATCATTTCAGAATAATAGGAAATTTCCATTTCGGAATAATCAACAAGCCACTATTTCGGAATAAACTGAAAAATTATGATTTCGGAATAATTTGTTTTCCACTATTTCGGAATTATTTGCTAAATGATGATTTCGGAATATCCTGTTTTCCCTATTTCGGATTAATCTACTAATACATGAATTCGGAATAATCTGCTACACCACCATTTCGAAATAAAAAGGGTTTTTGATTTCGGAATATGGAAAAATCACGATTTCTGAATAATCAGGGTTTATGATTTCTGAATATGTTGTTTGTCCGAAAATGATGCAAATTTTTGGATCTTCAAAAAGACAACTTTTTCAAGTGTTTCAAACGACTTGTACTTCCAAGGTTTTTAGATTCTTAGGGACTAGAAAAATACAAACTTGTTCAAATTTATGATGAAAATTTTGAAATCAAGATTTGTACTTTATGAAACCTTTTTCACCAAAAATCAATCCGAACACCAAAAAAATTTGTGTTTTTAACCAATATAGAAAACTCAAATCACTAATAAAAGGTATTAGATGATCTGTAACAAGATTTAAACCATAAAACACAAAAATGAGACGTGGGGTTTTATAGATCAAAAATCACGAATCAATAATAACAAACACAAAAACAAAGCAATTATCGCATGGCTCTTGATACCAATTAAAGAACTAGGTAATCCTTGCTTATATTAGAGATATAAGAATAGTAGAAAGAGAGAGAGAGATGAAGAACTAGAGAGCGAAATAAGATAGAGGTTGCAGAGAAAATATAATATTAGATTGATAAAGTGTGTGAACCAACCCCTCTAAACATGCTAGGAGGGGGTATATATAGCTCACTGTACATGTGGGCTTTTGTGGGTTATATGTTAACATATTGGGCTACAAGCCCATATAACGTATATATTCATATTTCTGGAGTGACCGATCCTTCCTAAATACGTAAAAACGTATTTCCAACAATATGTTTGGTCCGTGAGTGTAGGACGGGATTATTGTTGAGATCAATGGCCCCTTTATTATCAAAAAGGATAGTCACATCGTCTAGTTTGATATCATAATCAACGAGGGCTTCCTTCATCCATAGTGCTTTTGACATGCTTTTCCCGCCGACACGTAGTCAGCTTCGGTTGTGGAAATTGCAAGTGTCATTTGCTTTTTGAGAACCACGAGGTTAGACAACATACGATAAAAGTACATATACCACTTGTAATTTTTCTATCGACATAGTCACTGGCATGGTCCAAGTCCGCATGGATAATGGTTTCCATTCATATACCCTTGGGATACCAAAGCCCAAGATGAGTGGTACCCTTGATGTATCTAAAGATTCTCTTGACGACCTCAAGATGTGATACATTTAGGTTGTCTTGAAATCGAGCACACATGCAAACACTAAACATTATATTCAGCCTACTTTCCGTGAGGTAAAGTAAGCTACCAATCACACCTCTATATTTAGTACTATCAACATAATCGTTAATCTCATCTTTGGTTATTTTAGTTTTTGTTGTTATTAGTGTACGTGTTGTTTTAGATTCTTCTAACCATATTTTTTGAGCATTTCTTTGATGTACTTAGATTGATTAAATAAAATGACATCTTCCATTTGCTTGATTTGCAAACCCAAGAAGAATTTTAATTCATCCATCATACTCATTTCAAATTCATCATGCATAATTTTAAAAAAATCATCACAAAGTTCTTGACACGTAGACCCAAAGATAATGTCGTTAACATAGATTTGGGCAATTATTATATGTGACCCCTTTTTCTTAGTGAACAAAGTGTTGTCTACTTGACCCATATAGTATTCATGTTCAATTAAAAATGACTTTAGTAGGTCATACTATGCCGTGGGTGCTTGCTTGAGACCATATAGAGCCTTTTTGAGTTTGTAAACATGATTTGGTGTTTCAAAGTCTTCAAAACCGGGAGGTCTTGCGACATACACTTCCTTATTTATGAAACCATTTAGAAAGACACTTTTGACATCCACCTTAAAGTGTTTAAAGTCATGTGCACATGCATAAGCAAGTAAAATTCTTATGGACTCAAACCGAGCAATAGGGGCATAGGTTTCATCATAGTCTATTCCTTCTTATTGATTATACCCTTGAGAAACAAGCCCAACTTTGTTTCTATACATAACACCATTTTCATCTAGCTTATTTCGAAGGATCCATTTGTTCTAATCACGCTTTGATTTTTAGGCCTAGGTATCAAGTAACAAACATCATTGATCACAAATTGATTTAACTATGCTTGCATAGATAATACCTAACTTTCTTCTGTGATAGCTTCATCAACATTTTTAGGTTTAATTTGAGATAAAAAGCAAAAGAAGTTACTTTCGTTTTAAGCTTGTGACCTTAAGGTACTTTCATTTTATTTTTCAATGGCGTTGTTTAGAGGATGACCTTTTGGTTCTTTGATGTTTACGGGTTCAATGGTTAATGGTTCATTTCCCTTGTTTTCTTCAATATTAACTTGTTAGTTATGAGCTTGACCTTCAACTAGATCATCATCAACCAAAGGTGATGTTCTAGAGGGAGGTGGCCTTTCGTCGACGGTTATGTTCAAGGATTCCCCGACACACATGGTTTGCTTATTTAAGACTATGTATGCTTTGCTATTTTGAGAATATCCAAGGAAAACTCCTTCGTATGACTTTTGGTCGAACTTGGTGAGATAATCCGTAGTGTTAAGAATAAAACATTACTTCCAAACACTCTAAAATACCTAATAATAGGTTTTCTTCCTTTTAAGAGTTCATATGGTGTTTTATCAAGAAGTGCCCTAATTAAGACACAATTAAGAATGTATGTAGAAGTATCTACGGAATAACACCAAAACGTTTGCGGCATAGCCGACTTATTTAGCATTGTTCTGATCATTTCTTGTAGTGTACGGTTTTTACGTTCTACCGCATCTTTTGATTGAAGAATTCTAGGAGCCAAGAAATTATGTGTGATACCCTAGGTGTTGGGTGTCACAACAGGCTTTGAACCGTGCCTGATTATCAAACTCCCTACCATGATCCGTTCGAATTGACACAATACGACAGTCTAGTTGGTTTTCAATTTTCTTGCTTATAATCTCAAAATGGTCAAAAGCCTCATTTTTTGTTTTCAAGAACTTTGTCCACGTATATCTAGTGTAGTCATCCACGATGACCAATGTATAGAGATTACCTCCATAACTTTGTACCACGGATGGGCCAAACAACTCCATATGCAAAAGTTTTAGACACCTAGATATGGACACAACATTTTTAGCCTTATGGCTTGAGTGTGATTGTTTTCCTAGTTTACATGCATCACAAAAGTGTTGTTAATATTTTACTTTAGGTAAGTTTCTAACGAGATATTTGTTAACCAAGGATTGTAAAAGACCCATGTTTATATGACAAAGATGCCTATGCTATAGGGTAGAGGTGTCATCTATTGTGGTCAAACAAATGGAGTCTTTGGATGAGCCAAACTTCATCGTGTATATGTCATTCTTCCTAATTCCTTTTGTAATGGTTATGCCGTCTTTTTTTATTTTACTACCTTTTTCGTCAAAGAGAACTTTGCATTTGTTACTACAAGGTTGACCTAGCTAAGTAGATTAAATCCTAAGTTTTTGACATGAGTAACATTATCTATGGTGATGTGATCACTAGAAATCATACCTTTTTCTATGATTTTGCTTTTGACGTTTCCACCAAAAATAACATTACCTCCGTCCGTAGTTTTGTATGAACAGAAGAGATTCCTATTGCATGTCATATGTCTTGAAAAACTGTTGTCCTTGATCCATTCATCGGGTTCAGGTCCAGCTTTCAAGCATACCTACAAATTATGAAACTCAAAATTTTGGTCCATATTGTCTTATAGGTCCATTTGGGTTAAACACACTTCTCATGGCAACACGAATTAGAGTGTTACCAAATATATCCCATGGTACCAAGTTTCCCATTGAAACCCGATTTTGATAGTCATAGTTAAATGGTACTCTACTATAATCTATCTCTTAAGAAAGAGGCTTTGGAAACCTGACTTATTAGACGAGAAAGGGTAGTACTCTCTGATGTGTGTTCTATTATTGCCTCCTATTCCTCTAATATTGCCCCTATTTCCTCTATTATTGCCTCTATTTCCTATATTATTGCCTCCTATTCCTCTATTTCCTCTATTATCTCTATTATTGCCTCCTATTCCTGAGGGAGCGATCGGAACTAAGCCGCGTGGCGATACCCAAAAAAAACAAAGGACTATTTAATTCCCTTTTTGGACAGGGCCTTTCGTACTCCAATCCGTATGAAGATTACTATTCAGCACACTAAAATCGAGTGGATCTGCTTACACTTCCAAGTACTCCTCGGTCACTTTTTGGAAAGGGGAATTTAGGAAAAGGCGGTCTTGGTCGAGTTTGGACATTTATAGTTCTAGTGTTTCTTTCTAGGTGTCTAATATTTATGTTATATTTTTCTAGATTCATCTGTCTCGCTTTACGGGACACAACTACGAATTCGGCATGATTTTGTCTCTGCTGATCTGTCAGACCCACGTACCCTTTTTCAATGGCGAACCCAAATGGTTTGGGTCCTTGTGGTCCGTGAGTCTCTGTGATAGTTTTCACAAGGATGTTTATCTTGCCATTTTATGGTTGTATTTTCGAGCTAGAAGGTATGTCTTGTTTCCCAAACCCCAGTCCTGTTTTATCTTTACCATCTCTTTGAAAACTTAGCATCTCATCAATGCAATGTGTGTTTTTTTAACTTTATAAACTTAGAGTTTTGTTTAATTAACGCCTCTTGATTTGCTTTGAGTTTTTCAACTTTGAGAGCAAATTCTTGATATGTCTCCCATTTATCATTAGATGCATGTTTGTAACTTTGCATTTTAGTTCATAGACCTCGTTTTCTAAACTTTCCTTTTTGGTTTTCAAAAGCTTGTTTTTGTTTATGATTTAGAGACTTGCTTCACAAAGTTTGTTGTATATAATTTGAAATGTATCATCATCTAATGAGGAGGAATAATAAGATGAGTTGGAATGTACCTCGTTAGTTTCATGAGCCATGAGTGCTAGATTTCCCTTCTTGGAATCGTCTCTTTCGTCATCACTAGCACTCCAAGCCCGCTTATGAAGGCTCTTTGTGTCTTGTGCTTAGGCTTGGACAATCACCAATGAAGTGATTTGGATCACCACATTAGTAGCATTTTATTTCTTCTTTACCTTTCTTGATATCAAAAGGTTTTAGATGTGCCTTCTTGTCGTCAACGGGTTGATTCACAAATCTTCCTCGCCTTTTGAAGAACTTTTTGAAGCCACGAACCGCCATGGCATATTATCCATCGTTGCTATCGGAATCTTGATCATCATCATCACTAGATTCAATTATATCCTTCAAAGCGATTGATCTTTGTTTCTCCTTCTTTTTTTGATGATCTCGGAGTCCTTTTACATTACCATCTCATACACTTTGAGATTCCCGATAAGCTCATCTAAGGATAAGTTCGAGAGATCTTTATATTCTTCGATGACTGTTACTTTAGCTCTCCATTTTGGATGGAGTCCTCTAAGAAATTTCTTGAAAAATTTCTTAGCAGATAAAGTTTTGTCAAGTACTTTGAGTGAAGTAATGATGGTTTTAAATCGAGCAAACCCCACATCAATTGACTCTTCTTCGAGGATATAAAATTGTTTATATTTTTTTATCAAGAAGATCAATTTTGTTATCCTTGACTTGTGAGTTTCCTTGATGTGTGACAATTAACGAGTGCCAAATTTCTTTGGCCATTTGACACATAAAGATTCTTTCATACTCCTTTTCAGGTAGAGCATTGTAAAGCGTCATTTTAGCTTCATTATTTTTGGCCAACATTTTCTTTTGATCATTGGTTTGCTTTTCACGCGGAACCGATTCAAATTGATTAGTGGTGAAATTTTTTTACCGTTGGTGCATAATCACCTTCAATGATTATGTACCAAAGATCTATATCCTTAGATTTCACATAAGTTTCAAAACGGGTTTTCCAATGTATAAAACCATTTTTTCAAATAGTGGTGGTCTTTGCGTAGACTACCATTCCTTGTAATTTCAGATGCCATGGATCGATTCAAGTTTTAAAATACAATATACTTTAAAAATCTTGAGTACATAGCTCTGATACCAATTGTGGAAAATTAGAAGGGGGGGGGGGGGGGTTGAATAGTTTTACCAATTAGTTTTACCTCGTTATGTGATTAGTGAGGATATAGATCAAGTATGATTGAGTAAGTAATAGAGTTAAAGAAAGAATAAACCAAACGACATTGCACAAAGGATTTATAATGGTTCGGCCTAACAAGATCTCATTTATCTTTCCCCTACTTCCACTCCTCGAGTATCCACTCGAGAGTTCGACTTCCACTAGTCAACAACCTCATGGAGAAAACCTTACACGTCGCTTACAATATTTACCGACACCTAAGCTAAGATGTCGTGTTCTTTAGACGGGTATAACAACTCCCTTCACACTATGTATTTTGAGAACTAAAATACTAACCAACCTATTACACAAGTAGTAGATGAATGGGTACAACAATGATGATTGTATAGATAATACTTAACACAATCACACAAGTAAACTTTGAAGGATCAAAGCTTGGGGATAGAGTTCTTATAAATGATCTTCAAGAAGAATAAGATCTATATCACAAGAGACAAGAATGAGAGAAGAATAAAGTTTATAAGGTTAGAGATTATCATAGATTAGAGAGATTTAGAGGGAAGATGGGTGAGTGAAAAGCTTGGAGAATGCTTGGTATATATAGGCAAAAGTCAGCACACGATCACGGAACACTATGGACCATTTTCATTTGGGTTTGTCCCTTTACGTTGGGGTCTATGGCCTCTGATTTTTGTTACCTCATAAATGCCTTGTCCAAGATTACACACAATCATTTTTTGGGTAAAAGGGACTCAACCCCAGTCAATTATATTACACAAAAAAACATTGAAGTACCATTGGATATAGGTGAAATCCTAACATCATGGCCTGTTGTATGGGCTACAACCAGTGTGCACAACCAAGAATCCTACATAAGAGTTGCATACCACTACTTATGACTACTCAAAAGTTGAAAGACAAAATTAAACAACACTATAGCCCAATGTTTCCAACTTTCGAATCACCAATGAGACATCACCCAAAAAGCATATGCGTACAATATTGTAGAAAGTCTAAAAAATCAGTGTGCATGCAAAAAACATCACACGACATCCTGCTCTAATCACCATGCCGAGTAATAACCATAATTTAACACCACAATACCCGTGCATGATACTAGAACCCACCAACCCACCAACCCAAACACCGGTTTGCACCCCTTGTGTGGGACACAGAACACGTGATCACCACATGCCTCCATCACCCAACACGAATTAGGGTTTCCACATCCATCTCTCCATGAACACATAACTCTAGGACTTAACCATACACAATGCCACAAACACGAACAACCTAGGTAATTGTAAAGATCGACGACCCTAGTTTTCATAAGAAAATGTAACCATAAAGGTTACCACGATCCGAACAGAATCGTATTACCATAGCATGGTAAATATGACAGTGTATCAATTACCCAGGAAGGAGACATGAGACCTTAACCGTTTCATTCCCCCATGACCATCAATCCGTAATGATTTGTAATAACATGAAACCCTAAAAGTAAGGAGTTCTAGTTTGATGATCCCGTCCAAAAAACGCTCCCAGAAACGAAAGACATTAACGAATAGAACCCTAAATAATTAGGGTTTCTTAAGCCTATTGTCGCAGCCATGAAAACAAATCAGATGGATCATCCTGAAATATCATGTCCTTAAAACCACGGATAAGAAAACGAATAAGAAATCATAGGATAACCCCACCATGATCCCCGTAATGTGAACTCCATACCAATAAACATAAACAATGGATCCCAAAAACCAACATGCAAAACCGTAAAAAAAGGTTTCCAACTAGATCCCTATAACGATTAAATGATATAGCGAATCTGAACATAACTCGTCACCCCCATGATAAACAATAACCTCCAAAACTAATTGCATATCATATATATTTAATATAAACCCACGATCTGAAAATAAGAAGTTCATGAAAACCTAAGGAGAGGAAATCATGAACAGTCTTGACCCAGATCAATAGATCTTACATAAATAAATAGATAGAGAGGCAGTTAAAGAGGGCATGTTTACGGAATAAGAGAAAGATGGAGGCGTTGGAAATCGCCTAAGAGATGAGAGAAAAAACCTCTTATAGATCACATACAATCATCATTACACTAGTTTTTTGACTTTTATGTATAAGAGATATGGAGAGAGTATGTGTATTTTGCACATGTTAAGTCTATACAAAAACATTATAAGTGTAGAGAAATTTTTACAAAAGTTAGAAACATAAATTCATTGATCCAAAGCTCTAGTGTTGTTTGCAACACAATCATAAAAATATGTTTGATGTTTTGTCGTTAACAAAACTTAAGAGTGATTAAAATATAAACGTTGTTTTATCACGATATTTGTATTAACAGATAGTATGGAAACTCTTACAAGATTGTACATTAAAGAAGTAATCTCTCAACACGGAGTGCCTATATCTATCATCTGAGATCCTGACAGTCACTTTACATCTAGATTTTGGAAGTCGATTCAAAATGCATTAGATACTCAATTGGACACGAGTACGGTATATCATCCTTCAATAGATGGACAAAGTGAAAGAACGATCAAAACTCTCGAAGATATGCTTAGAGTTTGCGTCATACATTTACCTTTGGTAGAATTCTCTTACAACATTAGTTATCATGATAGTATCAAAGCAGCGCCATTCGAAGCACTTTATAGAAAATAAGTGTGGATCTCCTGTTTGTTGGGCTGAAGTTGGAGATGTTCAACTAACATGACCCGAGATAATCTATGAAACTACTGATAAGATCATCCAGATCCAACAACGATTACAAGTTGCACAAAATAGACAAATGATTTATGCTAATGTGAGACGTAAACCTTTGGAAATTCAAGTTGGAGATCGTGTTATGCTAAAAGTATCACCTCTTCAAGGTGTTATTCTATTCGGAAAGCAAGAAAAAATTAATCCAAGGTATATTAGACCATTCAGAATTATTAAAAGAATTGGCCCTGTGGTATATAAACTTGATCTACATGGAGAGCTTAGTAATGTTCATGATATCTTTCACGTTTCAAATCTAGAGAAATGCCTATCTAACAAATCTCTCATCATACCAATGAAAGAGCTTCAACTCGATGATAAGCTAAATTTTCTAGAAGAGCCTGTGGAAATCATGGATAAAGAGATTAAGCCATTTAAGCAGATCCGTATCCCAATAGTTAAAGTACGATGGAAATCCCAAAGAGGACCCGAGTATACTTAGGAATGTGAAGATCAAATCCGTGCTAAGTATCCACATTTGTTTTCTACTCAAATTCCTACGTCTAGCTAAATCTTGGGATGAGATTTCATATAAGGGGTAGAGAATATAACATCCTGTAATTTTTACTATTACAAACACTATCTATGTGACTTTCACATATGACATATAAATAAAGAGGTGAATTCACTAAGAAATTTTTGGTTTACTTCATTACATTGTGATTGATTTATCAAGTTATGTGGGTTCTCACCACCTCAACTGTCACTCCAACATATGTATATATGTTGCAAACACTATGTATATATCAAGTCTAAGTTCTAAAATTACATTTACATGTATAACAATCTAAGAACATCCAAAATATAACTAAGATTCCCTAAATACTAAAGGAACCCTAGAAACCCTAGAAATCACTTATAAACCCTAATTTTGTTTAATGTAACTTCACAAAAACTATGTATGAATCTCAAAGACATATGTAAAAGTTATAATTTATCATTTAGAAGTAATATTTCATCCAAAAACTCTAAGTACAACCATTTAAAGCTAAGTACAAGTATTTATACCTAGTAACTAAGATTATCACCTAAAATCCATTTCACATTGAATCAAAGCCTAATCTTTTGTAAAAAAATTAAACAAATCAACTAAATATCATACTAAGATTATAATTTTCATCTCAAGTCAAAATAAAACTCATTAATTCACAATGTACAAGTCATTAAATCATGGAATTCTAATTAGACCTATTTACACCTAGGATATGATTACCCTATATAACTCATCAAACCAAGTGTACAAATCTTATTAGCATTACATTTAGGTTATAACATCATCTTAACTTACGGTACAACACCCTAAAATCACAATGTACAACATCTCAATGCATGACTTATAAATTAGGTTAAAATATGTATTTTTATTCTTTAGACATGTTTACTTAGTATAACTTATTAAAACAAGTGTAGAAACTATTTAGACACCTTAAACACATTGTATAGGATATAGAAAGATTTTAGGTAAAAAAGGTAAAAATAATGGCTATAACAATGATTGAACCCTAGATCACTAAAAACCCTAAACCGGCTAGGTTTTCTTCCTAATTTCACTTCAAACCCAAGTTAGCATCAAACCAATGGTTCAAAATTCTTAATTAAATTATGAAAACCCTAAATACACCCTAATCTATCACTAACCACATTCCTAAACCCTTAATCACAAGAATTATAAACTTATAAAGTTAGAAACCCTATATTTGAATCCGACTAGGTTTTTGCACCAAAATTTTGATAAAACCTTTTTCCCTCCCCCTTTTGAATTCAAAAATGATTTTTGAAGATATTTAAGACTTCTAGAAGGCCTCTAAGCTTGTGGATCACGATGTAGTCCTTCATAACATGGCCTTGTAATTTCTTTAAGCCATGGCACCCTTATGACCAATTTCCATGGATAACATCAAGTATAGATTTCATGAATCACTAGTAGCCTTCATGTATCATCACTCTAAGTCCCTAACACGTTTCTAATCTAGACCTAAGGATCATAGACCTCATTTGGGTATAAATAGGGGCGAACTACACAATTTTCACTCTATTCCCAACTTTCTTACATAAACACCCATACATTCTGATTTACCACTTCTATTAAAGTTATAAGGAGATCCTAAGACCACAAACCAGGTCCAAAAAGAATCCATTTAAGTTCTTAAAGCTTTAGATGAAAGTTGTATTCATAACAAGCCCTAAAATCCATTTTGGAGCCAACTAGATAATCACTATGTTAGACAAGCTTAGATCTTTTTCTAAAACTATTTTAAGACTTTCTATAATGTTAATAAGATGTTAATATAAGTTTTGGATCATAAGTAATCATTTTTTATTTTCCTAAATCAAGCTTTAATCTAAAACCCTAATTTTATAATTTACATGAAATAATGAGTTAAAATCCATTTCAAAAGCTTTATATTTGAAAAGTAATGTTATTATGATTATAAATAAGTTTTCAAACTTTGTTTTAAGTTTCTAGATCATTTTCTTAAAGTTTCCACGTGTTATGTAATTTTAAACAAGTCCATGAACTAATATTGTCATTTTTGAAACTTATAAACTTGAGGAGTTAAAATTGACATTTTTCCAAAGTTAAAACTGTATGGATTGATTTTGTAAAGTTTGAAACCTTAAGGTTAATATTAGAAGGTTGAAAATGTAAATACTTAAACTATATACTTTAAGGGTTAAAAATATAAATAAGCTAAACTTATACCAAAAAGAGTTTAAAATTGTATATATTCTAAACTTATAAACTTTAAGTGTCATTTTGTCATTTATGAAACTTAATGGATTAAAATTGTAGAATGAAATTTTTTTCTAAGGTTATATATACTAAAATAGTAATTATTGCCAACTTTGAAAATTAAGGGTATAAAATGTAAAATATAATAATATAATAATCATTAACCAAACTTTGAAGAAGCTTCTAAAATATGATGTATTATGTTAGTAGGGAGCTTCATATTAAGATGTTTCATCTCGATATTACGTTCTGACTGAGTGGTTAGTTTACGATTTAAAGTGTCCTATCTCCTCAAACGTTTATAGATGGCTTCTAAGTATGACGGCCCGAACAATGATGCTATAATTCCAAAATTAATAATAAAGAAAATTTAAATTATACTTAAAAGTATTGAACTCAAAGATTACGACTTGATATAATATGTGGTAACCTAGGTTGTGAGGACGAGTCGCTAGAATTTGAATTTAATACTGCTGAAGTAACTCAGACTTTTTAGGCTAAGGTAAGTTCATAACCCCACTTTACTTCTTTGTAAATGGTTTGAAACGCCGTGCGAGTGTTTTGAAACTGTATGTTGCCTGATATGTTTATTGACACTAAGTTAGCTCACTGCCTTAAGTCCCATTTATCACGAACCGCTAATCATTTCCGGAGTATCGGTAAATTGAATGCTAATATTGTGGATAGTACTATTTGGGGTTTGACATCCCCTGTCTGGGCAAGTAGCGTTTGCTGGAAACCGAACGTAGTGGCTAAACAAACACACTTTATTTGGAGGACTCAAGTTAGTTTGGCAGACTACCTGCTTAAGGGCAAATTGTTCGTTACTGATGATGTCGAGTCGCGGGGTCATGAGCTTAGTGCAACAAGTATCGTTTTTATTGAATTGGTGTATATCAATGTAGCCGTAAATTCATACGTGTATTCAAATGATGTTTAAACCTATGAATTCACTCAACCTTTGTGTTGACTTTTTAAGCATATATTTCAGGTGAATGATAATTGGTGGCTGATGATGGTGTGGTCTGGAAGTGTTATCATTCTACTAAATAAAACTAGATTTTGGGGACATGTGATGTATAGTTTTTGTACTTTTGTTTTGTTTAAAACTCTGATAAATAATGAATGATAACATCAGTTTTATAAAAATGTCTCTTCGAGTCATTTTCTATTATTGTGACTACGATTCCTTGAAAGTAATACCCAGATTAGCTTCCGCTGCTATATGTGAAAAATGGGGGTGTTACATGGGCGCGGCCTGGCCGCACACGGTTATGATCAGACAGAATCATAATCTAGTTAGGACTATGATTCATCCAAGATTATGAGGATATACACTCTCCTTATTTAAAAGACAATGATCCCAAGTATATAGAATATATCCTTATCTTGGACCACAAGTTTCAGGAAGCTTTACATGGGCTTCACCGGCTATAAAAGGAACCATCATGGTCCTTTCAAAGGTACGATTTCATACGATCTCAAACCCTAACCGATTACTAAATCAAACCGATTACTTGTTCTCACGCCAAAGGTTAATCGTGGGAGACAATCTCACGGTAAGCTTAACTGTGTTTTCTCACTGTGTAGGGTCCGCAAACAAGTTCACTTGGTGTATGACTAGAGCCTTCATCACCCGAATTGACTCTAATTCCGGTCATTAAAGTCTAGTCTAACTTTTATATCAACGGTTATGTTTGTGAAAAAATAAATGAAAATTTTGGCGCGTTTACATATGTTTGCAAACAAAAGAGGTGAATAATGTTTTCTTTAAAAAAGAAGAAACGAAATAGTTAAAAGTTGACCAGCTTTGAAGGAAGGGGGAAAATGTCGCTTTTGTTTATTTTACTGAATAAACCCAGTTAGAGGAGGGGGTATAACGGCGAGGGGGGTTCGCCGTGCTGAGGTGGCCACCTCGACGTGGTTCGCCGCCACACCCCCTGGTTCGTCGTGGCTTCTTCGCCCAGATGGCGAGGTCACGAAGAGGAGAGAGAAATGTGTTAGCCATTGTCTAACGGTCGGATATTATTTTTTTTTAATTTAAAACTTTTATTATTATATATATCCCCTTATTTTAACACTTTTAACACACACATACACACACACACATCTTTCTATTCTCTCTATCTAACAACAAAAAAATGTCAAACTTCTCAAATGATCAACTCCCACATCTCAACTTCACTGGACTTCTTAACACAAGCCATCCAAATTTTTCTTCATCCTCAACCCCCTCAACGCCATCGTCACAAACTCCATTTCATCTTCTTCTTAATTTCCATCTTCTTCCCAATTTCCATCCGACTCCCAATTCTCGTACACTCCTTTTGCTCAAAACTAAACAAATTTACCACCAACAACAAATCACGTTACAAAACGCAAAATTTAACAACCAATTCCAGAATCTCCAAAGTCAACAACAAGTGCCGGAAACGCAATTCAAAGTTCCGGCGTCACAACCACCATCCGAAAAAGGTCGTCGCAAAAAAAGATCAACATTAAAATCAAAAGCCGTTGATTTATCCATAGATGACGATGATGACGTAGAATTTGTGGAAGCTCCGTCTCAGGCTCCCGCACGTTGGAATCGTGATGAAGAGATACTATTAGCCAATTGTTTGGTTAGTGTGTCGGAGAACGCCGACACTCCGACACTGGAAATGATCAAGACCTTGATTCTTTTAGGAGGCAAATTCTTAGAGATTTCAACGTGGCTACAATCGGGATGCGTCGTACCAAAAACATGATTACGGGAAAATGGAGTCGCCTCATTCTCAAAAGTTTTAAGCGATTTACCAAGGAATAAATCATAATAGTGGTATGAATGAGGGTGATGTTTTGGAAGCTGCGAAGGACGAATATTGTTCCCGTATAACGAGAAACGATTTGGTTACGTTCACGCTTGGTAGATCCTCAAACAACACCCACCAAGAAGAAGCTCGGACCCACCAAGAAGACAAAATCTGAAACAAATGAGAGCACTAGCGGAGGATCCGTGGGGTCAATGAAGGAAATACTAAACGATGCAATGCATAAAAATTTGTCTCTGGTATTCCGGTACGGTGCTAAAAAGGTTAAGGAAGAGAGGCAGATGCAGTTTTGCGAGTTTTAGTTTCTCGCGGTTGATGCCGAGGCAATGCCGAAACCAAAGAGGACATTTCTTCTCCGAAAAATAGCATAAATAATTGCTAAATATTCCGCCAAAATTATTTTGTCGACGTTTTTAATTTTCGTAGTTTCTTTTTTATCGTATTTTAAATTCCGTATTTGTATTTTTATTTAAGTTTTTATTTTTATTTGAATGAAATGAATTAGAAACTATATTGGGTCAAAATGAAAAGCAAAATATGTGTCAATTAAAAAAATGTTTTAATTAATTATTTTGTCGATTCTCAGTAGAGGTGGCAAATCTTGCCATTTTGTTAATTATAGGCATATTTTAGCCTTTTTTTTTAAAAGTGAGAGTACTTTTTGCCCATCCATTATTATTGATGTACTCAATGGGCACATGTAAGACATTAGATGGGCTCATGGGCGTATGTAAAACACCAGATTGGACACTCGATAAATCCTTATATTTAATACTTTTTTCCCCGACTTTTAAACAATTATTATTTTAACTTTTTTTACGTTTTTATATGTTTTTTACCCGTTATAGCATACACATGTTTAGCCCGCTCGTTTGACCCGCGCGTCTTTTTAACCCGCCCGCCCACCCACCCATTTAGTCGCCCACCCATTTTTACACCTCTCTAATTCTCAGCCATACCTTCCCCTCTTAGCATCCAGCAGGTTCGTATACAAAACAAAAACAGGACCCGGATTGAAAAGCCTCAACATTGGTTGGTTTGAAAATGGCGTTATCCAGTTTTCCAACTGTATTCACCACCCCTGCTCTTCTTCATCCTCATCAGGTAATTAAAAACATTCTTTCGTTATTTACTACTGTCTTGGTTTTATAAATTGGTAAATATATAGGCAGCTGAGCTGGATGGTTTAAACTACAATTGCAGGTGAAGTTTATTGGGGGCAGAAGAAGAGTAGCAAATGTTGTTAGATCAGTTTCTTCTGGAGATGCTGGTGGTTCTTCGCTTCAGTTTGACGTACCACCGTTTCCGGCCGATTATCACCAACTTCTTCATCAGGTTTATATTTAACTTAAATCTATTTATCATTACTTTGTTTAAATTTGTTATTTGGACTTCACAGGCAAAACAAGCAACTCAGACAGCTTTGGACGACGGAATACAGTTGATGGTCAGTTTATTCATTACTCTTTCTTATTTACGGATGGAACATACAAAATTACATGTCTGTAGTTTCTATAGAGTTTCTACTCCGCAACTTTCAACCACAGGAGATTGAGTTTCCTACTGCTGGGCTGGATTCCGTCCCAGGTTTTTTTATTAATTCAGATGATATCTTCAAATTTGGTATACTCATAATATCTACTATAAGGTATGACCCTTTTTATTTATATGTTGTTAGGCGACGGTGAAGGTGGTATTGAAATGACCGGAAGTATGCAACTGATTCGTGAATTCTGTGACCTCCTCATAGTACCAGAAAAGGCTACACGAACCAGAATTGTAAGTCATTAAACAACTTGCACTGTCGTTACTTTCTTTTGATGTTATACTTTGGGGAAAGCAAATTATTTTAAACATCATAAAATTCACATCCTTTTATATTCATCATGTTTGCGATTATATGGCCATACGACATGTATAGCAGAAGTTGTTTTGTAAAAACCAGTCACTATTTAAATCAGTTCCTATCTTTTTGTTAAATTTCTAAGAGTATAGGTGGCAAAATGGTCGGTCGACTGTTAAAATTGGCTGGCTTTTGGTACAGGTGACCTGAAGTAAGTTATTTCCAAGTAATATTATTATCTTATTTCTATCAGAAATCAGTTCGTCAAATCCAGTGAATAATTACTAAATTGATTCATCCTGCCATCCTTCAGTTCACAAGTAGCAGTGCATACATCTTATACATTTACTTTATAATAATAGAAATGTGGTATCCAACGATAAAGATAAAAATCTATCAGCATTCAAGAGAATACTCGCTCCATATCACATACGCTAACCAAACTTTGTAAAGTTGATACACACATGCTATTGTGAGTGGTAAAGCTGTGTGTATTAGGCCGCAATGACTTACTGATAATTTGTGTGTCAAATATGACTTCTGATGTAAAATTATATCAATCATAATTTAGCCATGCATAAAACAATATAAGACGTTCTAGGCTTTACATACACCTTAGATGACCTTCAACATCTTTAAGCCGTTTCCTTATAAGGATTTTCCTATCCATGACACCTTTAAGATACAGCATAACCCAAATCGAACCATGCATATGTAAACTAGTCGAAGTTGCTGCAGTCAACAGAAGTATAATATAGTCAGATATTCTGAACCTATGCATGGAAATTTGTAGTTTTTTCCAGAGGCTAATGAAGTTCAGTTCGCAAGAAAATCGGCATTTGGAGGGGCTTCTTTCAAGTTGGATTATTTAACAAAACCTTCATTCTTTCAAGATTTTGGTTTTGTCGAAGCCGTTAAAATGGTTGATCGTGTTAAGGAAGAAGATGAATTATTCATAGTTGGTTATCCTTATTTCAATGTCAATGGTATCCTCTAGCTCTTTCTTTTTAATATTGAGTTTAACTTGGTGCAAGGTATAATTTACTTTATCTTTGGAACACAGAGATGCTTGTTGTGGAAGAGCTTTATAGGGATGCAGTGGCAGCCACTGCTAGGCAAATGATTATATTCAATGGGGAGCTTGATCGTATTAGATCTGGATGTATCCTTTCTTACTGCTCTATCTAGGCTTCTAGAGAGTTGAAGTTATAGAAGTTACCTCCACTGTTTTTGGTTTCAAACAGATCACTATTTTATGGAAAACACAAAAAATGTAAATAAAATAAGAAAAAATTACTAAATATTAAAAGAATGATAGAGTTTGGATAATAGTTGGTTAACCGTTTTGACCCATTTACTTAAGTATGGGTTATGTTTTATGGGATCAAACGGGTATAATATAGCTTTATAGGAAACATGTCAGAATTCAGATAAGCTGAGAAGGCCAAAAGTCAAGAAAAGTATACTGACAGCGATAATGGAAAGCTCCTAAATCATTTTATTCCAAAAGATTATTTTCATTGATCTTTTGTAATGTTCGTACTCATATTTGACTCTCTATTTATCTAAAAATATTTGGAACAAACTTTTCCAGGTTATCCTGTTTGGACTTTAGACAATAATAAAGTTACTATATTAGACCCTGACCCGTTTTGAACCATTACCATACCATTGATTTTGCCACCTTGAACAAAAAGGTTGTCTGGTGGGATGATTTATATACATTAGCACCACAAGTTTCCAACTCTGGGCGACCTTGCAACTAGTAAGATTTTCAAGGAATTTTTCTAAAACAATAATGAATTGCTAAGCTTATGATTTAGAAAGGCAGATAACTGATAACTTGTTTCTGTCTTTACAGTGATTGGGCTGCTAGCTGATCATCTTCAGTAGCATTCATACATAAATATCTGAGAAATCTGGTAAACATATGATTGTCCTTAAGATTAAATAAATAGATTACCCGTCATTCTTCTATCCAAAACTTGCTGCACTTGCAAAGACACTCTTTCCCCAAATGGAAACTGTATATTACATTCACAATTTTAAAGGTCGCAATGGGGGAGTCCTTTTCAGGTTTGTAGTAATGTTCTTCACCACCTATCTTTTGACTTCCATTATGCCATTTAAATGTTTAATTTTTTAAATTACCATGATAAACTTTTCTGACATTAAAATTGTAGTGTTTTCCATTTCGTTTTCTCAATGATAACTATAAGTTTGCAACAAAAGATCACATTTGTTGGTTTAAAAGTTAAAAAAACTTCTTCAAATCGTGTACTTGATGCATTGGTACGTTGGTATCGTTTCCACTATCATACAACCCTTGCTGCTCTCCCCTTACGCCTACCAAATCTTAATATTCGCTTAGGTGTTACCCTGGTCCATGGAAGGTGCTAAGAAGATTGGGAAGTCGATATGTCTGTCTGCATCAACAGGAAACGATGCCAAGCCTCAAAGAGGTTGCTTTGGATATTCTTCCCTCAGCTTAAAATTTCTGGTAGGGTAGTTCGTGTATGTAAATCTCTAGAATCTAGAGGTGGCAAAATTGACGGGTTGAGGTCAATCTAAGTAACACTTTATAGTTCCAATTTAGATTTTGTTTATAATAATTTTTGTGCCAAATATGATTTGGATTATTTTATAATAGTCTAATTAATTAATTGAATGAGATTTGAGGTTCTATGCATTAAAAATTACATTGAATAGAAGCTTGCTGACCCTTTCAACTGGTTAACTTTTTTTCTCTATTTTTAATTCTACCCATTTGAGGTGTTATAGATTAAAAAAAAGAAAAGGTGAGAATTGCCACCTCTAGTAGAATCTTTCTTCAAGACCAGATTTTTTGAACGATTCATAATGTGTCCGGTACACATGGCCAGGGACCATGGCTGTAATCCTTGTCTGGACCTTGCATAAGAAAATTGTGCATATATTACATCGCAATTTATTCTCATCCAAGCATTCGTTTGGTGAAGCCTCACAAAATCACACTTTCGGGTGCCTTTGGTATGCTAATCGAAATTACTATCGGTAAGGGAATATTATAAAAGTGGAATGGTAATAAATATATATCATTATTGATATTGTTGTTTGATTTGTATTAGTTAATTATATGAAATAATTTAATAAAATTTAGAGTCCGGTTATTTTGCATACCTTGTATCCCTTGGATACAAGGGGACTGATCTAAGCCGTTCATCTCATCTCATCCAACAGCTCAGATTAAAACAAAAACAAAAAGCGGAGGGGTAGTTTCCTCATTTTACCCCTCCCACCTAACACCCCTCCCACTTTCACATCCCAGATCTGGATCGATATTTTCTTTTTTCTTCTTCTCTCTAAAACACACACAAAAACACATACATGTACACATATTCAGGTCTTAATCTATCATCACAAACATCAAATTCATCGATCATCACCATCGTAAATCAATCATTCCGTTCATAAATAAGGTAAAGTTCATTCGATTTGTTTTGATTCATCTTTTTTTAGCTTATTCGATGTGAATAAGCTTATAATTCATCTTATTTTTTATAGCTTATTTGATAAGTTACGTGAATTTGACATGTCGAATGATAAGGTAACTTGATGCTTAATGTGAATAAGCTTATAGATTATCATCAGCTTTATTATGATGAATTATAAGCTAACTTATTAGCTTATTTTCATGAATTATAAGGTTTTATGGCTTAATCTCGCTGAACATATTTTGTGTAACCTGTTTGTGAAGTATCATATATGATATACTATATCATATATGATATAAGCTAAAATATCATATATGATGAAATATATCATATATGATTATGTTGTTGAAAATTGAATTAACTCTTTTTTTTATGGATTAATCTGGTTGAACATATTTAGTATGACTTGTTAATGAAGTATCATATATGATATGCTATATCATATATGATATAAGCTAAATATCATATATGATCAAATATCTCATATATCATTATGTGCTTGAAAATTGAATTAAACCTTCTTTTTTGTGTAGAGAAGGCTGTTCACAAGGCGTTTTGAACTTACAAGCATTCAAAAGGCCAAGAAGCTTAATGAAGAAGCTCATGAATTTTCTTTTACGTTTATTGTTTGTTTTTTCCTTGTAATCTCCTAATGGAGTTTTGAAGTATATGAACGATTTTGTAATCAATTGGTATCTCGTACAACATCTTGTTAATATGATTTAACTTTCTTGTTATTATGTCATGATGGTTTTGATAAATTAAGTCATACGGAGTATATGATAATGCACTATCATATATGATACTCAAGAAAAACTTGGATATATTAAACAAAGAATCTGATGAATTCATGATTACAACAAAGAGTATGCACAATTAATAATTAAACACTTGTTCATGACATTAATAAATGTACTTTTGAACAGAATCATATATGATAATTCAAACAGAACGTAACCTAATGTAAATTCATATATGATATACCTCTGATATCATATATGATAACCATTTATACAAAATGTATCTGCCTATTAAATTCATGATTAACACCAAAAATATTCTTATTATTGAAACTACTCTTCTTCTTCTTTAAGCAATTCTTCTTCAAACTCGTGCACGTCCGATTGTTATGATAAGTACCCTATCAACTTTGCTCTAACCATTGCAACATCTCTCTCTTCTCGTTGTTTTGTTCGCAAGATCTGCATTTGTATAAAACAGAAAAAGAGTTTTGGGGTCAAGAGAAAAAGTCATGTACAATATCATAGAAGGCACATTTGAAGAGCTTAATGATATTCAATGTAATTTAATCATAAATTCTAGTTTTTTCTTCTGGTTTGTTAGATACTCATATATGATACCTCATGTATCATATATGATATACCGATCATACATCATATATCATATATTTATCATATATGATAATATGAGGTAACATATATGATACACCAACCTTAATCTAGCAAACATCAGCAAAATAAAACTCCTACTAATACAGCTTATTCACAAAAACATAAGCTTATTAATAACTCTCTTATTCAAATAATCCGATAAGTCTTTAAAAAAAGTTAATAAGCTAGCTTATAATTCAACTCAATAAATCAAAATCATCTAATTTATAAGTTTATTTGTAACTCCTCATCTAATTAAAAATCTCATTCATAACAAATAAGCTTATTTACATAAATCACCTAAGAAATTAGCTTATAAGTAAGAACAATCAATCTTAATAATTCGTTCAAAATAAGCCAATTAAAATCTTATAATTAAATTGATAAAGAACTAATAAGCTTATTCAAAATCAAATAACTTAAAAATAAGAAGAGATTTTTTTACAAACCTGATGATGAATTCGTATGTGATCATGAATTTGTGTTGATTAATTGATCGAATTACGCGATTCATGATTGATTCATGATGATGTTCGTGCGGGATTTATGATTATATGCTTAGATCTATCTATTATATAGAGATAAACTAGATCGGGGGAAGAGAGAGAAACAAAAAGACGGTTTGTGTGTTTATGAGAAAAAAAAGAGAAAATGGCTTATATAGTGAGCGGGTGAAATGACGAAAATACCCCTTCAGTGTAAATTGTAGATCTAATCTCAGCCCTTGGATGAGATTGAGATGGATGGTGGGGATGAGTCCCTTTGTATCCTAGAAAACTTTGGTATCTAAAAGAACTTGTGGAGAAATTTGAATTTTAATAAATATGTGATGGAGAAGTAAAATACACGCGGGACCCACGGAAATGAAATATGAAAGTCACTATTACCCACAATTATGGATATATGGGGTATCCATTCATAACTTTATTCCGATAGACATTAACCAAATATATTTATTAATTACGATAATTATTCCACCATTCCCATAATACATATAGTCATTTATTATACTCCGTATGCAAGTATTTATATCAGCATTTTAGTCTAAATAGATATGTCAGTGGCCACACACATGTGTCCAAGCACAAGCAAATGATAATTCAAATGTATTGTTTTTTGTTATTGAATCAAATAACTTCATAATTGTGCCATTAAAAGAAAACAAAAAACACTTCATAATTGTTAGTATAAAAGATCAAATATGTAGATGATTAACGTTTATCTACTTTTTTGTTAGGGAAATGATTTGCACACTCCTAAAATTGATTGAGACACTTTAAAAGATGCATTTAATAATTATACCATAAATATTTACTGTTTTAACTGTTTGTACATATGAGTGTCCAATCAATTTTAAGAGTGTCCGGTCACTTCCCTTTTGTTATAACTCATCTCTAACTTGTTAGCCGGGCCTTATGATCCATTTGATATAAAGAGATCGATTGCTAACAATAGTCGTTTGATCCAATTGATGGTCGGTTACAATAGAAAGCTCATGCTCGGTGATCATGATTTTATGCGTGTCAGTTTACAACTCTGCAATAACGAGTTCCAGTGATGGCAGTGTGCAAATTCAGGTTCTCTTTGTTTTTATTGGTGAATGCTTCTGTAAGCTTTCTGTGTTGACAGCTTTCGCGGACCAGTTTGCAAATCTTCAAGCTTGAGGTTCTTATGGTTCTGGTCAATGTTTGTTTATTCTGATTGTGTTCTGTACTTCTGTATGCATATATAGTAGGGCTCTAAATTAAGTGAACATTCAGCGAACCGTTCGTCGATCGTTCGACGAGAAACTCGTTTATGTTCGTTTGTTTAATAAATGAACGAATACGAACAAGATTTTTTGTCCGTTTAGTTATATGAAATGAACATGAACAAATGCTCCGTTCGTACATTTGCGTTCGTGAAGGTCGATTAAGTTCAATTAGTTCCTTCGTTTACCGCTCCGATTAATTATCGTTTGATTAACATCTCAAATATTGAAAAGATGTTAATAAATTATATATCAAGTATTTCAAATATCTCTAACAATTATATAAATTAATTATATTAAGTATTTTAAAAATAAAATGATTGTTTAAAATAACAACTTAGTTCCACGCTCGTTTATGTCCGTTTACATTTATATATGATCGTTTACATTAATTACGTGCGTTTATGTTCGTTTACGTTCGTCTAACTTACTAATAAACGAACGTAAAGGAACATCAACAACTTCAAATCTAAATAGACGAACATGAACAAAGATTTTGGGCCGATTACGCGTCCATGTTCGTTTTATCTGGTCGGATGAAATTAAATAAACGAACTCGAACATACCTCTGTTCGCATTCGTCCGGTTTGTTTATAGCCTTATTATATAGTGTTTGTTTATTCTTACTAATTTTTGACACATGGTTGACCGGATTGGTAAAGTCTTTGGGTCAATATTAGTATACTACACTAGTGTGGTTTAATATGAATTTTGATAAATAAGTGTGGGTTCATGTGTTTGTTTTAGTATTTAATCTTCCAAGTTGTGTTGTCCCGGGGCGTTTGGATATGTCTTCTATTTTTGTCTCTTCTTTCTAGGGCTGGAACTAACGTTTAACGAACCGTTCGTCGATCGTCTGACGGGATATTCGTTTGTGGTTCGTATATTTAATAAATGAAAAAAACATGAACAATATTTTTGGTCCACTTAGTTAAATAAACGAACGTGAACAAAAACTTCGTTCATTCATTTACGTTCGTGAACGTTCGATTACGTTTGTCTGGTAACGTTCGTTTATTTCGTTCGTTTACATTTAATTAACATCCCAAATGTTAAAAAGGAAAAAATATACATATAAATATTGTAAAGTGTCTAACAAGAATATATTACTTAGGTAAGGATGATGTTAGTGCAAATATTATGATATTTAAACTATACATCCTTGTTAGTTTTGTTGATGACAAACATGTAACTTGTAATACATAACATGAAATATACAAGTTAATCGTAATCATATTTTGTGTATACTTACACATTTCTATCTGTAGGTCTACGTAATCCTTGGATTATCTAATGTGTGGAATGATTACGAGAGAGAGAGAGAGAGAGAAAGAGAGAGAGAGAGAGAGAGAGAGAGAGAGAGAGAGAGAGAGAGAGAGAGAGAGAGAGAGAGAGAGAGAGAGAGAGAGAGAGAGAGAGAGAGAGAGAGAGAGATGAAGAACTTAGAGAGAGAAACTAGAGAGAGAAAGGAGAGAATATGAGAAGAATGTTTATTGCATAATGAAAAATGAGAACCAACCCCTCCTAACATGCTAGGACGGGGTATATATAGCCCACCCTACATGTGGGCTTTGTGGGTTATATTGTTACATTACTAGATCACGAGCCCATACTAGATGTATCTCGTTGGAGTGACCGATCCTTTCTAAATAGGTAAAAACGTATTTCCAACAATCTCTCCCTAAGGGAGGTCGCTCCAAGAGACAAAGTCCTAAATAGTCTATAGCTCGTGATCTATGCTAACTATGATGTGACCGAGACTTTCTTTAGAATTTCGTATTTCCAACAATCTCCCCCTAAGGGAGGTCACACCATTTTACAAAATCTTAAACCTAGCATAATATGCATGAGTCTTCGATCTTGTTCTTGTGAATATGCTGATGTTCGCCTTTTCGTGACTTCATGTTCCACATACTTGACCTTGTGCATTCATCACTTGTGATATTCGCCTTTTCGTGACTTCATGTTCCACATACTTATACCATTATAAATTCTTGAAGGATTCAGAGTTTGATACAGCTGAAGACTTGACTTTTAGACTTTCTTGAATTTGTTGAAGTATTAAGTGCAGAAAGTATAAGCATGTGGGGACGACTTCTTCTCGGACACCGCAATGCCATCGTCTTGTTATGCTGAAGAAGACAGTTAGCAACAAAACATATACACGGATGAAATGGCTTTGAACATTTCAACCTAATTAGGTAGCATTTTACCTGCGATCGGTGAAGACCGTTGGAAGATATTGACTATCGTACTTGTGGCAGGTAGTTTCAATTAAGAACCTCTTTTACAAGATTTCGCGGGTAAACCCGCTCTCTTTACTCGACCGTCCAAAGCTGACTCCGAACATAAAGAGTTAATCATTTGGATAAAATTATCCGCATGATTGAAGCCGTCAATTCATATACTTGGAACAAGTGAAATTCAATTAAGAACCGCACCATCGTTGCTTTTTAGTTGTCACGGGCTTGATTCATATAGAATCTTGCAAGTTACCTACCAAGTGCTGTTTGATGTTAACACTAGAAGGATTTCCACTCATCACCGTGAACACTTAAGAGTGTCACTCTGAGTGTTCTGGAAAGATCATTAAGATATTGCGTAGAGGCTTGGAACGTGTTTAAATTCAATTAAGAATTAAACCATTGTTGCTTTCTAGTTATCACAAGTTTTATTCATAAAGAATCGCACAAGTCACCAACCATGAGCTTTTTGATGTTCGCTCAAGAAGGATTTCCATCTTCTTTGTAAATGCGTATTACTCAGATGTTCAAGAAAGATCATGAAGATTTTGCGTAGGACTCTTAAGATCTTTCTTACTTTTCATAGTGTGTGAAAAGCAAGTAAATATGGAAATGTGTCATAATGAGATTATTGATGATCTCAAGTGGCTCTAGACTCGATCATGCATTTTGGATGTTTAGTGATCAGAGGCTGGAGAAGAGTGCCACCATTTCAATACCAATTTATTCAGAGTGAATAAATTGATAGATAACGTGTTGATCTCCGTGTGATTAAAACAAATACCTTTTGAGAGATATCTGAGTTAGCTGGGATGGGTTGTGCATTGCATCACTGGGTCCATGATGTCTATCTTCAATATCAAGCATCATTAATATTGACCTCAATAGCATATGTGTTAACCCGGTTTCCACCTAAGTTGTAAGGAAGGCTTCTTTCTTTAGACCCTTTATCTTTATAATTCTTTTTCATTCTTCAACCCCTTCAATGCTTACCAATACGCCATAACTAGCACCTTTTTGTGATTGTTCTAGTGCTAACTTAAGTATTTGGTTGGCATTCAACTACGTTCACAAACTTTCTCCATCTTTCCTAAGGACTACTATTTCTAGCTATGGAATGTCCTTGGGAAGATTCCTCCGGTTCTAGAAGAAACATTGGACTTAACCTATCCTACCATCCTTATGTCACCACAATCGTCACCGTTGTGAATAAAGATGTTTTAGGTAAGTGTATGTCACCATGAAATCCATTTTGATATCCAAATCCATTTTGCTCCCCTTAACATATGCCACAATATTTGAAAACATTTCACATATGTTTGAATAAGGCAGCACATTAAGTCAAACCATTGAATTGATTGATCTCATTATTAAATCACATTTTCTCCCCCATATTAAAAATATTAACCCAAATGATGTTTTTGATATCAATTTATTTAATGAAGTTTTAAGAAAATTTGGGAAGAAAAATGCAAATCCAATTATCTTCATGATTTTCACAAGCTCCCCCGCAAATTAATGAGGGGTACTTGATACGTAAGTTAATTACCTTTTAAACACAAGTGTAAAGTACTTATCACGTGCAAAGATCAAATATGATAATGTATTCACAAGATTATAAAATTACGAGGTTTGACCTGAATGATGAGAACATTATATGATAGAATCATGTGGTTCTTGTTCACGAATGTTGGTCTCCCCCGTAACGTCTGAAATTATCTCCTCCTTTTTGAAAAGCGGTAATCTTTTATGACACCACATGTACGATTGATATCGTTGTCTTGGCACCAATTTGTTAACCTGGCACTTTCGGCATCAAAGATTCTGAACGCTTGACAATTTCTCCTCCTCAATTGTTGACCCGTGTTCTATCTAAAGAGCTGTAGTCGTCGTTTGAGTAGTCGCATCGTCGAGTATGTAGATATCAATTGTAAATTGCTAGGATTTATGGAGATGATAACTTCATAAAAACAAGATTTCTCTCGTTTTAACAAATAAATGCACTGAAATGTACATATATTCGTGTTAGATTGTGTTATTACGTAAAAACAATCCCTTACATGGTTATAAAGTAAACAATGCCCGAGAAAATTAATTCCCGTTGTTGAGTCAAAGCTTTATGGTGAAATGCTTGACTTTAATATGAAAAGCGGTTACTATCGGAAATAATAGCAAGCCATATTGAGGATGTTTTAAATTATTTAACCTTCTGCTCGAACTTTATTTACAACCCCGTGTCATTATTGAATGACATTTATTGGATCGTAAATATTATCGATTCCAGAAGACATGTTCTTTTTATCAAAACATTGTTGAACACACAATTTTGATAGATTTAGAAAACCCTTTTGAAAAATCGTTGAAAAATTGTGTTCAACGGTTTTAATAAACCAATTACTTGAGCTTAAGATTTTGAATATCTTACTAAACGAGCTCAAGTCCGAGAAGTTGTAAACTTCCCGTTGTGAGGATAAGTTTATCATCGGCGATAAACTTTCCTTTTAACTGAAGAACGAGGTCTAAGTTGACATTTACTTAGAAGTCGTTTTCATGAGCTTGAAAAACTTTTGAATGTTTTAACGTAACACTCATGACCGAGAAAGATGAATTTCTCGTTATGAGGAAGACTTCTCTTATTTAAAAGATACACTTTCCTTTCTGAGCTTAAAACTTGGAATGTTTTAATACAAGCTCATGACTGAGAAAACTTAATTTCCCGTTACGAGGATAAGTTATCAATAAAGATAAGCTTTCCTAAAATTGAAGTCCGAGTTACAGTCTGATATTTAACTATAAGTCATTGTGCATGAGCTTAAAAAACTTCGAATGTTTTTAATATAAGCTAATGCCCGAGAAAAATTAATTTCTCGTTGTGAGAAAAAGTTTATCATCAGCGATAAACTTTCCTTTCTTTGAAGTCCAGGGGATAATCTGAGATATAATTATACGCCATTTACACGAGCTTAAAACGTTGAATAGTTTTAATTCTAGCTCATATCCGAGAAAGTTTAATTTCTCTTTTGAGGGTAAGTTATCGTTGCATAGGTAAACTTCCCTTTATTTGAAGTCCGGGTCATCGTTTGTCGTTTAATAATAAACCATATTACTGTAAGCTTAACCACAAATCCCGTGAGACACTTGTTTCTTAGATATAAGCTTCTTCAGCAACCAAACTCTGAGAGTGCCCTTGGTTGAACGGTATACTACGATTTGGACCGCTGTGTTCTTGTTGAACGTTAACTTTGTTACCTGCATTCTCATTAGAAGTTTGTATGCTTTTATATGGGTCAGTGATATCTATTTCAGAACCATGTGGGGGTTCGCAGTTGGCTTTACTTGTGCCAGAGGTGACATTAATAGATGGTTCACTTTTCTTAGCTGTCAAAGGTTTCCTTTTATAGGTTATCTTAATCTCAAGCTTAAGTGATGTATCATTTTTTTCAGTTTCCTACCTGGTAGTCTTAGTAGGAGTTGATACTTTCCTAGTTAAACATCACTCGTTTCCTACAAGAGTGAAAGTTCTACCAGTGGGGAGTCAAACTTTACCAATGGGTTTGATTCTAGCTAACTATTGGGATTTAACTCTAGAATGGGAGTTCACCTCATTAATGAATTTCTTGACCCAAGAGTCATGATTTGCCTTAAAGACACATTTCCTACATGTTTCACAAGTAGTATGTTTCAAGTCCGAATAAAATCTAGAATTCCTAGGTGATTGATTGATGCTCCTATGATATGACATGCTACGGTTCGCAGTGTTGGATAATCTAGAAGGCATCTGACTAGGTTTGAATTTCCTATCTCTTACTTGTGTCTTTTACTTAGCTTCCCTTAGACCAAATTTATGGTGAACATCATTTGAACTAGTTCGAGACGTGTTCTTTGGACTATGTCTAGGGAGCTAGATGCAATCACGTGATTAGGTCATGCAAAAGATGTTTTAGTCACATTGGGCCTAGTTGGTGGAGTGACCGGTTTAGAAACATGAACCATATCAACTTGGGAGGACAACCGCAGTCTCGAGGATTTTGGTCGTTCGGATCTAAATGCAGTCAGTTGTCTAACAGACTGAGTTTGAGGAGGTTTCCCCAATATTCATGGTTTTTCAAGCTTAGTGTCCACACTAGTTCCTTTAGTTTTCCATAATTTATTTTTCAACGCAGCTATAGCAAAAACCTTTTCCTGAACCCGAGCTTTTAAATTCTCATTATCTTTAAGCAATTTATCTTGGGATGCTAACTTAGATTCTAGTGATTTAATTTGTTTCAAAAGATTATCCTTTTCAGCTTTAGAATCTAGAACTTTTTGATCCAATTTTCGTTCAAGAATAACATTTGATTTTTCAAGTTTTTCAAAATATGTTTTGAATTTGTCCGTTTTCTTAGAAATTTCTAGTTTGGCATCCTCAAGATATTTTGATTGTTGAGCTACAATCGTTTCAAGCTCTATAAACTTGGGATCAGATTCGGTTAAGCATTTATCATGATTTACTATAGAATTCTGAACAATCTCCCCCCATTATGACTTACATCGGATGAATTAGAAGTGGTATAATTATCACCCTTTTCTATCCCATGTTTGTCATAAATAAGTTCGGAATGCTCAACATGTTGTATATCATTGATACATTCATCAGATATAAAATTCTGTTGTACCATATTTGTAGGCTCTTCATTATATACGGGTCTGGTGTCATCATACGAGATGTCTATATCATTCCCTGACATGCTGCTTGTATCATGATTTCCTCCCGATTCCATGCTCTTGCAATCTTTAGCCTCCAAATTGTCAACTGTATGACCATTTTCCTCTTGCATCTGCATCGTAGATTCTTGCACTCCACTATCATACGCTTGCTGAAGTCGGGATCTTTCATAAATCAAAGACGAGACCGATGTCATGAATTTCAAAAGTGTACGATAGAAATCTTGAACCTCGGTATGTGTGTATTGAAGAAATGACTGGCATATCCTTGAATTGTCAGACTTAACGATGTTGAATTAGAAGAAGTGCGTAAGTTGTGTCACGAGAGCTTTATATGCAGATTCTGATGTAGAGTGATTAAAGTCTTCTTTGTAAAGTTGCTCAGCTAGTTGGTTCATGTTGAGGAATATTGAGTCGATGAATATATAACGATCTTGACCGAAGAGTGTCACAAATTCGTTTCCTCCTTGAAGCCATAAAAAAGTCACTAGATGAGACTGAAGTAGTCCAAAATGAAGTTATACCACTTTCTCTAGCTTTGTCTTGCATTTGATGCAAGTCTCCCTCTTGAGATGTCGAATTCAACAATTCCATTGAAGTTCGATGAAAACTAAAGGTAAGGATTACTTATCGATCGGGCAATGAAAAGAAGTAATTGTGTTTGTTGTTGTCGATTAAATCCCTTGAGTAGTGAATAAAAATGATTACATCCCCTAAGTATGTGTTCTCGAGAAACCAAAAATTCTCCAATACCAAATAACTCAAGAATGATTTTCGGAATTTTTCAAAATAATTTTCGGGATTTTTTTCTTTTGATTTTCGGAATGTGGGGATTTTCAGAATGTTTAGTATCTGGATCCTCGGAATAATGAGAAAGGATGGATTCAAAAAAGGAAATGATGGTTTCCGAAATAAAATTATAAATGAGGGATTCCAAAAATGAAATTAGAAATGAGGGATTCTGAAAATGATATTAGAAATGAAGGATTCCGAAAATAAGATTAGAAAATGGATTCCGAAAATAAGATTAGAAAAGATGGATTCCGAACCTAAAATTGAAACGTTGGTATTTTCGGAATGTTGAGAGTTAGAGTTTTCGGAATATTTTCCCTTGGGGTTTTTGGAATCTTTGGGTTTTTGTTCGGAATATAGAAGCTTGGTATGTTCCGAACATGAATTCTTTTTATCTTCGAAATATGGAGACTAGTTATCTTTGGAATATGGAGACTAGTTATCTTCGGAATATGGAGACTAGATATCTTCGGAATGTTTATACTTGTGCTTCTCGCAATACAGAAACCCTAGTAAGATGCTGAATAAACACTATATTCCCAAAATAATTAAAACCGTAGCTAGATCCGATATAACTGTCACTCGAGAAACACCCCGAAAATCACCCCAAAAATCACCCCGAAGATCACCCAAATGACCAAACATTTTGCGATTTTGACCAAATCAACTAACCCAGATCACTACCACATCTACGTAGTCGATTTGTTTACAAATTTAAACCACAAAAACGTAAAAAAATTCAAGATTTGAGCTTGATTATCCTTAAAACCCACTAAAATCAAGAAACAAACACAAAAACAAACCAATCATCCCATGGCTTTGATACCATTTGTAGGTCTACGTAATCCTTAGATTATCTAATGTGTGGAATGATTACGAGAGAGAGAGAGAGAGAGAGAGAGAGAGAGAGAGAGAGAGAGAGAGGAGAGAGAGAGAGAGAGAGAGAGAGAGAGAGAGAGAGAGAGAGAGAGAGAGAGAGAGAGAGAGAGAGAGAGAGAGAGAGAGAGAGAGAGAGAGAGAGAGAGAGAGAGATGAAGAACTTAGAGAGAGAAACTAGAGAGAGAAAGGAGAGAATATGAGAAGAATGTTTATTGAATAATGAAAAGTGAGAACCAACCCCTCCTAACATGCTAGGAGGGGTTATATATAGCCTACCCTACATGTGGGCTTTGTGGGTTATATTGTTACATTACTAGATCACCAGCGCATACTATATGTATCTCGTTGGAGTGACCGATCCTTTATAAATACGTAAAAATGTATTTCTAACACTGTCTTTTTAAAAATAATGATAAATACTTTTTATATCATTGGTAAAAGTCTTGAAAAACCTAAACACGAAAATCTGATCATAAAGAAGTTTTAGGAGTTGACTTAACAAAAGATTTGCAATATTAAATTGTTGATTTGCTGACAGACCGATGAAACCCGTCGGACCCTTTGGTAAAGGGTTTGGTGGGGTCCGTGAGTGTCTGTTGTTTGGCTATAAATAGAGACCACAAGCTCACTCATTTCTTACACCTTTCCCATCATATTCTTCTCTTTAAATCTGATCCTCTATCAGATCTTTCTTCTCTCTAACATGTAGATCTTTGACTTATAGTTATTCCTCTTCTTGTTTAGTGTTTCTCTTTTTAAAATATAGAGATCACTTAAAGGTGTAAACAAGATCAAGAAGTTCAAGCACAAGACATACATCAAGTCATTGTGTCCCCTCTATCTATACTAGTTTCTTTGTACTTGTCATCTCATGGTATTATGTCCAAGATCTATGATCTTGACATCTCGCGTGATTCTCAACTGAGATCCATGACTTATCATCATTAATCTATACATCTTAAGGAGCGGAAAGGCTAAAGGCTAAGTACGTGTTGACTTTGTGTATAGATGCATTTTCTCTTTTATGAGATCTATGATCTTGATGCTTCATGACTCGACTTGATAAGGATTACGAATATGTCAAGACATGTTCTTCAAGATGTAATCCATGATCTAGGCAAGATCATACCATAAAGTCATATATCTCTCTCTATATATCACAAACTATTGCAAACCTCATGTTGGTGTGTTGGTTCTTGTGTAAACCCGGTACTTGGATTAGTACCTACAAATGTTGTAAGGTTAGAAGTTGTGTTGGTTCTACATGTGTGTAAAAACCCGGGTGTTGGTCCTATCCATTGTGCAAGGACCCAGTGTGTAGCGTCGTACTGGATAAAGTGTAAGTGATGTTGTAGGGACTTGTTGTACCCATGTATAAGAACACGACATCCTAGCTTAGGTGTCGGTAAAGATTGTAAGCCAATGTGTGAAGGTTTCTCCACCGGTGTAAAGGAGATTCTTTTACTAGTGAAGTCGAACTCTCGAGTTGGTGACTCTGGGAGTGGATGTAGGGCAAGGAAGGCGTCCTTGTAGCCGAACGACTATAAATCATTGTCTTGGTTTGCATTTACGTTACTTTATTGCTTTATCTTTATACTTGCATTGCTTGTGTGTGTTGTGATCTCTCAATGTGCTACTTGGTCCATATAGTATTTGATTATTAACAAACGCCTCTCATACTATGTCATCATCAATAGACATTTGATACAAAATGTTTTAAAAGAGTAAAAGAAAAGTACGTCCATGTATCAAATTACCTTGAAGTAGGATAAATATGAGAAGCGTTTCTTTGTTTATTGCTTTCAAATTTTGTTGTTTAGCATACCTTGTTATATTATCTTGAAGATTTCCATGAAACATAAATCAAGATGTTTTAAAAAGGATTGGTGAGTGTCTTTGTGTGTCCATAAATAAAACTTACAAAAGACGGGTTTTAAATGAGTGTTTGGCACAACACTTAATTTTGTTGAAAAATCTTTTCCGTAAACTCATAGATAAGTCTGGTAAGTAGAAATGATGTTTAAGATGTGTATTATATGTTTGTTATCAAGTCTAGTAAGTCCCATGCATTTCCGCTATGTCAAAACACAATTTTTGGGGAAAAATTGCAGTCTGTCTCACAGACACATGGACCCAAGCGGGCCCCTCGTTAAAGGGTCCGATGGGTTCCGTGACTCTCTATGACTGCGGTTTTTCAGCCAACTTAAAAATTCTATAACTTTTTAACCGTAAGTCCGTAGAAGTCGTGTCACCTATCATTTTGAAGGTAATTAAGTCTACTTTCATTAAAAACACTCTTAAGTGCTCGTTAGATTCATAAGATAGTGAAACAAGTCAAAAATTGATAAAGTGTCTAAAATTATGAACTTACTTTAAGCATTTAGTATTATTTCTCTTGAGTCAGACATATCAAATTAGTTTGTTATTGAATAAGGTTTTATCCACATTCTAAAACAAATAATTTGTCATACAAATGAAACTAATCAAGCTTGGTATACATCGTCATACTTAAACACACAAAGTGAAGAAAAATAATTGTATGCTAAATGTTACTTACTTTAGTTTATGAGTTTACATATATCTTGTTTGCAAGTTGAAATTACTTTTATTTGTGATACAAATGTGTCAAACTTTCCATGTGACCCACTTGCTTGCTTGTCAATTACATGATTATGCACAATAGGACATTTGCTTGATTTTGTGCACTAAGATGGAAAAATTATCTTTCAATTAGCTTATAGACTTAGCTCACTCTCTTTACATATGTTACTTGAACCTAGTAAGTCACTTAGACACATGAACTAAGTAAAGTTGTCAAGTACACCACCTTCGGGTATTCTCTAAACATATAGGGTTCTTGACAATGGGTGTTTGGTATAAGATAAAACAATGATGTTAAAAAGAATTCGAAGGATTTTCCTTGTGTAGAGTGCTAATAGATATTTGTGCATATGAACATCTTGCTTGTGTCAAACCTTGTATGATTATATGATTTATTCTTCTACTTTCATATCACTACATTCTCATTCCTAGATAACTATTGCATTACACCTATATGCTTATGTGTTTTCTATTTGTCTTTTATTCTATATGCATATGTGTTTTCGTGTTGACATTTATGTGCACATGTTGAAACATGTTTTCAATAAGAAATCAAGTTCCATGGGATATGATCGGTAACACTCAAATTGGTATGAGAGGTATGATTAACCCAAACGGACCCATAAGACAATGAGGACCAAATACTTGACTTTCATGATTTTTATGTATGCTTGAATGTTGGACTTGAGCCCAACAAATGTATCAAGGAAAATGGTCTTCCAAGACATATGACGGGTAATAGGAACCTCTTTAGCACATGATAATCCACGGAAATAGGTAATGTTATCCTTGATGATAACATCATGATAACATGCTTACCACTCGAGCATGCTATGAATATGCTTGCTTTAAAGGTACACTCTCTCAACCCTTAGCTTAAATTATAGCATACACTTGTGGAACATGGTTGTTGAACTCCTTGAGTCTATCTTCAAAATTTGGGTCAAAAATTGCGTTTTCCTCAAAAGTTGTCTCAGAGGTGCACGGACCCCGTAAGACCCCTTTTAAAAAGGGTATGTGCCCTTACAAAGGGTCTGTGACCTGCACTATTTCAAACAGTTGTTTCTTTAAATTTAATTTAACTAACATCAACCTATATAGAAGAGGTACATAGTTTTTGTAAACCCTGTGTGAATATACTCTCAACTCAAAACGAATGCTTTCATAAATAATATGTTTCATACTTGTTCATCACTAGTCTTTCAACTATTCCAAATAGGAATTATGCTAGATCTCTTGCATTAAGTTTGCGTGTTTTTGTGTTACATTGCATATAGGCATTAACTCAAAATGTTACATAAACATTTTGTGAATCATTTTAAGTAATGAAACACGCTTTGGTATGAGTCAAATTTAGTGGAAAACATGATCATAGTTTCGTTTGATAAAACTGGTCACTTAGGGCTTTTCAACTCCTTTTCTTTATTTCACAAGAACAACTAAGGTAAGTAACCCTAATTTGTTAATTCTCAAAAGATATGGAATGGTGCATTATTAAAAAGATTTCTTTTACATATACATTACTTTCTATACCTCTTTGCATACATCTTTCTCTAATTGACTCTTTCTTGTTTGTGCATCTATGTTGCTTGGTTTCTTACTCAATCCCTATGCTTGATTAGGATTTTGTGAAACATGATAGTTGAGTCACTCTAGGCTAGTTACTAATGGTCAATGCAAATCAAATCCTTGTTACACTTCATTAGGCAAATATAGGAATTGCATTTTGTTTAAAATGAGAATGACTACTAGAGAACCTAGTGCACTAGAAATTCAATTTGACCTAACGGTTGGATTGCTTTGAGGAGAAGTTGGGTTCGTGTATAACCCGTAAAAATGGTCGTGTTTAGACTTAATTGAGCACCACTAGTGATAGTCTCATACTCATTCTCTAACTTGACTAAATGGGTTTTCCTAAATATGCCTAATGTTAGTTTACATGGATGAGCTTTGTATGTCACTATAAGTACATACCAAATATTTAGCAATTGGACATCCTAGGTAGCAATTGTTTGTTATGCAACATGCTCATATGTCTTCGTGCTTCATATCTATTTTCTAATCACCAAACACCTGCTTATTATAAGGGTTTTTTCAAGTCTAATCAATTCTAATATAATACATCTTAGCTCGTCTAAGTGATGCATGTTCTCAAATGCTGAAATGTCAACTTAGTTTGCATAATGTTTTCACTTTAAGCTATGATTTCTCGTATGCATGTCTTGTGTGTTAATTATACACATACACTACTTTGGTCCAATTTGTAGCAAATTAGTATGCCTATCACAATATGCTTTTGGATGCCTTTTAGTCTCTTTACTTGGTGTGATTAAATGAGACTTACATGATTATGTATATGATATATATTTCATGATTCTTGAACTTTTTTGTTCCTTTTTGTCTTCTAGTATCTTAACCTAGAAAATCATGGTAATACAAGTTATGTTCCTTTCCTATTCATTCATGCTTTCTTTCACTAAGTACACATTCTTGTTTAAAGTGATTGATAGTTATTACATTATTTGGATGTTTGATATCTATGTGATTAATTTAACAAATGTGTAAACCTTTGAAAATACTTGTATGCTTGTATGCTTCATGCCACTAAGTGTTAATGTTTAACCATGACTTGCATGATATGCTATTCAATCTTTTATCTGACGTTTCACATGATCAACATGCCTTTTAATATGGATGCATCTATGTTTAAAAGCTCTTGTCTTATGTTGGCATTTCTGAAATCAATCGGTAGGATGGTCTAGATGACACTTGTTCTAAAATGTTATGATTTGAACATGATTTTCATAAATGGTCTATCTTGCTTATGTGATACTATTTGCTATATGTCCATCTATATGTTCTCAAAGTATGTTTGGCATGATTAACATTTAGAAGTTCTTCTATCTTTTCTGTAACTTTGTTGAGTATGGAAATGTATGCATATGTGTCTACGACTTACGACAAAATCAAGTGTTTTAAATGTCTTTGTGCTATCTTGTTTCGTGGGGCTTTCTATTAATTGTTTGTTGTCAAATGATTTCCACCTCATTGACATCTTTTCCACCAACGTATTTGACTAATAGGTTTATTACAAATCATGTACTATCTCATCTTGTCTTAATGTTTATCTCTAATCCTTTTATGGCTAATAGAGCATTAATATGTTTTATGGGATCCTTGCCTTACATGATTGATGTTATCTTGCTATGTGGTTGTTGGAAATACGTTTTAATGTATTTAGAAGGATCGGTCACTCTGACAATATATTAGTTAAGTAGCTTGTAGTCATAGTAACTTTTATTAATCAAACAAGCCAAAGTCCGGTCCATGTAATGTATGGCCGGCAGCCCATTGTAAGCACAAGCCCATCTCATGGGCTTGGTATATAAACACTCTCCTTAGTTGGAGAGGGTGTGGTTCACCTTATTTTTCACATAGTAGAAAGTATGTTTTCTCTAATTTCTCTCTCAAGTGTGTGTGTGTGTTCTCACCATCTCTTTTTGTCTCTATTCTCTCTCTAGATAAGCAAGATTTACATAATCCTATAATTGGTATCAAGAGCCATGGGATGATTGCTTTGTTTTGTGTTTGTTTTGAGTTGATTCGTGAGTTCTAGATCCAAAAAACCCTAGATCCAAAAAAATAATTTGTGTGTTTTTTATGGTTTAATCTTTCTACAAATCATCTACATAGTTGTGGTAGTGATTTGGGTTCTTTGGTTTGGTTAAAAACACAAAATTTTGGGGTGTTTGGCTTGATTCTTAGAAAAAAAATCATGTTTTTTGACGTTTTCTCGAGATTTTTATCGCTATTATTCCTGAATTAAACCTTTTTCCGAAATCTTTGTTACATTTTCCGAAGTCTTGGTTACCGTTCCGAAGTTGTGATATTCCAAACCTTTACAAATATTCCGAGATCCTTGATGTTGCGAGATCCAAGATATTCCGAGATCAATAATTTTCCGAAATAATTGTTTTGCGAGATCTTTTAACATTCAGAGATCTTTTCCGAAACTTATTCAGAGATTAATTTTTACGAAATCTAAATTATTTCGAGATCCTCAAGTATTCTGAAATTCTCAAATTTTCAGAGATCCTCAATTATTCCGAGATCTTCAATTATTCCGAGATCTGGACATTCCGAGATTAAGACATCATCATTTTACGAATTTGGAAAATTTTCAAAAACGTGAATTTAAAGTGAGTTATTTGGTCTTGGAATTTTTGGTTTCTCAAGAAGACATTGTTAAGGAATTTCAACAACGTTTCTCGACTTCAACACACGAATTTGGAAAATTACGGTTTAATCGGTGGTTTGTAAAATCCCGCGAATTTATTTCTATGTTTATCCAAGTTAGTAAACTCCGTATCTTCAACAACAAGCACATTTACTTTATCTCATTGTTCGATCAACATTTGTAAATCTTCACTTATGGAAATGGAGTATACTTCTCTTACGGATAAGTCCATCCTCTCGGGTAGGGATAATCGTCCACCAATGTTGGTGATGGAAATGTACGAGGATTAGACATTTAGAATGGAAACTTATATGTTGAATAAAGAAAGCGGACATCTCATTTGGGCATCAGTTCTAAATGGACCATTAGTTTACGGTACCGTGACAGAAGGTGCAGTTACTCGTCCTTGCACAACGGGTGAATTGACCGGAGATGCTAAGATTCAAGATAAGTGTGATAAACAAGCTACAAAAATCATTCTCCAAGCCCTTCCTCCAGATGTCTACAAACTCGTGAGTAAACATAAAGTTGCCAAAGAGTTATGGATATAATTCGTGTTTTAATGCAAGGCACCTCGTTACCTACAAAAGAATGAGAGTGTAAGCTATATGATACGTTTGATAAGTTTGTCTATGTCCCTGGGGAGACTCTCAATGATTACTATTTGAGATTCACTCTATTGATGAATGAGCTCAACATTTATGGCATGGCAATTCTGACATTTCAGTTAAACACCAAGTATTTAAACACCCTTCCTTCCGAATGGATCAAGTACGTGACGGCTGTTAAATTGGCTAAGGATTTGCATCAAACCAACGTGGATCAACTTCAATCTTTTCTTCAACAACACAAATGCCACGTGATCGAGGCTCGGTTGTCAACACCTCAAGTCCATGATCCACTTTCCATGAATGCTTCTCATCAAATGACTCCTCCACACAACTTGGTATACTCTTATCAACAACCGTCATATATGCATCCACCACAACACACATATATCAACAACCACAACAACCATCTTATCAACCACCAATGATGCCACAACAAGCATTTCAACAACAAAGTGTTCTTCAACAGCCTTATCCACAGCAACCATCATATCAGGAATCACCATCACAAGCTATCACTTATCCAATGGGCTATACTCCTCAGCAAGAATATTTTTCAATTGAAGCACAACAATCACAAGCCTTCTATTCCAATGCACTTCCACCGATTGAAGTACCGGTCCTTAGTCAAAATGATTCCCCTACAGATGTTTTAAACCATCTCACTGCCTACTTGTCAAACTTGTTGCAACTATAGGATTTCCACCAATGAACAATCAGCTCCGTACTTCTTTAAATCCTCGTCAACAAGCCACTATTCAAGACGGTCAAGTAACGATGCAATCCATTCAAGGAAGGAAAAATTCATTTGGACCAACTACAAGGACTGTGAATGCTCAAGCGGTAAATGCTCCAACGAGAGGAAATCGAAGTTTCAATGGTCCTCAAAAGGTTATGTCATGCTACAATTGTCGAGGAAAAGGTCATAGGACAAGACAATGTACTCTGCCGAAAAGGAGAAAGGACGCGTCATGGTTTGAGAAGAAGATGTTCTTGGTCAAGGCTCAAGCAAATGGAAAATTTTTGGATTCAAAGAAATTAGCATTTCTTGTAGACCCAGGGGTAGCAGATAATGAAGGCATCACCATCGTTTCTACTTCTACTGCAACATTTCAATCAAATGATCTTGATGCATATGATTCGGATTGTGATGACATTCACTCAGCCCAAGCTTCTCTCGTTTCTAATCACTCTCCCTACGGTTCTAATGTCATCAATGAGGTACCAACCACAACCAATATTGTTCATGATAATCAACATCAAGTTGGGCATGAAAATAACAACCCCGAACAGCCTTCGGTAAATATTAATTCAAATGATTGGGTATCCAATCCTTCACATTTGAGTGAACCTCAACCAAATGCTACGACGGGTATGGAATCTTATGATAAACATGATTTAGTAATGGTGCCTAAACATATAATTGATAACATGAATGTGGCTGTTCGACAAACCATAGATATGAATGTCAACCTAACCGCTGAGCTTGCGCTGTATAAAGAAAAGGTCAAAACTTTTGAAATGGTCCCTCAAGCAGAGAAAATAACTTATTCTGAATTTGACCAATTTCGTTTTGAAAGGATACAACATTTGAAAGAAATAGAAACATTAAGAGCTAATCTTTCAAATGAACTAAAGGAAAAAGAGTCGGTTGTCAATAATTTTCAAAAACTTAAAACGGATTTCGAAACTCTCGTGTCTAAAAAGTTTGAATCGGACTACCAAACTTCTTAAATTTAAGGAACAACAACTTTTAAAGCAATATGCTTCCACAGAAAAGGTTCATTTATTAACCAACTCTTTTCAAGAACTAGAACTCAAGCGTCTTCAAGATTTACCACCTAATCCGAGTTATGCAAAACAAGCTCAACAACATATTCCTAGTCTTTATGATGCGACCCTAATTGGTAAATCGAAAGAGGCTCCCTATGTTCGGGATGAGGATGCAACAATGTCACTTGCCCAAAAAACTCGATTAAAAATGCTTTCAAAAAATCATACCAAATTTGATTATGTAAGCATAATAAAGAACAATTTTATTTTAAGACCCGCTTTATAATACAAAAGGAATTAGCTCAATTATCACCATGTGTGCCCCAAAGTTTGTCAAACGAAAACCTTTCTAGTACGTCTCCTACACTTGTCAAAAAGGATTTAACAAAGTTAATTCCACCGGTAAGTAAGGTGTATACTAACTTAAATGCATTGCACCAAAACTTTGCCGATTTCGACAAGGTCATTAAGGAACGTACGACGGCTTCGGCCATAACGGAAGGTGATTGGAATTTCGACACTAGAGCTGCATTTCAAGACGAAATTATTCCGTTTGTGGACAATATTAAAGCGTGTTTTAGCAATCTTGATCAAGATTTGGTTCTGGAATTAAATGAAGTTCAACGAGTTTCCAATGAAATGGATGATGCTTATGAAAACGGTTTACTTGAAATGGAACGAATTTTACACCAAAATGATCAACTTCTGAAGCAAGTGATGTTGCATGATATTGTATCCGTCTGTGTGAATAATAGTGTTGATAATGATTCTATTGTGCATAATGTTGAATATGTAGATAATGTGGTAGATAGTAATTGTCACAAATCTGACGCTGAATTTTTAAAGCTTCAAGATTCCTATAATTCGCTTTCAAAACGTTTTGATGCTATTCAAAAACATTGTATTTCGCTTGAATGTGAAAAACAATTTATTGAAGAGATTTTTGAAATGTCACACGAAGGTGTTAATATAGATTCTCATAATGTTAAAAAGGCTTTTCAATTAAATAAACGATCAAAACAACGTCAGAAACGTAACAAAGTTGCTAAATCATTACCGATAGAAAATGAGAATGTGGAAAGGACACTAGAGGCCACTGACACTCAATCCTTGATTGAGACCTTTAATCATAAGTCGGTGGAAATCTCAGATTTACATGCGACAATTCGTGATAAGGATATGTCATTGGCTGAATTAAAAGAATTGCTTCGTGTTAAGAATACAGCCGCCATTTCAGCACCGCCCTCTAGTGTTCCTAAACTGAGATCAACATCGAATAACCTCATTGTCGTCACACCACTAAACAAGGGCTCTAGGACTAAAACATCTCATACATTGGTTACATAAGATAAGGCAAAATCAAAACCAGCTTCTAATATTCCCGTGTTACCTTCTATAGGAGTAAACACCACTACTAAGGCTCAAAGATCTAAGCTTAAAGGAAACACGAAGAATGATAGGATCTTACCCCCATTTAGTAGTCAAGTGAAGAAGAAAGTAGAAGCCCACCCTAGGAATGTTATTTCTGTTTTAAATAAAATGAATCATGTAGCTAAACCTAAAGTCTTTGCGGTTGTGCAGCGTTCTAAGCCTACTATGAATTCTAATTTGAAATGTTGGAATTGTAATGAATGTATGTTTTCTAGTCGTCATGATTCTTGCCTTATTGACCATGTGAATGAGATGTATGCCTGAAAGCATAACCTAGAATGAAAACCAACTGGGAAAGTGTTAACCCAAGTTGGATGGATGTGGCGTCCCACTGGTAGAACTTTCACTATAGTAGGAAATGCATGCCCTTTAACTAGGATCACTCCCACTATAGCAAAGAAAGTGTGCCCTTTAACTAGGAGTACTAAGGCCACCAACACACAAGCGTGTCCTTTAACTAGGAACACCAATAGTACTGTAGGAACAAAGTTCCCTTTAAATAGGTCTACTCCCACTGTAGTGCCTATCACTAATCCAAAACCTCAGGAAGATGGAACCATAAAATCGACAATTAAACAAACATATGTTAGAAAACGCAGGAAATCTAATGATGACACAAATGTTAGCAATTCTGATATTGTATATGTCTCTGCTAACACTCCGGAACCAATAGTTTCCAATGCATTGTCTATTGTTGTTGTTTCAAACAGGTGGTCTAAATTGTCTTGTGGTATTTGGACTCCGGTTGCTCCAAGCACATGACTGGAGATCGCTCTCAGCTCAGAAATTTTGTCAGCAAGTTTCTTGGTACGGTTCGATTCAAAAACGATCATATTGCAAAGATAATGGGTTACGGTGAGTATCATCTTAGGAATGTTATTATTTCAAGAGTGTATTATGTAGAAGGACTCAGTCACAATATATTTTCTGTGGGACAATTTTTGATGCAAACCTAGAAGTTGCTTTTTGAGAACATACTTGCTTCATTCGCAACTTAGAAGGGGTAGATTTGTTGAAAGGAACTCGAGGGAATAATTTGTATACTTTGTCTCTACAAGACATGATGGTCGCTTCTCCCGTATGTCTTCTCTCCAAAGAATCGAAGACTAAGTCATAGTTATGGCATCGACGGTTATCTCATCTTAACTTTGACGCTATCAATCATTTGGCGAAAAACGAACGTGTTTGTGGTCTTCCTAAACTTAAATTTCACAAGGACCATTTGTGTTCCGCGTGTTCAATGGGGAAGAGCACTAAGAAGTCATACAAATCCAAGACTGAAGACACCAACGAAGAGAAACTTGATTTGTTACATATGTATCTTTGTGGGCCAATGCATGTTGAAAGTCTTAGTGGTAAAAAGTACATCCTCGTCATTGTGGATGATTACTCTCGGTTTACATGGGTGAAATTTTTGTGAACTAAAGATGAGGCACCTAGATTCATCATCGGCTTTCTCAAGATGATTCAAGTGTGTCCTAATACTACTGTCTGACGAATTCGTATAGATAATGGAAGGGAATTTGTTAATCAAACTCTGCATAATTATTATGAAGAAGTTGACATTTCTCATGAAACATCCGTTGCTCGCACTCCACAACAAAATGCTCGAACGATGTTAATTTACACAAAGGCTCCATTATTTTTATGGGCAGAAGCAGTATCTACAGTAGTCTACACCCAAAACCGTTCACTAATACGCAAGCGCCATGGGAAAACACCTTATGAGCTTCTACATGGAAAAGTACCAGATTTATCATACCTTCATGTATTTGGTTCTCTTTTTTATCCAAATAATGATGGTGACAATTTGGGAAAACTTCAACCAAACGCTGATATTGGTATTTCCATTGGTTATGCACCCGCAAAGAAGGCATTCCAAATCCACAATCGTAATTCTCGCAAGAACCTCGAAACTATGAATGTTGATTTTGATGACCTGACGGAAATTGCTTCTGATCAAAGCAGCTTCGAACCCACACTTCATGAAATGGGACCCAGTAACATTATCTCTGGTCTTGTCCCAAACAACCCTTCTTCGTCATCATTTACACCACCTACTAGGAATGAGTGGGATACGTTGTTTCAATCGTTCTTTTATGAATTCTTTACTCCTCCAAGTATTGTTTCTCTAGAACCTGTAGTAATAGCTCCGGTTACCGAAGTTGTCGCTCCAGCAAACGAAGCACAATCAGATACGTCTACACCTACAATTGGTCAAGAAGCACCTTCAACGAGTAATTCTCAAACAACACATGTATCAACTACCCATGTCATGCCTATTGATGATGAAGAGGATGATGATGATCATGATTTGGAATTCGCTCAAATACGTGAACTTCCATTCTTTGGTGTACCAATTCTCGACCCTAATCAAGTCGGGTCGTCCACCTCAAAGGAAGCTCCTACTACGGTCTACTCCAATCCACAGATTCGTGAACATGACAGCAAGTGGACAAAGGATCATCCTATAGATTCTATTATTGGTGACCCTAATCGTCTGGTATCCACACCAAGTCAGTTACAAGAAAGTGCATTGTTTTGTCATTTTGATGCTTTTATCAGTGAAGTTGAACCGAAGACGTGGCAAGAAGCTTTTACTCAATCATGTTGGATAGAAGCTATGCAAGAAGAACTTAATGAATTTGTACGCCTTGATGTATGGGAACTTGTCCCATCTCTGGATCAAGTGAAGTTACTTACTTTGAAATGGGTTTACAAGGTGAAACTCGACGAGTTAGGCGGAATATTGAAGAACGGGGCTCGACTAGTAGCTCGTGGTTATAAACAGTTATTAGGCATCGACTTTAAGGAATCCTTCGCACCCGTTGCCCGTTTGGAAGCTATTCGACTATTCCTCGCTTATGCTACACATATGAATATGATCGTCTATCAGATGGATGTTAAGATGACATTTCTTAATGGTGAAATCAAGGAAGAGGTTTATGTTCAGCAGTTGACAATTTCAGCTCTTTTTCTTTAGACATTTGACAAGTTAAATCTTTGTAAGCTTCGTTTTGTCTTTTTCTTCAATAAATCTTCAAGAAAATCCCGTGTTTGCTCCGTCTTGTTCCTTTTTGCCTAGAAAAGCACAAAACACATAAATACCCGCGTAATTCCGACATATAAAGTATTATTGTGTACGTTTGGCTCGTTTTAGTGGGTTTTTAGGTGATAAAAGACAAGTGTTTTCACACTTATCAGCAACCGGATGGTTTTGTGAATTCTAAATATCCTAATCACGTGTACCGACTTAAAAAGGGTCTCTATGGGTTGAAACAAGCTCCGCGCGCGTGGTATGATTTATTGTCACAATTCCTCATCACATAAGGGTTATCTAAAGGCAAGGTGGATCCAACACTGTTCATTTAAAAACGCAGAAAAGACATGATTATGGTACAAATATACATTGATGATATTATATTTGCTGCCTCAAACCAGATTTTATCAGATGAATTTGGGACACTCATGTCTTCTCGGTTTAAGATGTCAATGATGGGTAAGGTATCATTTTTCTTAAGACTTCAGATATCCCAAATTCCCAGAGGCATCTTTATCAACCAATGCAAGTATGCCCTTGAATCGCTTAAGAAATATAAGATGGAATCTTACGACCCCGTGGACACTCCTATGGTGGAAAGAACTAAGCTAGATGCAGATCCAACTAGGATTCCTATTGATCCTACACTTTATCATGGTATGATCGGTACCCTATTGTATATTACAGCTAGCAGGCCTGATCTTCAATTCTCAATTTGTATGTGTGCTCGGTATCAAACGAGGCCTACTGAGTTACATTTAGCTGCTGTTCAAAGGATTTTTCGATATCTTAAAGGAACCATTAATCGGGGACTTTGGTATTTGAAGGACTCTTCGATTGCATTAATAGAATATGCTGTTGCGGATCATGTGGGTTATCAAGATACAAGGCGTAGCACAAGTGGAACTTTGCAACTACTAGGAGATCGACTAATCAGTTGGGCATCGAAAAGGCAGAAAAGCTCTGCAATCTCAAGTACGGAGGCAAAATATATAACTATGTCCGGTTGTTGTGCTCAATTTCTTTGGATGAGATCGCAATTAACCGACTATGGTCTAGGTTTTAACAAAATTCCGATGTACTGCGACAACAAAATTGAAATTTCTTATGCTGCAACAACGTTCAATTCTCCCAGTCGAAGCATATTGACATTCGCTACCACTTTATCAAGGAGCAAGTGGAAAATATAGTGATCGAGCTTTACTTTTTCAGATCTGAATATCAATTGGCGAATATTTTCACGAAGGCTTTAGATCACGCTCGAATTGAATTTTTGGCCGACAAGCTAGGATTGAGAACTTTCTCACCCGAGACTCTAAAGGCATTGGCAGATAAAGCGATAGAATAGTGGTGGTAAACTATTCTCCGTATCCTTGGTGATCATTTGTATATATTGTTTATATTTTTATCCACAAAGCAATATACAAAAATATAAAACCATATAAAACCCATAAAAAAATGAAAAATTCACAAAAATCCAAAAATATTTTTGCTTTATTTTTCAAAGGCATGTCTTTTGGGACGATAATATTTATGCCCTTAGAAATATCGATTAATATTGACACGACACCATAAATAGAGTTCGTACAAAAGTTGTAAATATTTCATAAAATATGCCTAAATGGCTTGTAGTTATTTCAGACTACAACCCGCTTTTCATATTAAAGTCAAGTATTTCTTATAAAAGCTTTGGCTCAACAACGGGAATTAATTTTCTCAGGCATGGTTTACTTTATAACCATGTAAGGGATTGTGTTTACGTTATAACACAACGTAACACGAATATATGTACGCATCAGTGCTTTTATTTGTTAAAACGAGAGAAATCATGTTTTTATGAAGTTATCATATCTACAATCCTAGAAATTTACAATTGGTATCTACATACTCGACGATGCGACTACTCAAACGACGACTACAACTCTTTTGATAGAACACGGGTCAGCAATTTAGGGGGAGCAATTGTCAAGCATTCAGAATCTTCGATGTCGAAAGTGCCAAGTTTACAAATTGGTGTCAAGACAACGATACCAATCGTACATATAGTGTCAAGAGATGACTTCAGACGTGACGAGGCGACCAACATCTACCGACAAGAACCATGTGATCTGATCATATGATGTTCTCATCAATCAGGTCCAACCTTGTCAATTCATTCTAATATGGTGAATATGTGATCATTTTACAAATCGGTATCATATCTCACAAGTTGGTATCATGAAGATAAATCGGACTTGCATTTTTCTTCGAAAAGAACTTTGTTAAAACTTCATTAAATCAATTTCTATCAAAAATATCGGTTGGGTTAATATGTTTAATATGAGGGAGAAAATGTGATTTAATATGGAAAATGATTAATCACAAATGGTTTGACTTAACGTGATAGCTCGTCCCGACATGTGCAAAATGTTTTCGGATATCGTGGCATATGTTAAGGGGGAGCAAAACGGATTTGCACATCAAAAATGGATTTTCATGGTGACATATACTTACCCTCAACCCATTTATTTCACGACGATGAAGATGGTGGTGACATAAGGATGGTAGGATAGGTTAAGTCCAATGATTCTTCTAGAACTGGAGGAATCTTCCCAAGGACATTCCATAGCTAGAAATAGTATTCCTTAGGAAAGATGGAGAAAGTTTGTGAACGTAGCTGAATGGCGACCAAGTACTTAAGTTCGCATTAGAACAATCACAAAAAGGTGCTAGTTATGACGTATTGGTAAGCATTGAAGGGGTTGAAGAATGAAAAAGAATTGTAAAGATAAAGGGTCTAAAGAAAGAAGCCTTCCTTACAACTTAGGTAGAACTGGGTCAACACATATGCTATTGAGGTCAATATTAATGATTCTTGATATTGAAGATAGACATCATAGACCCAGTGATGCAATGCACAACCCATCACAGCTAACTCAGATATCTCTCAAAAGGTATTTGTTTTAATCACACGGAGATCAACACGTTATGTATTGATTTATTCACTCCGAATAAATTGGTATTGAAATGGTGGCACTCCTCTCCAGCCTCCAATAACTGAAAATCCAAGGTGCACAATCGAGTCTAGAGCCATTTGAGATCATCAAATATCTCATTAAGACACGCTTCTATATTTACATGCTTCTTCACACACTATGAAAAATAAGAACGATACTAAGATTCCTACGTAAAATCTTCATGATCTTGCCTGAAGATCCGAGTAATACGAAAGTATTTACCATGAAAATAGAAATCCTTCTTGAGCGAACATTAAAAAGCTCATGGTAGGTGACTTGTATGATTCTTTATGAATAAAACTTGTGATATCTGGTAAGCAACAGTGGTTTAATTCTTAACTGAATTTAAACACGTTCCAATCCTCTACGCAATATCTTAATGATCTTGCCAGAATATTCAGAGTAATACTTTTTATTATTTACAGTGACGAATGGAAATCCTTCTAGCGTTAACGTGAAACAGCACTTGGTAGGTAACTTGCAAGATTCAATTTGAATCAAGCTTGTGACAACTGGAAAACAACGATGGTGCAATTCTTTAATGAATCAAACTTGTTCCAGGAATCGAAATTGACGGCTTCAATCATGCGGATAATATTATCCAAATTATTCACTCTTTACGTTCGCAGTCAGCTTTGGACGATCAAGTAAAGAGAATGGGTTTACCCGCAAAATCTTGTAAAGGAGGTTCTTAATTGAAACTACCTGCCACAAGTACGATATTTTATATCGTTCATCGGTCTTCACCGACCGGAGGTAAAATGCTACCGAATTAGAATGAAATGTTTAAAGCCATTTCGTTTGTGTCTACTTATGTTACTACACTTGAAGACGGTGGCTTTGCGGAATCCGAGAAGAAGTCATCCCCGCATGCTTATACTTTATGCACTTAACTTCAATAAATTCAAGAAAGCCTAAAAGTCAAGTGTTCCGCTGTATAAGTATGTGGGACATGAAGTCACGAAGAGACGAATACCACAAGTGATGAATGCATAAGATCAAGGAAAGAGATTAATGCTCAAGATAGATATCAAAGATCATATCAACATATTCACCAGAAAAGAAAAAGAAAAGAAAGACGAACGAGGTCAAGACAAGCATAGTATGCTAGGTTTATTTTATTATTGTAAATCAGGTAACGCCCTTGTTTGGAGTGACTTCCCTTAGGGGGAGATTGTTGGAAATAATTTTTTACGTATTTAGAAGGACCGTTCACTCTGACAATATATTAGTTAAGTAGCTCGTAATCCTAGTAACTTTTATTAATCAAACAAGCCAAAGTTCGGTCCATGTAATGTATGGCCGGCGGCCCATTGTAAGCCCAAGCCCATCTCATGGGCTTGGTATATAAACCATCTCCTTAGTTGGAGAGGGTGTAGTTCACCTTATTTTTCATATAGTAGAAAGTGTGTTTTCTCTACTTTCTCTCTCAAGTGTGTGTGTGTTCTCACCATCTCTCTCTCTCTACTCTCTCTCTAGATAAGAAAGATTTACATAATCCTATAGTGGTAATATTGTGTCCTATAGATGAAGGTCTTGTCATCTTATAATATCTTTTGCACTAGCCTTCTTGCTTTATAGTTTTATAACAATCACTTGTTGTCACTCTATAATAGTCATAACTTTTGTCAAAAAAGACCATTGTTAGTGCAAATGATATTCTGACTAAAGCCACTTACTTAACACATTGATGAATCCGTCACCCTTCTAACATGACACTAGTTAAGTTGTGACATCTCTTCACCTCTATGTAAGCTTTCTATCTATCTGTCTACGTGAGAACATATTGTGTTCATATGTGCCTACTTCCATCACTTCTATGAGAACTTGCATGTATGTCTATGCTTATTTTTGTTGAGATAAATTGTTGTACTATCATAATATGTTTGTTTTGTATCATGTGATAAACTAACTTGTTTCAACTTGTTTAGGGAAATAAATCGCATCATCAAGTACAATTGTGCTCATTCACATCTTATTTTATCATCATCACTCTTACCACCTCTCCTACCTGCTAATTTCTAAAACCAACCTTGCTAATGTCTGCATACATGGAACCTGTTGGACCCCTCCTTAGAAGGGTCCGTGAAAGGATATGTGGTCTGCTGGAGAAGTTCTCCAAGTCTAAAACCAATAACCAAACACCCAAATGATACACTCCCAACTCTCATTTTCTGCAAAAAAATAAATCACCATAACCTTAATTGCATCATCTTTCTAACCCCACTAGGCAAAAACCAACCTTCGAAGTCGTGTCCAATCTATCTCTAAAACTCTTTTTTCATAAAAACCAAATTCCATTGAAACTCTTTTTCACATCTTCAACATCACCTCACATGTTAAGGATTTGTTTTTTCTTTCTTCCATCCCATCACCACATTCTACCTCTACTCTAAATGTCATCATGCCCAACACTTCAAGTGTTTTCACCAAATCTCTTTGTCTCACGAAACATTGAGTCATTCACATGGTCATCCATTCAAACTAAATAACCATCAACTCTAAAAAATATCCACAACCCAACACACTTTCTTGTGTCGTCAAAAGCCAAATGAATTTCATGATGAAATGCTCCTTGTTCCCAAATACATCCCTTCAAACCATGAACACATACCCAACCTATTCTAATTCTCATCTTAGCAATCATAAGGCCTTGTCACCTCGAACTATGGCTCCATTACCTTAGTCTCTACCACCTCCAGTAAAATATCAATGCTCTCCTACACCCACTATCTTAGTAACACACTCGTTATGAGATATCGGGTTGCATTTAAGTCTCTTTTATGTCTGTCTCAGAAGGTCACGGACCCCGTTCCCAAGAAGGGTCTGACACCCAACAAGGGTCCATGATCCATTGTTTGTTTTCCTTCTTTATTTTTCAAATTCTAAGCATTATAATTCTATTCTTATACCAATACTCCAGATACTTTTCATAATAGCATTCCACAAATATCTTCTTCCTTTCACTACCTCATATGGACCAACCATGAAACCTTATTCTCAACACTCACTTTCTAGTGTCATTCCATATATGAGTCCTCCACTTTCTCATTAGTAGGAGTCAAGTCATTAGGATCCCGTGATCTCCTGTAAACCTTTCTAAATTTTCTGCTCATGTTTTCATCTCTTCCTCTCAAAGTTCACTTAAGTGCTTCAAACACTCTTTCACCAATATAACCATTCATACTTCTAAATCTATTTCTTGCCTTCAAATCTCTCTTGAATCCACTTATTCTTTCTCTCATTACCATCACAATCCAAGTCTGTAAAACTTTTAGGAATCATCTCCATTACTTTCATACCTAAAGCTTCTGAATCCGTGTCAAACCTTGTTGCCTTATCAACCCTATTCACTCTCCACCAATCAAACCATATTGATGATAAAACTTCATCTTTGATGTCATACCTCTTTGTATATATTTATAAACTATCATTTCACCTTCCTTACTTCTTGACAACTTAATTATTTCATCCGAAATATTAAAGTAAATTGAAAATTTCAATTGTCATTCTTTCTCATATGATTCTTCTTCCTTGTTAGAAAAGTTTCCAAAGAAACTTTCCATCTTCAAGTGTTTCTAATGTCATTGTCAACCTCTTTCCTTCAACACATATTTACCTACCTTTATGTTATCATCTTTCTTGTCCTTTAATGTTTGTAAACATTAAAACACCACTCAAATCCTTGAATTTGTAACTTTCATATCACAACCAAAAGGATCTTCTACACATTTCTCTCTATTCAATTCTTGTCATTTACTGTAGAAATGACACTTCATCTTCCTTGTCATTAATCTTTCTCATACCTCATAAGAATGTGCTATGAATTTATGTGCTAAAAAGTGACTTGTTTGATATGAGATATTGGTGATCTTGAGTAATGGTATTGGTGCTTTTCATGCTTAGTGATCTTAAGTATTTTGATAACCCTTGCTTAGCGATCTTGGGTTGTGTTGATGCATTTTTATGCATGAAACGGGTATCTTGAGGAACATTCTGTCCATAGTCTTCTCAAAATCTTACTTATATCTATGTGCACTTGTATAGTAAATATGTTTTGTAGTACCTCTCTAACCCATTTTTGTAGCTCGTCGCCACTTCCTACTTTCTTGGTGCTTCATACAAGGGAGAGCTTCCGATTTGTCTTTCGCATACAACATCTTCATCACAAGATCAAATATATGCTAATAATTCTCTTGCATGGTTACTATCATACACACCTTGTTGTGTAATACATGAATTTTGCATTAGCCAGTTCTATCTTATAGGTTAATCTTGGCGCCCTGTATCGAAGAAGTGCATATGTCATGCATTCATAGAGTTCGTGGATGGACGTTATTTTCAATTATTTCCTTTCACTCATCACTTGACGCGTCAAACAAGGGGGAGCAACCGTCAAGGGGGAGCATGCACTAGTTCATCATCACTAATTCTTTGTGGTTCTTCACCTACTTTCTTTCTCATCTAACCTTGATGCAGGTTACGCACATTTTTTTTGCTTTTACATCTGTTTTTTTGTCTTATCTAACTTTGATGTAGGTAAAGTCTCTTAATGTGATACATGGATCCGTTGGTGATCATGGATCAATACGGAGAACTTGCCCATTCTTCTACTCATTTATACTGAGTCTTAAACAACAATTGCATCAATCTATTTTCTTTCTTATATAACCTTGATGCAGGTTAAGCACATCTCCTTGTGCCTATATTTTCTTTCTCATCTAACTTTGATGCAAGATAAGTCTCTTAATTTGGTCCATGGATTCGATGGTGATCATGGATCAATGGGGAGAACTTGCACATTCCTCTACTCATTTCTGCTGAGTCTTAAAACAAACATTGCATCAATCAATTTTCTATCTATCTCTTTCTAACCTTGCATCAATCTATTTCTCTCACTATCATCTTTATTTGCAGGCTTTACCACTCATTCTATCCATATATTTCTAAATTTTGTCTTGTAGGTTTTCACACTCCATGTCTTCTTCGGTTCTCCTACTTAGGGGGAGTGTTAACCGAGGGGGAGTATATGCAAATCATTTTCTATCTAGATTTTCAATTTAAAGTTCTTTAAATTCAAAATCTCCCTCTAAAAGATCTTTTCTTTCATCTTCGCCTTTTTGTTTCGACAAAAAAATGGTAAGTAAATTTTACACTTTACTATCTATTATGTTTACATTGATTGTCATTGTCAAAAAGGGGAGATTGTTAGTGCAAATATTACCATATTTAAACTATACATCCTTGTCTATTTTGTTGATGACAAACATGTAACTTGTAATACATAACGTAAAATGTACAAGTTACTCGTAATCATATTTTGTGTATACTTACACATTTTTATCTTTGTAAAAATAATAATAAATACTTTTTACATCATTCGTAAAAGTCTTGCAAAACCTAAACAAGAAAATCTAGTCATAAAGAAGTTTTAGGAGTTGACTTAATAAAAGATTTGCAATATTAAATTGCTGATTTGCTGACAGACCAACAGAACCCGTTGGACTCCTTGGTAAAGGGTCCGACGGGGTCTGTGAGTGTCTATGGTTTGGCTATAAATAGAGACCACAAGCTCACTCATTTCTCACACCTTTCCATCATATTCTTCTCTCTAAATTTGATCCTCTATCAGATCTTTCTGCTCTCTAACATGTAGATGTTTGATCTACAATTGTTCTTCTTCTTGTTTAGTGTTTCTCTTTGTAGATATGGAGATCACTTAAAGGTGTAAACAGGATCAAGAAGTTCAAGCACAAGACATACATCAAGTCATTATGTCACCTCTATCTAGACTAGTTTCTTTGTACTTGTCATCACATGGTATTATGTCCAAGATCTATGATCATGACATCTCGTGTGCTTCTCAACTGAGATCCATTACTTATCATCATTAATCTATACATCTTAAGGAGCGGAAAGGCTAAAGGGTAAGTACGTGTTGACTTTGTGTATAGATCCATATTTCTCTTTTATGAGATCTATGATCATGATGCTTCATGACTCGACTTGATAAGGATTACGATTATGTCAAGACATGTTCTTCAAGATGTAATCCATGATCTAGGCAAGATCATACCATAGAGTCATATCCCTCTCTCTATCACAAACCTCATGTTGGTGTGTCGGTTCTTGTGTGAACCCGGTACTTGGATAAGTACCAATAAATGTTGTAATGTTAGAAGTTGTGTTGGTTCTACATGTGTGTAAAAACCCGGGTGTTGGTCCTATCCATTGTACAAGGACCCGGTGTGTAGCATAGTACCAGATAAAGTGTAAGTGATGTACAAGGGACTTGTTGTACGCATGTGAAAGAACACAACATCCTCGCTTAGGTGTCAGTAAAGATTGTAAGCCAATGTGTGAAAGTTTCTCCACCGGTGTAAAGGAGATTCTTTTACTAGTGAAGTCGAACTATCAAGAATGTGACTCGGGGAGTGGAGTAGCGTAAGGAAGGTGTCCTTGTAGCCGAATCACTATTGATTATTGTGTCGGTTTTCATTTACTTTACTTTATTGCTTTATCCTTATACTTGCATTGCTTGTGTGTGTTGTGATCTCTCAATTGCTACTTGGTCCATATAGTCTTTTACTATTAACAAATACTATGTCTACATCAATGGACATTTGATAGAAAAAGTTTTAAAAGATTAAAAGAAAACTATTCAACCCCCTTCTAGTTTTTTACAGATGACACTATTGATGCTACTGTAGTAACATGACTATATTTTAAGATCAGATAGGATTGAAATTATGTTATTTTTAAGACCATATTTTGGGATAGAATGATTATATAAGTATATATATATATATATATATATATATATAGGTGCTGAATATAATTAATAACATATTATAAATAATCAACGCAGCGGAACAAGCACCTATGAACGGATCCATAGAGTCATATGATTAATCAATAAAAAGAGGGAGATAAAAGTATACATTTGTAGCACGATTCAATAAGATCAACAGGAGACAATCACCACACGATCTACCCAAGAACCAAGTGACTAAAGTTGATCACCTCTATGTAGAAACACACTACACGTCACGGTATACCAAATAGTGCTAGTCTATATACCCCGTTACCTTCTAATAACCTTTCTTTGTCTTTGAAAAAAACAAGAGACTTAACAAAACATGAAACTTTTTATGTTTCAATCTTGCCGTGACTTACTTTTGAGAAATGAAAACCATACATCATTTTCACAAGTCTTGCACTATGTCTTATCACAAATGATGAAAAGAATCAATTTGTATTTAAAACAAAATAAAAACGTATCATCAAAATGACATTTCCATATAAAACGTCAATAAGGTTTTTAATGGGTTTAATTATTTAGTTTTCAATTTCAAATTGTCACTAAGTCTATACTTAGTAATAAAAGGCTAATAGTTATCTCGGGTTGCGAAGGTTATATATATATCGTAAATACGTTAAATACGATATACTAAAATGGTATCTCAGTGTATATGTGTGTGACCCCATAGGCCCATATGTGTCTGGCCATATAATTAGTTGTTATGACACGAGCATACACCAACAGCTCCCACTTGCGCACGTCATAATAATCATGTAATTATACAAGAAACGGTTAGCGTCTAGCAACACACCATTGCCCCCAAAAACATATGAGGATAGTTTCTAAAGCATCTCATTTTAAATGGTTTAGATATCAGTCATCCTTTTGTTTCAGATACTCCATTAAACTTTAGACATAGATCAATAGCCATTCTTAGGTTTAACTATTCTATTTCTCGATATTGATATTAAACTAGATTTCCAAATTAATCAAGTATCATATTAATTACATTTGGGTGTGGCCACACATACATCTGTACAATTCATCAAGGGGCCCAGTAGTATCTACCTCCAATACATGTGGAGGAACAAATTCTATTTTGACTGCACGTGTTGTTCATGTATTTCACATCGCACCTGAAAATGGTCTTTATGGCAGCGTTGTTCAGGACAACGTTGAACCATATCAAGGATTGACATTCCACACATACGAAACCTACTTGCATCTCAAGTCTAAGGATGAGAGATTCAACCACTTGTGGGATTCACTATTGACGCCGATCTATGTAGTGAATTCTCGTTAGTTAGGTCAATCTAATGTTCATCCAATGAAAACATATGAGTTTGACGGCATCATCAATCAATATTCATTCCAAATGAATATGACCAACTCACATTTGTCTTAACTCGACAATACTCCCATATTGTCAACCGAAAATGGATAATTTAGAATAATAAGATTACTCTTGGATTAAACATGCAAATATAGGACACAGTTTATATAAAATGAAAACGATCATACCTCATATATCAATTCATCATAAAATAAAAACTGTTTTACATCCCAATTATTCAAATACTAACATACACAAATCTACATGAAACTACCAGCTGGTCTAAGTCCAATGCCCCTTGCATGCTCAACATGTTTGGTACAAGACATAGGTTTAGTAAACGGATCAGCTAAGTTGTTATCTTTGTGAACTTTAAGAATACGAATATCACCTTCTTGAATTACTTCTCGAATGTAGTGATATTTTCTCCGAAAATGTTTGGCACCCTTTTGAGCTCCAGGTTCATCGGCTATAGTAATTGCACCTGTATTATCACAGTACATTTCCATAGGTCTATCATTACTGGAAACAACGCCAAGCCCAGAAATGAATTTACGTATCCAAATTGCTTCCATTGCAGCTTCAGAAGCAGCTATGTATTCAGCTTCTATAGAAGACATCGCGGTAGTGCTTTGTTTAGAACTCTTAGCGCCTCCGTTCATCACGAAGACATATCCGGTCTGTGATCGAAGATCATCCTGATCTGTCTCCCAACTAGCATTAGTGTACCAAGTAACACCAAGCTCAGTTGTTGAATCACCTCCTTAAACAAGAAACATATCTTTAGTATTTCGAAGATACTTTAATATGTTCTTCACAGCAGTCCAGTAACATTCACCTGGATTCTGTTGGTATCTACTTGTAAGGTTCTGAGAGAACGCTACATCAGGTCTAGTGCACCTCACAGCATACATGATGGATCCTACAGCCGAAGCATGAGGTACTCCTTTCATTCGCTTCACCTCATTAGGTGTGGAGGGACCTTGAGTCTTACTCAATTCTACATTGGATTGCATTGGAAGACTCCCACGTTTGGAGGCATCCATCCTAAACCGCTTTAAGATTTTGTTAATGTATGCACTTTGACTTAAACTGATCAATCGCCTTGATCTATCTCTATAAATCTTGATTCCTAGAATGAACGCCGCTTCACCCAAGTCTTTCATGGCAAAACATTTTCCAAGCCAGGATTTTACATCTTGTAACATTGGAATATTGTTTCCCATGAGTAATATTTCATCTACATATAAGACAAGGAAAACGACGATACTTCCACTAGCTCTTTTATATACACATGGCTCATCGGGATTTTGAGTGAAACCAAATTTTTGATCTCCTCATCAAATCTCTTGTTCCAGGTCCTAGATGCTTACTTTAACCCATAAATGGATATTTGAAGCTTGCATATACGTCTGGAATGTTTAGGATTCACGAACCCTTCAGGTTGCACCATATAAACGTCTTCGTTCAAATGGCCATTCAAGAAGGCGGTCTTGACATCCATTTGCCAAATCTCATAGTCATAGAACGCTGCTATGGCTATAAGAATCCTAATAGCTTTAATGTCTGCAACAAGCGGGAAGGTTTCTTCGTAGTCAAACCTATAGGTTTGAGTGAAACCCTTTGCTACAAGACGAGTTTTAAAGGTGTGTACAATGCCATCCATATCGGTCTTCTTATTGAAGAGCCATTTACTCGCAACCGTCTTACAGTTAGGAGGGAGGTCAACTAACATCCAAACTTCATTTTCCCTCATGGGTTGCATTTCCGCATTCATAGCTTCAAGCCACTTATCAGATTCAGGTTCCGGCAATGCAGCTTTATAGTTATCGGGTTCACCGTGATCCCCTAACTCATGTTCCTCAGCATCGTATAGAAACCATATTGGTCAGATACGTGAGATATCCTTGCGGATCTACGAATGGGAATTACATCACTTTGAGATTCGACATTTTCATGTTCAACCTCTTGGTGATTTTCGCTAGTGTTTTCAGAAGGTTGTGCATCTTGACTTTTAATTTCATCAAAGTCTATGGTGCTCCCACTTGCTTCTTGTGATATGAGACTACTCTAAGGAAACTCAGCATACCGAGCAACAAATATTTTGTTCTCAGGTGGGTAGTAGAAGTAGTAACCCATTTTTTCCTTTGGGTATCCTATAAAGATACACTTTATAGATATGGGCTCAAGTTTGTTTGGTGTTTCTCGTTTAATGAGAGCCTCACAACCCCAGACTTTCAAATAAGACAAGTTTGGGACTTTCCCGTGCCATATTTCATATGGAGTCTTATCAACCTTCTTAGTTGAAACCATATTGAGTATGTGTGCAACAGACTCTAGAGCGTAGCCCCAAAAGGACATTGGCAAAGTGGTTGGACTCATCATTGATCGAACCATATCAAGCAAGGCTCGATTTCTCCTCTTTGACACCCCGTTATGTTGTGGTGTATAGGGAGGAGTAAGTTGTGAGACAATCCCATGACTCTTAAGATGATCTAAAAACTCATGGCTTAAATAATCGCCTCATCGATCAGATCGAAGTGCTTTGATTGTCTTCCCGAGTTGATTTTCTACCTCGTTTTGGAAGGTTTTGAACGTTTCAAAAACTTCATGTTTATGTTTAATCAAGTAAACATAACCATATCTACTGAAGTCAACAGTAAATGTAACGTAGTAGTTAGCTCCTTCTCTAGACGTTGTTCTAAATGGACCACATACATCACTATGTATGAGTCTAAGAAGATCATCAGCTCTTTCACTTACATGAGTAAAAGGCTTTCTTGCCATCTTGCCAGATATACTAGATACACATATATCAAACGATTCATCATCAGTTGACTTTAAAAGACCATCATGTTGCAGCTTCGCAATGCGTTTCTTGTTTATATGGCCAAGTCGGCAATGCCATAGAAAAGTAGAATCCAAGTTGTGCTTGGACTTCTTTTTGCTACAAGTATAAATAGAACCCTCATTTGATACATGATTATGCATATCAATTTCAAAAATTCCATCACGAGGAATAACATTAAAATAAAATACCTTATCCTTGGAAACTTGAATAGTACCATAATCACTAAATTTATGTGAAAAACCATTATCCCATAAACGCGAAAGAGAAATAATTCCTCTAGTAATAGAGGGTGAAAAATGAAAATTGTCTAGTACAAGAATCATTCCACTAGGGAGGATAAGATCATAGCTCCCTATGGCTTCGACAGCTGCACGGTTGCCATTGCCCACGTGCAAGTCTAAAGCGCCTTTATTTAACTTTCTGATCCCTCTAAGCCCCTGAATAGTATTACAAATGTGAGTACCACAACCATTGTCATATATACAGGTATTAGTTTTTTAGGGAATGAGTAGAGTTCTATCATGAAGATACCTAATGTGCCGGACGTGCCGAATTTGTTCTTCTTTTTGTCCACTTCTGCCAGGTAGTAAGAACAATACCTTCTCCAGTGTCCAATCTCATGACAATGATGACACTCTACATCCTTAGCAGGATACTCCTTTTTTCCAGTTGGGGGTGAAATTGCGTTTAGGGTCATGAACCATAGTGGCTTTTCCCTTGAACTTCTTACCCTTGCCTCCTTTAGCTTGTGGCTTCGGTTTTTTGATATGACCTTTCTTGATAGCAAGAACAGAGGGAGATTTCTTGGGCATACCCTTCTTTGTAAGATTGAGCATGGTATGCAGTTCAGGTATAGTCTTCCCCATGCCGTGCATATGATAGTTCTGAACAAACTGATCATAGTCTTTGGAAAGTGAAGTGAGTATCAAGTTCACTCCTAAGACTTGTGGCATAGGGTAACCAAGTCGGTCCATCTGATCAAGATAGCATTTCATTCTCAACACATAAGTGCTGACAGATTGGCCCTCCTCCTGCTTGCAGTTATGGAACGCTTTGACCGTTTCAAAGAGTTCTTTTTCTGCTTGTTGTTGGAACATCGTCTTGAGTTCCTCAATCATGTCATATGTAGTAAATTCTTCCAAATGCTTTTGGATTTCAGGGACCATACCACACAACATTAAGCCAACCACTTCTTGTTATTCAGCAACCCTTTTAGTATAGGCATTGCGAATAGCAGCGGCGGCAGTAGCAGGAGGCGCTTCATGTAAGGCCTCTTCCAAGTGGTGCAACTTTCCTTCTGATCTGAGGACAATCCTCGGATTTCGAAACCAGTCAAGGAAGTTTGTACCACTCAATTTCTCCTTATCGAGAATTGATCTGATTTGATTGTTAATGGATTGATTCGTTGCCATCTACAAAATAAACAAAGTTCAGAAAGTTTTAGTAACTTTAATAATTAATCCTTTAAAAATTAACTACCCAAGTTTATATTAAAACAATTAATTTTACGAAAAGGCTAAGATCCTCATTGAGGTTCTACCATCACATCAGTTGATCTGCTAGCAATGATAGATTCAATAGGCAGATGACGTTCATCAATATCAAATCATGTGCAATTCTTAGATCCTTATGGGACTCATGACATAAGTGAACAATTCACAAAATGTCAAACTGGCATGTTTAGTCCCATCCTTGCCTCGCTCAAGGTCTCACCACTTAACCGATTAAGTCATCCAATTTGAGAACATGCGAGAATAAGTCTAGGTCTCAAGCATAGATAATAATCACCTTGGGTTACAATTCACATCTGTCCCACAAGATGCAAAAAGTAATTGCAAGTTATTTCAAACGATTGGACGACATGAATTAAATTTAAGACGGGTATAAACGTTTGATTTACAAATCAAATGTGTGTACGAGGAAGCATGCATTCATCCATCCATCATAGCACAAGTTAAAAACATTTCTTAACTTAAGTCTTGTTTTATTTTATGCGTGTCAAGTTGTCCAGGTTAAATACTAATATAAAAGCTAGATGGATTTAATATTAGATAAGACAATACATAAGTCATAACATTCATAACACATTAAGAGTTATTATGGAAACAAGATTTTAGTTTTAAATCATATCTAAACTTTAAACTAAATCAAAGATTTAGTTTATAAATGGTTTGTGATTGGTTTAAGTTTTTATAAAAACATTTGCAAGTTATATCAAGATATCAAGCAAACAAGCAACCACACAACCACAAGTATGCAAAGCCTCAAACCGATGAAAATCTATTCTTGATCTCGTGAGCCATCACGAGGAACAAGAAGTCAACTAAGGGTAAGTCAACACAACCAAAAAGAAGGCTCCCACTTGCTCCAAGACCATCAAGAGCAAGTAGAACCAAAAATGAACATGAGGCCCAAATCTGCCTAAATATTTCAATCAACTTCTAGGGCCTAAAGCCCATAGAAGGATTCTTCTCTAGCCTGAGCTCCAGTTGAGACTTTTGAAGGCCTATGAGTTGTGAATTAGCACACCAAATTTGGGCTTCTATCTCATTATATACCTCCTGGAAATCACATTTTAGTGCAGGTCACTCAGCAGCTCCGAATTTCACAATATGTCTTTAATTCTTTAGCCATTCCCATCCAAGCATCGGTTACAAATGATTTATGACTAAAAACATTTAACCTATCATTAACCTACTGTAAAATTCCCAAATAATGGCTATAACCAACATCAAAAACATATTAATGAAGGCAAAACAATGGCAAATCCCCAAAACTGAAATTAAATACAAATCAACACACAACATGTCACATTTGGTCTAGGTTTTCATCGGCTTTGCATACGAAACATAATAGTACCATAATGTTATGAATATAATAAGTTGTTGGCTATGTCCATGGCCAAACATGCATGTATTTGCCATGGAAATAAAATTAAACAACAAGAAACACTTGTTAGCCAACGAAATCGAAGAAATAATCAACAATTAATTAAACCCCCGATTGGTACGTGTAACCAATGACCTTAGGACCTTAAAACCATATTTTATAAACCTTGTAATTATCATATATTTACAGAAAACATGGTCCTTAGGGCTGTTAAAACCCCGATTCAAGGATCGTTTCAAAAAACGCGATTTAGGTCATTTTACACGTACCCGATAACAAACCCATTTAAGTATGCGTAAACCGTGACTATGAGATCATTAAAAACAGATTATAAGACCTCCTAAAATTCTATAATGCCAAGAAAATAATGCCATAGGGGCTGTTTTTTATATAGGTTTAACAAAACCCCCAAAAACACTCATATTTAGCCATTTACGCATACTTGATAATCATATGACATCTATGATGGCTCGTGATACCACTATAGGTGCTGAATATAATTAATAACATATTATAAATAATCAACGCAGCGGAACAAGCACCTATGAACGGATCCAGAGTCATATGATTAATCAATAAAAAGAGGGAGATAAAAGTATACCTTTGTAGCACGATTCAATAAGATCAATCGGAGACAATCACCACACGATCTACCCAATAACCAAGTGACCAATGTAGATCACCTCTATGTAGAAACACACTACACGTCACGGTATACCAAATAGATGCTAGTCTATATAACCCGTTACCTTCTAATAACCTTTCTTTGTCTTTGAAAAAAACAAGAGACTTTACAAAACATGAAACTTATTATGTTTCAATCTTGCCGTGACTTACTTTTGAGAAATGAAAACCATACATCATTTTCACAAGTCTTGCACTATGTCTTATCACATATGATGAAAAGAATCAATTTGTATTTAAAACAAAATAAAAACGTATCATCAAAATGACATTTCCATATAAAACTTCAATAAGGCTTTTAATGTGTTTAATTATTTAGTTTTCAATTTCAAATTGTCACTAAGTCTATACTTAGTAACAAAAGGCTAATAGTTATCTCGGGTTACGAAGGTTATAAATATATCATAAATACGTTAAATACGATATACTAAAATGGTATCTCAGTGTATATGTGTGTGACACCATAGGCCCATATGTGTCTGGCCATATAATTAGTTGTTATGACACGAGCATACACCAACAATAAAATGGATGATATAGTCTTTTAAAGTAACAAATTTAGTTACACCCGCTCGTTTAGCCCGTTTACATTTATAAATGGCCATTTACGTTCATTTATGTTCGTCCGGTTACGTTCGTTTAAGTTATTAATGAACGAACATGAACAAGTTCAAATCTAAATAAATGAACATAAACAACAATTTTGGTCCGGTTATGCGTTCGCGTTCATTTATTTGTTCGGCTAATATTTAATAAACTAACATGAACGTACCTCCGTTTGTGTTCGTTCGGTTCGTTTACAACCCTACTTATTCCTTAATCGGCTTGATTGAGGAGTGGAGATGCATGTCTCTTGTAATAGCTCCCTCGTGGTTTATATATACTTTGTTACCTTTAAAAACACATTTGAGTAGGGTTTGGTACATCATAATGAGGGTAAAAATATAAATGATCATCACAGCGAAATGAAAATATTATGTTTGTTTAGAACTATGAAATGTGATGAGTAATTACATGTAATCACTCATTAAATAAAACATTCATTAAGGGCTCTTGTTTTTTTCATTACGGCTTCAAATGGAATCATATTACATAAAGGGAGGTGACATCAAGAGAAAACATGTACATTTAAAAAAACAAGGGAACAAATCTTGGCCACTAATTTTATTTCAATCTAATGTGTAGAAACTAGAAGGGGGGTTGAATAGTTTCTAATTCATTTTCAAAACATTTCGGCTCAATCTACTGCCTGCGGTTCCTTATCTCTGCCCGCGGTTCCTTATTATTGATAAGGAACCGCCGGTCCAATAACGAACCGCCGACAGTGGACGTAGCAACATTGTTAATTTGAAACCTTAACAATCCTTTGTATCAAATTCCTTATCAATCTTGACTAGATGTGAGATGTGTTTGATTGAGAGATAAAAACTACAAGTAAGAAAACACACAAGCACATCAAATCAAGAGTACATCAAGCAATAGTCTAAACACTAAGCACACACGTACTAAGCACAAGCTTTTCCGCAACTAGGATGTTTAGACTAAGTGATGTACACTTGACCATAATCTAAACATGAAGCACACACGTACTTAGCCATAGATTTTCTGCAACTTAGATGTTTAGATTATGTGATGCACACAAAGACACACAACACAAGTATGCAATTATAAATACATCTACAAAGGTAAAGACATAAATGTAAATGAAAGTACCGACACGATGATTTATAATGGTTCGGTCACGAAGCTCCTCTTCGCCCTACTCCACTCCTCGAGTACACCTTACTCGAGAGTTACTTCATTAGTCAACAAACTCCTTAAGGTGGAGAAACCATACACAACGTTGCTTATCCAATTTCCGACTCTAAGCTAAAAGTCGAGTCCTAATCTTAGGTAGGACCAATCTACACAACGTCGCCCACTTCACCATTTAACAACACAAGGCTAGATGTCGAGTTCTAATCGAAAGCTAGAACCAATCTTCACGAATCTTCACTTTGAAGCTAAGTGAGAACTTCACACAACACAACTACTTAATCACTTTAAAGCTAAGTGAGAACTCACAAGACACAACCACATCACTTTAGAGTTTAGTGAGAACTACCAAGACACAACCTAATCTACCCAATAGTTATGTTTTATGGCCCAACATAACAAACCTTGTGTTTTATGGTCTAAACACATAAACCATATAGATCTAAGCACACAACACTTAGATCTATAACTCTAACACTATATCCAAGTACTAACAAGACTTGGATTTACACAACTAACACCTAATCCAAGGATACCAATCACTTGGATATTCTACCCTTACAAACACATCCAAGTGTACCCAACACTTGGATCTTCTACATATATATAGTAGGAAGACTAAAAACATAACTTATATCTATAGAAGGAAAGATCTTCATCATGTAGTGAACCCAACACATCATGGTAATGATAGTGTTCTTCTCTTTACACTTGTGAGGATGAGGAGATTGAAGATTGAATCACATCTTAAACAAGATTAATCAAAACTAACTAATCAAGGATCTAAGATGGTTTTTGAAAGAAACTGTGCAAAAAGGGTTAAAAGAAAATCTGGAAATGATCCACTATTTATAGGACAACATTGCAACGGTCAAAAACACCCGTGGTTCCTTATCTCTACCCGCGGTACCTTATCAATAAGGAACCGCGGGTTCCTTTAAGGAACCTCCGCGTCGAAGTCCGTGCAAATTTGTCCTTTAGTGGGGATATGCCATCTGGGGTAGTTTATACCCTCAAAGGATATTCCTTTGGCATATGGAATATGCCAAATTCAAATTTCCATTTTCTTTTTAATAAAACATTTTCTTAAAAATAAAGTTAATTAAAATCTTTTGTCACATTTGATTAAAATGTGAGTTTTAAGAAAATATTAATCCTTGATCACTTAGTTAGGTTAATGACATGTTTGTACATACCTTTAGTGATTCATGCCGAATGCGGTCTTGGAGGTGTCGAGAGAAGTATACAAATGTATTCTTGAGTGATTACGAGTACCTTAACATTTTACATAATGTATTGCGAATTATACGTTTGTCATCAACAAAACACAAAGAGATTATATTGACAAAGCATCGTAATGTTTGCACTAACAATCTCCCCCTTTTTGATGATGACAAACAAGTAAACCGCAACATATATTAAAATGCATAAGTTACTCGTTTACACTTACTTCTCCCCCTTTTGTCGAATAAAAAAGGTAGTCAACGTTTTGAAGAAGAGAAGAATCAACGTCGAGAGAGCACACGCCCAAAGTGGTAGACATCGATAGCACGTCCTTTGAAGAGGAGAAGAATTAACGTCACACGAGCTTGCATCCAAAAGGTAGATCATCACTAGTGGTCGTCGGTTGAGAGGCGAGAATCCAAACTATAAACCCATCATCCAAATATATTGAGCTTGCGTCATCCTAGTGAACTCTTCAATCACCATAGGTTAACCAACAACAAGCATAATAATATGCTTATCTACGAGTGTCCAAAATGCATTACTTGCAAGATGTTTGATGAATGAAATTTGAGTGAGTCGACGATCGCAAATGTAATGACTTGAACTCTTGCAAATGCTCCCCCTTGATATGAGCTCCCCCTTGCTTGAGGTACCAATAAAGCAAGAATAGTGACGAGCTACAAAAATGGGTTAGAATTGTCCTACAAAACAAGGTTAGTAGACAAGAGCATATATAAAAAGAGATGTCACCTAAACGGGGATGATAAACAAGTCGTTTGCACAAACAATGACAAGCAAAGAAGTGTGCATGCGATGCTATCAATCCAAAAACAAATCAAAGGAGAGGATCTTGACAAGATCAATTAACAATTGTTGGAATCACCCAATTGTAATGATAATATGTCAAAGGGTAAAAAGCTTAGAATTTTTGGAAGCACCCAAGAAAATTCAAGATTTAACCCTCAACTCTCGAAAAAACAAGGAGAGGATTTTGAGGAAATCAATTCAAAATTGTTGGAGTAGAGGTAGAAAAGAAACATCCAAGAATTTGAAGATATCATCTCAAGGGGTTAAAAACTTAGAATTGATGGAATCACCCATACCAATTGTAAATTTTAACCGCAATCAACTCTCAAAAAGAGGGACAAAAATATCTCAACCTAGAGACATTTTTTTTTACCAAAAAAAAAAAGAAAACCAAAAGCGGATAAATCGACGCTTTAAGAAAAAATCGGGATATAGGACATTATAGGCAAAGATGCGTATGAATGTCGACACCAAATGGTGTTTAGCATACGATAAACTACATGCTAAAAGTTTCGTAGCTCTTCTCAATCATTATGGATGTTCAAAGAACAATTACATGATGAGGAAAGGGTAAGGCTCGACTCAACTTAGCTTAGAAAGACTAGAAGAAAGAGACTCGACTTAGAAGAGCATGATTAAAATGAATTGAGAGAGACTCAACAAAGAAGTTAAGGATAACTTCACAAAATGATTCATGAATACTATACCTTAGAAGGTGATAGTGAAATCTCGAAAGAAAATGACAGAAGAAACTCAAAAGAAGCTCAAGAAGACATGAAGAGTTAGTACAAAATCAAACACATAATCAAGTAAGCACATAGGATAATTCATGCAATGCCTAATGAAGTCTACAATAAACCAATGTAGAGAAGGTGCGCAATTAACACATAGGGCATGCAAGAAACATGATTACTTAAAAAAAAGACTAAGAAAAACAAGTTAGCACGTAGCATTTAAGGACATGCATGAGTTAGATACATCTAAGAGATATTATATCGGAATTGCTTGACAAAGACAAAACCTTTATAATAAGCATGCATTCAATAACTAACCAATTAAGCATATAGCATACGGATAAGCAAGAAGATATATAAGCAAGTAGCATACAAGCAAGTCATCTATCTAGATAACACAAATCAAGCTACATGTAATGTAAATCTCCAAGAAGATTCCTAATTATTATTAGTTTAAGAAAAGGACTCAAAATAAGAGAAAGAAAGAAACAAAATAACAACAAGATCTAAGACTCAAAGAAAAATCATGTTGAAAAACATGAAAGGAAATACAAGAGAATAAAGATCATACAAAGATGTATATAAAAAAAACTAAAACTTAAGCATAATTTTAATCTTAGTTACACTAGAATCCTAAGATTTGCTTAAATTAGATGTCTTAGCAATAAGCAATCCACATGCTTAAATGAAAGACAAGGGTGGTGGCGGAATTTGGTGGGGTAAAAGGTGAAGTCACCAAGGTATCAACAAAGTCATTCACAATGGGAATGCTTTGGATGGGTTGAGGTTGGGTAGTCACATCCAAGAGAGTACTTGGAGTGAAGGGTGAGGTTAGCTCATTCATTCTAGATTGGAATTAAGAGGAGGTAGAACCATGTGAATGGTTGGTACCATGGGTTGAGGTAGTCTTGCATGGAGCAAGAGGTGGTGAGGGTGATGAAGAGATGAGAATTGGAACAATCTCATTCTTGGGTGTGTGAAAGAGTGAATGGTTTGAGGTGTGAAGAACAAGGCTAACAAGGAGGGTTTAAAAGGGTGAGGGGATGATCCAAACTAGTAAAGGGTTAAAAAGGGAAAGCCCAAGATATTTTGGGAGTGATCAAAGGTTTGAAACAAAAATTCCAAAGGGTGTTGGAACAATTGGGAAGTTTCAGAAAACCCGAATTTGAGAGCTTCTGCCCGCGGTTCTTTATCTCCACCGGCGGTTCCATATTGATATGGAGCCGCGGTCTATTTAAAGAACCGCCTACAGAGGCTTGGTTAAGGTGGTGAGGCTTGGTTTAGGTGGTGAAGGAGGATTTTCCAATTAAGCAAATCCTAATGTTCTAGTCTAACTTATCATAAAGTCATGCTTAAGAGCAATAAAAACTAGAACACACACAAAGGAAAGACACATAGGTTCAATTAGCACGTAAGAAGAAAGCTAAGAAAAACCTAATGGCTACAAAAGAAAAAGACTCCTAATGACATACAAAGTTCATCAAAGTAAACTATCATTAGTCATATATAGGAAGAGCCATTTAGCCAATTTAGAGAATGAGTATGAGACTATCACTAGAGGTGCTCAATTGGCTAAACACGACCATTTTTACGAGTTATACACCAACTCAACTTCCCACGTGGAAGTAATTCAACCGTTAAGTCAAATTAAGATCCTAATGCATAAATTCTCTAGTAGTCATTCTCAAGTTAGACAAAATGTAATTCCAACATTTTCCTAATAAAGTTTAGCAAGGATGAAACTTGCATGGCGACACAATGCATGACCTAATGAGGGTTAAGAATGCACCATTGCATATCTTGACAAAAGAGTCTAGTTAAGGTTAATTACCTTAATAGATCTTGAGGCCAATAACATTGAATTGTACTAACCAAGTTTACACAATTTGTTAGAACACTCTTGATTGGTCTTTCGGAAATGACACATTTATAATTTGCATAGCAATGTAAATTACTTGAGTATTTCGGATGAAACATCCAAGTTATCAAACCGACTCTATTGTGCATTATAAGTAATTATTAAACATAATATGTCTAACAATTTGAACAAGTAGATTCAATATAACACCATCAACACAAGTGTGAGTTATGATCCGATGTATATTATTAATAAACCACATTCATGTATACACTAAAAAACATGTCAATTAGATTCGATAATGATACCAGTCATAGTTTGAATAATGCATTGATATTTAATCGAAATATTTCTTGATTCCCACAAACACTCTTTTAAGAGAAAATAGCTAAACTTTTTAAAGGGTGTTTCATGTTTTATAGTGAGACATTTATCTACTTGAACTAATAACACAATGATCGAGTAAGACGACCCAAATCAATAGATTTGACAAGCTCCCAAAGCTTTCAAACCTAAAAGTGTTAAAGAACATGCCGAGGTGTACAAGATGTTTATGGAACATTTGTAAACCAAGAGATGTTAATCCTATATGCAATGCACACATAATGTTGCAACTAAAATGCAAGAAATCTAGCATACATCCTAATTAGGAAAAACTAGATACTAACAAATACCAAGCAAGTCACAAGAGACTAGACATATAAGCAATACTACTACAAATAGCAAGGAACACTTAGTAATGTCTACATATAATAATAACACACAAGGAAACACACACAAACAATTAGCTTAACTCATAAAAGCATTCGTCCATGTTTTGAGTGTTAGATACAACAAAGTATTCATAGCTTGATTTTATTTTAAAATAGTCTTTGACCCATTTAAAATTTATTTAATTTTAACACTTTTTAAATATATCAATTTTCAAAGATATATCACCAAGAGATGTCCAACTTAATAGAAAAGAGTAAAACACAAGTTTTACGACAAACCGACGCTCAATACTTTGGACAAAGTATGGAACTTAGAAACCATCCAAATTTTAAAGTTTGAATAAAGGTTTGGAATCATTTTTAATTGAAAGAAAATTCAATTACGTTCGAAATGACGGGTGGCACGACTTCTACGGACTTACGGTTGATTTTATATGATTTTTCAAAGTTTTCAAAAATCTGAGTCAGACTGACTGCGGTTCTTTATTGATAAGGATCCGCGGGGAACAATAAAGAACCGCGGTCAGAGGACAAAAAATGAGTTTTTGGCCAAAATCATTTGGTAACTTTTTGGAAGGACTTAGGACTCTAAAAAAGCATTTTAGACACATAGAACTCGTATTTTAGAGTTAATTATGACACAAAAGATTTTTGTACTTCCAAACATAAAAAGATTTAATTCAAGCTATTATACAAAGTTTATTTAACACCAAAACTTGTACGAATGAAACAACGAAACACATGTCATAAGTAATCACTCTTCATGAACAATTTGATACAAAGATCGTCTCTATTTTTTAAAAACCGTTTTCATTTTTTAAAAACCATTTGTTTTGAAAAAGAGAGCAAAGATCGATCCAAGCTTTAAAGTACAATATACTTCAAAGATCTTGAGTAACCTCGCTCTGATACAAATTGTAGAAACTAGAAGGGGGGTTGATTAGTTTCAAGTTCATTTTCAAAACATTTCGGCTCAATCTACTGCCTGCGGTTCCTTATCTCTGCCCGCGGTTCCTTATTGATAAGGAACCGCCGGTCCAATAACGAACCGCCGACAGTGGACGTAGCAACATTGTTAATTTGAAACCTTAACAATCCTTTGTATCAAATTCCTTATCAATCTTGACTAGATGTGAGATGTGTTTGATTGAGAGATAAAAACTACAAGTAAGAAAACACACAAGCACATCAAATCAAGAGTACATCAAGCAATAGTCTAAACACTAAGCACACACGTACTAAGCACAAGCTTTTCCGCAATTAGGATGTTTAGACTAAGTGATGTACACTTGACCATAATCTAAACATGAAGCACACACGTACTTAGCCATAGCTTTTCCGCAACTTAGATGTTTAGATTATGTGATGCACACAAAGACACACAACACAAGTATGCAATTATAAATACATCTACAAAGGTAAAGACATAAATGTAAATGAAAGTACCGACACGATGATTTATAGTGGTTCGGTCACGAAGCTCCTCTTCGCCCTACTCCACTCCTCGAGTACACCTTATTCGAGAGTTACTTCACTAGTCAACAAACTCCTTAAGGTGGAGAAACCATACACAACGTCGCTTATCCAATTTCCGACTCTAAGCTAAAAGTCGAGTCCTAATCTTAGGTAGGACCAATCTACACAACGTCGCCCACTTCACCATTTAACGACACAAGGCTAGATGTCGAGTTCTAATCGAAAGCTAGAACCAATCTTCACGACTCTTCACTTTGAAGCTAAGTGAGAACTTCACACAACACAACTACTTAATCACTTTAAAGCTAAGTGAGAACTCACAAGACACAACCACATCACTTTAGAGTTTAGTGAGAACTACCAAGACACAACCTAATCTACCCACTAGTTATGTTTTATGGCCCAACATAACAAACCTTGTGTTTTATGGTCTAAAAACATAAACCATATAGATCTAAGCACACAACACTTAGATCTATAACTCTAACACTATATCCAAGTACTAACAAGACTTGGATCTACACAACTAACACCTAATCTAAGGATACCCATCACTTGGATATTCTACCCTTACAAACACATCCAAGTGTACCCAACACTTGGATCTTCTACATATACATAGTAGGAAGACTAAAAACATAACTTAGATCTATAGAAGGAAAGATCTTCATCATGTAGTGAACCCAACACATCATGGTAATGATAGTGTCCTTCTCTTTGCACTTGTGAGGATGAGGAGATTGAAGATTGAATCACATCTTAAACAAGATTAATCAAAACTAACTAATCAAGGATCTAAGATGGTTTTTGAAAGAAATTGTGCAAAAAGGGTTAAAAGAAAACCTGAAAATGATCCACTATTTATAGGACAACATTGCAACGGTCAAAAACACCCGCGGTTCCTTATCTCTACCCGCGGTACCTTATCAATAAGGAACCACGGGTTCCTTTAAGGAACCTCCGCGTCGGAGTCCGTGCAAATTTGTCCTTTAGTGGGGATATGCCATCTGGGGTAGTTTATACCCTCAAAGGATATTCCTTTGGCATATGGAATATGCCAAATTCAAATTTCCATTTTCTTTTTAATAAAACATTTTCTTAAAAATAAAGTTAATTAATTTTGTCACATTTGATTAAAATGTGAGTTTTAAGAAAATATTAATCCTTGATCACTTAGTTAGGTTAATGACATGTTTGTACATACCTTTAGTGATTCATGCCGAATGCGGTCTTGGAGGTGTCGAGAGAAGTATACAAATGTATTCTTGAGTGATTACGAGTACCTTAACATTTTACATAATGTATTGCGAATTATACGTTTGTCATCAACAAAACACAAAGAGATTATATTGACAAAGCATCGTAATGTTTGCACTAACATAATGGTTAATATTCTTTCCTCTCATCAAATTTAATCCCTAAAAATAATCTTCCACTCTCATTGTTAACGTCATTTTATTTTTCCAAAAAACACACACCCTACACCCACCAAATCCACTCGGCAAAAAATCAACAACCTTCACCAAAAAATCAAAAGACATCACTGGAAATCAATTAAACCCGCCATAAAAACTAACAACACCTATTCTTCAACAAACATCTCCATATCTACAACAAACCTCACCGGATCTACAATAAACCCCGCCAGATCTACAACAAACCTCCTTGGATCTACAACAAACCTCTTCGGATCTACAAAAAATATCGTTGGATCTACAACAAACCTCGCTGGAAATAGAGGATAATTAAGTTTCTAACTATGGTTGTTTATTTCCCAGCGATGGTTGTTTATTTTCACATGTGATTTTGGTTAGTCTTTATTTGGTTGTATTAGAATTTTTTCTAGAATCACATGTGTTTCAAGCTGAATCACTTTCGTTTCAAGTTGAATCTCATGTGATTCTACTTAGTCTTTATTTTGTAATAAAAAATTTCATGAAACACATGTGTTTCAGGCAGAATAACATGTGTTTCTGGCTGAATTACATGTGTTTTAGGCGGAATCACATAGGTTTCAGGCTGATCACATGTGTTCCATGAAAAATATTATTACAACCAAATAAAAACTAAGCATAATCACATGTGATTCTGCCTCGTCGAAAAATTAACAACCATCGCCAGAAACTTAATTAACCCCGCCAGAAACATAACACCAACCACTAATTTGTTGTAAAAGATATATCATGCTACGATAATGGTGGTTGGTGGTTGGCATAGCAAATCTAATATACCATGATGGTAGTGGCTGGTGTGGCAGGTCTAGCGCCGCCTTCATGACGGATGGTGGTAGGTTTTACAACGACAACGGAAGGTGGTTGCTGTAAATGTAATAAAATAATCAAATGTGCTATATATATGTTTGTTTTGTCATTTGTGTATGTGTAGACATGGATATCGAGAAATCACTAAGAAAAAGGTCAAGAAATGGCAAAACGAGCACGATAATGAAAAAAGCACAAAATTACGAAGCCAACAGTCTTGACCTCGTGTCGTAACTCCTCACGGTCTGTTTTCTATGAATTTTTTAAGTTTAATAAGATTATAAATTAAAATAAATAAAATATAAAATAATAAATTTTTAGTTTCTTCAAATAAAGTTTTTTATTAAAATAATATTTTTAAATTCTAAGTTTTTTTACATTTTAAATATTTTAATATTAATTAAATAATTTTAAATAAATAAAGTTTATATCAAAATAAAAATAAAATTTTTTATTTTCAAAACTATTAAAATAATATCATAAATAATAGATTATTAAATATCAAAAAATGAAAATTTTCAAACATAAATATTTTTTAATTATTATATTAGAAAAGATTATTTTTAAATATAATATAAAATATATTTTTAAAAATAAATAATTTTTTTTGTTTTTGTTACAAAATTTAAATAATTTTTGTATTATTATTATTATTATTATATTTATAAAATCACTTTTATTAAAAATTCATGATATTTACAAGAAATTAGTAGGGAAGCAAGATATTACCTGCGCCCTCACTCCTTTAGCTATAAAACTTTAATTATAAAATCACTTTTATTATTATTATTATTAGTATTTGTATTGTTTTATTCTTTATTAGTATTATTATTATTATTTTATATCATAATAATAACGTTACATAAAGTTAGATGGGAGTTTAAACATAATTTGCGCCCCCACTCCTTATTATTATTATTATTATTATTATTATTATTATTATTATTTTTTTATTATGAACGTCACTTTATTAGAATAATAGGATTTACAAAAAGTTAGTGGGAAGCCGAGACACAATCTGAGCCCCCACTCCTTTAGCTATAGCAAAACCAATTCTATTAAAGATGTGAACAGCCGCACGCGCAAAATTGGAATGGAGCCGTGAAATAAGTTGCGCTCCCACCCCATTTTGAATACAGAAACCAAGTCTAGAAAATAGAAAAGAGCCACTCCTAGCATCATTAGAATGACAAACAGATAAACGCTTAAGGCGCGAAAGAGTAACCAATGCTTCCTCGTCAAGCTCCCCAAAAAGTAGAGAAGGCAAAAGGGATGAACGAATAACCGTGCTCTACACAAATAGAATAATACTTCCTCCTTTTCTTCTGAGCAGCAGTCCGCAAAGCAATCCTAGGGACCCACGAATCCAACCCCGCACCAGCAAACGGTGAGATACCCGTGACATCCAAGCAAGCGTCTTTGCCTAGGGACCAATTATGCAACAATAAATCCGTTGGACGAAGGTCTCGTCCATCAGCTGAAAGAAATCCCAAAGAAGCCTCTTTCCGCACAGAAACACCAACTCTAGAACATATATCAACCAACATATCACGCACCAGATTATGCCGAAACTTCACCCCCACCTCACTAGAGCAGTGAACAGCATGGTCACCCCACTGGTCCATCCGATGCACGTGACAACCCAGAAAAGAAGATCCATCAAGAAACAAAGGAACCACCAAACGATAGCACATAACAGCTCTAACCTGACGTGGGTTCTTCCGCTGCCCAAGCCCATCAATAGGAATAGTAAAGAGAAAATCCTGTGCATGAGGGGCACGCACACAGCTAAGAAGAGCTACCTGGCGACTACTCAAACTATATCGTGACGAAAGAAGTCCATCAATGATACCAAAATATCTCATTGCCAAAGACTTCATAATAACAATAGGATTTACAATAAGTTAGTGGGAAGCCTGGATACAATCATCACTTCTGTTGTTGTTATTATTATTATTATTCTTATTATTATTATTATTATTATTATTATTATTATTATTATTATTATTATTATTATTATTTTATTTTTTGAGAAACTTTTATTTATTAACCACACAAATTTGGAAGGGAGTCGAGTCACAAGCTACGCTCCCACCCCTTTCTGGATACAAAAACCAAGTCTAGAAAATAGAAAAATACCACTTCTAGCATCATTAGAATGACAAACAGATACCAGCACACGATACAGCATGGTCCACATAAATATCCCCCGTAAATATAATTTTTTTTAATATTATTATTATTGTTATTATTATTATTTTTTTTTAAAATAAACATCACTTCATTATTATAATAGGAAGAAATTAGTGGGAAGCCGAGATATTATTTGGGCCCGCACTCCTTTAGCTATAGCAAAATCGATCCTATTAAAGATATTATTATTATTATTATTTATTTTTATTTTTTTAACAAGAAAATTTTATTTATTAATCACGCAAAATTGGAAAGGAGTCGTGAAACAAGCTGCGCTCCCACCCCTTTCTGGATACAAAAACCAAGTCTAGAAAATAGAAAAATATCACTCCTAACATCATTAGAATAACAAACAGATAAGGCTTGAGGCGTGAAAGAGTAACCAAGGCTTCCTCTTCAAACTCCCCAAAAGTAGAGAAGGCAAAAGGGACGAACGAGTAACCATGCTCAACACAAATAGAGGAATATTTCCTCATCTTCTTCTAAACAGCAGTCCGCAAAACAACCCCGGGGACCCAAGAATCCAAACCCGCACCAACAAACAGAGATAAACCCGTAACATCCAAACAAGCGTCTTTGCCTTGGGACCAATTATACAAAAATAAATCCGTTGGACGAAGGTCTCGTCCATCATCTGAAAGAAATCCCATAGGGGCCTCTTTCCGTACTGAAACACCAAATTTAGAACAGATATCAAACAATATATCACACACAAGATTATGTCGGAACTTCACCCCCACCTCACTAGGGCAGTGAACATCATGGTCACCCCACTGGTCCATCCGATGCACATGGCAACTCGAACAAGAAGATCCGTCAAGAAACAAAGGAACCGCCAAACGATAACACATGACGGCTCAAAACTGACGTGGGTTTCATCGCTGCCCCAGTCCATCAATAGGAATAGTAAATAGATAATCTCGTGCATGAGGAGCACACATGAAGCTAAGAAGAGCTTCCTGACGACGACACAAACTATAACGTGACGACAGAAATCCATCAATGATACCAAAATATCTCATTGCCAAAGACTTCATAAACTGGGGGCAGGAGAGCTAGAGGTAACATAGAGAGAATCAACACCACAAAAGGCCGAGAAAGCGTCCAGAGCAGATAGAAAGATAGAACCCGGCGAAATAATCCCAGACTTTGCAAAAATACGATCCTGCAAAGAATTATACTGCAAACAAGAGGCGATGAAGGCAAAACACCCGACATCCTCAGCACACAAGACCCCAAGACCACCAAGATTGATGGGCAGAGTGGTAAGACGCCATTGACACTCTCCAAAACTAGGACCTGAAAGAATAATAATCATCTCCAAAGAAGTACACAAGGCCTGATCGAACTAAACCTGAGCACCACCAAGGGCCCCAGGAGGACAAGTCCACAAAGCAAAAACTAACTTGGCAACCCCTGCACAATTGTGAAGGAGAAGAAGCTCACACTGCGGGTCATCAAGCCCGCGGATCGCATTTAGCAGGGAAATGGACTTGGAAACTCGGCGTGCAACTGTAACACCCCCACATTTGGTATGCGCAGCGGAACTACAACCATGGGTGCTACACAGTATTCATTGCACACAAGATATATCAAACGACGCTAAAAAGACGTCGACTTAAAAATTGAAATTTAAAATTGTTAGATAATACATGTCCACGGTTTTTCCAACCCCAAATAGTGCACAGAGTTTAGCGTTTTCGGTCCCCATGAATCTCAACCCCAAAAGCTTCAGTTTACAACCACATGACATTAAACATAAAAATTGTTTAAGTAGAAAAGGAGGGAAAAACAAGCGGACACCAAGCCGTACACACAACATCCATCCCATGCATGCTCCATCCTACTTCTCAGCGGTTACCTGAAACACATGCCAAAAATTTGGTCAACGAAAACGTTGAGTGGAATTTATAGGTTTTTCAATCCATTTGAACGTATATATAATAAAAACCATTCGTGATCATTTATAGTCTTGTCGATCAAACAAACTATAATCAGGATACTGACAATTGTGTTTAAGCTCATGACACTAATCCGTTAACTCAATCACCCGCGTAAATATACCGGCATGATTCAGATGAAACCAGTGCCCCTTCTAAAGGCATCAGTTGCAATTATACCTTATTTCTCATACACAATAATCTACCGCAGAACTTACTATAAGTACAGCTTCTCGGCTAGCATTGGGTCGTTAACCCCGTAGTACTACAAATTGCATAAGCGGCTATTTCCCCCTACTCGAGGGCAAGACAATAGTTAATAGTTCATGAATTTAGGGACTTTTGCAACTTTGGTACTCAACACAATTTCTAAGGCAACTTTCGGGTCTAACAATCATTCATGATATACGTTCCTTTTTAAAAACTAGCATGCATTTCCCTCGCGGGTAAAACAATTTGAAATAATATAAGCGAGGCTATAAATTCACACCTTAGATATTAAGTAGTCGGTAGTTCGAGGAGTGATCACTGACGATGTTACGGATGCCCGGGTAAATCAACACCTATCACAAATAACGCGTAATGAGTAATCTCATTTAAATACTTACGGTACTGTATAAAATACATATATACAAGTCACTTAAGACAAATATAACTCACGCCAAAAACAAAAACAACAAGTATCATGCATTTTATTCCATTCGTTCTTATAACCTACGTTGTCCATTTTTACCCATTCTCGCCGGTACTTGACTAAAGTACGGGCTGTTTTACCTTATTAAACCATGCTTATAAAATTTGACAAAATTTCCAAAAATCCTATATGACCTGTAGATAACATGTTTTTAAGCCCAACAAAAGTTTTCACTTTTACGACCCGTTACGCAACTCATTTCCACGACTACATTTTACGGGCTGAAATTGCGCTTCGACCAATTTTGACCACTTTGACCTATATGAAAAATACCTTTGACTTCCTTGACACCTAAGTCAACATATAGACCCATTTACACAGGTTAGGGACCAAATTTTGACCCTTGACCATTTACCAATTTATACTTGTGACCCTCGGGATTTGACTAAAACTTTGCACAAATTCGGATTGTGAAAGTCCTCGTCTCCCGGTACCCGATCTTTAAAATGTCATAACTTTTAGCTCGTTTTGAGTCACGGGCTATACCTTATACCAAATTAAAGCTAGAAAAACCCTCTATCACTACATTTAGCTTTCAAGACCTGGAAACAAAATAATTTTTATAAAATAGACCAAATGTTTCTGCCTAAAAATGACCATACCAAAAATATGCTTAGACTCGATTCCAAGACTTCTAACCAACACTAAACATCATCCTAAGCCTTCCCAAACATATCCTAACATCAAACTTCCATCCTACCCCTATTGATCAACCAATCTCAATATCAAGAATCAAAGAAAATAAACATGCAAGTAATAAAACCTATATGAATCATCCTAAAACAACAAACCAAACACAAATATAACATGCAAATTCAACAACCACCATGGCTCCCCAAACACCCCCTTTGCCGTGGGGTTTGGGTGACCCAATCACCACAACCAAATTAATTTTGGTGGGTTTTCATGGTGTTTATACTTCCATAACACTAAATATCAACATGCATTAGCTCTTTTAGCCTCAAAAACCAATTTGGATCATATGGAAAAATCTTGAAAAATTTTTATCAATGCATGTTGGATTTGAGCACATGAATATGTGGGGAATGACCAAACTAAGTGTGGTCTAACCTTAGATTTTTGAAAAATCAAGTGGAAAATGATTTTTGGTGAATTTTTGTGTGGGTTGGGGTTGCCGTGGGTTTGAGAGAGAAGAGAGGGAGAGTGTTTGATTTTTTTCTTGTAAATTTTGTGTGTGTTTATGTGTTTGTCCATTTTGGCCCTTTTGATGGGTTAGGAGGGACCTAAATGCAATTTTGGGCTTCTTTTGTCCTTAAATAGAAAATGACCTCAAAACTTTGCGGGTTTGACTCATTTGTCAATTTTGAAAATTTTACGGGAGTCGGAAATCTTCCCGAATGCTCCAAAATATTTTTGGGATACTTTAAATGTACTTGGAAGGCTATAAAACTCACACGACTCAACTTAACACGAACCGTAAATAAAATTCTCGAAAAATTACATTATCGATAAATCGTCAAAAATTATATGAAATTGGGCATCCCTCGGGATCGTAATCGTCATCGTCCTTCTTAAAACGTCAAACGTAAAAATTATAACCTCGAACATCGGCTCTAACCAAAATACTCATAAATATAGAAATTATAATTTATTAAAAATTTCAAAAATTAGCGTAATTTAGGGTATCGTTAATGACCTCGATTCTAGGGTGTCACATCCACCCCTCCTTAAAGAGAGCGACGTCCCGGCGCTCGCCTCTTCTTGTACTCACATTTCGTCTTACTGGAACAGATGAGGGTACCTTTCCTTGAAAAAGTCCTCACGTTCCCAGGTGTACTCCGGTCCATGCTTAGAATTCCATCGGACCTTCACAATAGGAATCCTACTACGTTTCAACCGCTTGACCTCCCGGTCCATGATTTCCACAGGTTCTTCCACAAAGTGCATTTTGTCGTCTAGTCGAATCTCGTCCAAAGGAATCACCAATTCCTTGTCCGCCAAACTCTTCTTCAGGTTCGATATGTGAAACGTGTCATGAATAGCACTAAGCTCGGTCGGCAATTCTAACTTGTACGCTACTGGTCCAATTCGTTCAACGATCTTAAACGGTCCAATATATCTCGGACTCAACTTTCCTTTCTTCCCAAAACGAATCACACCCTTCCATGGCGATACCTTGAGCATAACCATATCTCCAACTTCAAACTCCAACGGTTTCCTTCGGTTATCGGCATAACTTTTCTGTCGGCTTCTCGCAGCAAGTAGTCGGTTCTTGATCTGCACGATCTTCTCTGTCGTTTCTAAAACCATTTCGGGTCCAGTCAATTGACTTTCCCCTACTTCACTCCAACACACGGGCGATCTACACTTCCTTCCATACAATGCTTCGAACGGTGCCGCTTTGATACTCGCATGATAACTATTATTGTACGAAAATTCCACCAGAGGCAAGTGGCGTTCCCAACTTCCTCCAAAATCAATCACGCACGCTCGGAGCATGTCCTCCATCGTTTGAATCGTTCGTTCACTCTGGCCGTCAGTTTCCGGGTGATAAGCCGTGCTTAAACTCAGTTCAGTGCCCATCGCACGTTGAAGCGATTTCCAAAATTCCGACGTAAATCTACTATCGCGATCCGAAATGATCGATAACGGCACTCCATGCCTACAGACGATCTCCTTCACGTACACGCTGGCGAGTCTTTCCATGCTGTCCGTCTTCTTCATAGGTAAGAAATGAGCAGATTTCGTCAACCTATCCACAATTACCCATATCATATCGCATCCACTAGGAGTCCTAGGTAATCCCGTCACAAAATCCATTGCGATTTTCTCCCATTTCCATTCTGGGATTTCCGGTTGTACCAACAATCCAGATGGTTTCTTATGTTCTGCCTGAACCTTCGCGCAAGTCAAACACTTACTGACGTAACGAGCAATATCTGCCTTCATATTCGGCCACCAATAGACTTTCTTCAGGTCGTGATACATCTTATCCGATCCAGGATGTATCGAATACTTCGACTTATGCGACTCATTCATAACCAATTCTCGAACTCCAGGCTTTCCTTCCTCAGATGAACACAATGGTAACCAAATCCGATTCTCAAAATATCTTAGTCCGTCAGACCTAATCACGAAAAGAGGTTTCAACATTCGTCCCAAGTTTTCGGCTTCAACATTCCCTTTCATTAATCCTCTCTCCTGAGCCTTCAGTATGGTTTCGGTTAAGTCAACGCTCTCACTCATCACTAAAGCTCTAACCCTCAAAGGTTTCTCCCGTTCCTTCCTACTCAAAGCATCCGCTACAACATTCGCCTTCCCAGGGTGATAGCGAATTTCACAGTCATAATCACTCAATAGTTCAACCCATCGTCTTTGTCGCATATTCAACTCCTTTTGATCTAAAATGTGCTGCAAACTCTTGTGATCAGTGAATACAACACACTTTGTCCCATACAGATAGTGTCTCCACAACTTTAACGCAAAAACTACCGCTCCTAATTCCAAATCGTGCGTCGTGTAGTTCTCCTCGTTCTTCCTTAATTGCCTCGACGCGTAAGCTATCACCTTCTCACGTTGCATTAATACCGCTCCATGACCCTTACGAGACGCATCACAATACACTACGAAATCTTCGGTTCCTTCAGGCAATGATAGAATCGGCGCGGAACATAACTTATCCTTAAGCGTTTCGAAAGCAAGCTCTTCCTCAATTCCCCATTCATACACCCTATTCTTCTCGGTAAGCCGCGTCAATGGTTTCGCAATCAACGAAAATCCTTCAATAAACCTTCTATAATACCCAGCTAAACCCAAAAATTGTCGAACTTCAGTCGGCGTCGTCGGTGCTGACCATTCCCTGATTGCTTCGATCTTAGCAGGATCTACACGAACTCCCTCACTATCAATCACATGACCTAGAAACTGCACTGATTCCAACCAAAACTCACACTTAGAGAATTTTGCATACAGCTTCTCCTTCCTCAACAACTCCAAAATCTTTCTTAGGTGCTTCTCGTGCTCCTCCCTACTCTTAGAGTAAATAAGTATGTCGTCGATGAAAACAATAACAAACTTATCTAGATACGGCTTGCACACGCGATTCATAAGATCCATGAATACAGCAGGCGCGTTTGTCAACCCAAACGGCATCACTCGAAATTCAAAGTGTCCATACCGCGTACGAAAGGCAGTTACAGGAATATCCTCCTCTCTTACACGCAGTTGATGATACCCTGATCTTAAATCGATCTTTGAGTATACACTGGAACCTTGTAATTGATCGAACAAATCATCAATCCTCGGTAATGGGTACCGATTCTTGACCGTCAGCTTATTGAGTTCTCTATAGTCGATACACATCCTAAACGAACCATCCTTCTTCTTTACGAACAACACCGGCGCTCCCCAAGGTGATGAGCTCGGCCTAATAAATCCTTTGTCCATCAACTCCTTCAATTGATCCGATAACTCCTTTAACTCAGAAGGTGCTAAGCGATAAGGTGCACGTGCAACCGGCGCAGCTCCTGGCACTAAATCAATTCGAAACTCGACCTCACGATTAGGCGGTAAACCTGGCAACTCGTCTGGAAAAACGTCCGGATACTCGCAAATAACTGGTACCTCTTCAATCCTCGCCTCTACATCACCATCGCTCGAAACCTGTGCCAAAAACACATCGCATCCGCTCTCTACGTACTTCATCATCTTCAAACACGAAATCACCTTCAAACGAGAAGTGCATTCGTCTCCCTTTACCGTTAAAACCCTATTCCTCAGCGGAATCTGCACCAATCTCTCACCACAGACGATCGTAGCACTGTGCGCCATTAGCCAATCCATTCCCACAATCACGTCAAACGATCCTAGCTCTATAGGCATCAAGTCGATTTTAAAAGCGTAGTTTCCTAACTTCAAGGTACACCCTTTCAGTATAGAATTCGTACTAACAATTTTTCCATCGGCTAATTCAACATTATAACTAGTCGTTAACAACACCGGTTCTCTATCGATATGACGACTAAATCTAACGTCTACAAAACTCTTGTCGGAGCCAGAATCAAATAAAATACTAGCATAACAAGCGTCTAGTAAAAACGTACCGGTAACCACATTTGGACCTTGTGGTTTATCAGCAGTTCCCACTTGATACACGGCAGCCGCATTATTTCCTCCCCGTCTGTTTCCTGCCTTCGGGCAATTCGCTTGCACATGCCCTCTTTCTCCACAGCTATAACATCCTCTCATCCTGATAGCATTAGCCCCAGTGGCTACTCCTCCCGTCCGACAACTAGCAGTCCTATGACCTGCCTTTCCACACTTGCCGCATGCCGGCGGGCAATTTCCAACATGATACAAGTTGCACTTTCCACAATGGGGATTCACTTTCACACCTCTAGGGTTCGTCACTGCCCTCATCCCTTAATTCCTTCTCTGATTAAACTGTTGATTACGGTTCGGCCCATGGTTGTTTCGGTTTCCTCCTCGGTTCTGGCCTTGGGATTGATTACTTTGTGCTGCCTCCCATTTCCTTTTGTTGCCTTCAGCAATGTAATTCTGCTTGTCCTGAAGCTTAACGTCCATCAAAGCGTGTGCCATTTGAACCGCTTCATCAAACGTTCCAGGTTTCGACGAAGTTGTTTCACCTTTGATGTTGCTAGATAGACCCTTAATATACTGCTTCTTTTTCTTGGCATCATTGGCAAATATGTCTGGACACAAAAGACTTAACTCATTGAATCTCCTGGTGTAAGCAGCTATATCGTTGTTCTTCAAGGTCAAATGTCTCAATTCGTCCTCCAATTGCCCCAATTCCTCCTCTGGGCAAAACTTCTTTGTCAACAGAGCTTTGGTCGCATTCCACGTTCTTGCATTTGCCACAGCCAATCCAACCGTAGCTACCTGGGTATTCCACCAACTTAACGCATCATCGAGAAACGTAGCTGCTGCAAACTTTACTTTATCTGCTTCTGCACAACCACTGATTTCAAACGTACTTTCAACTTTTTCCAACCATCGCCTAAGTTCTAGGGCTCCACCCGTTCCACGGAACTGCGTGGGACCGCACTTCATAAAGCTTGAATAGGTACACACTCTCGGGGCTGGTTGTCTCCCCGCATTCCTTCCTGGATCCTGATTTCTCCCAGCTCGGTCCGCTTGCAACGCATTAGCTATTGCTTCCTGAATCATGGTGTTAACACGATCGGCAGTCAACTTTGGAGGCATTGTTTTATCGAATATCTCTTTCTGCAAGACAAGAAAAATAGAAAAACAATGTAAGTATTTATATCAAGTTTCCCAGACATAAAATACATACAACGACACATCACTACGGAGTTACTAATATTCATCAATTCACACCACAAAAGATCAAATTTAAGACATATCACAGATCATGAAAGGTAACATAGATTGTATTGATAATTAACCAAAATCGTGACAAGTAATGCCACTACAATCGTTCACCACAAAACATCAAGTACTTGAGTTTCTCGTCATAATACCATCATACAAAGGTCTAAAATAGTTCTATTACAATGATCAAAGAAAAATACAAAACAAGTAACTAGGCATGTGGTGATCCACACTGCCTCTTGGATGGCGGCTCGTCGTCGTCTTCCTCGGTTTCCTCATCACTCACGTCCTCATCCACATCATCCACTTTTCCCTTTCCTTTCTCATCCGGCCCACATTCTGTTTCCTTTCTCATCCCTGATGTGGATCCACACTCAATCGCTACCTGATTTCCCACCGAAAAACAAGCACCTCCAGTAGGCGGCTGAACCATGAAGTCGTTCGCCTCCATCTCCACATCGTCCACGAATCTCCAATCCGGGGGCAATGAATCCCTCACACGATGCTCCCAACTCTGCATCCTCGACAACCTCATCTGATCCTCCCTCACACGGTCAAGACTAGCACTTAAATTCGCAACCATTGATTTCAAACTGTTGATGGCACTTGTATTCATCATCCCATCATACGCAATTCTTGAAGTCCTTTCCAACAGTCTTTGATGTTCCCTTTCAGTCTTATCAAACTTCTTAATCACCCTAGTCTCAACTACAAACCGCTCATACACCAACCTTTCTATCCTCCCCAAACGACCTGCGGGATCCCAGTAGTGACTCGGCCTCGGAAAATAGACCCTTGCAATATTCTCATGAATCGATGGCGACTTGGATGACTCTCCACTGCTCCCATTACTATTGTCCATCGGGCGATCAAAGGGTTGCTGCTCATAACGACCGGTCGGTGGTACCTCATAACCCTTTGGCGAATTCGGAGACTGAAACAAATCGGGTTCGGTCTGGCCCACGGCATCCTCGGGAATGCCATCATCCAATAGCTCCTCGGGCTCTTCTTCGGAATCCTCATTGTCGTCACTACTCATGCTGAAATCATCCACCTCACTTTCGCCATTGTCGTTTTCCGGCCCTATTTCGTCTTCTGGAGCGATCCATCCATTATTATTGTCCGGCGGGTTCGGAGGAAACGGTCCCCCTTCGTGACCTACGACGTAATCGTTTCCGTTATCGTTGGGCGGTACCTCGGCCATTCCTGCAATAACAGCGAATTTCGGAGGGTACATAAGTAATTATACAATAATTATAAATATATGCATGCAAATGCAATGCAAAGGTGGTACATATGCCCGAAATGTAATAATATGATGCTCATGCATGATTTATATGAAAATTACGATGTCGGATATTTCACGTAAAATTTAACGTCTACATATAGTAATTCCATACTTATATAATAATTACCCACATATATACTTTACTCAAAAGTATACGTCAAATGCCATAAATACAACAATAAATCTTACCGGAGCCATGCAGGATAGTTGTGTGTGCTTGGACCCTTTTTCTTACGACACCAAAAGTTATAGTTTAGGATTTTCAAAAACGACCTAGTTCTCTATAACTCGTGGCTCTGATTACCAATCTGTAACACCCCCACATTTGGTATGCGCAGCGGAACTACAACCATGGGTGCTACACAGTATTCATTGCACACAAGATATATCAAACGACGCTAAAAAGACGTCGACTTAAAAATTGAAATTTAAAATTGTTAGATAATACATGTCCACGGTTTTTCCAACCCCAAATAGTGCACAGAGTTTAGCGTTTTCGGTCCCCATGAATCTCAACCCCAAAAGCTTCAGTTTACAACCACATGACATTAAACATAAAAATTGTTTAAGTAGAAAAGGAGGGAAAAACAAGCGGACACCAAGCCGTACACACAACATCCATCCCATGCATGCTCCATCCTACTTCTCAGCGGTTACCTGAAACACATGCCAAAAATTTGGTCAACGAAAACGTTGAGTGGAATTTATAGGTTTTTCAATCCATTTGAACGTATATATAATAAAAACCATTCGTGATCATTTATAGTCTTGTCGATCAAACAAACTATAATCAGGATACTGACAATTGTGTTTAAGCTCATGACACTAATCCGTTAACTCAATCACCCGCGTAAATATACCGGCATGATTCAGATGAAACCAGTGCCCCTTCTAAAGGCATCAGTTGCAATTATACCTTATTTCTCATACAAAATAATCTACCGCAGAACTTACTATAAGTACAGCTTCTTGGCTAGCATTGGGTCGTTAACCCCGTAGTACTACAAATTGCATAAGCGGCTATTTCCCCCTACTCGAGGGCAAGACAATAGTTAATAGTTCATGAATTTAGGGACTTTTGCAACTTTGGTACTCAACACAATTTCTAAGGCAACTTTCGGGTCTAACAATCATTCATGATATACGTTCCTTTTTAAAAACTAGCATGCATTTCCCTCGCGGGTAAAACAATTTGAAATAATATAAGCGAGGCTATAAATTCACACCTTAGATATTAAGTAGTCGGTAGTTCGAGGAGTGATCACTGACGATGTTACGGATGCCCGGGTAAATCAACACCTATCACAAATAACGCGTAATGAGTAATCTCATTTAAATACTTACGGTACTGTATAAAATACATATATACAAGTCACTTAAGACAAATATAACTCACGCCAAAAACAAAAACAACAAGTATCATGCATTTTATTCCATTCGTTCTTATAACCTACGTTGTCCATTTTTACCCATTCTCGCCGGTACTTGACTAAAGTACGGGCTGTTTTACCTTATTAAACCATGCTTATAAAATTTGACAAAATTTCCAAAAATCCTATATGACCTGTAGATAACATGTTTTTAAGCCCAACAAAAGTTTTCACTTTTACGACCCGTTACGCAACTCATTTCCACGACTACATTTTACGGGCTGAAATTGCGCTTCGACCAATTTTGACCACTTTGACCTATATGAAAAATACCTTTGACTTCCTTGACACCTAAGTCAACATATAGACCCATTTACACAGGTTAGGGACCAAATTTTGACCCTTGACCATTTACCAATTTATACTTGTGACCCTCGGGATTTGACTAAAACTTTGCACAAATTCGGATTGTGAAAGTCCTCGTCTCCCGGTACCCGATCTTTAAAATGTCATAACTTTTAGCTCGTTTTGAGTCACGGGCTCTACCTTATACCAAATTAAAGCTAGAAAAACCCTCTATCACTACATTTAGCTTTCAAGACCTGGAAACAAAATAATTTTTATAAAATAGACCAAATGTTTCTGCCTAAAAATGACCATACCAAAAACATGCTTAGACTCGATTCCAAGACTTCTAACCAACACTAAACATCATCCTAAGCCTTCCCAAACATATCCTAACATCAAACTTCCATCCTACCCCTATTGATCAACCAATCTCAATATCAAGAATCAAAGAAAATAAACATGCAAGTAATAAAACCTATATGAATCATCCTAAAACAACAAACCAAACACAAATATAACATGCAAATTCAACAACCACCATGGCTCCCCAAACACCCCCTTTGCCGTGGGGTTTGGGTGACCCAATCACCACAACCAAATTAATTTTGGTGGGTTTTCATGGTGTTTATACTTCCATAACACTAAATATCAACATGCATTAGCTCTTTTAGCCTCAAAACCAATTTGGATCATATGGAAAAATCTTGAAAATTTTTTATCAATGCATGTTGGATTTGAGCACATGAATATGTGGGGAATGACCAAACTAAGTGTGGTCTAACCTTAGATTTTTGAAAAATCAAGTGGAAAATGATTTTTGGTGAATTTTTGTGTGGGTTGGGGTTGCCGTGGGTTTGAGAGAGAAGAGAGGGAGAGTGTTTGATTTTTTTCTTGTAAATTTTGTGTGTGTTTATGTGTTTGTCCATTTTGGCCCTTTTGATGGGTTAGGAGGGACCTAAATGCAATTTTGGGCTTCTTTTGTCCTTAAATAGAAAATGACCTCAAAACTTTGCGGGTTTGACTCATTTGTCAATTTTGAAAATTTTACGGGAGTCGGAAATCTTCCCGAATGCTCCAAAATATTTTTGGGATACTTTAAATGTACTTGGAAGGCTATAAAACTCACACGACTCAACTTAACACGAACCGTAAATAAAATTCTCGAAAAATTACATTATCGATAAATCGTCAAAAATTATATGAAATTGGGCATCCCTCGGGATCGTAATCGTCATCGTCCTTCTTAAAACGTCAAACGTAAAAATTATAACCTCGAACATCGGCTCTAACCAAAATACTCATAAATATAGAAATTATAATTTATTAAAAATTTCAAAAACTAGCGTAATTTAGGGTATCGTTAATGACCTCGATTCTAGGGTGTCACAGCAACAAAATCAGAGGAAAACTCATACTTCCTACTAACAGAACCCCGAGAAACCTAACACCACGCATCGGGCGAGATAACGAAGCAGGAAAAATGCCATCCATCAGACCACGAGGATCCTCCATCGGCCGAAAAAGCTCAGTCTTACCAACATTCAGATGCAACCCACAAGCTGGTCCATCAGCACGAATGATATCTAATGCCTTGGCAACTATAACAATATCACTAATAATAGAACCGTCATCAAGGTACCACGCCTGAAGGGAGAGCTCACACGCTTGATGAATAGTATGAATAAGCGGATGCCAAGCCAGGGAAAATAATAAGGCTACCTGCAACGGGTAACTTTTGTCTCGGTCAAGACTTGGTCGCGATCTGGTCACCTTGTTGTGGCGATTCGGTCGCCGAGTCTCGATCGACCCAATCCAACCTAGGCACGACCCTTTTACTATCCGTTGGAAAATTTGAACGTTGGGGTGCTAGCCGTTAGAATAAAAAAATAATTTAAATTTAAACTTTTACCTTAACCTATATAAATACCCTATTTAATCAACCATTTCTCACACAAATTAAACACACAATTCTCTAAAATACAATGTCTTATGAATTATTTTTTGTCGACTCTTCCGACGACGAGGATGGAGTTACTAGTGAGTTTGAGGTTTTACGCAAGCTTGTGAAGCGGCTTACGAAGCATCAAACCCTCCAAAAAACGAGGGTACATACATAGAGATTACGAGGGTGCACATAATCGTCTAGTGGCGGCTTATTTTACTAACGGGCCACAGTATGTTGCGGAGACATTTCGTGAACGGTTCCAAATGGATCGAGATTTATTCTTACGAATTGTTGATGACTTGAAAAATAACTATTCTTATTTTAGAAACTCAACGGATTGTACGGGTCGAGAATGTCTTTCGCCATTGTTGAAGTGCACTCCCGCTATTCATCAAATGGCGTACGGAGCCGTGCCTGATGCTCTTGACGAATATCTGCAAATGGGCGCGTCGACAGCCCGTCAGTATCTTCGAAAGTTTTGTACCGCCATCATGGAATTATATGGTATAGAGTAATTGTGAAAGCCGACGTATACTGATATGGAGAAACTCTATGCTCATCACGAGGAAAAACATGGGTTTCCTGGGATGATAGGAAGTATCGATTGTACACATTGGCCGTGGGAGAATTGTCTTGTTGCCTACAAAGCATAATATTGTAGACATGATCAGGGGTCAACTCCATTCATTTTATTGGAAGCGGTTTGTTGGAAATACGTTTTTCGTATTAAGAAAGTCTTGGTCACTCCAACAATATAGTTATAGGCTCGTAGTATAAGTTTGTTTATTATTTACATTAGCCCGACCTATGAGCATGTTCATGGGCCGGAAGTCCAAGTCCATTAAGAGACTTGGTATATAAACCCCTTTCCACCATGGAAAGGGGTGTTGGTTGTTTATTCCATTTTTCAAATTAATACAACTTTTCTTTCTTTCTCTCTCTAGTTTTCTCTCTCTAGAAAAACAACAACCCTCTTGATTAGATTAAAGATTATCATTATTCTACAATTGGTATCAAGAGCATGGGATGATTTAAGGTATGTTGATTCGTGTTGTTTAGTGTTTGACTGGGTTAGTGGGTGTTTTAGGATAATCCATTTCAAATCTTGAAATTTTTTATGATTTTATGGTTTAAAGTTGTAAACAAAACATTCGGTTTGATTATTATGGTTGAAATCACAAAAAAAATCGTGTTTATGGGTAATTTTTGGGTATTATTTGGTTACTGTATTTTAAGAATCGTATCAGAAATTTCGGAAAAGGGTTTATAATTCCGAAATTATTTTTTCGGAAAAGGGTTTATAATTCCGAAATTACTTTTTTGGAAAAGGGTTAAGTATTCTGAAGATTTCTCTGAAAAACCCATTATTCCGAAGATTTGGTATTTCTCTGAAAAACCCATTATTCCGAAATCCGAAGATTTCTCTGAAAAACCCATTATTCCGAAGATTTGGTATTTCTCTGAAAAACCCATTATTCCGAAGGTTTGGTATTTCTCTGAAAAACCCATTATTCCGAAAATCCGAAGATTTCTCTGAAAAACCCATTATTCCGAAGATTTGGTATTTCTCTGAAAAAAAACCCATTATTCCGAAGATTTGGTATTTCTCTGAAAAACACATTATTCCGAAAATCCGAAGATTTCTCTGAAAAACCCATTATTCCGAAGATCTGGTATTTCTCTGAAAAACCCATTTTTCCGAAGATTCAAGTTATTCCGAAGATTAGTGATTGGTTTTATTTAGAATATTTTTTCTCGGATTCTTAGTGGATTTATTATTGATAAATCAAAACACGATCTACATCGACAACAACATTTTTCACGTCCTTACTTCATTGGACGATCAAAAGATAATCTTTTTCAATCAAGTGTTCAAAAAATGAATCCTTATTCATTTATGCCTACAATGACATCGCTTACCGATATTTCAATCATTTCGGGTACCGATACTCGCCCACCGTTTCTCATCAAAGACTTATTTGAAGCATGGCAAGGTCGTATGAAAACTTACATCATGGGTAAACCCAATGGTAGACTTATGCTTCAATCCATTGAAAAAGATCCACTCGAATGGGGAGAAGTTACTGTCAACAATGTGACGCGGCCAAGGTTGTATCATGAGTTACCGGATGCTAACAAACTCATTGCCGATGCAGATGAAAGGGCCGTTCAGACAATACTTCAAGCTCTTCCACCCGATATCTATCGAATGGTAAGTGAACACACAGTGGCAAAGGATCTTTGGGATCGCTTATCTATTTTGTTACAAGGGACTTCACTAACTAAGCAGGAACGAGAGTGTCAACTGTATGATTCGTTTGATAGATTCACATACATTCCAGGGGAAACACTTCATGACTACTACTGGTGTTTCACCACTTTGATGAATGATATGAACGTGTATAATCTAAGGATTGCTCAGTTTCAACTAAACACCAAGTTCTTGAACACGTTGCCCCAAGAGTGGAGTCAATATGTCACCGATGTTAGATTCGAGATTTGCACAAGTCAAATTTAGATCAACTCTATGCTTTCTTGCAGCAACACGAGAAGCACGTGATCCAAAAACGCATCTCTCAGGGATCTTATCAAGAACCATTGGCATTAATGGCAAATCATCCAACATTGTCATATCACAACTCTCCGTTTGCTTTGGGACACCAATCTTCCTATCAACCATTGTATCAAACCCCAATCTTTCCAAAGTATTCGATCTTGCCACAACCGCCTACATCTTATCAACAACAATACAAGCAACCAGCAACATCATCACAAGGAGACTCACATCATTTACCTTATGCTTCACAACCATATTCACCTTATCAACCTCCAACAAACCCTGCCATCACCTATCAACAACATGAGGATCCTCAACCCCATTACTCACAACATGCTAGTGTTCCTTCAAATAAGTTTGTAGCTCAACCAGCACCAGTATTCTGTTGTGATGATGACATTCCTATCCCTGAGTTTAGACAAGGAGATAATCCTACTAATATACTTGCTCAAATGTCTACTTACATCACTCAAGCGTTGAACAAACGAGCGTACAGAGGACCATCTCCAACAAACAATCAGTTGAGGAACTCTTCTAACTCTCGACAACAAGCTACAATTCAAGATGGCAGAGTAACAGTGCAACCACTTCAGGGGATACCAAGTTCATCTAATGTTGGTGCACGTACATCTAGCAATGCTGCTACAAGGGGTAATAACACTGGCAAAATGAAGATGATCATATCTTATAACTGCAAAGGGGAAGGGCAAATGGCTAGAGAGTGTAAGCAGCCCAAGAGTAAAAGGGATAGCACATTGTTTCAGGAGAAGATCTACTTGGTGAATGCTCAAGCCCAAGGACGTGAGCTCGATGAAGAAGAGTTAGCATTTCTCGCAGATCCCGGAGTTGCGGACACTGACGGTCTCTCAGCAGCCATCACAAACAATGCCGCATATCAATGTGATGATCTTGATGCATACGACTTTGAATGTGATGATCTCAATACCGCCAAGGCAGCTCTCATGGCAAATCTTTCACTTTATGGAGCTGATACAATTTCTGAGGTACCAAATACTGCCAATGCTACTAGTATTGTACCTTATCAAGTTGAGCAAGTGTCTGAGTATCCGGAACAGCCTCCGGTGGTTATTAGCTCAAACGAGGAGACAAACAATGATAGCAATATCAATGCAAGTCCCCAGACTTTGAGTGAAACACAACCGTGAGCTATTACGTCTACAAATTTGGTTGCTCAACAAAATTTGGTTATGGTGTCGGTATCTATGCTTGGCCAAATGAATAATGCGGTACTTAAAACCCTCAGTGTTAATCAGACATTATCTACCGAGCTTGCTTTGTATAAGGAAAAGGTTAAAACCTTGGAATTAACTCCAGTGACTACTACCTTAACCAATCCTGAATTTGATAGGTTTAGGAAAGTCCAAATGGATAATTTGCTAGAAATTGAGAGTTTAAGAGCAAACCTTTCGAAAGAACTTAAAGAAAAAGAGTCAGTCGTTAATAATTTTCAAAAACTACAAACAGATTTCGAAATTCCCGAGTCTAAAAGGGTTGAAACGGAAATTAAGGCATCTGAGAAAGTTTAAAAGACTGAAGTTTTGCTTTTAAAACAATACTCCGTGTAGAAACTAGAATGTGGGGGGGGGGGGTTGAAAAGTTTCTTATATTTACTTGTTAAAAGATAGTTTTCAAAAATCCTTTTTCAAAAACTTAGGCTTGAGGAAGTATGTGAAATCTTCTTATGCACAATATGAACAATGATAGTGTGACTAAACTAATACTAACAAAATTATATGCACAAAGAATAAAGAATGTAAAGAGTTAAGGGTAAAGAAAGATCAAACCGAACACCAAGGATTTATAGTGGTTCGACAACGAAGCTCATTCCTCGTTCCTAATCCACTCCTCGAGTATTCCTTGCTCGAGAGTTCACTACACAACAAGCTCCTTATGGTGGAGAAAACCGTACACGTCGCTTAACCAGTTTCCGACTCTAAGCTAAAAGTCGAGCCCTAATCGTAGCTAGGACCAATCTACACAACTATACTTAGTACATACACAACTTCCAAATAGACACAACTACTTGGATCTTCACAACAATGACACAACAACAAATGTATAAAATTAGATCTTCAATGGATCTTTGGTGGTGGACTTAACACTTCACAAGGATATTGTTCTTCTCTTTGCACTTAGAGAGGAAGGGATGGAGGAAAAAGATTCACTTCTTAAACAAGTAGTAATCAACAAATGATCAAAGATTTGAGTGATTAAAGAAGAATGTTTGAATCTGGAAATAGATGTGCAAAAGAGGTAAATTAAAAAGCTGAGAATGGTCCACTATTTATAGGACAAAGGGCCAACAACTATATCTTCCCGCGGTTCCTTATCTCAGCCGGCGGTTCCTTATCGATAAGGAACCGCATAGGCACTAAGGAACCGCCTCGTAGACTCCGCTCCCTTTTTTGTCCTTTAGTGGTGGAGGTCTTATCTGGATTAAAAATATCTTGATAGAATATTCCTAATCAAATAAGAATATGCCATTTTCAAATTTTCAAATAATTAATTTAATAAAACATTTTCTTAAAAAGAAAGTTTAATAAAAACTTGTCACACTTAATAAAAAGTGAGTTTTAAGAAAATATTAAATCACTTGATCACTTGATTAAGGTTAGTACTTGTTTATTCATACCTTAAGTAAAAATGGGTAAAATGAAAAATACTTGAACTCAAGAATTCGTTTTTCGTTGTTTTCGTAAATGCTTGTTTTTACATATTGTCGTAATCAAAACTAAGCGAGACCGAAAAATACAAGTGACGTTTTTAGGCATAATTACATTAACAATCTCCCCCTTTTTGATTCCGACAATACATAAACTCAATCACACAAAAAAAAAGATTTTCGAATACGAGTTTATTCATTTCTCCCCCTTTGTCGAAGCAAAAAAGGTTGCACAAGTCGGTGTGGAAGAGACGGACTTTGCAAAGACTCCGCCTTGGTGCTTACTCCCCCTAGTTTGGGGCACCGAGGAATCGAGATATGGTGACAAGCTACATAGAAGGGTTAGTTGAATAAAAGAGACAACCAACAAGATATAGCTATGGGTCACAAATAAATTAAAAGAGAAGATAACACAAAGACAAAGATCCAAGTTAAGTCACTAAAGAAAATCATACAAAGATGTATGGAAAAAGAAACAAGCCAAAAGCATAAATCTAATCCTAGTTATTCTAGAATTCTAAGATTTGCTTGAATTAGATGTCTTGTGGATAAGCAACCAATGCTTATAAGAAAGACAAGGTAATGGCAGAAGGTGGTGGTGGTGGCTTGTTGGAGATCTCATAATCATAGTGAAGAGGAGGCTTGATTAAGAGACTCTTGATGTAGCTCAACTCCGCATAGATGTGTGCCATAGCAAGATGTTGATATTGACAACAATGACAATATGTTCCATGGTGCATGCCATTATCATGAGAAGGAGGAAGAACACTAAAGGGTGGTGGTGGAAGAAAGGATGTGCCACAATCAACATTCTTGGTAGGAGAAATGTGATTAAGAGTGTTCTTGGGTGAGTTGGGATTGAAGTTGTTCTTGGGTGAGTTGGGATTGAAAGCAATTGGAGAAAATGGAGGAGATTCAAGGCTTTCATTAGAATAAGACATTTTGGGATGTGAAGTATGGCAAAATGCTTATGTTTAAATAGGGAAGGCTCAAGGTATTTTTGGGGTGGTCAAAGGGTTTGAAACAAAGATTCTCAAAAATGTTGGAGCAAATATGGAGTTTCAGAGAAAAACCCGAAAAAAAGGAAGCACTGTACGCGGTTCCTTATCATGACAGGCGGTTCCTTATCACTAAGGTACCACGGTTCACATATGGAACCGCCTACATAGGCTGTTTTAGGTGTTGGAGGAAGATTTTTCAGCAAATCTTATTTTTCTAGTCTAACTCATCATAGAGAAATGCTTAAAAGCAGGGATAGACAAAGAAAACACATACAAACTTACCAATTGGAGATATGACCAAAATACATGGATTAAAAAATCAATGTAGGAGGTGTGTAAGACAAGACCTTAAGTCATGACACAATTATCCTCCATGATTCTATCTTGTTCTTGCTATGTTTGAGAGAATCATATATATGAATTATTTAAGCTCTAGATTAATAGCGAGAATCTATGAAAAACCATTTTTAGATTGAATTAACAATGTCAAAAGCATTTCTCAACTATTTTTGAAAGAGACTTTGAGAATATTGAAAAGGAGAAGAGAGGATTTTTCAAAAAGAGTTTGGAAGACTCAATGACTCAAATTGGTAAAATAAGAGACACAAAAAGAAAGAAGGTAATTAAGGAAGATGTTCCATTAATCCTAGACCTAGACGTAGGTAATTAAAAGGTTCCCTCTTAAGTAGCTTAGTGAAGATGTCGGCTAAGTTATCCTCGGAGGGCACCTTCTCAATAGAAATGTTCCCCTTTTGAACATTGTCCCTAAGGAAATGGTGTCGAATTTCTATGTGTTTGGTTTGCGAGTGTTGCACGGGATTCTTGTTAAGGTCTATAGCACCTTTATTATCGCACATGATGGGAACATCATTAAGAGAAATACCGTAATCAAGAAGCGCTTGCTTCATCCATAAAGCTTGCTGGCATGCTTTTCCGGCACTCACATACTCGGCTTCCGTGGTGGATATTGCAAGAGCGGTTTGTTTCTTGGAGAACCAAGAAGTTAAACAACAACCCATGAAGGTACAAACTCCACTAGTGCTCTTCCGGTCCACATAGTCTCCCGCATGATCCGAGTCCGCGTAGACAATGGTTTCTACGTCGGTCCCTTTAGGATACCATAATCCTAAATGTATAGTGCCTTTAATGTATCAGAAGATACGCTTAACCGCTTCAAGGTGAGAGGTTTTGGGAGCCTCTTGGAAGCGAGCACAAAGGCAGACACTAAACATGATATCCGGTCTACTTTCCGTTAAGTACAACAAACTACCAATCATACCTCTATATTTGGTGTTGTCTACCGACTCACAATCATCATCTACGGTGAGTTTATTATCCGAGGCCATTAGGGTCTTCATTGGTCTAGATTCTTCTAATCCAAATTTCTTTAGCATTTCTTTAGCATACTTAGATTGACTAAAGAAAATACCATCATCCATTTGTTTAATTTGGAGTCTTAAAAAGTAGTTAATTTCACCCATCATACTCATTTCAAACTCATCATGCATGATTTTGGCAAAGTCATCACACAATTCTTGACAAGTTGAACCAAATATAATGTCATCAACATATATTTGTACGATTATGAGGTGAGGACCTTTCTTCTTTGTAAAGAGCGTGTTGTCTACCATCCCCATGGTATACTCATGTTTAACAAGAAGCGCTTTAAGTCTATCATACCAAGCTTTGGGCGCTTGTTTAAGACCATAAAGTGCCTTCTTAAGCTTGTAAATATGATCCGGTTTCTCAAAATCAATAAAGCCGGGAGGTTGAGCCACATATACCTCCTCATTGATGAAACCGTTAAGAAACGCACTCTTTACATCAATTTGTTGAAGCTTAAAGTCTAAGGCACAAGCGTAGGCTAAAAGGATTCTAATGGATTCTAACCTTGCTACCGGTGCATATGTCTCGTCATAATCAATCCCTTCTTGTTGATTATAGCCTTGAGCTACAAGTCTAGCCTTGTTACGAGACACAACACCATTCTCATCTAACTTATTCCTAAAGACCCATTTGGTTCCTATAATGGTAGAACTTTTAGGTGGAGGAACAAGTTCCCAAACATCATTGGCAACGAATTGATTCAATTCTTCTTGCATCGAAATGACCCAACTCTCATCCGTCAAAGCTTCTTTAACATTCTTTGGTTCAATCAAGGAGACGAAACAAAAGAAGTTGCTTTGGTTTTGGACTTGAGATCTTAGGGTCCTTTGATTCAAGTCACCAATGATATTGTTGAGAGTATGATCCCTAGGCTCCTTAATGTTTACTTCCTTTTCAACAGTAAGGTCTTCAACTCCTATTTTTCTAACCTCTTTGGCTTTAACTACTTCTAATTCATCCAAGTCATCATCAACCAATGGTGGTGTCTTGGGTGAAGGAGGGGTTTCATCAAAGGTTACGTTAAGTGATTCTTCAGTTACCCCCGTGGTTCTATTTAGGACAATGTAGGCTTTGCTAGTTTGGGAATAACCTAAAAGGATGTCTTCATAAGACTTTGGGTCAAACTTGGTAAGGTAGTCTTTAGTGTTGAGGATAAAGCACTTGCTTCCAAACACCCTAAAGTATTCCAATGAGGGTTTCTTACCTTTAAGAATCTCATAGGGGGTCTTTCCTAGGAAAGGTCGAATAAGAATTCGGTTGAGAATATAAGTCGATGTGTCCACGACATTGCACCAAAACTTTTGAGGCAAAGATTGCTCATTTAACATCGTCCTACTCATCTCTTGGAGAGTCCTATTCTTCCTTTCAACTACCCCATTTGATTGTGGAGTGCGAGGAGCCGAGAAGTTATGGGTAATACCATGAGCTTCACAAAAGGCACCAAATTGCACTTCATTATCAAATTCCCTACCATGATCCTTCCTAATAGAGACAATTGGACATCCTAGTTGATTTTGAATTCTTCGACTAAAGATTTTGAAATGATCGAAAGCTTCATTCTTAGATGCCAAAAATCTAGTCCAAACGAATCTCGAATAGTCATCAACTATAACTAGGGTATAAAGGTTACCTCCATAACTCCGTATGGCGGAAGGTCAAAAAAGATCCATATGTAGGAGCTCTAAGCACCAAGAGGTTGAAACCAAATTCTTGGCGTTGTGACTTGAGTGAACTTGCTTTCCAACTTTGCAAGCATCACAAAAGTGACTATCAAACTTCATCTTGGGGAGGTGTCTTACCAACTCCTTAGAGACTAAAGATTGAATTAAGCGCATATTAGCGTGACCTAATCTCCTATGCCAAAGAGTAGAACTATCATCTATAGTCGCAAGACATATGTTGTCTTTTGACTTCTTATTGACTTTCATGACATAAAGCCCATGCTTTCTAACACCTTTTCCAATGACCTTTCCATCTTTTACGATTTCACTGTCATGTTCCGAAAAGATGACCTTACACTTATTGTCACAAATTTGACCTATACTTAAGAGATTAAACCCTAAGTTATCTACGTGCTCAACATTTTCAATGGTCATGGAGTCAAGAGAAACCGTACCTTTGCCAATGATATTACCACGTAGGCTACTAGCGAATGTGACATTACCTCCATCATATGCTTTGTAGTGCGAGAACAAACTTCGATTACCCGTCATGTGTTTAGAAAATCCACTATCCTTAATCCACTCTTCGGGCTCTAAATCAATTCCCAAACATATCTAGGTAACAACACACAAGATCAAACATTTGGTCCCTAATATCTCATGGGTCCAAAATTGTTAGTTCCAAACATTCCTTGCATTTGGTTGGGATGCATGAATGAAGGAGGGGTTCCCCATGGAGAACAAAATAGAGGAGGATAGTAATTCATATAACCATTCTGTTGTTCATTATTTCTCCTAGGTGTATTTGATCTTGGTTTAGAGTTGTGGTCATTCCTTCTAGGTGTTGGGGTCTTACTTCTAGATCGTGAATTGTTTTGATTATCTCTTCTAGGCGTTGTCGTTCTACTTCTAGGCTTAGACTCATTCCGTACTCTTGGTGGAGTAGAAGATGGTCTTGATAAACTTCTATTTCCCATGAGAGGTTTACTTAATGGCTTGTAGAACTTATCAACGGCATTGTCGTCAAGTATGGGTAAATTTACCTTATTAACAATAAGATGGTTTGGTTTTTCACCTGATTTTGACTTTTCAGAAAGTTCATGATTTTCACAAAAATCTTGTTCTGGCCGTGGTACCTTATCCATGGCGGCGGTTCCATAGTGATAAGGAACCACCCCATACAGTCTGGGACCACGTACAGTTGATGATTTTTGTGAAAATCTGACCTGTTTAGGTTCACTAGTTGAAGCTTCATTTGAGTTAAAACCTACACCAAGTCTTTCCTTCGAATGAACTTGTTTGTTTAACATATCATCAAGAGTACTAGTACCTCTCATTAAGTTTTCCAATTTAATGGAGGTGCTCTGAAGATCTTCATTCTCTAATCTAAGTTTCTCACAACTTAAGAAACCTAAATCAACTTCTTTATTTTTCTCAAGTTTTGCCAATTTCTCCCTAAGTTCATTGATCTCATTTTCTAGCTTAGTTTTGGTTGATTTTAAGGTTTTGTTCTTTTCTATGAATTTAAGGCTAAGTTTGTGTAAACTATCATATTTGCCTTCAAATTCAATATCATCAAAAGTGGAGCTATTGCTATAATATTCGGTTTCGGAATGTACCTCTTTAGAAGTATGAGCCATAAGACATTTTTCTTCTTTGGGGTTGTCATCATCATCTTCACCGCTATCGCTCCAAGAGCCACTAACGAACGCCGTGTGATTCTTATCGCGAGAAGGTTTTGGACAATCACCAATGAAGTGATTTGGATCACCACATCTAAAGCAATTCCTATCACCTTTTTCATTCTTGACAGACCGATTCTTTGAGAATGGTTTCTTGTCATTGTTGGGTTGTCTCACGTGTTGACCTTGTCTCTTGAAGAACTTCTTGAAATCTCTCACCGCCAATGCATACTCTTCGTCATCGCTATCCGAGGAACTATCATGGTCACTTTGTGCCTTTTTGGCTTTAAGTGCAAGAGATTTCCTTTCACTCTTGGTTTTCACCAATTCCGAGTCCTTCAAAATTATCATCTTATGAACCTTTAAGTTGCCTATGAGTTCATCAAGTGATAAGGTTGAGAGATCATTCGATTCTTCAATCGCCGTGACTTTTGCTCTCCACTTTGGATGTAAGGCCCTTAGAAACTTCCTAACATTGTTCTTGCTAGAAAAACCTTCATCAAGTGCTTTTAGACTAGTAATAATGGTGTTAAACCTAGCAAACGCACTATCAATAGTTTCATCTTCTAAGATGACAAATTGTTCATATTGTTGGACAAGAAGATCGATTTTGCTTTCTTTGACTTGGCTATTACCTTGGTGGGTTACTAAAAGAGTGTTCTAAATATCTTTAGCGGTTTCACATATAAAAATCCTTTCATACTCTTTCTTAGGTAAAGCATTATAAATCACCATTTTAGTCTCATTATTTTTTGAATGTTTCTTTTTAGTGTCGTCATTAGCTTTGTCAAAAGTGACCAATTCTTTTGTTTTAGAAACTTCATTAAATTGATAAGGTAAAAAATCAGCATTGGTAATAACATGCCAAATATCTAAATCTTTTGATTTCACATAAGTTTCAAATCAATTTTTCCAATAAATAAAACTATCGGTTTCAAAAAGTGGTGGTCTTTGCATAGATTGCCCTTCTAGGTATTTGTTGGAATCCATAGATCGATTCAAGTTTTAAAATACAATGTACTTTAAAAATTCTTGAGCAACCTCGCTCTGATACCAATTGTAGAAACTAGAAGGGGGGGTTGAATAGTTTCTTATATTTACTTGTTAAAAGATGGTTTTCAAAAATCCTTTTTCAAAAACTTAGGCTTGAGGAAGTATGTGAAATCTTCTTATGCACAATATGAACAATGATAGTGTGACTAAACTAATACTAACAAAAGTATATGCACAAAGAATAAGGAATGTAAAGAGTTAAGGGTAAAGAAAGATCAAACCGAACACCAAGGATTTATAGTGGTTCGGCAACGAAGCTCACTCCTCGTTCCTACTCCACTCCTCGAGTACTCCTTACTCGAGAGTTCACTACACAACAAGCTCCTTATGGTGGATAAAACCGTACACGTCGCTTAACCAATTTCCGACTCTAAGCTAAAAGTTGATCCCTAATCGTAGCTAGGACCAATCTACACAACTATATTTAGTACATACACAACATCCAAATAGACACAACTACTTGGATCTTCACAACAATGACACAACAACAAATGTATAAAATTGGATCTTCAATGGATCTTTGGTGGTGGACTTAACACTTCACAAGGATAGTGTTCTTCTATTTGCACTTGGAGAGGAAGGGATGGAGGAAAAAGATTCACTTCTTAAACAAGTAGTAATCAAACAAATGATCAAAGATTTGAGTGATTAAAGAAGAATGTTTGAATCTAGAAATAGATGTGCAAAAGAGGTAAATTGAAAAGCTGAGAATGGTCTACTATTTATAGGACAAAGGGCCAACGGCTATATCTGCCCGTGGTTCCTTATCTCAGCCGGCGGTTCCTTATCGATAAGGAACCGCGTAGGCACTAAGGAACCGCCTCGCAGACTCCGCTCCCTTTTTGTCCTTTAGTGGTGGAGGTCTTATCTGGATTAAAAATATCCTGATAGAATATTCCTAATCAAATAAGAATATGCCATTTTCAAATTTTCAAATAATTAATTTAATAAAACATTTTCTTAAAAAGAAAGTTTAATAAAAACTTGTCACACTTAAAAAAAGTGAGTTTTAAGAAAATATTAAATCACTTGATCACTTGATTAAGGTTAGTACTTGTTTATTCATACCTTAAGTGAAAATGGGTAAAATGAAAAATACCTGAACTCAAGAATTCGTTTTTCCTTGTTTTCGTAAATGCTTGTTTTTACATATTGTCGTAATCAAAACTAAGCGAGACCGAAAAATACAAGTGACGTTTTTAGGTATAATTGCATTAACACTCCGCTTCACATTTAGTACACTTGTTTCATTCTTCTTTTAAGGAATTCACTCTATCGCGTCTAATAGACCTACCACCTAACCCGGGGTATGCAAAGCAAGCATTTAATCACAACCCACGACTTTATGATGCTACAAAGTTAGGATTGGTCTTAGATCCGATTGTGTTTTCAAATGATTCTGAGAATAAGTCACTACATGAAGAGAATCTGTCAAAATTAATTTTTACATATCCTGAGTATGATTATGCACAACTTAATGCAACGTATGCAAAAATAGATCTTAGAATTCGCTTTAATATGCAAAAGGAATTTATCCATACACCAACTTACATGCCTACTAGAGAAAGCCTTAGTATACTTCCTACACTTGTTAATTCGGACGAACCTAAGGAAATTCCTAAGAATCTTCCACCGGTAAGTACGGTATTGCTAAGCTTGGAAGAGATTCAACGATACCTAACCGGATTTGACAAGGTCATCCAGGAATGTACGACTTCAACGGCTCAAACCGCTAGAGAATGGGCTTTCGAACACATGAAAATGGTGTTTGAGAAAGAGATCGTTCCGTTTGTAGACAGTATTAAAGAGGGATTTTAGATCTCGAGGATAATCTTAATTTCGAAATGGGTGAAGTTCGAAAAGTTTTCTATTAAATGGATGATGCTTATGAACAATATTTAATTGAGAAAGAAAAGATTTTGTCCGAATATGACCGATTCTTAGAACATATAGTGTCTCTCGAAGTGATGCAAGTTGTTACTATTGAATTTGCTTTTGTGATGACATCTGCTATGAATAAATGTGATGATGTATGTGATATATCTGTGAATCTTGTTGAACCTGTTAATAATGTAGATAATCATTCTTGTCATGAATCTAACGCTGAATTTTTAAAGCTTCAAGATTATTATAACTCACTTTCAAAATGTTTTGATGAGCTTCAACAACATTGTATATCTCTTGAAATTGAAAATCAATCTAAAAATGAAACTCTTTCAAAAACAAATGATTGTGAAAACTCGGTTGAGACTAGTGACAAGATGATTCAGGTGGTTCAGGCATTAGAGGAAGAAATTATGAGACTTAAGAGAGAATCCGTAGCAAAGAAATTGGAACTAAAGGCTGCAGAGATTAAAAATCATGCCCTAGAAGATAGAATTACTTCTATTCTAGGGGAGTTTGATAAAGTAAAGCAGGGTTTTTCACAAATTTATGGTTCGTTAGAAGAACACTTCGCTATTAATGTGGCAGAGCAAAAGTCACTTGTTGAACAACTGAACCACAAGTGTGAGGAAATCTCTGACTTAAATATTCAACTCATAGACAAAAACATGGTTTTGGCTGAATTAAAGGAGACACTTCAACTCAAAGGAAAAGAAGTTGTTGATAATCCAACTACAATCTCTGCCCCGACCTCTAGCGCTCCAAAAACCAACAAGGTGGTGATCACTAAGAACCCGTACAATAAGAACAATCTACTATCATATAAGTTATATATGGAGCATGAAGTTAAGCACGCGAATCTTGCTAGGGATGTGGTAGATGATCTCTATGGACTTGATCCTATGAATAGTAACTATTATTATGCTCATGCTTACATTGAGAGGGTACAACAATGCTTAGAGCACTTGAAGTACATACAACAACCAGGTTCTGCACCACTTAAACAACAAACCACCACCATTGCCATGACTCCATTTAATAAGAATCCAATATCTAAGCCTATATTGAACACACCCATCAAGGCTAAATCACAATCTGTCACTAATGTTCCCTTGGCTTCTACAGGAGTAATTGTATCTACTAAGGCTAAAGGATCTCAAGACAAGAAGAATAGGATCAAGCCTTCCACTAGTAGGACTGCGAGGAAGAAAGTAGAAGTTCACCCTAGGAATGTTATTTCAAATTTGAATAAAAAGAATCATGTAACTAAGACTAAAGGCCTTGCGTTTGTGCAGCAGCCTAAGCAAAATATGAATTCTAATTTGCGATGTTGGAATTGTAATGAATGCATGTTTTCTCAGCGTCATGATTTAGGCCTTGTTGATCACGTGAATGAAATGTATGCAATTAGGAACAACCTTGAATGGACTCCAACAGGGAAGAAATTCACCCAAGTTGGTTTGCAATGGAAACCCACTGGTAGGACCTTCACTGCTAATGGAACTACGTGCCCTTTAACTAGGATCACATCCACAGAAGTTAGGTCTCAGCGTCCTTCAAATAGGAACACTAGCACTAAAAAATGGAAAAAGCGCCCTTTAACTAGGTTTGCCGCCACTATTGTGCCTACCAGTGAATAAGTACCTAAGGATCTTAGACAAATAGAATCTAAGCCGACATTTAGGAAGCAAATTTGGAAGCCTAAGAATTCTTCGGTTAGCAAATCTAAGATAAATATATATGTACCTGATAACACGGAGGAACTACTAGATTCCGATACATCGTCTTTGTCTGGTGATATTTTCAGGTGGTCCAAATCATCCTCTGGTACTTGGACTCTGGATGCTCAAAGCATATGACCGGAGATCGCTCGATGCTCAGAAATTTTGTCAGCAAGTTTCCAGGAACGGTTAAATTCGGCAACGACCATATTGCGAAGATCATGGGTTATGGTGAATACCAAATTGGGAATGTCACGATTTCAAGGGTATATTATGTGGAGGGAGTTGGTCACAATTTATTTTCAGTGGGACAATTTTGCGATTCAAACCTTGAGGTTGCTTTTCGACAACATACTTGCTTTATTCGCGATCTTGCAGGAAATGATTTGTTAAAGGGTTCTCGAGGGGATAATCTCTATACACTGTTCATTCAAAACATGATGGCCGCCTCTCCTGTATGCCTTCTTTCCAAAGCATCTAAGACCAAGTCATGGTTGTGGCATCATCGCTTATCTCATCTTAACCTTGATGCTATAAACCATTTGGCTAAAAACAAACTTGTTCGTGGTCTTCCAAAACTTAAGTTCGACAAGGATCATTTATGTTCCGTGTGTTCTTTGGGGAAAAGCACCAAGAAATCATAAAAACCTAAAGTTGAAGACACCAACCAAGAACCACTGTATCTTTTGCACATGGATCTTTGCGGGCCAATGCGTACGGCTAGTGTGAGTGGTAGAAAATACATCCTCGTCATGGTGGATGATTTCTCAAGGTTTACGTGGGTAAAGTTTTTAGTATCCAAGGATCAAGCCCCAAATTATATTAATACTTTTTTAAAGATGATCCAAGTACGTCTTAATGCTGCTGTTCGCCGCATTCGTACGGATAATGGAACTGAGTTCGTTAATCAAACTCTACAAGATTATTATGAAGAGGTCAGTATTTCACATGAAACTTCTGTTGCTCACACTCCACAACAAAACGGTGTCGTGGAAAGACGTAACCGTACACTAATGGAAGCTGCTAGAACTATGTTGATTTATGCGAATGCTCCTTTATTCTTATGGGCTGAAGCAGTGGCAACAACATGTTATAACCAAAACCGCTCTATCATTCGTAAGCGCCATAGAAAAACTCCATATGAGCTACTTCATGGACATAGACCTGATATTTCATTTCTTCATGTGTTTGGTGCACTGTGTTATCCAAATACTAATAGTGAGAATTTGGGCAAACTTCAACCGAAGGCTGATATAGGAATTTTCATTGGTTACTCACCCGCAAAGAAAGCTTACCGAATTTATAACCGTCGTCTTGGCAAGATAGTAGAAACTTTGGATGCTGATTTTGATGAACTGACAGCGATGGCTTCTGAGCAACACTGCTCTGAACCCGCACTTCATGAGATGGGAACCGGTACGATTAGTTCTGGATTAACTCCCAAAAATCCTACTTCTGCATCATTTATACCACCTACAAGGCCCGAGTGGGATGAGTTATTTCAACCTATGTTTGATGAATTTATTGATCCACCTAGTAAGGATTCTCCAGCACCTGCAGTAGTAGCTCCGATTCCCGAAGTTGTTGCTTAAGATAATGGAAATCAGTCTTAGGCATCTACTGTTACTATTGAACCAGATGTCCAATCCCACACCAGTTTACAAACTACACTTGAATCATCACCCCCACTTGTTCCTAATGATGTTGAAGAGGATACTATGATCACGATTTGGAAATTGCTCACTTACAAGAGCTTCCTTTCTTTGGTTCACAAATACCCGAAAACCCTAACAGTGCATCTACCTCAGAGGAAGCTCCTGCAATCGTTCACTCCAGACCACCACGGATTAAAAATCATAACACCAAATGGACAAAGAATCACCCAATCTGAAATATTATTGGTGACATAGATCGAACAGTCTTAACACGCCACCAACTTCAAGAACATGTATTATATTGCTACTTTGATGCATTTCTTTCTGACATTGAACCTAAAAATTGGAAACAAGCTATGACACAATCATCTTGGATTGAAGCCATGCAAGAGGAACTTAATGAATTTCAACGTCTTGAAGTGTGGGAATTAGTTCCTTTACCCAACAACGTTGAAATCCTTACATTGTTGTGGGTATATAAGGTTAAACTTGATGAGTTGGGTGGAGTGTTAAAGAACAAAGGTAGATTGGTTGCTAGAGGTTACAAACAATCTTTGGGTATTGACATTGAAAAATCCTTTGCCCCTGTTGCACGTTTGGAGGCGATTAGACTATTCCTTGCTTATGCTGCTCACATGAACATGATCGTCTACCAAATGGATGTTAAGACGGCTTTATTAATGGTGAATTAAGGGAAGATGCCTACGTAAGCCAACCGAATGGATTCGTCAACTCAGAGTATCCTAATCATGTGTACAAGCTCAAGAATGCTCTTTATGGGTTGAAACAAGCTCCACGCGCGTGGTACGATCTTCTATCGTCTTATCTCATCTCGAAAGGCTTCTCCAAAGGCAAAGTGGACCCAACATTATTCATTCTCAAGGAGGACAACGACATGATACTGTTACAAATTTATGTTGACGATATAATATTTGTTGCCACTACTCAAAGACTGTCTGACCATTTTGAGAAAATTATGTCCACACGTTTTAAGATGTTGATGATGGGAAAATTTTCATTTTCATAGGTTTGCAAATTTCTCAAAATCCCAGAGGCATCTTCATTAATCAATCCAAATTTGCTCTTGAATCACTAAAGAAGTATCATTTTGAAAATTGTGACCCCGTGGATACTCCAATGGTGGAGAGATCCAAGTTAGATGAGGATAGGGAAGGGATAGCTGTCGATCCTAAACTTTACCGTGGAATGATCGGTACCCTTCTCTATCTGACTGCTAGCAAGCCTGATTTGCAATTTGCTATATGCATGTGTGCCCGGCATCAGGCTCGGCCTACCGAAAAGCACTTACATGTTGTGAAAAGGATCTTTCGGTATCTTAAAGGAACACTTCATCGTGGTCTGTGGTATCCGAAGGATTCATCTATTGCACTAATATCATATGTAGATGCGGATTATGCTGGGTGTAAGATACTAGACGTAGCACTTCTGGCAGTGTGCAACTTCTTGGAGATACACTGGTTAGTTTGGCTTCCAAACGGCATAAAAGCGCTGCTATATCAAGTACAGAGGCTGAATACATTGCTATGTCCGGTTGTTGTGCTCAAGTTCTTTGGATGAGATCACAATTAACTGACTAGGTCTTGGATTCAACAAAATTCTGATGTACTGTGAAAACAAAAGCGCCATTGCTCTATGCTGCATCTACGTTCAACACTCTCGGGCAAAGCACATTGACATTCGCTACCATTTCATCAAAGAGCAAGTGGAAAATGGAGTGATCGAACTGTATTTTGTCAACACTGAGTATCAGCTGGCGGATATATTCACAAAGGCCCTAGATCGAGGACGTATCGAGTTTTTGATCGAAAAGCTAGGCATGAAATCATTCTCACCAGCGACACTTAAGGAGTTGGCAGAAGAATCTGCAGAATAGTGGTGTTAAACTATTCTAGAGTATCCTTTTGTCGTGATCTTGTATATTATCGTATATATATAAACCACCAAAAGAAAAATACAAAAATATAAAACATATAAAAACCATAAAAAAATATAAAATCAAGAAAATCCAAAAATATTTTTCATTTTAAATCGGGCATGTCTTTTAGTACGGTAATATTTACGGCCTTAGAAATGTCGATTAAAATTGACACGACGCCATAAATAGAGTCCGTATAAAAGTTGTACATATTTTAAAACATGCCCATATGGCTTGTAGTTATTTCTGACTGCAACCCGCTTTTCGCATTCAAGTCACGTATTTCATACGAAAACGTTGGCTCACAACGGGAATTAATTTTCTCGGGTATGGTTTACTTTAAAACCATACAAGGGATCAAGTTTACTTCATAACTTGGTCTAACACAAATAAGTGTACGTTTCAGTGAACTTATTTTGTTAAAATAAGAGAAATCTTATTGCCCCCACGAATTGTTCAAATATCATCTTAAACGAAAAAGTCTTTCATCAGTACTCTTAAATACAATGACTACAGCTCTTTAAATAGAAAACAGATCTGTATGAAGGGGGAGAAAATGTCAAATTATTTTCATCTTCAAAAGTAGTTCAGAACAATTAATTGGTTATATGTTAAATGGTGAATTATTCTTCATGTGTATTCTTCGTGCTTCGTGATTTTTTCGTAATTAATGTGACTCGGTATTAGGTTTTTTCGTGATTAATGTGTGTTAGGACATAGGAGTTCAATTACGTTGCTTGGATTGTATGTGTTTACATAGGATAGTCACCAAAAGAAAACAGACGGAAATAGGAGGACTAAAAAATGCAAAAATGCAAAATGTTTAGATTTGACCTAAGTCAAATAAATTAAAACCGCCCCTCTTTCTCTTCTTTTTCGTTTCTATCTTCCCTATTTAACTCATATACAAACCACAACTACTTGCCGCCATTGATAAACTTCATCATCATCTTTGATCTACTTTCGTTTCATCAAAATTAAGGTAATATGATTCCTCTTTTTCTTTGATTAATTAGTCAACCCCCAAATGTCAAAATTAGGGTTTATAGATGTTTCGATTAATTGGTTAATTGATAAAGGGGTTTTTGTATGCCATAAGATTTAGAACATAGATGCTTTGTTTAGGATGCGTTAGATTCACTCATTTTTTCCCTAAGAATCATAACAGTTTGTAATTGAGGATGATCATGTAATCTGTCTAAGACTTTTATCCGAAAAAAAGCATTTATCCGAAAAAAGTGCTTATCTGAAAAACATGCATTTATCTGAAGATTTGTTTTTATCCGAAAAACTTGCCTTTTTCCGAAGAATATTAATTTATTCGAAAAAATCACTTTATCCGAAAAAATATCATTTATCCGAAGATACATGATTTTTCCGAAGATATTGAGTTATCCGAAAAAATATCAGTTATCCGAAGATATATGATTTTTCCGAATATAGTGAAATATCCGAAAAAATATCAGTTATCCGAAGATATATGATTTTTCCGATGATAGTGAAATATCCGAAAAAATTTCATTTATCCGAAGATATATGATTTTTCCGAAGATATTGAAATATCCGAAAAAATATCATTTATCCGAAGATATATGATTTTTCCGAAGATATTGAATTATCCGAAGAAATATCATTTATCCGAAGATACATGATTTTTCCGAAGATACTAAGTTATCCGAAGAAATGTCATTTATCCGAAGATTCATGATTTTTCCCGAAAAAGCTAGGTTTATCCGAAGAAGTCATGTTCTCCGAAAATGTTAAGTTTTTCCGAAAAAGATAGTTTCTCTGAAAAAGTCTTCTTATCCGAAAAAAAACATGTTTTTATCCGAAAAAGTTTGTTTGTTCTCTGAAAAAGTCTTTTTATCCGAAAAAGATAGTTTTCTCTGAAAATGTCAATTTTTTCCGAAAAAGATAGCTTTCTCTGAAAATGTCAATTTTTTTCAGAAAAAGATAGTTTTCTCTGAAAATGTCAATAATTCTGAAAATGTCAATAATTCCGAAAATGTCAAGTGCATTTATCCAAAGAATGTGGATTTATCCGAAGATGGTGTATTGTTTGTTGTCTATGGTATATGTTTGATTTGCTTAGGTATAGATACATCATGATATATATATATTTGGGTATATCAATCTTGTATGTTTGTTCGTCTTAAGCAGAAAACATGTCTCAACTTACCGAACAACAAATCAAAGCTAATCAGGCACTTGTCGCCGCCAAGTCTCTACAGTTTATACCAAACAACTTTCGGCTGAAAGAAGACAAAGAAGATTCTGCCTCAGCTCACTATGCTTTCAAAGTGGCCACAGACATTCTTGATCGAACTCCAATAAAGAAGGCTTTATGGGATACGGCTTCGGTTCCAACCGATTATATGTATGAATTTTGGGCTTCAAAGAAACGGCTATCAGACAGAAAGCTCACATTCACCATCAACAAAAAGAAATATACTCTCTCAATTCCTATCTTTCGTCAAATATTCATATTACCAATGCCACCTACAGGTCAAAGGTTTACAGTCGACCCTAACAAGAATGAAATTGTGAAGATGTATCATTCTCTTGGATACGGTGATCCTGAGTTACGAGTGGTGTCTCAGTTTACTACAGCTAACTTGGGTCAACCTTGGAAAGCATTTTTTAGAATACTCATTCGGTGTCTTACTGCTAAATCAACTGGATATGACTATTTGCGTCTTTCAATTTCTTGTATCTTTTGGGGCATCTATAAGGGTAAGAATGTGAATTATGTAGAGTTACTATGGGAGGAATTTCATTATCAACTCTTCCACAATACCAAGAAGAAGACTGGGTACTTTCCTTTCCCACGTTTTATCAAGCTTATTATTCATCACTTCATGCAATTAGATGCCTCAATCGATAAGTGTGAATAAAGTTCTCATCATACTCCCGATGACGATGATATTACTACGGATTAAAAACACGATGGACACACCGATGTTTACTCAGGTATTCCAACCGCTATTCCTAATCATATGTTGACTGATGAACTCAAAGCAAGTGATGCATACAAGCAATTGTTGGATGAAATGGAACTTCAAAAGGAAAGAGTTGCATTGGGAGATTTCTCTTCAACAAAACCCAAAGGCAAAGGCAAACGCAAACAAAGTGAACCATCAGATGAAACAGCTTCACCTAAGCCCAAAAAGAAGAAAAGTGTTGCCAAGTCTAGTGGGAAGGAGCTAATGCTTGATGATGAAGATGAAGATATTAATGAAGAAGAACTGCTTCGCAAAACTGAAAGACGAAATGTCAAGAAAGCAATAATGCAAAGTAAGAAAGACACAGGGGGTAGTGGTTCAGGAATGAAGGCAAAAGAAACCTTACTACCTCATGATATTGCTGAATTTGGGAAGCCGGATGACTAAATACCTCTTCGTTAGAAATCTGCCCAAGTCGATGATGATGTCGATATTCATGATGAACAACAACCTCATGACGGATTGAAGGACATGAACATTACCGGGTCTACTGATACGACATCGTTTGTTGAGACTACCAAAGCCTTAAGTACTACAGTGTCTCTACCAGTTACTATAGTGTCTCTACCAGCTTCTATAGTGCCTCTACCAGTTTCTATGGTGCCTCTACCAGTTTCTACAGTGCCTCCACCAGTTTCTACAGTGCCTCCACTAGTTTCAACAGTGTTATTACAGTGACCCCACCGGCGTCAATTCAAATTCATCCAAAATCTACCAAGTCGACCTCTCTCTGCTTCAGTTTCAAGCACTACCATGACCATTGCTCCTACACAACAAACTCCAGCAGCACCGATATCATTGATTCCATCATTACCCGCAATACTCATGATTCAAATGGAACAACTCATGACAGCTCAACAAGAAGAGATGATTCGAATTAAAGAGGAGTTAGCTCATAGAAAACAAAGTGAAGAATCAACAAGAGAAGCTCAAGAACACGCAATTGCTAAATTCCAATAAGAGTTAGAATTATCTCGCAAACTACATGTAGAAGAACTAGCTCAAGTCAAAGCAAATGAAACCACCAAAAATGAAGCAAAGTTGATTCGTCTTCAAGACCTCAAAAGAAGGTACCGAGATGAGAAAGAGGTTCTTGCCAAAGCTAACGATTCAATTGTTGAATCACTTGATGAAAAGGTTAAGGAATCAATTGACAATCTGCGAGACGAGTTGAAACAAATTGACGTAAGCGAAGTCATGATCAAGTCTTCTGACGCTAAAAAGTCAGATTTTCTCATTTCTCAAAGGTTCACGGATTATGAGTTAAAGAAACTCTTACATGCTCGGATGATTCAAGTCGGTTCCTACAACAAAACCAAAGCTCAAAAGATCCTTCACAAAGCTCTTAAAATGGCTATAGATGAAGATACTAAGATATTCGAGAAACATGGTACTGTAGTTCCCTATAATATCTTAAATGAAGAAGAAGATGAATCCGACAATGATGTCGATGATGCTGATGATGAAAATGATGATGATGATGACAAGGGTGATGACGACAAAGGTAGTGATGACGAAGGAGGGAGTGATGAAACAAAAGGTAGTGATGACGAAGGAGGAAGTGATGAAGAACGAGGTAGTGATACCGAAGAAGGTACTAATGACGAAGAAGGAAGTGATAAACACAGTGATGGTGATGGTGACGGCAAAAACGGTGATGATCAAGAAGAAGGGGACGATGATACAGGGAAAAAGAATAGAGATAAGCAAGACAAGTCTAATAAAGACAAGTCTAATAAAGACAAGTCCAAAGGTGACAAATCTCCCAAAGATGATGTTACCAAGGGTAAATCAACTCCAAAACCTCCACCTCGTCAAGGCAGACGCACCAAGAAGTTTCATGATGTAGATGCTAATACAACCTCATCAGATACTCCAGCCACAACCGCTCCTGCAACCACATCTGTTCCTGTCACATCTGCCCCAGTTGCTTCAGTTACTACACCTTTAGTGCAACAACAACTGACGGAACCCGATCAACCTGTACCAGATATCCCAGTCTCTGATCCAGTCCAAGACATACCAGACACTGAAGCAGTAGCAGTACCTGTTGTTGATGTTACTGTATCTACTATCGTTCCTTATATTCCAGAGTCAAGTGAACCAACATGGGTGGATACACTCGAGGAAGATGAAAATGCACCCGTACAACCTTGGGTGTCCAACGCTGCTGCATTTCGTCCACTGAAAAAGGCTGATGAGGCTGACTTCTCCCAATTCCTAAGCAATCCAATACACGTAACATAAATACATAAATGTAAAAAACTAGTTTTACGCGTATGAAAAAAAAGAACAATAAGAGTATACCATTAATGATTAGATATTTGGATTAGAATAGCTAATAATATTCATATTTTGACAGTTTCAGTAATTTCATAAACGCAAGGCTCATAACATAAGCCATAATATCACATAAAGTTTATTCAAGAAACATGTGAGAGTTGGATGCATTAATATCACATAAAGCTTTATTTAAACATTCAATTCAGCCTACTGATATAAGCCTTAACAAAAGCAAGTATTATTTATGTATGTAGCTTGTTGCATACAATATTAATATAAGTATTAAACGTGCATTGATTGTAGGATCATAGATGAATTGTTTGTCAAATTTTAGCAGTTAAAGATTTAAGAAAAAAAACGATATCATTAAAAGGGTTATTATCTATTCAAAAACAAAAGCTCTAGATACCACATTTGATGTTAGAATCTATACGTAATGTACACGGTTTTATCATCAGGATGTTTAAATTTCGATTAATGGATTTTTATTTTTTATTTTTTTAAAAAAGTTAGCCATTTATTAATGTTTTTTTTTAAATATTGTTTTGTAAGGGTCGCATGTTTAAAATCTTAATCGTAAGGTTCGTAGTATATGACATTAAGATGAGATTAAGTTGTTAGTCACCAAAGTGACCAAGTTGATTTTAAATTTTAGTCATACGAATTAATTGTGTATAAAGATAGCTATTGTATATTTTATTAGTTGATAGAGATTATGAATTTTGCCCAAAGGAAAAATTGTTCTTCTATAACTAATAAAATTAAAAGTTGAAAATTGATACATTTTTGTCATGTGTATGTAGTTATCCAAAGATGCTTTATACATTTGACAAAGTATATTTTATTTTCTTGTCAAGTTTTATAACATTCTAATAAAGATGATATATTGTTGTGTTTACCCAAAGGAAACCAATAATATAGATTTCAGTTATTCATCTCAAATTTTTTTAACTAGTTTATGCTCTAAGGTGTTCTTCACATCATGTCAACACCATCTATGACTTCTGGTATGTTATCTTTTCATATTACTTATGTGGTTATTATCTTATTCTAAGATCTTGTGGTATAATGTTTTCATGTGTTCATCATTTATATTCATGATGTTAATGTTTACACTTAATAATTTCTTACATGTGTATTCTTGGAGTACACCTATGGGTCTAACATAACTCAAGCAATGGTTGTGCGAGGACTCAAAAATCCCAACCTTTGTGTTAAATCCGAGCTCAGCAGTACGGAATACGAGTACAACGCAAATGAGCTTCTGAAATCGTTGAGAACTACTCAAAGGGATGGTCTTCATGCGCCTGAAAAACCTCCTCCTATTACAACTGCAGATGATGATCAAATTGCACTTGAATTCTTTGTGAGTGAGGATCTCTAATACTTGGTCAAGGGAGCAAACAAGTATGCAACTTCCTTAACATTGGTAAAGGCTGCAACTTGGGATTTGATACCTTGGTTAGAAGAAAAATTTAATCGTCTCTGGGTTCCACAAAAATATCCTGAATATGATCGATATGCCGAATTGGGTGGTTCACATTGGGATGAGCGTGTGCGACGCGCCTACAACTATGCATGTCTACACAACTCAGGTTCTCAAGTCTTCTCTTTCATTCGAATCAAAAGCATCCAAGGAGTTAGGATTGAACCCAAAATAGGCTATCAACATTTGACAGAGATCAGACTCATTTGAGAAGATGAAAAAGTCTACACTATCCAGGAAGGAGATTTTCCACTTCTTCGTCTCGAAGATATTGAAGACATGCTGCTTTTGCTTACTCACAACGCCCTCAGGCACTTGAAATCTGAAGAACTAATTGCCTTGAATTCAGCTCTTCGAATGTACACACGTCGAGTTGTCATCAAGAAAAGAGTTGAAGATCTACAACTTGGAGTAGAAAGTTATCAAAGGAAGCTCAATCTTTCTAAACCACGTACTAAAGTGTTGCAGAGGCATACAGACAAATCTCTCTACACCAGCACCACTGACCCGATGCCCGGCATTTTCTACATGAATGGTCGTGGTCTAATGAGGTTCATGAGAATTCTAGAGATCAATAAATTCAGTGACGGGACTCTCACCCATATTCGGGAAAAGTTGGTGCATCTCAACAAGTATAAGACTCTTCCAGAAGTCACTATAGATTGGCACATAGTATATCAACAGAGTGCTACCTATACGATTAAGAAGATTGATGAGAAGCTGAGGGAAAGACGTCTTATAAGAAGCTTAGAACGATTTGTTGGGGGAAGACCATATGGAGCGCACCACAAGTTCATGGAATGATCCATTTAAAATAGGTCTTACTATATCAGGTTTACTCCATATATCTTTTGTGAATATGTAAATACTGTGAATATTATGCTTTTGTGGCTTGTTGTAGTATGAAAGTATGATAATGTTTCAAGAATTTCTCACGAGATTCTAAATCTTTCAAAATCTATCATACTCGATCACTACAACTAACCCTCATTAACTTGAGGGGAGCATTAATATGTTTTATGGCCAGCAACTAATTTCATTTTATTACACAAAGACCGGTTAATCCATTAATATCCAAAATATTAATGGTTAACATTTTGGATAAGGGGAGAAAATGGGAATAAGGAGACTTGATAATATATTTGGCTAAACATGAAAAAGACTTCAAGTATAAATCAACTTAATATGTGTGGTGCACATGTTAAGGGGGAGCATTTTTGATGAACAAAAACACTTATAGATACAAAACTTTGATAGTTATATCACAAGTATCTTAAGTGAGTTTTCAAGGATTTTTCATGGTGACAAGTACTTACCCAAAACACACTTAATTCATGACGGATGTGGTGACAAAAGGTTGGTAGGATTAGGTGCTAGTCCAATGATTCTTACAGAACCGGAGGAATCTTCCCAAGGACAATTCCATAGTTAGAAAATAGAAGTCCTTAGGAAAGATGGAGAATGGACTGTGAACGTAGCTGAATGCCGACCAAGTACTGATGCTAGCACTAGAACAATCACCACAAGGTGCTAGTGATGATGTATTGGTAAGCAATGAAGGGGTTGAAGAATGAAAAAGAAATGAAAAGATAAAGGGTGTAAAGAAAGAAGCCCTCCTTACAACTTAGGCATAAACTGGGTCAACTCATTTTTAAGACAAAGTATCATGGACCCATTGATGCGATGCACAACCCCTCCCAACCAACTCAAATATCTCTCCAAAGATATTTGTTTTAATGTCACAGAGTTCAACACGTTATCTATCGGTTTATTCACTCCAACGTTTACTTTATTCCAAACGATTACTTGCACTAAACGATTACAAGTAACCTCTAGGCGTGTATACATTTAATCCCACGCCTAGAACACGAAGACACTTTAGGTTTACATTGTGAATAATTGAATGAATAAACCTATGCAGGGTGAGTGTTTATATACTACACATAACCCTCTTTACAAGAAATCTAATTACACTAGAAGTCCCTCCATCTTTTGATAATAAGTCCTCCTTGTTGTATGAAAGGGCTCCATATTCTTGTAAATATTGATAATTGCATATAAGTCCTTATTTCATTATTCTTGATTTGTCTCATCAAATTAATTCCCAACAATCTTCCCCTATTTGATGATGACAAAACCAATCTTCAAATCTTGATCTTTCACGAATGAAACAAGCTTCCCCTTAAAGTAAGAATTCTTGTAAAGACATATCACCACATAATAGTAAGTTGTATACCTTGATCTTTGAATGTTCTTCCCCTTTTTTTCTCATCCAATAGGGGTCTTCTAAAGATAAACAACTAATAAACGCTTCCCCTTAAGTAGTGCATGTAAATGGATCACGAACCATGTAGACTCTAATTGTAGATTACGAATGAAGAAAAACGAATATAACCTATTTGTTGAAGAATGGAATCTCCCAAGCTTGTACCTTATATCTTGCACTATTCACGTGACGTCGAACTTATATGATGAGAGTAAATATAAGCAGACCTCGATCTCTTGTCAAAATCCTCATCTTTTTGTGAGACACTGAGCACGATAATGTAACTCCTTCAAGTGATAGCAATGTCACCTAATTGCTAGATTCAGACAAGTCTTCGTCACCAACCATTAAAAGAACAAGCAAGTTATCTCAAAAGAGAGGAGAGTCTTTTGAGATATGATAAAATACAAACCTGTGAAAAACAACTCCAACACCAAAGAAGCAATAATCAATCGTCTTCATCAAAACCTCCAATTTGCAATGAAAATCATCTAAGTACAATATCATCCTCTTCTTTTATGCAACTACTGCCTCTGTCGGCGTTCTGCTTCTAATCCAAGTCGGTACGTAACCGCAAGGTTAGCCTTGTCACATAATCAAATAAAACGTCATTGCACCAAACACAATCTTCAAAAACGAGCCATTAAATTTTAACAGTCAGTTCTGTTCGAGATCCTTTATCATCCAATATATCATCAGTATGTACTGTCCTATATCAGACAACACGTGTCAGCGTTTGAAAACCATATATCAGACAACACGCTGTCAGCGTCTAAATCATAGCATGTCAGCGTCTTCTCTGTCAGTGTGTGTTTTATTCTTGTCAGCGGCTCGACTCAACCACTGACACCATCTTGTGGCTACATAACTATTTTGATCACATGCCGAATACAATAGATCTGCTACTCTTTTCTTTAGAATCTCATGTCCAACGTTTGTCCATCGTAGATACAAAACAAAGCATACGTCCTTTTCAATGACTTTGCTTTTCTCACATCAAATTTGAACCATATATAATCATTAACAATCCACGTGACCTTTATTACCATCTTATGGCTTCACATCTGTTTCCAATCACTTGACCATGTCAATGGATCAATAACACTTCTTGGGACCCATACTAACTTAAGTGGTAACCAAGAATAACAAGCAGGCCCTACTGAGATGTGGATGATTACACGCTTTCCATGATAAACTAAAGCTGCACACGTGATCTTGTCACAATCGTCCTTTGATTTCCTTTCTATATTCGTAGCTTTGGAATCACAAACTGTCCATATCAAGCAAAACATACTCAAACCCACGTGACAAGCACATTCCATGGACCACAACTCTTTTTCTTTGGCAGCTACTATTCTACTTTATTGACATTAAAAATATGATCAAATCAAAGTACCTTCTGTTTGATAATTTGTGTATCATGGGATCTCTTCTAATCGCTTAGTTGGGAACCATACGAACCACATCTTTATGAAACCGATTCTTGGACAAGGCTGTTTTATCCAGCCCATTATAATACAGTCCAGTACTTACAATTGAGTGCCAATAAGTCAAAGATCGTATGACTAACTCAAGATATATATTATTTTAAATATACATAAACCCTAAAAATTAGGGGATGCATACAACTAACTCAAAATATATCCTTTAGAAATCAGTCATCACACACGGTCTTGAATTTGCCATATCCACCAAATATATCGCCTCACAATTAACGTATCCTTACTCCCAAAAGTCACGCAGGATATATTCTCTACTTTATCATAAACATACCTGTTTTGGATACGTTAGAGCAGATAAACGACATCTTCACATTCGTTCTTGTGTATTGCTCGATCAAAACAAATGCCAATAAAAACAAGATCGAGCACTAAGAACCACAGCAGCACTTCTTTTGCATCTAAATTAGGGTTATGAAAATCAAAGCTCAAATTCAGAAAACGAAACCCTAACAGACCTTGCTTGTCTTTTGCTTCAATCATACAGCTAACAGCCTAAAACCTCATACTTTTCTGCTTTAAATTCAATCTAGGGTTTAGGGGATAAAACCCTAAATCTTATTTAATAAAAAGACAAAAACAGAAAACTTATACCTTCACAACAGCCAACTTCGACGAGCTATAACTTTTTCTTGAAACCTGAACTTAACGATCGCTCCGGTGAGATCTTAGATACCTATACTGACAACCTCCAGACCGAATTTCGGCAAGATCCAACGGTTAACGAAGGATTTATCGTTGTTTGATAATACACTAGAAGTCCCTATGCAGGGTGTGTGTTTATATACTACACATAACCCTCTTTACAAGAAATCTAATTACACTAGAAGTCCCTCCATCTTTTGATAATAAGTCCTCCTTGTTGTACGAAAGGGCTCCATATTCTTGTAAATATTGATAATTGCATATAAGTCCTTCTTGTTTCATTATTCTTGATTTGTCTCATCAAATTAATTCCCAACACCTAAAAAACAAGAAAGATTTTTATGAGTCCTACGTAATATTCTAGTAATATTGCCAGAACATCTGAGTAATACGAAAGTATTACAATGAAGATGGAAATCCTGCTTGAGCCAACATCAAACAAGCTCATGGTAGGTGACATGTGCGGTTCTTTAAGAACTAATCTTGTGATAACTGGAAAGAAACGATGGTTTAACTCTTAATTGAGATTAAACTTTTTCCAGGGCCTCTACGCATTATCCAAGTGATCTTGCCAGAACACTCACAGTGGCACTCTTTAGTGATCACAGTGAAGAGTGGAAATCCTTCCAGTGTCAACATCAAACAGCACTGCGGTAGGTGACAAGCAAGATTCTATTTGAATCAAGCTCGTGATAACTGGAAAGCAACGATGGTGAAAATCTTAATTGAAATTCACTTTTTCCAGGCTTCATGAATTGACGGCTTCAATCATACGGATTTTTAATCCAAATGATTCACTCTTTATGTTCACAGTCAGCTTTGGACGGTCGAATAAAGAAAACGAGTTTACCCGCGAAATCTTGTCAAGGAGATCTTTAATTAGAGCTACCTGTCACAAGTACGATATTTATTATCGTCCAACGGTCTTCACCGACCGGAGGTAAAATGCTACCTAATCAGAATAAAATTTCAAAGCCATTTTATTCGTGTCTTATTATGTTGCTGCACTTGAAGATGGTGGCGTTGCGGTGTACCAGTTGAAGTCGTCCTCACATACTTACTCCTTCTGCATCAAATATTTCAACAAATTCAAGAAAGTCTGACCTAAAAGTATTCTGCTTTATCGACTCTGAAACTTTCAAGAATTCAACAAAGGAAGGTATGTGGGACATGAAGTCACGAAGAGGCGAATATCACAAGAAGACAAAGACTGCACGTGAAAGGCCAAAAGAACATGTTCCAAGCAAAAGGTTGATGTTATTCAACACATATTCACAAAAAGAAGAAAAGTTAAAGAAGAAAGAGAAAGTGGACTACGAGCTCAAGAACAAGATCTAACATGCTAGATTAGGACTTTGTAAATTTGGAGTGACCTCCCTTTGGGGGAGATTGTTGGAAATACGTTTTTCGTATTAAGAAAGTCTCGGTCACTCCAACAATATAGTTATAGGCTCGTAGTATAAGTTTGTTTATTATTAACATTAGCCCGGCCCATGAGCATGTTCATGGGCCGGAAGCCCAAGTCCATTAAGAGACTTGGTATATAAACCCCTTTCCACCATGGAAAGGGGTGTTGGTTGTTTATTCCATTTTTCACATTAATACAAGTTTTCTTTCTTTCTCTCTCTTGTTTTCTCTCTCTAGAAAAACAAAAACCCTCTTGATTAGATTAAAGATTATCATTATTGTACACGGTTACATCTCAAGACTTATGGATTTGGCATGCTTTCTTTGGTGTTGTCGGGATGTAACGACGTAAATGTTTTACGTCAATCCCCTATTTTCAATGATCTTAAATCACGGAAAGCACCTAAACTGGGATTCGTGGCTAACGAAGTATATTATCCTCGGGGCTATTATCTTACTGATGAGATATATCCGCAATGGTCGGTTCTTATTAAGTCTATAAAAGATCCGCCGACGAATGATCATAAACGATTGTATAAAACGAAGCACGAAGCAGCACGAAAAGATGTTGAACGAGCCTTTGGTGTATTGAAAACAAAATGGGGGATGACTGATTAATCAACCCGAGGTATGTCAAAACGTAGACTATCGGACGTAATGTACACCTGCATCATATTACACAATATGGTAATTAAACACAGGGGGCGGTGATATCACTCATATATCATCACGAAGAAGAACATGTTGGTAACGATCCGGTGAATATGCATGAAGAAAGGCTACAAATTACTCAACTGATAATCGACAGACAAGTTCATCTCAACCTAAAATCCGATCTAGTGGAACACATTTGGAACAATCGCAATCATTAAATTAGCCATTTTAATGTAATGTTTAATGTTTTATGTTTTACTGTAATGTTTTTTTTATTTGAATCCTTATGTAATTTTTTTTAAATAGACGTAATAGTTTTGTATGAAATTTAATGTGTTTAAAAAAAATATGAATTAGTCACACTAGGTCGCCTTGTTGGGGAAAATAGGTCGCACTAGGTCGCATGAGAGAGAAAACTGAAAAATCAGGTTCGCGACCTAGTCGCTGTTGCAGGTAGCCTAAAGGACCCAAAGAATCCCCCTGTTGAACCCCCTGAGAAGACCAGAGAACCAAATCACCATAATAAAGCCGCGCAAGTCGAGAATAATAGAGTCGGGCACCTCAACTGAGTCTCTTGAAGAATGGTACCCCTATCAACCATGTTAAAGGCATTCTTAAAATCTACCAAAAGCATAGAAAGCCTAACCTCATCCCCTCTAGCCTTCACAAACCTGCTAACAGAAAGAAGAATAGACTCACACCCACTTGGCACACCTACACCAAACTGAAATTCATGTAAATAAGAAGACATCGAGTCACCAACAGAAGAAGAGGCAACCTTAGAAACGAGCCTCCTTCATACAGTGCCAATGGCAATGGGCCGAATAACACCACTAGGCTTAACAAGCGAAGTCAAACGAGCACTAGCAATGAACTCCCCAAGCTACCCAGGACATTTACCCGAAAGAAAATGATTGACAACCCCAGTGATAGAAACTATCAGGTCGTCAGCCACCGCCGAAGCAGCTCCCCCCAAAACATCCACCAAATGCTGGGCTCGAAGTCGTCTCGACCACAAGAAGTACCTTTGGGGAAACTCCGAATCCGGTTCAACACCAGATCCTTGTGAACTGTAACACCCCCAAATATTTCACATTTCAAATCAGCGGAAGAGTCGTTGGTGTTATGGTAGCACATTACTCAAATCATAGACAATGCTTAAAAGTCGCGTCGTTTAATAACAAAGCATTTTCCATTCATAAATATCAAATTACATAGGTCCTCAGGTCAAAATATATCTTAAAAATTTACAAAACATTTGAATGGAAATTTTTATTTAAATGCGGGCCATAATTTCTTGTCGTCTTCCCGAGAATTACCTTCAAGTACCTGAGATAAAACATGTTAAAATTCAACGAAATTCTGAGCGAGTCCATAGAGTTTAATAATAACCATTAATCATAAAACCGATATATAACCATTACCGAAAAACATTTTTGTACAATTCTTTGTCATAGACCATAACATAGGTCAAAAACATTTTATATGAATCGTTTTCGTAAATCATAACATAGGCCTTAAGCATTTGATACGAATCAATGTCGTAAATCATAACTTAGGACAAATTTTTTTTATACAAATCATTGTCGTAACAACATTATACAATACGTTTTATAACGTTGTTTATAGTAAAATAAAAACCGTTATATAAAACAGTTATGTAAAACCAGAACACATGTATAATCATAAATAAGACCCCATATTGCTAGTCAGGCAATATATTATAATACAAATCATTTATCATACACTATTCCTGAGACCGTAGCCTCAGTGTTATCATTATCAGTATTGTTATTATCGGATTATTATAAGCCGCATGACATTGTTACCTTTCAATAAAATATATCAGGTAGCTAGCCCAGGTTTCATTTGCCCATTTAAAACAGCGTGTCATCACAATAATCACGCTAAATATATCCCTTTCATACATAAATTCGCTTACCAATCAATGTGGCACGACGGGGATCAACCGTCAAGGCGCGAACTGGGGTGAACTTCCCCAAATAGTACTATTATATGCATAAGGGTCTATCAAATCCCGGTAGTTCACAATTCATGATAATTGGACTTATAGTGACATAACCTAACTTTTAATCCATTTCAATCATCCGTTGGGTCATTCAAATCAATCGGGTCCATATCAATAAGCATACAATCAGGACCACTTGTGTTCTATTTTTATTAAAACTAACATGTTATCTCCCTAGCGGGTTTATAAAACACTTCATAAAACATTTAGAAGAGTGCGAGGCTATGAACTCACTTTGGCTGGGAAAGGCGGATTATCGGCAATTAGGATGTACGGTACGTGCCTCGATCACGGGAACCTAAACAAATAATACTCGGTCTTAGACTATCGTCAAATGACTTTATAAAAGTTGTTATGTATATGTATTGATGTCATAACATGATGATCAAGTGGGGTTTTATTAATTCATAGAATATTATTAGTTGTTAAGTACTAGTTAACTTAGTCTAGTTATACTAGTTTTAGCCCATGTATATGTTAAGGCCCAATAGGCCCATTAAGAGTCCAATACATTATATTAGTCCATTTATCTTTTTAAGACCAGGCCCATACTCATATGTTGGACCCAAGTGGGTTAAACCAATAAGTAAATCCAATAATATTAAACCAAACTAGTTGGGCCTAGTGGTCCAACAAGGCTAATTTGGCCCATTATGGTCCATTAGTTATAAAGCTCGATTTTGTCGATTTTTACTTGTCAAGTGTGTTTCCATATCAGTATATGTTCTATAAAAATGTTACATTAGACGGGTCCGACCATCTAAGTTTTATTTGGCGAAAACGTTAATCTTTCGATTTTAGCCGAAAAGACGTAAAACTTATATATAGTTTGTAGTTTTAGAAAACATTTGAGTTTTATTTTTATAAAATGTAATATTTACTTATTATAGTGCATAAACATATTTTATATTAGTTATATCAATTTATTAACTTATACATACTTATTTAATATAGTATTTCACTTTGAGTGCTCTTTTAATAATATATACTTTAGTCAAATCTGATATAGAATTTCAAGTCCACCGTTTTTATCATATCTTGAGTTATACAAGGAGTTGAAACCCCAAATTTTTACTTTATAAACTACATAATATGTGCTACAAATAACGCTTCTGTAGCTCCTGCTCAAACAGCTTCTATGGATTTAAAATAATTCGTCCAAAACAGACTAGACAGATTGGTACTACAAAAGTGTTTTGGCCATGTATTGCTCATTTTAATCATTCCATTGAGTGTCCAATTCACCACTTGTGTAAAAATCAATTATTAATCTGTATATCTAATAATCTAAGCCATTTAACCAAGTGAAGATATTGGAACTTACTGTTTTATACAGCCTATGTGACTAGTCATGATTTTAACATTTTTACTTGTAAATTTTAACCTTTTTAGCCTAATCTAGTAACACAAAATCCCCACACAATATATTGATCATCATTTAATATCATCATACATATACATTTTTGAAGAAAATAAATGATTACATTTACAAAAAAATAAGGTGATAGAAAGAAATGATCTTGTACCAACCAATATGATGAAAGGTTAAGGTTTATGATGAACAAGACTTGGTTTTTGTAACCAAATCTTATGAGTTTAACAAGATCACTTTTTGAGACCACTAAAAGTATGAATACTTCTTGAGAAATCAGCACTAAACCTCCATGAAAACTCTTTTCTACTTGTTAAAATGACCTCCAATCTTCATCTCTTCAAGTGGTGATCAACATATGTAGATTGTGTATAAAGTTTATGGTTAATTTTTGATGATGATGGTGTATGGTGGTGGTTATAGGACGGCCAAAAGAAGAGAGTGGGAGACATTAGGAGACATTTTTCTATAAAGATTGCATGTGTGTGAAGAGTGTGAAGGAAGGTACTGGTTTTGGTGTTGGTGGTTTGCAAATGCAAGTATAGGACAAGTGTCCTAAAGATGTATATAATATTGACACCAAAATGGTGTGTGGCACTTGTTTAGGCCGCCCATAGTGGGGGTAGGACAAGTGTCCCACTTGTCTCATCTCCACAAATTTACGGGTACTCCTCAATTCTAGTTTCCTCGATTTACGTGCCCTCGGGTCGATTTATGAAAAACGTTTTTATATATTATGAATCTACGGCACAAAACGATTCTAATAAAAATTGTCCCATCAAAAACGGAGTTCAAAAGCGTAAATACTTAAACCTAGGGTTCCCGGTTTAATCGTAAAAGACGTTAAATTATGCACGTATGCCCTAATTTCATCTCGTAATTATGTGAGTTTCATGAACCCACATAAAATAAAATTTCAAAATAATATACGAGAATAAATTTATTGTCTGAAAATGTCAGACTGTCATAAAAACGGAGTACGTAAACGTAAACACGTAACATAGAGCTATCCGGTTTAGACGTAGACGATGCTACTTTAAGGTGTCAACCCTAATTTCTTCCCAGAAGTGAGTGAGTTCATAAACTAATAATAAAATAATGATTATAAATAATACTTGAGTATAAAATAATGACCTCAAATTGACGGATTGTCACATGAACCATCAGCGCATCCACTGCGAGTGGTGAAGAAGGCACAACCGGAGGATGTGCAAAGGGATGCTTGGACTCCAACTCATCTCGAGTGTCAAGAGAATCAGGAGCACCACCCAAAGAAGTGAGGACCTTAATAGCAGCAGAAAAATGACCATCACCCAACTTCCTCTTGGACTGGGAAATATTAGCATCCACAAAATCTTTAGGCTTCAAAAACCCACACCATGGAGAGGAAGAGTCAGCTAAACAGTCCCTAATCAATCCAAGCCTCTCCCCATTATACCTTCATCGAGAATGGCACCAGAAATACTAACAAACTGACACCGATCCCTCTCACCGGACCGTCGTTGAGCTTTACTAGACGGCATAAAAACAGCCAAAGTGCAACACGGCAAGATAAGAAGCTCTACCCACACAGCCAAATCACCTGGACAAGATAAGACCCTATCAAGAGCAATGAGAAAGATTCTGGCAAAATAAAGCCGTAACTTAGGCAGAATACACTTAACCATTCACAAACGCATAGAAAAATCGATCAAGAAGGTCAACGTCTAAGCAAAGAGAGCTCACCCTACCATCAACCACCCGAGACGAACCCAAATCACCATGCACCGTACCAGAAGTAACGCCCGAACACGAGCGGTCCACAATAATAGGTATGAGATTACCTAAGATAGCGACATCCTCAAAGGTCGGTGCATAAACCATACCACTATCACTATTCTTACAGTTCTTTGAGAACGTGTGAGTAAAGAAACAATCACCACATAACCAAATACCTGCCTGGTGGAGAGCGAGGTCCAAAGCTGAGAATAAAGAATAGTCACTAGTAATATGGGCTTTGTACGATGCCTTTAATGCCTCCGTCTTAAAGTGTGCCTTTAATGCCTTCGTCTTAAAGTGTTGAGTTAAATGAGAGACAAAATAACTCCTACAAAGCCTTCTAGCATCTCGACCACCACTACAACGATCACAACCTCGCAACAGACACGGAATAAAACTCGCAGCCATACAAACCCAATACAAAACCAAAAGACACCCAGCCACACACACCTATGCCAAATAACGCAAACGCCCACTATCAGGCTCAACAATACCAACAAACCAGCAAAATCACTCCTTCGAACACAACCCACCAGTAGCAAAAACAATACCAACAAACCAGCAAACCCAACGCAAACACCCACTACAACCCACCAGCAGCAAACCCCTCCTGTTTGGAAACCACCTGTATGGAAACCACCTGAACCCACCTGTATGAAAACCACCAGCAGCCAACAATCGCAAAGACCACCAGCAGCCACCAAATGCAACCTGAACCCACCTACACTAACCAACTGATACACAAAACAAACCCCACAGTAGACTAACCAATCACAAAACCCACCTGAAACACTAACCAGCTGTATGGAAACCAATCACAAAACCAACTATTTGAAACGAACCACTAACCAACCCTAAACCCTAAACCCTTGTATGGAACCAATCGCAAAACCAACTGTTAGAAACAAACCACTAACCAACTGTATGCAAACCGATCCCAAATGATTTTTTCAAGTGGAGCTCCAACAGATGTTATTACTTTGGGATGTCGATTATTATTAATTTATCTACTAGTTGTATGTGATATGTATGAGCTTGATATCTATGGTGATAACAGTTCGTATAGGTTTGCCACTTTACTGAAGATCTTAAAAATCAAAATACATATACAAACACTATTATCCAAACATCACTTAAATAACTCATTGTAATTAGACTGTAATAAGTGTAATCTGAACACCTTTGACTATAATGCTACATGCTTACTGACCATGTATATAGGCAAGATGGATCACATGTCCCCCTAAATTAAATTTATTCGTTGTAGTTGGTAACATTAAAGGATTATCACAACACTTGGCACTTAATATTTTCACTCTAAGAAAGACCTTCTAGTTATAATGGAGAGAGAAAAGATTTCTCAGTGTGTTGTATAATTCGGGGTCTCACACGCGATATCAGATTACTTAGGAAAAGATGTCATCCACGGAAAATGGCAGGTCGCTGTAGGCAGAGTTGATGAATCGGGTTTTAACTTTTTAGCGTATAAATACATAGACGAAGTCATATGTACATCAAGTTATTATTAGACGATATAGTTAGGCCATGCTTTCACGATTCGTATTCGTACTGGAAATCAGAATCAAACGAGCTTTTACCCTTCGATTCCACACGAGGTTTATGTTCTCGTTGAGCTCATCTTAGGAAACCTGCGTTATCTTTTAACAGATTTGCCGTCGTAGCCAAACTCCACACCTGACAACGTCTTCCGCCCGGATCGACCCGCCGAAGCGAGCCTTGGGACCAAAAAGAGGGGCATTGCCCCGCTTCTGATTCACGAAATAAGTAAAATAACATTAAAGTAGTGGTATTGCAATTTCACCCGAGAGCTCCCACTTACACTACACCTCTCAAGTCATTTCACAAAGTCGGACTAGAGTCAAGCTCAACAGGGTCTTCTTTCCCCGCTGATTCTGCCAAGCCCGTTCCCTTGGCTGTGGTTTCGCTGGATAGTAGACAGGGACAGTGGGAATCTCGTAGCTTCTATTATGTTTATTGATAGGTTACTTATAATGATAACCAAACCCTAATCACATACCTTAACGGGCCACAACCCACAAACCGGGCTTGGGCCTAATTATATCGTCTAACAATAATAAAAAGATTGAAATACCCTTCAAGGCATAAGAGTTAACAGCCAAAACTAACCCCCATCCAAAATAGGGACCAAATTCGATGATAGTTTCAAAAATAGGGACGATTCTTGCACTTAATTTGAGATATGGACGAATCTTGATATTTTGGGTAAACCATAGGGACGAATCTTGAAATTTTTTCTAATAAAAAAGAAACACTTCTTCAAATTTAGAGGTCAAGTTGACTTGCAAAAGTCAAACATTTACTTTTCTAGTAAAGTGAATTGAGGACATTACTCACCGAACTAGCTCATAAACCGTGTTCAACACGGGCAATATAAGAAATTTATGAAGTCACTTGCGGACGAATATTCAAAGAAAAGACACCACATAAAAATTTGAATAAAAATAAAACTAAGTGAACCCGACGTTAATAGGGTCCTTTAAACAATGTTGCCAAAATTATCAATAACATATTGATGTAAAATCTGGAAAAACAGTTTCACAAATTAAGAAACATCTCATAAGTTTCAACTGAATAGATCTATTACAAAAGTAAATTCAAGGAGCATAAATATCTTAGTAGCATTATAAATTCTGAAGGACTTCCTTGTAAACTACATTAGTGGTAGTGCTCATAAGCTTACCATCATTTTCGCAAACTAATACCTTCAATCCCTTTTTACTTTTTACTCTGGACACGGCGACATACAATTGTCCATGAGTGAAAACAGGGCGTGGTAAGAATAAACCTACACGCGCAAGAGATTGCCCTTGACTCTTGTTAATTGTCATTGCAAAACATACGGCAATTGGGAACTGTCTTCTTACAACTTTGAATGGTATTCTCTTATCTGAAGGATTCATCTTTTGTCGTGTAATCAAAGTTGTATCACCAATATTACTACCTGTAATAAACAAACATGTGTAATAAATTGTTATTAATTATTTATTTTTAAATAATAGCTATAAGATTAGTAAGAATTTTTTTATAAGGTGAATAAATTCAAACAACATATTTTGTGCATGATTATATATTACCAAGTAAAGACAATTGAATAATATGTTGTAAAAAAGTTATATAAAAATATCAATACCTGTTATGATCTTAGCTTCAATAACATGCTTATCAAGTCTCACTACCTGCAACCTACTTTCGTTGCATAAGTCATTAGGTTGATCAATATTCCGAAGTAACATAATAATAACGCCAACTTTCAAAATGAGCTTGTGGTTTGGAAGACCGGAAAACTTTAGACTATTTGGAAAGTCAGGGGAAAAGACAACTGCATTTGTGTCTGTTCCCTGATCCGATTCACATATGCTATCTGAACTTAGTTAAACAGTTTCATCACCTGATATCATAGACAACACCCGCTCATTTATCACATCTACTACCTCATGTGTTGGTGCCAAAATAACCTTATCTTGAAAGTATGTATGATCAGATAACTTTTGGACGACATCAGGATAAATGATATAACAGAACCTACTGGATCAGTTGATTCCTTAATCAAAATGTCATTTGGTATTTCAACAATGCTTTCACCATCATTGGGTTCACCAATCGTACCGTTGCCAATCTTCAAAATCCGTTCTCCAAATTCTTTTATTTCATCTAAATTAGAATTTGAGGATCCGACTTGTAGTCTCATATTAACTGTTAATTTAAGTACTCGACAATGATCCTACATATAAGAAGAATTTAAAGATGCATTTATGATGTCATGTCTACTTCCTTTTAGAATAACAGGAAGAATCTGTCTAAAATCACCACCAAAGACTGCCACCTTTCCACCAAATAGTTTTTCTTCATTAGAAGGATCGCATAAACGAAGAATATCTCTCAAAGTTTGGTCGAGAGGCTCAAAACAGTGCTTGTGTATCATTGGTGCCTCGTCCCAAATGATCATTTTGGCCTTTCTTATTAAAGCTGCCAAATCACTGTTTGGCTTAACGAAGAAAAATGATTCCTCATGAATGTTTATAGGAATAGCAAACCGGGAGTGGGCCATTCTACCACCACTCAGTAAAAGGGCTACAATGCCACTTGATGCGACATTTAACACTATCTCTCCTTTTGAGCGCAATGCGGCTGATAAAGTCTTCCAAATAAACGTTTTACTAGTTCCACCATATCCATATAGAAAAAACATGCCTCCATAACCCATTTCAACAGCAGACATGACGCTTTCGTACAGTGTCTTTTGTTCACCAGTCAAAGACTTAAGAAGTTTTTCATGTTCCACTTCTAAAAATCCTTGTCATACGTAAGCTCATCATGAACTAATCTGTTCATGGAAGATAAAATGTATTCATTATCAGGATAAGGCATGCCATCAATATTTCTAAGGGTGCTCCCACTTCTACGTAGTAATTGCTCAATCTCAAACAAAGCGAGATTTTTTACAACTTCAGGTTCAAGCTGTAATGTTGCATTTGCAAAAAAAATATCAACGTAAGTCACATTTAAATATGCATTAAAGATACACTAGTAAAATTGATGTCAAAATAAAATATATGTATATTAGGTATGCATGAAAGTAATAGCTAACCTGGTTTTTTAAGAACGATACGTTGCTTGTAAAGTACGTCATCAAAGAGGTATTTCCATGTCATTGTCCAAACAAAATCAGGTTTAGACAATGTATTTGACAATAACATCCTGACAAAACACGAACATAAAGAAGCAGCATTAGCCCATTTACTCGCTTCTTCAATGGCTTCCACGTACTCCCTGTCATCATCCAAAAGTCCAAGCGCATAACAAGCTTCTTTGTAAGAAGGATACAAGATACCGTTAAGTGTACGAATATCTTGATGGGAAGTCGGCCCTCTTACTTTGTTTAGCAAAACCCTCAAGTAATAACAATCTCTGGTAGAAATAGGAACATAATGAATTCTTCCTATGCACATTCGTTGTTTTCTTGGAGTCCATTTTCGGCTTCTAATATTCCATAAATAACTCATTGGGAACTCAACATAAGTTAAAGTACGTGCATGAGCGTCAACCTTGTTACATTCCATCCAAGCCATGAACATGAACGAACCAACTGTTGGCTTATTTAGAACATCACAAAGATCATCATCTTCTTCATAGACAATATTCTGCTCACCAGGAAGATGAAATGATAATCTCTTATTGTCCCTAATTATATATTGATAGATAAAAGAAATGAGATGAAAAAGATATGAATTTTTAGAGAGAGAAAGTTGTGATACCAGTGAATGTGTCGTATGGTGCTAAGTTATTGTCTCAAGAGCTGTTCAGTATGGGCATCTCTCTTAAGTTGAGACTCACTTGAGGATGTGATACCCTGATCCCAACGTCATTTATTTAATCCTATTTTACGTATATATTTGAAACTTTTAAGAATTTTTATCGTGGATTTATTTGACGGTTTAGTTTGAAACCAATGATCGAGGCCTTAAATTTTTTACGACATAAGAAGAACCGATAACGACTACGATACCGACAGATGCCCAAAATTTACATTTTATTATCGATTGATCGATATTTGAGTTTTTCGAAGTTTTTATTTTTATTATGTTTTAAGTCGAGTCGGAACCATATGAATATTCTTTTTGTGTGCGTTTGAACCATTTAAAAGTATTTTGAGGTAGCCGGGACGAAACCCGACTCCCATAAAATTTCAAAACCGACTACTAGTCATAATCCCACTCTTTATAACTAGTTTTACTAGTAAGGCCAAAAGAAAACCAATATTACACTTTCAACCCCTCCCCCACTATATATAAACCTCAAATTCACACACACCCTTATTTTATTACAAAAAAAATTTTCACACATCTCTCTCCCCTCTCCCTCTAACCCACGGTCAACACCACCATCACCAATCCACCACCAAAAATTTGATTTTTGGAAAATCTAATCAATGTCCCATGTTTATATCATCAAGATAAGTAAATCCCACCACAAAAATCTAACATGCAAAAACATTTTTTTTAAGATTTAATTTTGATGGATTTTGAAAAATATTATGTTTTGATCTAATTAATTTCGTGGGTTTGTGTTTAAATATTTTTAGGAACATGGTAATTAAAATATCATAGCTTGGAAAAGATTTTCTCTTGGTGTTTTGCTTCATAAACCTATGGCCTAAATGGGGTTCATGGTTTTGGTGATTGTTTGATCTTATTTCTTGTGGGTATGGTTCTATATTTATGTTTATTTCATTTTTAATAAATTTAATTATATTGTATGTTAGTTTTATGAAATGGGTTCTTGAATGAGGATGAACATAAAAGTGATTTAGGGTATTGTGATTTGATTAGGATGTTTAATAGATGTTATTAGGGGTATAGGAATGATTGAAATGGGTCCAAAAGATGTTTTGATAGGATTTTAAAAGAGTCATTTTAGGTCAGAAACTTTAAGGCTATTTTTCGTGTAGTGGCTATTGACTAAGTGTTGAGATGATCGGATATTGTTGTAGAGCTTCTTTCTAGCTTCGTTTTGGTATAAGATAGAGCTTATGACTCCAAACGAGTCAAAAGTTACGCTAGTTTGAATTTTCGTGTACCGGGAGATGAAAGTCGACATAATCCGAAATTATGTTCGACTTTTGGTCAAATCTCGGGGATTATAAGTTGAGTTTTAAAAATGATTGGAGGCTGTTCTCAGGGTATAAACTTAGAATTTTGAGTCTATTTTTATAATCAGGTGTCGTTTTTTAAAATGGTTTTGGTTAGGGAAGTCAAAATGGTTTTACAAGTCGAGTGTGCAAAACTGTCCGGTTTTTCAAATTTAGAGATGAGTTGGGCAGACGGACTTAAGAGTAAAATCTTTTAGTGAAATTTTAGGAGGATGTTATTCATATTATAAATGAGTTTTCTGGAAGGTTTCATAAAATTTCATGATGTTTAAGTAAGGGAAAATAGTCCGTACATTAGGTATGTACCGGCAAAATTGTGTTTGGAGAAATAGTCTTAATAAAGTATAAAAGTGGACGTGTCTAGTAAATATCACTTGTATAGATTTTTGGCGTGAGTTTATACAAACTTTTAGTGTTCTTAATTATGTACCTACAGTACTTGATGGTACTTGAAGGGGGTTTATTCATTACGTGTTTACTCGTTAGGTGTTGTATTTGATTTCCCGGGGCATCCTCATCGTCGGTGATCGACTTCGTTTACGTCGTAGTTACTAATACTACCACTACTATATAAGGTGAGTCTATGGCCTCGATCTTTACTTATTTCAAATGTTTTTACCCGCGAGGGAGATACATGTTATTTAAATGAAAATGAACATAAGTCATGAATGATTGTTGGACCCGAATGTTGCCTTGAATTGTGTTGAGTACCTAGTTGTAAAAGTCCCTAAATTCGTGAACTATTAACTATTGTCTTGCCCTTGTGTGGGTTGGAGATAGCCGCTTATACAATTGATAGTACTGTTGATCCCAAACTTAGATCGATTAGCTTTGTGTATACGAGATTAGATCAAGTAATACACGTAGAGAAACCTTTGTATTATGCTTTGTGAATCTAAGTGTTATGCGGAATTTAACACTTAAACAAGAACACACAAGATATAAACAAACTTTCACTTTGATTATGAATGTCTAATACATGAGATTTTCTAGTTGAAAGTTCGTTTCTCGGAATCTCTTCGAATTGATTTCCGGTTAAGTGTGAGAGATAAGTTGTTCTTGGTGAATCAAATAAAAGAGGTGTCGTTGTCTAAAACTAATGAAAAGTAAAAACTTGAAACAAAATAAAAATAAAGTAAAGACGATAAGAAGAAACAATGAAAGATTAAAACTTAACGGGAAATAAATGACGAGAAATTAAAGGCAATAAAAGTAAATGACGAAAATTAAAACTTAAAATAGAAGGAAAGCAAGTAAAAGTGCAAATAAAGAAAAAGGGGGTAAAAATAAAACTTACAACTAAAAACTGAAAAACACTATTCCGAATAGGGACTCCTATTCGGAATAAATGCCATGCTGAATGAATATGTTATGCGGAATAAAAAACACTATTCGGAATGATTAAATATTCCGAATAAGGAATCCTATTCGGAATAATCTAACATTCCGAATAGGGACTCCTATTCGGAATAATCAGATATTCCGAATAAGGATTCTTATGCGGAATAATCAAACTTTCCGAATAGGTAATCCTATTCGGAATAATCAACTTTCCGAATAGGGACTCCTATTCGGAATATTCCGCATAGAAGTCCTATCCGGAATAAATCTGGGCGAAGAACAGTAACTTGAACGAGATACAGGGGAACAAGAAAAGAGCACGAATTTGACCAAATCTAACCAAGATAAACCAAAAGATTAAACCAAAACAACCAATAAACATCAACTAACAATAATCAATCAAAACAAATCATCAAAACTAACAAATAAAACCAAATCAATCAAAACCCACTTGATGGAAAACATAAAAACTCAAGAACATGAATATAAAAATTAAGAACAAATCAAACAAGAAAGGATGAAGATGATGAATTAAAAGCTTAATTAAAAAGTAAAGATTCAATAACAAAAGCTTAAACACAAATTAATCTAGAGAGAGAAAGCATAAGTTTAGAGAGAGAAACTACCTACTCCTAATCTAATCCTAAACTAAGACTAACCCACCCTCTCACATGTTGTGAGGGTGGTATTTATAGGAGAGGGGAGTGGTTGGTGGCTTCCTCTTTCTTTCTTTCTTGGTCCTCAGTCTTTCAGTCTTTCAGTCTTCTTAAATTCTTCGACTTTTAAGACTTTGTCTCGGGATTTCTTTGAGCTCGCCTTGTAATTTCTTCGTAATTTAGACTTGAGTTCTTCGGCTTTTTAGTAAACTTCCGTCTTTTGACTTTTTCTTCGATAAATCTTCAGAATTGGTCTTGGACTTCCGTTCTTTTTCCACTCTTGATCTTTCGACTTTATCTTTCGTCTTTTTCTTCGATAAAAGCTCGTGAAAGACCGTGTTTTCCTTCCTTTTCACATTCTGACCCTAAAACACAATAAAAACACAAACCACACATAATTCCGCCATTTATGACATAAAATATACGTTTAGGTCCTGTTTTAATGTAATTAAGTGGTAGAAAAGATGGGTGTTTTCACACCTATCAAATCCCCTACACTTAACCATTGCAATGTCCTCATGCAATGCTTAGCAGTAAAGCAAGGTTTACACTTTCCATCATAATCAACCTACATTGGCCTTTATTAAACAACTAAGGAAAATTTAAAAGATAGGAAATAACAAAATGCAACAAGGAAGAAACTTGTAAAGAAATCTAAGACTTACATTAGGGCTTGTGTGTCATGAATATTCGTCACCCTCAAGTTTCACGTTCCCCATGCCAAGCTTAAAAACAAGATCATTGTTAGTACAAGTTAGCATAACAAACATTTACTCATGTGGTTCAATTAATCACTTAAACTCCCTTATTCCTACGAGTATCTCTTATATTTTATTGATGTCTTGAATGATCACGAGGATGCATTGTTGACTTATTTCGATAATTTATTTAGGCTGAAAGCAAAGTAGGACGATTTGATCAATAGTTAGCTAAAGGACAAAATCTCTTAAAACTGCTTCTCGGGATATCAAAAAGTTCATATCTTGGCATAACTCGGTTCACGATTTGAGACCTTTCTCGGGCCGATATTTGGCATGTACTTCATACTTCATATCTTCGAGAGACGTTCTTGAGATAATGGTCTTCTCATCATAATAGAGTTTCTTCACTTGGAGACTTTTGAGGGGTACTCCAACTTTGTTGACCACGACTTCATGATTATTTCTTCAATCTCTAATAGGGATTTTGAGATACAACGATCCGCCTCCTTTTCGGACTTGGATCTATTTATCCTCATACCTTGTTAGGGTCTTTTCGGATAGACTTCTCCATGATCTTTATGGGAGTTGATTGCTTTTCGTCGTGAATCTTAATCCTTCATATTGACTTTGGGAATAATGCTTTTCACATCACTTGGGATCTTCAGCAATAAAATTGAATCCTCATGCCTTGTTAGGGCCTTTTCGGACTCGCCAATCTTCGCGCCCCACTTCATAAGTTATGCCTTGGCTATGAACTCTTATCATTACCGAGCAACTTTTAAACGATCTTGGGCTAGAAGCTAAGTAACTTTTCAAATCGTACGACCTTACTTATTGCAGATAATTTATTAGCAAGTGATGGGAGAAAAATATCATAATTAACTCACATAAGTTAATGAGAGAATACCAAACTTGTAACCAACTATATCATTTCTTGTCCTCCACAATTTAAAATCTCAAGTAATGAGACTCGTGGCTGCTTAGCCTAATAAACCAATTAAGGTCTACATGGTTAAGGATACTAGCTAGAGTGAACTTGGATAAGTAAACTCGGGTTGAGTCAAAATATTCACAACGGGCCTAATATATCTAAGATATCTGAACTTGCTAAAACCATTTTGTTAAAATAAGAGAAAAATAGCAAAAATAATGGGAACTACAACTAGGCCAAAATAGATTAAAAATTTTGAAAAATGTTGAAAAATTGATTTTCCGGTTAAAATGAGGACAAATACAAGGAAAAGGCCACTTAACTTCGATAGAAGTCCCCCTACACTTAATATAAACATTGTCCTCAATGTTTAAGCATGTGGGAGTAAACTCCCCTACACTTAGGACATTGTGCACTTTGTTTAAATCTCGTTAAGGGAAAGACAACTAAAGAGATTCCTATTTTAATATTGAGAAATATAAAATAGTGAATCGAAAAGAGTTTAGGATAGAACCGGGAAGAAGGGAACACGGTATCACGGTTCGTCAAAAGTCATCAAGAGTGTGTCTTTGAAGCTCTAATCCCTGCACAAGATAAGAAATAGAACAAGAAACACCAACAGGGGCTCCCCCTACACTTATGGTAAAGATAGATAGATAATTGGGTTGCCTCCCAAAAAGCGCTTGTTTTTGTTGACCGAGTCACGAGCCTGACTCGTCCCCGAATTAAATGGTCCATGGGGAAGCCTCGAATGTAATACCGGGATCAAAGACCTTGTCCTCGTTCTCGGTTGACATCAACAAAGGAGAGGCGGGGGGATAAGTCTTGAATGGCAGAAAGGTTCGTTCAACATACGAGAAGTATGTGAAATCAAGAACCACGGGAGGTGGGGTGGGTAAAGTAAGCACATTGTCATCCCCCAAAGACAATGGATGTTGAGCACTCGGCAAAGCCGTGAGGGTATGAATTATAGAATTGTCATTATCACCTCCCGGGTCAAAGCACTCATCCTCATTTCCCGGTATGAAACGAGGAGAGTAAAAGTGATACATCACCCGCTTGGGTGTGCACGTGGTAGGATGAGGTGGCAAAATAATATGAGAAGTATGAGAACAATTACCTTCCACCTGCGTCCCTTTTTTTGTAGATTCATGTCTTTCCACCTCTGGGATAGAAGGAGGTATGGCTAACAAAGTATGCTCATGAATAGCAAGAGAAGCAGCGCTATCAATGTCCTCAATCCCTTCGTCAAAGAGCGGATTCACCTCACTAGATATGTAGGCATCATCAAAATCAAATAAAGGGTTCGAATAAATCTTGAAAGTTTCATGCAGAACGTCTTCATCGGATAGTGACTCGTCATCACTAGAAGTAAAATCATCATCTTGATCGAAAAGAGGATTAGAGAAAGCCAAAGAATCATCTCCCAAAGTGTTGGTGGAAGGAACATGATCATTAAGAGCGACCTCATCCGTAAGCTCCTCAAAAGTTAGCACATCACAAACCTCATCAAAGAATCTATCAAGACCGAAATCACTAATCTCACTTGAAGTATCACAATCCTTAGAGGCGTTGGGGAAATTAAGAGAGGGAAGTACAATATCACTAGGACATTGAGCAACTAGATCATACCAAGAAATAGTATTCTCATCGTCATCATCATCATAATGGTATTGACGCACAAGAGGAGGGGTAGAATCACTAAGATTGGAAACTTGCTCTTGCAGCTGTCGCTTCTCCTCGTCCCTAATTTCTTTAAGCAGAACAACGGCTTCTTGAAGTTGCAAAACAATGGAGTGTGTTTCTTCATTCAAAGTAGTGAGTGGTGGAATTTTCTGAGAGGATTGATGATTGAGGTTGTGATGTGGGGGCTCAAAATGTTGAAAACCTGAATTATAGCATGGTTGTGGCTCATAGTAGTTCATCTGTTGAGAATAATTATAAACCGGGTTTGGTTCATAATAGTCCATTGGTGAAGAAAACTGAGGACCCGGATTTTGCTCATAATAATTCATTGGTTGACAATAATAGGTATCGTGAGGACCCCCACAGTTGTTGCAAACCTGGTATGGAGAAAAATCTGGTGTGTCTTGTGGATAGCTATTATCATTGTCATAATTGTACCCTGGTTCTTGCCCGTGACCATACGGGTATCGAATCGGGCACGAAACATGCCAATGAGAATCGCTTCCACAATAGATACACGGGGGAACAGGAGGTGGATTCAAAAAGGACGAATTAGTCGAGTTGCACAAGGGACAAAATCCTAGTTGTGAATCGATTGAAATAGGAGGAAGATCTCTTCCGCATCGCTCACGTGAACACCATTTACATGAGTCGTTCCCAGATAATTGTTTCCCACACCGGACGCAATGGACATAAAAATCCATAAAGAAAGATAGATAAGCAAGGAGAATATTTTTGGTGCAAAACTTTGAAAAAGAAATGCTTTTTATGATTTTGCAAATGTTTTTGGATTTTTGAAAATTGGTGATACGAAAAATAACGTTCACAAGTGAACGGGTCCCAAAATCCAACGTGACCCTCACAAAAAACCTTTAATCTTCACGAAAAGAGCCGGCAGCGGCGCCATTTTAATACATGAGATTTTCTAGTTGAAAGTTCGTTTCTCGGAATCTCTTCGAATTGATTTCCGGTTAAGTGTGAGAGATAAGTTGTTCTTGGTGAATCAAATAAAAGAGGTGTCGTTGTCTAAAACTAATGAAAAGTAAAAACTTGAAACAAAATAAAAATAAAGTAAAGACGATAAGAAGAAACAATGAAAGATTAAAACTTAACGGGAAATAAATGACGAGAAATTAAAGGCAATAAAAGTAAATGACGAAAATTAAAACTTAAAATAGAAGGAAAGCAAGTAAAAGTGCAAATAAAGAAAAAGGGGGTAAAAATAAAACTTACAACTAAAAACTGAAAAACACTATTCCGAATAGGGACTCCTATTCGGAATAAATGCCATGCTGAATGAATATGTTATGCGGAATAAAAAACACTATTCGGAATGATTAAATATTCTGAATAAGGAATCCTATTCGGAATAATCTAACATTCCGAATAGGGACTCCTATTCGGAATAATCAGATATTCCGAATAAGGATTCTTATGCGGAATAATCAAACTTTCCGAATAGGTAATCCTATTCGGAATAATCAACTTTTCGAATAGGGACTCCTATTCGGAATATTCTGCATAGAAGTCCTATCCGGAATAAATCTGGGCGAAGAACAGTAACTTGAACGAGATACAGGGGAACAAGAAAAGAGCACGAATTTGACCAAATCTAACCAAGATAAACCAAAAGATTAAACCAAAACAACCAATAAACATCAACTAACAATAATCAATCAAAACAAATCATCAAGACTAACAAATAAAACCAAATCAATCAAAACCCACTTGATGGAAAACATAAAAACTTAAGAACATGAATATAAAAATTAAGAACAAATCAAACAAGAAAGGATGAAGATGATGAATTAAAAGCTTAATTAAAAAGTAAAGATTCAATAACAAAAGCTTAAACACAAATTAATCTAGAGAGAGAAAGCATAAGTTTAGAGAGAGAAACTACCTACTCCTAATCTAATCCTAAACTAAGACTAACCCACCCTCTCACATGTTGTGAGGGTGGTATTTATAGGAGAGGGGAGTGGTTGGTGGCTTCCCTTTCTTTCTTTCTTGGTCCTCAGTCTTTCAGTCTTTCAGTCTTCTTAAATTCTTCGACTTTTAAGACTTCGTCTCGGGATTTCTTTGAGCTCGCCTTGTAATTTCTTCATAATTTAGACTTTAGTTCTTCGGCTTTTTAGTAAACTTCCGTCTTTTGACTTTTTCTTCGATAAATCTTCAGAATTGGTCTTGGACTTCCGTTCTTTTTCCACTCTTGATCTTTCGACTTTATCTTTCGTCTTTTTCTTCGATAAAAGCACGTGAAAGACCGTGTTTTCCTTCCTTTTCACATTCTGACCCTAAAACACAATAAAAACACAAACCACACATAATTCCGCCATTTATGACATAAAATATACGTTTAGGTCCTGTTTTAATGTAATTAAGTGGTAGAAAAGATGGGTGTTTTCACACCTATCAATGTCGAACTTGCTTACAAAGAAAGATGTTTACGAATGAAAACTTATATAAAACTTGATATTGAACATTAACCTAAAGGCCTTCTTTTATAGACATAAGAAGCCTTGTACAATAAGCTACGTATCAGTTATTCTAGGTAAAGATAAACACAGAAAATACATTGTCGTTTCTATCCTTACTAGAAGTATTCTAAAATATAATAAACGTGTAGATTATATCTTCCATCAGTGCTTGTCTTCAATGTATCAACGCTTGACTTTAACTTGTCAACGCTTGAGCTGTCAGCGCTTGCTTTGCTCTTGTCAACGCTTGAATTGTTCTTGTCAGCGCTCAAGTGATCTGGCCTTAATTTATTCCCAACAATCCTCCCCTAAACTTGATATCCACTCTTATGATCAAGTTTCTGAATAAGCATTAAGGACTTGGAGGAGTCTGACAAACCTTGTCATATTGATAATGAATAAATCTGATCAAATCTTTTGCCACGTCACTTGAATAATCTATTTCCAGCTGAGTGTCTTTCATCTTTTCCAAAACAGCCTTGGATATGAAATACTGAGCATCCACAAGTAGATACTCAGCAAACTTTGTATAACTCAAATGGTATACACCAGCAGCTGAATATAACCTCCATTGAAGACCACTGAGGTCATCTTCAAGATCCTTCCATATTGCAGGATCTTCCTCTTTTGTCCCACACATTCTTTTGAATGTGTTCCAAAGTTTTATTCCATTAGCTGAAGTTGGTGCTTCAGCCTCATACTTGGTCTCCAGCAACCTCCAAAGGTCCACCAAGTCTTCTCTATCACAACTTGCAAATAAAGATATGAGAGTGGTAAAAGTGTGTACCTCCTTGCCAAATCTGCCAATCTTCCAGAATCCACATTCATCTTCTTCATAGCTCACAATTGGATTCCTGGAATCTAATGGTAACACTTGCACCATATCTGAAGCTTCTAATGGGGAGAGCTTGAGGCTCTTTCTTATAACTGCTTCACTTGGATATAGTGAATCCATATCTTTTGGAAACTCAAATTTAAATCCCTTCTTCACTGGCCTGGGAATCATCATAGCTTTCTTGATTTCCATTTCTTCTGCAAGTTGCTCCTTTCTTTCATCTGAAAGAAGTCTGAGAGTGTTTGCTTCCTGCACTCTCACCCAAATGGGATAAGCCCTATGTTCCAACTCATCAAATGTCAAAGCCTTCAACTTCTGATATGTCCATCCAACTCCATGACATCTGAGCAACATAAAGTAGAGCTCCCTTCTATCCCTTTTTAATTCTGAGAGAATATTGCTTGCCTTGTGTTTCAAAATCACCTTACAATCCTTCTGAACTCTAAGAAGAAGCTCCAAACCCCATATTTGATCTGAAATGGTCAAGTCTGGATTATCCATGCAGCTTTCTTCCCAAGAATTGTACATTTGAACCACCTCTGGCATGTCAAAGTCAACCTGCAACTTCAAGTCTCTCAGCTTCTCTTTAGCCAACTCATCTCCATACTCAAGCCTTTCAGGTTCTATAATCATTATACTTGAGTCTGAGCTAGCTCCATCACTTTCTTCTTCTAAAGTCACAACAAATGGTGACTTTTCCTTTTCACCTTGTTCCATCATTTGTTCAGCCAATCTTCTATCAAATTCAACTTGGGCTGCATCCTTTGGAACAATCTCTTCTACCAATTTACCCTTACCCATATCTGATGGTGCAATGGTTGGTAAGGTAGATGGTAATACCTGAGTAGAATCCTCCTTGATGATAGATGATGACTGGGATACATCACCTTCATGTGCAGGTCTGTCAACGCCCAAGTTTCTTCTATCAGCGCTCAAAATACTTCTATCAGCGTCCAAATTTGTCTTGTCAACGCTCAAATATTTTCCCTCAGCGCCTTGTGTAACCTCTCTCAACATAGCTGTAAATGATAAATTTAGGTTGGTGGGAGAGATTAAGGACGTATCAAAACCTGTTTGTTTCTTCAAAGTTGTAAGGGCTTCAGCAACATCCATTGATTGACCATCCTGGCTGCCCTTATCACTCAGATTTATTTGATCTTCCTCCCCTTTGGAAGACTCCTCCATACCCCTTCTAACACGATCACTTTCCAAAACAACAATCCTCTCCCTCAATTGCTTGAGTTCAAGGCCTTGAGAGCTGACAATTTGTACTAAGTCTGCATTTTGCTTTTGCAAGCTAATGCAGACTGCCGTCAATTCCATAAGAGTCATTGGTTCCAGTCTACCCTCTTCTAAAATGGGGATTTGACCTCCCAAGTCAGATTCATTGGGCAAGGATGAGGACTTAATGATGGTGGGACTTCCTTGGCCAGCATCTAAGCCAGAACCAATAGTCCCAGCCTCATCCAGGTCACCAGCCACACTTGTGGTGGTGGTTCTCTCTGCTACATGGCTAGGACCACCAGAGGAGAACACTCCATTAGTCCTTTGGCGTTTCATCAACCTATATTCAGGTGGTGTGGAAGATGGTGTAGAAGAATGGGTAGATGTGGGTTGGTTAAGGGGTGTTGGGATTGTGAAGGTTGTGTGTCAGCGTTGGAAATAGGCACATCAACGCCAACATTTGATGTGTCACCGTCAAAGGGTTCTTGGTCAATTTGCATTTGTTCAGGTGAGGGTAAAGGTTCAGGAATGGGTTCAAGTTGTGGTTGAGGGTCAATTTGAGGTTGAGGGTCTGGTTAGGGTTGTGCTGCTGCAATAACAGCAAGCATGGCTGGGGTTAAAGGTAAGTCTCTATGGGGTGGTGAATCCATCTTCATAAAAATAGCTTTCTTTTGCTCAGGGATCTAATAAAAATCATTGTGATCCCTTGAGCAATAACCTTGATCATCAAAAACCATTTGCAGAAAACGGGGATAAGCTAAAGTCATTTTTGTCCCCTTGTTTTTACACATCCCCTCAAAAATCATTTTAGAATAGTTGTATTTTTGCCCTGTTGCAATGCACACAATAGCACTAGCAATGGATCTATTGATCTCATTGTGTGCAGTACATTTGGGACTCAAACATTGAAGGAGGATATGTATGAGGTACTTCCAGGCTAGGGGAAATTCCTGCTTATGATACTTGTTTAGAGTACCTTCATCAGGAAAGGGATATCCCAAAGCCCTAAGCCCTTGTTCTATTTCATTTATGGGAAGGGTGACTATACCATCAGCATCATCAAGATGCAAGGCTTGGCGTACCAAGGCCTCAGTAACCACCCAAGACCTCCCATGAACAATAGAAGTTAATGTGGTCACTCCATTAACTGTTGAGGAACTAACAGTGTTCCAAAACTGCTTAATGTGTGTGACTGGAATGAGTGGTGCATGAGAAAGAGCATACCTTAAAGGGGATGCGTTCAAATACGCCACCATTTGTGTGTATTGAGGAAACAGATCATCATCAGCTTCAAGATAAGCAATCATGTTGTGTTATGATCTGAACCCCAATGCCAATTCTGCTGAGTTAAACTTTGGTGCCATTGATGAAAGCTGTTAATTTTAAGTGAAGAAGATGAAGTTGATAAGAGAAAAGTGTTAGACAAGAATTATAGATACCCTGTTTAAAATAGGAGCCAAATTTATAGGAGAGAAAGAATGCATGTGATTGGCCCAAAAATAGGCAAAGATTTTCAAAAACTAATCATGAAAATATTGAAAAAATTATAAGTTATCTCATGCATTAAATGAAAGTAACAACTCCTAAAATTACGGCTTGAAAATATGTCAAAAAGTAACAACTGGGTAGGTCCCATTGAGTGTCAACGGTCAAAAATAACCTATCAACGCCCAACGGCTATAATCTTGTCAACGTTCGCCTAAAGCCATGTCAGCGTCCAATTTGGTCACAACAACGCTTGGAAAAATTTTGTCAGCGTCCAAAAATAAAAATATTTTAAAAAGTGAAAAATGACCTTAACAAGTAATTTATCCTAGAGAAGATAACCAAAAGCTGATAATTATTATAGGGTGGCAAGCACTGTCCAGTTATGCACACTTGCATAAGCAAGATAGACATAACAGTCCTCTAGTGTCCCTTGCTAACCAAAATTCTGAACAACAAAGTTACCTTATAAAATCCTTGTTACTCCCAGGTAAATCCCATATCAAAATCATTCCCAAGTGTCCCAACAGACCACAACCAATTCTAGGCCAAAAATGTCTTGGCAGCATGCAAAGTTGATATACTATGCATGCTACAGTGCCTCATGATTTAGTAAAACTAACTCATACTCACCTGTGGACACAATCTAGAATTGTGATAAGAGTATCATATGGATACCCAAACATCCTAAAGGTTCCTAAAACCTCCCCTTAAACTATGATACAAAAAGTTTGCTAAAATCATGTATGAACATAAAAATTTATGTCAAGATAGGAATGAAACATTCTAACCATCATCCATAAATAAAAACTTGTCCAAATGCTTCTCCATTGATCCATAAGAAACTCTATATCCAATGGTATACTGCTAACACCATCTGCACATTTAGATTGAAAACCACAAAACTAACATTGTTGCTGACAACGCCCCGATAACACATGACAGCGTTGAAGGAAGCTTTGTCAGCGTTAGACAATTATATTGCTGACAACGTTGCAAAAACACTTATCAGCGTTCAAGCAACCTTTGTCAGTGTTAGAAAAAGATAGTGGAAAATCTAAATCATCAATAAGACCAATAATAACAATGCATCATCCTGTACATACTTTTACAAAAAGAATCCAAAACACATATTAAGTGAGATTAACCATTCCAATACTTGTTACCAAGTATTGAAATCTCCCAGCATCAAAAGGTTTAGTTAATAAATCTGACATATTTTCCTCAGTGTCAACCCTATCTGGTTGTATTAAACCTTTTTCAAAGCAATCTCTTATAAAATGGTGTCTAATTTCTATGTGTTTAGTTTTAGAATGATGTACAAGATTCTTAATGATGCATAAAGTACTATTATTGTCAACAAATATCTTAGTATGCATGAAATTATACCCATAGTCCAACAGCTGGTTCTGAATCCACAACACTTGACCACAACATGCTGCTGCAGCCACATACTCTGCTTCAGTTGTAGAATTAGCCACCACTGTTTGTTTCTTGCATTGCCAAGATATTAATCTACTCCCAAGAAACTGACATCCACCAGTTGTGGATTTCCTATCAAACTTATCACCTCCATAATCACTATCTGAATATGCAATTAGCTCCAATGGTGAATCCTTTGGGTACCACAAACCAAGACTGGGATAACATCTTAGGTACCTAAAGATCCTCTTCACAGCATAAAGGTGACATTCTTTGGGAGTCACTTGATGGCGTGCACAAGCACACACAGCAAACATAATGTCAGGTCTGGAGGCATTAAGATACATCAAGGATCCAATCATGGATCTATAATGCCTGACATCAACATCTTTCCCATCTCCAATCTTTCCCCAAGGGTGTTCTCTATCCATAAGAGTAGTAGCCCTCTTTTCATGTGGAGAAAAGCCAAACTTCTTCAAGATCTCAGCAACATATTTGTCCTGGGAGATGAAGATACCATCCTCTTTCTGCTGAACTTGTAAACTAAGAAAGAAGTTCATCTCCCCCATAGCACTCATCTTGAATTTGTCTGTCATAAGCTTGGAGAAATCCTCACTCATCTTTGGATCAGTAGACCCAAAAATGATATCATCAACATAGACCTGCACAAGCAACACATCTTTTCCTTTCTTCTTTGTAAATAGTGTATGATCTATGGTGTCCCTCTTGAATCCATTGTCCACCAAATAGGTAGACAAAGTACCATACCATGCTCTAGGGGCTTGATGAAGGCCATACATAGCCTTTTTGACTCTATACACTTTATCTGGATGCTCTAGATCCTCAAAACCAGGAGGTTGCATTACATATACTTCCTCAACAATGGTGCCATACAAGAAGGCACTCTTGACATCCATTTGATAGACTGTGAAGCCCATGCAGGAAGCATAGGCTAGAAAAATCCTAATAGCTTCAATCCTTGAAACTGGTGCAAAGACCTCCTCATAGTCTATCCCCTCCTCTTGTGTATAACCTTGAGCCACTAACCTTGCCTTGTTTCTGACCACAATACCTCTTTCATCTCTTTTGTTCCTGAGAACCCATCTTGTCCCTATAGGTCTGACATATCTAGGACAATCAACCAGCTCCCAAACATCCTGAATTGCAAATTGGTGAAGCTCATCCTGCATTGCTTCCACCCAACTTGGTTCTTTGAGAGCATCAAATATTTTCTTGGGTTCTTCTTGTGACAGAAAACATGCAAACAACCATGCTTGCACAAGAGGGGTATCAACCTTCTTGTGTATATTGGCAATAAACCCACCAAGACCTTGATGAGATCTTCTAGTCTGAACTGGAGTCATAATATCACCAATTATCTGAGATGTGGGGTGATTTTTCATTGTGGAAGTGAGAACTCCTTCAAAAAGTCTGGTGTCCTCAACCTCACGCTCCATATTGCCAATATCTTCTTCATCAGACTCTCTTTGATCAACGCGAACTTCTTCAAGAATGTTGGAAGGTCAACCTTGTTCAAAACTGGAAGAGAAAAGATGCCCATAAGTGTTGTCAACGTCTGAATCTTGGTTGTCAGCGTCTGGGCTAACAGCGCTTGAAATATTGTTGTCAACGTCTGAGCCATCAACGTCTGAATTGGTCTTGTCAGCGCTAGATTTGCCTTTATCAGCGCCTGAAGAACCATGCATGTTTGTATCTGGTGGTATTTGGAAACCACCATTATCTTGTCCAGCAGCAGCAGCAGCAAAAGCATCTGTCCAAATGGGAATTGTGACATATTCAAATGTAGGAGATGCCTTTTCTGCTTGTGATCCAACCTTCTCATGAACCTGTGTACCTGAAACATTAACAACTTGTTCCTCCACAACATTTGAAGTTACCTTCACAATGTCTGGATTAGTGACAGGCATATAATTTAAAGTTCTAGATAAGGGTTCCAAATCAAACAACCAATTAGGACCACTTTCAGGATCACTAGGTTTATTCTCTAAGAACCTAACATGTACTCTCTCAACTATACGTTTTTCCTCCTTAAGATAAACCCTATAACCCTTGCTCTGGACTGAATACCCCATGAAGTAACCCTCGTCACCTTTTGCACTAAATTTCCCTAAGGCATCACTAGTATCCAAAACTACTACATGACAACCAAAAGGTCTGAGAAAACCAATATTAGGTTTTCTTCCCCAAAGTAACTCATAAGGTGTTTTGTTCTGAGTTTTGTTAACCAATGCTCTATTTTGCACATAGCATGCTGTATTAACAGCCTCAGCCCAAAAGGCTATTGGAAAGTGAGCATCAGCCAACATTGTTCTGGCTGCTTCAATTAGGGTTCTATTTTTCCTCTCAGCAACCCCATTTTGTTGTGGGGTTCTTGCAATACTAAATTGCCTAGTAATTCCTTTCCTGGCACAGAAATCATCTAGCTTCTTGTTCCTAAATTCTCCACCATTATCACTCCTAAGCATTTTAACCTCATTGCCAGACCTTTTCTCAATCTGAGTGATAAAATCAATAAGAACATCAGTTGTGTCACTCTTCATAGCTAGAAAGAATGTCCAAGTAAACCTAGAAAAGTCATATGTGACAACAAAGAAATACGACTTACCATTCAAACTTTCTATATTTGTTGGACCAAAGAGGTCCATGTGAAGCATATGAAGAGGTCTGGAACTAGTATGCACCTGTTTGGACTTGAATGAGACCTTGTGCTGCTTGCCTTTAAGACATGCAACACAAGAGTGGTCATTGTGGAAGGCCTTCTCAGGCAAACCATCAACTAAACCAAGCCTCACAAGTCTATTTATATTTTTAAAATTTATGTGCCCTAGTCTCCTGTGCCACAAATTACTCTCATCTACTGAGGCCTTAGCATAAAAACAAGACATATTTGTATTCATTTTAATCCCATTTAAATTCACATTATATATGTCCTTATGCCTAGGTGTTCTATACTCAATATATTTCTCATCAGGGATCTTAAAATCCTTACTTAACACCAAGCACTCAGTATCAGTGAAAAGAACCTTATTTTTGTTATCACAAACTTGTGATACACTAAACAGATTATAATCAAGTTCTTTTACCAGGAAGACATTCTCAAAACGCAGATTATTGGTGAGAAGGGTTCCTTTGCCTGTAATGGTGCCATAGCCACCTCCAAAGTATACCTTATCACCATCTTTAATAGGAGTGAAGTTCGTCAGATAGTCTTCGTTCCCTGTCATGTGCCTTGAGCATCCACTATCCCAATATCCATAATCATTGATCTATCTTTGAATGCCCTACACATAAAGAAAACAAATTAGTTTTCTTTGGGAACCCAAGTCTCAGAAGACTTGGATTCATCTGGTTGTTCAATAAGAACAGACTTAGTTCTCACAACAACCCCATTCTCATCCTTTTTAGGATGAAATACCCAGTTAACCCCAATAGGTTTTGTAATGACCTTTGAAATGTAATTAAATCTATTGCAAGTCATTGAAATCCCATTATCATTAGGGTTTTGATCTTTCTTGGGTCTCCATGTTAAGCTTGAAGAAGCTTTAGACCCCTTACCTTGTGGCTGCAAATATTTAGGTCTGATCACGTTTCTGTCAGCGTTAGAATTTGTCCTGTCAACGCTGAAATTACCCTTGTCAGCGTTGAACCTAGGGTTTGCTACAGGAACCCATTGCCTATTTGACCAGGTGTTTGTCTTTTGAAAAGGTCTTTGTCCATGAGTGTTAGACCTTCTAGAAAAGAATGGGGCAGGTCTAATCACTTGTGGACTTTGTTGCACACAAGGTTTGGGTCTGACAACGTTTGACTTCCTAACAACGTTGACTTTCTTCCTATCAGCGCTGAAATTGTTCCTGTCAGCGCTGGCTTTGGGAGCGTTGACACACTTGTATGCCAAATGTGAAAAGCTACCACAAGTGTAACAGGCTTTCTTAGACACAACCTTAGGTCTAGAAGAGAAGAAACCTGTTTCATGATTGCTAACTTGGCTCTTGGGTGACCTATTATTCCTATACATCTCTGCATATTTAATGGTAGGTCTTCTAACAGGGTTTGAGCCTAGGTCAACAGCTTTACCAGTGATTGGGTGGGTAACCTTAATGGGTGGTGATTCATTGGGACTTTCACATAGCAAACCTCCCTTAACAAATAAAGTAGGGTTAGCTTTCTTCCACTCATTTAGGTCAGTCAATTTTTGTTGATACTCTTCCACTGGAGTGACAACTCTTGGTGGAGGAATGAATTCCTCCTCTTGGCATTCTGGTATACCAGTCCAAGACAAGTCCTTTCTAAGGACACCATAGAAGTCACCAGCTGGTGGTGGAACCAGAGAGTAACCATTCATCCCAATCCCAGTCATGTCCTTAGGATCCCTTTGTTTAGCTACACAGTCTCCTAGGGTTTGGGTGGCTCTATCAAATCTTTGAATCTTGAGGTCAACATTATCTTTATTCTTAATGGCCTCATCTAACTTAGCCTGTAGATCTCTATTAACCTTTGTCATGATGTTCCTAACATCCATACTACCCTCTAGCTCATGTTTTAAGATATTGATCTTATCTTTTAAGTCAAATTCCATTTTCTTATATTCAGAAACGGTTTTCTCAGTTTCAGTAAGAGCTAGTTGGTAATTAGACAATTTACACCTTTCAGTACTCATGTCATCTTTTAGTTTTAACACCTCTTTGTTAAGTCTTTTAGTGTTTAACCTACAACCTTTGCTACTAAAAGCATCATCATATACCTCATTATCAGATGAAGAGGAGGAGTGTGCCATGAGAGCATATTAAACATGCTCTTCTTCTTCAATATCAGCAACCAAAGCTTTATCCTCTTCAACATTCTTAGCCAGATAGCTCCAATCCCATCCTGTACCATCAATTCCTTGAACTGCAACCATAGCTTTGGAATCCTGAGCTTTAACAATCTGACTTGAGGGTTTACCAGCATCAGATCTTCTAGGAGATCTGCATTCCCTCATGAAGTGCCCCATACGATGACAGTTGTAGCATTCAACTTTGGATTTATCAAATCCAGCTGTGTCTTTAGCATTGAAGGTCATCTTCTTTTTAAACCTTCTGTTCCACCTATTTGCTCTTATACTAGCAAGAGCCATGTTCCACTTGATGTCCATCTCTTCCAAGTGCTCATCACTTATCTGCTCAAGGTCCTCATATGTAATCACTGAACCATTGGGCAAAGAAGCAATGTAAGCACAAACAGTATCCAAATCCAAACCAGCAGGTTTAACTCTTGGGGAGTCATTCTTGAATGTGTCAGTGTCTGAATAGGAGACGTTGACAGGACTTGTTCCAGCGCTGACATATGATGATCCAGTAACTGGATGCATATAAGAGTCTTTCTGATTGAATTGACCTTCACTATGAGAGAAGAAGGCCATGTTGCTGGTGGTAGATTTGCTTCCATGCTCTGAAAGAGTTTCATCTTCCAACAGTCTTAGTTTGTTGTAGATGTCATCAAACGAGGAGCTCTTGTAAGTATTGTTGGCAAGAATAGATCTTGCCTCAATCTTCCATGCCTCACCAAGACTTTTAAGAAAGGTAGCATTGGTGTCAACATCACCAACTTGTGTCCCCATGAAGGATAACTTGCTTGTGATGTCAAGCAATCTGCTTCTCACACTACTCAGTTTCTCATTGGGTTGAGCTTTGAAGACAGCATAATCATGCAGAAGTTGCTTTTTATTTTCTTCCTTAGTGTCTGCATTGCCACCATATGCAACTTCAAGTGCTTCCCAAAGATCCTTAGCAGATTCATAGCCTCTATATTTGTGTTGGTTTTCTTGTCCCAAAGAGACTTTCAGAATATTTAGGGCTTTCATGTCAACCCTTTTCTTTGCAATATCTTCAGCACCTACAGCTCTACCATCTCCAGGTTTTTCTTTCTTATCCTCTTCAGGGCATCCTTCAACAGCTGTTCTTTGACTAATGGCATCAAGAATCTTTTGAGCCTTATTGAATGAGTTTCCATATTCAATAATCTCCTAGAGTGTGTAGTCATAGATCCCCAGATATTGTTCAAAGTTGAACTTCCATAAGTCAAAGTGGGTTGCATCAAGCATGGGAATCTTGATGTTAGGTAAGGCTGAGGAGGAGGAGGTTATTGCTTCAGACATGATGTTGTTAGGGTTTCTGAGAAAATTAGGGTTTTGGTGTTTTTAGGGTTCTGGTGTTCTTCAAAGATCAAAAGTTTCTCAACAAGCTCTGATACCACTTGTTGATCCCAAACTTAGATCGATTAGCTTTGTGTATACGAGATTAGATCAAGTAATACACGTAGAGAAACCTTTGTATTATGCTTTGTGAATCTAAGTGTTATGCGGAATTTAACACTTAAACAAGAACACACAAGATATAAACAACTTTCACTTTGATTATGAATGTCGAACTTGCTTACAAAGAAAGATGTTTACGAATGAAAACTTATATAAAACTTGATATTGAACATTAACCTAAAGGCCTTCTTTTATAGACATAAGAAGCCTTGTACAATAAGCTACGTATCAGTTATTCTAGGTAAAGATAAACATAGAAAATACATTGTCGTTTCTATCCTTACTAGAAGTATTCTAGAATATAATAAACGTGTAGATTATATCTTCCATCAGTGCTTGTCTTCAATGTATCAACGCTTGACTTTAACTTGTCAACGCTTGAGCTGTCAGCGCTTGCTTTGCTCTTGTCAACGCTTGAATTGTTCTTGTCAGCGCTCAAGTGATCTGGCCTTAATTTATTCCCAACAAGTACTATGGGGTTGACGACCCTATCCAAGACGAGAGCTAGTACGTTGAGTACCCTCTACGGACGGATAACTTATGATAAGAAATAAGGTATAATTACAACTAATGCCTTTAGAAGGGGCCCTGGTTTCACTTAAAGCATGGCGGTCTATGTACGCGCGTGATTGAGTTAACGGATTAGTGTCACGAGGTTAAACACAATTATTAGCTATTGCTAAAGAAAATATCCTTGAATAATAGATTGTGAGTACGACAATGCTATTGAATGGTCATGATTGGTTTTAAAACTTATGTTTAACTTATGATTTGATAAACCTATATATTCGCTCAACCATTGTGTTTACGATTTTAAGCATGTGTTTCAGGTAATAAAGATTGATAGCAGCGGAGCATGCATGGAGGGAGTTGGTGCTTTATTGGTCTAAAACTTATGGATTTCCTTCCCTTTTTACCAAATTAATTATTGTTATGTCTTGGTAAAAATATTGTTGTGTTTTGGTTGAGATCTTTGGGACAAGTAACGCTACTCTGATTTAAACATAAATTTTTGGGTTGGAAATGTTTTAGACAATAATTATAAATAATCTTTTATGTTTATCTTAAACGTCTCTTTTGAGGTCATTTTCTGTAATTGTGTGTGATGTGCTATAAAATAACGCCCAAAGTGGTATTCCGTTGCGTGGTAGATTGGGGGTGTTATAGATTGGTAAACAGAGCCACAAGTTATAGAGAACTAGGTCGATTTTTGAAAAACCTAAACTATAAATTTTGGTGTGTCGTAAAAAGTTTTAAAGCACGCAACCTCTCCGCATGGCTCCGGTAAGACTTCTTTAGCATTGACTTATAATTTAGATGTATCCCTTAAAACTGATATGAGTTCCCTAGTATTTAGTAAGTATATACTATGATAATATATTGAGATATATCTTTGTGTACGTTTAGTACTTATCATCGTAGTTTTGCAAGCAGTTGCGTGATGTAATTGGCATACGGGCTACATTGCATTACATGGCAACACTGCCTTGTGATCCTAAGTGTATGTAGGAATGATTGTATGTATAGGTATGTATATATTATGGTATTTAAAGGCATTACACGTGAAGCAATGGTCCTTGCGTGATTATCGTACATTTTATAATGCGATTTTGTTCATAATTTGGCCTCACCGCCAATCATCGATCTTGATAATTAATTTATTGTTCAAATAACCGAGTGTGAACCTCGTTTGATACTCTAGATACGTAAATAATTCTTCGTAACATATTGTATATCGACTAGATTGATCTCGATTGTCGTTATCGCACCGTGATGTGTCATTCTTGGACATCTTCTTTTGAAACGTAATTTACTTACGTACTATTTTATTTCCCTCATTCCTATGGGTTTGATATATTAGTTCGCGTAACTATAATATAGCCGAAGTATAATCAACGATGCGTACACCGTAGCGGCGAATCATATGTCTATATTATAAAACGTGGTTGAGGCGCGTCGCCATTTAATCGTTTTTATCATCCTACTCGAATTTAAAAATGCGTTTTAAGGATAGACTAGCGTTGTGATCAAGCGAGATAGCTTGACGTTTGGTTATTTTGTGTTAATTTATTATGTACAGTTTTAAGACCCACCCGAAGCCGATATCAACACTTATAGAGTTGACATACGTATTCTCGTTCCGTTTATTTCATTTTGTTTTGTTGTTTCATTATTTTGAATTTAATATTTTACATGACGAGGTCCGACACTTGTGCCAGCTAAATAAGCATTGAATTTTGTTAATTGAACAAGTTAAACATAAAACGTCTTACATATAAAATATATGGTGAACGAAACTTTTAGATAAAAATGATGTATAATGCGTCTTGTAACAAGTAAAATATGGGTAGAGAATAAGTGGACAAAGTGAAATTATTTTTCCTTCAACTTTGGTTGGTAAATCATAATAAGTCATTTATATTACTCATAAAATCTTTGTTTTCATACATTAATACTTGGTACTAAATGCTTGTGATGGAACTGTCAAAATTTGCCTAATTTAATTTAAAATAGGAGTTATTAATAAAAATTAACGATATGAATATCGAGTATAGACGGCTTGAGGTTTGATATGAATCAATTTTTGGGTCATTATGGTAAACTTTTGGTGTATCTTTTAATACAGAAAATGAGTAGAAAAAATGGTCATGTATTTTGGAGTTAGAGACTTTATAAAATTGGTTTTATTTTAAACATAAGGTCAAGTTATATTTACGAATACATTGGTATAAACTGGAACTTATAACTCCTTGTAGTGAATAAACTGGATAAAATCAAAATATACAATTTAAGTGAGAAATTCTAAAACTTGAAACAAATTATTAAATGTTAATGGAACGTCATTTTATTCCGTTACGAGATGTGTTAATTTTAAAATCACTTGAAAATGGCTAAAGATTTAAAATTGGAATTTTCTACATTTCAAATATATAAATAAGCATTTTAATTATTTATTTTATTATTATTACCGAGATTCAAGTCTCGACTAAAATCAGAAATTTATCCGAGATAATACTACGTGAAACATCTTTAACGTCTGACTCGAGTCGCGTGAATAAAATATAGCATACCAGTTTTAAGGAAGACTTATGTAGAATAAAAAGTCAAAGGTTGATTTTTAAGAGTTAATTGGACTAGTTCGAGTCATGTTGGATACTTGTATATACGTGATAAGGTATGTCATAATAATAACGTAAAACTTTGAAGATTCTTACTATGTACGTTTTTGGTACTTAAGATATGAACGTTAATGAGAGTTTGACACAAGTATGGATATTTTCAAAACTAATGATTTTACCAATTATAATAACCGAGTCACTGAATCCACTAATGTAATAGTTTCCTTGAGACGGTAACTTTCCAGAAATAAAAACTTTGTAAAGTTGAAAATGAGAGATATGAAGTCTTTAATGGTGTAACACAAATTAAAAATGTGCAATGATCGCTTTACAATATACAAGGTAACATTAATTAGAAACGCAAGTGGATTACCCAATAAACGCATACTTGTATTATTTTCTTAAGACGTAATGTTTTGAGTCACGATGGTTCGATCATACGACATTCCTTCTTTGATTTTGTGAGTCCATATCTGGACTTAAGTAGTCCTGTGATTTTTCGTTTTAATATTTTCCATGACATGAGACCATTCTTTATTTTGAATTTCTACTTCGCTAGTACTTGATAATGACGGTATGTCACCCGGTGTATTTTTGTCCTCTTCATGGACCCCGTAACTTTTCTCCTTTCGGTTATTGGAACCTAAATTGGTGGAATGTATGTATAACTCGGGACGATGGAAATTATGATCCTTGTCCTATTTTTGGCGCTCGTGATGATGTTCGATGTCCACTTAATGATTCGATAAGATTGTTGTTGTTTTCTCGAAACTCTTGTCATGTCTTCGAAGTGTTTTCATTTCAAATGTAGCTAATTTCCATTGGCAAATATATTGCTCATTTATCTTAAATGATCTCATTGATTTTTGATTTTTACTATCCGTTATGCTTGCAATGATCTTTAATCTGGAACCACCTTACCGTTATTTTGTGAACAATCTGTTTTGAAAATATGTATGAGTGTGCGAAATGTTTTGTTGAACCAAATGCAAATGGTGTCAATTTATTTATTTATTTATTTTTCTCACAAAAGGGCAAAGCAAAGGTATGTTCTCAAAGTGTATGAAAAAAAATGTTTGATGTGTTCCTTGAAACGATGGTAACAATATTTTCCCATTTCAAATGATTTGATTATTTTGAAGATTAGGTCGAAACTTTCATAGTCATATTTGGTGTGTAATAATAATGTTTGTGTCGTCACTCGATCCTCAATTATGCACAGCTTAGCTAACTATGCATAATTCGGGAAGAGCCTTGTTCTGTTGGTTGTCGTTTCTTGGTCCTCAAGTATGCATGATCTGGCTAATTACGCATAGTTAGGAAGGCCAATGTCGTTTCAAATCAATCGGTCATAGTTAAACTAGTAGTGTTTTTGATAAATGTTTGGATGAGAACGCTTTTAAAAATGGTGGATCCTTATGCAAGTAATCGTATTCTCTTTGATTCCTAAAGGAACTTTTTTTCTTGTGTTTCTTTGAAACCTTTTCTTTCGTTTGGCATTGACTTGGTAAGTCACCATGACCGAGTAACTATGGAAAAAAAATTATGTGTTGCAAGTAATGTGCAAATTCCATCGAAATCAGGTGTTGATGAAATACCAAAGGGGTTGGTACCGACACTGAGAAGAAATTTTAACAAAAATAGAAGACTGTCGAAGTAGAGGAAATCCGAGTTCGAGTAACTCAAAGGGAAATGACGAAGACTTATCCGACATCAAATGTATTGTACTTTATTTATTTTCTTTTCTCGTTCTTTTGATATGTCAACGACACACGATAAACTGTTGAAGTTTACCAACTGTGCATCGGTAGTTGGAAGACAATTCCATTTGCCGTCTTTGTTTATTCAAGTGAGGAATCCTCCTTGCTAGACTCGATCTTCTTTGATCATCGAAGGTTAAACTATAGATAGACATAGTTGATGTTTTTCTGGTAAACCCTTGCTTTTTATGTATTTATGTGGTATGTGATCTGGTCGAGTGATCGTAAGTTGTGAGAACTTGAGACGAAATTGTCCAATGACGTCCGATCATGGAGAACATGTACCATGTAATACCTTTTTAACTATGAACGATGATGCTTATTAAGATTTTGACCACGCTTGGGACGGAAGTGAGATGGTGTTCTTGTAATTTTTTTTGGGTATGGATCCGTGTGTGAGCACCCTACGATGACGTATGTATGTATTTTCTTTCTTTATGGATATGCATCCATAGCTAGCAAGCTTGTGAACCTTCTTTAACTTTCAGTTTTTTTTACTGGACTCATCCGAGAATCATGTCAAATATCCTTATTTTATCATGACTTGGGTGATTAGCAAACATGAGTTAACTTGATTGAACTTGTTCACTTGGCATGGTTTGGCTATTTTGCAAACATGTTGTAATGTGGTTGTATGTGCTTCATAGTGGCTTTTGTGTTTGATTGGATTGTGATGTATTCGATAGAGTATGTATACGTCGAATGATTTTTGTATCGATGAATTCGTTTTTGACGAAATAGGTTTGTATGTACGTAATATTGCAATAAGGTTATTTTGTACGACTAGTATTAGTTACTTCGTTTCGTATATTCTGAACGTTTTCGATGGGGTTATGTGTGGCCCGTGTGATTTTTTCTTTATGATTAATTGTTTTTATGAGACTGATGGACCAAGTTAAAGGACGATTTGGATGTTGAAAGACATGCTCCGAGCGTGTATGAATGATTTTGGTAGTTGTTGAGATCGACACTTGCCGTTGGTAGTATCCTTGTAAAACGACATTTACCATCTTAGCATTGAAGCTACAGCATTTGAAGAATTATGTTGATGAAAGTATAGATCGGCAGTTGGATAGAATGAAGTAGGGAAAAGTTAGTTGAAATGACTTGAAACGATTCGAGAGGCTACAGAAAAGATTGTGTAGACTAAGAATCACTTGTTAGCCGCAAGAAGCTATGATAAGAGACGTGTTGATAACCGTAGGAAGAATTTCGGAAATTGAAGCAAGGTATAATACTCATTGGGAAGGTGTGATGGAACCCGAGACGTGAACCAAAGTCCACATCGGAACGTGAAGACCTCTTTAGGAAGAAGTACCCTCATCTTTCTAGCAGTACGAAATGCGAGTATAAGAACCGGAGAGCGCCGGGACGTCGCTCCCTTAAGGAGGGGAGGATGTGATACCAGTGAATGTGTCGTATGGTGCTAAGTTATTGTCTCAAGAGCTGTTCAGTATGGGCATCTCTCTTAAGTTGAGACTCACTTGAGGATGTGATACCCCGAGCCCAACGTCATTTATTTAATCCTATTTTACGTATATTTTTGAAATTTTTAAGAATTTTTACCGTGGATTTATTTGATGGTTTAGTTTGAAACCAATGATCGAGGCCTTAATTTTTACGTTTGACGACACCAGAAGAACCGATAACGACTACGATACCGACGGATGCCCAAAATTTACATTTTATTAACGATTGATCGATATTTGAGTTTTTCGAAGTTTTTATTTTTATTACATTTTAAGTCGAGTCGGAACAATATGAATATTTGTTTTGTGTGCGTTTGAACCATTTAAAAGTATTTTAAGGTAGCCGGGACGAAACCCGACTCCCATAAAAATTCAAAACTGGCTACTAGTCATAATCCTGCTCTTTATAACTAGTTTTACTAGTAAGGCCAAAAGAAAACCAATATTACACTTTCAAACCCTCCCCCACTATATATAAACCTCAAATTCACACACACCCTCATTTTATTACAACAAAAATTTTCACACATCTCTCTCCCACTAACCCACGGTCAACACCACCATCACCAATCCACCACCAAAAATTTGATTTTTGGAAAATCTAATCAATGTCCCATGTTTATATCATCAAGATAAGTAAATCCCACCACAAAAATCCAACATGCAACAACATTTATTTTAAGATTTAATTTTGATGGATTTTGAAAAATATTGTGTTTTGATCTAATTAATTTCGTGGGTTTGTGTTTAAATGTGTTTAGGAACATGGGAATTGAAATATCATATCTTGGAAAAGATTTTCCCTTGGTGTTTTGCTTCATAAACCCACGGCCAAAATGGGGTTCATGGTTTTGGTGATTGTTTGATCTATTTCTTGTGGGTATGGTTCTATATTTATGTTTATTTCATTTTTAATAAATTTAATTATATTGTATGTTAGTTTTATGAAATGGGTTTTTGAATTAGGATGAACATACAAGTGAGTTAGGGTATTGTGATTTGATTAGGATGTTTAATAGATGTTATTAGGGGTATAGGAATGATTGAAATGGGTCGAAAAGATGTTTTGATATGATTTTGAAAGAGTCATTTCAGGTCAGAAACTTTAAGGATATTTTTCGTGTAGTGGCTGTTGACTAAGTGTTGAGATGATAGCATATTGTTGTAGAGCTTCTTTCTAGCTTCGTTTTGGTATAAGATAGAGCTTATGAATCCAAACGAGTCAAAAGTTATGCTAGTTTGAATTTTCGTGTACCGGGAGATGAAAGTCGACATAATCCGAAAGGGTTAAGTCCATATATTAGAAATGTACTTTTCATCGTTTACACATATAGGTAATCTACTAATTTTATTACTAATATGTTTATTCTAATTAACTAATGTTTAACAATATAGGTAATATGACCGGCAAACTACGGTAGTGATATTTTTTTCTTTTAAATTCTACCTAGACAATCCACGTCACTAATTTTATATCCACCTATTTTTCATCTTGTTTAAATTTATCTACTATATTTATTTTACATCATATTAATGAAATAAAGACTATAAACAATTTAAAATATCCTTTCTGGGATCGTCCATATGGATTGCTTAAAAAAATTAATGTTCCTTAAAACTTACTATGTATATCCTTCATTTGTTCTATTTGGATATATCTATAAGTGTTGGATGAGGTTATTCCACTAATTGATATCAGTGGATTTCTTACTAACCAGTACATTTACCCCAGATCTTGTTCATCCCACGTGGTGTGTTCGTGTTTTTTCTCTAGATCTAAAAAACCTTCGTCATAGAAGGGTGTTTGGATCTTGATTTGTGTCTGATAATCGTGTTTAGATCTGATCTTTTGATAATCGTCATAGAAGGGTCTTTTGTTTAGATCTAGTCTTTTGTTTAGTTGATAATCGTATTTAAAAACATTCGTTGTAGAGGGTTGTCTGAATCTGGTGTATGGATCTCGTTTATAGGCTTTGTGGTTTAAATCTTGTTAAAAGTTTTTGTAGTTGGATCTGGTTTAAAGGTTTTTGTGGTTGGATTTGAAAACCTGGGATAGGTGAAGAAGATGTTCATGGGTGAAGAAGATGATGTTCATATGTAATACTTGAAGAGTGAGAGGTTACATATTTAATAGAATAAATTACGAAATTGCCCTTATGTTTATCACTTGAGAAAAAAAAGAATATATCAAATATCCACGTATGCAAAAACATGACGTGGCAGTGATTTTTTAGTTACAACCGGCTCTCAACCGGTCATATTACCTATATTGTCAAACATTAGCCGGTTTGAATAAACATATTAGTAATAAAATTAGTAGATTACCTATATGTGTAAATGATGAAAAGTACATTGCTAATATATGAACTTAACCCAATCCGAAATTATGTTCAATTTTTGGTCAAATCTCGGGGACTATAATTTGAGTTTTAAAAATGATTGGAGGCTGTTCTCAGGGTATAAACTTAGCATTTTGAGTCTATTTTCATAATCAAGTGTCATTTTTGAAAATAGTTTTGGTTAAGGAAGTCAAAATGGTTTTACAAGTCGAGTGTGCAAAACTGTCCGGTTTTTCAAATTTAGAGATGAGTTGGGCAGACGGACTTAAGAGTAAAATATTTTAGTGAAATTTTAGGAGGATGTTATTCATATTATAAATGAGTTTTCTGGAAGGTTTCATAAAATTTCATGATGTTTAAGTAAGGGAAAACAGTCCGTACATTAGGTATGTACCGGCAGAATTGTGTTTGGAGCAATAGTCTTAATATAGTATAAAAGTGGACGTGTCTAGTAAATATCACTTGTATGGATTTTTGGCGTGAGTTTATACAAACTTTGAGTGTTCTTAATTATGTACCTACAGTACTTGATGGTACTTGAAGGGGGTTGATTCATTACGTGTTTACTCGTTAGGTGTTGTATTTGATTTCCCGGGGCATCCTCATCGTCGATGATCGACTTCGTTTACGTCGTAGTTACTAATACTACCACTACTATATAAGATGAGTCTATAGCCTCGCTCTTTACTTATTTCAAATTTTTTTACCCGCGAGGGGGATACATGCTATTTAAATGAAAATGAACATAAGTCATGAATGATTGTTGGACCCGAATGTTGCCTTGAATTGTGTTGAGTACCTAGTTGTAAAAGTCCCTAAATTCGTGAACTATTAACTATTTTCTTGCCCTTGTGTGGTTTGGAGATAGCCGTTTATACAATTTATAGTACTATGGGGTTGACGACCCTATCCGAGACGAGAGCTAGTACGTTGAGTACCCTCTGCGGACGGATAACTTGTGATAAGAAATAAGGTATAATTAAAACTAATGCCTTTAGAAGGGGCCCTGGTTTCACTTAAATCATGTCGATCTATGTACGCGGGTGATTGAGTTAACGGATTAGTGTCACGAGCTTAAACACAATTATTAGCTATTGCTAAAGAAAATATCCTTGAATAATAGATTGTGAGTACGACAATGCTATTGAATGGTCATGATTGGTTTTAAAACTTATGTTCAACTTATGATTTGATAAACCTATAGATTCGCTCAACCTTTGTGTTGACGATTTTAAGCATGTGTTTCAGGTAATCAAGATTGATAGCAGCGGAGCATACATGGAGGGAGTTGGTGCTTTATTAGTCTAAAACTTATGGATTTTCTTCCCTTTTTTACCAAATTAATTATTGTTATGTCTTGGTAAAAGTATTGTTGTGTTTTGGTTGAGATCTTTGGGACAAGTAACGCTACTCTGATTTAAACATAAACTTTTGGGTTGGAAATGTTTTAGACAATAATTATAAATAATCTTTTATGTTTATCTTAAACGTCTCTTTTGAGGTCGTTTTCTGTAATAGTGTGTGATGTGCTATGAAATAACGCCCAAAGTGGTATTCTGTTTCGTGGTAGATTGGGGGTGTTATAAAAGTAGAGAGAGAGAGGTGATTAACTATGTGAAATTAGATTGAGAAAAATGAGAACTTCCAACCCTCCTAACATGCTAGGAGGGTGCTTATATAGTCCACCCACATGTGGGCTTTCTATTGGACTATATTTGTTTTGGGTCGGGCTTGAATAAATGCATAGTACCTTAAAAGAGGCCTTTTTAAGCTAGCCATCAAGCCCGTAATGTCACGACTATTTTAACTAACTATTACAACGTTCAAATAAATATTACAATAAAAACCTATGACCGAACATTCTTGTTTGACTCAATATTTTGAGGCTAACAATCTCCCCCAATGTGAGGTCAATGTGAGGTCATTCCTCTTTGATATTTGGAGTTCAATGAAGATTACGAATTTCGTCATAAATGAATCTTGAACGTGTAATAGTAGTCTTGTTCCTTCATGATGTGATCTTTGAGCCTTTGTCGTTGTCTTTCGACTTTGTCTTTAAAATTGAGTTCTTCAAGTTATCCTTGACTTGTCTTTGCCAACTTGCGATCTTGTGTCTTTATCCACATGCTCATACTTTGCATCATCTTGAAAGCTTGATAACAATCTCCTTTGAAGAGAGGTCATTCCTCTACATTAATTGATAGGAAGATTTTGATCATCAGAGTTGCGGAAGTCTTTAGGTTTCTTGATTGTTGAATGTCTTTGGGCATGAGTATGTGGTTTTGAATCTTTGACTTCGCTGAGTACACCGTAACGCCACCTTCTTGAGACAAAACATAGACACGGACTGAATGGCTTTGACATTCGTCCTAAATCGGTTACGTTTTACCTCCGGTCGGTGAAGACCGTTACACGATATTAAATATCGTACCTGTGATTAGGTAGATTCAATTAAGAACCTCCTTGACATGGTTTCGCGGCTGTACTAGCCGTTCTCTTTACTCGACCATTTCAAAGCAAGACTGCGAACATAAATAGTGAATCAATTAGATAAATATCCGCTTGATTAAAGTCGTCAATTCAAATTCCTGGAACAAGTTTGATTCGTTAAGAATCTTACCATTGTTGCTTTCTAGTTGACACAAGCTTGATACATAAGAATCTCGCAAGTTACCTACCATAGCGCTGTTTAATGTTGATGCTAGACGGATTTCCTTCGTCACTGTGAATATTAAATATCACTCTGAATGTTCTGGCAAGACTATAAAGATATTACGTAGAAACCTGAACGAGTTTGATTAGATAAAGAAACAAACCACTTTTGCTTTCCAGTTTTACATATGTTCAATTCATAAAGAATCTTACACATGACCTACTGCAATGCTGTTTGATGTTAACACTGGAAGGATTTCCACTCATCATTGTGAATACTAGGTAGTATCACTCTGAGTGTTCTAGCAATATCGCAAGGATATAGCGTAGGACTCTCTTAATCGTCATCCGTGTGTCCTAACGAGATTTGACTGATCTCTTGGCTCTAGACTCGGTTTGTGCACTTTTAGTGGTCGGAGGCTGGAGCAGATTCCACCTTTTCAATATCAACTATCTCGGAGTTAGAAAGTCAATAAAAGTCGTGTTGATCTCCGTGACAATAAAACAAACTTCTTTTGAGAGAAGCCTGAGTCAGCTAGGGAGGGGTTGTGCATTACATCACTGGGTCCATGATGTGTTGTCTTGATGATGTATTGACCCGGTTTCTACCTAATTTATATGGAGGGCTAATTTTTTTACACCCTTTATTCTTACATTTTGTTTTTCATTCTTCAACCCCTTCAATGCATACCAAGACATCATTACTAGCACCTTGTTGTGATTGTTCCAGTGCTAGCATCAGTACTTAGTCGGCATTCAGCTTCGTTCACATTCTACTCCATCTTTCTTAAGGACTTCTAATAATCTATTGGATTGTCCCTGGGAAGATCCCTCCGGTTCTGGTTGGATCATATGACTTAAACCTAACCACCCTTTTGACACCAATAACGTCGTAAATTAAAGATGTTGTGGGTATTTGATCGTAACCATGAGTGCTTGAGTCTTTAGATCACATTTTAATCACATTTTCTCCCCCTATCTCTAATATATAAAATCGTTTGATATTAGAATTACCAAATTTGATTAAAATATATTTTGAAAAGTAGTCTTAAAATACATTCGAGAGAAAAATGTGTCAAACTTAGCATGAATTTGGAACGCTCCCCCTCAAAAATTGATCCAATTGAATCGTCATTACGATGATATGATCCACATTAAACTTTTGAGGATAGGAGTTGTTGAACACACAATTTTTGAAAGATTTTGAATATCATTGAACAATTATTGAAAAAATTATGTTCAACACTTTTTGAAAAATCAATTCTTTTTGGAGAAGTGGTTTTTCTAAAGCATTAACTTGAGTTCATAGACTTTTGAATGTCTTGACGAATCCACTCAAGTGTAAGAAGATTTCTCTTCTTTTACTGAGGGTAAGCGCACTAAATCGTACACTCCCCCGTGAATATAGATCCGGGTTGCAATCTGAAAGTGATTACAAGCCATTGTGTTGAGCTCAAAACGTTGAATGTTTTGTGACAAGCTTAACCCAAGATAGATTGCTCTACCCGTTGTGTGGAAAAATTGTCCAAAATAGACATTTTCCTTAATTAAAAGAGAAATAACATGTTTTGAAAAATATTTACAACTTTCATTCGAGCTTTATGTACACACCCGGGTCGTTATTGAGCGACATTTCTAGGTACGTCCATATTATCGATACTGAAAGACATGTCGAGAAGAATATTTTTGGGTTTTCAAAGATTTTTATTTTTGTATTTTGCATTTTCATTAATAGATACAAGTAGATGTTTGATAGATGAATCAAGCAGGCTTCTTTGCCAGAATCTCCAGTTCTGATGGATTCAAACATCTCATACCAATTTGCCTAACTAGATACGCAAACTTATCTTTCGAAAGAGCTTTTGTAAACAAGTCAGCTAATTGGTAATCAGTTCCAACAAAGTATAGTTCAACAATACCCCTTTCAACTTGTTCCTTAATGATGTGATATCCGACATCAATGTGCTTCGTGAGGGAATGTTGTACCGGATTGCAAGAGATGGCTATAGAGGACTTTGAGTCACAGTACATAGGTACTTTATCAAAGTGGAAGCCATAATCCGTGAGTTGTGTTCTCATCTATAGAACTTGAGCACAACACGCAGATAGAGACACATACTCCGCTTTGGCTGATGACAGTGACGTGCAATCCTGCTTCTTGGAAGACCATCCCACGAGCTTATCTTGACCTAGAAATTGTGCACCACCAGAAGTACTTTTTCGTGTATCAAGACACCCTGCATGATCAGAATCTGAATAGGCCGTTAGAAAGAAACCGATTTCCCTCGGATACCAGAGTCCCATGTGAATGGTATTCTTAAGGTACCGAAAGATCCGTTTAACCTCCTTGAGGTGCTTTTCAGTGGGTCGTGCTTGATATCGTTTACAATAACACGTAGCATGTGATATATCTGGTCGGCTTGTTGTTAAGTACATGAAGGAGCCGATCATGGAACGATATCTCGTTTGATCTATGACATCTCCCTCCAAATCAACATCTAGGGATGTGGTTGATATGGTGTCCCAACGGAGTCACATGAGGTCATACCATGCTTTTTGATTATCTCTTGACAATACTTAGCTTGGTTAATGAACATAGCACTTGGGGATTGGTGAACTTGAATTCCTAGAAAGAATTTAGTTCGCCCATCATTGACATTTCAAATTTGTTGTGTATTACTTATTCAAACCATTTTGAAAGTTTTGGGTTTGTAGACCCGAAAATAATGTCATCAACATAAATCTGCACAAGCAAAATGTTATCCGCGTATTTATAAGTGAACAAAGTTAGATCAATGGAACCTTTTGAGAAACCTTTGGATACCATAAATTTTGAGAGCTCGTCGTACCACGCCCTTGGAGCTTGCTTGAGTCCATAAAGTGATTTGTGGAGACGATACACCTTGTCAGGATAATGAGGATTGACGAATCCTTCCGATTGTGTGACATAGACTTCTTCCTTCAAAGGACCGTTAAGAAACGTTGTCTTTACGTCCATTTGATAAACAATGAATTCCTTATGTTCAACATAAGCAAGGAAAATCCTGACCGCTTCCATACGAGCTACTGGTGCAAATGATTCTTCAAAATCAATACCCTCTTTCTGGCCATACCCTTTAGCCACTAGCCTAGATTTATTCTTGATGATCGTGTTTTCTTCATCCATCTTGTTTTTCCAGATCCATCAAAGATTTAATGGTATTACATCGTATGGTCTGTCAACAAGTTCCTAGACTTTAAGTCTTTCAAATTGTTGAAGTTCATCCGTCATCGATTCAATCCAAGCGTGATCTGTCAAGGCTTCTTTGATATTTGTGGTTCAGCTGTACTCACGGCGAGTGCGAACATACAAACATCACCATCGGTTTCAAGTTGTAGTCTTGTACGAACGGGCTGTGAAGGGTTTCCAATTACTTGAACCAAAGGATGATCTCGGGTCCAATGATGTGTTGAAGGATGTCGTTGATAGAACGTATGCATATTTGACGGATCAACATGGCGAGTAGAAGACTCTTCAGTTTCGTGTACTGTTGATCCCAAACTTAGATCGATTAAGCTTTGCGTATACGAGATTAGATCAAGTACTACACGTAGAGAAACCTTTGCTTATGAATAAAGTAACAAAGTGTTATGCGGAATTAACACTTGATCTAAAACACAATGATGTTAAACAAACTTTCACTTGTATTAGAATAATCGTGTTGATTACAATGAAAGGTTTAACTTGCGAATACTATGAAAACTGATATTTAACATTAACCTAAAAGATCTTCTTTTATAGAACAAGAAGTCTTGTACAATAAGCTACGAATCAACTATTCTAGGTAAAGATAAACATAGAAAATACATTGTCGTTTCTATCCTTACTAGAAGTAATCTAGAATATAATATACGTGTAGCTCACATCTTCCATCAGTGCTTGTCTTCAATCTGTCAACGCTTGACTTTATCTTGTCAACGCTTATGCTGTCAGCGCTTACTTTGCTCTTGTCAACGCTTGAGTTGTTCTTGTCAGCGTTCAAGTGTTCTGGCCTAAATTTATTCCCAACAATCCTCCCCTAAACTTGATATCCACTCTTATGATCAAGTTTCTAAATAAACATTAAGAACTTGGAGGAGTCTGACAAACCTTATCATATTGGTAATAAATAAATCTGATCAAATTCTTTGCCACGTCACTTGTATAGTCTATCTCCAACTGGGTGTCCTTCATCTTCTCCAAAACAGCCTTGGATATGAAATACTGAGCATCTACAAGTAAATACTCAGCAAACTTTGTAGAACTCAAATGGTATACACCTGCAGCTGAATATAACCTCCATTGAAGACCACTGAGGTCATCTTCAAGATCCTTCCATAATTCAGGATCTTCTTCTTTTGTCCCACACATTCTTTTGAATGTGGTCCAAAGTTTTATTCCATTTGCTGAAGTTGGTGCTTCAGCCTCATACTTGGTCTCTAACAACCTCCAAAGGTCTACCAAGTCTTCTCTGTCACAACTTGCAAATAAAGATATGAGAGTGGTAAAAGTGTGTACCTCCTTGCCAAATCTTCCAATTTTCCAGAATCCACATTCATCTTCCTCATAACTTACAATTGGATTCCTGGAATCTAATGGTAACACATGCACCATATCTGAAGCTTCTAATGGGGAGAGCTTAAGGCTCTTTCTAATGATTGCTTCACTTGGATACAGTTGAGACATATCTTTTGGAAACTCAAGAACAAATCCCTTCTTCACTGGTCTAGGGACTATCATAGCTTTCTTGATTGCCATCTCTTCTGCAAGTTGCTCCTTTCTTTCATCTGAAAGAAGTCTGAAAGTGTTCTCTTCCTGCACTTTCACCCAAATAGGATAAGCCCTATGTTCCAACTCATCAAATGTCAAAGCCTTCAGCTTCTGATGTGTCCATCCAACTCCATGACATTTGAGCAACATAAAATAGAGCTTCCTTCTATCCCTTTTCAATTCAGAGAGAATGTTGCTTGCCCTGTACTTCAACATCACCTTACAATCCTGCTGAACTCTAAGAAGAATTTCCAAACCCCATATTTGGTCTGAAATGGTCAAGTCTGGATTATCCATACAGCTTTCTTCCCAAGAATTGTACATTTGAACTACCTCTGGCATATCAAAATCAATTTGCAACTTCAAATCTCTCAGCCTTTCCCTAGCAAGCTCATCACCATACTCAAGTCTTTCTAGTTCAACAATCATCACACTTGAATCTGAGCTGCCTCCATCACTTTCTTGCTCAGAAGTCACAACAAATGGTGACTTTTCCTTCTCACCTTGTTCCATCATTTGCTCAGCCAATCTTCTATCAAATTCAACCTGAGCTGCATTCTTTGGAACATTTTCTTCTACCAACTTACCCTTACCCTTATCTGTTGGTTCAATTGTTGGTAGGGTAGATGATAATACCTGAGTAGGAACATCTTTGATGATAGATGATGACTGGAATACATCACCTCCATATGCTGATCTGTCAACGCCCAAATTTCCTCTATCAGCGCCCAAAATACTTCTGTCAGCGTCCAAACTTGCCTTATCAACGCTTAAATATTTTCCCTCAGCGCCTTGTGTAACCTCTCTCAGCATATCTGTAAATGATAAATTTAAATTTGTTGGAGAGATTAAGGACGTATCAAAACCTTTTTGTTCCTTCAATGTAGTAAGAGCTTCAGCAATGTCCAATGATTGACCATCTTGACTGCTCTTATCACTCAGATTTCTTGCTTCCTCCCCTTTGGAAGACTCCTCCATACCTCCCCTTGAATGAGCACTCTCCAAAACAACAATCCTCTCCCTCAATTCATTGAGTTCAAGGCCTTGGTTACTGACAAGTTGTACTAGGTCTGCATTTTGCTTTTGCAAGCTAATGCAGACAGCCGTCAATTCTAAAAGCGTCATTGGTTCCAGTCTGCCCTCTTCCAAAATGGGAATTTGACCTCCCAAGTTAGGTTCATTGAGCAAGGATGAGGACTTAATTATGGTGGGACTGTCTTGGCCAGCTTCTAAGCCAGAACCAATAGTCTCAGCCTCATCCAGGTCACCAGCCACACTTGTGGTGGTGGTTCTCTCTGCTACATGGCTAGGACCACCAGAGGAGAACACTCCAGCAGTCCGTTGGCGTTTCATCAACCTATATTCTGGTGGTGTGGAAGATGGTGTAGAAGATGGTGTAGATGTAGGTTGGTTAAGGGGTGTTTGGGATTGTGATGGTTGGGTGTCAACATTGGGAATAGGCATATCAACGCCCACATTAGATGTGTCAGCGTCAAAGGGATTTTGGTCTATTTGCATTTGGTCAGGTGAGGGTAAAGGTTCAGGGATAGGTTCAAGTTGTGGTTGAGGGTCAATATGAGGTTGGGGGTCTGGTTGGGGTTGTGCTGCTGCAATAACAGCAAGCATGGCTGGGGTTAATGGTAGGTCTCTATGAGGTGGTGAATTCATCTTGGTAAAAATAGCCTTCTTTTGTTCAGGGATCTTATAAAAGTCATTGTGATCCCTTGAACAATATCTTTGAGCATCAAAAACCATTTGCAGAAAACGGGGATAAGCTAAAGTCATTTTTGTCCCCTTGTTTTTACACATTCCTTCAAAAATCATTTTAGACCAATTATAATTTTGCCCTGTTGCAATACACACAATAGCAGATGCAATGGATCTATTGATCTCATTGTGTGCAGTACATTTGGGACTCAAACATTGAAGGAGAATGTGAATTAGGTACTTCCAGGCTGGGGGAAATTCCTGCTTATGGTACTTATTAAGAGTACCTTCATCAGGAATAGGGTATCCCAAAGCCCTAAGCCCTTGTTCTATTTCAGATATGGGAAGCATGGTTATACCATCAGCATCATTAAGATGCAAGGCCTGGCGTACCAAGGCCTCAGTAACCACCCAAGGTCTCCCATGTACAATAGAATTCAATGTTGTCACTCCATTAACTGTTGAGGAACTAACAGTGTTCCAAAACTGTTTAATGTGTGTGACTGGAATGAGTGGTGCATGAGAAAGAGCATACCTTAATGGGGATGCATTCAAATACTCCACCATCTGTGTGTATTCAGGGAACAAAGTATTATCAGCAACAAGATAAGCAATCATGTTGTGTTGAGACTTGAACCCCAAATCCAATTCTGCTGAGTTAAATCTTGGTGCCATTGATGAAAGCTATTAATTTGATGTATAAAAGATGAAGGTTGATAAGAGAAAAGTGTTAGACAAGAATTATAGATACCCTGTTTAAAATAGGAGCCAAATTTATAGGAGTGGATGAATGCACGTGATTGGCCCAAAAATAGGCAAAGATTTTCAAAAATCAATCATGAAAATATTGAAAAAGTTTATAAGTTATCTCATGCATTTAATGAAAGTAACAACTCCTAAAATTACGGCTTGAAAATATGTCAAAAAGTTACAACTGGGTAGGTCCCATTGTTTGTCAACGGTCAAATATAACCCATCAACGCCCAACGGCTATAATCTTGTCAACGTTCGCCTAAAGCCATGTCAGCGTCCATTTTGGTCACAACAACGCTTGGAAAAATCTTGTCAGCGTCCAAAAATAAAATTGTTTTAAAAAGTGAACAAAGACCTTAACAAGTAATTTATCCTAGAGAAGATAACCAAAAGCTGATAATTATCATAGGGCGGCAAGCACTGTCCAGTTATGCACACTTGCATAAGCAAGATAGACATAACAGTCCTCTAGTGTCCCTTGCTAACCAAAATTCTTAACAACCAAGTTACCTCATAAAATCCTTGTTACTCCCAGGTAAAACCCATATCAAAAGGATTCCCAAGCCTCCCATCAGACCATAACCAATTCTAAGTCAAAAATGTCTTGGCAGCATGCAAAGTTGATATACTATGCATGCTACAGTGCCTCATGGTTTAGTAAAACTAACCCATACTCACCAGTGGACACAATCTAGAATTGTGATGAGAGTATTCTAAGAATACCCAAGAGTCCTAAAGGTTCCTTAAACCTCCCCTTAAACTATGATACATGAGTTCTCAAAACATATATATGAACATTAAAAATTTATGTCAAGATAGGAATATAAATATTCCAACCATCATCCATAAACAAAACATGTCCAAATAGCTCTTCAAAGATCCATAAGCAACTCTGTATCCAATGGCATAAAGCTACCATTACCTGCACATTTAGATGAAAAACCACAAAACTAACATTTGTTGTTGACAGCGTCCCGACAACACTTATCAGCGTTGAAGGAACTCTTGTCAGCGTTAGACAATAATATCTCCAACAATGGCAAAATAACACTTGACAGCGTTGCATTTACCTTTGTCAGTGTTAGAAAAATAATGTGGAAAATCTAAATCATCACAAAGACCAATAACAATGCTTTATCCTGTACATACTTTTACAAAAATGTTCCAAAACACATATTAAGTGAGATTAACCATTCCAATATTTGTTACCAAATATTGAAATCTTCCAGCATCAAAAGGTTTAGTTAATAAATCAGCTACATTATCTTCAGTATCTACCCTATCTGGTTGTATTAAACCTTTCTCAAAGCAATCTCTTATAAAATGATGTCTAATTTCTATGTGTTTGGTTTTAGAATGATGTACAGGATTTTTAATAATGCATAAAGTACTGTTATTGTCTACAAAAATCTTGGTATGCATAAAATTATACCCATAATCCAACAGCTGGTTCTGAATCCATAAGACTTGTCCACAACAAGCAGCTGCAGCAACATATTCTGCTTCAGTTGTAGAGTTTGCCACCACTGTTTGTTTCTTGCATTGCCAAGATATTAATCTGCTCCCAAGAAATTGGCATCCACCAGTTGTGGATTTCCTATCAAACTTGTCACCACCATAATCACTGTCTGAATATGCAATAAGGTCCAAAGGAGAATATTTTGGGTACCATAATCCAAGATCTGGATAACATCTTAAGTACCTAAAAATTCTCTTCACAGCAAAAAGGTGACATTCTTTGGGAGTCACTTGATGGCGTGCACATGCACACACAGCAAACATGATGTCAGGTCTTGAGGCTGTAAGATACATCAATGATCCAATCATTGATCTATAGTGCCTAACATCCACATCCTTTCCAGCTCCAATTTTTCCCCAAGGGTATTGTCTATCCATAGGAGTGGAAGCCTCCTTCTCATGTGGAGAAAAACCATATTTCTTCAAGATTTCTGCTACATACTTATCTTGGGAGATGAAGATACCATCTTCTTTCTGCTGAACTTGTAAACCTAGAAAGAAGTTCATCTCACCCATTGCACTCATCTTGAATTTATCTGTCATGAGCTTGGAAAAATCCTCACTCATTTTTGGATCAGTAGACCCAAAAATGATGTCATCAACATAGACCTGCACCAGCAACACATGTTTTCCTTTCTTCTTTGTAAATAGTGTCTGATCTATGGTGCCCCTTTTGAAACCATTTTCCACCAAGTAGGTGGACAATGTACCATACCATGCTCTTGGGGCTTGATGAAGGCCATACATTGCCTTCTTTACTCTATAAACCTTGTCTGGATTCTCAGGATCTTCAAAACCAGGAGGCTGCATTACATAAACCTCCTCAACAATTGTGCCATAGAGGAAAGCACTCTTCACATCCATTTGATAAACAGTAAAATTCATGCAAGAAGCATAAGCTAAGAAAATTCTGATAGCTTCAATTCTTGCAACTGGAGCAAAGACTTCTTCACAATCTATGCCTTCCTCTTGTGTATAACCCTGAGCTACCAAACGTGCCTTGTTTCTGACCACAATGCCTCTTTCATCTTTCTTGTTCCTTAGAACCCATCTTGTCCCAATTGGTCTCACATACCTAGGACAATCAACCAGCTCCCAAACATCCTGTATAGCAAATTGGTGAAGCTCATCCTGCATTGCTTCCACCCAACTTGGTTCTTTGAGAGCATCAAAAATCTTCTTGGGTTCTTCCTGTGACAGAAAACAGGCAAACAAACATGCTTGTACAAGAGGGGTATCAACCTTCTTGTGTATATTGGCAATAAATCCACCAAGACCTTGATGGGATCTTCTTGTCTGAACTGGAGCCATAACATCACCAATGATTTGAGATGTGGGGTGATCCTTTGCTGTGGAAGTGAGAACTCCTCCTTCAAAAAGTCTGGTGTCCTCAATTTCACGCTCCATGTTGCCAATATCTTCTTCAGATTCTTCTTGATCAACAGGAATCTCTTCATGGATATTGGAAGGTCCACCCTGTTCAAAATGGGAAGAGAAAAGCTGTGTAAAGGTGTCTCCAAAGTCTGATCCTTGTCTGTCAGCGTTTGGGCTAACAGCGCTTGAACTGGTGTTGTCAACGTTGGAGCCATCAGCGTCTGAATTGGTCGTGTCAGCGCTTGATTTCCCTTTGTCAGCGTCTGAAGAATCATGCATGTTTGTATTTGGTGGTATTTGAACACCACCATTATCTTTCCTTGCAGCAGTAGCAGCAGCATAATACTCATCTGTCCATATAGGAAGTGTAACATATTCTTGTGTGGGAGATGATTCAACTGCTGGTGGTCCATCCTCCTTAGCAACCTGTATACCTGAAACATTACCAATTCTCTTTTCCAAAACACTTGAAGTTACCTTCACAATGTCTGGATCAGTAACAGGCATATAATTTAAAGCTCTAGATAAAGGTTCTAAGTCAAACAACCAATTTGGACCACTCTCAGGATCACTAGGTTTACTTTCTAAAAACCTAACATGTACTTTTTCAAGTATACGTTTTTCCTTTTTAATGTAAACCCTATATCCTTTACTCTGCACTGAATAACCCATGAAGTAGCCTTCATCACCTTTTGAATCAAATTTACCTAGGGCCTCACTAGTTTCTAACACAACTACATGACAACCAAATGGCTTAAGAAAGCCAATATTGGGCTTCCTTCCCCAAAGTAATTCATAAGGTGTCTTATTATGTATCTTGTTGACCAATGCCCTATTTTGAACATAACAAGCTGTGTTAACAGCTTCAGCCCAAAAGGCTATAGGAAAGTGGGCATCAGCCAACATGGTTCTGGCTGCTTCAATAAGGGTCCTATTCTTCCTTTCAGCAACCCCATTTTGTTGTGGGGTTCTAGCTATACTAAACTGCCTAGTAATCCCTTTCTTGGCACAAAAATCATCTAACAACTGATTTCTAAACTCACCCCCATTGTCACTTCTAATAATCTTGACCTCATTACCATTTTTCTTTTCAATTTGGGTAATGAAATTAATCAGACTTAGGGCAGTTTCACTTTTCTTGGCTAAAAAGAAAGTCCATGTAAACCTGGAGTAATCATCAGTAATGACAAAACAATATGATTTACCCTTCAAACTTTCTATATTAGTTGGACCAAAGAGGTCCATATGCAATAAGTGAAGGGGTTTAGAACTAGAGTGCACCTGTTTAGACCTGAATGAGACCTTGTGCTGCTTGCCCTTAAGACATGCAACACAAGAGTGGTCATTGTGGAAAGCCTTTTCAGGCAAACCATCAACTAAACCAAGCCTCACAAGCCTATTAATATTCTTAAAGTTTATGTACCCTAGTCTCCTGTGCCAAAGATTACTTTCATCTACTGAGGCTTTAGCATACAGACATGACATCTTATTATTTACCTTAATTCCATTAAGATTCACATTATATATGTCTTTATGCCTTGGTGTTCTAAAATCTATGTATTTCTCCTCAGGGAGCTTATAATCTTTGCTTAACACCAAGCACTCAGTATCTGTGAAAAGAACCTTATTTTTGTTATCACACACTTGTGATACACTAAACAAATTATAATCCAGGTCTTTCACCAAGAAGACATTATCAAACCTTAGATTGTTGGTGACAAGGGTTCCTTTTCCTGTGATTGTGCCGTAGCCACCTCCAAAGTATACCTTATCACCATCTTGAATAGGAGAGAAATTGGTCAGATAGTCTTCCTTTCCAGTCATGTGCCTTGAGCATCCACTATCCCAGTATCCATAGTCATTGATCTTCTTCTGAATGCCCTGCACATAAAGAAAACACATTAGTTTTCTTTGGGAACCCAAGCCTTGGAAGACTTGGATTCATTTGGTTGTTCAACAAGAACAGACTTGGTTCTCATAACAACCCCATTTTCATCCCTGTTTGAATGAAATTCCCAGTTAACCCCAATTGGTGTTGACAATGCCTTTGAAATATAATGAAACCTGTTGCATGTCATAGAAATACCAGGATTATTAGGGTTCTGGTCTTGTTTTGGTCTCCATGTTAAGCTAGTAGAAGCTTTAGACCTATTTCCCTGTGGTTGCAAATACCTAGGTTTAGCAGTGTGTCTGTCAGCGCTGAAATTACTCCTGTCAGCGCCCCGATTGCTCTTATCAGCGTTGAACCTAGGGTTTGCTACAGGAACCCATTGCCTATTTGACCAAGTATTTGACTTTTGAAAAGGTCTTAGGCCTTGTGTGTTAGACCCTCTAGAAAAGAATGGGGCTGGTCTAACGACTTGTGAACTCTTGTTCACAAAGGTATTGGGTCTGACAGTGTTTGACCTATGTTGACTTTTGTCAGCGCTGAAATGGTTCCTATCAGCGTTGACATTGGAAGCGTTGACACATTTGTAGGCCAAATGTGAAAAGCTCCCACATGAGTAACAAGCTTTTCTAGACATAGTCTTAGGTCTAGAAGCAAAGAAACCTGTTCCATGGTTACTAACTTGGCTTTTTGGAGACCTAGAATTTCTATACATTTCTGCATATTTAACACTAGGTCTTCTAACATTTTGTGGGCCAAGGTCAACAGGTTTGCCAGTGGTAGGGTGTGTGATCTTAATAGGTTTAGGATCATCAATTGGTTTTGTGATTGGTGTGGGCTCATTTGGACTTTCACACAATAACCCTCCCTTAACAAACAAAGTGTGGTTAGCTTTCTTCCACTCTTCTAGGTCAGTCAGCTTTTGCTGATATTCCTCAACTGGGGAAGTCACTCTAGGTGGAGGAATGAACTCCTCCTCTTGGCATTCTGGCAAGCCAGTCCAAGATAAGTCCTTTGATTGGACACCATAGAAATCCCCAGCTGGTGGTGGAACAACAGTATAATTATTCATCCCAATCCCACTCATATCCTTAGAGTCTCTTTGTTTACTAACACACTCTCCTAGGGTTTGTGTGGCCTTATCAAACCTCTGGATTTTAAGACTCACATTATCTTTATTTTTGTTAGCCTCCTCTAACTGAGCTATCAAATCAAGATTAACCCTATTTACTATATCTTGCACATCTTTACTCTGAAATAACTCATGTTTTAAGATGTTTATTTGATCTTTTAAATCAAACTCCATTTTCTTATACTCAGATACTGTCTTTTCTGTTTGGGTTAGAGCAATTTGATAGTTAGATACTTTGCATCTTTCAGTACTTGCCTCATCTAATAATTTAACTATCTCTTGTTTTAATTTTTCAGTATTTAAACGACAACCCTTAGAACAGAAAGCATCATCATATACCTCATTGTCTGATGAAGAGGAGGAGTGTGCCATGAGAGCATATTCAGCATGCTCTTCTTTAACTTCAGCAACCAAAGCTCTGTCCTCTTCCTCATTCTTAGCCATCCAGCTCCAATCCCATTCTCCAACACCATCAATTTGTTGAACAGCAACCATGGCCTTGGGATCTGGGTTCTTAATCATTTGGCTAGAAGGCTTCCCAGCATCAGATCTCCTTGGAGATCTACATTCCCTCATAAAGTGCCCCATCCTATGACAGTTGTAGCACTCCACCTTGGACTTGTCAAAGCCAGCAACATCCTTAGCATTAAAGGTCATCTTCTTCTTGAACCTTTTATTGAACCTGTTTGCTCTTAAACTTACAAGAGCCATAGTCCACTTGATGTCCATCTCTTCCAATTGTTCATCACTTATCTGCTCAAGATCTTCATAAGTAATCCTTGAATCACTAGGCAAAGAAGCAATGAATGCACACACAGTATCAAGATCAAAACCAGCAGGTTTAATTCTATCAGCGCCATGATTGTGTGTGTCAGCGCTTGAGTACAAAGCGTTGACAGGATATGATCCAGCGCTGACAGATTGACATCCAGCGCTGACACCTTGAGATCCAGTTGCTGAATGTCCATAGAAGTTCATGGAATCAAATTGGCCTTCACTTTGTGAAAAGAAGGCCATGTTGCTGCTAGAAGATTTGTTATCACTCTCCAATTGCCATTCATTCTCCAACAGCCTTAACTTGTTGAAGATGTCATCAAACCTGGAAGTCTTGTGGGTGTTATTGACAAGAATAGATCTTGTCTCAATCTTCCATACATCACCAAGTCTTTTGAGAAAAGTAGCATTCAATTCAGGGTCATCAATCTGTTTTCCCATGAAGGAAAGTTGACTTGTGATGTCAAGAAGTCTACTTCTCACACTGCTGAGATTCTCATTAGGTTGAGCTTTAAAGACAGCATACTCATGCAAGAGTTGCTTCTTCTTTTCTTCTTTTGTGTCAGCATTGCCACCATGTGCTACTTCAAGAGCTTCCCAAAGCTCTTTTGCAGACTCAAAACGTTTGTACTTATGCTGATTCTCATGACCTAGGGCATGTTTCAAGATGTTCAAAATTTTCATGTCCACCCTTTTCTTGGCTATATCTTCAACAGCTACTGCTCTCCCATCATCAGGCTTTTCCACTTTATCAGCTTCAGGACAATTAGGAACAGCTGTCCTTGCGGCAATTGCAGCAGTAATCTTTGCTGCTTTATCGAATGTGTTTCCATATTCGATAATTTCCCAAAGAGTGTAGTCATGAATAGCTATGTATTGCTCAAAATTGGACTTCCAGAGTTCAAAGTTCCTGGCATCAAACATGGGAATTTTGATACTAGGGTTTGAGAAGTTGTTTTGAAGCAAAGCAGGAGGTTGATTTGTGCCAGACATGATGTTTTTAGGGTTTTGAGAATTTTAGGGTTTTTAGGGTTTGGTGTTTTAGGGTTCTGCGTTACTTAAAGATCAAAAGTTTCTCAACAAGCTCTGATACCACTTGTTGATCCCAAACTTAGATCGATTAAGCTTTGCGTATACGAGATTAGATCAAGTACTACACGTAGAGAAACCTTTGCTTATGAATAAAGTAACAAAGTGTTATGCGGAATTAACACTTGATCTAAAACACAATGATGTTAAACAAACTTTCACTTGTATTAGAATAATCGTGTTGATTACAATGAAAGGTTTAACTTGCGAATACTATGAAAACTGATATTTAACATTAACCTAAAAGATCTTCTTTTATAGAACAAGAAGTCTTGTACAATAAGCTACGAATCAACTATTCTAGGTAAAGATAAACATAGAAAATACATTGTCGTTTCTATCCTTACTAGAAGTAATCTAGAATATAATATACGTGTAGCTCACATCTTCCATCAGTGCTTGTCTTCAATCTGTCAACGCTTGACTTTATCTTGTCAACGCTTATGCTGTCAGCGCTTACTTTGCTCTTGTCAACGCTTGAGTTGTTCTTGTCAGCGTTCAAGTGTTCTGGCCTAAATTTATTCCCAACATGTACCTGTTTGAATGGGTTGATAAAGTCGTCTTCGTCATATAATGCATAGTCTGCTTGATTTGTGTTCTCTGGAGCAATGACAGTAGGCGTGGATGTTGTAGGAACGGTTGTTGATGTAATATTTCGAGGAGGTAAATCTTCAGCAACCCGTGTTGAAGTAGATAAAGTTGTATCCTTTTATTGACGATGATCGGTATCATCATTCTTATCATGAGTGACAGCGGAAGACATCGATACAACATGTTTCTCCCCCATGAAATATTCATCATACATTGGTCCATATAACATTTCCAACTCTTCAATTTTCGTGTTGACTGTCATGTCTCCTCTTGGAACATTTCCTTGAACCAGGTTTGAACTTGACGATTCATTGTTGTGGTCTTGAGTTCTGAGTTTCGTGCGGTTGTGAACGGAAGTCGTTTGTCGTTGTGGATCGGGACTTAAACTGTTTTGTTCAAGTCCCATTTCTTGTAATTCATCAAATCTGATATGAATAGTCTCGACTATCAATTTTGTTCTCTTGTTGTAAACTCTATATCTCTTAGATTGAGTTGCATATCCCACTAGAATACATGCATCACCTTTCTCTTTCATCTTATCCAAATATTCACCATCTCGTATGATGTAACAAGTACATCCAAAAACGTGAAGGTGTTTGAGTGAAGGTTTTCGATCATGAATTATGTGATATTGTGTCTTTTCCTGTCTTGGAATAATTAAGGATTGGTTTTATGTGTAGCATGCGGTTGAAACGGCTTCGGCCCAAAAGAATAGTGGAAGATTTGAAGCAGATAATAATTTTCGAGCAGCCTCAACTAAAGTACGGTTTCGTCTTTCAACAACGCCGTTTTGTTCGGGTGTTCGAGCAATAGATGTTTCATGTTCAATCCCTTCGGCTTCAAAATAGTTCCTCAGAGTTGAATTCAAAAATTTTGTTCCTCTGTCAGTACGTACCACTTTTACTTGAGCTTGAAGTCCACGTTGTATCAGTTTAAGGAAGTTGATGAGAACGTCGTATGTTTCATCCTTGGACCTCAAGAATTGAGTCCATGTGTACCTTGAGTAATCATCGACAATTACCATAATGTATTTCTTCCCATTGATACTTTGAACACGCATGGGACCACACAAATCTATATGAAGAAGATCTAACCGTCCTTTAGAGCTTGGTGTAGTCTTTGCCTTGAAGCTACTTCGTTTAGCTTTACAAAGCTCACAAGAAGAACAAAGATTATCTTTGGTGAATTTCAAGCTTGGAAGGCCTCTCACAATATCTTTCTTGGAAAGCAAGTTGATGGTATCAAAATTGAGATGAGATAAACGTTGATGACATAACCATGCCTGAGTCGTTGAAGCTTTAGCCATGAAGCAAATTGGAGTTGTAGAAGTTGTGTCTTGAAGTGAAATATTGTAGAGATCATTACCCCGTGAACCGGTAAGTAAGTCATTCCCATCATAATCACGAACAAAACATGTCTTCTTTCTGAAAGCAACCTCCAAATCTGCATCACAGAATTGACCAACCGAGAAAAGATTGTGATTGAGCCCTTCGACGTAGTATACCCTTTTTATCATTATATTCCCCTGAACCAAATCTCCATATCCTAGAATTGGTGCAAATTGATCATTTCCGAATCGGACCCCAGGAACTTCTCCACGAATTTAATTAGAAGCTTAAGATTCCCTGTCATGTGCTTCGTGCATCCGGAGTCCAGTATAAAGAGAATTATTTGTATCACCTGCAGAAGAATTAGAACACGATGGAGCATTTGCTAAATTAGATACCACGTTAGTTGTGATTTCAGAATCATTAGTGTCCGTGGAGACATTTAAAGGAATATTAACACTTGTTGTCACATTTTCTGTCCTAACTTAAGGCATCCATTGATATCCTGGGGGACATTGATTAGCAAACCATCATTTCCAATACATGCTAGCAGACTCATATAATTCCCCAATTCTGCTTCTAGGGTTCTTAGTGGTGGAGTCTGATGCCATACTTTTCTTAGGGGTGGTTGCACCAGAATGGTTCATTTTGCGTTTGGGTTTACTAGCACTAATAGGCATCGCAACTTGCTTCTTAGTTCTAGTATATATGCCTTTGACATTATTCATAGCAAAGATAGAATGATTAGCATTAGCACATTTTCCACATTTGACACAAACAAATTTAACATTCAAAGCATTCAAATCATTCAAAACATTCAAATCGTCATTACACACCATTACAGACGTTTTATTCTTAGAAACATTAAAATTCTTAGGGTGTTCTTCTACTTCCTTCATCTTCCCTTGAATCTTGTGTTTCCAAACCTTATCATTCACTTGAGTGTGCTTAATTTGAGGCCGGCTAACACTAGAAGTGGAGACTACTCCTGTATTAGAAGACACACGATTATTAGTGTTTCTAGAAGTCTGAGGCGGTTGACTAACTTTGTTTGTGGGTTTAGTGGTCATTCTATAAATCCCTGGTTTAATCACATTATTGTGCTTAACGTTTGGTGCTAGAGTATTCCTTATGGGTTGATTTTGTGTTAACCTTTCCTTTCCATCCATCTTGGGGGCAAACACAGGTTTTGCAAACGAGGAATTTGAGAAAGCAGATGGTTTTCCTAAGATAGAGGGTCTTTTCTCTTTATAGACATTGGGTTGTCTAACAACAGGTTTCTTAACGCTAGGTTCCACATTGATATGAGTAAATTTACTCATATCATTTATATCAATAAATGAACATAAATTGCATATAATCTATGAAAATGATATTGTATATGTGTATTTCTTGTTCATGTGTGTAGGTACCCAAGATCACGAAAACCGGAAAAACGACACGAGTTTGAAGAAAAGATCAAGAAGCCAAAAATCAAGTTTGTTATTCTAGGATTCAACTTTTATTAAGTTATATAGGCCAAGTGGGTCCCACAATTGTGTAATGGGCCTAAAATCTCATTTAAGGAGATGAAATATTAACTTTTAGGACAAAGCCCAAATCATGGCCCAATAATAAACGAATGGAATGTTTTTCACAATCAAAAGCCCAATTCATTTAAGAAATGATGGAAGCATTATTTAGCCATGTCCCAAATCTTAAATTAATGAGACGAAGGAAAGACTTTTGGGTTCAAGCCCAAATTCGCATCAAACAAGAAGTTGGTGGAGTAATTTATACTATCTGGTCAATGATTTTGGTCAAAAACAAATAATGGCAACAAATAAAAGAAAGAGAAAAAGAAGTCAACTATGAAGAAAAGAGGGGAAAAAGAAACGAAGATGAACCCTAGTTTTATTTGGGGGTTTTCAATTTATTAGAGATTGATCATCACGCGCTTAAATAAAGCCCAAGTTTATCGGAAGGATGATGATGGCACTAAGCTGCTTACGTGGCACTCTCTCTCGTCACCTCTCTTCTATGATTGGATGATCCATCTACCACTAACAAAGAAGTCCAATCATAGCCTGCCACATCACTTCCAAACTAACACAACAAGCACATATTACTGCCAAGGTGGCAATCCGAGTGAAAGAGTGAGTTTTTCAGCCGTTGGATGATATCGAGAAAGAGAGAGATGAAGAGAAGATGATCTAATGGTTATGAATCGTCCTTCACCAACAAACCCACACTATGGTTTGCCTATAAAACCCCCTTATTTTCATTGTAATTTTTATCCCTTATTTTACTTTTAATGTTATTATGTTAAATTTTAGTTAGAATTGTAATTTTTGTTTTAAAGATATTGTAATGCCATTTTGATTTAATAAAAGTTCAGTTTTAATTTTTAATCTCTTGTTTAATCTTTTAATTTTACTGTTTGCATTCTAAACTGAATATATCATTATATCTATTTATTATTCATTTAAGATGAATCTATAGCTTAAATGATTAATTAAGAGTGAAAAAGGGTACTCGTTTATCTAACTGATAAATTGAGAAATTAATTAAGCTGTTAGTTCGAGTTATATTGATATTGGTTCGTGGTTTATAATGTTTAATGGTGGTTGAATTGAACGGTGTCTTCTCTAAGGTAGCTCAGCGCTCCCTTCTTCATCAACGGTCATCTTCGTTGAATGGTATAGATCATTTTATTTTCTCAGATTATAGTTTAATCTGCTTGTTGTTGTTTGTGAATTAAACTGTGATTGGCAAATGAATATATGGATCTGCTTAGTTTGATAGTTTGCTGAATGAATGTTTTCTGTATTGTGCTATGATCTGCTAGTTTGATGTATTTTCGAATGATGTAATGAATTTGATTGTATGCGTTTTTTAATGGTTAAATATGTTTTTGGTAAATGTTATTTTCATGGATTTGTTGAGATTGACTTAAGTGTGGATTCGTGCTTGAACCTATATTCTATTGTGTTGATTGTGTAAGTTTATTAATTATATCTGTTTGTTTAAGATCATAATCTGAATTTGTTGAGAATGTTTAGTTTCGATTGGTTTTCATTGAATATGATAGGCAGTTCATGCTTAGGTAAGTTAGGGTTTTTAATCTGCTAGGTGTTTGTTAAGTCTAATTCAGTTTTTATAGTTATAAGTTTAGATTTGCGGTTTTGCCTATTTTTATTTAAGATTTAGAAGTTTAATGTAACCTGTTATTAGGACTATTTTAACGTTTCTGTTTGGTTGAAAAGTATATTTTATAAATGTTCTTGCCTTTTTCTTTTAAGCGAATTGCTGATATGGTAATTACATGATTGACTGGATCTGTTTGTTTTCTGATTCCTTTATCTGATTTTATATTGTTGTGCTTTTGTTGTACTAATTTTTGAATGGAATTAATAGACTCAGCAGATCTAAAATAGATTTCACTTAAGGTTTCTGAAGTCTTGTTAGTCTGCTTGTTTTTTAGAAAATATCTAACCTGGTTTTTAAATGATTTAATTTGCTGATAATGTATGTGAATTCGCATGAATGATTGCTTAGGGTTAGCTATAATTCAGTAAGCTGATTTTCAGAATTTACTTGATGTGTAGTAATAATTTGTTTTGTGTACTGTTAAATTACCTTTTAGTTTAATTTTTAACTGTTTGGATCTAATCTGTTCTAAGTACTGATTTTAGTTTCAGTGTTCTGTTGTGTATTTGGTTTTAGTTTACTGTTGATTTATGCTTATCTGTAGCGTATTGTATTAGTGTTTCGATTTGATATGGATTGATACTTTACCATTAAATTACTGATCTTTTCCTTAATTTCATTTGCTAGTATATTTCGTGTGATTTTTCTTTGGTATATTGTGTTATCTGTTTCCTTAAGTAAGCTGTCACGCTAGAAGCTAATAAAAATAATTTCTAAAAAACTTGTCTTTTGTAGGTCTCGAACTCGAGACCTTCCGTTCACAAGTCCAAAGCCCCAACCATCAGGCTTGCCACTTTATTTTGTTAAAATCTTACTTAGTATTACTTAAATACTTCTCTTTAAGAGAACAAATTTTATAAACGTTTTTACTTCTATGTATATTTACTTTTAAAAAAAGAAAAATGTTTAATATATTTTACAAAAGTTTAAATTCTAAGTTTTAATTAAATTAGTCTTTAATATTAGAAAATTAAAATTTTAGTTTAAATAAATAATTCAAATATAAAAAATATTATAAAATCACTTTTAATAAAATAAATGTTTAAAATAAATTAGAGTTTATTTTAAGGTTAAATAAATAAAGTAATAAGAAAAATAATTTAGGTTTAAATTTTATTATATAGATTTATTTTGGGATACGATTCAGCGGTTAAAATCCCTTTGTCAGCGGCATAGTGATATAGCAAATTTTATTCCCAACACACAGATCATCAACTGCTCAAACATGTTTACTAACTCCTCCAAGCAAAGTTTAAAGGCCATGATTCATTCCACACAGTTGTGATCACATGGGCAGAAGAATCAAGAATTGGACCACTTTTCGAATTTTGAAATCAAAGGGTACTTTCGGAATTGTATTATTAGGGTTTTGATTATTCTGGTAGCTTCTTTGTTCTGCTATATAATGGGTGTCGCATGTGACTACCCATCTTGTTCCAGTTTTGTAATTTTTTTTCTTAGTAATGATAATGAACTTTTTAATCTTGCAAAACTGAGTTCCAATTTATTGTCTTTCTTTAGTGTAATATCATTTACTTATTTTGCAAACTTAGTATAATTTTTATCAGAGACAGTTAAAGGTTCAAGGACACTTGGCCAATAACTGGTTTTCCTGTCATTATCTTATTGAGCTTATTTGGGTGCTTGGTTGACACCCAAGCAACTAGGTTAAGTTTGTATAAGCTAAGTTTTCTATTGGTTTAAAATTCGGCTCTAAGATTTATGTTTTTCTCAAATTTTTTATAAAATATGATTTTCATGTTTTGTGTTAACTTTTACTGTTCAAAAGCCCTCTATAAGCTCATCTGACAAATGAGCCTATAGCAGGCCTTTTGAACTTGTAGGTTCTTGGTCTACTTTATTCTTAGCAGGAACAAACAAGGATCTCATTTTCTTCCACTTTCTATGGGTTTGAGCTGCTGTAGCTCTATCAAAAAAACATTTAGCCGACAAGCTTCTTATAAGCTCATAAGGATTTTAAAGATGGCATCAGCTGCTTTCTTGGCTTGAATAAAGCCAAGATCAGGTTTGGGGCTTGAACCCTTTATAAACTTGTGATTATTTGAGCTTTGTATACTTTTTTTCTCATAAAAGTTAGTATAGGGTTTACTAGTGTTAACTCTGTGTAGGTTAGGTGTTTGACACATCTTTTAGTTAAAGTAAAAAGATTTGGTAGTGTTTTGTTAAGTTTTCTTTGGAAAAATCTTGATTTTCTGTTTTTAGGGGGTGTTTGGATCTGTAAAGATTAGGGTGATGGTTGATGATGACGTATAGTCCCCAGCCGGGTCATGGACCAGGCCCAAGGGTACTACCCGTATCCGGCCCATCACAGATGGGTGGAATAATGTCAGTCAGGCTTATGGGCTTGGATGAACAGTAACCGCACACATGTGTGCGGCCCACGGCCCGGTACGGCCGACACGGCCGACATAAGGGTTAGACAGAATAATATTCTGTCTAGGAATATCTTTACCCCAATAAGAGAGGATATTCACTACCAGAATTAGAAGATAACAATCATTCTAATTCTGGTGCTTATCTCTTCCTTGGGGCCGAAGGATCAGTGAAAGCCCACTAGGGTTTCACTGCCTATAAAAGGAACCCCCAAGGGTTCCACAAAGGTATTACAACTTATACTCTAAACTCACATAAACCTTAAACCGATTACTTACTCTCACGCCGGAGTCTAATCGTGGGAAACATTCCCACGGTAAGCTTAACGCGTGCTGTTTAGTGTGCAGGATCCCAACCAGACGATTCACTTGGTGCAGGAGCCGGAGCCCAGCCAACCCGAATTAAGCCTAATTCGGGTCTAGCAAGGATCAACCAACTTTTGCATCAACAAGTTGGCGCCATCCGTGGGACCAGTAACACTAAGCTAGAACAAAACCTCATCTCGAATCTCCAATGACGAAGGGGCATCCGCCAACCAACCCCAGGAATGTGAATCCTGGGAACCGGAAGTCCCAAGGGGAAGGTATTCTCATCCCCAACCAATCACCTAACCGCCTCGCAAGCGGGCTGGGTAACCGTAGCGGTTTTCAACCCGCAGGGGTGACGAGCACGATCTCGGTGACACCCCCGCCTACTTCCACCCTGGACAACCCTGATCCAAGGAGTGCGCCAGACCCTCCTAACAAGGAACCGCGCAGACCTTCGACGGAGGAAGAAGTGGAAGCCCTACCACTCAGTGAGGAGGATCTTACTCGAGTTCTCACTCAGAAATTCGAAAGGATCGTCCCAGGGATCGCATCAAGATTGAGTCTGGGGAGGAACCTCCAAGCCAAACTCAACTTTGGTGACAGTGGACCATCCACCCCCTCCCAAAACCGGAGAAAAAGGAGGACTCGGCCTCAGGAGCAGGGAACCTTTGATGAAAACCCTCAACCCCGGAATGTGTTTGAGCGCATAGGAGATCGCCTTATGCAAGAGTTAACGCAGTCTCAAGAAGGAGAAAGGTCGGATGGCTCACCCGAGCGGCCAGATCGAGAGCTGACCAGAACCACACGCCGCCCAAGTGTGTGGGATAGAATGAACACTGGGAGAAAGGCTCCTGGTTCGTCTCAAAAAAGTGGTCCCTATTCAAAAGGCAGGGCACCACCACCGTCCCCAGATCCGTCTGGGGAGGACTCAGATGACCATCCGCCTAAGCGCCGCCGGCCTAGGCGCACGCCTCCACCACCAAACAATGAGGAGTATTATGGTGGCCCTTACTATCGGGATACAGAAGCAGAGGACCTCTCGCGTCCATGGTGTGAACCATGGGATGACCCTAGGCTCACACGGCCATGGGCGGATCCCAGGGAAGATCCGTTCACCCTACGCATACGGAACTATTCTGAGGACACCAAACGTCGCATGCCGGCATGCATCAAGACTTATGATGGGTCCGGTGATCCTGTGGATCACCTCAAAATATTCGACACTCAGGCTAAAATTGAGCGATGGCCCATGCCTATATGGTGCCAAATGTTCAATTCGACCTTGATTGGAAACGCCCGTGACTGGTTCGAGGTGCTCCCCCCACGGAGCATTGATAGTTTCACAGAACTACGCACTGCATTCGAGAACAATTATACTCAAAGGAAGAAGTATAACAGGGATCCGGTCTCATTGGCAACCGTTAAGCAACGGCCGGGGGAGTCCACAGAAGCCTTCACTGAGCGCTTCAATGATGAGTGCACACGCACAAGAACCATGCCAGAGCTCCTGAAAATCTCTGACTACATGCACGCCATAACAGACAGAGAACTGATCAGGCGTCTCAACGACAAGCGCCCAGAGAGATATGATGACCTCATGGAAAGGGTCAGAAATTTCATAGAGGGAGAAACAGCTGTTGCCGCGGCCTACCCATCCCGAGGAAATGGGTACCGGTCAAATGACCAGTCCCGGAGACAGTCGGGCGGTCAAGGCAACCAGAACAATAACAAGGGCTCAGACTATAAGAGCCAAAGCAAAGGCGGGCAGTCGGACGACAAGTTCACCCCCCTAAAGATGTCCTACCGGGAGATCTTGTTGACTGAAGGGGCGAACTTTCCAAGGCCTCCCCCAATGACCACTCCCCCGGAACGTCGGCAAGGAAGCCGCTTCTGCGAGTTCCATAATGACAAAGGACACGGCACGGAGGAGTGTATCCAGCTCAAGAAGCATATTGAGTCGCTAATCAAATCAGGCAAACTCAAGCACCTAGTTAAGGATTGGAAAGACGGAAAAGACAACAACAAGAAGTATGATAAGAAGGATCCCCAAAAGGACAAGCCTTCTACCATATACATGATCCAATCCAGACAGCGCCGCACGAGACAGAAAATTGGCCAAAAATTTTCACGCGGCAAGGAAATCTCATTCCCTCCCATTACAGCAAGCGATGTGATTGATGCGCCTCTCACTATTGAGATAAGCATTGGAACACACAATGTTCGTCGCATGTATGTGGATGGAGGGTCGTCAGCAGAGGTACTGTATGAACACTGCTTTGTGCAGTTATGTCCAGAAATAAGAAGCCAAGTAGTACCGGCCACGTCGCCGCTTACTGGCTTTAGTGGAGACACTATATGGCCGATAGGGCAATTGCGTTTGCTTGTCACCATTGGGAATGAGGAACATTCCACTACGACGTGGATGAACTTCATGGTGATACGTTCACACTCTCCGTATAATGGAATCATAGGCAGACCAGGCATTTTGGCTATCCGGGCAGTACCCTCTACGGCACACGGAATGATCAAATTCCCCGTTGAGGGGGGAATCGTTACCATTTACAACACAGTCGTACCAACATCCGAGTGTCACACCGTGACAACACCGGCTCCACCTGTCCCACCCAAAGATGGGGCACCACCACCCAATTGGAAGGTGGCCATTCACCCTGACTATCCGGAACAGGAGGTATCCATAGGAGGGGCGCTCTCGGATAGCGGCAAAAGGGCCATGTGCTCTCTTTTAAGTGCAAACCTGGACATATTCGCATGGGAGCCAAAACATATGACGGGTGTGCCCCGTGCGATAGCAGAACACAAGCTCCAGATCCGCCAAGGGTACCAACCCATCAAGTAGAAGAAGCGCGGCCAGGCGCCCGAGCGCAGCCAAGTGATACTGGAGGAAGTACGGAAGCTAGTGGACGCAGGCATCATGCGCGAGGTATACTACCACGAGTGGTTATCTAATCCGGTCATGGTCAAGAAACATGACGGAAGTTGGCGCATGTGTGTGGATTTCACGGATCTGAACAAGGCCTGCCCACAGGACTGCTACCCGTTACCAGAAATCGACTGGAAGGTGGAGTCCTTGTGTGTATATCCTTTCAAATGCTTCTTGGATGCATATAAAGGGTATCACCAAATCCAGATGGCGGAGGAGGATGCAGAAAAAACGGCGTTCCACACGAGCCAGGGCGTATATTGCTATACGAAAATGCCGTTTGGATTGAAGAACGCCGGCGCTACGTATCAGCGGTTGGTGGATAAAGCTTTCGAATCACAAATAGGACGCAACTTGGAAGTATATGTTGATGACTTGGTGATAAAAAGCCACACGGAGGAGGCACTTCTCCGGGATGTCCAGGAGACATTCGACACGCTGAGAAGGATTAACATGAAGTTAAATCCAAAGAAATGTACGTTTGGTGCAACAGAAGGAATGTTCGTGGGATATTTGATTGACCCAAACGGCATCAAGCCGTGTCCAGAGAAGACGGACGCAGTGATACGACTACCGTCCCCGCAGACACGGAAGGAGGTGCAGTCCCTGAATGGGAAGTTAGCCGGGCTGAATAGATTTCTATCTAAATCCGCAGAGAAGTCATTACCCCTATTTAAGACACTCAAGAAGTGTATTAGAAAGGGAGACTTCCGTTGGACGAAGGAAGCTGAGGAAGCCTTTGGCCAACTCAAGCAGCATCTCGCATCTCTCCCCATGTTAGTAGCTCCCCGGCCAAAGGAGGAACTCGATATGTATCTCTCAGCTACTCATGGCGCGATAAGCGCGGTACTGATGACGGATAGAGATACAATACAAACCCCGGTCTACTTTATAAGTAGAACACTACAAGGGGCGGAGCTGAATTATTCCTCCATGGAAAAATTGGTGTTAGCACTAGTATTTGCTACAAAGCGGTTGCGCCGGTACTTTCAGGCGCACCCAATTATGGTGATTACGGATCAGCCAATCAAGCATGTTATCTCTAGACCAGACGTGGCAGGGAGGCTGGAGAAATGGAGCATCCTATTGGGGGGCACAATATATCTTACAGACCAAGGACGGCGGTGAAAGGCCAGATCTTGGCAGATTTCCTGATCGAGAAGCCGGATGAGGAAGAACCAGTCGTTAAGCAAGACGAGATCCCAACAGAACCTTGGGTGCTATTCACGGACGGATCCTCATGCACAGACGGGTCTGGGGCAGGTCTCATCCTCACGAATCCTGAAGGAATGGAATTCACATACGCCCTTCGTTTTGAGTTCACGGCCACCAATAACGAAGCGGAATACGAAGCATTAATTGCGGGTTTAAAAATCGCCGCTAGAATGGGAGTCCGCAACCTTGAGGCCTACGTGGACTCACGGCTTGTCGCGAACCATATTCTAGGTGGGTATGTGGCTAAGGAGGACAACATGGTCAGGTACTTGGAAAAAGTCAAGTCGCTAATCGCGACTTTCAGTAAGTTTTCCATCAAGCAGGTGCCAAGGGGCGAGAACAAAAAAGCGGACGCTCTTAGCAAGATCGCATCCACGAGCTTCGCCCACTTGTCCAAACAGGTTTTGGTGGAAATACTCAAGGAGAAATCTATCACGGAAGGGGAGGTAGCCGCTATAGTTGAGGAGGAGGGACCTACGTGGATGACTCCAATCATCAACTATTTGACTAATGAAACCCTTCCAGACGAGGAAAAAGTAGCAAGACGCATCAAAAGGAAGTCACAACATTTTGAACTCCGAGAAGGCATCCTTTACAAGCGCTCTTTCTTGCAGCCGTGGCTGCGGTGTGTTGGGCCACGCCAGGCGGCTTACGTCATTAGTGACATACATGAAGGGTTGTGCGGCATGCATGCAGGCCCACGATCCGTGGTGGCTAGAGCCTTACGGACAGGTTATTATTGGTCGACCATGCACAGGGACGCGCGCGACATGATTCGCAAGTGCAACGACTGCCAAGTGCATAGGCCAGTTCCACGACACCCGCAGCAGGAGCTTACACCTATCACGTCCCCATGGCCATTTTACAAGTGGGGAATTGACATTGCAGGACCATTTCCTATAGCTGCGGGGGGTTAAATTCTTTATTGTTGCAATGGACTACTTCACACGATGGATAGAAGCCAAGGCAGTCAAGTCTATCACAGGTAAGCAGGTCAAGAAGTTTGTGTGGGAACACATCGTGTGCCGTTTCGGTCTACCAGGAGAAATTATCTCGGACAACGGCAAGCAGTTCACGGACAACCCATTCAAAGATTGGTGTGCATCATTGAACATCAAACGGCGCTTCGCGTCCGTTAAACATCCACAAACGAACGGCCTTGTCGAACGAGCAAATAGGATCTTGGGGAAGGGAATCAAGGCGCGGCTGGATGAACGACAGGGCAAATGGGTCGATGAGTTGTCACACGTGCTATGGGCACATAGAACCATGATCAAAACAGCCAACGGAGATACTCCATTTGCATTGGCTTACGACACTGAAGCCGTTATACCAGCAGAAATAGGGATGCCTACCATCCGCACGGCGGAGGTTAACGTCGTCACAAACGATGAACAACTGCGAATCAACCTAGATCTGTTGGAAGAGAAAAGGGAAATAGCAGCCATCAATGAGGCTAAGTCCAAGGCTAAGATGAAGGCTTATTATGACGCCAAGGTCAAGGGTGTTTCTTTTCGACCGGGAGACTACGTCTATCGTGCTAACGAAGCGAGTCGAGTGGAGAATACAGGAAAACTGGGCCCTAAATGGGAAGGACCGTATGAAATCACTGAAACCTTGGGACGAGGCGCGTACAAGTTACGTGATATGGATGGCCGCGACCTAGAGCGCACATGGAACATCTCCAATCTCAAAAGGTGCTATCTTTGAAAGCTACGGCTTCCGCATGGGTGCTTCGCTATAGGCGGCTTTAATAAAGAACCATGCGGGTTATTTGTTTTGTTTGTTTTTCTTATGTTTGTTTAAGTTTCCTTTCTTATTTTTTAGGACTTGTCGTCATTATTCAAACAAAAGTGTAAACGTTCTAATAAAATGCCGTGGTGCCTAGCTAGCTCCACGGCCTGTTTCGTGCAAATCTTTTCCTTTCTTTGTTAGATTCTTTGTTAGCCGTATGAATTTTACTTGTATTATAATATGCCATGTTTCATTCGTATGCATTCTCTCAAAATACCGTACATGTACCATACGCCTCCAGGTGGGGTAAGAGGATTAAGTGAACCTACTAATTCAACTTGCCGCGTAAGAGGGATGCAACCCCAGCCGCACGGATCATGTATCCTTACTAGACACCTTACTCACAAGACGTTGGGGTAAGTTTCATATGCTATAGCCATACGGTGCTCCGCATAGTAAAGACGCACGTCGCATGTCTAGTAAATTATAGACTTGTATGTATTTTCTTTGTGTGTAAGACGTGATATATCATGCAGTATTGAGCTACAATATTTCAAACACAAGTAAAAATACACAGGTTTCCGAACACATCAAAATTGCCGTGGTTACTCACGGACTTATATACAAAACACAAATATTGTTAGCCGTGTACATGCACGGACGAATAGAAACAATACATATTCATAGATTACAAAACAAAAGTGTCTGATCATGAAAAAGGAGCACCTTAAATAGAAGGGAGAAACCTACCCATTTCTGCTTGCTCTTCCATCAGACGCGGCAACCATTCATCACTTTCTCCCCGCTTTTGGGCTTGAGCCGCAGTTCTTTCCAACACCACACCTAAGGGTTCCTCGTCAAGCACGACCCTGGTTACGTCCTCGTATATAGGAAGGGTCAAAGGAAAGGAAGCATTGGAAGGCGTGCTAAGACTGAGCTTTTCCATAATTTCAGCGTTTGGGGCATCTTTGGTGGCCTCCAGCTCATCCAGGAATGGGTAGTGTAGATCTTGCATCGCGGCCATGGAGGCAGTCATCTTGCTGGCAGCTTCAGGTTTAAAAAAGGTATGACGGGCAATGTCTCCCCCCTTCGTGATCAGCTCAGCGGCCTCAACCATTCCTTCGTGTCGTCCGTGGTCAATACCATCAGACACGAGGTTGGCGAATTGTTGTACAAAAGACGGGGCCTCTAGCACCTTCATGACGGCTAGGCGTGCTCCATACCCAACCATCCACCTGCGGCCGGCAATTGCTGTTAGCAGTTGGGGGCATAGTACGTTGTCACGCTCAGCGGTAAGGGCATCAATCATCAATTCTTTTTGGACAACTGCCTCTTTCAGTTCTTGGATGACGGCCCTCTCCTCAGCAAGGTCTGTCTGCACTTTTTCCATGTTTTGGACGGCCAGGTGCGCGTCCTCTAGTTTCTGGTTCGGCACGTCTACTTGGCTGGAGTACGAGTGGGCAGAAGCTTCCGCCGTGGCTACCTATAGGGAAAAACGTGTTAGCACATTCATTTTTTAAATATGGGTGGCACGGCACGGATATGTACCTTGGTGTTTGCAGCATCTAGTTGAGACTCAAGGTTGGTTACTTGTTGATCATATTCACTCGCGTGGGCTGACTGTTTTTTGATGGTCACCTCGGCATTAACTAGTTGGGATTAGAGGTCAGCAATCAGGGCTTCATTATCTTCAATCATTTTTTCCCTCCGTCTAACTTTCCTCTTGAGAGAGTCAACATGCCCAAGCGCGGCTTCAAACCTAACCCTCATTGAGGTTCCCATCGCCATTTGGTGTACCAGCGTGCCATTATACTCATCCGCCAAATCAGCATGACTGAGCGAGTTTACCTCTTGCACCAAGCTTGGTGGTATGCAGTTGTTGAGGTACTCCCGGCACTCGTCAGCGTTCCTCAATCGTGATGTTGTGGTAATAGTCCATACTGGGTTAAAAGGCTGGGGGGCGCCGGACGTGGGGAAGTCTTGGGAAGCTATGGGTGAACCATCTTCAAATACGGGACCGGACCGTGTGGGGGCCGTGGGGTTTTCTTCCATTGCTTTTCCTTTCCCCTTGTCCACTTGGGTGTCAGAAGGAGGCGCGGCACCAGCCTGGTTGTCCCTGCGAAACAAGTATTACGAAATATCTTAAGTATTGCTTAAAAAAAAAAAGAAAAAAAAACTTGTCATTCTTGCATATTAAGATGGGTTCTTACATATTGCTTCTTGCTACTTCGGATGTGGTTGGGGCAATTTGGGTGACGGGATCAACATGGGTGGCCCGGTTAGCCTCGGAACCCTGGGTAGCACTCCCAACAGATTGATACATGGGGTGGTCTTCTCGGAGCCTCTTGGCGGGAGCGTTGTGTTCGCCAATCTCGACCGAGGCAGTCCCTCTCACACGGTTGCCTCTCTTCCGGGTACGCCTGGCGATGGGCTGCGTTGTTAGTTCAGCAATCTCCTCCTCGGCTTCCTCCTCTTCTTCCAGGTTGACATGTTGTTGCACTTCATCATCATCGTCGCCCATCAGTCGGCGAATGCTGGAGTCGGTTCGTTCAATATTGTCCCCCTGTTGTTCCCTATGTGGTGAGGAGGGCCCGGCCCCTCCTTTGTTCATCTGATTGTCACCATCGCCGTCGTCTCCATATTCCTCGTCAGAATGGGGATCAGGCACGGCTTCCAAGGCAACCGTCACGGGTCGGGTGTGCTCGAGAAGGGGTTGTTCATTTTCACGGAGAGGACGGAGACCTTCCGGCACAAGCCTTGGATCACCCTGGCGCAACAGTCCAAAAAAGTTCATTTCTGTCCAGCACAAAACAACAAATGTTAGTTATTATGTAAATACATGTATACATACTTTTTGGCGTACGGATGATTAGCCTACCTTCGCCCTGCCTTCTCCAAAAAACGGGATACCTATTGGAAGGACCAAAGTAATTGCGGCTAATTCCTAGCAAGCATAGGAATGATTCAGGTAGGTTTCTGTGGAATCCAGTCCTATTTAGATCTAAATCTTGAGAGTGACGAGGATTGTATGTACTTGTGTGCGGCTTGGGGTCGTGCGGAATTCTAGTTCTAATGACATAATCACCCGGCCATACCACTGCGTCAATGAAAAAGTAATGATCATACCAATTTTTTAGTGAATCTATTGGTTTGTTGTGTGATTGGGGACTGTTGGAGGCTCGTTTCTTGAAAGATACCCAACCGTTCACTAAGTTGGGGGTATAAAACAACCTAAATAACTCTACGGTTGGGGGGATTCTCCTAGCACGGCAAAGAATCTCGAATTGGCTAATCTTACAGGCACCTATGCAGTGGAGCTGACTAATGTGTACATTATAATATCCTAGCAGATCTACGAGAAAGTGGGTGAAAGGGATGCGGTAATTAGCCGCATCAAACAGGCGAGTATAAAGGCCTATCTTACCCGCTGGAGCCTCAGTTATGAGGTCTCCGGCGCCAGGAAGTGAGGGGTGTAGGTTGGTAGGGATGAAGTAATTTGTACAAAAATGGTTTAATTGGTCTTGGGTCATGACATTTAGCACGGATCCAATGGTAGGGTTGTTTCTATGAGCCATTACTAAAAAAGAGTGTAAGGACGTGGTATTCTAACCTGCGTGTGAAGGGATCCGTGCGTACTTGGTTCAAGCTAAGAGAAAAGCTTTAATGGCAGAAATGAAGGTTATGAACTGTGTGTTTCACACAGCCGTAGGGGTGGCTTATTTATAGGGTTGCCTCGTGGGTCACAGCCTGTTGGATGTGTGACACGTGTCTGCCACTATTATTAATCGTGTGGCTAGGGGGCAAGTGGCAAGTGAAACGTCAGGTGGGACCCACGGGTCATATCTGACCCACACGTTTGCACTGCTCAAGGTTCTGACTGTCTGCACTTTTGTCAGTCAAACAAGTCAGATGAACAGTTGTTCATGTCGGGTTATGCGGCTCTTACGTAAGACTTGACATTTAATGATATATTTAATTTGTCTCGGCTGCTATGTATGGCTGAAGTAGGGATAAGATAACTTCTTAAGCCAGGTTGCCACGTGCGGCCAACATAAATTCTTGAACAAATTGGTCCTTTGGTATGGTTTCCTTGGTACGTCCGGGAGCATCTTTGTAGTCTAGAGGTTCCACCTACGGTTGTAACAACTAGACTGGGGGGACATGATGACGTATAGTCCCCAGCCGGGTCATGGACCCGGCCCAAAGGTACTACCCGTATCCGGCCCATCACAGATGGGTGGAATAATGTCAGTCAGGCTTATGGGCTTGGATGAACAGTAACCGCACACATGTGTGCGGCCCACGGCCCGGTACGGCCGACACGGCCGACATAAGGGTTAGACAGAATAATATTCTGTCTAGGAATATCTTTACCCCAATAAGAGAGGATATTCACTACCAGAATTAGAAGATAACAATCATTCTAATTCTGGTGCTTATCTCTTCCTTGGGGCCGAAGGATCAGTGAAAGCCCACTAGGGTTTCACTGCCTATAAAAGGAACCCCCAAGGGTTCCACAAAGGTATTACAACTTATACTCTAAACTCACATAAACCTTAAACCGATTACTTACTCTCACGCCGGAGTCTAATCGTGGGAAACATTCCCACGGTAAGCTTAACGCGTGCTGTTTAGTGTGCAGGATCCCAACCAGACGATTCACTTGGTGCAGGAGCCGGAGCCCAGCCAACCCGAATTAAGCCTAATTCGGGTCTAGCAAGGATCAACCAACTTTTTCATCAACAGTTGATACCTAGGCTTTGGTTTTACACCCAATCATGCTCAATAGGTTATTTAAGGGTTTTTTTTGTTGTTTATTTGGTTTGTGTTAGTTGAATATTGGTATCATCACATTAGCTTATTTCTACATAATCTGCCAAATCATAAAGTTAGGTCTCTAGGATTGGTTTTATTGTTTGATGGTCTAAGATTTTGAATCTTGTTAGGCATCATAGTAATAAAGGACTGTTTTGCTTTAGATTCACCCCTTGTTCATCTCATTTTCAAGTTTTATAGGTTTGAATTTCACCATTTTGCAAAACAAACTAGCAACCTTCTTTTTTCTGTTTACATTTTACACCAACAGTGAATTAAAAGCAATTAGTGTGTTTTGAGGTTTGAATGTTGGTCCACAACTAGTTGAGGGGTAATACAATATTTGGTCATAGGCTTTTATGAGCTTTTGGTGGCTTGATTTTGCCAAAGAAGCCCACTTTGTGCACCAATAATCCACAGACCTCATTATTTGTCCTTTTTTGTTGATAATTTGTGAATTTTGGAGGTTTCATTGTGTTTGCTGTGTGTTGTACTTGTGTTATCCTGACTCCCCACATTGCCATTGGTGTGGGGGTGCCACTTGTTCCAAGAAAACAGCTAAAACAAAGCTCAAATCGCCCAAAAACCACTCACTGTGGTCAAGCAGTGGGAACAATCTATCCACTGCTTGCTTGTTTTTCCCATTGTTTGCCCTCAAACAAGAAAAGCATAAAGTGTCAACATTAGTTTTTCATATTTTTATCTTTAGTGCATAAATTTCACCATTTTTCAGTTTTTTAATTTCACTCAAGTAATATTAGCAAAATAGATTTTTGAAAAAGAAATTTTATTTTTCTCATTATTTTATTATATTTTAGCATTATTTTAATTAAAAAAATTGTTTTTAGCATTTTAAAAATAGAAAAATAGTGTTAAAAATTTAAGAAAAATAATTTTTAGTTTTTAATTAATATAAGTAAGATATTAGTTTGATAAAATATTATTTTTGACTTTTTGTTGATTTTATTTAATTTTAGGGTTTTAATTAGCATTTAAACTTAAATATTAAATCGATAATAAGTTTTTAAAATATATTTATTGATTTTTTATTCTTATTTATATTATTTTAGACTTAATTTTGATTTTGAATTAACTTTTAGTTTAAAATTTTAATTTCTCACGTTTCTACGTTATACGTTTTAGTTTTAGGTTTACTTTTACGTCGTAGTGTAATTTAGCGTAACTCGTCTTTACTTTTACAATCTTTCTCTCTAAAAAAAGTAACTAATCCAAACTTGGTTTTATATTATTGGCACACAAATACACACCTCCGTCGAGAACGAACTTGCAATTTTCGTCTTCACGTTTTCCTAAATGCGTTGACTCAGTACTTGCCATTTATACGTCTTTTTCCTAAAAGTGTATTCATACTACAATCAACTAGAATGAAGCATAATCAACATGAAGAAGCATGAACACCAAAATCAACACAAGGAAACACGAAAACATAAACAGCATGAAAACATAATCAACATGAAAAGTATGAAATCATAATCGACATGACGAAACATAAAAGCATAATCAACAGAGATTTAACATAGACTAGTGTGGAAGACTATGGTTCAGCCCACAAAATCCGAAAGGAAAGACATGTGACTAAGTATGGACGACTATGGTTCAACCCATATCAGTCTAAAATTCGAAAGAAGAAACATGTGACTAAGTATGAACGACTATGGTTCAATCCATACTAGTCAAAACTCAAGAGGAAACATAATGAATAGGAATCAACAACATGTGACTAAGTATGGACGACTATGGTTCAATTCATACTAGTAAAAATTCAAAGGAAAACATCATGAGTAAGGACTGATAACATGTGACTAAGTATGGACGACTATGGTTATCCATACTAGTCAAAATTCAAAAGAAAACATCGTTAGTAAGAATCAGCAATACTCAGAAAATATCAGTACATGGAATGTAACAAACGTCATTTTAGGGAGAGCCTGGTGACTACCCACTAGTCACAGGTCAAGTTTTAGAGCCTACCGGTCAAAACCTTGCCTCTGATACTATAATTGTAATGACCCACTTTGATAAGAAGACCGTTACATGATAATTATGGCGTGTCATCAAAGCATAACAAGGTAACATGTCTTAAAACATAAATGACCATAAAGGAAAGCCGGAATCAAACACCGGCTCCCAATATAAGCTCACATGCATAAATTAAATGAAGTAGGAAAAGGGACTAAACATTGTCCAACCAAGCATAAGTATATAAAATGCATAAAGGAAAAGAAGTCTAAGGTAGCTTCTATCCTATGCACGTACTCTCAAATGCTCAAGTTCGTCCCTGTGTACATGCCATATGAGACATGGAAAGAAAATACGGCTCAGCAATACGCTCAGTGAATGGATATAATGACATGATAAGAATAACTGAAACATAAGTAAAAGATATGAAAAGCAGCGGAATATGTGTATGTCCTGGAAAACCTGAAAGATGTTTTAAAAATAGATTTATAACTGAAAAGTCTTTTTTTTATGCATGCAATGTAATTTAATTGCCAAAGAGCTCATATAGGTCATAACATATATCAACGTGCATGAATACATAGAGGGGTGACCTCGTCATGCAATTAGAGGGGTGACCTCTAATTATATAAGTATGGGTGGAGGGATCAACTCCAATGTGATGGATGTAAAGCACATACCACAATCACCTTGTAAACCTGCAAACATATACTAGGATGCACCCATACGCCCCAAAATAATCATAAATATAGCCCATGTAAACTGAAGGGACGCCGCGAGAAATCACTCTCGTCACGGAAGAGTCATGACATCGGTGCCTCAAGTGTCATGGTTATGGTACCTCCATAACTAAGTGGTCATGGTCATGCATGTATATAGCTCAGACAATTTAAAAATGATAGCATGGAAAACAATGAAAAGTTTTATGATATGAGAACTGGGGAAACAGATGGAAGCAAACGGGGAATCCTAATCATGCATAGAAAGAGATGTCCTTACTGAAGAACGGAATATCCGTACCTTATGTCCAGCAAGTAGTGCAAGAGATGAAAAGCGGAAAGAATACTACTCTGGTTTCACGTAAGCTACATAATAAAGGACGTGTACGAGTTGCTTGTTCGTTAATAGGTTACTTGTTCTTAGTTTTTAATTACATGTTCATGACTTGAGTTAGTTGTTCATGCTTTATCGTGTATTTCCTTAATATTATGCGTTCATGTGTTCTTGATTAATGTATTTCATGTTTCTTGTGTTATTATACTTGGTATTTTCATAGTTAGTACTTTCCATAAATAGCAGGTTTCCATATATAGTTGTTGATACAAAAGTTGGGTGATCCTTGCTAGACCCGAATTAGGCTTAATTCGGGTTGGCTGGACTCCGGCTCCTGCACCAAGTGAATTATCTGGTTGGCATCCTGCACACTAAACAACACGCGTTAGGCTTACCGTGGGAATGTTTCCCACGATTAGACTTCGGCGTGAGAGTAAGTAATCGGTTAGGGTTATAGGAATTGGATGCGTTGAGAGTATGAAGAACATAATACCTTTGTGGAACCCTTGGGGGTTCCTTATATAGGCAGTGAAACCCAAATGGGCTGTCACTGATACTTTGGCCCCAAGGAAAGGATAATCACCAGTTTTAGATTGGTTGTTATTTTCTAATTATGGTGAGTAAATATCCTTTCTTTTGGGATAAATCCTAACCATAGTAGGAATATGATTCTGTCTAACCCTGCACCGGTCATGCCGGGCCGTGGGCCGCACATGTGTGTGCGGTTACAGTTCATCCAAGCCCATAAGCTTAAACGACATTATTCCCACCCATTCGTGCTGGGCCGGATACGGGTAGTACCCGTGGGCCGGGTTCATGACCCGGCTGGGGACTATACGTCATCATGTCCCCCTAGTCTAGTTGTTACAGTCGTAGGCGTAACCTCTAGACTATTAAGATGCTCCCCGGACGTACCAAGAAAGATCCTCTAGGGAATGATAAACATTGAAAATTTTGTTTCGGCCGCACATGGAAACCTTACATGGATTGAATTCCCCAGCCGTACGTGACGCACGGGACAAATTAAATGCAGCATTTGCGTATGACCGCTTCTTTTGCTTGACGGGAGGGTATCCCTAGCGGATCTAGAGCTTATGTTCTGCTATCGCGGGCAGTACGCCCGTCATATGCTTGGGCTCCCATGCGAATACATCTAAGTTTGCCTTCAGGACAGAGCACATGGCCCTCTTGCCGCTATCCGAGAGTGTTCCCCCTATGGACACCTCTTGTTCCGGGTAATCAGGATGGATTGCCACCTTCCAATTGGGAGGTGGTGATCCGTCCTTGGGGGGAACAGGTGGAACCGGTGTTGTCACGGCATGACACTCGGATGCTGGTACGATTGTGTTATAGATGGTGACAATTCCTCCTTCCACAAGGAATTTGATCATCCCGTGTGCCGTGGAGGGTACCGCCCATATGGCCAGGATACTTGGTCTGCCTATGATCCCATTGTATGGAGAGTGTGAGCGTATCATAATGAAGTTCATCCACGCCGTGGTGGAGTGCTCTTCATTCCCAATGGTTACAAGCAGACGTAGTTGCCCTACTGGCCAGATGGTGTCTCCACTAAAACTGATGAGCGGCGCCGTGGCCGGTACTAATTGGCCTCTTATTTCTGGTCGTAACTGTACGAAACAGTGTTCGTACAGTACTTCTGCTGATGACCCTCCGTCCAAGTACATACGGCGGACATTGTGTGTTCCAATGCTTATCTCAATAGTGAGAGGCGCATCAATCACATCGCTTTCCGTGATGGGAGGGAATGAGATTTCTCTGCCGCGTGAAAATTTTTGACTAATTTTCTGCCTGGTGCAGCGCTATCTGGATTGGATCATGTATATAGTTGAAGGTTTGTCCTTTTGAGGATCCTTCTTGTTATACTTCTTGTTGTCTTTTCCATCCTTCCAATCCTTGACCAAATGTTTGAGTTTACCTGATTTGATCAGTGACTCAATGTGCTTCTTGAGCTGGATACATTCCTCCGTGCCATGGCCTTTGTCGTTATGGAATTCGCAAAAGTGATTTCCTTGACGACGGTCAAGCGGGGTTGTCATTGGAGGAGGTCTTGGGAAATTGGCCCCTTCCGTCAGCAAGATCTCCCGGTAGGACATCTTTAGAGGGGTAAATTTATCCTCCGGTCATCCTCCTTTGTTTTGGCTCTTGTAATCTGAGCCCCTCCCACTGTTCAGGTTGTTTTAACCGCCCGACTGTCTCCTGGACTGGTTGTTCGATCGGTAGCTGTTTCCTTTTGAAGGATAGGCCGCGGCTACCGCGGTTTCTCCCTCTATGAAGTTTCTGACCCTTTCCATAAGGTCATCATACCTCTTCGGACGTTTGTCATTAAGACATCTGATTAATTCCCTTTCTGTTATGGCGTGCATATAGTCGGAAATTTTCAAGAGTTCCGGCATTGTCTTTGTGCGTGTGCACTCGTCATTGAAGCGTTTGGTGAAGGGTTCCGTAGACTCCCCCGGCCGTTGCTTAACGGTTGCCAATGAGATCAGGTCCCTATTATACTTTTTCTGCTGAGTATAATTATTCTTGAACGCAGTACGTAGTTCAATGAAACTATCAATGCTTTGCGGAGGAAGTCCCTCAAACAAGTCACGAGCATTGTCGATCAAGGTTGAATTGAACATTTGGCACCATATAGGCATGGGCCATCGCTTAATTTTCGCCTGCGTATCAAATATCTTGAGGTGATCATCCGGATCACTGGTTCCATTATAAGTCTTGACACACGCCAGCATGCGACGCTTTGTATCCTCGGAGTAATTTTGTATGCGGAGAGTAAAAGGATCTTCCCTGGGATCTGCCCATGGACGGGTGAGACTAGGGTCACACCACGGACGGGAAAGATCTTCTACTTCCGTCTCTCGGTAATAGGGCCGCCATAGTACTCCTCATTGTCTGGTGGCGGTGGAGGAGTACGCCTAGGTCGGCGACGCTTGGGCGGATGGTCATCCGAGTCATCTCCAGATGGACCGGGAGAAGGAGGTGGTGCCCCATCCTTTGGGTGAGGACCGCTCTTGTGAGAAGAGCCAAGAGCCTTCTTCCCGGTATTCATCCTATCCCATATGCTTGTGCGGAGATTGGTCCTGGTTAGTTCCAGATCTGGTCGTTCGGGCGAACCGTCGGACTTCTCTCCCTCTTCTCTGGACTGTATTAGTTCCTGCATGAGACGATCCCCTATGCGTTCGAACACATTCCTGGGTGAGGGAGTTTCCTCAAAGAGGCTCCGCTCCTGAGGTCGTGTCCTTCTCTTCCTCTGAGTTTGAGAAGAGGTGCCTGGTCCGGCATTGCCAAAGTTGAGCCTAGATTGGAGGTCCCTCCCTAGATTCAACCTTGATGCAATCCCAGGGACGATCCTCTCAAAGTTCTGCGTGAGAACCCGAGTGAGATCTTCCTCGCTGAGTGGTTCGACCTCTACTTCTTCCTCGGTCGATGGTCTGCGCGGCTCCTTGTTAGGGGGATTGGGCGCACTCCCTGGATCAGGATTATCCAAGGTCGAAGTAGGTGGTGGGGTCATGGAGAACGTGCTTGTCACCCCCATGGACTGAAGACCACTCCGGTTGTTTGGTCCGCCAGCTTGATGGCTAGGGGATCGATTGGGAATGAGTATCCCTTCCCCTTGGGACTTCCGATTTCCAGGATTTGTGTTCCTGGGATTTCCCTGCGGATGCCCCTTCGTCATTAAGAATCCAAGATGAGATTTTGCTCTAGCTTAGTGTATCCCACGGATGGCGCCAACTTGTTGATACAGAAGTTGGGTGATCCTTGCTAGACCTGAATTAGGCTTAATTCGGGTTGGCTGGACTCCGGCTCCTGCACCAAGTGAATTATCTGGTTGGGATCCTGCACACTAAACAACACGCGTTAGGCTTACCGTGGGAATGTTTCCCACGATTAGACTCCGGCGTGAGAGTAAGTAATCGGTTAGGGTTATAGGAATTGGATGAGTTGAGAGTATGAAGAACGTAATACCTTTGTGGAACCCTTGGGGGTTCCTTATATAGGCAGTGAAACTTTAATGGGCTGTCACTGATACTTTGGCCCCAAGGAAAGGATAATCACCAGTTTTAGATTGGTTGTTATCTTCTAATTATGGTGAGTAAATATCCTTTCTTTTGGGATAAATCCTAACCATAGTAGGAATATGATTCTGTCTAAACCTGCACCGGTCATGCCGGGCCGTGGGCCGCACATGTGTGTGCGGTTACTGTTCATCTAAGCCCATAAGCTTAAATAACATTATTCCCACCCATTCGTGATGGGCCGGATACGGGTAGTACCCGTGGGCCGGGTTCATGACCTGGCTAGGGACTATACGTCATCAATAGTAACTTCCCAAAAATAGTAGGTTTCCTTATATAGTAACTTCCCAAAAATAGCATGTTTCCATATATAGTAAGTTTATAAAAATAGAAGTTTCTATAAATAGTAAGTTTCTAAAAATAGTAAGTTTCCATATTTAGTAAGTTTTCATAATTAGTAAGTTTCCAAAAATAGTAAGTTTCCATAATTAGTCATAAGCTCGATTAATATACATAAGTAGTATATCTTGTTCGAATAAGCTAGTTTTATAAGTCACGATTTAATATGTATATTAAATAAGCTAGTTATTATAAGTCATGGTGAAAGATAATTATTATATTAATAAGCCCATTATAATAATTAACTTTCATATATCATAGTTTATAAATAATTATTAATTAACAATGTGTCATTTTTATACTTGATTATTAATTAATAATATATCATAGGTTTAATTATTAAATAATAGCATGTCATGTATCGTAATTAATTATAAGTAACAATAGTTCATGCATCATAATTAACTATAACTTAAGTCTTGATTCTTAATAATTAATCTTTAATTAAGTTACATAAAATAAGCATGTGTTAAACAAGTGAATTAAGTTGTAAATAAGCTGGTTTAATAAGTATATAAAATAGGTCGGGATTTATTCAAGCCGATTAAATAAGTTTATAATAAGCCCAAAATTTAACCGGTTAAATATTTTAGGCCAAACCAAACACCCCCTTTTCTTGTTCTTTTGTTTACCCGAGCACCAAACAATAGCCCACTGAGACCTAAAGTCTCGGTTGCACGAATCACAACACCATACCGAGTCTTCTAAGTCTCGGCTGCTAGTTCTAAACTCCCACCGCCGGGCTAAGTTTTCCCCTACAGCCCCTTGGTGGCTTACGGCTATTAAGCCAGGGGTACCCATTGCCTTGCTGCAGTTGCTGCTGCCTAGTCTGTGGTTCCCACCGACAGCAGCAAGATTCCCACTGGGTCGCTAGCCATTGTCAGCCGGTTCCCACTGCAGCCCTGGGGGTTGCGGCTGTTAAGCCACCATAGCCATTGTGGCTGCACTGTTCGGCCAGAATCCTACCGAGACACCCCCATATGGGTTTCTCGGTTTCTGTAACCCAAAAACATACCTAAACCTGATTTTATTTGATTTTAATCAGTATTAACATGTGATCCTTTATTTATATTTAATGAAATTCTTACATGATTCTTGAATGAAAAATTAAAAGTAAAGATTAAGAGTTTTTGATGATTACCGAGGAATGGCATTTAGAAAACATGAACACGAACACGCCCTTAATAAATCAAGATCAAAAACATTTTTTTTTCCTCCTTGTTCTTCCCTATGGCCGGTGGCTACAAAGAAAGCCCTAGGGTTTTGTTTTTTTTTGTACCTTGAAAATGAAAATGAAAAGTGTTTCCCTGTGTGGTTAATTTTCGACAAATGGGCCGGGCCATGAGCCCTTTTTACTTGTAAGGCTTATAAGATTTAACCATGGAGCCCGTCTATTATTTCGTGTTATAATTTATATTCCCGTGTGTCGTAAATTCGTAAATTATACTTATTTCAGTAATACAACTGGTCATGTCGGAATTATTATACGTAATCATTTGTCGTGAATTAATTATATACTTTTGTTGTTGTAAATAAAATATACATTATTACTTGTCGTGAATTCATGATTTTTCATTCCGTGTCATATCTTGTCATGTCGTAATTAATATACGTATTTATTTATCGTGCATTTATTTATTATTACAAGTTTTAAATTAATGACATTTTTAAGCGGGTTTTACAAAAAAATGTTGATGATTGAGATCAATATCCATTTTTCAGACATTTGAATAGTTTATCTTTAGTAATTTATGTATAGTGATGTATTAGTTTAATTTTGTAATGTTACTCAATAATTATCATTTTTATTGAATATAAAAATGACAAAACATCTATAGATGTAGTTTTTGGATAATTTTGTTATTTTGTAAAGTTTTTATCATATGACTAAAGCATAGTTTTTACCTTTTTTAGTATCATATATAATAATACTTGTAACTCTTAAGTTCTGCCATATATGATACTTCATTATCATATATGATAATGCAGTATCATATATGATAATGCATCTCCTACGGATGTTCTTGTTAATGGATCTCCAACAGATACATTTCAATTCTTTAGAGGTTTGAAGCAAGGCGATACTTTAGCGCCTTACCTTTTTATCCTTATTATTGAGTCGTTGCATTTGTCATTTTCTAGAATGGTAGATGCGGACATTTTCAAAGGAATTCAAATTGGTCAGGATATCACGCTTTCTCACCTCTTTTACGCGGATGACGCAGTTTTTATTAGAGAGTAGTCAGATGGTAACCTTCGTCGTATCGTGCAAGTTTTACATTGTTTCTCATTAGCTTATGGTCTAAAAATTAATGTAAAAGAAAAGTCACTTGCTTGAAGTTGGAGTTAATCGCATGACAATACGGTAGCAGTAGCTATTTAATCTGGGTTGTGCAGTTATGAAAGCTCCTTTCAAGTCCCTTGGTGTCATGGTCGGTGGGAACATGTCTTGAATTAATGCTTGGGACGAAATATTGAGTAAATTGAGGACTAGGTTGTCAAAATGGAAGTCTAAGAATCTATCTATAGATGGGAAGCTCAGGTTGCTAAAGTCGGTACTTGGCTCTTATCCTATTTATTCTATGTCATTATATAAGGTGCCGAAATCTGTTTTGTATTCCATGGAAGCAATTCGTAGGAATTTTTTCTATGGATATCAGAATCTGATAAGAAAATTATGTGGGTTAAATGGAGTAAAGTTTTGGCTGCTAAACAATCCGCTGGACTTGGAGTGTCTATCCTTTTTTTCTCTTAATAGAGCTCTCTTAATGAGATGGGTTTGGCGTTTTATTTCCTATGACCACTCTTTCTGGTGTCGTTTCAGTTCGGCGCTGCATGGTCCTTCATCCCAGTTTCGAGCTGGTGCTTATTTATGGAGAAGCATCACTAGTAAGGTTAATGGCCTCAAGGCTCAAGGAGTTGATATTCTTTCTCACTGTTTAAAACGATTGGAAAATGGTGTGTCTACCAAATTATGGTCCGATCCCTGGATTGAAAATTTGAAGTTAGCTAACGAGTTTCTGCGTCTCTTTTCCCTTGAACTTAACAAGTCGATTAGTGTGGCGGAGAAGCTACAACATATGGTTGAATCGTCGTTTCGGTGTCCTGTTAAAGGAGGAAGTGAGTCAACCCAATTGGAGTTGCTTGCTGATTTACTTGAAGGGGTTACACTATCAAATTCTAGTGATCGTTGGTTTTGGGATATGAATGATTCTGGAACTTTCAGAGTTAAGGATGTGCATAATTTACTTGATGACTTTTCCTGGCCAAAGGTGAAGTGGCTACCCGTTGGCTTCCCCATGTTCTGATCAAGATTAACGTGTTCGCGTGGAGATTATTTCTTGATCGATTACCGCCTAAATTAAATTTGAATCGAAGGGGTATTCAGGTTAGTTCCCTGTTTTTCCGAATTGTACCTCTTCTAATGAAGATGTGGCGCATACCTTTTTCAATTTTTCTTTGGCGGTTGATGTTTCTCGGGTTGTTTGTCGTTGGTGGGATGTGATGTGGTCGTCTTGTGGATCTTACTCTGAGTGGCTTTCTTGTTTATCTTCGGTTAAAATGGGTTCTAAACTCAGAAGTCTTTTTGAAGGAGTTTGGTATGTCTCTTGGTGGTCGATTTGGCTTCATAAGAATTTGGAGATTTTTTCGTCAAAAAAGCCTCGGAAAGCGATGCTTTTGAACGATATCGTTGAGCGGTCTTTTTTTATGGTTTTCCACTAGATGTAATTTTCTTTTACTTGGGAAGTTTCGTGTAAAAACCCTTCTCTTATTTCTTTGTATATTTGTGCTAGCTTCTTGCTAGTTTTTTTTAATACAAGTTGCCGTTTAAGAAAATATATGATAATGCAGTATCGTATATGATACTCAAGAAAAAAATCTCACAGATTAAACAAAACAAAGAGTGTCATATTTATGATTAAACATTTTTCAAAAAATTAAAAAAAATTTATGAGTATCAAATATGATACTAAAAAAAATTGCACATTAGACAAAGGTTATACTAAATTCATGATTAAAACAAGCAACCTGCTGAATCATTTATTCAAAAAATAAAAAAATAGTGATATTTAAGACCATACAAATAATGATTAAACACTTTTTTAAATAAAATATAACCAGTTATGATTGAAACGCTTATTTATAAAAAGATACAAAAATAAAAGTGTCTATTGAATTCATAATTAAAATCAAAACATCTTACTATTGAAACTACTATTCTTTTTCTTCAATCAATTCTTCTTCATTTTCAACCAAGTATATTTTTCTCTTGTAAGATATCATCCTGGGCCACGATGGCGACTTTATTTTATCCTTACACATATGCGTGCACGTCCTCATGCTTTGCTCCAACGGAGCAATTGCAACATCCATACCTTCTCTTTGTTGTGTTTGCATAGTCTCCGTTTATAGAAGAGATGAAACAACATTTTGGCATCATTTTATTGACAACTGAATTATGTAGCAAACAATATAAAAATGCACAATAGGTCAAAAGTGTAAAAAGTCATGTTAAATATCAAACTCTGATTTTTTCTTGTGGTTTGTCAGAAATATCATATATGATGCCTCATGTATCATATATGATATACATGTCATATATAACTATTGTCCCATTAATTTGTGATGATTAAACAAGAAAGAAAGGTAACATAGATGAATTCTAGAGAGAGAAAGTAGTGAGAGAAAAAGGTTGGAACATTTGGAGGATTAGATTAGTGAGAGAAAATGAAATGACCAACACCCTTCCTAACATGCTAGGAAGGGTAGTTATAGCCTTTTCCTACATGTGGTATAATGGGCTATATGATTATGGGCCGGGCTTTCCTTTTGTGCTTTGGTTACTTATGAATGAACCTTAGCTTAAAGTTAAGCCCGTAATACACGACTAACCTACTACCTATTACAATGTTCTAATATACGATACATAATAAACATATGACCGAGCATTCTTATTTGACTCAATATTTTGAGGCTAACAAACTCCCCAATGAGAGGTCATTACCCTTTATGAGAGGTCATTACCCTTTGTCATTTGGAGATTTGTAGAGATTACTAATCTCGCCATAAATGAGTCTTGAACGTGTAATAGTAGTGTTTTTACTTCATGTTGTGATCTTTGAGCCTTTGTCGTTGTCTTTCGACTTTGTCTTTTGATCTTGAGATCTTTAAATCATCCTTGACTTGTCTTTGCCATCTTGTGATCTTGTGTCTTCATCCACATGATCACACTATTAATTGTTGAATATGTCTTTAGGCATGAGTATGTGGTTTTGAATCTTTGACTTTGCTGAGTACACCGTGACGCCACCTTCTCGAGACATAACATAGACACGGACTGAATGGCTTTGACATTCGTCCTAAATCGGTAGCGTTTTACCTCTGGTCCATGAAGACCGTTATACGATATTAAATACCGTACATGTGATAGGTAGATTCAGTTAAGAATCTCCTTGACAGGGTTTCGCGGCTGTACTAGCCGTTCTCTTTACTCGACCGTCTCAAAGCAAGACTGCGAACATAAAGAGTGAATCAATTGGATAAATATCCGCTTGATTAAAGTCGTCAATTGAAATTCCTGAAACAAGTGTGATTCAAAAAGAATCTTACCATTGTTGCTTTCTAGTTGACACAAGCTTGATTCATAAGAATCTCACAAGTCGCCTATCGTAGCGCTGTCTGAGGTTGACGCTAGAAGGATTTCCATTCGTCATTGTGAATATTAATGAATATCACTCTGAATGATCTGGCAAGACCATAAAGATATTGCGTAGAAACCTGAAACGAGTTTGAACCGATAAAGAAACAAACCACTGTTGCTTTTCAGTTTGACATATGTTCAAACCTGAAACGAGTTTGAATGGATCTTAAGTAGATATGATGTGATTGAGTTGTTGTTGAAATTCAGAAAAATGCTATTTTTTTTTTCTCAGTCCGACATTAAATTCCTCAGTCCGACAAAACGGTAGACCAAAAAATTTTGTATCGCCAAATTTTGAAATTGATCTAGAAATGTCCTAAAACTAGTATGGAAAAAATTTGAATTTACTTGACGGAAAATTTTAACTCTTTTGTTTTTTGATCTTCGTGTAAACGATATTCCGAAACTAGTCTAGATGGTGGCTAAGTCTAAAAAATACTCAAACAAAAATTAGCTAAACATGTCATCGGAATGTCCATCGGAATGTGCCATCGGAATGTGGGTTGTCGGAATGTTGCTGGTATCGGAATGTTGGGTTCTATCGGAATAACAATCTATCGGAATATCCTTCTGTCTGAATCCTAGATCGCAATGTTTACTTGTCGGAATCCCAGATCGTAATGTTTACCTGTCGGAATCCCAGATCGCAATGTTCAGATCGGAATATGTTCAGATCGGAATGTTCAGATCGGAATGTGGCTGAAACAAATTTGGCAGAGTAACGACTCACAATTCCCTTGAAACCGTCGGAATCCCAGATCGCAATGTACGATCGGAATGTCTCGTCGGAATAAGGTATCGAAATCCTTAGATCGCAAAGTAGAACCTAGAAGTTATTGCGATATGGCCTCACTCCCTTTGTACTTTCCGATGGTGATACTTGCTAGAATTTCGGAAAGATGAAAAACAAGAAAGTTTTCAACTTTTGATCCAAAAGACTTGTGTTTTAGCCAAAATCCAAGATACCCAAGTCACTATGACACGAATAAAGAAGTTATACGACTTGAAAAACACTAAAAACATAGAAAATCTTGAATTCGTGGAAGAAGTAAGGATTAAATCAAATAAATCAAATGAAAACGCAACAACCAATCACAAAACTACCCCATGGCGATTGATACCAATTGTTGTCCCTAATACATGATGATATAGAGCACGAATTCAAGAAAGAAAGGTAGATATGAGATGAATTTTAGTGAGAGAAAGTAGAGAGAGAAATGGTTGGAACTTGTGAAATATTAGATTGAGAAGTGAGAATAAAAATGAACCAACACCCTTCCTAACATGCTAGGAAGGGTTTATATAGCCTTTGCTTACATGTAACTTAATGGGCTATATGATCATGGGCCGGGCTTTCCTTTTGGGCTTTGGTTACTTATGAATGAACCTAAGCTTAAAGTTAAGCCCGTTATACACGACTAATCTACTACCTATTACAACGTTCTAATATACGATACATAATAAACCTATGACCGATCATTCTTTTTTGACTCAATATTTTGAGGCTAACAATCTCCCCCAATGAGAGGTCATAAACCTTGGTCATTTAGGAAATTTGTAGAGATTACTAATCTCGCCATAAATGAGTCTTGAACGTGTAATTGTAGTCTTGTTCCTTCATGCTGTGATCTTTGAGCCTTTGTCGTTGTCTTTCGACTTTGTCTTTAATCTTGAGATCTTAAAATCATCCTTGACTTGTCTTTGCCATCTTGCAATCTTGTGTCTTCATCCACATGTTCACACTATTAATTGTTGAATATGTCTTTAGGCATGATTATGTGGTTTTTAATCTTTGACTTTGCTGAGTACACCGTGACGCCACCTTCTCGAGACAAAACATAGACACGGACTGAATGGCTTTGACATTTGTCCTAAATCGGTAGCGTTTTACCTCCGGTCGGTGAAGCCCGTTATACGATATTAAATATCGTACCTGTGATCAGGTAGATTCAATTAAGAATCTCCTTGACAGGGTTTCGCGGCTGTACTAGCCGTTCTCTTTACTCGACCGTCTCAAAGCAAGACTGCGAACATAAAGAGTGAATCAATTGGATAAATATCCGCTTGATTAAAGTCGTCAATTCAAATTCCTGGAACAAGTTTGATTCATTAAGAATCTTACCATTGTTGCTTTCCAGTTTACACAAGCTTGATTCATAAGAATCTCGCAAGTTACCTACCGTAGCGCTGTTTGATGTTGACGCTAGAAGGATTTCCATTCGTCACTGTGAATATTAATAAATATCACTCTGAATGTTCTGGAAAGACCATAAAGATATTTCGTAGAAACCTGAAACGAGTTTGAATCAATTCAGAATCAAACCACTGTTGCTTTTCAGTTTTACATATGTTCAATTCATAAAGAATCTTACATATGACCTACCGCAGTGCTGTTTGATGTTAACACTGGAAGGATTTCCACTCATCATTGTGAATACTAGGTAGTATCACTCTGAGTGTTCTAGCAATATCACAAGGATATAGCGTAGGACTCTCTTGATCTTCATCCGTATGTCCTAACGAGATTTGATTGATCTCTTGGCTTTAGACTCGATTTGTGCACTTTTAGTGGTCGGAGGCTGGAGCAGATGCCACCTATTCAATATCAACTATCACGAAGTGAGAAAGTCAATAGAAGTCATGTTATTCTCCGTGACAATAAAACAAACTTCTTTTGAGAGAAGCCTGAGTAGCTAGGAAAGGGTTGTGCTTCACATCACTGGGTCCATGATGAGATTGTCTTCATGATGTGTTGACCCGGTTTCTGCCTAAGTTGTATGGAGGGCTTCTTTCTTTAGACCCTTTATCCTTACATTTCTTTTTCATTCTTCAACCCCTTCAATGCTTACAAGACATCATTACTAGCACCTTGTTGTGATTGTTCCAGTGCTATCATCAGTACTTAGTCGGCATTCAGCTACGTTCACATTCTACTCCATCTTTCCTAAGGACTTCTAATAATCTATTGGATTGTCCCTGGGAAGATCCCTCCGGTTCTGGTTGGATCATAGGACTTAAACCTAACCACCCTTTTGACACCAATAACGTCGTGAATTAAAGATGTTGTGGGTATTTGATCGTAACCATGAAAGCCACTTTAAATTCTAACAATGTGTTTGAAAAAACATTTAACACCTTGCTAGTTTTGTCGTTTTAGAAATGCTCCCCCTTCACATGTGCATCGATAATCGAAAGTGTTTCACACATGTAGGTAAGAGTTAAAGTGCTTGAGTCTTATATAAGATCATATTTTAATCACATTTTCTCCCCCTATCTCTAATATATAAAATCTTTTGATATTAGAGATACCAAATCTGATTAAAATATACTTTGAAAAATAGTCTTGAAAATATCCGGGAGAAAGATGTGTTAATCTTTTGCATGAAGTTAAATGCTCCCCCTCAAAAATTGATCCAATTGAATTGTCATTGTGAGGATGTGATCCACATTTTTCTTTTTGAGGATGGGAGTTGTTAAACACATAATTTTTGAAAGATTTTGAATAATCATTGAAAAATTCTTGAAAAATATTATGTTCAACGCTTTTTGAAAAATCCTATTTCTTTTTGTCGAGGAGGTTTTTCTAAAGCATAAACTTGAGTTCATAGACTTTGAATGTCTTGACGAATCCACTCAAGTGTAAGAAGATTTCTCTTCTTTTGCTGAGGGTAAGGGTACTAAATCGTACACTTCCCCCGTGAATATCGATCCGGGTTGCAATCTGAAAGTGATTACAAGCCATTGTGTTGAGCTCAAAACATGGAATGTTTTGTGACAAGCTCAACCCGTAATAGATTGCTCTACCCGTTGTTGGAAATATTGTCCAAAATAGACAATTTCCATTAAAAAGATAGAAATGACATGTTTTGAAAAATATTTACAACTTTCATTCGAGCTTTATGTACACACCCGCGTCGTTATTGAGCGGCATTTCTAGGTACGTCCATATTATCGATAATGAAAGACATGTCGAGAAGAATATTTTTGGATTATCAAAGATTTTTTAATTTTGTATTTTTCTTTTTCATTAATATTTACAAGTAGATGTTTGATAGGTGAATCAAGCAGGCTTCTTTGCCAGAACCTCCAGTTCTGCTGGAGTCAAACATCTCATACCATATTGCCTAACTAGATACGCAAACCTCTCTTTCGAAAGAGCTTTTGTAAACAAGTCAGCTAATTGGTAATCAGTTCCAACAAAGTATAATTCAACAATACCCTTTTCAACTTGTTCCTTAATGAAGTTATATCTGACATCAATGTGCTTCGTGCGGGAATGCTGTACCGGATTGCAGGAGATGGCTATGGCCGACTTTAAGTCACAGTACATAGGTACTTTATCAAAGTGGAAGCCATAATCCGTGAGTTGTGTTCTCATCCAAAGAACTTGAGCACAACACGCAGATAGAGACGCATACTCCGCTGCGGCTGATGAAAGTGACGTGCAATCCTGCTTCTTGGAAGACCATCCCACAAGCTTGTCTTGACCTAGAAATTGTGAACCACCAGAAGTACTTTTACGTGTATCAAGACACCCTGCATGATCAGAATCTGAATAGGCCGTTAGAAAGAAACCGGTTTCCCTCGGATACCAGAGTCCCATGTGAATGGTATTCTTAAGGTACCGAAAGATCCGTGTAACCTCCTTGAGGTGCTTTTCAGTGGGTCGTGCTTGATATCGTGCACAATAACATGTAGCATGATGTATATCAGGTCTGCTTGCTGTCAAGTACATGAGGGACCCGATCATGGAACGATATCTCGTTTGATCTATGGGTAATCCCTCCAAATCAGCATCTAGGGATGTGGTTGATAATGGTGTCCCAACGGGGTCACATGATGTCATACCATGCTTTTTGATTATCTCTTGACAATACTTAGCTTGGTTAATGAAGATACCACTTGGGGATTGGTGAACTTGAATTCCTAGAAAGAATTTTAGTTCGTCCATCATAGACATTTCAAATCTGTTGTGCATTACCTTTTCAAACCATTTTGAAAGTTTTGGGTTTGTAGACCCGAAAATAATGTCATCAACATAAATCTGCACAAGCAAAATGTCATCCCCATATTTATAAGTGAACAAAGTTAAATCAATGGAACCTTTTGAGAAGCCTTTGGAGACCATAAATTTCGAGAGCTCGTCATACCACGCCCTTGGAGCTTGCTTGAGTCCATAAAGTGCTTTGTGGAGACGATACACCTTGTCAGGATAATGAGGATTGACGAATCCTTCCGGTTGCGTGACATAAACTTCTTCCTTCAAAGGATGTTAACAAACGTCGTCTTTACGTCCATTTGATAAACGATGAATCCCTTATGTGCAGCATAAGCAAGAAAAATCCTGACCACTTCCATTCGAGCTACTGGTGCAAATGATTCTTCAAAATCAATACCCTCTTTCTGTCCATACCCTTTAGCCACTAGCCTAGATTTATTCTTGATGATCGTGTTCTCTTCATCCATCTTGTTTTTTCTGATCCATCGAAGATTTAACGGTATTACATCATATGGTATGTCAACAAGTTCCCAGAGTTTAAGTATTTCAAATTTTTGAAGTTCATCCGTCATCGATTCCATCCAAGCATGATCAGCCATGGCTTCTTTGATGTTTTTCGGTTCAGCTGAACTCACGACGAGTGCGAACATACAAACATCGCCATCGGTGTTTAGTTGTCGTCTTGTACGAACGGGCTGTGAAGGGTTTCTGGTTACTTGAACCAAAGGATGATCTCGGGTCCAATGATGTGTTGAAGGATGTCGTTGATAAAACGTATGCATATTTGACGGATCAACATGGCGAGTAGAAGACTCTCCAGTTTCGTGTACCGGTGTACCGAATGGGTTGATAAATTCGTCTTCGTCAGATAATGCATCGTCTGCTTGATTTGTGTTCTTTGGAGCAATGACAGTAGTTGTGGATGTTGTATGAGCGGTTGTTGATGTGATATTCTGAGGAGGTAAATCTGCAGCAACCCGTGTTGAAGTAGATGAAGTTGTATCCGGTTGTTGATGATGATCAGTATCATCATTCTTATCATGAGTGACAGCGGAAGACTTCGATACAACTTGTTTCTCCCCCGTGAAATATTCATCATACATTGGTCCATATAACATTTCCAACTCTTCAATTGTTGTGTCGACTGTCATATCAGCTCTAGGAACATTTTCTGGAACCAGCGTTAAACTTGACGGTTCATTGCTGTGGTCTTGGCTTCCGAGTTCCGTGCGGTTGTGAACGAAAGTCGTTTGTCGTTGTGGATCGGGACTTAAACTGTTTTGTTCAAGTGCCATTTCTTGCAATTCATCAAATCGAATGTGAATGGTCTCGACAATCAATTTTGTTCTCTTGTTGTATACTCTATATCCCTTAGACTGAGTTGCATATCCCACAAGAATACATGCATCACCTTTCTCTTTCATTTTATCCAAATTTTCACCATCTCGAATAATGTAACAAGTACATCCAAAAACATGAAGGTGTTTGAGTGAAGGTTTTCGATCATGAATTATGTGATATGGTGTCTTTTCGTTGTTAACTTGGATTCACTATGAACACGGGTAAAAGATCCGGAGGTCGGGGAGGATAGAAGTGGTGTTTAGCCATTTTAGAGAGAGGAACAAGTAACTAGAAAAGTGTGTTTATTCTATTGAGAGAAAGACAAGAAGGAAATGATAAGCCTCACCCCTCCATGGAAGTATGGAGGGGTTTATATAGCACGGGACTTGGACTTTACATATGACAATATTAGTCCCTGCAAGTCCCGGCTATGAAACTAATGTAATTCCGTTAGTCGCACACATTTTAAGGCTAATAATCTTCCCCCAATGTGGTGACATACGGAATTACTTACAATGTTCCTAACAAATGCAAATACAACAAAAATATGACAGTATTAAGTTTGCTTCCAATGCTGAGGGTGACACCGTTGTCTTCAAGTCTTCTAGAAAAACTTATACCCCAGTTTGAATCCTCTTTGTCTTTTCTTGTTGAGGAACCATTGTATCATGTATGAACTGGATTAACTTCCCCCCAATTCATACCACATGTCTTGAAAAGCTTTCTTCATAGACTTCTTTTTTACGAAGCTTCTGAATCAGCTTCCCCCCAAACCAATATCCCTGTCTTGAGCAGAACTTGTAGCTTGAGCAATCTTCTATCTTTGACATTTAAAGTGCACAGCGGAATTTTGTAGAAGAAGAAGCAAACCACACCAAGTAACTACTACCTTGACATTTTTGGTCTTCAAGATTATGTGTTTGGGGGAACATGTAAGAAATCAGCAACAAATCTTCTCACGCTTGTAGAATGCTTCCCCCTGAAAGTTGAACTAAGTACTCCAGAGTGGGAACTAAGTCTCCAAAGTACACGTTCTTCCCCCATGATGGTGACGAACTCTCGGAAGCATCATCTAACATGTACGGTCAAAATCGCGAGATGTTCTTGTCGAAACTATGATGGTGACGAACACTCAGAAGCATCATCTGACGTGTACGCTCAGAATCGCGAGATGTTCTTATCAGGAGTAAGAAGGTTAAGAACACTCGGAAGCATCATCTGACGTGTACGCTCAGAATCGTGAGATGTTCTTGTCAAGAGTATGGTGGTTAAGAAGACTCGAGAGCATCATCTGACAAGTACAATCAGAATCGTGAGATGTTCGTGTCTGAAGCAGAAATCTTTTATTGACATTTTGTAGCTCAAGTTGCTCGTGAGAATTGTTTGCTGATCACATCTCTACTCTTGTACTCTCTGGCTAAACTTACCGACCTCGAATTCTTTCGGCTATCTGTAGTGACCACTGGTGAAGTAAACCTGATATTCCAAACTTGAAACTGAAGTACAATCCTCCAAGTTTGTTACTTACGCTTAGCACTTGTGTTGATTGACGAACGGTGCAGAGAAACGTCTCTTAGTACCTTATACATAAAAGAAGAGAGAAGTATAAGATGTAAAACACCTCTTGAATTACCCACAACTACAGATGAGTGTGACACTGAGCACTACAACGTAACTCCTTAAGTGATATTTGTCCATGTCTTCGACCATCCACCCCTTGACAGTGGAAACTAGATAAATCAAGTCTCAATCATAAATGCTGAAGCGAATCATCAATCGATAGAGGGGGTGAAAAGGCTCGATGATGTAATAAGTAGACGCCTTCGTGAAATTCCACTTCAACTTCAAATAATAAATACCAAATTCACTTCGTAATCACTTGACATTACTTTGCCCGAATACTAGCCGTTTTGACAATTTTAGTGAATCTTAAAGGATCGTTTTGGTGTTTGTTTGTTTTTGTCTTCGTGTTTGTTGTGTGTGTTGAGTATGACTGTGTGTCGTTAACTAGGGAACCAATGATGACTAGAGAAAGAGAGGTCGTCAACATCGTCTAGTAAACTTTACTTTGAAGCCAAAAATCAATCATACATTTAACTGATGCGCGGTCGTCGAAAAAATTTCAGAAAAATATAGGTTCAAAACGAAGGTTTTCTTTAATCGGAATAACCCGTAATCACCATATACCCATTATCCGCACATCATAAAAGAAACTCATTTAGGATAATCCATTTGCAATTAACTAATATCCAAATCCAACTCATTATGGCATAATCCAATAACTGCTCCAATTCAAATTCGGGCCCTTATCACTAATCCAATGCCCATTAACCTTTTTTCAAATACTCAAATTTCAGTCCAACCAAAAGAGAGACGGTCCAACATTGTGTATAAGATACCCAGTCAACTGACCATAGACGTGGGATAAAGGGATACATCTTACCCTAATTTTTCTCACACCTAATCATACACCTCAAAACATCCGCCCCCATCATCTTCCTAGTAAACTCAGCCACAAAAACCATCAATTACAAAACCAAAGATCATCTCAAACCGAAGATCATCTCTTACATAAACCATCTTAGAGATCACCATAGACACCCATCAGATTCAAACCCTTTGTTCATATGGTTCGAGTATGCAATACAAGCGAATAGGCACAGAAACCCACAAACCATTTTCATCATATAACTTTTATTCGAACAACAATGAAAACAAAGCAATCAAAGAGATAAAGTTGACGTCAAGATCCAAACAGGGGTCTCGGGTAAGTGAATGGTTCGTTTGTATGTAAATACAAATCGAATCAACAAAAAATATGAACACTCTTGTTCATGATTGATATGTTGAGTTCGAAAAATATAGGAGGACATGCCTTCAACACGATCTATGATGAGATATGGTATAGATCTTGAAGATCTTTGACATTAAAAATACCGATTCTGAGATCATTGTGATTTGTTATTAGTTTTGAGTCTAGTTGGGATAAGGTGACGATGGGATAGTTTGATAAAGATGGTGTTGATGGGAGTTAAAAAGTGATGTTTGTCAGTTTTGGTCTCGGTCAAATGTTGTAACAATCTAGTACTTCCATTGCAACATGAGTCCATCGCAGTCTAATACTTTTCTCTAAAACCATCGCAATGATGTATTTTCAGTCCATCGCAATGTATTATTTTTTTTGTTTTTTTTTTGTTTTTCTTTCTACTACAGTCCATCGCAATGATGCATGAACCCATCGCAATAACTCACTATCCATCGCAATGTTGGAAAAATTTTGGCAGCATGTCGACTTAAATGCTATTGCGATGGATCAAGCCACCCGTCGCAATGAGTCCCATTGCAATAGATACAGCCCTACCCATCGGAGTGTGTAAAAAAGACCCCATCGGAATAAATCCATAGAAGAAGTCGTCGCAATATCCATCTGAAAAAGCATCGTAATAGGCCATCGGAATCTCCCATCGCAATGTGGGTCGCAAAGTCAAAACCCCATTGCGATGGATTTTTTTGTGTCACAAAAGTACAATACTGTTGACTTATACCCAAAATATGTGGATCTGTGAAACTTTTGATATGGATTTTGTCCGTTTCCCCCAAAAAATTAATCAGTTAAGATTTCTTGTCATATACCCAACAAAACAAAATAATAAAGTAACAAATGTATAGATGAAGAATATGACACGAACACTTAAAAAGTGATACTGAAGGAAACATGAACGAGATATGGATAACAAATATGAAAGATCATATAGAACAAAAGGCACAAAAGAGTTGACAGATTTAGAAAATGAAAAAGGAATCAAACCGTGAACGAATCAAGCATAAACACGAACATAACCACGAATCAAAAACACGAAACACCCCCGGTTAGCTCTGATGCCAATTGTTAACTTGGATTCACTATGAACACGGGTAAAAGATCCGGAGGTCGGGGAGGATAGAAGTGGTGTTTAGCCATTTTAGAGAGAGGAACAAGTAACTAGAAAAGTGTGTTTATTCTAGTGAGAGAAAGACAAGAAGGAAATGATAAGCCTCACCCCTCCATGGAAGTATGGAGGGGTTTATATAGCACGGGACTTGGACTTTACATATGACAATATTAGTCCCTGCAAGTCCCGGCTATGAAACTAATGTAATTCCGTTAGTCGCACACATTTTAAGGCTAACATTCGTGTCTTGGGATAATTAAGGAACGGTTTTGTGTGTAGCTTGCGGTTGACACGGCTTCGGCCCAAAAGTACAGTGGAAGTTTTGAAGCGGATAGTAATGTTCGAGCAGCCTCAACTAAAGTACGGTTTCGTCTTTCAACAACCCCGTTTTGTTTGGGTGTTCGAGCAATAGATGTTTCATGTTCAATCCCTTCGGCTTCAAAATACTTTCTCAGATTTGAATTCAAAAATTTTGTACCTCTGTCAGTACGAACCACTTTAACTTGAGCTTGAAGACCACATTGTATCAATTTAAGGAAGCTGATGAGAACATCGGGTGTTTCATCCTTGGACCTCAAGAAGTGAGTCCATGTGTACCTTGAGTAATCATCGACAATGACCATAATATATTTCTTTCCATTGATACTCTGAACACGCATGGGACCACACAGATCCATATGAAGAAGATCTAACCGTTCTTTTGAGCTTGGTGTAGTCTTTGTTATAAAGCTACTTCGTTTAGCTTTACAAAGCTCACAAGAAGAACAGAGATGATCTTTGATGAATTTCAAACTTGGAAGGCCTCTCACAATATCTTTCTTAGAAAGCAGGTTGATGGTATCAAAGTTGAGATGAGAAAGACGTTGATGCCATAACCATGCCTGAGTCGTTGAAGCTTTAGCCATGAAGCAAATTGGAGTTGATGAAGTTGTGTCTTAGAGTGAAATTGTGTAAAGATCAGTACCCCGTGTACCGGTAAGTAAGTCATTCCCATCATAATCACGAACAAAACATGTCTTCTTTCTGAAAGCAACCTCCAAATCCGCATCACAGAATTGACCAACCGAGAAAAGATTGTGATTGAGCCCTTCGACGTAGTATACCCTTTTGATCGTAATATTCCCCTGAACCAAATCTCCATATCCTAGGATCGGTGCAAATTGATCATTTCTAAATCGTACCGTACCCAGGAACTTCTCCACGAAATTAATTAGAAGCTTGAGATACCCCGTCATGTGCTTCGTGCATCCGGAGTCCAGTATGAAGAGAATTATTTGTATTACCTGCAGAAGAGTTAGAACACGATGGAGCATTTGCTAAATTGGATACCACAGTAGTTGTGAGAGTAGAATCATTAGTGTCCTTATCAACATTTAAAGGCAAACTAACACTCGTTTTCACATTTTCTGTCCTAGCTTTCGGCATCCATTTATATCCTGGAGGACATTGATTAGCAAACCACCATTTCCAAGACTTGCTAGCAGACTCACATAATTCCTTAATTTTGCTTCTAGGGTTCTTAGTGGTGGAGTCTGATGCATTACTTTTCTTAGTGGGGGTTGCACCAGAATGGTTCACTTTGCGTTTGGGTTTACTAGCACTGATAGGCATCGCAACTTTCTTCATAGTTCTATTATCTACGCCTTTCACAGGTTTCATAGCACACATTGAATGATTAGCATTAACACACTTTCCACATTTGACACAAACAAATTTCACATTCATAGCATTCAAATCATTCACAGCATTCAAATCATCATTACATGCGATAACAGACTTTTTATTCTTAAAAACATTCAAATTCCTAGGGTGTTCTTCTACTTGCTTCATCTTCCCTTGATTCTTGTGTTTCCAGACCTTATCATTCACTTGAGTGCTCTTAAGCTGAGGCCGGCTAACACTAGTAGTGGAGACTATTCCTGTAGTAGAAGACACACGAATATTAGTGTCTCTAGAAGTCTGAGGCGAGTGAGTATTTTTGTTTGTGGGCTTAGTGGACATTCTATACATTCCTTGTTTAATCACATTATTTTGCTTAACGCTTGGTGCTATAGGATTCCTTATGGGTTGATTATGTGGTAACCTTTCCTTTCCATCCATCTTGGGGGCAAACACAGGTTTTGCAAACGAGGAATTTGATAAAGCATATGGTTTTCCCAAGATAGAGGATCTATTTACTTTAGAGGCATTGGGTTGTCTAACAACAGGTTTCTTAATGCTAGGTTCCACGATTTTCCCACCCATTTTAGCAACGAGTTTCTGCAACTCTGCTATCGCTCTGTCCATGTCTTGTAATTGAGCTTTCAACCCTTTAATTTCCAAATTCTGTTCATTCATTTCTCGAAATGTTTGGGAAAGTTTTTCTTGCAATTTATTATCATGTGGAAAACTACCAACGTCTTTTTGCAAAGCAAGTTCAAGTGAATGACAATGTTTTTGAAGGAAATCAGTTTTGTGTTGAAGTAACTCAAAAGCCTTTTTGTCAACATTTTCTTTACGTTTCGAAAGCTCAATTTCAAGACGTTCACATTCTTTGATCTTATCAAGATATTGGCATGCAACTTCAGAATATTCATCAATATCAGCACAAGATGTAAAATAAGCACACATAACATCTTTAGAAACGCATTCTTGCAAGAGTAAATCATATTCATCTGAGAAATCAGACTTCTCCATTTGAAGATCATCAATGTGTTTCTCAAGAGATTCAACATATTTTAAATCATCATACATTTCAGTCCGAATGAACTCCTCAAGTTGAAGAACAGTTTCTTTAATCAACGTCGTGTTTGGAATTAAGAGTTCTTTCACAAGCAAGGTAATACTTGAGGAATCGGGCGTGTCCACTCAGCATTTTCACGTTTTGCCCAATCTCTTTCAACAATAGATTTAACATCATTTATGTGGTGTTTAAGAATACCTATTGTTTTCCTACTCTTGCTTTTAGATTCATCTAGAGGGAGGTAGTTTATGTATTTGTAAACATTAGATTTCTTAGGGGCAAATGCTTTCTTCCATTGAATTCTCTTTTGTTTGCATTCTAGAAACACTTCCTCACGAGTTTTCTGAGTTTGTTTGTTGAAAAGACCATAGAGACTATTCTCATAAGCATAATTATATGGTTTTACAAACTCCTTATTGACAAGAGGTTGACTATCATCATCCCAAAGGGCAGTCTCTTCACTATCAGCACTAACAGGCATGCAATCAAGATCGGTCCTTTCAGTCTCATCAAGATAAAGACACGGGTTCGCAGCTTGAGCTTTGGCAAGGTACTCAGGACTTGCAAAGCTAGCTTGACCCTTAAACATCGATGGAGGTGCTAGCATTCTTACTGATTGAATAGAATCATGCGTTTTATAAACAACTTTCTTCAAAAATTCGACTTGTTCTTCTAATTTCATTACTTTTTCAGTTTCTTTATCGTATCTACTTTTGAAGTCTTGTTTTAACGCATCTACCTCTTGTTTCTTATCCTCAAGAATTTTAGCAGAATCGGTAGTGGTCATAGAGAGCTTTTGTTCAAGTTCATTAACTTTGGTATTGGCAAGGTACGTTTTTTGACGTTCATCCATTAAGAGAACATTATATTGACGCTTCTCTTTGGCTAATAACTCAAGAGTGGTATTATATTTGTTTTCAAAATCGTCCTTTTGACTTTTTAACGCACTTCCCTTGTACCCCTCAAGCTCTTTGGTTTTCTGAAGGAGCTCATCTCTATAGCTTTCAGTCATCTCAGTAGATTTGATAAGAGCAGCTTTGCATTCTTCAAAACTTTGAGTGAGCGTAGCGTTTGCCTTCTTTAATTGCTTTTGACTCTTTTTATTTTTAGTGACATCTTTTTGTAAAGTAGCAATTAAATTAGCAAGCGCAATACGTTCCTCTTCATCATATTCATTTGCATGTTGATCATCCTCAGACTCATTATTGCACATGTCTGATGAATCAGGTGTGGTATTGCTAGCAACCGTTTCCATCATACACGTGTCATTAATGGCATTGGGTAGATCACTATGCTCAGGAATATCACCAAACACATTATATTCATCAGTAGTGTGTACCTTATCGATTGGCTCAGTGTCAAAGATAGAGCCATTGTCATCTTCAGTGACTTTGAGAACTTCTTCAACCTTTGCCATGTACGAGTAATGTGCATCGAGCTCTTGATCAGAATCTTCATCATCAGTATCATCAAGCATTGCTCCTTTCTCAGCTGAAATTTAACCCCTGCTTCCATTTCCTTGCATAGCAGCATCTTTTCCTTGTGATAGCTAGAGTCTCTAACCCTTTTCTGCTTCCTGCATTCATTTGCCATATGCCCATAACCTTGGCAATTAAAACATTGAATCCCACTCTGCTAAACCACTTGACTTCCAACAGTGTCCCTATTCCCAGTAGCAGCAGCAATCCTCTGAGTATCTTACTTGGCAGTTTGTCGATCATACCTTGCAGAACCCTCAACATGTGTTGGATTATGTCGATCATACCTAGAAGGACTTTCACCACGTCGACGTGTGTCATACCTTGGAGGACTCTCAACATATCGGTTCTTTGTGTTAGATGAAGTACAAAGATTATTGTTGGTGGGTTTGTAGATTTTATTGTAAGTCTTCATTATAAAAGCAATTTGTTGTTTCAGCTCTCGGTTCTTTTGAGCTTGGTCTTCATCACTATCTTCTTCAGATGATGACTCAGATGGTGGTGATGTTTCTCTTGGCACTTTACCTTGAGATTTTGTGGATGATGAAGACTTAGATGATGTGGAATATCGTGGTGAAGATGATGTAGTGGAGTATGGCTTAGGAGCACGAGGGTGATGATCGTGAACATGTTGTGTGGTAGTCACTAAAGCAAGTGGATTAGCCGTCTTGGCAACACGTTCAGCTCGAATCTCATTTGCTTCATTCTGAAATTGTTTCAAGATATCAAAGAGTCGATGATATGAGACCTCGTCTAACTTTTCTTGTTGTTTCACTAAAGTGACGAACCGTGTCCACTCTGGTTGAAGTTGTTGAAGAAATTGAACATTGACTTGCATGGTGGAGACTTGCAGATTATTTCTTGTCATGTCATTCATCATTTTATAGAACCTAGAGTAGTATGAATCAATTTATTCTCCATCCCTTGAAGTAAACTTGCCAAAATTCCAAAACAAGTTTGTTTTGACATCTTGTTTGTTGAGTGATTCTCCTTGTTGCAAGCGTTCAATCGCAGTCCACATTTCATGTGCTGTCGGGCATGCATCAACCGTGGAGTAAATATCATCTCCAATCCCACTTAAAACCATATAGATGGCTTCCTTCTCCGCATCATGCCAAGCACAATTTTCAGGTGTGAGATCGGCTCTTGTTTCATCACGTTCACTTGCAGGTATTAGATCAGTAGTATCTGTGGCTTCTCTTGGAGGAATTGAGATTTTCTTGAATACATATGGTCCATGAGTAATACATTTCCTCAAGGCATCACCATTGGGTCTTGTATCAAGATATCGTATGAAACGAGATTGCCATTGAGCATACCGACCAGACACAAGCATTGGTGGTCTCTCTTTATTACCCGCCACCATGATATTGTTGTTTGTGACACGATATTCGGCAGTAGAATCCATCTCAATATTCTCTGAAATGATGAAGTGAATATGGATCTTAAGTAGATATGATGTGATTGAGTTGTTGTTGAAATTCCGAAAAATGCTATTTTTTTCTCAGTCCGACATTAAATTCCTTAGTCCGACAAAACGGTAGACCAAAAAATTTTGTATCGCCAAATTTTGAAATTGATCTAGAAATGTCCTAAAACTAGTATGGAAAAAATTTGAATTTACTTGACGGAAAAATTTTAACTCTTTTTTTTTATCTTCGTGTAAACGATATTCCGAAACTAGTCTAGATGGTGGCTAAGTCTAAAAAATACTCAAACAAAAATTAGCTAAACATGTCATCAGAATGTCCATCGGAATGTGCCATCGGAATGTGGGCTGTCGGAATGTTGCTGGTATCGGAATGTTGGGTTCTATCGGAATAACAATCTATCGGAATGTCCTTCTGTCTGAATCCTAGATCGCAGTGTTTACCTGTCGGAATCCCAGATCGCAATGTTTACCTGTCGGAATCCCAGATCGCAATGTTCAGATCGGAATATGTTCAGATCGGAATGTTCAGATCGGAATGTGGCTGAAACAAATTTGGCAGAGTAACGACTCACAATTCCCTTGAAACCGTCGGAATCCCAGATCGCAATGTACGATCGGAATGTCTCGTCAGAATAAGGTATCGAAATCCTTATATCGCAAAGTAGAACCTAGCAGTTATTGCGATCTGGCCTCACTCCCTTTGTACTTTCTGATGGTGATACTTGCTAGAATTTCGGAAAGATGAAAAACAAGAAAGTTTTCGACTTTTGATCCAAAAGACTTGTGTTTTAGCCAAAAACCAAGATACCCAAGTTACTATGACACGAATAAAGAAGTTATACGACTTGAAAAACACTAAAAAACATAGAAAATCTTGAATTCGTGGAAGAAGTAAGGATTAAATCAAATAAATCAAATGAAAACGCAACAACCAATCACAAAACTACCCCATGGCGATTGATACCAATTGTTGTCCCTAATACATGATGATATAATAGCACGAATTCAAGAAAGAAAGGTAGATATGAGATAAATTTTAGTGAGAGAAAGTAGAGAGAGAAAATAGAGAGAAATGGTTGGAACTTGTGAAATATTAGATTGAGAAGTGAGAATAAAAATGAACCAACACCCTTCCTAACATGCTAGGAAGGGTTTATATAGCCTTTGCTTACATGTAGCTTAATGGGCTATATGATCATGGGCCGGGCTTTCCTTTTGGGCTTTGGTTACTTATGAATGAACCTTAGCTTAAAGTTAAGCCCGTTATACACGACTAATCTACTACCTATTACAACGTTCTAATATACGATACATAATAAACCTATGACCGATCATTCTTGTTTGACTCAATATTTTGAGGCTAACAATAGGTTATTATTGTAACATTAATTAGAACGTTGTAATAGGTAGTTAATTAGTCGTGGTTTACGGGCTTGGATTTAAACTATTTAAAGTCCAAAAGACAAGCTCGGCCCAATATATAGCCCATTGAAGCCCGCATGTGGGTGGACTATATATACTACCCTTCTAGCATGTTAGGAGGGTTGGTTGTTCACTTTATTCTTTTCTTAATCTAATATTCAAAAAGTTAATCATCTCCTTCTCTCTACTTTCTCTCACTACTTTCTCTCTCTATGAATCCATCTCTTTTCATCTATTTTATATCTATAATCATCTAAATATATGGGACAACATTTGGTATCAATCGCCATGGGGTAGATACGTGATTGGTTTTGATATTCCTATAGTGTTCGTGTGCTTTTCTTCACTCTCTTGCTCGAATCATCAAAAATTTTGTGTTTTTAGGGGTGTTAGTGAGTAGACAAATCATCTACTTAGGCGTGGTAGTGATTTGGGTTACTTTGATCGGTTAAAAACACGAAATTTGGTGGTGTTTGGCTTTGATTTTTGGTGTGAAATCACGTTTTTCATAAGTGTTCTTCATTGTTCCTATTTTTTAGGAACTTCTGTCTCAAATTCGCAACATCTGGTACAATTTCGCAACTTTGACATTCATTGCGAAGTTTTGGCCTATTGCGAAATCCTACTCAGTTGCGAAATTATTCATGAATTGCGGATTTTGCACTCCATTGCGAATTTGAACAATTGCGGAATTATCCTATTGCGGAATTTGTGCTCACTCAGAATTGCGAAATCGAATACTAGTGTATTGCGAAATCTTTGCATAATTCCTGAATTATCTCCATTGCGAAATCTTGCCAATTTTTGCAGAATCTTGCCACAATTGCGAAATCTTGCATTCAATTGCGAAATTTGTCCTTAATTGCGAAATCGTACATAACCAGTTATTGCGGAATCATTAGTTTAAGTGGATTGCGAAATTGGGACAATCAGTTTATTGCGGAATTATCCCATCTATTGCGGAATTATTACAATCAAAAGAATTGCGGATTTCATCTTTAAGGGAATTGCGGATTTGTTGGATAATTGCGAAATCTTTGTGGAATCATTCTCAACATTGCGAATTCTTCAATAATGTTTCAAAAAAATTATGTTTTTGAAATTTTTTAACAAATCGAGTGATTTTTCGCTCTAGAATTGTTGGTTTCTTGTGAAGACTAATTTTAGGGGATTTCAACATCTTTTCTCGACAACACCAATCACAACATATCTACTTAAGATCCATTTTCACTTCATCGATTTCAAGTCTATAGATATGGATTCTACTCAAGAGTATCGTGTCACAAACAACAATATCATGGTGGCGGGTAATAAAGAGAGACCACTAATGCTTGTGTCTGGTCGGTATGCTCAATGGCAATCACGTTTCATATGATATCTTGATACAAGACCCAATGGTGATGCTTTGAGGAAATGTATTACTCATGGACCATATGTATTCAAGAAAATCTCAATTCCTCCAAGAGCAGCCACAGATACTACTGATCCAATACCCGCAAGTGAACGTGATGAAACAAGAGCCGATCTCACACCTGAAAATTGTGCTTGGCATGATCTGGAGAAGGAAGCCATCTATATGGTTTTAAGTGGGATTGGAGATCATATTTACTCCACGGTTGATGCATGCCCTACAGCACATGAAATGTGGACTGTGATTGAACGCTTGCAACAAGGAGAATCACTCAACAAACAAGATGTCAAAACAAACTTGTTTTGGAATTTTGGCAAGTTTACTTCAAAGGATGGAGAATCAATTGATTCATACTACTCCAGGTTCTATAAAATGATGAATGACATGACCAGAACTAATCTGCAAGTCTCCACCATGCAAGTAAATGTTCAATTTCTTCAACAACTTCAACCCGAGTGGACACGGTTCGTCACTTTAGTGAAACAACAAGAAAAGTTAGACGAGGTCTCATATCATCGACTCTTTGATATCTTGAAGCAATTTCAGAATGAAGCAAATGAGATTCGTGCTGAACGTGTTTCCAAGACGGCTAAGCCACTTGCTTTAGTGACTACCACTCAACATGTTCAAGATCATCACTCTCGTGCTCCCAAGCCATACTCCACTACATCATCCTCACCACGATATTCCACATCATCTAAGTCTTCATCATCCACAAGATCACGAGGCAAAGTGCTAAGAGCACCATCACCACCATCTGAAACATCATCTGAATAAGATAGTGATGAAGACCAAGCTTAAAAGAATCGAGATATTAAACAACAAATTGCTTTCATAATGAAGACTTACAAGAAAATCTACAAACCCACCAACAACAATATTCGCACATCATCTAACACAAAGAACCGATATGTTAAGAGTCCTCCAAGGTATGACACACGTCGACGTGGTGAAAGTCCTTATAGGTATGATCGACATAATCCAACACATGTTGAGGGTTCTGCAAGATATGATTGACAAACTGCCAAGTATAATACTCAGAGGATTGTTGTTGCTACTGGGAATACGGAAACGGTTGGAAGTTAAGTGGTTCAGTAGAGTAGGATTCAATGTTTTAATTGCCAAGGTTATGTCCATATGGCAAAGGAATACAGGAAGCAGAAAAGGGTTAGAGACTCCAGCTATCACAAGGAAAAGATGTTGCTATGCAAGAAGATGGAAGCAGGGGTTAAATTGTCAGCTGAGGAAGGAGCAATGCTTGATGACACTAATGATGAAGATTCTGATCAAGAACTCGATGCACATTATTCGTACATGGCAAAGGTTGAATAAGTTCTCAAAGTCACTGAAGATGACAACGGTCCTATCTTTGACACTGAGCTAATTGATAAGGTACACACTACTGATGAATATAATGTGTTTGGTAATATTCATGAGCATAGTAATCTACCCAATGCCATTAATGACACGTGTATGATGGAAACGGTTGATAGCAATGCCACACCCGATTCATTAGACATGTGCAATAATGAGTCTGAGGATGATCAACATACAAATGAGTATGATGAAGACGAACGTATTGCGCTTGCTAATTTAATTGCTACTTTACAAAAAGATGTCACTGAAAATTAAAAGATTCAAAAGCAATTAAAGAAGGCAAACGCTACGCTCACTCAAAATTTTGAAGAATGCAAAGCTGCTCTTATCAAATAGAGTGAGATGACTGAAAGCTATAAAGATGAGCTCCTTCAGAAAACCAAAGAGCTTGAGGGGTACAAGGGAAGTGCGTTAAAAAGTCAAAAGGACGATTTTGAAAACAAATATAATACAACTCTTGAGTTATTAGCCAAAGAGAAGCGTCAATATAATGTTTTCTTAATGGATGAACGTCAAAAAACGTACCTTGCCAATACCAAAGTTAACGAACTTGAACAAAAGCTCTCTGTGACCACTACAGATTTTGCTAAAAATTTTGAGGATAAGAAACAAGAGGTAGATGCGTTAAAACAAGACTTCAAAAGTAGATATGATAAAGAAACCGAAAAAGTAACGAAACTAGAAGAACAAGTCGAATTTTTGAAGAAAGTTGTTTATAAAACGCATGATTCTATTCAATCCGTAAGAATGCTAGCACCTCCATTGATGTTTAAGGGTCAAGCTAGGTTTGCAAGTCCTGAGTACCTTGCCAAAGCTCAAGCTGCGAACCCGTGTCTTTATCTTGATGAGACTGAAAGGACCGATCTTGATTGCATGCCTGTAAGTGCCGATAGTGAAGAGACTGCCCTTTGGGATGATGACAGTCGATCACTTGTCAATGAGGATTTTGTAAAACCATATAATTATGCTTATGAGAATAGTCTTTATGGTCTTTTCAACAAACAAACTCAAAAAACTCGTGAGGATGTGTTTCTAGAATGCAAACAAAAGAGAATTCAATGGAAGAAAGCATTTGCCCCTAAGAAATCTAATGTTTACAAATACATAAACTACCTCCCTCTAGTTGAAACTAAAATCAAGAGTCGGAAAACATTAGGTATTCTTAAACACCACATAGATAAAGTTAAATCCATTGTTGAAAGAGATTGGGAAAAACATGAAAATGCTGAGTGGCAATGTCCGATTCCTCAAGATATTACCTTGCTTGTGAAAGAACTCTTAATTCCAAACACGACATTGATTAAAGAAACTGTTCTTCAACTTGAGGAGTTCATTCGGACTGAAATGTATGATTATTTAAAATATGTTGAATATCTTGAGAAACACATTGATGATCTTCAAATGGAGAAGTCTGATTTTTCAGATGAATATGATTTACTCTTGCAAGAATGCGTTTCTAAAGATGTTATGTGTGCTTATTTTACATCTTGTGTTGATATTGATGAACATTCTGATGTTACATGCAAATATCTTGATATGATCAAAGAATGTGAACGTCTTGAAATTGAGCTTTCGAAATGTAAAGAAAATGTTGATAAAAAGGCTTTTGAGTTACTTCAACACAAAACTGAGTTCCTTCAAAACATTGTCATTCTCTTGAACTTGCTTTGCAAAAAGACGTTGGTAGTTTTCCACATGATAATAAATTGCAAGAAAAACTTTCCCAAACATTTAGAGAAATGAATGAACAGAATTTGGAAATTAAAGGGTTGAAAGCTCAGTTACAAGATAGGGACAGAGCGATAGCAGAGTTGTAGAAACTCGTTGCTAAAATGGGTGGAAAGTCGTGGAACCTAGCATTAAGAAACCTGTTGTTAGACAACCCAATGCTTCTAAAGTGAATAGATCCTCTATCTTGGGAAAACCATCTGCTTTATCAAATTCCTCGTTTGCAAAACCTGTGTTTTCCCCCAAGATGGACGGAAAGGAAAGGTTACCACAGAAACAACCCATAAGGAATACTATAGCACCAAGCGTTAAGCACAATAATGTGGTTAAACCAGGGATGTATAGAATGCCCACTAAGCCCACAAACAAAGATACTCACTCGCCTCAGACTTCTAGAAACACTAATATTCGTGTGTCTTCTACTACAGGAATAGTCTCCACTACTAGTGTTAGCCGGCCTCAGCTTAAGAGCACTCAAGTGAATGATAAGGTTTGGAAACACAAGAATCAAGGGAAGATGAAGGAAGTAGAAGAACACCCTAGGAATTTGAATGTTTTTAAGAATAAAAAGTCTGTTATCGCATGTAATGACGATTTGAATGATGTGAATGATTTGAATGCTATGAATGTGAAATTTGTTTGTGTCAAATGTGGAAAGTGTGCTAATGCTAATCATTCTATGTGTGCTACGAATAAAGTCAAAGGCGTAGATACTAGAACTAAGAAGCAAGTTGCAATGCCTATTAGAGCTAGTAAACCCAAACGCAAAGTGAACCATTCTGGTGCTACCCCCACTAACAAAAGTAATGCATCAGACTCCACCACTAAGAATCCTAGAAGCAAAATTAAGGAATTATATGAGTCTGCTAGCAAGTCTTGGAAATGGTGGTTTGCTAACCAATGTCCTCCAGGATATAAATGGATGCCTAAAGTTAGGCCAGAAAATGTGAAAATGAGTGTTAGTATGCCTTTAACTATTGATAAGGACACTAATGATTCTACTATCACAACTACTGTGGTATCCAATTTAGCAAATGCTCCATCGTGTTCTAACTCTTCTGCAGGTGATACAAATAATTCTCTTCTTACTGGACTCCGGATGCACGAAGCACATGACGGGGAATCTCAAGCTTCTAATTAACTTCGTGGAGAAGTTCCTGGGTACGGTCCGATTCGGAAATGATCAATTTGCACCGATCCTAGGATATGGAGATTTGGTTCAGGGGAATATTACGATCAAAAGGGTATACTACGTCGAAGGGCTCAATCATGATCTTTTCTCGGTTGGTCAATTTTGTGATGCAGATTTGGAGGTTGCTTTCAAAAAGAAGACATGTTTTGTTCGTGATTATGATGGGAATGATTTACTTACCGGTACACGGGGTACTGATCTTTACACAATTTCACTACAAGACACAACTTCATCAACTCCAATTTGCTTCATGGCTAAAGATTCAATGACTCAGGCATGGTTATGGCATCAACGTCTTTCTCATCTGAACTTTGATACCATCAACTTACTTTCCAAGAAAGATATTGTGAGAGGCCTTCCAAGTTTGAAATTCATCAAAGATCATATTTGTTCTTCTTGTGAACTCTGTAAAGCTAAAAGAAGTAGCTTCAAAACAAAGACTACACCAAGCTCAAAAGGACGGTTAGATCTTCTTCATATGGATCTGTGTGGTCCCATGCGTGTTAAGAGTATCAATGGAAAGAAATATATTCTGGTAATTGTCGATGATTACTCAAGGTACACATGGACTCACTTCTTGAGGTCCAAGGATGAAACACCCGATGTTCTCATCAGCTTCCTTAACTTGATACAGCATGTTTTTCAAGCTCAAGTTAAAGTGGTTCGTACTGACAAAGGTACAGAATTTTTGAATTCAAAAATGAGAAACTATTTTGAAGCCGAAGGGATTGAACATGAAACATCTATTGCTCGAACACCCGAACAAAACGGAGTTGTTGAAAGACGAAACCGTACTTTAGTTGAGGCTGCTCGAACATTATTATCCGCTTCAAAACTTCCACTATACTTTTGGGCCGAAGCCGTGTCAACCGCATGCTACACACAAAACCATTCCTTAATTATCCCAAGACACGAAAAGACACCATATCACATAATTCATGATCGAAAACCTTCACTCAAACACCTTCATGTTTTTGGATGTACTTGTTACATTATTCGAGATGGTGAAAATCTGGATAAAATGAAAGAGAAATGTGATGCATGTATTCTTGTGAGATATGCAACTCAGTCTAAGGGATATCGAGTGTAAAACAAGAGAACAAAATTGATTGTCGAGACCATTCACATTCAATTTGATGAATTACAAGAAATGGCACTTGAACAAAACAGTTTAAGTCCCGATCCACAACGACAAACGACATCCGTTCACAACCGCATGAAACTCGAAACTCAAGACAACAGCAATGAACCGTCAAGTTCAACGGGGGAGAAACAAGTTGTATCGAAGTCTTCCGATGTAACTCATGATAAGAATGATGATACCGATCATCGTCAACAACCGGATACAACTTCATCTACTTCAACACGGGTTGCTGCAGATTTACCTCCTCAGAATATCAATTCAACAATCGATCCTACAACATCCACAACTATGTCATTGCTCAAGAGAACACAAATCAAGCAGACGATGCATTATCTGACGAAGGCGAATTTATCAACCCATTCGGTACACCGGTACACGAAACTGGAGAGTCTTCTACTCGCCATGTTGATCCGTCAAATATGCATACGTTCTACCAACGACATCCTTCAACACATCATTGGACCCGAGATCATCCTTTGGTTCATGTAATTAGAAACCCTTCACAGCCCGTTCGCACAAGACGACAGCTTAACACCGATGGCGATGTTTGTATGTTCGCACTCGTCGTGAGTTCAGCTGAACCAAAAAAACATCAAAGAAGCCATGGCTGATCATGCTTGGATTGAATCGATGACGGATGAACTTCAACAATTTGAAATACTTAAAGTCTGGGAACCTGTTGACAGACCATACGATGTAATTCCATTAAATCTTCGATGGATCTGGAAAAACAAGATGGATGAAGAGAAAACGATCATCAAGAATAAATCTAGGCTAGTGGCTAAAGGGTATGGACAGAAAGAGGGTATTGATTTTGAAGAATCATTTGCACCAGTAGCTCGAATGGAAGCGGTCAGGATTTTTCTTGCTTATGCTGCACATAAGGGATTCATTGTCTATCAAATGGACGTAAAGACGGCGTTTCTTAACGGTCCTTTGAGGGAAGAAGTCTATGTCACGCAGCCAGAAGGATTCGTCAATCCTCATTATCCTGACAAGGTGTATCATCTCCATAAAGCACTATATGGAATCAAGCAAGCTCCAAGGGCGTGGTACGACGAGCTCTCGAAATTTCTGGTCTCCAAAGGTTTCTCAAAAGGTTCATTGATCTAACTTTGTTCACTTATAAATATGGGGATGACATTTTGCTTGTGGAGATTTATGTTGATGACATTATTTTCGGGTCTACAAACCCAAAACTCTCAAAATGGTTTGAAAAAGTAATGCACAGCAGATTTGAAATGTCTATGATGGGCGAACTAAAATTCTTTCTAGGAATTCAAGTTCACCAATCCCCAAGTGGTATCTTCATTAACCAAGCTAAATATTGTCAAGAGATAATCAAAAAGCATGGTATGACATCATGTGACCCCGTTGGGACACCATTATCAACCACATCCCTAGATGCTAATTTGGAGGGAGTACCCATAGATCAAACGAGATATCGTTCCATGATCGGGTCCCTCATGTACTTGACAGCAAGCAGACCTGATATTCATCATGCTACATGCTCTTGTGCACGATATCAAGCACGACCCACTGAAAAGCACCTCAAGGAGGTTAAACGGATCTTTCGGTACCTCAAGAATACCATTCACATGGGACTCTGGTATCCGAGGGAAATCGGTTTCTTTCTAATGGCCTATTCAGATTCTGATCATGCAGGGTGTCTTGATACACGTAAAAGTACTTCTGGTGGTGCACAATTTCTAGGTCAAGATAAGCTTGTGGGATGGTCTTCCAAGAAGCAAAATTACACATCATTCTCATCAGCCAAAGCGGAGTATGTGTCTCTATCTGCGTGTTGTGCTCAAGTTCTTTGGATGAGAACACAACTCACGGATTATGGCTTCCACTTTGATAAATTACCTTTGTACTGTGACTCAAAGTCCGCCGTAGCCATCTCCTGCAATCCGGTACAGCATTCCCGCACAAAGCACATCGATGTCATATATCACTTCATTAAGGAACAAGTTGAAAAGGGTATTGTTGAATTATACTTTGTTGGAACTGATTACCAACTAGCTGGCTTGTTTACAAAAGCTCTTTCGAAAGAGAGGTTTGCGTATCTAGTTAGGTAAATTGGTATGAGATGTTTGACTCCAGCAGAACTGGAGGTTTTGGCAAAGAAGCCTGCTTGATTCATCTATTAAACATCTATTTGTAAATATTAATGAAAAAGCAAAATACAATATTAAAAAATCTTTGATAATCCAAAAATACTCTTCTCGACATGTCTTTCAGTATCGATAATATGGACGTGCCTAGAAATGTCGCTCAATAACGACACGGGTGTGTACATAATGCTCGAATGAAAGTTGTAAGTATTTTTCAAAACATGTCATTTCTATCTTTTACAAAGGAAATTGTCTCTTTTGGACAATATTTCCAACAACGGGTAGAGCAATCTATCTTGGGTTGAGATTGTCACAAAACATTCAACGTTTTGAGCTCAACACAATGGCTTGTAATCACTTTCAGATTGCAACCCAGATCTAAATTCACGGGGGAGTGTACGCTTTTGTACTCTTACCCTTAGCAAAAGAAGTTAAATCTTCTTACACTTGAGTGGATTCGTCAAGACATTCAAAGTCTACGAACTCAAGTTTATGCTTTAGAAAAACCTTTTCGTCAAAAAGAATTGATTTTTCAAAAAGCGTTGAACACAATTTTTTCAAGAATTTCTCAATGATATTCAAAATCTTTCAAAAATTGTGTGTTCAACAACTCCTATCCTAAAAAGTTTAATGTGGATCAAATCCTCGTAATGACAATTCCATTGGATCAATTTTTGAGGGGGAGCTTTCTAAAATTCATGCTAAGTTTGACACATCTTTCTCCCTAAAATTTTCAAGACTACTTTTCAAAATATATTTTAATCAAATTTGTTATCTCTAATATCAAAAGATTTTATATATTAGAGATAGGGGAGAAAATGTGATTAAAATTTGATCTGAAAGACTCAAGCACTCATGGTTATGATCAAATACCCACAACATCTTTAATTCATGACGTTATTGGTGTCAAAAGGGTGGTTAGGTTTAAGTCCTATGATTCAACCAGAACCGGAGGGATCTTCCCAGGGACAATCCAATAGATTATTAGAAGTCCTTAGGAAAGATGGAGTAGAATGTGAACGAAGCTGAATGTCGACTAAGTACTGATGATAGCACTGGAACAATCACAACAAGGTGCTATTAATGATATCTTGGTAAGCATTGAAGGGGTTGAAGAATGAAAAAGAAATGTAAGGATAAAGGGTCTAAAGAAAGAAGCCCTCCATACAACTTAGGCAGAAACCGGGTCAACACATCATGAAGACAACTCATCATGGACCCAGTGATGTGAAGCACAACCCTTTCCTAGCTACTCAGGCTTCTCTCAAAAGAAGTTTGTTTTATTGTCACGGAGATCAACACGACTTCTATTGACTTTCTCACTCCGAGATAGTTGATATTGAATAGGTGGCATCTGCTCTAGCCTCCGACCACTAAAAGTGCACAAATCGAGTCTAGAGCCAAGAGATCAATCAAATCTCGTTAGGGCACACGGATGAAGATAAAGAGAGTCCTACGCTATATCCTTGCGATATTGCTAGAACACTCAGAGTGATACTACTTAGTATTCACAATGATGAGTGGAAATCCTTCCAGTGTTAACATCAAACAGCATTGCGGTAGGTTATATGCAAGATTCTTTATGAATTGAACATGTGAAAAACTGAAAAGCAACAGTGGTTTGATTCTGAATTGGTTCAAACTCGTTTCAGGTTTCTACGCAATATCTTTATGGTCTTGCCAGAACATTCAGAGTGATATTCATTAATATTCACAGTGACGAATGGAAATCCTTCTAGCGTCAACATCAAACAGCGCTACGGTAGGTGACTTGTGAGATTCTTATGAATCAAACTTGTGTCAACTGGAAAGAAACAATGGTAAGATTCTTAATGAATCAAACTTTTTCCAGGAATTTGAATTGACGACTTTAATCAAGCGGATATTTATCCAACTGATTCACTCTTTATCTTCGCAGTCTTGCTTTGAGACGGTCGAGTAAAGAGAACGGCCAGTACAGCCGCGAAACCCTGTCAAGGAGATTCTTAATTGGATCTACCTAATCACAGGTACGGTATTTAATATTGTATAACGGTCTTCACCGACCGGAGGTAAAACGCTACCGATTTAGGTCGAATGTCAAAGCCATTCAGCCCGTGTCTATGTTTTGTCTCGAGAAGGTGGCGTCACGGTGTACTCAGCAAAGTCAAATATTCAAAAACCACATATTCATGCCCAAAGATTTATTCAACAATTAATAGTGTGAGCATGTGGATAAAGACACAAGATCGCAAGATGGCAAAGTCAAGTCAAGAATGATTTGAAGATCTCAAGATAAAAGACTAAGTCGAAAGACAATGAATAAAGGCTCAAAGATCACAGCATGAAGGAACAAGACTACTGTTACACGTTCAAGACTCATTTATGACGAGATTCGTAATCTCCATTGATCTCCAAATATCAAAAGGGTATGACCTCACATTGGGGGAGATTGTTAGCCTCAAAATATTGAGTCAAACAAGAATGCTCGGTCATAGGTTATTATTGTAACATTAATTAGAACGTTGTAATAGGTAGTTAATTAGTCGTGGTTTACGGGCTTGGATTTAAACTAATTAAAGTCCAAAAGACAAGCCCGGCCCGATATATAGCCCATTAAAGCCCGCATGTGGGTGGACTATATATACTACCCTTCTAGCATGTTAGGAGGGTTGGTTGTTCACTTTGTTCTTTTCTTAATCTAATATTCAAAAAGTTAATCATCTCCTTCTCTCTACTTTCTCTTACTACTTTCTCTCTCTAGGAATCCATCTCTTTTCATCTATTTTCTATCTATAATCATCTAAATATATGGGACAACAGACACACAATTTTTGAAAGATTTTGAATAATCATTAAAAAATTCTTGAAAAAATTGTGTTCAACGCTTTTTGAAGAACTATATTTCTTTTTGGTGAAAAAGTTTTTCTAAAGCATAAACTTGAGTTCATATACTTTAAATGTCTTGACGAATCCACTCAAGTGTAAGAAGATTTATCTTCTTTTGCTGAGGATAAGGGCACTAAATCGTACACTCACCCGTGAATATAGATATGGGTTTCAATCTAAATGTGATTACAAGCCATAGTGTTGAGCTCAAAACTTTGAATGTTTTGTGACAAGCTCAACCCAAGATAGATTGCTCTACCCGTTAGGATAAGTTTATCTTTAAAAATACACTTTCCTTTATTTGAAGCTCGAGTTACAATCTGACATTTAACTGTAAGTCGTTTACATGAGCTTAAAAACGTGGAATGTTTTTATCGATAGCTCATGACTGAGAAAATTTTAATTTTCCCGTTGTTGAGGATAAGTTATCAATCATGATCAACTTTCCTTTCTTTGAAGCACGAGTCATAATCTGAAGTAATTGTAAATCATTGAAATGACATTTTTTAAAAATATTTACAACTTTCATTCGAGCTTTATGTACACACCCGTGTCGTTATTGAGCGACATTTCTAGGCGCGTCCATATTATCGATACTGAAAGACATGTCGAGAAGAATATTTTTTGTATTTTGAAAGTTTTCCCATTTTTTATTTTGTTTTTCTAATGATATTTACATTTTATTATATTTTTGTGTTTTCTCAAGTTTTTCGAAAATAATTCAAAATAGACTTTTGTACAGCAGAAGAAGGTGATATCGAATGTACAGAATTGGAGCCCTTTGAAGAGGAAGAAGTGGGTTCAGAATCCGCTGTTGTACCTGCAATAACAGAAGAAGAGTTTGCACAAATACTAGTGTTAGGAATAACAAATTCCTTGTCTACGTTCAAAGCATTCGCATTCGTGCTAGCGCAGGTTTCATCACTCTTCTCTATTGGAATCCATTTAAGACCAACTTCCTTGAAGATCCTACCCGTTGGTTTCTACTGAAGACTGGATCTAGGAGTAGTTTTCTCTTGCACAGCGGAAGACTTCTTTGGAGAGAAACTATGTCCTTTTTGAGTCCACGTTTCAGATTTGTTGTTATTGCTTTTCTTTGCGACTGGTTTGTATCTCCTTTTTGTCTTATGGGATTCTGGATTCGATCTCCGTTCAAAGGAACGAGATTTGACCTCATAGAGGTATTGTAGAATGCAATGATCATGATTTCCATTGTGAATGCCCTTTTTGCAAGTGGGGCATACGGGGAATTTAGGATTCATGAAAGTACTTGTATTCCTTGGTTTTCTAAATTGTTCAGGCGTAGTGTTCGAAAGACGACTATTCATGGATGGTTTCCAATTCCTAGATTGCTGGTGAGGGATCCTAGGTTTTGGTTGACTACCATTAGGAGAGTGTTGAACTCTAGCGGAATTTGGTGAAGTAGGTTTTGAATACATGTGTTTGTCTTTCTGAATCTTCCCTTTTTGTTTAGCATCCTCTAGGTTGTTGGTATGAACGAAGTCATTTGAACCTACAGATTCCTTTGTGGACGCGAATGTCACACGTTTTGGAGGAGTCCTAGAAGTGCTAGGTGCATTCACATGGTTGGGTTTAGCAATAGTGTCTTTCTAAATGGAGGAACATAGGGTGATATGGGTGGTTTTGGAACACTTGTTTGCACATCAGTCTTAACGGGTAACCTAGATTTTACATGAGAAGAATTGGAGAAAGGAGTCGGTTTTCCTAAGATAGATGGATTTGGATCCTTGTAGGCATTGGGTTGTCGAACAACAGGTTTCACAACTTTAGATTCCATAGTTTTCCCACCCATTTTAGCAACGAGTTTCTTCAACTCTTCTATCGCTATGTCCTTTTCTTGCAACTGAGCTTTCATGTCTGTAATTTCCATACTCTTTTCGTTCATTTCTCGACACAATGCAGAAAGTCTTACTTGCAAGTTATTATCATTTGGACCTTTTCTGATGTCTTTTTGCAAAGCAAGTTCAAGAGAATGACAATGTTTTTGAAGAAAATCAGTTTTGTGTTGAAGTAACTCAAAAGCTTTTTTATCAACATTTTCTTTTCGTTTCGAAAGCTCAGTTTCAAGACATTCACACTCTTTGATCTTATCAAGATATTTGCATGCAACATCAGAATATTCATCGATATCAGCACAAGATTGAAGAGTAACACACAAAATATCTTTGGAAAGACATTCTTCTAAGAGGAGATCATATTCGTTTGAAAAATCTGATTTGTCATTTTGAAGATCTATTGCTTTTTTAAGAGACTCAACATATTTCAAATCATCATACATTTCAGACCGAATCAAGTTTTCAAACTCAAGAACATGTTCTTTTATTATCTTCGTATTTAGTATTAAAAGTTCTTTCACAAGCACAGTTATGTCGTGAGGAATCTCTGTTTTCCACTTATCCTTTTGACGTTTTTCCCAATCGCTTTCAACAATTGATTGAACATTATCAATATGGTGTTTAAGAAAACCAAGTTTTTTTCTACTTTTGCTTTTAGAAGCATCAAGAGGCAAATAGTTATTATATTTAAAAGCATTAGTTTTCCTCTTAGTGGCAAAAGCTTTCTTCCATTGAATTCTTCTTTGTTTGCATTCTAAAAACAATTCCTCACGAGACTTCTGTTTTTATGTAGTGAAAAGACCATATAGACTATTCTCTTAAGCATAATTATATTGTTTCACAAACTCTTTATTGACCAGTGATCTACTCTCCTCTTCCCAAAGGGATGTCTCATCATTACCAAGAGGACATTCAGGATCGGTCCATTCGGACTCATCCATATAAAGGCGGGGGTTCGCAGCTTGAGCTTGGGCAAGGTAATCAGGACTTGCAAAGCTAGCTTGACCCTTAAACATCGACGGAGGTGCTGTCATTCTTACGGTTTGAATAGAGTCATGCGTTTTATAAACAATTTTCTTCAAAAATTCGACTTGTTTTTCTAGTTTCGTTACTTTGTCAGTATCTTTTTCATGACGACTTTTGAAATCTTGTTTAACGTTTCAACCTCTTGTTTCTTAACATCAAGAATTTTAGCAGTCTCGGTGTTATCCATCAAAAGCCGTTGTTCAAGTTTGTTAACTTTGGTGGTAGCAAGGTACGTTTTTTGACGTTCATCCATTAATAAAACATTAAATTGATGTTTCTCTTTGGTTAATAACTCAAGAGTTTCGTTGTATTTCTTTTCGAGATCGTCCTTTTGACTTTTTAACGCACTACCCTTGTAACCCTCAAGCTCTTTGGTCTTTTGAAGAAGCTCAGCTCTATAACTTTCAAGGTTCTCATTAGATTTAATTAGAGCGGCTTTGCATTCTTCAAAGTTTTGAGTGAGCGCTGTGTTTGCCTTCTTTAATTGCTTTTGACTCTTTCTAGTTTCATTGACATCTTTTTGTAAACTAGCAATTAAATTAGCAAGCGCGACACGCTCCTCATCATCATACTCATTTGCATGTTTATCATCCTCAAACTCATTATTGCACATGTCTGATGAATCGGGTATGGTATTGCTATCAATCTTTTCCATCATACATGTGTCAATAAGGGGTGTTGTTTGAGCACTATGCTCATGCGTATTGGTATTGGCAAACACATTAAATTCAGCATTGTGTACCTCTTCCAATGGCTCAGAATCGAAAACAGGACCATGATCATAGGAAGGTGTATTTCTGATGACAGTCTCAGAATTGATGCCTTATGTGCCAGTGATGCTGCTTTCTTTCCCATGTATGGTATGATCATTATGCGCACCATGCTTTGTGTTCCCTGATCTGCAGCTGTCAGTTGCATTCCTCGATACTGTCCCGTTACTTACATTTGAAACTGGACTCGTATCCACTACATGAATCTTTGCAACCGTGCACTCTTGTGTTTTCAGCCTTTTGTCATTCATCTTATTTATCATGTCTTTTACATGAAGTAAGCGTTCATCCATAAGCCTCTCAATTGATTCCATGTTTTGATGTATCAAGTCTCTGAAAGATTATGCGTCCATTTTATGTAGTATTTAAAGTGATCTTGTGCATCTCGAACTTTTGAATCAAAATTTGGATTCTTCAATAGCTTTGAGGCAAAGAATAGTTGAAACTGTGTTCTGAGTGTTTTGAGGGCTTTCTTGGAATTTTTCTCATGAAGGTTTTTGTTGAGTAATTCATTCTCAAGATTTTTCAAGTGATCTCTTAACTCATAAGTGAACCTGCGATGGTCATTTCTGAAGAAGCAATGAAAAGCATGCATATACAAAGGATCGTACGAGAATGTCTCTCTTTCAAGACGTTTTAGATTCGTTTTAAGAGCAATGAAAGCTTGCATACAACGTTGTTTAAGGACTTGTTCTTGTAGTTGCATCTCTCGTTCTTCTTTGTCTGAACACGCATTGCTCTTTTCCATGATGACGGTGTCTCAGTTGATGATGTGACTTCGGATCTTAAGTATATATGGTGATTGTTGTTGAAGAGAAAAAATTCCGAAAAATTCGATTTTTTTCTCAGTCCGACAGTAAATTCCTCAGTCCGACAAAACGGTAAACCGAAAATTTTTGAATTACCAAATTTTGAATTCAAGTTAAAAATAGCCAATAACTAATATTGCGATCGCAAAAATTTTGAGTTTTGGTCCGAAAATTTGAATTTATGGTCGAAAAAATTTTTGCATCGCCAAAATCTGAAATCGAACCTTAAATGGCCTTAAAATGGTCTAGGAAAAAATAAATTTTACTTGGGTTTTCCCGCCAAAAAACTTTCTTTTTTAATTTTTTTTTTTTTTAATCTTTGTGTAAACTATGTTCCGGGACTAGTCTAGATAGTGGCTAAGTCTAAAAATACTCGAACAAAATTTAGATGTCCATCGCAAGATCCATCGGAATACCCATTGCAATGTCACCCATCGGAATACCCATCGCAATGTGTGATCGCAATGTCAGATCGCAATGTGTGATCGCAATAGTAGATCGCAATATGGATCGCAATATCAGATCGCAATATGTTAGATCGCAAGTCTGATCGCAATGTTAGATCGCAATTCTGATCGTAATGTTAGATCGCAATCCTGATAGCAATGTTAGATCGCAATCCTGATCGCAATGTTAGATCGCAATCCTGATCGCAATGTTAGATCGCAATCCTGATCGCAATGTTAGATCGCAATCCTGACCGCAATGTTAGATCGCAATCCTGATCGCAATCCTGATCGCAATCCTAGATCAAAATCTTTGAGATCGCAATATTAGTGATCGGAATCCACGATCGCAATGTAGAAACCCCGAGGGCTTTTCCGATCGGAATACACGATCGGAATGTGTAAACCCTAAAGTATTACGATGGATAAGCAAGTTCGAAACTTTATGAAAACAAGTTAAGATTTTCACAACGATTCCGTGTATGAATCCAAACCAAAGTAAACAAAATATTACCACAAGAATGTAGATGATCTATAGTACGATTTAGAACACGAAAAACATAAGAAACACTTGAATTCGAGATGATTTTAAGAGAAAATCACACGAACCAAATAGTTTATCAACAACGAATCACAAAAATACCCCATGGCGATTGATACCAATTATTGTCCCATTAATTTGTGATGATTAAACAAGAAAGAAAGGTAGAAATAGATGAATTCTAGAGAGAGAAAGTAGTGAGAGAAAGTAGAGAGATAATGGTTGGAACTTTTGGAGGATTAGATTAGTGAGAGAAAATGAAAGAGACCAACACCCTTCCTAACATGTTAGGAAGGGTATTTATAGCCTTTGCCTACATATGGCATAATGGGCTATATGATTATGGGCCGGGCTTTCCTTTTGGGCTTTGGTTACTTATGAATGAACCTTAGCTTAAAGTTAAGCCCGTAATACACGACTAACCTACTACCTATTACAACGTTCTAATATACGATACATAATAAACATATGACCGAGCATTCTTGTTTGACTCAATATTTTGAGGCTAACAATAACATATCATACACCTATCATGTATGATAAGTATTGCATCATATGAGATACATCAAGCTTATTTCAACTTACATCGCAAACTTGATTAAAATTCCTTACACTAACATAAGCATATTCATAACTCGCATAGATAAAACATATAATAAGCCACAAACATATTTGATTATGATATTAAGCCTTGTCAAACATATTTAATTTTTAACTCTAAGCCACATGCCACTTATCATAGCCATTCATAGCCACTTTTGAGTTTTATGCCCAATCTATATACAATATTATATATATATATATATATATATATATATATATATATATATATATATATATATATATATATATATATATATATATATATATATATATATATATATATATATATATATATATATATATATATATATATATATATTATATATGATAGAAGGCATGTTTGAAGAGCTTAAATATATTTGTGTAAATTAGTTATAAAGTTGGGTTTTTTCTTGTGGTTTGTAAGAAACATCATATATGATACAACATGTATCATATTTGATATGCCCATCATATTGTTGGGTCAAAAAGTTGATGTCGCAGAAACTCAAAAACGAAGAAAAGATGAAGGCATTTGTTCAACGTTGACACATTGTGTCTAAGCGTTGACAAGTGTAAATTAGGCGTTGACAGAAGTCAACAAAAGTCAAACGTTGTTGGAAATATCTATTTAGGATAAGTATTTAGAATATTATTTGGTAATATTTTGTATTAGTTATTTAAATAGAAGATTTGCATGTTTATTCATAGTTATCTCTTGTAAACCCTAATCCTTAGTCTATAAAAGGAACAAGGGTCTTAGGTTTTATTCATATCTTATATTCACAATGTAAACCTAAAGCGTGTGTTGCACTAGACGTGGGATTAATGTATACACATCTAGTGGTTGTTGATTATTAATATAATTAGCAATCCGTTTGTTTAATTCATGTGTTATTGTGTCCAAACACCTTGTTAATGGTTATTGTTCTAATTTCGCTTTGATTATGTTAATCATATGAACAATGATCATTCCTAGTAGCTTAAAGATCTGTGAATCTTAGGATTCCACAATTGGTATCAGAGCCTCGTGGCTCATGATGGTAGGACCAACAAGGTGTTCGTGTTTTGAGAAGAAAAGAAAAATCGTATAGGTTTTTCTGGGCGTTTTTTTGTGCGCAGCAGTATTCAGAAGGCCATAACTTTTTATTGAACCGTTGAATCGCCAAGAAATTGTTTGTGTGTGTTCTACACACATATATCTAGATATCCACTGGAGGGATTGTCAATATCTATCCCCAAGAAAAAGTTATTAAGCGTCGAAATCAGCAGTGGTCATATGCTGTTTTCTGTGAACAGTAATAGTAAAAATGCGATTTCTCCTTCGTTAACCGTTGGATCGTCGTGAAATTGGCGTTGTAGGCTCTTGGCACTTGTGCCTAGGATCTTACCGAAGGGATCTTCGATCTGAGCTCTCATGAAGAAGATATTCGATGTCTAATTTCACTACAGTTTATGGTTTTCACATAAAATCATGATTTAGGGTTTATAAAACCCTAGATCAATTAGCCGCTGATGTATGTTATTTAGACGCTGATAGATGTTGGTGTGATGCTGATAGATATTAGTGTAACGCTGACAAGGCATGGATGAGATGCTGACGGCCAGGCGCTGATAGGTTTAAAGTTGGCGCTGACAGGAATAAAGTTGACGCTAACAGGAGGCGTTGACACTTGTTGTCCGATATATACATTTTCAAACACTGACAAGTGTTGTCCGATATTGGACAACACACAGTGTTGATATCTTGGACAAAGGAAGATATTGGACAACAAAAGGAATAGCTGCTGTTTGGAAAATTGATACGATTTTGGCACACAAAAAGAGGAACTTGCACATGAAGGTACATGGGATCTTCGTTTTAATTTAGAATATCATTATGATATTAATGGCTCGGATATTTTAAAGGGATTAATGATTTTAATGTAAGTAAGCAACAATTTGTGATATAATTTATTGGATTTGATTATGTAATCGGGGTAGCCTTGTAAAAGAGTTATCCGTCTTAAAGCTTTTACATATGATATGAAGATTCAGATTCGTCATGAGGAGGTGTTGGCTTAAGGGGAAGAATTCTTATGGTAAGTTTGATGTTCGAAGAAGATTTTCGCGAGTTTATGTTCTATCATATCTTTAAAGATGGTGCCTAGTCAACATTATTCTTTAGAGGTAACTTGTTCATGCTTACACGGTTAGTGACGAAGACTTGTCATAACACTTGAAGGAGTTACATTATCGTGCTCAGTGTCTCACAAAGGATGAGAATATTGACAAAGGGATCGAGGTCTACTTATATTTAATCATCGGTATAAGTTCTTCATCACATGGATAGTGCAAGACATGGAACACAAGGTTGGGTTATTCTACTTCTACATCAAGAATATCTTATTTATTTTTCTTCAAAATCATTACATAGGGCCTACATTTGGAGAATCTTCAAGATTGCGTACATTGTTTACTTCCCTGTTGATGTGACAAAAAGGGGAAGACATACATGCTACAATTGAGGGGAAGCAATTTGAAGATGATGTACCACTTACAAGAGATACACAAAGAGTTTTGTCGACATCAACTATGGGAAGATTGTTGGGTCAAAAAGTTGATGTGGCAGAAACTCAAAACGAAGAAAACATGAAGGCATTTGTTCAACGTTGACACATTGTGTCTAAGCGTTGACAAGTGTAAATTAGGCGTTGACAGAAGTCAACAAAAGTCAAACGCTGTTGGAAATATCTATTTAGGATAAGTATTTAGAATATTATTTGGTAATATTCTGTAATAGTTATTTAAATAGAAGATTTGCATGTTTATTCATAGTTATCTCTTGTAAACCCTAATCCTTAGTCTATAAAAGGAACAAGGGTCTTAGGTTTTATTCATATCTTATATTCATAATGTAAACCTAAAGCGTGTGTTGCACTAGACGTGGGATTAATGTATACACGTCTAGTGATTGTTGATTATTAATATAATTAGCAATCCGTTTGTTTAATTCATGTGTTATTATGCCCAAACACCTTGTTAATGGTTATTGTTCTAATTCCGCTTTGATTATGTTAATCATATGAACAATGATCATTCCTAGTAGCTTAAAGATCCGTGAATCTTAGGATTCCACACATATATCGTATATCAAATATTTATCATATATGATTAATGAAGTATTATATATATGATACATCAATCTTAATTTAGCCTAAATCAGCAACATAATAATACAGCTTATTCATAACTCTCATCTAATCTAAAATCGTATTCAAACAAATCAACTTATCCCTATAAATCACCTAATAAGCTACCTTATTTATTAAGAATAATGAATTCAAACAATTCGTTCAATATAAGCTAATTAATAGTTTACAATTATGATGATGATAAATTAATAAGCTTATTTCAATCAAGTAAGCTAAAATAACAAACTCTAACCTGATGATGATCGTGATGAATTCATGTTGATGGATTTGTGATGGTTTCATAATCATCCCTTCGAATTCGTAACGATAGATCTATGATGTTAGATAAATCCGCAGAGAGATAAAGAAGATTGGGATAGAGAGAGAAAGAGAGTGATGGTGGTTGTGTTTTTATAAGAAAAAAAGAAAAACAAGTACTTATATAGTATACGGTGAAATGACCGAAACACCCCTGTAGTATAATAGAAAGATTTAATCTCAGTCATTGGGTAGGGAGATGAAGAGTAGAATTGAGTCCCCTTGGAGCGTTTGGAGTCATCACGGTGTGGCTCACCGTTGCCCTACGTGGCTCGGCATGACCACGCCGTCATTTTTACCGTGGAGGACGTCGTGGCCACAGCCATGCGCGTGGAAACCTGTTTAAAAAAACTTTCATTTTACCCCCCTTTTCAACTTACAAAACACCCCCTTATGGATTCAAAAGGATAAAAAAAACCTTTCAAACTTACTTATTTTTACAAAGGAGATGAAGAAGTTGGTGAATGTTGATGAAGATTGAATTTTTTTTTTTGCAACAGCAGTAGCAGGGGAGACGGGAGACGAAGAAGAAGATGGTAGGTGGGGGCTTGGAGGCTAGTTTATGAAAATAACCTAGTGGTGTTAGGTATATTTGTTTTTTTTTTGTTCCATTAATTTGGGTTTTTTTCCATATAATATATGGTAATTTTATGTATTTTTTTTGCCTATTTATTCTAGTTATTTTTTTATTTAGTATGTTAGGATTTTAATTATTATGTAATGTTTTTTATGAATAAATAAAGTAAGTTAGGTTTTAAATAAATTAATGGTAGAGGGTAGTTTATGAAAATAAGTGGAAAAATTGGTTTGGTGGTGTGAAAATGGCGTGATGATAAGATGGATTTTTTTGGTGTGGATGTGGAAGTGAAAAAGCTGTCGTGACGGGGTGTTTTTTGGTGTGGAAGTGTGATGGTTCCATGTGCTCTTATCTTAAATAAGTTCAGTATTCATATGAAATTAAAATTTGATTTTTTTGAATGTATATTAGAATTTAAAAGTTTTAGAAAGATAAAATGATTTAAAAAAGTTATTAATGTAAGACAATTATTTGTTAATATACACAGAGGTTACTAAAGTTTGGTCAAAGTAACGATTTTGTTACTAAAATTTAAAACCTTACACTTAGGTTAATATTGTATACGGGTTTGATTTATTTGTTACTAAAGGTTCAGAGAAACTATCCCGTCGTTACTCATGAGATAGGTTACCGGTTAAGCAGGTTCTGGTGGGCCCATTTCTATTTTTTGGCCAAAATTTAATAACAAAATCGTTACTTTGGCCAAACTTTAGTAACCTGCGTGTACATTAACCCTTTACATTTTGGTCAGTTTTTTCCCGTTTTTGTTCGTACTTTTACGTTTTCGTCAGTAATTTTACGTTTTCGTCAGTAATTGTACGATTTCGTCAGTAAATTTACGTTTTGTTCAATAAACTTACGTTTTCGTCAGTGAACTTACGTTTTCGTCAGTAAACTTACGTTTTTGTCAGTAAACTTACGTTTTCTTCAGTAATTTTATGTTTTCGTCACTAAATTTACGTTTTCATCAGTAAATTTACGTTTTCGTCGCTAAATTTTTATTTCGTTAGTAAATTTACGTTTTCGTCAGTAAATATACTATTTCTTTAGTAAATTTACGTTTTCATCAATAAATTTACATTTTTCTCATTATTTTTATGTTTCCGTCAGTAATTTAACATTTTCGTCAGTTAATTTAAGTTTTCGTCAGTAAATTTACGTTTTCGTCAGTAAATTTTCATTTTCGTCAGTAAATTTACGTTTTCGTCAATAAATATACGTTTTCTTCGGTAAATTTACATTTTCGTCAGTAAATTTACATTTTCCTCAGTATTCTTACGTTTCCGTCAGTATTTTTACGCTTTCGTCAGTAAATTTACGATTTCGTTAGTGAACTTACGTTTTATTCAGTAAATGAACATTTTCATCTGTATTTTTATGTTTTCGTCAGTAAATTTACATTTTCGTCAGTAAATATACGTTTTCGTAAGTAAATTTAAGTTTTCGTAAGTAAAATTACGTTTTCCTCATTACTTTTACGTTTTCGTCACTAAATTTACGTTTTCGTTAATAACTTTACGTTTTCTTCAAAGTAAAATACTGACGAAAACATAAAAATATTGATAAAGACGTAAATTTACTGAATAAATCGTAAGTTTACTGACGAAAACGTAAAAATACATATGAAAATATTCATTTACTGAAGAAAACGTAAGTTCACTGACGAAATCGTAAATTTACTGACGAAAGCGTAAAAATACTGAGGGAAACGTAAAAATACTGAGGAAAATGTAAATTTATTGACGAAAATGTAAATTTACTGAAGAAAAAGTATATTTACTGACGAAAACGTAAATTTACTGACGAAAATAAAAATTTACTGACTAAAACGTAAATTTACTGACGAAAACGTAAATTTACTGACGAAAACGTTAAATTACTAACGGAAACGTAAAAATACTGACAAAAATGTAAATTTATTGACGAAAACGTAAATTTACTGAAGAAAACGTATATTTACTGACGAAAACGTAAATTTACTGACGAGAATGAAAATTTACTGACGAAAACATAAATTTACTGACGAAAACGTAAAATTAGTGACGAAAACGTAAAATTACTGACGAAAACGTAAGTTTACTGACAAAAATGTAAAATTACTGACAAAAACGTTAATTTACTGACGAAAACGTAAAATTACTGACGAAACATATGGTTACTGACGAAGACGTAAGTTTACTGACAAAAACTTAAGTTTACAACTAAGTGTACTGACGAACACGTAATTTGACTGAAGAAAACGTAAGTTGGAGTCACATGCAACTTATAATTACGGGTAAAAACATTATGGGTAACTTGAAATTCAGTTAAACAATACATTAGTAACCAAGTGTAAGTGTAGGGTTTTAAACTTTAGTAACAAAATCGTTACTTTGGCAAAACTTATCTATCGATCTTTGCCCAAATCCATAACGGTTAACGTACGTACTAAAATCGAATTGAAACCCTAGCTACCCTAGCTAGATAGCTCGTATTGGTACGATTGCAACCAGAATGATATGGTGGAAGGCGCGCGTGAGAAGCTGAATAAGGAAATGGATATATATAGATGCTGCTATATATACTTTTCAATATGAACTTGACGATGTCATCAGCTTCGCGTTGGATAAGTTCCAAGCTGTTATCAATGATTTGAAGGATATAATGTTATCGAAAACCACCGACAAGCTGCATAAGCCAAAGGATGACGTGTCTTTGGTTATTAACGACTACAGATCAAAATTTGAGAATGAGCTTCAATACATGTGTGATAATCATTCTTCTTCTTCTTCTGATGATGATGATGATGATAACAACAAGGCTTTTAAGGACTTCCTTCTTCACTTTAAATCTAAAACTCAGGTATCCACTTCTGTTTTCTTTTCTATCTATATATACAGTAATCATTGTTAACTGATTTTTTTTAAATATTTTTTTGGTCAGGCTGCGGACAAGGATGACACAATCTCCACTGGTAATTATTTCATCCTTGTCTTCAGCTTATTTAGCTAGATGCTGCTAAATAAGCTTACTTGGTTTTGGCCTTATGTTTTGTAAGCTCACTTTTTGTGACTTATGTTCACACTTTTCAGCTTATATAAGTTTGTATCTCTTATATAAGCCCAAAAGTTTCAAAATAAGACACAAAATGTGAGGTTATACAACTTAACCCCAAAATCAAATAAGCCATAAGCCCAAACAAACACCCCCTAAGTTAGTTAAGCGCCTTAATCATGTTATGTTGTACAGTTGTAAACACCATTACTATCTATATATATGCATCAACACTTCACAATTATTACCCCTTTCTTTATATAAATGTCAATTACAACTAGTTAGGGGTGAAGCCAAATTGTTTACTAGTGTTATGTTCTAGCTGTAAGGCGATTACTATCGAAGAAGGTTTTTAAGGGGGGTAAAATGAACTACGATTTATAGCTTTACGTGTAATATGTATTAGAGTTTTGCTTCCAAAAAAGAAAACTCAAGTTATATGGTCTCTTCGTTTTTCAAACATAAAAAGCAGGTAAAGGAGGTACAACTAAAACAAAAGGAAAAGCTCCCACAGCTTACCAAACTCGAGCTGCAACAGCAGAAAGATTATCAGGAGAAACTAGACATTTGGTCAGAAAAACAAGGGACAGTGGGTCAACTTATAATGGGTTACGATAAAACATTGTGGTTCATGGAAAGATTCATCCTCACGAAGCAAGCCACCGAGACAAAAAGAATCCTCAACGACGCCTTCCGAAACATCACTAATGGTTGTCATGAATTGTATGATATCTACGGATATCAGGAGGTGGAGAAGTGGTACCACCTTGACGTGTCTTCGATGGTCAAGGAACACAAATCAAAGGTGGAGAATGAGCTTAAAGAAATTTACGATAAGGTTTCTGATCCCACTATTAAAGAAGCTTTTTCTCGGCACCTTACTGTTGTCACTGCAGAGACTGTTATTCCTGCTCAGGTTGTCTTTTTGTTTTGCTTTGATTGATATGGCTAATTGAATTTTGTTGATTTCAAAATTTATCATTTGGTCTATACTTTAGGAATAATACGTAAGTGCTATTAATGTAGCTGATAAATATATTTCAGCAATCCTAATCCGCGCGCTCTCATGAGTCATGAGCTAAATAAATTAGCGATTTAGGTTTATCTTTTTCTGATTCACGTGTGCAACTTGGAAGTGGGTATCACTGTATCAGTAATGCTGGAATGGACACACTAGGAGTGGTTATCTCTTTATCATCTACTTACTACTACAAATATGTTTAATTCTGTTTCTTTGATATCCATGTTATATATTTGTTTTGTTGTTTGTGCTTAAAACGCATATGTTTATGACCTTTATCTATCTTTCACTTGATCTTTGCGCTGCAGAATCATCGTCCACATTTGCACAATAATGTTGAGAAAAGAAGGCCAAGCAAACAAAGTAAATATTCATTTTTTTGTCAGAATCGATTTATTCATGCATTGTGTATTATTTCACTTATCCTTTTATAACGCTTAAGCCAAATAAGTAGTGGTATTTGTTTTTTCCCTAGAGAAGAGTGTCATACCAAAGAAGAGGTCTAGACGTTCAATGAGGACAGTTGAGTTGATTTCTGTACAAGACAAGAAGAAGAGGTCTAGCCATCTAATGAGGATACTTGGGTCGATTTCTGAAGAAGACGAAGAACCATCTTTTGAACACGATCACAGGCTCAAGACGAGGTCAAGGAGCATGTATGGACAACATACTGATCAACGAGCAGTCAATTTCAATTTAGTATATGGTTTTATCTATTATGGAACAATGTTTTTACTCATACTATGGAAGTAGGAATATGTTAATTTTGTTTTTCTGTTTCCTAGTGGTTCGGGTTCAGGGGTCTGCCCGTTTGGATGGTTTAACTCGGGGGCGGATTTCAAGTGTGGTGTCATTCTAAAAAAAATGTTATTTTGCTGTTTTGTGCTTCCATCAAAGGTTGCTCTTGTACTTGGATAGAGGTGATGTCTTTTTTATATTCTCATAGAGTATATAATCAAAACGAAAACTGAAATATGATGTTATGATTGCTATGGTTGTATGCTAATTTGAAGCCAAGTTAAAAAACCTGCTGCTGAACTTTGCTTTTCAAGATGAGACCTCTGATTATATGATGTGAAGATTATGTGCATCGTTGAACGACTGCACCTTCAATTTCATGTTTTATATTTGTGCGGGTTCGGTGCTGCTAGTAATACAATATGTCAAATAAATAAATCCGTTTGATTAATCAGTTGCATAATAATTGATTTTTTCCAACAAATATTAGATGTTAGTAACTCATTTGTAGTTTTTTCCAACAAATATTAGCCGTGCACTGTGATAATTACGGCAACATACTTGGGTTCTAATGATTTTCGCACAGGTTGGGGTGTTTATGCGACCCGGTATTGAGCAATGGATATCATAATCACAAAGTATACCCCTTAACAAGTGGGAATGAGAAAACTTGAACATCATTAGAACCCGACTATAAAGCTGCAACATATCTTGCAGTACTTGTCCCTGGTATATGTTGTACCTACATGATATGGGTTAAAAGCTTTCATTAAAATGATTTATATTAAATGGCTTAAACAGGTTGAGAGTTGCCTAAGAGTGTGGTTCATATGCGTTCAATTTCTAGATTGATTTATTCAGGGAAAAATGTTGGAGGGTCAACCCAGCCGACCAGTCCCGATTGACCCACTTTGACCCGCAATAAATTTAACACATTATAACCATTATGGCTTGTTACACACACAAACACACAGCAACCAATCCAATGAAATCAAAATGTATTAAAATGGGTTAGATTTTTATCAGTAGAGGCTTACCCAAAACATGATCTGGGACAAAAAGGTTGAAAAGGGTCAAACTGAGTATAAGTGACAAATTTTTATTTTCTATTTGCTTCTCAACAATCCTGATGGTAATAACGAACTGCAGTATTACCATTTGTAATCTTTTGATATCTGTATTGTAAACTTAGTTCTGCCATTTTTAATATCCCAACATTCTTAAATAAACTACTCCGTATGACTTTGGTCCAGTAGTAAGTGTGTAATAAACAGCTTAAATTCCAAGAAATAATCTCTAATTTCTGATAGTTGATGCGGAAGTTAATGACAATGCACATAAAAAAAATAGCAGCACCGAGAACCCACAGACCAAAATAAAATATGAAATTGAAGGTGCAAGAAGTTCAACACATAATCTGCATTTATGCTCTACTGAGGTCTCACCAGGAAAAGCCAAGTTCAGTGACGGGTCCTTTGACTTACCTCCAAATTACTTGCATATCATGTACATGCATCCTAAATTAGCATACAGCTATACAAAACATAACATCTGATATTATCTTTCGTTTAGACACAAAATTTCTTCATTTGACATATACCACATTCAAGAATAAGAAAAGAGCTTCAATTTAATTACCACCACAAAGACCTAGGAAAAGGTTCTTCTTCTGCAAGGGTACGTCCATCCTCGAGCTACTTCTCTCTAACCAAATTAGTTTGCACTCAAGGTGACCACCGAATGTGTGAAGATCACTTTTCGAAGAAGTTGTTAGAGTCTCCCAATTTCCATTATGAGGATTTTTTAATAAAACTTCTTTTAGCTGATAAGTCTTATTCCCTTTCATCATCTTCCTAATCACATGGTAACAGCACCTTATATAACTCGGATGGCAAATCAAGAAAAATGCATCAAAGAATCGTGATTTCTTCCACGCGCGTTCATCTAAACATGTTTCAAGTTCAAGTTCAACGTTCCTAACCGGATACGAGACCCTTCTTCTGATATCATCAACATCGATGTCGTTCAAAGGAACTAGTGAATCAAGGATAGAACTTCCTATGGATATTTCAAACTTGCTTGATGAATTGAGTGCTTCCCAAATCTTGACAAAGTACGCATGACCCAAATTTTCCCGTTTGTCGAAAGTAAGCTTAACTTGCTTGGGAGGAGTGGTTCGGAAAAGGAGACCGGGTATTTTACCATTATAGATGAAAGAAAGTAATTTTGGAGCATAAACTTGTACATTGACCGAGCGCACTGAATTTACGGTTAGGGTCAACCACTTGAGGGAAGCACTAGTGAAAACCAAGTCATTGAGCTCACATTGACAAATTACGAGGGTCAAACTCTCGAGCACAAGAAACTTAGATTGGAGTTTGTCAAAAAAAGATTTGTTAAAAATCAGACCACCCTCAATACGTAATTGTCTCACACTTGCTAATGAATCCATTTGAAACGGTATAGACTTCCCGGGGGCTAATAGACGGCGGCAGTAACAAAATGAACAAAGACTTGGTAAGTTGTCGGTCTCCCAAAAATCGTTTGCCATTGAGTGAATGTCCAATTCGGTGAGGCGAAGAAGGTTTTTAACCTTGACATTGTACAAGCCCCCGCACCAACGAAGCTTAATCTTCTCAAGCAATGTACATGTAGATAACAAGTTGTTCAACACATCTTGATTTATAAAGATGGAATCCAAGTCCAGTACACGTAAAGAAACACAGTTGATGACATTGGTAGAACAAATTCGAAGACGATTCCTAAATGTTGGTAATGTTGCTCTTAGATGAACTGTATGCAAGGCTAGGCTAGAGAATAACTCCTTTGGCAATTTCAAACAAGAATCAGCGCAAAAAGTGATATCAAGTGAGAGGTGTTTGAGACAAGTATTGGAAACTACAAGGCGTATCCAATTTTTGGCGTCCACGAGCCTAAATTTATAAAAGATTTTGAACATAAGATGAAAAGTTTGAATGGGTGTGTTATGTATGTGGTATCTTTTCAAAGTGGTATCAATAAGGTTGTTGAATTTTGGTGACAGACAGTAATAATAAGGATTAGGATGTACCAATTTAAGGGTAGGGAGGGTATACCAAGCGCGTTGCCATGATTTTGACAAGAGGCAAGTGCGACCGCCTTCGTTTAAAGGCAACAACGATTGAATAACATGAATAAGCTCCACAGGAAGAGCATCCTTGCCAATTCTTCTACTTCTTATTTTTGATTTAATCCCAAAATCATCTTCCTTACTAGTACTATCTTTCGACATCATAATGCCCCCCTTTTGAAACCTTAATATTGTAAAGACGGATCTGATATCTGACTTACCTCAATACCCTCAAAACAAGCAAATCCCCTACCACCACCATTACACCACCGCCGGAATCACATACTGCCGCCGCTAAAAAAACAAATGGGTTTTTTTGGCGGGATTGATTTATTTTAGGCTAGGCGGTGAGGTTTTTGGCAAACACCCCACCGATTTTTAATCAAAGGTTTTTTAAAAATGTGAATTCGCACAAGGCGGGTTTTTATAGGTTTTGTGGATTGTAGCAGGGTACCGGTACGGGTATAGTACTGATCCTATATCTAATTAGTGGTACTGATTTTTTCTCGAACAATGATACCGGTACCGTACCGTACGGAATTCGGATATCGGTATCGGTACTGAGAAATCGAGATTTTCTCGATTCTTTTGGTGAATTTTCCGATTTGGTACCGGTCCCGTACCGAATTAGTGGTACCGAATTTTTTTCACGTTATTTCGTAGCACCGGTACCGTACCGAACGGAATTCGGGTACCGGGTATCAGTACGGTACCGTACGGTTTCGGTTCGGTTTCGGGATTCGGGACGAAATGCTCATCCCTAGTGGATTGTAACCGCACCCCGCACAATGTCTTATAATTTATAAAATTTTGTATGAATTTTTACGGTTTTTGGTTCACAATATTGGCATTTTCGGTTATAACATATAGTTAATGAAAACACACATTACTTACATTACGTAGAATATTATTGATAATATGCACTGGAACCCTTATAACACGCATCAAATAATCGATGTGTCATTTCGGGTTATATAACTAATGCGCGGTGCGGTGCGGATTTTGTGATGCGGTTTTATGGGTAATATTTTACGGTTTTTTCTTTTTTCTTAAAACCGATTCACCGATTTTTACCGTCGTACGATTTTAATGTAATGCGGTTTCTCTCCTACCAATTACCATAAACTGTTACTACTATTCGAGCCTTCGAGGCATAAAAAGATTAACGGTAATTTATAAAAATTACTAACATATTTCTAATGTTATGTTTGGCGAGGCTTATTTCGTCTTGGAATTTTAAAATAATTCAGTTTTGACATCACTTACCTCAATTTTGCAATGACATCGATATGGTTAGATACATTCTCTTTTATAAATGTAGACGTGTTGGTGTCACCGTAAAAAAAGAAACACCTGTGAACTTTTTGATTGACGCGTTAGATGGAAGATCCACACTCAGACCCGCAGACATTTTGGTTTTGGATGCGCTGGAAGGAAACATGCATGTGTGGATCTGACTGGGTTTCTCCTCCAGTAGGGTTGAGTAGCCGGAGTTTTACAGCGGGTCAGGCTGCTTTGAAAGTCGCCTCATGCAAAGTAACAAAACACGAAAAATCATGCATTAAGAATCAGCACGTGTTTATTCCTTTTGCATTTAATACCTTCGGTTCCCTTGCACCTGAAGCGGTGGAGCTTCTGAAGAGAATTCAACGCGTTATAAATAGCAACGTTCTGACAACTAAATCCACATATATGATTTATCATAGAATTAACCTTGTAATTTAAAAAAGCTTGTGGCGCAGCTTGTTGTTGGCTTAACTTTTACAGTTATGTAATTAAATATTGTAGTTAAGTCGAACAAAATCAAATGAATAAAGATATAAAAATTAGGTTAAAAAGTTATAAAATAAGTATCGTTTGTTATTCGAACTTGTGAAAATGCTTATGAATTATAAGTTTTTATTAGGCTGAGCTCTATAAAAAGCACTAAAAACTTTGGCTCGTGTCTTTTGAACCATGAATAACTTATTTTCTCACAAAATATATAACATACTAGTCTCAAGGTCCGCCCTATGAACAAGTTGTTTCACAGAATATTGAATGTGAAATTATGAAAATCTAACATACACGAATAATGATTATGTAAAAATAGTAATCTTGAAAAATAAAATAAATGCATTAGTGTAAAAATACAAAGCATATTTAGTGGGCGTTTGGATGTGCTTATTGAAAACAATTTATTCATTTTGAAAACTCCATTTTGAAAAATCATCATTTTGAAAACTCCATTCTAAAAAATAGTATTTGGATTTGATTATTCAGTTTGAAATCGCAATAATCAAATAATCACTTTTTTAGTATTTGGCAAATTTGATTATTTGATAATCAAACTCCATTTTGAAAACTTACTTTTCCAAAACTCCATTTTGAAAATGAAATAAGTAGCTCCCAACTAACTTTTTCAAAACTCCATTTGGAAGCTTTTAAACGCAAATAATCACTTATCTCCATTTATTACCCAAACACTTTTTTTAACTTATTTCAGTTCCATACTGAGATTCGGAGATAATCTCCTCCTAACCGCACATCCAAACACCCCATAGTATGTTTTAACATTGATTTAACGCATGGACTTGATTATTTTAGGACAGAATTTAAGCCCGTACATATTATAGTATGTTTTAACATTGTTAAATAATAAGTTTTGATAGTAGCAGCATGAGATTCAGTCCGTTACAAACAATTATGAATAGGCAGTGTAGAATGCCTATTGTCATGTTCTAAAATATTTAAGTCCAAATAGGGTAGTAATAAATCTTTTAGAAAAGCCCAACATTAAAAAAAAAAAGTAGTATTAGACATGTTACTAACTAACAACAGAGTACAAACCAAAGCTCTTTTCTCATAACTAATAGAAATAAGAAGATTGCATACAAAAATTCACACTAACATGATAAGAAAGTTCTAGTAACTTGTAATAGATGTTAATAGAATAGAAAATCGCATTTCAAACAATCTTATGTTCAATATAAGTACGTAGTGATAAAATGCAAATCAACACAAAATATATGTAAACTAAAAGCTTCTAAAGTGAGATAATTTTTTTCGAAAGGATATCAGTCGGCACTCGGGCAAGAAGTTCGTCACATGTTGCAAGCTAAAAGAACTGAATCGTTTCCCGGAAAGGAATTAGCAATGGATTTCCAAGGATAATGAGAGTGTCACTATGTCACAGGACAATGCAATAACCTATTTCAAAAAAAGATGTCCAAATGCCAAAAAAAAAAAACAACAACGGTAATAAATATAACATGGGTTTTAGCCATGCGTGAAATGTAAATAATGAAATATTGTAAGTCTGAATATTTGCAAATTAAGCTCCACACTAATAGAAATTAAACTCGATCTACTCATCTGTCACACCTCGCCGTGGCAAAAACACGGGACGAGACGTATGAATATCATCACAACAAACAGTGTCTCTATAGAGAAAACTAAAATGCATATATAATGTCATAAATGGCGACACAATGTCGTGACAATATCTCAACCAAATGCACAAGTCTAGGTAAGTATGTAACAAGTCCTACCTCTTATCCAAGACAAACAAGTAAACAAACATTCAAACACATAGATGTCTAACAATATCACTTATTCAAATAACAAAGGTAAATATAAAAGGAAGTGGATTCCCCATAATGCGCTTCTAAACTCTAGCCACTTCTAACATCATCTTTCATAACTACATCACCTGAAAATGACACTAAAATCTGTCAATATAAAGTTGGTGAGAACATAAGTTTAAGCTATCTAAAACATCGTAAGAAACCTTGACATCCGTTGTAACTAAGTTGAAGAAAACAAGTTAAAGAAATGGACCATAATGTGATAATTATGTTACATACAAATACAAACAAAACTCAATTCAAATACCAATTACATCTACAATTTTCAAAATGCACTATAACAATCAAGAACATACAATAACAACAATGCACTAAACCTATCCGGATCTTTCCCACACCACCTATGAAAGATGGACCATATCCCCGTCGAGATATCTTGCCTCCGAGGAGACGATCACAAGAACTACAAGAACTCACAACTTGTAAGAACTCGTATTTTCTCGGTATTATTTTATTCTTTTATTCGTGTTTCTTGAATTTTACAACGTATTATATTTTCCTGTATTCTTATATGTAAATCCTGAGATCATGATAATTTTAATAAATTATACTTTTTAAGTATTTTCTGATCATTGATAATACTTTAATTAGAATTATAAAATTTCTTATTTTATTTTTCCATATATATTTAAATCAAAGTTTTTGATTTAAAATCACCCGCATGCATTTTACAAAGAGTTTAATAAAATCAATAAATAACGAGAATTACTAATGATCGCGATGCCGACGGATGCCCGATATTTTACATTTCATTTTCAATTGTTTCAATGTTCGACGATGTTTTCTTTTAAATGACGTGTTAAGTCGAGTCGGGTGACTATAATATCATATTTATGATGCATTTTAACTTTTGAAAAGTATTTTTACGAAACCCGAGTCCCGTAAATATTTTCAAAATTTACTAATTGTCATTTTCTACCCTTGAAACTATTTAATTGCATTTTAGTCCAAAACTATTCAATATTTACAATTTCTACCCTAACCCCACTATATATATGTTTTCTACCTACTTTCCTCTCATTTTCTCATTCATAAAAAAACACACATACAATTTTTTCCTCTCTCTCTCCTATTCTTCTTTCTACCGTGACCCCCAACCTTCACAAACACACCCAAAATTTGATTTTTGATATTGAATCCCATAAAACTAAAACAAGTCCCATGTTACAAATCAAAAGGTGATTGTTTTGATACCATAATTTCACATATGCATCAAGTTACAAGTTTCTTATAATTTATGGTTAGATGACGTTTTGATGATCATGCATGTGATGATCTTGATATGATCATGGTGTTTTGATCATAAAAAGTTTAAGTTTTTAATTTTGATTTGTGTTTATGTAACATACAAGTGTTATATATTGACAGGGATTGTTTAGGATGATGTATGGTTAATATTAGGAATGGCGGATTTGTTAAAATGGGTCAAAATGATGGTTTAATATGATTTTCAAGAGTATACTTTTGACCAGCAGGTTTAGGGCTATTTTTCGTGGGTCAAAGTTTGATAAAAGCTTGATGTTATAGGATAGTAGTGTAGTGGTTGTCTAGACGCCCGCTTTGGTATAAATTAGATCGCTTCTAACTCCAAACGAGGAAGAAGTTGTGCTGGTCTGAATATTCGTGTACCGGGAGGCGAGTATCGACATAATACGAAATTGTTGTCGATATTTGGATCAAATCTCGGGGACTATAAGTAGAGTTCTAAAAATGTTTAGAGGCTTATCTCAGGCCCTAAACATAGTTTTTCGAGTCTATTTTTGAAGTCAATGATTGGTTTTGCAAACGGAAATGCTATTAATGGTCAAAATGATTTCACGAGTCAAGTGTTCAAAACTGTCCGGATTTTATACGTCAAAGATGTGTTGAGCAGTGAGTCTAAAGAGTAAAATCTTTTGATAAATTTTTAGGAGGACTTTCTACAGGGATGATTTTTGAAATTTAACATAAATATAAAAAGTTTAATATAAATAGTGAAATTTAATATAAATATACAAAGTTTAATATAAATAGTAATTATTAAAATTTAATCCTAGTATAAAAAGACAATTTTTATATTTGAAAAAAGTTTTTTTGCTAAATATTTCAATAATTATATATATTTTTTTAAAAAATTAGGATAATTCGGGTCAACCCGAGAAACTAACCGAATTTAAATTCGATTTTCGGTTTTTTTCGGTTGAAATCTAGTTCGATTCGGTTCGTTCTTCGGGTTGGTATGTGATAAAAACGTTTTGTTTAATGATTATACAAGCTACTTGTTCATTGTATTATTATTGTTAAATATATCTCTAAAAATTGACTATTCAGACAATTATGAAAAAACAAACTAACAATTTTTCTTTCAGAAAACAAACACCACCTTAGTTTGGGTTGAGTCGTTGATACCAGTGTTGAAAAGAAATAACAAGTAAAAACCTGAAACAAGAGCAAACACCCACACATTGAGGCCTTGGGTCTCCACTCTTCTCAACCTGACCTGTGCCTGTTTTGTCAACAAATTGAGGCCAAACATTTCATGTTTTAGGTCCAAAGGTCAGGTTGTATGCCTTGATGTTCTTTTGTTAAAAGAGATTCTTCCAGTGCTTGATTTCATTATACAATGTAAGCCAATAAATATTGTTTTTGGTTAATATTTAAGTTGCTTAGCCTAGCAGTGTTTGCAGTTTGTAACAATGATGTCAAAGGTCTAATCGTTGTTTTTAGTGGAACAACAGTTTGGTAAGACGTCTTTTATTTTCTCAACCGCGGCTGAAGGATCAAATCACTCCGTAGTTCATATGCATTCCTCTTATGGAGCTGCCAGCTACAAATGCAATTTTCTTTTCCAATTGCAACTTTGCAGTACATGTGCATTTATTTTACAAGCATGGAAGTATCTTAGCTGTTGTTCGATCTGTAAGTACGTCCCTTTATTCATTAGTCGACAAGTAGCATGAAACTTGTCCGAGGTAAAACAAATTATTGCCTAGGTAGGGGCCGGGTTGTGTGCTTAATTGACATGCAACGATAATGGGAGCCTACTATAAAACACATTAACTAACCAAAATAGTGAATGCGTTGGTTCATTTTTTGGAACACGCATCCATTGTGAACGCTTGAAAGTTTACCTAATCAAAACAAGCTCTGACTTAAAAAGAATGAGAGAGATTTTAGCTAGTCAACGTCAAACGTAAGTTTATAACATAAACGGTTATCCATTAACCAAGCCTATGAGATTAAAACCAAGGATATTGTACGAGAATGACGATACTCCTATAGTTTCAGTGTTGGTATACATCGTGCATACACCTCAACCACCTCGTTAAGTTTGATTCCTCGCTAAGATGTCATACTTTCATGTTTCATCTGTCCCTTGATTTGGAACGGATTTGTAGAGGCTTTATTTCAGAGATCATTTATATACAACTTATACTAATTCAATCGATCGGTTCTGCAATCAGTCAATTCTTCTTAGACTCTAATCACCCTAATATATAAATACTCAGTACTATGCTATAATAGTTGTTAGAATCTTAAAAGGCTTTTACTAAAGGTAAAGTAATTGTGTTGATTGAAATGGATTTTTGGATTTGTCTCGTAATTATTGGTCTCACGGAGCCCCCACAGAAAAATGAAGGCATACTCTTCACTATTTTGAAGACTTAATAGACAGGTACCACTTCATTGGTTTACACGAAAACGTCAAATTTATTTACAATTTGCCTAGAGGATTTATGATTTTCTAGACCATCCTATTTTTTTCATAACTGGTTTTATTTGCTTAAAAAATATCACTGTACTAACATAACTGGCCATTCAGTTCATGAACAATTGGATTTTTAAGCTAAACCGTCACAATATGATGATTTAGGTGAAGTAAAGAGAGTATAGTGGCTTAAATGCATGCCTTTTGAAAAGTTTAGTGACTAATGAAATCATAATGAGAGGTACAATAACCTATATGAGCGAAAACGAAGTAGAATGACAAAGCATATTATTTACGCAAAATATAATGATCCAAGAGATGATTGCCCCTTTGGATGGATAGTAGATACCTTTTATCCTTCTAAGCCAACATAGTAAACGGGGTAGCTGCATTGAGTGAAAATAATGAACAATAAGTAACAACATAGAAACGAAAGTGAATGTAGTAGCAAACAGACATATAACAACAAGCATGAAAAGTTTTAGGAGCTATTGCATTAAAGCAAAGGCATTCTCGTGTTGGATTTTACATTGGATTTTACATTGAGTGAATGTAATAGCAAAATATAATGATCCAAGAGATGATTGCCCCTTCCGATGCTTATTCAAAAGCATTATCGTGTTGGATTTTACATTGTTGCCTCACTGAGTCGTACCTATAAAGTTGTAGACCAGCTTACTCCAACAACTTATAAGTTGAAAAACATAAGTGGTTTGGCCCCATCTGGATACTCAAATGTGCATATTAGTTGTGCACAAAACTTACTATTTACCCAAACACCCCTCTAATAGTTATATCAAAAGTTCTAAAAACGGGAAGGGTGCCCAAAAAAATACATAATACTGTAATGTATAGTAACGGAGATTATTTTATCTGTGTGAAATGTCATTAGAAAAAGTTGGTCGTGGCTTCTCTAACTATTACCTCAATCATCATGTTAACAGCTAACAAAATCAAACCACATCTGTTATCATACAAAAAACAATGACATATGGATTTAGCAGAACAATAAACGGGCAAGTCGATTAGGTTTAGTACCAGAACCATCAAATTTCTACACCTAAAAGTGAATTTATTTATCAAACGAAAGCAATGCATCATACAGTTACATGAAAGGAATGGAGCTACGATCTCAAAGAATATAGTTGGGCAGTAAAATTTCAACTGCATCTACAAGTTATAACATATAGTTGGTGCTTCTCGTGTATAGGCAATTGAAGAAACAAAATCAGAAATATCATGTTCTGAGGTAAAGTTACAGACCAAAATGGAGAAACAAAATCAGAAAGGCATACCGATAAAGGACTATAACAATGATAGGTTGTACAAGTATACGTATTAGATACTTCATTAGCAGAGTTGATTTATGATTGCAAATGCATTCATGACTGAAATCAAATATTTGAAGTGTCCATGTAAACCAGTAACTGAAAAGAATTTACACTAGCATTGTTACTATCATGATGTCTGCTCATTCATATGTTAACTTTTATCATCTTATCTCTTTATGAACCCATGCATCTACCCCCATCATGTGTTTAAGATCGTGTGTTCAAAAAAATTCACTTTTGAGATTCCTGTAGCTCGGTACAGATTGAATGCTTTTTATCTCCTATTTTTATCTGTCAGTTTCTAGTTTTGATGTTAAAAAGAAGTGGGGAGAAGAAAGAACTATTTTCTTAAACAATGGATTGCCTAGCCGAATAAAAGGCAAACCAAATTTATAGAAGGCCCCTCTCTCATTTTGAAAAATACCACTATCAGTCCCCATACTGTCCTTGCTCACTCTCAGTCGACGCCTATTATATATACAAGCCTCCTCCTATATCCAACATGAGCACACAAAAACCATTCTCAAAATGATATATTCATCCACAAGATCTTACAACAATAATATTTCCATTCTTTTCTTGATAGGGTTTGTGACGTTTTCGCATGTAGTGAATGCGAAACCAGCTACATTCTTGCAAGATTTTCATATAACGTGGTCGGATTCTCATATCAAGCAACTTGATGGTGGAAGGGCAATCCAGCTTCTTCTTGACCAAAACTCAGGTATATAACTACATACAATCCTAGGATATATTATCACATCAATGACCTTACTGTGATACAGGATGTGGCTTTGCTTCGAAAAGCAAATACTTGTTTGGACGTGTGAGCATGAAAATTAAGCTTATTCCAGGAGATTCGGCTGGCACTGTAACTGCTTTCTATGTAAGATTCTTGATATTTATACCAAGGATAATAAAAGGATGTCATATGAACATGGTTTTTAATGGCAGATGAACTCAGACACTGATCAAATACGTGACGAGCTCGATTTTGAGTTCTTGGGGAACCGAACAGGGCAGCCTTACTCAGTTCAAACCAATGTTTATGCTCAAGGGAAAGGTGATAGAGAACAAAGGATCAACCTCTGGTTTGACCCTGCTGCTGACTTTCATACTTATTCTATTCTATGGAACCATCAACATGTGGTGTAAGTTGCGCTTAATAGGATGACTAGAATCCAGTAACTTAATCTAGCTGAAGGGTACAACCAAATAATATATTCTTGTATATGCACAACAGGTTTTATGTAGATGAAGTGCCTATCAGGGTATACAAGAATAACGAAGCGAAAGGAATACCATTTCCAAAAATGCAGCCAATGGGGGTATACTCAACATTATGGGAAGCCGATGATTGGGCAACAAGGGGTGGGCTTGAAAAAATCGATTGGAACAAAGCACCCTTTTATGCATACTACAAGGACTTTGACATTGAAGGCTGCACTATGCCTGGTCCCAACAATTGTAGCTCTAACCCATCCAATTGGTGGGAAGGTGCCACCTATCAACACCTGGACTCTGTTGCTGCCCACCGTTACCGGTGGGTCCGCGTGAACCACATGGTTTATGATTATTGCACAGACAAAAGTCGGAACCCTGTGACCCCACCAGAATGTATGGCTGGAATATAGATACCATTTTCAGGGCATGAATTGAATTCTGGATGAGGAGAGTGTAAGGTAAGTGGATTGTTCCGGTCCTTTTAATATAAAAAATTGCTGTAATTGTAGGCACTTTGAAGGACACTAATAATGTATGGGCCACAATTGTAAAAGGAGACGTAATATGTGTACTATATACTTCTTTTATGTGTCAAAAAGCTCTTACTTTTCCTCATTCCCATAATTTTATGCAAATTTTGGCTCTCTTAACTTTTTAAAATTGAAAAAGTCTAAGGTAAATAAGCATTCCTCATTAAATACTACCGTCTTACAAGTTACAACTTACAAAAGTAACAGTCGCTTGTAAAACCATAATGCCCATGCACTACTTTTACATTGGTGCAACCAGGAAGTGGCCTATTTTCCAGATGCTAAGTTACTCTTAGAAAAATATTAGATTGTACTAATAAACTGCTGACCTGATATATCTTGATTTCTTGAATAAGTATAAGAGCAAATTATCTATTTACTTGTGCCAATTTTGACTGCAACCGGCTCCGAGCAATATGGACAATTCCCAAACAGAACATCAAATGACCTGCATTATTATAACCATGTGCAGAACTACCTCAAGTCAATAATTATGTTGACCAGATAATAACAAATGAACTGACATGCGAGTAGTAATTACATACTGTCGTGTTGTTGTGATGGAACGCAACCAATCCCCAAGGCAAACACTATGAAAAGCCTTGCTGCAGGTGCTATTTTCACATGTATAATCTGTTGTGCCTCCACTTTTAGTTCCAAGTTCGTCATCTATAATACCAACACCAAATAAGCATACAGAAGCTAATTAAAAAAATACAAATAAAAAATCAATGAATTGACCTATTGGGAGGAATTGGGAATAACATATCCCACATTCAACTTGCTGCTCATTTTTCTCAACACCAGGAGGTCCTGGAAGTTCAAACTCCAATATATTCGCTAGATTTTCGGCAAATGGTCTATCTTTCCTCCTAAAATAACATATAGAATAGATGTAAGCATATGCGCATTAGAAGTTGTCCAAAGATGCGCACTGAAGTATTAATCCATATTCAGGGCGCCTTATCAGTCCAAAGTACACATTCTATTTGTTTAATTAATGATGCCACAAAACTACATTTTTGTGAAACATAGAGCCGGTCAGCCAATGAAGGGTAACATGTGAGCTCCTTTTAAAATTTGATGACCTCCTTTCGGCAAAGAGATCACAGACGAACCTCTTTCAAGGGTTAAAAGTCTAGTCTATTGGCCATCTTCAAGTGTTCTTTTATTCATTGATCCTAGTCGTGATGAGAAATGTGGGATTGTATAACTATTTCTTTAAACATAGTCATGACATAAGCCTTACGATACTAAGCTATCTGATGTTAGACCTGGATCAAAAGACTGAGCTCTATTATTATTAACTTCCCCAAAACTTCAAATATTTCCCTAGCCAGCCTGTGACTTGTTCAAATAGTACATTCTTCTTTAAATATTAGCATAGAATTGTAACAGTGATTGCCATCAGCTGATAAGAACACACAGTGCGCTTCTTAAAAACACACGGGTCACTTAGTTAAGCAAGCGAGACCAAAAATTGCATCCTGATCAGTAACTGTTAAAGGTGACATTTTAACGCATTTACTTATCAATGGGTCATCCGGGTTTTGTATTATCTTTAATGGGTCGAGATGGTAAAACAAAAGAAATTAGCTTAAAAGGAAATGGATTGAATCTCGCCCAAAGAATATTGTTGATGCATAAAACATCATCCATCATATATATTGAAAACAGCAAGATTCCATTGAAACATTACAAGCTTTTGTAATTATATTCGACAGTAGTTATTCATATGATTATATGAAGTTACAAAAATTTGGACAAAAAAGGGGTTGGGTCGACCCAACCCAGCAACGTGGTTCAGTCAAGAATTTATCCAGTTTTGATTTGTCTCAACCTATCCACCCAACCATTCAAGTACATAGATTCACAGTTTATAAATAAAAAAATATTTTTTGTCAGCCTATATCAGTTGATTAACATTATATATTTTACTATAGAATAAAAAATTCAACTATGGTGGAATGGATGCTGATTTTGGAAGACAGAACCATGCTAAGGAAAAAGATTAGTTGACATCATGCAATCGCGTTTTGAGTTTGAAGGCTGGCACACAATGACGCAGATCATGCAGAGTAATGGTGTCGAAGGTATTTCAGTGACTTTACAATTAGGAAGAAGTCATGACTAGGATTAAATATTAGCAAGATAAATAAATAGTATCCAAAAATCAGTATTGGATAAATACCATTTCTTGCAATTCCTTTGCCATGTATCCCTTATCAAGTTTATTTTGTTGCCTGAGCCCATAAAACGGCACCTGCCATAACACAGAAGATGTTACTATTCACACAATCTATAAGTAGAAACTATGGAAGCGGTCTACACAATATAACTTAGTCCTACTCTGGTAATAATCTTGGTTCCTTTGCACGTATAGATAATATGATAGAGCAATCATCCCCTGGAAAAAGAACACGCAAAGAGAAAATAACTTTTAATACCAAGAGAGGCGCACAGGTGGAATTATTGGCATCTATAGCAAGTTACCAATATTAATATGGCAGAATGACGTGGCACGATGCATCTGTGCTGCATCCAAAACCCAAAGAGACTGATCAATTTCTTCCATTGTTGACCAAAATTGTTCAAGCTTCTCTAGATGCTGGTAAATCGTCAACCAGGAGATCACAAGTATTAAAAAGAATAAATCCAAAATCAAGTTCAGGATAAAAGACAATGTGTCCTGTGTACCTGTCTAAATTGCTTTACAACATCCTTAAGTCTTGAATTCGTCGTCCATTCCAAACTAAATAAGTAAGGTACATCCTGATGAAAGGATTAAGATATTAGTCGTCAAACAGATATCGTTTGGAGTATAGAAAGAATGAAGAGGTCTAGATAACTAACAGCTGAAACCGATGGTGGGCAAGTCGGGTATGATTTATCCAATAAAATCTCTAAAACATGAACTCGTTCCTTCTTGTCACTAACAAAAACCGAAAAGAATTACCACTACAACGCAAAGAAAAAAAGCTACTTCTAAATAGTAGTGAACGATTAATCATTTAGCTAAAGAATCTTACACAACACGAAACGTTACAAATGATAAATCCTCTGCCAACTTCACCAAATGTTCCCATCCAATCTCTTCAATCTACAACAAGAACCAACCTAATCCTATCAAGAGACAACAAGTCCATAAATCCCTATCACGACGAATGTGGTCTGCCAACTCACCTGAGAGTAAACTGCACGTGAGAACGATGACGACAATGCTGCCTCACGACGGTTATCATGCTCGGCAATTTTCTACAAGACCAAACATTATTTACCAACTAAAACGATGAAGACACCCAAATCAATAAGAAAAACACATAAGACATTAAGGAATAAAGTTTACGACAGAATAACTTAACACACAAAAATGTTGTTCTTACCGAGCCCGTATTCATACTAGCGTGAACAATGAGATCAAAATCTGCAAAAGTAACAAATGATTTATATATAAAGTTTTTGAAAATTTGAGGTGAACATTATATCAAACAGTTGGTGTGCATTTCCAAAAAAACCACATCGAATTCTTTACTGTGAACTGGAATTGCGAATTATAAAGTACCCTCTGTAAGTTTTGTAAACTTACCGTCCTACAATATTTATTTTACTGTGCTTTATTGGTTTTTTTTTAGCCAAACAACTGTTTATCTTAAAAAAAGCGGTACGAAACTCAACAAGTATATTTGTAAAGAATAAATTACACTGCACGTTTGGTACGGTTTCAGAGAAATGAAATGAAACAGAGAATAGAATTTCAGAGAATAAAAATCAGTAGAGAAATTTGATTAATTATGTCGTTTGGTAAAAACAGAGACTTGACTAAAAAAATGTTCAAAATCATTTTTGGCATTTTATACAATTTTGTTAACAACTGTTTGTAAGATAGGAAAAAAAAACAAGTTTTATATAGTTAAAAAAAAACAAGTTTTATAAAAAACAAATACTCCGTATAAAATTTCTACAACAATAAGTAAGGTGTTATTTAAAGATTTGACCATTTATTAAAATAGTAGTTGGTTTTATAAAAAAAGAACATAGCCGTGATCCTATTTGTTGCCCAGATTCATTATTATATTTATTAAGGTGTTGTCAATTTTTAAATAATGCATAGGGAAAACCATTTCCATTCAAGTTGAAGTGGAAATAACATCACAACAAAATACACTAGAGAGAATTTGGCAGGAGAATTAATTCTCCTCCTTTTGTTTTCCTTGACATATCAAACAAGAGAAATTTAGACATTTTCATTTCTTTGTCTTCTTTTCTCTTTACCAAACACACCCTTAGGATGTGTTTGGTAGGAAGAAATGAAGGTAAAGAATTGGAATTGACTTTCATTTCCCGTGTTTGGGTGACAGAGAATTAAAATGGGCGGAGATATCAAATTCTCGAGAATTGCCTTCTTTGTATTTTGATTTCCATTTGTTTATAGATGGAAACTGATGTCTTAAAAATTCTCTGACCTTTTTGTTAAAAAATATAATAACAACAAATAAAAAGAGGTGGTATACGAAATGGCAAGTACTTCTTCCCACATTTAACTATCTCTATCTCAGGCAACTTTTCTCGTTGTATTTTCCGACCAATCGTCTTTCAAGCCTTTCAACTAATCATTATCATGTATTCTTTTATTTGGTTGGATTAAGTTGCATCTTTTCTTGGACCAAACATAGATCTTCGTGTTTTGGGTGTTAGTTTGTTGATTGTCAAGATTCATTATTGTTCTTCGTTGATGCATATTAATGGATCTGAGACAAAGTTATTTTATAAGAGAGGTTGGTCCCTTGATGCATTGGTATAGTATCTTGTGTTTATTATGGATCTTGATTGTATTTTTATGTGACTGCCAAAAATTATCATGTGATTTATTTTTGATAAAATTGGTTGTAACAAGGTTTTGATGCTTCAAATCGAATCTGGATTGTTGTTTTTTTGTTTTTATTTTTATTTCTCAGGTTATTTTCTCTACGTTACCAAACAATGCATTTAATTTGTAATTCTTTACTGATTTCTATTCTCCGAATTTTCAATCTCTACCATATTTCATTTCTCTAAATTTCTCTCTACCAAACGCACCCTTAGTCCTTGTGGCTTAGCTAGATTGCATGTTTAGTCCACCGTTTGAGTTATTGCACGTTGTTGGTTCAATTCTCTAACAGTCGTTTCTTAAGCTTTTATCTCCGTGCGATACACACTTTTTTCCGACCCGAGCTTATTCGGATCAGGTTACTCGTGTTGAAATTTCAATTTAGGTTAGTCGGGTCAACCCGACTAACCTGAATTCGAAATCGGGTCGGACATCAGGTATAATATTTATGTTTAATTTGGGTTCGGGTCAATCCGATTGACCTGAATAAAAAAAATTAATTTTTTTTAATTTTTAAAATTTATAGTCAATATAAACTGTATTAAAAAAAGTAAAAAAAAATTTAATAATTCAATCGAATTTGGGTTAACCCGAACCCGACTAGACCCAACCCAACTAGACCATAACCCGACTAACCCGAGTTCAAATCGGGTTGGGTTCGGGTAAATTATTTTTAGCATTGACCCGACTTTGACCCGACCCGAATAACCCGAACCCGACCAACCCGACCCGATTCCCACCTCTACACACAAGAGTTGTTGAATAGTCTTTATTGTCACATGACATCAAGACATCAATGGTATACAATCTTGTCTTGCATGAGATAACGGAGGAGGTTGATACGACTCGATTAAGGTTGTACCGAGATAAGACATCACTTTTAATAGGTGCTAGTTCTTAAAAATAATTGAGAAGAATAAGGTCAGAGATTTATTTGACAAGACACATAAGATTCTGTGAAATACTAGAAGGGGTTGAATAGTTTTACTGATTAGTTTTAATTCTTTGAAACTTTAGTTGTGATTACTAAGGATATATAGATCAAGTGTGACTCTGTGAATGATATAAGCTAAGACAAGTAATAGAGATAAAGAAGAAGATAATCAAACCACATAATACAAGAAATTTATAGTGGTTCGGCCTAGCAATATCTCACGTATCTTGCCCCTACTTCCACTCCTCGAGAGTTCGCCTTTCACTAGTCAATCAACCTCCTTTAACCTGCGAAGAAACCTTTACACGTCGCTTATAATATTTACCGACACCTAAGATAGGATGTCATGTTCTTTCAACTGGGTAAAACAACTCCCTTGACACTGCGTATTTTAAGGACTAAAATACTAACCACGCTATTACACAATTAGTAGATGTATATGTACAACAATGGTGAATGTAAATGTAACTCTTAATACAAACACACAAGTAAGCAATGAAGGACCAAAGCTTGGAGATGTTTCTTGTTGATGATCTTTAAAGAGTTTAAGATCTATATCACAAGACACAAGAATGAGAATGAGAGAGTTAGAGAGAATACTCACAGAGAGATAGAGAGATTATAGTAGAAAGGGGTGAGTCTTGTGCTTGGAAATGGATTGGTATTTATAGGCACCAAGGTCAGCAGATCACGGACCATACAGACCCAAATGAAAGGGGTATGTCCCTTTGAGAAAAGGGTCCGTCCGTGCTGAATTTGGATCAATCATAAATACCAAATCTTTTAACCAAGATTCAATCTTTCAAAATCTCATCATTAGATTTTGGTTGAACTTTTGGATCAGACATTGTTTGTACAAATGTGTAAAAGTGAGTTTTGATGTGTTTGTATTTTGTACTAAAACACATAAGTAAGCTATTATGGAGAAAGACTTTTAGTAATAGGAGAAGTATAAAAACAATAAACCTAAAGCTTTAGTATTGTTTTTAATACAATTTTAAAAAATAGATTTAATGTTTTGTCATAAGAGGTAAGAGTGAAAAAAGCATTTTTAAGAGAGATTTTAATTTAGAAAATCTAGATCTGAAATGGTTTTTTCATATACTCCCCATCAGTTCATACTCCTCCTAAATGAGAGAACCGGGAGAGACATAGATTATGAAAACATGCAAAACCAAGGTTAATTAAGAGAGATAGAATATGTGATGCATCCAAAAGGAGATATAGAGGTATTAAATTTTTTGTCTAAGACCCAACACCAAGTCTTACACCAAATTACAACAATGACATGTATATGATAATGAATTATAAATACATTCAATCATAACGATAGATAAATGATAAGTTGGATAGAATATGGGGTATAAATACAAGTACGTTTAATAAAACGTAAAAATATTAGAGGAAAAAGATTGGGAAGCCTAAAATTTATGCCTAATTGTATGCCTAACTTATGTGTCACTAGCTCATTAAGTTATGAAGATGTGGGCGCGGTTGATGCAACTAATGAATTTTTGCCACACATATTTAGGCATAAAATTAGGCATGAATTAAAGTGAAGGATTAAAATAAAAATACGGTTCTATACTACAATGACTAAAAATAAACAAGATTTACGCGAATCGCGCAAATCGAGCAAAATAATAATAAAATAATCAAAAAATTTCAAAATTTTCAAAAATTCAAAATTAAGTTTAAAATAACTAAATTAAATCAAAAATGAAAAGAAAAACAAATTACAAAACCCTAATATGCCTAAAACAGCCCAAATCCAAAATGGACTAAAGCTTATTGGGCTTTTTGGCCTGATGAGGCTCTAATTATACACCTTTTCATACCTAAACGGACTTAAAATACCTAAACGGACTTAAAATACGTAAAATATCGTCAAAAATGTGCCATATACCCTTGTTTTCTTTGTTTGTGTATGTGCAGGCACATATCTCGAGAATTCACTTAAAAATCATAAAAAAGACAAAACGAACACGAGGAACAAAGTTGTACAAGAAAACTAAAGTCGGATGTCAAATTACCAAAATACCTTTGAAGAATTAAAGAATTACAAGAATGTCCCCTCAACTTTCACAAGTTTACACTGTATACCTTATAATATCAAAAATTACATAGGGGTCCTTAAAGTTTGAAGACATGGTAACTATAGTCCCTCAAGATTGAAAGAATTGTAAAACAAGTCCTTTTCAAAGTTTGATACAACCAAAAGGGCCACTTATGACATTTCCTAAACTTATTTATAAAGGGAAATGAAAAGTATTCGTTTTTGCAAAAAAAGGGACCAAACAGTCAATTATCCAATGTATTTAAGGGGTTGGAATTGCCAAAAACCCATTCTTATCCCAGCTCATAAACCCCTACATGACCCATCACTCCCTGTTTTGAACCTTTCTCTTTTTAACAACTATTTAAAACTGACTTAAGTGGGAAACATAATCTTTTGCCATAAACGGATTAAACATCCTTATTTAACTCATAAATCCTACTCTCCCAACCCAAAACCAATCATACTCCAAACAAAGGGCATCCTAAAATTGACTTAGGGTTTTTGTTCGTCTACTTGTCCACATAAAACCCATGTGCTCATACTTGTCCCAGCTCATCACATTGAAGCTACAAGACAAAGGCTTGTCACAGGTTTCACCATCAAAACGACTTGAAGACCAAATTGAGGGCTATGATTCACTTACTTGTTCCCAACAACGATATCAAGGACTCAAATCACTTCTACAACAACTTTAAAACTGAGAAGAAGGGCTGAAAAAGCTTTTATAAGCTCCAAATAAGATATAAGCTACCTTATTGGGCCTTATAAGCCCAATAAGCTATTTTTTAGGCTTATCACAGAACTTATGGAACCAAACTAACTTTTTAAGCAATAAAAACCGTTTTCAAAAGAAGATTGCTAAATACTACACTAGAGCTTACTCAAATAAGTTATAAGCTTATTTGAAAAGGCTAAAATCCAAAAGCTAATCTTTTGTAGAGACTAATTTTTGGACTAAGAAAACATAAGTAAAAAGAAATTTTGAAAAATATTAATTAAAAATCCCAAAATAAGCAAGTTGTGTTTTCAAGTAAAGACAAAATAGTCGGGATTCATAAAATCCCAACCATTTGACCTCTAATCAACACAAAGACTTGTAATAAGGTTAAAAAGACTCATGAACAAATAAATTGCAAATAAGCTACACCAATAAGCTAATATAGCCAAATAAGCACAAAGAAAAAAAACAAAACAAAACGTTTTCTAGGAAACTTAAACTAAAAGTTGTGAAAGATTTTCTAGGAAACGATTTCTAACGGTTGTTATATAAGCTCGTTATCTTTGTGATGATTCACACGAGGGTAGAATAGTCTTTTTTGTCACATGACATCAACCATATACAATCTCGTCTTGTAATGGAAGAGGTGTGATGTATACACCCTTGCATGTACATGAAGGTAGAAAGGCTGCTTTTCTTTTTTATTTTAAAGATCTCTAAAATTGGAAATTTGTTGGTGTGAAAAACAAGCTTTAATTCTCACATCTTGGACTGATCAAAATCTAGGACGTAGATTTTATTGTTGTCCAAAACGGGTATTAACTTATTACTATTTTTTTAGTTTTTATAAGTTTTTGTACGCTTTCATAGTTTTATCCCGAAACGATTCATTTTGTACGTTTTATACGTTTTTCAACATTATAGGTTTTTGTATGTGGTCATACGTTATTCTTCGTTTTTGTATATTTTTATGTTTTGTACTTTTTTCGCATGTTTTGATACATTTTTATCCGTTTTAGACGTTTTTATTCGTTTTCTTACATTTTATCTTTTTGTATGCTTTTCTCCGTGTTTCTACATCTTTACACGTTTTTGCACGTTTATATATATATATATATATATATATATATATATATATATATATATATATATATATATATATATATATATATATATATATATATATATATATATATATATATATATATATATATATATATATATATATATATATATATATATATGTATATATATATATATATATATATATATATATATATATATATATATATATATATATATATATATATATATATATATATATAGGCAGGAGTTATTATAAAAGAAATGTTATAATAAAATAGGTGAGATAGTATCCTAGGCCTTGGATCAAATCACCTTAAATTACACAAAACTAGAAAAACAACGCGGTGCCATTTATGTCAATATCTAAAACTTCAGGGGTTTTTTTCTAAAAATAACAACAAACTTATTCTTTTCCACAAAACAAACAGATCGGTGTTCATTCTATCAAATCTCTCTCTCTCTCACTTAAAACACACACTAAAATCTCAGATTCAATCTTTCAAATCTATCGATATCTATCGCATCATCTATAAATCTATCATATATATATCCAATCAAATATGTAAATCTATTACATCCACTCGATTATCTCTCAAAATTAGCCATGGTTTGAATACGATGAAGGTGTCAGATACGACGACAACGATCGACGATGGTGATGGTTTTGGTGATTGATGATGGTAACGATGATTCAAGAATAGATTTTAGTGATGGTCGTTGATAGTAAGTGCGCCGATGTTGCAGTTGGATAACAAACATGTTACAAATTGTATGTTTTTTATTGACGTTTACAAGGTGTTTGATATAATGCCTCAATAAGACTTCATTACTGAGGTGGGCTACTTTTACATTCTGATGCACTATAAATGAAAGTGTAATGCAGTAAGTTATTGTTGTTGTTCATAGAGATGATTTAGGATAAACGTGTTTTGCTGGTTTTCCAAAAATGAGTGTATGTGGCTTATTATATGTGTGATGTGGTTGAATATAAAGAGTAATGCAGTAGGTTGTAACTTGTTGTTCATAGAGTAAATTTAGTGTAAATGTGTTTAGCCATTTTTAACGAAATTGATTGTGTTTGCTTGTTTATGCCTTTGATGTGGTAGAAAATGAATTGTAATGCAGTAGGTTAATTATGTTGTTCATAGTCATGATTTAGTGTAAGTGTGGCTCGGTGTTTTTAATATTTTTTTTTGTTTTCTAGCTTATGCCTTTGATGTGGTAGAAATTAAATTATAATGCAGTATGTTATCCTGTTTGTATGTTTGTTATTTGTGTAATGCACTTGATTTTGTACTATCATGCAGTAGGTGTTGGTATTTTTGGTTATTTATGTAATGCAGTAGGTGTCTTACATGTCGAAAATTGTATGTGTGTGTTTGTGTCTTTGTATGCATGATGCAGATGGTGTAATATAATGATTGTTTGTAAGTATATGTTTGTGATTGATGTATACAAGGTTTTTGATATAACGTCTAAATAAGACTTCATAAACTTGGTGCATTACTTTTACATTCAGATGCACAAGAAGTAAACTGTAATGCAGTAAGATATTGCGTTAAGTTACTATTATTTTGTGAAATTTAATTGTTTATGCTTGATTATGTGTGTAATTTGCTGAAAAGTACGAAGATGTAGTAGGTTATTGTTCGTGTTCATTTTGATGATCTATTATATCTAAAGATTCAGTCCCTTCATTGAATGGGCAGTAATGATGCTATTTTGTTCTACTGTTTTATGCTTCAAAACCCTCAAACGAAACCTAAAGCATACAAACGGTTTGCTGAAGTCATTACTCGAGCATCATATGAAGAGATACAAACGATTTTCAATTATCAAATCATTACTCCAGCATCATATGAACAGTTGCTGGAGTTACATCGTTTATCAATTGTATAAACTGAATACAAAACGGCCAAAAAATAATACATCTTCGGTTTCTTTGATCTTTTGATAGCTATTCCATTATGTCGAAAAAGGCCATTGAGGTAATGTCCATGGATGTTAAACAGCCCAATGCTGAATTGAAAACCTGTGTTGAGATAAAGAAAATTGTTGGTGAGCCCAATGATGGTGGCGTAAGCAAAGCTGTTGGTGAGTCCAGTAATGGTGCTCAGCCTACAAAGGAGTTGTTCTTGGATGATATTTCTATTGATGTTACAGGCACAATTATAGTGATGTTGTGTAGAATGTGGGATGTGACTACTACTATGAATCATTATTTAAGCACTGATTTTGTTGTTTCTGATGCAAAGGTATATTAATGCATTCTTATATGTTGTAGAATATATTTACTGTCTAGATGATATGAAATGTTACCAATTGTGATTGTAGGGTCGTGCAATGCATTGCAACACTAAATCAACCATAGCTCACAATTTCCTAAAGTTAAAAGAAGGGTTTGTTTATTCAATAAAAGATTTTGTCGTAAAGAAGAATAAGGATAGTTACCGTATATTCAAAGATCATGAGTTTATGCTTGAATTTGATGGGTCAACATCGATAAGAAGGTCTTCTGTTAAGGTCGTTGGCTTTGTGAGGCATCCTCTTCAGTTAGAAGAACTCTGCAACTTAGAGCCTACAGATGGGAAATACTTGATGGGTAATATTTTTTTCATATGTTTTTTAATTATAATTTTTATTCTGCTTTTATTCATGTGTTAGTTTGTTAATTCCAGATGTTGCTGGATATGTCACAAATGTTGGCAGGACTAACCATTTGAAGACAGGATCAAAAAATCTTGACTTTTACATTTCTGATGGAAGGTTAGCATAACTGTCTCTATTTGTAACTATTTTTTCGTGTTATTCAGACTATAATCAAAATTGCTTTTATTGAACAGGAACTTACAGATACGTGTGACACTTTGAGAAAACCTTGGTGATACTCTTATAGAGAAGAAGACGAAACATTCTGGCCTGTTTCCAATTGTCGTGACTTCAGTTAGTGCTAAAATATATAATAGTAAGCAAGTATTTGCTTTTCCTAATATATTACGTATTTTCAAATTATTGCAAACGTGCTTAGATTTTTTTATTTACCTTTAAGATAAGCTACAACTATCAAGAAGCTCCTCCACGCTTTTGTTAGATGATCTTCAGATTCCTGTTTTGAGAGATCTAAAAAGTCAAATTCGGTAATTAGGCATGGAATAATTATTTTCATGTATAGACTATTGCATGTATTGCATAAAGCCTAATAATATGCTATAATTTTTTATTTGTGTTGCAGTGATGATGAAGAAGGGTTGGGCCAGGAAATTATGTATATTGATTCCTCCCAGCCTAGACTTGAAACTTTAGAGAATCTATTGATATGGGCGCGCAACAAAAGAAATTATGTATATTTCTTCCTATTAATTTTTATTTATATTTAGATCAGAATTAATAATAAAATTCCCTTGCTTTCATTACAGACTGCAACCTTCCATTGCGGGGTCAGGATTGATAATATTAGGACAAGGAAAGGGTGGAACTTCCCTTCCTACGGTAGTGACACTTGCAAGAAGGGTATAGCTCGCAAGGATGGAGGATTTTGGTGTGAGGTGTGTTGCAAAGCTGTAGAGTATCCAGTTCTAAGGTAAGTATTAGTTTAAGAATGAATTATCTTGCGACTTAGAGAAGTTGTTAATTAAAATTGACTATGCATCAATCATTTGTAGGTACCGACTTGAATTAGATGTATCTGACAAGACGTCAGCTACAGTGATTGTATTGTTTGATGAGGTTGCTAATCTATTGGTCAAGTGTACCGCTGAATTAATATGTGACTTTGAAAATGAGGTATCATGATATTGTTTAATCTATAACTCATCGAAGTATAGTATAATACTTACTTCTGTATACAGGAGGGCAATGGTGATCAGAACTTGCCCAGAGCTTTATTGAATATCATTGGCGGCATCCACACTCAGGAGCTTAAAACTCATTCTTACTTTGAACATGGTAATTATGAAAGTTTTACATGTTGGAAGATTATTCATGATGAGGTCGTGGATAATGCTGAAACTTCAGCTACTGATGATGCTCCCTCTAATGCTCCTTCTCTTTCTAAGAATGTTAAGTCTCCAAAGTTGAAGAGATTGGCAAACCAACTATCTATATCTACACCTACCAAAAAATCGGAGAAAAAAAAAGCTAAAGGGTTCCATATAAAGGAATTTTACAATAATTACAATATCATGTGCCAGAATTATTATTCACATGTTACGCTTCTTTCTATTGTTACAGCATTAAACTCGATGATACAGATGATGAAGTCACATCCATTTGTGATGAAAATGAGGATGCTGATAATGTTGACTCTCTTGCCAAATCTGTTCAACTACCAAATCAAAGGCGAAGGTTTATCTCAAAAGTCCTTTCGGATATTTTGACACTAACTTTGTATTTTACTAATTTAATTTTCTCTGTTACTCTTTCAGGAAAATGGTCTATGATTCAGAGTCTGGATAGATACTCTTATTTGTTACAAGAATGAAACAATGGAAGAAGCTTTTTAAGGATGAGCTTTAGTGAAATAAAACAGAAACTTGAAATACATTTTGGTTTTTATTTGTTTTTAAGAATTTGAGATATTGTTTGTTTTTTGGAACTATATTTGTTTTTTGTTTGATTTTTGTATGATCATAATCTTTTTTATCGTGCAATATATCTTGAGGATTTTTATTGCATCAGCAAAAACTCAATAAGGTTAATCTCAAAAATCCTTTTTTCATAATTTGATTTTATGAAAAATGATCTATCACTTGAAGTAGATGCTATCAACTATTTATTTATGAGTGTGCGTTATTATTAACGTTGAAACTGCCGTGCAATATAACTCGAGGAATTTTATTGCATCAGCAAAAACTTAAGAAGGTTAACTCAAAAATCCTTTTTCATATTTTGATTCTATTTTTATAATTAACTAATTTATTTAAGTCTATTATTCTTTCATGAAAAATGATCTATACCTCCAAGTTGAAATAGATGTTGTTCTTTATTTCAAGGATGAAACCATGAAAGAAATTTGTAAGAGATGAGCTTTTAAGGATCTATCACTTGAAGGAGATGCTATCAACTATTTATTTATGAGTTTGATTTTTGTATTATCCTCATGGTCATGTAATGATTTACCATTATCTTATTTATGTATCTTCCTAATTACTTTATCATTCAATAAAATTAATATTCATTAAGATGTATTTAAATATGCAGTTCCAAATTCTCAACATTTTAAATCTACAGTTTCTTATTCTCAATTTAATTTTAGTATTGTAACTCTACTATCATTGAATTACGATATATACAAGTTGTCATTCCTACCTTAGCATATTATCTAAGCATGTCAACACAAACACCTAATTCACACAACAAAGATATCAAGGATCAAAGCTTAGCAGGAGTTACAAAAACTATTAACAATCATGATGAAAATGTTGCACCAGTTGGAAGAAGAATCATATTGCCTTCAAGCATGAAAAGCAAAGACACATATGAGTCGCTTATCAACGACTCAGTTCTTCGCAAGCGTCGGAGGCTCAACATAGAACACCCAACAACTTCATATACTATAAGCAAAACTAAATTAAATAAGAAAAGGCCGTCAGCATTAAGCTGCTATGTTACCCATTTTCCAATTTGAATAAAAGATGTTTGTTTCAATCATGTTTGGTTTGTTTCTTTTATTATTTGCATATGTTTATATTCTTATGACTACAAAAAACAGCATCTTGCAACTATTATGAAAATAAAGCTTTAAATTAAGTTTGTTGAATTAATAATCTTATAAATAAAGCTTTAATTTTCACAATAAATATGATAATTCAGTTAAATAATTCCAAAGGTCAAGTATTGAATAGACTGAATTACAAAATGCAGTTTTTAAAACTCAAACATCATGTTTATGTAAATCATTTTACAATTCTGAAATCACTATGAATGAAGGTATGTTTAAATTTATTCATTTCATCTATTTAGTTTTTGAATTTACATAAAATTCAGTTTATGCTAATCAAACAGGAAGACAACCTAACACTAGCTATATTCCATCTTTATCGAACATGCTTAATAATTTCATTATAATTCAATCGAAAACAACTGTCATGCACGATGGAACCATGTAGAATTACTGTGGTCTGACATTAACAAACAATCCTATTCAAGAAGGAGGTAACTGAAGCAATTCATTTTTGTATTCGATACTCTAATGATTTACATGTACTATAATGCATAAATGTAACCGGGATCACTACAACTTGCAACCAATCCTAATGTAAGGCAGATGCATATAGGAACTCATTCTACATGCAATAAATCCTTAACAATAGCAGGTAATTTATTTAGCTATATATTTTCCTTAAAAAACAATAAAAAAATTACCTTTATTCAATTATATATTCCATACATGTTTCCAGGAACCTCCCGTCATCGAACACCTAGAAGGGTACCAAAAAAAGCTGGGTTAACATCTAAAGGTAATATTTATGTATGTTACAATTTCAAATAGAAAATCCATTTATAATTGAAATAACAGTCTAACCTTAAACATAACATCAACCAGGAGTTCCCGTATCCTACAGTAACATTGGACCTCCTTCCTATCAATGTCGGAACTGTCATGCAAGAATGTGGTATGAAGAAAGAAATAATAAAAGTCATAGAGCTGTCAATCCAACATTTTCTTTATGTTGTCAAGAGGGAAAAATACTCTTACCCAAATTTAAAGCAACACCACCGCCTCTAGACTACCTCCTTGACTTTGCTAATTCTGCTACTGATAGGTGTGTAAACACTCATCCTTTCTACCACTTAATTACAATAATTACCAAGCCAAAACGTGTATTTTATGTCTTTTATGTCGGAATTATGCGTGGTTTGTGTTTTTGTTGTGATTTAGGACGAAAAGGTGAAAAATAGAGAAAACACGGGCATTCACGGGCTTTTATTGAAGGAAAAGATGAAAGATGAAGTCGAGAAGTCAAGAGTGCAAAAAGAACGGAAGTCCAAGACCAATTCTGAAGATTTATCGAAGAAAAAGTCAAAAGACGAAAGTTTACTTAAAACCGAAGAACTCAAGTCTACTTTATTGAAGAATTAAAAGACGAGTTCAAAGAAATCCCGAGCCATAAGTCATTAAAGTCCAAGATTAAAGAAGATTCAAAGGCTTAAGGACTAATGGTGCAATTAACAAATAGATTAAGAAGGAAGGGCCTAAGGATGTAATTAAGAGAAAAGAAAGGAGGGGAGGAAGCTTCCTAATCCTCCCATATATATAGATCATTAAGTTAATCTTTTCATTTTTGTTGGCTAGAGTGACACTAGTTCTTCCATCTTTACTTTTATGCACATTTAATTACCTCGCACCTTTAATTACTTGCACCTTTAATTACCTTGTCTTGCACTTTAATTTTCAAGTAAGTTAATTTTATCTTTATTGCACCTTTACTTTTCTTGTTAAAATCTCTCATTCTACCTTTCTTTCTTGCTTGATCTTTATGATTACATGTTTATTATCTTGCTTATTTGATTAAAGATTGTGTTTTTATGCTTGTGATTGTTTTAGATATAGCTTATTTGTTTTCATCTTTAAGTTTTTAAAGTTTTTATAAAAGTTATTATTATATAAAAGTTTGTTTTTCGTAAACCTTTTTCTTTTCGTGGTATAAAAGTCTTTAAATTTCAGTTTAGTAGCTTATTTTTATACGGTTTCCTTTAGGATTTTCGTTGTGTGCTTATTTGATTAGTAGCTTATTTATCTAGCTTAATTTGTGCTTTTTCCTCCGTATTCCGATCTGACAAATCGGAAAAGGGTTATACATTCCGATTGGAGTGATCGGATAAGGGTTTTAATATTCCTATCAGCATTCCGATCTGGAGGGTCTTGGTATTCCGATCAGTGTGGGTTTTGAGTATTCCGATTAGGGGTTGTGACAGCATTCCGATTGGTACTCCTTTCCTCATTCCGATCGAGGTGTTAGTTTGGTATTCCGATTGGGAGAAGTGACATATTCCGATTAGGGGTTCCGATCTACATTCCGACCAGGGGCCATTTCTTATTTCGATCAAAGGTAAGCCGTCATTCCGATCTGAGGTTGTTTGTTATTCCGATCGAGAGAAGTGACATATTCTGATTGGTATTCCGATAAACATTCCGATGGGAGGTGTGTCTATATTCCGATGGTAAGATTGATCGGAATATATTCCGATGGTAGGTTGTTTTCATATTTTGTCTTGTTTAATTTTTATGTTCTCATTTTAATACTTTGTTATATTTTAATTCTCGTCACGCTTTTAGTCATTTAATTATTTTACTTTTCAAAGTTTTTAATTTTGCACCATTTATTTTTAACTAGACTTAGATTTAATTTTAACGCCATTTTACTTTAACGTCATTTACTTTTAAGTCTTTGCACATTCATTTTAATATACTACAACGACACACTTTTGTTTCACCAAAGAATGGCTGAGTCGCACATTAAACTCCTTTTTCAATTCGAAGAGATTGGTACAACGATAATTTTTAACCTGAGTAAAATCGAGTTATTAAATGGCGCCGCTGCCGGCTCTTTTCGTAAAGATTAACGGTTTTCTGTGAGAGACGCGTTGCTTTTTGGGATCCGTTCACTTGTGAGCGTTATTTTTCTTGCATAAAAAATTCAAAAATCATAAAAATAAAAAATTGATAAAAATCAATAAAAATTAAAATTTTCAAAAATCCAAATTTTTTTTATCTTTATCGTGTATATATATTTTCTTTGTGTTTGGTTTCTTTTTCTTTTGCATTTTCAGGTGTATGCGTACTAGATCTTCTAATTATCAAGAGCCCGAGACTCAAGAAGATTTAAGTATGTCAGGTGTCAACAACAATAATCCACCGCACCTCAACAATAACAACAATGTTCTTCCACAACCCGATCTTCGGACCATGGAGGAACTTTGTCAACCTACCATGTTTGGACGAGGAGGACCGATTGCGCCGATGCAAATCAACGCTCCTGAGTTTTCGTTGAAGCACCGCATGATTCAGCAAGTGCAAACTAACCCATTCCGTGGATTGCCTGATGATGATGCCAACAAACACCTCGACAAGTTCATTACAATCACCCAAAGCATGAAGTTGCCTGGGGCCACAATGGATGTTCTTCGCCTACAACTCTTTCCACATACTTTATCGCATCATGCCGAGAAATGGTTTGATCGTCTCCCGAAGAATTCTATTCACACTTGGGATGACATGACTCAACGCTTTTTATCGCGCTACTTTCCACCATCCATGGTCACGAGCCTTCGCAATCAAATCAGCGGTTTCATGCAAGACCCTGACGAATCTCTTTTTGATGCTTGGGAAAGATATAATGTCTTGGTTGATCGTTGTCCAAACCACAACATGCTTCCCGTCACCCTAATAGATACTTTCTACAACGGTTTGACTTTTCGAGATCGTGATACGATTAATGCAGCCGCTGGTGGCACATTTATGAAAAGGAGACCCGAGGAGTGTAGAGAGTTAATTGAGAACATGACTACTCACCACAAAAACTGGGATTCCTCTGCTTCTTCAAGGAACAACCCGAGAGTCAATGTCTCTTCTACTTCAGCAAACCCTGATATGACCGAACTCACCCGCATGATGACTGAAATGAGCAAAAGTATCACGCTTCTCGCTTCAAACCAACAACAACAACAAGTTAAAGCGGTTGCTAATCCTTGTGAAACATGCGGCGGTCCACACTCATACACCGATTGTCCTTCTGCACAAGGAAATCCGGAAAATGTGTATGCAACTTATGGTAATTATTCACCGGAAAATTACCAAGCTCGACCTCAAGGGGATAGAAATTTGCTGAGTTACTGGTCCAACAATTACCTTTCACCCGGTTTTTCTCCTCAAAACCAAAACCCCGCCAACAACTACAATAGAAGCAACCAAATCCCACCAAGAGCTTCTAATCCTTATCACCCACCCGCCCAACAAAACCCACCCATTAACCACGATGTTGAAGCCATCATGAGAACCCAAGGTGAGCAAATCAAGAATCTGCAGAGCCAAATTATCAATCTTAAAGGAGATATCACAAAGCAAGGAAATGAGATAAGATCCTAGCTTCGAGATAATATCCAATCTTCCTTTAGCAATCAAACCAATGATTTGAAGAATATGCTTGCTAGTTTCTTGCCCGCCGCTCAACCTTCTTCTTCGAGTTCTCTACCTTTAAACACCGTCACCAATCCTGAGCAAATGTAAGTGATATTACTACTCGTAGTGGAATTACCATTGTCGATACACCAATCCCACCCCCATCATCTACACCTCCTCCACCACCATTTATCCTACTCCTCCTACACCTAGTATTAGTGCACCATTACCGTCTCCGCCTCGTCATGACGATGTCCCTAGGAAGGACCCTTCAACATCTCAACCTTTACCCACACCTTCACCTTCACCACCCAAACCCAATATCCCTTATCCTTCACGTTTAGGCAAGACCAAAATTCTAACCAAGGATGACTCTGAAGTGTCACGCTATGTGAAGATGATCTCTCAAATGAACTTCAACATTAGCTTTCTTGAAGCACTTGTCCACATGCCCAAATTTGTTAAAGCATTTAAGGAATTGCTTAACAAAAAGGAGAAGCTGATTGAGCTCGCCAACACACGCTTAAATGAAAACTGCTCTACAGTTATTCTTAAAGAACTTCTGAAAAAGCTTGGAGATCCCGGTCGTTTTGTGTTGCCTTGCGTGTTCAACAAAACCGAAGAATTTACTGCCCTTGCTGATCTCGGGGCCAGTATTAATTTGATGCCATTGAGTGTTTGGAAAACACTATCATTACCCGACCTCACTCCAACAAAGATGACTCTTGAACTTGCAAATCGCACTCTCGCTTACCCCGGTGGTATAGCCGAAGACGTGTTCATAAAAGTTGGCACATTTACTTTCTCGGTCGATTTTTTCGTTGTTGATTATGAAATGGACCCCCGTATTCCTTTAATACTTGGTCGGCCATTCTTAAAAACCGGACGAGCTCTAGTTGATGTTGCCGAAGGTGAGTTAATCTTAAGAGTCGGGGATGATGCACAAGTGTTCAAAATGGGAAAGCTCACAAGTAAATCCTTTGGAGGCAGAGAATCAGTGAATATGATTAATGTGCATGATGACTTTGTCGTCTACAACAATCCTCTATTCGATTCTTCCATTGATAATCCACTTTTTTAAGATGATGTGGATGATTCTCTATCCAATTTGGACGCTTCCCCCATTTATGATTCTCCACCGATCTTCGATGCTTATGATGATGATGATTCTAGCTCAGATTCGGATGATTATGTTGACCTTACTTCTGAGTATCCCGAGCTGCCCACATATGATGATTTTGATGAGGCCGATACTCTTTCGAGCGATTCTTCACATGATGAAGATCCTCCGCCATCACTCGATCCTACTTTGGATGATTATTCATTTGAGGAAGACTTCTCAACGTTTCTCAACACTTACTTCCCTCATGAGAGTGATGCTCCTCCTTATGATTTTGAAGATTATTGTCTTGATCCTACTTTGGATTTGAAGAACATTCTTTCAAAGGAGAAGACACCGGTCGACACCAATATCCGCAGCACATATGATTTAACACCTCTTTGTCCCCCTTCTGAGGACGAGGTTGTGCTTCTTCGCGGATCTTCTTCACACTCCGCTGAGCCTGAGTACTATTTTCCCTTAAAGGAAAAGGTGTTCGACCCTGGTATCAATATTCTGCAGCCATCTCAATATCCACCTGATGCAATAAAAGGAAATATCTTTGGAACTTATGGAAATCTGCTTGCACCACTTCACCCTTTCTCCCACCGTGCTCCATCACTGCTTAAGGGAACCTTGCCTATTCTTCTTTGGCTTGCCTTGCTCGCCTTAAGCTTGTGCTATTTGATGGACGAAAACTATGTCTTTGATCCTGGTGGATATGTTTCATGCTTCTTCCTATGATGATCAAAGTCGAGTCAGGCTCACGACTCGGTAAACAAAAATCAAGCGCTTCTTGGGAGGCAACCCATGCATCTATCTTTTCGCTTTCTTTATCATAAGTGTAGGGGGAGACCCATTGGTTTGCTATTTCCTCTCCTCTCTTCTTAATCAGGGATTCGAGCTTCAAATTCACGCTCTTGATTATTCTTGACGACCCGTGATTCCGTGTCCACTTCTTTCCGGTTCTATCCTAAACTCTTTTCGATTCACTATTTTATATTTTCTCAATATTAAAATAGGAATCTCGTTAGTTGTCTTTTCCTTAGCGAGATTTAAACAACATGCACAATGTCCTAAGTGTAGGGGAGTTTACTCCCACATGCTTAAACATTGAGGACAATGTTTATGTTAAGTGTAGGGGGGACTTCTATCGAAGTTAAGTGGTCTTTTCCTTGTAATTGTCCTCATTTTAACCGGAAAATCAAATTTTCGACATTTTTCAAAATTTTTGATCTATTTTGGCCTATTAGTTTTTCCCTTTGTATAGTTATTTTCTTTCTTTTCTAGAATAAATGTTTAATAAAGTGGTTTTAATTTTCAAAACGTTGTGAATCTTTTGGCTCAACCCGAGTTTACTTATCTAAGTTACTCTAGCTAGTATCCTTAACATGTTTAAGTCATGTTTTGCAAGGCTTTTATTTAGGGAGCTATAAAACGCGAAAGTCATAACTCTCACAGGTTAAGAACAAGAACTTTTCACAAGTTCCTATAATTGATCCTAGAGAGTCGTTTATCAAGGGAACTTTAAAATGCGATTTTAAACTTGAAAAGTCTAAGAATTTGCAAGATCCTATAGGCGACTCGAAAACCCAAAACTTTGATTTAATAGGCTAAGAATCCACGAGTCTCATTCCTTGAGATTTTAAAATGTGGAGAACGAGAGATGATAGAGCCAATTATAAGTTTGGTATTCTTTCGGGAATTTATGTGAGTTAATTATAAGCCTATTCTCCCATCGCTTGCTAATAAATTTATTTGCAACAAATAAGGTTGTACGATTTGAAAAGTTACTTAGCTTCTAGCCCAAGATCGTTTAAAAGTTGCTCGGTATGGATTAGAGTTCATAGCCAAGGCATAACTTATTGAAGCGGGATGCGAAGATTGGCGAGTCCGAAAAGGCCCTAACAAGGCATGAGGGCTATATTTTGTTGCTAAAGATCCAAGTGATGTGAAGAATCATTTATCGTAAATCAATATGAAGGATCGAGACACACGACGAAAAGCAAAAACTCCCCAAAAGTCATGGAGAAGTGTATCCGAAAAGACCCTAACAAGGTATGAGGATAAATAGATCCAAGTCATAAAAGGAGGCGGATCGTTGTATATCAAAGTCCAAAATAAAGATTGGAGAAAAATGAAGAATTCGTGGTCCAAGTATGAATCTCTCAAAAATTCAAGTGAAGAAATTCCTATATGAAGAGAAGACCATAATTTCATGAACGTCTCTCAAGGTTTGAAGTATGAAGTCGCTGCCAAATATCGGTCCGAGAAAGGTCTCAAATCGCGAAACGAGTTATGCCAAGATATGAACTTTATGAGGTCCCGAGAAGCAGTTTTAAAAGATTTTGTCCTTTAGCTAACTATTGATTAAATCGTTCACTTTATTTTCGGACTAAATAACTATCGAAATAAGTCAACAATGCATCCTTTGGATCATTCAAGACAATAATAAAATATAAGAGATACACCTAGGAATAAGGGAGTCTAAGTGAATAATTGGCCCACATGAGTTCGTGTTAGTTTACTAACTTATAATAACAATGATCTTGTTTTTAAGCTTGGTTTGGAGAAAGTGAAAACTTGAGGATGATGATTATTCATGACATTTCCAAAACCCAAGGTATGCTTTTGATTTCTTTACTTTAATGTTTATAGTTTTCTATCTCTTTAATAAAGGCCCTTATGGATTGATTATGATGAAAAATGTAAACGTGCTTTGTAACTAATGCATTGCATGAGGACATTGCAATGGTCAAGTGTAGGGGATTTGATAGGTGTGTAAATACCCATCCTTTCTACCACTTAATTACAATAATTACCAAGCCAAAACGTGTATTTTATGTCTTTTATGTCGGAATTATGCGTGGTTTGTGTTTTTGTTGTGATTTAGGACGAAAAGGTGAAAAGTGGAGAAAACACGGGCATTCACGGGCTTTTATTGAAGGAAAAGATGAAAGATGAAGTCGAGAAGTCAAGAGTGCAAAAAGAACGGAAGTCCAAGACCAATTCTGAAGATTTATTGAAGAAAAAGTCAAAAGACGGAAGTTTACTTAAAACCGAAGAACTCAAGTCTACTTTATTGAAGAATTAAAAGACGAGTTCAAAGAAATCCCGAGCCATAAGTCATTAAAGTCCAAGATTAAAGAAGATTCAAAGGCTTAAGGACTAATGGTGCAATTAACAAAGAGATTAAGAAGGAAGGGCCTAAGGATGCAATTAAGAGAAAAGAAAGGAGGGGAGGAAGCTTCCTAATCCTCCCCTATATATAGATCATTAAGTTAATCTTTTCATTTTTGTTGGCTAGAGTGACACTAGTTCTTCCATCTTTACTTTTATGCACATTTAATTACCTTGCACCTTTAATTACTTGCACCTTTAATTACCTTGTCTTGCACTTAAATTTTCAAGTAAGTTAATTTTATCTTTATTGCACCTTTACTTTTCTTGTTAAAATCTCTCATTCTACCTTTCTTTCTTGCTTGATCTTTATGATTACATGTTTATTATCTTGCTTATTTGATTAAAGATTGTGTTTTTAATCTTGTGATTGTTTTAGATTATTGATTCTTATAGCTTATTTGTTTTCATCTTTAAGTTTTTAAAGTTTTTATAAAAGTTATTATTATATAAAAGTTTGTTTTTCGTAAACCTTTTTCTTTTCGTGGTATAAAAGTCTTTAAATTTCAGTTTAGTAGCTTATTTTTATACGGTTTCCTTTAGGATTTTCGTTGTGTGCTTATTTGATTAGTAGCTTATTTATCTAGCTTAACTTGTGCTTTTTCCTCCGTATTCCGATCTGACAAATCGGAAAAGGGTTATACATTCCGATTGGAGTGATCGGATAAGGGTTTTAATATTCCTATCAGCATTCCGATCTGGAGGGTCTTGGTATTCCGATCAGTGTGGGTTTTGAGTATTCCGATTAGGGGTTGTGACAACATTCCGATTGGTACTCCTTTCCTCATTCCGATCGAGGTGTTAGTTTGGTATTCCGATTGGGAGAAGTGACATATTCCGATTAGGGGTTCCGATCTACATTCCGACCAGGGGCCATTTCTTATTCCGATCAAAGGTAAGCCGTCATTCCGATCTGAGGTTGTTTGTTATTCTGATCGGGAGAAGTGACATATTCCGATTGGTATTCTGATAAACATTCCGATGGGAGGTGTGTCTATATTCCGATGGTAAGATTGATCGGAATATATTCCGATGGTAGGTTGTTTTCATATTTTGTCTTGTTTAATTTTTACGTTCTCATTTTAATACTTTGTTATATTTTAATTCTCGTCACGCTTTTAGTCATTTAATTATTTTACTTTTCAAAGTTTTTAATTTTGCACCATTTATTTTTAACTAGACTTAGATTTAATTTTAACGCCATTTTACTTTAACGTCATTTACTTTTAAGTCTTTGCACATTTATTTTAATATACTACAACGACACACTTTTGTTTAACCAAAGAACGGTTGAGTCGCACATTAAACTCCTTTTTCAATTCGAAGAGATTGGTATAACGATAATTTTTAACCTGAGTAAGATCGAGTTATTAGCTACATCAAAATTTAGAGAACAAATTAGGATTTATAATGGCATGTTCTGCTTTACATCATTTTGAGCTAGAATAGATCATGCAATAAATAATGGAGGGGGTTGTATACATTTAGGATAAATGGGCAAAATTATCATCGTATTGGTTCTCTACTTCCGCAAGAAGGCCACCAGCCAAGATATGCACAACTTTATTTTTATGATACCCAAAATGAAGCCAAGAACCGGATGTCTGCTTTTCTAAACAACGAGACAGGAGATGAAGTGAATGCAACAATTGTAGCAGACTTGATATCCATGTTGGATAGATTTAGTCCTATTGCAAAAGCATTCTGAATGCACGGGATTGGTGTCATTCTCATCAATCTATCTATTTTGAATTACACCTTCTTACTAACCGAAAATCTACAAGCAATACAACGCCCCAACTGTTTCTGAGTAGCAGCGTTGATCACAAATGATTTTGGGGATGGTGAACCTATTAGGGATATTGTTATCAATAGTAAACGCGAGGGCCCCAAAAGAATCTCAGAGTTACATCCATCCTACATGGCACTACAATATCCACTATTATTTCCTTACGGTGAAGATGGTTTTCATGAGAAGATTCATTACTATAACAACAAGGGTGCACGGAAAACAAACAGAGGGTTTGTGACAATGAAAGATTACTATGCATACATTATTCAACAGCGTGCTAACCAAGGCAATACTTTGCTCAAAGGCGGGCGCCTTTTTCAACAATACTTGGTTGATGCTTTCACTGCTGTTGAGGAACAAAGACTCAAATGGTCGAGAAATAATCAAGATACCCTGCGAGTTGATCTCTATCACAATTTGAATGATGCCGTTACAAGAGGAGACACGAATGCAGCCGGACTTGGAAGAAGAATAGTTTTCCCTCAAGTTTCACGGGAGGCCCAAGATATATGATGCAAAATTATCAAGATGCAATGGCCTTATGCCGAACATATGGTAATCCTGATCTATTTATAACTTTTACATCAAGTCCTAAATGGCCAGAGATTGCGGAAATGTTGGCTGATATTCCCGGCCAAAGAGCACACGATCGACCGGAAATTGGAACTCGAGTTTTTAAAATGAAACTCACGGAAATGTTAGAGGATCTGACGAAAAAAGAAATTTTTGGCAAAACACGTGCATGTAATATTTTACTTCAAATTTTCAATCAATATGATACTGTTGCGATAATTACTAAATTTTGATAATATATTGCAATTGTTTATGTCATTGAGTTTCAAAAGAGAGGACTACCACACGCACATATACTGCTATGGCTTGCAGAAGAATGTAAATGAAAAACGGAAAGTCAACTTGATGATATCATATTAGCTGAAATGCCATGCCCAAAACAAGATCCAGATGAGCTGTCACGGATTTTATGCTGCATGGTTCGTGTGGTAAAGGTACGGCATGCAACATTGAGGGAAAGTGTTCAAAACGATACCCAAAGCAATTTAATGCAGAAACAATACTTGATGATGATGGTTACCCAGTTTACCGTCGAAGGGATTCAAAAGTTACTATTGTCAAAGGGAAAGTCACATACACAAACAAAAATGTGGTTCCTCACAATCGATATCTTCTGCTCAAATATCAGGCCCACATCAATGTTGAATGGTGTAACAGGTCAAAAGTAATTAAGTATTTATTCAAATACTTAAACAAAGGACCAGATCGTGCTACAATTGTTGTTCAAGAGAACGTTCAACGTAATGGTGACGGGGAACCAGATCAGGTAATGGTAGTTGATGAAATAAAAAATTATTTGAGTTGTCGATATTTAGCTCCATGTGAAGCTGTATGGCGTCTATTCTCTTTTGATATTCACTATTCTTACCCATCAGTAATGAAACTGAATTTTCATCTACCAGAGCAAAACGCAATAACATTGCGTGACTCTCAGAATTTACCAGCACTACTTCAACGAGAGGAAATTAAAACAACCATGTTCACAGAATGGTTTGAATTAAACAAACGAGATAAGGATGCTCGAAAGCTGACGTACGCTGAAACTCCAGAACACTATGTTTGGCATGAACGGGAGAGAATTTGGAAACCTCGAAAGCAAAAAAATGCATAGGCAAAATCTACTATTCAAACCCAGCATCAGGAGAACGTTACTATCTCAGAATGTTATTGAATGTTGTCAGAGGTCCTAAATCGTTTAAAAAAATGATGACAGTTCACAAGACATTATATTCAATGTTCAAAGAAGCGTGTTTTGCATATGTCCTTTTTAATGATGATAAGGAGTGGACAAACGCTATACAAGAGGCTCGATTATGGGCATTAGCACCACAGCTACGGGATTTATTTGTTACAATATTACTTTTTTGTGATGTGAGCAGACGTGTCAAGTTTTGGGAGGATAATTGGGAAACATTGTCAGAAGATATTTTGTTTATCAAACGAAATCTTTATAGATATCCTGATCTTCAGCTCTCGGAAGAACAAATTAAGAATTATTGTTTAGTGGAGATTGAATCCCTGCTTAATCGAAATGGCCGATCATTAGAAGATTTCCAGGATATGCCGCGTCCGAATACAAGTTTGCTAGCAACTATGGATAACATATTGATTAGAGAAGTAATAAATTTTTATATAAAGGAAAGCAAAGTAGAGCATGATAAGCTTCATTCTCAATTAAATCCGGAGCAAAGGGCCATCTATGAAGACGTTATTGATTCTGTAAGTAGAGAGAAGGGACAATTTTACTTTGTGTATGGACCTAGAGGAACAAGAAAGACTTTTTTTATACAGAACACTCATATCAAGGTTACGATCAGAACGTAAAATTGTCCTTGTTGTTGCTTCTTCAGGTATCTTAGTCCTATTCTTTTAATAAAATACTTTATACTACTTAAATGATAAATATCTATCGTGTTTTTTTGTATGAAACTCAAAAGCAATACGAGCTTTTAAATTGACTTAGGGATTGCTTCGCTGCTCCTACCAGGCGGGAGCAGCAGGTTTATGATACCACTTGAATTAATGGAAAATAGCACATGTGGTATCAAACAAAACACGCATTTAACAGAATTAATGAATTCTGTGGAGTTGATTATTTAGGATGAAGCGCCTATGACTCAAAAGTATGCATTTGAGGCATTAGACAAGACACTGAAGGATATATTGGGGTTTCAAAATGAAGGAAAAAGAAATAAAATGTTTGGAGGAATAACAGTTTTATTAAGAGGTGATTTTAGGCAAATTTTACCCATTATACCGAAAGCAAAAAGGCCTGAAGTAGTTCAATCATGCATAAACCAGTCATTTTTATGGAATTCTTGCAAAGTGTTTACTCTTACACGCAGTATGCGAGTAAATGAATATACCTCATCAGGCGAGATAGATAGAAACAAACAACAATTCAATAAACGGGTTTTAGATGTAGGTGACGGGATTTTGCCAACCAAAAAAAAGAAGCGGAAGAAGAAGGAACGTGGATAGAAATTCCAAAAGAATTCATTATCCAAGCTTGCAATTCTCCTTTGGAATAGATTGTCAATCAATCTTATCCTGATTTTGAAGCTAGGAAAAACGATGAACACTATCTAAGAGAACGTTCAATTCTAACGCCTCGAAATGATGATGTTGACGAGATAAACAACTATATGTTTAAAAAGATGCCAAGTGAGAGTGTTACTTACAATAGTGCTGATGAAGTGTGTAAGGGATCTACAGACACCTTAGATCAACACCAACATTACCCTATCGAGTTTCTAAACTCTTTAAAATTTCCAGGCATGCCACCTCATGAATTAAATTTGAAAAAAGAATTGCCTATTATGCTTTTGCGTAATGTAAATCCAAGCATGGGATTATGCAATGGAACACGACTGATCATAACTGATTTGGGTCAATTTGTCATTTGCACCCAAATTCTTATGGGATCAAACGTGGGAGAAAGTGTTCTTATCCCAAGAATAACTCTCACATCTACGCAAACATAATGGCCATTTATCATGAAACGAAGGCAATTTCCTGTCAAGCCTTGCTATGCAATGACAATAAACAAAAGTCAAGGGCAGTCACTCAACTATGTTGGTGTTTATTTACCCAGACCTGTTTTTAGCCATGGTCAACTCTACGTAGCTCTATCTAGAGTAACTTCACCAAAAGGACTAAAGATTTTGATGACTGAAGATGAAGACCCTGAGCTCAAAAATCGAACACGAAACATCGTTTTCAAGGAAGCTTTTAACAATCTATCCAATCTATCATAACAGTTTCCTTATTCATAACAAAATGTATCCAGTAACATTTCAATTAAAGTTATCTTCATTTTGAATAAAATCATAATCATATATTTGTCCATTTCTTTTAATTACATGTTGCTATTAGATAAATCAAAGTCAACCCTAACTAGAAAATTGATAAAACGAATTTAATTAAACCTAAAAAGAAAACACACCTTTTTTAGACTTCTTCAATGATTCAATAAAAAAAACCTGCAAAGAAAATAGAAAATTTTATTTTCAAAATATTAGGAATAAAAGAATTGATAAAGATGCAATAAAATGATAGATGATTATTTTCAAAACATTAGAGTTAAGAAAATTAAAAAAGAAGAAATGAAATGATAGAGGTTGTTTTCAATTAAAAAGAAACGGCAGTTACATATGACTAACAAAAAATAAAATTAGGAGTGTTTGTTTCCATGAATAATTATAGGCTGTTTGGAATAACAATAAAAATAAAAAAATACATTCAATAAAATCACAAAAACATAAACAGAAACACGATTTTATATTCCATTCCATAATCATTACATAATATCATTCCAGGATTACAAGTTCATCATACCCAAAAGATTCAAACTTTCACTAAACAGAAAAGAGTACTACATCATCACATCCCCAAAAGAAACACTAAACATAAAAGCTTAATCAGAAAGATCCATCAATTGTGCTTGAAACTGGAGTTCATTCAGACGAGTCCTAGCCCTAGCCAACATTCCATTCAAAGTAGCAAGCTTTGCATTTTCAGTATTACACAACTCTCTCAAATAACCTAAACTTTCCAAATCAACTTCCTCTTCATCTTTGTTTTCAAACTCAACAATCATTAAACCAATCCTAACCAAATTATTCTTCACATTCTCAGCTTGCACCCTCAAAACACTAGCAAAGCTTTCCTCATTCACAGCCCCTTAGTGCAACGCACGGGTTCCGGATGCCTCGTACTGGTTAAAAGTGAGTTGACATTTTTTTTTGCAAAAAATGAGTGCTTGTTATGTGTTTAATGCTGTAGAAATTTAAATGAGATGCAATAGGTTATAGTTACTCTTCATATGGCTGATTTTGGGTTGAAAGTGAGTTGCCAATCTTGAGAAAGTTGATTGTTTGTGCCTGAGTATGTGTGTGATGCGCTAAAAAGGTATTGAGATGCAATAGGTTAGTCTTGGTGATCACATTGATGATACAAGATAAAAGTGAGTTGCCAATTTTTGTGAAAATTGATTGTTTGTGGTTGAATATGTGTCTGATTTAGTAGAAATTTAACTAAGATGTAGTAGGTTATAGTACTATTCATATGGATGATTTAGGCTAAAAGTGAGTTTTCGATTTTTTAATTATTGATTATTTGTGCATGAGTTTGTGTGTAATGTGCTAAAAAAAGTACTGAGATGCAATAGGTAATATGTGGTGTTCATAGTGATAATACAGTGTAAAAGTGAGTAGAAAATTAACTGAGATGCAGGTGAAAATAAGCAACTAAGTTTTTTTTTGCGAAAATTCATTGATTTGGTTGAATGTGTGTTTGATGTAGTAGAAATTAACTGAGATGAAGTAGAAAAATAACTGAGATGCAGTGGAAAATAAACTAATATGTAGTAGGTTGTATGTTGTTAAATACAGGAATGACTTGAGGTTAATTAGTGTTTTCCATTTGTGCAAAAAGTAAGGAGATGTTACTGAATATTACACGTTAGCTGTTGTGCATCAAAGTAGTTGTATGTATTGCATTGTAGTTTAATGGATTAACTTTACTGCATCACAATACCAAAATGTATTGCATTGTAGTGTTAACAGAATCTTATTTTTTTCACAGATTGATTGATTTGTCAATTACCTTAGAAGTATATAACGTACTCAGAAGTAGTTGCGTTTTAATGGTTAATCCAAGAGAAGTGTAGATGAGTTGGAGGAAGAAAAGAAATGTTTTCGTTTGTGGAGTGTAATGAGGCATATGGAAATGTATAACGGTGGCGATATATGGTTGAATACCTTGAGGAGCTAAAGGTCAAAATTTATTTCATGCAAAGTACTTGACAAAGCATCTGCTAATGCCTTATAATCTGAAGAAGATGGAATTACTCACAGTTGTAGACGAAAATTGAAAGAAAAAACAAAAGAAGTCAAAGGTTGTATCATATATGGATATCAAAGTTGTGTTAGGTTTACTAAAAAAATGGAATGGTCTAACTGTGTATTGAAGAATCATCAATATTTGTATGTAACTTTCACATTTGATAATGTTTGGTAACTGTGGGAATAATTATTATTTTCAAACATCAGTTTTTATTTATATATATTGAATATTTGTTTAATAAAATTGGTGAATTTTAGGTTTATATAATCAATTAATAATATTAGTGAATTCCAATATATTACTGTATACAAAGATTAGGCTATTTATTGGCTTTCTACAATATAATGCACTAGGATTAATACTATAATGCACTAGGGTTATCAAATACACACAATGTTAAAAATTATCTATAAACTCTAATGTACTAGGATTAATAAACCCTAATCTACTAAGATTAATGATATAATCCACAAGGTTAAAAGTCTAATTCACTGAGAACAAAACTGTGATGCAGTAGATCATAAAATATAATGCACTATGATTAAAACTATAACGCACTAAGAATAATTCTATCATGGAGTAGAAATATAAACTACAATGCACTAGAAAAATTTGGAAACAAAAAATAAAGTTTTGCATTTATAATCTGTAGGAATGTACCATATTTTTACAATTGAGATGTAGTAAAAAAATTAGAAAAGATATTGAAAGAATTTATTTGAAGTATGTGATCTCAACCCAAGTCTTCTAGGTTGAGCTGCTTGTTGCTTGGGATAGCATGTACCTTGGGTTTCTTGGATGCTTCAGTTCGATCTATACAAGTTCTTGAATCATGTCCTGCTTTTTAACAATCGTTTATGTAAGTAATTTCTTCGAAACTCCTTGATATTGTTCATTCTTAGTACATAAAAGGCGCGACGACATAGAAGCTCATACGAATCATAACGATTACAACTACACTGACGTTGATCTCCGTCTTGCAAAAGTTAACCTAAAATAAAAAAAACGTATTAGAAATACAGTATATGTGCTACTGTAATGCACTAGAAAGATATAAGTATTAGAAAAGCAGTATATATGCTACCGTAATGCACTAGAAAAATATATCTATACTGTTTTGCAGGTATATATACCTCTACTGCATCGTAAAATAAAATCTACTACATCATATAACAAAATTACAAACTAAAAACAATGCATTGTGTGTTTATCACTAAATTTATATAAACTATAAGGTAGTAAGATGTTACAAACTAGAATGCAGTAGGATATAAACTAAAATGCACTAGCATGTAACCTATAATGAATTACAATATAAATTGTACTTAAGAACACAAGCCAAATAATACTATATTAAAGTGCATGTTCATTAGTTCGGGAAAACACAAAATAAAAACATCAGTAAGATTTACATCTAACTAGTCTGATCAGTTACTTGTTGCATGTGAAATTATCAAAATCGCATTATCCCTTCCATCTAGATGATTGTAGACCGAACCTATCGTCCTTGAAACTATCATATTCTAGCCACACACCATTGTCGAACATATTAACAATGACATTGTTTTTCAGGGATGCTCGTTTGACATCTTAAGGGAAGAACATGACTTATGAATCAAAACAAAAACATGTTCCATTTTATATCGTGATGCATGAGATAAAAAACTATGATGCAGTACATGCACACAATGTGATTCATTGAATATGTATTGTGATGCACTAAAAATTAAAGTGTGATTCACTGAGTTGTTAACTACTGTCCACTAAAAATACTCGCGAATCATAGTGAATAAAAACTAATGCATCCCAGTGTAAAAACCTAGTGCATCATAGTATAATCGAATATCACTTAGGCATTTCATCGAACACATAGTGTGCATGTTTCACATACATGTTTTCCTTCAATTTTTTTTCTTAAATACTTATTGCATCCTAGTTTATGTATGCAACATCACATTGATAAACAATTAAAGATAAGAGAACCTAAACAAACAGATAAAACACATAGATACCGTATATCACATATAGAAAAAAATCACCAAGATACAAAAAACAAATTGAACCAAAAGATATAGCTCTGATTTAAGTTCTTACTATCAAGATACACTTGTTATCGATTGATGATTCAATCTATATCTACAAAATCGATCTAGAATTCAAATTATGAAATCATGTCGTTGAATTAGGGTTATTATAAAAAAAATGACAGTAAGGTGAGGAAGATGGCAGTTACCTATCCCGAAGGTGGTGGTTATCGACGGTGGTAGGTGGGGATGGTGATGGTGAGGAAGATGGTGGTCAAAGATCGGACGGCGATCGATAGTTCACGTCAGGATCAAAGAGTTTTCTAAAAACACGTTGAAGGAAATGAGCTATGTGTGAAAAGTATAACTTTATATAAGGGTTAGTAACGAATTTATGAAAATACCCCTAAAGTTTGGGTTAAACGACAGAAATACCCTTGGGGTTTTAGAAAAAAAGGTGGGGGATAGTAGGACACGTGACGGCATGTGGTTCCACCCTATCATTTTTATTATAAAATCTTTTTTATTTTACCTCAACTCTCTCTCTCTCTCTCTCTCTATATATATATATATATATATATATATATATATATATATATATATATATATATATATATATATATATATATATATATATATATATATATATATATATATATATATATATATATTCATATGTTTTTGTACGTTTTTACGTACACCTTTATACGTTTTTGATCATCTTATACGTTTTTGTATGGTTTCGGGCGTGATTATACGTTATTTAACGTTTTCATCCATACAAAAACGTATACCACATATAAAACATATACAAACGTGAAAAACGTACAAAAACATTCGAAAAAGTACAAAACGTATTAAAATGTTCAAAAACATAAGAAAACATAAACTAATGATAATTGCTACTAAATGTGTCGTTTTTAGTAACAAAATAACACAGATTATCATTATGTAATGCAATACAAGTTACTTATATCACCGTAAATGATAAACGAGTAACAAGCTGCGTCGCAAACTCTTTTTAGATTGTAAAACTAATTCAATAAAAAACTACATTTATGGATTTATGTGTGTCATGACGTTGGTTTTCATAACTCAGTTGAATTCCGTTTAAAAGCTCTAACGCTTAAGGTGCAAAGAAATAAAAAATATCAAAGGCAAAAAGAATAAAGACGTCGGTTATTCATGTCGTACGAAACATTACTAAAAGTAGCCTTCATCTTTTTTTACTTTCGGATTCAGATAACTTTTTATGTTGTGAAAGAAATCTTAATGTAGATATGAAAGCATAATTGATGTGCGATAAAGGGGAGACATATCTCAATTAGTTGATAGTTTGTCACCGGCCAACAATTAATTTGGACATCATGGCATCTATCTTTCCTTGTGTAAATTGAAAACATACGCATATCATAGTAAAACAAGCTTTATACCTATTAAAACTTATATACATTCGAAACTCCGTGATTTGTATGTCTTTTTTTCTTTTTGTTTTCATTTAAAATCGTCATGCTGTTTACATGTGTGTAAAGAAATCAATTTCGATGCAATTTTCTTATCCAATATATATTGTTGCACACTGCTTGCAACACTTTTTATATTATATATCTTCTTATTTATCTTGTTACATGTTATTAACAAGTTCATCGTTTCATAGAAAACATTGTTAATACCTAAACTACCATGCATATCTTCAGTTTACTATTTAATAATTTCATATAACAAATAATGAGAAACATGCTAACAAACGGGTGACAAAGTTTCAGTTTCAAATCAATTACTCTCATAAAACCTGCAAAGATATGTCGATTTGTCCAAGCAGACAATTAAATATACACAAATGAAACAGTTTTTTGCTATATTATAATAGGTGAGATTATTTACATGAAAACAAAAGTACAATTAAAAATATATAGTAGTATAGGATTGGGAATTCTAATATCTTTGTACAAGTTACGTATAAAACTATATGACCACTAATATGCAAGATCAGCCCTTGACTCTAAAAAAGGGGCAGGGCTATGCATGGGTGATTTTAGCAACACACTCCATATGTATAATAAAACTTAAAACTAGTTATTTAACAAGCTGCCGACGAACTAGTGAACGCATTAAAAAGGTATGGTTTAGTAAAACTGGTTTTCGTGGTAGCGGAGTTGGTGTCGATGTCTCCGATTTGTTCACACGAGGGACACATGGTGAGCGTGGCTGCGGGCAGCTGCATGTACAACGGTTGCGAAACTTTTTGTGCTCTTAGTTGTTGAACCTCTTGCCTGAGTCTTTGGTTTTCGTCTGTTAACGTCTTGCAACATTTCTTTAAGTATTCGCAGTCAACCTCCGTTTGTTTTAGTTTCGTCCTTCAGTTATATCAACAACACATATAAAAAAAACAAATCCTTTATGTTAGTTAATTGATTTATATAAAAAGTTAATAGCACAAGTATGTTTGATGATATATATTAAGTTGCATGGTAACATCATACAACTTTTTTTTCTTTTGTATATGGTTTTGTGGTTTATGTATAGATATTAATAATACCTGGCCCTCCTATTTTGGAACCAAACTTCAACTTGTCTTGGCCTTAGATTTAGGTCCCTTGCAAGATTTTGCTTTTGTTTCTGCTAATATTCAACATCAATCTCTATTAGGTTTAAAACGATATAACTGATATGATTATGACTAAATAAAGTATATACGTAGTTAAAAAAAACTAACAGGATTCAAAGTAGGCTGAAGTTTGAAGGCTTCTTCAAGTAGTCCAGATTGAGCTTTGGTTAATCTAAGTTTCTTTCTATTATTCGTACCGACATCTCCTTCGTCGTGATCATCACTAGTGTTGTTCTCCGTTATTCTTTCGGATTCTTCACTTGCGACGTCTCTTTCCCTCTTGACGCTAGCACGATGACACAAATTACTAGAAGAAACTAAAGTTAGAGAGGGCCTAAGATGGTGATCGTTAGTACTCATGCTAGGTTCCTTGGTGGTTGTATTTTTGGCCATGGATGATACTGAATTAAGACGAAGTTCGAGCATGATTTCAGTGTTTGTAAAACCTTGGAACCCCATTTGAGTCTTATGGATGAAAAGGTGAAATACTATAGGTTAATTAAGGTGTAGAGAGAAGAAGAAGAAATCAAGAATGTATGATAGGTGTTAAGAATGGCATGAATTTGAAGGAGAAAAGGAGGAGAATATAAGAAAATAATTGGTGGTTATGATTATTAATATTGAAAGAAATGAATGGCAGAAAAACGAATATGGTGTCTGCAAAGAAATTCAATATAACATCTTAAATCTCCGCCCGTTATATGTGCAATTTTATAAAAAAAATAACATATAAAACTACTACAACATCGCATCAAACATAATGAAAAGGGAGGGCTTTACCTTGTTTCTGTGTGACGGTGGACTCAAACTCCGTGAATTAATCAGTCAATGTGTCGAAAATCACGGTTACAAAAAAAAAATGAAAACTAAAATTGTTTGTTTTCGTAAGATCTAATTCCAAAATTATCAGTAATAAAGTAATAGACTGAACACCACTTAAAATATTTTAATCATCATACATATACCGTATATCTCAAAATACATGCTAATAAAGTTTGTGATTGGAATTTGAATTCTTACCTTTTTTGTTGGTGGACAGACTCATATACGAATGTGCCAAAAGCCTAATTGTATGTATGTATATAATATTAGCTATGTGTTGTATATCTTTAGTTAGTTGCTTACACATATATACCTACTTACGTCTAAGATTAAAATGTAATGTCCTTATTTGAGTTGGATTTTAGCAAGTAAGACGAATACCAATCACATATTATTTTTTTCTAATTTGAGTGAGACCAGATGAAGTGTCCCTTTTGATATTGCTTCTTTTGCTAAGTTTCATAAATCGAAGGGAAGAGGATGCTACTACATAGATGTGGTTGTGGGGTAGGATGTGATTTCGTGGTATCTATTTTTTAGCCCTTTTATGTATCGACAAATTTATGTCATTGTTTATGTATAGCAAAAATTATGTTTACTTGAGATTGGCAGAAAAAGTTAAACGATGACTAACTCAGTTACGTGTTAGCATAGAATAATAGATGAAAGTGGCTAGGGTTTGGTTACTTGTATAACTTAAGCATACATTGAAGTAGAAACATGATAGTAGTATAATATAGTATAAGATTAAAACAGGTTTCTATGCTTAAAATTTTATGTTTTGCTTAATATGTATAACTTACGCTTATAGACTTCATGCTTTTACTTTTTAGCCCTATTGGGATCAATAGTTGAAGTGAGCCCTTGTTTTGCGCATATGTGCATGCATCATCATATTTGATTAACCCGTGCATTATTTGATAGTGTTTGAATGTTTGAAAACATTTTCATATAATATTTTTTTGAGCGGTAGTAGATAATATGAGATGAAATTAAGGTGGGCACATATGATTGGTGATGCATTAGAAGCCAAAACTTAGCTGAAATAGAAAGTGCGATGAGGTGTTTAGGGGACCAACTTTCATGATTAAATGTATGAACTTTGATACATATAATAAAGGCCATGTCCAATTAAAATTAATTGTCGGCTCACATATGTATGTTTTCAACATCAAAAAGTTAGGTCACACATATATATTACTCTGTATTTCGTTAACGATTATACATGTATCAAATTCACTTATCTTCATAAACTAGTACCTCATTATTATTAGTAAAATTTATGGAAAGATATTGAGAAAGACGTTAATATAATTACAAAAACGACTATGATATTCTAAATAATACTGTATTAAACTTTAAGATGTACATGTGTAGTTCTTCTTTAATTGATTGTTCATGCATGCATTATATTGGGATCTCTTTCACATATTCAAGTTTTAGCAATTTAGAGACAAGAACATGAAGGTGCGATATGATTCAATCATCATTTTTTAAACCTGACATGACTGTGTAGAATGAATTTGGTGGTCCACTGGCCTTATGATTATGTCGAACTTTCGAGTGGATAGACATCTGACCTTTTATGGAATAAATATAATCAACGGTTGTGTGAGGTTTAAGTGGTTAAAGAATCGTATAACCAGATCAAATTGAAAAAAAAAACATTGTTAGGTTTTTAAACGTGATGGTTTAAATTTGGTTTTAAAAAATTAGGTTTCATTTTATTGCGGTGAGGTCATTGTTATTCCTCAACTATATTTAGTTTCTTTTTTTCGGTGCGGGTGTCAGGTTATTAGCCGAATGGTTTGGGTCATATATAGTAGTAGTGCTCGTATAATATAAGTTGTCTTAAGTACTCTCAACCACCAGTTTTGTTAAAGACTCAAGAAAATTTCTTATTAGAATTAATCCAATATTTGCTCATCACAATACTTTATACAAATCTTAACCAAACATGAGCTGAGAATGTAGTCTGTATTTCTTATTTTGTTCGAATAAAAACTAATAAATGTGGTACCCACAAATGATTTGGTTGGATTAGAATAGATTCAGAGATTGATAATCATGGTACGTAGAAGTTGGCAATAATTGTGGGTTTGAATTCTTAGGATAAGTTTTTCCCTTTTTCTTTTTTCTTTTTCAAGAATATCATTTTCAATTTTCATTTGCTTAATAACCTTTTTTTGTAATAGAAAGATTTATATCTATATAAATCTTAAAGTTGATTATTAGAAAAGTAGTTTTTGCATTTATATAAATAATTTTATTATTTTTATAATTACATCATTTTTTTCTCAAACCACTATAATTAGATTAAATCTTACTCGAACATTTAAATTCTCATATACATTTTAAAAATCAAGTAAATTATAAATATATTGATCTTAAAATTTAAAACTATTATTATATCTTATTTATCATTTTGATTGATTATATTTATATTGTCTACATATAATTATTGGTTTCGAATGATAAAAAAAATGCAAATCGTGTTTTTGTTACAACACGGCGAAAGTCAATAGTTCGAATGAAGAGAAATAAAAGAGAGGCAATTACAAAAGTATAGAAACTAGAAGGGGTTGAATAGTTTCTTAAAACTTGTTAAAAGAGGGTTTTCAAAAATCCTTTTAAAAAACTTAGGCTTGAGTAATTATGTGAAATATTCTTATATACAATATGAACAAGGGATAGTGCAACTAAACTAATAATCACAAGTATATGCTAATAAAGAATAATGAATGTAAAGAGATAAGGAAAAAAAAGATCAAACCAAACACCAAGGATTTATAGTGGTTCGGCAACGAAACTCACTCCTCGTCCCTACTCCACTCCTCGAGTACTCCTTACTCGAGAGTTTACTAATCAACAAGCTCCTTAAGGTGGAGAAACCGTACACAACGTTACTTATCCAATTTCCGACTCTAAGCTAAAAGTCGAGCCCTAATCTTAGCTAGGACCAATATACACCAATATACTTTGAGGACAAAGTATTAACCATACTACATACACAACTTCCAAATAGACAAACCTATTTGGTTCTTTACAACACAACTACCAAATAACACAACTACTTGGATCTTCACAACACAACTCCAAATAACAAAACTACTTGGATCAACACTACACAACTATATGAATGAATAAAACTTGATCTTCAGTATATCTTGAGGTAGACTCAACACTTCAAGGATGAAAGTGTTCTTCTCTTTGCACTTGAAGAGGAAGAGATGATAGAAGAAAGATTCACTTCTAAACAAGTAGTTATCAACCAAATAATCAAGGATTTGAATGATTTAAGAAGTATGTTAGAATCTGAAAATTTGTGTGCAAAAAAGGTGAAGAGAAAATCTGATAATTGTCCACTATTTATAGGACAAAGGTCCAACGGTCATATCTGAGCGCGGTGCCTTAATTGTGCTTGCGGTTCCTTATCGATAAGGAACCATATAGACCTTTAACGGATCGCGGTCGTAGACTTCGCTGTCACACCCCACCATGGCGGAATATGGGGCGCGACGTATGGATATCATCACAACAAGGCGTGTCTATAGAGATAACTATATGAAATAAGAACTTTCATAAAATGGTGACACAAAAGTCATGACAATATCTCAACAATGCAGGAGTCTAGGTAAGTAGGTAACATTCCTACCTCTTACCCAAGACAAACAAATAACAAAAACAAAAAAAACATATAGGTGCCAACAGTATCACTTATTAGACAAACAACAGAAACTAAGAAGGAACGGGGATCTCCTTCTAAATGCATTCCTACGCAACTCCAAATCCTAGCCACTCAAGTTCTCACGCTTAACCATAATATCACCTGAAAGAGACACTAAAACACGTCAACATAAAGTTGGTGAGAGTCATAGGTTTAGACTCAAACGCCAAAATCATACCATAAGCTGTGAATAATAACCAAATAATAACATATGTACAATGTGATACAAACATGCATTAACAACTAATATTCAAGATTAAACAACCAAACCAAATCCAAATCCAAGGCTCCCAGCCTTATCAACACCATACTCCCATAGGCGTCCAAACACATATGAACCAATCCCAAGGCCCCGCCTTGCCAATATCCTCTTGGTACCAAGTCAAAACATAAAACAATCAAGAATCATCTAGCAGTTAATCACATAAGTATGCACACACAAGTCCATCACCAAACACAAAACATTCACAACATAATTTATAAAAACAAAACAGTGTCTCTTCCATTTCATCTGGAAGTCATAATCATTAGTAAACATGGTACTATGAAACTCACCTGATTGAGCTTCTCCAAAATTCCGTGCACTAGCAAAAAGCTAACAAACAAAAAACACATAATCAAAACATGAACCAATCACTAAGACGGCTCGTCAACCTATGATGGACATCTAGCCTTCTCTCATATATGACCCTCATTAATATGCTCAAAGCATCTCATTACACCCCTCTATAAAGCCCTTAACTCAGTTTACTTCATAACCTGTCCTGTTAACATTTTACCCAAAACAGTCTCGGTTTTAGGTCTCCAAACTATAAGCCAAACGTCTACTTAAACATACCCATGATCTCTGTAACGAGAATATTTATGCCCTTACATATGTTAAATAACACCTCCCATTTTACCCAACCTTAAAGCTACTGTTAAGGCCCCGATGTATATATATATACTTTTGTCATTCCAGATTTACTGATTTTAAACATACAAAAAGTTTGCTATGATTAGGGGGTCTTACCCTAACCCAAAATCTTAGCCCCAGTGCAGATACTTACTATATTATATAAACCATCTCTCATGTTCGTTTGAATGTCCCAATGCAACCCTAAGTACCCCAAACAACCCAAAACTTAAAAAGAAAACAGGCTGACTTCAAAACTGTTTTGACCTCCGACTGTTGCAACCTGTTTTTGACCTACTTCCCGACCTCCAATTTAGTTCTCGTTTCTTGAATTGGAAAGCCACTTCAATTAACTTTTCAGGGATACTTGGATCGTAAAATAAGAGTTTGTAGAACTCCCAATACGATCAAAACAATTGACTCAAAATTCTGCCCAGTTTTTAAAAACGGGTTTAATTAAATTATCCTCATTAATTACCCCTAACCTCACTAATTACAAGCCCTAATTTATGTAATCATCATATTATCATTAATATAACATTAATATACTGTTTTTAAATTAAACCCTAACCTAAATCCATCATAAGATGATTATATAAACATTAAAAACAATTAAATTAAAAAGGGTTATGAAGGTTTTACCTTTAGATTAATGGAAGATGAAAAAAACCCAATATTTATGAAGAACCCTAATTTTATGTGAAACCCACAAATTTCTTTGTCTTCAGGAGAAAATAATGAAGTTTTGATTTAGTATAATACATTATATAGGATGTGGGTGAGTCCTAACCCAACCCAAACCCAACTTTCCTTAAATTTTTCCCTTCCTTTTTGTTTTACTCATAAAAACCGACTATCCCCTCCTAAATTTCGTTTTTCTCTTTATTTTATTGTTAATTAATATCTTATTAATATTACCTTAATTTTCCTTAATTTATTTCAGCTCCTAAAGCCTGCAAAACCTCAAAACCGTAAAACTAGTCAGTTTTTACGCGAATAACGTAAAAGACGTAAAATATACAGTTTTAGAAAAAATCTCAAATTTTGAAATAAACCTTATAACTAAGTCCTGAATGACTTAAAACCATCCCGAAAAATAATCCCGTGACTAAATACCTCTTCCGAGACCCCTAAATGCTAAACCTTACATCGTAAAAATACGATTTTCTATAATACATATACGTATACGTAAAACCACTAAATAACACCATCTCATTTCATAGTCACTACCATGTGAGCTCATGAACATGAAATCATCACACATCGTTTCACTCACAAGGTACCCCGTACCGGAAACGATATCCAAACCACAATCTATACACACCAATTAGCACATAAACACGTAAAGACACGTAACTAGCACAAAATAAAACTAAGTGACGAACCTCAAAACTGCGGTTGTCACATCACTCCCTCCTAATAGAAATCTCATCCCGAGATTTAATCCTTAGGATCAAACATACCATTAGCAAACAACTGAGGATACTTGTTCTAAATGAACTCCTCTCATTTCCACGTGAACTTTAGTTCAAGTCTCAAATTACCACATATACTAACCAACAATATTTAAATTCATTGCCAAAATCTTGACCTCACAGTCAATAAATCTCACAAATGACTCTATGATAAAACAAAAACTCTTATTATAACAAGTCCCGAATAACCGTACATGCAAATATTCATTCTCAAACAACATTTACCAATCTTAATACACGTAATATAACATGTTTACCACTCATTTCCCCCAGGTAATTCTATGCTCATAAGCTACTGGTCCGATCTTTCCAAAGATCATAAATGGACCTACAAAACTCTACATCAACTCTTCCATTTTTACCAAAACATACCACCCGTTACTATGGGTGAAACTTCCTACATAACTTTGTCACTAACTCTAGTGGTTTCCTCATTTTCTACATAGCATCCCTTGTTGCTCTCATCCTTTCCACAAACACCATTACCACATTAGTAGCCTCTTTTACCAATTCTAGTCCACAATGGGAACAACTCACCCTACCTTTCATATAGTGCCTCAAATGGCATTTATCGACTTCTAGTATGATAACTATCATTATATGAAAACTCAGCCATCGCTAATGAGTTTCCTAACTCCCTCTAAATCAATAACTCATGCCCTCAGTGTAACTCCTAAGGTTGTATAAATATCTCACTTGCCCATCCTTTTCCAGTTAGCTGGATATACTCGAATCCAATCATGTTCATCAACTCCCCTTAGTCCGTACCCCAAACTACTTAAAAATTCCATTTTCCTTACAAAGTGACCTATGACGGTCTTTCACATATCCATTAGTTCTTCCAATCTAAATCAGCTTATGATCTATACACATCATCAAAAGGACGGTTATCTCAGTTAGTCTATCAACTGCCATCCAAACCCATGCTACAACTACTTCCATTAAATTTGGATAGCTCATAGTAGCACCTATACACTTCTTTCTCACTTTTCTTCATGATTTTTTTATACTCAACACTTCCATTATACCTACACAATGTCTTACCTTCAAGGTCCTATTGCTCCTCATCTTGTCTCAGTTAGACCAAGCCCTTCGTCCCTATGGCACATTACACCTATAACTCCTCATCCATTCGACTATCGATACTAAGCCTCCCAAATAATCAGTATAGGTCAGTGCCATTTCCTTTTCCACACTATGACAGTATTAGCCTGCGTTGTGCTTTATTCTACTCATTAGGCTCTACCAAAGTTTTACCTTCGGTTCCTATCTCGACCTATTTCATTCATGCTTCGCTTCTATACACACTTCCTTCTTCTTCCTCAACTTATACCATACACCACGATGTGATGCTTCCCATCGTTTCTTCCCTTGCCATAATCCTTCATAAGGCATTCCATACATATTAGGCTAACCTTTACGCAAAACCCTCTATTCCATCACATCCATACGCAATCCTTCCAACTCCTCAACTACGTGACTTCTCATTCCTCTTGAAATATGAGATGAATTAGTCAGTCTATCGACTATCACCCAACTCTCGTCGTACTTATTCCTCCACCCCATTATGTATCCCGTTCACCAACTTCGTCCTTACATCGCCCCTTTCTAAGCTACTCCTATCCATGTAGGAAGTATAGTCTACGTCCCTTTTCTCCATATGATTGTCCAAGCCACGCAACATACATGTTGACGCGTTCTGTGCTTTAGACGACTCAACTCGTGCAACCTACATCCTTTATCCAAACTACCCTAATACGTCATCCATATAGTTCAAGTTCGTCCCAGCTTCACTTCATTCTTCTTATTCCATGTCTCATCAACCATGCTTGCCTTTCCCAGATGGTACTTGGCCTTGCAATTTTTCTTTCATCACTTAACTCTACCCATCACCTTTTCCAAATGTTCAACCAAGATGATTAAATATATGTTGGAGACGTTCATGATCTGTATAGATCATTCTCTATGTCTCGTACCCCAAATGCCTCTAGCATTCTAGGTAGATATAACAATCCAGCTCCACTAGCTAAGTCTATCTAGTCATCTATACGCCAAAATTTTCCAAGTAGCTTCACTTGTTTTTCTCACAACCAGCTCTCCTACTCCCTCCTAATAGGGACAGACTAGAGTTTCCTGTGATTCCATGCGGATCACACTCTCATCTTATACCCACATTGGTTTCTAGCCATATTTTGAATTCTTATTCAAATCTCATACTTCTACTTTGATCTTGCACCTATCATGAGGTACTTTCAATCATCATCTTCTAGGAATACTTGGCTCTCTCCTTCCATGGTTCTCCCTTATTCCTACACTATCCCGTCCAACAAAAATTCCATACTTCATTCCTCAAATCTATGGAAATCACTAGTGCATTGGATAATGCATAGCTGTCTCTTCCAAAGATCTTTCATAACACACTCACAAAACCGACTCTCTAATCACTTCTCCACGAACTTATTCAGCTCAGCTTCACTACTCATCCCTTGATATTGGTTGCCACAAAAATTCCATCCGCGTAGTCACTCGAATCCAGTTGTTATTTCCACGAGTTCTTAATCCCCCATGTCATGTATTCACTTCATCACGATCCACTGGTTCAGCTCTTTGTAGCTCCACTCCGATACTCGATCTGCCCTTCTTCGTCACGAACCATACGTAAATCTCCCATCATAGTGCTTGTCACCTTTCCAGTCCTCGCAACTTTTGTGACTCCTTCGAAATCTCTTGCATCCTTCTTGCAGCCAACACGTAGTCCTTTCAGCTCCTTGCTTCGCGATGTAGCTCTTTACGCACTCCTTCTCGTCTCCATGATGTTACCTAGGAACTTCACACTACGTAGTAGCTTCTAACTTCAACTCATCAACCACAATATTTCTAAAAGTACTTCAACCAACTTCTCATTGCATGACATCTCGTTCCCATGACCACTCAACTAACTTTACTTACTCCCTTATTCCCGTAACTAATCTAAGTTTCAAAACTCCACAACTCTTAATCATTCCTTCAACACAACCTTTAAACCCAAAACACATCTCTCCTTTAAAGTATCTAACCATAAGTAATACCGCCCAACTCTATCCCCTCATCCTAACGTTCCCACAACCGTATAAATAAATCAGCCATGACGTGTAACCAAACAATCCCAAACAATCATGTCCCAAAATAAAATATAGGGTAAAACGAACCCTAGCCAAAACAACTGAAAACAAAACAATGTAATCCGAAAGATCAATGGAGTGTTCCAACAACGAAAAATTAGACTCGTCACGATTAGTATTACCAAATTTCGATACGTTAGAAATTTTAAACTTTCGCCCCATTTAGTTACTCCTCATAAGAACCAAACTTCAATACTACCAAAATCAATCGTACTCATTTTTAATCAATAACTCATTCGTTTATCTTCATCATTTTATCCAGATATCAACTAGTTAGTATACTATAATCTTATTCTAACCATTATCTTATTTACCCATATTAAACTTATTTCACTTGTTATTATGAAACCAATACATGTTTATAAAATACAGTGTTTTATTTTTTCATTTTATTCTATATTATTATTATTATTTTATAAAATCCATTTAGGCTGGTTATAACTAAACTACTACACGTTTACAAGGTGTGGTGTTATTATTATCATTACTATAATAAAATCTCCCTTTTACTCTTGCCGTCTAGTTAAATACTTCTAAAATTTTAATTACACTTAAGAAAATTTTTGTAAAATTTCTTTACCCCTTTAAAATGTATTATCACATGTTACATAGAAAACTAATCCAATTATTTTCAAGAAATTTTTATTATAGCTTACTACCACAAACTTAAAAAAAATATGTAAGTCACGATATCATATCATACACTTACAAATTATTTTCAAAACCGTTTTCCTATAATCAGCCACACTTATTTGTAAGAAAATTTAGTGGTTCTCAATAATTAAATACATACCCGAATGTAGACACACATCAAAAGACTCAAAACGTCGTTGGAACTCCATCAAACTCCAGCACCATAAAACACGAGCAAACACAAGGTACGTTCAAGTTATAATAACTACTGAACAACCATATATCATAACTTAACACATAGTAGTATATATACATCCGCATATATATACCTATTAAATCTCCCAAAACATACTCGTTATCATACATATCAAGTCAATCGATCGCGTCATACACTCGGTTTTTTTCCATACGAGTAATCACCTTCTCACCATCTCACCATGCCACAACAAGGCACAAAACCCATTACCAAAACCAATCCATATCGTGTGACCTCATAATCACACAACACGACTATAACTCTAAACATATAACACACTAAAAAAATAGCCATATCGTAGGCAGCCGTTACATAACCCCATATATTATAAATATACCCAAAATCCACATCTCATCATATACAAGCATGTACTAACCCTCTTTCATGAAATCATACTTAGGAACCCATTGAAGTTGTGGTACTTGTATAACTATGTTGGCCACCATACTTATACAATTACCCTTTCCCCAATGCACTCCCTCCTATGATGACACTTATAAGAATCAATACAACACATAACACATAAATCCATCTACTCACGTAAGCTCATAACCACATAACCAATAAGGTCCAAAACCCCATCTATTAAAATAACATAGTAAAACTCTTGGAATACCGAAATCCATAGTCTAGCTAAAACAGCATAGACTGAATCCAAAACGAAAACATAATCAGTTATAAGTCATGTCGCCCATAAGAGTGGAAACAGCTTAAAACCCTTCATATCCACCTACTCCCAATAACTCGAATCACCACATGATTCTTGGGGAACATGACTTAAACATCAAAAGAAAAATACTATACCTCAGGTACATAAAATAACCCAACAAAAGATAGAAACTACCATGTACCAAATTATGTACTATAATGTACAATTTAGGCAAAATACAACAATGACTAGCGTGGATGATTATGGTTCAACCTTCACTAGTCACAACCCGAAAAGAAAATAACATGTGCCTAAGTATGAACTTACTACTGTTCAATTCATAGTAGTCAAAACATTACAATAAATAACATCCAAACACATCAATTATTATAAAATGCACACATACTCTTATGACGCCTATATGCAGGGACCCTTAAGCCATAGACTAGGCTACGCGAATAGGCAACCTAATTCTCTATAACCATTGTCTCTGATATCATTCTGTCACACCCCACCATGGCGGAATATGGGGCGCGACGTATGGATATCATCACAACAAGGCGTGTCTATAGAGATAACTATATGAAATAAGAAATGTCATAAAATGGTGACACAAAAGTCATGACAATATCTCAACAATGCAGGAGTCTAGGTAAGTAGGTAACAGTCCTACCTCTTACCCAAGACAAACAAATAACAAAACCAAAACAAACATATAGGTGCCAACAATATCACTTATTAGACAAACAACATAAACTAAGAAGAAACGGGGATCTCCTTCTAAATGCATTCCTACGCAACTCCAAATCCTAGCCAGTCAAGTTCTCACGCTTAACCATAATATCACCTGAAAGAGACACTAAAACACGTCAACATAAAGTTGGTGAGAGTCATAGGTTTAGACTCAAACGCCAAAATCATACCATAAGCTGTGAATAATAACCAAATAATAACATATGGACAATGTGATACAAACATGCATTAACAACTAATATTCAAGATTAAACAACCAAACCAAATCCAAATCCAAGGCTCCCAGCCTTACCAACACCATACTCCCATAGGCGTCCAAACACCTATGAACCAATCCCAAGGCCCCGCCTTGCCAATATCCTCTTGGTACCAAGTCAAAACATAAAACAATCAAGAATCATCTAGTAGTTAATCAGATAAGTATGCACACACAAGTCCATCACCAAAAACAAAATATTCACAGCATAATTTATAAAAACAAAACAGTGTCTCTTCCATCCCATATGGAAGTCATAATCATTAGTAAACATGGGACTATGAAACTCACCTGATTGAGCTTCTCCAAAAGTCCGCGCACTAGCAAAAAGCTAACAAACCAAAAACACATAATCAAAACATGAACCAATCACTAAGACGGCTCGTCAACCTATGATGGACATCTAGCCTTCTCCCATATATGACCCTCACTAATATGCTCAAAGCATCTCATTACACCCCTCTATAAAGCCCTTAACTCATTTTACTTCATAACCCTTCCCGTTAACATTTTACCCAAAACAGTCTCGGTTTTAGGTCTCCAAACTATAAGCCAAACGCCCACTTAAACATACCCATGATCTCTGTAAAGGGAATATTTATGCCCTTACATATGTTAACTAACACCTCCCATTTTCCCCAACCTTAAATCTACTGTTAAGGCCCCGATATATATATATATATATACTTTTGTCATTCCAGATTTACTGATTTTAAACATACAAAAAGTTTGCTATGATTAGAGGGTCTTACCCTAACCCACAATCTTAGCCCCAGTGCAGATACTTACTATAATATATAAACCGTCTCTCATGTTCGTTTAAATGTCCCAATGCAACCCTAAGTACCCCAAACAACCCAAAACTTAAAAAGAAAACAGGCTGACTTCAAAACTGTTTTGACCTCCGACTGTTGCAACCTGTTTTTGACCCACTTCCCGACCTCCAATTTAGTTCTCGTTTCTTGCATTGGAAAGCCACTTCAATTAAATTTTCAGGGATACTTGGATCGCGAAATAAGAGTTTGTAGAACTCCCGATACGATCAAAACAATTGACTCAAAATTCTGCCCAGTTTTTAAAAACGGGTTTAATTAAATTATCCTCATTAATTACCCCTAACCCCACTAATTACAAGCCCTAATTTATGTAATCATCATATTATCATTAATATAACATTAATATACTGTTTTTAAATTAAACCCTAACCTAAATCCATCATAAGATGATTATATAAACATTAAAAACAATTAAATCAAAAAGGGTTATGAAGGTTTTACCTTTAGATTAATGGAAGATGAAAAAAACCCAATATTTATGAAGAACCCTAATTTTATGTGAAACCCACGAATTCCTTTGTCTCCAGGAGAAAATAATGAAGTTTTTATTTAGTATAATACATTATATAGGATGTGGGTGAGTCCTAACCCAACCCAAACCCAACTTTCCTTAAATTTTTCCCTTCCTTTTTGTTTTAATCATAAAAACCGACTATCCCCTCCTAAATTTCGTTTTTCTCTTTTTTTGATTATTAATTAATATCTTATTAATATTACCTTAATTTCCTTAATTTATTTCAGCTCCTAAAACCTCCAAAACCTCAAAGCCGTAAAACTAGTCAGTTTTTACGCGAATACCGTAAAAGACGTAAAATATACAGTTTTAGAAAAAATCTCAAATTTTGAAATAAACTTTATAACTAAGTCCTGAATGACTTAAAACCATCCCGAACAATAATCCCGTGACTAAATACCTCTTCCGAGACCCCTTAATGCTAAACCTTAAATCGTAAAAATACGATTTTCTATAATACATATACGTATACGTAAAACCACTAAATAACACCATCTCATTTCATAGGCGCTACCATGTGAGCTCATGAACATGAAATCATCACACATCGTTTCACTCACAAGGTACCCCGTACCAGAAACGATATCCAAACCACAATCTATACACACCAATTAGCACATAAACACGTAAAGACACGTAACTAGCACAAAATAAAACTAAGTGACGAACCTCAAAACCGCGGTTGTCACATTCGCTCCCTTTTGTCTTTTAGTGAGGTAGTCACATCTGGTGGTATAGTTATCCTCAAAGGATATTCTAAACCTAAATGGAATATGTCATTTTCAAATTTTCGAATATTTAATTTAATAAAACATTTTCTTAAAAATAAAGTTTATTAAAAAAAACTTTGTCACATTTAATAAAATGTGAGTTTTAAGAAAACTTAAATCCTTGATCACTTAATTAAGATGAAAACTTGTTTGTTCATACCTTAAGTGATAATGGTTGAAATGAAAAAAATACTTGAACTCAAGAATTCGTTTTTCGTTGTTTTCGTAAATGCTTGTTTTTATATTTTGTCGTAATCAAAACAAAGCGAGACCAAAAAATGCAAGTAACGTTTTTAGGCATCATTGCATTAACAATCTCCCCCTTTTTGATTTCGACAACACATAAACTCAATCATATGAAAAACAAGATTTTCGAAGACGAGTTTATTTCATTTCTCGCCCTTGTCGAAGCAAAAAGGATGCAAAAGTCTTTGAGGAAGAAAAGAACCGGACTTAGCAAGAGCTCCCCCTTGTCGAAGTAAAAGGATGAAAAAGTCTTTGAGGAAGAAAAGAATCGAACTTTGTAAATGCTCCCTCTTAGTGCTTACTCCCCATTGCTTGGGGCAATAAGGAATCGAGCTATGGTGACAAGCTACATGGAAGGGTTAGTAGAAGAAAAGAAACACCCAACAAGATATAGCATAGGTCACATAAAAAATATAAGAAAAGAGAAGACAACAAAGATCCAAGAAAAGTCATGTTAAAAGGAAACATGAAATAAAGATACAAGTAGAAAAATCATACAAAGTAGTATGAAAAAGAGAACAAGCCAAAAGAAAAGCATAAATCTAATCATAGTTAAGCTAGAACTTAAAGATTTGCTTGAAGTAGATGTCTTGAAGATAAGAAATCCATATGCTTACATGAAAGACAAAGTAGTGGCGGAAGTAGGTGGTGGTGGCTGGGTAGTGATGTCATAGTTATAGTGAAGAGGAGGTTTGAGTAGGAGACTCTTGACGTAAATCAACTCCTCATAGATATGAGCCATAGCAAGATGTTGATATTGATAACATTGAAAATATGCTCCATGATGCATGACATTATCATGTGAAGGAGGAAGACACAAAAAGGATGTGGTGGAAAGGTAGAGGTTCCATAATCAACATTCTTAGAAGGAGAAGAAGTGTGATTTTGAGTGTTCTTGGGTGAATTTGGATTGAAAGAGATTGGGGAATTTGGAGAAGAAGCAAGGCTTTCATTTGGTGAATAAGACTTTTGATATGAGAAAGGATGCAAAATGCTTAAGGTTAAATAGAGAAAGCCCAAGACACTTTTGGGATGGTCAAAGGTTTGAACCAAAGATTCCAAAAAGTGTTGGAGCAAATTTGGAGTTACAGAAAACTCGAATTTTGAAGGTTCCGGCCGTGGTACCTTAGCTCCACCTGCGGTGCCATATATATATGGACCCATAGGTTATTTTGGAGAACCGTGTACAGAAGGTGTGTTTTGGGGTATAAGGAGAATTTTCCAGTTCAGCAAATCCTAATATTCTAGTCCAACTAATCATACATACATGCTAAAAAGCAACAAGAGACATAGAAAACTCATAAGAACACACCAAACAATATTTAGACCAAAAGCCATGGATTTGAAATAAAATCGATGTTGGAGGTGTGTTAATCTAGACTCATAGTCATGACACAATGATCCTCCATATTTCATTATCGTTCTTGCTATATTTGAGAGAACCATACATATAAGTTGTGTATGCTCGATGTCAATAGCAAGAAGCTATGAAAAACGTTTTTAGATTGAATTAACGATGCAAAAACATTTCTCGACCATTTTTGAAAGAACTTTGAGAGATTTGAAAAAGAGAATATGGATTTTTCAAAAAGAGTTTAAGAGACTCAAAGATTCAAAGAAAGAGAAAGACTCAATTAATGTAAAGCCCAATTAAGGAATATATTCCATTAAACCTAGACCTAGACATAAGTAATTAAAAGGTTCCCTCTTAAGTGGCTTAGTGAAGATGTCGGCTAAGTTTTCTACCGACGGAACCTTCTCAATCGAAATGTTCCCCTTTTGAACATTATCCCTACGGAAATGGTGGCGAATCTCTATGTGCTTGGTTCGCAAATGTTGCACGGGATTTTTGCTAAGGTCTATTGCACCCTTATTATCACACATGATGGGAACATCATTAAGTGAAATCCCGTAATCAACAAGCGCTTGTTTCATCTATAGAGCTTGTTGAAAAGCTTTACCGGCACTCACATACTCGGCTTCCTTGGTGGATATAGCAAGAGCGGTTTGTTTCTTGGAGAACCAAGAAGTTAAACAACAACCCATGAAGGTACAAACTCCACTAGTGCTTTTCCGGTCCACATAGTCTCCCACATGATCCGAGTCCGCGTATACTATGGTTTCTACGCTGGCCCCTTTAGGATACCATAATCCTAAATATATAGTGCCTTTAATGTATCGGAAGATACGCTTAACCGCTTCAAGGTGAGAGGTTTTGGGAGCCTCTTGGAAGCGAGCACAAAGGAAAACACTAAACATGATATCCGGTCGACTTGCCGTTAGGTACAACAAACTACCAATTATACCTCTATATTTGGTGTTGTCTACCGACTCACTATCATCATCTACGGTGAGTTTAGTATCCGAGGCCATAGGGGTCTTCATTGGTCTAGAGTCCTCTAATCCAAATTTCTTTAGTATTTCCTTAACGTACTTAGATTGATTAAAGAAAATACCATCGTCCATGTAACATCCCGCCTACTCTGACCATAATATTGTCCGTTTTTCCCGCAAGCTCACGGCTTTGCTTTGTGGCCCTCTTGTATGTACTTCCCGGCTGCTCACCTATCCTAGTACTACTCTAACATGAGCACGCTTAACTGCCAGTTCCTAAGAAGCCCACTTGCAGTAGACTACAAAACGCGTTGTGTCATGAGAAGGCGACTATTATCTTAAGAACCATGGATCTCTCCAGGCCACAGCCGATGTGGGATTTTCCTAGGGTGTCACAATCACCCCCCCCCCCCTTCGGGACTCATCGTCCTCGATGAGGTCTGCCCCACCATCCCGGACGGCCCAGGAGTGGCTCTGATACCACTTGTAACATCACGCCTACTTAGACCATAATATTGTCCGCTTTTCCTGTAAGTTCACGGCTTTGCTTTGTGGATATCTTGTAAGTACTTACCGTCTGGTCACCCAACCTAGTACTACTCTGACATGAACACGCTTAACTGACAGTTCCTAAGAACCCCACTTGCTTTAGACCACAAAACGCGTTGTGTCATGAGAAGGCGACTGTTATCTTACGAACCATGGATCTCTCCTAGCCACAGCCGATGTGGGATTTTCCTAGGGTGTCACAGTCCATTTGTTTAATTTGTAGTCCTAAAAGAAGTTAAGTTCTCCCATCATGCTCATTTCAAACTCGTCATGCATGATTTTGGCAAAGTCATCACACAAACTCTGACAAGTTGAACCAAATATAATGTCATCAACATATATTTGTACGATTATGAGGTGAGAATCTTTCTTCTTTGTAAAAAGTGTATTGTCTACCATCCGCATGGTATACTCATGTTTTACAAGAAACGCTTTAAGTCTATCATACCAAGCTTTGGGTGCTTGTTTAAGACCATAAAGAGCTTTCTTAAGCTTGTAATCATGATCCGGTTTCTCAAAATCAATGAAGTCGGGAGGTTGAGCCACATATACCTCCTCATTGATCAAACCGTTAAGAAACACACTCTTTACATCTATTTGTTGAAGCTTAAAATCTAATGCACAAACGTAAGCTAAAAGGATCCTAATGGACTCTAACCTTGCTACCGGTGCATATGTATCATCATAATCAATCCCTTCTTGTTGATTATAGCCTTGAGCTACAAGTCTAGCCTTGTTACAAGACACAACACCGTTCTCATCTAACTTATTCCTATATACCCATTTGGTTTCTATAATGGTAGTACTTATAGGTGGAAGAACAAGTTCCCAAACGTCATTAGCAATTAATTGATTTAATTCTTCTTGCATGGCGATGACCCAACTCTCATCCGTAAAAGCTTCTCTAACATTCTTTGGTTCGATCATGGAGACAAAACAAAAGAAGTTACTTTGATCTTGGACTTGAGATCTTAGGGTTCTTTGATTTAAGTCGCCTATGACGTTATCGAGAGCATGATCCTTATACTCCCTAATGTTTACTCCCTTTTCAATGTTGATCCCAAACTCATATCGATTAGCTTTGTGTTAAACGAGATTGAATCAAGATTAACACTTAGAGAAACTTTGTGTATTAAACAATCTAAGTGTTATGCGGAATTAACACTTAGAACAAAGAACAAAAAAACAAAGTAAGGCAAACTTTCACTCTTGATTAATGATGAAACTTGTGTACAATGAAATTTGTAAACCTTGTGAAAACTTATAAAACTTAATATCTCTATGAACCCTACGACCTCCTTTTATAACACAAGGAGTCGTGTAAAAAGGTTTACCTATCAACTATTCTAGGTAAAGATAATTATAGAAAATACAATATTGATCATATCTTTACTTCAATCATAAAACGTGTTGACTAAGTATTCCTATCAGTGGTTGATCATCTTGTTGTCAACGCTTGATTATTTCTTGTCAGTGCTTCATTTGTCAGTGCCTCGTTTACTCTTGTCGGCGTCCAATTTCCTCTTGTCAGCGTATGAGTGACTTAGCTCATTTTATTCCCAAAAATCCTCCCCTAAACTTGATATCTATTCTAGCAATCAAGTTTTTGAATAAAAACTAAGTACAAGGAGGATTCTTACAAATACAAGCTATCTTTTAATTAGAAAATGAACAAATCTAATTAAATCTTTGCTAACATCACTAGAATAATCAACTTCTAATGGTGTAGATACCATCATCTTCAAGACATCCTTAGACATAGGATATTCAGCATCAACTAGTAGATATAATATGAAAACTTTGAGGTGCTAAGATGGTATACACCAGCAGCTGAATATAGACGCCACTTCAAACCACTAATATCATCCAGATCTAACCAAATTAGATCAACTTCATTTGGATCAATCATTCTCTTGAAGGTTGTCCAAATCTTTATTCCATTTGTTTAAGAAGGCTCTTTAGCTTCATACTTGGTCTTAATCAACTTCCACAAATCTACCAAGTCTTCTCTATCCATGCTTGCAAATAATGAAATCAAGGAAGTAAAACTATGTACCTTGTCACCATATCTGGTGATCACCCAGAAACTACTTGGATCTTCTTCATACTTGATTATTGGGTTTTTAAAATCTAAAGGTAGTACCTCTCCAACATCTGAAGCCTCCAAAGGTGAAAGCTTTAAACTCTTTCTTATCACTGCTTCACTTGGATTCAACCTATCAAGCACTGGAAATTCAATAGGAACTCCCTTTTTTACTGGCCTAGGCAAAATAGAAGCCCTCCTGTTCTGCATGTTTTCCTCAATTTCCTCTTTTCTTTCATCATAAAGAAGTCTGATAGTGTTTGCCTCACAGACACGTTCCCAAATAGGATAAGCATAAAACTCCAACTCTTCAAAGGACAGCCTCTTCAACCTCTCATAGGTCCATCCCCCTAGATGACACCTAAGAAGCATATAATAGAGCTCTCTTCTATCTCTCTTGAGCTCAGAAAGTACCTTACTAGCCTTATGCTTCAAGATTACCTTGCAGTCCTCTTGAACTCTTAACAGAATCTTTAAACCCCAAATTTGCCCAGTAAGTGACATGTCTGGATTCTCTGCAACTGAATTTTCCCATGCAAAATACATCTCTACAACCTCAGGCATATCAAAATCTACCTGCATCTTCAATTCTCTAAGCTTTTCCCTAGCTAACTCATCCTCTCCATACTTCAATATTTCTGGTTCTTTAATTACCATTACACTAGAACCAAAACTCTTATCATCACTACCATTTTTAACCTTTCAATGGTAGTCTTTATCCTATCATGTTCCTCAAGGTGTGTAGTCAAAACAGAATCAAAATGTACCTGGGCTGCATCCTTAGGTACTTGAACCTCTTCCATAGTCCTTTTACCATTATCCAAAGTGCTTATAGTTGGTAAAGTGATGGATGGTACCTGTGTAGAAAGATCCTTGTTGATAACTGGTGGTTGGGATACACCAGCCATACCTGTAAGTCTGTCAGCGTCTGATTTGCTCTTGTCAGCTTTCAAATCCTGAATGTCAGCGGCTGACTCTGTGACTTGTTGCATCATCTCTACAAATGAGAGCTTCTTGGGAGTAATCAACGAAACATCAATAGATGGCTTCTCCTTCAGTCTTGTCAAAGTCTCAGCTATCTCCACACTCCCATATGAACCACCCTCTTGTGAGCCCTTGTCAAAGCCTCTTGTGAGTCTTCTTGAACTCTTGTCGATTAGCTTTGTGTTAAACGAGATTGAAATCTGGATTAACCCTTAGAGAAACTTTGTGTATTAAACAATCTAAGTGTTATGCGGAATTAACACTTAGAACAAAGAACAAACAAACAAAGTAAACCAAACTTAACTCTTGATTAATGATGAAACTTGTGTACAATGAAAGTTGTAAACCTTGTGAAAACTTATAAAACTTAATATCTCTATGAACCCTACGACCTCCTTTTATAACACAAGGAGTCGTGTACAAAGGTTTACCTATCAACTATTCTAGGTAAAGATAATTATAGAAAATACAATATGATTGATGAGACTGTATTTATACATAGTCTCATCGTCCAAATCGGGCTTAAAACGCTTAAAATATCATAAAAATACCCCAAAATATGCTTGTGTTTGTTCATTGTGTATTTTAGGTACGGATATCGTGAAATCAACAAAAGATCACAAGAATGAAGCAAAAATGAACACGGGAAACGAAGGCGCACAATGAACCGAACCCGAGCTATAAATTTCTAAGAAAGTCCTTGAAGTTTGAAGATTGTACAAGTTTGGTCCCTCAAGTTTTGAAGATTGACACTTTTTACCCCTCAACAATTCATAATTACTTTGGGATCCCTAAAGTTTGAATAAATACCAAATAGTCCTCCAAATTTGAAGAAGTTACATATCAAATCCTTATCATATGTTTGTTAACCAAAAGGACTAATATTGGAAAGCATTAAGGACTAACAAGGACCAAATGTGCCAATTACCAAAGTCATTTACAAAGGGGATAGCTGGATTCATTTTTTGCAAAAGAGGAGGACTAAAGTTGCAATGTTTTAAACTTTAAACAAGTTTATTTTATAAAACACCAGGGAAACAATGGGCTAATCACCTATTAAGATCATACATCCCACTGTTCATCTATAAACCCTAGATAATCCACCCAGCTTCAATTAATCTGAGATCAAAGGGAAAACCAAAATTATTAGTGAGGTTTTGATCTACACCTAACAAGGAACAAACCCACATGACTTATTCAAAGGCCACGTCACTTAAGGGGACCAAACCAGCTCATTGTATCACCCGTCACTATCCATTTTCAGAGGAGAATACCAATCTATGGTATTGGTTCGTTTGCTTGGTCAACACAACAAGATGGACAGCCAAGATCCGCTCATACCTGCTGGCATCACATGGAGCAACACATATATCCAAGAACAAAACTCAAAATGTGGATATTCCTTCAAAGATTCGAGGGCAAGTTTAGAAATTTAGTCATCTAGGGTTATGGTTTTATGTTCATCTCATTGTATAAATAGTAGTAGAGATAGCAGCTTAAGTTTGTTCCAAATTTTGTATTTTCAACTTTCTTGTAGACTTAGTGAATTTTGAGATATAAAATTTGAGTTCCGTTTATTTTAAATTGTCTTTTAATTATTTGTCATTTAAATTTTAGCATTTTAAAATTCTGTCTATCAAAAGTTTCTTCAAGTGATTGCTTAAATTTTTGAGAACCAATAGGTAATAAGCTAGCTTATTGGCTTTTCTGACACATCAGCCCATAAGAAAAGTTCATTGCTTATTGTTAATTTCTTGCACCTTTACTTTGTTTGCAAAACTTTACTTTATTTTGTTCATCAAAAGTTCTTTTTTCAAGAAACTTGTTAAAATTCATTGAGATCCATTAAGATATAAGCTTGTATATAAGCTGTATTGACAACACAGCTTATGTACTTGGCTTATAGCTTAGTGTTATTTTCCTTGCACACTTTTAAGTTCATTGCAAAAATCTTTTTCTCCATGTTTTTCAGAAATCAAAGATTTTAGTCTTTTTGTTTGTTCACTTACTGTTCCTATAAGCTTGTGACCAGCTTATTTGACAAATAAGTTGGCCATTAAGCTTCTAGGAGTTTTTCCTGTTCTTGTTTGCTTTCATGTGTTTCAGGTTCCAAGAGAATGGACTAGTAGATTATTCCTTGTAGATCACCGTAGATGAGCTAATTATGATAAGCTGTGGTGATAAGATAAGCTCAAAAAAAAGGAATTGTGGGATTACTGTGGAAAGATTAGGCTGAGATTCCTTCTTAGACTCAACACAGGCATCTCTATTTTTTTACCCTTTTTCTGTCCAAACCATTGCTTATATGATATGCTTATGTAGCTTATTTGTTTCATGTTTTTGCTTATCTTTAGTTAATTGTTGCTTATTTACATCTTCATGCCATTTTCTTTGCTTTTCTTAGCTTACTAATCACTTTCCTTTGCTTAATTTGAAAACTGCCTAGTAAAAAGTAGTGTTTGGGATTAGACATAGATCCACCCTAGGATTAGATCTTTAGTTTAGGTATGATTGCATCGTGTTTCCAAGGTTAGTTTAGGCTGATCTCAGCTTTTGTTTTGCGAATTTCCTTTGAAAATCCAAAGTTCTCAGTTCTTCATTTTTTTTTACAATTTTCAGTCAGTAGGTGTAGGAATTTGACTTGTACATGTTATTTGTTATTGTTAGCTGCTTGAATCCCTCTGTTAACTGAGCTCTTTATATGTCTGATAGGACTTGTAGTGTCAGTTTGCTTTTAGGCTGCATTTTGAGCACTTAAGTTGAGTTTACTTGGCTACTTTGTGTCCTAGATACATCAGCAGCCATTGTGGACTCTATTTGAGGATTCAGGTGCTATAAATCAGGATTAGGATAGATTTAAATAGATAGTTTTGCTGTTTTAAGTTAACTTTTTAGGCAGTAGCTTCTAGGTAGCTTAATATTAAGACCAAAGCTCACAAATTTCCCTAAGTGCGAAGTTACTGTTCATCAGAATGTGGTTTTGAGATTTCTAATTTCATTTGCCTAAATTTCATTTTTGCTGAGTGAAATGTGTTTATTTTTGCTGATATAATTGTTCTAGCACTCAACAAACAAGTTGCTTGTGAGTTGCTGGTTGCTTATCCAAAAGCTGCTGGCAGCACAAAATAATAGTCTGAAAAAAGGGGGATCTTGTGGGTTTCGAACCCCTAACCATACAGGGGCAACAGACGCAGCAACACCCACTTGAACCATCTGCTCTGGTGGCTAGTTTTGTATCTTATTCCTTTTATACTTATTTCATACTTTGTTTATAGGGATATATATTAAAAAAAAAGAATCTGTTAAAAAGGGCTATAATGGGTTTCGAACCCTTGACCACCCTCCAAACAAACACAACACAACACCAACTGACCATCTGATCAAGGATCTCTTTTTGTTATTACTTTCTTGCGTTTTAATTTTATACTAATTTTAATTTCGTCTAATTTTTATTATACATCAGTTACTGTTTGAAATTCGAGTGGTATAAAAAATAATCGAATTATGTCCCTGTCCAGGATTGAACCTGTGACCTCAGGTTATCAAGAGATAGAATTTAATTACCACTCAATTACCATCTCTACTACTAACCATTTTTGTTATAATTTGCTTTCAACTCTTTAAGTAGACACATAGGAATTTGGTATAGAGCTAATGATCAAATATTTTTTTTTAGTTTACTTTTAAAAGTAATTCCATTAACATTTTTTTTAATATTCGTTTTTTATTAATTAAATATAAATAGTTAAAAAAAAATTTTGTTTTTTTCTTTTATTATTATTTTTTTTATTACGTAGTTTTGTTAAAATTATTTTCAAATAGTTTAAAGGATAGTTTAATAAAATATCTTTTATAAAAATAAAATAAAAGTATAAAAATAGATTTTGATTCATTTAAAAAAAATAGATTTATTAAAAGTAGATTCGGTAATTTTTAGTTGATAAAAACATTTTTATTTTATTTTATTTTTTTTCGTCTCGATTCGCGCGAAAACGCGTTTCGTCTTAGTTTGATTATTAGCGTAATCCGTCTTTATTTTTCTCCCTTTATCATCCAAAAACGACACTAATCCAAACTTGATTTTTATTTTGGCACCTAATACACACACCTCCTTCGAGAACGAACCCGCACTTATTCAGTTTTACGTTTTTCCTAAAGCGTAAGACTTAATACTTGCCACTCATACGCGTTTTTCCTAAAACGTGTACGATTTACTACACATCAATTTTTGGCGCCGCTGCCGGGGAGGTGTTTAGTGTGCCATTATTATTAGTATCGTGATTGTGTGAGTAGTGCGTTTTAGCTTTTCATTTTTTGGAAAGCGTGAATATCGTACATACTTATTTTTGTTATTTTTCTCTATTATAGTATAATATCCAAATAAATCGTGTTTAATTTTCCTAAATTAAACACAAATCAATCTTTTACTATATTGTAGATATATTGGTTTTCGCTTTTATTGTGAATATATTATTACTATATTGTACTACGTAAGAACAATAAAAATACAAGTACTCCAAAAGCGTGAAAACGCAACCTTGATTCGGGATTTCATCACTCGATCATTTTATTCGAATCTAAAGCAAAAAGTTTAAAGGCAAAATAGATAAATACTTTCGTGAGGCTTAATTTTGATTAACACAAACTATAAGGTGGGTATAAGGCGGTTGTATTTCACGACCTAAGGGAAAAAGGCTCTTAAGTGCTTAGTGCCGCCTCGTTTCCCCCGCTTGCTTGTGCGTGTTTTGAGAAAGAGGGCTAATCGAGGGTTTGCCGCCCAAGTATTATCTACGTATCATATATATTTGCTTGTTTTCAAGATTAAACCCTCTTGAACGTTTTGGTGTTCCACCAACGTTCTAAAGTCATCGAAAGCGTTCACTTCACGTGATCGTTTTCATTCCTTGAGGCTCCTTTAATCGAGAAAGTCGATTCGAGGAGAGATTTGTAGATTTATGTCTACGTAATACACCAAAAATCCAAAAAAAATTAAAAAACAATCAAAAATGAAAAATATTCTTCTTACCCCTAATCAATTAATTCTTTTTCTAATCCTCTAGTGTTTAATTCTCGTAACACCATTCGCGTTTCGTCATGTCCAACGAGGGATATTACTCTTGTCCATATTGTGGAGGTCCGCCAGACGGTGGTAATTGCTTCAATTGCGAGATTTATGGAGGAAGGGAGGGGTATATATACAACTCTCCTCAAAACGACCATGGTTACGGATTTCAATCCTATGACCACGCTCCACAACTGCCTTCGTCTTATTCGTGTGATTTTTGCGGTTTGGAGCACGATTTCGGATTTAGTTGTACGAATTATAATGACCCTGAACCAAATCCTAATTTCTTTGACCAATCTTCGCAATATCCACCGTCATATTCATGTGAGTCTTGTGGAAACGCACCTCATTATGGGTATGATTGTCAACCGATGAACCATGATACGTCTTTCCACAACCAATTCTCCGGTTTTGACCAATCACCTCCACAAAAATTTTTCGATGATGATCTCGGTGCAAGTCGCGTCGACAAGGGATTTGAAGAAATTAAATTGCTTTTTCAACAAATAATGGAGAAAAAGGAACTTTCAATCGTCGAAGTGATCGAAGAAAGCATCAAAGATATGGAAGAGGAGAAACGACGAATCAATCAAGAAATAAACGATATCTCTAATGAACTCGGCATTAGGAGATATCGTAAAGAAGAAATAAGTGACGAGTTTAAAAGAGAGTGTGAGATTAGAACTAAACAACTTTTACAAGAATACAATGGTTTAAGCATCGATATTCGTCATAAAAAACAAGAACTAGAAAGAGAGGAGCATCTAGCTAGATGTGATCTCACGCTTCCTATTTATGATGACGACGACGATAGCGACATTTTTAATCTCAACTCGTCTTGTGAAACCATAACTCTCACGCTCCCAACGAAACCCGATGCCTCTCTAAGTATGGGGGAGAAGAATCTTAGCACTAATCCTAGTGTTGAGATCCCTATTCCAATCCAAAGTGAGCCTACGGTTGTCTTCGATGAGGAGTTAAGTGATTTTACTCTCGATGAATTTTCCCACGAAGATTCTAACGAGGAAAATTGCGATAGTGAGTATGATACGATTTCATGTGATGATGTCTCTCCCAACGACACTTCGGGTAGAGAATCATTGACTTTTTCGAACCCGCTTTTCGATGATGATTTTTCCACTAGTGATGACGAGTCACTACTCGATGAGGAAGTTCGTGTCGACGAATTTAAAATTTACTCGAATTCCCTTTTTGATTTTGATGACGAGTTTGTTTTTGGTGACGTAAATCCTCTCTTTGATGAGACGTTCGAGGACATCGAGAGTGAGGATTCTAAGGATCCTAAACTCGATGAGCCGGATTTGCTAGTCACCCTCCCTAAGTCTCATTTGGATGAGCCTTCTCTTTTGACTTGTGATGCCTCCATTCTCGAGGGGTTCACCGATGGACCGCCTCTTGATGAGAATGAGGATTTTAATGAGGCTTTTGCCTTAGAACCGGGAGGAGACTTTGAGACCCCCATTTTTATTGATTCTCTTTCAAATTTGCCTTCGTCTCAAAGTAATCTTACCCACCCTCTCGGTTCCCATGACTACACGTACTTCGAGTACGTTGTAAGGAGTTTTCTTCCTTACAAAACGTATCCTCCGGCTTTGCCTTTATCATTTTCCACCAAAAGTGAGGATACGATCTTTGACCCCGGTATAAAGGCTTTGCCTTTATTATCGGTTGCTTTTGGGCCTTGATTACATGTAAGTCCCACTAAAAATGACCATACCAAGATTATCCCTAAATGATCACATTTTATGGGGATTCGAGTCGAGCTTTTGACTCGGTTATCAAAAACAAGGTGCCTCGTGGGGGATTCTCATGCTTATCCTTGTACATATTATTGATTTCTTAGTTAATGTAATGAGGGGACTTGTGCTCTTCCAACCTTTGTTCCGTGGTTGTTTGTGATTGTGATTTATTAGGTTCATCGTCATCATTGAAGCCTCTCGTGTTCGCTTTACGGATCACTCGAGCTTCGATCGTTGCCTTTGGAGATTCCGATATCCGATGATATCCTTTTATGTTCTAACGTTTATCTTATTAGCATAATTCATAAACGGCTTTTAGGTTATTCGTTTTACCTTTTCCATGCTCGAGATTAAGCATTCGACTTCGTCTCTAGTATGGGGGTGTTTTCACCCCTAGACTCGAAACATTGAGGACAATGTTTAGTTTTAGTATGGGGGGGTGAGTAGATACTTCACCTTGCTTACGTCAACACGCAATCCAAAATTTCATCTTTTTGTTTTACGCAAAATAAGGCTAAAAATGGCCAAATTTTAAAATTTTTCTTGTTTTTCATAAGTGTTTAAGACACGAATGTAGGTTTTCCGATGGTGAGAACGAGAGTAATTTTTGACTCGATCGTGCGTGTTGAGCACTTAGCTTCGATTCCTTAACTTTTTAGGCTAAGTCTCTTAAATGAGGACGAGAAATGATAGAGTTATTTATAAGTCTCGTAATCGTCACGATCTTATGTGTAGTAATTATTAACTTATTCTCCCCACGCTTTTGCATAATAAATTGTTAATAAATATTGATTTGGCGGTTTAGTCACTATTGTTGGTTTCTAATTTGTTTTGGTAGCTTCCATGTAATTAAATTGGGAAAACATTAAGGTATCGCCAGCGTCACGGTTTTGAAGTATTGGCACCCGAATAACCGAAAGCTTCACCTAACAATAAGATTTCAAGTGCTCACCTAAATTAAGCAAAAATTTGAAGCTTACAAGGCCGAAAAATCTATGCCCAAATTGAAAGTGAATCAAGCCTTAATCTTCGAAGCTTTAAAGATCCAAAATTCGCTTTAGCGTGAGGATATACGTCTTTGGCTAATAAAACCACCGATGAGGCGGATAATAAAAGGCAAGGCAAGACCGAAGTCATAATAGAAGCTTCATGGCGAAGTTGAATAAAAGATGGAGGTAAACCAAAGATAATAAGGCCCTTCCGTTAGGGGGCATATAAAAGTCTTGGTAATAAGTCTCATGTTCAAAACCGTTATAAAATCGTGTTTATCGATCCTTCTTGTTGACTTAATTTTTTGACATCGTTGTCTATTGGGATGAATTATTAATTTAATGATTTTGGTTACACCGTTAAGTTTCTATTTTTAGACTTAATCTCTATTCACGCATAAGTCAATGATGTATCCTCGTGATCATTAAGACAAAAATAAAATATAAGAGATACCAATTAGGAATAAGGGAGTTTAGGTTCGTAATTAACACTCATGAGATGTGTTCGTGTTGCTAACGTATAATAACAATGATCTCGTTACACGCTTAGCATGGAATTGGGTGAAAATCGAGGACGACGAAATTATTTCTAACGAAGCATTCACGTGTTCTTGTTCTATGATCCTAAAAGTCACATTCTCGTGATGAAAACAATACATTATGTCTAAAAACACGTGTAGTAGTTTATTTAAAATTATGTCTTCAATAAATGTCGTCATAAAATGAATTTTGGAAGTGCTATGATACTTAATTCTAGCATTGCGTGGGGACACGGCAATGGTTTAGTATGGGGGAGTGATGAGACTGTATTTATACATAGTCTCATCGTCCAAATCGGGCTTAAAACGCTTAAAATATCATAAAAATACCCCAAAATATGCTTGTGTTTGTTCATTGTGTATTTTAGGTACGGATATCGTGAAATCAACAAAAGATCACAAGAATGAAGCAAAAATGAACACGAGAAATGAAGGCGCACAATGAACCGAACCCGAGCTATAAATTTCCAAGAAAGTCCTTGAAGTTTGAAGATTGTACAAGTTTGGTCCCTCAAGTTTTGAAGATTGACACTTTTTACCCCTCAACAATTCATAATTACTTTGGGATCCCTAAAGTTTGAATAAATACCAAATAGTCCTCCAAATTTGAAGAAGTTACATATCAAGTCCTTATCATATGTTTGTTAACCAAAAGGACTAATATTGGAAAGCATTAAGGACTAACAAGGACCAAATGTGCCAATTACCAAAGTCATTTACAAAGGGGATAGCTGGATTCATTTTTTGCAAAAGAGGAGGACTAAAGTTGCAATGTTTTAAACTTTAAACAAGTTTATTTTATAAAACACCAGGGAAACAATGGGCTAATCACCTATTAAGATCATACATCCCACTGTTCATCTATAAACCCTAGATAATCCACCCAGCTTCAATTAATCTGAGATCAAAGGGAAAACCAAAATTATTAGTGAGGTTTTGATCTACACCTAACAAGGAACAAACCCACATGACTTATTCAAAGTCCACGTCACTTAAGGGGACCAAACCAGCTCATTGTATCACCCGTCACTATCCATTTTCAGAGGAGAATACCAATCTATGGTATTGGTTCGTTTGCTTGGTCAACACAACAAGATGGACAGCCAAGATCCGCTCATACCTGCTGGCATCACATGGAGCAGCACATATATCCAAGAACAAAACTCAAAATGTGGATATTCCTTCAAAGATTCGAGGGCAAGTTTAGAAATTTAGTCATCTAGGGTTATGGTTTTATGTTCATCTCATTGTATAAATAGTAGTAGAGATAGCAGCTTAAGTTTGTTCCAAATTTTGTATTTTCAACTTTCTTGTAGACTTAGTGAATTTTGAGATATAAAATTTGAGTTCCGTTTATTTTAAATTGTCTTTTAATTATTTGTCATTTAAATTTTAGCATTTTAAAATTCTGTCTATCAAAAGTTTCTTCAAGTGATTGCTTAAATTTTTGAGAACCAATAGGTAATAAGCTAGCTTATTGGCTTTTCTGACACATCAGCCCATAAGAAAAGTTCATTGCTTATTGTTAATTTCTTGCACCTTTACTTTGTTTGCAAAACTTTACTTTATTTTGTTCATCAAAAGTTCTTTTTTCAAGAAACTTGTTAAAATTCATTGAGATCCATTAAGATATAAGCTTGTATATAAGCTGTATTGACAACACAGCTTATGTACTTGGCTTATAGCTTAGTGTTATTTTCCTTGCACACTTTTAAGTTCATTGCAAAAATCTTTTTCTCCATGTTTTTCAGAAATCAAAGATTTTAGTCTTTTTGTTTGTTCACTTACTGTTCCTATAAGCTTGTGACCAGCTTATTTGACAAATAAGTTGGCCATTAAGCTTCTAGGAGTTTTTCCTGTTCTTGTTTGCTTTCATGTGTTTCAGGTTCCAAGAGAATGGACTAGTAGATTATTCCTTGTAGATCACCGTAGATGAGCTAATTATGATAAGCTGTGGTGATAAGATAAGCTCAAAAAAAAGGAATTGTGGGATTACTGTGGAAAGATTAGGCTGAGATTCCTTCTTAGACTCAACACAGGCATCTCTATTTTTTTACCCTTTTTCTGTCCAAACCATTGCTTATATGATATGCTTATGTAGCTTATTTGTTTCATGTTTTTGCTTATCTTTAGTTAATTGTTGCTTATTTACATCTTCATGCCATTTTCTTTGCTTTTCTTAGCTTACTAATCACTTTCCTTTGCTTAATTTGAAAACTGCCTAGTAAAAAGTAGTGTTTGGGATTAGACATAGATCCACCCTAGGATTAGATCTTTAGTTTAGGTATGATTGCATCGTGTTTCCAAGGTTAGTTTAGGCTGATCTCAGCTTTTGTTTTGCGAATTTCCTTTGAAAATCCAAAGTTCTCAGTTCTTCATTTTTTTTTACAATTTTCAGTCAGTAGGTGTAGGAATTTGACTTGTACATGTTATTTGTTATTGTTAGCTGCTTGAATCCCTCTGTTAACTGAGCTCTTTATATGTCTGATAGGACTTGTAGTGTCAGTTTGCTTTTAGGCTGCATTTTGAGCACTTAAGTTGAGTTTACTTGGCTACTTTGTGTCCTAGATACATCAGCAGCCATTGTGGACTCTATTTGAGGATTCAGGTGCTATAAATCAGGATTAGGATAGATTTAAATAGATAGTTTTGCTGTTTTAAGTTAACTTTTTAGGCAGTAGCTTCTAGGTAGCTTAATATTAAGACCAAAGCTCACAAATTTCCCTAAGTGCGAAGTTACTGTTCATCAGAATGTGGTTTTGAGATTTCTAATTTCATTTGCCTAAATTTCATTTTTGCTGAGTGAAATGTGTTTATTTTTGCTGATATAATTGTTCTAGCACTCAACAAACAAGTTGCTTGTGAGTTGCTGGTTGCTTATCCAAAAGCTGCTGGCAGCACAAAATAATAGTCTGAAAAAAAGGGGGATCTTGTGGGTTTCGAACCCCTAACCATACAGGGGCAACAGACGCAGCAACACCCACTTGAACCATCTGCTCTGGTGGCTAGTTTTGTATCTTATTCCTTTTATACTTATTTCATACTTTGTTTATAGGGATATATATTAAAAAAAAAGAATCTGTTAAAAAGGGCTATAATGGGTTTCGAACCCTTGACCACCCTCCAAACAAACACAACACAACACCAACTGACCATCTGATCAAGGATCTCTTTTTGTTATTACTTTCTTGCGTTTTAATTTTATACTAATTTTAATTTCGTCTAATTTTTATTATACATCAGTTACTGTTTGAAATTCGAGTGGTATAAAAAATAATCGAATTATGTCCCTGTCCAGGATTGAACCTGTGACCTCAGGTTATCAAGAGATAGAATTTAATTACCACTCAATTACCATCTCTACTACTAACCATTTTTGTTATAATTTGCTTTCAACTCTTTAAGTAGACACATAGGAATTTTGTATAGAGCTAATGATCAAATATTTTTTTTTATTTTACTTTTAAAAGTAATTCCATTAACATTTTTTTTAATATTCGTTTTTTATTAATTAAATATAAATAGTTAAAAAAAAAATTTGTTTTTTTCTTTTATTATTATTTTTTTTTATTACGTAGTTTTGTTAAAATCATTTTCAAATAGTTTAAAGGATAGTTTAATAAAATATCTTTTATAAAAATAAAATAAAAGTATAAAAATAGATTTTGATTCATTTAAAAAAAATAGATTTATTAAAAGTAGATTCGGTAATTTTTAGTTGATAAAAACATTTTTATTTTATTTTATTTTTTTTCGTCTCGATTCGCGCGAAAACGCGTTTCGTCTTAGTTTGATTATTAGCGTAATCCGTCTTTATTTTTCTCCCTTTATCATCCAAAAACGACACTAATCCAAACTTGATTTTTATTTTGGCACCTAATACACACACCTCCTTCGAGAACGAACCCGCACTTATTCAGTTTTACGTTTTTCCTAAAGCGTAAGACTTAATACTTGCCAGCCATACGCGTTTTTCCTAAAACGTGTACGATTTACTACACATCAATGATCATATCTTTACTTCAAATATAAAACGTGTTGACTAAGTATTCCTATCAGTGGTTGATCATCTTGCTGTCAGCGCTTGATTATTTCTTGTTAGTGCTTCATCTGTCAGCGCCTCGTTTACTCTTGTCGGCGTCCAATTTCCTCTTGTCAGCGTCTGAGTGGCTTAGCTCATTTTATTCCCAACAATCCTCCGCTAAACTTGATATCTATTCTAGCAATCAAGTTTCTAAATAAAAACTAAGTACAAACTATCTTTTAATTAGAAAATGAACAAATCTAATTAAATCTTTGCTAACATCACTAGAATAATCAACTTCTAATGGTGTTGATACCATCATCTTCAATAAATCATTAGACATAGGATATTTAGCATCAACTAGCAGATATTCTGAAAACTTTGAGGTGCTAAGATGGTATACACCAGCAGCTGAATGTAGACGCCACTTTAAACCACTAATATCATCCAGATCCAACCAAAATGGACCAGCTTCATTCGGATCAATCATTCTCTTGAAGGTTGTTCAAATCTTTATTCCATTTGCTAAAGAAGGCTCTTCAGCTTCATACTTGGTCTTCATCAACTTCCACAAATCTACCAAGTCTTCTCTATCCATGCTTGCAAATAATGAAATCAAGGAAGTAAAAGTATGTACCTTGTCATCATATCTGGTGATCACCCAGAAACCACTTGCATCTTCTTCATACTTGATTATTGGGTTTTTAAAATCTAAAGGTAGTACCTCTATAACATTTGAAGCCTCCAAAGGTGAAAGCTTTATACTCTTTCTTATAACATTTGCCCAGTAAGTGACATGTCTGGATTCTCTGCAACTGAAGTTTCCCATGCAAAATACATCTCTACAACCTCAGGCATATCAAAATATACTTGCATCTTCAATTCTCTAAGCTTTTCCCTAGCTAAATCATCCTCTCCATACTCCAATCTTTCTGGTTCTTCAATTACCATTACACTAGAAACAGAACTCTCATCATCACTACCAGTTTTAACCTTTTCAATGGTAGTATCTATCCTATCCTGTTCCTCAAGGTGTGCAGCCAAAACAGAATCAAAATGTACCTGAGATGCATCCTTAGGTACTTCAACCTCTTCCATAATCCCTTTACCCTTATCCAAAGTGATAGTAGTTGGTAAAGTGATGGATGGTACCTGTGTAGAAAGATCCTTGATGGTAACTGGTGGTTTGGATACACCAACCATACCTGCAAGTCTGTCAGCGTCTGATTTGCTCTTGTCAGCGTTCAAATCCTGAATGTCAGCGGCTGACTCTGTGACTTGTTGCATCATCTCTACAAATGAGAGCTTATTGGGAGTAATCAACGAAACATCAATAGCTGGCTTCTCCTTCAGGATTGTCAAAGCCTCAGCTATCTCCACACTCCCATATGAACCACCCTCTTGTGAGCCCTTGTCACTCACATGTACCTGTCATCCTCCCATTTGGAAGAATCCTCCTTCCTCCTTCTAGTATTGGTCGCCTCCAAGATATCTATCCTCTCCCTCAATGACTTGAGTTCAAGGCCTTGACATGTGACAACTTGTACAAGGTCTGCATTTTGCTTTTGCAAGCGCATGCAGACCGCTGTCAATTCCAAAATTGATAAAGGTTCCAATCTGCCCTCCTCTATCATGGGGATTTGACCCCCCTAAAAGAAATTCATTGGGCATGGATGTGGTCTTAATGATGTTGGGACTGTATTAACCTGCTTCTAAGCCAGTATCAATAGTCCCAACCCCACCCATTTCAACAACCACACCTGTGGTGGTGGTTCTCTCTGCTACATGGCTAGGACCACTAGAGGAGAACACTCCAGTAGTCCTTTGGCGTTTCTCAAACCTATAGTCTTGGGGTTTTGAGGAAGAAGTGGAATGGGGGTCTGTTTGGGTGTGGGGTTCTGTTTAGGTTTGGGTGAGAGTGATGTCAGCGTTTGGGTTGGCTGTGTCGGTGCCCAAAGTATGAGTGTCAGGGCCTGAGTGTTGTGGGTCAAGATCCATGTGTTGTGGTGATGGAGGGTGTTTTGCTAGTGGTTCTGGTTGTGGTTGTGGTTGAGAGTGTGCAGCTGCCTCAATGAAAGCTAGCATGGCTGGGGTGAGGGGTAGGTCTCTAAAAGGTGGAGTGTTCATGTTATCAAAAACAGTTTTCTTTTGCATAGGGACCTCATAAAAGTCATCATGGTCCCTACGACAGTATCTTTGTTCATCAAAAACCATTTGCAAAAACCTTGGGTAAGCAAGAGTCATCTTGTTACCCTTGTTGTGACACATGCCATCAAAAATCATTTTTGAAAAATTAAATTTTTGCCCTTTTGCAATGCAAACAAGATCACAACCAATGGTTCGGTTGATTTCATTGAAAGAAGAGAATTTGGGACTCAAAGATTGAAGGATGACATGTATCAGGTACTTCCAGGCTGGGGGAAATTGTTGTTTAGTATATTTGTTTATAACCCCAACTAGGGGCAAAGCATAACCCAAGCCTCGAAGCCCATCCTCTAAATCTGCTAAGGGAAGGGTTGTTATACCACCAGCATCATCAAGGCGTAATGCTTGACGAATGAGAGCTTCAGTAACAACCAATATAAGCACTCCATCAATTGTTTTGGAACTAACATTGTTCCAATACTGCTTGATGTGTGTGATGGGGACAAGTGGAGTATGAGAAAGCGCATACCTTAGAGGAGAAGCCTTCAAATACCCAATCATCTGAGTGTATTGGGGGTGCAAAGTATTATCTTCTTCCAAATAAGCCACCATGTTGGGTTGGCTTCTGAACCCCAATTCCATAGTAGCAGGTTTAAACTTTGGTGCCATTTAGAATGATGTGAGAAAACTGTGATATGTTAACAATGAAGGTTAGAAGGTTTTGAGAATTTTTAGCAGACAAGAAATAGCAGTTACCCTGTTTGAAAGAAATAATCCAAATTTATAGGAGAGGTACTAGACCACTATTGGTTGAAAAATGAGGTAGTTATATTCAAAAGGTAATAATGACAATCTTGAAAAATATATAACTTATCTCATACATTAATTAAAAGTTACCAACTCTCTAAAATTACGGCCCAAAATATCATCAAAAATAACAACTGGGTGGACCCCAATGTTTTTCAACGGTCAAAAAGTAAATGTCAGCGTCTAACGGCTATATTCTTGTTAGCGTTGAAATTTTGGTATGTCAGCGTTTAAATTGGTCTTATCAGCGTTTGGAAAGAAATCATGTCAGTGGCAAAAAATAAAAATAATTAAAAATAAAAAGATTTTAACAAAGAAGTTTACCCTAGTGAAGATAACACTTAGACTGAAAATGACTATAGGGTGGCAAGCACTGTCCAATCATGCACACTTGCATAAGCAAGATAGACATAATTGTCCTCAAGTGTCCATTGATAACCAAAGTTCTTAACAAAGAAGGAATCTCATATAAACTCTTTGTAACTTCCCAGGTAAGCCCAATTAAAATGTTCACCAAGTCTCCCAACCGACCAATCCCAATTCTAGGCCAAAACGTCTTGGCAACGTGCACAGTATATCAACTTTGCATGCTACAGTGCCTCAAGAACTAGAAATTCCAATTCTTACTCACCAGTGGACACAATCTAGAATTGTGATAAGAGTATTCTAAGAATATCCAAAAACCTAAAGGTCTCCTAAACCTCCCCTTAAACTAGGATATACATAGTTGCAACATAAAAAGTGTATGACAAAAATTTATTTCAAGATAGGAATGAACATTCCAACCATCATAAATAAACTTTGACACACTCCTAGTAAGCTCCAAGAATCCATAAGCAACTCTGTATCCAAATTTACAATGCTCATAATGCCTGCATGATTAGATCCAAAACCACAAAACTAACATATTGCTGTCAGCGGCCATTTTAACACTTGTCGGCGTTCAAATAACCTTTGTCGGCGCTAGAAAGTGGAAAATCTAATACTTTACAAAGATAAATAACAGTGCACATCCTGTACATACTATACAATGATTCCAAAAACACATTTAGGTGAGATTGATCATTCCAGTACTTGTTACCAAGTACTGAAATCTCCCCACATCAAAAGGTTTAGTTAAAAGATCAGCCACATTTTCTTCTGTGTCTACCCTATCTAGATGTATTAAACCTTTTTCAAAACAATCTCTTATAAAAAGATGCCTAATTTCTATGTATTTTGTATTAGAATAATGTATAGGATTCTTAATAATGCATAATGTACTGTTATTATCTATAAATATCTTGGTATGCATAAAATTATACCCATAGTCCAATAGCTAGTTTTGTATCCATAGAACTTGTCCACAACAAGCAGCTGCAACCACATACTCTGCTTCAGTTGTACAATTTGCCACCACTGTTTTGTTTCTTGCATTGCCAAGATATGAGTCTGCTCCCAAGAAATCAACATCCACCAGTTGTGGATTTTCTATCAAACTTATCACCTCCATAATCACTGTCTGAATAGCCAATAAGCTCTAATGGAGAATCTTTAGGATACCATAAGCCCAATGTAGGATAGCACCTAAGATATCTAGAAATCCTTTTAACAACATGAATATGACATTCTTTGGGAGTCACTTGATAGCGTGCACATGCACACACATCAAACATGATATTAGGTCTAGAGGCTGTAAGATACATAAATGACCCAATCATTGATCTGTAATGCCTGACATCCACATTTTTTCCATCTATAGTCTTTCTCCAAGGGTGTTCCCTATCCATAGGTGTGCTAGCCCGCTTTTCATGAAGAGAAAAACCAAAATTCTTCAAGATCTCTGCCATATATTTGTCTTGAGAGATAAAGATACCATCTTCTTTCTGTTGTACTTGTAAACCTAGAAAGAAGTTCATCTCTCCCATTGCACTCATCTTAATTTTTTTGTCATGAGTTTGGAAAAGTCTTCACTCATCTTTAGATTTGATGATCCAAAGATAATATCATCCACATAGACCTGAACAAGAAGAAAATCCTTGCCAATCTTCTTGGTAAATAGTGTCTGATCTATGGTGCCCCTCTTAAACCTATTTTCCACCAGGTAAGTAGATAAGGTACAATACCATGATCTTGGGGCTTGATGAATTCCATACATTGTTTTCTTGACTCTATACACCTTGTCTGGATGCTCTGAATCTTCAAAACCTGGAGGTTGCATAACATACACTTCCTCCACAATTGTGCCATATAAGAAAGCACTTTTCACATCCATTTGATAAACTGTGAAATCCATGCAAGAAGCATAGGCTAGGAAAATCCGTATTTCTTCAATTCTTGCAACAGGTGCAAAACCTCTTCATAGTCTATTCCTTCTTCTTGTGTATAGCCTTGAGCAACTAAATGTGCCTTGTTTCTGACTACAATCCCTCGTTCATCCTTCTTATTCCTTAGAACCCAACGTGTCCCAATAGGTCTGACATACCTTCGACAATCCACTAGCTCCCACACATCTTGAATTGCAAATTGGTGAAGCTCATCTTGCATTGCTTCAACCCAGCTTAGTTCTTTAAGAGCTTCAAAAATCTTCTTGGGTTCTTTTTGGGACAGAAAACAAGCAAACAAACATGCCTGTACAAGAGAGGTATCTTCCTTCTTGTATATGTTAGCAATGAAACCACATTGAGTCTGATGAGTCCTCCTTGTTTGAACAGTAGTCTATATATCACCAATTATTTGGGAAGGAGGATGATCTTTGGCCACCTTTGTAAGTATTCCTCCCCCAAATAGTGAGTTGTCATGTACAGTAGACTCCATGTTGCCAATATCATCTTCATAACCACTCCCATCCCCACTTAAGTTGACATCGTGATTGGGTATGGGATCTTCAACATGTTCAAGCATATTTCTGTTCGAGGAAGAGAACAAATTTCCAAATAGGCTATCAGCGTCTGAATTCAACGTGTCGGCATCTGAATTGGCTTTGTCAGCGTTTGAAGATGCATGCATGAATTCGTCAACTGTTTTTTCTTGTGGCCCTTCTTCCTCCTTTCTAGCAGCAGATGCTTGCATAAACCCATCAGTCCATATAGGTATGGTGATAATCAAATATGGGAGTCGGCTCAACTGTATGTGATCCTTCTTCTTTAGCCACCTGTATACCTGAAATTTCAATAATAGGTTCTTCCAAAACATTTGGATCCTTCTCCACAACGTCTGGATTAGTAACAAGCATATAATTCAAGGAACTAGATAATGGTTCCAAATCAAATAACCAATCTGGTCAATTCTCAGGATCACTAGGCTTACTTTCTAAGAACTTAACATGCACCTTCTCAAGAATGCGTTTTTCCTTCTTGTTGTAAATCCTGTACCCTCTGCTATTCATAGAATAACCCATGAAATATCCTTCATCACCTTTTGCATTAAATTTTCCTAAGGCATCAATAGTATCTAGAATCACTACATGACATCCAAAGGGATTAAGAAAGTCTATATTAGGCTTCCTGCTCCAAAATAGCTCATAAGGTGTCTTATTGTGGATCTTGTTGACTAAGGCTCTATTTTGAACATAGCAAGCCGTGTTCACAGCCTCAACCCAGAAAGCAATGGGAAACTTAGCATCTGCTAACATGGTCCTAGTTGCTTCTATTAGTGTTCTATTCTTTCTTTCAGCTACATCATTCCTATGTGGAGTTCTAGCTATGCTAAACTCCCTAGAAATTCCCTTATTGACACAAAAGGCATCTAGAAGATTGTTCCTAAACTCACCACCATTGTCACTTCTAACAATTTTAACCTCATTACCTGTTTTATTCTCAATCTGTGTGATGAGTTCATTAGAGTCTTAGCATTATCACTCTTTAAGGCCAAAAAGAAAGTCCATGTAAACCTAGAATAATCATCCGTAATGACAAAACAGTAAGATTTACCATTTAGGCTTTCTATATTGGTTGGGCAAAATAAGTACATGTGAAGCAAGTGAAGTGGTTTAGAACTAGAGTGCACACTTTTAGACTTAAAGGAGACTTTATGTTGTTTGCCCTTAAGGCATGAAACACAAGAGTGATCATTGTGAAAATCCTTTGAAGGCAAACCATCAGCTAGATCATGTCTCATAAGTCTATTAATGTTCTTAAAATTAATGTGCCCTGACCTTCTGTGCCATAAACTACTTTCATCAACTGATGCTTTAGCATAAAGACATGACATATTTTTGTTCATCTTAATACCTTTTATATTAACATTATAAATGTCCTTATGCCTAGGTGTTCTATATTCAATAAACTTCTCATCAGGGATCTTAAAATCCTTACTTAACACCAAGCATTCAGTATCAGTAAAAAGAACTTTAATTTTGTTGTCACAAACTTGTGACATACTAAACAAGATATAATCAAGTTCCTTTACCAGAAAGACGTTTTCAAAACGTAAATTGTTGGTGATAAGAGTGCCCTTGCCAGAGATGGCGCCGTAGCCTCCACGAAAGTACACTTTGTCACCATCTTTAATAGGGATAAAATCTGTCAAATAATCTTCCTTCCCCGTCATGTGCCTAGAGCATCCATTGTCCCAATATCCATGATCATTGACATGCTTTTGAATGCCCTGCACATAAAGAAAACAAATTAGTTTTCTTTGGTAACCCAAGCCTGTGCATACTTGGATTCATGTGGTTGTTCAACAAGAACTGATTTATTCCTTGTAACAACCCCTTGTCCATCCCTTTATGGCCTAAACACCCAATTTACCCCAATTGGTTTAGTAATGACCTTTGAAAGATAATTAAATTTGTTGTAGGTAATAGAAATTCCATCAGAATTAGGGTTTTGGTCTTGTTTAGGTCTCCATGTCAAACTAGATGAAGCTTTAGACCCCTTTCCCTTAGGTTTTAAATACCTATTGTTACTTGGTATAATACAAGATCTAACAACAGCTAGTTGTGGCATTTTCATACCAAACTTAGAGCTGTCAGCGTTGAGTTTGTTCCTGTCAGGGCCAAATTTGTTCCTGTCAGCGTCCAAATTAGGGTTTGCTACAGGAACCCATTGTCGATTAGACCAAGTGTTGGTCTTTTAAAAGGGCCTTTGTCCATGAATGTTAGCCCCTTTAGAGAAGAAGGGAGCTGGTCTAATGGACTGTGGACTTGGTTGGACAAAAGGTCTCGGTTTGACCATGGTTGACCTATTATCAGTGGAGGATTTAGAGGCACTGACACACTTATAGGCCAAATGAGAAAAGCTTCCACATGTGAAACAAGCCTTTCTAGACATAACCTTAGGTCTTGATTGAAAGAAACTTGTCCCATTAACACTAGTTTGGCTTTGGGGTGACCTAGGTTTTCTATACATTTCAGCATACTTAACACTAGGTTTTCTCTTAATTGGTGAGCCAAGTTCAATGGTTTCTCCAGTGGTGGGGTTGTTCACAGTAATGGGTGTAGGAACAAATGGACTCTCACTAAGCATCCCACCCTTAACAAAAATACAAGGGTTGGCTGTTTTCCATTGTTCAAGATCAGTCACCTTTTGTTGATATTCCTCAACTAGGGAAAGCACTCTAGGTAGAGGAATAAATTCATCTTCTTGGAGTTTTGGGATACCAGTCTAAGAGAGATCCTTTCTCTGAACACCATAGAAGTTCCCAGCAAGTGGTGGAACAGCAACATACTCATTCATCCCAATCCCAGATTTGTCCCTATGGTCTCTTTGTTCACTGACACACTTTTCTAAGGTTTGACTAGCTTTATCAAAATTTTCAATTTTAAGCCCTACCTTTTCTTTATCTTTAATGGCTTCACTTAACTAAAGTTGCAAGTCAGCCCTACATTTCATTAAAGACTCTCTAGCTTATTACTGACATTCAGATCTCTAGTTAAAATATTAATTTAATCTTATAGGTCAAATTCCATTTTCTTATATTCCTCTATCGTTCCTTCAGATTGCACAAGTACCATTTGATAGTTTGCAAGCCTAGTGCTAGTGTTTATAACATCTGATTTTAACATTAAATTTTCTTTGTTATGTTTTTTAGTGTTTAACCTGCACCCTTTACTACAAAAAGCATCATTATATACCTCATTATCTGATGAAGATGAGGAGTTGGCCATGAGAGCAAAGTGAACATGCTCTTCTTCTTCTTCCTTTTTAGCAATCAACGCTTGATTCTCTACCACATACTTTTCCATAAAGCTCCTGTCCCATCTAACACCATCAATATCTTGCATGACGACGATAGCCTTTGGCTTAGCATCTTCTACCTTGATGATTTGGCTTGAATTCTTTCCAGCATCAGACCTTCTTGGAGATCTACACTCCCTCATGAAGTGTCCCATCCTACGACAGTTATAGCACTCAACCTTGGATTTGTCAAATCCAGCTGTGTCTTTAGCATTAAAGGTCATCTTTCTTCCATACCTCTTGTTCCATCTGTTAGCCCTTATGCTTGCAAGTGCCATATTCCACTTGATATCCATCTCTTCCAAGTCAGCATCACTAATTTGCTCAAGGTCCTCATAGGTAACTAAGGAACCATTGGGTAATGCAGCAATGTAGGCACATACTATATCCAAATCAATACCAGCAGGTTTAAGGCTTGGTGAACCAACATTGTATGTGTCAGCGTCAAAATGTGAGCCACTGACAAGGTTGATCCACCGCTGACAAAAGTTGATCCAGTAACAGGATGTACATTCATTACATTTACATATGAGTCTTTGTCAATGGTTTGAGATTCACTATGTGAGATGAAAGCCATGTTTCCAAATGTTGACTTGCTTCCATGTTCAAGTAAGGTCTCACTCTCCAAAATCTTTAGCTTATTGTAGACATCATCAAAGGAAGCACTCTTATGGGCATTGGTGACAAGGATTGATCTAGCTTCAATTTTCCATGCATCACCAAGACCTCTAAGGAGTGTATCAATGATATCAGCATCATCATGCTCTGTTCCCATAGAGGACAACTTGCTAGTGATGTCTAGAAGCCGACTTCTTACTTCACTTAGTTTCTCATTAGGATGAGCCTTGAACACAGCATACTCACTCAAAAGTTGCTTCTTCCTCTCTTTTGATGTATCTTCATTACCACCATAGGTAACTTGAAGAGCTGCCCAAAGATTTTTAGCAAAATCAAAACTTATGTATTTGTGTTGATTCTTTGGACCCAAGGAGAGTTTAAGAATGTTCAATGTCTTCATGCCATTCCTTCTCAAGGCTATATCAGCAACTGAGATAGCTCTTCCATCTTCAGGTCTTTCATCATGATCTGCACTAGTTTAACTAGCTATAGCTCTTGTTGCAATGGAAGCAACAATCCTAGCTGCTTTATCGAATTGATTGCCATATTCAATAACTTCCCAAAGAGTATGGTCATGAACTTGAAGATATTGTTCAAAATTGAGCTTCCATTGTTCAAATTTGTAAGGGTCGAGCATAGGGATTTTGAGGTTGTGATTTGATGAGGATGAAGATTCTATGGTAGACATCTTGTTTCGATTAGGGTTTCTGGTGATTTAGGGTTTACTGTTCTTTTAGATCAAAGTTCCTCAACAATCTCTGATACCACTTGTTGATCCCAAACTTAGATCGATTAGCTTTGTGTTAAACGAGCTTGAATCAAGATTAACACTTAGAGAAACTTTGTGTATTAAATAATCTAAGTGTTATGCGGAATTAACACTTAGAACAAAGAACAAACAAACAAAGTAAACCAAACTTTCACTCTTGATTAATGATGAAACTTGTGTACAATGAAAGTTGTAAACCTTGTGAAAACTTATAAAACTTAATATCTCTATGAACCCTATGACCTCCTTTTATAACACAAGGAGTCGTGTACAAAGTTTTACCTATCAACTATTCTAGGTAAAGATAATTATAGAAAACACAATATTGATCATATCTTTACTTCAAATATAAAACGTGTTGACTAAGTATTCCTATCAGTGGTTGATCATCTTGTTTGTCAGCACTTGATTATTTCTTGTCAGTGCTTCATCTGTCAGCGCCTCGTTTACTCTTGTCGGTGTCTAGTTTCCTCTTGTCAGCGTTTGAGCGACTTAGCTCATTTTATTCCCAACATTTAACATTAAGGTCTTCTGCACTTAATTTTCTAACCTCTTTGGCTTTAACTATGTCTAATTCATCTAAGTCATCATCTACCAAAGGTGGTGTCTTAAATAAAGGAGGGGTTTCATCAAATGTCACGTTGAGTGATTCTTCGATTACACCCGAGGTTCTATTGAGGACTATGTAGGCTTTACTAGTTTGAGAATAACCTAGAAAGATACCTTCGTACGACTTTGGATCGAACTTAGTAAGGTAGTCTTTGGTGTTGAGAATGAAGCACTTGCTTGCAAACACCTTAAAGTATTCTAATGAGGGCTTCTTACCTTTAAGAATCTCATAAGGGGTCATTCCTAAAAAAGGTCGAATAAGAATTCGGTTGAGAATATAGGTTGATGTGTCCACGGCATTGCACCAAAATTTTTGAGGCAAAGATTGCTCGTTTAGCATTGTCCTACTCATCTCTTGGATAGTCCTATTCTTCCTTTCAACTACCCCATTTGATTGTGGAGTGCGAGGAGCCGAGAAGTTATGGGTAATACCATGAGATTCACAAAAGGCACCAAACTGCACTTCATTATCAAATTCCTTACCATGATCCATCCTAATAGAGACACTTGAACATCCTAGTTGATTTTGGATCCTTTGACTAAAGGTTTCAAAATGATCGAAAGCTTCATTCTTAGAAGCCAAAAATCTAGTCTAAGTGAATCTAGAATAGTCATCAACTATAACTAGGGTATAAAGGTTACCTCCATAACTCCGTATGACGGAAGGTCCAAAGAGATCCATATGAAGGAGCTCTAAGCACCGAGAGGTCGATACCAAATTCTTGGCCTTTTGACTTGACTGAACTTGCTTCCCAACTTTGCAAGCATCACAAAAGTGACTATCAAACTTAATCTTGGGGAGATGTCTTACCAAATCTTTAGAGACTAAAGATTGAATTAAACGCATACTAGCGTGACCTAATATCCTCTGCCAAAGAGTAGAACTATCATCTAAAGTCGCTAGACATAAGTTGTCTTTTGACTTCCTATTGACCTTCATGACGTAAAGCCCATGCTTTCTAACACCTTTTCCAATGATCTCTCCATCTTTTATGATTTCACTATCATTTTCCGAAAAGACGACCCTACACTTATTGTCACAAATTTGACCTAAAACTTAGAAGATTAAACCCTAGATTATCTACGTGTTCCACATTTCGATGTACCATTGCCAATGATGTTACTACGTATCTTACTAGAGAAAGTGACGTTACCTCTATTATATGCTTTGTAGGTAGAGAACAAACTTCGATTACCCGTCATGTGTTTAGAACAACCACTATCCTTAATCCACTCGTCGAGCTCCAAATCTATTCCCAAGCATATCTAGGTAACAACACACAAGATCAAACATTTGGTCCCCAATATCTCATGGGTCCAAAGTTGTTAGTTCCACACATCCCTTGCATTTGATTGGGATGCATGAATGGAGGACACATGCCTGATGAAGACAAACCTTGTTGACAATTGTTACAATTATTGTAACAATTCATATGATTATTTTGGTGTCCATTGTTTCTCTTAGGAGTGCTTGATCTTGACCTAAAGTTATTGTTGTTTCTAGGTGTTGGAGTATACTTCTAGGTCTTAAATTGGAGTGATCATTTCTTTGAGGTGTTGGTGTTCTACTTCTAGGCCTTGAATCATTACGTACTCTTGGAGGACTAGATGATTGTCTTGAAAAAAAAATTCATTCCCATTAGAGGTTTACTTAAAGGCTTGTAGAATTTATTAAGTTCCTTTTTGTCAATTATAGGTAATTCAACCTTGTTAACTACAAGATGCTTTGGGTTTTTACCTACAATGGAATTTTCAAAAAGTTGAGAATTATCAAGAATCCGTCCTTCTGTCCGCGGTTCCTTATCATGGGCTGCAGTTCCATAATTATAAGGGACCGCACCATAGATTGGGGATCCGTGGACAGATGGTCGTTTTTCTGAAAAACTAACTTGTTTAGGTTTACTAGTGGAAGCTTCATTTGTGTTAAAACCTAAGCCTATTCTTTCCTTAGTGTGAATTTGCTTATTTAACATGTCATCAAGAACACTGGTACCTTTTACGAACTTTTCCAATTTAATAGAAGTACTATTGAGATATTCATTCTCTTGTCTAAGGTCTTCACAATTAAACAACATAAATCAACTTCCTTCTTTTTTTCAAGCTTAGCTAACTTATCTCTTAGCTCATGAATTTCATTTTCAAGCTTGGTCCTAGTTGATTTTAGCACTTTGTTCTTTTCAATGAATTTTAAACTTATTTTCCATAGGTTGTTATATTGACCTTCTAGTTCAAAATTATCTAGTGAAGAACTATCATTGCTATAATATTCGGTTTCGGAATGTACCTCTTTTGAAGAATGAGCCATAAGACATTTATCGTCTTTAGCGTTGTCGTCACATTCTTTACCGCTATCGCTCCATGAACCACCAACGAAGGCCGTGTGATTCTTGTCGCAAGATGGCTTGAGACAATCACCGATGAAATGGTTTGGATCACCACATCTAAAACATTTCCTATCACCATTGTCATTCTTGACAAATCGGTTTTTAGAAAATGCCTTCTTGTCGTTGTTAGGTTGTCTAACATGTTGACCTCGCCTTTTGAAGAACTTCTTGAAGTCTCTAACCGCCATAGCATATTCCTCATCATCACTTTCTGAGGAAGAGCTATCATGGTCACTTTGCACCTTCTTGGCTTTAAGTGCTATAGACTTTCTTTCACTCTTGGTTTTCACCATTTTTGTGTCCTTCAAAATTATCATTTCATGAACTTTTAAATTGCCAATAAGTTCATCAAGTGAAAATGTAAAACCCGCATGCTTTTACCATGAATAGTACCCTTAAGATCGTACGTACTAGATTAAAACTTTCCTTTTATAGTACGATTACGTTTACGTATTAGGATTTTACGTATTACGTACGTGTTAGAACACGATAAGTATTTATTATGCACGAACACGCAATAATTATTTAAACAATAATTAATCACGAACATGCGATCATGAAATCATGAACGTAATTAAATCATGGGCTAATATTAATTACGCATATATATTTATTACGAACACGAATAAATATATTAAGTCACGATCGATAACTAATTAAAACACGTAAAACACGAACACGAGAACACACGAGAACACACCAGTATTTTAGACACGGAAAAACATTCGGGTTACCCCTTGTAGGCCCCATTACCACGAAATTAGGGAGGGAGGATGGGCTTAGCCCATCAATTTTTACTAAAGGGGGTTAATAATTTTTCACTACTCATTTTTCATTCACAGAAGATTTTAGAAAAAACCCTAAAACCCTCCTTCCCTTTCTTCTTTGTACCGCCACCCTACAACCACCACAAGGAGGTGGTTTGTGATCTTGGATCTTGGAATTTTAGTTGTTGATCGTGTTTGTTCTTCATCCTTTTGATCCACGAATTCGGTAAATCCTTTTTAAACCTTTTCTTTTGATTTGATCTTTTTATAAATCAAGAACATGCTATGTTTTTACAAAAACCTAATAATTAAACATGGATCTAACATGATTTGGGGTTTAATAAAATCAAAAGTATGTTTTAAGGGGTGTTTGTTTTTGGCCGCAGGCTGCACCGAACCCGAAGGGGTTTTGGTTTGGCCAAACCGACCACCACCAAGACCATACGGTCTTGGTTGGTGTGTGTGGGTCCCACGGCAGCAGTAAGACATGGGGTACCTCGAGTTGGTTCGGGGTACAGTGTCGATTTCATGTCCGGTTCATGATTTTGATTCTAGATCCGGTTCATGGTGTATGTTTAGTTTTTTTATGTTTTATGATCTTAGGTTAAAAAATTAAATTAATAAAATGATATGATTAATTTAATAACATGACTTAGGTTATTTAATTATTAATAATCATGAAATTAATTAACCTAAGTATTTTATATTTTAGACTTATAATTAATTAATTATTTAAAAACCATGACTATAATTAATTAATTAACATGACTTAGGTTATATTATTAATATATAATAATACATGTTTTAACCTAAGTATTTAACTTTATTTAATTAAAAACATGTTATACTTTAATTAAATATTTTAACCTATAGTTTAATTTAATTACATGAAATAATTATTAAACTATACATTATATCATATGACTTAGAAAATAATCATGAAAACACTTAGGCTTATATACTTAGCTTATTTAACCAGCTTAATTCTAATTATGGAAACCTTCTATTTTTAGAAACTTATTTATTTCAGGCAGCTAATCTATTTATGGAAACTTATTTAATTAAGGCAGCTGATCTATTTAGGGAAACTTTCTATTTTTAGAAACTTATCTATTTTAAGCAGTAAATTCTATTTTTGGAAACTTTCTATTTTTGGAAACTTTCTATTTTTGGAAACTCTCTATTTTTGGAAACTTTCTATTTTTGGAAACTTTCTATTTTAGGAAACCTGCTATTTTTGTAAAGTTACTTATTATTACGCAGTAAGTAAAATAACACATGAAATACCAGAAATACTTAATCAGATTAAACAGAATATAAGATAAACACGGTTTAAGGCTTAAAAACAGTAAAACATGGTAAGAACACATAAAATAAGCTAAGACATGACATAAAATCAGCTACGTATTTAGTAAGCAGATACTTATTCATGTATGTATTTATGTAGCACTAGTGATTCGGAAGTAGGATTCCTCTCAGTTCATCTTCTTCGTTCACTGGACATAAGGTACGGATTCCCGTCCTTCCAGTATGGACATTCTTTCCTTATTAGGATTCCCCGTATGCAGCCAACTGTTTTCCCGTAGTATAAGTTATGTGTTTGATTGCTTATGTTTAATTAAGATTAACTATAGCCATATACATGCATGACCAGTTTCACCTAGTTATGGAGGTACCATAACCATAACATTAGAGGCACTGATGTTATGACTTCACCACGGCGGAGTGATTGCTCGTGGCGTCCCTTCAGCTTTTGGCCATTTAATTATATTTATCATGTGGGGCGTATGGGTGCATCCTAGTTACATGTTTTATTCAGGATTTCATGGTGAATGTGGTGTGTGCCTTGCATCCTTCACAAGGAGCTGATCCCTCCTACCCAAAAACCAGTATATTAAAATAGAGGCAGCCCTCTAATTTGCATGATGAGGTCACCCCTCCAAGTATTCATGCACGGTGGATTTTCATGACCTATATCGGCTAATGGTAAAATATGTAAACAGTTTTCATAAGATAAACATAAGGCTTTTCAAACTATAAAAACCAGTTTTATGAACATGTTCCAGTTTTCCAGGACTTATACATTTCTGCTGCTATTAAGTCTCTATTATGTTTTAGTCACTTATACTATGTCTATATCCATGCACTGAGCGTTTTGCTCAGCCGTTACTTTCCTTTCCATGTCCCAAAATGGCAGGTATCCTAGGAAAGACTCGAGCATTTGGAGGACGTGCATAGGATGGAAGCTGCTAGAGACTTCTTTTCCTTTTTGCCTTCATATACTTATGCTTGTTTAGTCTTTCATTCATTTCTTTTGCTTTATTATGTTTTGGGCTTATGTTTGGGAACCGATGTTTGATTCCGGTTATCCCTATGGTCATGTAATGTTTTATACATTTATCCTTGTATGCTTTGATGACACGCCATAATTACGCATGACATTCCATTATCAAAATGGGGTGTTACAATTATGGTATCAGAGCCAAGGCTTCGACCTGTAGGCTCTAAAACTCGACCTGTGACTAGTGGGTAGTCACCAGGATCTTCCTAAGCCAACGTTTGTTATTCTACATATTGATGTTTTCAGCGCATTGTTGCTTAACCATGATGTTTTCAGCACCTTGAGGTTTTAACCTTGATGTTTTCATCGATATTGTTTTACTAATATGGATGGAAAATCGTCATTCATATTTAGTTATGTGTCATTGTTTCATGCATAATGTTCCTCGAGAACTGTGGCTATGTGGACTGAACCCCAGTAGTTCATAATTAGTCACAAAAAAAATAAAAATTCTGATAAGTTTTGACAGATGAGTTTCATTTATTTATGTTTCATGTATCATTGTTGCAGGGATTATGACTAACTAATGGTTGGTACAGGACTGGCCCTATTTAGTCGCATGTGCTTTTATCGAAACTTTTAACTTTGGGACCGACCCATAGGTGTCCCCTCGCCATGTCTTTTGTTTTGGAACCGACCATAGGCGTTCCCTCGCACATATAAAGATTTTATAAACTACATTACGCATTCATGCACTGTTTTTCATGCATAAAATTTTCTCATGATTTAAATTGGCATAAATTATTTTTTTTCATGTCCCCTCATAAGTTATTATGTTTTTATGTCAAGTATGTTTTCATACTGTCATGGTTAACTTCAGTTTCATGCTGATTATGTTATACACTTCTTCGTGATAAATGGTTTCATGTTTCTTCATGATAATTCCGTCTTCATGTTGATTATGTTTTACGCCTCTTTTGTTATTTACGTTGTCCTACAAGACATTGTTAGATTTCATTGAATCATGCTTTCATGATAGTCATGGTTGGTTTTCATTGATCATGTTGTCAGGCAAATCATCGTTGAATTTTGTGTAACCACACTTTAGCGTTCCTCTATGCAACCAGAATGAGGTATATACTAGCATTGCCAGGTTATCATGATGGTTTTCGTAACCGTTTAACCGATATACTTCCCTTAAATCATGATAAATGATCGACCCCATACCGATCATTTCATGTGCAATCCACGTGTACTCCACGTGCCGTATTTCATGTGTATTACACGTACCTTAATCCATGTGTATTTCACTTGCAATACTTCGCGAGTATTCACTAGTCGATTCTGAATCACCTCAGGCGTATTTTCAATTGCTGATATTCTACAAGATTGTTGATGCCGCTCATAACTGGGAGATGTTTCTAAAGGTTGATGCTGCTGACGTTTGGAGACGCTACGAGATGCGGATGCTGTTCACAACCTGGAGATCCGACGAGACGAAGACAAAGGCGTCAGAGCAAAGCAATTGGACGAGAAGATGCTTCACCATCAGACGATTTTCATCAACCATTGTCCCTAAGTCTTAGTTACATGTCACACGTCATTCGGCTGTCATTTCAGCCATATGAGTGCAAAACCGGTACCAGCCGGCCACTCAGCTGAATAGTTGCATGAATCATGGTCATGAGAATGACCGTCATGGAACTAACAGACAGGACGATAGTAACCACTACTATGACAGAACTATCCCAGAAATCGCAACCGAGGCTCCGGTCGTGGACGTGATCAGACATACAAAGGATCAGTAGTCCAACCGATCCGCCAATTCTGGCATAATAACTTAATATTGTAGTTCTATTGTTTTACATCTCGAGACACATGTCAAGACATCAGTCAAGACACATGTCTCACGTATACCTTTGAAGACACATGTCAAGACATCAGTCAAGACACATGTCTCACGTATACCTCCTGAAGACACATGTCAAGACACCAGTCAAGACATATGTCATGCTTATAGTTCCAAGAAACGAGTCAAGACACATGGCTCACGTCCGACTATGGAACATTTCTAAGAAATTCAGGGTACCCTCCAAGGGTATATCTATTTTGTTGTGCCATGTATTAATCAGGCCACAAGAATTTCTATACCATTATCGGCGCATCAGTGAGAATTGTCACGTTGCCAATGTCACTTTCATTTCTTTCACCATGGTTCATATATTCATGACCATGAAGGACGCCTTCCGTATTCCCACGAATACGAAGGTTTTCCTTCAGCTTAATGATGAGATCCAAGCTGCTAACGCATTTCCTCGGACAGACACGAGATGAATTTTATCTTAATTATGTACTATGAACAGCACACCATGCTACTATTCATAATTATGTACAGTAATGTTCAGGCTCCTGAATACATTCAGCTTGATTTTCCATCGGGAAAATCTGTACAAATAATCTATGCTTACAAGCATGTGCGTTATTAGCCATGGTCGCTAAAATTTTCTAGTTGTCAGTAAGACACGACCACTTAATTCTTTTACGTATAGCCAGTTGATTATTCCAAAGTCTTCCTATACATTCCAGAAGAATCTACAAGGAGAAGGATGGTACCATGAGATTATGTGTCGACTACCGTTGACTTAAACAAATCACCATTCATGACCGTTATTCTCCTCCACGTATTGACGACATGTCCAATCAACCGTATAGTGTTAATCACTTTCCCAAGATCGAACTCATGATCATACTGCCAACAGTGACGAGTGAAAAAGCAGGACATGTCCGTGACTGCTATTCGTGCACGACTCGGTCATGCTAGATTTATGATTTTGATTTAGTCTCATCAATGCTCCAACAGCATTATGGACTTAATAAATTGAGTTTCCATGAACTCCTAAACAAATTCATCAGCGTTTTCATCGAGGATAACCTGATTTTCCTCTAAGCCTAGAGAAGAACAGGAAGACCCTCTCTGCACTACGTTGCAAATTCTATGACAAGAGAAATTCTACCCTGGAAATTTTTTTCCAATATCAATTCTGTTTGATTACAGTAACACACTGAATCACATGGGTTTATATGGTTAATCTTACCATGACTCAGATTATGCGTAAAGGAGAGAACCATACACTACATTAGGTGTTCTAGGAAATCCTACGCTAGGAGAAGTCTAGATTTAGAGACTCAGAGTTTCGCGACCTTCTATGTATCAAGTTTCTACGAAGCAAGATACAGCTGCATCCATATCTATGTACCTGACATACCAACAGGCTAAGATAGGACACCAACAAACTGGGATGTTTCATCATCTGAAATTGTGAACTAAAATGGGACAAGATCTTCACGGATTTTGGTTACCAGATAAATGCAAACTCAGAAGAAGCAGGATGCTATCTGAGTTATTACAAACAGTTTGATCAAGTCTGTAGAATCCTTACATCCGCAAGGATTTCAGAACCAACAGATTGATCGGACATGTTCCAGCCAAGGCTCATCCGCTCACTTGGCAAATTCTCAGTTATCGGGTCAGACAAATACTCGTAATTGTGCCCCTTATTTACTTCACGTCCTTGTCCTAATTTCACGACTTGTTTTCGCGCTCGCGTTCATGACACTATTCTCGTTCATGATCGTATTTTGGCTTACGATTTTACGTTCATTTTCTTCTCATTCTAGGAAGTTTGCAAGAACTTGAGAGACCGGACTCAAGTTTAGTATAACTTCCTATCCTCAGATAGACGTTTCTCGTCATATTCTATGTCTCACCCGGTAGCGTTTGGCGTTACCCGCCATTATATTCTATGTTCACGATATGTTTCACATGTCATGTTCATTCCACGTTCCTCATATCATGATCAAGATATGTTACCACGTATCATGGATCACGATATGTTTACTCATACTACACTCGCCATATCTCCACGTAGCACGTTCAAAATTTTTCACGTATCACGTTCAAAAATTTTCACGTACTACGTTTCTTTATGTCTCGCGCATCGTTTCTAGTTAACAGTTAAGTCAGATTGTCTTTCATCGTAACGTTTCAGTTACCCTTGCACGTTAACTCTTATTTTTCCTCGATCGAATTTAGGGGATCTACCTTCCGTTGATAACCAAGAATTTCTTCGTATTCCAAGTCAAGGTCAGGAGGACCAAGATTTATCATTAGTGTCAAGATCTTCTGAAGGAACCGTTCCAAGAGGGAGGCCACTTGGAAACGGACAAGTTCATCCGAACTTCTTATCCGTTTTTCACTTATCAATTAGATATGTCCTTTCAGACACGTCACGTTCCATGTCCTTTCAAGACATGTCACGTTCCATGTTCCTTCTACCATGTGACCTGTACGTTAATTTATCTTACATACCCTCTCAGTTTGATTCGGGTATGTTTCTCTTTCAGTCACGTTATCTATAATTCGGGGACGAATTATTCTTTTTAGGGGGGAAGAGTTGTAAAACCCGTATGCTTTTACCATGAATAGTACCCTTAAGATCGTACGTACTAGATTAAAACTTTCCTTTTATAGTACAATTACGTTTACGTGTTAGGATTTTACGTATTACGTACGTGTTAGAACACGATAAGTATTTATTACGCACGAACACGCAATAATTATTTAAACAATAATTAATCACGAACATGCGATCATGAAATCATGAACGTAATTAAATCATGGGCTAATATTAATTACGTATATATATTTATTACGAACACGAATAAATATATTAAGTCACGATCGATAACTAATTAAAACACGTAAAACACGAACACGAGAACACACGAGAACACACCAATATTTTAGACACGGAAAAACATTCGGGTTACCCCTTGTGGGCCCCATTACCACGAAATTAGGGAGGGAGGATGGGCTTAGCCCATCAATTTTTACTAAAGGGGGGTTAATAATTTTTCACTACTCATTTTTCATTCACAGAAGATTTTAGAAAAAAACCCTAAAACCCTCCTTCCCTTTCTTCTTTGTGCCGCCACCCTACAACCACCACAAGGAGGTGGTTTGTGATCTTGGATCTTGGAATTTTAGTTGTTGATCGTGTTTGTTCTTCATCCTTTTGATCCACGAATTCGGTAAATCCTTTTCAAACCTTTTCTTTTGATTTGATCTTTTTATAAATCAAGAACATGTTATGTTTTTACAAAAACCTAACAATTAAACATGGATCGAACATGATTTGGGGTTTAATAAAATCAAAAGTATGTTTTAAGGGGTGTTTGTTTTTGGCCGCAGGCTGCACCGAACCCGAAGGGGTTTTCGGTTTTGGCCAAACCGACCACCACCAAGACCATACGGTCCTTGGTTGGTGTGTGTGGGTCCCACGGCAGCAGTAAGACTGGGGGGTACCCCGAGTTGGTTCGCGGTACGGTGACGATTTCATGTCCGGTTTCATGCTTTTGATTCTAGATCCGGTTCATGGTGTATGTTTAGCTTTTTTATGTTTTATGATCTTAGGTTAAAAATTAATTAATAAAATGATATGATTAATTTAATAACATGACTTAGGTTATTTAATTATTAATAATCATGAAATTAATTAACCTAAGTATTTTATATTTTAGACTTATAATTAATTAATTATTTAAAAACCATGACTATAATTAATTAATTAACATGACTTAGGTTTATTATTAATATATAATAATACATGTTTAACCTAAGTATTTAACTTTATTTAATTAAAAACATGTTATACTTTAATTAAATATTTTTAACCTATATTTTAATTTAATTACATGAAATAATTATTAAACTATACATTATATCATATGACTTAGAAAATAATCATGAAAACACTTAGGCTTATATACTTAGCTTATTTAACCATCTTAATTCTAATTATGGAAACCTTCTATTTTTAGAAACTTATTTATTTCAGGCAGCTAATCTATTTACGGAAACTTAATTAATTAAGGCAGCTGATCAATTTATGGAAACTTTCTATTTTTAGAAACTTATCTATTTTAAGTAGTATATTCTATTTTTGGAAACTTTCTATTTTTGGAAACTTTCTATTTTTGGAAACTTTCTATTTTTGAAAACTTTCTATTTTTGGAAACTTTCTATTTTTAAAAACTTTCTATTTTAGGAAACCTGCTATTTTTGGAAAGTTACTATATTTTACGCAGTAAGTAAAATAACACATGAAATACCAGAAATACTTAATCAGATTAAACAAAATATAAGATAAACACGGTTTAAGGCTTAAAAACAGTAAAACATGGTAAGAACACATAAAATAAGCAAAGACATGACATAAAACCAGCTACGTATTTAGTAAGCAGATACTTATTCATGTATGTATTTATGTAGCACTAGTGATTCGGAAGTAGGATTCCTCTCAGTTCATCTTCTTCGTTCACTGGACATAAGGTACGGATTCCCATCCTTTCAGTATGAACATTCTTTCCTTATTAGGATTCCCCGTATGCAGCCAACTGTTTTCCCGTAGTATAAGTTATGTGTTTGATTGCTTATGTTTAATTAAGATTAACTATAGCCATATACATGCATGACCAGTTTCACTAGTTATGGAGGTACCATAACCATAACATTAGAGGCACTGATGTTATGACTTCACCACGGTGGAGTGATTGCTCATGGCGTCCTTCAGCTTTTGGCCATTTAATTATATTTATCATGTGGGGCGTATGGGTGCATCCTAGTTACATGTTTTATTCAGGATTTCATGGTGAATGTGGTGTGTGCCTTGCATCCTTCACAAGGAGTTGATCCCTCCTACCCAAAAACCAGTATATTAAATTAGAGGCAGCCCTCTAATTTGCATGATGAGGTCACCCCTCCAAGTATTCATGCACAGTGGATTTTCATGACCTACATCGGCTAATGGTAAAATATGTAAACAGTTTTCATAAGATAAACATAAGGCTTTTCAAACTATAAAAACCAGTTTTATGAACATGTTCCAGTTTTCCAGGACTTATACATTTTCGCTGCTATTAAGTCTCTATATGTTTTAGTCACTTATACTATGTCTATATCCATGCACTGAGCGTTTTGCTCAGCCGTTACTTTCGTTCCATGTCCCAAAACGGCAGGTACCCTAGGAAAGACTCGAGCATTTGGAGGACGTGCATAGGATGGAAGCTGCTAGAGACTTCTTTTCCTTTTTGCCTTCATATACTTATGCTTGTTTAGTCTTTCATTCATTTCTTTTGCTTTATTATGTTTTGGGCTTATGTTTGGGAACCGATGTTTAATTCCGGTTATCCCTGTGGTCATGTAATGTTTTATACATTTATCCTTGTATGCTTTGATGACACGCCATAATTATGCGTGACATTCCATTATCAAATGGGGTGTTACAGATAATGTAGTGAGATCCTTTGATTCTTCAATTGTTGTGACTTTAGCTCTCCACTTTGGATGTAATGCGCTAAGAAACTTCCTAATATTTTTATTTCTAGAAAAACCTTCATTAGAGAGATCTTAGACTAGTAATAATGGTATTAAATATAGCAAAAACACTATCAATAGTTTCATCTTCTAAGATGAAAAATTGTTCATACTGTTGAACAAGAAGATCGATTTTACTTTCTTTGACTTGGCTATTACCTTGGTGGGTTATTAAAAGAGTATTCCAAATATCTTTAGCGGTTTTACACATGAAAATCCTTTCATACTCTTTCTTAGATTAAGCATTATAAATCACCATTTTAGCCTCATTATTTTTGGCAAGTTTCTTTTTAGTGTCATCGTTAGAATTTTCAAAAGTTACTAACTCTTTCTTTTTAGAAACTTCATTGTATTGATAAGGCAAAAAGTCACCATTTTTAATAACATGCCAACGATCTAAATCTTTTGATTTCACATACGTCTCAAATCTATTTTTCCAATAAATAAAATAGTCAGTTTCAAAAAGAGGTGGTCTTGGCATATATTGTCCTTCTAGGTACTTGTTGGAATCCATAGATCGATTCAAGTTTTAAAATACAATATATTTTAAAAAGTCTTGAACAACCACGCTCTGATACCAATTGGGGGGGGGGGGGGGTTGAATAGTTTCTTAAAATTTCTTTGTTAAAAGAGGGTTTTTAAAAATCCTTTTCAAAAATTAGGCTTGAGTAATTATGTGAAAGCTTCTTATACACAATATGAACAAGGGATAGTGCAACTAAACTAATAATCACAAGTATATGCTAATAAAGAATAATGAATGTTAGGAGATAAGGAAAAGAAAGATCAAACCAAACACCAAGGATTTATAGTGGTTCGGCAACGAAGCTCACTCCTCGTCCCTACTCCACTCCTCGAGTACTCCTTACTCGAGAGTTTACTAATCAACAAGCTTCTTAATGTGTAGAAACCGTACACAACGTTGCTTATCCAATTTCCGACTCTAAGCTAAAAGTCGAGCCCTAATCTTAGCTAGGATCAATCTACACCAATATACTTTGAGGACAAAGTATTAACCCTACTACATACACAATTTCCAAATAGACAAACCTATTTGGTTCTTCACAACAAAACTACCAAATGGCACAACTACTTGGATCTTCACAACACAACTCCAAATAACACAACTACTTGGATCAACACTACACAACTATAATGAATGAATAAAACTTGATCTTCAATAGATCTTGAGGTAGACTCAACACTTCAAGGATGAAAGTGTTATTCTCTTTGCACTTGCAGAGGAAGAGACGAGAGGAGAAAGATTCACTTCTAAACAAGTAGTAATCAACCAAATAATCAAGGATTTGAATGATTTAAGAAATATGTTAGAATCTGGAAATTTGTGTGCAAAAGAGGTGAAAAGAAAATCTGAGAATGGTCCACTATTTATAGGACAAAGGTCCAACGGTCATATCTGAGCGCGGTGCGTTAATTGTGCCTGCAATTCCTTATTGATAAGGAACCGTATAGACCTTTAAGGGACCGCGGTCGTAGACTCTGCTCCATTTTGTCTTTTAGTGGGGTAGTCACATCTGGTGGTATAGTTATCCTCAAAGGATATTCTAAACCCAAATGGAATATGCCATTTTCAAATTTTCAAATATTTAATTTATTAAAACATTTTCTTAAAAATAAAGTTTATAAAAAAAAACTTTGTCACATTTAATAAAAGGTGAGTTTTAAGAAAACTTAAATCCTTGATCACTTAATTAAGATGAAAACTTGTTTGTTCATATCTTAAGTGATAATGGTTGAAATGAAAAAATATTTGAACTCAATAATTCGTTTTTCGTTGTTTTCGTAAATGCTTGTTTTTATTTTTTTTCGTAATCAAAACAAAGTAAGACCGAAAAATGCAAGTAACGTTTTTAGGCATCATTGCATTAACAAAAAGTTTAGATATAAATACGACACATATTTATTTTTTCATACATACTTTTGACACAGAGTGATGAAAAACATGTTGATTTTTGAATATACATAAAACAAATTATTTGATAAATATATTGATGTAGTAACAAAAGTTAGCGAAGGATAATAATGTAATTACAAAAGTTTGGAAAGGATGTTGACGTAATGAAAAAAATAAAACGATATTTACATAATATTCGACTTTTGAAAAGATATACATCGAATTGGCCCAACAAAATAAATTTTGACATAAAACTTTTTATAATAGCCAAAACATACAAATGGCGGACAATAGAATGACTTCATAAGCCAAAAGATAACTAGGGGTGCATTTGGTTAACTTATATGAGAATGGGGGTATGGGAGTTAAAGTGATATATAATGTTTGTTATGTCGTAATAATTGTATCATATAAAATCCATCGAATGTGATAAGAGGACATATGGGTGTCTATGAAATCTATCATAGATCATATACTTTTTTCTCTCAAAACATATATTTTTCTATCTTATTTCTTTTATTATATTCACAAAATACAAATCTAATCTAAAATTAGCCCATTATAATATAATTTTTAGCTTTAAAATATTATTTATTAAAAAACATTATCCAAATAAAACCACTAATCTTTAATAACCATGCTTAAAAGAACAAATTAAACACAATTAATAATGTTGTCATACTGATTTTTATACATACTTGATATCAGAGTCATATTTATACTCACAAAATACGAATATATTTTCATTTTCGTAAAATTGATTGATATTGATAAAAGATTTTAAAATGACCTCACTTATTACATTAAAAGTTTGTCAAAAGCAAACTATTTGAAATAGAAATTTTACATCTCTTGAAAGTGAAACAAAAATTTATTACATTAACTTTGCCTATTTAATATAACCACAATCATCTTCAATTAAATACCTTTAAATTTTTGTCATCTATATAAAAACCAAATGGTTATCTTGACTTGACTACAGAACATAGATCTAAAGATGACGAAAATGAAGAACGCCCCTACAAGAAACTAAAATTATACAATATTCTAATCTTCTAAACCAAACTCACCGAGAACAGAGACCACGTAGTAAAGCCAAAACACCCCCGGACGACACAAAAACAGTTTCAAAAGAGCCTTGAAACCGAGTGCCGAAACCAGCGAGTAAGCTGAAACGGCTATGCAACCCAATTGGATGGTAGTTTCGCGAGATATGGAAATGGAAACGAAGATGTATTTGTAGATGCTAAGCATCATAGATGATCACAAAAAGATATAAGATATGAAATCAGAAGAAGATTGGGTTTTTTTGTGAAACCCACTTGAGAACTAAGTTTGAAAGTTGAAATAAGCTAGCTATATTGGTGCGTTATCCAGACTACCGACATATAGTCGATGATCGGAAGCAACGACTGTGAAAATGACGTTACATCTAAGGCTGGAAGAAGGAGGAGGGTTTTTTAATAGAGAGAAAAACTATGTACACTAATATCTGATCATCACAAGACAACTAAGGTTACTCGGCATGATTATCGTGATGCTCTTTGTTCTGATTTTTAACTAATATCAAACCGCAGTCGTATTTGCAGTTTCTATAAAAATAAAAACCACATCACACCACATTATGTGATATTTTTTTGGTTTTACGGGTTTTAGCCGCACTATATCATCACTTATGACTTATATAAGTAATGTGCATCTTGCGGTTTTTATTCTAAATTGTGGATTTTTTTTCTAGTTATAATAATGCATAAGTTAAATGTAACAAACACATAACTTGTGAATTATAAGAATATTAATAATAATATGCATTAAATGCTTTTTAACACACATAAAATAATAAATGTGATATTTTTCGATATTAAATAATCAACTTCCGATGTGGTGTGGTTGTGTGGTTCGTTTTGAAGGGTTAAAAACCGCGGCCGCATCGCATTTGTGATTTTTATTTTTTCTTAAAACCGCTTTATCGGGTTTTTTCGTGATGCGATCGGCAGTGTGAATTATGTCCTCCCTTACTAGACGGAGTGGGTTTTTGTTGGAGTTTAACACATAATATATCATATATATTATGGACATCAAGAGTATAAAAATGAAAAATACAAGGATCGCATATGCGTAAGTAATCAATATAATAAGAACCAGAAGACATACCTTTCTTGATCAATAATGGTGGAAACAATTGACACACCAAATCAAGAACCCCCTTTTATGTATCAACCACATGAAATTCACCAATATTCTAAAACCCATGATCAAAGTAATGATCTCTCTAAGTGTATCCACACAACACTTTAAGCACCAAAATACTTAAGCCAAGAAAAAGGAATTTATTTGATCACCGTCCATCATTAGGTTGGATCTGAAATTCAAGCTTCCTGTCTGGTGCCTGCCGTTTAGACTCTTCTTGCTACTTCCACGTTGTTTGCCTCTTCTTTTTGCGGAAGCGGTTTCCCCTCGGATGAAAGTTGTGGTAGATTCCATCATCTCGTCCGCCGTTTTTAGAATCTTATCGTTCAGACGCTTTGTTAGTGGTGTGTTGTTGACTCCATCCATGAATCCGGAGATCCGCAGAAATGCGGGTGCTCCTATTACACGAGCGCTTTCCGTCTTGAAGTGTTCCATGAACGTCTCTATAGAATCTCCGTCTTTTGTTTTATGTTGTGGATTTCGATTGGATCCTTGGTATATTTTTTTGTTGTGTGTAGTATGACAAGAAAGCTTTCCGCAGTTCCTCGTAGTTGTCGATGCTTCTACGAGGTGGGTCATCAAACGACAATCTTTCATTTCAAATTAGCGTCGAGTTGAACATGTGACACCACATGGTCGTCGTCTAATATTCTATCTCAGCTGCCGCTTGAAAAACTTTCAAATGGTCCATTGGATCACCGGTTCCGTCATAGGTGTTGACAGGGGACGACATTCTTGTTTTCTTTGGATCTTCAAATGAACGGATCCTTGTAGTGAAGGGGCCTATCTCTTTATTCTCCAAGGACCTGACATGTCATCCTCTTCATGCCTTGGTTTATGTCTTTTCGATCTGGACTTTCAGTATCATCCACCACTATTTCCACTATCGTTTATCCGGGAGAGATGGGACCTACTTCGGGAACGCTTTCGGCGAGAGGACCCGGTTCTGGAGATCGAACTATCCCTGTTGCGAGGATAGTTGCGGCTAGGGCTTCATGATCATTCTCGTTTAGAATTTGATCTTCATGAATCCGGTCTTTGGGAATTTGACTTGCGGAAATCCGGCGTGTGGCTTATGTCCATGCACCCTATTCTCTCAAAGACACTTTGACCATTCCATTCTTTACGGGTACGTCACTTGGATTCTTTCGAGCGCTCATCGGTCTTGTCTTTTCCCTTGTAACCATGGTTTTTTTCACTCCGGTCGGTCCTGGTTTTTGAGACTTCCCACGTGATCGTGGGCTCGTGGTCGTAATCGCTTGTGGGTACTTGTCCTCCGTGAGGGTTCAGATATTGAATTCAGGGATGGCTCCCCCATTTGGTAACTTCTGGAGGTGGTACCGAAACTGAGTCGCTGCCTTACGTCTTCCCATTTTTCAGCGCGCATCTTTGCTGAGAATAGGGGCAAAAGTTCATTGTAATGCCTTTCTGTGAATTCTGGGATCATTGAGGTGGTGGCCGGATTGTCTTCTTCTCCCTGTGGTCGTGTTTTTTTCTTGTGTTTCTAACAATGGAAACCCCAGGCGTTTCCTCGACTGGTTTGCTCGGCCTTGAGAGTTCTTGTGAGCGTATGTTCTCACTGATGGCACCGACTAGTTAATACAAAAGTTCGGTTTGGTCTCTAGCGGCTCGGATAGGTGGCTATTCGAGTTTATAGGACTTGGATCTTGTACTAAGTGAATGTAAAATGTCCTTCAGAAAGTAGCAAACATCGTTAATCTTATCACGGGGACGTACCCCACGATTAGACTCCAACGTGAGAATAATAAGACATGTTTGTGATAATCGATGGATTATTAGGGTTTACGAGATACTTGTTATGAGGTTAATGTCGTTCGTTATATAGCCGAGATACCCATTAGGATTTTCTAATTGTTCGATCCAAGTAATGGTCTGCAATATCTGATTTGTACTTATCTGATCCCTTAAATAAGTAAAGTATATCTTCAACTTATTTAGGCTTATTTTCTTGCAAAATACAAACCACCGGCTTGTTGTGACACCACGTGTGGCATGACCACGGCCTATTTAAACCACGTGCGGCCTATCGTGGGCCGAACTTATCGAGTTATTTGAGTATACTTGGGCAAATGGACCCGTAAAAATAGTATTGAATCGAGTGGTTCATACTATACCTCGTCAATAACTAAATAAGTAAATTTCAAGCAAAATATATCGATCCCTAACATGCCCTTTATGCTGTGAATATCGAGATTCATTTTTAAAATCAATTTAACAGTAAACTCATTAGAGTTGCACCCTTTTGCAATATTGCTATGAAACGCAAGAAGCCAAGAAAGGGTAACGTATAAGCTATCAGTAAGTAATACTCCGTAAGTGCTAAGAATAAGTTTGGGCCTCTATAGTCATTATCATTAGCAGCCCATGATCTCATGATCTATTATTCAATCTTAACAGCCCAATAATTATATATCATTAAATTCATCAAGTTTTAAATATGCCCATTTTCATAATAACTAGTAATCCTATATTTGTAAATATGTATTTTAAGTAAGGTTGCAGAAATCGCTAGGCGCTAGTTGGACGGTCGACCACTTTCGAGGTGGAATTTATCTAGGCGGATTGGAATTGTATGCATATAAATATTATAAATAATATGTATGACATAACAAAATACTTCTAATTTCAAATAATTCAAAGTTCAAATAGCTTGAAGTTGTAAAATAGACATATAAACATAACAATTTAAGTATTTAAAACTTCAAACGTGAATATAATTTAATTGGTTTCAGTTTCATATGAAAAAAACTCATTACTTTATATATACAATAGTTTGTTTATCTTTTATTTTAAGATATTATGTTAAAATAAATATAGGCACTATATATTAGAAAGAAAACCTTAACTTTTGTAAAAAAAATATTAAATTTTTGTTGACTTTCTTGACTTTTTTTTACCGTGTAGGCCGCCTAGCTCCGCCTAGGCGGTTGTTTGACCGCCTTTTAACTTTTTCGCCTAGCAATTAATCGAGGCGGAGTATAACCGCCTAACGCTTAGACGTCGCCTAACCCGTTTTTTACAACACGATTCTAAGTGATCCGAACTTGCTCGGAGCAAGCCACCTTGGGGTCAGATGAGCTTTGGGGGCCACAGTTTACAAGCTTAGCTTTCAGTCATGTAACATTATTGTTTCGTAATTACAAAATTGGCGATTTGACTCGTTTAGTTAATACAAAGACCTTTTATTCAGCATGGAAAAGTAGATAGGGTAGTAAGTATCTTAACACGCTTGTTGGTGCACAACCATGATCATTGAAATGAATTTACTTTTGTTTAAAAGAATTGAGTAGTTACTGGATTATGATATGATATTTTTGTAATTAAAAGTCCAAAAGAGTATTGGGCCATTTGATCTATCAATAGTTTTAAGTTTTGGCAAACACCCGCCAACCAAATAATTTTAATTTTCAAAATATCAAATTGGTAAAATTCTATGGTAAACTGCAAAATAAACGTCCCTGAACTTTGTCATTTTCTCAAATTTGCTACTGAGAGCAAAGTACAAGCAATATTGCCGCTATACTTCAAAATCTCGTGCAATTTTGCCACCGAGTTGACGATTTTTAAATTTTCGCCGTTTTCTTCCGTTAACACCCACACGGCCTGGCACGTGAGGGTATATTCGTCTTTTCCTGTGCCACACCATCTCGTTACCTCATCCCCACATTTCCTTTATGCAAGTTTCGTCCTGAATCCATTTAGCCACTAGATTGTTCAATCATACACGTGCGGATTCGTTATTTTATACGCAAATAAACCCTCGGTTTCCAAAAAACATCGAAATAGTACTTCAGTTTTATCCCAAATCTTGTATCGAGTACGTAAAAATTAATTTAGCGCAGATTGGAGACCCAAAATTGGGAGTTAGGGGAGAAGATAATGCACAGATCCCCCTTTCAGTTTGTTTAAATGGTTAGGTTTTCCTTAATTTGAAGGTTTTTATAGTTTTTGTACATGTTTACATCATGCATATCCTTTGTTAAATGTAAATAATGTTATAATTGTAGATGATAGTGTTTAATTGTGTGGTTATGGTGGTTGTTGATTGTTTAAGTGTTGCTTATTTTCACAGACAATAATCCGAACTTATTTACCCTAAAAATCAGTCATAGTGGAACTTTTTCACCAAAGCCTGGAAGGACATATGAGTTTTCAACAATAGCTTCGTATGATTCAGTAGATGTGGATCGATTTTCGCTTGTTCATTACCATTCGTTCTTACGTGTTTTAGGTTTCAATGATGTTAGGATTGTCCACTCTTATATTAGGATACCCGGACAATCCTTTGATGAGGGATTGGTACCCTTAGATTCTGAGCAAAATGTAACAAAACTAAAGAACTACGTTACTACATCCAAAGAGATAGAGGCTTACTGTAGAAACTAGAAGGGGGGGAGGTGAATAGTTTCTTATTTATTTATCTCCTAATTAAAATTTCTTTCAATTAGGTGAGTGCCAAAACTATCTTTTACTTGAAAGCTAGTTGCATAATTATTAGGTTCAATTCCAATGCATTAACAATAAGTAGTAAGTGTAATGATGTTGAATGTAAGTAATGAGTAAGGAAAGAAACAACCTAGTAGGAAGACACCAAGATTTATAGTGGTTCGGCAACGAGGCTCTATCCTCGTTCCTACTCCACTCCTCGAGTACACCTTACTCGAGATTTCCACTATACCCACAAGCTCCCTTCTTGGCGGAGAAAACCTTACAACGTCGCTTACATTATTTTCCGACACTAAGCTAAATGTCGAGACCTAATCTTAGCTAGGACAAATCTACACAACGTCGCCCACTTCACCATTTTACGACACAAGGCTAGATGTCGAGTTCTAATCCAAAGCTAGAACCAATCTTTGCCTACTTCACAATTTTCGGACACAAGGCTAGATGTCGAGTTCTAATCCAAAGCTAGAACCAATCTTCACGACTCTTCACTTTGAAGATAAGTGAGAACTTCACACAACACAACTACACATCACTTTATAGTTTAGTGAGAACTCACAAGACACAACCACATCACTTTATAGTTTAGTGAGAACTAGCACAAATTATTACAACTCAACTAAACATATCCAAGCTTGGATCTACACAACACAAATCCAAGCACACACATATGCAAAGGATTTACACAACTCTAATCCAAGTATTTACACATATCTTGGATGAACACAACTAGTCCAGGTATTCACCAATACATTGGATCTACACAAGACACAAATAAACAAATGATGAACATGACTAGATCTTTAGGAAAGGATGATCTTCGTCAATTCTTCATCTTTAATCACATCACAAGTGTGTGAGTGATCTTCTCTTTGGACAAGGCAAAGAAGGAGATCAAGAGGATAATCATAAGTAAACATACTTAACACAGTAAGTGATCATTTACAAATGACTAGGATTAGATAAGAGAAAGAAGGCTGAAAGAGATGTCCAAAAAGGGTTAATGAAAATACAGATTTGATCCACTATTTATAGAAGACAAATGCCAACGGCTAGCTAGGGGCGGTTCCTTAACTACCCAGGCGGTTCCTTATCGATAGGGAACCTTTTTAGGCACTTAAGGAACCGCGGAGTGTAGACTCCGCTCCTTTTTATCTTTTAGTGAATTTGAAATATCTAAGGCTGCTTAAACCTTCAAAGAATATTCTTATGGCATTTGGAAAATGCCATATTCAAATTTACATTTTCATTTTAATAAAACATTTTCTTAAAAATAAAGTTTATTAAAAATCTTTTGTTACATTTGACAAAAGTGAGTTTTAAGGCTAATCACTTTAATGATCACTAAGCAGGATTAAGATATGTTAGTGTAATGATTCTTACCTTGATGGTAGTGTTTGTTAGATAATTCGTTTTATGATTGTGTTTGACAATAAATGTCTTTGTAATTTGTCATGATCAAAACTAAGAAATATTAATTAATACTAACAATGTTTTTAGGCATTGCTTTGCATTAACAATCTCCCCTTTTTGATTACGATAAACTAGAAACTCATTTACGTAAACTACAAGTTTATTCGAATTATTAACGAGTTTATCACTATCATTTCTCCCCCTTTGTCAAAGCAAAAAGGTTAGCATAAGTCTTTGAAGAAGAAAAGAACCGGACTTTGCTAGTAGCTCCCCCTTGGTGCTTACTCCCCCTTGCTTGGGTCACCAAGTAAATGAGCTAAGGTGACATGCTACACAAAGGTTAGAAGAAAGAAAAGAAACACCAATATATATATGTGCACTACCTACTAACTAACTTGAGAGGGAAAAGGAAAAGAAATCTCAAATTATAAGCAAGTATTTGCTAAGTATGTCCAAAGAGTGTGTGTTGACAATATCATAGTTCAATTGGTGGAATAAAGGAAGAAAAGAAATATCCAAACCAATCAAAGATGAATAAAATGTCAAGGGGTTAAAAAATTTAGAATTTATGGAATCACCCATAATTAATTGTAAGTTTTAACCATGATCAACTCTTTAACAAATGTGTGAAAAAGAATTAGCGAGAAAGATAACACACATAACATTCATATTACACAAATATGAGATAATATACAAGAGAAATATTCATACACACAATATGAATATTTAAAGCAAAAAATATGGAAAATAAACCACAAAGCATAAAATAATATAATAGTGATAATCTTCCAAGATTGCTTAAGTTTTATTTACTCAAACAACTAAAGTACAAAATGTGTCTTAGTTGGAAAAGAAAGACGACGAAGCATCATTCAAAGTTTTGTTCATGGGAACGAAAACTTTGAGAGGAGGTAGAGTGAGGAGGAATTCAAGGAAATTTAGCTTGTCATAGATATGAGCAAGTTCAATTTGTTGAAAACGACAACAAGCACACGAGGAACCATGATGCAAAACAAAGTCGTGAGATGGGGGAGGTCCAACAAAATGAGAGTTTGGTGGAGAGGGAGATAATGGATAAGAGATGTTTTCACAATGCCTAGTGAGATTAGGGAAAGAAGATAGGTCATTGAGTTGAGGAGAGTTGAAAGGTTTAGGTGGTGGTGGAAGAATTTCCTTTTCTCCGGTAATTGGATTTATAGAGAAAGTCTCATTCCAATATTTAATCGGAGAGAAAGAAGAATTCTTGGAGGATTTTGGAGAAGAAGAATCATGAGGATTCTTGTTCTTTTTGATCCAAACGGGTCGAACCGAGATTTTTGGTTTCTTTGAAAGCTTAGAAGAAGAAGCTTTAGGTTGAGAAGATTGTGACAAAGAAATGTCAAGGTTAGGAATGGAAGAGTTAGGAATGGAGAAGATTGTGACAAAAGGTTTTAGGGAATGTTTAGCCAAATTGGGTAAACAAAAAAATCTTAACCAAGACAGTGTTCAAAGAAGAAATACCAAAAATAAGCTAAAAGTAGCTTTCCTGTACGCTGTTCCTTAAGGGAGCCCGTGGTTCCATATCGATATGGAGCCGCCTAAGGGCTAAGGAGCCGCGTCCAGTGGACCAGAGACCATGATTTTCAAAAGTTTTGGAGAAAAATAAAACTTTTTCAAAATTTTGCAAATCTTGGATTTTTACCTCTTTTAGCACTAGAGTATGCTAGGGTTGCATAAAAGCAACACATTCACAAAGAATGTCTTGACAAAGGGTGACAAAATATTTAGATAACATTTTGATCCAATTTTAAGTCAAGTTTTTAGAGGTTGTGATAGATTTAGGTTCTATTTTAAATAAATTGAAGTTTATTAATGTGACCACATAGGTTAAAACACATAAAACTAAATCCATAGATCATCCTCATGAGAAAATCATGAACGAAAAGAAAAGAAATACAAGAAATAAAATAACAACTAACTAAAACAAAGTTATCTAAAACTAGGTCTTGAATGCATAGTCCTCTTTGGCTTGACCTTCTTTAAAAAGCATTTTATTTTGAAAACCATCATTCATCTCCTAGGAGGAGGAGGCATGGAGAACAAGGCAAGCAAGAAATCATGCAACCTTATATGAAGACCAAGCATCTCCAACCTTAGGTTTTGAACGATGTAGTTATTATAAAGACAACATGGGCAATTTGCACCATGAGCTTCTAGGAACCCAAAGAAGTAAGGATCACCCATGAAGTGAGGAATATGAATGCCCAAGATAGGAGCATTAGTGTTTGAGGGTGGAGGTGGTGGAGGCATAGTGTCCAAGGGTGAAATGGGAGAATTTGGTGGAGTGAAAGGAGAGGTAACCAAAGGCTCAAGGATAAAGGAATGCTTTGTAGAGGTTGAGGTTGAGTATTCCCATCCAAAGAAGGACTAGGAGTGAAAAGTGAAGAAAGCTCATTCATTCTTGATTGGAATGAAGAGCAGGTAGAACCATGTGAATGGTTAGTACCATGTGTTGAGTTTGTCTTGCATGGATCAAGGGGTGGTGAAGGTGAAGAGGAAATGAGAATAGGAGAAATCTCATTTTTGGGAGTGTGAAAAGATGAAGAACCAATATTAGGTAACTTAATCTTAATTTTAAGGCTTCTTTTGGAAGAGGAAGTTTTGGAAGAAGTGGATGTTCTAGTGGAAACCATGGTTGTGTGTTAAGGTTTAGAGAAGAGTTGAAGGGATGAAGAACACAATCAACAAGATAGGGTTTAACAAGAGAAGGGGATGATCCAAACTAGTAATGGGTTAAAATCATTTTAGGTAAATAATGAAATTAGGTAGCCTAGTTTAGGAAAATGGAGGTTTTTGCAAAAAAATTATCAAATTTTTACACAGATTAAGGAAAACAGTGTAAAGCAAAGATTTTGTCGAAACAGTGACAAGCGGTTCCTTATGTAGGGCCACGGTTCGTTATCGTTAAGGAACCGCGAGTTCGATATGGAACCGCGACCAGAGATGTAAAAAATGTGCACATCCTCAAACTTTGGTTAGTCCAGATTTCACACAAGTAAATAGCAAGCCAAAGTTAACTATAAATTAAAATCTAGGAAGCTAACAAACACAAAATATGCACAAAGCTATGCAAATTGAATGATCAATAGCATAGACGATTAGGATTAAAATACTAAGTAATCCAAACACAAAGTATTAGTTAGCAAACATAAAATCCTAAAATTAAAAATAGAATAAGGACAAAAAGTTCAACAATTCAAACATGTTTACAAACATGTTAACCTTGATAAACCAAGCTTCATTTCATCTTCTTGCCAAGTCTCTTGATCAATTTGGCTATGCTCTTGAACGATCCTCTTGACACCACTCGATGATCATACAACTCACCTTGGGTTTTAAGATTAGCTCGGTAGACATCCTCAAGACCAAAGTTTTCTGGAAGTCCACTAGTGACATAGTGAGGAGGAGGGATGATTTATTCTAACCCTTCCATGAAAGTGTCCATGGATGGGTGGGAGTTACTCGAAGAACCAACGTGAGCACTTGTGCCTACGCCACCACCATCACTTGGTGACATATCAAAGTCCTCATCATCGGACTCTTGTAGATCGGACTTTCTCGAACCTCGATCACTTCTAGTCTTTCGTGGTTGTACCTTTTGAATCGGTAGCATGACACGTTCTACCGAACGAAAGCGAGAAATGTTGATGTTGGGATAGTCTTCACCAACCTTCTTAAGAAGGCGAGTAAGGAGAATGGCATAGGGAAGATTTGTTTTGGGTTTGGAAAGAGCATAAGTGATTCGTCGAGCGATGTAGTATGCGAGATTGTACTTGGCGTTGGTAGCGATGCAACATAACATCTACGTCATACATGCCAGAATATGATCCCGGTTTCCACCAAGACAAAATACATTCTCCCTAAGGTTGTCGGCCCAACGGACCATACAATCATTTAGGTCGCTTAAGTGAACCTCATAGCGTTTTACTCGACGCTTGGTAGAGTGGAGGCTTCTTACAACGTTTCCACTACGCTCTTTACAAATGACATCAAGAATGTAGTCAAGGTCAATCTCTTCATTTTCATCTGGAGCACAGTCGAATGGTTCAAGAAGATAATCAAGTTTCCATTTATCAGTAAATCGACAAGTGCCCACAAATGGAACACGAAGAGCTTGACCAAAGTCTTCAAGAGAGAGTTTAATGAGTCGACCTTCAAGGATGAACCTAACATATACTCTACCGTTATCATAAATGAGAGAGTATGTGCTAAAGAACTCTAAGAGAAATTCGGGATATATATCCTCTTTGATGTCCAACAAACAATCAAACCCAATTTCTTCGAACATCGATCGAGTATATATATATATCCCTCAATATCCTCTTCGACAACTCTACCCTCGTAAAAGCAACGTTTTTGTAAGTTGAGGGGAAGCACACATTTCGGAAATGTTTGGCATATATTTTCTAGTGTATTGGTGGTCTTGTTGAAATTCCGAAGGCATGATTAGTACCTAAATAAACACAAAAGTATTTCCCCAATTGCTCATATGATACATATAAACCAAAAATAAAAAAGATGAGAATGTGTTTTATCAATTTTTTGACAAACAAAGGTTTAATCCTTATCATTCTCATACTCACAATGTACCTAATTTATTATTGACAATAACACATTGATCATGTAAGATCAATAATGAACTTGAACATTGGTTTTTCAAAACAAGGTTTTTAGGTAAGCATTTAACAATGCCATTACCAACTCGTTCATGGGTTCATATCAATTCCATCAATTAACCAAAACTATTTAGTCAAAATTCGGATTTGTTCTACAAGTGGGTCTTAGGGAAATCTCAATGAATATGAACCTAAGAAATCATAGTAACAATACTATGTCAACTCTTATTCCTAGTAAGGTTCTAATTCAATGTCAATTTTAAAACCCCCCAATTATGAATGTATGAACCCTAGAACAAGTTAAATGAAATTGAAAGAAATGACTTACAGCTAATTGATCTTGGATGAAGGATGAGTGAAACCCACAAATCGGAATCAATTAATCTTGAGTAATTGAAGGTTTTGGAAAAACAACAATAGTGGAAAACTGATTATTCTCGTCATTATGTTGGAGAAGAGAGAAGGAGTTTTTGAAAAAGTGATAGTTAATAAAAACTGACTATTTTGTCGCGGGTACTGGACGCGGTTCCTTATCGATAAGGAACCGCCAGTTTGAACCGTGTCGATAACGAACCGCCTACAGTGGCGTGTTTTTAGCAAGGAAAATCAAAGAAAGTTTTAAAACCAAATTTTTCTAAAAACCTTAAAATATGTCTTAAGCCTTTAGGAAATCATTGGATCACCACAACAGTAGGTAATAATGCTTTATTGAAGGATTACGAGTTGAATCGAGATAAGAAAAGACCGAAACGGACAAACGACTACTCGTAGCAAAGAAGCAAAGGGGTGAGGAGTCAAGGGAAGTGAATCAAGACCAATAACATCTCTCAAGAGACAAATGACATTATTCAAATGGAGGAGACGAAGAGCTAGTGTCATATATAGTGGTTTAAGACGTGCTTTTTTGGTGGAAGTCTAAACGGCTTTGGTAATGAATTATATCAAGAAATTTTGATGCATAGAATAAGATCATTTTCAAGAGTAGTCTTATTCTATTTTAAAATATGAGCAAATTATAGATTCACTTTCTTTCCCACATGATCGGATAATTATTGCTAGGATTAACAATAACAATATCCTTGGAATATTTTAATTCCAAATGTGTAAAATCCACCTATAACTTAATGAAGTAGTTTGGTATCTCAAGAGATTCACCAATCATCCTAGAGATGAGCTTAATTGCATAAGTTACACATGATATTGGGCCTACTAACCGTAAGGGTGCAAACCATGAAAATCATGCTTGATACTTTAAGCTTCTACTAACTCACTCTACATATCCATAGTGAGTCAAGTATCCAAGCAATGAAGGTTTGAGAGGTAAAAAGGAAAGAATCACAAACCACAAATAAATGTCAAGGCAAGGATGCCAAGAACAAACATATAGTCAATTAATGATCAAAAGAATGATCAGTAGGGCATGTGGAAGAACGAAAGCGTACCTTAGCCACAAATTGCATTCCAAGCTTTCAAGGAACCAATGCAAAGCCCAACTATGACTAATAGTGACTACTAAGTCTCCAAGGACTAGTATCACTGCTATCCATCTTGATATCATCATTCAATGATGTTGGAAATCAAAGAAGACGAGACTTCTACAAGTGTAAGTAACTCAATCCACAAAATGATTTATCTTCATGAGTACCTACACATAACAAGATGCAAACTAGTAGATACATTTCAAGAGTAAATCTAAAATGCATTAATACTACTAATATAAATGAGATGCAATATTATCAATTTAAATGACTTATTTTCAACAAAAAATAGTTTTGATCAAAGAAAAACTTTAGTACAACTTAACCTTCTAATTTGAGGAGACAATGTATCGATCCAAGTTTTAAAGTACAATTACTTCAAAGATCTTGTGTCACCATCGCTCTGATACCAATTGTAGAAACTAGAAGGGGGGGGGGGTTGAATAGTTTCTTTGATTTATCTTCTAATTAAAATTTCTTTCAATTAGGTGAGTGCCAAAACTATCTTTTACTTGAAAGCTAGTTGCATAATGATTAGGTTCAATTATAATGCATTAACAATAAGTAATAAGTGAAATGATGTTGAATGTAAGTAATGAGCAAGGAAAGAAACAACCTAGTAGGAAGACACCAAGATTTATAGTGGTTCGGCAACGAGGCTCTATCCTCGTTCCTACTCCACTCCTCGAGTACACCTTACTCGAGATTTCAACTATATCCACAAGCTCCCTTATTGGCGGAGAAAACCTTACAACGTCGCTTACATTACATTCCGACACTAAGCTAAATGTCGAGACCTAATCTTAGCTAGGACCAATCTACACAACATCGCCCACTTCACCATTTTATGACACAAGGCTAGATGTCGAGTTTTAATCCAAAGCTAGAACCAATCTTCAAAACGTTGCCTACTTCACCATTTTTCGACACAAGGCTAGATGTAGAGTTCTAATCCAAAGCTAGAACCAATCTTCACGACTCTTCACTTTGAAGCTAAGTGAGAACTTTACACAACACAACTACACATCACTTTATAGTTTAGTGAGAACTCACAAGACACAACCACATCACTTTAGAGTTTGTGAGAACTAACACAACTTATTACAACTCAACTAAACATATCCAAGTACACACATGTAGCTTGGATCTACACAACACAAATCCAAGCACACACATATGTAAAGGATTTATACAACTCTAATCCAAGTATTTACACATAGCTTGGATGAACACAACTAGTCCAAGAATTCACAAATACTTTGAATCTACACAAGACACAAATAAACAAATGATGAACATGACTAGATCTTTAGGAAAGGATGATCTTCATCAATGCTTCATCTTTAATCACATCACAAGTGTGTGAGTGATCTTCTCTTTGGAAAAGGTAAAGAAGAAGATCAAGAGGATAATCATAAATAAACATACTTAACACATTAAGTGATCATTTACAAATGACTAGGATTAGATAGGAGAAACAAGGCTGAAAGAGATGTCCAAAAAGGGTTAATGAAAATGCAGATTTGATCCACTATTTATAGAAGACAAATACCAACGGCTAGCTGGGGGCGGTTCCTTAACTACCCAGGCGGTTCCTTATCGATAGGGAACCGCTTAGGCACTTAAGGAACCGCGGAGTGTAGACTCCGCTCCTTTTTGTATTTTAGTGAATTTGAAATATCTAAGACTGTTTAAACCTTCAAAGGATATTCTTATGGCATTTGGAATATGCCATATTCAACTTTATATTTTCATTTTTGTTGTCCCATTAATTTAGATGATTATAGATAGAAAATAGATGAAAAGAGATGGATTCCTAGAGAGAGAAAGTAGTGAGAGAAAGTAGAGAGGAGGAGATGATTAACTTGGTGAATATTAGATTAAGAAAGAATAAAGTGAAACAACCAACCCTGCTAACATGCTAGGAGGGGAGTATATATAGTCCACCCACATGCGGGCTTTAATGGGCTATATATTGGGTCGGGCTTGTCTTTTGGACATTAATTAGTTTAAATCCAAGCCCGTAAACCACGACTAATTAACTACCTATTACATCGTTCTAATTAATGTTACAATAATAACCTATGACCGAGCATTCTTGTTTGACTCAATATTTTGAGGCTAACAATCTCCCCCAATGTGAGGTCATACCCTTTTGATATTTCGATATCAATGGAGATTACGAATCTCGTCATAAATGAGTCTTGAACGTGTAACAGTAGTCTTGTTCCTTCATGCTGTGATCTTTGAGCCTTTGTCATTGTCTTTCGACTTAGTCTTTTATCTTGAGATCTTCAAATCATTCTTGACTTGTCTTTGCCATCTTCCGATCTTGTGTCTTTATCCACATGCTCACACTATTAATTGTTGAATAAGTCTTTGGGCATGAATATGTGGTTTTGAATCTTTGACTTTGCTGAGTACACCGTGACGCCACCTTCTCGAGACAAAACATAGACACGGACTGAATGGTTTTGACATTCGTCCTAAATTGGTAGCGTTTTACCTCCGGTCGGTGAAGACCATTATACGATATTAAATACCGTACCTGTGATTAGGTAGATTCAATTAAGAATCTCCTTGACAGGGTTTCGCGGCTGTACTAGCCGTTCTCTTTACTCGACCGTCTCAAAGCAAGACTGCGAACATAAAGAGTGAATCAATTGGATAAACATCCGCTTGATTAAAGTCGTCAATTTAAATTGCTGGAACAAGTTTGATTCATTAAGAATCTTACCATTGTTTCTTTCCAGTTGACACAAGTTTGATTCATAAGAATCTCACAAGTCACCTACCGTAGCGCTGTTTGATGTTGATGCTAGAAGGATTACCATTCGTCACTGTGAATATTAATGAATATCACTCTGAATGTTCTGGCAAGACCATAAAGATATTGCGTAGAAACCTGAAACAAGTTTGAATCAATTCAGAATCAAACCACTGTTGCTTTTCAGTTTTACACATGTTCAATTCATAAAGAATCTTACACATGACATACCGTAGTGCTGTTTGATGTTAACACTGGAAGGATTTCCACTCATCATTGTGAATACTAAGTAGTATCACTCTGAGTGTTCTAGCAATATCGCAAGGATATAGCGTACGACTCTCTTGATCTTCATCCGTGTGTCCTAACGAGATTTGATTGATCTCTTGGCTCTAGACTCGATTTGTGCACTTTTGGTAGTCAGAGGCTGGAGCAGATGCCACCTATTCAATATCAACTATCTCGGAGTGAGAAAGTCAATAGAAGTCGTGTTGATCTTCGTGACAATAAAACAAAGTTCTTTTGAGAGAAGCATGAGTAGCTAGGAAAGGGTTGTGCTTCACATCACTGGGTCCATGATGAGTTTGTCATGATGAGTTGACCCGGTTTTTGCCTAAGTTATATGGAAGGCTTCTTTCTTTACACCCTTTATCCTTACATTTCTTTTTCATTCTTCAACCCCTTCAATGCTTACCAAGACATCATTACTAGCACCTTGTTATGATTGTTCCAGTGCTAGTATCAGTACTTAGTCGGCATACATCTACGTTCACATTCTACTCCATCTTTCCAAAGGACTTCTAATAATCTATTGGATTGTCCCTGGGAAGATGCCTCCGGTTCTGGTTGGATCATAGGACTTAAACCTAACCACCCTTTTGACACCAATAACGTCGTGAATTAAATATGTTGTGGGTATTAGATCGTAACCATGAGTGCTTGAGTCTTTAGATCACATTTAATTATATTTTCTCCCCTATCTCTAATATATAAAATCTTTTGATATTAGAGATATCAAATTTGATTAAAATATATTTTGAAAAATAGTCTTGAAATCCTTCGGGAGAAAGATGTGTCAAACTTAGCATGAATTTTGGAATGCTCCCCCTCAAAAATTGATCCAATGGAATTGTCATTACGAGGATTTGATCCACATTAAACTTTTGAGGATAGGAGTTGTTGAACACACAATTTTTGAAAGATTTATAATATCATTGAGAAATTCTTGAAAAAATTGTGTTCAACGCTTTTTGAAAAATCAATTTTTTTTGTCGAAAAGGTTTTTCTAAAGCATAAACTTTGAGTTCATAGACTTTGAATGTCTTGACGAATCCACTCAAGTGTAAGAAGATTTAACTTCTTTTGCTAAGGGTAAGAGCACGAAATCGTACACTTCCCCGTGAATATAGTTCCGGGTTGCAATCTGAAAGTGATTACAAGCCATTGTGTTGAGCTCAAAACATTGAATGTTTTGTGACAAGCTCAACCCAAGATAGATTGCTCTACCCGTTGTTGGAAATATTGTCCAAAATAGACAATTTCCTTTAGAAAAAAAATAGAAATGACATGTTTTGAAAAATAGTTACAACTTTCATTCGAGCTTTATGTACACACCCGTGTCGTTATTGAGCGACATTTCTAGGTACGTCCATATTATCGATACTGTAAGACATGTCGAGAAGAATATTTTTGGATTATCAAAGATTTTTTAATTTTGTATTTTGCTTTTTCATTAATATTTACAAGTAGATGTTTGATAGATGAATCAAGCAGGCTTCTTTGCCAGAATCTCCAGTTCTGCTGGAGTCAAACATCTCATACCAATTTGCCTAACTAAATACGCAAACCTCTCTTTCGAAAGAGCTTTTGTAAACAAATTGGTAATCAGTTCCAACAAAGTATAATTCAACAATACCCTTTTCAACTTGTTCCTTAATGAAGTGATATCTAACATCGATGTGCTTCGTGCGGTAATGTTGTACCGGATTGAAGGAGATGGCTATGGCCGACTTTGAGCCACAGTACATAGGTACTTTATCAAAGTGGAAGCCATAATCCGTGAGTTGTGTTCTTATCCAAAGAACTTGAGCACAACATGCAGATAAAGACACATACTCCGCTTCGGCTGATGACAGTGATGTGCAATCCTGCTTCTTGGAAGACCATCCCACAAGCTTATCTTGACCTAGAAATTGTGCACCACCAAAAGTACTTTGACGTGTATCAAGACACCCTGCATGATCAGAATCTGAATAGGCCGTTAGAAAGAAACCGGTTTCCCTCGGATACCAGAGTCCCATGTGAATGGTATTCTTAAGGTACCGAAAGATCCGTTTAACCTCCTTGAGGTGCTTTTCAGTGGGTCGTGCTTGATATCATGCACAATAGCATGTAGCATGATGAATATCAGGTCGGCTTGCTGTTAAGTACATGAGGGAGCCGATCATGGAACGATATCTCGTTTGATCTATGACATCTCCCTCTAAATCAGCATCTAGGGATGTGGTTTACAATGGTGTCCCAACGGGGTCACATGAGGTCATACCATGCTTTTTGATTATCTCTTGACAATACTTAGCTTGGTTAATGAAGATACCACTTGGGGATTGGTGAACTTGAATTCCTAGAAAGAATTTTAGTTCGCCCATCATAGACATTTCAAATCTGTTGTGCATTACTTTTTCAAACTATTTTGAAAGTTTTGGGTTTGTAGACCCGAAAATAATGTCATCAACATAAATCTGCACAAGCAAAATGTCATCCCCATATTTATAAGTGAACAAAGTTAGATCAATGGAACCTTTTGAGAAACCTTTGGAGATCAGAAATTTCGAGAGCTCGTCGTACCACGCCCTTGGAGCTTGCTTGAGTCCATATAGTGCTTTGTGGAGACGATACACCTTGTCAGGATAAAGAGGATTGACGAATCCTTCTGGCTGTGTGACATAAACTTCTTCCTTCAAAGGACCGTTAAGAAACGCCGTCTTTACGTCTATTTGATAGACAATGAATCCCTTATGTGCAACATAAGCAAGAAAAATCCTGACCGCTTCCATTCGAGCTACTGGTGCAAATGATTCTTCAAAATTAATACCCTCTTTTTGTCCATACCCTTTAGCCAATAGCCTAGATTTATTCTTGATCGTGTTCTCTTCATCCATCTTGTTTTTCTAGATCCATCGAAGATTTAATGGTATTACATCGTATGGTCTGTCAACAAGTTCCCAGACTTCGAATATTTCAAATTGTTGAAGTTCATCCGTCATTGATTCAATCCAAGCGTGATCAGCCATGGCTTCTTTGATGTTTACGGTTCAGCTGAACTCACGGCGAGTGCGAACATACAAACATCACCATCGGTGTTAAGCTGTCGTCTTGTGCGAACGGGCTGTGAAGGGTTTCCAATTACATGAACCAAAGGATGATATCGGGTCCAATGATGTGTTGAAGGATGTCGTTGATAGAACGTATGCATATATGACGGATCAACATGGCGAGTAGAAGACTCTCCAGTTTCGTGTACTGGTGTACCGAATGGGTTGCTAAATTCGTCTTCGTCAGATAATGCAATGTCTGCTTGATTTGTGTTTTCTGGAGCAATGACAGTAGTTGTGGATGTTGTAGGATCGATTGTTGAAGTGATATTCTGAGGAGGTAAATCTGCAGCAACCCGTGTTGAAGTAGATGAAGTTGTATCCTTTTGTTGACGATGATCGGTATCATCATTCTTATCATGAGTGACAGCGGTCCTTGTTTCTCCCCCGTGAAATATTCATCATACATTGGTCCATATAACATTTCCAACTCTTCAATTGTCGTGTCGACTGTCATATCAGCTCTAGGAACATTTTCTGGAACCAGCGTTGAACTTGACGGTTCATTGTTGTGGTCTTGAGTTCCGAGTTCTGTGCGGTTGTGAACGGAAGTCGTTTGTCGTTGTGGATCAGGACTTAAACTGTTTTGTTCAAGTACCATTTCTTGTAATTCATCAAATCGGATGTGAATAGTCTCGACAATCAATTTTGTTCTCTTGTTGTATACTCTATATCCCTTAGACTGAGTTGCATATCCCACAAGAATACATGCATCACCTTTCTCTTTCATCTTATCCAAATTTTCACCATCTCGTATAATGTAACAAGTACATCCAAAAACATGAAGGTGTTTGAGTGAAGGTTTTCGATCATGAATTATGTGATATGGTGTCTTTTCGTGTCTTGGGATAATTAAGGAGCGGTTTTGTGTGTAGCATGCGGTTGACACGGGTTCGGCCCAAAAGTATAGTGGAAGTTTTGAAGCGGATAGTAATGTTCGAGCAGCCTCAACTAAAGTACGGTTTCGTCTTTCAACAACGCCGTTTTATTCGGGAGTTCGAGCAATAGATGATTCATGTTCAATTCCTTCGGCTTCAAATAGTTTCTTAGATTTGAATTCAAAAATTATGTACCTCTGTCAGTACGAACCACTTTAACTTGAGCTTGAAGACCACATTGTATCAGTTTAAGAAAGTTGATGAGAACTTCGGGTGTTTCATCCTTGGACCTCAAGAAGTGAGTCCATGTGTATCTTGAGTAATCATCGACAATTACCAGAATATATTTCTTTCCATTGATACTATGAACACGCATGGGACCACACAGATCCATGTGAAGAAGATCTAACCGTCCTTTAGAGCTTGGTGTGGTCTTTGTTTTGAAGCTACATCGTTTAGCTTTACAAAGTTCACAAGAAGAACAAAGGTGATCCTTGATGAATTTCAAACTTGGAAGGCCTCTCACAATATCTTTCTTGGAAAGCAAGTTGATGGTATCAAAATTAAGATGAGATAAACGTTGATGCCATAACCATGCCGGAGTCGTTGAAGCTTTAGCCATGAAGCAAATTGAAGTTGATGAAGTTGTGTCTTGTAGTGAAATTGTGTAAAGATCAGTACCCCGTGTACCGGTAAGTAAATCATGCCCATCATAATCACGAACAAAACATGTCTTCTTTCTGAAAGCAACCTCCAAATCCGCATCACAAAATTGACCAACCGAGAAAAGATTGTGATTGATCCCTTCGACGTAGTATACCCTTTTGATCGTTATATTTCCCTAAACCAGATCTCCATATCCTAGGATCGGTGAAAATTGATCATTTCCGAATCGCACCGTACCCAGGAACTTCTCCACGAAGTTAATTAGAAGCTTGAGATTACCCGTCATGTGCTTCGTGCATCCGGAGTCCAGTATGAAGAGAATTATTTGTATCACCTGCAGAAGAGTTAGAACACGATGGAGCAATTGCTAAATTGGATACCACAGTAGTTGTGATGGTAGAATTATTAGTGTCCTTAGCAACATTTAAAGGCATACTAACACTCGTTGTCACATTTTCTGTCCTATCTTTAGGCATCCATTTATATCCAGGAGGACATCGATTAGCAAACCACCATTTCCAAGACTTGCTAGCAGACTCATATAATTCCTTAATTCTGCTTCTAGGGTTCTTAGTGATGGAGTCTGATGCATTACATTTCTTAGTGGGGGTTGCACCAGAATGGTTCACATTGCGTTTGGGTTTACTAGCACTAATAGGCTTCGCAACTTTCTTCTTAGTTCTAGTATATACGCCTTTGACAGTATTCATAGCACACATAGAATGATTAGCATTAGCACATTTTCCACATTTGACACAAACAAATTTGACATTAATAGCATTCAAATCATTCAAATCGTCATTGCACGCGATTACAAACTTTTTATTCTTAAAAACATTCAAATTCCTAGGGTGTTCTTCTACTTCCTTCATCTTTTCTCGATTCTTGTGTTTCCAGACCTTATCATTCACTTGAGTGCGCTTAAGCTGAGGTCGGCTAACACTAGTAGTGGAGACTATTCCTGTAGTAGAAGACACACGAATATTAGTGTTGCTAGAAGTCTGAGGTGAGTGAGTATCTTTGTTTGTGGGCTTAGTGGGCATTCTATACATTCCTGGTTTAATCACATTATTGTGCTTAACGCTTGGTGTTATATTATTCCTTATGGGTTGATTATGTGGTAACCTTTCCTTTCCATCCATCTTGGGGGCAAACATAGGTTTTGCAAACGAGGAATTTGATAAAGCAGATGGTTTTCCCAAGATAGAGGATCTATTCACTTTAGAGGCATTTGGTTGATTAAAGAAATTGTTCTGCAACTCTGCTATCGCTCTTTCCCTGTCTTGTAACTGAGCTTTCAACCCTTTAATTTCCAAATTCTGTTCATTCATTTCTCGAAACGTTTGGGAAAGTTTTTCTTGCAAGTTATTATCATGTGGAAAACTACCAATGTCTTTTTGCAAAGCAATTTCAAGAGAATGACAATGTTTTTGAAGGAAATCAGTTTTGTGTTGAAGTAACTCAAAAGCCTTTTTATCAACTTTTTCTTTACGTTTCGAAAGCTCAATTTCAAGACGTTCACATTCTTTGATCTTATCAAGATATTTGCATGCAACATCAGAATATTCATCAATATCAGCACAAGATGTAAAATAAGCACACATAACATCTTTAGAAACGCATTCTTGCAAGAGTAAATCATATTCATCTGAAAAATCAGACTTTTCCATTTGAAGATCATCAATGTGTTTCTCAAGAGATTCAACACATTTTAAATCATCATACATTTCAGTCCGAATGAACTCCTCAAGTTGAAGAACAATTTCTTTAATCAACGTCGTGTTTGGAATTAAGAGTGTGACAACCCAAACCCGAGGTCATTTATTTAATATTATATAATATTATTTTTACGAATAACTTTGAAATTTTTGATGAGTTGAATGAAATGACGATTGATGGTTTTATTTAAAACCGACGTTGGAGGTCTTATTTTTATCTTTTTACTAATAACGAGGATTATTAGTGACCACGATATCGACGGATGCCCGAGATTTTATGTTTTATCAATTGTTGTCTCGATGTTTATATTTTTGACGTTTTTTATTTTAAGTTCGTATTAAGTCAAGTCGAGAGTCGATATTATTATTTTTGAGGTACGTTTTAAAATTTTAAAAGTATCTTTATGAAACCCGAGCCCCGTAAATATTTTGAAAATTTACTAATAGTTATTTCCTGTTTTTTAGCTAACTATTTACATTTTTAGCCACAACTTTTGCTAAATTGCAACTTTGGTCCCTACCCCACTATATATAAACAACAAACAAACACACACTTCCATTTTATTCATTTCAAAAATTAGTTCATCCTCTCTTTCTCTCTCTTGAATGCCGAAACACCACCCACACCACAAATCCACACAATTTCAATTTTATCTTGAGTTTGAGGTTGAATCCAACTAAACCAAGCATAGACCCAATCTTATATTTGATCAAGGATCATTTTGGTGTAAGAAATCCATACATGCAAGCAACTTTTTTTTCTTGATGTTGGTAGGTAGGAGCTATGATCATGCATGGCATTTTCATGATGATCCATAGTGATTCTTGCTAAAGATCTTGTTAAAACTTCATTTTGATCTAAAGATTTTTATTTTGATTATGATTTTGATGTTATGGTTGATGTATAATGATATTAGGGGTGTAGAAATGACCATTTCTATGGTTGGTTTTTATCAAAAAGTTGATTTTGTACAAGATTTTTATAGTTATTTTATAACAGTAAGTAAAGTGTAAAATCCGAATTTTTATGTTTTGAAAATGGCTTAAATTATAGCCTAGGGTTGTATATAATTTTCTTAGCTTCGATTTGATATAAGATAGAGCTTCTAGCTCCAAACGAGCGCGAAGTTATGATGTTTTGAATGATCGTGTACCGGGAGACGAGTATCGGCACTACAAGTAGTTGTTGTCGATATTTGGATCGAATCTCGGGGACTCTAAATGGATGTTTTGAAAAATTTAACCTACTGATAATGAGGTGTTTATTTTATAGGTTGAGTTTACTTTAAAACCCGAGTGTCGGTTTTGTAAACGGAGTCGTTTAAATAAGTTAAAACGGTTGTATGAAAAATTAACGTAAATTTGTCCGGATTTTATAGTTTGAAAATGAGTTGGGTAAAGTACTTTAAAAGTAATTTCATTTGATAAACTTGTAAGATGACTTTCTATATATAGTAATTTAGTTTATCGAGTCGTTTCATAAACGGTTGACACGTTTAAAAGGGGTAAATAAGCTAGTACATGTAGTATGTACCGGCGGACTTTGTAAAAAGTGTAAAATGGTTAAGTAAATGTGTAGTAAAGTATAATGAAGTTATTTATATCGTTTTCTCTCGAGTTTATCGTGACTATATGAGTTTGAGTTTGATGTTGTTATGTATGATTTAATTTTCGAGTTTATTATTGATGAACGAGCCTTATTTGATAGGTTGCGGTTTTTATGTTTATCGGGCATCAACTATCGTCGAAGATCGTCTTACTACTGCTATTACTTCAGGTGAGTCTATAGCCTCGCTTTTGTAATTATTTTGAATGATTTTAAAACCCGCGAGGGGATACATGCTATTTGAAAGTAAAATGAACACAAGTCATGATTGATTGTTTAGACCCGAATGTTTCCTTTGTTGCCTTTGTTGATCTGAATTGTATAAGTACCTAATTTGCAAAAGACCCTAATTCATGAGCCGTTAACTATCTTCTGACTTGATGTTGTGAGTTGGGAATAGCCGCTTATGTGACAATCCGTCAATTTATGGTCAATATTTTATTCTTAATATTTATTTGAAAATATTATTTTATGAACTCACTTATTTTTGGGAAGAAATTTGGATTTACGTCCTGGAGTAGCATCGACTACGTCTAAACCGGAGGATTCAACGTTACGTGCTTACGTTTACATAGACCGTCTTTGGTGACAGTCTGACAATTCAGAAAATAAATTTTATCTATGAATATTATTTTGGAGTTTTAAATTTGTGTTAGTTCATAAACTCACAAATTTACGAGAAGAGATTATGACTTACGATTTTATTTTAACGTCCTTTACGACTAAACCGGAAACCCTAGGATTACGTATTTACGTTTTCGAACTCCGTTTTTGAAGAGACAATTTTTTGGATTCGTTTTGTGACGTTGATTCATAATTTATAAAAACGTTTTTCGTAAAACGACCCGAGGGCACGCAAATCGAGGAAACTAGAATCGAGAAATACCCGTAAAATAGTGGGATGGGACAAGTTTTACACTTGCCCACCCCACAAATGGTACGGCTAGAATGGCTCCACCTCACCCCCCATGTGTCCAAGCTTAACTTACAAGCTAAGACACATGTATAACCAACACATACCACCAACACTAGCTAAACGATTAGCTACTTCATTTTTACCATTTCCATACATGCAAACAACACACATTTCCTCTCTCATCCTCTCTTGATGCCGTCCCTACTTCACCCAAAAACACCCAATTTGATCTTGATTCCACCACAAAATCATGTGTTATTTACACATATGTTGAAGCCCCTTTGAAACCCTATTGAATGGTGCAAGTTATAACATTCAAGGAGGAGTATTCCTTGGTGTCTTGAGGCTGATTTTCCCCAAGGTGTTTATCAAGAATGGTGGTCTTGAAGATGGTCTTGGTGCATCACAAGTTTCTCCATCAAAAATCCATGTTTTGATCACAACCTACATCAACTTGGTGGTATAAAGATTGTCCTCCTCATCTTCTTGTTATTTTGATTATGTAAACATGTATTTTATTTCCTATTGTATATGTATATGATGATTATATGATGATAAAAATGTTATGTGGGGATTTGGTGTTGATAAACATGATTAAAAAGGTGAAAAACCATAAGAAACAAGGTTAAAATCTTGGTTAAATTTGATGGCTGTATAAAACAGTAAAGAACCATATGGTAAACTGATAAAATGATGAAGTAGAATGGATTTACAGTAAGCTATATGTCTTGTACACATGTGAGAGTTGGCCATGCAATGGAATCAAAGTAATGAATGAGATATGATCAAAACAAGTTTAAGGTATAAATCTGAGTTCACTGTTTTGGACGATTTTTAGAAAATATTTAGAAGATGATTCAACAGTAGCTATAGAAGAGTTAAACGTATCACATATCATGTAGTTTATGTGATAACAATTTGAGCTTCTATCTCCATATAGAACTCAAGATATGGCAGTTTTGGTGAAAGTGAAGTTAAAAATCAGATTTTTGGAAATAATGTTTATTAATATTATATAAGCACTCACATTATAATGTATAAAATGTAAAAATATAAACCCACTAACTTATAAAACTTATTTATATAAATATATAAAAGGTTAATTAAGTGGGTAAATTATATAAATGGTGGTGAAATAATATTTATAAGTAATAAAAACAATAAACTTGATTTTTACGACTTTTACGGCTATCACCGTAAAATTAACGTTTTTCGCCAAATAAAACTTAGACGACCAAACCCGTCTAATGTAAAGTTTATAAAAGTCATATACTGATATATAGGTAACTAATACAAGTAAAAACCGATAAAACCCGAACTATAGGGCATACGGACATTAACAAGCTAAGTAAACATATTGGACTAATACTTGGGCTAATAATTAGACTAAATAAGATAAACACTCATAAAAAGAACTTATTGGGCTTAACCCATTTGGGCCCAACATGGAAAGTATACATACTGATAAAATAAGTATAACAAGGATTAAAACAAGTTAAGGAACTTATAATAAGTTTATTGGACTTAAAACACGTAAATAGGTAAAACTAGTAAACTAGTATAAAAGTTACCGACATATAACACTAAAATGAGTAAACGAGAATATGTAAACCCACTTGATCATCATATATATATAATCATCATATGTATACATAATTGATATTTTTATAAAGTCATTTGACAAACGTCTATGACCGATTATTATTTGTCTAGGTTTCCGTGATTGAAGCACGTACCGTACGTCCGAATTGCCGATAACCCGCCTTCCCACATCAACGTGAGTTCATAGCCTCGCACTCTTTTAAATGTTTTTTATAAATGTTTTATAAACCCGCGAGGGAGATAACATGTTAGTTTTTATTAAATAGGACACCATTTGTCCCGATTGATTGTTTATTGATTTTGGACCCGAATGATTGAATGACCCGATTGTATGACCCGATAAATGATTAAAGGACCCGATGGATAAAATTAAATGGATTATTAAAGTTAGGTTATGTCACTAAAAGTCCCATTAGCATGAATTGTGAACTACCGGAAGTTTGTAGACGCTTATGCATTTAATAGTACTATTTGGGGACGATCACCCCAGTTCGCGCCTTGACGGTTGATCCCCGTCGTGCCACATTGATTGGTAAGCGAATTTATGTATGAGAAGATTTCCATAGCGTGACCTTTGTGACGACACGCTACTTTAGATGGGCAAAATTGGTATCGGGTTAGCTACCCGTTGTTGGTTTAGTAAGGTAACAATGTCATGCGGCTTATAATAATCCAAAACTAACGAAATACTATTAGACGCTTCGAATTACGATGTATTGCCTGACTAGCAATACAGGGTCATACTATTGATATTATGTTTGTGTTTTGGTTTTTATAACCATACTCATATAACGGTTTTTATTTTCATACAACGTCGTAAGACGTATTATATGATGTTTTTACGACATTGGCTCGTATAATAATTTTTAAGGTAAATGCCTATATTATGATTTTCGATAAGAATTTGTATAAAATGACTTTGGCTATTTTCTGGCCTATTACAAAGATTTGTATAAAATGACTTTGGCTATTTTCTGGCCTATTACAAAGATTTGTATAAAATGATTTTGGTTATTTTACGGCCTATTACAACGATTTGTTTATTGATTTTTGGTACTAATTGTATACCAAAGTTTTATTGATGGAATTTATTAAACTCTATGAATTCACTCGGCGTTATCGCTGACCTTTTCTTTTAACATGTTTTATCTTAGGTACTTGAAGGTAATTCTCGGGAAGACAACAAGAATTCATGGCCCGCACTTAAACAATATTTTCCATTCAAATACTTTGTAAAACTTTTTATGAAATATAATGACTTGGGACCGATGTAACTTTGATATTTATGAATGGAAATGATTTATTATTAAACGACGCGATTTTTATGCGTTGTCTATGATGTGAGTAATGTGCTATCCCGTAACACCAACGAGTCTTCCGCTGTACTGAGTTGTATAAATTTGGGGGTGTTACAGCTTATTCTAATAATAGTACTATTGGGCTGACGACCCTATCTGAGACCAGGGCTTTACGCTGAGTAACCCGCTGGGAAGGATAATTTTACGAGAATGAGAATTGGTATTTTTGCAAATGATACCCTAGTAGGGGCACTGGAATTTCATCTAGTCATGCCGGCTTTAGGCGTGGGTGACTAAGTTAAGGGGTCGGTGTCATGAGCTTAATACAATTCAATAGCTATTGCTATATACCAGAATGCCTGACTAATAGATTGTAATGATCAATAATTCTATTAAATGATCTTGATTGATTTTTCTCTTGTGTTCAATGTTGATTTGTAAAACCTATAGACTCGCTCAACCGTTGTGTTGATGATTTTAAGCATGTATTTCAGGTATTGAAGTTGAGGAATTGCGGAGCTTGCTGGAGAAGGATTGCGAGATTACTTTTGTGGTGATGGTCTAAAATGGATTTGTTTCCCTTTTGTCATAAAGCTAATACTGTATGGTCGAGTAATTTGGTAAAGTGTTTGTGAATTTGATAAAGTCTTTGGGGACCTAAATATTACTCTGATATTTCTAAAATTGTTTTACTTGGGATTGAAAGTTTTAGACAGTGGTTAAATTATACTCTTTTATATTTCAAATTTATCATTTTGAGTTTGTTCAAAATGTCTTGTGTAACAATGTTTGTATTTAGCACCCAAATGTGTATTTCTGCTGCGCAATGAAATTTGGGGGTGTTAAAGATCGGTAATCAGAGCTTTTTAGTTATAGCGAATTAGGTCGATTTTTGAGAAATTTCCTAAACTATAACTTTGGTGTCGAAAATATTTTACAAAAGCAACGCAACTTCTCCGCAAGGCTCCGGTAAGATTATTTGTTTTGTATTGTTTTATAGTTGATGTATCCCTTAAAATTGGAATGATTTCTACAGTATTTATTAAGTAAATACTATGATGGTATTTGATGATGTATTAATGATATATTGATGTTGTTGAAAGTACGTTGAGTACTTGTTATCGTAATTTTCTTTATGTAATGAATATGTATATAATTTTAAATAATGACCTTATATACTGTCGAGAGTCTGGGATAGTGGACCAGATGTTGAACGATTTTACAACTGAATTCTTGCGACTTGTATCGGGTATGAGGAAGTTTGATTAGTTGATATATGATAGATATGTGGTTGAATTGGTGTGATTAGAAGGTTGATGTGAAAGAAAGGTGGTTTTAAAAGGTTGTATTTGGTATTTGGAGAATTGAGTTTGTTAGGACTTGGAAGATAGATGAGATTGCTAGTCTTGGGTCGATTATGATGAATCTGTGTGTTTGAATTGAATGGTTTAAAGAGAAGTAGGTATGTTTTGAAAGGATGAGTGAGTGGAGCCTTAGGTGAGATTGATTCTGATTGGAGTTTGGAAGCTTAGGAATGTTGAAAGTCGTATTGAGATTTGCTTTAGGATTATTCTGTCGTGTAGGAGTGAGTATTGGATTTTGAGAATGAGGTGCCATCAGGTTATGGATTTGACTTTGAAGTGTGAAATGGGAAATAGACAAGTGTGAAGAAGCTGACAACAATGTTAAGGAGGATAAGGAGCTGCTGTCTAAGGAACAAATCGTTTGATGGATTTCTTTGTATCTTATTTTTTTGTGTGATCGGAATTATTTAAACCCTTGTGTTGTAGCATTGTGATGGAACTTATTATCTTTTAAGTTTGTTCGGTAGATGATTGTAGTGACAGACAGTGCCACTATCCTGTTGAATCCTCGACGTAATCTGAATTACCCTCATGATCTATGATGTGCCCTTATTGACTCTTTTGAGTTTTGGTTGATGAACCATTGTAGTTTGTGTTGTTCGTGCATGTAGTATCCATGAGACATCCTGATAAAGAATTCCTTCTTTATTCTTGATATGTATACTTATCATGTTTCTTTCTTCTGTGATGATGGAAGAAGGAGTAGGGGAATTATATTTTTGTCATTAGTAGATCGCTACGTGACTAAGTTTCTTGAAATATGTTGCCAAAACTAACGACTGCTACTGTGAACACTTTGAACGAACAAGTTATTGCTAGAGCATTTGGATCTGATCGTGCTGTCAGGAATTAAAAGATGATGGGGTTAAGTGTGTTGGAGATAATGGTGCTGCTAAGAATAATGATGATGCTGTTGAGAATAATGATGACGCTGTTGAGAATAATGGCGATGCTGCTAACAATGATGAGGATGCTGCTGATCCAGATGATAGTGTTGCTGCTGTTCTGCAAGTTCAAGAGAATGTACTTATGATAGTTTTCAGAAGTGTGGTTCTGCGCTGTTTGGTGGTATTAGTAGTGCATTGGAATTGCATAGTTGGATTGATAAGATAGAAAGTACTTTGAGATTATTGGGTGTTCAGAAACTAATAAGGTGAAATTTGCTGCTGCTATATTTCAGGATGGTACACTAAGATGGTGGAATACTAAGTGACTACTTTAGGATTAGTTGTGACTAATAGTAAGGCATGAACCGTGATGAAAGGACTATTGACTGCTAGGATTTGTCTCGAGAAGGAACAAGGACAGTTGGAACCCGAATTGAGATAATTAGTGCTAAGGGACGATGTTATTACTGCTTACTAGGAATTTTTCTGAGCTATAATTGCTATGCCATGATACTTTTGTGAATGACCGTAAAACAACAAGCAGTACATTAGAGGATTGTCTAGTAATATCAAGGGTGAGGTTATTTCTTTAAGACCTAAATCTTTCGATGAAGTTGTTTAGAGGACGTTTGATTTAATGGACGCGAAAGTGCAAGTTAGGAAAGATAGCATTGTTGAAACAATAAGAGGAAGTAGAAATTTGTTCAGTCTAACCCGAATCAAGGTTAGAATCGTGTGGATTACAGTAATAACAATAACCAAAGACAGAACCGAAATCAGTATTTAAACCCTAGAAGGAATGATGGGATTCATGCTGCCAATGTGTCTGGAAATAACAAGATAAATCTCGAGTGTGTTTGTTGTACTATATACCATGTAGGTAATTTTCCACAATTGAGACTAGAGTTAGGAAAACCTGGTCATAAAGCTGCTAAGTGCAGAACAAGAGGATTAGTCATTGTAAATAGTACCCCTGGAGTAGTGATATGTTTTAGCCGTGGTGAGAAAGAATACAAACAAAGGAATTGTCCAAGGAAAGGAAATTGACAAAATAGGAATGTTGCCGCTCCAGTTTACGTTTGAATGATGCTGACAAACCTTAAGGTCTGAATGTTGTAAATGGTTTATTCTTACTTGAGATTCTTTATGTAAGTATGTTGTTTGGTTTCAGATCGGGTAGAAACTGTAGAACTGTAAAGATTCAATTGTTTTATCAAGGAAAGTCAATAAGATTGACAATTAACTATGATGTGGAGTTAATCGATGGAAAGGTTGCTAGTGTTAGTTTTACACGGAGAGTGTGTTCCTTGAATTTAGGAAAGTAGGTGTTTAGTATCGACTTGATGCTCAAAGAATTGGAATCTTTGGATGTGGATTATTGGTCTGCATTGGTTAGTGGTGCGAAGTGCTGATGCTTGAGATTGGACTAATCTTCACTATAAATTAATAGCTGCTGGTTTAGATTATGCTGTGAAGCTGAGTGTTAACTATGAGAGGTGATGAGTGAATTTTTCCATTTGAGAAGTATCTTGTCTGGAAACAAGGAAGTATGTGTAAGAGGGATATGATGTATTCCTAGCTCAGGTAATTAGTGATAGGGTAGTTAAGGAGAAGTTTGGAGATCTGTTAATGATTTGAGAGTATTATGAAGTTTTCCTAAAGTTTTGTAGAGTTGTTTCCGCCTCATGAAGTGGAGTTCGTGTCGAATGAGTGTTGTAAGCGATAGGTGTAGTGCTTCTGTGTTTTGTTGAGTAGTATTTTTATGCCTTATCATTTGGCACCGTCAGAGTGGAATGAGTTTTCTGATCAACTGCGAGAAGTGATGGATAAAGGATGTATTAAATTAAGTTTCGTTACAGTGATGATCGTCTGTGTTGTTTGTCAAGAAGGATGAATTGTTTCGGATGTGTATTGATTATCGAGAGCTTAACAAATTGACAGCCAAGAATCGGTATCCATTACCGAGGATTGATGATTCGCGTGATCCTTGCAACTTGTCTGGATCCAGTGTGTACTCAAGGATTGCTTTGATTCCTGGTTATCATTAACTGAGAGATTAGGAAGGAAGATGTTCCTATAGTTGTTTTTCGTACTTGATGTGGGTACTTTAAGTTCAAGTGGTGTTTTTGGAATTGACAAACGGGTATGCCGTATTCATTGACTGGGTAAATCATGCGTGTGAGTTATATTAGGATGAGTTAGTCATTATATCTATTGAAGATATTCTAATTTATTCCAAGGGGAAAGGAGGAACATAAGTAACATATGAGGATAATTTTTGGGATGGTTGGAAAAGGAGAAAATGTATGTAAAGTTTTCAAGGTGTAAATGTTGGTTGAAATATTTGCGTTTTCTAAGAAAGTTGATTGATAACAAAGGTATTCGTGAAGATCTTGTCAAGATTGAAACGATTAAGGATTGGTCGGTACCAACGACACCGATGGAAATCTGTTAATTCCTTGGTTTAAGCTGGGAATAATCGGAGGTTTATCGAAAGGTTTTCACTGATTGTTAAACCATTGATTAAGCTGACTAAGAAAAAATAGGCGTGTGAGTCCCACTTATACATCTAAATTGTAAGTTTCGAGATCTGATCCTTATCAGATGAGGAAGCTGTATACTTAACACTGAAGGATAGGCTGTATTCTGCACTAATGTTGTCATTGTTGAAAGGATCTGAAGTAATTATAGTTTGTAGTTTGCTGTGATGTGTCTCATAAGGGTTATGTAGTTGTGGTGTTTGTTTTGAGATGGTAGAAATATTACTTGTATGGAATCAAGTGTGTAGTGATAAAGGATCATAGAAGTTGCTCCATAATTAATTTCTTGGGATGATAAAAGAAATGAGTAGAGGATTACCAGTTATATTGTTTCGAGTATTTGAGATGGTGGTTATGACTGTGAGTGATTATGACTACGAGATTCGATGCCATCCGGAAAAGGCGAATGTGGTAGCTAATGCACTTATCAGGCATAAAAAGAGGGAAAAAAATCTTCTAAGGTTTGAGTTTTTGTAATGACAAGAAGTGTGCGCTTGATAGCAAGGATATGGAATTTTAAGTTAGTGGTTTGAATTGAGAAGGATGTCAAGGTAAGTGATTTTGACATTTTGTCAACTTATAGAAAGGATTTTGTTGTAAAGTCAAGTGAGACATGGTATTTAGAGCACTCCTAACATATCTAAGTTGAGAGAGTGAGACTTAGTGATGAGGAATCTCACAAGTCAAGTAATCGATACGATTTGGTTTGGATAAAGATGAAAGTTGAGTTGTGTACTGTGTGTTATATAGAGACTGATGGACAGAGTGAAAGGATGCTTCGAACATCGAACGGTATACTTGTGCGTGTGTGATTGACTTAGGCTTTGTTGAAATTCTTATACGACAATGATTGTCATGCTAGTAATGAGGCTGTACTATTGATGGTACATAAAGAACTTCAATTTGTGAAGTTTAAAGATAGTGAGTTATGGACATAAGATTAGTTTTTCGGTGTATTGCAGAAATGTAGGTGGAATTGAATGACTGAACTAGAAGTGATATTGGCAATATTGATAAGATTGTATGGGTTAAGGACCGTTTATTAGTAACAAGGAGTTGTCAGAAGAGTTATGTTGGCAATTGAAGAAAGTCGATGGAGTTCGAAATTGGGAAACGTGGTTATGCATAAGGTGTTGTTATGGCGAGTGAAATTTGTTTTGAGAACGACAAGGAAAGAATTCAACTTGAAGATAAGTTGCTTTCCATGAGAAAGAACTTTGAAGAGTTCTTAGGAGGTCGAAACATAGTAAGGATTATATTGTGAAGATACAAGAATTCCAGAAGTGGAATCTGAAATGGTAAAGGAAGCATGAGGATTTCTTTAAGGAAAAGAGTTCTCATTTGTTCTGGAGGTATGGGATGTGAGTATAAGAGGGGCAGAGTGCCGGGACGTCGCTCTCTTTTAGGAGGGTAGGATGTGACAACCCAAACCCGAGGTCATTTATTTAATATTATATAATATTATTTTTACGAATAACTTTGAAATTTTTGATGAGTTGAATAAAATAACGATTGATGGTTTTATTTAAAACCGACGTTGGAGGTCTTATTTTTATCTTTTTACTAATAACGAGGATTATTAGTGACCACGATATCGACGGATGCCCGAGATTTTATGTTTTATCAATTGTTGTCTCGATGTTTATATTTTTGACGTTTTTATTTTAAGTTCGTATTAAGTCGAGTCGAGAGTCGATATTATTATTTTTGAGGTACGTTTTAAATTTTTAAAAGTATCTTTATGAAACCCGAGCCCCGTAAATATTTTGAAAATTTACTAATAGTTATTTCCCGCTTTTTAGCTTACTATTTACATTTTTAGCCACAACTTTTGCTAAATTGCAACTTTGGTCCCTACCCCAGTATATATAAACAACAAACAAACACACACTTCCATTTTATTCATTTCAAAAATTTGTTCATCCTCTCTTTCTCTCTCTTGAATGCCGAAACACCACCCACACCACAAATCCACATAATTTTAATTTTATCTTGAGTTTGAGTTTGAATCCAACTAAACCAAGCATAGACCCAATCTTATATTTGATCAAGGATCATTTTGGTGTAAGAAATCCTTACATGCAAGAAACTTTTTTTTTCTTGATGTTGGTAGGTAGGAGCTATGATCATACATGGCATTTTCATGATGATCCATGGTGATTCTTGCTAAAGATCTTGTTAAAACTTCATTTTGATCTAAAGATTTTTATTTTGATTATGATTTTGATGTTATGGTTGATGTATGATGATATTAGGGTGTAGAAATGACCATTTCTATGGTTGGTATTTATCAAAAAGTTGATTTTGTACAAGATTTTTATAGTCATTTTATAACAGTAAGTAAAGTGTCAAATCCGAATTTTTATGTTTTGAAAATGGCTTAAATTATAGCCTAGGGTTGTAGATAATTTTCTTAGCTTCGATTTGATATAAGGTAGAGCTTCTAGCTCTAAACGAGCGCGAAGTTATGATGTTTTGAATGATCGTGTACCGGGAGACGAGTATCGGCACTACAAGTAGTTGTTGTCGATATTTGGATCGAATCTCAGGGACTCTAAATGGATGTTTTGAAAAATGTAACCTACTGATAATGAGGTGTTTATTTTATAGGTTGAGTTTACTTTAAAACCCGAGTGTCGGTTTTGTAAACGAAGTCGTTTAAATAAGTTAAAACGGTTGTATGAAAAATTAACGTAAATCGGTCCGGATTTTATAGTTTGAAAATGAGTTGGGTAAAGTACTTTAAAAGTAATTTCATTTTATAAACTTGTAAGAGGACTTTCTATATATAGTAACTTAGTTTATCGAGTCGTTTCATAAACGGTTGACACGTTTAAAAGGGGTAAATAAGCTAGTACATGTAGTATGTACCGACGGACTTTGTAAAAAGTGTAAAATGGTTAAGTAAATGTGTAGTTAAGTATAATGAAGTTATTTATATCGTTTTCTCTCGAGTTTATCGTGACTATATGAGTTTGAGTTTGATGTTGTTATGTATGATTTAATTTTCGAGTTTATTATTGATGAACGCGCCTAATTTGATAGGTTGCGGTTTTTATGTTTATCGGGCATCAACTATCGTCGAAGATCGTCTTACTACTGCTATTACTCCAGGTGAGTCTATAGCCTCGCTTTTTTAATTATTTGGAATGATTTTAAAACCCGTGAGGGGGATACATGCTATTTGAAAGTAAAATGAACAAAGTCATGATTGATTGTTTGGACCCGAATGTTTCCTTTGTTGATTTGAATTGTATAAGTATCTAATTTACAAAAGACCCTAAATTCATGAGTCGTTAAATATCTTCTGAATTGTTGTGAGTTGGGAAATAGCCGCTTATTCTAATAATAGTACTATTGGGCTGACGATCCTATCTGGGACCAGGGCTTTACGCTGAGTAACCCGCTGGGAAGGATAATTTTACGAGAATGAGAATTGGTATTTTTGCAAATGATACCCTAGTAGGGGCACTGGAATTTCATCTAGTCATGCCGGCTTTAGGCGTGGGTGACTAAGTTAAGGGGTCGGTGTCATGAGCTTAATACAATTCAATAGCTATTGCTATATACCAGAATGCCTGACTAATAGATTGTAATGATCAGCAATTCTATTAAATGATCTTGATTGATTTTTCTCTTGTGTTCAATGTTGATTTTTAAAACCTATAGACTCGCTCAACCGTTGTGTTGATGATTTTAAGCATGTATTTCAGGTATTGAAGTTGAGGAATTGCGGAGCTTGCTGGAGAAGGATTGCGGGATTGCTTTTGTGGTGATGGTCTAAAATGGATTTCTTTCCCTTTTGTCATAAAAATAATACTGTATGGTCGAGTACTTTGGTAAAGTGTTTGTGAATTTGATAAAGTCTTTGGGGGACCTAAATATTACTCTGATATTTCTAAAATTGTTTTACTTGGGATTGAAAGTTGACAGTGGTTAAATTATACTCTTTTATATTTCAAATTTATCATTTTGAGTTTGTTCAAAATGTCTTGTGTAACAATGTTTGTATTTAGCACCCAAATGTGTATTTCCGCTGCGCAATGAAATTTGGGGGTGTTAAAAAGAGTTCTTTCATAAGCAAGGTAATATCTTGAGGAATCGGGCGTTGCCACTCATCATTTTCACGTTTTGCCCATCTCTTTCAACAATAGATTTAACATTATCTATGTGGTGTTTAAGAATACCTAATGTTTTCCTACTCTTGCTTTTGGACTCATCTAGAGGAAGGTAGTTTATATATTTGTAAACATTAGATTTCTTAGTGGCAAAAGCTTTCTTCCATTGAATTCTCTTTTGTTTGCATTCTAAGAACACTTCCTCATGAGTTTTCTGAGTTTGTTTGTTGAAAAGGCCATAAATACTATTCATATAAGCATCATTATATGGTTTCACAAACTCCTTATTGACAAGTGGTCGACTATCATCATCCCAAAGGGCAGTCTCTTCACTATCGGCACTTACAGGCATGCAATCTGTGAGAACCCGTACTTTCCCATCATTATTTTATTCTTTGTATTCGTGCTTCTAGAATTTTCCAACGTATTACGTTTTCTTGTATTGCTATATGTAAATCCTGAGATTTTTAAATTATACTTTTTAAGTAACTTTCTGATCATCGATAAATACTTTGTATGGAATTATAAATTTTTTATTTTATTTTTCCATATATATTTTAAATCAATGTTTTTGATTTAAAATCACCCGCGTGCGTTTTACAACGAGTTTATTCAAAATCAATGTACAACGAGAATTCCTAGTGATCGCGATCCCGACGGATGCCCAAAAGTTTACGTTTATTTATCGATTGTTTCGATAATTAATATTTTCGACGATTTCGTTTTAATTACGTATTACGTCATGTCGGGAAATCATATAATCATTTTTATGATGCATTGTAACTTTTGAAAAGTATTTTTACGAAACCCGAGCCCCGTAAATATTTTCAATATTTACCAATAACCATTTTCTACCCTTTAAAACTATTAATTGTTTTTAAGTCCACAAGTTTCAAAGTTGGCAAAACTAGTCCCTCCACTACCAACATATATAAACTCTTTTCTTACACAAAAACACATACATACAACCTTACAAGAAAATCAAACACCACAACTCTCTCCCACCTCTATTTTTGCCGCCACATAAACACCACAAAACACCATCATCCACCATGATTTAATCAAAACTAAAATTAGACCCCATCCTAAAATGTTCTTGTGATTCTAATGATACTAAATTTGTACACATGCATCAAGTTTTTATAAACTTATGATTTCATGGTTGTATGATGTTTTAATCATCATGCATATGTTGTTTTTGGTAAGATTATGTTGTTTTGATCATAAAAAGTCTTGTTTTTAATCTTTGATTTTTGTTAGATTTTACATGCAAGTGTTTTTAGGAGTGTTTGGTTGATGGGTATGATAGTATGATGATCCTAGAGGTATGGGAATGAATGGTTTTTGTTGAAAAATTAATTTGACTTGTTTTCTAAAAGGCTATTTTGGGACAGCAGGTCCTTATCAGAATTTTCGTGGGTTTAAGGTCTGAGAAAGGCTAAGATTATTTGATTTTATTGTAAAGTTTTCCGATACGGTCGTTTTGGTATAAGACAGAGCTTCTAAGTCATTACGAGTCAAAAGTTATGCTAGTTTTAGTTTTCGTGTACCGGGAGACGCAAGTCGGCACAATCCGAAATTGTGGCTGATTTTGGGTCGACTCTCGGGGACTTTAGGCTTGGTTAGATAAATTTATCTACTGGTTTTCAAAGTTTACAAACTGAGTTTGATGAGTCTAGTAGTGGTTTCAAAAGACGGATTGTTGAATTAGCACTTTTAAAGTGGTCCAAACGGTTTTACAAAACAAGTATACAAATCTGTCCTAAATTTAGTGTCGAGTAAAGTGTCGAGCTGATGGGTTTTAAAGTGTAAACTTTGGCTCAAATTTTGGCAGGGTCTTATACAGGTTATAAGTGACCTTGACACAAATTTTCATCTAGAACGGACAAGTCTAGATAGGATAGATCGGTGTGTACATTCGGGGTGTACTTGCTGATTTTTATTTTGGACACATAGTTTAATGCTTGTGTTGCGTGAGTTTGAGTATTCACCATTGGACATGCTGACTTACTCAAGTGCTTAGTCATTGTATAAATGACTTAGCTACTGGTCCGAGCGATGCAAAAGGATAGTTTGACTTGCGTTGACTTGGCGTCTTATGACGGGTCGACTTTAAGTGTACAAGTGTTTAAACGAGTAATGTTGGATAAATGGATTCATTTGGTTCGTGTAAATGGTTTTGAAAACATGAATACTTTGAAAACGTTTGAGTCATATTATATTTGGTATATATATATCGATATTGAGTTCGAGTCTTAACGCGCGCCTTATTTTGATAGGTTGCGATTTTCGTGTTTCCCTGGGCATCCATATCGTCGGTGATCGTCTACCACTACCGTTTCTACTCAGTTGCTGAGTACCGTGATTGACTTACCTCGTGGCTAAAGTGAGTTCCTAGCCCCTTTTTACTTGTACATGGTTTCTAAACACGGGGTGAGATTTTACATTGTGGAACACAACCATTTTAAAACTGTATGCTATCCAGAACATGTATGATTTCAGGTTTTCAATATTATTATTGCTTTTTAGTCTAGCCTTGAGTTCCTCTCCTGATCATGAACCGTTAATTTCGAGTACTAAGCGCGAATGTTGTGGGTGGATCCATCGGGATTGACTGTCCCCGTCTCAAGTACCTTGGCGCACTGATATTTGTTTTATACTTGAGTATTTAGGCTGTATACTCCCTAGAGGAACTTAAATTGAGTTAAACTTCGGTTCATGAACTGAACAGCAATAATAATGGTTTCAGACTATGGTTAATGATCATAACCATACTCCCTATTTACTTGTTTTACAAATGAATGCTTGTGTTCCACACCTTTACTGCTAAACCTATGAATTTCACTCAACTTTGTGTTTATGATTTTACATGTTTAATCTCAGGTATTACTACTTAGCTTTGCTTGGATGGGAGCCGGCAGGAGATTATCGTAGCTTGGAGATTTCTGTGATGCTTTAAAAAGACTGTTTTTAGTAAAACCTGTCAGGATTTTATTCTATCTTTTGGGCAACTTTATATTATGAATTGAGACGAAATAATATAATTTTCCGCTTCTAAAACTCTGGGACCTATGTTTAAAAACTCTGACCTTTTATGATGTAATGTACATGTTTTTATTTCGTCAGCTTTGTATGAACTGTAATTCATTATTTCTTGTACTATGACGTGTTACCCCCTCGTAGCCTAGTTGTTCTATGTCAGATTCTGAGGGTCTCACAGATTGGTATCAGAGCGATGGTTATAGGGAACTGAGTCGTTTTTCAAAACTTATTCTATAACCGAAAGTTCAAACATTTTATTGTTCCTAAGTGTCAAACACAGAATCTGCCAATGTTGTTCGATATCTGCGCGGGTAACTCTCTAATCCTCATTATTTGCTTTTAATTATCATTTTAATATTTCATCTCTTGATTTCATTTTGAAATACTACTTCATTTTAATGACGACAATTACTGTGTCTTTTCAAAGCCTTGTGCTTCATGAGTTATCATTGGAGATTACTTGATTACATATGCTGTTACTACATTTCTTGAATTCTTGTTCTTGTGAATTGATCATGTTACCATGATTTCAATTTGTTATGACGTTAGGTACTTGTATTCGGAGCGCGTATGCTGCCGACTTTTCATACTCATTTTTCTGAGTACTATTGCTATTTCATTTATGCGTGGTACAACTGGTCTTGTATACTCGTTCGTTTTGAACTGTTTGTTTTTCCCGATTCACTGTTACATGTCGTGCGTACTCTTGAGATACCATTGTTCGGGATTAAGAAGTGTTGTTTTCGATGAAACTCCTGATTTTCGTTTTACTACCGTACGTGTTGCTTTCATTGTTTAATTCTTTTAAATATCTATTTAGATACGCAGATTTTCTTTCCGACCATTCGTAATTGAATGTCTAGTCTATAGACCATTGTGTAGCTCAATGTGTCTCCCAGAAAGACTAAAGGACATCATGTGAGTTACATATCTCGAAGCATTCCTTGAATCAGTGTTGATTAATATCGTGGATTTTTGTAATCTTGATCGACCTTTACGTCACCGTTTTACACGACAATTGTACATGGATTACATCTTATTTCATTGACCATTCTACGTTTCGACTTCAACTTACAACATCCGTTGTACCTTGAACACATGATCGTCATTTATTATGTGACGATTGTTTGTAATACGATCTTAGTTGTATACTCCCTTTTCATTAAACCTCCTCGCCTCAGGAGTGTGACTTCTTAATATTTTGTTTCTTTCTCGGTATGTCTTGTGACTTTGGAAAATCACGCCGCCAGGAGACCTTCCTGCATTGCATCTTGCAGTCGAAGACACGGATGATATGCGTCGTTTTTGATCTCTCAGATTATCGTTGACATTCTTGAACCATTTCCATAGTGTGTTTTCTTTACATGATTAATTATGCAGTTTTCTTCTCTTTTGTCTTTATGGAATCCACAAGTCTTGTGTGTACCTAAATTTTGAGTTATTATGAAATTTAGATTTAATTTCAAGAGGTGTCGAAGAATATACTTTGTACAGAAACTTTATAGGGAATTTTACAGTGTCGAGAAAATATTTTTATAACTTTAGACATAAAATATATATTTCTACATGTTGAGACGTCCGTTTAGGACATAAAATTTGACCAGTAAACTTTAAAACCGAGCAAGTTATGCTCATTTGAGATCGTAAAATCTAAGAAGTTATTTTCTGAATAATGCTAAAATATCATTTTGTTGACAGATTTAATGCAAGGGCATTTTTGTCCATTTTTATTCCGTTTCAAGTTTTGGGTAAAACTAGAAAGTCGTTCAAAACATTGTTTTACATCAAAATGCATTAGACTTGAGTCTTAGAATATCGTTTAGTGAGTTAATTGGTCTAGTCAAACCCAAAAGTCAAAGTTGACTAAAAAGGTCAAAACTGATAAAAGTTAAAAACATGGTCTGAAGCATTTTAAGTTCGTGTGAGCTTGTAAAATTGTAACTAATAATACTTTACAACCATGAAACATTGATTGCGTTTGAAAACGTTTACAAACAGTAAATTAAGTTCGGTCATACATATACATAGATCATGAACTTTTGAAATTCGGTAACTTCCTTATATAGAAACTTTTCGGAGTGATTGTACTATTTGTTAACTGATACCCTACTTTCTTAAAATTATATTATTGTCAAATTATTCACGATGTGCACACATACGGATTCCTTTATCATTTCTTTTATATATGACTTATTTGTCATTCTACGTTGTCTTTCTTTGCTTCTATCGTACCACTAATTTGGACCAAGGTTGAAGTTCTTATTTTCATCGTTCGTTATCATCTTGACATGTGTCTCCCGGCGATTCCTGCTAAACCTCTTGAAACCTTAGCATCTGGTAACCATTTCATTGACTGTATTGAACTACCCTTTATTACCCTCATGTAACCCACTCGCTATTTTATAAGATACCATATAAACTCAAGCAGATATTATTTGCAAACCAATTTACAAAATAACTTACTTGGGCTTTACAAGATACTTGAACGCTACTTTATAAAATTAAATGACATAAATTTTACGAGGTAGTTTCATATGTTATTTTGATTTCCTGTTTTTACAAATGCTATTATATACATACTTTAAATCATATGTTATGTAATACTAGTTTGACGAAGCTGAGCATCGCATTGTTAGTCCTAAATTATGCATGGCCTGATCACCTATGCTAATTTAGAAGGAGCCATGCGAGGCCGAATAGTAGTCGCCTTAAATATTTGACCCACAATCAACTTTTTAGTTATGTTTCTTAAAAAGTTAGATAAATGTAAATTTTGAAAACTTTTACTTCTTATGCGAGTATCAACAGTTCGCAACATACACATATGAACCCTTATCTTTTCTTGAACAAAGTACATGCCTCAAACACATATTTCCATACTCGACGATCATTACCTTACTTGTTACCTCATCATCCTCATGATACGATTTTCGTTACCATTTGCCTAAATTCTTACCTTTGATACCAGACTTGAAAGTTTCAACGTTATTATGCCTCTTCATCGATCGATCTTCTTTATCTATCTTGGTAGACCTATGAAATGCCTTTGTACGTGATTAATGATTTATGACTGGACGTGAACGATGATTACGTGTATTTTCCATGTTATGTGTTAGACTTCATCGTCTTGAAATTCATTCGTGAGAATCATATGTTGATTTCTCCTTTCATTACTAATGTTGTTCATTTTACTAGAATTACTCTCAAGAAACTTAGAATTTCTATGATTCGAAAATTCGTTGTGTGTATTTTCTCATTCAATCGTGTATCGAACAGTGAGAACTTAATAAGCTGTTATTGGTATCACCAACTGCATTCAAGAAGTGATGACTTGCTATAATCCTTTGTTTCTTATTACTTTCATCATCGACGCATCTATTCTATCACGTTTGTTAAGAATTGATACGATTTTGTTCTATTCCCTTGTGTTATCGCTCTCATACAGATTGTTGACCTTTATATGATTTATATTCGTTGCTATCTTGTCACCTTTTGAAACCAGAAAATGTTACGTGCTTATCCTTTGATACCTTAAACACTTTCTTGAATGACTAAAAATTATTATTAATTTTTAAGAACGTTTTATACATTTTATCAAATGTTAAATTACCAAAATAACTGTTTCAAGTTAAGTACATGATCTATACATCCTCTTTGGTAAATTTATAACTAGTATTTAAAAAGGATATCAAACTGTATCTTTTAAAGTATTTGATTCAATCGTACTTTACTGTCAGTATAATGAAATTATTAAATTAATTTATAATTTCTAACAATGATTCTAAATAACTTGGAAAAAACCTGATTTTTCTAATGGTAACGACAAACTTGAGGTTCTAACGATAATTTCATGTAGTCATCCAAAAGTTCTTAAGCCGATCTGGATAACTATTTTGAATTTTTTTACTTTTTCTTTGAAAATCCTGATCAAGAAAAAGATATAGCAACAGCTTACCCACTAAATACAGATAGTTTGATTTTAAATCACTACACCTTGTAAATTTTCTTTTAATCAAGAAAATATTTAAGCTGAGTTTTAAAGTAATCCCAAAATCCTAGACAACTGACTATGACATCTTGTATCTTAAATGATCATATGTTATTCATTTTTTTCCCTTCGATTTCGGTTGTGACTGGATTCTTACATTTTAAGATTGTCACGTTTTATAGTTGCACGATTTGCGACTCCTTGTTGATTAACAATCCTGATTCATTTTAACCTACTTTGTCCGTTTAAGCGATTCTTGTGTTCATTCTATCTCTTGAATTTTTCTCCGTACTGAAAGGTCATTGTTCTAATCCGAATTCGAATTTTTTTTCCGAAATGGAGCTAAGAAACTGAAGCATAGTGAATTCTAACCGTTAAGATTCGTCGTGGTACGGAAATTACCTGGGAAGCAATGAATTTTGTTCTACACTTTGTACCTCCTCTCGTTTGCATCTTCTACTGTTTTCAGGAAAACTCTGGGGACCAGAGTTCCTGTAGGGGGGACGACTGTGAGAACCCGTACTTTCCCAGTATTATTTTATTCTTTGTATTCGTGCTTCTTGAATTTTCCAACGTATTACGTTTTCTTGTATTGCTATATGTAAATCCTGAGATTTTTAAATTATACTTTTTAAGTATTTTTCTGATCATCGATAAATACTTTGTATGGAATTATAAAATTTTTATTTTATTTTTCCATATATATTTTAAATCAATGTTTTTGATTTAAAATCACCCGCGTGCGTTTTACTACGAGTTTATTCAAAATCATTGTACAACGAGAATTCCTAGTGATTGCGATACCGACGGATTCCCAAAAGTTTACGTTTATTTTTTGATTGTTTCGATAATTAATATTTTCGACGATTTCGTTTTAATTACGTATTAAGTCGTGTCGGGAAATCATATAATCATTTTTATGATGCATTGTAACTTTTGAAAAGTATTTTTACGAAACTCGAGCCCCGTAAATATTTTCAATATTTACCAATAACCATTTTCTACCCTTTAAAACTATTAATTGTTTTTAAGTCCACAAGTTTCAAAGTTGGCAAAACTAGTCCCTCCACTACCAACATATATAAACTCTTTTCTTACACAAAAACACATACATACAACCTTACAAAAAAAATCAAACACCACAACTATCTCCCACCTCTATTTTTGCCGCCACATAAACACCACAAAACACCATCATCCACCATGATTTAATCAAAACTAAAATTAGACCCCATCCTAAAATGTTCTTGTGATTCTAATGATACTAAATTTGTACACATGCACAGTGGCAGATCTAGCCGGAAATCCAAGGTGGTTCCTTTATTAGGTCAAATTAAAAAATAAAATCTATCAACCAACCAACCTGTCAAATTTTCGGGTCGAACAGGGTCCAATTTAAGAAAATGCGAAAACGAAAAAAAATACATTAAACATAATAGTTCACGTTTTTACAATTTCAATTTTACTTGCGTCTTCCTAGGTTTAATAGCTTGAAAACGAGCAAGGATTGTATCATTACTAATACCTTCTAATATATCCTTTTCAACATATGAAACTAAACAATCATGCATAAAGTCATCCCCTAGTTTATTGCGTAGATCACTCTTAATTAGCTTCATTGCTGAAAACGCACGCTCTACGGTAGAGGTTGCAACCGGCAAAATCAAAACTAATTTGATGAGAAGATACACAGTCGGGTAGATTTCATTTTTCTTTGTGTCAACCATCTTCTTGCATAGGTCTTTAATATCTTTCAAGGCAGCAAACTCTTTATCTCCCTTCAGATCTATGATATATCGTTTAAGTTCTAAATCAAGTGAATCATAAGGTGATTGAAACTATTCTGGGTAGAAAGTGGCTAATTATATCAGATCATCAACTTTAAAAGCTTCAAATGACTTACTAGGGCATAAAGAAGACATACATATAAGTAGCTCGTGTTCACCTCGTTAAAACGATGATTGAGCTCTTGAAGTTGCATATCAATAACCGAATAAAGTACATCAACTTTGTAATGGTGCAAGTTGTTAACCTAAAATAAAATAGTTAAAATCACATTCTTAGTGGCTAATTTACAAACGCTAGTTTGTAACTGTGAACTACTGAACTAGTAAAACAAGTACATCAACTAGAGGTGGAAATTGCTAACCTTAGAACCAGTCCGGCGGCTTATTCCATCAAAATATGCAACATTCATATCAATGAGTTCACAATCATATTTTTCACAAAATAAAGTAACTTTTTGAGTAAGTGAGTCCCATCCTCCATTTCTCATACCTTGTAATCTTTCTTTTGAAGTCCTTACTTGGTGCATTGCATTAACAATTTGTTGGTCTTTCTTTTGCAATGTTTTATTTAAACCATCCGTTTCTCCTAATACGCCAACCATCAAATGTTGACAAAATACAAAGATTCAAGGTTTATGTTATACCTCTACTGCTCTACAAGTGCGAACCGCCGATTGATTTTCTCACTTTTTGTTTTTGACCCTTTCGAGACTTGAGAAAATGATCGGTTTTACATGCAAGTGCTAGGTGACTAGGTGTGTTAATGGCTTATTTATTTAGTATCTCTTTTTTTATTAGTTATAAAATGGACTATTTTTTTTTTGTTATTTGGGTTTGGGCTAAAAATAATTTATACTAAAAGAAAAGTATTTTCCAAATGTTTTTCTAAGGTAGTTCCCAAATAATTTCTAAGGTGGTTCCTAGAAAATTTTCTACATCGCTTCTAAAAGATTTCGTCATCCAAGGTGGTTCCCGGGAACCGCCTACACAAGGCATGGATCCGCCTCTGCACATGCATCAAGTTTTTATAAACTTATGATTTCATGGTTGTACGATGTTTTAATCATCATGCATGTGTTGTTTTCGGTAAGATTATGTTGTTTTGATCATAAAAAGTCTTGTTTTTAATCTTTGATTTTTGTTAGATTTTACATACAAGTGTTTTTAGGAGTGTTTGGTTGATGGGTATGATAGTATGATGATCCTAGAGGTATGGGAATGAATGGTTTTGGTTGAAAAATTAATTTGACTTGTTTTCTAAAAGGCTATTTTGGGACAGCAGGTCCTTATCAGAATTTTCGTGGGTTTAAGGTCTGTTAAAGGCTAAGATTATTTAATTTTATTGTATAGTTTTCCGAGACGGTCGTTTTGTTATAAGATAGAGCTTCTAAGTCATTACGAGTCAAAAGTTATGCTAGTTTTAGTTTTCGTGTACCGGGAGACGCAAGTCGGCACAATCCGAAATTGTGGCTGATTTTGGGTCGACTCTCGGGGACTTTAGGCTTGGTTAGATAAATTTATCTACTGGTTTTCAAAGTTTACAAACTGAGTTTGATGAGTCTAGTAGTGGTTTCAAAAGACGGATTGTCGAATTAGCACTTTTAAAGTGGTCCAAACGGTTTTACAAAACAAGTATACAAATCTGTCCTAAATTTTGTGTCGAGTAAAGTGTCGAGCTGATGGGCTTTAAAGTGTAAACTTTGGCTCAAATTCTGGCAGGGTCTTATACTGGTTATAAGTGACCTTGACACCAATTTTCATCTAAAACGGACAAGTCTAGATAGGATAGATCGGTGTGTACATTCGGGGTGTACTTGCTGATTTTTATTTTAGACACATAGTTTAATGCTTGTGTTACGTGAGTTTGAGTATTCACCATTGGACATGGTGACTTACTCAAGTGCTTAGTCATTATATAAATGACTTAGCTACTGGTCCGAGCGATGTAAAAAGATAGTTTGACTTGCGTTGACTTGGCGTCTTATGACGGGTCGACTTTAAGTGTACAAGTGTTTAAACGAGTAATGTTGGATAAATGGATTCATTTGGTTCGTGTCAATGGTTTTGAAAACATGAATACTTTGAAAACGTTTGTGTCATATTATATTTGGTATATATATCGATATTGAGTTCGAGTCTTAACGCGTGCCTTATTTTGATAGGTTGCGGCTTTCGTGTTTCCCTGGGCATCCATATCGTCGGTGATCGTCTACCACTACCGTTTCTACTCAGTTGCTGAGTACCGTGATTGACTTACCTCGTGGCTAAGGTGAGTTCATAGCCCCTTTTTACTTGTACATGGTTTCTAAACACGGGGTGAGATTTTACATGGTGGAACACAACCATTTAAAAACTGTATGCTATCCAGAACTTGTATGCTATCCAGAACATGTATGATTTCAGGTTCTCAATATTATTATTGCTTTTTTGTCTAGCCTTGAGTTTCCTCTCCTGATCATGAACCGTTAATTTCGAGTACTAAGCGCGAATGTTGTGGGTTGATCCATCGGGATTGACTGTCCCCGTCTCAAGTACCTTGGCGCACTGATATTTGTTTTATACTTGAGTATTTAGGCTGAATACTCCCTAGAGGAACTTACATTGAGTTAAGTTTCGGTTCATGAACTGAACAACAATAATAATGGTTTCGGACTATGGTTAATGATCATAACCATACTCCCTATTTACTTGTTTTACTAATGAATGCTTGTGTTCCACACCTTTACTGCTAAACCTATGAATTTCACTCAACTTTGTGTTAACGATTTTACATGTTTAATCTCAGGTATTACTACTTAGCTTTGCTTGGATGGGAGCCCGCAGGAGATTATCGTAGCTTGGAGATTTCTCTGATGCTTTATAAAGACTGTTTTTAGTAAACCCTGTCAGGATTTTATTCTATCTTTTGGGAAACTTTATGTTATGAATTGAGACGAAATAATATAATTTTCCGCTTCTAAAACTCTGGGGCCTATGTTTAAAAACTCTGACCTTTTATGATGTAATGTACATGTTTTTATTTCGTCAGCTTTGTATGAACTGTAATTCATTGTTTCTTGTACTATGACGTGTTACCCCCTTGTTGCCTATTTGTTCCATGTCAGATTCTGGGGGTCTCACACAATCAAGATCGGTCCTTTCAGTCTCATCAAGATAAATACACGGGTTCGCAGCTTGAGCTTTGGCAAGGTACTCAGGACTTGCAAAGCTAGCTTGACCCTTAAACATCGACGGAGGTGCTAGCATTCTTACGGTTTGAATAGAATCATGCGTTTTATAAACAACTTTCTTCAAAAATTCGACTTGTTCTTCTAGTTTTGTTACTTTTTCGGTTTCTTTATCATATCGACTTTTGAAGTCTTGTTTTAACGCATCTACCTCTTGTTTCTTAACCTCAAGAATTTTAGCAGAATCGGTAGTGGTCATAGAGAGATTTTGTTCAAGTTCATTAACTTTGGTATTGGCAAGGTACGTTTTTTGACGTTCATCCATTAAAAAAACATTATATTGACGCTTCTCTTTGGCTAATAACTCAAGAGTTGTATTATATTTGTTTTCAAAATCGTCCTTTTGACTTTTTAACGTACTACCCTTGTACTCCTCAAGCTCTTTGGTTTTCTGAAGGAGCTCATCTCTAAAGCTTTCAGTCATCTCACTCGATTTTATAAGAGCAGCTTTGCATTATTCCAAATTTTGAGTGAGCGTAGCGTTTGCCTTCTTTAATTGCTTTTGACTCTTTTTATTTTCAGTGACATCTTTTTGTAAAGTGGAAATTAAATTAGCATGCGCAATACGTTCCTCTTCATCATATTCATTTGTATGTTGATCATCCGTAGACTCATTATTGCACATGTCTGATGAATCGGGTGTGGTATTGCTATCAACCGTTTCCATCATACACGTGTCATTAATGGCATTGGGTAGATCACTATGCTCATGAATATCACCAAACACATTATATTCATCAATAGTGTGTACCTTATCGATTGGCTCAGTGTCAAAGATAGGACCATTGTCATCTTCAGTGACATTGAGAACTTCTTCAACCTTTGCCATGTACGAGTAATGTGCATCGAGTTCTTGATCGGAATCTTCATCATCAGTGTCATCAAGCATTTCTCCTTCCTCAGCTGACAATTTAACCTGTAGATTTGCTATTTAGGATCATGGTGATAGATGGTGGAAGCCATGGATGAAGTTGAGAGAGAAAGGTTGAATGTGTGTGAAAATGTAAAATGTATTAAAATGAGGAATGAAAAACACAAGCAACACCCCTCCTTGGAAGCTAAGGAGGGGTATATATAGTCACACACGCACCTTAAACTATACATTGAACCTAGTCTAGTCTAAGCGTGTGTGACTATGATAACTAATGGGAATTCTTAAATGTCGTCACATAAAGTGAGTTTCCAACAATCTTCCCCCATGGGACGACGTGTAGAACTCCTTACAATATTCTTCCTCACAAGTACATAATGATTAAGAACAAGAGCTTTCATGAAGCGTCTAATGCTGATGATATCTTCTGAGGCCTTCGTCTTCAAAACGACTCATCTTTAAAGTAACTTGTAGAAGAAATACTGTAACAGCACGAGCTAAGTAACCCATACACTTCTGGTTAAGGAGAAGCCTCTGAATTAGCTTCCCCCTAATTCATGCCACATAAACTTGATGTAGAAGCTTTTAAATAGCTTCCCCCTAAATCGACAATCCTCGTAAGCAACTTCAAAGCTTTCAATAAAGCTTAGAATGATTAAGCGCACAGCGGAATCTAACAAGCAAATCCCATCATATAACATGATAACGTTGCTAAGAGAAATTGAAAGCTTGGGGCACACCAAGTAGATCAACAACTTCTCTTCTTACGCTTGAATAATTCTTCTGAATTTTTTCTTCCCCCTGAGAGTTCAAGTTATGCATACCAGAAAGAATCAAGACATTTCTTCCCTCACATGGTTGAAGAAAGTAAATCAATCCCCATTATGAAGCTCAAATACTTAAGTGGACACTTTATCCCATTCATGAAGTTGACATCGTAACACCAGAGTCAATTAAGTCCCGGAAATGCACATATCTTCTTCCGGAGATGCACCAGAGTCAATTAAGTCCCGGGAATGCATATAGGATAATGATGATGAATAATTGTAACAACCAAACAATTAATCATCGAATCAGTAGTGTACCGTTTAGAGATTGATAACGCCACGAGTTAAAACACTGATTTTCTCTGCGGCTATGACAAATGTCATCCCGGAATGTCTTCAAATCAAAAGAAGGTATGAAGTTCATCACGTGTACTCGTTGTGCGTTCAATGTGTCTTCTTCTTCCCCCTTGATGGTTTCGAAACTCGGAACCATCAATAAATCGTAAGCACATGAACCTGAAAATCTCGAGAGAATAATAAATAAGCTTAATTATATTCGGTGAGAATCAGCTGTTGATCGAAAATCTCTACTCATAACCTCTCTATGGCCACCTTTACTAACCCACGTGAAAGCAATTTGAAGTGACCACTGATATAATGAACCAGATACATCAGACGTGAAACTGAATAAGAATCCTTCGATCTTGTGACTTAAGCTTGCACAATTGTTGAATGAAGAACGGTGGAGAAATTTTTAAGTACCCAATGCATCACTGAAGATGTCTATAAGCACAACACCTCTTGAAATTATCCACGTCGACTATGCACGTGACACTGAGTACAACAAAGTAACCCCTTTAAGTGATAGTTATCCGAGTCATCAACCATCCACCCCGAACCCGGAAACTAGATAACCAAGTCGTCATTCTAATATTAAGCACGAGCAAGTTATCTTTGAAGATAAAATAAATACACGCCTTCGAAAAATCCGTCTTCATCTTCAAATAATTAATACCCGATCAAAAAAAAATATGTAGTCACTAAAAAATCGCCCATATTTTTCTTGGTCTCGACAAAATAAATTCTCGTCACATTTGTCTCGTCACGTTGTCACTTCACAAGTTGTCTCGTCCTGATGATGACCGAAGTAAACTTAATACACCCAAAATTTATTTAAAATTTGTATTATTAAAAAAATTTGTGTGTATATATAACTAACTCACACGGCCCAATTCATTGTTTTTGAAAAACATGTGAGTCCATTAGAGTTATACCCGGTCCATCATCACAACATAAAACAGTTACACCCCAACCCTAATTTCACTCCGTTTTATAACCCTAATCCTCTCATAGAAACTTCCGCCCCCACCAAACTTCATCTACCATTCCCACTTCGTAACTTCCGTCACATCCAAATCTCTCTACAGAGTATCTAATCCCATCATAGCCACGAAATCAAACCATACATATGATCTTATGATCGAACCAAACCATACATAGCCACGAAATCATTCCTTTTAATGATCTTATGATCAAATCATTGACCAAGTAATAAATGGCGTTGACATAGGCATCAAGATCATATGATGATCTCGGGTAAGGTGGAAATTACTTGCATGTTGGTTTATTTGTTCTAATCGAATAAAGATATGATTATAACAAACTTGTTATTAATCATTCTTAATATTTCGAAAAATAAAAAATGGGTTCATACCCGACATGGATCAGTGAGGATGATGATTGTTTTCGATTCTAAAAGATCTATTAAAGTTTTATAAATCTAAAATCGAATTGTCTGTTTGAGTTAGATAAAAGGTTGTAGACGGGATTAGGAGTCGATGGGATTAAGAAGAACGAGTCGGAGTTGTGGAGTTATAAGGATGGAATGATTTAAATTAAACTCAGTGATTAAACTGAGTCAAATCGGTAATTACCGAGTTGACTCGGTTGTGATGGTTTTGGTCAAGAAATATCAATCCAAATTTTTCCCATCGCAGTCAAACATATTAAACCATAGCCGTCTAAAAAATATGAGTCCATCGTAATATATCTGAGTGTTTCATCGCAAAGTGTCACACAAATCATCGGAATGTTTTTTTTTGAACTTTGTGTTCCATCGCAATGTTTACACAGTTTTTCCATCGCAATGAGTTCAAAGTAAGTCCATCGAAATGCCTTCTCTTCAACACCCCATCGGAATGCGTTCCATCGGAATGCGTTCCATCGGAATGCGTTCCATCGGAATGCGTTCTATCGGAATGCGTTCCATGGGAATGTGTTCCATCGGAATATTCGATCGCAATGTAGAAACCAATGGTTTTTGCGATCGCAATATTCCGATCTGACTGAGAATCTGAAATCATATCTGTACTTTTTCCTGATATTTTGGATCATGCATCTTTTGAGACAGTTATACTGGGCAAATCTGGGTTTAACTTCATCTTTATCTTCAAAAAAAATAATACCAGATGAAACCATGAACAAGATCAGAAGCAGATTTAATAAAAGTAGCAGGTTTGATTTTTGACCAATACATGATAACCAGTGACGATATTGTGACACAGATAGGTAAGGAAAATAAAATAAATTTGGACAGTGATATGGATAAGACAACAAATAGTAGATGAGAAGCATGATAGCTGTTTGGACAACAAATAATAAAACGTGACAAATTTAGACAGATTTGGACCTCGATAAGAACAAGACTGTGACAAAAATGATATATTCGGACCCAAAAATTTTTTTAAGACCACCTAAATCGAAAACAAGAACGATCCAAGGATAGAACCGAGGCTCTGATGCCAAATGTAGATTTGCTATTTAGGATCCTGTGGTCTAACATGGTGATAGATGGTGGAAGCCATGGATGAAGTTGAGAGAGAAAGGTTGAATGTGTGTGAAAATGTAAAATGTATTAAAATGAGGAATGAAAAACACAAGCAACACACCTTCTTGGAAGCTAAGGAGGGGTATATATAGTCACACACGCACCTTAAACTATACATTGAACCTATTCTAGTCTAAGCGCGTGTGACTATGATAACTAATGGGAATTCTTAAATGTCGTCACATAAAGTGAGTTTCCAACATAACCCCTGCTTCCATCTTCTTGCATAGCAGCATCTTTTCCTTGTGATAGCTGGAGTCTCTAACCCTTTTCGGCTTCCTGCATTCCTTTGCCATATGCCCATAACCTTGGCAATTAAAACATTGAATCCCACTCTGCTGAACCACTTGACTTTCAACAGTTTCCCTATTCCCAGTAGCAGCAGCAATCCTCTGAGTATCATACTTGGCAGTTTGTCGATCATACCTTGCAGAACCCTCAACATGCGTTGGATTATGTCGATCATACCTAAAAGGACTTTCACCACGTCAACGTGTGTCATACCTTGGAGGACTCTCAACATATTGGTTCTTTGTGTTAGATGATGTTCGAAGATTGTTGTTGGTGGGTTTGTAGATTTTCTTGTAAGTCTTCATTATGAAAGCAATTTGTTGTTTCATCTCTTGATTCTTTTGAGCTTGGTCTTCATCACTATCTTCTTTAGATGATGACTCAGATGGTGGTGATGGTGCTCTTGGCACTTTACCACGTGATCTTGTGGACGATGAAGACTTAGATAATGTGGAATATCGTGGTATGGATGATGTAGTAGAGTATGGCTTAGGAGCACGAGAGCGATGATCTTGAACATGTTGAGTGGTAGTCACTAAAGCAAGTGGATTAGTTCTCTTTGCAACACGTTCAGCTCGAACCTCATTTGCTTCATTCTGAAATTGCTTCAAGATATCAAAGAGTTGATGATATGAGACCTCGTCTAACTTTTCTTGTTGTTTTACTAAAGTGACGAACCGTGTCCACTCGGGTTGAAGTTGTTGAAGAAATTGAACATTGACTTGCATGGTGGAGACTTGCAGATTATTTCTTGTCATATCATTCATAATTTTATAAAACCTGGAGTAGTATGAATCAATTGATTCTCCATCCCTTGAAGTAAACTTGCCAAAATTCCAAAACAAGTTTGTTTTGACATCTTGTTTGTTGAGTGATTCTCCTTGTTGCAAGCGTTCAATAGCAGTCCACATTTCATGTGTTGTAGGGCATGCATCAACCGTGGAGTAAATATCATCTCCAATCCCACTTAAAACCATATAGATTGCTTCCTTCTCCGCATCATGCCAAGCACAGTTTTCAGGTGTAAGATCAGTTCTTGTTTCATCACGTTCACTTGTGGGTATTGGATCAGTAGTATCTGTGGTTGGTCTTGGAGGAATTGAGATATTCTTAAATATATATGGTCCATGAGTAATACATTTCCTCAAGGCATCACCATTAGGTCTTATATCAAGGTATCGTATGAAACGTGATTGCCATTGAGCATACGGACCAGACACAAGCATTGGTGGTCTCTCTTTGTTACCCGCCACCATGATGTTGTTGTTTGTGACACGATACTCTTGAGTAGAATCCATATCAAGAGACTTGAAATTGATGAAGTGAAATGTATCTTAAGTAGATGTGTTGTGATTGGTGTTGTCGAGAACAGATGCTGAAATCCCCTAAAAAATTATCTTCACAAGAAACCAACAATTCTAAAGCGAAAAATCACTCGATTGTTAAAAATTGTCAAAAACACAAATTTTCGAAAATTAATGAAGAAATCGCAATGTTGTGAATAATTCCGCAATAGTGGATTAATTCCACAATCCCCAAAAATTCAAGATTCCGCAATTCTTTAAAATTGCAAGATTCCGCAATGGGCAAAAAATCCGCATTCAGTGAAGGATTTCGCAATAGAACAAAATTTCGCAATGCTTGGGATAATTCCACAATGGGCACAAAATCCGCAATCAGTGAAGGATTTCGCATTATACAAAATTTCGCAATGCTTGGGATAATTCCGCAATTCCTAATGTTCAAATCCGCAATACCCTTAAATTCAAGATTCCGCAATCACTGAAAATGAACAATTCCGGAATTCCCACAAGGACATATGATTTCGCAATACACTAGTGCACAATTCCGCAATAGGAAGAGTATTTAAATTCGCAATTGGAGACAAAGTTGCGAATTTGTACCAGATGTTCCTAAAAAATAGGAGCTAGGATGAATTCTTATGAAATACGTGATTTCACACCAAAATTCAAGTCAAACACCACACAATTTCGTGTTTTTAACCGATCTAAGTAACCCAAATCACTACCACGCCTATGTAGATGATTTGTCTACTCACTAACACCTCAAAAACACAAAAAATTTAATGATTCGAGCTTTAATATGAAGAAAAACTCACGAACACAATAGGAAAATCAAAACCAATCACGTATCTACCCTATGGTGATTGATACCAAATGTTGTCCCATTTAGATGTTATAGATAGAAAATAGATGAAAAGAGATGGATTCCTAGAGAGAGAAAGTAGTGAGAGAAAGTAGAGAGGAAGTAGTGAGAGAAAGTAGAGAGAAGGAGATGATTAACTTGGTGAATATTAGATTAAGAAAGAATAAAGTGAACAACCAACCCTCCTAACATGCTAGGAGGGGAGTATATATAGTCCACCCACATGCGGGCTTTAATGGGCTATATATTGGGCCGGACTTGTCTTTTGGACTTTAATTAGTTTAAATCCAAGCCCGTAAACCATGGCTAATTTACTACCTATTACATCGTTCTAATTAATGTTACAATAATAACCTATGACCGAGCATTCTTGTTTGACTCAATATTTTGAGGCTAACAATTTTAATAAAACATTTTCTTAAAAATAAAGTTTATTAAAAATCTTTTGTTACATTTGACAAAAGTGAGTTTTAAGGCTAATCACTTTTATGATCACTAAGCATGATTAAGATATGTTAGTGTAATGATTATTACCTTGATGATAGTGTTTGTTAGATAATTCGTTTTATGATTGTGTTTGACAATAAATGTCTTTGTAATTTGTCGTGATCAAAACTAAGAATGATTAATTAATACTAACAATGTTTTTTGGCATTGCTTTGGATTAACACTTACATTGAGACGACAAATGCAAATAGTTTAGCAACTGTCAATCTTGATACGCAGGATGAAGTGTTCAATCCGGGTGCATCCCTCGTTGGTCACGATGATGTGGGGATGAGTGGATATAATGGAAGTCACGCATCAACCGAGGCATTTAGTTATACAAGAATGATGCAAAACATTGATTCGAGAAATCCAGGTGGTGTTTCTGGGGATGAGTGGATTGAGCCTGTGCACCTTTCTGGGAATGAGCCATTGGACGGCCTAAGAGACTATGTTGACGTGGTTGTTGATGAAGCAGATTTGTGCCAACAGGCGCCTCCTGATGATCCCTTCCTAGATGATGAAGAGGAGATCACGATGGACGATATTTTACAAGAACCTGATAAACCCATAAAAGCAAAGGAATAGTTCGATGAAGAGGTTGTTTATGAGGAACAGGATGTTGAAGATGAGGAGGATGTAGACAGTTTGAATAATACAAATGAAAGTAATTTTGAACTAGAAGATATTGCCCGCATGGAGCAAGAGGTGGACATGGACGATTTTGATTTTGATCTTGATATACACATTCAAAACACTCAAAAACAGGTTATGGATGAAGACTTTGAATATGACGACATGGACAATTTGGGCAGTTATGGTCCAACTGAGAATGATTTGTTTGGTAAAAAGAAGATAAGGTTGAAAGTACTTAACACAGACTACCACGGTAAGGACGATGTAACTGTGAACTTATACGCATGCAAGGAATATACAACCAGAAAGTAGATACATGAAGACATAAAAAGGTATTTGATCGAGAGTAGGAGAATGGTTACAGTCAAGAAGTGCGATAAAACTAGGATTAGAGTTGTTTTTCTGTGTTATGTCCTGGTAATACGATGGGTGTTCGTCAAGATGATGCAGGCCCTTGGATGGATGTTGGTCATGATGATTCAGGCCCTTCGATGGAAGCTGGTCAAGATGATTCAAGCCCTTCGGATAATCCTGGTAGTTTAGAGTTGAAGGGCGAAAATGCAGAAAGAACAAACTTGTGTGGTGAAAAGGTCTAGAATAAACCCATGTGTAAATGGTCCATACACGCCTCCAAAACCCTAAACGATAGTTTTTGGACTATCAAAACATTCACCGACCATCATCATGCGTCCAATCAAGAAAAATTCCGCTTTGTAATTCAAGATTCCTATCTAAAGGTAACCAAATTCCTTGTATCTAATGAACTAGTGTGTTGTGAAGCTCAACCTTAGGCAATGTGATTGTAGGAGATGGGAGTTAACTGACATACCATATAGGCATGTTGTTGCAGCATTGAACAACAGGGTAACTCATGGAGAATTTGTTGTTTTTCTTTTTTGGCATACTGTTGATTTCTTTAACTGATTCAATCAAACCTTCCTTTATCAGATAGGATTTAGACTAACATATAGTGCCAAACAACAACAAAAAATACCTGTTTGTTGACTAGTTAAAGTTGAACCTGAAGACCTATTCCCAAACACCACCTATGTTGGCTAATTAAAGTCAAGATTCAATAGCTCTACCAAAAAACCTGGAAAAAAACAGGTTCTCGACTCATTAAAGGCAGAGTTGAAGCGCACCTTATATCCAAACATTTATCACAAATCACAATAATCAGCAACCCCTAACACCGATTTTATTTAACATGAAAAAGGTCAATACAACCAGGGATGACCTTATTCCTTGAAACATGACATTAAGCACAAACTAAGTTTTCAAACTATAAAAACTTGTATGCAAGGAACATAAAACTCCAGAAAAAAAGAAGCATCTTCTTCAGCTTCTTCGCAAGGGCTTCCTTCTCAAACAACAACATTAGTTTCTCATTCAGATCATCTTCGAGCTCATTCCGGGCCCTCAAGAGCCCAGGAATCACATCAACTGCTCGGTAACACATTGGGTGTCACTCCAACCAATAAAACCACAACCAAGACAACAGTACAACCGTCGCCCCGGGTTCCTGTCAGTCCATGAAGTTTTGATTGTTACGTTTTGCCACATTCAAATATCATCACCATGACTACAGTCGTGATGTGTTAACGAAGATATATGACTAAAGATGAATGTGTCGACGTACCTATTTATGTAAGCATCTAACCACACGTGTTAGTAATGGCGGGAAATGAATTCAGGGACGAAAATTGCCTAAAGGAAATGTGGGGATGAAGTAACAAGATGGTGTGGCACGGGAAAAGACGAATATACCCTCACGTGCCAGACACATGTAGAACTTAACGGAAAAAAACGGCGAAAAGTTAAAAATCGTCAACTCGATTGTAAAATTGCACGAGATTTTGAAATATAGTGGCAATATTGCTTGTAGTTTGCTCTCAGTGGTAAATTTACGAAAATAACAAAATTAGAAAACGTTTTTTTTTTTCAGTTTATCCTAAATTCTATAAAGCTATTGCAAAATCATGCAACTAAATGCAAGTTTTTTTGCTTTTATGCAAAGAATGGTTATGTATTTTTATCTATTTTCGTGTTAGCCGATATATCTAGACAATCATTTGCTAAAGGTATCTCTTATATACCAGCTATATATCAATGTCTAAAATATACGGGCTAACACTTCAAAGGTTACTAAGATCCGTTAAATAAATGTAGTCTAGATTTATTACCTATAATGAACATATACAGCTATATAATTGTAACATTGAGAAATAGGAAGGGACCAAATACTATTTGATTAGTGGACCAATTTAGTACCTTCAAGCCAAGGTATGGGGGTGATGGCATAATAATAACATGAGACAAAAGTGTCATCTTCAATTAGTCCAATCTTGTCCTCATCAAATTATGCATTAAAACGACCAGACTTACAATGTTGCCCCTTCCTTGACTTGCGATTATATATCCTAACAAATGACTTGAAGGCTTCCTCTTCAATCTATTGGATAATATAGTTAAGTCCAAGCTCGGTTTGTGGGTTATTGGTCTATTAAGATTTTATGTAAAGTTTTATGTATTGCCTTATAAATGTTCTATCAATAAACACATACATCTCAGGGGGTTTTCTATCTTCCAGCACAATCAAGCAAGGTGTAGAAACGGAAACTCAATAAATGTATTTTGATTTCATAGTTCTAGTATGTAGGTAAACCAGTACAGTAACATCACTAACATGAGATGTAACTTAAGTGATTGTGCATATGGTTCTCTCTACGCGAATGTCGAATAGCATATAGATATCAAGCCGAATAACATTGACAAGTTTGGGCAAATGTTGTGGTTCCCTTGTATTTACATCTGCATGTGCTAATGCGGGGGAATTTAGACATCTACATGCATCATGTCTTCATCTCCGATGTTTACATTATCATGTTAGTTGATCTCATGAAACAAGATCTTATATCCGGAACACATCATACATGATTAGACTGCGTAACATCTAGTTCCTTTGTGTTAATCCAAACGACAAATGAGTGACATCGACTCTAACACTTGGAAAAATATCTAAATCAAAAACCACATTAATGGGCAACCTCTTTCTTAACTGTTCATTCAAATCTTATTACAACTTGTAAATTGGTTGTGTGAGAAACTAATTAAAAAATGATCATGCCCGTGGACTTATTGTAGAAAGAAAAATATGACGTTAAATTAGTTTAAGTACGTGGAACACTCTTTTTTCTAGCATTAGTCACCAAAAAAAATTGGTAGCAAATATTCCAAAGTGTGAGTTTACTTTTTTTTTTCTAGCATTAGTCACCAAAAAAAATTGGTAGCAAATATTCCAAAGTGTGAGTTTACTTGCCAAATGTGTGATGCTGTATGATTTTAAAAAACGTACAGCACACACATGGATAAATGACACCCACATACCTGATTTTTTAGTTGTGCATATTATTCGTGAATGTATAAGTTTGAAAAAACTACCGTTGAACAGAATATCTAGTCCTTTTGTTGTTGTCGGGAGCGCAAGTAATAAAAGCACATGAGTCACTGCCTTCCTTGTGAAGTAACTATATAGATCCAATTGAAGTTGTTGACATTTGTTGAATTGTTGATGTACTTTTGTAGTGTATAAGGTTGACATTGAATTTCATACATAATAATCTCTTTGTGTTTTTCATTATTTTTTTATTAGTTGGCCAAACAACTTGGATGTCATAGAAACAAATTCTTTGTAAATTACATTTTATTATTTAACGGATTCACAGATTAATATATTTAATCTTTAATTAACCCAAGCGACCCGTTTATTAAACGAGTTAGACATACCGGCATGTTTTTTTACTCAAACATGTCTATTTTTAGTTCAAATATGTTTAACTGTGTATTAGTTTTGTGTTGTAATAAAAGTTACCACTTTATAAATTGTCTTTTGGTATTATTTGGTTCGTTAATATAAAATTTTAAATTTGTAAATTCTTAAAAATTAAAAACTTCAATGTTTGAGCCTTTACACATTCATGCAATAGATATATGTATATATATAATACAAGTGACGGGCTTGAGGCCTTGAGCCCCTACACGCTGATTGATAGCTAATAAAATAACTACAAACACCAATTAACATATTATTAAAGCTAATACATGACTATTGTATGACTAATATATAATATTAGCTAATACATTCTCATAGTTGGTGCAAAAGACTGATGAACGCTTAAACTGAATCGAAAATCTACAAATAGATGGTAAGGGAGTCCTTTGGTAAAATGTATGCATACTGAAAACATGACAGAACATGAAGAATACGAACACGTACTACTGCCACCTTGTCTCGAACAAAATGTATGTCAATCTTGATATGCTTGGTGCGCTGATGTTGTACCGGATTTTCGGACATGTATACGGCTAAAGTTATCACAATAGACCAAGGTGGCGGTAGAAATAGGAGTAGTAACTCACGAAGGAGAGTGCAAACACAAGATGTCTCTCCTACGTCATTTGCAACCCCTTGGTATTCGGCTCCTACGCTCAACTGAGATAACGTTTTTTTTTCCGTTTATAGGATCACGACAAGAGGTTGTCACAAAAAAACACAATATCCAAAAGTGGATCGACGAGTAGTTGGGCAGCCTTCCTAGTCAGCGTCAGGATATGGAGTAAGTTGTGATGTAATTTTACTGGATAAAAGGGACTTCACCCCGGTAAAATAAGTTGTGTTGTATGAAACCTAAATAAATGTAAGCCAAGATCAATGGTGCCTAAAAAATAGCGAATAACACGCTTCATATCGTGAAGGTGTAGTATGTGGGGATCATGCATGTCAAGACATAGCTGCTGAACTAAATAAGACAAATATGACCTGGTGAAAGTGAGGTGTTGCAAAGCTCTAGCTAGACTGCGATGTATGTATGATTTTCAGCTAGAGGACCATCAGGACCAAGCTTCTTCTCTACGTCCAATGGGTGTCCAGCAAGGGTTATAATTGAGCATCTTTGCCCGCTCAAAAATCTTAGTGGCATATTTGGGTTGAGACAGAAGCATGCTATTAGGGGTACGAACTACAGCAATACCCAAAAAGTAATTAAGTTTCCTAAGATCTATCATAGTAATCTCTCCATGGAGGAAGAAATAATACGCTGTAAACAATCTAAGGAACAAGATGTCAATATGATATCATTAACATAAAGTAATAAGTGAGTTGTGTCATTGCGTCTTCGAAAGATGAAGATAGACGTATCAGTTTTGCTACGATAAGAACCGACTTAAAATGAATAATTGGAAAACCAAACCATGCTTTGGATGCTTGTTTAAGGCCGTTTATAGAGCTCTTTAAAAGGCACACATGATACGGATGTGTAGGGTCAGTGAAACCAGGTGGTTGATGCATGTAGAACGACTCACTAAGCATAGCATAAAGAAAAGCTTTCTACATGTCAAGCTGGTGTATAGGCCATTGGTTTGAAACTACAAGACTAAGAACTATGCGTATTGTGACAAGTTTAACCACAGGGCTAAAAGTCATCACAATGAATACCTAGTTGTAGGCATTTACATTAGTGATGATCTGAGCTTTATACCAATTTAGAGTTTCGTTTGCATTAAAATTATGTTTGAACATCCGCATAGACCGAACAACATTCAAATTACTCAGTGACAAGATAAGAACCCACGTACGACCTTTAATTAACGCATTAAATTCATCTAGCATAACATTTTGCCAATAGGGGTTTTGAAAAGCATGAATGTGATATTTAGGAATTGAAACCCCTATGCGCATATGAAGAGTGAAGCATTGAGTATGTTTTATCATGCCAAATTGAGAGCGTGTGGTCGTGGGTGTCGAGAGGTTGTGTTGTGTTTGAATTAGTTTGTAGAGGTTGTGGTGGGTCGGAATCATGAGCGGTGAGAGTGGGCTGGTGATTGATGGGTGTAGGGTGTTGAGGAGGATTGTTGGGCTAGGTAAGTAATGGGCTGTTGATAATTGGTCTAGTAAGTATTGAATGGGAAGCGGGTTGTTGTTGAGGCGAGTTGTTGGTAGTAGTGTGGGGAGTGGTATGAGTTTTTTGTTCAGAGTAGCGTGTATCAGGTGATGTAGTAGGTGAGGTGAGGAGTTTCAGTTGAATGGTGGAAGGTGTGTTGCTTTCGTTTAGGAAGTCATAGGATGGAGTGTTTGTTGAGGTGTCAGAACTGGCCGGAAAATCGTTTCTTCAAAGCTGACATGGTGTGATATGATAATTTTGTTAGTATCAAGGTTTAGGGAAACGGAAGCCTCGATGATTATTCGGATAGCAAATAAAGACACATGATGTGGATCGAGCTTAGAGATTCTGGGCAGTGTGTATGTATGGATAACATAGACAACCAAAGATGCGTAGGTGAGTATATGAGGGTTGCTTGTTGAAGAGTTTAGTGTAAGGAATTTAATTGTTGATAGTAGTGAAGGGTAGTATGTTTAGAAGATGCGCGACCATGGAGAGTGCTTCGGTCCAATATTAGGGTAGTAGGCGAGCTTGATAGATAACGGTGCGTATAAAGTTGTCTATTGTTCTAGTCATGCGTTCTTACTCTTCTTTTTGTTATGTTTTAGGATATGAGAATTAGATTTGGATTTTGTTAGATTTAAAGAGAGCTTTGAACTCGCCCCCATGATCACATTGGAATGATTTAATTTCTTTTTTACATTACGTTTTCACACAAGTACGAAATTGTAAAATCTTACTAAATGCATCACTTTTCTTATAAAGATAGTAAACCCATAGAAAAACTGGTCAAGAATAGCATAATACTTAAAACCACTAATTTGTAATGGGTGAAGTTCATACATTTAAGTGAATAATATCAAAAGTGTTCATGACAAAGAAGTAGAATGTTGGGAATAAATATAAGAGTGTTAGTTCCCTCTGCTAGTTGGTCAGAGTTTCCCCTGCTAGAGTAAGTCCCCCCTACTGAATAACAAAGGCAGGAGGATTGGTCCCCCTGCTGAAGTCAAAGACCCTGCTACTAAGATAAACTTGGAAGAGATTATAACGCGTTTCAGTTACTACTCCGAGATACTTTCCTAGTTTGTTAGTAGTGATCTTGTACGTGAGTCCTTGTACTATAAAAGGACTCACTAGGTTGTCCTGTAAAATACATCTTTATCTGTTCATTTCATTTCATACTTTAAGGTTTTGTAACATTAATACCACTATTGGGTATTCGTATATCTTTGATATATTAAAGTTTAACGTTTGGTTTAATCATTTGTTCTTGTGCTAAATACTACATTCCGCATCTTGTTTAGTTACTTTGTATTGCAAAGTTTCTCTAGTGTTAGATTGATTTTATTCTTTCTATCACAACCCTTAAACAAGCTAAGGTTTAAGATCTGAGTTTGGGATCAACAAGTGGTATCAGAGATGTTGAGAAACTTTGATTAAACCAAGAACAAAACATCTCTCATAACCAACACCAACCATGTCTTCAGATTCTCATTCATCCTCAACCAACAACATCTCTCTCAAACTACCCATTCTGGATCCTGAAAACTTTGAACTATGGGAGTTCAGGATTCAACAATACCTCAAGATGGAACACTATGTTCTATGGGAGATCATAGAGTTTGGTGATCAATTTTCAAAGACTATACTAGTTGAAGAAAAGGATAAGGGAAAAGAAAAAGGTGAAAGCTCCAAAGGTGACAGCAAGAAGAAGTCTGTTGCTCTTGCTGACAAGGAGATACTAGCAAGAAGGCATGATGTCAGGGCTCACAGTTCTTTGCTGTTGGCTCTACCTGATAGACATCAGCTAAGGTTCAGAAAGTCTAAGACGGCTAAGGAACTCTGGGAAGCAATAGGAAAAACATTTGGAGGGAATGAGGCTACAAAGAAGAAGAAAAAGAATCAAATGCTTGATCAATTTGCTTCTTTCAAAGCAATTGGTGATGAAGAAATTGGTGCTATCTACAATAGGCTTCAAGATCTGGTTGCCCAGTTGGAGCTCTTTGAAATAGAAGTGACAAGAGAACAGGTGAATACCAGATTCCTCAACAGCCTTTAGAAAGAATGGTTTGTCTACAAAGCTATTTGGAAGAATAGGGATGATATAGATGACAAGAACATTGATGACATATACAATAACTTGAAAGTTTTTGAGCCAGTAGTCAATGAGATGAAGTCATTAGGAACCATCCCCACTAATTCAAGTGGATCTGCTGATTCCCCTGCTGACATGTCCTTCATATCTCACAGCAATGGAATCTCCAAAGTCAGTGGAATCAAAGTTTCCCCTGCTACCCATTCCCCTGCTACCCATTCCCCTGCTGCTAGATCTGGATCATCTTATGATGAAGAAAGGCCTGTAACATTCAGCCTTGACACTACTTGTGCTTTCATAGCATCCCAAGGATCACAAGGATCTACTGTGTTACATGAAGATCTGAATCAAATCAGTAAGCAAGGACTGGAGGAGATGGACATCAAGTGGAACATGGCTCTACTCAGCATGAGGGCCAACAGATTTTACTAGAAATATGGGAAGAAGATTTCCATAAATCCTTCTAATGTAGCTGGATTTGACAAATCAAAGGTGGAGTGCTACAACTGTGGTAAGAAAGGCCATTTTGCTAGGGAGTGTAGAGGGCCAAAGAATGGAAGCAGCTATAGGAAGGAAAGCAGGGATGATGATTCTGGTGTTAAGGCTATGGTAGCCATGCAAGGGATAGATGGAGCAGGTGGATGGGACTGGAGTGCTATGACAGAGGGTGTTGAAAGAAATCAAGCATTAGTTGCTGAAGAGAAAGAGGAAGATTTTGATCTTATGGCCATGTCAAGCTCTAGTTTAGACCATGAGGTATATGATGATTCATATTGTACTAAAGCTTGTAGAAAAAATGTTGAGTCATTGAATGATCAAATAAGAAAGTTAAAAGTTGATTATAGTAATTGTGATAATGATCTTGATAACTACAAATGTGGTTTAGAACCGTTAGAGTCCACCATAAGAGAGTATAAGCAAAGAGAAAATGATTACAGAGATCATATTGTCATATTAGAGAGAGATGATAAAGAAAATAATGATTCCATTAAGGAATTTGTTAATGAAATAAATGCCTAAAAACGTTACTTGCATTTTTTGGTCTCGCCTTGTTTTGATTACGACAATATGTAAAAACAAGCATTTACGAAAACAACGAAAAACGAATTCTTGAGTTCAAGTATTTTTCATTTTACCCATTTTCACTTAAGGTATGGATAAACAAGTACTAACCTTAATCAAGTGATCAAGTGATTTAATCTTTTCTTAAAACTCACTTTTTATTAAGTGTGACAAGTTCTTATTAAACTTTCTTTTTAAGAAAATGTTTTATTAAATTAATTATTTGAAATTTGAAAATGGCATATTCTTATTTGGTTAAGAATATCCTTTCAGGATATTTTTTATATCCAGATAAGACCTCCACCACTAAAGGACAAAAAGGAGCGGAGTCTAGTCCGGCGGTACCTTAGCACCTAGGCGGTACCTTATCGATAAGGTACCGCGGGCTAAGATAAGGTACCGCGGGCAGAACTAGCCGTTGGCTCCTTTGTCCTATAAATAGTGGACCATTCTCAGCTTTTCATCTCACCTCTTTTGCACATTTATTTCCAGATTCAAACCCCTTCTTTACTCACTCAAATCTTTGATCATTTGTTTGATTATTACTTGTTTAAGAAGTGAATCTTTGTTGAAAATACGTTTTTACGTATTTAGAAAGGATCGGTCACTCCAATGATATTGGGCTCGTGATCTAATATAGCCCATACAGCCCACATGTAGGGTGGGCTATATAAACCCCCCTCCTAGCATGTTAGGAGGGGTCGTGGTTGGTTGTTGAACACATAATCACATTTCCATCTTTCTTATCTTTCTCTCCTTTCTCTCTCTTCTTTCTCTCTCTAAGGTTCTTCCATTTCCCTTCCATCTCAATAGGTTAATCCAACAATGTCTAATCCTTAGAAAAATAAGATCCTACAATTGGTATCAGAGCTTTGGTTGATTCTTCGGATTGACGTGTTTTTATCTATTGTTTTGGTGGTAAAACTTTTCTTCTTTCACAACTATTTTTTCTTTTTGTCTCAATCTATTTATTGTTTTTTGGTCTTGGTTAAATATGTCACTTTAATCTTGTCTCGATAATCTTTATTGTTAAAATCACAAAAGTTTCAGTTTTTTTTTTCTATCAATATTTGGTATCAGTTTTAAAAGTATCAGTTTGTGTTTCTTTGTCTCGATTTCTGTTTCTTTGTCTCAAAGTTCTTTAAAAGTATCACAACTTTTAAAAGAAATCAGTTTTTTTTTCTATCAATATAACTCTTTATCATTTTTTTGTCTCATACCAGTTTTATTACAACTTTTGCCCTTGTTGGTAAAAGTGATACAATTAAAACTTCATCAACTTTTGGATTTTCAGTTTTAAAAATTGCTAGTCATCAACTTTTGTATCGTCTTCATCAAGAAACAGGTTTGTACATTACGATCTGATTTTTTGTGACCGCATAAACCCTGGGGGTTTCTACTTGCGATCCAATATCACGATCACATCCTAAGATCGTTTGTTACGATCGAAGTCACGATCGAAGCTGCGATCACGATTGCGATCACGAGTGCGATCACGAGTGCGATCACGAGTGCGATCACGAGTGCGATAATCAAGTGCGATCATCAAGTGCGATCACATCTGGCTACGATGACTAGTTGTGATGAAAGACTGCGATGACATAAATTAAATATTGCGATGCAAACAAAGTTTTGACTCAGACAAAACTTGGACTCAAATCATTTTGACCAAACTAACAGGACCCAACCATCGAACTCTTAACCATTTCGACTCAAACCAGACTTCTCTCGACTTTAATCTTGACTCAATCCCAAACACAGACTCGACACACAAGAACTCCAAGACTTTTTCGACTTGACTCTCGTCTCACTCCTCTCTCGACTGACACCAAAAGACTAAGAAACATTCATTGTTGGAAATACGTTTTTTCAAGGAAAGTCTCGGTCACATCATTATTAGCATAGATCACGAGCTATAGACTATTTAGGACATTGTAACTTGGAGTGACCTCCATTTGGGGGAGATTGTTGGAAATACGTTTTTACGTATTTAGAAAGGATCGGTCACTCCAATGATATTGGGCTCGTGATCCAATATAGCCCATATAGCCCACATGTAGGGTGGGCTATATATACCCCCTCCTAGCATGTTAGGAGGGGTTGGTCATTCACTTTACACACACTTCAATCTAATACTTCTTATTCTCTCCAACCTTTCTCTAGTTTCTCTCTCTACATCTTCATCTATCTTTCTATCTCTTTAGATAATCATAACACAAGGATAATCCAAGGATTACGAGGACCTACAAATGGTATCAGAGCCTTGGTTTGATTGGTTTTGTTCTTGTGTTCTTGATTTTGTGTTTTGATAATCCATACCCACGTCCAAATTATTTTGTGTTTTTATGCTTTGATCTTGATATACGTTATCTAGTTACTTGTTGTAGTGATTTTGGTATCTTGGTTTTGGTTAAAAACACAAACTTTCTTGGATCAATCGTTCAAAATTTCTTGGTTTTTCTTCATTCCGAAATTCAAGCAAAAACCACCATCGGAATGTACAACTGAGAGGAATTTGATCGCAATAACCAGCTGGTTCCACTTTGCGATCACTGTATTACGATAACTTATTCCGACGTGACATTCCGATCTAACATTGCGATCTGGGATTCCGACGGTTTTAAGGAATCTTGAGTCGTCACTCTGTCCAATTTATTTTAGCTACATTCCGATCTGGACATTTCGATAGTGACATTCCGATCTGGACATTAAGATAGTGTAACATTCCGATAGTGAAATTCCGATCTGGACATTTCGATCTGGACATTAAGATAGTGTGACATTCCGATCTGGACATTCCTATAGTGTGACATTCCGATCAAACATTCCGATGGGTAATATTGCGATGGGTATTGCAATGAGTATTCCGATGGTTTAATCATTAATATTTCGACAGGTATTCCAATCCACATTCCGATAGACTTTCCGATAGGACATTCCGATGGTTATTCCGATGGGTATTCCGACGGATTAAATTTGGGGATTCCGATACAGTGACAAGTATTTCAAGATTTTTTTCAAAAACGTGTTTTTGAAAATTTTTAACATCGTGTGTAATTTTGTCTTGGAATTTTTGGTTTATCGAGAACAATTATTAGGGGATTTTAACATTATTTCTCTACTTCTACTCACAACAACAAACACAATTACTTTCTTTCATTGATCGGTCGACAAGTAATCCTTACATTCATTTATCATCGATTTTCAATGGATTCGTTGAATTCGACATCTCGAGAGGGAGACTTGCATCTCATGCAAAACACATCTAGAGAAAGTGGTATAACGTTCTTTCGACTACTCCAGTCTCATCTAGTGACCATTTCTTGGTTTCAAGGAGGAAGCGAATTTCTGACACTCTTCGGTCAAGATCGTTATATATTCATTGATTCCATATTCCTCAACTTGAACCAACTAGCTGAGCAACTTCACAAAGAAGAATTTAATCACTCTGCATCAGCATCTGCATATCAAGCTCTAGTGACACAACTTACGCACTTCTTCAAATTTAACATTCTTAAGTCTGACAATTCAGGGATATGTCAATCATTTCTTCAGTACACACAAACGGAAATTAAAGAGTTTCGTGGTACATTGTTGAAATTAATGATATCAGTCTCGTCTTCGATTTATGAAAGATCTCGACTTCAGCAAGAGTATGATAATGGAGTGCAAGAATCTACGATGCAGATGCAAGAGGAGAATGATCATACGGTTGACAACTTGGAGCCTAAAGATTGCAAGAGCAAGGATTCGGGAGGAAAGCATGATACAAGCAGCATGTCAGGGATTGATGACACCATACCCGTATCTGACGAAGAGTCTACAAACACGGTACAAAGGAATGTGGTATATGATGTCTATGCCGATGAACTACCACATGTTGCGCATTCCGAACCTAATTATGACAAACATGGGATGGAAAAGGGTGATAGTTTTACCACTTCAGATTCATCCGATGTGAGTCAAAATAGGGGAGAAATTGTTCAGAATGCTATAGTTCATCATGATAAATGCTTTATGACTACTTCTCTAACCGATTCTGATTCAAGATTAAAGAGCTTGAAACGGTTTTAGCTCAGCAATCTAAAGCTCTTGAGGATGCCAAAATTGAATTTTCGAAGAAAACAGATAAATTTGAAAAGTATTTTGAAAAACTTGAAAATTCAAACGTTGTTCTTGAAAGAAAATTAAATCAAAAAATTCAAGATTCTAAAGCTGAAAAGGATAATTTTGTGAGACAAATTAAGTCGCTTGAATCTAAGTTGGCATCCCAAGATGAATTGCTCAAAGAGAATGATATTTTAAAGGCTCAAGTACAAGAAAAGGTCTTCGCTATAGCTGCGTTGAAAAACGAATTGAGAAAAACTAAAGGATCTAGTGTGGATACTAAGCTTGAAAAACCATCAATCTTGGGGAAACCGCCTCAAATTCAGTCTGTTAGACAACCGACTGCATTTAGATCTGAGCGACCAAAATCCTCGAGACGCGGTTTGCCTCCCAAGTTGATATGGTTCATCTTTCTAGACCAGTCACTCCACTATCTAGGCCCAATGTGACTAAAACAGCTTTTGCAAGACCTAATCACATGATTGCATCTAGCCTCCCTAGACATAGTCTAAAGAACACGTCTCGAACTAGTTCAAATGATGTTCGCCATAAATTTGGTCTAAGGGAAGCTATTCAGAAGACACAAGTAAGAGATAGGAATTTTAAACCTAGTCAGATGTCTTCTAGATTACCCAACACTGCTAACCGTAGCATATCATATCCTAGGAGCATCAATCAATCATCTAGGAATTCTAGATCTTACTCGGACATTAAATATTCTACTTGTAAAACATGTAGGAAATGTGTCTTTAAAGCCAATCATGATTCTTGTGTCAAGAAATTACTTAATGAGGTGAACTCCCGTGCTAGACTTAAATCCCAGTGGGTGGCTAAAATAAAACCCATGGGTAAAATGTGGCGCCCCACTGGTAGAACTTTCACTCTTGTAGGAAACGAGTGCCCTTTAACTAGGATAGTCTCTGATTCTACTAATACTACTAGGGAGGAAATTGAAAAGGAGGATACATCACTTAAGCCTGAACTTAAGGTTTTCTATAAAAGGAAACGCTTACCAGCTAAGACAAGTGAATCATCTCCTCAGGTCACCTCTAGCACAAGAAAAGAAAATTGTGAACCCCCACTTGTTTCTAAGATAGATATCGCTAACCCATATCAAAGCATGCAAATTCCAAATGAAAATGTAGGTACCAAATAGGATGTTCCAAAAGAAAGAAGCGGTCCAATCATTGTATACCATTCAATTAAGGACACTCTCGGAGTTTGGTTGCTAAAGAAGCTGATATCTAAGAAACAAGTGTCTCAGGGTATTTCCAGTTAAGCTTACAGTGCATCAGGACTTATAGTCACATCACAGACTATAACTCGATCTTCAAAGAAAGGAAAGTTTATCGCCGATGATAAACTTATCCTAACAACGAGAAATTTAGTTTTCACGGGCATGAGCTTATATTGAAAACATTCGAAGTTTTTAAGCTCATGCACTATGGCTCCTCGTTAAATGACAGACGATGACCCAGACTTCAGAGATAGGGAAGTTTATCTACGCAACGATAACTTACCCTCTTAACAAGAAATTAAGTTTTCTTGGACACGAGCTTATCCTAAAACCATTCAAAGGTTTTAAGCTCGTGTATAAGGCTCTTCATTAAATATCAGATGATGACCCGTTCTTCAAATAAAGGAAAGTTTATCGCCGATGATAAACTTATCCTCACAATGAGAAAGTAATTTTTCTCGAGCATGAGCTTATATTAAAAACATTCGAAGTTTTTAAGCTCATGCACAATGACTTACAGTTAAATATCAGACTGTAACTCGGACTTTAATTTTAGGAAAGCTTATCTTTTATGATAACTTATCCTCGTAACGGGAAATTATTTTTTCTCGGTCATGAGCTTGTAGTAAAACATTCCAGGTTTTAAGCTCATCAAGGAAAGTGTATCTTTTAAATAAGAGAACTTTTCTTAACAACGAGAAATTCACCTTTCTCGGTCATGAGCTTTACATTAAAACATTCAAAGTTTTCAAGCTCATGAACACGAATTCTAAGTAAATGTCAGCTTAGAACTCGTTCTTCAGTTAAAAGGAAAGTTTATCGCCGATGGTAAACATATCCTTAACAACGGGAAGTTTACAACTTCTCGGACTTGAGCTCGTTTTGTAAGATATTCAACATCTTAAGCTCAAGTAATTGGTTTTCAAAACTTTGAACACAATTTTTCGAGAATTTCTCAAAAAGGTTTTCTAAATCTTTCAAAATTGTGTGTTCAAAAAATGTTTTGATAAAAAGAGCATGTCTTCTGGAATCGATAATATTTACGATACTAGAAATGTCATTCAATAATGACACGGGGTTGTAAATAAAGTTCGAGCAGAAGTTCAAATGTTTTAAAACATGCTCAAAATGGTTTGCTATTATTTCAGATAGTAACCCGCTTTTCATACTCAAGTCAAGCATTTCACCAGAAAGCTTTGACTCAACAACGGGAATTAATTTTCTCGGGCATGGTTTACTTTATGACCATGTAAGGGATTGTGTTTACGTAATAACACAATCTAACACGAATATATGTACGATTCAGTGCATTTATTTGTTAAAACAAGAGAAGTCTTGTTTTTATGAAGTTATCATCTCCACCAACCGTAGCAACTTACAATTGATATCTACATACTCAACGATGCGACTACTCAAACGGTGACTACAGCTCTTTCGATAGAACACGGGTCAACAATTGAGGGGGAGCAATTGTCCAGCATTCAGAATCCTTGATGCCGAGAGTGCCAAGTTCACATGTTGGTGTCAAGACAACGATATCAATCAAATGGAGTCAACAGATAACTTCAGACGTGAGGAGGCGACCAACATTCGTGAACAAGAACCATGTGCTTTTTTTATATGATGTTCTCCATCATTCAGGTCCAACCTCATAAATCGCTAATCTTGTGATTACATTATCATATATGATCTTTGCACGTGATAAATACCTTACACTTGTGTTTAAAAGGTATTTAATTTACGTTTCGAGTACATCCTCATTAATTTGAGGGGGAGCTTGTGTAATTCATGAAGATAATTGGATTTGCATTTTTCTTCCCAAATTTTCTTAAAACATTATTAAATCAATTGATATTAAAAACATCGATTGGGTTAATATTTTTAATATGGGGGAGAAAATGTGATTTAATATGGGAAATGATTAATCACAAATGGTTTGACTTAACGTGCTAGCTCATCTCGACATGTGCGAAATGTTTTCGGATATCGTGGCATATGTTAAGGGGGAGCAAAATGGATCTGCACTATCAAAATGGATTTCATGATGACATACACTTACCCAAAACATCTCTATTCACGACGGTGAAGATTGTGGTGACATAAGGATGGTAGGATAGGTTAAAGTCCAATGATTCCACTAGAACCGGAGGAATCTTCCCAAGGACATTCCATAGCTAGAAATAGTAGTCCTTAGGAAAGATGGAGAAAGATTGTGAACGTAGCTGAATGCCGACCAAGTACTTAAGTTAGCACTGGAACAAACACAACAAGGTGCTAGTGATGACGTATTGGTAAGCATTGAAGGGGTTGAAGAATGAAAAAGAATTGTAAAGATAAAGGGTGTAAAGAAAGAAGCCCTCCTTACAACTTAGGCAGAAACCGGGTCAATACATATGCTATTGAGATCATTTTTAATGATTCTTGATATTGAAGATAGACATCATGGACCCAGTGATGCAATGCACAACCCATCCCAGCTAACTCAGATATCTCTCGAAAGATATTTGTTTTAATCACACGGAGACAACGCATTATCTATTGATTTATTCACTCCGAATAAATTGGTATTGAAATGGTGGCACTCCTCTCCAGCCTCCGATCACTAAAATCCAAAATGCACGATCGAGTCTAGAGCCATTTGAGATCATCAAATATCTCATTAGGACACACTTTCATATTTCCTTGCTTCTTCACACACTGTGAAACAGTAAGAAAGATCTTAAGAGTCCTACGCAAAATCTTCATGATCTTTCCTGAACATCCGAGTAATACGAAAGTATTTACAATGAAGATGGAAATCCTTCTTGAGCGAATATCAAAAAGCTCATGGTAGGTGACTTGTGCGATTCTTTATGAATCAAACTTGTGATAACTGGAAAGCAACAGTGGTTTAATTCTTAAATGAATTTAAACACGTTCCAGGCCTCTACGCAATATCTTAGTGATCTTGCCAGAACACTCAGAGTGATACCTTAGTGTTCACAGTGATGAGTGGAAATCCTTCTAGTGTTAACCTCAGACAGCACTTGGTAGGTAACTTGCAAGATTCTATACGAATCAAGCTCGTGACAACTGGAAAGCAACGATGGTGCGGTTCTTAATTGAATTTCACTTGTTCCAGGAACATGAATTGACGGCTTCAAATCATGCGGATATTATTATCCAAATGATTCACTCTTTACGTTCGCAGTCAGCTTTGGACGGTCGAGTAAAGAGAACGGGTTTACCCGCGAAATCTTGTCAAGGAGGTTCTTTATTGAAACTACCTGCCACAAGTACGATATTTAATATCGTCCAACGGTCTTCACCGGCCGGAGGTAAAATACTACCGAATTAGAATGAAATGTTCAAGGCCATTTCATCCGTGTATATGGTTTGTTGCTAACTATCTTATGCAGCGTAACAAGAAGGTGGCATTACGGTGTACAATCCAGAAGAAGTCGTCACCACATGCTTATACTGCATATACTCAGTACTTCAACGAATTCAAGAAAGTCTGAAGGTCAAGTCTTCCGCTGTATCAAACTCTGAAGCTTTTAAGAATTATAAAGGTATAAGTATGTGGAACATGAAGTCACGAAGAGGAGAATATCACAAGTGATGAATGCACAAGATCAAGTCAAGGAAACATGCTCAAGGCTGAAGTCAAAGATCACATCAAGCATATTCACAAGAACAAGATCGAAGACTCAAGCATAGTATGCTAGGTTTAAGATTTTGTAAAATGGTGTGACCTCCCTTTGGGGGAGATTGTTGGAAATACGTTTTTCCAAGGAAAGTCTCGGTCACATCATTATTAGCATAGATCACGAGCTATAGACTATTTAGGACATTGTAACTTGGAGTGACCTCCCTTTGGGGGAGATTGTTGGAAATACGTTTTTACGTATTTAGAAAGGATCGGTCACTCCAATGATTTTGGGCTCGTGATCTAATATAGCCCATATAGCCCACATGTAGGGTGGGCTATATAAACCCCCCTCCTAGCATGTTAGGAGGGGTCGTGGTTGGTTGCTGAACACATAATCACATTTCCATCTTTCTTATCTTTCTCTCCTTTCTCTCTCTTATTTCTCTCTCTAAGGTTCTTCCATTTCCCTTCCATCTCAATAGGTTAATCCAACAATGTCTAATCCTTAGAAAAATAAGATCCTACAATCTTGTTCTTCCATCCCTTCCTCTCCAAGTGCAAAGAGAAGAACACTATCCTTGTGAAGTGTTGAGTCCACCACCAAAGATCCATTGAAGATCTAATTTTATACACTTGTAGTTGTGTCATAGTTGTGAAGATCCAAGTAGTTGTGTCTATTTGGAAGTTGTGTATGTACTAAGTATAGTTGTGTAGATTGGTCCTAGCTACGATTAGGGCTCGACTTTTAGCTTAGAGTCGGAAATTGGTTAAGCGACGTGTACGGTTTTCTCCACCATAAGGAGCTTGTTGTGTAGTGAACTCTCGAGTAAGGAGTACTCGAGGAGTGGAGTAGGAACGAGGAGTGAGCTTCGTTGCCGAACCACTATAAATCCTTGGTGTTCGGTTTGATCTTTCTTTACCCTTAACTCTTTACATTCTTTATTCTTTATGCATATACATGTGTTAGTATTAGATTAGTTACACTATCATTCTTTATTCTTTGTGGATATATTTTTGTTAGTATTAGTTTAGTTACACTATCATTTGTTCATATTGTGCATAAGAAGATTTCACATATTTCCTCAAGCCTAAGTTTTTGAAAAAGGATTTTTGGAAACCACATTTTAACAAGTAAATATAAGAAACTATTCAACCCCCCCCCCCCCCCCCCCCTTCTAGTTTCTACAATTGGTATCAGAGCGGGTTGCTCAAGAATTTTTAAAGTATATTGTATTTTAAAACTTGAATCGATCTATGGATTCCAACAAATACCTAGAAGGGCAATCTATGTAAAGACCACCACTTTTTGAAACCGATATTTTTATTTATTGGAAAAATAGATTTGAAACTTATGTGAAATCAAAAGATTTAGATCTTTGGCATGTTATTACCAATTGTGATTTTTTACCCTTTAAATTTAATGAAGTTTCTAAAACAAAAGAATTGGTCACTTTTGACAAAGCTAATGACGATACTAAAAAGAAACTTTCAAAAAATAATGAGGCTAAAATGGTGATTTATAATGCTTTGCCTAAGAAAGAGTATGAAAGAATTTTTATGTGTGAAACCGCTAAAGATATTTGGAACACTCTTTTAGTAACCCACCAAGGTAATAGCCAAGTCAAAGAAAGCAAAATCGATCTTCTTGTCCAACAATATGAACAATTTGTCATCTTAGAAGATGAAACTATTGATAGTGCATTTGCTAGGTTTAACACCATTATTACTAGTCTAAAAGCACTTGATGAAGGTTTTTCTAGCAAGAACAATGTTAGGAAGTTTCTAAGGGCCTTACATCCAAAGTGGAGAGCAAAAGTCACGGCGATTGAAGAGTCGAAAGATCTCTCAACTTTATCACTCGATGAACTCATAGGAAACTTGAAGGTTCATGAGATGATAATTTTGAAGGACTAGGAATTAGTGAAAACCAAGAGTGAAAGGAAATCTCTTGCACTTAAAGCCAAGAAGGCACAAAGTGACCATGATAGTTCCTCGGAAAGCGATGACGAGGAGTATGCATTGGCGGTGAGAGATTTCAAGAAGTTCTTCAAGAGACGAGGTCAACACGTTAGGCAACCCAACTATGACAAGAAACCATTGTCAAAGAATCGGTTTGTCAAGAACGAAAAAGGTGATAGGAATTGCTTTAGATGTGGTGATCCAAATCACTTCATTGGTGATTGTCCAAAGCCCGCTCGTGATAAGAACCACACGGCGTTCGTTAGTGGCGCTTGGAGCGATAGCGGTGAATATGATGATGACAACCCCAAAGAGGAGAAATGTCTAATGGCTCACACTTCTAAAGAGGTACATTTCGAAACCGAATATTATAGCAATGATAGTTCCACTTGTGATGATATTGAATTTGAAGGCAAATATGATAGTTTACACAAACTTAGTCTTAAATTCATAGAAAAGAATAAAACCTTAAAAACAACCAAAACTAAGCTTGAAAATGAGATCAATGAACTTAGGGAGAAATTGGCTAAACTTGAGAAAAATAAAGAGGTTGATTTAAGTTGCTTAAGTTGTGAGAAACTTAGATTAGAGAATGAAGATCTCAAGAGCACCTCCATTAAATTGGAAAAGTTCATGAAAGGAACTAGTGCTCTTGATGATATGTTAAACAAACAAGTTCATTCTAAGGAAACACTTGGTCTAGGTTTTAACTCAAATGAAGCCTCAACTAGTGAATCAAAACAAGTCAGGTTTTCACAAAAAACGCCCACTATACGCGGTTCCACATTGTATGGCGCGGTTCCTTATCACTATGGAACCGCCGCCATAGATAAGGTACCGCGGGCAGAGGATGATTTTGGTGAAAATCCTGAACTTTCTGAAAAGTCTAAGTTAGATGAAAAACTAAAGCATCTTACTGTTAATAAGGTAAAATTACCCATACTTGACGACAATGTTATTGGTAAGTTCTACAAGCCATTAAGTAAACCTCTCATGGGAAATAGAAGTTTATCTAGACTATCCTCTACTCCACCTAGAGTACGGAATGAGTCTAAGCCTAGAAGTAGAACGACAACGCCTAGAAGAGATAATCAAAACAATTCACGATATAGAAGTAAAACTCCAACACCTAGAAGGAATAATCATAACTCTAAACCTAGATCAAATACACCTAGGAGAAATAATGAACAACAAAATGGTTACATGAATTACTACCCTCCTCCATTTTGTTCTCCATGGGGAACCCCTTCTTCATTCATGCATCCCAACCAAATGCAAGGGATGTTTGGAACTAACAATTTTGGACCCATGAGATATTGGGGACCAAATGTTTGATCTTGTGTGTTGTTACCTAGATATGCTTGGGAATTGATTTGGAGCCCGATGATTGGATTAAGGATAGTGGATGTTCTAAACACATGACGGGTAATCGAAGTTTGTTCTCGCATTACAAAGCATATGATGGAGGTAACGTCACATTCGCTAGTAGTCTACGTGGTAATATCATTGGCAAAGGTACAGTTTCTCTTGACTCCATGACCATTGAAAATGTTGAGCACGTAGATAACTTAGGATTTAACCTTTTAAGTATAGGTCAAATTTGTGATAATAAGTGTAAGGTCATCTTTTCGGAACATGACAGTGAAATCGTAAAAGATGGAAAAGTCATTGGAAAAGGTGTTAGAAAGCATGGGCTTTATGTCATGAAGGTCAATAAGAAGTAAAAAGACAACATATGTCTTGCGACTATAGATGATAGTTCTACTCTTTGGCATAGGAGATTAGGTCACGCTAATATGCGTTTAATTCAATCCTTAGTCTCTAAGGAGTTGGTAAGACACCTCCCCAAGATTAAGTTTGATAGTCACTTTTGTGATGCTTGCAAAGTTGGAAAGCAAGTTCACTCAAGTCACAAAGCTAAGAATTTGGTTTCGACCTCTCGGTGCTTAGAGCTCCTACATATGGATCTTTTTGGACCTTCCGCCATATGGAGTTATGGAGGTAACCTTTATACCCTAGTTATAGTTGATGACTATTCTAGATTCACTTGGACTAGATTTTTGGCATCTAAGAATGAAGCTTTCGATCACTTCGAAATCTTTAGTCGAAGAATTCAAAATCAACTAGGATGTTCAATTGTTTCTATTAGGACGGATCATGGTAGGGAATTTGATAATGAAGTGCAATTTGGTGCCTTTTGTGAAGCTCATGGTATTACCCATAACTTCTCGGCTCCTCGCACTCCACAATCAAATGGGGTAGTTGAAAGGAAGAATAGGACTCTCCAAGAGATGAGTAGGACGATGTTAAACGAGCAATCTTTGCCTCAAAAGTTTTGGTGCAATGCCGTGGACACATCAACTTTTATTCTCAACCGAATTCTTATTCGACCTTTCCTAGGAAAGACCCCCTATGAGATTCTTAAAGGTAAGAAACCCTCATTAGAATACTTTAGGGTGTTTGGAAGCAAGTGCTTTATCCTCAACACCAAATACTACCTTACCAAGTTTGACCCAAAGTCTTACGAAGGTATCCTTTTAGGTTATTCCCAAACTAGTAAAGCCTACATAGTCCTATATAGAACCATGGGGGTTATTGAAGAATCACTCAACGTAACCTTTGATGAAACCCCTCCTTCGCCCAAGACACCACCATTGGTTGATGATGACTTGGATGAATTAGAAGTAGTTAAAGCCAAAGAGGTTAGAAAAATAGGAGTTGAAGACCTTAGTGTTGAAAAGGAAGTAAACATTAAGGAGTCTAGGGATCATACTCTCAATAATGTCATTGGTGACTTAAATCAAAGGACCCTAAGATCTCAAGTCCAAAACCAAAGCAACTTCTTTTGTTTTGTCTCCTTGATTGAACCAAAGAATGTTAAAGAAGCTTTGACGGATGAGAGTTTGGTCATTGTGATGCAAGAAGAATTGAATCAATTCGTTGTCAATGATGTTTGGGAACTTGTTCATCCACCTAGAAGTTCTACCATTATAGGAACCAAATGGGTATTTAGGAATAAGCTACATGAAAATGGTGTTGTGTCTCGTAACAAAGCTAGACTTGTAACACAAGGCTATAATCAACAAGAAGGGATTGATTATGACGAGACATATGCACCGGTAGCTAGATTAGAATCAATTAGAATCCTTTTAGCCTACGCTTGTGCCTTAGATTTTAAGCTTCAACAAATGGATGTAAAAGTGCATTTCTTAACGGTTTGATCAATGAGGAGGTATATGTGGCTCAACCTCCCAGCTTCATTGATTTTGAGAAACCGGACCATGTTTACAAGATTAAGAAAGCACTTTATGGACTCAAACAAGCACCCAAAGCTTGGTATGATAGACTTAAAGTGTTTCTTGTTAAACATGAGTATACCATGGGAATGGTAGACAATACACTCTTTACAAAGAAGAAAGGTCCTCACCTCATAATCGTACAAATATATGTTGATGACATTATATTTGGCTCAGCTTGTCGAGAATTGTGTGATGACTTTGCCAAAATCATGCATGATGAGTTTGAAATGAGTATGATGGGAGAACTTAACTTCTTTTTAGGACTCCAAATTAAACAAATGGACGATGGTATTTTCTTTAGTCAATCTAAGTACGCTAAAGAAATGCTAAAGAAATTTGGATTAGAAGAATCTAGACCAATGAAGACCCCTATGGCCTCGGATACTAGACTCACCGTAGATGATGATTGTGAGTCGGTAGACAACACCAAATATAGAGGTATGATTGGTAGTTTGTTGTACCTAACGGCAAGTCGACCGGATATCATGTTTAGTGTTTGCCTTTGTGCCCGCTTCCAAGAGGCTCCCAAAACCTCTCACCTTGAAGCGGTTAAGCGTATCTTTCGATACATTAAAGGCACTATACATTTAGGATTATGGTATCCTAAAGGGACCGGCGTAGAAACCATTGTCTAAGCGGACTCGGATCATGCGGGAGACTATGTGGACCGGAAAAGCACTAGTGGAGTTTGTACCTTCATGGGTTGTTGTTTAACTTCTTGGTTCTCTGAGAAACAAACCGCTCTTGCGATATCCACCACGGAAGCCGAGTATGTGAGTGCCGGAAAAGCATGCCAACAAGCTCTATGGATGAAGCAAGCGCTTGTTGATTACGGGATTTCTCTTGATGATGTTCCCATCATGTGCGATAATAAAGGCGCTATAGACCTAAGCAAGAATCCCGTGCAACATTCGCGAACCAAACACATAGAAATTAGACACCATTTCCTTAGGGATAATGTTCAAAAGGGGAACATTTCTATTGAAAAGGTGCCCTCTGAGGACAACTTAGCCGATATCTTCACTAAGCCACTTAAGAGGGAACCTTTTAATTACTTGCGTCTAGGTCTAGGATTAATGGAACATCTTCCTTGATTTCCTTCTTCTTATAGTTTATCACTTTGAGTCTTTGAATCTTTTAAACTCCTTTTGAAAAATCTTCTCCTATCCTTTTCAAAATTCTCAAAGTCTCTTTCGAAAATGGTTGAGAAATTCGTTTGACATTGTTAATTTAATCTAAAAACGATTTTTCATAGATTCTCGCTATTAATCTAGAGCTTACATAATTCATATGTATGATTCTCTCAAACATAGCAAGGACAAGATAGAATCATGGAGGATCATTGTGTCATGACTTAAGGTCTTGTCTTACACACCTCCTACATCGATTTTTTAATCCATGTATTTTGGTCAAATCTCTATTTGGTAAGTTTGCATATGTTTTCTTTGTCTATCTTTGCTTTTAAGCATATCCCTATGATAAGTTAGACTAGAAAAATAAGATTTGCTGAAAAATCTTCCTCCAAACACCAAACCATGCCTCTACAGGCGGTTCCATATGTGAACTGCGGTACCTTATTGATAAGGTACCGCCACGCTAGATAAGGAACCGCCTACAACGCCTTCCTTTTTCGGGTTTTTGTCTGAAACTCCAGATTTGCTCCAACATTTTTGAGAATCTTTGTTTCAAACCCTTTGACCACCTTAAAAATACCCTAAGCCTTCCCTATTTAAACCATAAGCATTTTGCATTACTTCACATCCAAAATGTCTTATTCTCCCAATGAAAGCCTTGAATCTCCTCCATTTTCTCCAATTGCTTTCAATCCAAACCCACCCAAGAACACTCTTAATCACATGTCTCCTACAAAGAATGTTGATTATGGAACATCTTTTCTTCCACCACCACCCTTTAGTGTTCTTCCTCCTTCTCATGATAATTTCATGCATCATGGAACATATTGTTAATGTTGTCAATATCAACACCTTGCTATGGCACACATCTGTGAGGAGTTGAGCTACATCAAGAGTCTCTTAATCAAGCCTCCTCTTCACTTTGATTATGAGATCTCCAACAAGCCACCACCACCACCCTCCGCCATTACCTTGTCTTTCATATAAGCATTGGTTGCTTATCCACAAGACACCAAATTCAAGCAAATCTTAGAATTCTAGAATAACTAGGATTAGATTTATGCTTTTGGCTTGTTTCTTTTTCCGTACTTCTTTGTATGATGTTCTTTTAGTAACCTATCTTGGATCTTGGATCTTTGTCTTTGTATTTCTTTTTTTTATGTGACCTATTGCTATATATTGTTGGTTGTTTCTTTTGTTCAACTAACCCTTCTATGTAGCTTGTCACCATATCTCGATTCCTCGGTGCCCCAATCTAGGGGGAGTAAGCACCAAGGGGGAGTCTTTGCAAAGTCCGTTTCTTCAACACAGGCTTACGCAACCTTTTTGCTTCGACAAAGGGGGAGAAATGAATAAACTCGTCTTCGAAAATCTTGTTTTTGTGTGATTGAGTTTATGTATTGTCGGAATCAGAAAGGGGGAGATTGTTAATGCAATAAATGCCTAAAAACGTTACTTGCATTTTTCGGTCTCGCCTTGTTTTGATTACGACAATATGTAAAAACAAGCATTTACGAAAACAACGAAAAACGAATTCTTGAGTTCAAGTATTTTTCATTTTACCCATTTTCATTTAAGGTATGGATAAACAAGTACTAACCTTAATCAAGTGATCAAGTGATTTAATCTTTTCTTAAAACTCACTTTTTATTAAATGTGACAAGTTTTTATTAAACTTTCTTTTTAAGAAAATGTTTTATTAAATTAATTATTTGAAATTTGAAAATGGCATATTCTTATTTGGTTAAGAATATCCTTTCAGGATATTTTTTATATCCAGATAAGACCTCCACCACTAAAGGACAAAAAGGAGCGGAGTCTAGTCCGGCGGTACCTTAGCACCTAGGCGGTACCTTATCGATAAGGTACCGCGGGCTAAGATAAGGTACCGCGGGCAGAACTAGCCGTTGGCTCCTTTGTCCTATAAATAATGGACCATTCTTAGCTTTTCATCTCACCTCTTTTGCACATTTATTTCCAGATTCAAACCCCTTCTTTAATCACTCAAATCTTTGATCATTTGTTTGATTATTACTTGTTTAAGAAGTGAATCTTGTTCTTCCATCCCTTCCTCTCCAAGTGCAAAGAGAAGAACACTATCCTTGTGAAGTGTTGAGTCCACCACCAAAGATCCATTGAAGATCTAATTTTATACACTTGTAGTTGTGTCATAGTTGTGAAGATCCAAGTAGTTGTGTCTATTTGGAAGTTGTGTATGTACTAAGTATAGTTGTGTAGATTGGTCCTAGATACGATTAGGGCTCGACTTTTAGCTTAGAGTCGGAAATTGGTTAAGCGACGTGTACGGTTTTCTCCACCATAAGGATCTTGTTGTGTAGTGAACTCTCGAGTAAGGAGTACTCGAGGAGTGGAGTAGGAATGAGGAGTGAGCTTCGTTGCCGAACCACTATAAATCCTTGGTGTTCGGTTTGATCTTTCTTTACCCTTAACTCTTTACATTCTTTATTTTTTATGCATATACATGTGTTAGTATTAGATTAGTTACACTATCATTCTTTATTCTTTGTGGATATATTTTTGTTAGTATTAGTTTAGTTACACTATCATTGTTCATATTGTGCATAAGAAGATTTCACATAGTTCCTCAAGCCTAAGTTTTTGAAAAAGGATTTTTGGAAACCACATTTTAACAAGTAAATATAAGAAACTATTCAACCCCCCCCCTCTTTTAGTTTCTACAGAATTAATTGCTGAATTAGAAGTTTTTAGATCTAACAAGAAAATAGATGAACAAACTGTTGAAAATTTTGGAAAAGCTTCTAAAGATTTAACAAAAGCAGTTGAAATTGGGCAGTCTCCTAGGGAAAAAACAGGTTTTGGTGTCAAAAATGAGCATGCTACTATTCCTCCACCACCTGCCAATATACATGCACCATTCCCTAGAAAAGATTTGTCTTGGACTGGTCTTTCTTGTTTCAAAAAGCAGGAAGATATTGAATTTGACTTAAATGCATACATACCAAACAATCTAGAAACAGAAGAATCACTAGTGAAAACTAGTGCTGTTAGGGACTTTGAAAAGGAACAAATTGCTTTAAAACAGTAGAATATAGATAACCCTGTTCTCTTTTCAAGAGAAGGATTATTTGGAAGTGATTCAAGTTCTAAGAGTAGTTCATCCAGAACCTCTAGCAGATCTAAATCAGGATCAAAGCCCTCTAAGACTACTGTTAAATATGCTGGTATGTATAGGCCTATTAGAGGTCATCAGAGAAATTAGAATGACCAAAATTCTCATCAATTAGGAGAGGACTTTGTGATAAACACCAAACCTTGTTTCACATGTGGCAGTTTTGATCACACATATCAAGACTGTCAGGCACCAATGGAAGTGGTGGCTGCAAATCATTTAAAGGATATGCAACCAAAAGTCATTCTTTTGAATGCAGGGGAAAAATATTTTTCCCCTGCTAAATATGTTGCCCCTGCTTTGAGAAACAAGGTATCTGATAAGTATGTAGTTCCTGCTCTAAGAAAGGTGAATGATGCATGTCCCAAGTCTAGCTCTTACATGACCAAACCAGCACCTCATACTGCATATAAATCTGTCCATAGACCCTACCAACACACCAATAGAGGTCAAAACAAAAGATGTATTCCCTCTGCTAAGCATAGGGATTCACTTTCTAAGTCTAGGGTATCCTCTGCTAGCAAAGTTTTGCCCTCTAGAAACATGGGAAGATGGGGAAAAGCTGTGAAAGCCTCAGCTCGTTGGGTTTGGGTACCCAAAAGGGGTACTCACTCCAATGGTGTATCTCTAGTCTTTGACAAGTTATCTTACATTGATACACGAGGTAGATCCAAGTCTGTAATGGCTTGGGTCCCCAAGAGAAACTAAATTGTTTTTCTTTTTGCAGGTGACAAAGCAGAATAAGAATGATAAAGCATATTGGGATAGTGATGCTCTAGGAGCATGACTGGACATAAATCCTATATGTCTAACTTTGTTCCCCTAAATGACAATGATGGTGTTTCTTTTGGAGATGGGCATGGAACAATCACAGGAAAAGGAACTATTGTCACCAATAGGATGACATTTGATAATGTCTACTTGGTGAAAGAGCTAAAGTACAATCTCTTTAGTGTGTCCCAGATGACTGATAACAAGAATTTTGTCCTGTTTACTGATACTGAATGTCTTGTGTTGGGGAAGGAGTTTGTTTTACCACCAAACACTCCTATTGTGCTAAGAACTCCAAGACAAAAGAATATGTACACAATTGATCTCAAGGACATCTCTCTTCAAGACAATGAAAACCGTTTCATTGCCAAAGCATCAGTTGATGAATGCAAGAAATGGCATAGAAGACTTGGTCATCTTAACTTCAAGAACATGAACAAGCTGGTCAAGTACAATCTTGTTCATGGTCTTCCTTCCAAGTCCTTTGCCAATGATCATACTTGTGTTGCTTGCCTGAAAGGGAAGCAACACAGAGCATCTTGCAAGTAAAAAATAAGCCTGCCACTACCAAGCCATTGGAATTACTGCACATGGATCTGTTTGGTCCCACTTCTGTGGCAAGCATAATGAAGAAATGGTACTGCCTGGTGATTACTGGTGATTTTTCAAGGTTCACATGGACATTCTTTCTGTTTGAAAAGAGTGACACAATAGATGTACTCATAGGGTTTATCAGCCAGATTGAACTTTCCAAAAGCATGAAGGTAGTAACCATGAGATCTGACAATGTTGGTGAGTTCAGAAACAAGAAAATGGACACTTTTTGCACAAACAAAGGAATAAAGAGGGAATACAGTATAGCAAGAACACCTCAACAAAATGGAGTTGCAGAAAGAAGAAACATGACACTTATTGAAGCTGCAAGGACTATGCTATCTGATTCCAAGCTTCCAGTTATCTTTTGGGTTGAAGCTGTAGCCACTGCTTGTTATGTTCAAAATAGGGCCTTGGTGGTTAAGGCACACAACAAGACCCCTTATCAGCTGTTCAATGACAGACCTCCTTTGATTGACTTCTTTAGACCATTTGGATGTCATGTGATCATTCTGAACACAATTGAAAATTTAGGCAAGTTCAATGAAAAAGGGGATGATGGGTACTTTATTGGTTATTCATTAAACAACAAGGGATATAGGGTCTTCAACAAGAAGACAAGCAAAGTGACAGAATATCTCCATGTAGATTTTCTTGAAGACAAGCCTGAAGATGTACGAACAGGTCCTGATTGGTTCTTTGACATTGAAGTACTTTCAAAATCCATGAATTATGTACCTGTTGCTTTGCAGAATACTAACATTTCAGGTACAAAAGAACCAACTACAGTGGAGAAGCCACCAATGAGGTACATGACTGTACCCTTGTTGTTTCCAATTGATGATGCTGCTACAAAAACAGGTGAAGAAGATGACACATCTCAAAGGAAGGAGCAGTCAATCCCTTCCCCTGCTAAGTCAATTCCTGAAAGCAGGGGAATGGCTGAAAGCAGTGGAATCCGTGATTCCCCTACTAGACTAAATGCTTCCCCTACTAATAAAGAACCAGCTGTCAATGATGTTAATGATGAAGAAAGAGAATCCCCACTCATTTCCTCATCTTCACCTATCACTGTTGGTCCACTCATCTCCAACCGTGGAAGCAGAATAATTAGGAATGAAGGTCCAAGTTATTCAGAGCTGCATTCAGCTCATCAGCATCCATCCCTCAGTCATGCAGTATCATTTAGAAGCTCTTTTGAGGAGTTCTTTCCCAATCAAGATAGTCATATAAATCCTGATTTGGAAGAGGATGAAACAGAAGTAATCATGAGCATGCAACCTACCTACAGAATCAATAATGATCACCCCCAATCACAAATCATAGGTGATCTTGAGACTCCCAGACAAACAAGGTATTCAACAAATGAACACAGCTTCATTGCCAACATTACAATGAAGTTTAACCATGACAATATGCAATGTTGTCTGTTTACTGCCTTTCTGTCACAAGAAGAGCCAAAGAAGATTCTTCAGGCTCTCAATGATCCAAGCTGGGTTGAAGCTATGCAAGAAGAAATCTTACAGTTTGACATCCAAGAAGTGTGGATTCTGGTAGATTGTCAAAAATGGGCAAAGCCCATTGGGACAAAGTGGGTGCTGAGGAACAAAAAGGATGAGAGGGGTATTGTAGTCAGAAACAAAGCAAGACTGGTAGCAACAGGGATATACTCAGGAAGAAGGTATTGATTATGAGGAGTCTTTGCTCCAGTAGCCAGAATTGAAGCCATTAGATTGTTTCCGGCTTATGCTTCATTCATGGACTTCACAATATACCAAATGGATGTTAAGAGTGCCTTTTTATATGGCACAATTGATGAAGAAGTTTATGTTATGCAACCTCCAGGGTTTGAAGACCCAGAACACCCAGACAAAGTGTACAAGGTAAAGAAGGCTATGTATGGACTTCACCAAGCTCCTAGGGCCTGGTATGGAACTCTTTCTAAATATCTGTTGGATAATGGCTTCAACAAGGGGAAAATTGACCAGACCCTGTTCATCAAGAAAAAAAAGGGTGACTTTCTTTTGGTGCAAGTATATGTAGATGACATCATCTTTGGATCCACAAACTCTATGCTTAGCAAAGAGTTTGCCAAGTTGATGCAGGATAAATTTCAAATGAGTGCAATGGGTGAACTCAATTTCTTTTTGGGGTTACAAGTTCAGTAGAGGAAAAATGGGATCTTTATCTCACAAGACAAGTATGTGGCTGAAATTGTGAAGAAATTTGGAATGTGTGAAGGAAAGAAAGTTTCCACTCCAATGGATAAGGAGCATCCTTGGGGCAAAGATGGCCCTGGAAAGCCTATTGATGTCAGGAACTATAGGTCCATGATTGGATCTCTCATGTACCTTACAACTTCAAGACCTGACATCAAGTTTGCAGTTTGCTTATATGCAAGATACCAAGTGGCACCCACAGAGTGTCATCTATTTGTTGTAAAGAGAATTTTTAGGTATCTGAAGTGACATACAACTCTAGGACTTTGGTATCCCAAGGAGTCATCATTTGAGCTGTTCTCCTATTCAGATAGTGATTATGCTGGTGAAAACAATGATAGGAAGTCTACAACAGGTGGATGCCAGTTTTTAGGAAGCAGGCTTATATCTTAGCAGTGTAAAAAGTAGACTATTCTGGCCTCATCCACAACTAAAGCTGAGTATGTAGCTGCTACTGCATGCTGTGGACAAGTTCTTTGGGTTCAGAACCAGTTGCTTGATTATGGGTACAATTTTCTTAAAACCAAGATAGTTATTAACAATAACAGCACAATTTGCATTATTAAAAATCATGTTTTTCATAGCAAGACTAAACATATTGAAATCAGACATCATTTTATTAGAGATTGTTTTGAAAAAGGATTGATTGTCCCAGAGGCAATTGATACAGAACTTAATGTTGTTGATCTTTTGACAAAAGCTTTTGATGTGGGGAGGTTTCAGTACTTGGTTGCAAGTATTAGAATGGTCACTCCTTGAAAATTGATGTCTAATTTGTCTTGTATATTCAGGATTGCTTTATTGCTGTTGTTGTACATATGTTAGTCACTTTTTCCATTATTTTTCATTCCACTGCTTTTGGAACAAAGATTCTCCTGCTCGGGTTCATCCCCCTGCTAAGGCATTTTTCCCTGCTAAGAGGTTTCCTGTTAAATTGGGTTTGTTCTTTTGAAAGTGGTTATATGTGGTTTTTAGACTAACAATGCAGAGATCCAAATTGTTGGAAATACGTTTTACGTATTAAGAAGGATCGGTCACTCCAACAATAGTCCATGTAATAGCTCAAAGTTTAGTTATTTATCTTTATTAAACAAACAAGGCCAAGCCTAGCCTACAACATGTGTAGGACGGCCCAAATGTAAGCCCAAGCCCATCTTATGGGCTTGGTATATAAACCCTCTCCTTAGATGGAGAGGGTGTGTGGTTAATCATTTTTTTCACATAGTTCACTCTTGTTTCTCTCTCTAGAATTGTGTGTAATCCACCATCTTTCTATCTCTTTATCTCTCTAAAACATAAGCATAGATTTACATATCCTACAAATGGTATCAAGAGCCATGGGATGATTGTTTAGTTCTTGTGTTTGTGTTCTTTATTCTCTCGCCATTTTTGATCCATTTTGACACGAACCAAATTTTTTTTGTGTTTTTATGAGTTAATCTTGATTTACTTCATCTTATTACTTGTTATAGTGATTTGGTATTGTTATTTGGGTTAAAAACACAAAAATTTTGGGTGTTTGATTCATTCTTTTGGCTTAGAATCTTGAATTGATTGTGTTATTGTACTTTCCGAGAAAAAAGGTAAGTTGGTATCCTCAGTACGATCTGACTTTGTGTTTGCATAAACCTTGGGGGTTTCTACTTGCGATCCAAGTTACGATCTTGACTTCGATAGCTCACTACGATCCTTAGTACGATCCCTCAATCTGATTGCCTAGTACGATCCATACTACGATCAAGGTAAGTTTGCTTAGTACGATAGCTCACTTTGCTCAGAGTACGATCTGTCACCACGATTGTAGAGTACGATCAAGGTTTCAATCAGACTACGATCACTAACTAGGATAAGGAAGTACGATCACAATACGATCTGGGAGTCCGATCTGAGTGTGATCATAGTGAGTGCGATCACTCGTTGCGATCAGAGCACGATCGTTGGGTATGATCATAGTGAGTGCGATCACTCGTTGCGATCAGAGCACGATCGTTGGGTACGATCATAGTGAGTGCGATCACTCGTTGCGATCAGAGTACGATCGTTGGGTACGATCAAGGAGTGCGATCTAAATACGATCATAGAGTACGATCCACGAGTGCGATCTGAGTACGATCCAACATTTTTTCAAAAACGTGTTTTTGAAAATTTTCGTGTGCAATTTCATCTTGGAATTTTTGGTTTATCGAGAACATAATTTAGGGGATTTTAACATTATTTCTCGGCTTTAACACACAACAACAAATACATTTACTTTCTTTCATTGACCGATCAAGTTTGTAAATCTTAACTTATCGAAATGGAGTACACATCTCTTACGGATAAGTCCATCCTCTCGGGTACGGATAATCGTCCACCAATGTTGGAGAAGTCTATGTACGAGGATTGGACTTCCCGAATGGAACTTTATATGTTGAACAAGGAGAACGGACATCTTATTTGGGCATCGGTGCTCAATGGACCATTAGATTATGGTACAGTAACGGAAGGTACAACTACTCGTCCTCGCACAATGGGTGAATTGACTGGAGATATGAAGATTCATGATAAATGTGATAAGTATGCTACAAACATCATTCTCCAAGCCCTTCCTCCAGATGTCTACAAACTCGTCAGCAAACATAAAGTTGCCAAAGAGTTATGGGATAGAATTCGTGTTCTCATGCAAGGCACCTCGTTAACTAAACAAGAACGAGAGTGTAAGTTTTATGATACTTTTGATAAGTTTGCCTATGTGCCAGGGGAGACTCTCAATGATTACTATCTGAGATTTACCCTATTGTTGAATGAGCTTAATATCTATGGCATGGCAATTCCTACCTTTCAATTGAACACCAAGTATTTGAACACTCTTCCTCCAGAATGGAAAAAATACGTGACGAATGTTAAATTGGCTAAGGACTTGCATAACACCAATGTGGATCAACTTCAAGCCTTTCTTCAACAACGCAAATGCCATGTGATCGAGGCTCGGTTGTCTACACCTCAAGTTCATGATCCACTTGCAATGTATGCTTCTCAACAAAACATGGCTTAAACTTATCAGCAACCATCATACTTGCAGCAGCCACCACCACACAACTATCAGCAACCATCTTATCCACCACTAATGAGGCCACAACAAGCATTTCAACAAAGTGTTCATCAACAATCTTTTTCACCGCAACCACCATATCAGACATCACCATCACAAGCCAACACTTCTCCAATGGGCTATACTCCTCAGTAAGGATATTTTCCAATAGAAGCACAACCAGCACAAGCTTTCTACACTAATGAACTTCCACCAATCCAAGCACCTACTCCAAATGATATGCCAGTTGATGTACTAAACCATCTCACTGCCTACTTGTCAAAACTTGTTGCAACTAGAGGATTTCCACCAACAAACAATCAGCTCCGCACCTCTTTAAATCCTCGACAACAAGCCACTGTTCAAGATGGTCAAGTGACGGTGCAACCTATTCAGGGAAGGCAAAATTCATATGGACCTCCTACAAGGACTGGGAACAATCAAGCTGTGAATTCTCAAGCTAGTGGAAATGGAAGTCCTATTGGTCCTAAAAAGGTTGTGACTTGCTATAATTGCCGAGGACAAGGTCATATGGCTAGGGAATGCACTTAGCCGAAAAGGAGAAGGGATGATGCATGGTTTCGTGAAAAGATGTATTTGGTTGATGCTCAGTTTAAGGGGAAGATTTTGGATTCAGAGGAGTTAGCATTTCTTGCAGACCCAGGGGCAGCAGATACTGAAGGCATTACAGTCGTTTCTACCTCTAATGCAGCTTATCAAGCAGATGATCTTGATGCATATGATTCGTGTAAAACCCGCATGCTTTTACCATGAATAGTACCCTTAAGATCGTACGTACTAGATTTAAACTTTCCTAATATAGCATGATTACGATTACGTGTTAGGATTTTACGTATTACGTACGTGTTAGAACACGATAAGTATTTACTACGCACGAGCACATAATAATTATTTAACAATAATTAATCACGAACATGCGATCATGAAATCATGAACGTAATTAAATCACGGGCTAATATTAGTTACGTATATATATTTATTACGAACACGAATAAATATATTAAGTCACGATCGATAACTAATTAAAACACGTAAAACAAGAACACGAGAACACACGAGAACACACCAATATTTTAGACACGGAAAAACATTCGGGTTACCCCTTGTGAGCCCCATTACCACGAAATAGGGAGGGAGGATGGGCTTAGCCCATCAAATTTTACTAAAAGGGGTTTAAGGGATTTTCACTACTCATTTACAACTTACAGAAGATTTTTAGCAAAAACCTAAAAAAACCCTCCTCTCCTTCTCCTTTGTGCCGCCACCATCAAAACACAAAAAGGGAGTGTTTGTTGATCTTGGATCTTAGAATTCTTGTTGGTGTTCGTGTTTGTTCTTCTATCTTTTGATCCACGTATTCGGTAAATCTTTTTAAACCTTTTCTTTTAATTTAATCTTTTTATTAATTATGAACATGTGATGTTTTTATAAAAACAAAATAATTAATCATAGATCTAACATGTTTTGGGGTTAAATTAAATCAAAGGGTTGTTTTTAAGGGGTGTTTGTTTTGACCGCAGGCTGCAACCGAACCCGAAGGGGTTTCAGTTTGCCAAGCCGACCACCACCAAGACCATATGGTCTTGGTTGGTGCGTGTGGGTCCCACGGCAGCAAGGGGAAACACGGGGTACCCTGAGTTGGTTCGGGGTACGGTGTCGATTCATGTCCGGTTCATGTTTTTAGCCTAGATCCGGTTCATGGTGTATGTTAGTTTTTTTTATGTTTATGAACTTATGTTAAAATTAAATTAATAAAATGATGCGATTAATTTAATAACATGACTTAGGTTATTTAATTATTAATGATCATGAAATTATTTTAACCTAAGTATTTATATATTTAAGACTTATAATTAATTAATTATTTTAAAACCATGGATATAATTAATTAATTAACATGACTTAGGTTATATTATTAATATATAATAATACATATTTTAACCTAAGTATTTAACTTATTTAATTAAAAACATGTTATACTTTAATTAAATATTATAACCTAGAGTTTAATTAAATTACATGAAATAATTATTAAACTATACATTATATCATATGACTTAGAAAATAATCATGAAAAACACTTAGGCTTATATACTTAGCTTATTTAACCAGCTTATTTCTAATTATGGAAACTTTCTATTTTTAGAAACTTAATTAAATAAGGCAGCTAATCTATTTATGGAAACCATCTATTTTTTAGAAACTTAATTAAATAAGACAGCTAATCTATTTATGGAAACCAGCTATTTTTAGAAACTTATTTATTTAAGGCAGCTAATCTATTTATGGAAACTTATTTAATTAAGGCAGCAAATCTATTTATGAGAACTTTCTATTTTTAGAAACTTATCTATTTTAGGCAGTAAATCTATTTTTGGAAACTTTCTATTTTTGGAAACTTTCTATTTTTGGAAACTTTCTTTTTTTGGAAACTTTCTATTTTTGGTAACTTTCTATTTTTGGAAACTTTCTATTTTAGGAAACCTGCTATTTTTGTAAAGTTACTTATTATTACACAATAATTATAATAACACATGAAATACCAGAAATACTTAATCAGATTAAACAGAATATAAGATAAAACACAGTTTAAGGCTTTAAAACAGTAAAACATGGTAAGAACACATAAAATAAGCTAAGACATGATATAAAACCAGCTACGTATTTAGTAAGCAGATACTTATTCATGTACGTATTTATGTAGCACTAGTGATTCGGAAGTAGGATTCCTTGCAGTTCATCTTCTTCGTTCACTGGACATAAGGTACGGATTCCCGTCCTTTCAGTATGGACATTCTTTCCTTATTAGGATTTCCCCGTATGCAGCCAACTGTTTTCCCGTAGTATAAGTTATGAGTTTGATTCTTATGTTTAATTAAGATTACCTATAGCCATATACATGCATGACCAGTTTCACCTAGTTATGGAGGTATAATAACCATAACATTAGAGGCACTGGTGTTATGACTTCACCACGGCGAAGTGATTGCTCGTGGCGTCCCTTCAGGTTTTGGCAATATTATTATATTTATCATGTGGGGCGTATGGGTGCATCCTAGTTACATGTTTTCAGTCAGGATTTCATGGTGAATGTGGTGTGTGCCTTGTATCCTTCACAAGGAGCTGATCCCTCCTACCCAAAGCCAGTATATTAAATTAGAGGCAGCCCCTCTAATTTGCATGATGAGGTCACCCCTCCAAGTATTCATGCACGGTGGATTTTCATGACCTATATTGGCTAATGGTAAAATATGTTAAACAGTTTTCATAAGATAAACATAAGGCTTTTCAAACTATAAAACCAGTTTTGTGAACATGTTCCAGGTTTTCCAGGACTTATCCATTTCCGCTGCTATTAAGTCTCTATTATGTTTTAGTTACTTATACTATGTCTATATCCGTGCACTGAGCGTTTTGCTCAGCCGTTACTTTCCTTTCCATGTCCCAAAACGGCAGGTACCCTAGGAAAGACTCGAGCATTTGGAGGACGTGCATCGGATGGAAGCTGCTAGAGACTTCTTTTCCTTTTGCCTTCATATATTTATGCTTGTGTAGTCTTTCATTCATTTCTTTTGCTTTATTATGTTTTGGGCTTATGTTTGGGAACCGATGTTTGATTACGGTTATCCCTATGGTCATGTAATGTTTTATACATTTATCCTTGTATGCTTTGATGACACGCCATAATTACGCGTGACATTTCCATATCAAAATGGGGTGTTACAATTATGGTATCAGAGCCAAGGCTTCGACCTGTAGGCTCTAAAACTCGACCTGCGACTAGTGGGTAGTCACCAGGAGCTTCCTAAGCCAACGTCTGTTATTCTACGTATTGATGTTTTCAGCGCATTGTTGTTTTAACCATGATGTTTTCAGCACCTTGAGGTTTTAACCTTGACGTTTTCATCGATATTGTTTTACTAATATGGACGGACAACCGTCATTCATATTTAGTTATGTGTCATTGTTTCATGCATAATGTTCCTCGTGAACTGTGGCTATGTGGACTGAACCCCAGTAGTTCATAATTAGTCACATCAAATTTTTTCTGATAAGTTTTGACAAATGAGTTTCATTCATTTATGTTTCATGTATCATTGTTGCAGGGATTATGACTAAGTAATGGTTGGTACAGGACTGGCCCTATTTAGTCGCATGTGCTTTTATCGAAACTTTTAACTTTGGGACCGACCCATCGGCGTCCCCTCGCCATGTCTTTTATTTTGGAACCGACCCATAGGCGTTCCCTCGCACATATAAAGGTTTTATAAACTACATTACGCATTCATGCACTGTTTTTCATGCATAAAATTTTTCTCATGATTTAAATTGGCATAATTTTTTTTTCATGTCCCCTCATAAGTTATTATGTTTTTATGTCAAGTATGTTTTCATACTATCATGGTTAACTTCAGTTTCATGCTGATTATGTTATACACTTCTTCGTAATAGATGGTTTCATGTTTCTTCATGATAATTCCGTCTTCATGTTGATTATGTTTTACGCCTCTTTTGTTATTTACGTTGTCCCACAAGACATTGTTGGATTTCATTGAATTCTGCTTTCATGATAGTCATGGTTGGTTTTCATTGATCATGCTGTCAGGCAAATCATCGTTGAATTTGGTGTAACCACACTTTAGCGTTTCTCTATGCAACCAGAATGAGGTATATAATGGCATTGCCAGGTTATCATGATGGTTTTCCTAACCGTTTAACCGTTATACTTTCCTTAAATCATGATAAATGATCGACCCCATACCGATCATTTCATGTGTATTCCACGTGTACTCCATGTATAGTATTTCATGTTTATTACATGTACCTTAATCCATGTGTATTCCACTTGCAATACTTCATGAGTATTCGCTAGTCGATTCTGAATCATCTCAGGCGTATGTTCACTTGCCGATATTCTACAAGAATGCTGATGCCGCTCATAGCTTGGAGATGTTACTAAAGGTTGAAGCTGCTGACGTTCGGAGACGCTACGAGATGCGGATGCTGTTCACAACCTGGAGATCCTACAAGACGAAGACAAAGGCGTCGGAGCAAAGCAATTGGACGAGAAGATGCTTCACCATCAGGCGATTCCCATCAATCATTGTCCCTAATTCTTAGTTACATGTCACACGTCAATCGGCTGTCATTTCAGCCATATGAGTGCAAACCGGTACCAGCCGGCCACTCAGCTGAATAGTTACATGAATCACGGTCATGAGAATGACCATCATGGAACTGACAGACAGGACGGTAGTAATCACTACTATGACAGCAACTAACCTAGAATTCGCAACCGAAACTCTGGCCACGGACGTGATCAGAAATACAAGGATTAGTAGTCCAACCGATCCGCCAATTCTGGCATAATAACCTTATATTGTGGTTATATTTGTTTCACATCTCGAGACACATGTCAAGACATCAGTCAAGACACATGTCTCACGTATACTTTCTGAAGACACATGTCAAGACATCAGTCAGGACACATGTCTCACGTATACCTCCTGAAGACACATGTCAAGACACCAGTCAAGACATATGTCATGCTTATAGTTCCAAGAAACGAGTCAAGACACATGACTCACGTCCAACTATGGAACATTTCTAAGAAATTCAGGGTACCCTCCAAGGGTATATCCATTTTGTTGTGCCATGTATTAATCAGGCCACAAGAATTTCACTACCATTACCGGCGCATCAGTGAGAACTGTCACGTTGCCGATGTCACTTTTATTCTTGTAACCATAAATCATTGATTCATGACCATGAAGGACGCCTTTCGTATTCCCACGTATACGAAGGTTTTCCTTCAGCTTAGTGATGAGATCCAAGCTGCTAACGCATTTCCTCGGACAAACACGAGATTAATTTTATCCTAATTATGTACTATGAACAACACACCATGCTACGATTCATAATTTTGTACAGTAATGTTCAGGCTCCTGAATACATTCAGCTTGATTTTCCATCGGGAAAATCTGTACAAATTATCTCTGCTTACAAGCATGTGCGTTGTTAGCCATGGTCGCTAAAATTTTCTAGCTGTCAGTAAGACACGACCACTTAAGTCCTTTTACGCATAACCAGGTGATTATTCCAAAGTCTTCCCATACATTCCAGAAGAATCTACAAGGAGAAGGATGGTACCATGAGATTATGTGTCGACTACCGTCGACTTAAACAAATCACCATTCATGACCGTTATTCTCCTCCACGTATTGACGACATGTCCAATCAACCGTATAGTGTTAATCACTTTCCCAAGATCGAACTCATGATCATGCTGCCAACAGTGACGAGTGAAAAAGCAGGACATGTCCGTGACTGCTATTCGTGCACGACTCGGTCATGCTAGATTTATGATTTTGATTTAGTCTCATCAATGCTCCAACAGCATTATGGACTTAATAAATTGAGTTTCCATGAACTCCTAAACAAATTCATCAGCGTTTTCATTGAGGATAACCTGATTTCCTCTAAGCCTAACTCTATGACAAGAGAAATTCTACCCTGAAAATTTTTCCAATATCAATTCTGTTTGATTACAGTAACACACTGAATCACATGGGTTTTATGGTTAATCTTACCATGACTCAGCTTATGCGTAAAGGAGAGAACCCTACACTACATTAGGTGTTCTAGGAAATCCTACGCTGGGAGAAGTCTAGATTTAGAGACTCAGGGTTTCGCAAACTCCTATGTATCAAGTTCGATGAAGCAAGATACAGTTACGTTCATATCTTTATACCTGTCATACAAACAGGCTAAGATAGGACACCAACAGACTGGGATGTTTTCATCATCTGAAATTGTGAATTGAAATGGGACAAGATCTCCATGGATTTTGGTTACTAGATTAAAGCAAGCTCAGAAAAAGCAAGATGCTATCTGTGTTATTGCCAACAGTTTGATCAAGTCTGCAAAATCCTTACATCCGTACGGATTTCAGAATCAACGGATTGATCGGACACATTCCACGCCAAAGCTCATCCGATCACTTGGTAATCCCTCAGCTATCGGGTCAGACAAAGATTCACAATTTTACTCCTAAAATTACTTCACGTCTTCATACTGGTTCCACGACTTGCTTTCGCGCTCGCGTTCATGACACTATTCACGTTCATGATCGTATTTTGGCTTACGATTTTATGTTCATTTTCTTCTCATTCTAGGAAGTTTGCAAGAACTTGAGAGACCAGACCCAAGTTTAGTATAACTGCCTATCCTCAGATAGACGTTTCTCGTCATAATCTATGTCTCACCTTCTAGCGTTTGTCGTTACCGCCATTATATTCTATGATCACGATACGTTTCACATGTCATGTTCATTCCACGTTCCTCATATCATGATCAAGATATGTTACACGTATCATGGATCACGATATGTTTACTCATACTACACTCGCCATATCTCCACGTAGCACGTTCAAAATTTTTCACGTATCACGTTCAAAATTTTTCACGTACTACGTTTCTATATGTCTCGCGCATCGTTGCTAGTTATCGGTTAAGTTGGATTATTTTGCACCATAATGTTTCAGTTACTCTTACACGTTAATTCTTATTCCTCGATCGAATTTAGGGGATCTACCTTACGTTGATAACCAAGAACTTCTTCGTATTCCAAGTCAAGGTCAGGAGGACCAAGGCTTATCATTCGTGTCAAGATCTTATAAGGAACCGTTCCAAGAGGGAAGCCACTTGGAAACGGACAAGTTCATCCGGACTTCTTATCCGTTTTCTCTTATCAATTAGATATGTCCTTTCAGCCACGTCACGTTCCATGTCCTTTTTAGACATGTCATGTTCCGCGTTCTTTCTGCCAGGTCACCTGCACATTGATTTATCATACATATCCTCTCAGTTTGATTCGGGTATGTTTCTCTTTCAGTTACGTTATCTATAATTCGGGGACGAACTATTCTTTTTAGGGGGGAAGAGTTGTAAAACCCGCATGCTTTTACCATGAATAGTACCCTTAAGATCGTACGTACTAGATTTAAACTTTCCTAATATAGCATGATTACGATTACGTGTTAGGATTTTACGTATTACGTACGTGTTAGAACACGATAAGTATTTACTACGCACGAGCACGTAATAATTATTTAACAATAATTAATCACGAACATGCGATCATGAAATCATGAACGTAATTAAATCACGGGCTAATATTAGTTACGTATATATATTTATTACGAACACGAATAAATATATTAAGTCACGATCGATAACTAATTAAAACACGTAAAACACGAACACGAGAACACACCAATATTTTAGACACGGAAAAACATTCCGGTTACCCCTTGTGGGCCCCATTACCACGAAATAGGGAGGGAGGATGCGCTTAGCCCATCAAATTTTACTAAAAGGGGTTTAAGGGATTTTCACTACTCATTTACAACTTACAGAAGATTTTTAGAAAAAACCTAAAAAAACCCTCCTCTCCTTCTCCTTTGTGCCGCCACCATCAAAACACAAAAAGGGAGTGTTTGTTGATCTTGGATCTTAGAATTCTTGTTGGTGTTCGTGTTTGTTCTTCGTTCTTTTGATCCACGTATTCGGTAAATCTTTTTAAACCTTTTCTTTTAATTTAATCTTTTTATTAATTATGAACATGTGATGTTTTTATAAAAACATAATAATTAATCATAGATCTAACATGTTTTGGGGTTAAATTAAATCAAAGGGTTGTTTTTAAGGGGTGTTTGTTTTGGCCGCAGGCTGCAACCGAACCCGAAGGGGTTTCGGTTTGCCAAGCCGACCACCACCAAGACCATATGGTCTTGGTTGGTGCGTGTGGGTCCCACGACAGCAAGGGGAAACACGGGGTACCCCGAGTTGGTTTGGGGTACGGTGTCGATTCATGTCCGGTTCATGTTTTTAGCCTAGATCCGGTTCATGGTGTATGTTAGTTTTTTTATGTTTATGAACTTATGTTAAAATTAAATTAATAAAATGATGTGATTAATTTAATAACATGACTTAGGTTATTTAATTATTAATGATCATGAAATTATTTTAACCTAAGTATTTATATATTTAAGACTTATAATTAATTAGTTATTTTAAAACCATGGATATAATTAATTAATTAACATGACTTAGGTTATATTATTAATATATAATAATACATATTTTAACCTAAGTATTTAACTTATTTAATTAAAAACATGTTATATTTTAATTAAATATTATAACCTATAGTTTAATTAAATTACATGAAATAATTATTAAACTATACATTATATCATATGACTTAGAAAATAATCATGAAAAACACTTAGGCTTATATACTTAGCTTATTTAACCAGCTTATTTCTAATTATGGAAACTTTCTATTTTTAGAAACTTAATTAAATAAGGCAGCTAATCTATTTATGGAAACCAACTATTTTTTAGAAACTTAATTAAATAAGGCAGCTAATCTATTTATGGAAACCAACTATTTTTAGAAACTTATTCATTTAAGGCAGCTAATCTATTTATGGAAACTTATTTAATTAAGGCAGCAAATCTATTTATGGAAACTTTATATTTTTAGAAACTTATCTATTTTAGGCAGTAAATCTATTTTTGGAAACTTTCTATATTTGGAAACTTTCTATTTTTGGAAACTTTCTATTTTTGGTAACTTTCTATTTTTGGAAACTTTCTATTTTAGGAAACCTGCTATTTTTGGAAAGTTACTTATTATTACACAGTAAGTATAATAACACATGAAATACCAGAAATACTTAATCAGATTAAACAGAATATAAGATAAAACACAGTTTAAGGCTTTAAAACAGTAAAACATGGTAAGAACACATAAAATAAGCTAAGACATGATATAAAACCAACTACGTATTTAGTAAGCAGATACTTATTCATGTACGTATTTATGTAGCACTAGTGATTCGAAAGTAGGATTCCTCGCAGTTCATCTTCTTCGTTCACTGGACATAAGGTACGGATTCCTGTCCTTTCAGTATGGACATTCTTTCCTTATTAGGATTTCCCCGTATGCAGCCAACTGTTTTCCCGTAGTATAAGTTATGAGTTTGATTCTTATGTTTAATTAAGATTACCTATAGCCATATACATGCATGACCAGTTTCACCTAGTTATGGAGGTACCATAACCATAACATTAGAGGCACTGGTGTTATGACTTCACCACGGCGGAGTGATTGCTCGTGGCGTCCCTTCAGCTTTTAGCCATATTATTATATTTATCATGTGGGGCGTATGGGTGCATCCTAGTTACATGTTTTTAGTCAGGATTTCATGGTGAATGTGGTGTATGCCTTGCATCCTTCACAAGGAGTTGATCCCTCCTACCAAAAGCCAGTATATTAAATTAGAGGCAGCCCCTCTAATTTGCATGATGAGGTCACCCCTCCAAGTATTCATGCACGGTGGATTTTCATGACCTATATTGGCTAATGGTAAAATATGTTAAACAGTTTTCATAAGATAAACATAAGGCTTTTCAAACTATAAAACCAGTTTTGTGAACATGTTCCAGGTTTTCCAGGACTTATGCATTTCTGCTGCTATTAAGTCTCTATTATGTTTTAGTCACTTATACTATGTCTATATCCGTGCAAGGAGCGTTTTGCTCAGTCGTTACTTTCCTTTCCATGTCCTAAAACGGCAGGTACCCTAGGAAAGACTCGAGCATTTGGAGGACGTGCATCGGATGGAAGCTGCTAGAGACTTCTTTTCCTTTTGCCTTCATATATTTATGCTTGTGTAGTCTTTCATTCATTTCTTTTGCTTTATTATGTTTTGGGCTTATGTTTGGGAACCGATGTTTGATTCCGGTTATCCCTATGGTCATGTAATGTTTTATACATTTATCCTTGTATGCTTTGATGACATGCCATAATTACACGTGACATTTCCATTATCAAAATGGGGTGTTACAATTCGGATTGTGATGACATTCACTCTGCCCAAGCTGCTCTCGTTTCTAATCTCTCTCACTACGGTTCTGATGTCGTCAGTGAGGTACCAACCACATCTAATAATATTGATGATAACCAACATCAAGTTGGGCATGAAAATGACAACCTCGAACAGCATTCGGGAACTAGTAACTCAAATGAAGTGGTACCCAATCCTACACATTTGAGTGAACCTCAACCAAATGCTACGACGGGTATGAAATCTTATGCTCAACATGATTTGGTCATGGTGCCTAAACATATTATTGATCAAATGCATATGGCTCTCAAACAATCTGTAGATATGAATTCCACCCTCAATGCTGAGCTTGCGTTGCATAAAGAAAAAGTCAAAACTTTTGAAATGGTCCCTCAAGCAGAGAAAATAACATGTTCTGAATTTGACCAATTTCGTTTTGAAAAGATTGAACACTTGAAAGAAATAGAATCTTTAAAAGCTAATCTTTCCAATGAATTAAAAGAAAAAGAGACGGTTGTTAATGATTTTCAGAAACTTAAAATGGATTTCGAAACTCTCGAGTCTAAAAAGTTTGAATTGGAAATTAATGCTACCAAACTTCTTAAATTCAAAGAACAACATCTTTTAAAACAATACGCTTCCATAGAAAAGGTTCATCTTTTAACTAAATCATTTAAAGAACTCGAACTTAAGCGTCTTCAAGATTTACAACCTAATCTCGGTTATGCAAAACAAGCTCAGGAATATATTCTTGGTCTTTATGATATGACCATAACTGGCAAATCGAAAGAAGCACCTTTTGTTCGTAGTACTGAGGAGACACAGTCACTTGCGGATGAAACTCATTCTAAAATGTTTTCAAAATTCCATACAATTGATTATGATCAACATAACAAAGATCAATTTTCGAAAAAGACACGCATTCGTTTACAAAAGGAATTAGCAGAATTGACAGTTCTTGTGCCCCAAAATTTGTCAAATGAAAACCTTCCTAGTACGTCTCCTACACTTGTCAAAACGGATTTAACACAGTTAATTCCACCGGTAAGCAAGGCGTCCGTTAACTTAAATGCGGTTCACCAACACTTAGCCGATTTTGACAAGGTCATTTTGGAACGTACGACGGCTTCGGCCATAACGGAAGGTGAATGGAATTTTGAGCACACGAGAGCTGCGTTTCGAGACGAAATTGTTCCGTTTGTAAAGAATGTTAAAGCTTGTCTTAGTAATCTTGATCAAGATTTGCTTTTGGAAATAGAAGAAGTTAGATGTGTTTTCAATGAAATGGATGATGCTTATGAAAACAGTTTACTTGAAATAGAACGGGTTTCACGCCAAAATGATCAGCTTCTGAAGCAAGTGATGTCTCATGATATAGTTTCCGTCTGTGTGAATAAAAGTTTTGATGATGATTCTATTGTGCATAATGTTGAATCTGTGGATACTGTGGTAGATAGTACTTGTCACGAATCTGACGCTGAATTTTTAAAGCTTCAAGATTCATATTCTTCACTTTCAAAACGTTTTGATGAGATTCAAACACATTGTATTTTGCTTGAATGCAAGCAACAATTTATTCAAGAAATCTTTGAAACGTCATTCGAAGGTGTTAATATCGATGATGCAAACTTTGAAAAGAATTTTCAATTGAATTTACAATCAAAACAGCGTCAGCCAAGTGAGAAAGTTGCTACATCTTTGCCGATAGAAATAGAGAAATCTAAGGAGCTTAACTGCGTGAACGTACTTGAGGCCGCTGAGAATTTTAAACTTGATCTAGATAATCGAGTTTCCAAGATTTTGTCCAAAGTTGATAACTTAAAACAGAAAAATACACGACTCTTCGATTCAGTAAAGCCCGCATGTGTTGATACCACTGCACAGAATCAATCATTGATTGAACAATTGAATCGAAAGTCGATGGAAATATCTGATTTGAGGGAACAAATTTGTGATAAGATTATGGTCTTGGCTGAGTTAAAGGAAACACTTCGTACTCTAAAAGGTAAGAATGTTGTGGATAACGCATCCACTGTCTCAGGATCGTCCTCTAGTGCAATCAAAAGGAACCTTATAGCCGTCACACCACTTAACAAGGGCCCTAGGACTAAACCATCTCAAACTTTGGTCACTAAAGATAAGGCGGAATCAAAACCAGCTTCTAATATTCCCTTGTTGCCTTCTACAGGAGTAAGCACCACTACTAAGTCTCAAAGATCTAAGCTTAAGAGAAACAAGAAGAATGATAGGATCTTGCCCCCATCTAGTAGTCAAGTGAAGAAGAAATTAGAAGCCCATCCTAGGAATGTTATTTCTGTTTTGAATAAAAAGAATCATGTAGCTAAACCTAAAGGCTCTGCGGTTGTGCAGCGTTCTAAGCCTACTGTGAATTCTAATTTGAAATGTTGGACTTGCAATGAATGTATGTTTTCTAGTCGTCATGATTCTTGCCTTATTGACCATGTGAATGAGATGCATGCCCGGAAAAATGGATTAGAATGGAAACCGACTGGGAAAGTGTTAACCCAAGTTGGTTGGATGTGGCGCCCCACTGGTAGAACTTTCACTATAGTAGGAAATACGTGCCCTTTAACTAGGATCACTCCCACTAAAGCGAAGAAAGCGTGCCTTTAACTAGGAGTACCAAGGCTACCAAAACACAAGCGTGTCCTTTAACTAGGAACACCGACACTACTATAGGAACCAAGTGCCCTTTAAATAGGTCTACTCCCACTGTAGTGCCCGCGAATAATCCAAAACCTAAGAAAGTTGGAACAGTAAAACCTGTTAGTGCTAAGACTCACATCAGAAAACGCAGGAAATCTAAGGGTCACAAAAATGTTAGCAATTCTGATAATATTTTATCTGTATCTGCTAACACTCCGGAACCAATAGTTTCCAATGTATTATCTACTGTTGTTGTTGAAAACAGGTGGTCCAAATTGTTCTCTAGTATTTGGACTCTGGTTGCTCCAAGCATATGACCGGAGATCGCTCTCAGCTCAGAAATTTCGTTAGCAAGTTTCTTGGTACGGTTCGGATTGGAAATGATCATATTGCAAAGATAATGGGTTACGGTGAATATCATATTGGGAATGTTATAATTTCAAGAGTGTATTACGTGGAAGGTCTTGGTCACAACTTATTTTTTGTGGGACAATTTTGTGATGCAAACCTAGAAGTTGCTTTTCGAGAGCATACCTGCTTCATTCGTAATTTGGAAGGGGTTGATTTATTGAAAGGTACTCGAGGGAATAATTTGTATACTTTGTCTCTACAAGACATGATGGCCGCTTCTCCCGTATGTCTTCTCTCCAAAGCATCAAAGACTAAGTCATGGTTATGGCATCGACGGTTATCTCATCTTAACTTTGACGCTATTAATCACTTGGCGAAAAACGAACTTGTTCGTGGTCTTCCTAAACTATCATTTCACAAGGATCATTTGTCATCCGCGTGTACAATGGGGAAAAGCACTAAGAAATCATACAAACCCAAGACGGAAGACACCAACCAAGAGAAACTTTATCTGTTGCATATGGATCTTTGTGGACCTATGCGTGTTGAAAGTCTTAGTGGCAAAAAGTACATCCTCGTCATTGTCGATGATTACTCTCGGTTTACATGGGTGAAATTTCTTAAAGCAAAAAATGAGGCACCTAAATTCATCATCGGATTTCTCAAGATGATTCAAGTGCGTCTCAACACTACTGTCTGACGCATTCGTACATATAATGGACTGAATTTGTGAATCAAATCTTGCGTGAGTATTATAAAAAAGTTGGCATATCTCATGAAACATCAGTTGCACGCACTCCACAACAAAACGGTGTCGTTGAAAGGCGAAGTCGCACACTTATGGAAGCTGCTCGAACGATGTTAATTTACGCAAAGGCTCCATTGTTTTTATGGGCAGAAGCAGTATCTACAGCAGTGTACACCCAAAACCGGTCACGAATTCGTAAACGCCATGGTAAAACACCTTATGAGCTTCTCCATGGAAAAGTACCAGATTTATCATATCTTCATGTATTTGGTTCTCGTTGCTATCCAAATAATGATGGTGACAATTTGGGAAAACTTCAATAAAAGGCTGATATTGGTATTTTCATTGGTTACGCACCCGCAAAGAAGGTATACTGAATCTACAACTGTAACTCTCACAAGATCCTCGAAACTATGAATGTTGATTTTGATGAGCTGACAGCAATGGCTTCTGAGCAAAGCAGCTCTAAACCCGCACTTCATGAAATGGGACCCAGTAATATTAGTTCTGGTCTTGTCCCAAACAACTCTGCTTCATCATCATTTACACCACCTTCTAGGACTGAATGGGATACGTTGTTTCAACCGTTCTTTGATGAATTCTTTACTCCTCCAAGTATTGTTGCTCCAGAACCTGAGGTAATAGCTCCGGTAACCGAAGGTGTCGCTCCAGCAACCGAAGCACAATCAGATACGTCTGCACCTACAATTGGTCAAGATATACCATCAACGAGTAATTCCCAACCAACACCCGAACCAACTACCCATGTCATGCCTATTGATGATAAGAGGACGATGATGATCACGATTTGGAATTCGCTCAAATGTGTGAACTTCCATTCTTTGGTGTACCAATTCCCGACTCTAATCAAGCCGGGTCGTCCACCTCAGAAGAAGCTCCAACTACAGTTTACTCCAATCCACGGATTCGTGAACATGACAACAAGTGGACAAAGGATCATCCTATAGATTCTATTATTGGTGACCCTAATCGTCCGGTATCCACACGAAGTCAGTTACAATAAAGTGAAATGTTTTGTCACTTTGATGCTTTTCTCACTAAAGTTGAACGTAAGACATGGCAACAAGCTTTTACTCAATCCTGTTGGATAGAAGTTATGCAAGAAGAACTTAATGAGTTTATACGTCTTCAAGTATTGGAACTTGTCCCATGCCCGGATCAAGTGCAGTTACTCACTTTGAAATGGGTTTACAAGGTGAAACTCGATGAGTTAGGCAGAATATTGAAGAACAAAGCTCGACTAGTAGCTCGTGGATACAAGCAATTATTGGGCGTCGACTTTATGTAATCCTTTACACCTGTTGCCCGTTTGGAAGCTATTAGACTATTCCTCGCTTATGCAGCCCATATGAATATGATTGTCTATCAGATGGGTGTGAAGACGACATTTCTTAATGGTGAAATCAAGGAAGAAGTCTATGTTCTACAGCCGGATGGTTTTGTGAATCCTAATTATCCTAATCATGTGTACAAGCTTAAGAAGGCTCTCTATGGGTTGAAGCAAGCTCCACGCGCATGGTATGATCTATTGTCACAGTTCATCATTACGCAAGGCTTCACTAAAGGCAAGGTGGATCCCGCGCTGTTCATTCAAAAACGAGGTAAAAATATGATTATGGTACAAATATATGTTGATGATATTATATTTGCAGCCTCGACCCAAACCTTATCCGATGAGTTTAGGACACTCATGTCTTCCAAGTTTAAGATATCAATGATGGGCAAGGTATCATTCTTCTTAGGTCTTCAGATATCTCAGAGTCCCAGAGGCATCTTTATCAATCAATCGAAGTATGCCCTTGAATCGTTAAAGAAGTATAAAATGGAATCTTGTGACCCTGTGGATACTCCAATGGTGGAAAAATCTAAGCTTGATGCAGATCCACATGGAGTTGCCGTTGATCCGACACTTTATCATGGAATGATCGGTACTCTTCTGTATATCACAGCCAGTCGACCTGATCTTCAGTTTGCTATATGTATGTGTGCTAGGTATCAAACTAGGCCTACTGAGTTACACTTAGCTACTGTTAAAAGGATCTTTTGATATCTTAAAGGAACCATTAATCGGGGACTTTGGTATTCAAAGGACTCTTCTATTACACTAATGGCATATGCAGACGCGGATCACGCGGGTTGTCAAGATACAAGGCGTAGCACGAATGGAACTTTGCAACTACTAGGAGATCGACTAATCAGTTGGGCATCGAAAAGGCAGAAAAGCGCTGCAATATCAAGTACGGAAGCAGAATACATAGCTATGTCCGGTTGCTGTGCTCAAATTCTTTGGATGAGATCGCAATTAACCGACTATGGTCTAGGTTTCAACAAAATTCCGATGTACTGCGACAACAAGAGTGCAATTGCCTTATGCTGCAACAATGTTCAATTCTCTAGGTCGAAGCATATTGACATTCGCTACCATTTCATCAAGGAGAAAGTGGAAAATGGAGTAATTTACTTTGTCCGATCTGAGTATCAATTGGCGGATATTTTCACGAAGGCTTTAAATCGCGCTCGAATTGAATTTTTGTCCGACAAGCTAGGAATGAGAACTTTCTCGCCTCAGACTCTAATGGAACTGGCAGATGAAGCGAAAGAATAGTGGTGGTAAAACTATTCTCCGTATCCTTGGTGATCATTTGTATATATTGTTTATATTTTTACCACAAAAGCAAAATAGAAAAATATAAAACCATATAAAAATCATAAAAATTGAAAAATTCATAAAAATCCAAAAATATTTTTACTTTATTTTTCAAAGGCATGTCTTTTGGTACGATAATATTTACGGCCTTAGAAATGTTGATTAATATTGACACGGTGCCATAAATAGAGTTCGTACAAAAGTTGTAAATATTTCATAAAACATGCCTAAATGACTTGTAGTTATTTCAGACTGCAACCCGGTTTTCACATTAAAGCCAAGAATTTCTTATGAAAGCTTTGGCTCACAACGGGAATTAATTTTCTCGGGCAAGGTTTACTTTAAAACCTTGTAAGGGATCAAGTTCACTTTATAACTTGGTCTAACACAAATCTATGTACGCATCAGTGCATTTATTTGTTAAAACAAGAGAAGTCTTGTTTTTATGAAGCTATCATCTCTACAACCATGCTATCTACAATTGGTATCTACATACTTGACGATACGACTGTTCAACCGACGACTACAGCTCTTTCGATAGAACACGGGTCAACAATTGAGGGGGAGCAATTGTCAAGCATTCAGAATCTTCGACGTCGAACGTGCCTACTTCACAAGTTGGTGTCAAGACAACAATACCAATCGTACATGTGGTGTCAAGAGATGACTTCAGACGTGACAAGGCGACCAACATATGCTGACAAGAACCATTTGATCTTATCATATGATGTTCTCATCTATCAGGTCCAACCTTGTCAATTCTTTTCTAATATGGTGAATATGTGATCATGTTACAAATCGGTATCATATCTCATGCGTTTGATATCATGAAGATAAAACAGACTCGCATTTTTCTTCCCAAAACCTTTGTTAAAACTTCATTAAATCAATTGATATTAAAAACATCAATTGGGTTAATATTTTTAATATGGGGGAGAAAATGTGATTTAATATGGGATATTATCACAAATGGTTTGACTTAATGTGCTGGCTCATCCCGACATATGCGAAATATTTTCGAATATCATGGCATATGTTAAGGGGGAGCAAAACGGATTTGCATATCAAAATGGATTTTCATGGTGACATATACTTACCCTAAACCCATTTATTTCACGACAATGAAGATTGTGGTGACATAAGGATGGTAGGATAGGTTAAGTCCAATGATTCTTCTAGAACCGGAGGAATCTTCCCAAGGACATTCCATAGCTAGAAATAGTAGTCCTTAGGAAAGATGGAGAAAGATTGTGAACGTAGCTGAATGCCGACCAAGTACTTAAGTTAGCACTGGAACAATCACAACAAGGTGCTAGTTATGACGTATTGGTAAGCATTGAAGGGGGTTGAAGAATGAAAAAGAATTGTAAAGATAAAGGCTGTAAAGAAAGAAGCCCTCCTTACAACTTTAGGCAGAAACCGGGTCAATACATATGCTATTGAGATCATTTTTAATGATGCTTGATATTGAAGATAAGATATCATGGACCCAGTGATGCAATGCACAACCCATCCCAGCTAACTCAGATATCTCTCAAAAGGTATTTGTTTTAATCACACGGAGACAACACGTTATCTATTGATTTATTCACTACGAATAAAGTGGTATTGAAATGGTGGCACTCCTCTCCAGCCTCCGATCACTAAAATCCAAAATGCACGATCGAGTCTAGAGCCATTTGAGATCATCAAATATCCCATTAGGACACACTTTCATATTTCCTTGCTTCTTCACATACTGTGAAAAGTAAGAAAGATTTTAAGAGTCCTACGCAAAATCTTCATGATCTTGCCTGAACATCCGAGTAATACGAAAGTATTTACAATGAAGATGGAAATCCTTCTTGAGCGAATATCAAAAAGCTCATGGTAGGTGACTTGTGCGATTCTTTATGAATCAAACTTGTGATAACTGGAAAGCAACAGTGGTTTAATTCTTAATTGAATTTAAACACGTTCCAGGCCTCTACGCAATATCTCAGTGATCTTGCCAGAACACTCAGAGTGATACCTTAGTGTTCACGATGATGAGTGGAAATCCTTCTAGTGTTAACTTCAAACAGCACTTGGTAGGTAACTTGCAAGATTCTATACGAATCAAGCTCGTGACAACTGGAAAGCAACGATGATGCGATTCTTTAATGAATCAAACTTGTTCCAGGAATCAGAATTGACGGCTTCAATCATGCGGATAATTTTATCCAAATGATTCACTCTTTACGTTCGCAGTCAGCTTTAGACGGTCGAGTAAAGAGAACGGGTTTACCCGTGAAATCTTGTCAAGGAGATTTTTAATTAAATCTACCTGTCACAAGTACGATATTTTATATCGTCCAACGGTCTTCACCGACCGGAGGTAAAATGCTACCAAATTAGAATGAAATGTTCAAAACCATTTCGTTCGTGTCTACTTATGTTGCGGCATTTGAAGACGGTGGCGTTGTGGGATCCAAGAAGAAGTCGTCCCCGCATGCTTATATTTTATGCACTTAATACCTCCTCTAATTCAAAAAAGCCTAAAAGTTAAGTCTTCCGCTGTATCGAACTCTGAAGCTTTTAAGAATTTCGAAGGTATAAGTATGTGGGACGTGAGGTCACGAAGAGGCGAAGATCACAAGTGATGGATGCACAAGATCAAGGCAAGAGATTAATGCTCAAGATTGATATCAATGATCACATCAGCATGTTCACCTGAAAAGAAAAAGAAAAGAAAGACGAAGACTACGAGCTTAAGACAAGCATAGTATGCTAGGTTTATCTTATTATTGTAACTTGGGTAATGCCCTTGTGGTGACCTCCCTTAGGGGGAGATTGTTGGAAATACGTTTTACATATTAAGAAGGATCGGTCACTCCAACAATAGTCCATGTAATAGCTCGTAGTTTAGTTATTTATCTTGATTAAACAAACAAGGCCAAGCCTAGCCTACAACAAGTGTAGGCTGGCCCAAATGTAAGCCCAAGCCCATCTTATGGGCTTGGTATATAAACCCTCTCCTTAGATGGAGAGGGTGTGTGGTTAATCATTTTTTCACATAGTTCACTCTTGTTTCTCTCTCTAGAATTGTGTGTAATCCACCATCTTTCTATCTCTTTCTCTCTCTAAAACATAAGCATAGATTTACATATCCTACACAAATGGAGCATACTATATTATGGGAGGATCAGGTATATGCTCTATGTTTCAAGGGAGGTTAGGTCACACCTTTAGGATTCAGGTTAGGATAGTCATATATGATTCTAGATCATATCCACTGGCGAGTAGGGGTTTGGGACAATGAAGACTTGCTGCAAAGCCTGTTGAAGTTCTGAAACCTTGAGGCACTGTAATGTGTACTTAAAATTATTTATTCACCAGCTTGCTGTCCAAATTAAGATTTTTAGTACATATTGCCAAGACCAACTAACCATAGTAAGGGAATGGTAGGGATGGAGACTAGGGTATGCTTATTTTCTTGGGTTGACCAGGTGCAGGGTTGCTTATGTGTTAACTCTTTCTGTTTAGAACTTTGCTGAATGGAGGACTCTTGAGTTTATATGTATCTAACTTGTGTTTACAAGGGTGTGCATTAGAGCAGAGCTATTTAACATTGATCTATTCAGGATTAGTCTAATACCCTTAGGAAAGTTTCCCCTACTTTCATTTTTGATACCGCTGCTAATACAACATTCCCCTGTTTGACCATTGACCGACAATATCGTTGCCTTGCTTATAGCCGTTGGGCCTGCTTGCTAACTTTTTGGTTAGGGATAATTTTATTCTTTTCAAAAGATATTTAAGGTGCTTTCTTCGCTGATTGGTAACCTTTTCTTTATTATTTCAAATAAATTACTTTCTTATCAAGATTTATTTCTGATATTTTTACAATTTGAATATTTGGTCCAATCACAGCTCTTCAATTCGCCTATATAAACTCAATTCCCTTAACCAGCAGGCCTAACTCACTCTTTCGATCAAATCCCACTAAGTTTTCACAACTATAAACCTTCAAACTTTTTCAACACTTATCATGTCTCTCAAAATTGTTGCTAATCACAATCAAATTGCCCTTTTACATGATGAAACAACAGAATTCACTGATGCAGTGGCTTTTCTAAAATCGTCATATTTTAGAGTAGCTCTTCTCATTATCCCAGGATTTACACCTCACATATCCAAGAATTTTAGTCTAATTCCATGACCAAAACAGTGGTTTGAGAGGTAACAATTCAGAGCATGGTAGATGGCCATCCCAAGGTGATTACACTTGCCTCCATTAGAGACAAGCTTGTCTTGGACGATGAGGATGGGGTTGCTAACCTACCTGATGCCAAAAATTTTGAGGGTCTTGAAAAGTTGGGGTACACTCTTTCTGAAAATCAAAACTATAAGTTTGTTAAAGTTCAATTTCCCCCACATTGGAAATATTTGATTCATACAATTTTACAATGTTTGTCACCTAAAACCACTGCTTTTAATGAATTTAAAAGTGAGGTTGCTTCTGCCCTGATATGCTTAGCAACAGGGCGAAAGTATTGTTTTTCTCAAATGATTTTCAAAGGAATGGTAAAAAACGTTACAAGCAGTTCTAAATTTTGTATGTATCCAAGGTTTACACAACTTTTGTTGAATATGAGTCGACATGGTCCTATCAAACACAAACTCATTTTACAGCCAACAAACATACTACCAAACTGTTTACCACACTTGCTGCACCAACTCCACAATTTTCGGGCAGGGCTGTTCCACTTACTCCCACAATGATGAAACAAATCAGACAAGAAGCAGCTAAGACAAAAGTAGCCAAACACACACCATCTGATTCCCCTACCAAAACTGATGATACCCCTGCCAGCTCTCTAACCCATGCTGATCTAAAACATGAAAGGAGAACCAAAACCAGGTTTGCCAGGTCTCCCTTGCCTAGTGAATCTTCAAAAGTAGCAGAGAGGAGAGTCTCTAAAAGGTTGGAGCACACTGGGGGTTTGGCTGCCACCACTGTCTCATCCCCTAAGGATGAGCAGGATAGTGACACCATAAGTAAGTCCTCTCCCTCACTCAGTGATACTCAAAGAGGGGAGCAATCTCCTCTTAGAGTTGAGAGCAGACTGAAACCACTATCCATCTTCGAATTGACGAATATGTGCATTAGCTTGCAAGAGCAAAATGCACAACTTGTACAAAATGTCAAAAAGCAAGGTCTAGTTATCAAAAATTTGGAGACCAGACTTGCTACACTTGAGGGGAGGAGAAAGCCTAAGCTTGTTATCTCTACAGATGAGGATGCTTCCAAAGGTGAGGAAGTTTCTCACACAGATAAATCTACTCAGTGGTATGCATTTCCTAGTGGACAGGATCTAGGACAAGAAAAGATGGCAAGTAATGAGAAAGTAAGTGATAAGGCGAGTGCTACAAAAGATATTGCCCAAGCCTTGCTGAATATGGGCAATCAAGAAGAAGCCCTACTTCTACAAAAGTTTCCCCTGCTAAAGTTGATCCCCTACTGTAAGTCCTTCCACTGCTAAACCTATTACTCAAACATTTGTTAGAAAGAACAGAAGGCAACAAGTTCAAAAGGGAATAAGAATTGGAGAAGCTGCACCCAAAGCAAAACCAGCAATGGATCCAGAAGACAAAGGAAAGGGGAAGATGGTTGAACAGCCCAAGAGAAAGTACAAGCACAAAACGCCTGAACAACTAAGGGCTCAAGAAGAATATGATGAACAGGTAGCTCTCAGACTTCAAGAAGAAGAGCTACACATGCAAGATCAGATAATGCAACAAATGAGGTCCAAAGAAATGCTTAAAGAGATTGAAATCATACATAGAGAGCTAGATGAAAGGGTACCTCATGTTCAATAATTTCTAGATCAATGGGAAAAGGAGTTGGTGAATGCTCCTTTGGAAGACAGGTATGAACTGACTCTTTTGGTGTTCAAATATCAAAAGGAATATCTAGAAAGAAGGGTGAGTCAGATTCAGAAGGAAAAGTATTTGAAGTTTGAAAAGGGGAGGCTGGCACACTAGAAAGTTATGCTCAGAAGACACAAGAGGTGGACTGATGCTCACTTCAAAAACATGACTTTTGAGGATATAGAGAAGGCAGTCAGACAAGTTCTAAAAGAGACTAATATGGATGACTTCATAGGTATAAACACTCCTGAAGAGGTTGAGTATCTCGGGAGGCAAAATGAGATGATGCAGAGAGCTAGGGAGTCCATACAAACAAAGGCTGAAGGAATAGCAGTGGAAACAACACAAGCAGGTGCATCATCCCAAGTAGGTGCAACTTTTCCAGCAATTGAGAGATATGTTCTCAATGCACAGAGAGCAGCCAAAAGGATAAAAGGATGGAAAAGGTTGGTATAGTTACTAAGGAAACTCAACATCCCTCAAATGAAGAAATAGATAAGCAGCTGATTGTGCAAGAGAATGATGAAATCCCACCTATTGAGTTTGGGAAGAAGTATGCCATAGTAGAGTATGCTGTTTATGAACATAGGGGGATGTCTTGGTGGAAGCTTACAAGAGCTGACAATACATCACAAACATTTTTAAGATTAGATCTGCTATTTCAAACTTTAGATAGTGAGGACTTAGATGATCTATGGAAGCTTTTGAAGAAGACATTTGCTGCAAACCCTCCTACTTTGGATGGTGTAGAGAAGGATTGGGTGATTTGGGACTGCATGCACAGGATGTATGAGCATAAGATGTTTGATCCTATCTTTGATGCAGTAAATGGAGGAAATCTGCTGTATTGGAAGTTGTTTACCAATTCTGGGGTTTATGAGATAGCCATGGAAGGTGTAAGTGTTTATTTTCTTAATCATCGTTATTATCCTTTCACTCAAAAGACATTGAAGAAGTTAGCACATGCTGATTTTATTGTAGATGCTAAAGCACCTGTTTCTTATGATTTGGTAAGGTTAATGCATAGTCAACTTTGGCCAGGAACTTTGTAAGCATCCTCATCAACTAGCATATATTCAAAAACTTGTCTTTAGGCTAAAGCACAAGTTTAGGGGAGGATTGTTGGGAACAAATATAAGAGTGTTAGTTCCCCCTGCTAGTTGGTCAGAGTTTCCCCTGCTAGAGTAAGTTCCCCCTGCTAAATAACAAAGGCAGGGGGATTGGTCCCCCTGCTGAAGTCAAAGACCCTGCTACTAAGATAAACTTGGAAGAGATTATAACGCGTTTCAGTTACTACTCCGAGATACTTTCCTAGTTTGTTAGTGGTGATCTTGTACGTGAGTCCTTGTGCTATAAAAGGACTCACTAGTTGTCATATAAAATACATTGTTCATTTCTTTTCATACTTTAAGGTTTTGTAACCCTAATACCACTATTGGGTATTCGTATATCTTTGATATGTTAAAGTTTAACGTTTGGTTTAAACATTTGTTCTTGTGCTAAACACTACATTTCGTATCTTGTTTAGTTACTTTGTATTGCAAAGTTTCTCTAGTGTTAGATTAAATTTATTCTTTCTATCACAACCCTTAAACAAGCTAAGGTTTAAGATCTGAGTTTGGGATCAACATAGAATGCATAAAAGGACGTCTTACTTGCTCACCTAGTGGCAAGAATGGAAAAAAGTATAAGACTTTGTTTTATTACACAAGAAAAGTTAATTTGGAACTAAAAAACGTAGAACATCATCACCGAGATACCCGAGTCATTGGTGCCACGTGGATTAGTTGCAAGATAAAAGACCTGTAGAGGTGGTAGTGGATGTGTGAAATGGGTAGAGATCCCCGGTGCTATCACACCAGAGGAGAAAGAATTGTTTGGTAATCCTTCACATATTAACTGAAGGCATCAAATTCAATGCTACATAAATTATCGTGGGTAAATTGTCGAATAAATATTACGTTCTTTATTATATGAGGCGTGACATGAACATTCTGAACAAGCGCAATATAAGGATAGCAAAATGCAATGATCGGAGTTAGAATGGTTACCCCATTACCAAAAACAATAGATGTATTAATACATTTATTAAAAAAAACAAGGTTACTTGCGTTAGCTAAGAGATGAGAGGTTGCACCGGTGTCCAAATACCACCCAAGGTTCCCGTTGTTGTCGGTGTATCAAAGATTCGTTTCATTGAACGCACGGGGAAACGTATTCAGTTGGTTTACATATTCCTAGTAACCCGAGGATGCACCTGGAATCGGGTCGGATGGGTCATATGTTGTGTCACCAGATCTGCAAGTGGGTTGTGGTGCTTGGCCTATGACTCATTCCCCTGTTGGGACAAAGCCATGCCACGAGGGGTTTGTGGGGGCATATCTCTAATATAATGATCCTATGTGGTGTGTTACCCAATTGACCATGATTGTATATTGGAGCACTGGAGTTTTGACCAGGCCATATGTTTGTCCCAGAAGTACGAGCATTACCATTATCATTACAGATTGCTTGACATGAAGGTACCTGCACTTGTTACCAAATCGACAATGACCTCACTGAAAATTCCTCCATATATTTCGGTTATTGTTCTTATTGTTGTTGTTACGTGAAGCTAGTAAAACCGTAGAGCTGGAGGATGTTTAGAGCATCGTTATGATTCTACTTCCTGTTAAACGAGACTCTTCTAGGAGAAGCATAGATCGAGTCTCCAAGCGTTTTAACAGGTCCATGTTGTGGTGTATGATACTCGCTATGTGGTCATACTTATCATCAAGACCATTCATAATGTACACGAGAAGGTTCTTGTCATCAACAACTGATTCAATGTTTACCAAGAGGTCGGTGTGACAATCCTCAAATTTCACATATATTTTATTTTTTGTGATTGAATGAATATGAAATTTTGACTGGAAATTATTGTTTTTGTGCCTTACTTGCTAAGATGAATGTGTTCTTATAACCTAAACTGCCACTTCAACATATTCCTAAATGTTGTAAACACAATGTATATATGATAAGTATGAAAACATTTACCCTTTTACCACTAAAAATAAGCAAAAACCAAACCAAAACGTGAATGAATTAATGTAAAAGTCGGAATTACGCGTGGTTTTGTTTATTTGTGAAAAATAGGTACAAAAGGACAAAAACGAAGAAAACACAGGATTTCACGGGCGTTTATCGAAGAAAAAGACAAAGAATGAAGAAAAAAATCAAAAGTGCAAAAAGAATAAAGTTTGGAGGGCTAAAGATGAAGTTTTTATGAAGAAAATGGCTAAAAACAAAAGAATGTAAAGATAGGGACCAAAAATGACAAGCTGCCAATGTTTATTATAACTTCATCACATGGACCAATAAAATAAGCCTAAACCCCTTCACATGGATCAATGACATGTCATGCCTTTTTCAACTTTTCTTTATCAATCCCAAGTAACACATTCCCACCAATAACATTTCGTCACGTCATCACCATCTTCTACAACAAATTGGGAGAGTTCTAAGCTGTTTCAAATGAAGTGTTCTATATGAAAAATGATGAGGAGAGAGAGACGAAACCATTGGTATAAGCCAACTAGCCTGCCGTTACCTCTAACAAAAAACCCCCAAATTCGTTCTTGAGACATAACCCTAATGCAAGTGGATGATTTTTATTGGACAATTGGTTGCTGTCACTGACACACTAGTCATCTTAACATTCCCCAACCACCCCAAGACGATCCTCACACCTCCTATAAATACAAACCCACTTCTTAGTTTACATATAGTATAATTCTTAGCTTAATTTCATCAATGTTTTCCTTCATTTTTTAGTTAGCTTAATCTCTAAGCTAGTTTAGTTTCCTTCACAAAAATTGTACTTCATTCCTTCATAATTCAATAAAATCACCAATTTTCACTATCATCGTCTTCTTCAATTGCTATTACTGTTTCTGCTGGTCACTTTGTGATTGTTTGATGATATTGAGCTCGTGTTTGAGCTATTGAAGCTACTTTGCTTATGTTTGGTCCAACTTTGGAGTGAATTTAAATTTTGGAGGGAATTCGTTTGATTTGAATCCATAAAGCTAATCTTTGTGGATTCTGGAGTTTTAGCTGTTAATTGTTGTTGGATAGAGGCATTAGATCAGTTAAGAGCCATAATCCTCAACGGACTTGGCCTGGAAGAAGGTTTACTCATTTTTATAGTTTTTTGCATAGAACTAGGAGTAGCATTGTTATATTATGCTAATAGTTTGCTTTGAGTGTTTTACTTGCTGAAACCTTCCCTATTTGATCTGCATTTGTAGTTTAGTTAGTTGTACTTGTTTAGTATTCATTAGCATATCATTTAGTTGATTACGAGTTGCTGATTTTTGTTTAAGGAGCGTTTGGATAAGCCTGTGAGAAGGATCAATGTTAGCTCTGTATGATTGTCCTTGTTAGTCTCTCATTTGTTAGCTATAAACATCCTCATTCCAACCATAAAAAGTCACTACATAAAGTCAAAAAGGCAAACGGTAAACAAAAAAGTTTGGGTCAAAATTTTTGTCTAAACAGCCATCTTCATCATCATTTTTTCCCTTCTCATTGGGAATTAGCTTGAGTAGCCTAGCATTTTAGGAAGCCTAAACTGGTAGCTTTAACTTTGTAGTTCAGAGTTTAGAGTTTAGCTTATTCGATAAGCAACAAATCAGCCTTGAAGTAGGCCATTTAACCATTGATGAAAACAAGTTTCTGCCATCAGTATTTGGTTTAGCTTATCAAGCATTTGTAGTTCGTGTTTCATTTCAAAAGTTGCTCATTTTTATTCCTTTAGTCGATAAAAGTCACCAGGTAGCTTTTTTCTTAAAGTCAAATTTGGTCAAAATAAGTCGAATAAGCTCGTTTTGCTTATTCTGTTGAACTGATTATCTAGGTGACCTTAGAAGTTGCAATAAGTTTTAATCTCATTTTTCTCAACCCTTAAGTAAATCTGGAAAAGTTCATGTCGTTTGTTTGAGCCTAGATTAGATTTTGAAACTTTTGTTCATTTCTAAAAAATCAAATAAGCACCTACAGCTTATCTTATAAGCCCAAATTAGGTTTCTATAGCTTAGTTACGATTACGAGTATTTTGGAATAAATTACGTCTTATTTCGTTGCCAAATAAGCTCGAACGAGCTTAAGAAAAGGCTTCAGCCCATTTTTGATAAAAAAAAAAGTGTTCGAAAATTGTATTTTAACCCCTGAATTCGCAGCTAGTTTACATTTGCAGTAATTGCATCGCAAGTCCTTTTCTTTTAGCTTTTTTTCCTGTACCTACGCATAACATTTCATATAATAAGGCTGCGTTTGGTAATACTTTTGGGCTTCATATTTTCTCTTTTGGGCCTACGTTGGTATAAACAAAAAAAGGGTTGCAGGTGATTGTTTCAATTTCATTTCATTTGTTCAAATTTATGTCATTACATTTTAAATTTCTTTTCATTATATTTCAAATTTTTAAATAAATAGATTTCTATCTTTAATAAAAAAATAGTTTTAATAAATAAATAAATAAATAATATAAAAAGTATAAAACATTTAGCTTTACATTTTTAGAATAAATTTGGCATTCTTATTTTAGCATTTTAATATTTTGCATTTGTGCTTTTATTTTCGTCTACCATTTTAATATTTCCCGTTTACATTTTGTTTGCGCATTTTATATTTTTTTTACTTTTCGTCCTTTAATTGCGGTATTTGCACTTTATTTTAGAATAGTACGTATACATATTATATAGTATTTTTATATTTTTGCTTGCTTTGTGCTTAAATAGACATAGAATACCAATCAAGCATTTTTAACCAAAAACGATAAATCTCTTGAAATATTGGAAATCCATATTCGAGTCGATTCAAGGAAAAAATATTATACTAAAAAATGGATATTAAATTGGCGCCGCTGCCGGTTTGATTTCGATACGACTTACGATTTTTCGTGAGACGATTTGGATTTTGGGATCTGTTCAGTTTTGAACGTTATTTTTCTTGTTAAAAAAATCAAAAATATAAATAAATCAAAAACATAAAAATACAAAAAAAAATCACAAAAAGCATTTCTTTCCTAAGACTTGCTACCAAAAAAATAAAAAAATAAAAAAATAAAAAAAAGTAATACTTTTCCTAAAGTGTTACACCAAAAATATTAAGTACTACTATACATATTATTTTTCTTACTTCGATTTCTCTCATCTTTTCTTGTGGATATATCTTTTAAAAAAAATAAAAAATACAAAAATATTTTCTTTTTACTATATTGTATATATTACATATACGTAGATACGAACCTTAACACACATATCATAAGTATTGCTTTTGCAATACACCGTGATTAGTGGCGTTCCGGTATTTCTCGCGTGTATCGATTAAACTTAATTAAGGCAAAATAGATAAATACTACGAGCAATTTGATCTAGAGAGAGAACTCACTGTGTGGGGGGGGGGGGGGGGGTATAAGGAGAGTGTATTTCACATTCGAAAGGAGAAGGCTCTTAAGTGCTTCGCGCCGCCTCGTTCCTCCGCTCCCTTGTGATTCTTTTGAAGGTGATAATAGTAAGTGGTGTGCCATCCAAGTAGTATTACGTATATATTTTCTTGTAGATTTTTGATATCGAACCTCGATTGGGGTAATCCCTCCCCTTTCAAAGTCACCAAGGGCGATCCCCTAACTCCTAGGTTTTTAGTTGTATGCGCACACGCGCGCGTACACACATACCAAGTGGTATACCTCGTTCTCCTAAAAGTAAGTCGAACAAAAATACCGTCAACAATCAAGCCGATCCTGAGAATCGAGCTTTCGACACTACTATGGCCATGGATAACCGACCAATGATCAAGATCTTACAATCTCACGTTGAGAGAAATGATGACGCGTGTGGTGACGGATATTGGAGCGAATAATTTTGAACTTAAAACGGGTTTTATTAAAATGATTTCCGCGACACCATTTTTGGGACGTACTCATGATGACCCACACGCTCATATTAAGAGGTTTCTTCATTTGGCAAACACCGTTAAATACAATGGGGTGCCACAAGAGGCAATTTGATTGCTACTCTTTCCTTTCTCCCTCGAGCGGCAAGCCCGGATTTGGCTTGACAAGGAACCACACCAAAGTATCACCACATGGGTGGATTTGGAAACTAAGTTTATTAATTATTTCTTCCCACCATCACGTACTACCGCTTTGCGGAATGACATCATTAACTTTGAACAAAAGTAAGGTGACACATTTAGTGAATCTTGGGATCGATTTAAGGAACTTTTAATAAAATGTCGACAATACGGTTTTACCAAAGTTCACCAAATCAATACCTTTTACAATGGCTTAACTTTGAATGACCAAGATTCACAAAACTCGGCCGCGGGGGGTAACGTACTTGTTAAAACAATGCAAGTAGCATGGGACATTATTGAGAACAAGGCAAAAGTTCCAAGTCGAACTAGGGCTCAAATGCCTAGTGCTAGTGGAGGAGATGCTATTAATCATAATGTTACAAATCAATTAAAAGAACTTGCTTCAATTGTGAAAAATCTTGCTTTAAAAGTTGAAAACCCTCCTACCAGACACGTGCATGCCCTTAGTAAGACTTGTGAGACTTGTGGTGGACCACATTCATACTTTAATTGTGACAAGGTTTATAATCAACCCCAAGAAGTCTATGCTTACAATAACAATAAAAATGTGAGGGTTCATTTTAAGCCTAATGTCGATGTGAACTACTTGTCATATAAGTCTACTAACAATTTGGCTCCCCATGGGTTTGCACCTCATCAAAGACCACCCCCACCCACTCAAATCACCCAATATCAAAATAGGAACCAAGGTCCACAAAGGGGTAATTTTCAAGGGAACACAAATGTAAGGGGTTACAATCCAAATCAAGGGAATTTTCAAGGTCAAAACTAAGCGTTTAATAATCAAAATCAAGGGTTCAATAACCAAGGTTTTCAAAATCAAGGCTTTCAAAATTATAATCAATATCAAAACCGAGGTTATCCAAATCAAGGGTTCAATATGCCTAATCCTCAAATGGACTTGGTTCTTCAAAAACTTAATGAGCAAGACCGTAAGCTTAAAGAAATACAAGAGTCCACGGATAGGAAATTTATGCAAATGTTACAAACCCTTCGTCCCCAAGGTGCTCTCCCTTCTAACACCGAAACCAACCCTAGGGCTAACGTGAATGCCATCACTACTAGGAGCGGTAAAACAACCGAGGGACCTTCTTTTTCTCCAACCACCATTTATAAACAAGGACCCCATATTCCTTCAACTTATACCCAACCTCCTTCACCTCCTACTTGTGACATTCCTCCCCTAAGCAATCCTTCTACACCTTATGTTCACCCTTCACCCCAATCTTCTACTAATCCTTCGATTCCTAAGCCAATTCCCGAGGTTGTGAGTGAACCGGTTCTTCTTCAATCTTTTCCAAAAACCAATATACCTTACCCTTCAAGGTTGAGGAATGATAAGTTGAAGAACAAAGATGATATTCAAGTGTCTAACTTCTTGAAAATGTCAAACAATTAAATTTCAGTATCACCTTTCTGAGGCACTCGCTCACATGCCTAAGTACGCCAAAATGTTTAAAGACCTTTTAACCGACAAGGAAAAATTGATTGATATCGCCAATACTCAATTAAATGAAAAATTTTCCGTGGTTATTTTAAGAAAATTACCGGTTAAGCTCAGAGACCCCGGTCGATTCCTTATCCCTTGTAATTTCCCCGGTGTTGAGAATTGTATGGCTTTGGCGTATCTTGGAGCGAGTATCAATCTTATGCCATTGCCCGTGTGGAAACAGTTATCTCTACCCGAGCTAGTCCCCACTCGTATGACTTTAGATTTAGCTAACCGTACGGTTTCTTATCCGATGGGGATAGCCGAGGATGTGTTCGTTGGAGTCGACAAGTTCACTTTCTCTGCCTATTTCGTCGTTGTCGACTACGAGATGGATCCCAGTGTTCCTTAGTTGTGGGACGACCCTTCTTGAGGACCAAGCGTACATTGATTGATGTATCCTCGGGTGAGCTTATTATGAGGGTTGGGGATGACAAGATCGTCTTTAATATGGGTAAATTTTCTAAGCTTCCCGATGAGCCCGAATCCGTAAATTTAATCGATGTGCTTGATGAAGCATGCGAGGAACATTTTCACGAGGCTTGTAAGAGCGGTATTTCTCCTTTTCCTCATATTGAGACCATATATTCTATTGCTCCTTCCTTGACTCCTTTTGGAGCAAGTGATTTTCTTTTACAAGAATTCAAAGCAAGTTTAGGAGACTTGTATTTACAATATGACGATTCTCCCACCGATTGGGAAGAAGACATTCGTACCAATGAGAAACTTCTCAATGAGGACCATATTTCTCCACCTACTCCTAAGGAAGTTACAAATGATGATCCGAACTTGACTAAGCCTTCCACCGAAAATCCACCGGATTTAGAGCTTAAGGAATTACCTTCTCATCTCGTATACGCTTTCCTAGAAGGAGTTGATAAGTTACCCATCATCATTTCTAAGGACTTAAAAGAGGATGAAAAAGCTCGACTTATCGAAGTTCTTAAGAAGCATAAGAAATCTATTGCTTGGAAAATCTCCGATATTCGCGGAATTGATCCTAATTTTTGCACACATAAAATTCTCATGGAAGATGACTTTAAACCCGCGGTACAAAGTCAAAGAAGGGTAAATCCTAAAATTCATGATGTCATCAAGAAAGAAGTTATCAAACTTCTAGATGCCGGCATGATTTACCCTATTTCGGATTCATCGTGGGTTAGTCCGGTCCATTGTGTGCCAAAAAAGGGAGGAATAACCGTTGTTCCCAATGAAAACTACGAGTTAATTCCTACTCGACTTGTTACGGGTTGGCGAGTTTGCATAGAATATCGTAAGCTTAACGATGCCACTCGTAAGGATCATTTCACTTTTCCTTTCAAGGATCAAATGCTCGAGCGTTTAGCGGGAAATGAGTATTATTACTTCTTAGACGGTTTCTTCGGATATTTTCAAATTCCTATCGATCCAAAAGACCAAGAGAAAACAACATTCACTTGACCTTTTGGAACATTTGATTACAAAAGAATGCCATTTGGCTTATGCAATGCTCCAGGAACTTTCCAAAGGTGTATGATGCTATATTCCATGATATGGTTTAACAAACTCTAGAAGTCTTTATGGACGATTTCTCGGTTTTCGGTGATTCTTTCACTTTTTGCCTTGCCAATTTAGAACGTATGCTTAAACGGTGTGAAGACACTCGTCTCGTTCTTAACTGGGAAAAGTGCCATTTCATGGTAAAAGAAGGCATCGTCCTTGGTCATAAAATTTCTAATGCCGGTATCGAAGTCGACCGTGCTAAAGTTGACGTCATTGCTAAATTGCCTCCACCTACCACCGTCAAAGGAGTTAGGAGTTTTTTAGGTCACGCAGGATTTTATCGATACTTTATCCAAGATTTTTCTAAAATAGCCCGACCGATGACTCATCTTCTTGAAAAGGATGCTCCTTTCATCTTTTCACCCGAATGTCTTGAATCCTTCGAAATTCTTAAAGGTAAATTAACTAAGGCACCGTTCTTAGTCTCTCCAAATTGAGAGTTACCTTTCGAGCTAATGTGTGATGCTAGTGATTTTGCGGTAGGAGCGGTTTTAGGTCAACGAGTTAACAAACATTTCTAACCTATCTATTATGCAAGTAAGACAATTACGGGGGCTCAATTTCATTATACCACTACCGAAAAAGAGCTTTTAGCTGTAGTGTATGCTTTTGAGAAAATCCGCCCCTATCTTGTGCTTTCCACTACTATTTTAACACCCCCAAATTACATTGCGCAGCGGAAATACACATTTGGGTGCTAAACACAAACATCGTTACACAAGACACTTTGAACAATCTCAAAATGATACATTTGAAATATAAAAGGATATAATTTAACCATTGTCTAAAACTTTTGATCCCAAGTAAAACAATTTTTGAAATATCAGAGTAACATTTAGGTCCTCCAAAGAATTTATCCAATCAACAACAATTTACCAAAGTACATGACCGTACATTATTTATTTTTTTATGACGAAAGGGAAAAAAATCTGTTTTCGACCAATCACCACAAAAACAACCCGTAATCCTTCTCCAGCAAGCTCCGCTGTTAATCAACTTCAATCACCTGAAATGCATGCTTAAAATCATCAACACAACGGTTGAGCGAGTCTATAGGTTTTCAAATCATCATTTGAACACAAGAGAAAAATCAATCAAGATCATTTAATAGAATTGTTGATCATACAATCTATTATTCAGGCATTCTGGCTTATAGCAATAGCTATAGAATTGTATTAAGCTCATGACACCGATCCTTTAACTTAGTCACCCACGCCTAAAGCCGACATGACTAGATGAATTCTAGTGTCCCTACTAGGGTATTAGTTGCAAGTATACCACATTCTCATTCTCGTAAAATTATCCTTCCCAGAGGTTACTCAGCATAAAGCCCTGGTCTCAGATAGGGTTGTCAGCGCAATAGTACTATCATTAGAATAAGCGGCTATTCCAAACTCACAACATCAAGTCAGAAGATAGTTAACGGCTCATGAATTTAGGGATTTTTGCAACTTAGGTACTTATACAATTCAAGGCAACAACGGGCAACATAAGGCAACATTCGGGTCCAAACAATCAATCATGACTTGTGTTCATTTTACTTTCAAATAGCATGTATCCCTCTCGCGGGTTTTAAAATCATTCAAAACAATTACAAAAGCGAGGCTATAGACTCACCTTGAGTAATAGCAGTAGCAAGACGACCTTCGACGATTGTTGATGCCCGATAAACACAAAAACTTCAACCTATCAAATAAGGCGCTTCATTAATAATAAACTCGAGTAAAATTCATACTTAATAACATCAAACTCAAAATCATAATATTACGACAACCCCGAAAGAAAACAATACAAGTGATACTTTTACTTCCTTTTATATGTTTTACTCTATTAGTCCATACACTCGATAAAAATCTGCCGGTACATAAGAAAAATATACGAGCTCATTTACCCCACTTAAACACGTCAAATATTTATGATACTAATCAGAGATATCACTTACTATATATAGAAAGACTTGTTAAAAGCCCATCAAAAGATTTTACTTTTAAAGTTCCCTGCCCGACACATCTTTGAACTACAAAAACCGGACGGTTTTACGTCACCAACTCATACAACCATTTTGACCATTCTAAACAATCCCGTTTACAAATCCGACACTTGAGTTTGAAAATAGACTCACAACCTTAAGTTTAGAACCAAACATCAGACCTTGACCATTTTTACAACTCATTCTATAGTCCCCGAGATTCGATCCAAATATCGACAACAACTTCGGATTGTGTCGATACTCGTCTCCCGGTACAGGGATAATCAAATTATTATAACTTCTCGCTTGTTTGGAGCTAGAAGCTCTACTTTATATCAAAACGAAGCTAAAGAAATTCTCTACAAGCTTATGCTATTAGTTTAACCAAATTCAAACAGTAAGTTACCCAAAATTTACGTTTTTCCCACTGGTCTAGAATACCTTCTAAAATCTCCCACCAAATCATATTTTTGATCAATTCCAACCATTTTTCTCATCATCCCACACCCCTAATATCATCCTAAACAAATCATCTAACCCATAACACCCTTGAATGTTCATCCAAAAATTTACTCACTCAAAAATCTAAACATGCAATACTTAAAATATATATATAATAGCACTAACAACAATTATATAACAAGAAACTAGATCAAATCACCTTAGATCATCATAAAAATTTGAAAGTAGTTGCATGTGTATAAAAAGTATACCATTAGAATCACAATTGAATTTCATGAGGTGGTCTTACTTTGTTTTTGGATTGATCTTGCTAAATTTTTAAAATCAAATGGTGTTGTGGAGGTGTGGATGTCACGGCTTAAAGAGAAAAGAGAAGGAGAGGGATGAATTTTTGTGGTGATGTATACTATGTGAAAATTAGGTGTGAATTTGGTTTATATATGGTGGGTGGAGGGATCTTTCTTGCTAATTTATGATAGTTTTGGTCCAAAATGCAATAAACTAGTTGTAAGGGTAGAAAATGTAAGTTGTCAATTTTGAAACTATTTACGAGGCTCGAGTTTCGTAAAAATACTTTTCAAAAGTTAAAACACACTCAAAATATGATAATAATATGATCCTGGTACGACTTAATACGCAATTAAAATAAAAACGTTAAAAATATAAACATTGAGACAACAAATAATAAAACATAAAATCTCGGGCATCCGTCGATATCGTGATCACTAATAATCCTCGCTATTAGTAAAAAGATAAAAATAAGACCTCCAACATCGGTTTTAAATAAAACCATCAACCGTCATTTCATTCAACTCATAAAAAATCTCAAAATTATTCATAAAATAATATTAAATAATATTAAATAGTGACCTCGGGTTCGGGTTATCACATCCTACCCTCCTAAAAGAGAGCGACGTCCTTGGCGCTCAGCCCCTCTTATACTCACATTCCATACTTCTAGAACAAATGAGAACTCTTTTCTCGTATAGAAATCCTCACGCGTCCTTCACAAATTCAGATCCATTCCTAGAATTCTTGTATCTTCACAATATAATTCTCATTATGTTTCGACCTCATAAGAACTCTTCATAGTTATTTCTATGAAAAGCAACTTATCTTCAAGTTGAATTCTTTCCTTGTTGTTCACAAAACAAATTTCACCCTTCATAACGACACCTTAAGCCTAACCACATTTCCCAATTTCAAACTCCATCGATTTCCTTCGATTGCCAACATAACTCTTCTGACAACTCCTTTTTACTAATAAACGATCCTTAACCTATACAATCTTACCAAATATTTGCCAACATCAGTTCTGGTTCAGTCATTCAATTCCACCTACATTTCTGAAATACACCAAAAACCTAACATATGTCCATAACTCACGATCTTTAACCTTCACAAATTGAAGTTCTTTGTGGATCTTTAAATAGTACAGCCTCTTTACTAGCATGACACCCTTTGTCGTATAAGAATTCTAACAATTCCTAAGTCAATCACACACGCACAAGTATATCGTCCAATGTTCGAATCGTCCTTTCACTCTGTCCATCAGCCTCTATATAATACGTGATACTCAACTTCCTCCTTTACTCAAACCAGAACATATCGATTACTTGACTTGTGAGATTCCTTCATCACTAAGCCTCACTCTCTCAACTCAGATTTGTTAGGAGTGCTCAATATTCCATGTCTCACTTGACTTTACAACCAAATCCTTTCCATAAGTTTGACAAAATGTTGAAACCACTTACCTTGATATTTTTCTCAAATTAGACCACTAACTTAAACTTTCAATATCCTTTATATCAAGTCCACACTTCTTGTCATTACCAAAACTCAAACCTTAGAAGCTTTTTCCTTTTTCTTCCTGATAAGTGCATCAGCTACCACATTTGCCTTTCCCGGATGGCAACGAATCTCATAGTCATAATCACTCACAGTCATAACCATCAACATACTCAGGTACTCGAAATATACAATTGGCAATCCTCTACTCATATCCTTTATCTTCCCAAGAAGTTAATTATGAAGCAAGCTCTTATGATCCTTTATTATTAAACTCTTGATTCCATACAAGTAATATTTCTATAATCTCAAAGCAAACACCACAACTACATAACCCTTATGAGACGCATCATAGCAAACTTTAGACTATAAATACTTTAGATCCTTCCAACAATGTCAACATCAATGCAGAACACAACTTACCCTTCAGTGTTCAGAATATAGCTTCCTCATCTGATATGGATCAGATCTCGAAACTTACAAATTTAGATGTATAAGTGGGACTCACACATTCAATTCTTCTTGGTCAGCTTAATCAATGGTTCAACAATAAGTTAAAACCTTTCGATAAACTTCCGATTATTCCTAGCTTAGACCAAGGAATTAACAGATTTCCGTCGGCGTCGTTGGTACCGACCAATCCATAATCGTTTCAATCTTGGTAAGATCTTCACGAATTCCTTTGTTGTCAATCAACTGCCTTAGAAAACGCAAATAAATCAACCAACATTCACACATAGGAAAATTTACATACAATTTCTCTTTTTCCAATCATTCCAGAATTATCCTTATATGTTACTTATGTTCCTCCTTTCCTCTTGGAATAATATAGAATATCGTCAATAGATACAATGACTAACCTATCCTAATACAACTCACATACATGATTCACCAGGTTCATGAATACGGTAGACACGTTCGTCCATTCCAAAAACATCACTTGAAACTTAAAGTACCCAGATCAAGTACAAAAAACAACTATAGGAACATCTTCCTCCATAACTCTCAGTTAATGATAACCATAACTCAAATCGATCTTTGAGTACACACTGGATCCAGACCAGTTGCAAAGATAAAACAAATCATCAATCCTCGGTATTGGATACTGATTCTTGACTACCAATTTGTTAAGCTCTCGATAATCAATACACATCCGAAACAATCCATCCTTCTTGACAAACAACACAAGTGATCGCCATTGTAACGAAACTTAATCTAATGTATCCCTTATCCATCACTTCTCGTAGTTGACCGGATAACTCATTCTGATCTGATGGTGCCAAATGATAAGACATACAAATACTACTCAACAAAACGCAGAAGCACTACACCTATCTCTTACAACACTCAATCGAAATGATTTCCTCTTCACAAGACGGCAGCAACTCTACAAAACTTCAGGAAAACCTCATAATACTCTTCAATTATTAACAGATTCCCAACTTCTCCTCAACTACCCTATCACTAATTACTTGAGCCAGAAATACATCATATCCCTCTTCCACATACTTACTTGTTTCCAAACAAGATACTTCTCAAACGGAAAGTTCACTCATCACCTCTCACAGTCAACATTCAGCTTATTAGCAAAATCTAAACCAACAACTATCAATTTATATTGAAGATTAGTCCAATCTCAAGCATCAGCACTACGCACCACTAACCATTTTATGCCCATAAACTTCATCCAAAGATCCCAACTCTATGAGCATCAAGTCGATACTAAACACCTACTTTCTTAAGTTCAAGGAACACACTCTTAGTATAAAACTAATATTAGCAACCTTTCCATCGGTTAACTCCACATCATAGTTAATTGTCAATCTTACTAAATATCCATTGATAAAAACTGAATCTTTACATTTCTACAGTTTCTATTTGATCTGACATCAAACAACATACTAACATAATGAACATCAAATAAGAAGATACCATTTACAACGTTCAGAATTTAAGGTTTGTCAGCATCATTCAAACGTAAGCTGGAGCGGCAACATTCCTATCTTGTCAATTTCCTTTCCTTGTATAATTCCCTTGCTTGTGTCCTTTATCACCACATTGAAAACATATCACTACTCCAGGGGTACTAATTTTAGTGACTAATACTCTTGTCCTACACTTAACAGCTTTATGTCCAGATTGTCTTAGCTCTAGTTGCAATTGTGGAAAATTACCTACATGGTATAGAGTACAACAAACACACTTGAGATTTATCTTGTTACTTGCGGACACAGTGACAACACAAATTTCTTTATTCCTTCCATAGTTTATATATTGGTTTCGGTTCTATCTTTAGTTATTGTTATTACTGTAATCCCCACAATTTTGACCTTGATTCTGGTTGGACTAAGCAGATTCCCACTTTCTCTTACTGTTTTCAACAATACTATCTTTCCTATCTTGCACTTTTACTTCCATTAAATCAAGCGCCATCTGAAAAACTTCATCGAAAGATTTAGGTTTTGAAGAAATAACCTTACCCTTGATAGTACTAGGCAATCCTTTAATGTACTGCTTCCTTACCTTACGGTCATTCACAAAAGCATCAGGACATAACAATCACAGCTCAGAAGATTTCCCAGTAAGCAGTAATAACATCGTTCCTTAGCACTAACTGCCTCAATTCATATACCAACTATCCTAGTTCCTCCTCAGGACAAAACTTAAGCAGTCAATAGTCCTTTAGTCACGGTCCATGTCTTATCATTAACCACAACCAATCCTAAAGTAGTCACTTGGTTATTTCACCATCTTAGTGTACCATCCTTAAATGTAGCAGCAGCAAATTTCACCTTATTAGTTTCCGAACACCCAATAATCTCAAAAGTAATCTCTTTCTTATCAATCCACCTATGCAATTCTAATGCACCACTAATACCACAAAACTGCGTAGAACCACACTTCTGAAAATTAACATAAGTACATTCTCTTGAAACTTGCAGAACAGCAAGATCACTACCATCTGGATCAACATCATCATCATTATTCTCAGCAACATCATCATTATTCTCAGCAGCATCATCATTATTCTCAGCAGCATCATCATTATTCTCAGCAGCATCATCATTATTCTCAATAGCATCAACTACAACACCATTATCTCCAGCACAACTAACCCCCAACATATTGATTCCTTGCAGTACGATCAGCTTCATGTGCTCTAACAATAGCTTGTTCGATCATAGTGTTCACAGTAGCAGTTGTTAGCTTTGGCGACATATTTCAAGAAACTTAGTCACGTGGTTATCCACTAATGACAGAAATATGATTCCCCTACTCCTTCTTCCATCATCACAGAAGAAAGAAACATGATAAGTATACATATCAAGATAAAAGAAGAATTCTTTATCATGACATCTTATGAATACTACATGCACAAACAACACAAACTACAATGGTTCATCAACCAAAACTCAAAAGAGTTAATAAAGGCACATCATAGATCATGAGGGTAATTCATATTGCGTTGAGGATTCAACAAGGCAGTGGCAATGTCTGTCACTACAATCATTTACCGAACAAACTTAAAAGATAATAAGTTCCATCACAATTCCATGACACAAAGTTTAAATAAGTTCGATCACAAAAAGAAAATAAGATACAAAGAAATCCATCACGCGATTAGTTCCTTAGACACCAGCTCTTCATCCTCCTTATCATTGTTGTCAGCTTCATCACACTCGTCTATTTCCCTTTTCGTACTTCAAATTCGAATCCCTAACATGATGGCAGCTTACTCTCAAAATTCAAATACTCACTCATACACGGCAGATTAATCACAAAGCAAATCTCAGTACGACTTTCAACATTCCTAAACTTCCAAGCTTGACTCAGAATTGATCTCACATGAGACTCCCACTCACTCATCCTTTCAAAACTTACCTACTTCTCTTTAAACCTCTCAATTCAAGCACACAAATTCATCACAATCGACCTAAGACTAGCAATCTCATCCATCTTCCAAGTCCTAACAAACTCATTTCTCCACATGCCAAATACAATCTTTAAAACAACTTTTCTTTCACATCAACCTTCTAATGACACCAGTTTCAACCACATATCTATCATATATCAACTAATCAAACTTCCTCATACCCGATACAAGTCGCAAGAAATCAGTTGTAAAATTGTTCAACATCTGGTCTACTATCCAGACCCTCGGCAGTATATAAGGTCATTATTTAAAATCATATACATATGCATTACATAAAGAAAATTATGATAAGAAGTACTCAACATACTTTCAACAATATCAATACATCATCATAGTATTTACTTAATAAATAGTTTAAAAATCATTTCAGTTTTAAGGGATACATCTATCTATAAAACAATACAAAACAAATAATCTTACCGGAGCCTTGCGGAGAAGTTGCGTGCTTTTGTAAAATATTTTCGACACCAAAGTTATAGTTTAGGACATTTTTTTTCAAAAATCGACCTAATTCGCTATAACTAAAAAGCTCTGATTACCAATCTTTAACACCCCCAAATTACATTGCGCAGCGGAAATACACATTTGGGTGCTAAACACAAACATCGTTATACAAGACACTTTGAACAATCTCAAAATAATACATTTGAAATATAAAAGGATATAATTTAACCATTGTCTAAAACTTTCGATCCCAAGTAAAACAATTTTTGAAATATCAGAGTAACATTTAGGTCCCCCAAAGATTTTATCCAATCAACAACAATTTACCAAAGTACATGACCGTACATTTTTTTTATGACGAAAGGGAAAAAAATCTGTTTTAGACCAATCACCACAAAAGCAACCCGCAATCCTTCTCCAGCAAGCTCCGCCATTAATCAACTTCAATCACCTGAAATACATGCTTAAAATCATCAACACAACGGTTGAGCGAGTCTATAGGTTTTCAAATCATCATTTGAACACAAGATAAAAATCAATCAAGATCATTTAATAGAATTGTTGATCATACAATCTATTATTCAGGCATTCTGGCTTATAGCAATTGCCATAGAATTGTATTAAGCTCATGACACCGACCCCTTAACTTAGTCACCCACGCCTAAAGCCGGCATGACTAGATGAATTCCAGTGCCCCTACTAGGGTATCAGTTGCAAGTATACCACATTCTCATTCTCGTGAAATTATCCTTCCCAAAGGTTACTCAGCGTAAAGCCCTGGTCTCAGATAGGGTCGTCAGCCCAATAGTACTATCATTAGAATAAGCGGCTATTCCCAACTCACAACATCAAGTCAGAAGATAGTTAACGGCTCATGAATTTAGGGACTTTTGCAACTTAGGTACTTATACAATTCAAGGCAACAACAGGCAACATAAGGCACCATTCGGGTCCAAACAATCAATCATGACTAGTGTTCATTTTACTTTCAAATAGCATGTATCCCCCTCGCGGGTTTTAAAATCATTCAAACAGTTACAAAAGTGAGGCTATAGACTCACTTTGAGTAATAGCAGTAGCAAGACGACCTTCGACGATTGTTGATCCCCGATAAACACAAAAATCGTAACCTATCAAATAAGGCGCGTTCATTAATAATAAACTCGAGTAAAATTCATACTTAATAACATCAAACTTAAAATCATAATATTACGACAACCCTGAAAGAAAACAATACAAGTGATACTTTTACTTCCTTTTATATGTTTTACTCTATTAGTCCATACACTCGATAAAATTCTGCCGATACATATCAAATGTACGAGCTCATTTACCCCACTTAAACACGTCAAACATTTATGATACTAATCAGAGATATCACTTACTATATATAGAAAGACATGTTAAAATCCCATAAAAAGATTTTACTTTTAAAGTTCCCTGCCCGACACATCTTTGAACTAAAAAAACCGGACAGTTTTACGTCACTAACTCATACAACCATTTTGACCATTCTAAACAATCCCGTTCACAAATCTGACACTTGTGTTTGATAATAGACTCACAGCCTTAATTTTAGAACCAAACATCAGACCTTGACCATTTTTACAACTCATTCTATAGTCCCCGAGATTCGATCCAAATATCAACAACAACTTCGGATTGTGTCGATACTCGTCTCCCGGTACATGGATAATCAAATCATCATAACTTCTGGCTCGTTTGGAGCTAGAAGCTCTACTTTATATCAAAACAAAGCTAACGGAATTCTCTACAACCTTATGCTATTAGTTTAACCAAATTCAAACAGTAAGGTACCCTAAAGTTACGTTTTTTCCCACTGATCTAAAATACCTTCTAAAATCTCCCACCAAATCATATTTTTGATCAGTTCCAACCAATTTTCTCATCATCCCACACCTCTAATATCATCCTAAACAAATCATCTAACCCCATAAAACCCTTGAATAATCATCCAAAAATTTATTCACTAAAAAATCCAAACATGCAATACTTAAAATATATATAATAGCACTAACAACAATTATATAACAAGAAACTAGATCAAATCACCTTGGATCATCATCAAAATTTGAAAGTAGTTGCATGTGTATAAAAATTATACCATTAGAATCACAATTGAATTTCATGAGGTGGTCTTACTTTGTTTTTGGATTGATCTTGCTAAATTTTGAAAATCAAATGGTGTTGTGGAGGTGTGGATGTCACGGCTTAAAGAGAAAAGGGAAGGAGAGAGATGAAATTTTTGTGGTGATGTATACTATGTGAAAATTAGGTGAGAATTTGATTTATATATGGGGGTGGAGGGATCTTTCTTGCCAATTTATGATAGTTTTGGTCTAAAATGCAATAAACTAGTTGCAAGGGTAGAAAAGGTAAGTTGTCAATTTTGAAAATATTTACGAGGCTCAGGTTTCATAAAAATACTTTTCAAAAGTTAAAACACGCTCAAAATATCATAATAATATGATCCCGGTACGACTTAATACGCAATTAAAATAAAAACGTCAAAAATATAAACATCGGGACAACAAATAATAAAACATAAAATCTCGGGCATCCGTCGATATCGTGATCACTAATAATCCTCGCTATTAGTAAAAAGATAAAAATAAGACCTCCAACGTCGGTTTTAAATAAAACCATCAACCATCATTTCATTCAACTCATCAAAAATCTCAAAATTATTCGTAATATAATATTAAATAATATTAAATAGTGACCTCGGGTTCGGGTTATCACAACCATCGTCTACACCGGCCATTCCGCCTTGAAATACTTGTTGACCAAGCAGGATGCTAAACCGAGACACCTTAGTTGGGTTTTACTCTTACAACAATTCAAATTTGAAATTCGTGATAAAAAAGGAATAGAAAACCTAGTTGCGGATCACCTTAATAGATTCGAGAATCCATTTCAAGGCGAATTACCCACCAAAGAAATTAACTAATCGTTCCTTCTCGAGACTTTAATGTCTATCCGTTCTAAGGAGGATGACACCCCATGGTTTGCGGACATTGCAAACTATTTGGTGGGTGGTGTTCTTATTGAAGGGTTATCGTCCCAACAACGCAAGAAATTTTTCAAGAACATTAAACACTATTATTGGGACGATCCTTATCTCTTCAAGCAATGCGTGGACCAAATTATCCGACGTTGTGTCGATGGGCCGGCGGCTTTGCACATTCTTGAAGCTTGCCACAAAGGACCCACCGGTGGTTACTTTGGTCCAAATTACACCGTGAAAAAAGTTTTCGACACTGGATTCTTTTGGCCCTCCATATATCATGACGCGCATGAGATGGTTAAGCATTGTGATGCTTGCCGACGTTAAGGAAAGACCACTCACAAAGACGAGATGCCACAAAATTTCATTCAAGAATGTGAGATCTTCGACGTTTGGGGCATCGACTTTATAGGGCCATTTCCCTCGTCTAAGGGTAATAAGTACATCCTTGTAGCCATCGAATACGTTTCTAAATGGGTTGAAGCTAAGGCTTTGCCTAACAACGATGCTAGGGTTGTAGTAAATTTCTTGAAACAATTGTTTGCTCGATTCGGTGTGCCTCGTGCTATTATTTGTGACCGCGGGACTCATTTTTGCAATGATCAACTTGCACGAGTCACGGCTAAGTATGGTGTCAATCACCGACTTTCCACCGCGTATCATTCACAAACTAATGGCCAAGCCGAGGTTTCCAATAGTGATCTTAAGAGAATCTTAGAGCGAACCGTGGGAGAGCACCATGCTTCTTGGTCCGATAAATTAGACGACGCTTTGTGGGCTCTCCGTACCGCTTATAAGACACCTATCGGTTGTACTCCTTATCGCCTCATGTACTGGAAAGCGTGCCACCTCCCTATTGAGTTGGAGCATAAGGCTTATTGGGCTCTCAAATGGGCTAATTTTGACTTGAACAAAGCCGTCGACCATAGAAAAATCCAACTTAATGAATTGAATGAGCTTAGAAACGATGCCTATGAAAATTCGTTGATTTACAAGGAGAAAACTAAGAAAATTCATGATAGCAAGATTAAGAACCGAGAGTTCACCATCGGTGACCAAGTTTTACTTTTTAACTCTCGGTTGAAAATCTTTTCGGGCAAACTTAAGAGCCCTTGGTCCGGTCCATTCACCGTGGCCCAAATTTTCCCTTATGGCACCATTGAGCTAGCTCAACCAAATGGGCCCAACTTTAAGGTGAATGGACAACGGGTTAAGTTGTACTTTGGAGATGACATCTCTCGTGAGATAATTCCATCCCTCTCGACATTTCCCTTGAATTAAATTCAGGAAATCGAGTCGAGCTAGAGACTCTTGAAATAAAATCAAGCATCGTTTAACTAGGTTAGATTTTCTTTACCTTTTTCAACCAATAAGTGTAGGGGGTTCCGAAAGTTTTAACGAGTTATGAAAGTTTCTTTCTTCCGAAAGTAACAAGGGGTCCGAAAGTTACAAGGGTCCGAAAGTTTAGAATACTTGTTTCTCCGAAACCCAAAAACCCCCGAAACTCAAAAATCCTCCAAAACCCACAAACCTCCGAAACTCAAAAAAACCTCCAAAACCCAAGATTCCTCCGAAACTCAATAATTTCTCCGAAAGTTGGTTTTTAATCCGAAACTGAAATTTTTCCGAAAGTTAAAATTTTTAACAAACTTTCAGGTTGTGGAATCGTGTGTTTTTTGCCTTAGAATTTTTGGTTTCATGTGAAGACATTTTTTAGGGGATTTTAACATTTTCCTTCGACAACAACAATCACATTACATCTACTGAAGATCCGAACTCACTTCATCAACCAAAGACACCATCATCATGGAAAAGAGCAATGAGTGTTCAGTTGTGACAACTCTAGAGATGGAACAATTACAACAACGGACACGCTTCTTGAGAGATAAATGCATAGAAAGTTTAAGAATTCTTCAATCACCGTTTGAGAGCCTTTCAAAAGTCCTGCTAGACTTAGGTGAATCCACTGGCACGTTCATAAGAGCCTTCACATAAGCCATGAAGAAACTTGCGGCACAACTCACCAAAGAAAGACTTTTTGGGAGTGAATTCAAGATCACCTTCACTGAACTCAAGAAGACATTTGACAAGACTTTTGATTCAGAATTTCTCATGTCTTCGACTACACAACGATGCTTCATGAGATATCATGCAACTACTCAAACGTTCAAAGACCTGATCCCAAGTAACATCAAATCCATTGAAACCTATGTCCACAAAATAATAAATCACGAACAAGAGATCGATAAAAGGTTCAAGGCAAATTGTGGTACGGTATCGGGTCATGTGAATGAAAGTTGTACATCACGAAACACAAAGCATGGTACGTAGGATGATCATACCATACATGGGAAAGAGAGCAGCAACACTGGCACACAAGACATCTGTTCTGAGAATGTTATCAGCAATACACCTTCCTATGATAATGGCCCTGTCTTCGACTCTGACCCATAGGAAGAGGTACACAATGATGAATATAATGTGTTTGCCAATGCTAATACGCATGAGCATTGTGATCAAACTCAAACCCTTATTAACACATGTATGACAGAAAAGGTTTATAGCAATACCATACCTGATCCCTCAAACACCTGCAATAATGACTCTAACGATGATCAACATGCAAATGAGTATGATGATGAGGAGCGTATTGCGCTTGCTAATTTAATTGCTATTTACAAAAAGATGTCAAAGAAACTAGAAAGAACCAAAATCAATTAAAGAAGGCAAACGCTACGCTCACTCAAAATTTTGAAGAATGCAAAGATGCTCTAATTAAATCTAGTGAGACCATTGATAGCTACAGAGCTCAGCTTCTTCGAAAGACCAATGAGATTGAGGGGTACAAAGGGTGTTTAATTAACGTCAAAAAGGACGATTATCTACAAAAATATAACGAAACTCTTCAACTTCTAGAACAAGAGAAACGTAATCATAACACCTCTTTGAGTACTGAACGTCACAAAACGTATCTTTCTACCACGAAAGTTAATGAGCTAACTCAAGTAAATGGTTTTCTTCAAGAGGATAAAACTAAAATTGTTAATGAAAAGAAAGCAGTGGTTGAAAAGTTGGAAAAAGATTTCAAAACTAGACAAGCGAAAGATATCGACAAAATGGTGGAACTTGAAACTCAAATTGATTTTTATAAGAAAATTGTTTACAAAACTAATCAATCAATTCAAACCATGAGAATGTTGGCACCTCGTTTGTTTTTCAAGGATAGACCTAGTTTTGAAAATCCTAAGTATCTAGAGCAAGCTCAATCTGAGAATCAGCACTTATATCTTGATGAGTTCCAATGGACCGATCTTGATTGCCTTGTTGTTAGGCCTGACAGTGAAGAGACAACCGATTTGGAAGAAGAGAGTAGACCAAAAGTTAACACATAGTTTGTTAAACCATATAATTATGCTTATGAAAACAGTCTTTATGGTCTTTTCAAACCGCAAACACAAAAGTCTCGTGAGCAAATATTTTTTGAATGTGAACAAATAAGAATTAAATGGAGACAAGTTTTTGCTACTAAGAAAACTAATGTTTCAAAATATATTGGGTACTTGCCGCATCAAGCTTCTATAAGCAAGAGTAAGCAAGCACTTAGTATTCTTAAGAGTAACACTGAAAATTTCAAAAAGGTTGTTGACGATGACTGGAAAAAACGTGAACTATTGAAAGGTGATAAAGAAATTCCTCACGATATAACTGTTCTTGTGAAAACTATTTTGATTCCTATTACGAAAAGAACAAAGAAACATGCTTTGGAATTTGAAACGTTAATTGAGCAAGAAATGTTTGAAGATTTGAGATATGTGGAATCTCTTGAAAAAGAAATTGACGATTATCAACCTGAAAGATACGAGTTTTCCACAACATATGATCTACTCTTACAAGAATGTCTCTCCAAAGATATTTTGTGTGTTGCTATTACATCTTGTGCATATATAGATGAATATTCTGACGTGGCATGCAAATATCTTGATCAAGTCAAAGAGTGTGAACGTCTTGAAACAGAGCTTTCAAAACACACAAATAATGTTGATCAAAAGGATTTTGTGTTGATTCAACACCGATGTGAATTCCTTCAAAAACACTGTCATACTCTTGAACTTTCTTTGCAAGACAAAGTCAGAAAAGGTTTAAATGATAATAACTTGCAAGGAAAACTTTCCGCCTTGTGCCAAGAAATGAACGAAAAGAGTATGGAAATTACAGAGTTAAAAGCTCAGTTGCAAGAAAAGGACATAGCGATAGAAGAGTTGAAGAAACTCGTTGCCGAAATGGGTGGGAAAACTGTGGAACCTAAAGTTGTGAAACCTGTTGTTCGACAACCCAATGCCTACAAGGATCCAAAGCCATCTATCTTAGGAAAACCAACTCCTTTCTCCAATTCTTCTCATGTAAAATCTAGGTTACCTCCTAAGACTGATGTGCAGCCAAGTGTTCCAAAACCATCCATATCATCCTATGTTCCTCCATTTAGAAAGCACATTGTTGCAAAACCCAAACATGTGAATGCACCTAGCACTTCTAGGTCTCCTCCAAAATGTGTGACATTCACGTCCACAAAGGAATCAGTAGGTTCAAATGACCTACTTCATACCCACAACCTAGTGGATGCTAAGAAAAAAGGGAAGATTCAGAAAGACAAACCCGTGTACTCAAAACCTAGTTCACCAAATCCCGCTAGAGTTCCACACACTCCTAATGGTAGTCAACCAAAACCTAGGATCCCTCACTAGCAATCTAGGAATTGGAAAGCATCCATGAATAGTCGTGTTTCGAACATTGCGCCTCAACGATTTAGAAAACCAAGGGATACAAGTACTTTCGTGAATCCCAAATTCCATGTAGGTCCCACCTGCAAAAAGGGCATTCATAATGGAAATCGTGATCGTTGCATTCTGCAATACCTTTATGAGGTCAAATCTCGTTCCGTTGTACAGAGATCGAATACAGAATCCCATAAGATAACAAGGAGATACAAACTCGTAAAGCAATAACAACAAATCTAAAACATAGATTAAAAAAGGACATAGTTTCTCTCTAAAGAAGTCTTCCGTTGTGCAAGAGAAAACTACTCCTAGATCTAGTCTTCAGTGGAAACCAACGGGTAGGATCTTCAAGGACGTTGGTCTTAAGTGGATTCCAATAGAGAAGAGTGATGACACCTGCGCCAGCACTAATGCTACTGTTCTACACGCTGAAAAGGAATTTGTTACTCCTAATACTAGTATTTCTGCAAACTCTTCTTCTGTGATTGCAGGTACCTCAGCGGATTCTGAACCCACTTCTTCCTCAACAGGTTCCAATTCTGTACATTCTATATCACCTTCTTCTTTTGTACAAAATTCTATTTTGGATTATTTTCGAAAAACTTGAGAAAAACAAAAATATAATAAAACATAGATATCCATAGAAAAACAAAATAAAAAATAGAAAAACTTTCAAAATACCAAAATTATTCTTCTCGACATGTCTTTCAGTATCGATAATATAGACGTACCCAGAAATGTCGATCAATAACGACACGGGTGTGTACATAAAGCTCGAATGAAAGTTGTAAATATTTTTCAAAACATGTCATTTCAATGATTTACAATTACCTCAGATTATGACTTGTGCCTCAAAGAAAGGAAAGTTGAATATAGATGATAACTTATCCTTAACAACAGGAAAATAAAATTTTCTCGGTCATGAGCCATCGATAAAAACATTCCAAGTTTTAAGCTCATGTAAACGACTTACAGTTAAATGTCAGACTGTAAATCGAACTTCAAATAAAGGAAAGTGTATCGATAAAGATAACTTATCCTCATAACGGGTAGAGCAATCTATCACGGGTTGAGCTTGTCACAAAACATTCAACGTTTTGAGCTCAACACAATGGCTTGTAATCTGTAACACCCCATTTTGATAATGGAATGTCACGCGTAATTATGGCGTGTCATCAAAGCATACAAGGATAAATGTCTAAAACATTACATGACCATAGGGATAACCGGAATCAAACATCGGCTCCCAAAACAAAGCCCAAAACATAATAAAGCAAAAGAAATGAATGAAAGACTAAACAAGCATAAGTATATGAAGGCAAAAAGGAAAAGAAGTCTCTAGCAGCTTCCATCCTATGCACGTCCTCCAAATGCTCGAGTCTTCCCTAGAGTACCTGCCGTTTTGGGACATGGAAAGGAAAGTAACGGCTGAGCATAACGCTCAGTGCACGGATATAGACCTAGTATAAATGACTAAACATAATAAAGACTTGTTAGCAGCGGAAATGTATAAGTCCTGGAAAGCCTAGAACATGTTCATAAAACTGGTTTTATAGTTTGAAAATCCTTATGTTAATCTTATGAAAACTGTTTAACATATTTTACCATTATCTAATATAGGTCATGAAAATCCATCGTGCATGAATACTTGGAGGGGTGACCTCATCATGCAAATTAGAGGGGTTGCCTCTAATTTAATTTACTGGTTCTGGGTAGGAGGGATCAACTCCTTGTGAAGGATGCAAGGCACACACCACATTCACCATGAAATCCTGACTGAAACATGTAACTAGGATGCACCCATACGCCCCACATGATAAATATAATACAAATGGACAAAAGCTGAAGGGACGCCACGAGCAATCACTCCGCCGTGGTGAAGTCATAACATCAGTGCCTCTAATGTTATGGTTATGGTACCTCCATAACTAGGTGAAACTGGTCATGCATGTATATGGCTTTAGGTATTCTAATTAAACATAAGCAATTCAAAAAACATATAAAACAAATACTGGGAAAACAGTTGGCTGCATACGGGGAATCCTAATAAGGAAAGAATGTCCATACTGAAAGGACGGAAATCCGTACCTTATGTCCAGTGAACGAAGAAGACGAACGGAAGAGAGTCCTACTTCGGTATCACTAATGCTACATAAATACATACGTGTATAAGTATCTGATCACTGAGTACGTAACTGGTTTTATGTCATGTCTTGGCTTATTTTATACGTTCATATCATGTTTTACGGTTTTAAGCCTTAAACTGTGTTTATCTTATATTCTGTCTATTCTGATTAAGTATTTCTCGTATTTCATGTATTATTATACTTACTGTGTAATAATAAGTAACTTTCCAAAAATAGCAGGTTTCTAAAAATAGAAAGTTTCCAAAAATAGAAAGTTTCCAAAAATAGAATTACTGCTTAAAATAGATAAGTTTTTAAAAATAGAAAGTTTCCATAAATAGATCAGCTACCTTAATTAAATAAGTTTCTAAAAATAGAAAGTTTCCATAAATAGAAATAAGCTGGTTAAATAAGCTAAATATATAAGCTTAAGTGTTTTCCGTTTATTATTCTAAGTCATGAAGTTATAAAGTATAGTTTATTAATTATTCCATGTATTTTTAATAAACTATAGGTTAAAGTATTTAATAAAATATAAACATGATTTAATTAAATTAAGTGTATAATATACTTAGGTTGAAAACATGTATTAATATTAATATTAATATAACCTAAGTCATGATAATTAATTAATTATAAGTCATGTTTAATAATTAATTAATTACTATAGTGTAAATTTAATAATAAAATACGTAGGTTAAATCATGTATTATTCATTTATAATAATAAACCTAAGTCATGAGAATTAATTAATTATAGGTCATGGTTTTAATAATTCATTAATTACTTAGTCTAATTTTCATGACTAAAATACTTAGGTTTAACTATGTATTATTAGTAAAATAATTAACCTAAGTCATGGTTTAAATTAAATTAATTATATACATGTTTAATTAATTTAATTACTCTCGTAATAATAAGTCATGATATTAGTCCAATTGTCTCGTAATTAATGAACATGTTAAGTTAATTAACTCGTAAAAATAATACCCCGTACCCATGTATTAGTTTATAAAAACGCGTCGAAAATCGCACCCATGGAATCCCGTGAAAATCGTATTGTGTTCATATATAAGCCGAACCAAACAGCCTCCTAACTGCCCCCTTAAACCCATTGCCAAACATCCCTTAATTCTGTTTATTACTCAAAACCAAACGCCCCCTTTAAACTGCCAGTTGCCCCTGGCAGTTTTGTAAAAGCCCTCGACAGTGGATGGTTTCCCCCTGCTTGTTTAAATTTCCCCACCGAGAGCAATAGCTCTCGGATCCCACTGCTAGCACAAAAACACCACTGGCCGCAGCCAGTGCTTCCCCCGCTTGTTCGTTGTTTCCCCTGCTTGAGCAAAACCAAGCCAAAACCCTAGTTAGGGTTGCGGCTGGTGGGATTTGTTTACCACCGAGACTCATATGAGTCTCGGTTTGTGTGCCAACGAATACAGCAACCCCAATTGACCCCCTTTATATATATATAACTCGTTTTAACATGCCATTGATTCTTAAAAATCGCGTTCTTGATTAATTAACAAGAGGAACAAATTAAAAACGAGATTAGGGTTTAATTACTTACGTTTTGTTTAGGGTTTAACAATCAATTATGAATACACTCTTGTTCTTGATCGAGTCGCAATCTCTCCTGATTCTTGGAATGGAGGTGACGGCAGAAAGGGGACACCAAAGGAAAACCCGGCGGCCATTGTTGTTAATTAGGGTTTTCTAAGATTTGTTGTGTTTTTCCCAAAAATATGTACTCCTCCCGGTCTTTTGTTTATACGGCTTAACCAAAACACTTGGGCCTTGAGCCCAAGTCCTACATATTTTCTTGTTTGTCTAAATGGCCCAAATAACATTATGCTTTCTTTCTTTTATTTATTTACGTCACGAAAACGTTATGCGTAAACGTGTTTTAATGTCGTGAATTCTTCGTCATCCTTATACATATCAAACGTAATTATTATTTACGTGAGTACTTGTCGTGTTAATTAAGTGTACGTAATAATAATAATTATTGTGTTAATTATCCGTGTTGACGTGCTACGTAATTATTAATTATTCGTGTTATTTTAACTACTTGTACGTAACGACATTCGTCGTATTAATAAATACGTAAGTACATGGTTATTTGTTCGTGATTTTATGTTCATGATTTTATGTTCGTGATTATAATTATTATTGTTAATAATTATCGTGTATTAACACGTATTTAATACTTATCGTGTAATAGCACGTACGTACTTCTTGTAATTAATAATCGTTATACGTGTTTATATTAATTTAGGAAAGTTTTAATCTTGTACGTACGATCATGAGTGTATTAAAGCATGCGGGTTTTACAACTCTTGCCCCCTAAAAAGAATAATTCGTCCCCGAATTATAGATAACGTAACTGAAAGAGAAACATACCCGAATCTAACTAAGAGGGTATGTAAGATAAATGAACGTGCAGGTGACCTGGCAGAAAGAACGCGGAACGTGACATGTCTTGAAAAGACATGGAACGTGACGTGATTGAAAGGACATATCTAATTGATAATAGAAAAACGGATAAGAAGTCCGGATGAACTTGTCCGTTTCCAAGTGGCTTCCCTCTTGGAACGGTTCCTTCACAGATCTTGACACAATGATAAATCTTGGTCCTCCTGACCTTGACTTGAAATACGAAGAAGTTCTTGATTATCAACTTAAGGTAGATCCCCTAAATTTTGATCGAGGGAATAAGAATTAACGTGTAAGGGCAACTAAAACGTTATCGTGCAAAACACTCTAACTTATTGATAATTAGCAACGATACGCGAGACACAAAGAAACGTAGTATGTGAAAAATTTTGAATGTGATACGTGAAAAATTTTGAACGTGCTACGTGGAGATATGGCGAGTGTAGTATGAGTAAACATATTGTGATCCATGATACGTGTAACATATCTTGATCATGATATGAGGAACGTGGAATGAACATGACATGTGAAACACACGTGATCATAGAATATAATGGCGGTAACGCCAAACGCTACAAGGTGAGACGTGGAATATGATGTGAAACGTCTATATGATGATGGAGAGTTATACTAAACTTGGGTCTGGTCTCTCAAGTTCTTGCAAAACTTCCCAGAATGAAATGAACGTAAAATCGTAAGCCCAGATACGATCATGAACGTGAATAGTGTGATGAACGCGAGCGCAAAAGCAAGTCGTGGAATCAGAATGAAGACGTGAAGTAATTTAGGAGTACAATTGCGAATCTTTGTCTGACCCGATAGCTGAGGGATTACCAAGTGGTCGGATGAGCCTTGGCTGGAACATGTCCGATCAATCTGTTGGTTCTGCAATCCTTGCGGATGTAAGGATTCTACATACATGGTCAAACTGTTTGCAATAACCCAGATAGCATCATGCTTCTTCTGAGTTTGCGTTAATCTGGTAACCAAACCCCATGGAGATCTTGTCCCTTTTCGATTCATAATTTTAGATGATGAAAACATCCTCGTCTGTTGGTGTCCTATCTTAACCTGTTTGTATGACAGGTATGAAGATATGAACGTAACTGTATCTTGCTTCATAGAACTTGATACATAGGAGTTTGCGAAACTCTGAGTCCATGAATCTAAACTTCTCTTAGCGTAAGATCTTCTATAACACCTAATGTAATGTAGGGTTATCTCCTTTACGCATGAGCTGAGTCATGGTAAGATTAACCATGCAAATCTATGTGATCCAGCATGTCACTGTGATCAACCAGAACTGATAAAGTAAATTTTCAGGGTGGAATTTCTTTTGTCATAGAATTTGCAACATAGTGCAGATATGGTCTTCCTGTTCTTCTTCTAGGCTTAAAGGAAATCAGGTTATCCTCAATGAAAACACTGATGAATTTGCTATGAGTTCATGGAAACTCATTCTTATAATGTCGTTGGAGCATTGATGAGACTAATTTAAAATCATAAATCTAGCATGACCGAGTCGTGTACGAATAGCAGTCATGGACATGTCCTGCTCTTTCACTCGTCACTGTTGGCAGCATGATCATGAGTTCGATCTTGGAAAAGTGATTAACACTATAAGGTCGATTTGGACATGTTGTCAATACGTGGAGGAGAATAACAGTCATGAATGGTGATTTGTTTAAGTCGACGGTAGTCGACACATAATCTCATGTTACCGTCCTTCTCCTTGTCGGTTCTTCTGAAATGTATGAGAAGATCCTGGAATAATCAGCTGACAGCTAGAAAATTTTAACGGCCATGGCTAACAACGCACATGCTTGTAAGCATAGATAATTTGTACAGATTTTCCTAATGGAAAATCAAGCTGAATGTATTCAGGAGCCTGAACATTACTGTACATAATTATGAATCGTAGCATGGTGTGCTGTTCATAGTCCATAATTAGGATAAAATTCATCTCATGTCTGTCCGAGGAAATTCGTTAGCAGCTTGGATCTCATCACCAAGCTGAAGGAAAACCTTCGTATACTTGGGAATACGAAAGGCGTCCTTCATGGTCATGAATATATGAAATATGGTGAAAGAAATGAAAGTGACATCGGCAACGTGACAGTTCTCACTGATGCGCCGGTAACGGTATTGAAATTCTTGTGGCCTGATTAATACATGGCACAACAAAATGGATATACCCTTGTAGGGTACCCTGAATATCTTAGAAATGTTCCATAGTTGGATGTGAGTCATGTGTCTTGTCTCTTGTCTTGGAACTATAAGCATGACATATGTCTTGACTGGTGTCTTGACATGTGTCTTCAAAAAGTATACATGAGACATGTGTCTTGACTGATGTCTGATCACGTCCGCGGCCGGAGCCTCGGTTGCGATTTCTAGGATAGTTTCTGTCATAGTAGTGGTTACTATCGTCCTATCTGCCAGTTCCATAACGGTCATTTTCATGACCGTGATTCATGTAACTATTCAGCTGAGTGGCCGGCTGGTACCGGTTTGCACTCATATGGCTGAAATGACAGCCGAATGACGTATGACATGTAACTAAGAAATAGGGACAATGATTGATGGAAATCGTCTGATGGTGAAGCATCTTCTCGTCCAATTGCTTTGCTCTGACGCCTTTGTCTTCGTCTTGTAGGATCTCCAGGTTGTGAACAGCATCTGCATCTCTTAGCATCTCCGAACGTCAGCAGCATCAACCTTTAGTAACATCTCCAAGTTATGAGCGGCATCAGCAGTCTTGTAGAATATCGGCAATTGAAAATACGCCTGAGATGATTCAGAATCGACTAGCGAATACTCGTGAAGTATTGCAAGTGAAATACACATGGATTAAGGTATGTGAAATATACATGAAATACGGTACGTGGAGTACACACGGAATGCACATGAAATGATCGGTATGGGGTCGATCATTTGTCCTGATTTAAGGAAAGTATATCGGTTAAACGGTTAGGAAAACCATCATGATAACCTGGCAATGCCAGTATATACCTCATTCTGGTTGCATAGAGAAACGCTAAAGTGTGGTTACACAAAATTCAACGATGATTTGCCTGACAGCATGATCAATGAAAACCAACCATGACTATCATGAAAGCAGAATTCAATGAAATCCAACAATGTCTTGTGTGAAAGCATAAATAACAAAAGAGGCGTAAGACGTAATTAACATGAAGACAAAATTATCATGAAGGAACATAAAACGATCTATCATAAAGGAGTGTATAATATAATCAGCATGAAACCGAAGTTAACCATGACAGTATGATAACATACTTGACATAAAAACATAGTAACTTATGAGGGGACATGAAAAAAAAATTATGCCAATAAATCATGATAAAAGTTTTATGCATGAAAAACAGTGCATGAATGCATAATGTAGTTTATAAAAACCTTTATATGTGCGAGGGGACGCCTATGGGTTGGTCCCAAAACAAAAGACATGGCGAGGGGACGCCTATGGGTCGGTCCCAAAGTTAAAAGTTTCGATAAAAGCACATGTGACTAATTAGGGCCAGTCCTGTACCAACCATTACTTAGTCATAATCCCTGCAACAATGATACATGAAACATAAATGAATGACACTCATCTGTCAAAACTTATCAGAAAAATTTTTATGTGACTAATTATGAACTATTGGGGTTCAGTCCACATAGTCACAGTTCACGAGGAACGTCATGCATGAAACAATGACACATAACCAAATACGAATGGCGGTTTTCCATCCATATTAGTACAACAATATCGATGAAAACATCAAGGTTAAAACATCAAGGTGCTGAAAACATCATGGTTAAAACAACAATGCGCTAAAAACATCAATACGTAGAATAACAAACGTTGGCTTAGGAAGCTTCTGGTGACTACCCACTAGTCACAGGTCGAGTTTTAGAGCCTACAGGTCGAAGCCTTGGCTCTAATACCATAATTGTAACACCCCATTTTGATAATGGAATGTCAAGCGTAATTATGGCGTGTCATCAAAGCATACAAGGATAAATGTCTAAAACATTACATGACCATAGGGATAACCGGAATCAAACATCGGTTCCCAAAACAAAACCCAAAACATAATAAAGTAAAATAAATGAATGAAAGACTAAAAAAGCATAAGTATATGAAGGCAAAAAGGAAAAGAAGTCTCTAGCAGCTTCCATCCTATGCACGTCCTCCAAATGCTCGAGTCTTCCCTAGAGTACCTGCCGTTTTGGGACATGGAAAGGAAAGTAACGGCTGAGCATAACGCTCAGTGCACGGATATAGACCTAGTATAAATGACTAAACATAATAAAGACTTAATAGCAGCGGAAATGTATAAGTCCTGGAAAACTTGGAACATGTTCATAAAATTGGTTTTATAGTTTGAAAAGCCTTATGCTTATCTTATAAAAACTGTTTAACATATTTTACCATTAGCCAATATAGGTCATGAAAATCCACCGTGCATGATTACTTGGAGGGGTGACCTCATCATGCAAATTAGAGGGGCTGCCTCTAATTTAATATACTGGTTCTGGGTAGGAGGGATCAGCTCCTTGTGAAGGATGCAAGGCACACACCACATTCACCATGAAATCCTGACTGAAACATGTAACTAGGATGCACCCATACGCCTCACATGATAAATATAATATAAATGGCCAAAAGCTGAAGGGACGCCACGAGCAATCACTCCGCCGTGGTGAAGTCATAACATCAGTGCCTCTAATGTTATGGTTATGGTACCTCCATAACTAGGTGAAACTGGTCATGCATGTATATGGCTTTAGGTATTCTAATTAAACATAAGCAATTCAAAAAAACATATAAAACAAATACTGGGAAAACAGTTGGCTGTATACGGGGAATCCCAATAAGGAAAGAATGTCCATACTGAAAGGACGGAAATCCGTACCTTATGTCCAGTGAACGAAGAAGACGAACGGAAGAGAGTCCTACTTCGGTATCACTATTGCTACATAAATACATACGTGTATAAGTATCTGATCACTGAGTACGTAACTGGTTTTATGTCATGTCTTGGCTTATTTTATACGTTCATATCATGTTTTACGGTTTTAAGCCTTAAACTGTGTTTATTATATTATGTCTATTCTGATTAAGTATTTCTTGTATTTAATGTATTATTATACATACTGTGTAATAATAAGTAACTTTCCAAAAATAGCAGGTTTCCAAAAATAGAAAGTTTCAAAAAATAGAAAGTTTCCAAAAATAGAAAGTTTCCAAAAATAGAATTACTGCTTAAAATAGATAAGTTTTTAAAAATAGAAAGTTTCCATAAATAGATCAGCTACCTTAATTAAATAAGTTTCTAAAAATAGAAAGTTTCTATAAATAGAAATAAGCTGGTTAAATAAGCTAAATATATAAGCTTAAGTGTTTTCCGTTTATTATTCTAAGTCATGAAGTTATAAAGTATAGTTTATTAATTATTCCATGTATTTTTAATAAACTATAGGTTAAAGTATTTAATTAAATATAAACATGATTTAATTAAATTAAGTGTATAATATACTTAGGTTGAAAACATGTATTAATATTAATATTAATATAACCTAAGTCATGATAATTAATTAATTATAAGTCATGTTTAATAATTAATTAATTACTATAGTGTAAATTAAATAATAAAATACTTAGGTCAAATCATGTATTATTCATTTATAATAATAAACCTAAGTCATGAGAATTAATTAATTATAGGTCATGGTTTTAATAATTCATTAATTACTTAGTCTAATTTTCATGACTAAAATACTTAGGTTTAACTATGTATTATTAGTAAAATAATTAACCTAAGTCATGGTTTAAATTAAATTAATTATATACATGTTTAATTAATTTAATTACTCTCGTAATAATAAGTCATGATATTAGTCCAATTGTCTTGTAATTAATGTACATGTTAAGTTAATTAACTCGTAAAAATAATACCCCGTACCCATGTATTAGTTTATAAAAACGCGTCGAAAATCGAACCCATGGAATCCCGTGAAAATCGTATTGTGTTCATATATAAGCCGAACCAAACAGCCTCCTAACTGCCCCCTTAAACCCATTGCCAAACAGCCCTTAATTCTGTTTATTACTCAAAACCAAACGCCCCCTTTAAACTGCCAGTTGCCCCTGGCAGTTTTGTCAAAGCCCTCGACAGTGGCTGGTTTCCCCCTGCTTGTTTAAATTTCCCCACCGAGAGCAATAGCTCTCGGATCCCACTGCTAGCTCAAAAACACCACTGGCCGCAGCCTGTGGTTCCCCCGCTTGTTCGCTGTTCCCCCTGCTTGAGCAAAACCAAGCCAAAACCCTAGTTAGGGTTGCGGTTGGTGGGATTTGTTTACCACCGAGACTCATATGAGTCTCGGTTTGTGTGCCAACGAAAACAGCAACCCCGATTGACCCCCTATATATATATAACTCGTTTTAACATGCCATTGATTCTTAAAAATCGTGTTCTTGATTAATTAACAAGAGAAACAAATTAAAAACGAGATTAGGGTTTAATTACTTACGTTTTGTTCAGGGTTTAACAATCAATTATGAATACACTCTTGTTCTTGATCGAGTCGCAATCTCTCCTGATTCTTGGAATGGAGGTGACGGCAGAAAGGGGACACCAAATGAAAACCCGGCGGCCATTGTTGTTAATTAGGGTTTTCTAAGATTTGTTGTGTTTTTCCCAAAAATATGTACTCCTCCCGGTCTTTTGTTTATACGGCTTAACCAAAACACTTGGGCCTTGAGCCCAAGTCCTACATATTTTCTTGTTTGTCTAAATGGCCCAAATAACATTATGCTTTCTTTCTTTTATTTATTTACGTCACGAAAACGTTAAGCGTAAACGTGTTTTAATGTCGTGAATTCTTCGTCATCCTTATACATATCAAACGTAACTATTATTTACGTGAGTACTTGTCGTGTTAATTAAGTGTACGTAATAATAATAATTATTGTGTTAATTATCCGTGTTGACGTGCTACGTAATTATTAATTATTCGTGTTATTTTAACTACTTGTACGTAACGACATTCGTCGTATTAATAATTACGTAAGTACATGGTTATTTGTTCGTGATTTTATGTTCATGATTTTATGTTCGTGATTATAATTATTATTGTTAATAATTATCATGTATTAACACGTATTTAATACTTATCGTGTAATAGCACGTACGTACTTCTTGTAATTAATAATTGTTATACGTGTTTATGTTAATTTAGGAAAGTTTTAATCTTGTACGTACGATCATGAGTGTATTGTTCATGGTAAAATCATGCGGGTTTTACATAATCACTTTCAGATTGCAACCTGGATCTATATTCACGGGGGAGTGTACGCTTTAGTGCCCTTACCCTCAGCAAAAGAAGATAAATCTTCTTACACTTGAGTGGATTTGTCAAGACACTCAAAGTCTATGAACTCAAGTTTATGCTTTAGAAAAACTTTTTCGCCAAAAAGAAATAGAGTTTTTCAAAAAGCGTTGAACACAATTTTTTCAAGAATTTCTCAATGATTATTCAAAATCTTTCAAAAATTGTGGGTTCAACAACTCCTATCCTCAAAAAGTGACATGTGGATCACATCCTCACAATGACAATTCAATTGGATCAATATTTGAGGGGGAGCGTTCCAAATTCATGCTAAGTTTGACACATTTTTGTCCCGAAAGTTTTCAAGACTATTCTTCACAATATATTTTAATCAAATTTGGTATCTCTAATATCAAGCGATTTTATATATAAGAGATAGGGGAAGGAAATGTGATTAAAATGTGATCTAAAGACTCAAGCACTCATGGTTACGATCAAATACCCACAACATCTTTAACTCACGACGTTATTGGTGTCAAAAGGGTAGTTAGGTTTAAGTCCTATGATCCAACCAGAACCAGAGGGGTCTTTCCAGGGACAATCCAATAGATTATTAGAAGTCCTTAGGAAAGATGGAGTAGAATGTGAACGAAGCTGAATGCCGAGTAAGTACTGATGCTAGCACTGGAATAATCACAACAAGGTGCTAGTAATGATGTCTTGGTAAGCATTGAAGGGGTTGAAGAATGAAAAAGAAATGTAACGATAAAGGGTGTAAAGAAATTAGCCCTCCATACAACTTAGGAAGAAACCGGGTCAACACATCATGAAGACAACGCATCATGGACCCAGTGATGTAATGCACAACCCCTCCCCAGCTGACTCGGGCTTCTCTCAAAAGAAGTTTGTTTTATTGTCACGGAGATTAACACGACTTCTATTGACTTTATCACTCTGAGATAGTTAATATTGAATAGGTGGCATCTGCTCCAGCCTCCGACCACTAAAAGTGCTCAAATCGAGTCTAGAGCCAAGAAATCAATCAAATCTCGTTAGGACACATGGATGAAGATCAAGAAAGTCCTATGTTATATCCTTGCGATATTTATAGAACACTCAGAGTGATACTACCTAGTATTCACAATGAAGAGTGGAAATCCTTCCAGTGTTAACATCAAATAGCATTGCGGTAGGTCATTGTAAGATTCTTTATGAATTGAACATATGTAAAACTGAAAAGCAACAATGGTTTGTTTCTTTATCGATTCAAACTCGTTTCAGGTTTCTACGCAATATCTTTATGATCTTGCCAGAACATTCAGAGTGATATTCATTAATATTAACATTGACGAATGGAAATCCTTCTAGCGTAAAAAATAAACAGCGCTACAATAGGTAACTTGCGAGATTCTTATGAATCAAGCTTGTGTCAACTAGAAAGCAACAATGGTAAGATTCTTAATGAATCAAACTTGTTCCAGGAATTTGAATTGGCGACTTTAATCAAGCGGATGTCAATCCAATTGATTCACTCTTTATGTTCGCAGTCTTGCTTTGAGACGGTGGAGTAAAGAGAACGGCTAGTACTGCCACGAAACCCTGTCAAGGAGATTCTTAATTGAATCTACCTAATCAGATGTACGATATATAATATCGTGTAACGGTCTTCACCAACTAGAGGTAAAACGCTACCGATTTAGGACGAATGTCAAAGCCATTCAGTCCGTGTCTATGTTTTGTCTCAAAAATGTGACGTTATGGTGTACTCAGCAAAGTCAAAGATTCAAAACCACATACTCATGCCCAAAGACATTCAACAATCAAGAAAGCTAAAGACTTCCACAACTCTGATGTTCAAAATCTTCCTTATCAGTTAATGTAGAGGAATGACCTCTCTTCAAAGGAGATTGTTAGCAAGCTTTCAAGATAGTGCAAAGTATGAGCATGTGGATAAAGACACACGATCGCAAAATGACAAAGACAAGTCAAGAATGATTTGAAGATCTCAAGATAAAAGACAAAGTCGAAAGACAATGACAAAGTCTCAAAGATCATAGCATGAAGGAACAAGACTACTATTACACGTTCAAGACTCATTTTGACGAAATTTGTAATCTCCATTGATCTCCAAATATCGAAGAGGAATGACCTCACATTGGGGGAGATTGTTAGCCTCAAAATATTGAGTCAAACAAGAATGTTCGATCATAGGTTTTTATTGTAATATTTATTAGAACTTTGTAATAGTTAGTTAAAATAGTCGTGACATTACGGGCTTGATGGCTAGCTTAAAAGGCCTCTTTCAAGGTACTAAGCCTTTATTCAAGCCCGACCCAAAACATATATAGTCCAATAGAAAACCCGCATTTGGGTGGACTATATAAGCACCCTCCTAGCATGATAGGAGGGTGGCAAGTTCTCATTTTTTCTTAATCTAATTTCTCCTAGTTAATCACCTCTCTCTCTACTTTCTCTCTCTCTAGAAATAATCTATCTTTCTTCTTTATTTCTTATAACCAATCATGGTGAAGTGAATAAATAAGGGGTACAAGAGTTTTGTGGTGATTGTGTGCAGGGACTTTATCGATATATTCCACTTTTTGGTGCTTTTGAGGCGACCCGTGATCCTGTGTACCAGTGATACCGATTCTATCCAAAACTATTATGATTCAACTTTTTATATAAACAATTGAATAATTGAATTCATTTTAGTTGTCTCTTCCTTAGCTCGATTTAAACAACGTACTAAATGTCCTAAGTGTAGGGGAGTTAATTCTTCCACATGCTTAAACATTGAGGGCAATGTTTATCTTAAGTTTAAAAGAGACTTCTATCGAAAGTAAAGTGGGCTTTTCCATGAATAAGTCCTCATTAAAATTGGCAAATCATATTTTTCGACATTTTTCAAAATTTTTGATCTATTTTGGCCTAATAGTATTTTCCTTTGTGTCTTTTATTTCTTTCCTCGTATCATATGTATATATTCCTATTATAGTCTTTGAAAAATATAAAGTCAAAAAGAGAAAAAATAAATAAATAAATGATAAGGTTTTAACGAGTTTAGACGTCTTTGACATATTAGGCCCGTCATGAATATTTTGACTTAACCCGAGTTTACTTATCAAGTTTACTCTAGTTAGTATCCTTAACCATGTAAATCGTTTATTCGGTTTATTAGGCTAAGCATCCACAAGTCTCATTATTTGAGATTTTAAATTGTAGAGAATGAGAAATGATAGAGTTTGAAGTAAGTATAAAGGGCTAGATAAACCTCATAAGAATTAATTGTGGCTTTATAATCCCATCGGTAACCTTTACTTTCTCGTCAACGCATGTATATATTGTTAATAAATAATTGAGAACGCTTTTAATTGGTTTGTATTCCCTTATGCATTTTTGACTAATCATTCGTGGTTGGTATAAGTACGTCTTAAGATTCTAAGTTAAAAGGTTTTATGTGTACTTGACTTATGTCATGCTTAATACTTAACGGGTGTTTTTATTTTTATTCTTTTCCTTTTATTTGTGAGGAATAAAGAGAAATAAGTGGCTTATAAAAAAATGATGAGTGGCTAGAAAAAAATATATATATAATAAAAGAATAATAATAATTATACAAGACTCCCAAAAGAGACAGTGAAGTGTTAATTATAATAGCTATTAAATTCCAATATTACTATCACAAGGGTTGCGGGGATTTAATAGTTGCTCCAATCTAATATTACCTTGACGGGTTGCGGGATTGAAGGTCCAAGGTCTCAAAAGGTGGTGGATATAAATTATTGCGTGAGTTTTATTTTTCTTTTCTTAGCGAGTGAGTAGCTACTTATTAATGTATGACATAAGGATCTTACACATAAGACGAATGACTTACTATTTTGGGTCGGACTTATATTAATTATGGGCGGTTTTTCAAGTAATGGATAAGATGGTTACTTAGGATTAAAACCGTTCTTCCTTATTTTCAGATTTTACACTTCTTATATTTCACGCATTAAAAAATGATAAATTTTCTCTTAAGCAATTTGCTCAAATAATAACCGGTTTAGAGGAATAATAAGTGGGAGTATATAGTTAACACAATTAATTTTTATGAATAAGTCAATGCACTTTTACTAATGAATAACAATGATCTCATTTTTATGCTTGGTATGACAAACGTGAAACTTGAGGGTGATAGATATTCTTGATACCAAAAGCCCTAATCAAAGTCATTGAATTCTTTACGAGTTTCTTCCATCGAACAATTTCAAAGTAAATAAATAAAGTGAAATTGTATATCTTTTTATTGTTTTGAGAATTTTTTATCTTTTTGGTTTTATAAGTTTCAATTAGTGTAGTATCGTGTCGTATTAAGTATATATTTAAAGGCCAAAATGGGTTGATTATGATGAAATATGTAAAATTGTGCTTTAAAATCGTGCATTGCATGAGGTCATTGCAATGATAAAGTGTAGGGGCATTTGATAAGTGTGAAAACACTTACCCTTTTACCACTAAAAATAAGCAAAAACCAAACCAAGATGTGAATTAATTAATGTAAAAGTCGGAATTACGCGTGGTGTTGTTTATTTGTGAAAAATAGGTACATAAGGACAAAACGAAGCAAACATGGGATTTCATGGGCGTTTATCGAAGAAAAAGACAAAGAATGAAGAAAAAGATCAAACCTGTAAAAAGAATGAAGTTTGGAGGGCTAAAGATGAAGTTTTTATGAAAAAAATGGCTAAAGACAAAAGAATGTAAATATAGGGACCAAAAATGACAAGCTGCCAAAGTTTATTATAACTTCATCACATGGACCAATCAAATAAGCCTAAACCCCTTCACATGGATCAATGACATGTCATGCCTTTTTCAGCTTTTCTTTATCAATCCCAAGTAACACATTCCCACCAATAATATTTCGCCACGTCATCACCATCTTCTACAACAAATTGGGAGAGTTCTAGGTTGTTTCAAGGGAAGTGTTCTATATGAAAAATGATGAGGAGAAAGAGACGAAGCAATTGGTATAAGCCATTGTTGGAAATACGTTTTACGTATTAGAAAGGATCGGTAACTCCAACAATAGTCTAAGTAATAGCTCGTAGTTTAGTTTTACTAATATTAAACAACTAAGGCCATGCCAAGCCTACAACATGTGTAGGCCGACCCAACTTGTAAGCCCAAGAACATCTCATGGGCTTGGGTATATAAACCCTCTCCTTAGATGGATAGGGTGTGGTTTCATTCAAATAAACACATAGTTTTCTACTTTCTCTCTCTAGAAGTGTGTGTGAAGTCTACCATATTTCTATCTCTTTCTCTCTCTAGATTATACATAGATTTACAATTAATTACAAATGGTATCAAGAGCCATGGGATGATTGTTTGGTTTATGTGTTTGTGATCTTGATTCAAACGCCTATTTTGATCCATTTACATTCGGACCAATTTTTTTTTGTTTTTATTGTTTAATCTTGATACAAATCATCTACATACTTGTAGTAGTGATTTGGTATTGTTACTTTGGTTAAAAACACAAAATTTTTGGGTGTTTGATTCATTTTTAAGCTAAAAATCTCGAATTTGTTGTGTATTATCCGAGAAAAGTGGTACTTTTGTTTCCATATTGCGATCGAATCCATCGTAAAGTTTAAAGGGTTTTATATTCTGATCCGAATATTGTGATCGCAAAAACCCTAGGGTTTCTACATTGTGATCGAATATTCAGATAGCTCATTGCGATCTAAACTTGCGATCTAAAGTTGCGATCTAAAGTTGCGATCTAAATTTACGATCTTAACTTGCGATCTAAAGTTATGATCCTTGCGATCTAAACTTGCGATCTAAAGTTGCGATCTAAAGTTACGATCTGAACCTGCGATCTAAAGTTGCGATCTAAAGTTACGATCTGAACTTGCGATCTAAACTTGCGATCTAAAGTTACGATCGGAACTTGCGATCTGTATTGCGATCTAAAGTTGCGATCTGAATATTGCGATCTAAAGTTGCGATCTGAACATTGCGATCTAAAGTTGCGATCTGAACATTGCGATTGCATTCCGATAGAGTGACAAGATTTCCAAGATTTTTCAAAAACGTGTTTTTGAAATTTTCGTGTGTAATTTTGTCTTGGAATTTTTGGTTTATCGAGAACAATTATTAGGAGATTTTAACATTTTTTTCTCGACTTCAACACACAACAACAAACACATTTACTTTCTCTCATTGTTCGATCGACGTTTGTAAATCTTAACTTATCAAAATGGAGTACACATCTCTTACGGGTAAGTCCATCCTCTCGGGTACAGATAATCGTCCACCAATGTTGGTGAAAACTATGTACGAGGATTGGGCTTCCCGAATGGAACTTTATATGTTGAAAAAAGAGAATGGACATCTCATTTGGGCATCGGTACTCAATGGACCATTAGTATATATGGTACTGTGACGGAAGGTGTTGTTACTCGTCCTCGCACAACGGGTGAGTTAACTGGAGATGCTAAGATTCAAGACAAGTTTAATAAACAAGCAACTAACATCATTCTTCAAGCCCTTCCTCCAGATGTCTACAAACTTGTGAGTAAACATAAAGTTGCCATAGAGTTATGGGATAGAATTCGTGTTATAATAAAAGGCACCTCGTTAACTAAACAAGAACGAGAGTGTAAGCTATATGATACGTTTGATAAGTTTGCCTATGTCCCCAGGGAGACTCTCAATGATTACTATTTGAGATTCAATCTTTTGACAAATGATCTTAATGTTGGTCCCTTGTAATTAGTACTATACTTAAGTATACTAAGTATAGTCCTAACCCATGGTTAAGTAATGCAATAAACTTAATACAAGTAAGTAAATAACACAAGGTTTTTTAACGTTTAACTCTTAGCTTTATTAAAGAATTATACCCTATTGTATACGAAGCTACAATAGGGATTGAATAGACAATGTGTGGTTTTGTGATCTCCTCACTAACAAGCTAGTCCAATCCTAACGATTGCTAAGCTTGACGATTCTATCAACAGGAGTTTAGAACTCAAGTGTGTGATCGTGTTTGGAGGAGAGAAAACTTGTTTGTGAATGTCTAAAGCATTTAGTGCACAAAACTTAGTTTTCTCTCTTTTACAAGCATCCTATTTATAGAAGGAAAGTGGGTAGAAGACAATAATTGCCCATGTGCAATTCTTGTCTTATTGGTACAGTGTAGTATCTTGTCTTAACCTATTCTAAGTAGTAAGACGTAAGTCCTTTACACATGTCAGTACCCCATCTATCCCAAAAGGGTAAGTCACGCTAATTGTGTGATGTACTACATCTTGTCACAATTCAACTTATCTCGCCCTTTCTTCAGTCTTGGAGAATGCTTGTTTTATTCAGGGAGATCGTATGGGGTTCAGTGAGTCTATTGCCACAACTCACTGAACCCATCACCTTCTTCTTCGTCATAGAAGACATTCATTGATCTTCGCCTTTCTGAATGCTTGAGTCTTCCTTTTAGACTCTGTCTAGGAACTCGAAGGTAACTTACTGAGTGACTGTTCACTCAGTGACCTTGTTATGTTCAAGGTTAATAATTTACTTAGGCTGATTGTTATTCAAATCCTTCAGGGAGGTCATTAGGTACTGAATTGACCTAACAATCTCCCCCTATTTGGATATAAAATTTACCTAAGTGAAATTGTTATAAGTGAGCAAAGAGGCTTCTTCTTATTACAAACTATTCTACTTGATGAAAAGACTTAATATAACAAAGTACTTCATTTTCATTCATCATTACATAAGACTGAATAGTCTGATACAAGAAACATAAAAAAACAAAAGATTACAGTTATTCAGGAATCCATTGCTTCCCTCTTCACCCTTGATGACTTTAACACCTTTTCTTTGTCAGGACTCCTAGCAATTATCTCCTTGAGTTTCTCACCAAATCTTTTATTCTCATCAGTCTGAGTTTGTCCAGCCATCACAAGAAATATGAGAACACTCTCAGTGGTGCATTTCTCTATGTCACTCATTCTTTGAAATGCTTGATCCCCAAATACATCAATGAAGAAGATACCCCACTCAGGTTCCTCTATAACCATGTTGTTCACAAAGGGGACATTTTCAGGGAGAGTACGATTACATTCTAACCCAGAGATCTTAGTCTCAACTTCAAGCTCAACTCTTTTTCTCTTTCTTCCCTGGGCTTTGGTAGGATCCTGTTCAGATAAAGGGAGATCTTCAATGATTCCCAATTGTTCCTTCATTTGATTCAACCTCTCATATCTTTTACTGAGAGAGTTGAGTATCTCAGGGACACAATTTTTTGTTTTGGTCCTGAAAATCCTTCCCATTTCGTCCCACTCACTGAGACCAAAATCAACAAATGAAAATTTCTTTATCACTTCAAAATTCCTCTCATAATTGTTTCTATAAACAGATACTGAGACTGGTGTGGTATGAGGAATGATTTGAAGATTAGTGATTGGTTCAGGCTTTCTTCTTTGGGTGATGACTTTGGTGTATTGGTCATGCAATTTCTTGAGTTGTGTGGTTCTTTGTTTTTGCTTCAAGACCATTTCATCCTGAATGGCCTTGACTTCTTCCTCCTGCTTCTGAATAAACTCCTCTCCCCCTTTCTTGCTCAGCAAGACCTCAGGGTTACCACCCACTTCTTTTACGAACTCAGTGGATACCTTCAAGATCTCAGCCTTTGTTGCTTCATTAGCCTTAGCCGACTCCATTCTATCTAGATACACTTGGATTTGATCAGGAGTCATTTGGTACATTATTCCATTTATCTCATATGGTACCAAGATCATGGCATCAGGGTCGGGCCTTACTTCCCTTGAAGCCTTTACAAGTTTCTTTGGAGGTGCTAGGGTTTCATCAGCTATACCTTTTCCCCTATCTAACTTAGATACTGAGGGCTCAGGGTTGGGAGGAATTGAGTTTAAGGGTTAGGGTTGTGCTAGTCTTTCCTGCTTCCCCTCAGTGTGAGAAGGAGGTTCATTCCATGTTAACATCATTGGTGGCACATTCTCCCCCTCAAAAGTTGAAGGATCAGCCTGACTAATCCAACTTTTGCCCTTTGTGAGGATCCTGAGGTGGTGGAAGATCCCTTAAAAGCCTAAAACATCTCAATCACCATTTCCTTCATGGACTGAGTGTCTGCTTTGATAGTTTGAACATCTAACTGAATAAGGGATTGAGTGTTTTCAATGGTGGTGATCCTTGTCCTGAGCCTAGGAATATCAGCTTCTTTCAGGGATTTGGAGATGTCAGAGAGATTGGTGGCATTAGCCATGTATCCTTGTGTAGCCTTTGACAATCTGAACTCTGCTTCAGCATCCATATGAACATCCTCATAGATGGCATCGCATTTCCCTTTCACCACATCCAAGTCAGACTTGAGAGAGTCTAACCTAGTGAAAACCTCAGTGAGCCTGTCCACCTTCAGGAACTCAAGTAATTGACCAACTCTGGAATTGGACTCAGTGGTGCTAGTGATCAGTGCATCCAGAGTTGTCTTCAAGGACACATTCGCTTCGACCGTAGGAAGAGCATGGTTAAGGAAGTTGATGAGCTTCTTTTCCTAATTTTCATGACTGTTGTTAACAGAGCTGATGAATTCCATTTGATTATCTACCTGAATTCTCATCTTCTCCTCAGCCACATCAAACCTATCACCATATGATCTGAACTCATCAAGGAGTTCATCAGCCTTTGAAGCCAAATCTTCATGAGCCTGAGTCACCTCAGCCTGCAAGGCTTTCAAAGCTGTCTCATCCAGAATCACAGTCTGAGTCCCCACTGTAGAGGTGTCAAGTTTTGCGTCATGGGAGGGCTTTTTCGGTGCCTCAGGGGAGGGCTCCTTTTGTTCGGATGCCTCGGGGGAGGGCTTTTGTTGAGCCTCATGGGAGGGCTGTATGTCTGCGAACAAGGGTGGGGACTGTGGCTTCTGGTCTGATTGAGGAGGGGCCTGAGTTTCAGGTTCATCCCCAGCCTCAATCATTTCATCGTCGTCACTGAACCCTTGGAGTAACTCATCAGGCTTCTCAAGTAAACTTATAAAAACTCCAAAGTTCAATGACCCCTTAGGTTTATCCATCTCCCCTTCAAAAGAAGGTTTGCCTTTGTTATCGTCACTCCCTGCCCCAAATCCTGAGGCTTGGGATTTAGCCAACTGATACTCAAGGGCAGTTTGTGATTGATCAGTTGTGGAGGTAGGATCCCTATCAGCGGGGTGTTTTACCCGTGGGCGTCCCTCTGAGTCTTTGGGATCAAGAGTGGTTCCCTCATGCAAAGACTTTTGTTTTAGTGTGCCTTCATCGGGAGTTGTGGAGGTGAGATTCCTATCAGCGGGGTGTTTTACCCGTGGGCGTCCCTCTGAGTCTAAGGAATCAAGTTTTGGGTCCTCAGGCAAAGACTTTTGAGCTAGTGTGCCTTCATTGGACTTGGTAGAAGTGATAGGCCTATCAGCGAGGTGTGTTACCCGTGGGCGTCTCTATGAGTATTTGGCCTTAGTTTTGACCTCAGGCAAAGGTTTTGATTTACGAATGCCCTCATCGGTCTGAGTGGAAGGCAGTCTCATAGGAGAAGGTTGTTTGTTTCCTTCTCCATCAAGAGGACCAGTAGGTTGGCCCGTCGACCCTGACTATGATTTATCAGGGCCTCCCGTAAGCTCTTTCCCTTAGGGTATTTGAAGCTTGGTCTGAACAAGGGTAGTCTTTTTAGCCTTTGCCTTTTTGGGTCGTGCCTCGGAAGTCTCAGGGCCCTGTGCCTTTGTTGGTTTTTTCTTTGGCATAGTCTGAGTCTTCTTGTTCCCCTTCTTTGGTAAGAAGGGAATGGGAGACACGGATGATTCACGACTGATCACCTCAGTCATGTGAGCCGTCAATGCAATGGGGTTGACTTCAGATGGGTTCTTGGAAAAGTTTGTGGAACTCAGGATTGGAGTAGAAAAAACATTGAATTTTTCCTAAGTGTAAAGGGAACCCAATAACCGTTCTAAGGCGCATGATATGAATTTTGGGTAAGAAACATATTTTTGCCTTAACTCCTTCAGGAGCCTGGTTACGAGATCATTATAAACAATCTCTCCTATGTCAATCTTCAGTCCATTAATGAGACTGAAGATTAGCATCTGCTGAGTAGAATTAACTTGCTCAGTAGACGAGTGATTCCCACCGATCACTTGAATCACAAAAGTGACCAGGATCCTCCAAGCCATGGGGAAAGTAGTTTTGATCAATGGGGTTTTAGTAACAAGTAACTCAGGGACCCCGATTTCTTTTAGTCCTTTTTTAACTGACTCCATGTCAGGATGTACAACCTACTTTCCATTGTTATAATCAAGTCCATTTCTTTGATAAAATGTTTTGAAGTCTAAAATCAATGGTGTCTTCCCATTGTTTGCAGTGAACATGATGACACAGTTCTTAAGTGACTTGATCTCAGACCCCTGAGATCCTTCAGGCCCTTGGGTAGGGGTTACAACCACAGCCGTAAACCAGAATTCCCTGAGATATTCATGGTAGAAGACTGAGGGGGTTTTTGTAAAAGCATCAACCCAATCACAGTTTTTCAAAAATTTGCAAATTGGTTTGTAGGCTGATACACAACTTGGTAATTGAAATTTCCCTCATAGTTGTTTCCTGCAAAATGGACACCCTCATTGGTGAGATGTTCAGCCTGAGGGGCATATTTGATAGCCTTGTACATTGCCATTAAAGATAGATTTTAAAGATTAAAAAAAGGACAATGGCAATCTGTAGAAATCAAATCAAGACTTGTTTCTTGTTATAATACAACAAGATTCACCAAGTGACCTAATGAGAACTTTTTCCTTATAAAAAGGATCAAGAGTTATAAAAAATAGGTAACATTGATTGCTTGTGCTATATAACAATGAAACGAGTGATTAATGTGATTGCCTTGTTTACAAGAAACCTTTTCTGGAAACTAGTTTGAAGACACACACTTTTTCTTTGAGAGAAAATTTTGGCAGAGTAAAATTGCAAGTTCTTTGTGTGTGTGTTTGTTGTGATTGTGGGGGTATTTATAGGCTCGGATGTGAAGAATATTTTTATTTGCTATAATTTCTTTTCACATCCGCATTTAATGAAAGCGTACAAGTGGTCCCCTTATTTTCTTGGCAACTGTTCCATTACTGCAAAGATAACGCTTTTTCCAGAGATGACGTGGGGTCACGTGCATTTGAAAGGACGTTTTTACAACGGATTTTGCTAGAAAAAGGGTAAGCATTTAATGCTTAGTGGGATACTTGTCATGAGTGACCCTTTGACTGGTTTTATGACAATTTATTGAAGGAATATATGTTCCTTATTTAATATTGTGACTCACCAACCTAGGACATTAAGTAACTAAATCCTTAGAGCATTTAGTTACATCATTTAATGTACCTCAGTCTCAAAGGGAGGAAAATAAGATATATTTACTCAGAGAGAATATAAAGAATATACATTATACTGAATCCAATGTCATCAGGGAGACTGATTAATCAATATTCAGCATACCAAGTTCAACTTTCAGTCTAGTGAACGTTGGTTCATCCAAAGGTTTGGTGAAAATATCAGCTAGCTGATATTCAGTGGGGATGAAGTGTAATTCAATATCTCCTTTTATGATGTGATCCCTGAGGAAGTGATATCTTATGTCAATGTGTTTAGTCCTTGAATGTAGGACTGGATTATTTGAAATGGCAATTACACTGGTGTTGTCACAAAAGATAGGAACTACTTTGTATTCCACATTATAGTCCCTAAGTTGACTTTTCATCCAAAGGATGTTTGCACAACAACCAGTGGCTGCCACGTATTCAGCCTCAACATAGGACATTGCGACTGACTGCTGTTTCTTTGCACTCCAACATACTAGCTTACCACCAAGGAATTGACATGCACCTGAGGTACTTTTTCTATCCATGTTGCAACTAACATAGTCTGAGTCTGAGTATCCTTTAAGATCGAAGCCTGAACAACGAGGATACCATAGACCCAGTGAGGGAGTACCCTTCAGGTACCTGAAGATTCATTTAACAGCAGTAAGATGTGATTCTTTGGTATCGGCCTGATATCTTGCACATAAGATTGTTGAGAACTGAATATCGGGCCTGGTTGCAGTTAGGTACATTAATGATCCAATCATTCCTCTGAATAAGGTTTGATTGACTGGTTTACCAGCAAGATCAGTACCTAAGTTGTTGGGGGGAACCATGGGAGTCTTTACTGAAGCACACTCAGAGATATCATATTTCTTAAGTATTTCCCCGGTGTATTTTTCTTGACAAACAGAGATCCCCTTGTCCCCCTGTTTGATTTGTAGTCCAAGAAAATATATTAATTCACCCATCATACTCATTTCAAATTTCTTTGTCATAAGTTTTTCAAACTTTCTACAAAGATCATAGTTAGTGGATCCAAATATGATGTCATCAACATATATCTGAACTAGTAGAACATCCTCCTTGGTTCTGAAGATAAACAAGGTGTTGTCTATCTTCCCCCTAACAAATTTATTCATTATCAGGAATGTAGAGAGAGTTTCATAACATGCCCTTGGTGCTTGTTTCAGTCCATAAAGGGCTTTGTCAAGTTTACAAACATGGTTTGGGAACTCAGAACTCTCAAAACCAGGAGGCTGAGCAACATAAACTTCTTCAGTGATCTTTCCATTCAGGAAGGCACTTTTTACATCCATTTGGAAAACTTTGAAGTTCACATAGGTAGCATAGGCAAGGAAGATCCTGATGGCTTCCATTCTTGCTACAGGGGCGAAGGTTTCCTCATAGTCGATCCCTTCAAGTTGAACACACCCCTGAACAACCAGCCTAGCTTTGTTTTTTATGACAATTCCATCTTCATCAGTCTTGTTTTTAAATACCCATTTTGTACCAAGAGTTGATTTCCCTTTAGGGAGGGGAACTAGTTTCCACATTTTGTTCCTGAGGAATTGGTTGAGCTCTTCATGCATGGCCTCAACCCACCCTGGATGTGTCAGGGCCTCTAAAACATAATTTGGTTCAATTTCAGAGAGAAAGTCTGCAAACAGACATTCATGGGCTGAGGGAGCAGAGAGTTTAGCAGCCTGACTGCGTGTGAGCATCCCCTCAGATACATCACCAATTATGTTTACAAGCTCTATGTGTTGTTGTCTTAACCATCTGTCCTGAGGACTTGGATTAGAGCTTGTTGATGGTTGGTGATTATCAGGGACCAGAGATTCAGTACATTGTACTGGGACATCACCTCCTTCTGAAGGATTTTCAGTAATAGGGGATTCAATATTTTCATCACTTGTACCTTCAGTGTTCTAATAGATGGGTGATTCGTTTGATTCATTAGCTTGAGAAGTGATAACTTCAGGGACATGTTGAGGTGTGATTAAATTATCAATTGACCTATTATGAGGTGATATATGGAAGGAAATATCAGCATCAGTTTGATACTGTTTTGAGGGACAATGTTCATACTCATCAGGAGGATATCTTGATGAGTCATTGATCCCTATTTCTTCCATTGATTGATTTGTGAAGTTAATGGCATCCATACTTTCATCAAAGGTGACATGAAATGACTCCTCAATCTGTTGTCTCCTTGTGTTAAATACCCTGAAGGCTTTGGAGACAAAAGAGTATCCAAGAAATTATCCATCATCAGCTTTGGCATCAAATTTACCAAGATGGTCCTTTTGATTGTGAATGAATACAGGACAACCAAACACATGAAAGTAGCTGATATCTGGAATCCTTTCCCTGAATATTTCATAAGGAGTCTTATCATGTCTTTTGACAATGATACATCTGTTCTGAGTATAGCAAGCTATTTTTACAGCCTCATTCCAGAAGTGTTTTGAAAGATTGGATCCATTAAGCATGGTTCTAGCAGCTTCAATGAGAGTTCTATTCTTCCTTTCAGCCACACCATTTTGTTCAGGTGTGTAAGGAGAAGAGAAGTTCTGAGAAATTCCTTTCTCATCACAAAAACTCTCAATCTATTGGTTCCTGAATTCTGTTCCATTATCAGTTCGTATTTGTTTAACCTTAGTATCATTTTGATTTTCTACTTGCCTGATAAAAGACATTATGAATTCAGGAGCTTGACTCTTCTTTTTCAGGAAGTATACCCAAGTGTATCTAGAGTATTCATCAAAAATCACAAGAGTGTATTTCTCATGATTTATAGACATTGGACTGACTGGTCCAAATAAGTCCATATGAAGAAGATGAAGACACTTCCTGATAGAAAAGTTTTGTTTTGGCTTAAAAGAAGATCTCTTGTGTTTACCTTTTTCACAGGCTGAACAAGGTTTGTCTTTTGCATACACAAGAGAAGTTAAGCCAAGAACTTTGTTTTTTTGCAAGTTTGTTCATATCTTTGAAATTTAGATGTGACAGTCTCTTATGCCAAAGCCAATTGACAGTGTCTGAGGCTTTAGCAAAGAAGCATGCTCTTGAGTTTGTTACAGATGACATGTCTAGGACATATACATCATTTCTTCTTGGAGCAGTCAACACAATTTCTTTGTTAGCATTAAAGATTGTACCTTGCTTATCATCAAACTGAACGATGTACTTAGCATCACACAGTTGGCTGATACTGATGAGATTGTACTTCATACCATTTATAAACGCCACTTTTGAGAAAACTATTCCACCACATTTAATTGAACCATATCCCTCAGAACACAAGATGAATTATCATCGAATACTACCTTAGGACCTGGTTGCTCCACGTATTTGTGCAGATAACTTTTGACCCTTGTCATACTTCTTGAACACCCACTGTCTAAGTACCAGACAGGCTCCTTGAAGTGTTTCTGCACAAATAACGAGGTGGATTAGTATCTCTTGTGAGCCCACTTTTTAGTAGGCCCTTTGGATCGAAGAGCCTGACGTCTTTCACCTTGTTTGAAGTACTCAAACTCAGCGTGGTCTGAGGTAGAATGAAAATTGCTTCCATATGTTTTGCAGCTTAGTCCAACTAAGGATTCAGTACTTTGAGATGACTCGGCTAGCATTCCTCTTCTGACCATGATGATTCTATTGTGTCCTGAGGTAGTGTGATCATTGCTTCCATAAATCTCACACTCAGGATAATATACACAATCATCAGGTCTGTGATCGGGAATCCCACAATGTGTAAAAGGTGGGTAAGGCTTAGCCTTGGATTTTCTGGTTTGTTCTGTGGGCCCATAGTTGTAAGGCTGAGCATTGTATCTTTTAGCAATTTTAATAGAAGCAATGTGCATCTCATGATCTGTTGTCCTGTGATCTTCACTTTTACATTTCATGCAATAGAGAACTCTATAGCAGTCTTCAGTGGTGTGATTTGTATAGTGACATAGCTCACAGGTAGGTTTTTTTGTTTTAACTTTCTTAGAGGACTCAGGTTCAGTTTTGTTACTTGTTGATGATTCAGGCTGTGAGGACACAGATGTTTCACCCTGAGTTTTAGCGGCCGAGTTCAGCTTCTCTTCCATGAAAAGTTGGAACAATCTACTTAACTCCTCTTGATTTACAATAGGAGTAGAGTTGACTGAGTGTTTAGGTGTCCCTGGCGGAGATATAGGTTTGGTTGTCTTTTCAGTGACAGTTCCTGACTCAGTGTGATCTGGTATCATTTTTTAGTCAGGCTTTGTTTGTTCAATACAACCTAACCCAGCTCTTCCTCTAGGTGAGTGTTCTTGATAAGACAATGAAATTAATTCAGAACATGGACTTGCTCCTTGAAGGTTTTTCAAAGGAGGTAGAGGAGTCTGAATGTTTTCAGCAACACTAGATGTTTCAGTGTTACTGATTTTATCAGTCTCTTCATTCAGACCAAGTTTTTCATTAATAGCCTCAGATTCAGGAATTAATATTTTTCCAGTGTCAAAGTTAGGCAAAACACTCTCAGGATTTGATCTCTCAACCCAGTCTTTTGACTTAGGAATCATTTCATGATCAAACCCAACTTAAGCAGGGAGAAATGCCTTTTCACTCTGAAATTGGGATTTTGTATGTATTGCAATTATGTTCGTTTTTCCTCGACTCACTCTAATTGATTTTCAATTAACGTTAGACTTAATTTTGTTTTTGGTAAATAATATTTGAAATATTTAAACTAAAAATTATATAAATAAAAACTATTTTTAAAAATCTAATTTAAAAACTAAAAACTTATGTGATTGATAGGTGTGAAAACACCCATCCTTTTTACCACTTAATTACAATAATAACCGAGCCAAAACGTGTATTTTATGTCATTTATGTCGAAATTATGCGTGGTTTGTGTTTTTGTTGTGATTTAGGACGAAAAAGTGAAAAGTGGAGAAAACACGGCATTCACGGGCTTTTATCGAAGAAAAAGACGAAAGACGAAGTCGAAAGATCAAGAGTGGAAAAAAGAACGGAAGTCCAAGACCAATTCTGAAGATTTATCGAAGAAAAAGTCAAAAGACGGAAGTTTACTAAAAGCCAAAGAACTCGAGTCTAATTTACGAAGAAAATTCAAAGACGAGTTTAAAGAAATCCCAAGACAAAATCATTAAGTCCAAGATTAACAAACAATTAAGAAGAAAAGGGCTTAAGTGTGCAAATAAGGAAAAGAGGAAAGAGGGAGGAAGCTTCCTAAGCTCCTCCCTAATCACCCCTATATATATAGTTTAGGCTAGCTTCATTTTCATGTTGTTGGGTGGTTTGACAAACCACCACTTCCACCATTTTTATTTCTTGTTAATTACTTTCTTGCTTTTTAATTTCATGTTATGCACTTTTAATTCAAGTAAGTCTTTTAATTTTTGAATCTTTTCTTTTAATCAAGTTCTTATTTGTAATCATCTTCTTCTACCTTTCTTATCTTGCTTATCTTTGATTCATGTTCATCTTTGATCTTATTTTCATCTTAATGCTTATTTGATTTAAAGGTTTCTTAAAAAGTTCATCTTTTTAAAAGTTTGATTTGAAAGTTTGCTTATTTTTAGTTTGATAAGTTGTTATTCATGCTTATTAAGTCAATTTCGATTTAGATTCGTGCAAGTTTTAGTTTGAGCTTATTAACCATAGCTTATTTCTTTTGCTTAATTTTCGGATCAAAAAGTTAGATCGGAAAGGGTAAACCCCTTTCCAATCACGTATTCCAATCACCTTGATTGGAAAAGGGTTTTACATTCCAATCAACATTCCAATCAGCATTCCAATCAACATTCCAATCAGCATTCCAATCAACATTCCAATCAGCATTCCAATCAACATTCCAATCAACATTCCAATCAGCATTCCAATCAACATTCCAATCAGCATTCCAATCAACATTCCAATCAGCATTCCAATCTACATTCCAATCAGCATTCCAATCAGCATTCCAATCAGCATTCCAATCAGCATTCCAATCAACATTCCAATCAGCATTCCAATCAACATTCCAATTAGCATTCCAATCAGCATTCTAATCAATATTCCAATTAGCATTCCTATTAGCATTCCAATCAACATTCCAATCAACATTCCAATCAACATTCTAATCAACATTCCAATCTACATTCCAATCAGCATTCCAATCAGCATTCCAATCAACATTCCAATCAGCATTCCAATCAACATTCCAATCAGCATTCCAATCAACATTCCAATCAGCATTCCAATCAACATTCCAATCAGCATTCCAATCAACATTCCAATCAACATTCCAATCAGCATTCCAATCAACATTCCAATCAGCATTCCAATCAACATTCCAATCAGCATTCCAATCTACATTCCAATCAGCATTCCAATTAGCATTCCTATTAGCATTCCTATCAGCATTCCTATCAGCTTCATTATTTGCACTTTCCGATTAGAGTTTATTTTAGTTTTAATTTTACGTCATTTAATTTCACGTCATTTACTTTTAACGTTTTAAATATTGCACCGTTTACGTTTCAACTAGTTTTAGTTTTAATTTCCCGTCCTTTATTATTAAGTCTTGCACATTTATTTTACCAAATCCAAAAGTTTTTGTTTCACCAAGAACAACTAATCTCACACAATTAACCAGAAATCAATTCGATTAGACACCGAGAAAACGAACTTTCAACTAGTAAAATCATTACATTAAAATGGCGCCGCTGCCGGCTCTTTTCGTGAGGATCTACGGTTTTTTGTGAGAGACGCGTTGGCTTTTGGGATCCGTTCACTTGTGAACGTTATTTTTTTCGAGTCAAAAATTTTCAAAAAAAAAAAAAAAAAAATCCAAAAACATTTGAAAAATCTTAAAAAGTATTTCTTTTTCAAAGTTTTGCACCAAAACCATTCGTCTTGCTTATCTATCATTCTCCATGGATTTTTATGTCCATTGCGTCGAGTGTGGGAGACAACTGTACGGGAACGACTCTTGTCAATGGTGTACATGTGAGCGGTGCGGAAACGATATCGACAACACACAATTCGGATTTTGTCCCTTGTGCAACTCGACTAATTCATTCTTTTTGAACCCACATCCTGTTCCCCCATGCATCTATTGTGGAAGCGATTCTCATTGGCATGTTTCGTGCCCGGTTCGATACCCGTATGGTCACGGGCAAGAACCGGGGTACAATTATGACAATGAAAATAGTTATCCACAAGACGCACCCAGTCTTTTTCCTCACCCGTTTTGCAACAACTGTGGGGGTCCTCACGAAAGTTTTCACTGCCCTATAGGGGATCAAAATTACTATAATTATACCCCTTCCAGTTTTGACCAACCCTTGCAATACCCAATTGATCATCAGCCTCGTCACGAGATGAGTTACCAAGAACCAATTGACGATCTTGCTACAGCCTTTCAAGAACAAAGAAACGATCTTGCTATAGCTTTTCAAGAACAAAGCAAAGAGCTTTTACACACGCTGCAAACTTGTATGGAGTCATTTTTACAGCAGCGAGAGCAGACGAGTACTCATATCCCTGAGCTTATTATTGGCCCTTTAGGTAATGAGGAGAGCGATGACGATATTGAGGTTATTTTCGACGAGGAGGAATTTCTAAAGCAAAGTAAGACTTCTTCCCTTCCTCCTTCGTCTATTGCTATCACACCCGAGGAGCCCGTTGGCTCTCTCATAATTGAGGATGAGCATATTGACATTATCTCGGCAACTGAATCGGACAAATTCCTAAAGTCTCGTGTCGAGGAACTTGTCGTCATCCCAAGTGAGCCCGCAGGTATTCCGGAAAATCTGTGTGATGTGCCGACTTTTGCGGAGCTTAAGGACAAGGTCGATTTGACAGTCATTGATCACATAATCACAAATCCACAAGCACTAATTGATTTTCCCAACAAGAGTTCAACATGTGGTGAGTATGATGATTTCGTCTTCGAGCCCGAGATTGAGGAAATTATCGACCGAGAGCTAGCTCTTTTACCTCTACTTCCTCCTACAAGCGAGGTCGACTTTTCCAACATCGATGCCGAACTTGATGAGTTGGAACATCTTATTTTTCATAATAATGACGAACCAACTAACATGCCCAAACATCCTATTCTCGAGGAGTTACCTAATCAACACTCCTCTTATGAGAATTACGTTTACCACATTCGTGAGGATTTACCTAATCAACAACCCCCACAAATGAATGATGGTTTCTTACTTGATCGTGATCTTTTCAACCGAGTTTCTACACTCTTTATCCACGATGATATTCACAAGATCTACTTTCATGAGGATCAATGCTTTGACCTGGGAGGTGACATGGACCATTCTATTATTGATAACTTTACGACTTTGCCAATTGGTCTGCATCCATTGTCTTTGGAGGATGAAAATGTGATTCCCTTACCCATCCCACCTCCCGTCAATCTGGATTTCACTTGCTTTTCTGGTATTGAGAGGACCTTTTTACCATTCAAGACTTATCCTCCTCTCTCTCCTTTATTGATGTCCTCCGGGAACGAGGACAAGGTCTTTGATCCCGGTATTACATACGAGGCTTCCCCATGGACCATTTAATTCGGGGACGAGTCAGGCTCGTGACTCGGTTAATATAAACAAGCGCTTTGGGAGGCAACCCAATTATCTATCTATCTTTCCTATTTTCACCATAAGTGTAGGGGGAGCCCCGTTGGTGTTTCTTGTTCTCTTTCTTATCATGTGCAGGGATTAGAGCTTTAAAGACACACTCTTGATGACTTTTGACGAACCATGATTCCGTGTTCCCTTTTTCCCGGTTCTATCCTAAACTCTTTTCGATTCACTATTTTATATTTCTCAATATTAAAATAGGAATCTCTTTAGTTGTCTCTTCCTTAGCAAGATTTAAACAAAGTGCACAATGTCCTAAGTGTAGGGGATTTTACTCCCATGTGCTTAAACATTGAGGACAATGTTTATATTAAGTGTAGGGGGGACTTCTATCGAAGTTAAGTGGCCTTTTCCTTGTATTTGTCCTCATTTTAACCGGAAAATCGATTTTTCGACAATTTTCAAAATTTTTAATCTATTTTGGCCTAGTTGTAGTTCCCTTTATTTTTGCTATTTTTCTCTTATTTTAATAAAATGGTTTTAACAAGTTTAGTTATCTTAGATATATTAGGCCCGTTGTGAATATTTTGACTCAACCCGAGTTTAATTATCCAAGTTCACTCTAGCTAGTATCCTTAACCGTGTAGACCTTAATTGGTTTATTGGGCTAAACATCCACGAGTCTCATTCCTTGAGATTTTAAACTGTGGAGAACGAGAAATGATAGAGTTGGTTACAAGTTTGGTATTCTTTCATTAACTTATGTGAGTTAATTATGATCTTTTTCTCCCCTCGCTTGTAAATAAATAAATGAAATAAGTAAGGTCGTACGATTTGAAAAGTTACTTAGCTTCTAGCCCAAGATCGTTTAAAAGTTGCTCGGTAATGATAAGAGTTCATAGCCAAGGCATAACTTATGAAGCGGGGCGCGAAGATTGGCGAGTCCGAAAAGGCCCTAACAAGGCATGAGGATTCAATTTTATTGCTGAAGATCCAAAGTGATGTGAAAAGCATTATTCCCAAAATCAATATGAAGGATCAAGACTCACGACGAAAAGCAATCAACTCCCATAAAGATCATGGAGAAGTCTATCCGAAAAGACCCTAACAAGGTATGAGGATAAATAGATCCAAGTCCGAAAAGGAGGCGGATCGTTGTATCTCAAAATCCCAATTAGAGATTGAAGAAATAATCATGAAGTCGTGGTCAACAAAGCTGGAGTACCCCTCAAAAGTCTCCAAGTGAAGAAACTCTATTAACGATGAGAAGACCATTATCTCAAGAACGTCTCTCAAGATATGAAGTATGAAGTACATGCCAAATATCGGCCCGAGAAAGGTCTCAAATCGTGAACCAAGTTATGCCAAGATATGAACTTTTTGATATCCCGAGAAGCAGTTTTAAGAGATTTTGTCCTTTAGCTAACTATTGATCAAATCGTCCTACTTTGCTTTCGGCCTAAATAAATTATCGAAATAAGTCAACAATGCATCCTCGTGATCATTCAAGACATCAATAAAATATAAGAGATACTCGTAGGAATAAGGGAGTTTAAGTGATTAATTGAAACACATGAGTAAATGTTTGTTATGCTAACTTGTACTAACAATGATCTTGTTTTTAAGCTTGGCATGGGGAACGTGAAACTTGAGGGTGATGAACATTCATGACACACAAGCCCTAATGTAAGTCTTAGATTTCTTTACAAGTTTCTTCCTTGTTGCATCTTGTTATTTTCTATCTTTTTGATTTTCCTTAGTTGTTTAATAAAGGCCAAGGTAGGTTGATTATGATGGAAAATTTAAAACGTGCTTTGTAACTAATGCATTGCATGAGGACATTGCAATGGTTAAGTGTAGGGGATCTGATAGGTGTGAAAACACCCATCCTTTTTACGACTTAATTACAATAATAACCGAGCCAAAACGTGTATTTTATGTCATTTATGTCGAAATTATGCGTGGTTTGTGTTTTTGTTGTGATTTAGGACGAAAAAGTGAAAAGTGGAGAAAACGCGGCATTCACGGGCTTTTATCGAAGAAAAAGACGAAAGACGAAGTCGAAAGATCAAGAGTGGAAAAAGAACGGAAGTCCAAGACCAATTCTGAAGATTTATCGAAGAAAAAGTCAAAAGACGGAAGTTTACTAAAAGCCGAAGAACTCGAGTCTAATTTACGAAGAAAATTCAAAGACGAGTTTAAAGAAATCCCAAGACAAAATCATTAAGTCCAAGATTAACAAACAATTAAGAAGAAAAGGGTTTAAGTGTGCAAATAAGGAAAAGAGGAAAGAGGGAGGAAGCTTCCTAAGCTCCTCCCTAATCACCCCTATATATAGTTTAGGCTAGCTTCATTTTCATGTTGTTGGGTGGTTTGACAAACCACCACTTCCACCATTTTTATTCTTGTTAATTACTTTCTTGCTTTTTAATTTCATGTTATGCACTTTTAATTCAAGTAAGTCTTTTAATTTTTGAATCTTTTCTTTTAATCAAGTTCTTATTTTTAATCATCTTCTTCTACCTTTCTTATCTTGCTTATCTTTGATTCATGTTCATCTTTGATCTTATTTTCATCTTAATGCTTATTTGATTTAAAGGTTTCTTAAAAAGTTCATCTTTTTAAAAGTTTGATTTGAAAGTTTGCTTATTTTTAGTTTGATAAGTTGTTATTCATGCTTATTAAGTCAATTTCGATTTAGATTCGTGCAAGTTTTAGTTTGAGCTTATTAACCATAGCTTATTGCTTTTGCTTAATTTTCGGATCAAAACGTTAGATCGGAAAGGGTAAACCCCTTTCCAATCACGTATTCCAATCACCTTGATTGGAAAAGGGTTTTACATTCCAATCAACATTCCAATCAGCATTCCAATCAACATTCCAATCAGCATTCCAATCAACATTCCAATCAGCATTCCAATCAACATTCCAATCAACATTCCAATCAGCATTCCAATCAACATTCCAATCAGCATTCCAATCAACATTCCAATCAGCATTCCAATCTACATTCCAATCAGCATTCCAATCAGCATTCCAATCAACATTTCAATCAGCATTCCAATCAACATTCCAATTAGCATTCCAATCAGCATTCCAATCAACATTCCAATTAGCATTCCTATTAGCATTCCAATCAACATTCCAATCAACATTCCAATCAACATTCCAATCAGCATTCCAATCTACATTCCAATCAGCATTCCAATCAGCATTCCAATCAACATTCCAATCAGCATTCTAATCAACATTCCAATCAGCATTCCAATCAACATTCCAATCAGCATTCCAATCAACATTCCAATCAGCATTCCAATCAACATTCCAATCAACATTCCAATCAGCATTCTAATCAACATTCCAATCAGCACTCCAATCAACATTCCAATCAGCATTCCAATCTACATTCCAATCAGCATTCCTATCAGCATTCCTATTAGCATTCCTATCAACATTCCTATCAGCTTCATTATTTGCACTTTCCGATTAGAGTTGATTTTAGTTTTAATTTTACGTCATTTAATTTCACGTCATTTACTTTTAACGTTTTAAATATTGCACCGTTTACGTTTCAACTAGTTTTAGTTTTAATTTTCCGTCCTTTATTATTAAGTCTTGCACATTTATTTTACCAAATCCAAAAGTATTTGTTTCACCAAGAACAACTAATCTCACACAATTAACCGGAAATCAATTCGATTAGACACCGAGAAAACGAACTTTCAACTAGTAAAATCATTACATTAGTGATTAAAACTTAAGTAAATAAAAACATTTAATAAAACTTAAAAACTTTAATTGAAAACTATTTTAAAACTAAAATGTAAATAAGAATTTAAAAAACTATAAAAAACTATTTTTAAATGAAACTAAAACGAAAATTAATTTAAAATTCCTAACGTAAATAAAATTAAAATATTTTTTAGTCTTTTTTTATAAAAATTGAGTTAAAAGAAAATTAAAATAAACTTTTTAAATAAAATTTAAACTAACAAAACTTAATTAAACTCTATTTAATAAAACTTCCAGATAATATAAACCTATATTAATAAGAAAAAGCATAAATGAACACAAAAAGATGACTAGAAGAGTTGGTTGGTGCGTTTGGCAAGCGAACAAGAGGTCGGGGGTTCGAAACCCACCCCAGACCAAATTTATGCTTTATATATTTTTTAGACTTTTATTTTGGACAATCAAAATAAACAGATAAAATGTATCTGATGAATCGTAGCAGCAAACAAAAGAAAATTAAGAGAAGCAAATAAGCAAAATAACTGAAAACCAAATAAGTAGATTAAAAGCACCCAAAATAAGCAAAGAATGAATAAGCTTTGACATTATATATTAAAATCTAAATAAGCTAAAGAAACCTTAACTAAGCCTAACAAATAAGCTAAAACATATAAGCTAAAAACTGAATAAGCAAATCCAAAACAACAAATCAAATCAAACACAAGCAGTAAAATAAACAGTAGCAGATCCTAACAGATATTATATCCAAAAGCAGAAAAAACTTAAACCTAAACCGAATCAAATAAGCTGATAACTTCTAAAAATAAACTAAACCAAAATCAAATAAAAGTAGCCTAACTTAAATTAGCAGATTAAGCAGATTTAAACACAAGCAGAATATAAAACTTAAAAACTTATAAAAAAACTAAAAAAAGATTAAAAGGAACCCGATGTTGAATCCGTTGAGCCGAAGACGCAGCGCTGAGCTATCTTATCGAAACCGAATCGACAAACACCACCTTGCTATCAACCCAATATCATCATCAATCACAATCCAAATACTCCTCTCGAACCAAACAGTAGTAAACCGATCCAAATAATACCAACAGTAACCGGACGAACAGTAAACTTTTAATTCTCCCAGTAGGGGAAAATTATTTTTTCCACTTTCTTTTATTTATTTATTTATTTTTTTCAATCGAATAATAAAAAATAACAAACAGTATTATTCAAAGATTTGAAGATGAAAATTAAACTTGACATGAATTAAAATGAGAGACGAATTAAACAAAAATCAACTTTCCATTAATTAATCAAAAAAAATTACATTAACTGAAATTTAAAAGTACAATATTAAACCTAATCTATTTTGCTGAAAATTAAATCTAAATTATCCTACTCCTAAATTTAAAAAATAGTAAATTAAAATAAAGGAAAAAATGGAGTGATTTACACAATGATTTTGGGGGTTTTATAGGCAAACCCTCAAACCCTCTTCATGGCTTAAGAATTAAGCAACAAATCTTGACCGCATCTTCTTCTTTTCTCTTTCTTCTCTTCTAATCAAACGGATGAGATCAACTCTTGCCACGGATTGCCAGCCTGGATTAATATGATTGGAGGATTGGAAGTGTTGAGGTGTTTTGGCCAATCAAAATAGAGGGATTTGGCCACGTTGGATGAGAGATAGGACCACTTTGAGTGCTTGATCCCGATTCTTGGGGGGATTTATTCCTCTTGTGAAAATTACCCATTGATACAAGGCTTTTGACATCCCGTATAAAAATTAGTTCGTTTAAGTATGTCTCTTCGAATTCAAAAAGGAGTTTAGTGTGCGACTCAGTCGTTCTTTGGTGGAAACAAATAGTTGTGTCGTTGTAGTATTAAAAAGTGCAAAACTATTAAAGTAAAGGGCAATTAATTTAAATCTAACTCTATTTTAAAAATAAATGGCGAGTATTTAAAAGCGTGACAAGAAATTAAAAGGCACTTAAAGTAAATAACGCAAACTTAAAACTATCTAAGGAAAACTTAAAATGCAACTAAAACTTAAACTAAGGCAAGGCTAAAATAAATCTAAGACAAGTAATCTTAAAGTGAGACTACGGAAAAAGGCGGGAAAAATAAAGCTTGAAAATTAAAAATTAAAAAAGAAACTAAAAAGAACCTGAAAATACCTTACTTGGAATAATTACTCGTTCGGAATGTCACCTTCACCCGGAATAATTCTTCTACGTTCGGAATAAATCAACACAAGACACTCATTCAGAATTTTTGAACAAAACCTTCATCCGGAATAATTCCTTTATCCGGAATATGTCACTTATCCGGAATAAAGTCTTTATTCGGAACTTTGCTTGGTTCAGAACTTTGGTTCGGAACTTCCTTGGTTCAGAACTTTTGCTTGGTTCAGAACTTTGGTTCAGAACTTTCTTGGTTCAGAACTTTTGCTTGGTTCAGAACTTTTGCTTGGTTCGGAACTTTGGTTCAGAACTTTCTTGGTTCAGAACTTTTGCTTGGTTCAGAACTTTTGCTTGGTTCGGAACTTTGGTTCAGAACTTTCTTGGTTCAGAACTTTCTTGGTTCATAACTTTTGCTTGGTTCGGAACTTCCTTGGTTCAGAACTTTTGCTTGGTTCGGAACTTTGGCTCAGAACTTTCTTGGTTCAAAACTTTTGCTTGGTTCAGAACTTTGGTTCAGAGCTTTCTTGGTTCAGAACTTTTGCTTGGTTCAGAACTTTTGCTTGGTTCGAAACTTTTTCTTGGGCAAGATACAGTAACAGCAAAAACGAAGAACACGGAGGAACAAGATAGCACGAATCTAACCAAAACTAAATCAAATCAACCACAAGATTAAACCAAACTAATAACAAAACATCTAATAATCATAAACAAACAACCCAAATCAATAAAACTAACAAAACTAACCACAATAATCAAAACCCACTTTGATCAAAATAAGAACATGAACATGAACATAAACATAAAACTCAAAGATTAAAGAAAGGTAGGACGAGATCAAACAATAAAGATAAAGATTAACAAGAATTAAAAGAACACTTACTTGAAATTAAATGGTAATTAAGGTGCAAGACAAGTATTTAAATTTAACAAGTAATTAAATGGCAAGGTAATTAAAAGTGGAAGAACTAATTGTCACTATTAGCCAAGAAAATGAAATGATTAACTTCCTAATTATTTATAGGGGAGGATTAAGGAGTGCTTAGGAAGCTTCCTCCCCTCCTTCATTTCTTCTTAATTGCATCATTAGGTCCTTCTCTTCTAAATCTTTTGTTAATTGCACCATTAGTCCTTAAGCCTTTTAATCTTCTCAAATCTTGGACTTTAATGACTTTTGGCTCGGGATTTCTTTGGACTCGTCTTTTAATTCTTCAATAAATAAGACTTGAGTTCTTCGGCTTTAAGTAAACTTCCGTCTTTTGACTTTTTCTTCGATAAATCTTCAGAATTGGTCTTGGACTTTCGTTCTTTTTGCACTCTTGACTTCTTGACTTCGTCTTTCATCTTTTTCTTCAATAAAAGTCCGTGAATGCCCGTGTTTTCTCCATTTTTCACCTTTTCGTCCTAAATCACAACAAAAATACAAACCACGCATAATTCCGACATAAAAGACATAAAATACACGTTTTGGCTCGGTTATTATTGTAATTAAGTGGTAAAAAGGATGGGTGTTTACACACCTATCAAATCCCCTACACTTGACCATTGCAATGTCCTCATGCAATGCATTAGTTACAAAGCACGTTTACATTTTTCATCATAATCAATCCACGTTGGCCTTTATTAAAGAGATAGAAAACTATAAATTTTCAAAGTAAAGAAATCAAAAGCATACCTTGGGTTTTGGAAATGTCATGAATAATCATCATCCTCAAGTTTTCACTTTCTCCAAACCAAACTTAAAAACGAGATCATTGTTATTATAAGTTAGCAAACTATCACGAACTCATGTGGGCCAATTATTCACTTAGACTCCCTTATTCCTAGGGCTATCTCTTATATTTTATTGTTGTCTTGAATGATCACGAGGATGCATTGTTGACTTATTTCGATAGTTATTTAGGCCAAAAATAAAGTGAACGATTTAATCAATAGTTAGCTAAAGGACAAAATCTTTTAAAACTGCTTCTCGGGACCTCATAAAATTCATATCTTGGCATAACTCGCTTCGCGATTTGAGACCTTTCTCGGACCGATATTTGGAAGCGGCTTCATACTTCAAACCTTGAGAGACGTTCATGAAATTATGGTCTTCTCTTCATAATAGGAATTTCTTCACTTGAAGTTTTGAGAGATTCTTCATCTTTGGACCACGACTTCTTCATTTTTCTCCAATCTTTATTTTGGACTGTGATATACAACGATCCGCCTCCTTTTAGGACTTGGATCTATTTATCCTCATACCTTGTTAGGGCCTTTTTGGATAGACTTCTCCATGATCTTTTGGGGAGTATTTGCTTTTCGTCGTGTGTCTCGATCCTTCATATTGATTTTCGATAAATGATTCTTCTCATCACTTTTGGATCTTTAGCAACAAATTGTAGCCCTCATGCCTTGTTAGGGCCTTTTCGGACTCGCCAATTGATACAAGGCTTTTGACACCCTATATAAAAATTAATTTAAGTTCGTTGTGTGATTCTCTTCGAATTGAAAAACTTGATGTTTATGTGTGACTCAGTCGTTCTTTGGTGAAATAAAGATGTGTCGTTGTAGTTTTGAAAATAAAAGGTGCAGAACAATTTAAGTAAAGGTGCAATTAAAGTAAATCTAAGTCTAATTAAAATAAAGTGCAAGTATTTAAAAGCACGACTAAAACTAAAGGGCAATAAAGTAAATAACGCAAACTTAAATCTAACTAAGGCAAACTTAAAATGCAACTAAAACTAAAACTTAAACTAAGGCAAATAAACTTAAATGCAATTAAGGCAAAAGGCGGGAAAAGTAAAGCTTAAACTTAAAAGGCAGAAAACTAAAAACTAAGATTTCCCTATCCGGAATAAACTCTTATTCGGAATAAAAGGCTATTCGGAATGTCTGTCACCTATTCGGAATATCACCCTACTCGGAATATTTAGTCTATTCGGAAAGATTGACTCTATGCGGAATGTGCCTCCTATTCGGAATAATCACCTTATGCGGAATATCTGTCCCTATTCGGAAAGAATCCTACTCGGAATATTAGGCCAATTCGGAAAGTCAAGCCTATTCGGAAAGATCCTCCTATGCTGAATAAGTGCTATTCGGAATAAAAGGCTTATGCGGAAAAATCCCCCTATTCGGAAAGTCAAGCCTATTCGGAATAACTGTCACTTATTCGGAATAAACTCCTTATGCTGAATAAAGCTTCTACGCGGAATAACACCTCTATTCGGAATGTCAAATATTCCGAATAGACCACCTAGGTAAATCTCCCTATGCGGAATACTGGGGACCAGAAACCTGCAATTTTCAGTTACAAATACTCGAAGAACAAGGAGAAATAAAAAGCATACGGATCAAACAAAAATTCTACCAAATCAACGAAAAGATTAAACCAATCTAATAATAAAACATCTAAATAACATAAACAATCAATCCAAAATAACAAATCAAACAATAAAGATCAAGACAATCAAAACCCAATTTAATCAAATCAACAAAAATAAAGAACTTGAACATAAACAAACCAACACAAAAATTAAGAAAGGAAGAATGAGATTGACAAGATAAAGATAAAGCTTGACACGAATTAAAAAGAAAAACTTACTTGAATTAAAAGGTAATTAAGGTGCAAGACAAGGTAATTAAATGGACAAGTATTTAAATGTGCAAGGTAATTAAAAATGGAAGAGCTAATTTGTCAAGTTAGCCAACAAAAGCAAATGCTTAACAATCTAAACTATTTATAGGGGAGGATTAGGAAGCTTCCTCCCCTCCTTCATTTCTTGTTAATTGCAAGATTAAGTCCTTCCTTCATTTAATCTTCATTAATTGCGTCATTAGTCCCTTTCTTCTAATCTTTCTTTTAAGTTTGGACTTTAAGGACTTGTGGCTCGGGATATCTTTTGAACTCGTCTTTAATTTCTTCAATAAAATAGACTTGAGTTTCTCGGCTTTTGATAAACTTCCGTCTTTTGACTTTTTCTTCGATAAATCTTCAGAATTGGTCTTGGACTTCCGTTCTTTTTCCACTTTTGACTTCTCGACTTCGTCTTTCATCTTTTTCTTCAATAAAAGCCGTGAATGCCCGTGAATTCTCGTGTTTTCTCCACTTTTCACAATTTTGTCCTAAATTACAACAAAAACACAAACCACGCATAATTCCGACATAAAAGACATAAAATACACGTTTTGGTCCGGTTATTATTGTAATTAAGTGGTAGAAAAGATGGGTGTTTACACACCTATCAAATCCCCTACACTTGACCATTGCAATGTCCTCATGCAATGCATTAGTTACAAAGCGTGTTTACACTTTTCATCATAATCAATCTACGTTGGCCTTTATTAAAGAGATAGAAAATTATAAAAATGCAAAGCAAAGAAATTAAAAGCATACCTTGGTTTTTTGAAAATGTCATGAATAATCATCATCCTCAACTTTTCACTTTCTCCAAACCAAGCTTAAAAACGAGATCATTGTTATTATAAGTTAGTAAACTAACACGAACTCATGTGGGCCAATCATTCACTTAGACTCCCTTATTCCTATGGGTATCTCTTATATTTTATTATTTGTCTTGAATGATCACGAAGATGCATTGTTTGACTTATTTAGATAATTATTAAGTCTGAAAATAAAGTGCACGATTTAATCAATAGTTAGCTAAAGGACCAAATCTTTTAAAACTGCTTCTCGGGATATCAGAAAGTTCATATCTTGGCATAACTTGGTTCGCAATTTGAGACCTTTCTCGGGCCGATATTTGGCGGCGACTTCATACTTTAAATCTTGAGAGACGTTTATGAAATAATGGTCTTCTCTTCATAATTGGAATTTCTTCACTTGGAATTTTTGAGAGATTCTTCATATATGGACCACGACTTCTTCATTTTTCTCCAATCTTTATTTTGGATTTTGATATACAACGATCCGCCTCCTTTATTGACTTGGATCTATTTATCCTCATACCTTGTTAGGGTCTTTTCGGATACACTTCTCCATGACTTTTGGGAGTTTTGCTTTACGTCGTGTGTCTCGATCCTTCATATTGATTTTCGATAAATGATTCTTCACATCACTTTTGGATCTTTAGCAACAAAATATAGCCCTCATGCCTTGTTAGGGCCTTTTCGGACTCGCCAATCTTCGCGCCCCGCTTCATAAGTTATGCCTTGGCTATGAACTCTCGTCATTACCGAGCAACTTTTAAACGATCTGGGGCTAGAAGCTAAGTAACTTTTCAAATCGTACAACCTTATTTATTAGCAGATAAATTTATTAGCAAGTGATGGGAGAATAGGCTTATAATTAACTCACATAAATTCACGAAAGAATACCGAACTTATAATTGGCTCTATCATCTCTCGTTCTCCACAGTTTAAAATCTCAAGTAATGAGACTCGTGGATACTTAGCCTATTAAATCAAAGTTTTTGGGTTTTCGAGTCGCCTATAGGAACTTGCAAATTCTTAGACTCTTTCAAGTTTAGAAATCGCATCTTAAAGTTCCCTTGATAAACGACTCTCTAGGATCAATTATAGGAACTTGCGAAAAGTTCTTGTTCTTAACCCGTGAGAGTTAAGACTTTCGCGTTTTATAGCTCCCTATATAAAAGCCTAGCAAAACTTGATTTAAACACGTTAAGGATACTAGCTAGAGTAAACTCGGATTGAGTCAAAAGATTCACAACGTTTGAAAATTAAAACCACTTATTAAACATTTATTCTAGCAAAGAAAGAAATTAACTATACAAAAGGTAAAAACTAATAGGCCAAAATAGATCGAAAATTTTGAAAAATGTCGAAAAATTGATTTTCCGGTTAAAATGAGGACAAATACAAGGAAAAGACCACTTAACTTCGATAGAAGTCCCCCCTACACTTAAGATAAACATTGTCCTCAATGTTTAAGCATGTGGGAGTAAACTCCCCTACACTTAGGACATTGTGCACGTTGTTTAAATCTCGCTAAGGAAAAGACAACTAAAGAGATTCCTATTTTAATATTGAGAAAATATAAAATAGTGAATCGAAAAGAGTTTAGGATAGAACCGGGAAGAAGTAGAACACAGAATCACGGGTCGTCAAGAATCATCAAGAGTGGATCATTGAAGCTCGAATCCCTGATTAAGAAGTTAGGAGAGGAAATAGCAATCCAAAGGGTCCCCCCTACACTTATGGTAAAGAAAGCGGAAAGATAGATGCATGGGTTGCCTCCCAAGAAGCGCTTGGTTTTTGTTAACCGAGTCGTGAGCCTGACTCGACCTTGATCATTAACGGAAGTAGCATGAAACAAATCCACCAGGATCAAAGACATGGTTTTCATCCATCAATAAGCACAAGCTTAAGGCGAACAAGGCAAGCCAAAAGAGACATGGCAAGGTTCCCTTAAGCAGCGATGGAGCATGGTGGAAGCAAAGTTGAAGTGGAGCAAGCATGTCTTCAAAATATCCAAAGATTTTTCCTTTTATTTCATCAGGTGGATACTGAGATGGCTTAAAGACTTCAATACCGGGATCGAACACCTATTCCTTCAGGGGAAAATAGCACTCTGGCTCAGCCGAGTGTGAAGAAGATCCGCAAAGAAGCACAACCTCGTCCTCAGAAGTGGGACAAAGAGGTGTCAAATCATAAGTGCAACGGATTTCGGTGTCAACCGGTTTCTTCTCCTTGGACAAAATGCTCTTCAAATCCAAAGTAGGATCAAGACGATAATCTTCAAAGTCCAAAGGAGGTGCATCACTCTCATGAGGGAAGTATGTGTTAAGAAATTCAGAGAAATCTTCCTCGAATGAGTAATCGTCCAAAGTAGGATCGAGTGATGGCGGAGGATCTTCATCATGGGAAGAATTGCTCGAGAGAGTATCAGCCTCATCAAAATCATCGAAAGTGGGCAGCTCGGGATACTCAGAAGTACAATCAAAATCATCCGAGTCTGAGCTAGAATCATCATCATCATAAGCATCAAAGACCGGTGGAGAATCAAAAATGGGAGAAGTGTCCAAAGTAGGGAGAGAATCATCCACATTATTTTCAAAGAGTGGATTATCAGTGGAAGACTCGAATAGAGGATTGTCATAGACGGTAAAGTCATCGAGCACATTATCATATTCACTGATTCTCGGCCTCCAAAGGATTTGCCTGTAAGCTGCCCCATTGTAAAAACTTGTGAATCTTTCCCGACTCTTAAGATTAACTCACCTTCGGCTACATCCACTAAAGCACGTCCGGATCTCAAGAATGGTCGACCAAGTATTAAAGGAATACGAGGGTCCATTTCATAATCAACTACGACAAAATCGACCGGGAAAGTAAATGCGCCAACTTTAATAAACACATCTTCGGCTATACCGACGGGGTAAGCGAGAGTGCGATTTGCAAGTTCAAGAGTCATCTTTGTTGGAATGAGGTCGGGTAAAGATAGTGTTTTCCAAACACTCAGTGGCATAAGATTAATACTAGCCCCGAGATCGGCAAGGGCAGTAAATTCTTCAGTTTTGTTGAACACGCAAGGCAACACAAAACGACCGGGATCTCCAAGTTTTTCCGGAAGTTCTTTAAGAATAACTGCAGAGCAGTTTTCATTTAATCGTGTGTTGGCGAGTTCAATCAGCTTCTCTTTCTTGTTAAGCAATTCCTTAAATGCTCTAACAAATTTGGGCATGTGGACAAGAGCTTCAAGGAAACTAATGCTGAATCCCATTTGAGAAATCATATTGATATATTTGGTTATTTGCGAGTCCTCCTTTGTTAGATCATTGGTCTTGCCTATACGAGAAGGGTATGGGATTCTAGGTTGATAAGGGTTAGGTGAAGGTGTAGGTGGTGACGGTTGTGATGTTGACGGGTTCTTCCAAGATACATCGTCATGACGAGGCGGAGATGGTAATGGTGCACTATTACTAGGTGTAGGAGGAGTAGGGATACATGGTGGTGTAGGAGGTGTAGATGATGGTGGTGGGGTAGATGGAGTGACAATGGTAGTTCCACTACGCGTAGTTATAGCACTCACATTAGCTCGCGGATTGGTGACGGTGTTTGAAGGTAGAGAACCCAAAGAAGAAGAAGGTTGAGCTTCAGGCAAGAAACTAGCCAACAGATTCTTCAATTCAGTTGTTTGAGTGATGAAAGAGGATTGAAGATTATCACGAACCTCAGTTCTGATGTCATTACCTTGCTTCAAGATATCTCCTTTCAGATTAATTATTTGGCTCTGCAGATTCTTGATTTGCTCACCTTGAGTTCTCATGATTGTGTCAACATCGGGATTAATGGGTGGGTGATGTTGGGTGGGTGGTTGATAAGGGTTAGAAGCACGAGGTGGGATTTGGTTGCTTCTATTGTAGTTGTTGGCAGGATTTTGGTTTTGAGGAGAAAAACCGGGTGAAAGGTAGTTGTTTGAACGGTAGCTCAGCAGATTTCTATCCCCTTGTTGTCTAGCTTGGTAATTTTCCGGTGAATAATTACCGTAAGCTGCATACACATTTTCCGGATTTCCTTGTGTCGAAGGACAATCGGTGTATGAGTGAGGACCGCCACATGTTTCACAAGGATTAGCAACCGCTTTAACTTGTTGTTGTTGTTGATTTGAAGCGAGAAGCGTAATACTTTTGCTCATTTCAGCCATCATGCGGGTGAGTTCGGTCATCTCAGGGTTTGCTGAGGTAGAGGAAACATTGACTCTCGTGTTGTTTCTAGAAGAAGCAGAGGAATCCCAGTTCTTATGATGAGTAGTCATGTTTTCAATTAACTCTCTACACTCCTCGGGTCTCCTTTTCATGAATGTGCCACCGGCGGCTGCATTGATCGTATCACGATCTCGAAAAGTCAATCCGTTGTAGAAAGTATCGATCAAGGTGACCGGAAGCATATTGTGGTTTGGACAACGGTCGATCAAGACATTATATCTCTCCCATGCATCAAAAAGAGATTCATCGGGATCTTGCATGAAACCGCTAATCTGATTGCGAAGGCTTGTGACCATGGATGGTGGAAAGTAGCGCGAAAGAAAGCGTTGAGTCATGTCATCCCAAGTGTGAATAGAATTCTTCGGGAGACGATCAAACCATTTCTCGGCATGATGCGATAAAGTATGTGGGAAGAGTTGTAAGCGGAGAACATCCATTGTGGCACCAGGCAACTTCATGCTTTGGGTGATTGTAATGAACTTGTCGAGGTGTTTGTTGGCATCATCATCAGGCAATCCTCTAAATGGGTTTGTTTGTACTTGCTGAATCATGTGGTGCTTCAACGAAAACTCAGGAGCGTTGATTTGCATCGGCGCAATCGGTCCTCCTCGTCCAAACATTGTTGGTTGACAAAGTTCCTCCATGGTCCGAAGATCGGGCTGTGGAAGAGCATTGTTGTTGTTATTATTATTATTGAGGTGCGGTAGTTGATTATTGTTGTTAACACCTGCCATATCTAAATCTTCTTGAGGCTCGGGCTCTTGATAATTAGAAGATCTAGTACGCATACACCTGAAAATGCAAAAGAAAACAAAACCAAACACAAAGACAATATATATACACAATAAAGATAAAATCTTTTTGGATTTTTGAAATTTTTAATTTTTATGGTTTTTATGAATTTTTTAAATTTTTATATGATTTTTGAAATTTTATGCAAGAAAAATAACGTTCACAAGTGAACGGGTCCCAAAAAGCAACGTGTCTCTCACAAAAAATTGTTGATCTTTACGAAAAGAGCCGGCAGCGGCGCCATTTGATACAAGGCTTTTGACACCCTATATAAAAATTAATTTAAGTTCGTTGTGTGATTCTCTTCGAATTGAAAAACTTGATGTTTATGTGTGACTCAGTCGTTCTTTGGTGAAATAAAGATGTGTCGTTGTAGTTTTGAAAATAAAAGGTGCAGAACAATTTAAGTAAAGGTGCAATTAAAGTAAATCTAAGTCTAATTAAAATAAAGTGCAAGTATTTAAAAGCACGACTAAAACTAAAGGGCAATAAAGTAAATAACGCAAACTTAAATCTAACTAAGGCAAACTTAAAACGCAACTAAAACTAAAACTTAAACTAAGGCAAATAAACTTAAATGCAATTAAGGCAAAAGGCGGGAAAAGTAAAGCTTAAACTTAAAAGGCAGAAAACTAAAAACTAAGATTTCCCTATCCGGAATAAACTCTTATTCGGAATAAAAGGCTATTCGGAATGTCTGTCACCTATTCGGGATATCACCCTACTCGGAATATTTAGTCTATTCGGAAAGATTGACTCTATGCGGAATGTGCCTCCTATTCGGAATAATCACCTTATGCGGAATATCTGTCCCTATTCGGAAAGAATCCTACTCGGAATATTAGGCCAATTCGGAAAGTCAAGCCTATTCGGAAAGATCCTCCTATGCTGAATAAGTGCTATTCGGAATAAAAGGCTTATGCGGAAAAATCCCCCTATTCGGAAAGTCAAGCCTATTCGGAATAACTGTCACTTATTCGGAATAAACTCCTTATGCTGAATAAAGCTTCTACGCGGAATAACACCTCTATTCGGAATGTCAAATATTCCGAATAGACCACCTAGGTAAATCTCCCTATGCGGAATACTGGGGACCAGAAACCTGCAATTTTCAGTTACAAATACTCGAAGAACAAGGAGAAATAAAAAGCATACGGATCAAACAAAAATTCTACCAAATCAACGAAAAGATTAAACCAATCTAATAATAAAACATCTAAATAACATAAACAATCAATCCAAAATAACAAATCAAACAATAAAGATCAAGACAATCAAAACCCACTTTAATCAAATCAACAAAAATAAAGAACTTGAACATAAACAAACCAACACAAAAATTAAGAAAGGAAGAATGAGATTGACAAGATAAAGATAAAGCTTGACACGAATTAAAAAGAAAAACTTACTTGAATTAAAAGGTAATTAAGGTGCAAGACAAGGTAATTAAATGGACAAGTATTTAAATGTGCAAGGTAATTAAAAATGGAAGAGCTAATTTGTCAAGTTAGCCAACAAAAGCAAATGCTTAACAATCTAAACTATTTATAGGGGAGAATTAGGAAGCTTCCTCCCCTCCTTCATTTCTTGTTAATTGCAAGATTAAGTCCTTCCTTCATTTAATCTTCATTAATTGCGTCATTAGTCCCTTTCTTCTAATCTTTCTTTTAAGTTTGGACTTTAAGGACTTGTGGCTCGGGATATCTTTTGAACTCGTCTTTAATTTCTTCAATAAAATAGACTTGAGTTTCTCGGCTTTTGATAAACTTCCGTCTTTTGACTTTTTCTTCGATAAATCTTCAGAATTGGTCTTGGACTTCCGTTCTTTTTCCACTTTTGACTTCTCGACTTCGTCTTTCATCTTTTTCTTCAATAAAAGCCGTGAATGCCCGTGAATTCTCGTGTTTTCTCCACTTTTCACAATTTTGTCCTAAATTACAACAAAAACACAAACCACGCATAATTCCGACATAAAAGACATAAAATACACGTTTTGGTCCGGTTATTATTGTAATTAAGTGGTAGAAAAGATGGGTGTTTACACACCTATCACCAATCTTCGCATCCCACTTCAATAAGTTATGCCTTGGCTATGAACTCTAATCATTACCGAGCAACTTTTAAACGATCTTGGGCTAGAAGCTAAGTAACTTTTCAAATCGTACAACCTTATTTATTGCAGATAAATTTATTAGCAAGCGATGGGAGAATAGGCTTATAATTAACTCACATAAATTCACGAAAGAATACCAAACTGATAATTGACTCTATCATCTCTCGTTCTCCACAGTTTAAAATCTCAAGGTATGAGACTCGTGGATGCTTAGCCTATTAAATCAAAGTTTTAGGTTTTCGAGTCATCTATAGGATCTTGCAAACTCTTAGACTTTTTCAAGTTTAGAAATCGCGTTTTAAAGTTCCCTTGATAAACGACTCTCTAGGATAAATTATAGGAACTTGCGAAAAGTTCTTGTTCTTAACCCGTGAGAGTTAAGACTTTCGCGTTTTATAGCTCCCTATATAAAAGCCTAGCAAAACTTGACTTAAACACGTTAAGGATACTAGCTAGAGTAAACTTAGATAAGTAAACTCGGGTTGAGTCAAAAGATTCACAACGTTTAAAAATTAAAACCACTTTATTCAAAATTTATTCTAGTAAAGAAAGAAAAATAACTATACAAAGGTAAAAACTAATAGGCCAAAATAGATCAAAAATTTTGAAAAATGTCGAAAAATTGATTTTCCGGTTAAAATGAGGACAAATACAAGGAAAAGACCACTTAACTTCGATAGAAGTCCCCCCTACACTTAATATAAACATTGTCCTCAATGTTTAAGCATGTGGGAGTAAACTCCCCTACACTTAGGACATTGTGCACTTTGTTTAAATCTCGCTAAGGAAAAGACAACTAACGAGATTCCTGTTTTAATATTGAGAAGTATAAAATAGTGAATCGGAAAGTGTTTAGGATAGAACTGGGAAGAAGGGAACACGGAATCACGGTAGTCAAAAATCATCAAGAGTGGATATTTGAAGCTCGAATCCCTGATTAAGAAGAGAGGAGAGAGCAAACACCAACGGGTCTCCCCTACACTTAGGATAAAGGAAAGCTAAAAGATAGAAACATGGGTTGCCTCCCAAGAAGCGCTTGATTTTTGATTACCGAGTCGTGAGCCTGACTCGACCTTGATCATCATAGGAAGAAGCATGAAACATATCCACCATGATCAAAGACATAGTTTTCGTCCATCAAATAGCACAAGCTTAAGGCGAACAAGGCAAGCTAAAGAAGAATAGGCAAGGTTCCCTTAAGCAGCGATGGAGCACGGTGGGAGCAAGTATGGTGAGGTGCAAGCATGTCTTCAATAGTTCCAAAGTTTTTTCCTTTTATTTCATCAGGTGGATACTGAGATGGCTGAAGAATATCAATACCGGGGTCGAACACCTTTTCCTTTAAGGGAAAATAGCACTCAGGCTCAGCAGAGTGTGAAGAAGATCCGCGAAGAAGATGCACAACCTCGTCCTCAGAAGGGGGACAAAGAGGTGTTAAATCATACGTGCTGCGGATATTGGTGTCGACCGGTTTCTTCTCCTTTCAAAGAATGTTCTTCAAATCCAAAGTAGGATCAAGACGATAATCTTCAAAATCCAAAGGAGGTGCATCACTCTCATGAGGGAAGTAAGTGTTGAGAAACGTAGAGAAGTCGTCCTCAAATGAGTAATCGTCCAAAGTAGGATCAAGTGATGGCGGAGGATCTTCATTATGTGAAGAATCGCTCGAAAGAGTATCAGCCTCATCAAAATCATCATATGTGGGCAGGTCGGGATACTCGGAAGTACAATCATCAAAATCATCTGAATCTGAGCTAGAATCATCATCATAAGCATCAAAGATCGGTGGAGAATTGTAAATGGGAGAAGGTTCCAAATTGGAGAGAGAATCATCCACATCATCTTGAAAAAGTGGGTTATCATTGCAAGACTCGAATAGAGGTTTGTTGTAGATGACAAAATCATCGAGCACATTAATCATATTCACTGATTCTCGTCCAAAGGATTTGCTTGTAAGCTTCCCCATTTTAAAAACTTGTGAATCATTCCCGACTCTTAAGATTAACTCACCTTCGGCCACATCAACTAAAGCTCGTCCGGTTCTCAAGAATGGCCGACCAAGTATTAAAGGAATACGAGGGTCCATTTCATAATCAACAACGACAAAATCGACCGGGAAAGTAAATGTGCCAACTTTGATGAACACATCTTCGGCAATACCAACGGGGTAAGAGAGAGTGCGATTTGCAAGTTCAAGAGTCATCTTTGTTGGAGTAAGGTCGGGTAATAATAGTGTTTTCCAAACACTCAAAGGCATAAGATTAATACTGGCCCCGAGATCAGCTAGGGCAGTAAATTCTTCAGTTTTGTTGAAAATGCAAGGCAACACAAAACGACCGGGATCTCCAAGCTTTTCCAGAAGTTCTTTAAGAATAACTGCAGAGCAATTTTCATTTAAGCGTGTGTTGGCGAGCTCAATCAGCTTCTCCTTCTTGTTAAGCAATTCCTTAAATGCTTTAACAAATTTCGGCATGTGGACAAGTGCTTCAACAAGGCTCATGTTGATGTTCATTTGAGAGAGCATCTTCACATAGCTTGACACTTGACAGTCATTCTTGGTTAGCTCGTTGGTCTTGCCTAAGCGAGAAGGATATGGGATATTGGGTTTGGGTAGTGAAGGTGAAGGTGGTAAAGGTTGAGATGTTGAAGGGTTCTTCTGGGGAACATCGTCATGACGAGGCGGAGATGGTAATGGTGCACTAATACTAGGTGTAGGAGGAGTAGGGATAAATGGTGGTGGAGGAGGTGTAGATGATGGGGGCGGGATAGGTGGTCCTACTATGGTAACTCCACTACGGGTAGTAATAGCACTCACATTAGCTCGCGGATTGGTGACGGTGTTAGAAGGTAGAGAACTCGAAGTAGAAGGTTGAGTTGTGGGCAAGAAACTAGCCAGCATATTCTTAATATCATTCGTTTGAGTGCTGAAGGAGGATTGAATATTATCCCGAAGCTCGGATCTAATGTCATTTCCTTGCTTGGTGATATTTCCTTTCAAATTTATAATTTGGCTCTGCAGATTCTTGATTTGCTCACCTTGGGTTCTCATGATGGCTTCAACATCGGGGTTAATGGGTGGGGCTTGTTGAGCGGGTGCGTGATAAGGATTAGAAGCTCGTGGTGGGATTTGGTTGCTTCTATTGTAATTGTTGGCGGGGTTTTGGTTTTGAGGAGAAAAACCGGGGGAAAGGTAGTTGTTTGACTGGTAACTCAGCAAATTTCTATCCCCTTGAGGTCGAGCTTGGTAATTTTCTGGTGAATAATTACCATAAGCTGCATACACATTTTCCGGATTTCCTTGAGTAGAAAGACAATCAGTGTATGAGTGTGGACCGCCGCATGTTTCACAAGGATTAGAAAAAGCTTTAACTTGTTGTTGTTGTTGGTTTGAAGCGAGAAGCAAGATATTTTTGTTCATTTCAGTCATCATGCGGGTGAATTCGGTCATGTCAGGGCTTGCTGAGGTGGAAGAAACATTGACTCTCTGGTTGTTCCTTGAAGAAGCGGAGGAATCCTAATTTTTGTGGTGAGTAGTCATGTTCTCAATAAGATCTCTACACTCCTCGGGTCTCCTTTTCATAAATGTGCCACCGGCGGCTGCATTAATCGTATCACGATCTCGAAAAGTCAAACCGTTGTAGAAAGTATCAATCAATGTGACAGGGAGCATGTTGTGGTTTGGACAACGATCAATCAAGACATTATATCTTTCCCAAGCATCAAAAAGAGATTCATCGGGATCTTGCATGAAACCGCTGATTTGATTGCGAAGGCTCGTGACCATGGATGGTGGAAAGTAGCGCGACAAAAAGCGTTGAGTCATGTCATCCCAAGTATGAATGGAAATTCTTCGGGAGACGATCAAACCATTTCACGGCATGATGTGATAAAGTATGTGGGAAGAGCTGAAGGCGAAGAACATCCATTGTGGCACCGGGCAACTTCATGGTTTGGGTGATTGTAATGAACTTGTCGAGGTGTTTTTTGGCATCATCATCAGGCGGTCCTCTAAAAGGATTTGTTTGCACTTGCTGAATCATGTGGTGCTTCAACGAAAACTCCGGAGCCGTGAATCGGTCCTCCTCGTCCAAACATGGTAGGTTGACAAAGCTCCTCCATTGTCCGAAGATCGGGCTGTGAAAGAACATTGTTGTTATGATTGAGGTGCGGTGGATTATTGTTGTTGTTAACACCTGACATACTTAAATCTTCTCGAGTCTCGGGCTCTTGATAATTAGAAGATCTAGTACGCATACACCTACAAAGACAAAAGAAAACAATACCAAACACAAAGACAATATATATACACAATAAAAATAAAATCTTTTTGGATTTTTGAAATTTTTATTTTTTATGGATTTTTATCAATTTTTAATTTTTATGATTTTTTGAAATTTGATTTTTTTATGCAAGAAAAGTAACGCTCACAAGTGAACGGATCCCAAAAAGCAACGCGTCTCTAACAGAAAACCGTTAATCTTTACGAAAAGAGCCGGCAGCGGCGCCATTTGATACAAGGCTTTTGACACCCTGTATAAAAATTAGTTCGTTTAAGTATGTCTCTTCGAATTGAAAAAGGAGTTTAGTGTGCGACTCAGTCGTTCTTTGGTGGAAACAAATAGTTGTGTCGTTGTAGTATTAAAAAGTGCAAAACTATTAAAGTAAAGGGCAATTAATTTAAATCTAACTCTATTTTAAAAATAAATGGCGAGTATTTAAAAGCGTGACAAGAAATTAAAAGGCACTTAAAGTAAATAACGCAAACTTAAAACTATCTAAGGCAAACTTAAAACGCAACTAAAACTTAAACTAAGGCAAGGCTAAAATAAATCTAAGGCAAGTAATCTTAAAGTGTGACTACGGAAAAAGGCGGGAAAAATAAAGCTTGAAAATTAAAAATTAAAAACAGAAACTAAAAAGAACCTGAAAATACCTTACTTAGAATAATTACTCGTTCGGAATGTCACCTTCACCCGGAATAATTCTTCTTCGTTTGGAATAAATCAACACAAGACACTCATTCGGAATTTTTGAACAAAACCTTCATTCGGAATAATTCCTTTATCCGGAATATGTTAGTTATCCGGAATAAAGTCTTTATTCGGAACTTTGCTTGGTTCAGAACTTTGGTTCGGAACTTCCTTGGTTCAAAACTTTTGCTTGGTTCAGAACTTTGGTTCAGAACTTTCTTGGTTCAGAACTTTTGCTTGGTTCAGAACTTTTGCTTGGTTCGGAACTTTGGTTCAGAAGTTTCTTGGTTCAGAACTTTTGCTTGGTTCAGAACTTTTGCTTGGTTTTGAACTTTGGTTCAGAACTTTCTTGGTTCAGAACTTTCTTGGTTCAGAACTTTTGCTTGGTTTGGAACTTCCTTGGTTCAGAACTTTTGCTTGGTTTGGAACTTTGGCTCAGAACTTTCTTGGTTCAAAACTTTTGCTTGGTTCAGAACTTTGGTTCAGAACTTTCTTGGTTCAGTACTTTTGCTTGGTTCAGAACTTTTGCTTGGTTCGGAACTTTTTCCTTGGAAAGATACAGTAACAGCAAAAACGAAGAACACGGAGGAACAAGATAGCACGAATCTAACCAAAACTAAATCAAATCAACCACAAGATTAAACCAAACTAATAACAAAACATCTAATAATCATAAACAAACAATCCAAATCAATAAAACTAACCACAATAATCAAAACCCACTTTGATCAAAATCAGAACATGAACATCAACATAAACATAAAACTCAAAGATTAAAGAAAGGTAGGATGAGATCAAACAATAAAGATAAAGATTAACAAGAATTAAAAGAACACTTACTTGAAATTAAATGGTAATTAAGGTGCAAGACAAGTATATAAATTTGACAAGTAATTAAATGGCAAGGTAATTAAAAGTGGAAGAACTAATTGTCACTATTAGCCAACAAAATGAAATGATTAACTTCCTAATCTATTTATAGGGGAGGATTAAGGAGTGCTTAGGAAGCTTCCTCCCCTCCTTCATTTCTTCTTAATTGCATCATTAGGTCCTTCTCTTCTAAATCTTTTGTTAATTGCACCATTAGTCCTTAAGCCTTTTAATCTTCTCAAATCTTGGACTTTAATGACTTTTGGCTCGGGATTTCTTTGGACCCGTCTTTTAATTCTTCAATAAATAAGACTTGAGTTCTTCGGCTTTAAATAAACTTACATCTTTTAACTTTTTCTTCGACAAATCTTCAGAATTGGTCTTGGACTTCCGTTCTTTTTGAACTCTTGACTTCTTGACTTCGTCTTTCATCTTTTTCTTCAATAAAAGCCCGTGAATGCCCGTGTTTTCTCCACTTTTCACCTTTTCGTCCTAAATCACAACAAAAACACAAACCACGCATAATTCCGACATAAAAGACATAAAATACACGTTTTGGCTCGGTTATTATTGTAATTAAGTGGTAAAAAGGATGGGTGTTTACACACCTATCACCCATTAAAGGTAAAAGCCCCAAAAAATATTGGGTGAATTGTGTGATATAATTTAGGGTTTCATGGTGGTGGCTGTGAAAATGGGAGATGGGAGAAACACAGTAAATGGAAACATAGTTTTTATCGAAACAAAAGTGTGGGGTGATGGGTAAAGGGTACAAAAATGTGAGTGGGGGTCGGTTGGTGTGTGTAAACACGTGTGAGGGAGTTTGTTTATTTGATTGAGATGTGGGGAGGGGATAAAACACGTTTAATAAAACGTGTATAAGTTTGGTGTGTGAAGAGGAGACTTTGACTAGCAACAATTATTTCATTCCATTCGTTCATTATCAGTTTAAATGGGCTTTGGCCCAATTTCATAAAACCGTCTCAATATTGTTTCTTTTCATCAATTGGGCTTTTGCCCATTCGTTTCATTTTCTTGTGAGGGCTTGTGACCCAAATATAAAATTTACTTACGTCTTATTTAAACAAATTGGGCTTTAATGGTCTTGTGTCAAAAATATATGAAACATGAGCTTCTAATGGGCTTTTGAGCCCATTTATCCAATGTGGGGCCCACAAGACTTGAATATCTTCAAAAAGATTTAATCCGATAGAATCGAGCTCGATTTCGGCTTTCTCGATCTTTTTCTTTAAGCTCGTGTCGGTTTAGCCGGTTTTCGTGAACTTGGGCACACTTTTGGTCTTTTGACTTTGTCTTCGTCTCTTTCTTGACTTTTCTTCAACATTTGACCGTGAAATCCCGTGTTTTCTCTTCTTTTGATCATTTGTACCTATTTTAACACAAAAACATAAAACCACGCATAATTCCAGTTTTTACGATATAAAACACATGATTAGGTGTTGTTTTTCCTTGATTTTAGTGGTAAAAGGATAAGTGTTTACACACTTATTAAATCCCCTACACTTGACCATTGCAATGACCTCATGCAATGCATTATTCTAAAGCATAAAGTTACATTTTTCTCATAATTAATCCATCTCGGCCTTTATTACTATTACTACTACGATGAAAAGATAAAAATTTAAAAGGAGACAAAAGTCATAACAATTTATTACTTTTTTATTTATGATATATATAGTAGGCCAAATTTTTGGTCCCATGGTCTGAATACCTCCTACTTAGTGGTTATGAGCCACCTTAGTCGGAAGTCCACAACGCTGGCATCCTCAATGTGTTCATGCTTTAATTACAAGGAGAATAAAGATTTGGCTAAGAGTTAAGATATCGAATCGACACCGCAAAAATCCTCATTTATTAAGCAATTTAAATATACAAGCGGGAAGAAAGAGCCACAAAAACCATATAAGCAAAACTTAACCCTTAAACTTATTATCAACTCTATCATCTCTCGTTCTCCACAATTTAAAATCTCAAGGAATGAGACTCGTGGATGCTTAGCCTAATAAACCAATTAAGGTCCATATGGTTAAGGATACTAGCTAGAGTAAACTTGGATAAGTAAACTCGGGTTGAGTCAAAATATTCACGACGAGCCTAATATATCAAAGATATCTAAACTTGTTAAAACCATTTTATTTATTTATTTATTTATTTTTGACTTTATTCTTGAAATGGAAAATATAAATATGATGCGATGACAAAAGGAAAATAAATAAATAAATAAATAAATAAAAACTACTAGGCCAAAATAGATCAAAAATTTGAAAAACGTTGAAATTTTTTTTTATTTTCCGGTTAAATGGGGTCAAATTCATGGAAAAGGCCACTAAAATTTCGATAGAAATCCCCCCTACACTTAATATAAACATTGTCCTCAATGTTTAAGCATGTGGGAGAATAAACTCCCCTACATTTAGGACATTGAGTATGTTGTTTAAATCGAGCTAAGGAAGAGACAACTAAAGTGATTACATTTATTGGTTTTATTTATATACAAGATTGAATCACAATAGCAAAAACTTATCGAAGGAACCGGGTACACGAGAAACACGGGTCTCGTCAAAAGTACCAAAAGTGGATCATTAAAGCACATGTCCCTGCACAATCACAACACATAAAACAAACAACCTACACGGCTCCCCCTACACTTATTGTAGAAAATAGATAAAAGATAGATAATCGGGTTGCCTCCCGAGAAGCGCTTGTTTTTGTTAACCGAGTCACGAGCCTGACTCGACCCCAAATTAAATGGTCCATGGGGAAGCCTCGAATGTTATACCGGGATCAAACATCTTATCCTCGGTCCCGGAGGAACATAATAAATGAGAGGCAAGAGGATAAGTCATGAAAGGTAGAACTGAACATACGAAAAGTATGTGAGGTCGTGATCCACGGGAGGTGGGGTGGGTAAAGGAGACAAATTGTTGTCCTCCAAAGACAATGGATGGTCACTATTCGGCAAAGCCGTAAAGGTATCAATCATAGAATGGTCAATGTCACCTCCCGGGTCAAAGCATTCATCCTCATGAACGTGAATCTCTTCGATTTCTTCATCATAGATAGGCTCGTCAAACAAAGGTTTGTCGTTCCCCTCATTGAGGATTTTAGAAATTCTCTCGAAGAGATCATGATCAAGTACGAAACCATCATTCATTTGTGGGATTTGTTGATAAGTTAAATCCTCACGAATGTGGTAAACGTAATTCTCATTAGAGGAGTGTTGATTAGGTAACTCCTCGAGAATTGGATGAGAATCGATGGTAGAATCAAAAGTAATTGGCGAAGAGGCAAATGTGAATTTATCAAAATACGAGTTCTCAAAATCAATATCAATATCAAGTTTTAAAACTCCATTTGCCTTTTCATCAATACCATGATCGCAATTAAGCTCATGCGATAAATCCAATAACACGGGATCATAAAAAGCATCCTCGTGATGGAATTTATCAATACTCGGGGTATAAAAGTCATCACTAAGGAGTAAAGTAACCGATAAATCATTAGTATCATGGTTTTGAAAAGTCGGTTTTGGTAAAATAAGAGAACCATCCTCATCCGATCCCGAGGAATAATTAAAAATGTAGTCGGAATCACAAGATAACTCATCCCTATCTACAAACTCCTTAGGTGTAGGACAACTTATGGGTTCTTCTTCTATGCACTCACACTCCTCAAAAATTGGTTTCTCAAAACATGTCTCGCTAAGAGGATTTGAAGAAAACATAAAGTCATTTGAAGGAGTAGGTGAAGGAGGCATAAAAGAAATGGGGTCTTCAATGGGTAGTGGAGGCTCAAGAATAATCTCGGGAATTTCCTCAATAGGTGAGGAAAAAGGAGAGCTAATAGTATCCGTGGGTGTCAACACCGGAGGGTGAGTAAAACTCATGATAGTCTCCGGGCCTTGTCTCTCCTTTATTGGCGGAGAGATGGAAGGATCAACAGTGGGAACATCATTACTAGTAGTGGTGTTAGCCTCAATATCAACTCTCAAAGACGGCTCAATATCAAATTGATCTTGATAGGTTTCTAAAATGAGCATGAATTTCTTGGCGGTGGACTCTTGCATTTCTCTTAAGAATCTATCATGTTCCTCAAGTTTATTAAGAATTAAATCCATTTGAGGTTGTGAAATACTCCCTTGATTATAGTTTTGAAAATTGCCTTCATTTGGAAAATCTTCATTATTTGAAAACCCTTGATTTTGAAATTCCCCATAAAACCGTGGATCATATTGTGGTGGGTCACTAGTTGTAGGAAAACTAGGGGAGCCAAAATAGGTATTAGTATCATAACACATACTTTCCTCATTATTATAAACCTCCTCATAAGTTTTGTCACTATTAAAATAAGCATGAGGTCCACCACAAGTCGTACACTCCTCGGACATAATCTTATAACGCTCTTCTTGCAATATTTCCCAAATCGGACGATTATCCATGGTAGTGTCGAAAGAAATCGAAATAACAATAATTATTATGCTACGTAATATATTATAATAAAAGAAAAATCTTTTTGTATTTTTTAGAAAAATATATATTCACAAGAAAAATCGAAAGAAATTGAATTAAGAAAAATAACACTAATACGTAATATTTTTAGGAAAAATTATTACTTTTTGAATTTTTTAATTTTTTTTTTGTGCAAATCTTAGGAAAGAATTTGCTTTTGTTGATTTTTTACTTTTTTTGTATTTTTAAGTTTTTGATTTTTTTTGTATTTTTGATATTTTGTGCAAGAAAATTAACGTTCAAAGCGAACGGATCCCAAAATCCAAACGTCTTCACGAAAAATCGTCAATCGTACGAGCGAAGCGGCAGCGGCGCCATTTCAAATTGGGATTTTGTATGTATTGCAATTATGTCCTCGACTCACTCGAATTGATTTTCAATTAACGTTAGACTTAATTTTGTTTTTGGTAAATAATATTTGAAATATTTAAACTAAAAATTATATAAATAAAAACTATTTTTAAAAATCTAATTTAAAAACTAAAAACTTATGTGATTAAAACTTAAGTAAATAAAAACATCTAATAAAACTTAAAAACTTTAATTGAAAACTATTTTAAAACTAAAATGTAAATAAGAATTTAAAAAACTATAAAAAAACTATTTTTAAATGAAACAAAAACGAAAATTAATTTAAAATTCCTAACGTAAATAAAATTAAAATATTTTTTAGTCTTTTTATTTTTTTTTATAAAAACTGAGTTAAAAAAAATTAAAATAAACTTTTTAAATAAAATTTAAACTAACAAAACTTAATTAAACTCTATTTATTAAAACTGCCAGATAATATAAACCTATATTAATAAGAAAACGCATAAATGAACACAAAAAGATGACTAGAAGAGTTGGTTGGTGCGTTTGGCAAGTGAACAAGAGGTCGGGGGTTCGAAACCCCTTATATATTTTTAGACTTTTATTTTGGACAATCAAAATAAACAGATAAAATGTATCTGATGAATCGTAGCAGCAAACAAAAGCAAATTAAGAGAAGCAAATAAGCAAAATAACTGAAAACCAAATAAGTAGATTAAAAGCACCCAAAATAAGCAAAGAATGAATAAGCTATGACAGTATATATTTAAAACTAAATAAGCTAAAGAAACCTTAACTAAGCCTAACAAATAAGCTAAAACATATAAGCTAAAAACTGAATAAGCAAATCCAAAACAACAAATCAAATCAAACACAAGCAGTAAAATAAACAGTAGCAGATCCTAACAGATATTATATCCAAAAGCAGAAAAAACTTAAACCTAAACCGAATCAAATAAGCTGATAACTTCTAAAAATAAACTAAACCAAAATCAAATAAAAGCAGTCTAAACTTAAATTAGCAGATTAAGCAGATTTAAACACAAGCAGAATATAAAACTTAAAAACTTATAAAAAAACTAAAAAAAAATTAAAAGGAACCCGATGTTGAATCCGTTGAGCCGAAGACGCAGCGCTGAGCTGTCTTATCGAAACCGAATCGACAAACACCACCTTGTTATCAACCCAATATCATCATCAATCACAATCCAAATACTCCTCTCGAACCAAACAGTAGTAAACCGATCCAAATAATACCAACAGTAACCGGACGAACAGTAAACTTTTAATTCTCCCAGTAGGGGAAAATTATTTTTTCCACTTTCTTTTATTTTTTATTTTTTTTCAATCGAATAATAAAAAAGAACAAACAGTAATATTCAGAGATTTGAAGATGAAAATTAAACTTGACATGAATTAAAATGAGAGACGAATTAAACAAAAATCAACTTTCCATTAATTAATCAAAAAAAATTACATTAACTGAAATTTAAAAGTACAATATTAAACCTAATCTATTTTGCTGAAAATTAAATCTAAATTATCCTGCTCCTAAATTTAAAAAAACAGTAAATTAAAATAAAGGAAAAATGGACTGATTTACACAATGATTATGGGGGTTTTTATAGGCAAACCCTCAAACCCTCTTCATGGCTTAAGAATTAAGCAACAAATCTTGACCGCATCTTCTTCTTTTCTCTTTCTTCTCTTCTAATCAAATGGATGAGATCAACTCTTGCCACGGATTGCCAGCCTGGATTAATATGATTGGAGGATTGGAAGTGTTGAGGTGTTTTGGCCAATCAAAATAGAGGGATTTGGCCACGTTGGATGAGAGATAGGACCACTTTGAGTGATTGATCCCGATTCTTGGGGGGGATTTAATTCCTTTTGTGAAAAATTACCCATTAAAGGTAAAAGCCCCAAAAAATATTGGGTGAATTGTGTGATATAATTTAGGGTTTCATGGTGGTGGCTGTGAAAATGGGAGATGGGAGAAATACAGTAAATGGAAACATAGTTTTTATCGAAACAAAAGTGTGGGGTGATGGGTAAAGGGTAATTTATTTATTAAAAATGTGAGTGGGGGTCGGTTGGTGTGTGTAAACACGTGTGAGGGAGTTTGTTTATTTGACTGAGATGTGGGAGGGGATAAGACACGTTTAATAAAACGTGTATAACTTTGGTGTGTGAAGAGGAGACTTTGACTAGCAACAATTATTTCATTCCATTCGTTCATTATCAGTTTAAATGGGCTTTGGCCCAATTTCATAAAACCATCTCAATATTGTTTCTTTTCATCAATTGGGCTTTTGCCCATTCGTTTCATTTTCTTGTGAGGGCTTGTGGCCCAAATATAAAATTTACTTCCGTCTTATTTAAACAAATTGGGCTTTAATGGTCTTGTGTCAAAAATATATGAAACATGAGCTTCTAATGGGCTTTTGAGCCCATTTATCCAATGTGGGGCCCACAAGACTTGAATATCTTCAAAAAGACTTAATCCGATAGAATCGAGCTCGATTTCGGCTTTCTCGGTCTTTTTCTTTAAGCTCGTGCCGGTTTAGTCGGTTTTCGTGAACTTGGGCACACTTTTGGTCTTTTGACTTTGTCTTCGTCTCTTTCTTGACTTTTCTTCAACATTTGACCGTGAAATCCCGTGTTTTCTCTTCTTTTGATCATGTGTACCTATTTTAACACAAAAACACAAAGCCACGCGTAATTCTGACTTTTACGATATAAAACACATGATTAGGTGTTGTTTTTCCTTGATTTTAGTGGTAAAAGGATAAGTGTTTACACACTTATTACACTCATTTCCTTAGTTGGTGCCTTTTCAGTGAGTTGTCATGCCCCATGAATTTTCTTCTTTTGGGCAGGTATTTGACTGTTTATACACTGAGAAGCTAAGGTAGAGCTATTTGTCCATTTCTCATTGATTCGTTTTTCTTCCTTAAGTTGTTCTTGAAGAGCATGATAGATTTTAGTGACTTCAGTGTTCTGAAGTTGACAGCTTACTACTTCAAGTTTAGCTTTTTTTAGAACTAATAAATCATCTCTACATTTGTTTAAGTCAAAAACAAGTTTATTATATTTTGACAAAAGATTCAATCTCTGCTCTTCAACAAACGATAGGTCAATGTTAATATACTTAAGGAATTTTTGTCAATCAGATTCTTCATCCATAGAGAGAAGCATGTTTACCTTTCTCATGGTGATCTCAACCCATTCTCCATTTCGAGCATGATTCTTTCCAACTGATAATTCATCATCAGCTAGAGCCATTAACACTTGATACCTAACTTCCTCCTCTACTAAGGACAAATATTCATCATCCCAATCAAAAGTTTCAGCTACTAGACCTTTGGCTTTGTTTTGAGCAGGCTTTTGAGTCTGAGCAATAGTAAGTTCAGCTTCCAAGAGTGCAAGTTTAGCTTTTACCTTTTTATACTCAGACCTATAGTCTTTCTCAATTTTCTTACTATTCTAAAAACTTCGATTAATTGGAGAAGCCTAAATTAGTTTTGGTGTAAACTTGGGTTGAAAATTGTCATTCCCTGATGAAAAACTTTGATTTTTATAAGAGGCCAAAGGGGTTTTTGAAAGACAATATTTAGCAAAATGCCCAGTTTTACCACATCGATAGCAATTCACTCCCTCAGTGGATTGGTTACCAGCAAATCTAGTTCTTTTGATATAACGTTTGGTATTTGCCAACATGGCCCTTTCATGATATTTCCTGTTCAAATCTCTTATGTATTCAGTACTAGATCTTTCATCCACCTCATCATCTGAGGTTTCCTGAAAATTTTGAACAATTGCATTTGAGTAAAAAAGCAGTTGAAATGGGGCCATTATCAATTTGAGTGGGTTTGGCTGAGGTATCTGTTATTAAGGCCTTCTTAGACTCAGGATATCTTCTATTTATCAGATTCTCTTCATATATGAATCTCCCATAAATATCTGCAAGATCGTGATTCTGTATGTGATTAGCATTTCTCAGTCCTTGAGAAAAACCAAGCCATTTTTCAGGGAGAATGTTCACAAAACCAACATTGATTTCATGCTTAGACAGTTTCACCCCGTCATTTGCTAGCTCATTGAGCAAGGTTTTATACCTGGTGTAAGTCCGAGGAAGTGTTTTAGATGTTTTGGCCCTGAAAGTGTTATATTCTAACTTCAGGTCCATAATCCTATTTTCCTTTGTGTTGGATGGTCCTTCGAAACTATGAACAAGATCTGTCCAAGTCTCTTTGGCCGTCTCACACTCGATGACAGCCTCCATAATATCGTCAGGAAGACAAGATATTATGATGCTTTTGAGACGTTGGTCTTGATTGACCACTCTCCTTTCATCGTCAGACCATTGCTTTTTAGGTTTGTCATCACCAGCTGCTATTTTTAGTTTGAATGGACCATCCTTAATACAAGTTATGTAATAAGGTTCTATTCCCATCAAATAACATAGCATTCTTTTCTTCCATTTTTTAAATCTTTCAACTTCTAACTTAGGAGCGTTAACAGAGTAACTCGCTCCTTTCTTGTTAACAAGTTGAGGTACATTACTTTCAGCCATAATGGATCAAGGTTTTAAAAACTTTGAGACGGTGGTTAAAAGTTTTATAATCCTACGGCTCTGATACCACTTGTTGGTCCCTTGTAATTAGTACTATACTTAAGTATACTAAGTATAGTCCTAACCCATGGTTAAGTAATGCAATAAACATAATACAAGTAAGTAAATAACACAAGGTTTTTCAACGTTTAACTCTTAGCTTTATTAAAGAATTATACCCTATTGTATACGAAGCTACAATAGGGATTGAATAGACAATGTGTGGTTTTGTGATCTCCTCACTAACAAGCTAGTCCAATCCTAACGATTGCTAAGCTTGACGATTCTATCAACAGGAGTTTAGAACTCAAGTGTGTGATCGTGTTTGGAGGAGAGAAAACTTGTTTGTGAATGTCTAAAGCATTTAGTGCACAAAACTTAGTTTTCTCTCTTTTACAAGCATCCTATTTATAGAAGGAAAGTGGGTAGAAGACAATAATTGCCCATGTGCAATTCTTGTCTTATTGGTACAGTGTAGTATCTTGTCTTAACCTATTCTAAGTAGTAAGACGTAAGTCCTTTACACATGTCAGTACCCCATCTATCCCAAAAGGGTAAGTCACGCTAATTGTGTGATGTACTACATCTTGTCACAATTCAACTTATCCCGCCCTTTCTTCAGTCTTGGAGAATGCTTGTTTTCTTCAGGGAGATCGTATGGGGTTCAGTGAGTCTATTGCCACAACTCACTGAACCCATCACCATCTTCTTCGTCATAGAAGACATTCGTTGAGCTTCGCCTCTCTGAATGCTTGAGTCTTCCTTTTAGACTCAGTCTAGGAACTCGAAGGCAACTCACTGAGTGACTGTTCACTCAGTGACCTTGTAATGTTCAAGGTTAATAATTCACTTAGGCTGATTGTTATTCAAATCCTTCAGGGAGGTCATTAGGTACTGAATTGACCTAACACTTAACATCTATGGGCTGGCAATTCCTACGTTTCAATTAAACGCCATGTATTTGAACACTCTCCCTTCTGAATGGAGCAAGTACGTGACGGCTGTTAAATTGGCTAAGGATTTGCATCAAACCAACGTCGATCAACTTCAAGCTTTTCTTCAACAACACGAATGCCATGTGATCGATGCTCGGTTGTCTTCACCACAAGTTCGTGATCCACTTCCCATGTATGCTTCTCAACAAATGACCCCCCCAACACAACATGGCTTACACTTATCAACAACAATCATACTTGCAGCAACCACCACAACACACATATTAGAAACCACAACAACCATCCTATCAACCACAGATGATGCCACATCACGCATATCAACAAAGTGTTCTTCCACAACAACCGACACATCAGGCATCACCATCACAAGCTATCACTTCTCTTATGGGCTATACTCCTCAGCAAGGATATTTTCCAATTGAAGCACCACAAGCACATGCCTTCTACTCCAATGACCTTCCACCAATTCAACCACCGGTCTTTACTCCAAATGATACACCTACTGATGTCTTAAACCATCTCAATGCCTACTTGTCAAAACTTGTTGCTACTAGAGGTTTTCCACCAACGAACAATCAGCTCCGCACATCTTCAAATCCTCGACAACAAGCCACTGTTCAAGATGGTCAAGTGACGGTGCAACCCATTCAGGGAAGTCAAAATTCATATGGACCTCCTACAAGGATCGTGAACGCTAAAGCTATGAATTCTCAAGCTAGTGGAAAGGAAGCACCATTGGTCCTCAAAAGGTTGTAACTTACTACAATTAAAGAGGACAAGGTCATATGGCTAGGGAGTGCACTCAACCGAAAAGGAGAAGGGATGTAACGTGGTTTCATGAGAAGATGTTTTAGTCGATGCTCAATCTAAGGGAAAGATCTTGGATTCATAGGAATTAGAATTTCTTGCAGGCCCAGGGCAGCATATAATGAAGGCATTGCAGTCGTTTCTACTTCTAATGCAGCATATCAAGCAGATGATCTTGATGTATATGATTCAGATTGTGATGACATTCACTCAGCCCAAGCTGCACTCGTTGCTAATCTCTCTCACTACGGTTCTAATGTCGTCAGTGAGGTACCAACCACATCTAATAATGTTCATGATAATCCACATCATGTTGAGCATGAAAATGACAACCTCGAACAGCATTCGGGAACTAGTAACTCAAATGATGCGGTATCCAATCTAACACATTTGAGTGAACCTCAACCAAATGCTACGACGGGTATGGAATCTTATGATCAACGTGATTTGGTAATGGTGCCTAAACATATTATTGATAACATGAATGTGGCTGTTCGACAAACCATAGATATGAATGCCAACCTAACCACTGAGCTTGCGCTGTATAAGGAAAAGGTCAAACCTTTTGAAATGGTCCCTCAAGTAGAGAAAATAACTTATTCTGAATTTGACCAATTTCGTTTTGAAAATATTGAACACTTAAAAGAAATAGAATCATTAAAATCTAATCTTTCCAATGAATTAAAAGAAAAAGAGTCTGTTGTAAATGATTTTCAAAAACTTCAAATGGATTTCGAAACTCTTGAGTCTAAAAAGTTTGAATCAGAATTTAATGCTACCAAACTTCTTAAATTCAAGAAACAATAGCTTTTAAAACAATACGCTTCCACAGAAAAGGTTCATCTTTTAACTAAATCGTTTAAAGAACTCGAACTTAAGCGTCTTCAAGATTTACCACCTAATCCCGGTGATGCAAAACAAGCTCAGGAATATATTCCTTGTCTTTATGATGTGACCATAATTGGCAAATCGAAAGAAGCACCTTATGTTCGTAGTACTGAGGAGACACAGTCACTTGCGGAAGAAACTCATTCTAAAATGCTTTCAAAATTCCATAAGCTTGATTATGTTCAGCATAATAAAGATCAGTTTAATAAAAAGACACGTATTCGATTACAAACGGAATTAGCTCAATTACCAGTTGTTGTGCCCCAAAGTTTGTCAAATGAAAACTTTTCTAGTACGTCTCCTACACTTGTCAAAAAGGATTTAACTAAGTTAATTCAACCGACAAGTAAGGTGTAAGACAGCTTAAATGCGTTGCACCAACACTTTGCCGATTTTGACAAGGTCATTAAGGAACATACGACGGCTTCGATCATAACGGGAGGTGAATGGAATTTTGAGCACACTAGAGCTGCGTTTTGAGACGAAATTGTTCCGTTTATAAACAATGTTAAAGCTTGTTTTAGCAATATTGATCAAGATTTGGTTTTGGAAATAGATGAAGTTAAACGTGTTTTCAGTGAAATGGATGATGCTTAGGAAAACGGTTTAATTGAAATTGAATGAATTTCACGTCAAAATGATCAGCTTTTGAAGCAAGTGATGTCGCATGATATTGTCTCCGTCTGTGTGAATCAAAGTGTTGATAATGATTCTATTGTGCATAATGTTGAATCTGTGGATAATGTGGTAGATAGTACTTGTCACGAATCTGACGTTGATTTTTTAAAGCTTCAAGATTCGTCTTCTTCGCTTTCAAAATGTTTTGATGAGATTCAAACACATTGTATTTCGCTTGAATGCAAGCAACAATTTATTCAAGAAATCTTTGAAACGTCATTCGAAGGTGTTAATATCGATGATGCAAATTTTCAAAAGAATTTTCGATTGAATTTAAAATCAAAACAGCGTCAGCCAAGTGACAAGGTTGTTAAATCATTGTCGATAGACATAGAGAAATCTAAGCAGATTAACTGTGTGAATGTACTTGAGGCCGCTGAGAATTTTAAACTTGATCTAGATAATCGAGTTTCCAAGATTTTGTCCAAAGTTGATAACTTAAAACAGAAAAATACACAACTCTTCGATTCAGTAAAGCCCGCATGTGCTAATACCACTGCACAGAATTAATCATTGATTGAACAATTGAATCGAAAGTCGGTGGAAATATCTGATTTGAGGGAACAAATTTGTGATAAAAAAATTGGCTTTGACTGAGTTAAAGGAAACACTTCGTACCCTAAAAGGTAAGAATGTTGTGGATAACGCAGCCACTGTCTCAGCATCGTCCTCTAGTGCAATCAAAAGGAACCTCATCGCTGTCACACCAATTAACAAGGGCCCTAGGACTAAACCATCTCAAACATTGGTTACTAAAGATAAGGCAAAATCAAAACCAGCTTCTAATATTCCCGTGTTGCCTTCTACAAGAGTAAACACCACTACTAAGGCTCAAAGATCTAAGCTTAAAAGAAACAAGAAGAATGATGGGATCTTGCCCTCATCTAGTAGTCAAGTTAAGAAGAAAGTAGAAGCCCATCCTAGGAATGTTATTTCTGTTTTGAATAAAAATAATCATGTAGCTAAACCTAAAGGCTCTGCGGTTGTGCAGCATTCTAAGCCTACTGTGAATTCTAATTTGATATGTTGGAATTGCAATGAATGTATGTTTTCTAGTCGTCGTGATTCTTGCCTTATTGACCATGTGAATGAGATGAATGCCCGGAAAAATGGTTTAGAATGGAAACCGACTGGGAAAGTGTTAACCCAAGTAGCTTGGTTGTGGCGCCCTACTGGTAGAACTTTCACTATTGTAGAAAATGCGTGCCCTTTAACTAGGATCACTCCGACTAAAGCGAAGAAAGCGTGCCCTTTAATTAGGAGTACCAAGGCTACCAAAACACAAGTGTTTCCTTTAACTAGGAACACTGACACTACTGTAGGAACAAAGTTCCCTTTAAATAGGTCTACTCCCTGTAGGGCCCGCTAATACTCCAAAACCTCAGAAAGTTGGAACAATAAAACCTGTTAGCGGTAAAACTTACATTAGAAAACACAGGAAATCGAAGGGTTACACAAATGTTAGCAATTCTGATAATATTCTATTTGTATCTGCTAATACTCAGGAACCAATAGTTTCCAATGCATTGTCTACTGTTGTTGTTGAAAACAGGTGGTCCAAATTGTTCTCTGGTATTTGGACTCTGGTTGCTCTAAACATATGACTGGAGATCACGCTCAGCTCAGAAATTTCGTCAGCAAGTTTCTTGGTACGGTTCGATTTGGAAATGATCATATTGCAAAGATAATGGGTTAAGGTGAATATCATATTAGGAATGTTATAATTTCAAGAGTGTATTATGTGGAAGGTCTCGGTCATAACCTATTTTATGTGGGACAATTTTGTGATGCAAACATAGAAGTTTCTTTTCGAGAGCATACCTGCTTCATTCGTAATTTGGAAGGGGTTGATTTATTGAAAGGTACTCGAGGGAATAATTTGTACACTTTGTCTCTACAAGATATGATGGCCGCTTCTCCCATATGTCTTCTCTCCAAAGCATCAAAGACTAAGTCATGGTTATGGCATCGACGGTTATCTCATCTTAACTTTGATGCTATTAATCATTTGGCGAAAAACTAACTTGTTCATGGTCTTCCTAAACTTACATTTCACAAGGACCATTTATGTTCTGCGTGTACAATGGGGAAAAGCACTAAGAAATCATACAAACCCAAGACTGAAGACACTAACCAAGAGAAACTTTATTTGTTGCATATGGATCTTTGTGGGCCAATGCGTGTTGAAAGTCTTAGTGACAAAAAGTACATCCTCGTAATTGTCGATGATTACTCTTGGTTTACATGGGTGAAATTTCTTACAACAAAAAATAAGGCACCTAAATTCATCATCGGATTTCTCCAGATGATTCAAGTGCGTCTCAACACTACTGTCTGACGCATTCGTACAGATGATGGAACCGAATTTATGAATCAAATCTTGCGTGATTATTATGAAGAAGTTGGCATATCTCATGAAACATCCGTTTCTCGCACTCCATAACAAAACGATGTCACTGAAAGGCGAAATCTCACACTTATGGAAGCTGCTTGAACGATGTTAATTTACACAAAGGCTCCATTGTTTTTATGGGCAGAAACAGTATCTACAGCAGTTTACACCCAAAACTGATCACTAATTCGAAAACGCCATGGGAAAACACCTTATGAGCTTCTACATGGAAAAGTACCAGATTTATCATATCTTCATGTATTTGGTTCTCTTTGCTATCCAAATAATGATGGTGACAATTTGGGAAAACTTCAACCAAAGGCTAATACTGGTATTTTCATTGGTTAAGCGCCCACAAAGAAGGCATGCCGAATCTACAATCATAATTCTCGTAAGATCCTCGAAACTATGAATGTTGATTTTGATGAGCTGACAGCAATGGCTTCTGAGCAAAGCAGCTCTGAACCCGCACTTCATGAAATGGGACCCAGTAACATTTTGGTCTTTTCCCAAATAACCCTTCTTCATCATCATTTACACCACCTTATAGGAATGAATGGGATACGTTATTTCAACCGTTCTTTGATGAATTCTTTACTCCTCCAAGGATTGTTGCTCCAGAACCTGAAGTTATAGCTCCGGTCAACGAAGTTGTCGCTCCAGCAACCGAAGCACGATCAGATACGTCTATACCTAAAAGTGGTCAAGATATACCTTCAACGAGTAATTCTCAACCAACACATGTATCAACTACCCATGTCACACCTATCGATGATGAAGTGGATGATGATGATCACGATTTGGAATTCGCTCAAATGCAGGAAATTCTATTCTTTGGTGTACCAATTCCTGACTCTAATCAAGTCGGGTCGTCCACCTCAGAGGAAGCTCCTACTACGGTCTACTCCAATCCACGGATTCGTGAACATGACAGCAAGTGGATAAAGGATTATCCTATAGATTCTATTATTGGTGACCGTAATCATCCGGTGTCCACAAGAAGTCAGTTACAAGAAAGTGCAATGTTTTGTCATTTTGATGCTTTTCTCAGTGAAGTTGAACCTAAGACGTGGCAACAAACATTTACCCAATCTTGTTGGATAGAAGCTATGCAAGAAGAACTTAATGAATTTATACGTCTTGTTGTATGGGAACTTGTCCCATGCCCGGATCAAGTGCAGTTACTCACTTTGAAATAGGTTTACAAGGTGAAACTCGACGAGTTAGGCGGAATATTGAAGAACAAAGCTCGACTAGTAGCTCGTGAATACAAGCAATTATTAGGCATCGATTTTATGGAATCCTTTGCACCTGTTGCCCGTTAGGAAGCTATTAGACTATTCCTCACTTATGCAGCCCACATGAATATGATCATCTATCAGATGGATGTGAAGATGGCATTTCTTAATGGTGAAATCAAGGAAGAGGTCTATGTTCAACAGCCGGATGGTTTTGTGAATTCTAAATATCCTAATGATGTGTACAAGCTTAAGAAGGATCTCTATGGGTTGAAGCAAGCTCCACGCGCAGGGTATGATCTTTTGTCACTATTCCTCATTACGCAAGGCTTCACTAAAGGCAAGGTGGATCCCATGTTGTTCATTCAGAAACGAGGTAAAGATATGATTATGGTACACATATATGTTGAGGATATTATATTTGCTGACTCGACCCAAACCTTATCCGATGAGTTTGTCTTCTAAGTTTAAGATATCAATGATGTGCAAGGTATCATTCTTTTAGGACTTCAGATATCTCAGAGTCCCAGAGGCATCTTTATCAATCAATCCAAGTATGCCCTTGAATCTCTTAAGAAATATAAGATGGAATCTTGCGACCCCTTGGATACTCCAATGCTGGAATGAACTAAGCTAGAAGCAGATCCACATAGAGTCTCCGTTGATCCGACACTTTATCGTGGAATGATCGGTACCCTTCTGTATATCACAGCTAGTCGACCTGATCTTTAGTTTGCTATATGTATGTGTGCTCGGTATCAAACTAGGCCTACTGAGTTACACTTAGCTACTGTTAAAAGTATTTTTTGATATCTTAAAGGAACCATTAATCGGGGACTTTGGTATTCGAAAGACTCTTCGATTGCACTAATGGCATATGCAGATGCGGATCACGCGGGTTGTCAAGATACAAGGCGTAGCACGAGGGGAAATTTGCAACTACTAGGAGATCGACTAATTAGTTGGGCATCGAAAAGGCAGAAAAGCGTTGCAATTTCAAGTACGGAAGCAGAATACATAGCTATGTCTGGTTGTTGTGCTCAAGTTCTTTGGATGAGATCACAATTAACCGACTATGGTCTAGGTTTCAATAAGATTTCGATGTACTGCGACAACAAAAGTGCAATTGCCTTATGCTGCAACAACGTTCAATTCTCCCGGTCGAAGCATATTGACATTCGCTACCACTTTATCAAGGAGCGAGTAGAAAATGGAGTGATCGAGCTTTACTTTTTCCGATCTGAGTATCAATTGGCGGATATTTTCACGAAGGCTTTAGATCGCGCTCGAATGGAAATTTTGGCTGACAAGCTAGGATTAAGAACTTTCTCGCCCGAGACTCTAAAGGAATTGGCAGATGAAGCAAAAGAATAGTGGTGGTAAACTATTCTCCGTATCCTTGGTGATCATCTGTATATATTGTTTATATTTTTATCCACAAAAGCAAAATACAAAAATATAAAATCATATAAAAACCATAAGAATTGGAAAATTTAGAAAAATCCAAAAATATTTTTACTTTATTTTTCAACGGCATGTATTTTGTTACGATAATATTTACGGCCTTAGAAATGTCGATTAATATTGACACGACGCCATAAATAGAGTTCATACAAAAGTTGTAAATATTTCATAAAACATGCCTATATGGCTTGTATTTATTTCTGACTGCAACCCGCTTTTCATATTAAAGTTAAGTATTTCTTATGAAAGCTTTGGCTCAACAACGGGAATTAATTTTCTCGGGCATGGTTTACTTTATAACCATGTAAGGGATTGTGTTTACGTTATAACACAATCTAACACGAATATATGTACGCATCAGTGCATTTATTTGTTAAAACAAGAGAAATCTTGTTTTTATGAAGGTATCGTCTCTACAACCATAGCACTCTACAACTGGTATCTACATACTCGACGATACGACTACTCAAACGATGACTACAGCTCTTTCAATAGAACACGGGTCAACAATTGAGGGGGAGAAATTGTCAAGCATTCAGAATCTTCGATGCCGAGAGTGCCAAGTTCACTAAATGGTGTCAAGAAAACAATACCAATCATACATGTGGTGTCAAGAGATGACTTCAGACGTGACGAGGCGACCAACATTTACTGACAAGAACCATTTGATCTTATCATATGATGTTCTCATCAATCAGGTCCAACCTTGTCAATTTATTCTTATATGATGAATATGTGATCATGTTACAAATCGGTATCATATCTCACAAATTGGTCTCATGAAGATAAAACGGACTTGCATTTTTCTTCCCAAAAACCTTTTAAACTTCATTAAATCAATTGATATCAAAAATATTGGTTGGGTTAATATTTTTAATATGGGGGAGAAAATGTGATTTATTATGGGAAATTATCACATATGGTTTGACTTAACGTGATAGCTCATCCCGAAATGTGCGAAATATTTTCGAATATCGTGGCATATGTTAAGGGGGAGCAAAATGGATTTCTTATACCAAAATGGATTTTCATGGTGACATATACTTCCCCACAAACCATTTATTTCACGACGATGAAAATTGTGGTGACATAAGGATGGTAGGATAGGTTAAGTCCAATGACTCTTCCAAAACCGGAGGAATCTTCCCAAGGACATTCCATAGCTAGAAATAGTAGTCCTTAGGAAAAGATTATGAACGTAGTTGAATGCCCACCAAGTACTTAAGTTAGCACTGGAACAATCACAACAAGGTGCTAGTTATGACGTATTCAAAAGCATTGAAGGGGTTGAAGAATGAAAAAGAATTGTAAAGATAAAGGGTGTAAAGAAAGAAGCCCTCCTTACAACCTTAGGCAGAAACCGGGTCAATACATATGCTATTGAGATCATTTTTAATGATGCTTGATATTGAAGATAAGACATCATGGACCCAGTGATGTAATGCACAACCCATCCCAGCTAACTCGGATATCTCTCAAAAGATATTTGTTTTAATCACATGGAGACAACGCATTATTTATTGATTTATTCACTCTGAATAAATTGGTATTGAAATGGTGGCACTCCTCTCCAGTCTCCGATCACTATAATCCAAAATGCACGATCGAGTCTAGAGCCATTTGAGATCATCAAATATCTCATTAGGACACACTTTCATAATTCCTTGCTTCTTCACACACTGTGAAAAGTAAGAAAGATCTTAAGAGTCCTACGCAAAATCTTCATGATCTTGCCTGAACATCCGAGTAATACGAAAGTATTTACAATGAAGATGGAAATCCTTCTTGAGCGAATATCAAAAAGCTCATGGTAGGTGACTTGTGTGATTCTTTATGAATCAAGCTTGTGATAACTAGAAAGCAACAGTGGTTTAATTCTTAACTGAACTTAAACACGTTCCAGGCCTCTACGCAATATCTCAGTGATCTTTCTAGAACACTTAGAGTGACACTCTAGTGTTCACAGTGATGAGTGAAAATCCTTCTAGTGTTAACTACAAACAGCACTTGGTAGGTAACTTGCAAGATTCAATATGAATCGAGCTCGTGACAACTAGAAAGCAACGATGGTGCGATTCTTTAATGAATCAAACTTGTTCCAGTAATCGGAATTGACGGCTTCAATCATACGGATAGTTTTATCCAAATGATTCACTATTTACATTCGCAGTCAGCTTTGGACGGTCGAGTAAAGAGAACGGGTTTACCCGCGAAATCTTGTCAAGGAGATTTTTAATTAAATCTACCTGCCACGAGTAGGATATTTAATATCGTCCAACGGTCTTCACCGACCGGAGGTAAAATGCTACCGAAATAGAATGAAATGTTCAAATCCATTTCGTTCGTGTCTACTTATGTTGCGGCATTTGAAAACGGCAGTGTTGCGGAATCCGAGAAGAAGTCGTCCATGCATGCTTATACTTTATGCACTTTATACTTCATCTAATTCTAGAAAGCCTAAAAGTCAAGTCTTCCGCTGTATCGAACTCTGAAGCTTTCAAGAATTACGAAGGTATAAGTATGTGGGACATGCGGTCACGAGGAGGCCAAAATCACAAGTGATGGATGCACAAGATCAAGGCAAGAGATTAATGCTAAAGATTGATATCAAAGATCACATCAGCATGTTCACCAGAAAAGAAAAAGAAAAGAAAGACGAAGACTACGAGCTCAAGAAAAGCATAGTATGCTAGGTTTATTTTATTATTGTAACTTGGGTAACGCCCTTGTTTGGAGTGACCTCCCTTAAGGGGAGATTGTTGGAAATACATTTTACGTATTAGAAAGGATCGGTCACTCCAACAGTAGTCTAAGTAATAGCTCGTAGTTTAGTTTTACTAATATTAAACAACTAAGGCCATGCCAAGCCTACAACATGTGTAGGCCGGCCCAACTTGTAAGCCCAAGCCCATCTCATGGGCTTGGGTATATAAACCCTCTCCTTAGATGGAGAGGGTGTGGTTTCATTCAAAAAAACACATAGTTTTCTACTTTCTCTCTCTAGAAGTGTGTGTGAAATCTACCATATTTCTATCTCTTTCTCTCTCTAGATTATACATAGATTTACAATTAATTACGGCCAATTAGCCTGCCGTTACCTCTAAAAAACCCCCAAATTCGTTCTTGAGACATAAACCCTAATTCACGTGGATGATTTTTATTGAACAATTGGTTGTTGTCACTAACACACTAGTCATCTTAACATTCCCCAACCACCCCAAGACGCTCCTCACACCTCCTATAAGTACAAACCCACTTCTCAATTTACACATAGTAGAATTCTTAGTTTAAAATTTCAGCAAAGTTTTCCTTCATTTTTTAGTTAGCTTAATCTCTAAGCTAGCTTAGTTTCCTTCACAAAAGTTGTACTTCATTCCTTCATAATTCAATAAAATCACCATTTTTCACTATTCATCATCTTCTTCAATTGCTATTACTGTTTCTACTGGTGACTTTGTGATTGTTTGATGATAAAGAGCTCGTGTTTGAGCTATTGAAGCTACTTTGCTTATGTTTGGTCCAGCTTTTGTGAGAATTCAAGTTTTGGAGGGAATTCGTTCGATTTGAATGTCTTTGTGGATTCTAGAGTTTTAGCTGTTAATTGTTGTTGATAGAGGTAGTAGATCAGTTAAGAGCTATCTTCCTCAACGAACTTTGACTTGAAGAAGGTTTACTCATTTTTACAATTTTTTGCATAGAACTAGGAGTAACATTGTTATATTCTGCTAATAGTTTGATTTGAGTATTTTACTTGCTGAAACCTTCCCTATTTGATCTGCATTTGTAGTTTAGTTAGTTGTACTTGTTCAGTATTCATTAGCATATCATTTAGTTGATTACGAGTTGATGTTTTTTGCTTAAGGAGCGTTTGGATAAGCCTGTGAGAAGGATCAACGTTAGCTCTGTATGATTGTCCTTGTTAGTCTCTCATTTGTTAGCTATAAACATCCTCATTCCAGCCATAAAAAGTTACTGCATAAAGTCAAAAAGGCAAACGGTAAACAAAAAAGTTTGGGTCAAAATTTCTATCTAAACAACCATCTTCATCATTATTTTTTTCCCTGCTCATTAGGAATTAGCTTAAGTAGCGTAGTATTTTACGAAGCCTAAACTAGTAGCTTTAACTTTGTATTTCAGATTTTAGAGTGTAGCTTATTCGATAAGCAACAAATCAGCCTTGAAGTAGGCCATTTAACCATTGATGAAAACAAGTTTCTGCCATCAGTATTTGGTTTAGCTTATCAAGCATTTGTAGTTTGTGTTCCTTTTCAAAAGTTGCTCATTTTTAGTCCTTTAGTCGATAAAAGTCACCAGGTAGCTTTTTGCTTAAAGTCAAATTTGGTCAAAATAAGTCGAATAAGCTCGCTTTAGCTTATTCTGTTGAATTGCTTATCTAGGTGACCTTAGAACTTGCAATAAGTTTTAATCTCATTTTTCTCAGCCCTTAATTAAATCTGGAAAAGTTCATGTCGTTTGTTTGAGCCTAGATTAGATTTTGAAACTTTTGTTCATTTCTAAAAAATCAAATAAACACCTACAGCTTATCTTATAAGCCTAAATTAGGTTTCCATAGCTTATTTTCGATTACGAGTATTTTGGAACAAATTTCGGCTTATTTCGTTGCTAAATAAGCTCGAACGAGCTTAAGAAAAGGCTTCAACTCGTTTTCGATAAAAAGTGTTCGAAAATTGCATTTTAACCCCTGAATTCGCAGCTAGTTTACATTTGCAGTAATTGCATCGCAAGTCCTTTTCTTTCAGCTTTTTTCCCTATACCTGCCGCATAGCATTCCATATAATACGGTTGCGTTTGGTAATACTTTTGGGCTTCATATTTTCTTTTTGGGCCTGCGTTTGTATTAGCAAAAAAAGGGTTGCAAGGGATTGTTTCAGTTTTATTTCATTTGTTCAAATTTATGTCATTACATTTTAAATTTCCTTTCATTACATTTCAAGTTTTAAATAAATAGATTTTTAGCTTTAATAAAAAGAAATAGTTTTAATAAATAAATAAAAAATATAAAAAGTATAAAACATTTAGCTTTACATTTTTAGAATAAATTTGGCATTCTCATTTTTAGCATTTTAATATTTTGCATTTGTACTTTTATTTTCGTCTACCATTTTAATATTTCTCGTTTACATTTTGTTTGCGCATTTTATATCTTTTTACTTTTCATCCTTTAATTGCGGTATTTGCACTTTGTTTAAGAATAGTACGTATATTATATAGTATTTTTACATTTTTGCTTGCTTTGTGCTTAAATAGACATAGAATACCAATCAGCATTTTTAACCAAAAACGATAAATCTCTTCAAATATTGGATATCCATATTCGAGTTGATTCGAGAAAAAACGATTATACTAAAAGCGAATATTAATACATCAAGTCTAAGTTCTAAAAGTAATCTAATAAGTACATTATGAATAAGAACATCTCAAATATAATTATGATGCCCTAAATTCCCTTAAAACCCTAGAATCCCTATAAATGAGTTATAAACTCTAGAAATATGAACTATGAATGAACAACACATATGAATAAGTAATCAAGGATTATAAACAAGTAATAAACTATCATGTGAAGGTATGAAGTTATCCAAGAATAAGTAAGTACAAACAACACAAAGCTAAGTACAAATAAATGTGCATAATAGTCTAGATCATCACCTAAAAATCCCTTGTAAACTAATATTTCAATTAATGAAATTACACAATATCTATGTATAAGTAAAAAAATACAATATACTAGTTATAATTTATTATATGAAGAAGAGGTAATTGATCACAAAACACTAATATTCACCAATCTAAAGCTAATTACAAAGTAAGACCTAGTAACCAAGATTAGCATATAAAATCTATTTCACATTGAATTAGAGTGTAATATTTTGAAACTAATTATAAAATCAATTAAGTATCATATTAAGATTATACATTTACTTCAAGATAAGTTACAATTTAATAAAGCACAATGTACAAGTTATCAAAGCATAAGATCTTAAGCTCACTTAATTATACCTAGATTATCATTACCCTATACAAACCCTTAAACTAAGAAAGTAGAATCCTTAGAAGTCCTAAACATAACATATAAGACCTGTAATAAGTGAACATGATGATATAAACCCTAATTACTCAAGATAGAAAGTAATTAGGCTTAATGACCTAAAAACCCTCATATTAAGCATTTCACTTAGAATCAATACCTAGTCTTTTAGGACAAGTCTAAAAACACTCATATCATTACATTAAGGCTATAACATTATATTAAGACAATGTACAAGTACCATAAAGTACAAGGTACAATATTTCAATGCATGGCTTTTAAATTAGGTCAAAATAGGTATTTTCACCCGTTAGACATATTTGCTTAAAATAACTTAGTAAAACCAATGCAGAGACTTCATGAACACACTGAGGACAATGTAGGAGGTATAAATTTAGTTTAAATCAGTATATAAATCAAGTATAAAGGATTTAACAAGGATTTAGCCCTATATCATTAGAAACCCTAACCCGCCTAGGTTTTCTTCTCAGTTTCTCTTCAAACCTTTGTTAGACTTCAAACCAAGGACCCAAACTTCTTAATTATAATGTTTAAACCCCTAATTACACCCTAATCCATAAATAATCACATTCATAAGCCCTTAAGTACAAGAATTACAAAGTTACAAAGTTACAAGACCTAAAACTAGATCCTACTAGGTTTTTCCCTCCAAAACCCCATTTAAACTCTTTCCCACCCAAATTTGAACATAAGCCATATATTTTGAGATATTTTACAAGTAGTTGCATCACCTACTTGTGTATGAAACATCACCATTCCTATCTATAATTTCCTATACTTAATATGGATCATAAGTTCAAGATATTTTAATCCTAGGCTCTATAAACTTGCATAGACCTTCCCTAGACTTACTTAGTCACTTAACTATCTGTGTTACACGTTTCATGGCTAGAATTAGAGCCTACGTGTTGAAATGGGTATAAATAAGGGCGAACTCCCTAAGTTAGAACTTGGACCCTGTTTCTCTTATATCTCTATACCCATTCTGATTTCCACTTCTATAAACATCATAGGACTCTTATAAGACTAGAAACCAGGTCTAGAAGGAAGCCATTGAAGCTATTGAAGCTCTGATAGCAAGTAGTGTTCATAGGAAGCCATTAGGAGCCATTGTGGAACTACCTAGGTAATCTCTATGTTAACTAAGCTTTGATCTTGTTATAATGTTTTCTTAGACATGTTATAATGTTTATTGGATGTTAGAAAACTAATATAAAAGAGATTAGGTCATATGATTATTTAGGATGAAAGTTATAAGCTAAACATGTCTTAAAACCCTAGTTTTGTAATTTACATGAAATAATGAGCAAAACCCATTTCAAAGGCTATAATTCCGGAGAAATTTTGTTATTACGATCATAAAAGTGTTCATAAACTTTGTTCTAAGTTTCTAGATCATTTGGTACAATTTTGAGGATGTTATGTAATTTTAAGCAAGTATAGGGACTAAAACTGTCATTTTTGAAACTATAAAAGTGTCATTTTATGAAATTTAAAACTATAAGGACTAATATTTGTAAGTTTTAAACCCTAAGGGTAATATTTGAAGGTTTAAAAGGTAAATACTAAAACTATATACTTTAGGGGTTAAAAGTGTAATTAAGCTAAAGTATAACTAAAAGGGCTATTTTTGCCAATTTTGAAACTAAAGAAGATAAATAGTAAATATGAGATAATATAAAATGTATCATGTTAGTAGGGAGCTTTGTACAAAGATGTTCCATCTCGATATTACGTTCTGACTGGTGGTTAGGTTTACGATTTAAAGTGCCCTCGCTCCTTAAACGTTTATAGAATGGCTTCTAAGGATGATGGCCCGAACAATAATGCTATAATTACAAAACATTATAATTTCAAATAATACACAATTAATACTTAAGAATATTGAACTAAAAATGAAAGACTTTATACTATACAAAACATGTTAATCCGGGTTGGTGTAAGACCAAGTTCTTGTTTGCTAGCTCAAGTTGTTTTATGTGATATAAACCTGCCAAGATTCAGAGTTATTGGATATAAGGTGCGTTCATAACCTCACTAAAGTATACTACTTTAAATGATTTAAAAACTCGTGAGGGGGATATATGCTAAAACTGGAATTACAAGTATTTTTGGTATGCTTCTCAGATATGATTATTGACACTATGTTTATTGCTGCTTTGAAACTCCATTTTTAATTGTGACCGTTACTCACTTCATGGAAATGAGTGATGATATCGTAAATATTACTATTTGGGGACTGACATCCCCTGTCTGGGCAAGTCGCACTTGCTAGTTACTTAGTAGTCAAACAAACATATTTTATTTGCTATACAGGATAGTTTGGCAGACTTTCTCATAAGGGCAATTATCGGTTTCTGATATGTCTAGCAGCGGTAGCATGAGCTTAGTGCAAACATTCATTTTTTTGTGAGTGAATAACAATGTAGCTCAGGAAAAGAATCTTGTATTCAAAAATGATTTCAAACCTATGAATTCACTCAACCTTTGTGTTGAATTTTATGCATATATTTCAGGAAATTGTAACTGATAGCATGGAGGAGCATAAGGATGGCATGAAGAGGCACAAGCTTGAAATTATTGATATAGATATTGGGAACCTCATATTATAAAACTCTGACTTTTAAATAATATATAAAGAAAGTTGATTTAATCACTCTTTTGAGTTGTTTTCTATTATTATGACTTGTGTTATATGAAGTAATACCCCAAATTAGCTTCCGCTTCTATAAGGTAAAAATAGGGGTGTTACAGAATGGTACTTAGAGCCATGGTTATAAAGAATAAGAATTAAAATCTTGACTAGAACTACTTTTCCCAATAGTTTTAAGAAATTCCTTCGTGTTCATGCTAGTGCTGCTGCAAGAATGATGCAATGCCAATACCAGTATTGCTACCCTTCAGAACAATGTATAAATGATATTATGATTGATTATGTTTATGTGTACGTAATATAATGTGATCACGATAAATAAGTTATGTTATTTGTCGACGTCTCCAGAAATATGTATTCCTATGTTCCTCCTATTATCGGGTTAACGCGTTCTGCAAATATTCCTGACGACTCCCTAAAATATATTTCCAAATCCTCCAAGAAATAATTCCTTATGATACCTTATAATATCCATCCAAAGATCTATGAAATCCCAAAAACCGTTTTGCCTTTTGATGACGACCCCTATATGTGAGTAATACGAGCATATAATGAATAAATACCTTTTACACCTCAATATAAAATTAATCCATCACTTTACCCTATTCACCTAAAAATGCCTATGAATAACAATTTAAGATATCCTACCCTATTTGAAAGAACTTTCCCCCGAGAATATTAAAGATCTGGAAGATAAAGTTGAAGGACCAAAGAATCATATTTTGAGAAGATAGAAGGAAATTTCTTAGGAAAAAAGTTATTTTTAGGAAACTAGAAGGAGATTTTGAAAAAGACAAGGCTAAGTTGAAAAGAAGACAAGTGATACGCGATGAAGAAATCGTTCAAGCCCGACTAATGATTTTTTACGCTACAGTTAATCATTGAGGACATTTAAATTAGACTTTATACGAAGTCTTTTTGATGCCATAAAAGAACTTAAGAGGAAGAGATGAAGACATTAGACTAGAAGTTTTAAATATTTTCAACTTTATGTCTTTACTTTTATAATCACATTGAAGCTTGTCATCAACGAACAAGCTGTTAATAAATAAAAATCGATGAACAAGGTTATTCAACACAATCTTGTGCAAAAATTAGAAAAATCTTAAGCGTAAATTTAGCAATGAAAGAACGTCCATAAATTCTAGTAAACCAGAAACTACCATAACTTAGGATTATGAATCCAAACTACGGTAAATATGATGAAAAATTTCTTTTGTGTAAGAAATGTACCCTGCATCACACAGGACTTTGCACCATCTGGTGTCGGATTTTCAACATAGTAGGTCATTGGACTAGGAATTTTAAGGGCAAGTGTCCTTATAAGCTATATGTTTGGTAAAATTATCATGTATCTTATATACATGTTGTAAGGAATAAAATACCGCCTTCTATTTAAGCGTTATTCGTCTCTAGGAAATCATATTCTTAGATTTTACATGCAGGACGTCTTACCTACGCAGAAGTAAGAAAGAAATCTAGGGTATAATGAATATATCAAATGCTAGAATATTTGTATATATTTTTGAAATTTAGATAATACTCGTGTTATTTCAGAAATTTCTAAGTTAATGATTTATATTTTGTTTATTTGATTGAATTAGGACGCTTCTTCAATCAAATGAATAAATTTAAATCACTAAATTTATGATTTATCCCTTGCATAAAGTTGGACGCATATTTATGTTAGTAAGAATTTATAAATGGACTCAAAGATATTTGATATAAGACAAGTGTATACTTAATAAATCGTTAGAATTCCGAATAAGAAATTATGTTATATTACTATATATTACCTTGAAAAGGTATTATTCGATTCGAAAAGCAAGTAAAAGTAAACTGGACCATTCAAAGATTTTAGAAATGGACTGGGACATATTAACTTGAGTTTCCCAAAGCACCCAGTAATATTCATGATACTTCTCATGCATTATGAATCTGAACAAATGTTTATCTGATGAATCTCTTATCATCCCAATAAAAGAGTTTCCGCTCAATGATAAACTAACTTATGTGGTGCTATGTTATATTTATAATTGTTGAAGTAGCCTGAATATGTTTGGAAATGCAAGGATTTTACTTGTCTATGTTTTATGACATTACTCTTTATCTAAATCTCGGGACTAGATTTCTTTAAGGGGGGGGGGAGACTGTGACAATCCTCAAATTTTACATATATGTTATGTGTTGTGATTGAATGAATAAGAAAATTTAACTGGAAATTTTTAACTTGCTAATATGAATGTGTTCTTATAACCTAAACTGTCACTTCAACATATTCTTATATGTTGTGAATACAATGTAAATATCAAGTCTAAGTTGTAAAAGTAATATAATAAGTACATTATGAATAAGAACATCTCAAATATAATTATGATGCCCTAAATTCCCTTTAGAAACCCTAGAATCCCTATAAATGAGTTATAAACTCTAGAAATATGAACTATGAATGAACAACACATATGAATAAGTAATCAAGGATTAGAAACAAGTAATAAACTATTATGTGAAGGTATGAAGTTATCCAAGAATAATTAAGTACAAACTACACAAAGCTAAGTACAAGTAAATGTACATAATAGTCTAGATCATCACCTAGAAATCCCTTGTAAACTAATATTTCAAGCAATGTAATTAAACAATATCTATGTATAAATAAAAAATACAATATACTAGTAATAATCAATTATATAAAGAAGAGGTAATTGATCAGAAAACACTAATATTCACTAATCTAAAGCTAATTACAAAGTAAGACTTAGTAACCAAGATTAGCATATAAAATCTATGTCACATTGAATTAGAGTCTAATCTCTTGCAACTAATTATAAAACTCAACTACGTATCATATTAAGATTATACATTTACTTCAAGATAAGTTACAAGTTAATAAAGCAGAATGTACAAGTTATCAAAGCATAGGATCTTAAGCTCACTTAATTATACCTAGATTATGATTACCCTATACAAACCCTTAAACTAAGAATGTAGAATCCTTAGAAGTCCTAAGCATAACATATAAGACCTAGAATAAGTGTACATGATGATATAAACCCTAATTACTCAAGATAGAAAGTCATTAGGCTTAATGACCTAAAAACCCTTATATTAAGCATTTCACTTAGAATCAATACCTAGTCTTTTAGGACAAGTCTACAAACACTCATACAATTACATTAAGGTTATAACATTATTAAGACAATGTAAAAGTACCCTAAAGCACAAGGTACAACATTTCAATGCATGGCTTATAAATTAGGTCAAAATAGGTATTTTTACCTTTTGGACATGTTTACTTAGGATAACTTAGTAAAACTAATGTAGATACTTCATGAACACATTGAGGATAATGTAGGAGGTATAAATTGAGTTTAAATAAGTAGCTAAATCAAGGATAAAGGATTTATCCCTAGATCATTAGAAACCTTAACCCGCTTAGGTTATCTTCCCAATTTCACTTCAAAACTTAGTTAGACTTCAAACCAAGGACCTAAATTTTTTAATTACAATGTTTAAACCAAATTACACCCTAATCCATCATTAATCACATTTCTAAACCATTAATTTCAAGAATTACAAAGTTACAAAGGTACAAGCCCTAAAACTAGATTCGGCTAGGTTTTTCCCTCCAAAAACCCATTTAAACTCTTTCCCTACTAAATTCAAACATAGGAAAGATATTTTGGGATATTTTAAGAAATTTTCCAAGTAGGTGCATCACATACTTATGTATGAAACATCACCATTCCTATCTACAATTTCCTAGACTTAATATAGACCATAAGTTCAAGATATTTTAATCCTAGGCTTTATAAACTTGCATAGACCTTACCTGGCCTTCCTTAGTCACATACCTATCTGTGTTATACGTTTCATGGCCAAACTTGTAGCCTAAGTGTTGAAATGGGTATAAATAGGGGTGAACTCCCTAAGTTAGAACTTGCACCCCGTTTCTCTTATATCTTCATACCCATTCTGATTTCCACTTATATTAACATCCTAGGACTCTTAGAAGACCAGAAAACAGGTCTATAACAAACCATTCAATCTCTTGAAGCTTTGATAGCAAGTAGTGTTCATAGGAAGCCATAAGGAGCCATTTTAGAGCTATCTAGGTAATCTCTATGATAACTAAGCTTTGATCTTGTTATAATGCTTTCTTAGACTTTTTATAATGTTTATAGGATGTTATAAAACTAATCAAAAATAAATTAGGTCATATGATCGTTTAGGATGAAAGTTATAAGCTAAAGATATCTTAAAACCCTAGTTTTGTAATTTACATGCAATAATGAGCAAAAACACATTTCAAAGGCTATAATTCTGGAAAAATGTTGTTATTATGATTATAAAAGTGTTCATAAACTTTGTTCCAAGTTTCTGGATCATTTGGTACAATTTTGAGGTTGTTATGTAATTAAGCAATTATAGGGACTAAAACTGTTATTTTTGAAACTATTAGCATTTTGGGCCAAAAGTATCATTTTATGAAATTCAAAGCTATAAGGACTAATATTGTTAAGTTTGAAACCCTAAGGTTAATATTTTAAGGTTTAATAGGTAAATACTAAAACTATATACTTTAGGGTTAAAAGTGTAATTAAGCTATAGTATAACTAAAAGGGCTATTTTTGCCAATTTTAAAACTAAATAAGTTAAATTATAAATATGAGATAATATAAAAGGTATCATGTTAGTAGGGGATGTATCCCTTCTAATTTTGTAGCTTGTAGTTTGTACTCTGCCTTTGTGGCCTTTTCTTAATAAATTTACCATTAAGAAAAAAAAAAAGAAAATGTTCCATCTCGATATTACGTTTTGACTTAGTGGTTGGGTTTACGATTTACTGTGCCCTCGCTCCTCAAACGTTTATAGAATGGCTTCTGAGTATAATGGCTCAAACAATGATGTTATAATTACAAAAAATTATAACTTCAAATAATACTTAATTAATACTTAAGAATATTGAACTAAAAATCAAAGACATAATACTATACAAAACATGTTAATCCAGGTTGGTGTAAGACCAAGTTCTTGATTGCTAGATCAAGTTGTTCTATGTGATATAAACCTGCCAAGATTCAGAAATACTGGATATAAGGTGAGTTCATAGCCTCACTAATGTATACTACTTTATATGATTTAAAAACCCGTGAGGGAATATATCATAAAACTGGAATACAAGTGTTTTTGGTATGCTTCTCAGATATGATTATTGACACTATGTTTACTGCTGCCATAAAAGTACCTTTTTAATCGTGATTGTTAATCATTTCATGGAAATGAGCGCTGATATTGTAGATCGTACTATTTGGGGACTGGCATCCCTTGTCTGGGCAAGTCTCACTTGCTAGAACCTTAGTGATCAAACAAGCATACTTTATTTTGCTATACAGGATAGTTTGACAGACTTCCTCATAAGGGAAATTGTTGGTTTTTGTTATGTCTAGCAGCGGTATGATGAGCTTAGTGCAATCATTCATTTGTTTTATAAGCGAATAACAATGTATCTCAAGAAAAAGGATCTTGTATTAAAAAATGATTTCAAACCTATGAATTCACTCAACCTTTGTGTTGACTTTTAAGCATATATTTTAGGAAATTGTAACTGATAGCATAGAGCATCATAAGGATGACATGAAGAGGCAAAAGCTTGAAATTACTGATATAGATTTTGGGAACCTCATATTGTAAAACTATGATTTTTAAATAATATATAAAGAAAGTTGATTTAATCACTTTTTTGAGTTGTTTTCTATTATTATGACTTGTGTTCTATGAAGTAATACCTCAAATTAGCTTCTGCTGCTATAAGGTAAAAATGAGGGTATTACAGTCCGCAACCACTTTGATACATTTGAAGTACTCAGCAATGGAAAGGTGTCCAAGTTCCATGGACCAAAGTTCTTTGTGAAGCTCCATTACACGAGCTTCTTTGTTATCATGAAAGAGATCTTCGAGACTCTTCCAAACATTTTTGGTGATAACATTGTTCTTCATAATAGTTTTCAAAATAGAGGTGGATATGGTTTCATAAATCCACACCTTGACCAGAGAGTCAAGACGTATCCATTTGATCGCATTGGTAGTGGTACAAGCGTTTGTTCCATCAAGAAAACCTTGAACACCAAAACTGAGATAGTGTGTTGTGAAGAGTTCACTCCAAAGTGTCATAGTTTATTTATCAAGTTCGAGAACGAGAGGGACATGGGTTTTGAAATTGGTGACACCAAAAGTATTTTCCATGTTAGAAGTAGGTAGTGGTGTGTTCGAGTCGTTGATGACTGCCATAAGGGAGTGTGGGGTGTTTAGGGTTTGGAGGAAGGAGACGAAAAGATCAAGGGATTAGGAGAGAATAATTACAGGATATTTTAGGAGAGTATTGGTTGTGATACCATGAAATTGTGTAATGATTTCCTCGACTTCCCATTCATATAATAAATACATAGATAGTACAAGTTATGGGCTTGAGCCCGTAGGCACTGATTTTTAGCTAAGAGAATAACTACAAACACTAATTGTCATATTATTATTTTTATACGTTTTAGGTAGTAGCATGTACACAAAATAGCTATAGTGCTGCTAATTTAATTAGTTTTCTTAGATTTTGGCGGGAAAATTTATCTACCTACGTGTCTAGCAGGAAACTATCTTCGGTACGTGTCACATGACTAATGTATGACTAATATACAATATCGACTAATATCTTTTGTTTTTCATTTTTTCTTTATTAGTTAGCCAAACAACTTGAATGTTGTTGAAAAAAATCTTTGTAAATTACATTTTTGTTATTTAACGCGTTTACGGGTTGATATGTTTAATCTAACCATATCACGACGTGTTTATTATATAGGTTAAACACATTGAGATGTTTCTTACCCACGCATGTTTATCATTACTTCAAACATGTTAACTTTGTATTAGTTTTGTGTCCTTTTTGTTGTGTTAAAAATTACCACCCAACATATTATCCTTGGGCGCTGTTTGGTTCGTGAATTTGAAATCTCAAAATTTTAAATTTAAGGAAATTTAAATTCCTAGGAATGGAAAACCTTAGTGTTTTAAATACCTACACATGTTTAGTAGACAAAAAATCAAAATGTTTTAAAATCTATGCTATATTTATTATTGCAATTTTTTAGGGAGTAACGGATACGAGTGTCAAAATTTTGACCCAAGTAACCTGAATACTAAATAATATTAGGTTGTAATATTTTGATAACTTGGGTTCGAGTCAACGCGATTGACCCAAATAAGTAATTTTAATATAAATTCTACTTACGAGTATCAAAAATACAATTTTATTTCGTTAAATAGAACAGTCTTGACTTGAATTGATACGAAATCCACTAACCCAAATTCAAATTATATAAGGTCGAGTTCAAATATGAAATTTTAAACCATGACTCAACCTTAACCCAAATCAAATTGACCCGAACTTGACCGATTTAACCCAAATAACACTTTTATGAACAAATTTCCTTTAATTGAAAAAACAAAAAAATTACAACAAAAACAACTAATACAAAGTTATAAAAAATGTTTTCAAGTAAATTATTTCTTTTACACTTTTAAAAACATTCTAATAAATATAATTTTTTTTGTTTAAAAAATCAAACACATTATTTGAAAAAGTAAAAACAATATTCGAAAAGTCCGTACTAGTACTGTAAGACGTGGTTCTTGTTTTAATCCTTCTAGTGCTAAGTTATTTGAAAATTTCATTTTGGATTCAGGGTTGGTGGATATTCCGTTGGAAGGATATTCATTCACATGGTCACATCCCACGACGTCTAAAATGAGTAAATTGGATAGGTTTCTCATTTCCAATGGTGTCTTTTCATTGTTTCCCTCCATCTCGGGAGTTTGTCTGGATCGTCATCTTTCGGATCACCGGCCAATTCTTCTGAGGGAAGTCAAGGCCAACTTTGGGCCTATTCCCTTTAAGTTTTACCATTCTTAGTTTGATTTCACTAGTTTTGACGATATGGTGAAATCTTCATGGAGTTTATTTTCTCATACAGATAGCAATAAAATGATCATATTTAAGAAAAACTTCAAGATCTTAAAGTCATTATCAGAGGTTGGTTTGAAAATAAAAAGCATGAGGCTGCTATGTCTAAACAGCTGATTATAACTGAATTAGTTGTGCTTGATGTTGCGTTGGATAGAGGATTTGATGATGTTAATGATGGTTTAAGACGTCTAGATCTTAAACGACAGTTGAAAGATCTTAACAATATGGAATCAAAAGAATCTATTCAGTGATCTAAGATCAAATGGGCCATAGAAGGTGATGAAAACACAAAATTCTTCCATGGTGTCAGTAATAAGAGGAGGTCTCAACTTGCTATTCCTGGAGTTTTCGTGGAAGGCTTATGGCGGACAAAACCTATTGAGATCAAAAATGCGTTTTTAATCACTTTGCTAATAGATTCAAATTGCCTCATGTAGCCAGATTCAAGATTAACTTTCAATTCCCCAAGAAACTTCTTCGAAGTCAAGTGGAGGATTTGGAAGGTCAGGTCACTAACGACGAGATCCGAAGGGCTGTTTGGGATTGTGGGGACAATAAATCCTCGGGTCCGGACGGATTCACATTTGAGTTCCTCAAAAAATATTGTGATTTCATTGGTAATGACTTTTGTGAGGCTGTGGTTCACTTCTTCGATAAAGGTTCATTCGCTAAAGGGTGCAATTCGTCTTTTATTGCTCTTATTCATAAAGTTATTGACGCAAAATTTGTTAGTGATTTTCGGCCTATTAGTCTTATTGGTTGTGTGTACAAGGTGGTCACTAAGATTCTTGCGAATCGACTCGTCTTGATAATTGGGGATATTGTTTCCGATACTCAATCGGATTTTATAGCGGGAATACAAATTCTTGACGGTCCTTTCAATCTTGATGAGATTCTCAACTGGTGTAAAAGGAAAAAGAGACAAGCGATGTTTTTTAAGGTTCATTTTGCTAAAGCCTACGATTCGGTTCGATGAGATTTTTTTCTTGACTCTTTAGAGGCTTTCGGCTTTGGTCTCAAATGATGTAATTGGATTTGAGGGATTTTGAATTCGAGTAGATATTTTGTTCTAGTCAATGGCAGCCCCACTAGCGAGTTTTCGTGTCATCAAGGTTTAAAACAAGGATACCCTTTAGCCCCATATCTTTTCATATTAGTTATGGAGTCACTTCATCTCTCTTTTAATCGGGTTGTTGGCGAAGGAAAGTTTAAAGAAATCTCATTACCAAGTTCTCTTAATATATCTCACCTCTTCTATGTGGACGATGCTATGTTTCTTGGGTAATGGTCATCATACAATCTTTGTGGTATTATCACGATTTTGAAGTGCTTTTATCTAGCGTCCGGTCTTCAAATTAATATTCATAAAAGCCAAATTCTTAGGGTCGGTGTTTCTCGTGAAGACGTTGAGGTAGCCGCTGCGAGTATTGGATGTTCGATCATGAGCAGTCAATTTCGTTACCTAGGTGTCATGGTGGGTCATCAGCCATCTCGTTTAACTGCTTGGGAAGGTACGGTTTCTAAACTTAAGGCTAGGTTATCTAGATGGAAGCTTAAAAACCTATCTATTGGGGGGCGTTTAATGCTATCGAAATCGGTCCTTGGAGCGATACCGATTTATAACATGTCAATTTTAAAGGTCCCGTGTGGTGTTATTAAGACGATGGAAGGGATCCGTAGCCGCTTTTTCAATGGCATAGATCAGGCAGAAAATAAGGTCACTTGGATTGCTTGGAGTAAAGTTCTGGCGTCAAAGAACAATGGTGGATTGGGAGTTTCTAGTTTTTTCGCTCTTAATCGTGCTCTTCTTTTAAAATAGATTTGGCGGTTTATTTCAGATGATGGGTCTCTCTGGTGCAAAATTATTCGCTCTCTTTATGGTAATTTTATTGATTCCCATTCTACTTATTATTCTTCCAATTGGTGTTCTATTTTAAGAGAGTTACAACATTTAAAAGACAAGGGGTTTGATTTTTGGGGGCACTGTAGAAAAAGAGTTGGAAATGGTTGTTCGACCAGATTCTGGTTAGATTTATGGTGCGGTGATTTACCATTTTATGCCAAGTACCCTAGGTTGTTTGCTTTAGAATTGAACAAGGACATTCTGGTTAAGTCTAAGCTTAGTGCTCCTCTTGAAGATTCGCTTAGAAGAATTGCTCGTGGTTAGCTAGTTTGAAGACTATGGTAGAATCATTCTCATTATCCAACGTCAATGACCGTTGGTATTGTGACTTGACTAGTGATAGAAGCTTTAAGGTTAAAGATGTTCGTTCCTCTCTTGACGATACCTTTCTGCCTCAAAATGACACCATAAAATGGTTAAAAGGTATTCCTAATAAAGTCAACATTTTCGTTTGGAGAGCTCAACGCGACTGTTTGCCTACTAGGATAAATTTGCTTAATCGAGGGATCTCTATTCAAACGACTGCTTGCCCTGTTTGTTATAAGGTTCAGGAGGATGTCACGCATATTTTGTTCCAGTGTGTTTTAGCTCAGAGTATTCTTCGCAGGATCTGTTGTTGGTGGGATCTCGATTATCATGATTGGTTTTCATTTCAAGATTGGTATGTCTGGTTATCCTGTATCGGTTCTCGTCTAAGCTAAAATCGATATTGGAAGGTGTTTTTTTCGTTGCGTGGTGGCTAATTTGGAGTTTTTGAAATCGTATTTATTTGAAGACAAAAGGCCTAATCGTCTGGGAATTTTCGATGATATCGTTCTTCATTCTTTTAATTGGTGTAAATGACGTTGTCGGTTTTCTTTTTGTTGGATTGAATGGTTAAAAACCCCGAATTTAATTTCCTTGTAATTTTCTTGTATCTTGCTAGTTCTAATAAAAAGTCGCTGTTCAAAAAAAATATATTCGAAAAGTTCCCAAATGATCAAACCAATCGCACTTTTATGTTATTCATAACATCAAGCTAGAAAACAAGTGTCGGTAGGAACCAGCAGTGGCTGTTAGCCGCGTATTCTTCTAAAAAAAATATAAGTACAGCATTTTATTTGCAAAAAGTCTATATATTAACCTAACATAATTGACCTCAAACTACGAACTTCAATCTGAATGACAAAAAAACAATAAGAAATACTGACACGTTATAAAACACCAAACCTGAATAAGTGAACACCTAACATACCCTATAATATTCCACTAAAATGACCCCCAATCTTTTTATAAGAATATACTTATTGATATTAAATTACTTAATTTAGATTAAATAATCAACTGGCTTAAATCAGTTAATCATTAAAATTCCACTAAGTAGTTTTTTTAGAGAGATTTCTCGTTGGTCTTGACCAGTAAATGACCTCTCAGTCGAAACGGATAAGAAGTTTAATACAACTAAATGAAGATTCGAAGAAAACATTTTGCCTGTTTGTATGTCATTGCACGACTCGACCTACTAACCACTAATATTTGTCGTTCTAAAAAAACTTTAAAATTTTTTTAGAGTGAATTGCGAACTCAAGTTTAACATGACTATAAAGTACAAAACATGCATGCTATTATACTACTTTGGATCGGCGAAACTGAATATATAGTCAGATTCTTTTGTTGAACATCAGATGATCATAATTCAAACATAATCATTTCGATCGACTAGAAGAAATCATTATTAATACGATATACAAATACATCGATTGCAATTTCTGCTTAAATAAAGCCCCAATATATAGGCAAAAACATTAAGGAACTCAATACATGCAACATACATATATTGAGAAAAAAAATACAATCACAACAAAAAATCACATACTGATTATTTGACGTAGATAGTCGATCGTTAACCCCAACTACATACAATCCATACCCGACCTTGTGGCGTTGAATGACAACGAAAAAACCCACTTTGGCATCGATTTCGTCTTCCTAAAGTCTTTCTTTAACGTGTTCAGGCGACGAATTTGATCTTTTGTCTTAGCCATGGAGTTTACAAACGAGCTCAAACGTTGCATAGCGAGATCTAGGGTTTCTTTAGACATATTTGCAAAGCAAACCCTAAACCAACCAGGTTCGCTACAATGACACGATGAACCAGGAGATATGTTCAACCCTACTTCATACACAATCTTCTTCCATAACTCCATCTCCCCTTCAAATGTTTGTGAACTCAAAAGGCCTCTCATATCAACCCAACTAAATAACCCGGCATTGCTTTTTAGACATTTGATACCGTTTTTTTGTAAGGCATTTTCGAGCATTTCATGCCTTTGTTTAAGCCTTCTTCGATTCTCCGATAGATAATTTCTTGTAAACTTCTTATCAGATAGAATTTGTGATAGTAAATATTGAGTTTGAGATGAAATTAACCCGAAGCTTGACATTTTTGTTGCGGCTGAGACCACAATTTTATCGTTGGAGTAAATGGCTCCAATTCGAAAACCGGGTAAACCAAGATCTTTTGAAAGGCTATAGACAATGTGAACCCGCTTCCCGACTTCCGTGTTGATCAGATCTTTGTTTTTTAAGACCTCCATGATGCTAATGAAGCCAGGTGAGGAAAAAACCGTACCGGAATAGATTTCATCACTAATGAGATGGATGGTCTTGGAGGAGATGAAGTTAACCAGGAGGTTGAGCTCATGCAAGCTAAGTGATGTACCTAACGGATTTGAAGGGTTTGTAACTAATATACCTTTAACTTTAAGGTTCTGGTTTTGTGCTTGTTGATATGCTTCTTCAAGGGCCGTTTCAGTGATTCTGAAACCATTGGAGCTCGAGCAGTGAATTGGTACTATTTCTGCTCCGGTTCGCCACTTGAGATCTCTATCGAACCTATAACAAGAAGATAGTTTTGATGAGTTTAATTTTCTTTACAAATGAACTTATTTACAATGTACTGATTTATCGCAAATATAATTAACAGGACATGTTGATTGTATTTACTCCAAGAGTGCTTTAAACATGAACTCACCCTGGATAATATGGCGTGGGAACGAGGAAAGCGTCGCCAGGACCAGCAAGGCAAAACATTAGAGTTTCATTGGCAGAGGTAGCACCCGCGGTGAGAACAAGATTGTTTGGATCAAAAGTCACTTTGTTATCTCTAATCTCGGACATGAAATCGACTAAAGCCTGTAAAATGAAAACATTACAGTTATAATGGGACATACAAATGACAAAAATTGGACACTAATTTTGAGACATATAAATTTGTAAACTTACATTTTTAAAAGCAGGAAGGCCATGATAATCTTGAAAGAGAGCAAGTTCTCTAAAAAGTGACTGATTTTGAGCTGAGAAACCAGCTGAATCAGGGTTGTTCAGCAACCACGATTCAAGAAGATCAAACGAGAGCTGATTCTCGGCGAGACCCATCTGAATGATGCCTTTCGGGTTGCTAATCGGATCATGGGGATTTTTCTCGTATGCCTCCCATCCAAGGAAGTAGGATGAATCTTGGCCATGAGAATCGCTTGTGATCTTTGTAGACAACATTTTCACTAGGTTTTTTTTTTGTCTTTTAAAGAGAGGATTAGTGAATGATTTGGTTTGAGTGAGAGGTTAGCAATGGAACATATATATAGAGGGAAATAATTTGGGTTGAAAGATGATAAATAAAATAAGAATGCCACATCAGATTATTGACCTGTGTTTGTAGGTGGATTTTTTTAAACGACAAGACTACATTTCCCTCTTTCTTCTTTTTAATTGTTTAAAAAATTGATCACACGTACGCTTGCTAAATAAAATTATACTTTTTTAAGAAAAACGTTCTAAAAAGTGAAAGATATTATTTGATATTTTTTATTGAATCTTTAACTAACTAATGAATATTTTGAAAATATAATTAAAAATGTTATACTTGAATTATGTATAAATTTATTGAAAATCCCATATGAAAGTTTATTTGTCTTTAAATGTTATAAACATCGAAGGAAAGAAATGTTCGTAAGGTGAAACATTACATCCATATTTTTGAAGTCAAAAAGTTACATTTGAAACAAATCTCCAAGTTTGATTTAAAAAATTCAACAAATAGGCTGTAATATTCGATTCTCAATATCCATTTCGTCTATATCCTCAGGGAAATCATGATGAAACTGCTTTAAAACCTAATTTAATACAAAACACAGTTGTACTCACTCTTAGTCACTATCTTGCTAGTTTGCATGACAAAACCATAAGAAAAAAGTATAAAAAAATATTATGAAGCAACCCATGCAACACTTGGATAAATAAAAATATCGAATAGTAGGTGGTGTACGTGTCTATGTGAGCATTATTTCCGTACACTAGATAATGGTGTAATTAAGGTAAACCACTTTTTTTTAGAGAATTTGGTTGGAACACATGTAACTTTAAAGTGCATTCAACCTAGCTATATCTTCTGATGTTCGTAACCAAAATAACCTACGAATTTGTTTTCTTTCACAGCACTTGAGTTCACGACCAAGAAGTTGGTAAACACTTGAATTACACATCCAAGTCAAAGCCGACTTAGCTTGTTTCTAACTGAAAATGAGTGCATTGTTTACATTTTGGTTAGTATGAATAATTTGTCAAATATGTACAAAATGCTTATCTGTTGTTTGTTCCGACAAGAAATCTTGAAAGGAAAGGTAAAACCCTCAAAGAGCATGCATGCCATGCCCCGTCACCATTACCTGCCTCATCTCTGGCCCATCTATTTCTCCATGTCGGCCATATATGTTTTGGTTTTCTATTTTGACCTTTGAATAAAAATACTTATGAACGTGTACAAAAAGAATACTACGTATTAAAATATTCACCATGCACAGATCCTGTATATTTATTTTGTAATATTTGGGACATTTTATGTTACTTATAACTTAACCATTTCACGCGGATACATGTAATTAACCTTTTTATCGATGGAACTCCATCTGTTAAACACATGTATATTTTGAAATTTTCTTATAGATCAACAGGGGCGGAGCCACATAGTCACGAAGTAAAAAAAAAAAATTAATTGTCATATTATTAGAATGTGTAACTCTCAAAAAAATTTATGTTATTCTATTTTTTTACGATATAATTATAATTGGCTTAACAATTTTTTTATACAATACCTTTTTTTAAATATTGAGTTTAACTCATATATATATATACTTGTGATTGTGGGTTAAATAGTTTACACAAGTTGAATGGGACAAATGGATTTCAGAAAGAGCTATTTAACCGTTTTATATACAAAATTTGACACGTTAAATGGGTTAAACAAATTGAGCGGGTTTGTAAGTCGACCTGTTTATCCTATTTAACAAATATAACTAATTATTAATTTAAGTAAAAAAAATAAACAGGTCGACGAGTCCCACTTAATGTATTTCCAACCCGTACCTGGCTTTTTAATAAACGGGTGAGGTATGTTCATCCAAACTCGACCCAAAATCTATTAAACTCAGTTCAAGCTTGTTAATTAATTTTCATCTCGACATGGTCGAGTTTCTTGTCGGGTCAAAATTTGCCACCGCTATTCTTCATATGAGAACGATAGGTATTTCATTAATTATAACAAATAATCATTTTAAGGGTATGTACTATAGTGCAAGGTTATTTTCAGAACCAAATGAATGTACAGAACTGCGAGAACCACCTTTATACTTTTAATAATGCGTATGTATTTTCATTATTATGTTTAAATTAACATTTAGTAATTGTTTTAATGGTTACAGATCCGAGTATGATGAGCGATATGAAGAGTGCACATGTGTTTTCATATTATCCAAAGAAAATATAGTTATAATACATACAAAACAAATACATGTGCATGGTCCAAGGATACATGTTCCTAGTGACCTACGACAATGAAAATTCATGTATTTCTACCTAATGAACTAACCTGATGATTATACATGTGCATATTAAGAGTAAAAATATGGTTCTCGCAGTTCTGTACATTTATTTAGTTCTGAAAATAATCTAACCCATCTACTATAATAGACCTTTTAAAATATTTAAAATTGTCACATTTTACAATTTCATTAATTTATAACTTTTTACATCATGAACTTATTTTTATTTTCATTACAGGTTAAAGCTTTTAAGATTTATAACTTGTTTAATTTTTTAACATGAATTTAAAGTACGTAAAATTTTAAACCTCTTTAAAGTCTTTTACTTTTTCATGTTACCTAAGTAAAAAATGATTTCTCCCTATGAGTCCGGTTATTAAAGAATCTTGTATTTTGGTGGAAACCAAGGGCTCAATCTGGACCATCCATTTGGGAGGGACCAGATCAAATGATAAAAAACACGGAGGGACTAAAATTGCCAATTTATAAAAAGAAGACTGAGGGACCAAAACGAAAAATATGTTATAAATCTCACCTACCCTTCATTTCTGTAAAACAAAACACACAGATCTCAAACATTCTCTCTCTCTACATCAAACCCTCTCTCTACAACAAACTCTAACAAAAAAATCCATAAATCTACACAAATTAACCTTGCAAATCACGAAATAAACACACAAATGGAAGAAATAACCATTAAATCAACCGATCCCTGAAAAAAATCGATTAAAAACGAACCGATTCATAAGGCTGATTGGTGATGATAAGGTGTTTGATGAAACGCCTAAAAGAAGAATTGAAGTTGAAAGTGCTTTGAAATCTGATGAAGGTAGGTGGTCACAATATAGCAGCAGCAGATGGGTCACCCTCAGCAGTTCAGACCAACCCCGACTTCCAACCCAAATACCAACCCCGCCTTCCATCCCAATACATTGGTTTATTACTAGTGATAAAAAAACAAAAATATCACTGATGATAAAATATCACCGGTGATATTACACAGTAACGTGATATTTCATTGGTTTATTACTAGTGATACTTCACTAGTGATAAAACAATAAAATATCACCGGTGATATTACACAGTAACATGATATTTTATTGGTTTATTGTGATAAAACAATAAAAATATCAACGGTGATATAGTAACGTGATATTTCATTGGTTTATTACTAGTGATAAAACAATAAAAATATCACCGGTTATAAAATATCACCGATGATATTACACAGTAACGTGATATTTCATTGGTTTATTACTAGTGATACTTCACTAGTGATAAAACAATAAAAATATCACCGGTGATAAATTATCACTGATGATATTACACAGTAACGTGATATTTCATTGGTTTATTACTAGTGATACTTCACTAGTGATAAAACAATAAAAATATCACCGGTGATAAAATATCAATGATGATATTACACAGTAACGTGTAGCGACACTACATCCGGTGAACATCCGTCTACCTCACCAACTTTTCTCAACAACTCACGTGCTTCATAAACGTAACTGAAAGAAAAACACTCAAAACCCCTCATTCAATTAAACACCATGTCAGTTACCTCATCCTTCTGATTCAAAAGATCAATCAACAACACTTCATCATTAACATCTCCATTATCCATCTGGTCGGACGGTTGTGGTGGTTTGATAACGTGGCAGAGGCATTTGGTAGATGAGGATTACGATGATGATTATAGATGATTATGAGAAGCAAACAAGAGATCTTGAACAAAACAAGTAGAAAATCAATCACTTTAGGGGTTTGCTACGGAGGTGATTGTGGTGGTTAGGGTTTCAGGATGGATTTGACGGTGGTGGTCAGTTGAAGAAAATGCGCAGGTGGCCGGTGGTGTGGTGATGGCGACTGGTGGCATGGTGGTAATGTAAATGAAGAGGGAGAATTCTGAAAACACATTTCACTGTGTGAAAAAAAAGGAAAGTAAAATGAACGATTAAAAAAATACTTTATTTAATTAGACATAAAAATAGGTTTTGACAAATTAAATCTTAGATTAATCCCCACCCTTAGATCAAAGCTAAATAAAGGGTAGGAATTTGTCCCTTAGTTTCCACCAAAAAATAAGGCTCCAAAATAACTTTTATCTTCTCGCTATAACACAAATCTCACATAAACCTTTTTATAAAATATTAAACCTATTTTTAAAATATCATACTCTAAAATAAAGCCAAAAAAAACTATCATAATATTTTAAGATAATTATCGTATTCACACTTGAAATAGAGAAAAAAAAAAACTATTAGTCGGCAACTTGTAGTACATGTTTACATTTACATACGCTATAGCTTTATCCGAATGAGATGCGGAAATGTAGAATATTTATATATTTTATTTAGGATGATTTTTTTAATGATAGAAAATTAGACATTTTTAATTATAAATAATTAATATTATTTTTTTACATAATATTACTAGATCACGAGTTCGATTATCGAGTCCAACCAGTGAGTCATTAGATCATGTGATCGGTCAACGGGTTTTATCGTGTTAGTACCTTATACTTAAACTTCTCCTTACTAGAAAGTTAAGTCTAACTCATGGTAAAGTAATGTAATTGATAATATCACATAGTTCAACATTTTTATATTAATATCCTTTTGATTCTGCCTAATTCAATGCTAACTAACACCTAAAAGCAAATAACAGAAAACGAGGGTTAGCTGGTGGAATTAGACAAGAAAAGGAGTCAATCACACAATTTCAAAGGCACCTACGACGTACATGTATTCTACCATACGACGTAGGAAATATGATGGCAGACTTGCCATATTTGAAAACCCTACAGCGTAGACATATATTTTATCTACGAGGTAGGTACTATTTCGCTAACAAGATTTTTTAGGCGCCAAGATCAAGACTAAAAGAGGAAATAAGACCTACGACGTAGGTTCATGTTCCCTCAACGTCGTAGATTTCAGCGTGGTCTTGAAGGACGTACCTTTTTGAAGACCTACAGCGTAGGATATTGTCCCATCTACGTCGTAGGAAGTTCGGTGAAGAAGACCTGTAACGTTCTCTTGATTTATAATACAACTATGATTATGTTCATTTGTTGTGTATTTGCTATCAGTGGCTAACAACCTTGGTTCTAACCTAGTTATGATATTATTACCCATGTTGTGATGCTTATTTAGTTATGCTTAATTGTTAAGGATATCTATATGCATGTTATGCAAGCCTTATGTTTTGGTAGTATTGATTTTTTACAAAATTCCCTTGGCCTGTAGGGGATGTATAGGAACTGATCGTTGAAAACTTCGAGAAAGGATTTACAACGGATAGGTTGGAAACTATCCCGGCTGTATGGAGCTTATCGGTCACTGCATTTTCTAAACTTTAATACTTAAAAAATGAAAGTAGCCTTGTAGGAGGGTTAGAATAACTTGGTCATATGGGTACTTGAGGTTCTATCACTGTCGACTTTATATAGGTTTCTAGTTACGAAAACGGTAGTAGGTATTTAAAAAACATATGGCAAGGGTTATTGACCAAATAGACTTGTTGATTTCATGACCACTAAACAATTAACATAAATACTAGGTTATTAGTAATTTATGTAGTATGCTCATTACCTTGAGTTCCTACCTGTAATTGGTAGGAGTTTGAGCCATGTTATACATGCGTATAACATATCTCTTGTATCATTAATACCAAAGTCACTACCAAAACCGAATAATAATAGAGTACCTACATTTACTCCTATTGATTTTCCTTGTTATTTACTTCTAGTCATATATTTTTTCGAAGTTTTTATTATTACTTTTAATTAATTTTTGTGACATTTTAAACTAAACTCAAACTTAAACTTAGCTCCATGAACGACCTCAAATTTATCATTCCAATACTTCATACGAACAGGTTCTTTGCACGTTAGTGTGCTGTAGGTAAACACGGGTTTTTAAAATATTAAAATTGACTAAAATATTTTAAAAGAAAATACGCATCAAGCTTTTGGCGCCGTTACCAGAATGCTAATATTTTATCTTAGTTTGTGCTACTAACAAATTTTGCATAATACAAGGATGTTAGAAGTAGATATCAGTAAGATCACGATGGAGGAATACCTGGCCACTATCGTAAAGACCATGCACCAAGCGTGGTTAGGTTAGCAATTGATGAGAAATCAATGTTTGAAGTCCGGGGAGACTTTAAAAAGGAATTGAGGAATGTCCAATTTTATGGGTTGACTAATGAAGATGCTCACCAACATGTGAAAAGGTTTATAGAATCCATCAGACTTTACCACAATACGGATGTGTTAGATAATTCAGTCTGGCTAAGACTCTTCCCACTTACTCTAACTAGGGTCGCGAAGAGATGGTTGAACCGCATGCCATCTGGATCGAATCTAACTTGGGAAGCATTAAAGAAGGCGTTCATTCAAAGATATTGTCCGCCTTCCAAGATGGCTAATTTGCATGAGGGGATTCATATTTTCAAGCAATATGTATAATGAATTATTATATAATTGTCCAACTCATGATTTAAATGTGCATAAGAAGGTACACTTATTCTACAATATGTTAGATAGCATCACTCATCAAATTCTGGATTCTCAGGGTCCTATTCCTAGCATGACTCCAAAAGGACGCTTTGATCGCAATACAAGATAAGCCTGACTACTCACTTAAGTGGCATGATCGATCAAGGAGGAAGAGTATAAGCAGTAATCATGACGGTTCGGCTACCATTACTAATAAGCTAGAAAACTTGGGCATGACATGAAGAAGCTGAGAGAAAATGTGCACGCGATCTAAGTAGGTTACAATATTTGCGAATGTACCCATCTTAAGAAAGATTGTCCCAAATATGAGACTATCAAGAAGGTTGAATAAGTTACTTACGGATAATATGGGTGTCCATTCAATGGAGGGAACAACAAATATCGTGTGAGACCACTGGGGAACTTCACACATATCAATATACCACCTCTCGGAAAAAGAAAGCCAAGTCTAAAAGAACTTTTGATCAGACATTTGGAAGAATCTGCCAAAATAAATGCAACACTAGAGGAACTGGTGAAGATTTTGCATGATTAACATGACACTAATCAGAGAAATCACACTGCCTCTCTTAAGAGCCTAGAAACCCAGTTGAACCAAATTTGAGAAAGAACTTGATGCTCATGCGGAGAAGGATAAATCTCAATGTTTAGTTATCAATGACAAGAAGGAGGAAGAGGAGATAGAGGAGTTTCCTAGTGACATACCATACCAGATACTACCTAAAGAGCCGGAACCAGGAAAGTTTACTATCCCGTGTTCCATAGGTGATTTTACTACTAATGATTTTGCTGATTTAGGTGCTAGTCTTAATGTTATGCCTAAGAACATGTTTGATAAACTGAATTTAGGTGATCTTAAGAGTACTAATATAGTAGTTGAAATGGTTGACATGTCTAAAATAACACCCCTAGGGATGGCTGAGAATGCGCTGGTTAGAATTGATAAATGTTTGTTTTTGGGTGATTTTATTGTTATGCATATGTATGGACAGCTAGAAGAAATGATGATTTTGGGTAGATTATTCTTAGCTACTGCTCATGTTAGAATTAGAATCCATCAAAGGGAAATATTATTAGGGACAGAAAATGATAGGGTTGTCTTGGATATGAAAGGAAATGAAAAAGAGATAATTAACCCATCACAAGTAGTTTTTATGGTTAATAGGGGTAGAAAGGGATATGGAGTTTGACATATTAAACGTAGTGATGATCTATTTCATATGAAACTCCATTGTGCTAAGAATTTTTGCAGTAAGAATGAGGTTTCTAAGGTACCTAATTTTAATAAATATGCTTCTAGACATCACACATGTGATATGATACGTGTGGCGTCATCTAATGGAAAGGGATGTGATTTGTGGCCTATTTGTAATCCCAATTTAGATGTATGTGGTGGTGATGTAAGAATTTTTAGTTGGGAAAAGAAACCGCGACCTCATTGAATATGCTATAAGGATTATCAAATACAAGAGGTTAATGGTATTGGGTTAGCCTTTAATAGTTATATTAGGATAAAATATGGTAAAGTTCCTAATAGAATCACTAGGGATAAGGAACAATGTATTTGGGTGGCACGCAATTTTGACTTTAAAAATTATTCCTCAAAAGATGATGAATCACCTGATAATAGTAAACTCTTGGAAGTAGATGATTAGGAAAACTATGCTAGTCCATCACTTGAGATTAGGGCATATTATCCTAGAAACCTTTGTTTTCATAGAATTCAACCAAGAAATTTTACGTTTGAAGAATGGTTAATAATAAGGTTTGAAAATGCTAGGACTAATGATGAGACTAAAGATATAGTTTAGAAGAATGAAAATTGGACAAGAAAGAGGGTGATATTATGTTGACTACATAATTTTAATATGAAAGAAGTTTTAAGTACATGTGCAAGAAAAAAGTGGCTATAAGAAAAGATATTTGGGAAATTATGAAATGGTCGGTGGTAATTATAAACTATAGTATGATGAACTTCATGAAGATGAAGAACAATACCGAGGTGACATGTTAGGACCCTCTTATGATCCACCTAAATTCAAGGAGGAATCTTTTTAAGTTAAAAGATATACCTTCGAAAATGGAGATCAAACGGCAAATATAAGAAAACTTAGGTAAATAAGCTTCCTACATGAATGTTTAATGAGAAGAGGCTCCGGAAAATGATTAAGGAGGATAAGAGGAATCCTATGGTGGTGCCCGATCAAACGTAAAGTGGGCATGAGTCCAACTTAAAGACTCGTTAATAAACAAAAGTGCTTGTTGGGAGACAACCCGCCTTTTCTAATTTTTTATTAGTTTAATTCTGTAGGTTTTGTGTTTATTTTGATTGTCAACGGGAATTTGGAGTAAGGAGAAGAATGGTGATCATCACCTTGGACTATAGTTCGTAATAAGAAAACGTTGTTTCACTCTATCTATGTTGTAGATTATTTTATGTCTATGATGTAGACATCTTTAAATCAAATGGATCTTTTTACATGTCTATGGCGGAGGTAATTTCTTATCTACGTCGTAGGCACATGTTACATACATAATTTAATCATTTTCATATTAGCTTTTAAATGAACCTTGTCGGTGTATTTCTTGTAAACCCTCACGAAACAAAACTCGTCCACTTTCGACACTAAGTGGTTTAACAGCTTGTTTCATATGCTAAATGAAACTATGATTCCTAGAAATTGAGTTAGTTTTTTGTGTATTTTGTCGTTATACATGTTATAATCTTGGATGTAAATTCTAGGGTTGAGGTTGCTTTGAAGGAAGTCAATTTGGCAGCTCGACTTTCTAGTTCATTCATGGAGCAATACTCAAGAAACATTTTCGTGATAATTCTACTTATTCCCTTAATTTTAAATTCACCATAGGCGTACAATAGGGACATTGTAAAAATAAATGGGGGAATGGAAGTAGAATTACCACTTGAGTAACTTATTTTCGTTTTTCTAGTTATTTTGATATTTTTATGTCATTTTTGGCAAATTTTTAAAAAAATTCGACATTCTTCTACATGATACTCTTGGCAGTTAATCTTTGGATTGCGCTCCACTAGTGAATGATGCTACTATACTAGTTCTTGTACAAAATATAGTGGTATCGAGGCACTTGATATCTTTCAGGGTGCCCTAATTATAAAAAGATGTGTTTTCACATTAAACTAAAAGAATCAATGTTGAGCACACATATTATCATTTATTTCATTGGTTACGTATATTCCGTTTTCACGACTTTACATAAATCCACCAAATATATGAGTGTGCTCGTTGTATTATAGATGTTAGAACTTGGCTTGTATCATCATTTCGAGACCGAATAGGGTGATAGGGATGACAACCACCTTAGGATTTCAACCAATTCGCCTTATATGTGTATGTGTCTATCGAAGTGTTAAACTCACTTATCGATCGCCGTTCTCAAAACTGGTTGCACTCATTTTAAGTATATGCCACTAGTATAACCAGTAGAAACCTTTCCTTAGGATTAAACCATGTTTCTTACAACTTTACACCAAGCCTACCCTTGTAGTCGATTCTGCGTGAGGAGTTATTAGCTACTTGACTGCCATTTGTTTTTGAAGATTGGTTCGTGAATTACGCCTATTTTAAATATTATTCTGATTTTGAGGACCTCCCCCCCCCAGTATAATCACTATTTATTCCAAGTGGGGGGATATATGTTTATGTTTAAAAAAATATGTGTTTAGAAATAAGTTGGTACGTATTATAAACCAACAATCATTGAAGAATGGCTATTATATAAACCCATAATAAATGAAGATCAAGATTCTCGTGCTTTGTACCTTAAGCTTATGGAGGAGTGATGGTTATTGGTGATGACATGTTCTCGACTACCCCTTTCGTGTCTTTTACTTTTTAAACCATTTTATATGTATCCTTAGGAATTATCTTATCTTTGTCAATCCTAAAAGTGGCTCTTACCTTTAGCTTTATCGAGTTGAGGACAATGTAGTTGCATGTGTCTCTTTTATCATATGACTGAGCATGTGTAATCTTCTGTGCTCTTCTTAAAAATTGGAAATTGGTTATGACTACTTAACATGTGTGGGTAAATTAGTTGCCATCTCATATCCCTAAGTGTACGTATATTTTTGTACATCTCAATCTTATGAATAATACCTTGCTGTGACTGTGCAACTGAGTGAAGACCCCAAATATTACACTTGGATTAGTGTGAGAATGAATGAGTATGATTCCCTAGTAGTTGAGGTGTTTGATGAGACTGCTTTTATACATGGTCTCATCGTCCAAAACGGCCTTAAATTGCATAAAATATCATAAAATAGACCAAATATATGCTCGTGTTTGTTACTTGTGTAATTTTAGGTATGGATATTGAGGAATTGGCAAAAGAACACAAGAATCAATCAAAAACGAACACGGGAAATGAAGTCGCACAATGAACCGGGCCCAAGTTTGGATTTTGCAAAAAGACCCCTCAAGTTTGAAGAATTGGCAAAAATGGCCCCTCATCTTTGAAGAACTTGTCATAATTAACCCTCAAAAAAGTTAATTATGCAAGTGTAACCCTTGAAGAATGAAGAATGTGCAAGATGTGCCCTTGGAAATTGATCTAAAGTGCTAAAGTTAGCCTAAAATCCAAAAGGACTTAATTTGCAATTGGATTTGGACTTGGTGTGAAAAGGAGTTAACTGAAATGGACCAGCCTTGCAAATACTTAACTGGGGACTACGTCAGTTTAGGGACTGGTAATGTAAAACCCACCCAATAGCCCAATACACCCCCTTAGCCCAACCCTTAAACCCGTTTTATTATTTAAGTTGCGGTCAATTAGTCAACTCCCACTTAACCCCCCCCCCCCCATTCCCTCCTAAACACCCATTTGAATTTTAATTAAACCCAAAAACAAATCAAACGCCCCTAATCCCACAATGAACCCTAATCCCACCCCAGTTTTGATTAAGCCTAAAACAAAGGGAAAATCCCTAAGATGCTCCAGTTTACTAATTAAACATCCCCTAATCCTTTCCCACTTCACCCAACACACCCACATGGGCTGTGGGACCCTCCCCAAGCCTCCCCTGCTCCATCGTTTTCGCACAAAACCCCACACCCGACAAATTGAACGTGGGAGATGCTACTACTTGGCCTCCAAGTAGTTTTAAACGTCCAAGATCAAATATTGCAGCTGTCAAGTCACATGTATCCAGCTTTTGACCAAGATGAAGACCAAGACTCAAGGGCATTTTTGTACAATTAGCCATTAGGGTTTTAGCTTTTTGCATTATTTTAATTAGTGTTCTAGACGATTCTGTGACCCATTATATAAGGGCATCATAGGCTTAAGTTTGAGTTGTTCCAGTTTTTTTAGCTTTGCACATGTAATTCCTTTTTTATAAATAAAAGTTTGGCATTTGAGAAAATTTAATTGTAATTCCTTTTTATTCTTTTAAAAAGTTGTGTATTGTGTAGAAGCTGAATTCTGAGTTCCAATTTGTGAAGGTTTGTGTTTGATTTTCAAAACGGGTTTAAAAAGTTCAAAATTCCATAAATCACATTACCTTTGAAGTGAAAGTGGAAAAGGTAGTTGATTTGTGAGTTGTGAGTGTTTTTAAAACGTATTTGTAGGTTTGAAAAGATTTGTAAGAGTTTTTAAGGAAGAAATAAGAAAACAGAAAAAAGTTATTGGATATTGCTTGTGTTTTCTGTTGATTTCTTCTTAAACAGGTTTGAGTATTTGTTGTGGATCATTGTCAGCATATGCCCGGGCATATGGGAGGTGGTTATGCAACCACAAAGATCCTTGGAAGTAAGGATCTTAGGTAATCTTCTTTTTCCATTTTAAAATTTTCAGAAAAAAGGTGTTGTGTGATTTGATTGATTTGATGCTATTTTGTGTTTAAGTTGTTTGATTCATGTTCTTTTATGTTTAGATGCATGCTAGAGTATCATAGAATCAGTTTGAGTAGCTTTTCAAGTAAATTGGTTTGTAAAATTTGGTTTTAAAAATTTAAAGTAGTGTTTGGAAACGTGTTTTAGCAGGGTTTATAATTTGATTGTGCTTTGAAAAACGTGTTAGAGAGCTTAAAATAGATTGAGTTAGGTTAGTAGTTAGTTGTTAAGTTAGTTTGGAAAAGTTTGGATCAAGTTACAAGTGAAAAAGGGAAAAAAGTAAGACAAAAATCTGCTTAGGCTTTATTTGCTTATTTTTCATGAGATTTTGATGCAAGTTCTTGAAATCTGTTACATGTTAGGTTAATATAGGGTATTAGAGTGATTGTGTGCAAGTTTGAGCTTGTGTATGCAAAATATAGGAGATTGAATCTCATTAGATTGCAAGTAATCTATCCTAATAGCCCACAGACCTACAAAAGTTCACAGAAACTTGTTATTGCTAAGTGTTGCTTTGGTTTGTGATTTCTTGGTGCTAAGTGCTTATTTAAGCTTATTGCTGACTCCTTGTGCTTCTATGAGCACAAGGGTGCCCCTTTGTTCCAAAATCATACATCAAACAAGCCAAAACCATGACCTCTTGGTGTTTATTCCCTTGTGAAGATAAAAGAAAGAACACAAAATTTAGTGTTCTTCAAAAAGGTGAAACTGGCACGTTTTTGATTCATAAACTTGTTAATCTTTGGCTAAAAAGTGGAATTGGTTTGAGATTAAAAGGTTAAAAGGTCACAGATTTGTTTTGAAAGGAAAAAAAAAATTAAAGGCAAAAAGGGGTTCTTCAGGCTCGAACCCCCGCCACCACACTCACACACATCATACTTAACCGTTGCGCCCTTGGGTCTTTTACTGACCAAGGGTGCAAAGGTTATTCGCTTAACCCTTTTTCATTTTGCATTTTTCAATATAAGCCGTGACTAAGTAAGCCATTTTTGGCTTATTAGCTTATTGTTTTCGCTTATTTTTTATTTTTCCTGAGTTAGTCATTGGATTGTTGACTTTTCTAGCTAATTTTTATATTTTTCCGTTTATTAAATTTTTTTTATCATTTATTTTGTACCCGTATTTTAATAAATCAATAAAAAATATAAAAAAGATTTTTAATTTTTAGGAAAAATAGTTTTTAGCTTTTTAATAAATATTCTGAGGTTTACATTAAGTTTTGGTCTTTTAAACTTTTATTTTTTAATTTTATATTATTTTAAGGTTTTTTATAAACTTTAAAAATTAATATAAAATTAACTAAAAGGTTTCAGAAACTTTTATTTACATTTTCTTCTTAGTTAGAATATTTAGGATTTTTTAGAATTTTTTAAAATTTATTTGAGAACTTTTAATTTTTTGGATTATTTTATTATTATTTTATTCATTAAAATAAAAAGTTTTATTTTTATTTCTTTTTCATTTTTCCTAGGTTCTTTATCATTAATTAGGACTTTTGTCACTTTCCATTTAATTTTTAGGCTTTTCAATTAATTTTTAGAATTAATTTAAGATTTAAAAGATTTTAATAGTTTTTAGGAGTTTAAAAATAGTTTTAATCTGTTTTAAAATTTTTAAAAATAGTTTTTAGTTTAATTAGGTCATTTTTGAGGTTTACAAACTATAAAATCTTGTTTAGGGCTTTTTAATATTTAAAAGTGATTTTTAGGGCTTTAATTAGCATTAAAAAGTCATTATTAAATTAATTAAAAGGTTTTGGCAAGTTTGAATTTTTTGTAAACTCTTAGAATATTATTTGGGATTTTTAGTAATTTTTAGGAATTTTTAGGTTAAAATTTTAATTTTTGCACTTTTTTACGTTCTACGTCGTAACTTTCTAGTAGTGTTTTTGCCTTATTTTTCTAATTTTTCGTCTTCGTCATTTTCTCTTCTTTTCTTCTCATTAATAATCAAAAGCATAATCAATCATTCATTACACAACACACGTGCCTCCTTGGGAAACGAACTTGGACTTCATTTGGGTCATTAGTGCTCGGTTTTCCGAAACCGACACTTAATACTACCACTATTTTACCTCCTTTTCCTAAAGGTGTGTAAAACCAATTACATCAATTTTGGCGCCGCTGCCGGGGAGGCGTGTTGTGTTTTGATTGACCTTTGTTGTTTTCTATACTATCCATAATAGTAATTGTATTAATAGCACTCTATTAATACGTATTATCGTTTTTCGGTTTTTGTGTGAATACTATTACTATATTGTATACGTAGAACAATAAATACACAAGTACTCCAAATACGTGAGCAATCACAACCTTGATTCGGGATTTCATCACTCGATCATTGTATTCGAATCTCAAACCAAAGAAAAAAGGCAAAAATAGATAAATACTTTCGTGAAGCTTAATCTTGATAATACAAACTATAAGGTGGGTATAAGGCGGTTGTATTTCACAACCTAAAGGAAAAAGGCTCTTAAGTGCTTCGCGCCGCCTCGTTTCCTCCGCTTGCTTGTGCGTATTTGATTTTGAGAGTGAATCGAGGGTTTTGCCGCCCAAAGTATTATTACATATGATATATATTTTCTTGGTTTCCATTTGATTAAACCCTCTTGAACGATTTGGTGTTCCACCGTCGTTCTAAAGTCATCGAAGGCGTTCACTCCACGTGATCGTTTTCATTCCTTGAGGCCATTTTAATCAAGAGATTTGATTAGTGAGGAGATTTGTGGACTCATTGTCTACTTAATATATTCACCAATTCCAAAAAAAAAAAAGGTTAATACAATCAAAAACCACAAAAAAATTGAAAAAACACAAAATACCAAAAAGAATCTTCTTTGCTCGCCTTCTCGTTGTACGTGACGTTTATGCAAACTCGCTCTAAAGCTAGACGTGCTCGTAAACGAAGAAACAAATCACTCACTCAATCTAGTGAGGAGTCTCCAAGTGAGGAACCTATTGTAGAACAAGAAGCTATCATGGATAATCGTACTATGATGGAGTTGCTTCAAGCACCCACCGAGGGTTTTGGAGAGGCCATTGTGATTCCCGCCATCCTTGCGGAGAACTTTGAGATCAAAACGGGTTTAATGTCTATGCTTCAAGCAAACAAGTTTCGCGGTCACGAAAAAGACAACCCGCATTATCACATTAGGAAATTTAATCGTCTCACCGCGACAAGCAAGTTTAAGGATGTACCACACCATGCCATTAAGATGATGTTGTTTCCCTACTCGTTAGATGGACCCGCCAAGATTTGGCTTGAGAAAGAACCGCCGAATTCAATTTTGACATGGGCCGATCTCGTGTCTAAATTTGTGAATCAATTTTTTCCACCATCTAAGACAACACATTTGAAAAACGAGATTTCACGTTTTACACAAAGACCAAATGAAAGTTTTTCAATGGCTTGGGAAAGGTTTAAAGAAATGCTACATGAATGTCCACACCATGATTTTTCCGAATTGCATCAAATTGACACTTTTTATAATGGGCTTAATGAACATGAACGAGATTATTTAAATACCGCCGCGGGTGGTAATTTTTTGTGCAAAACGACCAATGAGGCTTTGAAAATCATAGAAAATAGGTCTAAGGTCTATAGCCCTCGTAACACACCGAGTGTTGCCAATTTGGGCTCGTCATCATCTCGTTCCATTAATGCCTTGCAAGATGAAGCAAATGAGGAGAATCGGTTTTTCGATAGGTTTTCGACTCTTATGTCTCATTGGAAAGCTCAAGAAGCTTCAAACACCGCTTCGGTTAAAGCGGTTGCTAAGAGTTGTATTTCGTGTGGTGGAGCTCATGATTTTTCCGAGTGCATTACCGCGGATGGTAACACTTCGAATGCTTTTGTAGCCACGGGAACTTATAACCAAATCGGTCAAGGTTCACGTTCAAATCAAGCTCCACAAAATCAAAATGCTAATAACTATCGAAACAGCAATCAAGGTGGAAATTACCAAGGAAATCAAAGGAATTATAACAAGGGTAATTACCAAAGTGGAAATGGGCAAGTTTCTAATCAAAACCAAAACCGTGATTTTCAAACTCCTACTCAAGGTTTTCAAAATGCTCACACTAAAAATTTGCAAGGAGAATTTTTAGATTATGCTAAGGCTAATGATGCTAAGTTTGATAACATGCAACGTGAGATGATTAGCTTAAGGTCCGAGTTGAAAAACGAGCTTAAAAACGAACTTGCTAATGAACTTAAAACTCATGCTAATAAAATGGAAGGAAATGTCACACGAGTCCAACAAAATCAACAAAAAATGGAGCAAGGACAACATGAGATTAAGCAAGAATTGTTAAAAGCGGATGCTAGGCAATCTAAGTTTGAAGATCGTATGGCTAAGATGTTTGAAGCTATCATGTGTAAGCCCTCTTCTTCGGGTGGTCTTCCTAGTGATACCATCGTGAACCCGAAAGGAGAATTGAAGGTTATTACTACTCGTAGTGGTAAAACTTTCAAAGAACCCATTTCTCGTCCAAGTACTTCTATGGAGAAGGAAAAAGAGAAAGAACCCGAGGTTGTGGTTGAAAAGGAGCACATTACAAGCCCACGAAGTACCGCTCAAACCACACCTACGGTTGAACCAATACCCATAATGGAACCCGAGATTCCAAGGCCGATGCCTATGCCTAATTTGCCCCAACCCACACCACCTTTACCCTACCCATCAAGACGAGACAAGGAAAAGGCACAAGAACGAAATAATTATCAATTTGAACTTTTTATGAAAATGTTTCGTGACTTGCATTTTAATATAAGTTTTGCCGACGCCTTAGTCATGATGCCTCGATTTGCCGCAAACTTCAAAAGTATGTTGAATAACAAAGAAAAATTGCAAAAATCGTCTAGTTGTTCATCGGTTTTTCTAAGCCGCATACCTCAAAAGGTCGGTGATCCTGGAAAGTTTTTAATCCCATGTGCTATCCAAGACATGGAAGAATGCTACGCCTTGGCCGATCTTGGTGCTAGTATTAATTTGATGCCTCTCGAGATTTTTAAATCGCTCAATCTTCCAAATCTCACTCCTTCAAGAATGTCAATCGAAATGGCCGATCATTCTACGATTCTAGCTTGTGGAGTTGCCGAGGACGTCTTTGTGAAAGTTGGGAAATTCTATTATCCCGTGGACTTCATTGTTGTTGATATTCCCATCGATCCTAAAGTTCCGTTAATTTTAGGTCGATCTTTTTTGGATACCTCGAGAGCACTTATCGATGTGCATGCAAGAAAAATCACTCTTCGTTTCAATGAGGAAGAACTCGTCATTAATGCAACCCAAAACTCCACTCTTTCTCATGTTTATTCGATCACATCTTTGTACAATGTCAATCCCATCAAAAACATTTGTCAAAAGATTTCAAATAGAGTTTTAGGAGTTGAGAAAAATGAAGTTCCGTCCCCTCCGCCGATGGAGGTTAAGAGTGTTAAGCCTATGATTCCAATCTCGAGTGATTCTTCGGATGATGAATACGTTGATCCCGATGGGGAGGTTTTCTTTGTTGACAAAAGATTTGAAAACTTGCCACCACCTAAACCAAAACGTTTTCAAAATGTGAGAATTTTTAGTGTGACTAACATTTTTTTAGATACACCAAATATTTTTGACATAATTAAATCGGGTTTTCACAAGAAGAGTTTTAAAGATGAAAAAGGAAAAGATTTTGAATTTAATTTAAAAGATTTTTCTACAATTCTAACTCCGTCATCACCGCGTGTCTTGAGTACTACAAGCTCGTCTTCCCCTTTTGACGATGCTTTGTGTGGACCTAGTGTGGGGGAAGCCCCTTATGTTCCCTCCCCTTTCTCCACCGAGGACGAGATATTTGATCCTGGAATTGCTTTTATAGGGAAATCTCGGTCTTCCACCGATGCAATAAATGGAAAATCATTTCATTTGATTGGTGCGAGTCTACCTCGAGTAGCTCAATGTTTTGCCTTACCCATTGTCCCACCCTTCTATTTCTTCTCTCCTATTTTCTTCTATCCCATTGGGATTTGTGTTGGAGTTGTGTTGTCTCGTCTTTCATCCGAAAACGAGGACGCTATCTTTGACCCCGGTATACGTTTATCGGATTTTTAAAAAGTACTCCACGTGCTTTTGGGCCTTGTTTATCATGTAAGCCCCACCAAAAATTGACCAAACCATGATTATCCCTAAATGATCACATTTATGGGGATTCGAGTCGAGCTTTTGACTCGGTTATCAAAAACAAGGTGCCTCGTGGGGGAGACCCATGCTTATCCATGTACATATTATTGCTTTCTAATTAGTGTAATGTGAGGGGATTTGTGCCCTTCCAACCTTTGTTCCATGGTTGTTTGTGAATTGTGTCTTTTAGATCATCATCTTCACGATTGGAGCCTCTCGTGTTCGTTTTATGGGAGCACTCGATCGTTTGCTTTGGAGGCCATTCCCAATATCCACATCATGATATATCCTTTTATGTTCTAACCTTAGGTTTATAGCACACTTCATAAACGGCTATTACTTATTGGTTACACCCTTTCCATGCTAGATTAGGCATTCGACTACGTCTCTAGTATGGGGGTGTTTGCACCCCTAGACTCGAAACATTGAGGACAATGTTTAACTTTAGTATGGGGGGTGAATAGATACTTGCCTTGCCAAACCTTCACGCTTTCCAAAGTTTATCGTTTTGTTATCGTTTTCTTCCAAAATAAGGCTAAAAATGGCCAAATTTTAAATTTTTCTCATGTTTTATAAGTGTTTGAAGACACGAATGTAGATTTTCCGATGGCGAGAATAAGAGTAATTTTTGACTCGACCGTGCGTGTTGAGCACTTAGCTTTGATTCCTTAACTACACATTAGGCTAAGTCTCTTAAATGAGGACGAGAAATGATAGAGTTAATTATAAGTTACTATGCTAAACGTAGAGTACTCGTATTCTTTCAAAAACTCATGTGTTCTCGTTGTTTGCTTATTCTCCCTTCGCTTGTAAATATTTTTTGCTTAAAAAATATTGATTTAGCGGTTTAGTTAGGATTGTTGGGTTTCTAGTCTTTTCTAGTAACTTCCGTGTAATTAAATTGGGAAGACATTAAGGTATCGCCAGCGTCACGGTTTTGAAGTATTGGCAACCCGAATAATCGAAAGCTTCACCTAATAATAAGATTTCAAGTGCTCACCTAAATTAAGCAACAATTTGAAGCCCCACAAGGCCTAAAATCTATGCAAAAATTGAAAGTGAATCAAGCCTTAATCTTCGAAGCTTTAAAGATCCAAAATTCGCTTTAGCGTGAGGATATACGTCTTTGGCTAATAAAACCACCGATGATGGCGGATAATAAAAGGCAAGGCAAGACCGAAGTCATAATAAAAGCTTCATGGCGAAGTTGAATAAAAGATGGAGGTAAACCAAAGATAATAAGGTCCTTCCGTTAGGGGGCGTATAAAAGTCTTGGTAATAAGTCTCATGTTCAAAACCGTTATAAAACCATGTTTATCGATTCTTCTTGTCAACTTAATTTTTTGACATCGTCGTCTATTAGGAGGGGTTATTGATTTGATGGTCTTAGTTACACCGTTAGGACTCTATTTTTAGACCTAAATCTCTATTATCGCATAAGTCAACAATGTATCCTCGTGATCATTAAGACAAAATAAAATATAAGAGATACAACTTAGGAATAATGGGAGAATAAGTACGTGATTAGGGCATATGAGTAGTGTTAGCATTACTAACTTATAATGACAATGATCTCGTTGCACGCTTGGCATGGAATTAAGGTGAAAATCGAGGACGATGAAATTATTTCTAACGAAGCATTCCCGTGTTCTTATTCTATGAACCTAAACGTCCCATTTTGCGATGAGAATCATACATTATGTCTAAAACGCATGTAGTAGTAATAGTGTAGTGTAGCTAGTTTCCATTTCAATAAAGTGAATAAAATTGAATTTTGGAGATGCTTTGATACTTTATTCTAGCATTGCGTGAGGGCACGGCAATGGTTTAGTATGGGGGAGTGATGAGACTGCTTTTATACATGGTCTCATCGTCCAAAACGGCCTTAAATTGCATAAAATATCATAAAATAGACCAAATATATGCTCGTGTTTGTTACTTGTGTATTTTTAGGTACGGATATTGAGGAATAGGCAAAAGAACACAAGAATCAATCAAAAACGAACACGGGAAATGAAGTCGCACAATGAACCGGGCCCAAGTTTGGATTTTGCAAAAAGACCCCTCAAGTTTGAAGAATTGGCAAAAATGGCCCCTCATCTTTGAAGAACTTGTCATAATTAACCCTCAAAAAAGTTAATTATGCAAGTGTAACCCTTGAAGAATGAAGAATGTGCAAGATGTGCCCTTGGAAATTGATCTAAAGTGCTAAAGTTAGCCTAAAATCCAAAAGGACTTAATTTGCAATTGGATTTGGACTTGGTGTGAAAAGGAGTTAACTGAAATGGACCAGCCTTGCAAATACTTAACTGGGGACTACGTCAGTTTAGGGACTGGTAATGTAAAACCCACCCAATAGCCCAATACACCCCCTTAGCCCAACCCTTAAACCCGTTTTATTATTTAAGTTGCGGTCAATTAGTCAACTCCCACTTAACCCCCCCCCCCCCCCCATTCCCTCCTAAACACCCATTTGAATTTTAATTAAACCGAAAAACAAATCAAACGCCCCTAATCCCACAATGAACCCTAATCCCACCCCAGTTTTGATTAAGCCTAAAACAAAGGGAAAATCCCTAAGATGCTCCAGTTTACTAATTAAACATCCCCTAATCCTTTCCCACTTCACCCAACACACCCACATGGGCTGTGGGACCCTCCCCAAGCCTCCCCTGCTCCATCGTTTTCGCACAAAACCCTACACCCGACAAATTGAACGTGGGAGATGCTACTACTTGGTCTCCAAGTAGTTTTAAACGTCCAAGATCAAATATTGCAGCTGTCAAGTCACATGTATCCAGCTTTTGACCAAGATGAAGACCAAGACTCAAGGGCATTTTTGTACAATTAGCCATTAGGGTTTTAGCTTTTTGCATTATTTTAATTAGTGTTCTAGACGATTCTGTGACCCATTATATAAGGGCATCATAGGCTTAAGTTTGAGTTGTTCCAGTTTTTTTAGCTTTGCACATGTAATTCCTTTTTTATAAATAAAAGTTTGGTATTTGAGAAAATTCAATTGTAATTCCTTTTTATTCTTTTAAAAAGTTGTGTATTGTGTAGAAGCTGAATTCTGAGTTCCAATTTGTGAAGGTTTGTGTTTGATTTTCAAAACGGGTTTAAAAAGTTCAAAATTCCATAAATCACATTACCTTTGAAGTGAAAGTGGAAAAGGTAGTTGATTTGTGAGTTGTGAGTGTTTTTAAAACGTATTTGTAGGTTTGAAAAGATTTGTAAGAGTTTTTAAGGAAGAAATAAGAAAACAGAAAAAAGTTATTGGATATTGCTTGTGTTTTCTGTTGATTTCTTCTTAAACAGGTTTGAGTATTTGTTGTGGATCATTGTCAGCATATGCCCGGGCATATGGGAGGTGGTTATGCAACCACAAAGATCCTTGGAAGTAAGGATCTTAGGTAATCTTCTTTTTCCATTTTAAAATTTTCAGAAAAAAGGTGTTGTGTGATTTGATTGATTTGATGCTATTTTGTGTTTAAGTTGTTTGATTCATGTTCTTTTATGTTTAGATGCATGCTAGAGTATCATAGAATCAGTTTGAGTAGCTTTTTAAGTAAATTGGTTTGTAAAATTTGGTTTTAAAAATTTAAAGTAGTGTTTGGAAACGTGTTTTAGCAGGGTTTATAATTTGATTGTGCTTTGAAAAACGTGTTAGAGAGCTTAAAATAGATTGAGTTAGGTTAGTAGTTAGTTGTTAAGTTAGTTTGGAAAAGTTTGGATCAAGTTACAAGTGAAAAAGGGAAAAAAGTAAGACAGAAATCTGCTTAGGCTTTATTTGCTTATTTTTCATGAGATTTTGATGCAAGTTCTTGAAATCTGTTACATGTTAGGTTAATATAGGGTATTAGAGTGATTGTGTGCAAGTTTGAGCTTGTGTATGCAAAATATAGGAGATTGAATCTCATTAGATTGCAAGTAATCTATCCTAATAGCCCACAGACCTACAAAAGTTCACAGAAACTTGTTATTGCTAAGTGTTGCTTTGGTTTGTGATTTCTTGGTGCTAAGTGCTTATTTAAGCTTATTGCTGACTCCTTGTGCTTCTATGAGCACAAGGGTGCCCCTTTGTTCCAAAATCATACATCAAACAAGCCAAAACCAAGACCTCTTGGTGTTTATTCCCTTGTGAAGATAAAAGAAAGAACACAAAATTTAGTGTTCTTCAAAAAAGTGAAACTGGCACGTTTTTGATTCATAAACTTGTTAATCTTTGGCTAAAAAGTGGAATTGGTTTGAGATTAAAAGGTTAAAAGGTCACAGATTTGTTTTGAAAGGAAAAAAAAAATAATTAAAGGCAAAAAGGGGTTCTTCAGGCTCGAACCCCCGCCACCACACTCACACACATCATACTTAACCGTTGCGCCCTTGGGTCTTTTACTGACCAAGGGTGCAAAGGTTATTCATTTAACCCTTTTTCATTTTGCATTTTTCAATATAAGCCGTGACTAAGTAAGCCATTTTTGGCTTATTAGCTTATTGTTTTCGCTTATTTTTTATTTTTCCTGAGTTAGTCATTGGATTGTTGACTTTTCTAGCTAATTTTTATATTTTTCCGTTTATTAATTTTTTTTTTTTATCATTTATTTTGTACCCGTATTTTAATAAATCAATAAAAAATAGAAAAAAGATTTTTAATTTTTAGGAAAAATAGTTTTTAGCTTTTTAATAAATATTCTGAGGTTTACATTAAGTTTTGGTCTTTTAAACTTTTATTTTTTAATTTTATATTATTTTAAGGTTTTTTATAAACTTTAAAAATTAATATAAAATTAACTAAAAGGTTTCAGAAACTTTTATTTACATTTTCTTCTTAGTTAGAATATTTAGGATTTTTGAGAATTTTTTAGAATTTATTTGAGAACTTTTAATTTTTTGGATTATTTTATTATTATTTTATTCATTAAAATAAAAAGTTTTATTTTTATTTCTTTTTCATTTTTCCTAGGTTCTTTATCATTAATTAGGACTTTTGTCACTTTCCATTTAATTTTTAGGCTTTTCAATTAATTTTTAGAATTAATTTAAGATTTAAAAGATTTTAATAGTTTTTAGGAGTTTAAAAATAGTTTTAATTGGTTTTAAAATTTTTAAAAATAGTTTTTAGTTTAATTAGGTCATTTTTGAGGTTTACAAACTATAAAATCTTGTTTAGCGCTTTTTAATATTTAAAAGTGAATTTTTAGGGCTTTAATTAGCATTAAAAAGTCATTATTAAATTAATTAAAAGGTTTTGGCAAGTTTGAATTTTTTTGTAAACTCTTAGAATATTATTTGGGATTTTTAGTAATTTTTAGGAATTTTTAGGTTAAAATTTTAATTTTTGCACTTTTTTATGTTCTACGTCGTAACTTTCTAGTAGTGTTTTTGCCTTATTTTTCTAATTTTTCGTCTTCGTCATTTTCTCTTCTTTTCTTCTCATTAATAATCAAAAGCATAATCAATCATTCATTACACAACACACGTGCCTCCTTGGGAAACGAACTTGGACTTCATTTGGGTCATTAGTGCTCGGTTTTCCTAAACCGACACTTAATACTACCACTATTTTACCTCCTTTTCCTAAAGGTGTGTAAAACCAATTACATCAGTGTTCGACTTTCGTATCTATAAAAAAAGAATGTTTGTAGATTCATATAGAGTATTCCAAAGATATCTTTTTAGAAACTGCTTTTAACAAGTCTATTTGAGGACAAGTAGAATCAAGTGGAGAGACATTTGATAACATCAAATAGTTCAATGTTTTTATCATAACATCCTTTCAATTATGCTAAATTTAGTGCTGATTAACACCCAATATTGCATAGTTTCGTATATTTTGTGTGTTTACAGGTAAATTTGAGCAAGTAACTGAAAACGAGGGTTAATTCGCGAAATTAGACAAGAAAAGACGCCAAGTACACAGTTTCAAAGTCACCTACGGCGTGGATGTAGTCTCCCCTATGTCGTAGGAAACACGATGGCAGACTTTTCAAATTTGAAGGGGCTACGACATAGACATGTATTTTGGCTACGACGTAGGTACTATTCCGCTAACAAGGCTTGCTAAGAGACAAGATCAAGACTAAAAGAGGAAAGAAGACCTACGACGTAGGTTTCTGTTCTCTATACGTCGTTGTTTTTAGCGTGGTCTTGAAGGACTTACCTTTTTCGTAGAATATTGTGCCCTCTACGACTTAGGAAGTTTATTAAAGAAAGAAAGAAATAACATGTTCCCTACGACGTAGGGCACAATATTGTCCACGCCGTATGGATCCCAAACAGTATACATAGAGGGGAGTTGTTCCTCATTCGACACCCAGTTCATTAAAAAAATAATAGGTTTTAGGGTCGATTTTAGGGTTCACAAGGGTAGGTTGTGACCAGGTTCCACCAAAATTAGAAACGAATTTGTATTTAGCATCAAGTGTATTAATAATTCATATCCAAATATTTTGTAAGGTTTTCTTGATTTATAATACAATATGATTATGTTTATCTGTTGTGTTTTGCGATCAGAAGCTAAGCACCCTCGTGTTGGCCTAGTTATGATATTATTATCCATGTTGTAATGCTTGTTTAGGTTATGTTTAATTATTTAGAATATCCATATGCCTGCTATGCAATCCTTGTGTTTTGCTAGTATTGACTTTTTACAAGATTCACTTGGCATATACGGGATGTATAGGAACTGATCGTAGAAACTTTGGGAAGAGATTTACAATGGATAGATTGGAAACTATCCCAAATGTATGGGGCTTACCGAACACCGCCTTTTCTAAGCTTTAATACTTAGAAAATTATAGTAGCCTTGTAGGAAGGTTAGAATAACTTTGTCATTATAGGTAGTTGAGGTTCTATCACTGTCGACTTTATATACGTTTGCTTGTCGCAAAAGCGGGCAAAAGCGGTAGTATGAATTTAGAAGACATATGGTACGGGTTATTAACCAAATAGAGTTGTTGATTTAGTTACCATTAAACAATGAACATAAACACTAGGTTATTGGTAATTTATTTAGTATGCTCCTTACCTTGAGTTCCTACCTGTAATTAGTAGGAGTATGAGCCATGTTATACATGCGCATAACATATCTCTTAAATCATTATTACCTAGGTCACTATCACACCTGATTAATAATAGAGTAGCTAGGCCACTATATTTTCTCCTATTGATTTCCCTTGTTATTTACTTCCAGTCATTTATTTCCTTTAAGTTTTTATTATTACTTTTAATTACATTTCGTAACAATTCAAACTAAATAAAACTTAAACTTAGCTCTTTGGACAACCCCGGGTTTATAATTCCAATACCTCACGTGACCTAGCTCTCTGCCCATTAGTGCATTGTAGGTAAACACGAGTTTTATATATTTAAAACTTGACTAAACTATTCCAAAAGAAAATACGCATGAGTAATTTAAAACAGTTTAATTAATGAATAAAGTACACAAATATTTTCCATGTTTAACTCTTATTAAGTAAAAATTTATACCTTATTGTATGTGGAACTACAATATGGATTGAAAAAACAATGTGTTTGTATGTAATCTCCTTACTAACAAGTTATATTAATCCTAACGATCAATTGAATTGACGTTGACGAACTACAAGTGTTTAGAACTCAAGTGTTTATCGTATTTAGAGGAGATAAACTGTTTGCAAATGATAAAACATTTAATGCACATTATCTCTCTCCTTTAAATAGAGTCTTATTTATAGACCTATGAGTTTAGATGAGATAAGAGTTTGTCCTTTGCAATTCCCCTTATATCGCTAAAGATAACAAGATATATTTTGTCTATACATATTCTAAGTATCGGAACAAAACTTTTAAAATGATCAGTACCCTTGTCTATCCTTAAGGGTGAGTCTGATTTCGTGTGTTGTTCTTTGATCTTTTCTTCTTCAAACTTATCCCGTCCATTTTTCATTCTTCATGACTTTATCATTGTTGAGGAGATCGTATAGGGCTCAGTGAGTTTCTTGCCACAATTCACTGAACTCATCACCTTCTTCTTCGTCTTAGGTACATCATTAAGTATCGCCTTATTAAATGCTCTAGGTTTTCTTGTAGACACAAGCTAAGAAATTCAAAGACAAGTCTTTGAGTGACTATTCATTTAGTGACTTGTTAGTGTTTATGGTTATTTACACTTAAGCTAATTGTTATTCAAATCCACCAGTGAGATCATTAGGCACTAAATTGACCCAACACATCGGGTTAACTCGATCGAGTGACAGGGTCATGGGCTTGACGAGCGGGTCAATTCGATCAAATCAGGCCAGACCCCGGTCTTATAACCCTAAAACCAATCGATCTCAATTTTACCCCATCCCATTCTTCCACCGATAGAAAAAAAAACACAACCGATCTTTTCTGATTGAGTTATACTATGGAAAAGTGGATCCATATATGATTGAGTAGAAAAAAAAAGTATGAAGAAAAGAAAAAAAAGTGACGTTAGAAGACAAAGAAGTAGAGACGTTTGAAGCTGGTTTTGGATCAAATCTATCCAACACTAGTTTTACCTTATAAAAAAAGAAAAAAAAAGGTCTTATGTTTTTTTTATTGTTTGTTTTTTTTCTTTTTGTCGAATCAAGGGTTTAAGTCCCGAGACGATTTTTGTTCGTGTCGAATCAAGGGTATAAGTCCCGAGACGATTTTTGTCGAATCTAGGATAAGTCTCGAGACGACTTTTGTTGGTGTCGAATCTAGGGTATAAGTCCCGAGACGACTTTTGTCGAATCTATGGTATCAAGTCCCGAGACGGCGTTTGTCGAATCAAGTGTATAAGTCCCGAGACGACTTTTTTGGTGTTGAATCTAGAGTATCAAGTCCCGAGACGTCTCTTTTGTTTTTTGTTTTTTTTTCTCTTGTTACTACTTTTCTTCACATATCTCCTACAAATCCGCTTTTTCTCAAGAACCGCTTCATCTCAAGATCCTCTTCTAAAATATGTTTTTCTTATGTTTTGTTTTTCTTTTCGAGTTTACTTTTTCAGTCCGAGCTTTCGCGATTTCGCCGCTCAAACTACGGGGAGTATTAGATAATAAAATGCCCCAATCCCGACTTGTAAGATTAAGGTTTCTAGAATATCCTGTCTATCACTATAAATACACATCAATAATACATATATCGATTCATAAGGTTTAATCATTCTAACAATACCCATGGGTAAATAGGATCCTTTGAAAAAGATCCCCCGACAAAACTACTTTTGCAAGACAACTTTCGTAAACGGTCTTCAACCCTTGCGGTTTTCATGGGTATTCAATATTTTTTTTAGAATACGTATTTTGTGAAAAAGTTTGTAAAATATCTTTGTGATTTTCCATATAATAATTTGTACCCAATAAATTCTGTCTTACTAAAGCTCACAGGGAGCTAATAAAAAATTGCATAGAATTAAAACATACGAAGTATATATGTGGTGGCATGAGTAGTTGTGAGTGGGGAGACGGATCCAAGATTTAGAGGCAAGACATTCTTAGCTTTATGTTTACAAACCAAATATTTGCTTCTCCTTTTGTGTTACTGTTCTTTTTGTAATTTAAGTATAGAACAAGTGATGAACAGCTCACTGTGTTGTTTGATGGGTGTTTTGGTTTCATCTTGTGTACCTACGAAGAAGCAAGTTTTGATCTTGGACCCCATTCATATATTTGTATTTTTCCATATTGTTTTCTTTGCTTTCAATATCCATTTTGCAATATGGTCGTCTTAAAATAGCTAGTATTTGTATATACGAGTTAAGTTCATAGACATCCCCACGTTACTTAGTTTATTTATCGACTAGGATGTGGGTGACATGCATAATGGCTATTAAACTACAACAATGGCATATATACTATACGACAAAAACATGGACCATTTCATGCAGAGTATACGACCAGTAACATTTAAAATTTGACCCCATTGATATACTAGTAATCATACACAGAGTTCATTTGCATCTTATATTCATGTAATATTGGTATATCGTTCTACATATACTTCGCAATACAAATCTTTACAGTTCAAAAAAAGGGAAAAGAAGACTAATAAAAAAGTTATAACTGCATGCTCTTATGAAAACAATATTTATGGCACCGCAACAGCTAGCTTTGACAAACGATAGATAAATTGACAGAGAAAGAAGTAAATGAACTGATTTGTAAAATATCTGAAAACAAATTACAAACATGTGAAATAATAAGAAGTTAATAAGAACATTAAAATTTTGGTCTACCATATCATATCCATGTGTTATATTCCTAAAATTCAAATCTTCACATGACTCTCCATGTTTGCCCATCCCATATTTCATTTTCTGATGCCTCTTTCAAATCACGTGAGGTACAATCATGAAAGCTACACCCTGATATAGTTGCTCAAGCATTTAACTAAATTTTGTTCATTGAACGTTTTGTGCATGTTTTTTTTAACGGTAAGTCACTCAATTCAACTAAAAGAAATTTTACTTCTATACCCTACACCAATAAAAATAACTAGACGTAACATTATCAAAGATCATTGCTTTCGAGGGAGCTTTATCTTCGATACAATGACTCCATAAGTGCCACCACAAAGAATAGAAAACACCTTCTAACATCGTTTTGGGCATGGTTTGTTTGCGGTAATTTCATTTAAGCCAAAATATTTGTAGAGAAATATATATATATATATATATATATATATATATCATGCAATTCTTAATTTAGAAAGCCCGGATAGATCATTTTTCCTAGAGGGTTTTCTAAATATATCCGAAAATCCTACATTGTCAAAAGTAAGACAAATAGAAAATACGAGACAGTGGGACGTATGTCGGTGAAGTGAAGAAAATGGGGCCAAAAGGACCGAATTGGAGAATTAATATTTGTACATATATGGGTTTAGAGGGGGACAAAGTGACATGTTGGACCCATTGTTGTGTTTATATCCTTCTCACACTACATGTTAAAAGATGTACAAACAACTTGACCTAACCATACAAGTATACAAGTCAACCGTCTTTTCCACTTGTTTTGGTCTATTGAACCTCGACTAAATGTCTAAATGCTATGGTTGAGTAGAATCGCCATTTCTTGCTTGCAAGTTATAGATAAGCGTCAACCTCAAGATCGTTGTCGTTGACAATAGTTGTAGTTAGATTTTGATGATCATGACGATACGTACACCAAGTTGATGAGACTGATAGATTCCACATGTTTTAGCCATCGACTGCCTTAGGAACTCCATGTATACATGCTAGGAGGTTTTCTACTTAGTTAAAGGGAGGTTGAAACCTGCATAATTGCATAGATATATACTTCATTTGGCCAAAACACCCTATAATTCTCTTACGTAAAAAGTCGTATTATTTCGCATGATCATATTGCAACCTACGTACATAACAAGGAGTTCCAGAAAGAACTACATAATGTTTGTTTCATTAAACTAATCACAACAAGTACCCAAAATATATCCATACAGGAATGTCAAGCTCATGCAATGCATTTACAATACACTTTGCATGGTAATTAATAAAAAATGCAAATTTTATTCGCATAGATTATTCGAAAGTGCAAGCAGATTTGATATGTGTAAGATTTTATTTAGACCATTTCAAATAGGCTTGTAATGGGTTTTTAATCGGACTGGGTTCAACATTGGGCCAAACTTTGTATTAATAGACTTAACCTAATAATGGACTGAAGTAATTCATTTGTAATGCTACATACGATTGGGGGCTGCCCTAATTGTCGTTCGAATAAATTTTAGAGTAAATTACACCAATCGTCCTTGTGGTTTGCGTTGACCGACACGTTTCATCCTTTGACCGAGAAAAATGCACCACTCGTCCTTAAGTGTGAAACTTTATATACTGTTAGTCCCTCTCACTAACAGGTTTACACTGAAGTTCGTTAAATGCCACACTTCATACCCCTAGTGAGGGTATTTTAGTCTCTTTATCTTTTAATTTATTATTTTCATGTTAACCTGTCTCTCTCTCCTCCATATACCCAGATCTATTATTCCCCTATTCACTATAAACACAAATCATCACGGTCCCTCTTTTCATTTTATTATGGTTAATCGAAAATATATTTCCAAATTAATAAAAAATTAGTATTTCAACAAAACATCATCTTTATCTTCTTCAAGCACATATGGCAGCAGTGAGTGGCGGCCAAGGTAAGTGACGACGACCAGCGGCAGTGTTTGAACGGTGTGTGGATGTTTACGAATATTAATGATAAGTAGTCACCACAAGCTTTCAAACCATAGATTCGCCGGCACTCAAACCATAACCGCACACCTCTTTCAAACCGTAGAAGAAAGTCCAGTCAAATCATAATCGCACAATTTGGTTATGTTTTAGAAGGCATTTTTTCAGTTATGCACCATCATCTGGTAGTCTGGTACCATCGAAGCAACCGCTTTTATTGCGAAAATTGATAAGTTTGAAAATGGTTTCGTGTAAAAGGATTGATAGAAGTCTTGAATTTGATGAGCACTTGGGTAGTTGCCGAATACTTGAACGATTGCATATGGAGAGGTGTCAGTCAAGGGACAAGGGAAGTTTGAGATCGATTTAAATGGCGTGTTTCTTAAGAAATAAATGGTACTGATATCAATGGGATGACAAACTAAGAAAGTGTCTAGTTGACTGGTTGGTAACTAAAAAGAATTGGGGATCATTTCTATAGGTTAAGTTTTCGGTATTTAGAGATGGGGTTTTAGAATTTTCAGCAAGGTTTTTTTATGAACATGATAAATGAGGTTTGCTCAGGCGGTTAGATATGGCGAGAGCAGTGATGGAGGGTGGTGATGGTTTAAAGGTGAAGATAATGGCATACATGAAGATAGAAGTTTATAAAAAGACCAGAATACCCTCATGTGGGCATCATGTATATACATTTAATGAGTGTTAGTGCGGCTTTTTAAAATGAGGGACTAACGGTACATAACGTTTTACACTTAAGGACGAGTGGTGCATTTTTTTCGGTCAAAGGACGAAACGTGTTGGTCAACGCAAACCACAAAGACGATTGGTGTAATTTACTCTAAATTTTACTTGGAACGTGAAAATTAATTAAGCCAGATTTCTACAATGTGAACTCATTCGGTCAATGTGGGGACTCGTTCAGCATGAACACATTGTCTATCTTCAATACAATAAAAGAAAAGGCAAATTATACCAAAATGTATTACATTTTACAGATTTTAGACTAATTGGAATCTTTATGTAGTTAACTTATTTTTCTCGAAATTATAGGGTAGTGTTAGGCCGATTCACTCCAATGATCTTTGTCATAAATTTGAATAACAAATAGCTGAAGTGTAAATAACATTAAGGGCGCGTTTGGTACGATTGAATCGTTGAGAATGGAAACGCAATAGAGAATGAAATTGTATAGAAAGAGAATGACTTCAAAAATCAAAAAGATATTCTGTCGTTTGGTAAAAATAAAAATGAAGTTGCTAAGAATGACTCGAGAATGTTTTCTCGTGTTTGGTGCAAACGGAGAGAATGGCAAACTCGTAGATTTTAAACCCAATTGATGATGAACACACACCTAATCAAGCTGATCTCACAAAGTAAAAATATATCATACATTTGTAAAATCATACAAATAAGTATGTGTTCGTATGACCATAACCATCGGAATGAGTTGTTTATGTCTCCATGGGTTATTAATTTTCAATAACAAATAAAATGGAAAATTTATAATTAAGTTTAAGAAATGTGTAAATTTTTTGTGATATTCATGTCTACATGATATATAAATTAAAAATGATTTAATTAAATGTCACTCCCTATATCGTGAAGTGTTCCAATTGGGGATGAAAAATTAATAATAGATTGATTTGTGAAGAACATAAATATAAGATTTGTAAAAAAATATATATATATATATATATATAAAAATATAAGATTAGATTATAATCTACCGGAGATTAATATGAATACGAGATTCAAGAGGATGACAACAAGGTTTCTGAGTTGTATAATTTTGAAAGGAAGAACATTTTTTTTTGCAATGTGCCCCTCTTATGCAGATTTAATGTGGTTTTTCTTTCACCAGAGAATTGATAAGAAGAAAGGATCTTGCACAAATTTTTATTCTCCACCATTCTTTACTTTTTTTAAAGAATCAAAATGGTGGAAAGAGAATGGACTTATGATTCTCTGTTTCCATTCTCGTTGTAAAACAAACACATAATATGATTCTCTTTCTCATTCTCACCTTTCTATTCCACCGTACCAAACATCCCCTAACTTTAAAAAGGTCACTCAAGAAATAGTCACTCTCAGTGAGTTACTTCAAAATTCTCGACATGAGTATAAAAAAAAACTCAAGTACTTAGATAAGTGACTAGCATCGGTAATTGTCCATCTGAATAAATATGGGTAGAATGAGTTATTTTTTAATAGCGATAGATTTATTTAGACAACATACATATACTCAAATGATCCAAATGAGCAGTGGAGATTAATAGGTAGATCAAACGGGTATTGTATTTTATAGTATAATATTTCTTGTTTTTCAATTTTTGTGTGTTTTTTCTTTTTGTTATTTGTTTAATTTTCAATAATTTTCAGATTTCTTAATCACACATATATATTTTTGTTTATTCACTTGATTTGCGTCCATTTATCTCGTGCTCGTTTGGCCCATGCCCGTTTGATCCGCGCCCGTTTTGCCCATGGTCTATTTGACCTGTTTCGTGAACCCGTCTGATCCGTCCGTTTTGCTACATTTAGAGGTGACAGTCAATGAAAGATGAACCTGAAAAAAAAAAGATGATGAGTTCAGCGAGCTGTAGCAATACGCTCACTAACCTCATGTGATCTCTTCCACCATGATGAAATCCTAAAGGCCTATGTAGACTCAAGAATGGGTTGAATAAGTTTGAAGAAGATAAGATGAAAGGAAAATATTATTTGTCAAACTTAACTTTTTAAGGATAAAAAAAGGATATTGACGATGATGTAAATGGACATTCTCCTCATACTTAGAATATGTATAGACAAAATGTACCTTAGAGCAAAAGGTATGGTGGAGAGGAAACTCCTCTTTACTTTGGCTTAACTGTTGTCACTTTGGCGCAACCTCACATCAAACCAACTCACAAAATACTCTCCCACTCGTGACGTTCACTCTCTTCTGCACTTTGACCCCACAAAAATACCTCCTTCAATACAAACCCAAATAAAAAAAATGATTTTTCTCTTACTTGTTTTGGAATATGGCGAAGAGGGTAAAGTAAACCGGAGAACGAAAGGGGTCAGTGTGTGAAGAGAACGAGAGAGAAGAGAGAGAGAGAGAGAGAGAGAGAGAGAGAGAGAGAGAGAGAGAGAGAGAGTTGTCACCTCAAATTCAGCGAGCTCCTCTCTCCTTGATACCCCTCCGTCTTGGTATTACCCCATTAAAAAAGGACTTTTACATGGTAGTACCTTGTCTTTTCCAAACCTTATGTTTTTTTTGTAACCGTGATTTTCGACTTATTGACCGACTAATCCACGTGGTTTGAGCCCACCGCCACACAGACTTAAACCAGGTGAAGTCCTCCCTTTTTAGGAGGTTGGCGTGGCCACTTCAATACAAACCTTATGTTTATAAATATGTAAGAGTAAAAATAAATTTTTCCATTAAATATTTATCATTCACAAACAATTCTATTCCGCCAAAATACAATAAGCACTTGAGTTTAACTCATTTGTGACTTCATTGTCGAATCATCTAACTACTAGAGTTATAATGATTCGCTTAGATATGAGATCACCCAACCATACATTGTATCTTTGATCCATATTGTAATTACACATACAATATGTTATAGTTCTTTACTTAATAAGAATTAAACATTGGAAAACTTTTTTGTTATCTACTTTCTTTAACTTTAACAAAAATGTTTTTTTACATTACTTTAACCATGTGCTATATCAAAATTAAATATCTATTTAAGTTTGACCTAAAGTGAATAACAAGTTATATCAGAGCAGTAGGTTTGTATAACGATTTTATTTTCAAAATAGCTCAAAACATTTTTAAAACATAGAATGAGCTTCTACGTGCTCATGGTTTAGGAGATGTGGTCGTATTGGTGAAACTAAGGTTGGTGGTCCAAAAACAACCATGAATTTAATTAACGTTTTTGGCTAACTAGGCCATATTTTATAAAGACTGAGGTAACAAGATTGCTAAATCTGTATACAACACTTAAATTCGATTTATAGGATATAAGAACCATGTCAACACCTCTTACGGTTTAGAAAATATGACTACTTAAGTGGGATGTATCTTATTAGTAACTTAACATAGACCGGGAAGATAAATTTGTAAAATCACTATTATTATAAAACTCGAAGTGGTAAGACCCTCTTATCGGGAAATTTAGACGTGATAACATTATGTAACTTGATGAAATCGAGACCCGTTTACCGTGAATAATTAAGCTTGATGTTTTCGAAGTGTTATAAAATCTGAAACCAAAGTTATCAAATTAAGGACTAATAAGCCCAAAATACAAGCATATAGACTAACGTTAAATTATTGGGCTTACATTTGAACCTATTTAAACTTAAAATGATATACCCTAAAATTAGTTAATGGAACATTGTTGGCTTGTTGTAGTCTTGCAACTATTTTTAAAAATGATAAAACTAATTTCTAAAGTTGTATCAAAGCTTATAAAATTTTAATGTACAATGTCAAAACTATGTTGATATATATTTTGATTTGCATTTAGATTCTTGACTTCATCTTCCTATTTTCTTCAATTTCTTCATTTGACAATAGTTAATAAATGTTAATATAAACCGAGCATATCTAAATGATCTAATCAGGCATGGGCGTTCGTCTTAGGTCACATATAGAAGGTTGCAAGTTCGTTAGGGATATCTGCATGATTACATATTTTTGTTGGTAATCGTTCTGCTCGTCTTATCTTTAAAGAGAGTTTCTCAAATCCCCTCCTTTTATCACTTTTATTATTTTGGGATGAAAAACATTGTTTTACTTAAAGTGGTATACTAAGTACACTAAGTACTTAAAGTCTCAAAATGTTTGAACTATGAACGTTAATGAATCATGTTTGTAAAACCCGCATGCTTTTACCATGAACAGTACACTTAATAACGTACGTACATATTAAAACTTTCCTTATATAGCATGAACACGTGTCACGATTAGTAATTACAGAAGTTATGTACGTATAACTACACGATAAATATTAAGTACGTGTTAGTACACGATAATTATTAACAATCATAATTATAATCACGAACATGAAATCATGAACGTAAAAATCACGAACACGTAACTACGTACTTAATTAATATTATACAATTAATATCGTTATGTACAAGTATTTAAATATAACATGAACTATTATTACACGAATATACGAACACACGAGCACGTAAAATTAGAACAAGGGAAAACTTCGGGTTTCCCTTGTGGGCCCTATTAGCCGCGGCACCAAGAGAAGGAAACGGGCCAAGCCTATTTGATTTTTAGTAATAAACAAAAAAGGAAGAAACCTTTTACACTTTACAGAATTTTCAAGAAATCAAAAACCCTACTCTCTCTTTGCTCTCTCTTGTGGCCGCGGCAAGCATCAACACCAAAGGGGTGTTAGTGTTATTTTAACTAATTGAATCCAAGATCGTGTTCGTGTTATTGTCCTCTAATATTTACACGCATTCGGTAATCCGTAAACCCTTTTATGTAATTCTTTTTATTTAATTAATTAGCATATGAACTTGAATTAAATAAAAACAAGGATTAAACATGCCACGTGATCATGGGGAGGGGGTAAAAATTAAGGGTTTGTTCGGGTTTGGTTTGCTCGGCCGACACACAAACCGAGAGCCCTTGGCAATCGGCGTGTTTATAATCACGCCACCAACCGAGATCTATGATCTCGGTGGTGTTTGGTTCGGTCAACAGCAGGAACAAGGAACCCCGACATGCGTCGTGGTGTCCTTGTGGTTTGGTTGGGTCTCGGCAGGAAACAGCCCCACCACCGGCACACAGCCGGTGGTAGAGTGGGTCAAGCAGGGGGAACGCAGCGCGCAGCAGGGCGACCACCGGCACACAACCGGTGGGAAACCATTGCTGGGCAGCGGCTAGCTGAGAGACAAGGAACCACCGGCTTAAGCCGGTGGCAGCCTAAACAAAATAAGTGGCAACCGGCCAAGCCGGTTTGCCACTGTTAAGGGGTGTTTGGTTTGGACCGGTTCAAGGGGTTTCAGGTCCGGTTCACAACATGTCTAAATCAAATGCATTGGTCCGGTTCATGACTAGAATATGTACAAGTATTTTATTTTTACAAGTATTTATTTTAACAAGATATTAAATTAATTAAAACATGACATGTAATTAATTTAATTAATCATTGATTTAGGTTAATTATTATTTAGTAAATAATACACCTTTTAACTTAAGTATTTATTTATTTAATTTAGACTATGGTATTAATTAATATTAAGATATGAAATATAATTAATTAATAAACAGACTTAGGTTATTATTAATATAATATTAATACATGTATTAACCTTCGTATTTTATACACCTTAATTTAATTAAATCATGCTTATATTAATTAAATCATATAACCTATAATTTATTTAATTAACATGTTATTATTAATAACCTATACTATAATCAAATGACTTATGATATTTAATTCAGCTTAATTCTAAATATAGAAACTTTCTAATTCAGGAAACTTACTATTTTTGGAAATTTTCTATTTTTAGAAACTGCTTTATTTTAAGAAGTTAATCTATTTTTGGAAACTTTCTATTTTTGGAAACTTTCTATTATAGGAAACCTGCTATTTTTAAAAAGTTACTTACAATTACACAACAAGTATAATAATACAAGAAATACAAGTAATACTTAATCAGAATATACATAATACATGACAAAACACAGCATAACGTTAAAATTAGTAAAACAAGGCATGAACATATAAAACAAGCTAAGACACGATATAAAATCAGTTAAGTACTCGATAAACAGAATACTTATACATGTATACTATTTATGTAGCATTAGTGAGATCGAAGTAGGACTTCCTTTTGTTCGTCTTCTTTGTTCACTGGACATAAGGTACAGATTTCCCATCCTTTCAGTATGGACATTCTTTCCTTATTAAGATTCCCCATTTGCAGCCAAGTGTTTTCCCAGTATTGTTTTATATGTTTGATACTTATGTTATAATAAGAGCCTAAGTCATATACATGCATGACCAGTGTCACCTAGTTATGGAGGTACCATGACCATAACACTAGAGGCACCAGTGTTATGACTTCCCTACGGCGAAGTGATTGCTCGTGGCGTCCCTTTTCAGCTTTGGCCATTATATTATATTATCATGTGGGGCGTATGGGTGCATCCTAGTTACATGTTTACCAGTAATATTAGAGTGAATGCGATGTGTGCCTTGCATCCTTCACTAGGAGTTGATCCCTCCTACCCAGACTACTTAATTAGAGGCAACACCTCTAATTGCATGACGAGGTCTCCCCTCCAAGTATTCATGCACGGTGAAACCTCATGACCTATATGGGCTATTTGGCTAATTAAACAGATTTTCATAGAAACATAAGTCTTTTCAAACTATAAAACCAGTTTTATGAACATGAATCCAGATATCTTAGAACTTATAATATTCCACTGCTATTAGTCTTATATGCTTATGCTATTCCATATCATACTTGTATATCTGTGCACTGAGCGTTATGCTCAGCCGTTTTCCTTTCATGTTCCCAAACGGCAGGTACTCAAGGGCGCTCGTAGACATTAAGCGTACGTGCATATGGATTGGAAGCTATCTAGCCTTCTCTACTTTATGCATTTCATCATACATTTTGCTACTTATTTCAATGGACATTGTTTAGTCCTTTTCCTTTACAGTACTTATGTTTGTGTGTGATGAGCTTATACTTAGGGTACTGATGTTTGTTTCTGGTATTCCTTTTCATGGTCATTTAATGTTTTTAAGACATTTATCTTGTATGCTTTGATGACACGTCATAATCACGCGTGACATTCCATTTACCAAAATGGGGTGTTACAGTTATGGTATCAGAGCCAAGGCTTCGACATGTAGGTTCTCAAAACACGACCTGTGATTAGTGGGTAGTAACTATGGTCTTCCTAGAACTGACAGTCGGTTTTCATGCATTCATGTTATATGTCATTGTCACAGTTTTATGTCCAAGTAATGGTTGGTACAGGATTGTCCCTATTTAGTCGCATGTGCTTTTATCGAAACTTTTAACTTTGGGACCGACCCATAGGCGTCCCCTCGCCATGTCTTTTGTTTTGGGCGAACTGACCGTAGGCGTTTACCCTCGCGTGTATAAAAGTTTTCATAAAACTACTTCATGCATTCATGCACTGTTTTCCACCTAAAAATTTTCTCATGATTTATTGGCATAATATTTTTTTTCATGTATATATTTTATGTTTTAATCAGTTTAATCATGTGTTTTGTTTTATACTGTCAGATGGTTCTCACACGCGAGCAGGAACAACTCAATGCATCAGTCCAAGCTGCGATGCAAGCTTTGCTTCCTCAGATGAGGAACAACATCTGGGCTGAGGTGCAAGCTGCCAACAATCAGCAACAGCACCCAGTTCCTCCTCCTCCTCCAGCAACATTGGTCACATGGCTGGAGAGATTCAACAAGCAACGTCCTCGATCCTTCGAGAGAACTGACAACCCTAGTGAAGCTGAAAGCTGGTTGGCTCATATCGAGAAGATATTCGATGGAATGGGCTGCGACCCCGTATTCAAGTCGAGGTTGGCATGTTACAAGTTCGAAGACGACGTACTAGGATGGTGGAAGGCAGTGAAGCAGTCTGAGGGAGGTGACAATTGGGTGGCTGGTTTGACTTGGGCTCAGTTCAGGGAGTTAGTGATGGGACAGTTCTTCCCCAAGGCTGAGCAAGACAAGTTAAAGAGGGAGTACCACGGAATCAGGCAGAGAGCTGGGGAAAACAACAAAGAGTTCATGCAGCCGTTACTTCGATTAGCTGCTTTTCTTGGCGCAGCAACAGGTATTGCCGAAGAGTAAGCATACCACTTTCGGTGGTCTCTTTGTACATCGGTCGCCAACAACTTGGTGTGTACTACCTTCAACACGGTGGCACAAGTTGTCGATGCAGCACGCAAGCTGGAGATGCTGCAGGAGAGAGAGGAATTCGGGGAAGCAAAGAGACCCGAAAAGAGGTATTTGTTCGTCATTCAACGGTGACCATTTCAAATTCATTCAGTACTATCCAACATTTATCTTTCTCTTTAAACTGCATCTTTCAGGCAGAAGACTGGGGACCGGTCTCAACCGGCTACTCAGCAACAACCTACTCAGCCCAAGGGTAACGGTCAGACTCAAGACTATTCTGCTACGTATAGGCGTGGCGGTAATGATAATTACCGTAACAACGCTGGAAACTCCAACAACATCAGGTCCCTACATTTAACTCATTTCTTATGTTACACGTTTATGACTTATAATTCTGACACATTAGCAATCTTCTACCGGTAATCATGGTAACGGGAGGGAGCAGGACCTAAGAGGTTCACAGCCTAACCGTCCAGCTATCACTGGTATTACATCTTACAATTTTTCCGCATTGTCCTTTTGTACCTATACATCATGTATCATGTATACTTTCCCAAACAGGCTCCCAGCCAGCAAGGGCACCTGCTGGAGGGTATACTCACCCTCTCTACACTACCTGCAACCGTAGGCAACCAGGGCCATGTCGCTACGACAGCGACGCTTGCTTCAAGTGTGGCCTTACTGGTCATCGCATGAAGGACTACCGCAAGGGCGAGATGGAGGGCACATCTGGACATGTTGATTCCAAGACACCTCCTACTAGTGGACGGGTGTACACGACTTCTCGTGATCAGGCCAACAAGTCTAGAGGTACCATCATTGGAATCTTTTATATGTATGGTCAAGTTGCATGTGTTTTATTTGACACGGGTGCTACTCACTCGGTCATTTCTACTGCTTATGCCAAGAATGTTAGGATTTCCCCTATGCCTTTAGAGAATGTATTAAACATTTCCACGCCTTTAAGAGACTCTGTACGCATAACCCATGGGTACAAGAGCCTTCCCCTAGAGTTTGACGACAAGATTCGTTCGGTTAACGCACTTCCACTCGATATGTGTGATTTTGACATGATATCAGGCATGGACTGGCTATCCAAACATCACGCCACCATAGACTGCCATACATATCGGGTCATCTTCGGTGATGTAAATGCACCAGAGTACATTCACAACGGGTTCGTACCCGGAAGTTCTGTACAAATAATATCAACTTTGCAAGCACGTTCACTACTGTCACATGGTTGTGAGGGCTATCTTGCTACTGTTCATGATTTAGAGGCTGAATCTCCATCTATCCAGAATCAGCCGATTGTGTCAGAATTCCCAGACGTGTTTCCAGAAGAACTTTTGGGCATACCACCTGCTCGTGAAGTGGAGTTTAATATTGAGCTCGTCCCAAGAGCTGAGCCAATATCTAAGGCTCCTTATCGCATGGCTCCCATAGAGCTAAGGGAGTTAAAGGAACAACTATAGGAACTGTTAGAACGCGGTTTCATTCGACCTAGTGCTTCTCCATGGGGCGCACATGTTCTGTTCGTAGAGAAGAAGGACGTCAACATGCGTCTGTGCATAGATTATCGCGAGCTTAACAAGATCACCATCAGGAATAGATATCCGCTGCCACGTATTGACGACTTGTTTGACCAACTCCAAGGGGCCAAACATTTCTCCAAGATTGATCTGAGGTCGGGCTATCATTAGTTACAGGTTAAAGAGCAGGACATCGCCAAGACTACTTTCTGTACGCGCTATGGGCACTACGAATTCGTAGTCATGCCATTTGGCCTTACCAATGCTCCAGCTGTCTTCATGGATCTGATGAACCATATCTTCCATGAGTTCCTGGACAAGTTCTTCATTGTCTTCATTGACGACATTCTTATTTTCTCTAAGTCAAAAGAAGAACACGAAGACCATCTTCGTACTGTACTACAAATACTTCGCCAGAAGCAGTTGTATGCCAAATTCTCCAAGTGTGAAATCTGGTTAGACAAGGTGTCGTTCCTAGGCCACATTGTATCAGAAGAAGGAATCACCATGGATCCAACAAAGGTTGAGGCTATTACCAAGTGGCCAAGACCGACATCAGCGACTGAAGTTCGTAGTTTCCTAGGCTTAGCTGGTTACTACCGTAGGTTCGTAGAGAACTTTTCCCGTTTAGCACTGCCATTGACGAAACTGATGCAGAAAGGGGAGAAATTCGTCTGGACTGAAGAAGGAGATAAGAGCTTTGAAGACCTAAAGCAGAAGTTAGTATCTGCACCGATCCTTACTCTCCCATCTGGTACAGGTGGATTTCAAATCTACAGTTATGCTTCAGGGAAGGGACTTGGCTGTGTTCTCATGCAACATGGGAAATTGATTGCGTACGCGTCACGGCAGCTTAAGCCTTATGAGGAAAATTACCCTACGCATGACTTGGAACTTGCAGCAGTCGTGTTTGCATTAAAGATATGGAGGCACTACTTGTATGGAGAATCATTTGATATCTTTACAGATCACAAGAGCCTGAAGTACATCTTCACTCAACGTGAGCTGAACATGAGACATAGGAGATGGTTAGAGCTGTTGAAGGATTATGACATTAATCTGCAGTATCATCCCGGCAAGGCGAATGTAGTGGCAGATGCACTTAGTAGAAAGTCAGGTATGATAAACGGCATTAAAATTGAGGAGGAAATTATAAGAGACTTGGAGCGACTAGACATCGAGATCATGGTACGGGGACATCATGGTTACTGGCTAATCTTAGAGTGGAACCCGAGTTACTATCTAGGATCAAGGAAGCTCAGAAGGATGATGGTGAAATTTGGGCGATCATTCAGAACTTAGAACAGCAGATAGAGTTTTTGGTTGGATGACGATGGTATCTTATGGCAGGGCACCAGACTTTGTGTTCCTGATGATCTTACTCTTAGGGAAGTGTTATTAGCTGAAGCTCATAGTTCCCTATTCTCCATTCATCCTGGTTCGACCAAGATGTACCACGACATCAAGAAATACTCTTGGTGGAATGGTATGAAACAGGATGTTGCTACTTACGTCTCCAAATGTCTTACCTGCTAGCAGGTTAAGATCGAGCATCAGCGGTCTAGTGGTTTACTACAACCGTTAGACATTCCAGAGTGGAAAAGGGACAAGATCACCATGAATTTTGTTACCGGTCTTCCGCAGAAAAAGAGGAGGCATGATGCGATTTAGGTTATCGTTGATCGACTTACTAAGTCAGCTCATTTCTTACCGATCCGCAAGGATGACCCGGTCAGCAAACTCGCTGATACTTAAAAAAAGGAGATCATGAGACTTCATGGTGCTCCATCCAGTATCGTCTCGGACACAGATCCTCGGTTCACTTCGCGATTTTGGACGAGTCTGTAGAAAGCTTGGGGTAGAAAACTTAAGCTTAGCACAACTTTTCATCCTTAAACAGACGGACAATCGGAGCGGACGATTCAGACATTGGAGGACATGCTCCGAGCATGTGCATTGGAGTGGACAAGAGACTGGGATGACTACATATGTTTAGTAGAGTTTGCATACAACAACAGGTTGCACGCCAGCATTAAGTGTGAACCATTCGATATGTTGTATGGCAGAAAGGGTCGCGCCCCAATCTGCTGGGATCAGGTTGGTGAGCGAACACTTGAAGGACCGGAAATGATAGAGTTGACCAACGAGAAGGTCGCTGTAGCTAAGCAGAAATTGCAGGAAGCTCGTACACGTCAGAAGAGTTATGCCGACAAGCATCGTAGGGACTTACATTTCAATGTGGGAGATCACGTCTTTCTTAAGGTATCACCGGCACGTGGTGTTAGACGTTTTGGAATCAAAGGGAAACTCAGTCCTCGATTCATCGGACCGCTTGATGTCATCGAGCGAGTCGGTAAAGTATCTTATCGATTAGCGTTACCTCCACAGCTTTCTCACGTTCATGACGTTTTCCATGTGTCCTTACTTATAGGGTACAATTATCATCCCCTTCACATGGTTTAGTATCCACTGGAACAGATTCGTGAAGACCTTACTTTCATAGAGGAACCCGAGCGAGTTCTTGACAGGCAACAACGAGTCATGAGGAAGAAGACGATTCCATTCGTCAAAATCCTTTGGAGGGACCATACCGAGCGGGAAGCCACTTAGGAAACAGAGGAGTCTATCCGGGCTTCTTACCCTCATTTCATATTTTGAATTCGGGTATGTTCCTCTTTCAGTTTATTTTATCTATAACTCGGGGACAAATTATTCATTTTAGGGGGGAAGAGTTGTGAAACCCGCATGCTTTTACCGTGAACAGTACACTTAGTAAACGTACGTACATATTAAAACTTTTCTTTTATAGCATGAACACGTGTCACGATTAGTAACTACAGAAGTTATGTATGTATAACTACACGATAAGTATTAAGTACGTGTTAGTACACGATAATTATTAACAACAATAATTATAATCACGAACATAAAATCATGAACGTAATAATCACGAACACATAACTAAGTACTTAATTAATATTATACGATTAATATCGTTATGTACAAGTATTTAATAATAACACGAACTATTATTACACGAATATACGAACACACGAGCACGTAAAATTAGAACACGAGAAAACTCCGGGTTTCCCTTGTGGACCCTATTAGCCGCGCACCAAGAGAAGGAAACGGGCCAAGCCCATTTGATTATTAGTAATAAACAAAAAAGGAAGAAACCTTTTTCACTTTACAGAATTTTCAAGAAATCAAAAACCCTACTCTCTCTTTACTCTCTCTTGTGGCCGGCGGCAAGCATCAACACCAAAGGGGTGTTAGTTTGATTTTTAGCAAATTGAATCCAAGATCGTGTTTGTGTTATTGTCCTCTAATCTTTACACGCATTCGTTAATCCGTAAACCCTTTTATGTTATTCTTTTTATTTAATTAATTATCATATGAACATGAATTAAATAAAAACAAGGATTAAACATGTCACGTGATCATGGGGGTAAAAATTAACGGTTTGTTCTGGTTTGGTTTGCTCGGCCGACACACAAACAGAGAGCCCTAGGCTCTCGGCGTTTTTGTAATCACACCACCAACCGAGATCTATGATCTCGGTGGTGTTTGGTTCGGTCGACAACGGGGACAAGGAACCCCGACATGCGTCGGGGTGTCCTTGTGGTTTGGTTGGGTCTCGGCAACAAACAGCCCCACCACCGGCACACAACCGTTGGCAGAGTGGGTCAAGCAGGGGGAACGCAGCGTGCAGCAAGGGGACCACCGGCACACAGCTGGTGGGATACCACTGCTGGGCAGCGGCTAGCCAAGATATAAGGAACCACCGGCTTAAGCCAGTGTCAGCCTAAACAACAACAGTGGCAACCGGCCAAGCCGGTTTGCCACTGTTAAGGGGTGTTTGGTTTGGACCGGTTCAAGTTGTTCCGGGTCCGGTTCACGACATGTCTAAATTAAATGCATATGTCCGGTTCATGACTAAAATATGTAAAAGTATTTTATTTTTACAAGTATTTATTTTAACAAGATATTAAATTAACTAAAACATGACATGTAATTAATTTAATTAACCGTGGACTTAGGTTAATTATTATTTAGTAAATAATACACGTTTTAACCTAAGTATTTATTTATTTAATTTAGACTATAGTATTAATTAATTATTAAGATATTAAATATAATTAATTAATAAACTGACTTAGGTTATTATTAATATAATATTAATACATGTTTTATCCTAAGTATTTTATACACCTTAATTTAATTAAATCATGTTTACATTTAATTAATCATATAACCTATAGTTTTTTTAATTAGCATGTTATTACTAATAAACTATACTATAATCACATGACTTATGATATTTATTTCAGCTTAATTCTTAATATGGAAACTTTCTAATTTAGGAAAGTTACTATTTTGGAAACTTTCTATTTTAGAAACTGATCTATTTTAAGAAGTTAATCTATTTATAGAAACTTTCTATTTTTGGAAAATTTCTATTTCTGGAAACTTTTTATTTTAGGAAACCTGCTATTTTTAGAAAGTACTTATTATTGCACAAGTATAATAATACAAAAAATACAAGTAATACTTAATCAGAATATACATAATACAAGATAAACACAGCATAACGTTAAAATCAGTAAAACAAGGCATGAACATATAAAACAAGCTAAGACACGATATATAATCAGTTAAGTACTCTGTAAACAGAATACTTATACATGTATACTATTTATGTAGCATTAGTGAGATCGAAGTAGGACTTCTTTTCGTTCGTCTTCTTCGTTCACTGGACATACGGTACGGATTTCCCGTCCTTTCAGTATGGACATTCTTTCCTTATTAGGATTCCCCGTTTGCAGCCAACTGTTTTTCCAGTATTGTTTTATATGTTTGATAATTATGTTAGAATAAGATCCTAAGCCATATACATGCATGACCAGTGTCACCTAGTTATGGAGGTACCATAACCATAACACTGCAGACACTAGTGTTATGACTTCCCCACGGCGAAGTGATTGCTCGTGGCGTCCCTTTTCAGCTTTGGCCATTATATTATATTATCATGTGGGGCGTATGGGTGCATCCTAGTTACATGTTTACTAGTAATATCATAGTGAATGTGATGTGTGCCTTGCATCCTTCACTAGGAGTTGATCCCTCCTACCCAGACTATTTAATTAGAGGCAACCCCTCTAATTGCATGGCGAGGTCTCCCCTCCAAGTATTCATGCATGGTGGAACCTCATGACCTATATGGGCTATTTGGCTAATTAAACAGATTTTCGTAGAAACATAACTCTTTTCAAACTATAAAACTAGTTTTATGAACATGAATCCAGATATATTAGAACTTATAATATTCCGCTGCTATTAGTCTTATATGCTTATGCTATTCCGTGTCATACTTGTATATCCATGCATTGAGCGTTATGCTCAGCCGTTTTCCTTTCATGTTCCCAAACGGCAGGTACTTAAGGGCGCTCGTAGACTTTAAGCGTACGTACATATGGATTGGAAGCTATCTAGCCTTCTCTACTTTATGCATTTCATCATACATTTTGCTACTTATTTCTATGGACATTGTTTAGTCCTTTTCCTTTACAGTACTTATATTTGTGTGTGATGAGCTTATACTTAGGGTACCTATGTTTGTTTCCGGTATTCCTTTTCATGGTCATTTAATGTTTTTAAGACATTTACCTTGTATGCTTTGATGACACGCCATAATCACGCATGACATTCCATTTAACAAAATGGGGTGTTACAATGTTGAACTATTGTAACTTATTGAACTTATCAATTGTGATTTAGTATGTATTATTCGTTTGTTGCTTGACGGTAATCCACACTACTTTTAGCTTAACTTCGTAGATGCCAAGGACGAGAAGTTAATATTTATGGATAGCCCTATTAGGACTTGTCACTAACCATCCCACGATGCGAGGGTGCATAGCACTTGAACACTATTATTAGTGTAGGCTTTGCCTCGCTTGGATTCGTTTAAGTAGTGACATTACATAAACACTACAAAAACGTACAGCTGAACTGTGTTACGTTGCCTTACGTAACAGTAACTTGATTTTGAAACATAAATTATTTTGGTTTCACGACTTGATGTTGGAAACGTGATATTTATTTGGAAACACGAATCATTTTGATAACATAAAATGTTCTGGAAACTTGAACCAATTTGGTAACTTTTGGACATCGTCTTTTAAACTATTTTGTGTACATATGTTTATGAGAGCTCGTCAACTATGTCGTACAATTGACCCTTTTTATTATGCTTTTCAGGTGATCACCTGAATGTGAAAAAACTAGTGCTTACATCTAATCATTGCATGAAGCCATGTCTTTTGAGAAAAGCTCGTATTTTGAAGACAGACGTGTTCGAAAGACATTTTACTTAAGATGTATTTGTACTTTCAAATTCTTGTCGGGATATTTGTAATTCAAATAGAATTTTTTAATTCGTGTATAGAGTTTTTATCTATCATCTTATGTGATGTTTATTAAAATGTCACTCCTCGTGTTTCCCTTTAGGAGGGGGTGATTTTATGGGTGAAAATGTGTAATATATTTATATTATTTTTTATATGTGTGTTTGTTATGGACGCGTGTTTACTTGAGCATGTATCATTATACATGTGACAATGATCGTTTATGTGTATATTCATCTGTATGTGTGTGTGTCTTATTTTGTTAGCCCTAAAATGTGAGCTTCATTTACGGAATTACATTAGATTCAAATAGTCAAGACATAGAGGGACTATATTGTTAAGTTTCAAAGTCACTCTTTGTCGGGCCTATATATACCGCCTACATACTTCCATGTAGGGGTGAGGATTCTTATTTTGTGCTTTTTAGTTTCTCTCTCTAATAAACACACACTTCTTTCTTCTTGCTACTTCCTCTCTCTAAAATGTCTAAACATCTATTTTATCCTTCCCAACCTCCGGATCACCCTTTGTTAGTTGAATCTTATATGTTAACAAATGACATTAGAGCTAACCGGGGGTGTTTCGTGTTTCAGTTTGCTTTTTCGTGGCTTATTTCATGATTATGTTTTAAGCTGAAAAAGTCAGACTGTGTTGGTGTTAGTTATCCGATCTCTTTTTCTTTATCTCTAACTATTTTATACAGTTGCAGTCTAAAGGACCAATTTTTTTGTATCAAAATTCAAGAGTCCTGTTATCTTTATCTAAAACTGTTTTTACACATATTTTGGTCAACGGTTTTTATACAGTATGTAGAAACTAGAAGGGGGGGTTGAATAGTTTCTAGTTCATTTTCAAAACATTTCGGTAAACCACTGACCGCGGTTCATTAAATATACCCGCGGTTCCTTATCACTAACGAACCACGTGTCCCTTTAAGGAACCGCCGACAGTGGACGATGCCATTTGTTACATGTTAAAATTTAACAATCCTTTGTATCAAATTCTCGATTAAGCTTGACTAGATTTGAGATGTGTTTGATTGAAAGATAAATACTACAAGTAAGTAAACACACAAACACATCAAATCAAGAGTACATCAAGCAATAGTCTAAACACTAAGCACACACGTACTAAGCATAAGCTTTTCCGCAACTAGGATGTTTAGACTAAGTGATGTACACTTGACCATAATCTAAAAATGAAGCACACACGTACTAAGCCTTAGCTTTTCCGCAACTTAGATGTTTAGATTTTGAAATGCACACAACACACAACAACAAGTATGCAATTATAAGAATAAAGACATAAATGTAAAGGAAAGTACCGACACGATGATTTATAGTGGTTCGGTCATGAAGCTCCTCTTCGCCCTACTCCACTCCTCGAGTACACCTTACTCGAGAGTTACTTCACTAGTCAACAAACTCCTTAAGGTGTAGAAACTATACACAACTTCGCTTATCCAATTTCTGACTCTAAGCTAAAAGTCGAGTCCTAATCTTAGGTAGGACCAATCTACACAACGTCGCCCACTTCACCATTTTCTGACACAAGGCTAGATGTCGAGTCCTAATCATAGGTAGGACCAATCTACACCCATCTACACAACTTCCAAATTGACACACCAATTTGGATCTACACAACTACACAACTCTTCACAACTACACAACTACACCACTCTTCACAACTACACACCTCCACAACTCTTCACCCTAGTTATGTTTTATGGCCCAACATAACAAACCTTATGTTTTATGGCATAAACACATAAACCATATAGATCTAAGTACTCACCACTTAGATCAATGACTCTAACACTATATCTAAGTATTAACAAACTTAGATCTACACAACTAACACCTAATCCAAGGATACCCATCTCTTGGATATTCTACCCTTATAAACACATCCAAGTGAACCCAATACTTTGATCTTCTACATATACATAGTAGGAAAACAATGACTTGATATAGAAGGAGAGATCTTCATCATGTTGTGAACCCAACACTTCATGGTAATGAAAGTGTTCTTCTTTTTGCACTTGAGAGGATGAGAGGATTGAAGGAGAGAATCACATCTTAAACAAGATTAATCTAAATTAACTAATCAAGGAGTTTAAAGATGTTTTTGAAGAAACTGTGCAATAAGGGTTGAAAGAAAAGATGGAAATGATCCACTATTTATAGGACAACAATGCAACGGCTATAAAGACCCGCGGTTCCTTAAGTACCCCCACGGTTCCTTATCAATAAGGAACCGCGGGTTCCTTTAAGGAACCCCCGGCTTGGAGTCCGTGCATTTTTGTCCTTTAGTAAGGATATGCCATCTTGGGTAGTTTATACCTTCAAAGAATATTCCTTTGCTATATGGAATATGCCAAATTCAAATTAAAGAATATTCATTGGAATATGCTTTAGGGAATATTTCAAATTCAAATTTCTATTTTCTTTTTAATAAAACATTTTCTTAAAAATAAAGTTTATTAAAATCTTTTGTCACATTTGATTAAATGTGAGTTTGAAGAAAATATTAATTCTTGATCACTTAGTTAGGTTAATGACATGTTTATTCATACCTTGAGTGATTCATGTCAAATGCGATCTTTGAGATGTCGAGAGAAGTATACAAATGTATTCTTGAGTGATTACGAGTACCTTAACATTTTATATAATGTATTGCGAATTATACTTTTGTCATCAACAAAACACAAAGAGATTATATCGACAAGACATCGTAATGTTTGCACTAACAATCCCCCTTTTTGATGATGACAAACAAGTAAACCACAACGCATATTAAAATGTATAAGTTACTCGTTTACACTTACTTCTCCCCCTTTTGTCGAATAAAAAAGGTAGTCAACGTCTTTGAAGAAGAGAAGAACCAACGTCAAGAGAACACACATCCAAAGTGGTAATCATCGATAACACGTCATTTGAAGAAGAAAAGAATTGACGTCACGAGATCTTGCATCCGAAAGGTAGTCTTCATTTGTAGAAGAGGAGGATCGACTTCGAGAGAACATGCATCCAAAAAGCTAATCATCCATTGTGGTTGTCGGTTGAGAAGCGAGAATCCAAACCGCAGACCCATCATTTAAAGATATTGAGCTTGTGTCATCCTAGTGAAGTCTTCAATCAACATAGGTTTACCAACTCCATGCACAATAAAATGCTTATCTTCGATATTCCAAATTTCATTACTTGCAAGAAGTTCGATGAATGCAATTTAAGTGAGTCAACGATCGCAAATGTAATGACTAGAAATCTTGCAAACGCTCCCCCTTGATATGAGCTCCCCCTTGCTTGAGGCACCAATGAAGCAAGGATAGTGACAAGCTATAAAGAAGGGTTAGAAAAGTCCTACAAAACAAAGTTAGTGGACAAGAGCATATATGTATAGCAATGTCACCCAAGCGGAATTAGCTTTAAACATCTCGAGTACAAAGAGGGGGACTCAAGAGAAAGCTAAAACAATCTTAACTTTTAGAAGTGTCAAAGATATGACAAGTTAAGAAAAATAAGAGGGCTATTAGATAGAAAATAGAACCCAACTTATTTTGGTGACACCAAAAATTATATAAAGAGGACTAAGATAGAAAAGAGATGTCCAATTTATAAGAAAAATATTGTCGAGAGGACATACTCCACTTTAATATCATGGCAAAAATACCAAACTAAAGAGAGTATGACATGGACAATAGAACAATTCTATATAGTCGAAAAGAGAGAAAGAAGGACTATAATGAAAAGAAAAATGAGGATGATAAACAAATCGTTTGCACAAACAATGACGAGCATTGAAGAAAGAAGTATGCACGCAATGCTATTAATCCAAAAAAAAGTCCAAGGAGAGGATTTTGACAAGATCAAATCACAATTGATGAAATAGAGGTAGAGACTAAATATCCATACCAATTGTAATGATAATATGTCAAAAGGTTAAAAGCTTAGAATTTTTAGAATCACCCAAGAAAATTCAAGATTTAACCAAGATCCTCTCAAAAGGTTAAAATCTTAGAATAGTTGGAATCACCCAATCCAATTGTAAAATTTAACCGCAATCAATTCTCAAAAATGAAAAATCTCAAACCAAAGATATTTTGACCTTAAAAATAATTCCTTTAGAATGCTCCAAAAGCTTAAGGTCGGGAATCAAGGTACAAAAAAAAAAGAAAAACCAAAAGCGAGGATAAATCAACGATTAAGAAAAATACTAGATATAAGACATTATAGGCAAGGATGCTTATGAATGTCGACATCAAAAAGATGACTCAATGATATAGAGAAAGAGATCAAATAATAGAAAAACCAAGATGGGTGGTGTTTAGCATACGATAAACTACATGCTCAAAGTTTCGTAGCTCTTCTCAATCATTGTGAATATTCAAAGAACAATTACATGACGAGGAAAGGATGAGGCTCGACTTGACTTAGTTTAGAAAGGATAGAATAGAGAGACTCAACTTAGAGAGGCATAATTAAAATAAATCAAAAGAGACTCAACAAAGAAGTTAAGGATAAACTCACAAAATAATTCAAGAATACTATACCTTATTAGGTGATAGTGGAGTCATGAAAAAAAACGAGAGAAGAAACCCAAAAGAAAATAAAAGAAGGAATCTTCAAGAAAACTCGTCAAAGATAGAGATAGACCAAAAACGAACAAAGGGACTCACTGGTCGCGGTTCATTGAATAGGTCCGCGGTTCATTATCAATAATGAGCCGCTAGGTTATTTGAGGAACCGTAGACAGCGGGTGTCCAAAAACGATTATCGACTCAAAAGAAAATCACTTGGTCAAACAATTTAACATAAGTTGCTAAATGGATTGAAAGTCAATGCTTCGAATATGACTTTTAACAATTGCAATTGTTAGTTAAAATTACTTGAATATTTCGAAAGAAATATTTAAGTTGTCAATCTTACTAGGAGAGGAATTAGATTTAAATCTAACATTCCTTGACAACCGAATGAGAAAATAAATAAGAAAAGAAAGATCACAAGGACAGCGAGATACAAGACCCAAAGACTAATCATGTTGAAAAACATGAAAAGGAATAAAAGAGAATAGAGATTATACAAAGATGTATAAAACACAAGCCTAAAGCTTAAGCATAATTTTAATCTTAGTTACACTAGAATTCTAAGATTTGCTTAAATTAGATGTCTTAGCAATAAGCAATCCACATGCTTAAATGAAAGACAATGTGGTGGCGAATTTTGGTGGAGAAGGCTTGGTGATAATCTTGTAATTCAACTCATCATAGATATAAGACATGACAAGATGTTGATATTGACAACAATGACAATATGTTCTATGATGCATGACATAATCATGTGATGGAGTAAGAACACAAGAGGGAAGTGGTGGAAAAGAGAGTTTCCAAAACCAATATCCTTAGAATGAGAAAAGATTTGATAAGGTGTGTTCTTTGGTGAATTTGGGTTGAAAGAGATTTTAGAAAATAGAGGATAATCAAGGATTTCATTTGTGAAAAATACATTTTGCTTTGGTGTGAAAGAGATTTCAAAATGCTTTGGGCTAAAGAGAAAGCACAATATATTTTGGGAGTGACCAAAGGTTTGAAACAAGGATTCCAAAGGGTGATGGAACAATTGGGAAGTTTTGGAAAACCCGTTTTTGAAGGTGTCTGTCCGCGGTTCCTTTTCTCCACCAGTGGTTCCGTATCGATATGGAGCCATGGTCTCTATAAAGAACCGCCTACAGAGGGTGTGTTTTAGAGGATAATGGAATTTTCCAATTTGGCAAATCCTAATGTTCTAGTCTAACTTTTCATAAAGTTATGCTAAATAGCAATAAAAACTAGAACACACACAAAGGAAAAAACACATAGGTTCAATTAGCACGTAGGAAGAAGGCTAAGAAAAACCTAATGGCTACAAAAGAAAAAGACTCCTAATGACATACAAAATTCATCAAAGTAAACTATGATTAGTCATATTTAGGAAGAGCCATTTAATCAATTTAGAGAATGAGTATGAGACTATCACTAGAGGTGCTCAATTAAGGCTAAGCACGATCATTTTTATGAGTTATATAATAACCCAACTTTCCACATGGTAGTAATTCAACCGTTAGGTCAAATTAAGATTCTAGTGCATAAATTCTCTAGTAGTCATTCTCAAGTTAGACAAAATGTAATTCCTACATTTGTCTAATAAAGTGTAGCAAGGATGAAAAGTGTATGACGACACAATGCACAACCTAATGAGGGTAAAGAATGCACCATTGCATATCTTGTCAAATAAGTCTAGTTAAGGTTATTTACCTTAATAGAACTTGAGGCCACTAACTTTGAAGTGTATAAACAATGTTTACACAAAACAAAGGAACACTCTTGATTGGTCTTTCGGAAATGACACATTCACAAACTGCATTGTAATGTAAATTACTTGAGTATTTTGGATGAAACATCCAAGTTGTCAAACCGACTCCATTGTGCATTATAAGCAATTATTAAACAAAACATGTCTAATAATTTGAACAAGTAGATTCAGTATACCATCATCAACATAAGTGTAAGTTACGATCCGATGTATATTGTTAATAGTCCACATTCATGCCTACACCAAAAACATGTCAATTAGATTCGATAATGATATCAGTCATAATTTGAATAATGAACTGATATATATTTGAAATCTTTCTTGATTCCCACTAACACTCCTTTAATAGAAAATAGCTAAGATTTTCAAAGGGTGTTTCATGTTTTACAGTGAGACATTAATCTACTTGAACTAATAAGAAAATGATCGACTAAGACAACCCACGTCAATAGATTTGACAAGCTCCCAAAGCTTTCAAACCTAAAAGTGTTAAAGAACATGTCAAGGTGTACAAAATGTTTATGTGAAATTTGTAAACCAAGAGATGTTAATCCTATATGCAATGAACACATAAATAGACAACTAAGTAACACTACTACCAATAGTAATGATCACTTAAGAATGTCTAAAGACAAAAGAAAAAGCACAAAAGCATTCGTCTTTGTTTTGAGTGTTAGATACACCAAAGTATGCATAGCTTGATTTTATTAGAAAATAGTTTTCGACCCATTTCAAAATTTAATTAAGTTCAACGCTTTATAAATATATCAATTTTCAAAGATATACCAACAAGAGATGTCCAACTTAATATAAAAGAGTAAAACACAAGTTTTACGACAAACCGACGCTCAATACTTTGCACAAAGTATAGAACTTAGAAAACATCCAAATTTTAAAGTTTGAATAAAGTTTTGGAAGCATTTTTAATTGAAAGAAAATTCAGTTACGTTCGAAATGACGGGTGGCACAACTTCTACGGACTTACGGTTGACTTTATATGATTTTTCAAAGTTTGCAAAAATCTGAGTCGGACTGACCGTGGTTGCTTATTGATAAGGATCCTCGGGGAAGAGATAAAGAACCGCCGTCAGTAGGCAAGAATTGAGTTTTTATCCAAAATCATTTGGTAACATTTTGGAAGGACTTAGGACTCTAAAAAATCCTTTTAGACACATAGAACTCGTATTTTAGAGTTAATTATGACACAAAAGATTTTTATACTTTCAAACATGAAAAGATTTAATTCAAGCTATTATACAATGTTTATTTAACACCAAAACTTGTACAAATGAAACAACAAAACACATTTTATAAGTAATCACTCTTCATGAACAATTTGATACAAAGATCGTCTCTTATTTTAAAAACCGTTATCATTTTTAAAAACCATTTGTTTTGAAAAAGAGAGCAAAGATCGATCCAGGATTAAAGTACATTATACTTCAAAGATCTTGAATAACCTCGCTCTGATACCAATTGTAGAAACTAGAAGGGGGGTTGAATAGTTTCTAGTTCATTTTCAAAACATTTCGGTAAAACCCACTGACCGCGGTTCTTTAAACATACCCGCGGTTCCTAATCACTAACGAACAACGTGTCCCTTTAAGGAACCGCCGACAGTGGACGATGCCATTTGTTACATGCTAAAATTTAACAATCCTTTGTATCAAATTCTCGATTAAGCTTGACTAGTTATGAGATGTGTTTGATTGAAAGATAAATACTACAAGTAAGTAAACACACAAACAAATCATATCAAGAGTACATAGAGCAATAGTCTAAACACTAAGCACACACATACTAAGCATAAGCTTTTCCGCAACTAGGATTTTTAGACTAAGTGATGTACACTTGACCATAATCTAAACATGAAGCACACACGTACTAAGCCTTAGCTTTTTCGCAACTTAGATGTTTAGATTATGAAATGCACACAACACACAACAACAAGTATGCAACTATAAGAGTAAAGACATAAATTTAAAGGAAAGTACTGACACGATGCTTTATAGTGGTTCGGTCACGAAACTCCTCTTCGCCCTCCTCCACTTCTCGAGTACACCTTACTTGAGAGTTACTTCACTAGTAATAAAACTCCTTAAGGTGGAGAAACTATACACAACGTCGCTTATCCAATTTTAGACTCTAAGCTAAAAGTCGAGTCCTAATCTTAGGTAGGACCAATCTACACAACATCGCCCACTTCACCATTTTCCGACACAAGGCTAGATGTCGAGTCCTAATCTTAGGTAGGACCAATATACACCCATCTACACAACTTCCAAATTGACATACCAATTTGGATCTACACAACTACACAACTCTTCACAACTACACAACTACACCACTCTTCACAACTACACACCTACACAACTCTTCACCCTAGTTATGTTTTATGGCCCAAAATAACAAACCTTGTGTTTTTGGCATAAACACATAAACCATATAGATGTAAGTACTCACCACTTAGATCTATGACTCTAACACTATATCCAAGTATTAACAAACTTGGATCTACACAACTAACACCTAATCCAATGATACCCATCTCTTGGATATTCTACCCTTACAAACACATCCAAGTGAACCCAACACTTGGATCTTCTACATATACATAGTTGGAAAACAATGACTTGATCTAGAAGGAGAGATCTTCATCATGTTGTGAACCCAACACTTCATGGTAATGAAAGTGTTCTTCTCTTTGCACTTGAGAGGATGAGAGGAATGAAGGAGAGAATCACATCTTAAACAAGATTAATCTAAACTAATTAATCAAGGAGTTTAAAGATTTTTTTTGAAGAAACTATGCAAAAAGGGTTGAAAGAAAAGCTGGAAATGATCCACTATTTATAGGACAATAATGCAACGGCTATAAAGACCTGCGGTTCCTTAAGTACCCCCGCGGTTCCTTATCAATAAGGAACCGTGGGTTCCTTTAAAGAACCTCCGGCGTGGGCTCCGTTCATTTTTGTCCTTTAGTGGGGATATGCCATATGGGATAGTTTATACCTTCAAAGTATATTCCTTTGGCATATGGAATATGCCAAATTCAAATTAAAGAATATTTTTTGGAATATGCCTTAGGGAATATTCTTTGGAATATTCCAAATTCAAATTTCCATTTTCTTTTTAATAAACATTTTCTTAAAAATAAAGTTTATTAAAATCTTTTGTCACATTTGATTAACTGTGAGTTTTAAGAAAATATTAATCGTTGATCACTTAGTTAGGTTAATGACATGTTTATTCATACCTTGAGTGATTCATGCCGAATGCGATCTCGGAGATGTCGAGAGAAGTATACAAATGTATTTTTGAGTGATTACGAGTACCTTAACATTTTATATAATGTATTGTGAATTATATGTTTGTCATCAACAAAACACAAAGAGATTATAACGACAAAACATCGTAATGTTTGCACTAACACAGTGTTTGATGGTGAACTGTCAAAGCGTCACAATTATTTTTGGTCATTAAAGCAGCTTATTTTGAGCCTTTCTGGGTATTTTTTTGATGAAGATGGATGGTACAAAGAAAAGAAACCCAAATCCAGATTTCCTGGAAAAGTCAAAACCATGAAGAACTAGGATTTTAGAACTGGGATTTTGGAACCGGGATAGTGGAACCGGGATAAGCAGAACCGAGATTTTCAGAACCGATATTTTCAAAACCAGGATATGAGTTTTCTTTAGAACCGGGATATTGAGTTTTCAAGAATCGAGATCTTCATAACCGAGATTTTCAGAACCGAGATAAGGAAACCATTTTTCTTAAAACTGGGATAACCATGTTGCTAACCAAAACTCTTGCCAAAATTTATACCTAGTCAACTCGGTATTTACTGAGTTGACCGTGTTAACTTAGTGAGTTAAGATCAATTAATAGAATATCAAATTCAACTCAAATTCAAACCCGACTCTATCTACTATATTCGTCACATGCATCATCAAACAACACTTAAACCACATCAAGACTCGAAAAGAAAAATAATATGATTCAAAACCTTAGTTTGTTACTGTTTGTGTTTTACACATAATGTATCAACAAGACCTCTAAAAGATCCATAAACACAAGAAACATATCATCGTTGATCTTGTTGAAGGCAAAACTTCATTTTATTTTCGAACACAAATTATCAATCAAGAGCAAGTTTGTTCTTATTTTTTTTGGTTCGGTTTATTAATGACATATCTAATTAAACATCAATACCCTACTTGACACCAAGAAGATCTTATAGCCGAACTCATTTAATATTCGAATCTCGAACAAAGAATGGCATGAAAGCAACGTTTGTAACTTCATGGGTGATTCGTTGCTAATTGAGATAGATTAAAGAGATTTTGATTCGTGGGTTTGGAAGATTTGATAGTTGGTCGATCAGATCTGTAAAGATGATAGATGGAGTCAAAGGAGGCGATGGATTAGTTTTGAGATGAGTTGAGATCAGAGATGGATAGTTATGAGTGTTTGTCGGCTGTGATAAAAGTATGATTAGGTTAATATGAGAAAACTTAGGGTTTCCGATGTCTTATATCCTAATCTCATATATGGACCGTGCATTGCAAATTTGATGGGCCGAGTTAACTATTTTATTTCCTAATTTAAGATTATTCTCACTTTGATAAGTCACACATAAGATGGAGTTGGATCAGACACTAAATAGTCATTGCGTCAGGTTAAGTAGATGTAGGCTTGATCTTTGTATTAGGCCAAATAGTTGGCTTTATCTTTTAGTATTTCTTTTGGCTAGACGAATTTTGTATTTGTGTAAAATCTAAAACCCAAATCGTTGAGTAATAAGGAGTCGGATATGATTTGAATTTGGGTCGGGTATCCATTTCAAACAAAAGTGCTTCAACGTTAAAGAAAATTATCGGTTTGAAACCCAAGCATCAGGTGGGCATGAGACTAACGTTGGGCTTAAATGACAAGTTATCTAGAAAAGTTATCACTTAACGACAAATTCATCATTTGTTCTAGATAACGACATTCAAACACAACACCAAAGGAAACAAAACACTTAACGCTAAAACGATCCGATATAAGATTCATTTAAATGACAAACGTCTAGTTTTGATTCTTCAAAGACAAGTGATCAAGGAGTGGATTTTCTATTCCTTATTTGAAGTTGATGTGGGATTTCACGAAGGCGTCTACTTATTTCATCATCAAGCCTTCCTTCTATTTTCTACCCTTTTTCTTTAAACCGAGTCTAGCAATTGATGACTTGCTTGAGCGTTAAAATTTATGATTGAGACTTGAACTATCTAGTTTTCACTGTCAAGGGGTGGATGGTCGACGATATGAATAACTATCATTTTTGGGAGCTTTGTTACGATTCTCAATGTCACAGGCAGTTGCAGTAATGGATAATTTCAAGAGGTATTGTACTTTTTATACTTCTCTTGCTTGGGGCATAAGGTACCTAGAGAGTTGTTTCTGCACCATTCTTCAATCAACAATAATGCAAGCTTAAGTAACAAATTTGTGGGATTTTACTTCAGTTTCAAGTTCTGGATATCGAGTTTACTTCATCATATGATCACAACATATAGCCGAAAAAATACGAGGTTGGTTAGTTAGACAGAGAGATGTAATCAACAATCAGTTCTCACGGGATATTTATGAGCTACATAACGACAATAGTACTTCATAGTCTAAGAAAAAAAAATTCAAAGTTTCTCAATGACTTTCAAAACTTTTCAATACATTTGCTTAAGACTAAGAAATTCACGAGTATATGGACGTCCACGATAATGATTCTTCCGAGAGTTTGAAATCATCATGGGGGAAGATCGTGTACTTTAGAGTAATCAAATCAACTTCCAGGGGGATGTAATGTACAGGAATGGTATCTACTTCACTTTATATGATTTTTATGAAGTATTTTGCAGGCGTGAGAAGAATTTTTGTTGATCTCTTGCATGTTACCCCAAACGGGTTATCACCTTAAACCAAACAACATGAAACAGTATAGAAGCAATATTATTTTGTGTGGTTCTTCTACAAATTTCCGCTGTGCACTTAAACCGATGAGCTAGAAGATCGTTCATACTACATCAAAGTGTCAGAATCTGCTTAAGACACAACTATTGGTTTTAGGGGGAAGCTGATTCAGAAACTTCGTCAAAAAGGAGTTTATGAAGAAAGCTTTTTAAGTCATGTTTCATGAATTGGGGAGAAGTTAATCTAACTCAGGCATATTACAGTTGTTCCACAACAAGCAAAGACAAAAAGGATTCAAGCTGAGGTACAAGTTGTGAAGACCAGAAGACGTTGAAGACTCATATATCAATGAGATTAGCAATCTCAATAAATCTTCAAATGTCGTAGAGGAATGACCTTTCATTGGGGGAGATTGTTAGCCTCAATATATGGCGTTAAACAAGAAGAGTTAGAAGACATCCTCAACATTGGAAGTGCCTTAGAAGACTTTATTTTGTTGTATTTGTAATTGTTAGGAACATTGTAAGTAATTCCGTATGTCTCCACATTAGGGGATTATTGTTATCACTAAAATGTGAGCGTCATTTAAGGAATTACGTTAGATTCAAATAGGCAAGACTCGGAGGGATTATATTGTTAAGTTGTCAAAGTCACTCTTCGTCGGATCTATATATACCCCTACATACTTTCATGTAGGGGTGAGGATTTCCATTTTGTGTTTTTTAGTTTCTCTCTCTAATAAACACACACTTCTTTCTTCTTGCTACTTTCTCTCTCTAAAATATCTAAACATCTATTTTATCCTCCCGACCTTCGGATCACCATTTGTTAATTGAATCTTAAATGGTAACATATTTATATAAATTTAGGATAAACATTATTAGACTTATATTGATAATAAAAATAGAAAAATAATCAATATTCTACGTAAAACAAGTTTGTTACTCCATACAAACTGGCCGCATTCAAATATATAACGATTTTAAAATAAAAAAACGAAAAAATAAACCGAAACCGATTATAAACCGAAAAATCAAACCACCAAAAATCGAACGCCTTATGTTTTTTATTTTATAAAAACCAAATATTACAATTCAAGTTGAGTTTTAGCCAAAACCAATCTAAACTGAAATATGCGCACCCATACACATCTATATGTTTATTAGTCAACTTTGCAATTTCTCTAGAAATCTAACAAGGTAAATTTTGTTATTTATAAAGAACTGCAAGTAGCGGTAAACACTTATTACTTTCATGGTTATAAGATATTTTCTTTTGATAAAAAATAATAAGTAATGAAGTATATTTAACAGAATTGTTTTTTTTATTCAAAAACAAATACAAGAATTTTAGGCTAAACATGAACAATGAAGTTCTCACTCGTGAGTTGCCAACATGAACGATGACTTGTCACACCGGCACTCAAAATTTACATGTGAGTTTTTGCATGGGAATTATGCAATGATGAACCACTCATTATTGTGATCGAGTTTATAACGAACGTTTGCGTTTTAATAGTTTTTATTAATTTATGTGTGTGTGAATATTTAATATATTATATTATATATAAAGTGGGCATGTTAATGAACGGTGACTTTTTTATGCTTCTTAGAGCACTAAGAGGGGTTGGGTCTTGTGGGTGGTGCCGTGGTGAAAATTGTGGTGCGTATGCAAAAAGTGACTATGGGTATGGTATCACATTTGTCATGGTCGTTGGCACCAAAAAAGTGATACCATGAACATTCTTTTTTTCATTGTATTTAATTAAAAATATAACTTTACTAAATTTTATTAAAAATATATTTAACTGATAAAAAAGTTATATTAATAAAAAATATAAAATTAAAAAACAATAATTAAAGATATTAAATAAAAAAAACTAGTTATTTTTTGAATAACGAGCTTGGATATAATTTTTCTTGGCGTTCACAATTGACACGTCGAATCCACGTTACTCGTGTCAATTTATAGCACCTTTATGTTTGATTCAAACTTTTGAGAATTCTCGAGGTGGTCTCAGCTTCAATAACGTCTATCCTTTTCTTGCGATCCTTCTCCTATTATTCTTGGATCATTGCTTTAAATATTTTCGGGTTTGAGCCGGAACTAGCGGCGGAGTTGGATGAACGTTCACTCTTTAAAATCTGATGTAACCCGTCCGGACGAGGCAACGCGTCCGGTCCAAAATTCGGGTTCCTCGCCAGTAACACGAAGACGATTTCGTCTTGCGAGGGTCATCGGGATTTTTCACTTGTGATTGCCTTTCAAAAAGCTTCAAGCACTCTTGTGCCTAAATTCCAAGCCCGTGCTTTTTTATAAACGTGGTATCAGCTCTCGTCATAAACCCCTTATCGTTCTCCCCACTTGTCACATTTATTTCTTCCACAAACGAATTAAACTTACCCAATCTTGATTCACCGGAGTCCATTTTTCCGTCAACATGTTATTGATTCGAGTCGGAAACTTTTTGGTCACGGCTAAAGCATTGTATGTTTCTTGAACTTTGTACCAAAATGTTCCCTTTGTTACCTGAATCGTGTTTTGGATCCTTAGATATTTTTATGTAACATTGCGCCAAAAGCAACTCCTCGTCTTGGGTCTAAAACTTTTGAGTACCCAGACATTCGGTTTGCGATTCACTTGTTTTCTTTGACCTTGCCTTCACCCATTTTTCTTTTTTAGAGGTCGGCGTAGGGAGTTACTCTTCATTTGATTGATTGCGATGGTAGGACATTTGGTTGAATGGAGGTTGAGTCAGATTCGAAGACGAGCCCATAGTGTAGTTCGAATTTGAAAGTGAGCCGGAGATTTGATTAGAATGGTCCTTGAGCATGTCGTTAATACATTGATCATTGGTGTTCATTTTAGTGTCAAAAATATAAAAATGTGTTATTACATATATTGGAATAGTATATAAATTTTGATTGAAAAATGAGGTGTTTATAAGGTTTTAAGAAGTTATAGTTTAAAAAAATGTATTTAATTTTAAAATACGGTTATTTTATCTAATTAACGGTCAATTTTATAAAAAAAGAATAAAAACTAAATCATAACAACACTTTTTGTGGTTGGTATATATATTTTTTTAGAACGGTAAATGTTAGTGGTTAGTGGGTCGAGTCGTGCAATGACATCCAAGCGGAAGAATGTCTTTTTCGAATCCTCACCTAGTTATGTTAGACTCCTTATCCGCTTCGCCTGAAAGGCTCTTGTCGGGTCTTCAACCCAAGACCTCCAAAAAACCTCCCCAAGAAAATCACTTAGTGGAGTTTTAGTGAACAACTAAGCTAAGCCAATTGAAGAGTTTCGACGTGAAAAACGAAATGGTTCGTCCTGATTGTCTAGTTAACCAATTAACTATGAGTACGCAGCAGATTGGATCTAGTTGAGCAAATATGACACATAATAAATAATAAAAGGGTAATGAGAAAACGTACATTCGTCCAAAAGCAAATGAAACAAATAAGTGGCTAAAGTAAACCACCTCTATGGTTGCTCACACAAACACGTCAAACGAACACGTCTGGATTGCTAGCCGAAACCCACTATACCCAAACACCAAGTGTCGTAGCCCAAACCGGATCAAAAACCAAAACAGCCTAAACTGTAGTTTTGTACAATATACTTCTCTTTCCAATAACCCGGATCTCACTGTTGTCCGATATCGGACAAAACTGTGCGATAGGAAACACAGGTTCTGTCCGAGAACGATCAGACAGCAACAAAACCTTCCACAAGCTGTTACGATTAACCAGCTCGTAAACCTTCGTTTATAGACTTTGTTTTAGCAACCTTAGGATTGATTCTAAGTTACTAAACCACCTTGGATTGAATATAATGCAAGTGTTTAGTTGTAAGATGATTAATCAAATTATATAAATCATAATTAGGGTTTATAGAACCGATTTATAATGATGGGGAAAAGGGCAGAGATTTTCTTGTTTTGCTGTGCAAAATTCATGTGTTTAGAGTCTAGGGGTGAGGGGTTTATATACCCATCAAACCATAGCTTTAGATAAAGCCTAAAATCAAACTTAAGCTTTATCCAAACACTCCTAATCACATCCTAATACCTCTCTTCCAATTCTTATCAACTCACAATGAATCTAGACACTCAATCCTCCTCCTAGAACCTTCTAAACCGTCCACAATTGGGTAAGGATCATTAGGGAGTTTTTCTAATTCATTTCTTGTCCAAGCGGGCCAAAACGGGTCATTTTTTAGAAGCGTATACGTAAAAATTGAAACGTATTCTAATGTTTAGTGTGTGTGCCCCCAATAGGCTCACACGCCCCTAGCCACATTTGGCTCATCCAACGAGCATGAACTAACAGCTCCTACTTGTTCGTTGGAGTATACAACACAAATGTCAACGACGGAAACGTCTAGCAACGCTCACACTCGTTATTTAACTAGAGGTGTCTGAGATATAGTTTCATAGAACATTCTCAGTAGCATGGTCATTTATGTCTTGCTTTTATCATCCTTTGTTATAGATACCGTTAAACCATGGATATGGATCCTAACTCATTCCATATAGTATAACCATTTAGATTCTCGTTATTGAATTCAATTCAGATATACCAAATGTAACCAAGATTCATCTTGCATTACCATCTGGGTTCGGCCAAATAATTATCTGATTAATTCTAGAGAGGCGCCATGGTATCATTATGCACATTCTAAGTGGAGTAACAAATCCTTTGTTGACTACAAGTGTTGTGGATGCTGCTTCACATCACTCCGAAAAATAGCTTTTATAACTACCTTATTCAGGACAGTGTTTTGCATAAATTACGAAAGTGATATCCACACATGCAGAACTTGTTTGCATCTCAAGTCTAAGTATGACTTAACAGAACATTTTCAACATCTTACTCATGACAAGGATCCAAAAGTAAATGTTTGAAGTTGAGGAATCCAATATGCATCCCTTATGAATACATATGAGTTTGGCTTAGAACAATTCTCATTCTCACAGAATATATCCAACACTCACATTTGCCTTATGTAAACAATATTCCCATATTGCTAACCGACAATGGATATTTAGAATGATTAAATCATTCATGGATTAAACATGCAAATATAGAATAACAAAGTTTATATGAATGAAATAACAAATACCTCGTATCTTTATTTATCAAAAAATAAAACTGTCTTACAATTCCAAATTATCCAAATACTAATTAATATACAGATTTACATGAGACTACTAGCTGGTATCAAACCAATACCCCGAGTCAATTTAGAATGCTTAGGGAATGCTAACGCCTTCGTAAATGGATCAGCTAGATTGTCATCTGTATGAACTTTTTCTATCTTGACATCACCCATCTCAATGGTCTCTCGAAGATAGTGAACTTTTGCGCGAAAATGTCTAGCACCCTTGGTGACTCCGCTTTCATTAGCTATAGTAATGGCTCCAAGATTGTCACAATACATATCAATGGGATCTTTAATTGTGGGCATAATACCAAGCCCAAAAATGAATTTACGAATCCAAACAGCCTCTTTAGCTGCATCAAAAGCAGCTATATACTCAGCTTCTGTAGATGAAGTTGCAAAAATACTTTGCTTTGTGCTCTTCCAGTCAACAGCACCTCCATTTAGAACGAAAACATATCCAGTCTGAGATTTTAGGTCATCAACATCTGTCAGATATCCAGCATCAGTGTAGCAAGTAACCCTGAGCTCTCGTTTTTCGTCACCACCATAAACCATAAACATATCCTTAGTATTCCGTAAATACTTAAGAATATTTTTAACAGCAGTCCAGTGAAGTTCACAGTACTCTGATGAAATCGGCTTGTTATGTTCTGAGCGAACGCAACATCAAGACGAGTACATCTCACAGCATACATAATTGATCCTACAGCTGAGGCATAAGGAACATTCTACATGCGTTGCTTTTCAGCTGGTGAAATAGCACATTGTGACTTACTCAATTTAGGGCTTTCATGCATTGGGATAGTTCCACGCTTGGAGTTCTCCATATGAAATCTTTTCAAGATTTTCTCAATGTAAGCACTTTGACATAAACCAATTAACAGTCTAGATCTATCTCGGTAGATCTTGATTCCAAGAATATATGCAGCTTCTCCTAAATCTTTCATAGCAAAACATTTTCCAAGGTAGGATTTTACCCCTTTCAACATTGGAATATTGTTCCCCATGAGCAATATGTCATCAACATATAGAATTAGGAAAGTAACATTACTCCCACTGGCTTTGTGATATACACATGGCTCATCTTGATTCTGAGTGAAATAGAATTTATTAATCTCATCATCAAAACACTTATTCCATTGCCTAGATGCTTGCTTAAGTCCATAAATGGAACGCTTGAGCTTTCATACTCGGTTAGGATATTTAGGATCGACAAAACCCTCAGGTTGCACCATATAGACTTCTTTGGAAAGATGTCCATTAAGGAAGGCGGTTTTGAAATCCATTTGCCAAATCTCATAGTCATAGAACGCGGCTATGGCTGTAAGAATCCTTGTAGCTCTAATGTATGCTACAGGAGAAAAAGTCTCTTCATAATTAACCCCGTAGGTTTGAGTGAAGCCCTTTGCTACAAGACGAGCTTTAAAGGTGTGTACTTTTCCATCCATGTCAGTCTTTTTCTTGAATAGCCATTTGCTACCAACGGTTCTACCATTAGGAGGAAGATCAACTAATACCCAGACATCATTATCTTTCATGGATTGCATCTCCACATTCATCGCATTAAGGCATTTTTCGAATTCAGGATCCAATAATGCAGCTTTATAGTTAGCGGGTTCTCCAAGATCCCCTAACTCATGCTCCTCAGCATCGACGTATAAACACATTCGATCCGGGGCACGAGGTGTCCTAGAGGACTTACGAATGGGATTGATATCACTTTGAGGTTCTTCAATTTCTTGATCATCCTCATCATGATCTAAGCCAGTGTCATCAGAAGGATTTGTATCTTCATCTTGAACAATTTCAAGATCTTCTATACTCCCACTTGCTTCTTGATCTAAGAGATTACTCTCAAAGAAATCAGCATTCCAAGCAACAATAACTTTGTTCTCAGGTGGGTAGTAGAAGGAATATCCAATCGTTTCCTTTGGGTATCCTACAAAGATACACTTATAGATCTGGGTTCCAGTTTGTCAGGTTTGGTCATCGTATCACGTTTAACCAAAGCTTCACAACCCCAGACTCTTACGTAAGACAACTTAGGGGCTTTCCCATGCCATACTTCGTACGATGTCTTTTCAACCTTCTTAGTTGGAACCATGTTGAGTATGCGTGCAGCAGACTCAAGGGCATAATCCCAAAAGGACTTTGGAAGAGTAGTTTGACTCATCATGGATCGAACCATGTCTAGCAGTGTTTGATTCCTCCTCAGAAACATGCCATTATGTTGAGGTGTGTAGGGAGGAGTTCGATGGGCAATAATCCCATGCTCCTTAAGATGATCCAAAAACTCTTGACTCATATATTCACCTCCACGATCAGATCGTAGTGATTTTATGGTCTTATCGAGTTGATTTTCTACTTCCTTTTGAAACACTTTAAATGTCTCAAACACTCATGTTTATGATTTAACAGGTAAACATAACCATACCGACTAAAGTCGTCAGTAAAAGTGACAAAGTAGTTGTTGGAAACTCACTTTATGTGACGACATTTAAGAATTCCCAATAGTTATCATAGTCACACACGTTTAGACTAGACTAGGTTCATGTATAGTTAAGCGTATCGTGTGTGACTATATATACCCCTCCTTAGCTTCCAAGGAGGGGTGTTGGTTGTGTCACATTTCAAGTTTAATTCATTTTCTCTTATTTTCACATACATTCAACCTCTCTTCTCTCTCTCTCTAAATCAACAATGGCTTCCACCACCATCTACCACCACATTAGACCACCGGATCCCATTTAGCATTTCTACAGTAGTTAGCTCTTTGCCTTGACATGATTCTAAATGGGCCATAAACATCAGTATGTATTAGTCCAAGTAGATCTTTAGCCCTTTCCACTTGATGTGAATAGGGTTTTCTTGCCATCTTCCCAGACATACAAGAGACACACTTTTTCAAATGACTTAATGTCAGTTGAGGTGAGAAGTCCATCACGTTGCAACTTCTCCATGCGTTTCTTGCTTATGTGTCCAAGACGACAATGCCACAAGAGAGTAGAGTCCAAAGTTAATTTGGCTCTTTTATTGCTAACAGCAAATATAGAACTATCATTAGTTTTAGAACAAGACATATCAATTTCATAAATGCCATCCCCTTGAGGAGTAGCAGTAAAATAAACAATGTTATTCCTAGAAACTAAAATTGCATTATTCGAATCAAACAGTTTACAAAACCATCTTTAAACAAACCAGAAACTGAAATAATCCCTCTAGTGATAGAGGGAGCATAATGACAATTATTCAAAACAATAACTAATCCACTAGGGAGACATAAATGATAATTTCCAATAGCTTCGACTCATACACGTTGACCATTGCCCATGTACAGATTCAAAGCTCCTGGATTCAGCTTCTTACTTCCCCTTAGACCCTGAGTATTATTACAAATGTGAGTACCACAACCAGTGTCATATACCCACGAATTACTCGGAAGGGAATATAGTTCTATTGTGAAAGTACCTAAAGTGTTGGCTTCTTGAGACAACCTCTTCTTTTTCTGCAACTCGGCTAAGTGCTCGGGACAGTTCCGTTTCCAATGACCTATCTGACCACATTTGTGACAGGGGTCATCCTTAGCAGGATTATCCTTTTTGGGTGGTGGAGGATTTCTGATCATTGGAGCATAAGATGGTTTGTGCTCGGGAGCATAAGCCAGCTTATTCTTTCCATTACCATAATTCCCCTTCGCAGCCTTAGGCGGTTTTCTACCTTGGTTTTTCTGGACCTTGCCTGCACGCACATTATGAAGTGCAGGTGAAACAAACTTCTTGGGAAGTGTCTGCTCATGTTGTTTAAGCATGGCATGCAGTTCATTCAACGAATTCATAGTCTTCCCCATGCCATGCATGTGGAAATTTTAAACAAAACTGTCATACTCCTTGGAAAGGCCTATCAAGATCAGTCTTATTCCATAGCTGACAGCCACGGGGTGACCAAGACGCTCCAAGTTCTCAATGTAGCCCTTCATCTTAAGAACATATGAGCCTACATTTTGACCTTCCTCAAGCTTGCACGCGTGAAATTCACGCGCAATTTGAAGAAGTTCCTGTTCTGCTTGCTGAGAAAACATGGTTTTCAGCTCCTGCAACATGTCATATGCTCCGAGATGGGTTAGATTTCGTTGGATCTCTAAGTCCATAGTCATGAGCATAAGGGCAACAATGTCCTTTGACCCTTTGACCCAAGCAGCATAAGCTACAAGAGCATCGGGAGGGACTTGGTGACCAGGAGTTGCAACAGGTGCAATAGAAATTGGATGTTCCAAGTATTGTTCCTTGTCTTCATCTGATAGGATAATGCGCAACTGGCGGTACCAATCAATGAAGTTAGGCCCAGTGAGTTTGTGTTTCTCGAAGAAACTCCTGAGTACCGAATTGTTTCCGACATTGGTAGTCATCTATAATTAAAAAGTTCAAACAATTAGTATTTTCGATAATTACATTCTTAATAGAATTAACTACCCAATTAATTACTAATTAAGACTAAGATCCATCTTGTACTCCCACTCATTACAAAAGGATTGTCCAGTATGTAAACAAGTGGGGCAAGAGGTAAGCAACGAGCGTTAATTGCAGAAAATGCAACTCTTAGACTTTATGAGACCGTTCAAGACACTAGTAAAACGGTAGTAATGTCATGAGCATGTTTAGTCTCATCTTATGCCTCGGGTCCAGGGTCTGACCGTGCATACTCGAGTTAAGTTAACCAAGCAAGAACATGCAAATATCACACAAGGTCTGACCATCGTGAAAATTTGCCATGGGGTTGACAAGGCCCTTAGGACTGTCTAGAGAAGCCAAAACAAAAGCACATGTTCTTAGTTGGCTAGCATACACTTAAAATTCACATAGGGTATAGCACATAAATATGGTAAAACATGTGTACAAAGAAGCATGTAAACAACTTTGTAGCACGATTTTTAAAAACTTTTAGTAATGACATTGTAGTGATCTACGATGGTTCACGGTAGCTCCAATCGAACTCGCAAGCAAGCGCAGGACCAGACCAGTGCAGGGCAATAGTCGGATATCATTTAGGTGTGACTATGCGCACTGGCTTATACCCGCCTTACAGTTTGTTCTAGTGGGCGACCCGTACATCCCATGAGTCCATAGCGTCCAATTTTTATTTTCATGAAAGCGTGTTTCAATAGTGTTTAGGTCATTTTATTTTATAAAACACTTTTCCACGTAACACATAACTGGTCACAATGAGCATGTATTTAGGCGTGTAAAATATTGACCAATTTTAATGACATGTTTCTCTATAAGTATTTATCCATATTGCATGTAATTTAGGTGTTTTGAAAAAAACATGTAACAATAATGCAATTAGGAAAACAAATACAATAAACATAAGAAATTAAATAAACACATAAATCCGAGACCCCGAAGAGTCTTCCCGAAACGAAGAACCATAAGACTCTCATTAGGTTTTCATCAAGTACCTAAATCATCCCATGCATCACATGAAGTGATTGTAGTGAGTCTTATAGTCGGATACACAAATAATAAACATGTCAACCTTATTAACATTTAATTAGCCAATTTTAGTTTCTAATTAACCATTAATTTATTGTATTACCAATTAACAATTAATTATTTAAACATTTGCAATCTTGTTATTTTTTTATAAATTAATGACAAGTATCAAAAGGTAGTTGTCAAACAAAAAATAAAACGAATAACTAAATTAGGTTTCATGCAGGCGTTACGCGTGTATATTTATTAAAGGTGTAACGCATATCCACAAAACGAGTTGACTCGTGATGCCACTGTTGGGATTTAAATTCTAGTTAACCAATTAACTACGAGTACACAACGGATTGGATCTAGTTGAACAAATATGGTTAACACATAATAAATAATAAAAGGGTAACGAGAAAACGTACATTCGTCCAGAAGCAAATGAAAAAAATAAGTGGCTAAAGTAAATCACCTCTATGGTTGCTCACACAAACACGTCAAACGAACACGTCCGGATTGCTAGCCGAAACCCACGTATACCCAAACACCAAGTGTCGTAGCCCAAACCGGATCAAAAACCAAAACAGCCTAAACTGTAGTTTTGTCCGATATACTTCTCTGTCCAATAACCCGGATCTCACTGTTGTCCGATATCGGACAAAACTGTGCGATAGAAAAAACAGGTTCTGTCCGAGAATGATCAGACAGCAACAAAACCTTCCACAAGCTGTTACGATTAACCAGCTCGTAAACCTTCGTTTATAGACTTTGTTTTAGCAACCTTAGGATTGATTCTAAGTTACTAAACCACCTTGGATTGAATATAATGCAAGTGTTTAGTTGTAAGATGATTAATCAAATTATATAAACCCTAATTAGGGTTTATAGAACCAATTTATGAAGATGCGGAAAAGGGCAGAGATTTTCTTTTTTTCTTGTGTAGGGGTGAGGGGTTTATATACCCATCAAACCCTAGCTTTAGATAAAGCCTAAAATCAAACTTAAGCTTTATCCAAACACTCCTAATCACATCCTAATACCTCTCTTCTAATTCTTATCAACTCACAATGAATCTAGACACTCAATCCCCCTCCTAGAACCTTCTAGACCAGCCACAATAGGGTAAGGATTATTAGGGAGTTTGTCTAATTTATTTCTTGTCCAAACAGGTCAAAACGGGTCATTTTTTATAAACGTATACGTAAAAATTGAAACGTATTCAGATGTTTAGTGTGTGTGCCCCCAATAGACTCACACATCCCTAGCCACATTTGGCTCATCCAACGAGCATGAACTAACACTGATAAACTGACGTCAAAAGCTACTAGCCCACTCAGCAGCTTTCACTCCCCATGCTGTTACGGTTAAGTGATGAGTTTAAGTAAAAGAAAAAAAAACATTGATGTAGAGAGCTAACATAGACACGGTGAATTTTGAGTCTTGTTTTGGCTTAATAAAAATTGAGATGGTACAGGTTTTCTGACCGAACTTTGTAGATCTTGTTTTCAGTTTTAAGTTTTTTATAAGGGAAAAAGACCAATTTGGTCAAAATCACCCCTCCAAAGTAAAACCATGGTCAAGTTTTTTGATGGAGACAAATTTAGTCATACACAAGTGCACAACTGCACAACTCCATCCAATTACCGCCACGTGTCCACTGATCAGAATAGTTTCTCTTTCTCTTTCTCTCTTTCTTCTTTGTTCTTTGTTCTTTCTTCTGTAAACCCGAATCTTTGGAATAATCAAAACAGATTACATTACGTAAACCCGAATCTTTGTTTCTTTATTCACTTTGATTATTCCAATTCACAAAAATTAGGGTTTTTTTCAATTCACATGGAAAAAAAGGACATCTTTGAGGTATGCTGATACTACTTGTAATCGCCATTTACATAGCAAATCCATTAAAACATTCCTAATGGACATCTTTGAGGTATGTCTGTTTGCTGCTTTTTATCAGTAAAAGGGATTTGTCTTGTTGTTTGGAAAGCCTCGACCCCAAATATATGGGGAAACATTAGTTCATCTTGCTAAATTCGACCAAATTGTTGGTCATGATGTTACCATGGACAATCTCTTTTCGCTTCATCAGGAGTTTGCTGCTTTTATAGTAGATGGTCTTGATCATATTCATGATATTATCTCAGACAGTAGATCTTTGGTAGCTCACGAGTTCCTTCAAACTTATGAGTACCTCATTCATTGTATAAGGGTGTTGAGTCCAATACTCGCGAGCAAATTGATTTTGTTTGAACATTGGGGAGACTATATTGGGTTCCTTTTAGCTCGCCAAGACTACGCTAATGCGACCATTCAAATAGACATGTTTTTGGTAATGATACGAGGAGTTATACCAACTGGATGTATACTTCCATCATATAATTTTACAGCTGATGACCGAGTTTTAGGAATTATTTGGTATATCTCTTTGTCCTATTTTGAGTGCTTATTGCGAAGCCAAGATGTTGCTAAGTTCCTAAAAGTTGTACAAGAACTCGATCCTTGGTTGACGTCTTTTGATGATGATGATATGAGTACACGATCTTGGATTGTTAGACATCTCATCTAATCAGTAGAAGATAATGATGACAAGTTCACAGCGGAACGGTTTGCTGTCACTTTACTAGAACACGCAAAGGTGTCCAAACACAATCATTTGCTTGAGGTAGATTGCTAATCTTTTAGCACATAAATAAAGCTAAATATATTATTTTACATGTCTTTTTTTTATTTCGCTTTTGCAGATGGGAACAAGTCTGGTACGAAAAGGAAACCCGGAACTTTTTCTTAAAGTGTTGGAACAGTTAGCTCTTAAATGCCCGGTATTCATCAACAAAATTTGTTTATCTAAATAGTAGTAATCCCTAAGTAGATAAGAACCTAGTAATCACTACTAATACATCCCCTCTTTTTCCTTTTTAAAGTTTGAAATTGGAGATTCTGAAGAAACGAATCAATGGGCGATGTCTATGATGCAGGTTTATACCATGACCCCATATGTTCTTTTATACCACGTATATGTTTACTACCAATGGGGTGGTCTTATTAATTGTACGAAAACAATATAGCTACTAAGAACCGGTACCATTGTTTTTTCGTTTGCACAGCTTGAATCATACGCAAATAGTGGTTCTCTTCATCCTACCATATGTATGATTATGCAAAGCATGATACTGGATCATCACTTTAAGGATGTACTCTGTGATAAAGATCCATATCTTCTCAAGCCACTGGATTTAATTGGAAAAGCAAGGGACTGCAGAAAGAAAGGGACTGAAGGTTTAGATGATTGTTTACGTAACTTGAGTTTGGCTATAAAGATGTTGGTGAGTTATCGTATTCCCATATTGGATTATATTTCTGTATTGGATTATATTTCTCATTGACATTATCAATGCAGGACAACTATGAAGAACAACACGGTGCTTGTGGTCAGCTGTACTTTTTGCAAGCACAAGCATTGTGCATACGCGCGTTGTGCTGTTACAAGCAGAAAGGTTCAGAAATGAAGGTGCCAGTTCTTCAAAATCCGAGAAGTTGCATTTCTAGTTTCTTTCAGTATGTTATTTTATAAATCCCAACTTACACAGCTCATATGTTTTCGTGAAAATAGGATTTTAGCAATGATATGGACAAAGCTGTGAAGTTGTGGACTAGCAGTGCCTTTTCTGAATTGGCTACCAAGTATAGCTGTGTATCAGACTATACTAGAAAACTTCTTCTATTTGCGTTTGACATTCTTTTAGTGGTATTAAGTCTTGTTGAACCTATTTTATTTCCATTTTGGCATTTTAGAGAGAAGAATTGAACAATTTTCTTTATATGATCAAAACGAAAGAATTTTAATCTAACATTACTTAATTTAAAATTCTTTCGTTTTGATCATATAATGCAGCATGATGGACCCAAGTCATAAGTATTTTGCGGAACTTAACTTTCCTGTTAGTCAAGAGACAGATACATGGAAAGAAAAAGTAGTTATGATCTTACTAAAAAGTTTAAAGATGTTTATACCATGTTTCTGCGTATCTGAAATTGTGAACCATGTTTGAGATTTGACAGATACATGGACAAGACTTCTTGTTTGAGATTTGACAATCCAAGAAGTGCCATAGAACGTAATGGATTTGATGTGGAGGTGATAATAGACCGTTTGACGCGTTTGCTTTTATTGAAGGACAATCAAGTGGTGCTTGATGATCGGAGGAAAGGGGTCGTGGAGAAAGTTGAGGAGCATAAGATACAAGAAAAGAGAATCGATGAAGAGGTTGACGAAATTGATAGGAAGATAAGACAGTTACATGAAAATAGAAAGCGGGTGTTGTTGAAGAAGGAAGAATGGACCGGACAACAGCCTCAACCGGATCGAAACCCAGCCTGGACTGATCACATAACGTTTGGTTATCAGTGCACTTTTTGGAATTCTGAATGGTTTGGTCTGTGTAAACCACGACAAAGCCAAGTATATAGGCTGAAGCAGTTGAGCAGTGGCGGTGGAGCAGTTGAGCACTTGAGCATTGAGGTCGAGCAGTTGAGTAGTGGAGGTGGAGAAGTTGAGCACTTGAGCATTGAGGTCGAGCAGTTGAGCAATGGAGGTGGAGCATATTCGTGTGTTCCTGTTTAAGTTATAACTAAGTATATTAAACCTCAGACGGTAAGCTTGTTGAAGGAGGCCGAGGATGAGCTTGTGGTTTTCAGGATTTATTATGTTGCATCCCCAAATAACCATCTGATGATGCTAGTGTTGCTAGACGAGTTTGGTCGGTCCTTGGATCCTGCTGAACCAGTTATGTAGATAGATGAAGAAAAGTGAATTGACCGTAAATGGTATATTATTTAGAACTGCTAGTTCTCTGAATGTTTAATTTCTTTTATAGGATCTGGTTTTTGTACTTAATTGTTCGGGCCGCCACCCTCGGTGACGGGGAGACTAGAATAGAAAAGTGGTATTTAACCGAGTGTAATTATCTGATATATTGTACTTGGTCTTATCTTTTTTGTTTCTAAATTAAGTACTGCATTATGTTGATGTTTTTGTTTCTTAATGATTTTCGATATATGTTACAGGCTTACAGCTAATATATGTTTCTAAATTAAGTACTGCATTATGCTCATACCTAAATCCTCTTCTGGTTCTTTCTGGAGCAAAACGATATCTAACAGAAAGTACAGAATGATGCCATAGTTAGTGATTAATTCTTAAAAGAATAATTCCGTCATCCTGACCATTGAGGGTTAAGTGAACGACTCTGATATGTGGCTTCAACTAGGTATATACCAACATATCTATTTTTTTTACATGTACACACTAATAGTCGACGCCACTAATAGTCGACGCCACTATTACATGGAATTTTTTTTTTACATGTACTGCATTATGCTCATACCTAAATCCTCTTCTGGTTCTATTTTTTTTACATGTACAAACGATTTACTATGAAGATAACAAGTCAAGCAAGCAACTGATTGTTCATCTCCATCACGCGCTTTGTCATGTCAATGATCCATTTTACTATTAATTTTTATCTAGCTTTTACTACTCAACCATAACCCCTATGGCTAACACTTAACAGTCTCCATTTAACAATACTACACATCAGATAAAGATTAACACAACATGCATCTTAAATGAAGTAAAAGTAGCAATACAAAATAGTAAGCACATAACCTTGTCATATTAACAATCTATCACATATTATACTCTATAAGAATGCACAGACCAATAAAGAGCACCACAAATTCGTACTTAGAATTTCAGCACAATAGCATCACTTAATTTGATTCTTCTAAGTGCAGCAATTAATCAACAAACTAAAAACATAGTAGATTTAAAGATTTAGCACCATCTATCAACATTAACTATGAAATCAACAGTAGCGAATAACGTCACTGTAAACAACAACAAGCAAATACTCAGCGAACGTTTAACATCAACTAATACCTTGTAAATCAGAAAATTAAGTACTGCTACAGCAGCTATGAGACGAGTATCAATAAAAAATTACACTACAAATATTATACTAGCTGATTACACTAGTTATGCAGAAAGTTAAAGAGGAAACTATCCTGCCATCCGAAGCCTTGACCGCTGATGTCGACGTGCTACTTGAATGAGACGAATATCGAAACTTAACTGAACCGCAACCGTCAAACAGTAGCTATAAAACAACCTCCAATAAGCTGTAACAGCTTATCGATCAGCTTATTTCAATAGTGGCAGAGATTAATAGCACAATCCAAACACAAACTCTAAACTGACGTTATTGAGGCTCGAATTCTTGCTGAGTTATCTATTTCCTAACCGATCTAAACTGCGACTTTTATGAGCTCAAAAACAGTAGGGAAATGAAAGACGAGAAAGCTTAAGTTGTGAACGAATCAACCGCTAAACTAGAAACTAAATTGTAACAGTAGATATAGCAAAGGACTAGAAATATTTAAAATGATCACATTCAAAGATAAAACCAGCTTTTGGAATAGTAAAATTGAAAACTTACAATTGACTCGACTGAATTGAAAACTTAACTAACTCGACCGAATTGAAAACTTAAAACTAACTCGAAAACAATCTGATAACGAAACTCGTAACGATTTACCGAATATAAACGACTAACAATAAATCCTAAGCGTGATGGAGATGAACCATCTGTAAAATGGATCACCACCTCCAATATCCGACCTATTATCTTCATAGTCCAAGTAGGTGGCTCGTCATTCGGCTTTATGGGACTCTTACGATTCTGATTAGCAAAAGTATTAAACACATATATCCTAAGCGTCTTCTGAATACACGGTGGGTTCTTAATCGCATCCTGAATATCAATCTTCTTCCTCGCCAACGCAGCATCCACACGCGACTCAAACTAAAGAAGCTCAGTATAAAGCGCAGACTGCGGAAAAATCTTAGCAACTCTCTCCAATAACTGCTTCTCAGGAAGCTTCTGCTTCTTCTTATTACGCTGAGCCGGAGTAAGCTCCATCATCCTCATAGGCGAAGCAGCATTCACATTCAACACACCAGGCGGCCGTCCAACGGGCTTGGGCGCCATACGCTTAACACCGCCCATATTCCCCGACCCACCTGACCCACCCAACCCACCAAAAGACGGCGAACCAGTACCAAAATGGCCGTGATGCGCCTGATTAACAGCCATACCCTGAGCCTGCAACTGAGCTTGAAACTGATGATTAGCCATAGCTTGAGCCACCTGCACTTTGGCTTGAGCCTGAGCCGCAGCAGCGTATTGCGAAAGCTGAAACTGGCTAGCAAACTAGGACCCAGATGGTTGGTTATTTGGCATTGCATTTCTCTCCACGGGAGCTAAAAATTCGCCAAAATTACCCACAGAGGAACATGATAATGATGGTGGATCACATTTATTATTCCCATCAGTGTAATTCTGCATGGAAAATTGATCATCGAGTCTAATAGGATCAATCTTTGAGGCATATGTTAAAGGTGTCCCATACTGGAAATATCTACTGCTCGGAACTGCATATGAGGAAAAAATTGATTTGCATCCTTCATCATCGATTGACACAGAACGAAGAATTCATCATCACAGATGGTCTAACTGGAGGTGGTGGTATTGGAAGGACCTGCAGGATCATCCAATCTGGACGAGCATATTTGGGGTCGAGGCGCAACAACAAGCATTCATCGTCACTTATTCGCTTTAGCACACTCAGAACCTAGAGTAAAACGGTGATACTTATTAGTCACTACAAAGAAAGTAAGTATGCTACATGAAATGTGAGGAGTGCGCGTATGATACCCTTTCTGCAGAAAGCTGCAACTTTCTCTCAGCCGGCTCAGGTAGCAGTGGTTAATCGCTCATTTTCTTCTTCTTGTATTCAACAACCATATTCATACCGACAATAGTAATTGTTGGCTGCAGGGACCCACAGCCACCGTGGCTTTTCTTAACTTCCTTATCGCCGTCCTGGTTTATATATTCAATGTCATCACCACCTTCACATGTACTTTTGCTCTTGCAAGCCTCGAGAACCTTCTTAAGCCTGTTTTTTAAGTTTCTTATTTTCAGGGCTTGCTTGAATTTATAATCCTCCTGAAACACAGTCACAATGACGGGCCAGTTAATAAAATTTGCTATGTGCAATACAAGCACATAAGCCTCAGGTCACTAAGTCCCGCCACCTTGGGCTTCCCTCTTTCTGTCGTTTCGCCATGCTGTATTTGCATAACAGACATTTCTCTCTGCAACAACAAAACAGTTGTGTGAAACAACAATAAGATATTCTATGCAACATTGTCATAAAATTACACAGTATTGTTCCTAAACGGAGACGAAATTCATTCATTCAAGTCCTATGATGAACTGATCGGCAAAAATTCATCCAAATCCCTTAATTACCAGAGAAAAAATGTGGCGCGAAATACCAATGTGGCAATTAGCAAATTAGGAAAACAGACAATACAGTGCAGACAACAAAAACACTGATTTCACTCGAGCATTTCAACAAACACCTACTACACATAACAAAAAACACCCAAATTCACACACCAAACATCATAATTAACAAAAACCCCAAATGGGTCATCACTAAACCCTAAATTCACACATCAATAATCATAAAAAAATTGTAAAAATACCTAACAACAGCTTCTTCTTTGCTCTGAAGCGAATTCAAATCAAGAAAACACTTCTTCAAATCAAGTGGATCATCAACAGATTGTCCCAAGAAGGTGAATTCCTTTCGTGACTTTTCTCTTCAATTACATAAAGGAAATGAATTTGTTTATAATGTGATTTCTTGGTTAAGCTCGATGTATGCATCAGTCAAGCACTCAAGCGTGCATGCTTTTTTTTTTTTTTTTTTGAACGAAGCATGCTTTCTTTATTGTATACTGTATGTGTGTTTGTCGATGATAGTGACATGTCACAAATTACAACAAATATCTTTACGCAACATCTTTTCCAGCATGATATAGTACATTGATTTCCTTTTTTACTCAAAAGTAACTGAATAATTTGTAACTTAAAAATTTTAACAATACATTTTCAGATCAAAACGAATTTAGATAAATATTTAAAAGTATACCTAAAAGAAATAAAAATGTACGAACTCAAATAAGCGGTATAACTAAGAACCAAAAACTGAAGCAAAATGATTTCGCGTCTAGCTTCACACTTTGACATATTCTTGACTTGAGGTGTAAAAACAACCTAACCCGACACGTCTCTCAATAAGTTTAATCGCGGTAAGTTAATACAGGATAATAACCTTATCTGAGTTATTAAGTAAATCTAATTGACCCAAACTTTTTTTATTTTCAAGCTACAGTGTGACCAAAATATATAAATTTCCTAATCTCTTCTCTTTATATACATCTAATTTCTTGATTTCCTATCGAACTTGAACCCGATTAACTTGAACCTCAATCAAAATCATATAAGATTGTTTTACAAATTTTCGGGTAACTTAAATATTCAACTCGACATGACAAACCGATTAACCTCAAGCGACTACCTTTTTAGATACTTCAAAATTGGCGCAAATGAGCCTCCGTGACCATTCTCAACCATTAACCTTTTATTTGAGAGTCAAAGATCTTATCACATCCCGATATCGCTGACTTGACACAATACCCTACTGTTAAATGAAATCTCTTTTATCCGGATCTAGTTGACCAAAATCTCAGCCAACCTAAACACAGCATTCCAAAATGCAACACACTTGTTGACCAAATTCTAAGTTAGTGCCACAAGTCATCTATAATCCCCCTTTCCACATGGCCCAAAGCCACACCATTTTACCCTCTTTCTCCATTCAAATTTAACTTTACCAAACATTTACTCATCATCACCCATTTCACATGCGCACTATCATCAAATTTTCACCTTTTCTTCAAATTCATCATCCCCAATTCACACACCCCCACCATAACCCTTCTTCATCTCTCAAATTCTTTCCTTTCTAGTCATTATGAGATTCACAAAACTCACATTTATAATCTCAATCCTAATATGCTCATTCTTCTTACCCCCATCATCACCAGATCCCAATGATGAATCTTGTTTGACCAATTTATTCAATTCTATTCAAGACCCAGATCATAATTTACAAAACTGGACCAAACCCACTTTCCAAAACCCATGTTCTGGTTTCTTGTCAAATCTAGTCGGTGCTACTTGCAACAACGGACGGATTTACAAACTGTCGCTAATTAACTTTAACCTTCATGGTACTATCTCACCCTTTATATCAAACTGCACTAATTTACAGTCTTTAGACCTTTCAAATAACTCGTTATCCGGAATAATCCCGACAGAGCTCCGGTTGTTGCTGAATCTCGCTGTGCTTAATCTGTCGTCTAATAAGCTATCTGGCGACATCCCACCAACCGTCGCTAATTGTATTTATTTAAATGTTATTGATTTACATGAGAACGAGCTTACGGGGACAATTCCGTTTCAGTTCGGGTCTTTAATGAGGTTGACTGTATTTGATGTGAGTAATAACAAGCTATCCGGTTTGATTCCGGCTAGTTTAGGGAACCGGACCGGGAATTTGAACCGGTTTAATGTGAGTTCTTTTTATGGAAATAAAGGGCTTTATGGGTACCCTTTGGGGCCAATGAAAAGTAAAGGGTTGTCAGTGGTTGTGATTGTGGCTATTGGGTTAGGGAGTGGGTTATTGAGCTTGGTTTTGAGTTTTACTGTGGTGTGTGTTTGGTTGAGAGTTAATGATAAGAAGATGGCTGATGAACAAGAGGCTAAGATTGCGCAAATGATGCCCGATTATTGATTTAATGGCGTGCAGCTTAGTTGGTTGTTTCGAAAGGCGAAGGAACTTGCGAGGTGAAAGGTTTGGTCAAGGATGGATCATCATGGATAATGTAGTTTAGGTTTGGGTTTAGATCATCTAAAATTAACATTCTGGAACATTTGATTAATTTGGGGACAATTGAACATGTATGTAAAGTTTGATAATTGGTGTGATTAAAGTTGGTAACAAAATTTCTTATTTCCTTGTGAAAGTTTTTCTGATCTTTGGGATTTTAATGGATTTTTTATTATTTTTGAGAATGTTTGGCAAGGGTTTTATCTTATTTGTGAACTGTGATTTTTTTTTTTGCCCCATAGAAAAGGGTTTGGTTTTTAGGACTGGAGTAAACACAGAGTCGAAAATGTGGTTTGTTGTGTGTTTTTGTGTAATTGTGCTGCACAAAATGAAATTATGCGCACGCACATGGATTAACCAGTTTTATCTGATTTTTACTTGATGCGAATGTAGATTCTCATCTTCTTAAAAGTCAACTCAGTTTGAGATATTTCATATTTCAATCCAATTCTCTAAATTCCGTTTCACTAAAAAAAATTCAGCAAAGCATGTAATGAATTCCAGCATTTTGTCAATGGGCCACTGTTTTTGGGCTTAATGAGAAATGCCTAGAGGAGTATGTTTAATCATTACAGTACTTGTGGAGTTGTGTGGTTCAGTGGTTCTGTATTTTCGGTTATAACAATATATATAATTAATGAAAACACACATATTACTTAAATGTTGTTGATAATGTGCACTCGAACCCTTATAACACACATTAAATAATCCATGTGTCATTTTTCAGGTTATATAACTTATGTGCGGTGCGGATTTTGTGGTGCGATTTTATGGGTAAAATCATATCCGCACCGCGTTTTGCGGTTTTTCTTAACTGATCCATCGATTTTTGTCGTTGTGTGATTTTTGTGATACGATTTTTACGGTTCTACGGTTTACGGTGCGATTTTTCTTCCCCCTTAATAGTTATATCATTATTCCCTTCATTGGCACAAAGTTATAAAACAGAAAAAAGCAACTAAGCTCCTGATGCAAATAAGCAAATAGACAAACAGCAGCCCTACCTAAACTTGTTCACCAATTATGATTAATGGACCATAATAAACGTAATCAATTCAAAAGTTAGTTTGCTAATGGGTTATAATAGTGTATCAGGTTTTTCTAGCCAACCCGATAACACACCGATTAAAACCCTGAGCTGACCCCTGTTAGGCATCCGATAAACCTAATAAACGAACATAACTCTTAGGCATCCGATAGACCTAATAAACAAACATGTTTATGTTCGTTTATTTAATAAATGAATAAACACGAACAAGTTTTTTGGTCCCTTTAGTTAAATGAATGAATATGAACAACTGTTCCGTTCGTTTATTTGTGTTTGTTAACGGCCGATTATGTTCGTTCGAATAAGTTCAATTAGTGTGTTCGTTAATGCTCGATTATTTTTGTTCGATTAACATCTCAAATATAAAAAGAAGTTAATAAATAATACATTGAGTATTTCAAAAATCTCTAACAATAATATAAACTACTTATTTACTAAGTATTTGAAACACCATATGGATAGTTTAAAATAAAAACTATAGTTCCATACCCGTTTATGTCCGTTTACGTCTATATATGATCCTTTATATTCGCTTACGTTCGTTTAAATTATTAGTAAACGAACATGAACAAGTTCAAATCTAAATAAACAAACATGAACAAAAATTTTGGTCCGATTATACGTTCTCGTTCATTATTTGTTCGTGTAAAATTAAATAAACAAACATGAAAATAGATCCGTTCGCTTTCGTCCAATTTGTTTATAGCCCTAATTGTACGTCAACGTCGCATGGCGCCTAGTCTAGAGGTAGTTCGGCTCAACATACCTTGTGTAATGAATAAGTAATTCCAATGAGTATAAATACCCCACACATATACTAACACAGGTATCATTTACTAAACTCTCGTCTATATATATGTTACTCAAGCCTTTCTACTTTGTCATATATTTGCTCTTATGTGGAGTTAGATATTGAGAGAACACCCAGAGCAAGACTTCTATACATCACTTCGAAGGGCCTTGCCGTACCAAGTCTGAAAGATCTCTCTCACCTATAGCAGGGGTGTCAATCGAATCATGTTCATGTCGATCTATTCAAGTTCGTAGGTTGACGTGTTATTATAACCTTAACCCAAACACCACTCATTTATTAATCGTGTCAAGAAACTCAACCTAACCCGCAACTTCATAACACGTGTTACCAATTTTTTACTCGTTTAACCTGTTTAAGTAAATATATCAAGTGGTAAATAAGGTTGATTTTTGTCAATAAGACTAATTTATATGCAAAAAAGGATACAAATATGTAAAAAAAGATAAACATAAGATACAAATAGTTATGCGATATGTGAATTAAAATGACAATTACTCTTATTAACTACATTACATAATGTATTTAATCCATATCTAACATAAAACTAAAGTTATATATTTATTTTTAGAGGCTTTATATATTTAAACGGGTTCACGTGTCGACCTGTTTAATACTTACTTAAACTAAGTACGACCCAATTATTAAACGAGTTATATGTGTTGACTTGTTTTTACCCAAACTTGTTTATTTTCATCCCATACCTGTTTAACTTAGTGTCAGGTTTGTGTCGTTTATCGTATCGTGTCAAAAATTATCACCCATACCTAAAGCGTCACTCCAAAGAATTGCTCCAACAAAAATCACAAAAAAAACTCTTAACATTTACTAACATTTAGGATTGTGATAAATCCTCAGTTATAAATGTATTTAAGTTGTCATTTTTTAATATATTAGGTATCATTTTTTAAATTTTTTTATTAAATGTGTCGATATTACCTAATAATCTTATTGTGTGTAATGTACGAGATGATTAAGTAAAATTGATGACGTAACATACTTAATCACACAAAAACATATAATACAATATCTGAACACCCTTTCACTATATATTCACACAAAAACAAATCTCGTTCTTCTACCTCCTAATCCACACCAAACATCTCTACCTAAACACCACCACTACTTCGCCATTATGATGTCGTCCTACTTGCTAAAATCTGGTCATCATCATCACAAAGCCAATATTTTTGGCGTAACAACTCCGACAAGGGTCCTGTATTCATTCGATGGCTGTTTTGGCCTTCAATTTGACGGGATCGAAGCGTTCCGACTTATTGAGCTCCGATGGCGGAAAAATCACAACATATGAACTCGAAACAATGGTGGGAAATGAGAGTAGAAAAAAAGGTTGCTTAGATGTAGTTATTTATATACTACGTATTATAATAATAAAGTATGACATATCATCATTTTTATCTAATTTTCTCGTATAATACACACAATAAAATGATTAAGAAATATAAATACATTTAATAATAAATTAAAAAATAATACACCACGTATTAAAAGTTGACAGTTTGGGATAGAAGTATTTCTCGGGATGAAATTAAGAGGGCAGTTTGGGATTGTGGTGACAATAAATCTTCAGGTCTTGATGGGTTCACCTTTGAATTCTTCAAAAAGTTTTGGGACTGTGTTGGGTCTGATTTTTGTGATGCGGTCGAATACTTGTTTATCACTGGTACGTTTTCTAAAGGATATAACTCGTCTTTTATTACTCTTATTCCGAAGGTCATCGACGCCAAATTTGTTAATGATTTTCGCCCTATAAGTTTGATTGGGCCTACAAGGTAGTAACTAAGATTCTAGCTAACAGATTAGTTATGGTGATTGCGGATCTTATTTTGGATACCCAATCTGCTTTTATTGTTGGAAGACAAATTCTAGACTGTCCTTTTATCCTTGATGAGATCTTAAATTGGTGTAAAAGGAAGAAGAAACAAGTGATGTTTTTTAAAGTTGATTTCATTAAGGCTTACGACTCTGTGCGGTGAGATTATTTACACGATGTTCTTGTGGCATCTGGTTTTGGTCAGTCCTGGTGCATCTGGATTCGTGGAACTCTATATTCTGCCAAGTCGTCCATTTTGGTTAATGGGATCCCATCTAAGGAATTTTCTTGTCATCGTGGGCTTAAACAAGGAGATCCCTTAGCCCCATACCTTTTTATCTTGATAATGGAATCGCTTCATCTATCATTTAATCGGGCAGTCGATGAGGGTTTATTTAAAGGCATCCTTCTACCGGGGTCAATATCTATTACTCACATCTTCTATGCGGATGACGCAATGTTCTTAGGAGAATAGTTGAACGGTAATTTACATGGTATTATTAATATTCTAAAAAGTTTCTTCCTGGCTTCGGGTCTCAAAATAAATATTTTAAAAAGTCAGTTATTTAGAGTGGGTGTACCTTTTTCCGAGATTGAGATTGTTGCTTCTTCGATGTTTATTCGGTTATGGACAGTCGGTTCAAGTACTTAGGCGTTACGGTGGGTGATCGAACTTCCCGCCTTCATTCTTGGGATGATATTATCTCTAACTTAGGGCTCGTCTTTCTAAGTAGAAGGTGAAAACCGTCTCGATTAGTGGTCGGCTTACTCTCCTGAAATCCGTTCTAGGTGTTACTCCAATCTAAAACATGTATATATTCAAGGTCCCGATGGGCGTTCTCAAAACTATGAAAGATATTCGTAGCCGTTTCTTTAATGGTATGGATCAATCCGAAAAGAAAAAATCTGGGTTACTTGGAATAATGTTCTAGCTTCTAAGAAACAAGGAGGCCTAGGTGTATCGAGTTTTTTGCACTCAATCGTGCGCTTCTTCTCAAATGGATATGGCGGTTCGTTTCCCAAGACAGATCTCTTTGGTGTCAGGTGATTCGGGCTCTTTATGGATCGTCGGTTGATTCTCATCAGGTAAATTACTTTTCTAATTGGTGCTCCATAGTGCGGGAACTTCATTTTTTAAAGGAGAAAGGATTTGATTTTTGGTCCCACTGTAAGAAACGCATTGGTAATGGGTTGGATACGTGTTTCTTGATTGATAGTTGGATCTGTGATTCTCCTCTTTACATTAAATTCCCGAGGTTGTTTGCTTTAGATCTAGAAAAAGACATTTTAGTGGCGTTTAAATTAGATGGTCCTTTGGAGTCTTCGCTCCATAGAAATGTTAGAGGTGGCATCGAACAACAGTCCTTGACTGATTTGGTGGCTATGATGGACTCAGTTTTATTATCTACTGCTAATGATCGCTGGATTTATGACTTATCAGGTGATGGAAATTTCAAGGATAAAGAGGTTCGTTCTTCGGTTGATGATCTACGTCTTCCCTCTCAGTCTGACTCTACTAGGTGGATGAAATCTACACCTATCAAGTTTAACATATTTAATTGGTGTGCACGTCGCGACGGTTTACCAACAAGGACCAATCTAGCTAAGAGGGGCATGAACCTTGATTCTGATCTTTGCCCGGTGTGTCGCACTAGTGAGGAAGATATCAACTATATTATGCTTCAATGTAGTTTGGTGCAACACTTATTAGCTCGGATTTGTCGTTGGTGGGACTTAGATCTGCAAGGGTGGTCTTCTTTTCAGGAGTGGCAGCTTTGGTGGTCTTCAATGCGTCTTACATAAAAAAAAATCAGTTTTGGAGGATGTTTTCTACGTCGCTTGGTGGTCAATTTGGAGATTCGGGAACCGAGTAACCTTCGACGATATAGCCCTCGTCGTTCGGAGATATTTGATGACATAATTTTATGTTCATTTAATTGGTGTAATAGTCGTTGTCGTTTTTATTTTTCTTGGACAAAGTGGTTAAAAAAACCCTCATTTAATTTCTTTGTAATTTTCCTAGCGCCTTGCTAGTTTTATAATATCTTCCGTTCAAAAAAAAAATTAAAAACTTACATACTTGCTATATGATTAAAAAGAAAAATTAGTTTTCTTAAAACTAGCATTTTATTAATGTCACAAAGTTTTTATAAAATGCTACAAGTATTTTCTTGAATTAAATAAAAGTTTTAATCAAATAAATATATCTGAAATTCGAATTTTTCCTCTCATAACGAATTAAAACTTCACCAGAAAATACCTCCACCAAAAAAGACAAAATGGAGCGTCTAGAGTTGGCTGGGGCCCTTAAATAAGGCATCCAATGCCCTTATCTGTAGGAAAATCGACTGGGTTACTAAGAGCACCGACGACGCTTGACCTTGGTGTCTCAATATATATAGTCCACTATTTTTCTTGACCAAATACTTTTTTGCACACCTCAAAACCTTCTGTTCAAATCAGATTTAATTCTTTCCCTTCCTTTAATCATATAACTTGTTTACAAGTGATCCAATACATTTTTCTCTACACCATGAAAGAGAAGAATACTTGGAGTAGTATACTGTTAATTCAAGTGGTTGTAATATTTGTTATCAATTAAGTCATTTGTATTTGTGCATGATCTTGTGAGATCTTGTAGTGAAGATATATTAGGAGATTGTGAGTGTATTCCTAGGCAAGGAAATACTTGTGATCATGTGTGATCTTGTATAATATTGAGAGATTGTGTATAATTGTTAGATTGTAGTTGTATTTCCTACGTGAGAAAAATACTTGAGTGTTAGATTGGTATTACCTAGGATTAGAGCTCGAGATTGAGTTTAGTTTCAAATTGGTGTAAGCTACTTATGTATGGTTTTCTTTGGCTAAAGGGAGCTTGTTGACATAGTGGAATCTCGAGTCGGGTACTCGGAGAGTGGAGTAGGTCGAAGAGGTGCTTTATAGCCGAATCACTATAATTTTTGGTGTTGTGGTTTAATCGTTTTTTCCATTCTTATTATTCTCTTCAGACATATGGTTTACATTGGTTCTTAATTTTAATTGTTGTGCTTCATATTGCTTGCAAGGGGATTAAACATAATACCGAATCAACTTTTAACAAGTGAAGTTTTTAAAAACGTAATTATAACCGGTAAATTATTCAACCCATGTTGTTTCAATATATTTTAATATATTGTTTTATTGAATTCAATAAAATGAGAAAAAAAGAAGGATCATCATAACATCAAAAAACTGCGGTATTAACTACGAAGATACTTTTTAGTGTTATGAGGAGTTTGATGTTATTTGAAAATTGATGATGTGGCACCACTTTCCCCATGGCTTGAACATGACGGCTCAACCACACCTTATGCTCTTAACCTCACATATCTAGAAATCACACCTCGTGTCACTTTACATTAGGGCTTGTTGAAGCATCGTTTGGCTGGTCCAGTCTTGACGACTCTCTTTGGCTATTCATCGTCTTCCCAGGTCGTGAGTGATGCTACAAACAAAGGAAAACCAGCTAGGAGTGGACCCCGATCAACAACAAGAACTCCAGTAAGAGTAAAGCCCGAGGCTGGAGCCCCGGGATCCACCTCCGACGGTCAAGTTAGTATCAAGACGATACATAATAAAAGTGGTGTAAGTATGAGAGATAACCTGTGGAGTAGGAGGCTATTACACCTGTTTATATAGTGCTTAGGGTTTCTTGTAGGATAAGTAAGGTGTGGGCCGAGGGCCTGTCGGGTCGGGCCTTTTACCGACTATACATCGACATGTCCCCTATTCTATTATGATATGGTTCATGATCATGTTATGCTAGACTTATTCATGTATAACGTTCACTAAACAACCGCGTGCGGCTTGCTGCTTAGGACATCCTCACGGGTTGTCCGTAACATATGGCTCTACTCGTAATGGGCTACCTTTAGCAAAAAGATGATAGGTTGGGGTTACGAATAGTGAGCGTAGACACTATATGTCATCATGTCCCCCCAGTCTAGTATGTGAGGTTGTCACCAAGGTTACCAGACTTTTACACCTTATCCGCTACCTGTAAGCGTATCCATGTCGAAAAAAATTGGGGAACACGTATACATAAGACGTGTGATTGTGTTAGAATGCTTGATTTCCTGTTACTTGACGGCAAAGACCCCGTAAAAAAGAATATGCTTTCTACACTCGGGGTAATACTAGCATTTGGCAAGGTATCATTCTTGTTCATCTCTAACGTGATGATGGCAAGAAGGTTTTATGAAGGTGAAGGTGAAAGTGAAGGTGTAACTCGTATGTTGCATCATGAACAGGTTGAAGATGTACTTCTTGTACCAACTAATGATGTAACATAATACGAATATTGCATTCGTCTTAAGGCCAACAAAAGACGTACCCCTGTGGTAAGGTGATGCGGATATTACATCCGTCTTACGGCCACGACATTCGATAATGATTTCCAAAAATTGTTACGGTTTTTCCTGAACTAAACATAGTTAATCAGGGATTCGTCTAATTAAGGTCAAACAATGCAAACTTTGGAAAAATCACTCCATGGCCGAGCAAAGTAATTTGCAGCGGAAGGTGTACTTCCGCAACAAAGATATGAGCCAACGGAAGACGTATTTCTGCGATAAAGAGAATAAGACAGTGGAAGGAGTACTTCCGTGGTGAAAACAATGAGACAAATGAGGAGTACTTCCGCGACGAAGACAATGAGCGAACGTAAGGAGTACATCCATGACGAATACAATGAGCTAGTGGAAGGAGTACTTCCACGGCGAAAACAATGAGCCAGTGGAAGGAGTACTTCCACGACGAAGATAATTAGATGATGACGTATAGTCCCTAGTCGGACTGGATAGTTCGACTCACGGGTACTAACCGTATCTATCAGGAATGGATTAATACTTATACAGCGCGCGCACAGCCTACGAGGCCCAGTAAGCCGTTGTCGCACATATGGTTCATTACTTAACCGTGTCCTCGTCGCACTACGACGAGATCAGACAAGAATATAATCTATCGCATATATATATATATATATATATATATATATATATATATATATTCGCCTAAGGGTAAGAGATATACACTTACCTTGGTTATGCGATAAGGATCAAGCTATTATGAGTCATTATCTCTTCCTTAGGCCGCAAGAGTAGGAGAGCCCAGCCAGGACACTCTCGGGTATAAAAGGAACTCCCAAGGTTCCACAAAGGTACGATATACAAAATACTCTAAACCCTCACATCATACTAAAAATGATTACTTACTCTCACGCCGGAGTCTAATCGTGGGACAAGCGCCCATGGTAAGCCTAACGGTGTCTCTTTTTAGTGTGCAGGGTCTTCAAACAAGTTTCACTTGGTTCAAGAGCCGGAGTCCATAAGACCCGAATTAAGCCTAATTCGGTCTAGCTCGGTCCATCCAACTTTTGTATTAACAAGTTGGAGCCATCTGTGGGACCCTACACTAAACTCTAAGCAATGAAGAAAAACGGCGTGAACCCGTCCCAACCGAAGGGCGGATCAAAGAAACCAACAAGGGCATCCTCAAGTTTCGAATCGCTTAAGAACCCAGGGATATGAATCGGTGGAAGAGGGCCACAAATGCCCACTCTTCCGCTGGTAACTCCCAGTCCCCTAGCAGCCGGGAACGTGTCATCCTCACGCGAAGCTCCTATCACACCTCATAGCGAGGCACTAAATAAAACGACTGAGTCAATGTTGCGAGTAATGACGGAAACACCTCCCATACCTAACCAAGCTATGGGCGACTATGTCGCAAGAAACTTCGCAGCTCTAGTTATACTCATGAGAGCGTAGATGAGAACAAATCCGGCAAGAGATCTACGGATCAGCCTAGAATTTGATAAGGAACTTAGGACCTTGGAAGGATCAATACCCAACAAGGAAGCCAGGAAGGAAAGAAGGAAGCATAGAAGAGAGAAAGCAGCTGAGATCTTGGTATCTCCTTCTGATGCACCCCTTATTGTAGACACATCGTCCTTAGGTGATTCTGAGGACCCACGAGAAGAATACACTTTCATCACACCGGTTAATAACAACCGACGCACAAGTGTGAAAGACAGGTTAGGACCTAACCCTTCGGGCCGACGAAGTGCCCTTAATAGACTGAGCCCCTTGGAAAGGAACTCATCTCCGGATTCGCAAGGGCAGGAAAGAAACAGGAGTGCTGAATAACACGCAGAAGGGATTCCTCAAGCGATAACTCCTTGGACTCAAATTACAGCGATCACCATCCTCGTCGTTAAAGGACCGCCCTCTCATCCACCGAGGACTCCGATTCCTCTGACTATGACAGAAAGCGTCGCAGGGCACTCAAGCAACCAAGGATGCGTAGTGAAGAAGAGTGGACCCTTCCATGGAGTTGCGAGAAAGGAAGTGTGTTTTCAAAACGCATAACCACTTTCAAAGATAATAAAAAGAGACGCATGTCGTCCAATGTCAAAACCTACGATGGTACGACAGACCTAGATGATCACCTAAAGGTGTTCGAATCTCAAGCAGGAATAGAACAATGGCCAGAAGCCGTGTGGTGCCACATGTTCAACTCAACGCTCATTGGGAATGCCCGAACTTGGTTCGATCGCCTCCCACGAAGGAGCATCAATGGACTCGAAGAACTAAGGAGAGCATTCAGAAGAAACTATGTGCAACAGAAGAAGAGCAACAAGACCCCTGTCTCACTTGCAAGAGTGAAGCAGAGGCACAATGAAAGTCTCGAAGACTTCATGGAGCATTTCAAATCTGAATGCAACCAGATCAAAGATTGCCCTGAAATTCTTAAAATTTCAGGATTTCTCGCAGGCATTACTAACCCGGACCTAGTAAGGAAGTTGAATGACAGAACCCCAGAAACCTTTGATGGGGTAATGAAGAGGGTTCGAGCGTTTATTCAAGGCGAAACCGCAGCAGCGGATAGCAGGCAGATGACATCAAGCTACAAATACCAGGACCGACCCAAGAAGCAGTCATATTGGCAAAACATCAGCCGTACTTTGGATTTCCAAGGCACAGCAAAACCAGGGCGCAATAACAACAATAATAAGTTCACACCGCTGCAGAAAACATTCAGGGAGATATTCTTATCTGAGGCACAAGCTTTCCAAAACCCAGTCCGATGATGGGCCCGACAGACAAACGGGACAAGACAAAGCATTGTGAATACCATAATGATAAAGGCCACGCTATTGATGAGTGCATCCAACTGAAAGGCACATTGAAAGCCTGGTCAAAGCAAGGAAATTTAACCACCTGATAAGGGACTGGAGGAAGGGCACGGATACAGAGAAAAGTGAAGCAAAAAAGTAGAAGGATAAGCTCATAATCATTTACATGGTACAAAGGGAGAAGTCTTTCATACAGAGAAAAACGACCGGGGAATTTACACGCGACAAGGAGATATCGTTCTCTATTATTTCGGACATGGACTATAGGGTCGGATCATTAACGATCGATATAACCCTCGGAAACCATGTTATAGAGAACATGTGTATTGGTGCAGGATCAGCAACAAGCATACTAAACGAGCATTGCTTCACACGACTACCGTAGGTAATAAAGAAGGAGTTAAATGACACCACACAAGTCCTTACAGATTTTAATGGTGATAAAACCCGACCACTGGGACACCTCTGCACGCAGGTAACTATCGGAAGCGCAGATCACCCGACAACCGTGTGGATGGATTTCATGATTGTATGATCCCAATCATCGTACAACGGTATCATAGGACAACCATTGCTAAAAACATTGCACGTTGTACCCTCTATAATGCATGGTATGTTCAAATTCCCAGTGCAAGACGGGGTAGTCACCATCCGCAACATACACACACTCAAAGGGGTAGCAGCACTTCCAACCACAACACGAAAAGAAAAGAGACAGAGCAGGGTGAGCACAACATGGAATCCAGCTCACGGATGATAAAGATGAGATGCATCTCAGAAGATTCCCAGGCAAAAAGCATATTCATGCGCAAAGGCTCACCAGAAGGGCTCCCATGGGTCTTATTTTCGACAAGCTTCGCAGGGAAAGGAGGGCCAGATGCAGGGTTTATCCTCACAGACCAAGGTGACATAAAAATCACCTACGCGCTGCTGTTTGACTTTCCCGCCATAAGCACAGATGCGGAACATGAAGCCCTGATTGTAGGTCTGAGATTAGCACTCATAATGGACATAAAGAACCTAGTGTGCTACGTATACAACCCCTTATTAACAAATAGGGTTGCAGGGTTATGTGAACCACGAGGGCATACGCTAATCCAGTACACGCAAAAGATAATGGCCATGGCCAGGCAGTTCGCAGAGTTTGCTATACAAAATCTCTGAGAAAAATGTCGAAATCTCCGCTGACATGGATCGACTCTCAATTATGGACATGGATAAACCTCCTAGTCAGGTACTGGTGGATTTCATCCTACACAAGTCTATAAACGCGGTCACCCACATGGATGACACATATTAGGGGGTTCCTGACACACAAGGCACTGCCAAGCAGTAGAAGAAAATCCAAACAATTAGAAATGAGAGCGGAGCGTTTTAAAGTCATAAATGGGACGCTATACAAACAATAAAGGAACGGGCGAACACTACAATGTCTAGCGTCAGAGCGAGCACGGGTAGTCATGGAAGCCGCGCATAAGAAGGCATGCCCACACGGCCCGAGAGCTGTGGTTGATGAGATTACTCACTCAGGTTACTTTTGGCCATTTATGCACAAGGATGCCTGTAAAAGGGTGGCGCGATGTCTCCAATGTCAGGCGGACCCATGTCGTAGTAAAGATCCTAACATAATCACTTGGGTGCCCTCAACAAAAATCACAAAGGAAGATGGAATCTTCTCAAAGCTAGGGCATACTCTAGGTTTTCTAACCACACCAATAAATAACATGGCGCGAAGGGTAGTAGCAATACTCCCATCACAAGGTGACCACCAGCAGAAAAGCAAAGGAATAATCGCACCTCCAGCTAGAAGGATCACCCGCATTTTGCGACAAAGAAATCAAGCAAACAGGCTAAAGGAAGCACGAAGCACTCAAGAACGCAGACGAACAAATAAAGGATGTCAGTAGACTAGGATGAACATAGATAGCTACGCGCAGTCGATGCCTAGTCTCACGATGAGTAACTCAGGTGACAACCAGAGTTTCGGGCGATATTCTCCCTAAGATGTCGCACAACCAGCATGGATCACTTTCTTGGCTGTGGACAGCCCGCCAATAAAGATCTATGTATTTTTTCTTTTCAAGTACTTTAGGATTCACCCTTTCATATTCTTTGTTAAAATACTTGCAAAAATATGAATAAACACTGCGGTTCCTAGCTAGTTCCGTAGTCTAATTATTTCTTTTTATCTTTTATGCATAAGAGTATTTTTTTTCTGCAAATAAATTTGACCCTCCGGTGTACATGTACAATAAAACGTTTCTCGGTGAAATAAGAGGAGTAAGTTTACCCCACTAATTAAACTTGTCACATAAGAGGGATGCACCCCCAGTGGCGCCGGATTAGGTATCCTTTGTTAGGCATCTTACTATAAGACGTTGTAGTAAGTATGGCATTCCTCACATTCCATGATGGATATGCACAAGACACAATGTGCACGCCTAACAAACATGTCATTATATATGACATCACTTATGGTAGTAGTGACAGGCCACACGTAATGAAATTTCAACTCACCCATAGGCTCAGAGCTACACTTCACTAAATGTACTCATAAACAGGCACTTACACTCACAATCTCAGGTGTGGGTACAAAGACCTGGACATATTTAAAAAAAACATGCGCAGGACGATATATGTAAACAACGGCGCAGGACGCTATAGACACGATAAAGTTCTTACTTTACAAATAATGTTAGAAAAGGTACAAAGTTACAACTGGGCACATAGTACGAAAACTACCCTTTATGACAGATCACTAGCTGAAACGATCTCTTTAATCTGCGATATGATGGGTTCAGCGACACACGACATTCTGTCCAAGCATCCTCCATATATTGCAAGACATGCACATGATATACATCAATGGAAGGTAGACTTACAGGTACACCATCAGATCGAATAGGGTGCGTCAAACCTAAGCCAATAACAGCACCTGTGGCAGAATGCTTGTTCTTCTTCGCAACACGTTTAGCATGATGCTTCAACTTGTCCATGAGCGAAATCATCTTTGGCACACCAGAAGAAGAGATAGGAACCCGTAGTTGGGAGATATCCAGCTTGGCAATACCGTTGGGATCTTCCTCTGCACCCTCTTCATGATGCCTCGCCAGAGTAAGTCCCGCCATGAGCATACTGATCGGCTGATCTTGATCCTTTTCAATAACATCTATGATGGGCAGTGGACAATCTTTCAATATACGGCACTCGGCGTCGAAGCCTTCTTGGGCATAATGAGAATATATAACACTACCCTCCAAAGGACCTGTCAGTAAACCATCTTTGAAAGCTCGCTCCATGGCAAGACTTTGCCCTAATAATTGGGCAAAAGCAAAAACCTCCTGGACCGCTCCATTGATGTTGGGTGACTCCAAAGCACCTTTGGCAACCAGCGGAAGACCGTACCTAATTAACCATTGCCTCTCTATGTGCACTGCTGTTAGGTGCGGATATAGCTCCTCATCAAAATCGGTACTCATACACTTTAGAATTTTTGCCTTCCTAACCATATCTTGATGACAGTTGGCAAAAAAGTTATCGCAATTCGAAGTAAGGACTCTCATACCCTCCTCAAGCTTGGACATGACCCAACGATTTTCCTCCTCTTGTCTTGCACGAAGGCAACGCTCTCGATTTATAGATTCTGATAGGGATGCCTTCTCATCCTCCAAGTATTGTACGGATCCGGCATTTAAACCGGAAACACCGCGCAAACACACTAGTTTAACTTTAGCGCACACAAGCTCGTTGTCTTTTTCTTCTATAACTTGAGTAATTTTCAAGGAAACTTGAGCCAGGCGTTGAGATAGATACGAAATATTCTTATTCAAATGAGAAGCTAACGTTACCTCCTTCAACACGCCTATGACCAGCTCTCCCATAAGCATTTCATCGGACAGTTCGTCAAGAAGTCGGGCAAGTCCAGGAGGGGTTAGATGTTGGTGAAAGTCCTCATTGTCAGTTGTACTATTCAGTGCGCATGAGCGTGTACACTTCCAGGGGGAAAGAATTTCTCAGAGTTGGATGTGCTAGCGTCATCTTTGGTTACCGCAACGCATGAGCTTCACATTTGATACCATGGAAAATTTAGGAGGTAACTTTTTGTTAGGACCTATGTAATAGGTTATTTATAATAGATGAACTAGGAGGTATGTAGTTCCTCCTGGTCCTAGTAGTAGTAGGAGCAACACGTGCTCCTAGTCTGGTAGAAAGTCAAACAATAGTATTCTTAGTAGTTTGTTAGGATATGCATGAAATATCTTAGGAAAGGATATGCATATCAGTAGTTACACGTTTTGTATTTAATGTATTTTAGGGTTTTCTTGTAGTATAAAAGGAACCCATTGGTAGAAGGGTTAGAGACACCTTCACCAGTTTTCATTTCATATCAATATAGTAAAAATCCATAGAAAGGATCAAGTTATTTATCTAGCTATTCTGTTTCTTCTAGTTCTTAGTATTTGTATTCCGCACTAATACTTTGTATTTCATTAGAGTCTCTCTGTGAATAGACTTGTGATTATAGAAGTCGTTCACCATCCTTAACAGGCTGCAAGATTGAAGATGAAGGACCAAAAGTGTCAGTCCTTGGCATGGGGCCAGCAGCAGATGTAGGAATTCTTGAAGTACTAGGAGGAGCAGGTATGTCCTCACTAGGCTTGGCTGCAAAGGCGACTTTGGCTAAAACAGTTAGACCATCCTCCTCTTCCTCATTAGAATCAGACAAAACAAGCTTCTTCTTTTGGCGCTTCAACAACTTCTCCAAGTCTTTACTCTATCATCCAAAAGGAGCACAAAGTCCCGAGTGAGCTTACGGTGCTTGTTGAGCTCCTCCTCCAAAGATAGAATCTTAGCATAGTACATGTGCACCAAATCAAGTAAAAAAGTGAGAGTAACTGGTTCCTCAGCTTCCCATCCAAGAGGACTTGGCTTTGGGGATGCTTCATTGGGACCAGAAGCAAAACACTGGTTAGCCTTGGGATCATGAGAGCTAGAAGGCTCCTCGGTAGAAGGGTGAACAGGACTAGGAGGGGGAGAATCAAGAAAGGGAGACACATGTGGGTGAGCAGAAGAAGTAGCCTTCGAGGTAAATGGCATTTCTACCACCACCTCTCTAGCAGGTTCCTCAACCTCCACATGAGGTTCCCCAGTAGCAAGATCCTCCTCCTCCATAGGATCATCAACCAATTAAGGTTCCTCCTCGGCTTGATCAGCCTGAGGAACCACATTGGGACCCCCTTGGGCAATGCCCAACATAGCATCAGTAAGAGGCCTTTCAGGACCAAGAAATCCAAGCTTCATATTTGCATACACCTTAGGATTGAGTTTAGAAGGCATAAATTCTTTTCTATTCCTAGGCAAATGTAACACCCCTAAATTTCGGTCATATCTGCGGAAGGGTCCTTGGGTGTTACTATCATGACTCAAGCTCAATATCATAGCAAACGACTCAAAAGGAGTCATTTTGATAAAAATATCCATTCATTCATTCCACAATAAAACGTTATACATGGTCCCAGATAACTTGAAGTTTACAAAACACAATATATGATAAAAATTCTTTGAATGGATGTAATTTACAAAAGCGAGCCAAAACATTTCAAATCTGCAAGCTTCACGAAACCACCTTCCTCGAGTGCTCCCTATGGACCTGAGATAAAACATGCTAAAAAGTCAACAAAATTGCTGAGTGAATCTATAGAGTTTAAATTAAATGAAGAGAACACAAGTACTCAAAATAACCTTCCATGGTTAATAATTCATCGAAAGACAATTATGTTGTACAGACATAATTATCGGTGTCATTACATAAGCCTCGTGACATTGAACGTTAACATATATTATTTCAGCCCAACACACCTAGCCAAGTGCGTATATTTCTCTTATACAATGCATCCGATGTTTCATTACTAGTGTATCCCAACACCACGCGATAGCTAGTCGCGACCGGACTGGGCGTCACCCCGATAGATCTATCCATAGTATTAGCGTTCCTTCGGTTAACAATTCACGATTCATGGGTCTTTTAAGGCTAATACTAACTTATGTAATAACTTTCATCTAAGCATACAATCGGGTCCCTTGTGTTCTATTTTAAAACAAATAGGATTTACCACAACCTCTGGTTGCACCCATTCATGGGTTTACAACAAATCTTGTTTTACCCTTCATTTTCCATAAATACTTTTCAAGTAGATAGAGCTTCCACAACTTTTAGTTGCACCATTAATGTAGAGATTTTGCTAGGTTGAAAGTTCGTTTCTCGGAATCTCTTCGAATTGATAACTGGTTAATTGTGCGACTCAGTTGTTCTTGGTGAATCAAATGAAAGGGTTGTCGTTGTCTACACTAATTAAAAATAAAGACTTGAAACGATGAAAATAAAGACGGTAAAAAGAAACAATGAAAGATTAAAAACTTGACGAAAAGTAAATGACGAGAAATTAAAAAGGAAATAAAGTAAATGACACAAACTTAAACTTAAACTAAAAGGAAGGCAAGTAAAAATGTAAATAAGGAAAAAGGCGGGAAAAGTAAAGCTTGAAACTAAAAACTGGAAAACACTCATTCTGAATAAAACAATTCATCCGGAATATGTCACTTATCCGGAATAAACTATTTGATTCGGAATAAGGTTTTGATCCGGAATAAAAAAGGGAAAAGAGGTTGACTCGGAACAAGGGGTTTGATCCGGAATAAAAAGAAAATAATTTGGTTCGGAATACGGACCTTGATCCGGAATAACCAATATTCCGGATGAAACAACTTGATCCGGAATAATCAAATATTCCGCATGAAGAGTTTGATCCGGAATAATCAAATATTCCGCATGAAGAGCTTGATCCGGAATAATCAAATATTCCGCATGAAGAGCTTGATCCGGAATAAATATAAATTCCGAATGAAAGACCTTGATCCGGAATAAATGATTATTCCGAATGAAGTACAAAGAAAACAGTTGATCCGGAATCTGGGCAGCAATAAGAATACGAAGAACAGTAAAGAACAGGGAAGAACATGAAGGCACGAATTTAATCAAATCTAACCAAAACAAACCAAAAGATTAAACCAAAATAATCAATAACCATCAACTAACAATAACCAATCAAAACAAATCAATAACACTAACAAATAAAGCCAAATCAATCAAAATCCACTTGATAGAAAAACATAAAAATAGAAGAACATAAACATGAATCATAGAGAAAGATTAAGCAAGAAAGGAAGATGAGAGATTAACAATGAAAGTAAATATTAACAACAATTAAAAGTAAACTTACTTGGAATTAAAAGGAATTAAATGTTCATAACAAGTAATTAAAATGCAAGAAATTAAATGTGCAAAGTAAATGAAAATGGTGGAAGTGGTGGTTTGTCAAGCCACCCAACAACAATGAAATGAAAACATAATGAACTATTTATAGGGGAGATTAGGGAGGTGCTTAGGAAGCTTCCTCCCTTCTTTCTTCTTTCCTTAATTGCACATTTAAGTCCTTAATTTTCTTAATCTTTTGACTTTAATGACTTTGTCTCGGGATTTCTTCAAACTCGTCTTGTAATTCATCAATAAATTAGACTTGAGTTCTTCGGCTTTTAGTAAACTTCCGTCTTTTGACTTTTTCTTCGATAAATCTTCAGAATTTGTCTTGGACTTCCGTTCTTTTTGCACTCTTGATTTCTTGACTTCGTCTTTCGTCTTTTTCTTCGATAAAAGCCCGTGAATGCCCGTGTTTTCTCCACTTTTCACCTTTTCGTCCTAAATCACAACAAAAAAACAAACCACGCATAATCCGACATCTACGACATAAAATACACGTTTTGGCTCGGTTATTATTGTAATTAAGTGGTAAAAAGATGGGTGTTTTCACACCTATCAAATCCCCTACACTTAACCATTGCAGTGTCCTCATGCAATGCATTAGTTACAAAGCACGATTACACTTTTCATCATAATCAATCTGTCTTGGCCTTTATTAAAGAGATAGAAAATAACAAAACAAGTAAAGAAATAAAAATCATACCTTAGGGTTTTAGAAATGTCATGAATGATCATCATCCTCAAGTTTTCACTTTCTCCAAACCAAGCTTAAAAACGAGATCATTGTTATTATAAGTTAGCAAACTAACACGAACTCATGTGGGCCAATTATTTACTTAGACTCCCTTATTCCTAGGTGTATCTATTATATTTTATTGTTGTCTTGAATGATCACGAGGATGCATTGTTGACTTATTTCGATAGTTTATTAGGCTGAAAATAAAGTGGGACGATTTAATCAATAGTTAGCTAAAGGACAAAATCTTTTAAAACTGCTTCTCGGGACTTCATAAAGTTCATATCTTGGCATAACTCACTTCGCGATTTGAGACCTTTCTCGGACCGATATTTGGCACCGACTTCATACTTCAAATCTTTGAGAGACGCTCATGAAACAATGGTCTTCTATTCATAATAGGAATTTATTCACTCGAAGTTTTGAGAGATTCTTCATATTTGGACCACGACTTCTTCATTTTTCTCCAATCTTTATTTGGGATTTTGATATACAACGATCCGCCTCCTTTTTGGACTTGGATTTATTTATCCTCATACCTTGTTAGGGCCTTTTTGGATAGACTTCTCCATGATCTTTTGGGGAGTATTTGCTTTTCGTCGTGTGTCTCGATCCTTCATATTGATTTTTGATAAATGATTCTTCACATCACTTGGGATCTTTAGCAACAAAATGTAGCCCTCATGTCTTGTTAGGACCTTTTCGGACTCGCCAATCTTCGCATCCCGCTTCAATAAGTTATGCCTTGGCTATGAACTCTAATCCATACCGAGGAACTTTTAAACGATCTTGGGCTAGAAGCTAAGTAACTTTTCAAATCATACAACCTTATTTATTGCAGATAAATTTATTAACAAGCGATGGGAGAATAGGCTTATAATTAACTCACATAAATTCACGAAAGAATACCAAACTTATAATTGATTCTATCATCTCTCGTTCTCCACAGTTTAAAATCTCAAGGAATGAGACTCGTGGATACGTAGCCTATTAAATCAAAGTTTTGGGTTTTTGAGTCGCCTATAGGATCTTGCATCTTCTTAGACTCTTTCAAGTTTAGAATTTGCGTTTTAAAGTTCGCTTAATAAACGAATCTCTAGGATCAATTATAGGAACTTGTGAAAAGTTCTTGTTCTTAACCCGTGAGAGTTAAGACTTTCGCGTTTTATAGCTCCCTATATAAAAGCCTAGCAAAACTTGACTTAAACACGTTAAGGATACTAGCTAGAGTAAACTTAGATAAGTAAACTCGGGTTGAGTCAAAAGATTCACAACGTTTGAAAATTAAAACCACTTTATTAAAAATTTATTCTAGTAAAGAAAGAAAATAACTATACAAAGGTAAAAACTAATAGGCCAAAATAGATCAAAAATTTTGAAAAATGTCGAAAAATTGATTTTCCGGTTAAAATGAGGACAAATACAAGGAAAAGGCCACTTAACTTCGATAGAAGTCCAACGTTCACGAGTGAACGGATCCCAAAAGCCAACGCGTCTCTCACAAAAAACCGTTAATCCTCACGAAAAGAGCCGGCAGCGGCGCTATTTTAATGTAGAGATTTTGCTAGGTTGAAAGTTCGTTTCTCGGAGTCTCTTCGAATTGATAACTGGTTAATTGTGCGACTCAGTTGTTCTTGGTGAATCAAATGAAAGGGTTGTCGTTGTCTACACTAATTAAAAATAAAGACTTGAAACGATGAAAATAAAGACGGTAAAAAGAAACAATGAAAGATTAAAAACTTGACGAAAAGTAAATGACGAGAAATTAAAAGGGAAATAAAGTAAATGACGCAAACTTAAACTTAAACTAAAAGGAAGGCAAGTAAAAATGCAAATAAGGAAAAAGGCGGGAAAAGTAAAGCTTAAAACTAAAAACTGGAAAACACTCATTCTGAATAAAATAGTTCATCCGGAATATGTCACTTATCCGGAATAAACTATTTGATCCGGAATAAAAAAGGGAAAAGAGGTTGACTCGGAACAAGGGGTTTGATCCGGAATAAAAAGAAAATAATTTGGTTCGGAATACGGACCTTGATCCGGAATAACCAATATTCCGGATGAAACAACTTGATCCGGAATAATCAAATATTCCGCATGAAGAGTTTGATCCGGAATAATCAAATATTCCGCATGAAGAGCTTGATCCGGAATAATCAAATATTCCGCATGAAGAGCTTGATCCGAAATAAATATAAATTCCGAATGAAAGACCTTGATCCGGAATAAATGATTATTCTGAATGAAGTACAAAGAAAACAGTTGATCGGAATCTGGGCAGCAATAAGAATACGAAGAACAGTAAAGAACAGGGAAGAACATGAAGGCACGAATTTAATCAAATCTAACCAAAACAAACCAAAAGATTAAACCAAAATAACCAATAACCATCAACTAACAATAACCAATCAAAACAAATCAATAACACTAACAAATAAAGCCAAATCAATCAAAACCCACTTGATAGAAAAACATAAAAATAGAAGAACATAAACATGAATCATAGAGAAAGATTAAGCAAGAAAGGAAGATGAGAGATTAACAATGAAAGTAAAGATTAACAACAATTAAAAGTAAACTTACTTGGAATTAAAAGGAATTAAATGTGCATAACAAGTAATTAAAATGCAAGAAATTAAATGTGCAAAGTAAATGAAAATGGCGGAAGTGGTGGTTTGTCAAGCCACCCAACAACAATGAAATGAAAACATAATGAACTATTTATAGGGGAGATTAGGGAGGTGCTTAGGAAGCTTCCTCCCTTCTTTCTTCTTTCCTTAATTGCACATTTAAGTCCTTAATCTTCTTAATCTTTTTACTTTAATGACTTTATCTCGGGATTTCTTCAAACTCGTCTTATAATTCTTGAGTTCTTCGGCTTTTAGTATACTTCCGTCTTTTGACTTTTTCTTCGATAAATCTTCAAAATTGGTCTTGGACTTCTGTTCTTTTTGCACTCTTGATTTCTTGACTTCGTCTTTTTCTTCGATAAAAGCCCGTGAATGCCCGTGTTTTCTCCACTTTTCACCTTTTCGTCCTAAATCACAACAAAAACACAAACCACGCTTAATTCCGACATTTACGACATAAAATACACGTTTTGGCTCAGTTATTATTGTAATTAAGTGGTAAAAAGATGGGTGTTTTCACACCTATCAACCATTTAATTGGTTTACCGCAACTTATAGTTGTGCCCTTTATTTTTAATAAAACAAGCATGTTATCCCCCTCGCAAGTTTCTAAAACAATTAAACAATTTAAAAGCGAGGCTATATACTCACCTTAGCCAATAGCGGTAATGAGACGATCGTCGACGATAAGTGATGCCCGTTAAACATGAAAACCACAACCTACGAAATAAGGCGCGCTCGTTAATAATCGACTCAAGTATAAGTCATACTTAAATAATACAAAACTTAAAATTTATAAAACTATGACAATCCCGAATAATAAAAAAAATAACGATACAAGTGATATTACTATCCCATTTATCCAACACTATTAGTTTAAACACTTGCACTCTCGTTATTGACCCATCATAAGACGCCAAGTCAAACTATCGTTTTAGTTCACTCGGACCAGTAGCTAAGTCATTGATATAATGACTAAACACTTGAGTAAATCATCATATCCAATAGTGAATATTCAACTCACGCCACACGAGCATTGAACTACGTGTCCAAAATACCAATCAGCATGTACACTCCAAATGTACACACCAATCTACCCTATCTAGACTTGTCCGATTTCGAAGAAACTTGGTGACAAACTCACACATAATATGAATAAGACTCAGTTTAAATTTCATTCAAAAATATTACTCCTAAGACCTTCTGCCCGACACATCTTTGTGTTATAAAAACCGTACAGATTTACGTCTTCAACTTGTAAAACCATTTTGACATATCTAAACAATTCCGTTTATAAAACCAACACTCGGGTTTGGAAATAGACTCATGAACTGAGGTTTAGATACTTACAACAGCCCTTGACTATCTTCAAAACTCATTCTATAGTCCCCGAGATTCGATCCAAATATCGACAACAATTATATATTGTGTCGATACTCGTCTCCCGGTACACAAATAATCAAACTATCATAACTTCTCGCTCGTTTGAAGCTAGAAGCTCTACTTTATATCAAATCGAAGCTAATCGAATTATCTACAACCTTATCCGATTAGTTTAACATCAGCACAGCCTTAAAAAATTCTCTTTTACCTACTGATCTAAATCAACCATCTCAAACTCATACAAAAATAATTTTCCAAGCAATTTCAGTCATTTTTGTCACCATCCTAAACCCCTAATAACAACATATAATCATCCTAACACTTGTTTGAATCAAATAAATAAAAATCCAAAATCAAAAATAACTTTCCTTCAACAAAACAAAATGATCTACACATGAGTATCATTAGATAAACGTATGCAAGAACATAAAATCATCATAACAACACTGATTCATAACAAATTTTCAAAACTAGTTGCATGTTGGAAAATTTTTAATAGATGTGATCACCTTTTGATTTGGGGAATGGGTCTTTGTTTATTTTTGAATGATTCAAACTTAAAAGTGAAAATCAAAGGGGTTTTTGTTTGTGGTTTGGGACGACAAGGAAGAGAGAGCAAGAGAGATGTGTGTGAAAATCTTGTAAAAATGATTATTAGTGGATAAGTTAGGTAGAATTTTGGTTTATATAGTTAGGTTAGTTGAGGGTAGATTTTGCCAATGTTGTATAGTTTTGGACCAAAATATAATTATGTAATTTAAAGGGTAGAAAATGACTAATAGTCAAATTTGAAAATATTTACGGGACTCGGGTTTCGTAAAAATACTTTTCAAAAGTTAAAACGCATCATAAATATAATAATAAAGTTTCGACATGACTTAAAACGTAATTAAATCGAAAACGTCGAAAATATTAAATATCCAGACAATCGATAATAAAACATAAAAAAATTTTTTGGGCATCCGTCGATGTCGCGATCACTAATAGTTCTCGTCATTTGTTAAAACGTAAAACATGAGAAATAAAGATTAAATATAATAAAATCATTCATATGATAAATTTTGAGAATATAATATCGATACCTAACGTATTCCTTTCCGGTTTTTATCTAAACGACATTCTTACGTTAAGTTTCATACCATAACCTTCTCGGTTAGTCGATAATTTAAAATTCTCATTAAGTAAACATATAATATGTACTTGTCGAGATTGAAATATTGACCAGAAATTGACGAATTCTCACATCATCCCCACCAAAATGGGATCTTCGTCCTGAAGATCAACTTGCGTTCTTCCTCGATCGCTCGTTAAAATCAAAGAGATAATTGTATTATGGTCCTCGTCTTGAGTTCCATCAGACTTTGTCAATAGGAATACGACTTTGCTTCAGTTGCCTAACTTTCTTATTGATAATATCAAAAAGTTCTTTGATGGAATGCAACTTACCGTCGATTACTTCGTCAAAAGGGATAATAAGGTCTTCGTTGGGAAGAAATTTCTTTAAGTTCGACATATGAAAAAGTATTGTGAATTCCTTGTAATTCTAGATGTAATTTAAGTTTTCATGCCACCAGGCCTACTCCCGGTATCATCTCGAATGGTCCAAACATAACGAGGACTTAACTTCTCACGTTTTCCAAAATATATAACACCTTTTTCCATGGTGATACCCTTGGAATACCTTTTCGACCTACCTCGAATTTCAAAGGTTTTCACTTCACATTATCATGACTTTCATGTCTACTATCAGTGGTTAACAAACGATTCTTAGTTCGCGCGATCATTTTATTTATCGGAATGAAATGAGCAGAATCAATCAGTCAATATTGACACAAATTGAATCATATTCAGACTGAGTTTTCAAGAGCTTAACAATGAATCCATTGTAATTTGCTCCTACCTCCCAAATGATAACGAATAACACAATCGTAATCACTTAAAGACTTATTTTCCTCTTTTTATTCCATAATACATTGTAGGCTCTTACTATCAGTGGACACCGTACATTTAGTGCCATACAACTAATGTCTCTATAGATGAAGAGTAAAAATCATCGCACCCAATTACAAGTCATGGGTTGAGTAGTTTCCTCATTCTTCCTAGGTTTCCTACAAGCATACACAAATTAAAACAGTTCCCAATCATATAGGAGATGTATCACGATCAACAACAAAATCTTCACTTCCTTCGAGTAACGATAAGATCGGCGTGCTACAGACTTTCCTTTTCTGGATTTGAAAAGATTCCTCTTCGTCATCTTAGTTATCTTAGTTAATGGTTTTGATATCAAATAGAATCCTTCAATAAATCTTCAGTAGTAACCAGCCAAACCTAGAAATCATCGTACTTCGGTTAGAGTAGTTGGAGCATTCAAATTTTTCGATGGCTTCGATTTTCGCAGGATTAACATGTACCCCACTTTTGTCAGTCACATGTCAGAGAAATCATATAGAACTAAGCCAAAAATTACACCTAGAGAGTTTCGCGTACAACTTTTTGTTCTCTAACAAGTTCAATATAATCCTTAAGTGTTCGACATGCTCTTCCTTGCTCTTAGATCAGATTAGAATATCATCAAAGAAAACGATCACAAGTTTATCAAGATACGGCTTACACATACGGTTCATTAAGTCAATGAATACAGCAGGTGCATTGGTCAAACCAAAAAGGCATAACCAGAAACTCATAATGACCATGACAAGTCCTAAACACCATAATAGGATTATCTTCCTCGCGTATGCGAAGTTGATGGTAAACAGAACGAGGATTAATCTTAGAGAAATCATGAGAATCTTAAAGTTGATCAAATAGATAATCAATTCTTGGATGCGGATAACGATTCTTGATCGTTAGCCTATTCAGCTCCCGATAAACGATGCACATACAGAACAAATCATCTTTCTTCTTAATGAATAGAATAGGAACTCTCCAAAACGACAAGCTCGATCGAATGAAACCACTATCAAATAGTTCTTGCAACTACACAAATAATTACTTCAGCTCGGATGGTGCTAATCGATATGGCGAATGTGCCACAGTTGCAGCACCAGAGATTAAATCAATTAGGAATTCTATTTACCTTGGGGCGAAAGCCCTAGAAAATCTCCCAGAGACACTTCAGAATAGTTACAAATGACTAGAGTAATTCTAATTACTTCTCTTACAATTACTTCTCCAATACCTGAGCTAGAAATGGTTCACCACCTTTTCAAGATACTTACGAGCTCTAATGCCCGAAATGATTTTCAGTTTGGAATTATTTCTCCTTCAGTTATAGGTTGTACAACACTTGCTCCATACTGTGGAAATACTACGAGGACAAAACTCCTCAGTCAACCGCTTCCTCACCTTACTCCATGGTATCCCATAAGTAACGATACCTATGGAAGCAAGTCTGCCATTCCACCAAATTAATGTGCGACCTTGGAGAGTAGCGATTTCAAACTGCACCTTATCCTCCTGATTAGGGTCACTGGTTCGAAAGACTGACGCCAGCTTTTCAACAACTGACACAATCCTCCGTCATATTTAGTCCCCTTAAGAGTCTATGGTTTGCACTTAATGAATGAAGTGTAGTTATGGCCGCTAATTTCGGGCACATTTTTTCCATCTGTACCACGAACATTATTGACTCCAACTTCAGTTCCAATGGTTCCAGTTCCACCAGTTGTAGCTTCAGCTCTAGTTACAGATCCATCATTCATGTTGTCCATGAATTTAGTTAAAGATACAACAACTTATTCACTAATAACTTGGCACATGCGTGCTTCAGTCATAGCTTTCATTGACTATACGATTCTAATGCAACGTAAATCAAATCATAATGTGTTTTCATTCAATGGTTGCGTGATACCATAGGAGTTTACAAGAGAAAAGCAAAGAAAGATAATAATAGAACGATGTAGAATTAGGAATCAAAAGACAGTCATTCCATTGATCACAAACTAGTACAAGTTGTATTGTCAAGCATTATAGATTATCATCGTCTAATGTTATACCACTTAAAAGACTAGTCCTACTAACTGTTGTCACAGTTTAGTTAGTGATTTGAAAGATACTACAATTGGTAAACTAATCCACTAAGAGTTACTAGATAATTCACATGGCTAAGAAAGCTCCTCGGTCCCACTAGAAGAAGATTTCTACAGTGTCTTCCAGAGACGCTTGATATCCTCCTCAGTTGGTGGTTTTGGAACAACCCAAATATAACCATCCCACGATCAAAGAATTAGAAGAACAAAACAAAGAATGAATCAAGCAAACGAATTACGAGTCATAAGAGTTTAATCACGCAAATGCTATATGCTTAAGCCCACGCGTTTATAAATCATTATTTTTATGGATTGATCAAATCCATCCAAATAAGATTTAGAAATTCGTAGTTCAACAATTTATAATTTCCTTGTTCAAATAAATGGCCAATTCATTTCAACAAGACGATTATAAATCACATTATTCAAGCATCGCCAGCTCAACGCAGAAGATCAAGATCGAAACAAATGAGAAACTGATTTAACAGAAAATGATTAGTGATATGATATGGAATCCTGGTTGGCATGTGAATACCATACCAATCAATCTCAATTCCTAACAACCAATAGTACCAACTCAGACAAACTTGTTTCTATCAAAACACTAGAATGTCGAAGATTAATGGAAATGTAGATTAAATTTATTAAACAAAATGAACGAATCGATAGATCAAGAATAGGAACCAAGGAATCAAAATCCTTGTAACTAAGAGGATATCATCAAGAATATTAACCATTTCGTTGGGATTATGTAGATCCACAACCTAATTAGTCTCGGGAATAACAGGATTAACTTCAGGCATAACTTCAGAGTTAGCGTGAACATGACTAGGGTGGCTTTATGACAATCTACGTCATATAAATCTCGTATAAGTATAAAACTATAATTTATAATTAAATAAATGAAAACATACCTGTAATTCACAAGTACAAATAATCGATAAAGATTACAACATATATATAATCTCATATATATATATATATATATATATATATATATATATATATATATATATATATATATATATATATATATATATATATATATATATATATATATATATATATATATATATATATATATATATATATATATATATATATATAAAAATTCTTTCATTCTCGTCCACTGGAAACTCGGAGGTTTCGCTTGCACTGTTATAGTTAAAAGATTTCAAAAATTCATTTTTGGAAAATCTTTTCGTTCTCTATAACTTGAGCTCCGATACCAATCTGTAACACCCTCAAATTTCGGTCATAGAAGCGAATGGGTCCTTGGGTGTTACTATCATGACTCAAGCTCAATATCATAGAAAACGGCTCAAAACGAGTCGTTTTGATAGAAATATCCATTCATTCATTCCATAATAAAACTTTATACATAGTCCCAGATAACTTGAATTTTACAAAACACAGTATATGATAAAAATTCTTTGAATGGATATAATTTATAAAAGCGGGCCAAAACATTTCAAATCTGCAAGCTTCACGAAACCACCTTCCTCGAGTGCCTTCCCTATGGTCCTGAGATAAAACATGCTAAAGAGTCAACAAAATTGCTGAGTGAATCTATAGAGTTTAAATTAAATGAAGAGAGCACAAGTATTCAAAATAACCTTCCATGGTTAATAATTCATCGAAAGACAATTATGTTGTACAGACATAATTATCGGTGTCATTACATAAGCCTCGTGACATTAAACGTTAACATATATTATTTCAGCCCAACACACCTATCCAAGTGCGTATATTTCTCTTATACAATGCATCCGATGTTTTATTACTGTGTATCACAACACCACGCGATAGCTAGTGCGTCACCCCGATAGATCTATCCATAGTATTAGCGTTCCTTCGATTAACAATTCATGATTCATGGGTCTTTTAAGGCTAAAACTAACTTCTGTAATAACTTTTATCTAAGCATACAATCGGGTCCCTTGTGTTCTATTTTAAAACAAATAGGATTTACCACAACCTCTGGTTGCACCCATTCATGGGTTTATAGCAACTCTTGTTGTACCCTTCATTTTCCATAAATACTTTTCAAGTAAACAGAGTTTCCCCAACTTTTAGTTGCACCATTTAATTGGTTTACCGCAAATTATAGTTGTACCCTTTATTTTTAATAAAACAAGAATGTTATCCCCCTCGTAAGTTTCTAAAACATTTAAAGAATTTAAAAGCGAGGCTATAGACTCACCTTAGCCAATAGCGGTAATGAGACGATCGCCGACATTAAGCGATGCCCGTTAAACACAAAAACCGCAACCTACGAAATAAGGCGCGCTCGTTAATAATCGACTCAAGTATAAATCATACTTAAATAATACAAAACTTAAAATTTATAAAACCATGACAATCCCGAATAATAAAAAAATAACGATACAAGTGATATTACTATCCCATTTATCCAACACTATTAGTTTAAACACTTGCACTCTCGATATTGACCCGTCATAAGACGCCAAGTCAACGCAAGTCAAACTATCATTTTACTTCACTCGGACCAGTAGCTAAGTCATTGATATAATGACTAAACACTTGAGTAAATCACCATGTCCAATAGTGAATACTCAACTCACGCCACACGAGCATTGCACTACGTGTCCAAAATACCAATCAGCATGTACACTCTAAATGTACACACCAATCTACCCTATCTAGACATGTCCGATTTCGACGAAACTTGGTGAAAAACTCACACATAATATGAATAAGACTCAGTTTAAATTTCATTCAAAAATATTACTCCTAAGACCTTCCGCCCGACACATTTTTGTGTTATAAAAACCGCACAAATTTACGTCTTCAACTTGTAAAACTATTTTCACATATCTAAACAATTCCGTTTACAAAACCAACACTCGGGTTTGAAAATAGACTCATGACCTGAGGTTTAGAGATATACAACAGCCCTTGAGTATCTTCAAAACTCATTCTATAGTCCCCGACATTCGATCCAAATATCGACAACAATTATATATTGTGCCGATACTCGTCTCCCGGTACACGAATAATAAAACTATCATAACTTCTCGCTCGTTTGAATCTAGAAGCTCTACTTTATATCAAATCGAAGCTAATTGAATTCTCTACAACCCTATCCGATTAGTTTAACATCAACACAACCTTAAGGTACCCAAAAATTCCCTTTTACATATTGATCTAAATCAACCATCTTAAACTCATACAATAATAATTTTTCAAACAATTCCAATCATTTTTCTCATCATCCTAAACCTCTAATAAGAACATATAATCATCCTAAGACTTGTATGAATCAAATAAATAAAAATCCAAAATCAAAAATAACTTTTCTTTAACAAAACAAAATGATCTACACATGATTATCATTAGATAAACACATGCAAGACCATAAAATTATCATAACAACACTAGTTCATAACAAATTTCAAAACTTGTTGCATGTTGGAAAATTTTATATAGATGTGATCACCTTTTGATTTGAGGAATGGATCTTTGTTTAATTTTGAATGATTCAAACTTAAAAGTGAAAATCAAAGGGGTTTTTGTTTGTGGTTTGGGATGGCAAGGAAGAGAGAGCAAGAGAGATGTGTGTGAAAATCTTGTAAAAATGATTATTAGTGGAGAGGTTAGGTAGATTATTGGTTTATATAATTAGGTTAATTAAGGGTAGATTTTTCTAATGTTGTATAGTTTTGGACCAAAATGTAATTAAGTAATTTAAATGGTAGAAAATGACTATTAGTCAAATTTGAGAATATTTACGGGACTCGGGTTTCGTAAAAATACTTTCCAAAAGTTAAAACGCTTCATAAATATAATAATAAAGCTTCGACATGACTTAAAATGTAATTAATCGAAAACGTCGAAAATATTAAATATCGAGACAATCGATAATAAAACATATTTTTTTGGGCATCCGTCGGTATTGCGATCACTAATAATTCTCGTCATTCGTTAAAACGTAAAACACGAGAAATAAAGATTAAACATAATAAAATCATTCATATGATAAATTCTGAAAATATAATATCGATACCTAACGTATTCCTTGCCGGTTTTTATCTAAACGACATTCTTACGTTAAGTTTCAAACCATAACCTTCTCGGTTAGTCGATAATTTAAAATTTTCATTAAGTAAACATATAATATGTAATTGTCGAGATTGAAATATCGACCCGAAATTGACGGATTGTCACAGCAAACACATGAGCATATGTTGTAAAAACCTAGGATACATAAGAAATTTATTTTTCGAACCACCACCAAGATTTCCTATCATACCATCTAGCGTATAACGAGAGAAGTTAAACCTACGACCTTGGGCGAGACAAACCAAACCAGTAGCAATGGAGATGGGAAATGCATCCCAACTCCCAGCTTTGGGACTCAAGCACTGAATCAAGAAGTGGACAAGAAGCTTCCATTGAGGTGGAAAATGATTTTTCTGAAAATTAAATTTTCCCTCATGGTTGTACCCAATGACAGCCATCCCATCCAAAACTTCCTGACTGGGAAGGGAAACAATGCCATCATTATCCTGAAGATGAAGGGCAGACCTGATGGAGGCTTCAGTCACCACATAGGAGCGACCATCAATGGTGGCATGGAGCTCCAATGGGCGACCCAACACTTATCGAGTGTCAGCAGTAGCCCAAAACTGGTGAATGACAGAGTCATACACAGTAGGGTAAACAGTTAACGCATACCTGATGTGAGATGCTTCTATGAACTCCAAGATGTCCAAAAACTCTTCTCTTCTAGGGCCTTCACCGAGGTAGGCGACCTTGTTGTGATCAGGTTTGTATTGAAGAGTAGCCATGGATGATTTGATGAAGAATAGAAGGTGAATGCAAGAAGATGGTTGAGGGTAGGAGAGTGTGTGTGTGTTTAAGGTATGATAATTGAGTCAAATGATCCCATTGACCATAAATAATGGTTAGGGAAACTGTTCATTGACCCCTAATTATAGGGGTTGCCCTTTCCAAGTTAAGGCATTAATTGTGTGTAACCACTTGACCTTTAATCCATTAATTGAGAATCCCAGTTACCAGAAAGATATGTTAATAGAGGCACCAGAAGTAACTTACGTTGACTGAAAGTCAAAACGGCTAGAAGTCAACGCTAGGAGCAGCGAGTGGTCAACAAAAGTCAACATAATGAACAGTGACCCAAAGAGATACTAGAAGCCAAACACAAGTGGATAATTATGGTTATTGACCCACTAGGAGTAACCAAATCCTTCCACCAGAAGTTGCACACACAGCAAAAACCCATGTAAAATGTCGAAAGAAGCTACCGGAAGTACGAATGCACAAGTATACATGTACAACAAGCCTCCCCTCAATCCTAGACCTTAAGGACTGACCATACCAATGTGAACCACCAAGTGGTTGAACCTTGGACCATCGAATGCTTTATTCAACAAGTCAGCACCATTATCATCCGTATGTACCTTGAGAACCTGTATCAGCTTCTTTTCATTTGCATCCCGTATAAAATGGTGTCGAATCTCTATATGCTTGGTTCGTTGATGAAACACCGGATTCTTCACAATGAAAATAGTGCTTTCATTATCAATGAAAATTTTGGTGTTCATAAAATTAAACCCATTATCTAACATTTGGTTTTGTATCCACAAGACTTTTCCACAACAACTAGCAGCAGCCACATATTCAGCTTCTGTTGAGGAAGTAGCGACTATGGTCTGTTTCTTACATTGCCATGAGATAAGCCTACGTCCCAAAAACTGACAGCCACCAGTAGTTGACTTCCTATCATTATTAGCACCTGCATAATCACTATCACTATAGGCTTCAAGAACAAAAGGGGATTCCCTTGGATACCATAAGCCTAGCTTGGGTTGTGCCTTGATATTGAAGATTTTCTTGACAACATTCAAATTGGACACGGTAGGTGCCACCTGATGTCTAGAACAAGCACTAACAACAAACATAATGTCGGGGCGTGAAGCAGTCAAATACATGAGTGAGCCTATCATTGACCTGTACAAATGAACATTAACAGGGGGATCCAGCTGATTCCTAAGTTTGACTTTAGTTACCTCATATGTTGTTGTTGCTGGTCTAAGAGGTTCCACATCAAACTTCTGAATAATGTCATGAACATATTTTTCCTGACTAATGAAGATACCATCCAACTTCTGCTTGACTTGGAGACCAAGGAAAAATGTTAGTTCACCCATGGCACTCATATGAAATTATCCTTTCATCAACTGTTCAAACTCCTCACACCATTCCTTCTTAGTAGAACCGAAGATAATATCATCCACATAAACCTGAACTAGGATGATGTCTTTGGAATTCCTCATAAATAACAATGTTTTGTCAATAGTGCCTCTTCTGTAAGCATGCTTCAACAAGAAAGTAGATAGACGCTCATGCCACGCTCTAGGAGCTTGATGAAGTCCAAAAAGAGCTTTGACAACCTTGTAGACTTTCTTAGGATGAAGTGGATCCACAAAGCCTTAGGTTGAGTAACATATACTTCTTCGTCAATGTTTCATATAGAAATGCACTCTTGACATCCATTTGAAATACTATAAAGCCAATATAAGAAGCAAAAGCCAAAAGCAGACGAATGGCCTCAATTCGTGTAACAGGAGTAAAAACTTCATTATAGTCAATACCTTCAAGCTGAGTGTGGCCCTGTGCTACTAGTCTTGCCTTATTCCTCACCACAATACCCCTTGCATCTTTCTTATTTTTGAGAATCCATTTGGTACCAATTGTTGTCTTTCCATCCGGTAAATCAACTAGGATCCAAACATTAACAAGAATTGTTGCATCTCCTCCTGCATAGCTTCTACCCAACTTTGATCCTCAAGAGCATGTTAGACAGACCTAGGTTCCATCTATGACAGAAAACAAGCAAAAAAACAGTAAAGAAAATATGTGTGATTATTTTGCTTTTGGTCTTCAATGTAGCTCACAAGAGCATGATGACCAGAAGTTGCTTTCTTGTGCATGCCGTGAGTCTTGAAAGTAGAACCAGGATCTCCTATGATTTGAGTAGTAGGAATCACTTTATGGATCTGCTGAATAGGAGTAGGAGCTACTTGTACTTCTGGTGCCAAGTTAGTAAGATCCCCAACAATGCCATCATCATATGAAGTAGAATCGAAAATGCCTTCTATTGGTTGCTTATGAATATCATCCAACTTAGTTGAAGACTTCTTTTGATAGTTTCCTAGGTTAGAAGGACCAGAGAACCTAGTTGTGGAAGTTGTATCATTAATAGGACTTCTAATAAGAGTTGAACTTGCACTAGGAGTAACAATAGGCTCACTAGGAGTAGTTGGTACAGCAGGAGTATCCATAGGAAACTCAAAGCCTCCTTGGGTAGTTGTAGTAGTAGCATCTTGTTGTTGCTTAAGCAGTGTATCAAGAGCTCCTTGTGAGTCAAGAATGTCTGATGAAGTAGCACCATTAGGAGTAGTAGAGGTTTCGGGAGCGACTGTGGTGGAATAGGATGGTATGACAAAAATGTCATCATCCTCATCTGAATCTGAAAAGCTAGTAGTAGCACATGTACTAGAAGACACAAACACTAATGGACCTGCATGTTGGTTTGTTTTGAAACGAAAATATCCCAATGAGTCGCTGAGATAATCAAGATCAAAATACCATTCAGGACCTTTGCCTTGGATGTTTGTCTTCTCCTCAAAGTACCTTAGATTCATAGTTTTAATGACACGCTTGGCAGTGAGATTGTAGACCCTATAGGCTCTTGAGTGATCTGAATAACCTACAATGAAGCCTTCATCAGCGCCATCAAATTTGCCCAAATAGTCACTAGTGTTGAGAATGGTGACAGGACAGCAAAATAGTTTCAAATGAGTAATGATTGGGACTTTGGCTGTGACTAGCTCATAGGGAGTCTTCTTATGAGGATTGGTGATGGAAACCCTATTCAACACATAACACGCAGTATTGACAGCTTCTGTCCAAAACATAGTCGGAAGCTTGGAATCAGCAAGCATGGTTCTTGCAGCTTCTATAAGGGTCATGTTCTTCCTTTCTGCAACACCATTTTGTTGAGGAGTCCTGACAGTACTATAGTCTCTTTTGATACCTTTTGAATTGCAAAGTGCTATGAGGTCTGCATTTTTGAACTCAGTTCTATTGTCACAACGAATACCTTTTACCTTCTTGGACAGCTGATTTTCAATGAGGGTAATGAAGTCTTTGAGAATGGGGTAGGTCTCAATTTCAGAAAGAAAACCCATGAAAACCTGCTATAACCATCAGTTACCACAAGGCAGTAGTATTTATGGTCAATGCTCCCAATGGAGGTAGGACCAAACAGATCCATGTGTACTAACTGTAAAGGTTCAGTTATTAAGCTGAGAGCAGTAATGGCTTTGAAGGATGCTGTGTGTTGTTTGAATTTACTGCAAGCAAGGCAATTAATGTCATTCTTGAAAGTTTTAGGAGGTACCATAGACTAGGTTCATATTTACCAGCTTGTGAATGGTCTTGAAGTTTACATGTCCCATCTTTCTATGCCATTTAGTGGCTTCATCTTCTGATGCTTTGGCAACTAAGCAAGCTAGTTTACTAGTAGGATTAACTTCATTCAACTTGATACTGTAGAGGTTATGTCTTCTTGGGATTTTGAGTAGAACTTGGGAGTCATCCGGTAGCTTAAAGTCTTTGGATAGCACCAAGCAATCAGTATCCGTAAAGAGGACAAACTTCTTCTTGTCACAAATCTGAGAGACAGAGATCAAGCTGAAGTGTTGAAGTGCTTCCACATAGTAAACCTGCTCAAAATTAAGGTTAGGCTCTGAATAGTTCCTTTGCCAGAGATCCTCCCTTCACCACCACCAAAGTACACTTTCCCGCCTTGAAATGGTACAAAATTAGTCAAAAGGCCTTTGTTCCCTGTCATGCTTCTAGAGCAACCACTATCTACAATTCCAAGAGATGGATCTTGGTATGGATTAATCTACAACAACACAAAAGTATGTAACAGTTAGTGTCTTAAGGGGACCCAAACCATTTCTGGCTTGAGTCTACCTTGTGGATCATTATTAGATTTTCATGGAGATTGATGAGATCCACTGTTGTTCTTGTGTTGCCTGTGCATCATATGGGTTTTATTTGTGACCAAGAACAACCTGCTGAAGGCTTAATAGCAGAACCCAAATTTACCAATCCAAAATGCATTTGGTCTGTAGTAGCAGCATAATTCTTATGAAAATTTTGAAAATAATTGCTGGTTGGTCTATTAGGGGTACAAGTATTGCTTCCCTAAGTAATAGAAGCTAAAGGAGAGGTCCTTCTAGTAGAAGGAAAAGATTGGGCACATGGATTTAGTCTTCTAGAAGCAAAACCCACACCAAAAGGTGCAGCTCTTGGTGGACCAGGAGTACCATAAGAAAGATAGCCAGTAGGCTTTTGATCATAAAAATCACAATCTTTAATCAAATGAAATTTACTAACATAAACAAAGCATGTTTTAAAAGACCTTTTATTCAAATGACATTGTTTTGTATAACTATTCTTATTACAAACTACTCTAGGAGAATCAATATTCCTAGAATTCAGAAAACTAGAATAAAAAAAATGGAGGTAGAAGCAGTAGCAACTCTCTCATCACTCATCCTAGCACTAGAAGCAGCAGTGTCATTTGGCTTGGGACTTGAAGGACTTGACTCTTCACTTGAACCACATGATGCATAGTCACTTGCCTTATCACTAAAGTACATAAGACAAAGACATTAGTATTAGTAGAGCTTTTTGGAGACTCATGCATCTGTGATCCATCCAAGTCTTTATGCATGGATGTGGGCATAAATGTTCTTGTAAGAGGTGGAGGAACAACATGCATTGCTACAGCTAGTTTAAACCTATTATAACTAGGTTTTCCCTCCTCATCTTTGTCAAGATAAAAGACACTTGAAAAGGATAAATCAAAAACATCATTTGGGCCAATATAGTTGTCAAATCCTAACCCCATCTTAGTTCTACCAGATATACTGCTATCGATTAGCTTGGAAAGATTCTTGGGTACTTTTGCCATTTATCAAATTTTAATAAAGTAGCATCTAATTTCTTTTGCATTTATTGTTTTGCCTGATTACTCTCAGTATAAAGTTTTAAGTATACTTAAGCAAGTTAGAGGTATTCTCTAAATCATTACTTAATACCCTAATCTTATCTTCATACTCAAGTTGAGTATTTTATAACCACTTCTTTTGTTGTTCTAAGGTTTTGAGAGAACTCTTATAGGCTTGAACTTCTAAAAAATACTTGTCATTTTGAGCATTTAGTTTATTACATTGAGTTAAGAGGTCAGAATATTTATCATCACAACCAAGAGGGCAATTTTGTACCTGAGGAGATATTCCCATGAGAGCAAATTCCTCTACTTCCTTAGTCTCAGATATGTGGCCAACAATCATAGCAAACACATCAGTAGCAGACTCAATTGTTTTCAAGGTGGGAGTCTCATGACCATTCCAATTAACCATGGTATCAACAGATACCAAAGCTTCTTTCTCCTCCTAAAGCTCTTGAACCTTGAAAGTTGAATACATGTTTTTCTCCTGGTCATTTTTATTAGGGCATTCCCTAGCAAAATGTCCTTGCTGATGACAGTTGTAGCATTTGACTTTGCTCCTATCAAACCTGGCTGGCTCTCTTGGGTTGTAGCTGAATTTTCTACCAGCTTCCTTCTCAAACTTATGAACCCGGAGAGTGATCATAGCCATCTGCCGCTTGAGATCTATTTCATCTAAGTCAAGCTTATCAACCTGTTTGAAATCATCAAAAGCTAGCTGCTGTTGTGGATCAACATCAGCAACAAAGGAGTGAAGAACAGTTTCTACCATGCTACTGGTCTTGACTTTAGATTCAGGAGTAGGAGTATGTTGTGAGGATAAAGTATAGCTTGGGCTACTGATATAGCGCATTGGACTGGAGCCCATGGAACTCATAAAAGCAAAATTAGCAAGAGTAGAGTAGGAGTCACTTGGGTATCCTCTCACATGAGACTCAGAAGTTTTGAGTTTGTAGAATAAGTCATCAAAAGAGAGATAATAAAGTCCTCCTTTAGCTTTTAGGGAGATGACTACCTGATTCCATGAATGAGGCAGAGCTCTAAGAAACCTAGCATTGATGTCTTCATTTTCTGGTTTAGACTGGAGTTGATTCAATTGACTGGGAATCTTTTGAAACCTGTCATAGCCTTGATGAAGACCTTCTGTCTCAGAAATCTTGAATTCTATAAATTCATCTCTCAGCATTGATCTGCGCATCTTCTTGGATTCCTCATTCCCTCTAAATCTTGCCTTGATGCCATTCCAAATTTCTCTAGCATCATCCAAGTGATAGAAATCACCCATATGATCATCAGGAAGATACTGAAGCAAAATAGTGTTTCTTTGATTTCCTTCTAAACAACAGTGATTTCTTCATGAGTTTTAGGATCTAGAATGGTGATATTACCATTCTTGTCTCTACCAGTAGTCTTCTTGCTATTGCCATTCTGGAAAAAATTTCCATAAGTCTAGATCAGTGTTGGTGATCCAGCACTCCATCTTCATGGCCCAGCTCTCATACTCTTCCTTCTTCAGGAGTGGGAATTTTCCATTTGTAATAGAAACAGTAGCAACGATTGCTGTGTTTGATGTGTTGTGATGGTGCTTGGTTTTCGTGTTTCATGAGAACTATAAGTAGACATGTTTCAGTTAGTAAAAAGAATGAAACAAAAATGTTTCTTCTTGTGCAGAGACTCTCCCAGGCTCTGATACCACTTGTTGGGTTCACTAGTTGTAGATCTTGCAGCTTGTTAAGGATGGTGAACGACTTCTGTAATCACAAGTCTATTCACAGAAAACTCTAATGAAATACAAAGTATTAGTGCAGAATACAAATACTAAGAACAAGAAGAAACAGAATAGCTAGATAAATAACTTGATCCTTTCTATGGATTTCTACTATATTGATATGAAATGAAAACTGGTGAAGGTGTCTCTAACCCTTCTGCCAATGGGTTCCTTTTATACTACAAGGAAACCCTAAAATACATTAAACACAAAACATGTAACTACTGATATGCATATCCTTTCCTAAGATATTTCATGCATATCCTATCAAACTACTAAGAATACTATTGTTTGACTTTTACCAGACTAGGAGAACGTGTTGCTCCTACTACTACTAGGACCATGAGGAACTAAATACCTCCTAGTTCATCTATTACAAATAACCTTTTACATAGGTCCTAACACTTTTTATTGACATTACCAGAAGCTTGGGAACATAATTGCGATATACAAACCTCAGAGCAAGAATGTGCTCATATGGCCTTGCAAGCAAGCCCCATGCGGTGATATCAGCGCGCGGTCTGGTCAACCGTGACCTATTCCTCTTGGGAAATTGATCTGTTGGGGAGCACATTAACCTTTTGTATACAGGGACTGGAATGATATTCTTTGAGGGTCCGGCGCGCGAGCTATCCTCAAGACTAAAGTCTTTTTCACTTGACATATCTGCTTCTTCAGACGAGGACTCCAATATACACGACATGCTCCGAATAGGAGTGGCATTCAGTGCGACCACCCTCTCTGTACTTCCGCTGGCAGTGGGAGAAGGAAACTCAAGGGCTACGGTACGTTGGCCGACGCGCCATCCATTAGATAGTTCGAATGGCGTAAAGGGTCGAGGATGCATGGTTACATCACAAGGGTGCTCGCGCTTCATAAGTTGTGTATAAGTTATCTCTGTCAGAATAGAGACAAAGTATGAGCACATATGCATGGAACATTTGCATTTACAGCTTCAACAAAAACAAAAAAGAGAAGGGATTTTTACCATGACCGAAGTTGTCAAAATATTGTGGAAGGTAATTCACATGTAGAGTAGAATGATGACTCAGCCCTAATGCGTATAGTAACGCCTCTTGATACTCCTACATTGGTATGCGGTCGGCATCTATTCTCTGCGCATCTGCCTCGTTATAGGTGCCAGCGATTAGGGGGTCATCTTTTCTCATGGTATCGGGAGTAATAAAATCGTAGTAGAACGGGAATACAACCTTGTCTACCAAGAAAAAATTGTCATTCCATTTCTTCAAGGAGTCTATCTTAACTTTATAACATAGCAATTGGCCGAGGCGTTTGGCGAAAGATATCCATCCGTTTATCCAAGATGGGCGATAGAAGGCATGGAACAAATTTATGGTCGGGTCAATATTCTTCAGTAAGCAATTTATTTCAAAATTCGAGATCTTCGCTGAGCCGATACAGTGTAGCTGTAACCATTGTATACTGTAGTAGCTTAGCACGTTGATTAGGAAGCGGTTTAGTGGTATACGGTTGTTGGAAAACTCGAAAAACCTAGTATATACACCAATTTTTCCAGCAGGAAAGTTTCCTATGTGTGCTTGTAGATCCGGCACAGTCGGATGGAGGTCTGCAGAAATGTGATATTTGGTGGAAAAATTGGAAAGTTCTTTTTTCAGAAATACGTGACTTCACATCAAATAGTTGTGCCATTATTTTTCCCTCTAAAGATAATTAAGCTGGATATTGATTTGAAGATCTTTTCTGCACGAGTGATTGTTTCTCGTTTGTTTTCAACAATGGTGGCAGATTTTGAAATTGATGTAAAGCAGATTGGAGGTCAACATGACTACATTTAATTCCATTTTACAGACGCGAGATCATGCGACGTGTGTCCAAGAGATTAGTTCATCTTACGGTGTTAACTAGTTGGATCCTATGACGTGGTTGATGCCTTTCCCAGTTCCCAAAGTGGGTAGGTACTATTGGTGTATGACAAGGATGCGCATTCGCGTGTACATTCAAAATCATTTCGTTCGCATTAACGTTACGCACGAACCTCTTTTAGCATGCGGAATTTCTACGAAGGGGCCTTAGAGATTAATAGTCTAGTAGCCGTGGTTAGAACTTGCGACCACTAGACTGGGGGACATGATGACGTATAGTCCCTAGTGGGGCTGGATAGTCAGACTCACGGGTACTACCCGTATCCATCAAGAATGGATTAATACTTATACAGCACGTGCACAGCCCAGGAGGCCCGGTAAGCCGTTGTCTCACATACGGTTCATTACTTAACCGAGTCCTCGTCGCACTACGACATGATTAGACAAGAATATAATCTATCGTATAGATATATTTACCTAAGGGTAAGAGATATACACTTACCTTGGTTATGCGATAATGATCAAGCTATTCCGGGTCATTATATCTTCCTTAGGCCACAAGAGTAGGAGAGCCCAGCCAAGACTCTCTCGGGTATAAAAGGAACTCCCAAGGTTCCACAAAGGTATGATATACACAATAGTCTAAACCCTCACATAATACTCAAACCGATTACTTACTCTCACGCCGGAGTCTAATCGTGGGACAAGCGCCCACGGTAATGGAAATACGTTTTTACGTATTTATGAAGGATCGGTCGCTCCAACGATATATTAGTGTAATGGGCTCGTGATCTAGTTATTATCATATAGTCCATATAGCCCACATGTAGGATGGGCTATATATATACCCCTCCTAGCATGTTATGAGGGGTTGGTGATTTATATTTCTCATTAATTCAATATTACTTTCTCTCTCTACTCCTCTCATTCTCTCCTTTCTCTCTCTACACCCTCATCTCCTTCATTCATCTTTATTATTATCTAATCAATCCACCCACTTAATCAATCCAATCCATCATGTAGAATAAGCCAAGATTTGCGTAGACCTTCAATTGGTATCAAGAGCCAAGGTTAGATTGGTTTATTCTTACTTTTATTTTTATTGATTTTGGTGGGTTTTGATTTTTTTCATGTTCAAATCTTAAAAAGTTTGTATTTTTATGCTTTAAATCATAGTCAAATCTTTGGATTTACTTATTTTATATAAAAATCACAAATTTTATACAAAAATCTTATATTTTTATAATCAAATCTTGAAAAAGTTTTTATTTTTACAAATCTTATTTTTACAAATCTTATCTTATCTTTGATTTTTAATTACACTTTTAATTTTACTTTTATTTTTAATTGATAATCAATTTTAATTTTGTTATTTTTATTTTTATTTATTTTTTATTATTTATTGTGTCCAATTAGTTTTTTTATATATTCATTGTCCAATCCGTATCAATTTGTCCAATCAGTTTTTCGTATTATCTATTTTTGTCCAATCCGTACCAATAGTTTTTTTGTCCATTTAAGAACGAACAATCTCGATCCCAACAATTTTTCAACACCAATCAGTGGTATTCCGGATCAGTGGTATTCCGAACCAATACTGATTATTCCGGATCAGTGGTATTCCGGATCAGTGGTATTCCGAATCAGTGGTATTCCGGATCAGTGGTATTCCGGATCAGTGTTATTCCGGATCAGTGTTATTCCGGATCAGTGTTATTCCGGATCAGTGTTATTCCGGATCAGTGTTATTCCGGATCAGTGTTATTCCGGATCAGTGTTATTCCGGATCAGTGTTATTCCGGATCAGTGTTATTCCGGATCAGTGTTATTCTGGATCAGTGTTATTCCGAACGAACGGTTATTCCGAACGAACGGTTATTCCGAACGAATGATTATTCCGAACGAACGGTTATTCCGAACGAACGGTTATTCCGCATGAAGAAGATTCAAATCTAACGGAAACTCAAAAAACACACGACTCGAACCACAAACAAACACACCCTCAAACATACTCGTCTCCTCACCCTCGACACATCTCAACAAAACAAGACACTGACTCGACACCACCCTCACCCTCGACTCCCACTCAGCCTCGACACCCTGAGCCTCGACACACACAACCTCGACACACCCTCAACTCTCATCGATCCAAACAACCCATTTCAAACTCACAAACCCTCGTCTCATCTAACTCGAATCTCACAAGACTCGACCACAACACCTCACCCTCACCCTCGACGCAACTCAAACACACCAACCAGTATCAAAAGCTTCGCACCAGACTCAAACAACACGCACCCAAACTGACTTTAAATCTCAGTTTCATTTTCGTGATCTATATACATGCAAGACAAGATCTTGTTAGATCCTTACACGAAAAATTATTCTTCATAGATCTTTATTGAAGGATAAAACCCTCTTTCGATTTTCGAATTCCAAGAAATATTAATAACAATCTTGTTACTAATCAACTCTTTAGTTCGATTGACCCACACCAGTTAAAGAAAACCTACCCGAGACCCCATACAGGACCTTGAAGATCGTACTTTCGTTCTTGTGTCTCTTGTAGCAATTAGTTCGTGGGGTGTAAAAGATCTTGATTGAGATACTTTTGATTTGGGTGTTGAGATTCAATAGATAGGATAGTGTGTTACAATCTGACACGGAGGAATTGTATGTGTGGTGATTGAGAGGGTTTTTGTAGGGCGGAGGCGATTAGGAGATACAATTAGGACGGGAGATTGTTTGAGGTTTTGGGAGGCGATTTGTTTGAGGAGAAGTAGTGTGACAGAGAGGCGGAGGTTTCCAGGTTAGGGTAAGAGTAATATATATATACCCAAATAGTGGGAGTTAAAGAGTGAGTGGGTTAAGACTAGGCCACGTCTTTACACACTTTTACATATCTTATTTGTTGGTTTTTTGCACACTGACCACGTGTGTATGTCTGTTGGAAACTTATTGGATAATTTTTGGATACGTGTGTTGTGGGCTGGGCGTTGTTTCAAACAACTATTGGATTTTTTTTTTTTTTTTTTTTTTTTTTTTTTTTTTTTTTTTTTTTATTTTGGATGAGACACGTACACATCACGTTTGTATTATATGAGAACTAAATTAGCAAATCATCCACATACCATCATTTGATATATATCTTAGTATCTTATTCTCAATTTATTTTTTCTAATTGGTGTGTATCTTTGTTTAGAAAATTGATAAAGACGTGTATGGTAATATATCAAATAATTTCTAGTGATGTATTGATGGGAGATAGATAAGTTGGGGTCAAGACAACGATATTAAGGTCGAGTGTTTTAGACGTAGGCAAGGATTTCATTTGTTCTCAGTGAGAATATAATCCTTCTCAAGTGGACATTATTATTCGCAAGTGACCATTGTTGATTTTGAAAAATCATATATCCGAATTTTGGGCATAAAGATATATTAGTTGATTTTTATTTGGGCTTCGACACGAAAAAAGTTACGAGACACGGTGACGAGTAAACGTTATTTCTTACCGAAAACGAATTACAGTTTACGGATTTTTTGTTGGTTTTGTCATATTCCGTGAATTTCTATGTCTAAATTTCTTCACGAACTGCAAACTCACGAAAACAACCACAAAATTCAATGGATTTGTTGAATTCGACATCGAACGAGGGAGAATCGCATAATTTGCAAAACAAAGTTAGAGAACGTGGCATTACTTCATTTCGAATGCTTCAGTCTCGTCTTGTGACTCTTTCATGGATTCAAGGAGGGAGCGAATTTGTGACTATCTTTGGTCAAGATCGTCATATATTCATCGACTCAATATTCACCACTTTGACCCAACTCGCCGAGCAACTCAACCATGACAACTTTAATCACTCTGCATCTGCACTTGCATATAATAATCTTGTGACACAACTTACGCCTTTCCTCCAATTCAATATCATCAAGCCTGAAAGTTCAGTGATTTGCCAATCATTTCTTCGAGATATACATACCGAGCTTCGAGTTTTCCGTGATATAATTTTGAAACTCATGACATCGGTCTCGTCTTCGATTTATGAAAGATCTCGATTAAGTGAAGACTCTTCGATGCAAGAGGAAAATGGTCATACGGTTGAAAACTTGGAGCCTAACGATGGAAAGAGCACGGAATCAGGAGAACAACATGATACCAGTGGCACGTCAGGGAACGCTCACGAGATCTCTTTTGATGACACCTTACCCGTTTATGATGAAGAGCCTGCAAACATGGTACAATGTAATATTGTTTATGATGTATATGCTGATGACATGCCGCATATTGAGCATTCTGAACCTAATTATGACAAACATGGGATGGAAAAGAGTGATAGAAATACCACTTCTGATTCATCTGATGTGAGTCATAATGGGGGAGAAAGTGCTCAAAATGCTAAACATCATGATAATTGTCTTATAACTGCTTCATTGACTGCTTCTGATTCCAAGATTAGAGAGCTCGAAACGATTGTAACTCAACAATAAAAAGATTTTAAGGATGCCAAACTTGAATTTTCTAAGAAAACGGACAAATTTGAAGCATACTTTGAAAAACTTGAAAAGTCTAACGTTGTTCTTGAAAGAAAATTGGATCAAAAAGTTTTAGATTCTAAAGCTGAAAAGGATAATCTTTTGAAACAAATTCAGTTACTAGAGTCTAAATTGGCATCCCAAGATGAATTGCTCAAAGAAAATGAGACCTTAAAAGCTCAAGTTCAGGAAAAGGTTTTTGCTATAGCTGCGTTGAAAAATGAATTAAGGAAAAATAGAGGACCTAGTGTGGACACTAAGCTTGAAAAACCATCAATCTTGGGGAAACCACCTACAAATTAGTTCGTCAGACAACCGACTGTCAAACAACCTACTGCATTTAGATCCGAGCGACCACAATCCTCGAGACCGTGGTTTTCCTCCCAAGTTGATTCGGTTCATTTTCCTAGACCAGTCACTCCAGCAACTAGGCTCAATGTGATCAAAACAGCGTTAGCAAGATCTAATCAGATGATTTCCCCTAGTCTCCCTAAAAATACCAAGACCACGTCTAGAACTAGTTCAAATGACGTTTGCCATACTGGTCTTAGGGAAGCTAAGTAAAAGACACATGTAAGAGATATCAATGTCAAACCTAGTCAGATGCCTTCTAGATTACCCAACACTGCTAACCGTAGCATGTCATCTCCTAGGAGCATCGCTCAATCATCTAGGAATTACTCGGACATTAAATATGCTACTTGTAAAACATGTAGAAAATGCGTCTTTAAGGCAAATCATGACTCTTGTGTCAAAAAGTTACTTGATGAGGTGAACTCCCGTGCTAGAATTAAGTCCCAGTGGATAGCTAAAATCAAACCCTTTGGTAAAGTTTGGCGCCCCACTGGTAGAACTTTCACTCTTGTAGGAAACGAGTGCCCTTTAACTAGGATAGTCTCCTATTCTACTAAGACTACTAGGGAGGAAATTGATAAAGATGATACTTCACTTAAGCCTAAACTTAAGGTTTTCTATAAAAGGAAACGTTTGCCAACTAAGATAAGTGAATCATCTACTCAGGTCGGCTCCGACACAAGTAAAGCCAATTGTGAACCCCCACGTGCTTCTATAATTGATATCGCTAACCCATGTCAAAGCATGCAAATTCCTAATGAGAATGCAGGTCCCAAAGTTGATGTTCCAAAAGAACGAAGCGGTCCAATCGTTGTATACAGTTCAACTAAGGACACTCTTAGAGTTTGTTTGCTGAAGAAGCAGATATTGGAGAAACTAGTATCTCAGGGGATTCATGGTTAAAGCTTACATAACGACTTACAGTCACATAACAGGCTGTAACTCGCTCTCAAAAGACAGGAAAGTTCATCCCGATGATGACTTATCCTCAAAATGAGAAATTAAATTTTCTCGGTCACGAGCTTCCGTTAAAACTATTCAAAGGTTTTAAGCTCGTGTATAATGGCTCACAGTCAAATCACAGTCTGTGACCCGTTCTTCAAAGAAAGGAAAGTTTATCGCCGATGATAAATTTATCCTAACAACGAGAAATTAAGTTTTCTCGGGCATGAGCTAACATTAAAAACATTCAACGTTTTTAAGATCATGCACAAAGGCTTATAGATAAATCACAGTCTGTGACCCGTTCATCAAAGAAAGGAAAGTTTATCGCCGATGATAAACTTATCCTAACAACGAGAAATTCAATTCTCTCGGGCATGAGCTTATATAAAAAACATTCCAAGTTTTTAAAGCTCATGCACAATGGTTTATCGTTAAATATCAGACGATAACACGTGCATCAAAGAAAGGAAAGTTTATCACCGATGATAAACTTATCCTTACAACGAGAAATTAATTTTTCTCGGGCATGAGCTTATATCAAAAAACATTCCAAGTTTTTAAGCTCATGCACAATGGCTCACCGTTCGATGACAGATTGTGACCCGAACTTCTAATAAAGGAAAGTTTATCATTAATGATAACTTATCCTCATAACGAGAAATTAACCTTTCTCGGTCATGAGCTTGTATTAAAACATTCGAAGTTTTAAGCTCAGAAAGGAAAGTGTATCTTTTAAATAAGAGAACTTTTCCTCATAACGAGAAATTAACCTTTCTCGATCATGAGCTTTCCGTTAAAACAATCAAAGTTTTCAAGCTCATGAAAACGACTTCTAAGTAAATGTCAGCTTAGGACTCGTCCTTCAGATAAAAGGAAAGTTTATCGTCGATGGTAACTTATCCTTAACAACGGGAAGCTCACAAATTCTCGGACTTGAGCTCGCTTTTAAGATATTCAACATCTTAAGCTCAAGTAATTGTTTTTCAAAACTTTGAACACAATTTTTCAAGAATTTTTCAAAAGGTTTTTTCTAAATCTTTCAAAATTGTGTGTTCAAATATGTTTTGATAAAAAGAGCATGTCTTCTGGAATCGATAATATTTACGATCCTAGAAATTTCGTTCAATAATGACACGGGGTTGTAAATAAAGTTCGAGCAGAAGTTTAAAAGATTTAAAACATGCTCCATATGGCTTGCTATTATTTCTGATAGTAACTCGCTTTTCACATTAAAGTCAAGTATTTCACCGGAAAGCTTTGACTCAACAACGGGAATTAATTTTCTCGGGGATGGTTTACTTTATAACCATGTAAGGGATTGTGTTTACGGAATAACACAATCTAACACGAATATATGTACGTGTCAGTGCATTTATTTATTAAAACAAGAGAAATCTTGTTTTTATGAAGTTATCATCTCCACCAACCGTAGCAATTTACAATTGATATCTACATACTCGACGATGCGACTACTCAAACGACGACTACAACTCTTTCAATAGAACACGGGTCAACAATTGAGGGGTAACAATTGTCCAACAATCAGAATCTTTGACGCTGAAAGTGCCAAGTTCACATGTTGGTGTCAAGACAAAGATATCAATCGTACACATGGAGTAAAGAGATAACTTTAGACATGATGAGGCGACCAACATTCGTGAACAAGAACCATGTGCTTCTTTCATATGATGTTCTCCATCATTCAGGTCCAACCTCATAAATTGCTAATCTTGTGAATACATTATCATATATGATCTTTGCACGTGATAAATACCTTACACTTGTGTTTAAAAGGTATTTTATTTACGTTTCAAGTACACCCTCATTAATTTGAGGGGAAGCTTGTGTAATTCATGAAGATAATTAGATTTGCATCTTTCTTCCCAAATTTTCTTAAAATGCTATTAAATCAATTGATATTTAAAACATCGATTGGGTTAATATTTTTAATATGGGAGAGAAAATGTGATTTAATATGGGAAATGATTAATCACAAATGGTTTGACTTAACGTGCTAGCTCATCCCGACATGTGCGAAATGTTTTTGGATATCGTGACATATGTTAAGGGGGAGCAAAATGGATTTGCACCTCAAAATGGATTTCATGGTGACATACACTTACCCAAAACATCTTTATTCACGACGGTGAAGATTGTGGTGACATAAGGATGGTAGGATAGGTTAAAGTCCAATGATTTCTCTAGAACCGGAGGAATCTTCCCAAGGACATTTCATAGCTAGAAATAGTAGTCCTTAGGAAAGATGGAGAAAGATTGTGAACGTAGCTGAATGCCGACCAAACTTTAGTTAGCACTGGAACAATCACAACAAGGTGCTAGTGATGACGTATTGGTAAGCATTGAAGGGGTTGAAGAATGAAAAAGAATTGTAAAGATAAAGGGTGTAAAGAAAGAAGCCCTCCTTACAACTTAGGCAGAAACCAGGTCAATACATATGCTATTAAGATCATTGTTTAATGATTCTTGATATTGAAGACAGACATCATGGACCCAGTGATGCAAGGCACAACCCATCCTAGCTAACTCAGATATCTCTTAAAAGATATTTGTTTTAATCACACGGAGACAACACATTATCTATTGATTTATTCACTCCGAATAAATTGGTATTGAAATGGTGGCACTCCTCTCCAGCCTCCGATCACTAAAAATACAAAATGCACGATTGAGTCTAGAACCATTTGAGATCATCAAATATCTCATTAGGACACACTTTCATATTTCCTTGCTTCTTTACACATTGTGAAAAGTAAGAAAGATCTTAAGAGTCCTACGCAAAATCTTCATGATCTTGCCTGAACATCCGAGTAATACGAAAGTATTTACAATGAAGATGGAAATCCTTCTTGAGCGAATATCAAAAAGCTCATGGTAGGTGACTTGTGCGATTCTTTATGAATCAAACTTGTGATAACTGGAAAGCAACAGTTGTTTAACTCTTAACTGAACTTAAACACGTTCCAGGCCTCTACGCAATATCTTAGTGATCTTGCCAGAACATTCAGAGTAATACTATTAAGTATTTACAGTGACGAATGGAAATCCTTATAGTGTTAACCTCAAACAGCACTTGGTAGGTAACTCGCAAGATTCTATACGAGTCAAGCTTGTGACAACTGGAAAGCAACGATGGTGTGGTTCTTAATTGAATTTCACTTGTTCCAGGAACATGAATTGACGGCTTCAAATCATGTGAATATTATTATCCAAATGATTCACTCTTTATGTTCGCAATCAGCTTTGGACGGTCGAGTAAAGAGAACGGGTTTACCCGTGAAATCTTGTCGAGGAGGTTCTTTATTGAAGCTACCTGCCACAAGTACGATATTTAATATTGTCCAACGGTCTTCATCGACCGGAGGTAAAATACTACCGAATTAGAATGAAATGTTCAAGGCCATTACATCCGTGTATATGGTTTGTTGCTAACTGTCTTATGTAGCGTAATAAGAAGGTGGCATTGCGGTGTACAATCCAGAAGAAGTTGTCACCACATGCTTATACTACATACAATTAGTACTTCAACAAATTCAAGAAAGTCTAAAGGTCAAGTCTTGCATTGTATCAAACTCTGAAGCTTTCAAGAATTTAAAGGTATAAGTATGTGGAACATGAAGTCACGAAGAGGCGAATGTCACAAGTGACGAATGCACAAGGTCAAGGCAAGAAAACATGCTCAAGACTTAAGTCAAAGATCACATCAAGCATATTCACAAGAACAAGATCGAAGACTCAAGCATAGATGCTAGGTTTAAGATTTTGTAAAAAGATGTGACCTCCCTTAGGGGGAGATTGTTGGAAATACGTTTTTCCCAATAAAGTCTCGGTCACATCTTAGTTAGCATAGATCACGAGATATAGAATATTTAGAACTTTGTTTCTTGGAGCGACCTCACTTAGGGGGAGATTGTTGGAAATACATTTTTACGTATTTATGAAGGATCGGTCGCTCCAACGATATATTAATGTAATGGGCTCGTGATCTAGTTATTATCATATAGTCCATATAGCCCACATGTAGGGTGCGCTATATATATACCCCTCCTAGCATGTTAGGAGGGGTTGGTGATTCACATTTCTCATTAATTCAATATTACTTTCTCTCTCTACTCCTCTCCTTCTCTCCTTTCTCTCTCTACACCCTCATCTCCTTCATTCATCTTTATTATTATCTAATCAATCCACCCACTTAATCAATCCAATCCATCATGTAGAATAAGCCAAGATTTGCGTAGACCTTCAGTAAGTCTAACGGTGTCTCTTTTTAGTGTGCAGGGTATTCAAACAAGTTTCACTTGGTGCAAGAGTCGGAGTCCATAAGACCCCGAATTAAGCTTAATTCGGGTCTATCTCGATCCATCCAACTTTTGTATCAACATTAGGCAACGAAAGGCATACTTCCGCGATGAAGAAAATATGACAGCGGAAGGCGTACCTCCGAGACAAAGATAACGAGAGAGCGGAATGCGTACTTCCGCGAAAAAGATAATAAACTAGCGAAAGACGTAGTTCCACGACGAAGGAATAAGCCAACGGAAGAGATACTTCCACGGTGCACAAATAAGCCAACGGGAGAGATACTTCAACGACGCAGGAATAAACCAACATAAGAGATACTTTCGTGGCGCACGAATAAGCCAGTGAAAGAGATACTTCCACGGCGCAGGAATAAGCCCACGGAAGAGATACTTCCATGGCGCAGGAATAAGCCAACGGAAGAGATATTTCCATGGCAAAGGAATAAGCGCGCAGATGGCGTACCTCCGCGACTGGTTCGGGATATTACATCCGTCCTCGTACCAGGCCTACAATGCCTCTTACGTACCTAATATATCTAAAGATATTTGCGTGACGTGAACGAAAATAGTGGTATTATTATACCGTGGTATCCCCCCAAGTTTAATGGTGCTACACTCGATTAGTAATATTAAACTTAATCAATTATTCAAACCCTAGCCCATCATCTTTTTGCTAAAGGTAGCCCATTACGAGTAGAGCCATATGTTACGAACGACCCACGAGGATGTCCTAAGCAGCAAGACGCACACGGTTGTTTAGTGAGCGTGATACATGAATAAGTCTAACATAGCCTGATCATGAACCATATCATACTAGACTGGGGGACATGTCGACGTATAGTCGGTAAAGGGCCCGACCTGACAGGCCAGCGACCTACACCGTACTTATCCTACAAGATATCCTGAGCACTATATAAACTGGGGTAAGGGCCTCATACTCCACAGGTTATCTCTCATACTTACACCACTTTTATTATGTATCGTCCCGATACTAACTTGACCGTCGGAGGTGGACCCGGGGCTCCGGCCTTAGGTCTACTCCTAACCGGTTTTCCTTTGTTTGCAGCATCACTCAGGACCCGGGAAGACGACGAACGGCCCAAGAGAGTCGTCAAGACCGACCCAGCCAAACTATGCTTCAACGGGCCTGTAAATGAACTGAACGTTTAACGAACATTTCATGAAGCATGCGGTAAAAAGTTCGCTTGTGTCAAATGAACAAATGTCTCTTTCGTTTATTTATTTTTGTGAACCTCCGATTGTACGCTCGTTAATATTCATGTATGTTCATTTATCTGTTTATATTTGTATACCATATCTTTTAATTATATACTATTAAAACTTGTTTCATTAAACAAAACATAATATTATATATACTTCAATAAAGTTTATGTTTTTACTATACTTACGTTCATTTAAGTTCGTTTAATGTAATGAACAAACACAAACGATCACGAACAACATATTTTACTAATAAACGATCATGAAAATAGAAATTCATCTATTTAAGCATTCCTACTTGTTCATTTGTTTAATCTCTACTACTTATAATGTAAATTCACCCAAAACTTGAATGTTGAAAAACACCCTATATAAGGAAATGTTAAAACCCACAATAATTAAGGAAATATTGAAAACTTGAAAACTCTTACTTACATAAACATATGATGTCCAGCCATATTTTTAATATTGGAAGGTTGTTTTCCAGCCCATGTTCAATTCATAACCGTGTGATTCTTCAAATAATTTTGGAATGCTCTAAAATACAGGAATGTATTTGCAAGTTATTTAGGAAGTGAATATTACCGATATTAAATAATGTATTGCCAGTATGTATATTCGGTTGGAAGGTATTGAATACTAATATATTGCAGGAAAGTATTGAAAACTAAATAAATGCAAGAGCTGACCAAACCGTTTATGCTGTAAAGTATTAAAAACTAAATCTATTAAAGGGAATATTGAATCGTTTTAATGTACACGACTGGTCTTTTGCATTGCCTATATAAATGAGGCCACTCGTATTCAAAAACCACGAAGGTGAAATCTCCCTAACCACTATTTCTCTATGCATTAATACAGATACTGCTGCTGGTTTCTGCCTCACCATCGCCACCCTATGCTGCCGCAGTACCATATGTGGTTTAGGTTTCATTGAGTGATCTCGGTTTGATTGGTACTGTTTGGTGTTTTGACGGGTATTTTGAGTTTGTTATGTGCTATTTTTGACCCGTTGCGACAAGGAATATGATGGATCTTACAGGTTTTGTTGTTTCATTTTTTTTTAATTTTTCTATGTGTGGTGGTTTATAGATTTGTTAAATTACTAATTTTGGGGATTCTTCTTGATGGTTCTAATATATTTGAACATCTGGTACAGTCATGTGTATGTGGTTTAGGTTTCATTATGATCTTTGTGTCCTGAACTGCTGCCTTTTTTGTAATTAGGTACCTCAAATACTTTACGAAACAAGTGGACTTGTTGCTTGTGTATGTATGTATCATGACCTTTGTTTTCGATGGATCTTCTTTACCCGCTAAACTAGAAGAAAATCTCAAGTGAGACAAGTAAGTCTGCCTATTTCGATTAAGCAACATTTTCGCGTTCCTATTTTCATTCTTGAATATACTTTTTGTTGTCATACATAACTTATGTTGATTTTCTAACTTTGTGTTTGTTTAAACCACTAACAAGGAAACACATCTCCGCCTAGCCAAAGAACTTGAAGAACTAGGATATCGAGATGCCGCCACGGGGGAGTTCTAAAAGGCGGTGAAGGTCACTCCCGACATGGTTCGCGTTATCGTGAAGGTGATTACCCCGTTATTTTTTCCTGAATTTGAATTTTATGTTAAATACAATCATTAAGGTACAAGCCTGAGCAATCTTGTAGACATGCCTACAAGATTAAGCCAGAACTTTTACGTTCAGACAAAACCATGTACTATAAGGATTTATAATCATATATGTTTATCTACTTAGTAATCAGAGGTACAACTAAGCACTTCATTAGTAACTTAATGGTAAAATTTTCAAAATATTGCACTGTTCCATTGGATTAAGTCCACTAAAGAACGCATTGCTCCTCTGCAAGTTAGGCATCAATCCTAACACCTCACTGAATTCTTTTGAAACCCATCTCATTCCAAAAGCTCTCACCGCGTTTAGTCTCTTTTATCGTCTCTAATAGTATTAATGTATTATCAATATTTGAAATCACAAATGGCCTTACCTAAAAAAGATTCCGTGTTTAGCATGTGATTCTCAAGTTAGTTACATCTACCGACAATCTCAAATGTTAATCAGTATTTGAAACCTTACAGGTCGCTTATTTGACTTTTATGTCAAAATGTAAAAAGAAAACCAAAAAGTTGAGAGCCTCTTAAATGTCAAAATGCTTTACTGATCACAAGTAGCATATAAATAAGCTTCAACAGTCTCTATCGAAAATGACATCTGTTTATGGGTTTTGCAGAATCACTATTCTTCAGCATTTTGGCCAATGCGAAAGAAACCGTTGACGTCTACAACTACAGAACTAAGCATGGATGAATGAATCAACATAAGCTGCTTTCTGTTTTATAAATTCTCGATAGCCAATTATGCAACCAATAACCTTTTTGAAATGTGTTTCCAACTGTTTTTATGATTAAAAAAATGAGTAGCATATGTTCATGAACTAAAAGTATAAGGTGAACTCCTCAGAAATAGATTTGAACTATACTATTCATGTTTGTTAAGGATGGAAAATAAAGTCTCATTGTATGTTCGATTACTTTTTATGTTTTGGTTTTAACTTTTACCGTGTTTGGGCTTGGGTTCAATAATGAGCAACGTAATTGTTTGAGGCCCAACAGTTTTTTAACTGAACGGGTTTAGTCAACCTCTTAATGAACCGGACCGGTTTTTATTTTAGAAATGTGAAACCAGTACAAAGCAGGTTTCGAACCATTAAACCGGTTAGGAACCACGGGTTTGATTTGAGGCAGACCATTTTTTTTGTTCGCTTCGGTTCAGGAACCGGGTTTCTTCCCACTTCTAATCATCACTCGCAAATAACCTATGCTATAGCAATTTATGGAAAAGGGTCGTCCATCAACCTCCAAAAGGAGCAAAAGTGAGGTATGTTGTTGTCGCGTGAATGCTCTTGCCACACTCTCTTCTGACCATTCTTGAAGTTAAAATGTCAGAAGACACATAACGTTATGTTGTTGATGCTATAAACCTTGGCATGTTACACGATGTGTGTTTGGCAAATATCTTAGGAAATTCCTCTGTGCAAGTACTATTTAAAACGTTTCCGTACAAGATTGAGGTATTGTCTTCAAGGTAAGTTGAATACTATTAGTAAGCTTTTTGTTTTGTACTATCTTATACAATATACAATAGTTTTATTTAACATCTGATTGTTATAGATTTATTTCAGTTATGAATATCACATACATTAGTTACCTTTTTAAGTCACATTATTTGTCAATGTTTTCATTAGTTTTCAAGAAAAACAAGTTTTGAAACACTACGGGTGTGTTTAGTTGTGGAAATTTTTTCATATTTTTCTGTTTCCAAATTTCTAGAAAAGAGAGGAGTTTTTTTTTTCTAGAAAAGAGTTGAAAATTTTGAAAACATGTTTAGTTGAGTTCCATTTTTCATTTTTTTCAAAAATGAAAAGGTTTTAAACAAAGCTATTTTCAAGCATTTTTTTTCTTCTCGTAATCAAACTTTTTCTCATGTTAGTAATAAAACCTAAAATAATATAAAATTAACAGCAACCATAAACATATATTTATTTTTCATTATACTCGAAGTTAACACTATTAAACTATCGGCATATATATAAATCTCCGTTATGAAAAATACATATAATATCCTAAAAGATAATATGAAAAGTTAACACATAAGTATGATATCAAGGTTGCCTCTGAGCCTGGCGACGACCATTGTGCTTTTCCCACAAACTATTTTCTATTGCATCTCTAACATGAAGCATTTCCACATTATCGGTTAAATCCAACTCGAAACCTTCTTGAACCGCACTAGAGCTTTCGCCCGGAACTTCTAGATAATCTTCACCATATATTGTAAATAAATTATCGGCTCTATCTTCCATCCTTATATAATTATGTAATGCACAACACGCGTGCGGAATATACATTTGACGTCTTAATGGGTAGCACGGTATATCTTTCAAAATATGGAATCTTGCTTTGAGCACACCGAATGCACGTTCAATGACGTTGCGAACAGAAGAATGCATAAAGTTAAAGAGTTCTTTTTTTCCACTCACCCCTCTGAGTCCCTCCCCACGTTGCCAATCAGACCGATGATACCGCTCACCCCGATATGGAGCCAAAAATCCTTTAAGATTTGGATACCCACTATCGACGACATAGAAATAATCTACACACAGTTTAAACATCAATGTTAGTTTATCTAACTTTACACCTATTCCCATTCATAACATGTGTAAATTAAAAATCGTTCAACAAAAACAATTACAGTCAATTTAAAATCTCTTGCACACATTCATCCATCAATATCCAGAAGAGTAGAAACTATTCCAAGCAGAATAACTTTCACATACTACTAATATAAGTGCTGAATATCATCACAATGCAGTTTCATTTAAAAGTTCTCGAAAGTAACTACTCAAGATCAAAATGTAATCAAAATAAACTACTCAATATCACAATCCACTATAATTACTAAACTAAAGTACTAAACTAACAACACGCTAAGTAAATTTCCTAACTTGTAAAAACCAAACAGAATTCAGTACAATTCTAACTACACTAAACTATCCGCGATCACAATGCACTAACAACAACCTGGCGCAAACGCAAATTGTACTAAACTAGTGGCAATCCATGATCTAAGTGCAACATATATATCTAAACAAACTAGTGGATATAGTTAAAACGAAGACAAAAAAATCTTACCGCCTTTAGGCACAGGAAACAAGTTTTCAGGTATGATTATAGCATCATAAAACACACGTGAGTCATTAGCCGTTCCTTCCCAACCGGTATACACAAAAGTAAACATCATGTCGTGTGAGCAAATGGCCATCACATTTTGAGTAACAAGAACCGCTTTTCTGCCTCGAAATGTTTTCTGTTTTGATGCTGGTGCCCACGCTGATACATGAGTACCATCGATAGCGCCAATACAATCCTACATATAATTAACAAAAATGAATGAATACTTAATATAAATAAGTATATATAATCAAAAATAGATGAATTTGACATATATTTTATTGTTAATCAGTTTTGACACGTTAAAGAAGGCAATATATATAAACAAAAATAAAGATACCTTGAAGAATGGATACCATCGGGAATCTGCTCGAATTTCTGGTTGCACTTCACCCCTATCGACGCTTTTAACGACTGTAACTGCAAATGCCTTTAATGCTCTCAAGACAATTTTAAACCAATGATGAACGGTCCCAGTAGAATGTTGAAAACGGTCCGATACTATTCTTTGTCTTGTGCCATGGCATAAAATCCGCAAACTCATCGCCAAACCCTCCTCTACACTTACATCCCTACCATCTTGTAATAACTCCATCATCTTTAGCTTATCACACAAGTTCAAAAATACATGTGGCTTCATTCTGAATGATTCATAACACACGATAGGATTTCCACATAAAACTTCTCGCACGTACTCTTTTCCACTAAGCATTGATGTCCGACAAGCCATTCGATCAATAAAAGCTTTGGTGTTTTCCTTTAATAAAAGGAACATCATCATGTCAACCTCATCATCATCTTCATCTGAACTTGAGCTACTACTTGACGAAATTCTCATTATCCCGTATATCTAAATCTCGAGTATAAAAGAATTGGAGCTACTGAAAACCTACAAATGCACAATGCATAATTAAACCATATGTACAATAACCACTCAGATGTAGTACAGTAAAACATCATACTTGACAAGAACAATCCTAAAAGAGTAACTGAGCTTGTGAAAGTAATTTAAGGGACAAGAAAGTATATACAGATAAGAAACACTACACTAAAAACCAATCACGGTAACGTGCATATTATACCAGAGCGCAGATGTAGTACATCAAAACATCATACTTGACAAGAACAATAAAGACTCTCGCCAATACATTACATAAAAACCAATCAAGATACCAAAAGACTCATGCGTTAACTGAAAGACATAATACAGTAATATTTACTCGCCAGACTGTTGACACAAGATTCCAACTCCACCTAGTTGTTTCACCAGATTCATTAGCAACTTTTTTATTAAAATGATTTCGGAGGTTTTGGCATAAAAAGGTTTGGGTAAGTTTCGCCCCATATACCTGTTTTAATTAAATAATTACTATTACTTCAGATCAGACACTGTATAATAGTATAAGGAGCCTCAAAGGGATCTTGCGGAGTTAGGAACAGGCATGAATGGTGGCCGGCCTGGTGGGCCGCCTATGAGTCGAGAGGAATTTGAAGCAGGGAGAACTGAATTAAAGCGGAAGCGTGATTTTGATAAATGTAGTAGAACTGGAAGCAGAGAGTTACCAAAAGAACGGGATTTTAACCAAGAGGGACGCCACATTGATGATGCTCCTCCATTGAAGTTGAAAAGTAGACCTCCAGCACCTACCACTGATGGTCACCGTCGCAGATCCGAAAGGCCTTCACCTGATAGTCGATATTCTCGTGACGACACCCGCGATGTTCCTTCACGTGCCTCCTCAAAAAGAAAGTCTTCTAGTGATCGGTATGATTATGACGACTACGATGACGCACACCACCACCACCGACACTCGCAACAGCCCAAGAGTCGCCGCCATTCAGAATCATCCTCTACTTTTCTCAGAAACCCTCCCCATGCACCAGCAACATCTGATTCCATATGGCATTCTATGCTGGTAAGGAGGGTGTTCCCTTGATGAAACTATAACCATAGTAATATAAAATGTTTCTTATTTACGTCTTTTGGTGTTTGTATGCAGATCCTAATGTGTTGAAGGATGTGATGAGATACAATCGACCTGAACTGGAAGTAGCCTGTGAAGATTTTAGCAACATTATTGGTTCCTCGTCGGATAGTCTAGTTTACAAAGGAAATCTGAAAGGTGGGCCCAAAATCGCAGTGATATCACTCTGCATTAAAGAAGAGCATTGGAGTGGCTATCTTGAACTCTATTATCAAAAAGAGGTACCTCAAATAACAAGATTCGTAAATCTTTTAGATGTGACAAAGTAGGGGTTGGGACTGGTAGACTTGTCAATACTTCTTTGAACAGCTTTTGACCAGTTTCTTTTTTTGCTAAAATAATGTAGTATTTGACAAGTTGGAGATAAGTTATAATAAAAAAAACCCATTTTTCGTTGAGCTGATCAAACACCTTTTACTTAGCTCATTATTTTTTGGCTAAAATTTTGCAAATTTATACAGGTGGCTGATTTAGCAAGGTTAAATCATGAGAACACAGGGAAACTGTTGGGATATTGTATAGAGAATACGCCATTTACAAGAATGTTGGTCTTTGAATATGCATCAAACGGGACATTATACGAGCACCTGCATTGTAAGTTTGACTCTCCATGAGTTCATCTCCCTTTTATCCACTTGCAATGTTATCTGGCTAAAGCTTTATCCTTTTAAATTTACTTTAGATGAAGAAGGGTGTCAACTAAGCTGGACTAGAAGAATGAAGACTGTTATAGGACGTAAGAGGAAGGGGAGAGTGTTTGAGGTTGTTTTTTCGTCGAGTGATAGCGGTGAAGATAGTATGGATGAAGATTTTGTTCTTGGTAATGGTAGTAGAATAGGGTTAGAAGAAAAGGGGAAGGAAAAGGTAGTCGAGGCTGATTCACCAGCCCGTGATCCAGTTGATACTGATGAGTGTTAGAGAATCGATATGGCTGATCAGCAAACATTTTAATCAGGGTTTCTTTGTATCCGCTAGCACAGAGATAGTCAAGATAGTCATTTACACATAAGTCATAAACCAATCCAGGATCCATCGCTTTGTTTGGCCGAATATCTCCAGCACCATGGCTGAATGGATTTGCAGCCCTCTTAGATTCATCACTGCAGAATCGGCTCAATAGCAACAACCAAAAGTAACGTCACCAAAATTCAGGGGACTAGAGTAATGATTATAATAAATTAATAACATTATTGTTACTTAAACACGTATTCATCGTATTTACAGATTTTATATCATAATAATAGAACAAATAAACATCAACAGCAATATTTCAAACTACTTGAGCTACCGTACTCGCAAGAATACCAACAATCCAAGCAAACATCACTAAAATTTAATCACACAAGGCCAAACTTTTAACTACAATCATTCGGCTAACCAAACTTGTTACCCCTATCAATTAATCTCGTTTCCATATGTACTTGGCTTGTTTCCAAATTCAGCCATAATAATTGATTACATTAGCACCAAATCAATATTCAGCTAATTCATCAAATACGTATCTACATACTACTAATACAGCAACAAATAACTGGATAACATCAAATCATAACTAAGCCAATAAGCATTAAATACGCTTTAAAGTATAAATAATCATCTATTACCGAAGATGGGCTCTTAATAACACTCGTATTAGTTTCAAGTTTTTAAGTTATATCATACTAATGCATCAACATTGACAGTCAACTAACTAAAAGCATAATTAATCAGTCGCATACTCAATATCGCAACAATCAACTCAATCACAGACGTATAAAGTATAAACTAACAAATGGGCGTGAAAGGTAACTGCTATTTACCATAACTACGCAACAAATAAACATCAGCAATTAACTAATTCAGCAAAACAATCCCAAATGAAGATCACTAGACTATAATCTCACAAGCCCAAAATAAGAAACACTATCTTTCGGCCACAGGCAAACCTGTTACCGAAATAAGAAATACTATCATTTAATCCCGTAATGGTAAAAAAATCATTTCATTTACAGATATATACCAAAGCAACAATCAACTCAATATCATCAAATCATAACTAACCATAAAAAAAATTATTAAAATAAACCGTCACTCACCGACGACTGGCTCTTATTCGTCACCGCAACTTCCTTCCCAACAACCGCATGCCCTACCTTTATCTCAGGCTCAACAACTTTCACCACATCTCCATTCCCAAGAACCGCACCTTCCTTAACGACACCATCATCACCATTATTCACCCCCTTCACATCTCCTCTATCAATCATCGTACTAACACTAACTAAGCCATGCAAAAGGTCGCATTCATCACTGCAGAATTTTCAGCTTTAGCATGTCCCGAATTAATAATAGGATACAATCTAGCATCTGGCATGGATGTGGACAGACTTAGTCCCTTTAAACGGATGCCACTAGCAAGATCGGCAAAAGATTGAAACTCTCGATCTATAGTACTAGCTGCAACAGTAATAACCCAAGGAAACCCGTTTTTGACAGATTCTGGTGCGGGTCCCTCATTCCCTGCAGAGAACACGACAGAGATACCTTTCTTTAATGCATGGAATGAGGCAACGGCAAGAGGGTCATCAATGAACGATTCGCCTCCACCAAGAGATGCTGACAAGACATCAACACCGTCATGGATAGCAGCTTCAAAGCCTTTCATGATATCGGAGTAATCACATGCACCTAAAGGAGAAGCTGGCCAGCAGACCTTGTAAGCTGCCACTCGGGCTCTAGGTGAACCCCCTTTGGCTGTCCCACTACCGACTCCATTGATAGTCAGTACTCCTGGAACAAAGTTACCACCAGCTGTTGATAATGTATGGCTTCCGTTCCCATCATGGTCACGCGCATTGTTCATTGTAGGGCCAAGTTTTCCATTCGCGGCTTGATATCCTTTGTTACAGTACTTTGCACCAATAAGTTTATTGTTGCAAGGTACTAAAGTGTCGTTTTCACAACCGCCTTTCCATCTTGCTGGCACGGGTCCATAACCATAGGGATTGAAGCTTTTTGATTCAGGCCAAACACCTGTGTCAATGTTACCAATGATGATGTTTTCACCGAATTTGGCTTTCCTCCACAAAGATGAGGAATCGACAAATCCATTATTCGTTTCAAGATTCAAGAATTGCCACGAACGAGTTGTGTGTACATTTATCCTTTTACTAGGGAAAATCGACACAACATCAGGACGCTCTGCCATCTTAGCAGCATCCTCTTCCTCAAGCATAGCCGAAAAACCATTGATAGCTTTATTGTACGAGTAAATAATCGATTCATCAGCAATCTCTTTACTTCCTAGAATCGAACCAAGAATCGAGAAATGAGATTCTTTAACCTTAGATGCTTCAAATTCATTATGATGTCCTCCCAAGTAGACTATATACGACTTTTTTATGGCCAAGGAAGACGACTGACGCTGGGAGGTTGATGTGGGTGTAATGGATGGTAATATAGGAAGTGCGTTTGGACGAGACAGTAGTAGCTCTAGTAGAACTTATGGTCGGAAATCTGATATGATATGCATGATAGGATTATCAATAGATAAACAGAAAGAGAGACGAGGGTGGAACATGTACCGAATTCACATTCATCCCTTAGCATATCATTCTCTATTACTTGCAAAAAGGTGTCTAGTGTGTTTTCATCTTAAGTCCACATAACGGTCAAACATAAAACTCCTATTAAACTTGGATAATACGTATTGTTCCTAATTTTTGGTTTTGTCGTTCACACTATTCTGAGTCCTCACTACATTCATAAATATCTAAGCTGGACAGAATTGACCAGCTCGAATCGGCACAAAATCGGACAACTACAGTACCAACAGGACTAATAATCTAAGCTGGCCCTATGCATAAAAGTTTTACAAAAACAGAAGTGTTATAAAATCAAGATTGTTTCAACGCATTTACACACATGTAGTAGTTTTAGTTCAGAATACTGTACAATACAGAAGTTTATAATATACCTGAATCAACGAAGGGCCATTTGCTCCATTATGTACTTGAAATGAAGAACCAAATGCACAACCTACTAAATGAAACATAAGATACATGAGAAAAAGAACAACTGAACTGCTGAAGTGGGTATGTCTTATTTCCAATTTAGGTGAGCAAAAGTGGACATGTCATAAGATACCAAACGAAACATAGAAGTAGCATAATAGATAATAAAATCACATAGAACATCAACAAGTCTTTAACATACTAGGAATCCAAATTCCGTACATAAAAGTAGCATACGACATAAAAACATCACATTTAAACATGAGTACAAGAAAGATGCACAAGACACTAAGATAGATTTATCAACTACTCTTGTAACTCGTCAAGCCACGCCTTCCTCCTAACTTATGTTTATGAAAGTGTTTTAAGGCTTTGTTATATGATCTGGTGGTTACGTTTGGTGTGGCCTCTAGAACTTTCATGCATTCATCAATGGAGAATTCATCGGTCACAGAATCTTTAACTTCAGTACTCTTGTACTTCTCAGCTTTTGCCATATCTCTCTCCGCCTTAGCCATCAACGATTTTGACCAAACATCCACAAGGGCATCATACTTTCCAGAACTTGTTTTCATTCTTCTCATTCCAGGATTCTCCATGTCTCCTTCTAGCTTACGCTTTTTACCATCACTCTCGGCACAATCACCATCTTCATTCCCACCTAAATATTCGGACTCGATCCTACGTTCTTCTTCAGAATTTTGAGGGCCATAACTTGAAGCATTATGAAAGGAGCCGGAAGCATTAGATTTGTTAAAGACTAAACTCATCAACGAATAAAGCTTGCAACCTTTTTTCCTAAACGCTTTGAAAACCTTATCCCTCTGCAATATATCGCAAATTAACAAATTGTTAACTAATATACTAATTCACACACAAGAAACATTTATTCAACCTAAGAAAATAATACCTTCTCAAAACAAGTCCACATCTCGTCATTAGCGAAAACTTGGCCGGACGAATGGTCCCAAGTAACACCTGTGGTACTAATCAACTCACCAAACTTGGTACATGTAGACTTCAAACGCTGGTATTTCCCCTTTAACCTATCTGGTCCATATCTCAATGCAAAATTTAAAAATATCTTTTCATCCAATTCGATCCAGTCAGTTCCCTTGAAGATTGGCTGCCCATTAAGGTCTTTCTTAACCTTTTCTGATAGAATCTCTAAGAAGTACTTCTCACAATTTTCACTCCACTCCATAGAATCCCCATGATCGTGAACACCCATCTATTTAACCCAAATTTAAACATGATCACATTTCCTAAATCATCTAATAACAAATCCCAAGTACACAAATTCATATAGATATATAGATTACCATGCTCATTGGTGTGGTGTCGCTACTGTCACTGACAGAAATTGCCGAAGTTGTAGGTGATAGGCTACAACTTCGGGTCATTTTACAGCCCAACATATCTGGTTTAGAGGGTACAAAGAACGCCTTATATAATACCACTTTCCAACAAAATAAAGAAACCATATAAAACATAAGAAAAAGCCACTAAAACCATTCATAAGTCACTAAACCCATTTTCAAAAACCAAAAAAAAATACTACACATAACAATTCTAAACAACAAACATTAGTCAAACATTTCATCAAACAGTTGGTGTGCAAGCAAAAACTCATTTTATAGCATGTACAGTATAAGATTTCATAACCATTAAAGATGGGTTTGATTATCAACAGCTAAATATATAAACTTTAAGCTAGCATATAATGAACATATAAACTTTAAGATAGCATATAATGAACAATATTAATCATAAAAGTTGGTACGAGGTAAGATTGGGACAAAGATTCGATTGAGATTTACCTGTGACGCTGAAAAGGAGACGGTGGAGGGCGACGGTGGGGGCCGACGAGGTGAGGTGAGGTGAGGTGAGGTGGAAGATGGAAGGTGAAAAGGGGATCGGGTGTGAGTGGGTGAAAAATAAAAATTTAGAAAAGGGTAATATGGGGTTTTCTGATTTTCTATATAAATTTGGAAAATGAAAATTTTGGAATTTTGAAAAATTTTCAAAAAATAATGCTACTAAACAGCTTTTCTGGTTTTCAGTTTTCAAATGAAAAATTTTCTAGAAAAATGGAAAATTTTTCCACAACTAAACACACCCTACATGTTTCGTATCCCAAGTAAGAGGACACACAAACACCACTTTTATTAGAACGTGACTATCGCAATTAGGGGTGTCAATATTTCCGACCCGACCCGAACCCGACCCGACCCGAACCCGACCCGAGCATATTCGGGTCGGGTTACTCGGGTTGAAATTTCAATTCGGGTTAGTCGGGTCAACCCGACTAACCCGAATTCGAAATCGGGTCGGACATCGGGTAAAATATTTATGCTTAATTCGGGTTCGGGTCAACCCGATTGACCCGAATAAGAATTTTTTTTTTTTTTTTTTTTTTTTTTTTTAAATTAGAATTAAATATAATTTCTATTAAAAAAATTTAAAAAATATATATTTTTTTTATTTTACCCGTAGTCGGGTTGACCCGAACCCGAATAGACCCGACCCGAGTAGACCCGACCCGAATAGACCCGAACCCGACTAACCCGAGTTCAACTCGGGTCGGGTTCGGGTAAAATATTTTTACCCTCAACCCGAATTCAACCCGACCCGAATAACCCGAACCCGACCAACCCGACCCGATTCCCACCCCTAATCGCAATGTCAAATGTTTTGCATGAATTTAATCACATCTTTTTTTAATTACATTTTGATCTACCACAATATAACGCATCGTTAATTATTTGTCGACATGTAACTTTCGTCGTTATGTGTGGATACTCGCCTAATAAATATTAGAAGAGCGAGCATAAAAGCCTTCTTATTTCTGTTCGTCCTATTTATTTACGACCCTAATAAGAACGCTCACATTATATGCGTGGTCCACCTCATCAAAAGTAAACAAAATAAAACAAGAGGGAAGTGCAAAAATCATCCCTGTGGTATGTCGAAAAATCGAATTACATCCTTCGTTAACTTTTTGGACAACAGCCATCCCTCCGTTAGTGCGCGGGGCAAAATACATCCCTCATGGACTAACGGTGCAAATGTTTTCTCGTTAAAAATTAACAAAATCTAAAATAGAGGGTATTCTTGTCTTTTTCCTTTCCCAAGGATGTATTTTGAACCTTATCATAAATAGTTTCAAAAAAAAAATTATTTTTGAAAAAAAAAATTTATTTTCGAAAAAAAAAAATTATTTTCGAAAAAAAGTTTTATTTTCTAAAAAAAAATTATTATCGAAAAAAAAAATTATTTTCGAAAATAAATTATTTTCGAAAAAAAAAATTTATTTTCGAAAAAAAAATTCATTTTCGAAAAAAAAATTATTTTCTAAAAAAAATTTTATTTTCGAAAAAAATTTATTTTCGAAAAAAAATTTTATTTTTGAAAAAAGTTATATTTTCTAAAAAAATTTATTTTCGAAAAAAAATTTTATTTTTGAAAAAAAAATTTATTTTCTAAAAAAAATTATTTTCGAAAAAAAAAATTATTTCGAAAAAAAAAATATTTTCGAAAATAAAGTTTTTTTAGAAAATAAATTGTTTTTAAAATAATTTTTTTTCGAAAATAAATTTTTTTTTTCGAAAATAATTTTTTTTTCGAAAATAATTTTTTTAGAAAATATAACTTTTCTTTCCGAAAATATTTTTTTTTTCGAAAATAATTTTTTTTTAGAAAATAAAACTTTTTTTCGAAAATAAATTTTTTTTTTTGAAAATATTTTTTTTTTTTCAAAAATAAATTTTTTTTTGAAACTATTTATGATAAGGTTCAAAATACATCCCTGGGAAAGGAAAAAGACAAGAATACCCTCTATTTTAGATTTTGTTAATTTTTAACGAGAAAACATTTGCACCGTTAGTCCATGAGGGATGTATTGTGCCCCGCGCACTAACGAAGGGATGGCTGTTGTCCAAAAAGTTAACGAAGGATGTAATTCGATTTTTCGACATACCACAGGGATGATTTTTGCACTTCCCTCATAAAACAATTAACCTAACTTGTCTTCACCCAATACTAAAACTCTAAAAGGACCGAACACGCATCTAAAACAGCCTACTATATAATACCATCATCACAAGTAGCGGCAATATCCGTTAACTTGTATCCAAACTCAACTCCAACTGACAAATGTTTCCTATAAAACCTCCCACACATTCTGTTATGTGCCAACGTAATCTCATGCAAGTCATGCAACGTATCTTTCTTCGAATGTTCAGACTTTTTCAAATGTTGGACTTTTCAATTTTAGTGTGCTAGAATAAAGGAAAGAGTGGGGGTACACCACCTTTCATGTGTGTCGTAAAATTAGGATCTTTTCTTAACTGTCATGTAGTTGCATCTCCTTATAAGGAGGCTTTGGGAGTTTTGAATGAATATGCAGAAAATTGTCCCACTTCTTATCTTATTTCTCTTCTAGTTTTCTTCCTTTATTTCCTTCTATTGGAGTATCTGATATCTACTCACATCAGTGGTATCAGAGAGGCCGTGATCCAATGGACACTCGTAAAAAGTCGCTTGAGCAATTCCAACAGGAGACACATGATAATTTTGAGAAGTTTACTAATATGATGGAACGTTTAATGTTGGAGGTGCAATCTCTTAAAGAGAGTATTCCGTCCAGTTCTTCGGGTTTCAAAGGCGGACCAATGGTTGTTACAGGAAGTGAAGTGAAACCCTACTTGAAGCTCCATTTTCCCCGGTATAGTGGTGACGATCCTACGGGGTGGATATACCAAGCCGAGCAATACTTCGACTTTCAAAAGGTGGCGGTGGAAGACCAAGTGCAGTTGGCATCATTTCACTTAGACGGCATTGCTCTTCAATGGCATCGTTGGCATACGAAAACCAGAGGACCGTTAACATGGGAGGAATTTACAAAGGCACTACTTACCCGGTTTGGCCCGACTGATTATGAAGATGCTTCGGAAGCCCTTCATCGTCTCAAACAAGTAACAACGGTCGCTGCCTATCAAGAAGCTTTTGAGCGACTATCGAACCGAGTCGATGGCTTACCAGAATCATTTCTGGTGGGTTGCTTTATTGGAGGACTGAAAGAAGAAATCCGACTAGAGGTCAAACTCAAAAACCCACGTCAGTTGGTTGATGCAATAGGAGTTGCGCGTGTTGTGGAAGAGAAACTCAACCTGCAACGGAGGTTTTCTTCGGGGTCAAGATCATCGGCGTATAATAACACAGTAAGAAGTTCTTCCAGCCCGGGTTTACTCGGTCCAGCTCCTGCCCAACCATTGGCACTACCTGCTCCTACGCCCATACGTCGCTTGTCCAACACCGAAGCCCGCGCGAGACGCGAGAAGGGGCTTTGCTATTATTGTGATGAACGCTATACACCAGGACATAAGTGTAGCAAACCTCAATTATTTATGATCTGTGATATCCAGGAAGTTGAAGGGGAGCAACATGAGGAATCATTGGTACACCAAACTGACGAGACACCAGCTGAAATCTCGTTTCATGCGATATCAGGTACCATCTTACCACAAACTCTACGCTTACCGGGTCGGATCAAGAATAAAGATGTCGTGGTATTGGTGGATGGAGGAAGTACCCACAACTTTATCGATCAAGCATGGGTGGATCGATTTGGTCTACTTGTGGATCATGATGTTCATTTCGAAGTGGTGGTAGGCAATCGTGAGAAGTTGGTTTGTACAGGTAGGGTCAAGGATCTCACAATTATCATTCAAGGTTATACAATCGCCACGGATTTTTTTGTTTTACCCGTCGCGGCTTGTCCGATTGTGCTCGGAGTCCAATGGTTAAAAACCTTAGGGCCGATCGAAATTGATTTCGACAAACTCACCCTTGGGTTCCGCTTAGCTGGCTCATCTCACATACTACAAGGGTTGAAAAGGTCTGAGTTGACGGCCCTAAAGTCTCATGAATGCATGGGGCTTAATGGAACAGCTATGCTCCTCCACATTAGGCCAATTATTGATAACCCATTACCTGATCATACACCTTGCCCAACAGTCCAGTCGGTCTTGTTCGAGTTTGCAGACATTTTTCAGGAGCCTAATGGGTTACCCCCAAAGCGTTCCCAAGACCACACCATTCCATTGTTATCCGGTTCCCGACCCGTTAGTTCTCGTCCATATCGACAACCTTATTATCAAAAAACAGAGATTGAAAAGCAAGTTCGAGAGTTACTTCAGCAAGGTTTGATTCGACCTAGTCACAGCCCTTTTTCCTCACCAGTCTTGCTTGTTAAAAAATCGGATGGTACTTGGAGGTTTTGCGTCGACTATCGCGCGTTGAATGATATTACGGTTAAGGATAAATATCCTATCCCAGTAATCGATGAACTTCTCGATGAGCTTTATGGGGCGAAGGTTTTCTCTAAACTGGATCTTCGGTCGGGCTATCACCAAATACGAGTAAGAGAGGAAGACATTCACAAGACGGCTTTTCGCACGCATGAGGGGCATTATGAATTTGTCGTTATGCCGTTTGGACTCACCAACGCTCCGGCTACTTTCCAAGGTCTAATGAACGACCTTTTCAGGCAATATCTTCGTAAGTTTATATTAGTGTTTTTCGATGACATATTAATTTATTCCAAGTCAATTGATGAGCATGTAGCACATGTTAGGGAGGTTCTGGGAATTCTCAAAGCTAATAACCTATTTGTTAAGGCCTCTAAATGTTGCTTTGGGGTTACACAAGTGAATTATTTAGGCCATGTGATAAATTCTGATGGTGTTTCCGTCGAAGCGGCTAAGGTTGATGCGGTATTATCTTGGCCTGTTCCTACTAATGTAAAAGGGGTACGAGGTTTTTTGGGGCTTGCGGGTTACTATCGGAAATTCATTAAGGGGTTTGGGAGTATTGCTGCACCGTTACATAAATTGGTTGGGAAGGGACCTTTTGTTTGGGACGAGACTGCCAATAAGGCTTTCGAATTATTGAAAACAGCCCTCACCACAACACCGACTTTAGGGCTACCGGATTGGTCAAAGCCTTTCACTATTGAGTGTGACGCGAGTGGGGTGGGCATCGGAGCTGTGCTAACTCAAAATGGAAAACCACTTGCTTATTTTAGTGCCCCTTTGAAGGGTACAATGTTATCATGGTCTACATATGAAAAAGAAATGCTTGCGCTTGTTAAGGCGGTTCGTAAGTGGCGCCCTTACTTGTTGGGTCGTGCATTTGTGGTTAAAACTGATCACATGAGTTTAAAGTATCTGCTAGAGCAACGGATTTCCACTCCGGCGCAAACAAGATGGCTGTCGAAGCTCTTGGGGTATGACTACAAAATTGAGTATAAGAAGGGAGCTACTAATCGAGGAGCTGACGCCCTCTCTCGATGTCCTGAGTTCCAGTTTATGGCTTTTTCGCATCCATTCACCACCTTATGGTCGGAAATTCAAAGAGAGGTAACTACTGATCCTTATTATAGTAAATTATCCACCTCATTGCATGCAAGTTCCCGTAGGAGGGTCATATACAGGGATGGTGTTTGGTTTCGTGGTGGGGCAGTTCTATTAAGCCCTTCCTCCGCAGTGTTGCCTACCATTTTAGAATTAGGACACTCATCACCAGAAGGAGGCCATTTCGGTCTACATAAAACACTCGCCAAGATAAGAACTAATTTTTGGTGGGTTGGGTTGAAAGCTTCGGTAAAGAAATATCTAAGGGAATGTCAAATTTGTCAACGGTTCAAGTCGGATAGCATGCAACCGGCTGGGTTATTACAGCCGTTACCCATTCCTGAGCGGGTATGGGAAGATATAAGTATGGATTTCATTGAGGGTCTACCGAATTCTAATGGGTTTTCGGTAATTATGGTGGTAGTAGATCGATTGTCGAAATATGCACATTTTATTCCCCTCCGACATCCGTTTACGGCAGTGACAGTGGCTAGAGAATTCGTGAATTCTATTGTGCGGTTACATGGGTTTCCTTCGACTGTGGTTAGCGACCGTGACAAAGTTTTCATCAGTTCTTTCTGGCAATCACTTTTTAAGTTACAGGGAACAGTCTTGTGCATGAGCTCTAGTTATCATCCTCAGTCGGATGGCCAAACAGAAGTCGTTAACCGGACCTTAGAGCAATACTTGCGATGTTTCACGGGTGATAAACCGAAGAAGTGGACTGAATGGTTACCCTGGGCAGAGTATAGTTACAACACTTCAATACATACTTCTACAAAGATGATGCCTTTCCAAGTTGTGTATGGTCGTTTGCCTCCTAAGTTGGTGCCGTATATTCGTGGTACTACTAAGGTCCAAGAAATCGATGAGTATCTATGTGACAGAGAAGAAGTTTTAAGGCACCTAAAAAATAACCTTCAAGTCTCTCAGAACCGTATGAAAGTAAATGCCGATCGTCATCGCCGCGAGTTGGAATTCAACGTGGGTGATTTGGTTTACATTAAGCTCCAGCCGTACCGTCAGTCGAGTGTGGTAAGTCGTTACTCAGCAAAGCTTGCCCCTCGTTTCTTTGGACCTTACAAAATCTTGAACCGCGTTGGACCGGTTGCATATAGGGTAGAGTTACCGCCAGGCTCTCTTATACATGATGTGTTTCATGTGAGTTTACTAAGACGTTTTGTGGGAGCTGCCCCAGAGGGGATTCAAGTCACACAAGATGAACCAGTGGTCTCGCCGACACTCATGCAGCCAGAAGAAATTCTCGAGGAAAGGATAGTCCGGAAGGATAAGTATCGACCCAAAACGGAGTTACTGGTCAAGTGGAAGGGTCGACCACGAGAGGATGCAACTTGGGAGACTAAGTGGCGTTTCGTTCGCGCTTATCCTGATTTTCGCCTTGAGGACAAGGCGACTGTGAGTGGGATGGATTGTTATGTGCCAACGTAATCTCATGCAAGTCATGCAACGTATCTTTCTTCGAATGTTCAGACTTTTTCAAATGTTGGACTTTTCAATTTTAGTGTGCTAGAATAAAGGAAAGAGTGGGGGTACACCACCTTTCATGTGTGTCGTAAAATTAGGATCTTTTCTTAACTGTCATGTAGTTGCATCTCCTTATAAGGAGGCTTTGGGAGTTTTGAATGAATATGCAGAAAATTGTCCCACTTCTTATCTTATTTCTCTTCTAGTTTTCTTCCTTTATTTCCTTCTATTGGAGTATCTGATATCTACTCACATCACATTCATCCATCACTGACCTAACGTCTCTCCGTCCTCACACACCACATTACACACACAAACACTTCTCCACCCTCCGATCAATTATCTGTAAATCACAACCGTTGATCACTCAGTTGATCACGTCATCAACAAAATTATTTAATTTTAAAAAACTAATGATGGACAACACTATTGGTAATAGCTACATTGTGGCCACCTTCTTTGCTTCGTTTTTAGGTTTTCTTATTTTATCCATTCTACGACGTCGTAATACAGGCCTGCATTTGAAGAAAGTTGGCAAGAATAAGAGTGATTTGACACGTGGAGGAGAGTTATGGGGTACACGTGGATCTGGAGATGATGATGACGTCATTATAGTTGGAGCTGGTGTTGCAGGTGCCGCCCTTGCTTATACCCTAGGCAAGGTGTGATTCGCTTTTTATTTATTAAAAGATATCATTTTTATTGTTAGTTGATTTTGTTTAGTTTTATTCAAAAGGGTGTGATGATTTCTAAGGAATAAGTTTAATATAGTAAGTTTAATAAGGTGGATGTTGCTGTTTTAGAATATTGTTGGCGAATTCGATATGGTTGAGAAAATATGTTCCTAGGTGTTTGGGCTTTTGGGGTAATTGATAGGACAAACCACCAGTTTTTGTGGGTGTTTAGGATCGTTTATTTGTGATTCAAAAAGCCGGTTGTTTAAAAGTCCAAAAAGCTTATGTCAAAAGGCAATAAGTAGATAACTAAGCGGCAGCGCGTTGATTATGTTTGAAAGACAGCTAGGATACAATGATACACGGACAAGACTATGGTTACGGAATCATTTAGGAGGTGCTTGGTTACAATGCTACATATTTTAGGGGATAATTTTGAAACCACAATAATGCAAATTTTCTTGTTAGTTGATACATTGTTAATTGATGTGCTTTATGTCAAGTGTCCCCTATTTGATTTAATATTACATTTGTTGTTTTTTTTCATCTAATAAAAGTTTAAAAAATGTATTATACTTTTTATTCCTTGAATATTTTAACTAGACAAAATTAATGCAATGAAATATTATCATTACATTCCTTAGTAATACCCTTTGCATTTCCTTTTCCCATTCCTTTGTTTCATTAATCTTTGAAATAGAGATGTGATGACTAGTTATGTATTTGAAAGCGATGTTGATTGTGTTTGCAGTATTCTGAGATTAGAATAGAGTAAATTAATTTATGACGGGTTAATTAGTCCAATAAGCATTTGTATTTTAATCCATTACCACAGAAAGGCTGTAAAGTTCGCGTGATTGAGAGAGATTTAACTGAGCCAGATAGGATTGTAGGTGAATTACTACAGCCAGGTGGATACCTTAAGCTGATTGAGTTGGGTCTCGAAGGTATATGTTCTTGCTAGCATTCATTTCCGTCAAGATAAAGTTATAAAATGTCATCTTTCTATAAGTAAAGGTTACAAAGTAATTAGCATTATTTTTGGTTGTGAAACGTTATTGGGATGCAGATTGTCTGGAGGAAATAGATGCTCAGAGGATATATGGATATGCTCTTTTCAAGGATGGAAAGAGCACTAAATTAGCATATCCCTTGGAGAAATTTCATTCAGATGTATCGGGTCGAAGCTTTCACAATGGGCGTTTCATCCAGAGGATGCGAGAGAAAGCTGCTACTCTACCCAAGTTAGTACTAGACGTTTGTGTTTTGCAAAGTTGCTTATTTTTTTGTTTTTGAAACATATCGTTTTCTTTCTATTAACAAAGTTCAATTTATTCTTAGTGTAAAACTGGAGCAAGGCACTGTGACATCCCTTCTCGATGACGAAGGAACTATAGGAGGTGTTCAATATAAAACCAAATCTGGTGAAGTAGTAAAAGCATTTGCACCTCTCACAATTGTTTGTGATGGTTGTTTCTCTAATTTGCGCCGTTCTCTCTGCAGACCACATGTACATTATACATTGTTTGATCAGTCTTTCCATTTTGAATTTTTTTTCGCTCATTTTGGTCACGATAGTAATATAATATTCCTGCATCCTTGTAACTGCAGGTTGATGTTCCCTCCTGCTTTGTTGGGCTTGTTTTGGAGAACTGTGAACTTCCTTATCCAAATCATGGGCACGTGATCTTAGCAGATCCTTCACCAATTCTATTTTATCCAATTAGCAGAACTGAAGTTCGTTGTTTGGTTGATATACCTGGTAAAAAGCTTCCTTCTCTTGCTAATGGAGATATGGCTAAATATTTGAAGACTATTGTGGCTCCTCAGGTTCCACCTGAGGTGCATGATGCGTTTGTGAATGCTGTTGAGAAGGGTAATATAAGAACAATGCCAAACAGGAGCATGCCGGCTACTCCTATTCGTGCTCGTGGAGCACTTTTGATAGGTGATGCATTTAACATGAGACATCCTTTAACTGGTGGGGGGATGACTGTTGCACTTTCTGACATTGTTGTGTTACGAGATCTTCTTAAACCCTTAAATGATTTCACGGATAAGGAATCGGTTTCCAAATATGTAGAATCATTTTACACGTTACGTAAGGTAAAAGGACACAATCGTATGTTAACTTTAAAAGTTAATTGTAATATTTGGTTGTTTAGACTTACAAAAGTGTAATATATGTGCAGCCAGTGGCGTCCACGATAAATACTTTGGCTGATGCTTTGTACAAAGTGTTTTGTGCATCTCCTGATGAAGCAATGAAGGCAATGAGAGAAGCTTGCTTTGACTACCTTAGCCTAGGAGGTGCTTGTTCGACAGGGCCCATTGCTCTACTTTCTGGCCTAAACCCGAGCCCACTTTGTTTGGTCCTTCATTTCTTTGCTGTAGCTATCTATGGAGTTGGTCGCCTTTTAGTACCTCTACCATCCCCTAAGCGTGTATGGATAGGAATTAAGTTAATATTGGTGAGTCATCAACATCCTCATTTACTCATTTTGACTCGCAAATTAGGCTCTTTAACTTATGGTCATAATGTTTTAATGAAACCAGGGTGCATCAGGGATCATTTTTCCAATCATTAAAGCCGAAGGAGTAAGGCAAATGTTCTTTCCTGCTAGTTTGCCTTCATATCACAGAGTTCCTCGAACGAAGGGTTCACAATAATATTTGAACACATTTTTTTAATTTTGTTTTTTATAGTAAATTGGAAAACGTTTTTGAATGAAGACAACTGTAGCTTTTAGCTACTATCTAGGAGTAGAAATTCTTTGCCTGCAATTGTAAATTTTCATGTACCTGCGCGCGCATGTGTGTTGTTTCTAGAATGTAGTAACAGATGCGTAGTAGAATATCTTTTTGGGTTGAGTTGTAATTATCGAATCATAACATTTACAAAGTTACTTCATTGTCATAATTAAAACGGGCGGAATCATCAACGGCTATGATGAATTTCAAGTGATGTCACAAAGTTTACAGGGTGTAAAGAACTTTCACAGATGGGGTAGCTAGTCGAAAAACTAGCTTTGTGATAACTACTGCTTAGGATTTAACCGAATATGACGAATGACCCGATCTGATCAGACCTTAAAGACAAGCTCAGAATCCAATCCATATAGCATTTGTACCGGATCTGATCAGACCAATGGAGACTGCTGATATGGTAGGACTTCGGTTCTCGGGTCTAGGACCACTTAGGATTGGGATTAGTTTATAGTTACCTTTGGCCTGAGATGAGTATTAACTTAGGACCAGCTACGAAAAATATGATATAAAATGGTTTTTGATTGCTCAAGATGTGTCCTCAAAAGGACACTAGTATACATCACCACATCGTAGTCGATAAGACTCATGGCTATATGTTAATTGATGGTGATTATGAAATCTTGGCTGTTATGCATGATATGGATATGGCAAGATAAAGACTCGTGTGCATTTCGAGCCTTCGATGAACAGATCAAAATCGTTAAATGTGAGTCGAAGAAACAAGTCTATCTAGAGCAAAGTCACAAACTAACAGACTCGTGTGCGCGTCGAGCCTTTGATAAGCCCATCTTGAGTTATAAATCGGGTTAGCGCCTTCCTTTTTATTAACCAACATAACAATTAGTCCCTTATTAGTGATTAGTGAAACTGCTTATGAGCCATTGTAATTAGCAAAACTCTTTTATGTCAAAGTTCTACTTATCCTCGTACTACTAAGGTGTCCATCACTGTTCGGATTGTGCATCTCTCTTAAAGTGGTAGGAGGCAAGGTTGTAAATAGCGTGAAGCGTGGCGTAGCGGTATTGGCAAGCTACAAGCTACACAAGTTATATTGAAGCTATGACGTTTTGTGAAGCGTAATACATAGCGGCACAAAATATTTATAAATTAATATTTATATACCGAGTTTACAAAATGGAGCAATATTTTAATTCAAATTTAAAACAAAATCGGCTTATATTTATTCAAGGACTTTTTCCCACAGTAAAATTATTAAGCCCAAGTCTATTAAATAGCCCAAAACTAGTAAACAAGCCCAATTCTTGTGACTTTGCAAAACGATTCTAAACAAAGTGTCATGCTACGCGCTATAGCGCGCTATATCACGCTATATGCCGCTTTTTAGCACGCTATGCCTAGAGACGACGCCTTATTCTGTTTCGTAACGTAGAGGCCACGCTTCACGCTATAGCCCGCTATAAGACGCGCTATAGCGCGCTATTTAGAACCATGGTAGGAGGATATTTAGGAGAATTAAGAATGTGTGGGAGGTAATAGCATTTCTCTTAAACGTTTATAAGAGAGGAGGGTGTCACGGTGTTAGAGCAAAAGGTATCACAACTAAGCATCCCTCTTCATTTGTGTCACCTCAGCGTCACATCATCTCAACTAATCAAAACAAAAAACCAACTAAATATCCCCTCACTCACAACTAGTCTCTCTCCTCTTCACTCTGGTCCCACCACTCACCATTTTATTTCTTTTTTTATTTTTCACACAAAATAAAAATTCATTTCATAAAATTAAAAATTACAAATACTTCAAATAAAAATACAAATACTTAAAAAAATACGGGAAAAAAAACAATACGGAAAAAATACAATACGAAAAAAAAACATCCTAATCAAGATCGAGTGCATATTTCGCCGCGATTTTTACCTGTTTTCTTTTGATAATCGACTTGTTCGGTTCAGGCAAATCGTCGGTTCTGATCGAGAGAAACTCCATCTCTTTGAACTCCAATTCAGCATCGGCTTTAGCTTTCTCGGCATCGGCTCTAGCTCTCCTCGAGTGGTACATGTCTTTATCGGCATTTATTTTGAGGAGTAAAGCCTCGTTTATTTCTTCCTTCGAAGTGGTCGAACCACTACCCGTGCTGCTGCCAGTTGTTTCTGATTGGGTCTTCTTGGCGGGTCTCTGTTTGCCGGCTGGTCGAGCTCGAGGATCTGGACCGAATTCGGAGGTATGATCATTTTCGTCAAGACCCTCGGGTGCGTTCCATTTTGAGTAGTTTTTAAGCACCCTCCACACATGGTCAAGCGTAAATTTTCTCCCTTTGTTACAAGCCGCAAATTCAAGTTTTGCAGCATAAATCACGTCATCTTCGTTTTGACCGCTTTTCTTGTTAATACTTTTGAAGATAGCGTGAAACTTTTGAACATTGGGGCGCATCCTTGTCAATTTTCCGGTCAACATATTCTTGGCACGACGATTTGCGTTACGAAGATTGAAATCGTCATAAATCGTGTTCCAAAAATACTCTTCAGTTTGATCAGTCCCGCGATCTTTGTCTTCTGAAACGCCGACCCAACACTCGGCCAGTATGACCTCCTCAGCAGGTGACCACCGTTGGGGTGTCGACTCCACCACAACATCGGCTTCGTCATCGATGTCTTCTTCGTCTGCGGACAAATCAACCGCGATAGATTTTTTTGACCCCCGTTTTCCTTTACGAACGGTAACTTTTTTTTGTGGTGGAGGTTGCGGTGCTGGTATTTTGAATTGTGTTTCAGGGACTTGTTGACTTTGAGATGGATTAAACTGAGATGGATTAAATTGAGATTTTTGCAAAGCTAGTAGTTGATTATAGTAGATTTGTTGGGGTGACAAGTTTGGAAAGTATTGTTGCGAAAATGGTGGGAGGGCTGCGAATTGACCGGAGCCTTGGCCGGACTGCGTCGCCGTAGAAGAGAACGACGATTGATTCGGATCCGTGCTTTGGTTAAGAAGTTGCGAGTAGGAGAGGTGAGGATAATCATTTGGGAAGTTTGACATTTTTTTTGTGATTGTAGGTGTAAATTTGTTTAGAATGTAGTGTATGTATATAAAGGAAAATAAATAAATTAAATTTTTTTTTTAAAAAGTTACCGTTTGGCAACGGTTTGAAAACAGGTGGGGCCCATTTTTTTCTCTTTTTCCTCTCGTTGAAGCCTGGCGAAGGGGGAGCGGCGAGGGGGGGGGGGGGGTCGGTGTCACGGCGAGCACCGGCGAGGGCGCTACGTTGGACCGACGAGCCCTCCGCCGTGACACCTTTTGCTCTTAGTGTGCTCGTCGAGATGACGTGACATGCTCGACGTGTCTCGTCGCCCTTCGTCGTCACACCGACCCCCTCTTCGCCGAGCAAATTTCAGAAAAATGAAATCTCTTCAACGACTCAACATAATTTAGCTGTTACTCCCCCTCCCCCCAAACGGTCATATTTTGAATTTTCCAAAAACCTTTTTTTTCTTATTTATAATACTAATTTTCTCATTTTTAACACACACACAACTTTTAAATCTCTCTTTCAAACAACAAAAATCTTATCAAAAAAATGAATTATACCGTATGGTCCAATGAAGAAGATATGAACGATTTATATTACATAACCCAACTTGAAGTAGAACAAGAAACTGAAGTAATACGAAGGCGTAGATACATTAATCGTGAATGTGAAGCGACCGAGGCACGTTTAATGGCTGATTATTTCGGCCCGTATCCAAAGTATCACGAGGAGTATTTCTAGAAGTGATATCGAATGCGGCGTTCACTATTTTTAGAGATTGTTCAAGGTATTGAAAATTACATTCAAACAAATGATCCGCTACCCAAACACTTTCATTTTTTTACTATTCGTATTGATGCAACGATTTTAAAAAGTTTTAGTGTAATTATGAAATGCACTTCAGCCATACATCAATTGGTGTTTGGTACACTTTCGGATGCAATAAATGAATACTTGCAAATAGGTGCACATTGCGCACGCGATTGTCTTGATTACTTTATGATGTGCGTAGTGGATTTGTTTCAATCCGAATTTTTAAGAAAACCCACACCAATTGACATTCAAAACCTATATGCCGCTCATAATACGATTCATGGGTTTCTCGGGATGCTTGGTAGTATAGATTGTATGCACTGGGAATGGATCAATTGTCCAAAAAAATGGCACTGCCAATTTGGTAGAGGGGATAAAAAATATCCAACCATAAAACTAGAGGCTACTGCATCATACGATTAGTGGATTTGGCATGCATTTTTCGGGGTTGCAGGTGCGAATAATGATATTACCGTTCTCCATCATTCGCCTTTATTTGATGATATTTTGGATGGAAATGAACCCAAGGCCCCGTATGTTGTAAACGGACATACCTTTCATAGAGGGTACTACCTTACAGACGGAATTTACCCACAATGATCAGCTTTTGTGAAATCATTCACTATTGCACGCGATGAAAAAACAGCTTTGTTCAAACGTCGTCAAGAAGGTGCCCGGAAAGATATTGAAAGGGCATTTGGTGTTAGCAAGGAAGATGGCGTATTATTGCTCAGCCGGCGCGTCAATTTGCTGTCAACATGTTACGTAGAATCATGTACACGTGCATCATATTGCATAACATGATATTGAAAAATCAAAGGTATGCGATATCTGAAGCTGTAAAAATATATGTTTGTCCACAACCGAATATATTAAGGACATGGGTCGAGCGTTGTGTAACCCGTCGAAGACAACAAAAAGAACTTCATGATAAGCCGACACATACAAGGCTTCAATGGTGCCTTATTGAGCATATTTGGGAGCGTAATCAACCCCAAAATGAGTGGTTTATTTTAATTGTTGTGTTTTTCATTTTTCGTATTTTTATTTTCATATCGTTTTTAATTTATTTGCGTATTTGTAATTTTATTTCCGTATTTGTAATGTTTTATTTGAATGAAATACATTTTATTTTGTGTGAAAAAAGAAATAGAAAAGATAGTGGTGGAGCCTAAATGAAGAGGGGTTGGGTGTGTTATGAGTGAGAGGGTATTTTGTTAGTTGTGTTAGTATAATGTGACGCTGATGTGGCAACTGTGGAACCCAAAATGAAAAAAGGGAGGCTTGTTGTGATACCCCCTCTCTAAGGACATCAATTCCACTAAATCAAAAAAGAACACAAATTTATGACAAGAAATAAGTTTAAACAAACACCCTTGAACTGGACAGGTGAATCTCATATGTTGATATGTGAGAAAAATCTAACAAGAAAAGCCAAAAGTCTTTTAAGGTTAAAGAGAGAACCCAAACCAATACTTTACTGCCTCTCTTAACGAAGATATTCTCTTTTCCAATACTTTTTTTTTCTTTTGAAAATAAAGTCTTATTAACACATCCCGAAAAAAGGCAAGAACGAAAAAAAAAAGCTTCCAACATGAAAGCAAACTACACTTAAAAAAATAGCTTTACTGTTAAAATATCAAAACACGCCCACCATCAAAAATAAAATGCTAACCAAAGACTTTTTTTAAGAGTCGGTACTCATCTACCTCAATCTAAATTAAATTTTTACGCTTATTTCAAGTAAAATAAAAAGGTAAGTGCTTCATTTGTGAAAATATCCTCAATCCAAATTACGTCTTTCTCGTCGTTGGAAGCATGGACCACCCGATTTTTCACTTTTAAATAAACCACATAAACACATAATAACCACCTTGCAAAGATTTCCCTATCAATTTGAAATCAATTGAGGAAAGGGAATCAAAAATAACATGAGATTTTTATTTTCAAAAAAAGTAGGTAGGAGCGATAATACTTTACCAACGCCAATAATTTTAACCATATCCGGCGAGCAAGGATGCACATATAACACATGAATCAACGGTCTTTGTTGCCTAACTACATAATGGACACAAAAAAGGTAAGGATTATACAATAAAGAGCGGAAAGAGTAGGTAGTTTGTTATTTGTCGCCCTCCAAAATGATTACTTTTATTGAATTTCAATTGTCTCAGCTGTGATTGCACCCAATAGAGAATGGTCCAGGAATGTTTTGATCAACTAGAGATGCTAGCTTTTGAATATTAAATATCTTGTTTGTCGCAAGATACCATTGCGACTTATGTGATTCACAAACATTAAGTGCGAGGGATCCAAGAACCTGATGTATACCAACTAGCTCGTCAACGGTCCGACCACGAGGCTCACACCACCAATTCCAATTTCCTAATAAAATTATGTTAGCCCTATATTTTATATAGTCGAACAAGAATGTAATAGATCATCTTAGTCGTTAATGGTCTTGTAATGTAATAGGGTTAACCGGGATTGGACCTTAAACTAATATTGTATAAGTTAGGGGCGTAAGCCCAAGAAAAGCCAAGCCCGGCTCATGAACAAGCCCACAAAAGCCTCTTTAGGCGTGGCATATATAAACCCTCTTCCATGTGTGGAAGAGGTGTTGGTTACATTTACTTTCTCTCTCTAATAGTAAAAAACCTTCCACCATCTCTCTACTTTCTCTCTCTACCTTCATCTATTTCTCTATCTAAATATCATCTTTATATTGTGCTATGGATTAGAATGGTATTAACATTTGGTATCAAGAGCCTATAGTGGATAGGTTATTGAAGAATTTTGGTTATTGCTTTTTGATTCGTGTGATTTTATAACAAATCATCTCGTCTCAAAATTTTTTTTTAGTGTTTTCGAGCTTAAAATCTTCGTACAAATTGCCTACAAAGTTGTGGTAGGAATTTGTGTTCTTCTTTTTGGTGATCTTTTGGACAAAATTGGTAGTTTTAGTTTGATTATTGGGCAAAAAGTTTGAAAAATCAAGTTTTTGGAAGTCTACGTTATTCGGAATAATACGGTTTTGTTGTTCGGAATAATAGGGTTTAAGAAGTCGGAATACAAGGTTTTTCAATATTCCGACTTGTGTGTAAATCCGAGTATTCTGAATTAGCTTCAACAATTGAATATTCCGGATTAGCATCTATTCCGACTTAGCACTCAAACTTACACACTCCGGATTAGTTTATTCCAGATTAGATCGTGCTTCACATTCCGAATTACGTATTAAAAACACATTTCGGATAAGGATTCCAGGTAACACACATTCCGGGTAACACACATTCCGGATAACACATATTCCGGATAAGGATTACGGATTACACATTCTGGATAAAGATTCCGGATAGGGATTCCGAATTACACACATTCCGGATTAGCTTAAGATCTTGGATTCCGGATTATTTTAAAATCTCATATTCCTGATTAGCTTCAGATTACATATTCCGAATTAGGTTGTTTTCTATATTCCGGATTACGTTTTGTTTTCTATATTCCGGATTAGGTTCATTTTCCATATTCCGAATTACACAAAACGGATTCCGACTTATGTTTTGTAATCGGGATTCTGACTTAAGAGCATGACTGAATTCCGACTTAAGAGCACGACTAGTTGTATTCCGAATTAAGCCAATTTTTTGTTTGAAGTGTTTTTAGACTTAGTCACCCTCTAGACTAGTCCCGGATCATAGTTTACAACAACAAAAAAAAAGTTAAAATTTTTAGGTCAAGTAAAATCAAATTTTTTCCTACTAGTTTTTGGCTATTTCTAATTCAATTTCAAAATTTAGTGATACAAAATTTTTGGCTTACCGTTTTGTCGGTCTGAGGAATTTATTGTAGGACTGAAGATTCTCGGAACTCTACGGAATTTTAACCACACCTCATCACAACAAATCTACTAAGATCTGTAATCTATTAACACGAATTTACCATGTCTACTAACAACATCAGCAACGCAACTGCCAATCAAATTCATTTGGAACAAGGTGGCAACGGTAATCCACCTGCGCTCACTGCCGGTTGCTACGTTCAATAGAGATCTCGTTATCTCAAATTTCTCGACAGAAAAGAGAACCGAACTTCTCTTCGTCACTGCCTTGAGAATCCACATCCAGTTTTGAATTCAGACCCATTACCACACAAGCAGAGGATGGTACTTCATCAACTACACGAGCTATAAATAATTTCGATACATGTCCTGCTGAGAAAAAGAAACTCCTCCAAGCTGAAGCTGATGTTGTTAACTACATACTCACTGGGATTGATAACGATATCTATTCCACGGTTGATGCATGTCCTAATGCTGTAGAAATGCGGAATGCAATTCATCGTTTGAAGCAAGGTGAGTCGATCAATGTTCAAGATCTCGAGACTAATTTACTTTGGGAGTTTGGAAAACTCACATCCAAAGATGGTGAATCCATTGACTCATATTACTCGAGATTCTACAAAATGATGAATGAGCTTGTCAGAAATTAGTGCACCATCTCCAATCATCATGCCAATGTTCAGTTTCTACTTCAACTCAAACCCGAATGGCAAAGGTTTGTGACTTGGGTTAAACAAAGGGAAGATATCAAGACCATCTCCTATCACAAACTTAATGATATCTTGAAACAACATCAGAATGAAGTGAATGAACTTAGAGCTGAAAAGGCAGAACGGTCTGCTAACTCCATTGGCTGTTACTTCAACAAAACTCGTTCACCGTCAACAACCACCTACTCATTCCTCAAAGTCATCAAGCTCATCCCCCAAACCTCTAGCAACTAAAAACAAAGCAATAGCAATTGTCCCCACTCCATCTCCAAAGTATGACATCGAGTCAGATGGAGACAGTAATGATGAACAAACTTCAAGGGACAAGAAGATTGAAGAACTCATGTCTTTACTCACCATAACTTATAAGAATATCTACAAACCTACCAACAACAACCTCAGATCATCATCCAATGCTAGATATAAGGAAGTTGATCATACACCTAGGTATGATCGTGATGCTAGGTATGATAATCAGAGGATGCTGAACTAAGTTGGGGCTAGAGATACTGTAGGCACTTCGGTTGTGCAAAAGACTGGGATTCAATGTTTCAATTTCAAGGGATTTGGGCATACGGCTAGGGAATGTAAGAAACCAAAACGGGTTAAGGATTTGGGATATCACAAGGAAAAGATGTTGCTGTGTAAGAAAGAAGAAGCAGGGATTCCACTCACAGCAGATGAAGTTGATTGGCGCGATGACACTGATGATGAAGCCGATGATCAAGAGTTGGAGGCACATTATGTATACATGGCAAAGATTCAAGAAGTGATTCCAAAGATTGCTGATACTTCTGGACCTATCTTTGATACTGAGCCAATTGAAAAGGTACCATCATATGATAACTATAATGTGTTTGCTAACGAACGACAACTCATGAGCAACCCGAAAGCTTCAATGACACATATGTAATGGACACAGAGGATAGCAATATCTCTACGGATTCACAACATATGTGTAATGATGACGGTAATGTTGTTCAGGATACTGACTCGGATGACGACCGTGATTTGCTTGCGTCTATTACTGATTCTTTAAAACATGAAATTGAGGAAAACAAAGAGGCTAATAAATGCTTGAAGCAAGCAAACACATCCTTAGCCGAGGAGATAGACAGGCTTAAAGAGTGTGATTATGTAAAAGAAGCTGATCGACGAGTTGAAATAGCTAATGGTTTGGTATATGAACGTAAGGTGCTCAACGAACAATATTGTTCTAAAGTAACACACGGAATTCATATGTCAAAACAAAAGATATTGGAACTTGAAGAACAACTGCTGCTACATAAACTCCAAATTACTGAGTTAGAGTCGGTTAACAAAGAACAAACCTAGCTTTATAAAACTCGTGAAGAAAAGGATATTGAAAAAATTCTAGCTTTAGAAAAGAGAGTCGAAACGTTAAACAACATTGTTTACAAAACGGGTCAGTCTATTGAGACTATGAATACGCTCAATAGAAATATGAAAACGAGTTTTGCTAAGCCTGATTATCTCAAGAACGTTCAAGCTATTAAGCCTGCTCTTTATGATATCGGTTGTTATGTTGATAATCTTGCTCTTATGCTTTCCCCTGACTGCGACGAAATCATTCGTCATCAAGAAGAAAGTTGATCGAACTTAAGTGATTTAATAAACCTTTCTGATTCTGATCATTATATTAAGTTTGTTCCTTAGAAAGAACTTTCCAAAGAACAAAAGATGTATACAAATGTTCCACCACCGAGTCCTGAAACAGAAAGAAAGTTTCTTTAAAAAAGGGTTTTAAAAAGCAATCAATTTTGTTAGAAAAACAAATTTCGGATGAAATACGTAAATGGGATGAGAAAAGTAAAAGTGTTCAGAAATTTGAGTTTATAAAACAAGGGGTTCTAACTTTGTACAAAGGTGTCCTCGATTATGAAAAAGTTTCTAGAGATGCCGTTTGAAATATTAAACCTAACCCACAAGTAGAAGTCATCATTCAATAATGTATTGTTCCAACCATCGATGATCTTTCAAATAATATGGAAATGTTTTATAACGCTCTCACTGAGGAAATAACAACAGATTTAAGATATGTTAAATCTCTTGAAGATGAAGTTGATTTTCTTCAAATTAAATTAAAGACACAAGAACACCAACTTTCTAACGAAATTGATCGACTTTCTAAGGAATACTTTTATGCTGACCATATGAATGTTATACTTGGTGTGTATACCGATCTTGATCAATATTGTCATGTAGCATGTCTAGTGTCAGAAACGGACGAGAAATGTCGTAATCTTGAAGTAGAGCTTTCGAAACAAATTTAGTCATATAACAAACTTTTGAAAAGTTTTTCCCAACTTGAGAAACACTCCAGTTCTCTTGAACTTGCTTTACAAAGAGGTGAAAAATCTCATAATCATAAAAAGTGTCAATAAATTGCAGCTTCTTCAGTTTGTCAATTAAATGAAAAAGGTTTCGAAATAAATGATTTGAAAGCTCAGCTACAAGAAAGGGACATAGCCATCAGTGAGCTACAAAAACTCACTGAGAAAATGAAAGGAAAGTCTGAATTGGGTAAACCATCCGCCGTTCGTCAACCGAATGCGGTTAAATGCCCTAAAACATCTATTTTGGGCAAACCCCCACAGACTTTGCCCAAGCTAGGAACTGATAAGAGCACAAATGTGATAGCACCTAGAATTTATAAGATGAACACTAGGTCCACTCAAACTGGAACATCGCGGTTACCTCAGAATACTAGGAAAACTAATCAACGTGTGTCTTCTTCTACAGGAGTAACTCCCACTACTAGCGTTAGTGGACCACAGCTTAAGAGCATGTTCTTCCCTTGACTATTGTTAGGCATGACTCTATCTTGAATTCCTAAGGTGGTCTTCTACTTCCATCTTCTTCCCTTGACTATTGTTAGGCATGACTCTATCTTGAATTATTTTCTAAGAATAAAACGTCTGTAGCTGCATGTAATGACAGTTTGAATGTTAAGTCTTCGAATGATGAATTTTTTTGTGTTAAATGTGGAAACTGTGTTCGTACTTTCAATCATGATGCTTCTGTTTTTAATCATAATGGCGTGAATGCTAGAACTAGAAAGCCTATTCTTGTGCCCACTAGTACTAGAAAACCCACAAGAACTTTGAACCAATCAACTGCTCAACCACTTAAGAAACTAAGTACGTTAGAATCCACTACTCTGCGTAAACAAAACATGTTAAAGAAGCTTTATGAGAACATGAGTAGGACATGTAAACGGGGGTACTCAATACTTACACCACCCGGATACAAATGGGTACCTAAGACAACCACTATTCTAATTGGGTCTATGAATGTTAGCTTGCCTTTAGAATCTAGGCCTACTAATATTTTGGAACCCACTTCTATCAAGGGCTCCCATTTGTCAAACTCTACATTGTCTTCTAATTCTTATGCAGCTCGTCGATATCATTCTCTTCATAATGGACTCTTGTGCACAAAGCACATGACGGGCAATCTCAAGCTTCTAATTAACTTTATGGAGAAGTTTCTGGGTACGGTACGGTTTGGAAATGATCAGTTTACACCGATACTCGGATATGGAGATTTGGTTCAAGGGAATATCACTATAAAACGGGTTTATTACGTCGAGGGATTGATTCACAATTTATTCTCGGTTGGTCAATTTTGTGATGCTGATTTGGAAGTGGCTTTTCAGAAAAATACTTGCTATGTTAGAGACTACGATGGGAATGACCTTCTTACAGGTTCTTGATAACGCTCAAATCTAACATGTTTATATGAGCGTATTCGTGGTGTTTATGCATATATTTATGTGATTATTATGAACATATGATACTTAATGATGCTTATTTGTTATTGTAGGTTCATCAATGGTTACATCACGATAAATGAAGAAAAGACGTGAATTGGAGGTGAAAAGATGAACGAGGCATGAAAGTGTAGCTCTCGTATGATAAATAATACAATAATAAAGAGTCTTGGAAAGTTTGGAAGAAAGAAAGGTGGAAGAAAGAAAGAAGAAGGACTAGAAGGAAAAGTATGGAAAATGGCTAAGTTGCCACCAGCAACACTTAACTTGCCTCCATCAAACCAACCTTCATTTGCCACCAACATCAAAGTAGCATTCAGTTGCCACCGGCAAGCAAGTTCGTGCCTCCATCAAACCAACCTTCATTTTCCACCAGCATGTTGTTAGTCAAGTCTAGCAAAAGGCACATTAAACATATCTTCCACTTCTCCAAGCAAACTTAATCACTCCATAACACCTAGAGACCATTCATTTTCTCTTCATTACTTCATTTCCCTAGAACATTACTCACCTTTTTCTCCAAGAAAACTACTTGGTGGCCAAGGAGAATTCAAGTATAAATAAAACCCATGGGGTAGTGTTTATACATATCTCATATATCATCATTCCTTCAATCATCATCTATCTTATATTTATGTGATTTTGATATCACCCCTCACCCAAGTGGTGAGGGGTGGAATTCATAGCCATGAATGTGTAATAAGCCATAGAAGAAGTAGGGACGAAAACCATACACCCTAAACAATTCAATCTCCAACAATCCTCATTCCCAAACACCCCTAAAAGGCTCTATTCTCGCACCAAGAGGTTGATGTCCAAGAAGGCTATGGGTAGGACGAATTGTATATTGGTTGTTCATTTGGGTAGAATCATTTGGATACTTTGTAGCTATGGATTCTAATGTTGGGTAACTTCTTCTTTATTATTCAATAAAGTTTATGTTCATGTTCATGGTGATTCTCTTGTAATATTATGAATGTTGTGATACTTGTATTTTTTATATGATAACTTGTGATAAATGGATGTTTGGATTTTATTAGTGCTTGTCATTGGATTGTGGTAATAACATTATATTTGGTTGAATTAGAACTTGTTCTTGTTTGTCAATTTGGTTAATCATTGTTGAGTCTATATGTCGAAATTATTCTCAACATGGTTGATGTCAATTCATTAGTTGACAAATGATTTGGTCTTGTGCTTGTGAATATTGTGCAAGAGACTTAATAAACATAACAAGTAATGGTTTAATCTAGATTATAGGTCGAAAGGAGTCTTTTGAATATATTGTTCTAATCATCTTTCAAGTAAATGGAACTTATCAAATCGATAACCAAGTCTATGGGCCGAAAGGATTCTTGTTGTTATTGGTTTAGGCATAAGGCTCATGAGTGACCACTTGATTGAGACTTATGTATACTTGATTTATAAAGCACTAGTGTCTTATTATTGGTTCTATAGGTCGAAAGGATTACCTTTAATATGTTTTTACAAACTAATCATCCATATGTCCATGTGATCATTTAACCATACATGTATGTCTTTTGTGTGCTTATGCCTTAAACGATTCTTGTGGTGGTGTGATCGTGACAATCATACTTACCATTGTTACAAACAACTACACTTGAGTATAACCAAGTCCCATGGGACGACCTTGACTTACCAACCTAATTACAACATGACAAGAGTATACTTGCTCGAATTTGTGTTCCTAATTATATCGGTAATTCTTGATATAAATATAAAACCCAAAGTGTAGAAAGATCACATATCAAGTTTTTGGCTTCTTGTCTAGGATTTGTATTTGCAATTCTTTTAATATACCCGTACGAGCACATCAGTTCTTGTGGTTCTGATCTCTACACAGTAACTCTTCAAGATACATCTTCATCAAATCCAATTTGCTTAATGGCGAAAGCTTCATCCTCTCAAGCATGGTTATGGCATCAACGATTATCACATCTCAACTTTGACACCATCAACTTGCTCTCGAAGAATGATATTGTGACCGGTCTTCCTAAGTTAAAATTCGTCAAAGACCATCTTTGTTCTTCTTGTGAGTTGGGGAAAGAAAAACGGAAGTCTTTCAAAACAAAGACTACCCCAAGCTCAAAAGGACGATTGGAACTTTTACACATGGATTTATGTGGTCCTATGTGCGTAGAGAGTATTAACGGGAAAAAGTATATTCTCGTGATTGTTGATGATTACTCTAGATACACATGGACGTTCTTCTTAAGGTCCAAAGATGAAACACCAGAGGTTCTCAAAAACTTTCTCAAGATGATACAACGCAATCTTCAAGCTCAAGTCTTAACCGTAAGAACGGATAGGGTTACTGAATTTTTGAACAAGACTTTGCAATCTTACTTTCAAGAAGAAGGCATCGAACATCAAACGTCTATTGCTCGAACTCCTGAACAAAACGGTGTTGTCGAAAGACGGAACCGCACTTTGGTTGAGGCAGCTCGAACAATGCTTTCTGCTTCAAAATTACCACTATTCTTCTAGGCTGAAGCAATTACAACTGCCTGTTATACTCAGAATCGTTCTCTCGTAATCCTTAGACATGAAAAGACACCTTACCACATCATTAATGGCAGGAAATCTACTGTTAAATTCTTTCATGTATTTGGATCTTTATGCTACATTCTTAAAGACGGTGAGAATCTCGACAAGATGAAAGAAAAAGGTGATGCATGTATTTTTGTGGGGTATACTACATTGTCGAAAGGATATCGAGTTTACAACAAGAGAACAAAGATTATTGTCGAAACAATTCATGTGAACTTTGACGAATTGCCACAAATGGTACTTGATCACAACAGCTCAAGTCCCGCACCTCAATGTCCAGCTCTGGCACCTACACAAAACAGTGTACGTCCCGTGCAATAATGTCAAGAAAGTAATCCTACAGAAGACTCGACGGATACGACACAAATGAATGAGTTGGTTGATTTATATGATCCAATGTTTGATGAATATTACTATGGAAACAATCAAGTTGTGTCAAAGCCTTCCGCTGTCAATACTGCTGATGCACCCGAACAAAGTCAACAAGACACAACTGCATCTACTTCAGCAACCGTTGCTCAAGAGACTATTACATTGGATACTCAACAAACTCAAGAAACCATCATACAACCAACTTCACCAACCGTCAATGCTGAAGGAGGAAACAACAATCAAGCAGTCGATGCACAACCTGACGAAGAAGAATTTATCAACCCGTTCGGTACACCGGTACGCGAAGTCGGAGAGTCTTCTACTCAACATGTTGATCCGTCCAACATGCATGCATTCTACCAACGATATACATCCACTCACCATTGGACTCGTGATCATCCATTGGAGCAAGTCATTGGAAATCCTTCACAACCGATTCGAACACGTAAACAACTCGACACTGATGGCGATGTGTGTATGTATGCACTCATCATCAGTTCAACTGTACCTACAAACATCAAGCAAGCGATGACTGATCATGCGTGGATTGAATCAATGCAAGACGAAATTCATCAGTTTGAACGACTAAATGTTTGGGAACTTGTTGTCAGACCCTATGGAATTTTGTTTTTAGATTTCAAATGGATCTGGAAAAACAAACTGGATGAAGAACACACCATCATCAAAAACAAATCTCGTCTTGTGGTTAAGGGATATCGTCAACAAGAAGGGATAGATTTGGATGAATCATTTGCTGCAGCTGCTCGTTTGAAAGCTGTCAGGATATTCCTTGCTTATGTTGTACATAAAGGCTTCATAGTTTATCATATGGACGTTAAAACTGCTTTTCTCAATGGTCATTTGAAGGAAGAAGTATATGTGAATCAGCCGGAAAGGTTCGTTGATCCTCATCATCCTGACAAAGTCTACCGTCTCAAGAAGGCAGTATATGGACTCAAACAAGCTCCAAGGGCATGGTACAATGAACTATCAAACTTCTTGGTATCCAAAGGATTCTCCAAAGGTTCCATTGATCCTACTCTCTTTATTAATAAATATGGGGATGACATATTGCTTGTGCAAGTTTATGTTGATGACACCAGTTTTGGTTCTACGAACCCAAAACTTTCAAAATGTTTTGAAAAATTAATGCACAACAAATTTGAAATGTTAATGATGGGGGAGCTAAAATTCTTTTTAGGCCTCCAGATTTATCAAAACCCACATGGTATCTTTATTAACCAAGCTAAGTATGCTCAAAAGATACTTAAAAAGCATGGTATGCAATCATGTGCTCGCGTTGGTACACCATTGTTGACCACATCCCTAGACGCTAACTTGTACTCATATCTCGTAGATCAAACGTGATATCGCAAGTATGATCGGGTCACTTATGTACCTTACAGCCAGCAGGCCTGATATTCATCATGCCACATGCTATTATGCTCGATATCAAGCCAGACCTACTCAAAAGCACCTCAAGGAGGTTAAAAGGATCTTTCGGTACCTTAAGAATACCATTCACAAGGGACTTTGGTATCCGAGGGAAACCGATTTTCATCTTACAGCTTTTTCAGATTCTGATCACGCAGGTTTCCTTGATAGTCGAAAAAGCACTTCTGGTAGCGTACAATTTCTAGGAGAAGACAAGCTTGTGAGCTGGTCGTCAAAGAAGCAGGATTGCACTTCGCTCTCATCAGTTGAAGCAGAATATGTGGCTCTATCCGCGTGTTGTGCTCAAGTCCTCTGGATGAGAACTCAACTCACGGATTATGGCTTCCACTTTGATAAAATACCTATGTATTGTGACTCAAAGTCGGCCATAGCCATATCTTGCAATCCGGTTCAGCACTCTCATACCAAGCACATCGCAGTCAGATATCACTTCATCAAGGAACAAGTGGAACGTGGTATCGTGGAATTATACTTTGTCAGAACTGAGTACCAGATAGCAGACTTGTTTACTAAAGCCCTATCCCAAAAAAGGTTTCAGTATCTTGTTGGCTGTCTTGGTATGAAGTATATGACTCCAGAAGACTTGGAGGTTTTGGCAAATGAAGCTGCTTGATATTATCTCATAATGACTTCTAAGCGCATCACAGCTTAGGACTCAGACCTCAAATAAGGAAAGTTTATCACGGACGATAACTTATCCTTCTCAACGAAAAATTAATATTTCTCGGTCAGGAGCTTCTCATAAAAACATTCAAAGTTTTTAAGTTCATGAAAAACGATTTCTGAGTAAATGTCAGCTTAGAACTCGAACTTCAACTTAAGGAAAGTTTATCACGGATGATAACTTATCCTTCACAACGGGAAACTTATTTTCTCTGTCATGAGCTAGTCACAAAACAATCAAAGTTTTGAGCTCATGAAAAACGGACCCGCAAGGGAAGTGTACGTTTCAGTGCGCTTTCCGAAAGCAATAGAAGAGAAGTCTTCTATCATGACTATTTTAAAACCGTTGAACACAATTTTTCAAGAATTTCTCAAAATGTTTTTCTAAATCTTTCAAAATTGTGTGTTCAACACTCCCTTCCTCATAAAAGGGTTTTTATATCTCAAAAATGTCATATGTTATTTTGATCAATTTTTAAGGGGGAGCGTTTTAAAATCAAGCCTTTAATGTTGTTGGGTACATCTCTGAAACTGTCATAATTTATGTATCCACCACATTCCGAAAATGATATGGAATTGTCAAATGTAATATATTATATCGGAAAAAGGCATCTTATCTCTGTACCTCAACATATTTTGCGGTGTCGTTCTTCCAAAATTTTGTCAAATTTTTGTCTCAAGACCCACATATATTGTTAAGGGGGAGCGACCCGACCACAAAAATTCCATGATTCATGCGTGCACACATGTTTCTCTCCCATCAGATTTTAGAAAATTGTCATATTTTAATCAATTGGTATCTCTAATATTATGTTTTTATATTAGAGATAGGGGGAGAAAATGTGATTAAAATGTAACTTATCGCAACATGTGATATTAAATACTCAAGTGCAACTCTTTCTTCACATGCTAAACTATTTCGTATATCGATGCATGTGTGTAGGGGAGCTTTTCGAAAATGTAAAACTTTCAAAGTGTTAAGAATTTTGATTTTTATCAAGCACTTTAAACGGTTTTCAATGGTTTATGGTTACGATCTATACCCAAAACAACCTACTATCCACGATGGAACGTTGGAGTCAAAAGGTGGTTTAGGATAAGAAACTAAGTCCTATGATCCAACTAGAACCGGAGGGATCTACCCAAGGACATTCCATATCTAGAAATAGTTGTAATTAGGAAAGATGGAGTTGAATGAAGCTGAATGCGGACCAATTACTTAAGTTAGCACCGTAACAATCACAACAAGGTGCTAGTGATGACGTATTGGTAAGCATTGAAGGAGTTGGATATTCTATGCAACTTAGGCAGAAACCGGGTTAACACATCTTTTGAAGACAAGTTTCATGGACCCAGTGATACGATGCACAACCCTTCCCCAGCCATTCGAGTTTCTCTCAAAAGAAACTTGTCTCATTGTCACGGATATCAACACGTATCTATTGACTTTCTCACTCTGAGTTAGTTAATATTGAAAAGGTGGCAGTCTGCTCCAGCCTCCGGTTATCAAAATGCACTTATCGAGTCTAGAGCCAAAAAGAGATAAACCTATCATCTCATTAGGACACAATCGAGTCCTACGCATTATCCTTGTGATATTGCCAGAACATTTGAGTGATACGATTCACAATAAAGATGGAAATCCTGCTTGAGCCAGCATCAAACAAGCTCATGGTAGGTAACTTGTACGATTCTACATGAAACAAACTTGTGAGAACTGGAATGCAACTAAGTTTCGATTTTTAATTGATTCAAACTTGATTCTAGGTTTCTTCGTAAAATCCGTGTGATCTTGCTAGAACATTTAGAGTGACACTCTTTAGTGTTCACAGTGACGAATGGAAATCCTTCTAGTGTCAACATCAAACAACACTGCGATAGGTGACTCGCAAGATTCTCTATGAATCAAGATTGTGACAAACTGGAAAGCAACAATGGTGTAATTCTTTTAGAATCAAACTTGTTCCAGGAATTCTGAATTGACGACTCTAATCAGACAAATAACTTATCCTTATGAATCACTTTTTACGTTCGCAGTCTGCTTTGGGACCGTCGAGTAAAGAGAACTGGCTACTACCGCCGGGAAACCCTGTCAAGGAGGTTCTTAATCGAATCTACCCGATCACAGGTACGGTATCTTATACCGTCCTAACGGTCTTCACCGACCGGAGGTAAAATGCTACCGAATTAGGGTGAAATGTTCAAAGCCATTTCGTCCGTGTCTATATATGTTGTTGCATATCACGATGGTGTCGTAGCTATGTACTAACCGAAGTCGTCTACACATGTTCATACTAAAAGTTAAAGTCTTCCGCAACTCTGATGAATATTTGAAGGATTAACTACAACTATATTCGAATGGGAAATTGTTAGCCTTTCAAAATCAACAAAGTCTGAACATGTCGATTCAGAAGTCACAAGAGCACAAGATGGCGATAATCAAGATACCTAAGAATGTAATAGGTCATCTTAGTCACAAGGAGAACAAGCTGAAGATCTCAAGCACTCAAAGTCAAATGACAAAGGCTCAAGATAAAGACCACAAAAGCATGAACGAAAAAATCCGTTACAAACAAGATCAAGATCAAGACACAAGACCAAAAGAAGGAAGATCACCTCCACAAGAATTTATTCACTCAATCGTCTTATGCATTTAAAGATGACCGATACATTGAGGGATATTGTTAGCCCTATATTTTATATAGTCGAACAAGAATGTAATAGGTCATCTTAGTCGTTAATGGTCTTGTAATGTAATAGGTTAGTCGGGTTAACCGGGCTTGGACTATAAGCTAATATTGTATAAGTTAGTGGCGTAAGCCCAAGCAAAGCCAAGCCCGGCCCATGAACAAGCCCACAAAAGCCTCATTAGGCGTGGCATATATAAACCCTCTTCCATGTGTGGAAGAGGTGTTGGTTACATTTAGTCTCTCTCTCTAATAGTAAAAAACTTCCACCATCTCTCTACTTTGTCTCTCTACCTTCATCTATTTCTCTCTATAAATATCATCTTTATATTGTGTTATGGATTAGAATGGGATTAACAAATGATATTCAATAATTTCCAAAAATCACAAACTACGCGCTACTTGTTTCAAGAGGAAAAAGATACGGAAAAACATGTTTGACCGGAAGGACGTGAGTGTTACAAACAACTTCTCAAAAGCGCACTGAATTCTCGTTGCCACCTTTATGATAAAACAAAGTCAAAACTATACACCAAGTTTATCAATGACATTTTTATCACTCTGAATGTTAGTCAAAACATCCTTATTTAGATCGGTACCCATATTTGAACAGAAACCGTCATCAAGTCTATGAAACGCTTTCACCACTTTTCACCATAACATATCTCTTTCATGATTTAATTTTCAAAGTCGTCTAGCAATAAGGCTAAGAGATTTAGCATTAATACTTGTGATTAATCTCTTGTTTTTATATCCATTATCGTTACCCAAAAAGGGTTTTTATACAAGAAGTTTAGCTTGGACTCCAAGCCACTTAATTCTAGAATTATCAAAGATTAAGTTAACTAAATAAGATACTATTAAGTGAAGATATGATATATCTTCGTTTAAACACCCCCCCCCCCCCCCCCTTCGTAGGTGAAGATCTTGAACACCCAACTTGCCAAGTAAATAATCGAATTATGCTTTGCCAAGAGACTTAATGAAAAAGAGCTGCAACTTGTTCATTTTTTGGTACAAGTCGAGCATCAAGATTTCCATAAACAAGCTTACCACGAATGTAATGGCAGTCCACCTCGATATGTTTTGTCCGTTCATGGAAACTTGATTGCGAGAAATATTCAAGGCGACCTGACTGACACAATAAAGTAACATTGGTTACGCATGATGTATACCAAAACTCTGTAAGACTCCCTTTAACCATTTTAATTAACCTATTGTTAAATCCATTGGCCGATATTTGGATTCAGCAGAAGAGCGTGAAATAGTGTGTTGTTTCTTAGTTTCCATGAAATTGGTGAATCCCCAAGATAAACCAACCATCTGGTTATTGATCGCCTTGTCAAAGGACAACCTGCCTAGTCAGTGTGACACCACCCGCGTAGTATAAAATCACATTTAATTTTCAAAATTATACCTTTTCCCGGGCTCCCTTTCAGATATCAAACAACCCTTATTGTCGCCTCCCAGTGATCGATTTGAGGATTTTGCATGAATTGTGAGAGGATGTAGATACTATATGCACGATATGGTCTTGTAAAGCATAAATATATAAGACGATCCACTAACCTTTGATATTGTTCATGATCTTCAAATAAACGTCCATGATCCAATCCCAAGTGATGATTTTGCTCCAATGGGATCCTTACTAGTTTAGCCCCAAGAAGCCCAACTTTAGAATTTATGTCTAAAGCATATTTGCGCTGACATAAAAATATCCCTTCTTTTGCATGAGCCACTTCGATACCAAGAAAGTACTTTAGATTACCTAAATCCTTCGTGTGAAAATAATAACTTAGAAAAGTTTTAAATTGTGTGATAGCTTCATGATCATTTCCAGATAGTCAAATCATCCACATACACAAGGATGTTAAGTTGAACCCCCTTTCGTTGTAGAGGAAAAAGAGAATGATCTAAGTATGATTGAACAAATCCACACTTTTTAAGTGTCGATTACAACTTCAAAAACCTACAACTCGGGGCTTGACGAAGTCCATACAGTGACTTACGAAGTTTGCATGCTTTTTCGGGTAGACCTTTATGCAACCCCGGTGGTAATTTCATAAATACTTATTCTTCAAGATCTCCGTGTAAGAAGCATTATGAACGTCTATATGATGAAGTTCCCAATTCTTAGCTGCCGAAATTGCTAATAAAACTCGAACGGTCCCATTTTCACGACCAGCGTAAACGTTTCACTATAATCGACTCCAACAACTTGAGGAATACCGAGAATCACGAGTCGGGTTTTGAATCTTTAAATAGTCCCATCTGATTTGTACTTTATTTTTTACACCCACTTGTTGATCCCTTTGAATGGATATATATTCTGCTAAGAATTAGTATAGTAGTTTGTAATCAAACTAAAACACTTTGAGAACTCTTACTCAACTAAATAAGTTATGTGGAATCTAACTTATAAAGCAAAGAAGAACAAAATTAGTTTTAACTCTTCGATTCTCTTATTAATCGACTTGACTGAGGTACATGAATGTCATCGTACCTATGTTCCTTTTATAGAGTAAGAACCCTAGAAACTTTAGAATATTCTATAAAGATAAGTATATCACACACGATATCTTATCAATATTCGAAACTATTAAGTATATCACATAAGATATACTCTAACCATAACTATGACATATATTTTACAAAGATATATTCGTCCTAATCAATATAGCAGTACTTGTACTTACACTAACAGTACTTGCTATGTACCACGTTAACACTAACGGTACTTGCCAACACTAACAATACTTATACTTACACAAACAGTACTTGACATATTATAAATAATTCCCTACAATCCTCCCCTAAACAAGAATGACAACTTGTTTTCTTCTTGTTTCTCTTTGTACTAAATGTATTAAAATACATGTCTTCAGTCTTCTCTTCAAACTTGGATTGAACTTGGTAATCTTGTATTTGTATCCAACTGAATGTAGCCAAACACTTTTATGCAGATCTTCTTTTGATAAGATAACCTTCAAGTCTCATGAATATCATCTTTGTCTTAAAATTATGATCTTCTTGTGTCTTGTGAACATTCATTTTGTTTTGCAGCAATAGTATTTGTCTTCTTGAGTTAAATCTATGAACTCTGAATCATGAACTTCTTTCTTAATTTAATGAGACAAAACCTTCTGAGTATTCTTTCTTTGAAACTAATACTCCTTTGCTTGCATCTTCATACCTGAAATAAAACAGTTAACTACAAAACCAATCTGTATTGGCATCATGATTTTTAGCAAATCATCAGCTATCAACGGATTTCATTTATTCTTTACCAGTTAGCCGTACACTCTGGAATAGCCAATACTTTATTCATAAAGAATAAGGTGTACTGATAACCTTACAATTTTTGGTAAACTGTCAACCATCAACTGTCTTTACCTAGTACCGTTTGTCTAGGACTAGCCAACTCTTTGTCTTGAAACATGGAGAGTTAGAACCATATAGTTTTTAGCAAACTACCAGCTGTTAACAGATTTGAGAAGTCTTTACCATAAACCGTTTGCTTATGGACTAGCCAGTTCTTATGTGTGTTAGACATGGTGAACTAAGAACCATTTGTGAAGTGTGACTAAAAGTCAAATACATAAGGATCTTTCTTAGCTTCTTCCTCTTGCTTCAAATCCTTGATTTGTTGTTTAGCCATTCTGATCAACTCTAAAGCACTAGCAGACTCTTCTGAAACTTCCAATTATTGCTCTAACATTCTTTCCAACAATCTTTTTCCAAAAGGATATCTCTTTTCTTGAAGCATGTAGTAGGTTATGTCATCTATATCCAAAGTATGTATTCCACATGATCTATAATATCTCTAGTAACTAGGAACCTGATTCTCTAAGTCCTTCAATATTCTTTGATCACTGTTGTATGGTGCATACATAAACTTCAATTCATTCCTCAATAGTGTGTCTTCTACTTGACCTTCACTTACACCTTCAACAAATCTGTTAAGGTCTTGAATGTTTTGTCTATCAAGGATATGTAGCATCTCTTCTAGCAGTCTGAAAATCCTGAATGTTCCATCTGATCTAGTGATTCCATGAATTTCTAATCCTTCTTTCATAACACTTGTCCATCTTATGATATCTGACTTCTTTCTAAATATTTCTGTTTCAATACACTGATCTTCAAAGTTCACTATCTTTAAGTGGTTTCTGCAGATTTCATCATCATCACTATCTTGATCTGTAGACTTCACCTTTTTCTTAGCTTCTAGCTTTTTCTTGGTTCATCTTTTTCTTTTAATACCCTTGGAGGCTCCTTCAAACTCTATTGATCCCTCCTCCAAATTAGTATGTATCGTTTCCTTAAGTACTGTTGACTGTGTATGTACTGCTTGTACATTTACAGTCTCCTTGTCAACACCATGAGCTGTATTCCCCTCATACATTTCTTGATTAACCTCTGCTCCCTTTGAAACTTCTGTCACCCTTTTCTTCTTCCTAACATAAGTAGTCTTGATAGTTGGAGATGCTTCTTTTTGTCCAGCATTACTTGTATCAAGCCTGGGGGGTACTTCCAAATTGTCTTTGTTGTTGAAGATGCTTACTTACTTCTTCAATGTCTTTCTTGTCCTTTTCAGATCCAATTTCAACAAAATTCAACTTGGTTCTCTTGTGTTGTTCATACAAAGCCTTAACTTCATTAAAAGTTTTTCTGACCAATTGAGCATGGGTTAAATGCTTGACTTTCTTGAGATATGACATCATCTGATTTCTGATTTGCATAGTGGTTGGAGGCTTAACCCTTTCTTTTCTTATCTTTTCAGCAAAGAATCTTTGTTGCTCCCTCACTAAATCATCAATTAGTTTGTCTTTTTCCTCTTTATCATAAGCATCCCTTTCTTCAGCTAGCAATGATTCTGCAAGAAGCTCACTTGCTTTAAGTTCAGCCTGAATCCTATCATTTCTATGTTCCAATCTTGCTGCACTCTTTGGGCTTCAAGCAGATGTTGCTTTGTTGCAAGTTCTTCTTGTAGCTCTTCTTCACGCATTTGTGATTGTAGTCTGAAAGCTACTTCTTCATCATGCTCTAGTTGATTGAATATGTTCATGACTTTGCTTATGTCATCATCTGAATCACTTTCTTCTTCAGATTCAGATTGTAACACCTTTTTGCCCTTATCCTTTGGATTTATCTTAGGTAGTTTATTCAATAGCTTTGAAGATCTTCTTTCTTCATCTTCATTTGATTGTTGTTGAATGATAATACCTTTAGTGGGTTATGAAGCTTGAATTTTCTTACCTTTATCTTTTTCCTTCTTGGCAAGAATTTATTGTTGTGTCTTCATTTCTGCTTCTGCTTGTCTTGCCTTTCAGCTGAGCTCTTCTCCTTAAGATCAAGCAGTACTTGTGCTAAAGTCTCATCTTCTCTAAAAGACGGAGTTTGACTTTCTGTAGAAGAAGGTAGTGAAGATTGTTCACCAGTGGTACTTGCAATTGGCTTAGCAGTACTTGGCTCTTCAACAGTATTTACTTCACCAGTGTAAGACACACTTTTTTCTTGAATCACCAAAGTATCTCCAGATACTTTTCCTTCTTTTGAAGTTGTCTTCTCAATTTGTAACTCCTCAGTCTTGTCTGATCCAAAACTCATTCTTGATCTTGACAGTACTTGGAAAGACTGTTTCTTGTGAAACCAAAATTGTCTTTGAGGTGGAGTTGAAGACACGGGAAATTGAACATTGAATTCCTCTAGCTTCTCATAGAAACTACTCCAATTAACTTGTAGTTGTGGTGATTGAGGTTGTGGCTATGGCTGAGTTACCAAAATTTCTTTAGTTTGTGGTTCCTCATGAGCAGATTGTGGTTCTTCTTGTTGAAGCTCCATATTTATAGGCTCCAAACTTTCTTTATCCACATTAGTCTCTATGCCATCAACATCTTCAAAATTTCCAATGGCACCATCAGCTTCAAAATTGATGTCATTGCAAGAGATCCTTGTATGAATATCAGAAGAAGGTCCTTGTTCTTCATCATTCCTCCCATGTTTAGTTGCATTCAGTTGCCTCTTCTTGAAGTTCCTGGACCTTTGTTTCTTAAGAGCAGCTCTCTGAATTACTCTGTTTTGCCTCATCCAAGGAGTTACTTTATTCCTTAGCCTGATTAAATTGGCTTCCAATTCAACAATTCTTTTATCTTGAGCAAGCTTCTCTTTTTGCAATACATGTACCTGTTTGGACAAGCTAGTGCACAAAGTAGTTAAATTTGCAACATCCACCACCTCTGTTGTTGTTGCCTGTGGTAAACCACTAGCAGCAATTGGAGCAGCAGGTGTATGGATCATTTCATCAGAATGTGGTTGACCACCAACATTGTGAGAATATTGGGGACTCTGGTGAGAAGGAGTTTGTTGAGAAACACTAGCTGAGCTAGGTTCCTCACCTTCTTGATTAGCTGGTTGGGCTAACATATTTGCAAATAAGGGTGTAACAGTTCTTGTAAAGGCATTGCCTTGTTTGGTCAAGAAAGAGAAAGTTCTCTTTGTAAATGTAGGAACATCCCATGTATTTGTCAATTCTGGTAGGTTAGGGATTTGGTCATTAACTAAAGCTTGAAGGAATCTAGGATACATCAAAAACTTTTTAACTCCGTCCAAATTCCTAGCCATGCATTCAAAAATTAATTTTGGAAAAACTAAAAACTCTATTATTTGCTAGACAAATACCAGCTGATGCTAAAGTAGAAGGGATTTGATTAAAAGATGTACTTTTTGAGCTTAAACAGTGAATAATGGCATGAAAAAGCAATTTCCATTGTGGTGAAAATAAACATTTAAAGAAAGTAAGACTTTCCCTATCACCCTCATAACCCATGGCTGCAAGGCCATCATGTATCTCTGTGTTATTCAACATACTGAGTCTATTTTCATCATTAAGCCTTAAACTAGCCCTTAACAGTACCTAAGTCACATAAATATTTATATATTTACCCTAGCCCTAATGCAAGGTTGATTATGATGAGTACCTAAGACAACAGTATTCCAAAATTATGTAACAATAGGAATAGAGACAACATGACTTATAGTTAGTGCAAAAAGAATATGACTTCGAGATAGAAATCCAAGTATCTCATGGAAACCAACAGAATCATCATTCTGAGCAAGGTTTGCAACTAGGTTGTGCTTAGAGATCACTTGTAGAGCAGCCATTTGTATTTTTGATAATCGAAAAATTAGAGAGTAGTTTATGTAAATACAAACCCAAGCTCGAAGAAACAGCCAAATTTACAAAAAAAGACCCTTAACGGTACAACGGATATGTAGCGGTACATGGAACATACACGGTACTTGGATTTGTGCTAGCGGTACTTGGTTATGTTGTTCCCATATTAATTCACTTCACCATGGTTGATTTATTGAAATAAAGAAGAAAGATAGATGATTTCTAGAGAGAGAAAGTAGAGAGAGAAAATAGAGAGAGATGACTAACTATGTGAATATTAGATTAAGAAATATGAAATCACCAACCCTCCTAACATGCTAGGAGGGTGCTTATATAGTCCACCCACATGCGGGCTTTCTGTTGGACTATATATGTTTTGGGTCGGGCTTGAATAAATGCTTAGTGCCTTGAAAAAGGCCTTTTAAGCTAGCCATCAAGCCCGTAATGTCACGACTATTTTAACTAATTATTACGATGTTCTAATAAATATTACAATAAAAAACTTATGACCGAACATTCTTGTTTGACTCAATATTTTGAGGCTAACAATCTCCCCTAATGTGAGGTCATTCCTCTTCGATATTTGGAGTTTGATGGAGATTGCGAATTTTGTCATAAATGAATCTTGAACGTGTAATAGTAGTCTTGTTACTTCATGCTATGATCTTTGAGCCTTTGTCGTTGTCTTTCGACTTTGTCTTTAATCTTGAGATCTTCAAATTATTCTTGACTTATCTTTGCCATCTTGTTATCTTGTGTCTTCATCCACATGCTCATACGTTGCACTATCTTGAAAGCTTGCTAACAATCTCCTTTGAAGAGAGATCATTCCTCTACATTAACTGATAAGTAAGATTTTGATCATCGGAGTTGCGGAAGTCTTTAGCTTTCTTGATTGATGAATGTCTTTGGGCATGAGTATGTGGTTTTGAATCTTTGACTTTGCTGAGTACACTGTAACGACACCTTCTTGAGACAAAACATAGACACGGACTGAATAGCTTTGACATTCGTCCTAAATCGGTAGCGTTTTACCTCCGGTCGGTGAAGACCGTTAGACGATATTAAATATCGTACCTGTAAATTAAGAACCTCCTTGACAGGATTTCGCGGCTGTACTAGCCGTTCTCTTTACTCGACCGTCTGAAAGCAAGACTACTAACATAAAGAGTGAATCAATTGTATAAATATCCGCTTGATTAAAGTCGTCAATTCAAATTCCTGGAACAAGTTTGATTCATTAAGAATCTTACCATTGTTGCTTTCCAGTTGACACAAGCTTGATTCATAAAGAATCTCGCAAGTTACCTACCGTAGCGCTGTTTGATGTTGACGCTAGAAGGATTTCCATTCGTCACTGTGAATATTAATAAAGATCACTCTGAATGTTTTGGCAAGACTATAAAGATATTGCGTAGAAACTTGAAACGAGTTTGAATCGATAAAGAAACAAACCACTGTTGCTTTTCAGTTTTACATATGTTCAATTCATAAAGAATCTTACACATGACCTACCGCAGTGCTGTTTGATGTTAACACTGGAAGGATTTCCACTCATCATTGTGAATACTAGGTAGTATCACTCTGAGTGTTCTAGCAATATCGCAAGGATATAGCGTAGGATTCTCTCGATCGTCATCCGTGTGTCCTAACGAGATTTGATTGATCTCTTGGCTCTAGACTCGATTTGTGCACTTTTAGTGGTCGAAGGCTAGAGCAGATGCCACCTATTCAATATCAACTATCTCGGAGTGAGAACGTAAACTGAAGTCGTGTTGATCTCCGTAACAATAAAACAAACTTCTTTTAAGAGAAGCCTGAGTAGTTGGGGAAGGGTTGTGCATTACATCACTAGGTCCATAATGTGTAGTCTTTATGATGTGTTGACCCGGTTTCTGCCTAAGTTGTATGGAGGGCTAATTTCTTTATGCCCTTTATCCTTACATTTCTTTTTCATTCTTCAAACCCTTCAATGCTTACCAAGACATCATTACTAACACCTTGTTGTAATTGTTCCAGTGCTAACTTCAATACTTAGTCTGCATTCAGCTACGTTCACATTCTACTCCATCTTTCCTAAGGACTTCTAATAATCTATTAGATTGTCTCTGGGAAGATCCCTCTGGTTCTGGTTGGATCATAGGACTTAAACCTAACCACCCTTTTGACACCAATAACGTCATGAATTATAGATGTTGTGGGTATTTGATCGTAACCATGAGTGCTTAAGTCTTTAGATCACATTTTAATCACATTTTCTCCCCTATCTCTAATATATAAAATCGTTTGATATTAGAGATACCAAATTTGATTAAAATATATTATGAAAAATAGTCTTGAAAACTTTCGGGAGAAAAAATGTGTCAAACTTAGCATGAATTTGGAACGCTCCCCCTCAAAATTTGATCCAATTGAATTGTCATTGTGAAGATGTGATCCACATTTCGCTTTTTGAGGATGGGAATTGTTGAACACACAATTTCTGAACGATTTTGAATAATCATTGAGAAATTCTTGAAAAAATTGTGTTCAACGCTTTTTGAAAAACTCTATTTCTTTTTGGCGAAAAGGTTTTTATAAAGCATAAACTTGAGTTCATTGACTTTGAATGTCTTGACAAATCCACTCAAGTGTAAGAATATTTAACTTCTTTTTCTGAAGGTAAGCACACTAAATCGTACACTCCCCCGTGAATATAGATCCGGGTTGCAATCTGAAAGTGATTACAAGCCATTGTGTTGAGCTCAAAACGTTGAATGTTTTGTGACAAGCTCAACCCTAGATAGATTGCTCTACCCATTTGTTAGGATAAGTTTATCTTTAAAGATGTACTTTCCCTTATTTGAAGCTCGAGTTACAGTCTGACATTTAACTGTAAGTCGTTTACATGAGCTTAAAAAACTTGGAATGTTTTTAATGAAAGCTCATGACCGAGAATTTTAATTTTCCTGTTGTTGAGGATAAGTGATCAACCATGATCAACTTTCCTTTCTTTGAAGCACGAGTCACAATCTGAGATAATTATAAATCATTTTACAGCTTAGTTGTGAAACTCTTTAGACACTAGTTTCTCAGATATCTGGTTCTTCAGCAACCAAAATATGAGTGTGTCTTTTGTTGAACGGTATTTAAAGATTGGACCTTTGGGTGCCCGTTGAGTCTTGACTTTGGTACCTGCACTCTTTACAGTAGTTTGTATGCTTGCATATTTGTTAGTGATATCTTTGTGAGAACCATGTGGGGGTTTATAGTGAACCTTTGTCGTGCTAGAGAGAAATATTTTTCTAGTAGGAACCCATTTAAGACCAGTTGTTTTAAAGATTCTACCCGTTGGTATCCACTTAATACAAGGTCTAGGAAACATAGTTTTCTCACGCACAGAGGAAGACTTAATTGGAGAAAAACTATTTCCTATAGGGTTCCATCTTCGAGATGCTTTAGCTTTTTGGTTCACCTTGTTCAGGAATTTTGTGATGCAATCATCATGAATGGCATTAAACACACATTTGTTACATTTCGTGCAAACAATTTGCTTAGCATCTGAGAAGGATCTAGTGTTCCTAGGATAGGTTGATTTGGGCACATCATAGAAGGGTCTAGAATTCCTGGATGTGTGATTAGCGCTCCTAGGTTTTAGTTGGGTCCTATCTCTTGCTTGTGTCTTTATCTTAGCATCCTCTAGATAGCTTTTATGACCCATGTCATTTGAACTACTCCGAGGCATGTTCGTGGAGCTATTTCTAGAGTTGCTTGAAGCATTCATGTGATTGGGTTTTGCATAGGCAAAATTTGTTAAGGGGGATCTAGATAGTGGAATGACTATTTTTGGCAAATTTCTACGCATGTAAACTTGGGATGCAAACCTCGAGTTCCATGTTTTGGGTCGTTCAGATTTACACGCATTCGATTGTCTAGCAACTGAGCAGTTTCTGAATGCAACTGAGCAGTTTCTGAATGGTTGAGTAGGAGGTTTCCCCAAGATTGACTGATTTGCTAAATTAGTATCCACACTATTTCCTTTTAGCTTCCTTAATTCATTTTTCACCGCTGTTAATGCAAAAACTTTTTCCTGAATTTGAGCTTTCAATTGCTCATTTTGTAGAAGTAATTGAGAGACACGTTGTTCTAACTTAATGTTTATATTATCAAATATGTCGTTATCAGCATTCGCGTCATTACTATCTATAGTGTCGATAGGTTGCACAGATATTTCATTTAATGAAGCAGGCGAAGGACTTGGATTTTGATAAGCCAACTTTGATTCTAACAAATTTATTTGTTTCACAAAATGGTCTTTTTCCGCATTAGAATCTTGAATCTTACGATCTAGTTTTTGTTCAAGAACAACGTTTTCTTTTACAAGTTTTTCAAAATAAGCTTCAAATTTGTCATTTTTCTTCAAAAACTCGAGTTTGGCATCCTCAAAATCTTTTGTCTTTTGAGCTAACATAGTTTCAAGCTCATGAATCTTAGAATCAATATATTGATGATCATCATACACAACATTTAATTGTACCACAGCCATTGGCTCCTCATAATATATGGGTCTGATATCTGTATCATTGGTTGCTTGAATGGCTTAAAATAGTCTAGGAAAAAATAAATTTTACTTGGGTTTTCCCTAGCGGTACATGAAACATACACGGTACTCGGATTTGTGCTAGCGGTACTTGGTTCTGTTGTTCCCATATTAATTCACTTCACCATGGTTGATTTATTGAAATAAAGAAGAAAGATAGATGATTTCTAGAGAGAGAAAGTAGAGAGAGAGATGATTAACTATGTGAATATTAGATTAAGAAATATGAAATCACCAACCCTCCTAACATGCTAAGAGGGTGCTTATATAGTCCACCCACATCCGGGCTTTCTATTGGACTATATATGTTTTGGGTCGGGCTTGAATAAATGCTTAGTACTTTGAAAGAGGCCTTTTAAGCTAGACATCAAGCCCGTAATGTCACGACTATTTTAACTAATTATTACAACGTTTTAATAAATATTACAATAAAAACTATGACCGAACATTCTTGTTTGACTCAATATTTTGAGGCTAACAGGTTCCAAAACGGTACCTCACAAATTTGACCAGTTCATGCATTCCACTGTCATTATAACCTCTTTTATCTTATTCTATCAACCTACAATCACATCAAAAACACAAAACAAACACTATACAATAAAAATTAGCATAAAAATTATATAGCTATTACCTCCCCTTAACATATGAAGCAGTTTATTGGTTGAGCATACCAATATGTGTTAACAAGAACTCAAATCTCTTAACATCAAATGCCTTGGTTAATAAATCAGCTACATTGTTATATGTATGAATCTTCAAGACCTGAATAAGCTTTTTGTTATGGGCATCCCTTATAAAGTAATGCCTGATCTCAATGTGCTTGGTCTTAGAGTGAAAGACTGGATTCTTGACAATGCATATAGTACTTTCATTATCAATGTAGATCTTAGTATTCATGAAGTTGAAACCATAGTCTAACAGCTGATTTTGAATCCAAAGTACTTGTCCACAACAATGAGCAGCAGCTACATATTCAGCTTCAGTTGTAGAAGTAGCAACAATAGTTTGCTTCTTACACTGCCATGATATGAGTCTTCTGCCTAGGAATTGACAACCTCCTGTTGTGGATTTCCTATCATGATTGGCTCCAGCATAATCACTGTCTGAGTAAGCTTCCAAATCAAATGTTGAGTCTCTAGGATATCATAATCCTAGATTAGGTTGACTTTTAAGATACTTAAAAATCCTTTTCACAGCATGTAGATGTGACACCTTTGGATTGACTTGGAACCTTGAACAGGCACACACAACAAACATAATATATGGTCTTGAAGTAGTAAGATACATTAATGATCCAATCATTGACCTATATAGGTGAATATCAACATTTTCACCATGTTCATCTTTTGACAAATATTTCTTAGCTTCAAAAGGTGTGCTTGTATTCCTTGTATCCATACATGAAAATTTCTTTAAGATGTCTGCAACATATTTATCTTGGCTGATAAATATTCCATCCTTCCTCTGTGTGACTTGTAGTCCTAAAAAGAAGGTAAGTTCTCCCACAGAACTCATCTGAAATCTTCTTTTCATCAAAGCCTCAAACTCTTCACACCATGATTTCTTGGTTGAACCAAAAATAATGTCATCAACATAAACTTGAACTAGGATGATATCCTTAACATTATTTTTTATGAAGAGATTTTTGTCAATGGTCCCTCTCCTATATCCATGTTCCAACAGAAAAAGTGGATAAGGTTACATACCAAGCCCTTAGAGCTTGATGTAGACCATAAAGTGCTTTGATAACTTTGTAGACTCTATTGGGGAATTTAGGATCTACAAAATCAGGAGGTTGTACCGTCTCTGAAATAGTACCATAAAGAAAGGCACTTTTCATATCCATATGATAGACTATAAAACCCATATATGATGCAAAGGCCAAAAATAACCTAATGGCTTCTATTCTTGCCACTGGTGCAAAAATCTCATCATAGTCTATCCCTTCTTCCTGTCTATAGCCTTGAGCATCAAGCCTTGCCTTGTTCCTCACAACAACACCTCTTTCATCCTTCTTATTTCTAAAAACCCATCTAATACCAATAACTCTTTTTCCAAAAGGAAGATCCACAAGAATATAAACCTTTTGTAGTTCAAATTGCATTAATTCTTCTTGCATGGCATCTACCCAACTTTCTTCATCAAGAGCTTGAGAAATGTTCTTAGGCTCTACTTGTGATAAGAAACAAGCAAACAAGCAATGCTGAGTATCCTTATGATTTTTTCTCTGCTGTTGTTTGACATAACTCACAAGTGCATGAGTTTCAGTATTAGCTTGAATTTGTCTTCTGGTTTGTACAGCAGACTTAGGGTCTCCAATAATTTGAGCAACAGGATGGTTGTTGTTGACTTTATGAGTGGGAATAGAACTGATTGGAATTTCATTTTCCGAATTATTGAAATCAGTTACTACACCATGTTCATTATAGGAAGCTTTGGAGAAGATTCCTTCATTTGGACTAGTATAAGCATCTTCACTGTCCATAGCTTGTAGAATATCTTCTAATGAATCAACAGAATTTGCAGAATTTGACTTAGCAGTACTTGTAGATGAGGTACTGCTAGGTTTAATATGTACTGTTGAGTGTTTTGATTCCAAAGATTCTTCTCCTAGATGCTCATTAGCAGTTGTAGCATTCTTCTCTTGATCTTGAAGCCTTTGAAGCTCTTGTGAGGCTTGATCATCAGTGGATGGTATTGGTTGCTTTTGTTGGGGACTAGCAACCATAGGAGAAACAATAGGCATACTGGGTACATAAACGTGAAAATCATCATCCTGAGAATTTGATGAACAAGGTCCTGCTTGAGTACCTAACTTTATTGTACCAATATCCTCACCTACATTGTTAGTTTGACAATATTTTTGCACAGAATAGTAATCCATGGAGTTAGTTAGATAATCTAAATCAAACATCCAAGCATAACCTATTCCTGGGACATTGGGCTTATTTTCTAAGAAATTAACGTTGGCATTTCTTCAACTTTTCTAGATGCCAAGTTAGAAACCCTATATGCTTTACTTTGCAATGAATATCCTACTAGATATCCTGGATCAGATTTTCCATCAAACTTCCCCAAATGATCAAGAGTATTCAAAATAGACACATGACATCCAAAAGGTCTCAAATGACTTATGGTTGGCTTAACACCAGTCAAAAGTTCATAAGGAGTCTTGTTTTGAGGCTTGGTCACTAAGACTCTATTTAACACATAACATGCAGTATTGATTGCTTCTGCCCAAAAGGTATTTGGCAAAAGAAAATCAGCTAGCATAGTTCTAGCAACCTCAATTAGTGTCATATTTTTCCTTTCAACTACTCCATTTTGCTGTGGAGTTTGAGGATTGCTAAATTATCTCTTGATTCCTTTAGACCTACAGAATTCATCAAATTCAGCATTCTTGAATTCTGTCCCATTATTTGTCCTAATGATTAAGACTTGTTTAGTGAACTGCTTTTCAACTAAAGTGATAAAATCCTTAAGTAATTCATTGGTTTCACTCTTAAGTGCTAGAAAGAAAACCCAACTGAATCTACGATAATCATCAGTTATAACTAGGCAAAAGGTCTTATGACTAATACTCCTAACAGAAACTGGACCAAACAAATCCATATGCAAAAGTTGTAAAGGATTAGTCACAGAATTGACAGTCTTGGTCTTACAAGAGGCTCTATGTTGTTTACCTTTTTGACAAGAAGTACATGTGTAATCATTTTGAAAAGATTTGTTAGGTAACCCTCTAACCAAATTTTTATTCACCAATCTATTAAGATTCTTGAAATTCACATGACCTAACCTCCTATGCCATAAATTAGACTCATCATTAGAAGCCTTAGCCAGCAAACATGTAATACCACCTGTTGGAGTAATAGTATAAAGATTAAAGGTGTACATATTTTCTTGCATGGGTACCTGAAGCAGTACTTGAGTTCCTTTGGCATCTCAAAGTCTTTGGAAAGCACCAAGTAGTCTGTATCTGTAAAGAGCACCTTGTTCTTTTTATCACACATTTGTGATATAGAAAAGAGATTGAATTCATTCAGTTCTTTTACAAAGAACACATCTTCAAACTCCAACTTCCCTGTATTGATTTTTCCTTTTCCAGTGATTCTACCTTTGTTACCAACAAAGGCTACTGGTCTACCTCTGAATTCTTCAAATTCAGCAAGGAAATCTTTGTTCCCTATCATGTGTCTTGATCATCCACTATCTACAATACCTTTATCTTTTAATTCATCAATCAGATGCCCCTGCACATACACAAAACTTATTAGTTTTTAACAAGCACCCAAGCCACATTTGGCTCGGATCTTGTGGGACCTACATACTTAAGAGTTTGATAGGTAGTTTTTCCAGTATGACTACACACACTCTTATACTTCATGGTTTCAGTCAAATAATCAAAGACATAAATGGGTTTGTTGTCTTTGAACCTTTTTGGCTTAAGTACTGTTTTAGCAGTACTTATTTGAACACATGGTTTTTCTCCTTTAGGGACCCACATTTGCACTGGTTTGTTATTAGACTTACTTCTATGTGTTTTAGCATACTCAACTACACTCTTAGAAGATTTGTGGGACATTAGTTTGACAGACTTTTGACCAGCGGTACTTGAATTTGGTCTAGCAGTACTTGCAGTTCTAGACTTGTCAGTACTTGACTTACCAGACTTCAAAGGTACTAGACCTTGTTTCATAAGTACTGCTCTTGGGACAAAGTCCTTGGTAGAGAGTGGGTATTTGACATTATTAACCTTATGAGGTTTATTTACCCTTTTATCATGATCAAACTTAGGTTTGTCATCTTTAGATCCCATTTGCCTATTAACATGTGCACTTTTCCCATTACCTTTCTTTGTGACCTTTTGTGCAGCCTTCTGTTTTGCAATTTTATTTTCATGTAAAGTGCAATCTTTAAAAAAGTGATTTAGACTACCACAAACATAACATCATTTTCTTCTCAAAGAAGACCCAAAAGGTTGTTCTGATTTAGTTTTCTTAAATCCTATTCCATCCCTCTTGGTATTATGTTTTGCATTATTATCCAATACCTTGCTAGGAGTTTTTACCTGCTTGGGAGCAGAACTAGTTGTAGACACTTGTCCTTCAGACATAAAATTGCTCATTAAAGGTGGATAAATAATGTTTTTGGTCACAACAGATTTATCTTGGGTCAAGGTACTAGAGTTTGAATCATTTGACTTAATATCAAAAATAGCTTTTGACTCATCTAACTCTATACCTACATCATTATTGGGGGGCATGAAAATTCCTGATAATGGTGGAGGAACTGCCTTCATTCCTTCAGCATATCTATCATTTTCAGGAGTATCATCTGACTCATTAGAACTATAAAAATCCCCTTTGATAAGTCCTTGTCAGTTAAGGTTATCCCAGTTTGGTCCTCAATATATCCTAGGCCTGTTTTATCATAATACCCCATTTGTGAGTTAATCAACTTACCCAATCCTTTAGAGGATTTTTGCCATTGATTAATCACTTCCCTTTCATTAAAAATATTGGCTTTTAAAACTTCATTTTCTGCTGTTACTTTTATAAGTTGTTTTTCAAAAGCTTTAATTTCCACATCTTTTTCTCTCATTTGAAGAGTCAAAATTCTAATTTTCTCTTCATAGTTTTGTTGACCTTTTTTATACAAAACTATATTCCTCTAACTTAGCAACACCCTGTTTAATAGCATTTGCTTCTACAGTACATGTGTTAACCTTTTAATAATGTTCATCTAGTTCTACTTTTAGACTATTAAATTTAAGAATATAATCTTCAGAACAAGGATGTACCTCAGTATCTTCATGAGAGAGAGCCATCAAACCAAGATCTTCTTCTTCCTCATCTTCAGCCCAGTTCACCACTCCATCTACAGTTACCAATGCTTTGGTTCCTTTACGGCTCCTGCTGTCTCCTTTTCGAAAGCTTTCAGAGATTCTTGGACTAGTTTTATAGCTGTTCTTGGACTTTTGACTGCTTCTATCAGTCTTATCCATGTTGCACTCTCTTGCAAAATGTCCATTCCTTGCACAGTTATAGCATTCAACTTTTGACTTGTCATATCCTAATGGTTCATTAGGATCAACAGTCATCTTCCTTCCAGTCTTTTTAAAGAACCTATTAGATCTTATAGAGATCATAGCAACTTGCCATTTGAGGTCCATCTCTTCAACATCAGCATCATCCATTTGGAACAAGTTATTGAGAGTTAACCTTGGTCTATTGTCTTGTCCAGCAAAGAATGAGAAGGCATCATTGTCACTAAACAATGGTGAGGATCTTCCTTGTGAATTATGAGATGTAATTGGACTACCTTCAGTACCTTGAGAGTAAGTACTGCTTGTTAGTCCTCCAGTGGTATTTTGGAAGTAAGTACAGCTACTTGATCCACTAGCGGTATTTTGGAAGTAAGTACCACTGCTTGATCCACCATCGGTATTTTGAGAGTAAAGATTGTTGTTTCCTTCTGACACAAAAGCCAAGTTAGACTTTGTTGTTGTTGCTACTGCTTTTGTCACTTCAATGCCTTTGACATCCATCTCATAAACTCTAAGATTGTTATAGAGATGATCAAAAGGAGTTGTATCCATATCATCGCTTGTGATGAAGTGCATAGCCATTGCTTTCCATTCTTGTGGAACACTTTTTATGATTTTTAGATTGGCTTCTTCATTAGGAATTATTAGTCCATAAACTGCTAATTGAATAAGCAATTTACTAAACCTTCCATAACCACTCTGGATTCCTTTAGTACTAGAAACTGAGAAGTTATCAAATTATTGTTTCAAAACAATCTTCTTCATCTTCTTAGATTTGTCATTACCTCCAAATCTAAGTTTGATGGCATCCCACATAGCCTTTTCATACTTGTAGTGATGAAAGCTAGGTAAGATGTCTTCTGAAAGTGCCATAGCCAAAGCAGTTCTTGCCTTTCTTTCTCTGATCTGCTTGTACCTGTTCAGCACTCACAACAGCTAGAGTATAGCATGTACCATCAGGTAACCAATGCAACTTCTTAGGAATATTCCCATTCTTGATAACCTGCCACAGAGTATGATCTGTGTAGTTCAAGTAATGTTCCATATGCATAGCCCACGTCTCGAAGTTATCACTTTTGAGGACTGGGAGTTTGAAAGCAGAGAGAGTATGGGAAGGTGGTGTAGTTGTAGAATTAACTACAACATTTATGACTTGAACACCTTGTGGTGGTGCAGGATGCACAATTTGAGGTTGTCCCTGTGGTATTGGATCGGGATTTGGAATATCTTCCAAGTGAGGGTCATCACCGGGTTGAGACATTGAATTTGGCGTGAGTGGGGATTTTAGGGTTGTGTTCTTCTTATTCAGAGTTTCTCAACAAGCTCTGATACCACTTGTTGATCCCTTTGAATGGATCTATAGTCTGCTAAGAATTAGTATAGTAGTTTGTAATCAAACTAAAACACTTTGAGAACTCTTACTCAACTAAATAAGTTATGTGGAATCTAACTTATAAAGGACTGGGAGTTTGACAGCAGAGAGAGTATGGGAAGGTGGTGTAGTTGTAGCTTTAACTACAGCATCTATGACTTGAACACCTTGTGGTGGTGCAGGATGCACAACTTGAGGTTGTCCCTGTGGTATTGGATCAGGATCTGGAATATCTTCCAAGTGAGGGTCATCACCGGGTTGAGACATTGAATTTGGTGTGAGTTGGGATTTTAGGGTTGTGTTCTTCTTATTCAGAGTTTCTCAACAAGCTCTGATACCACTTGTTGATCCCTTTGAATGGATCTATATTTTGCTAAGAATTAGTATAGTACTTTGTAATCAAACTAAAACACTTTGAGAACTCTTACTCAACTAAATAAGTTATGCGGAATCTAACTTATAAAGGAAAGAAGAACAAAATTACTTTTAACTATTCGATTCTCTTATTAATCGGCTTGAATGAGATACATGAATGTCATCATACCTATGTTCCTTTTATAGAGTAAGGAACCCTAGAAACTTTAGAATATTCTATAAAGATAAGTATATCACACACGGTATCTTATCAATATTCTAAACTATTAAGTATATCACATAAGATATACTCTAACTATAACTATGACATATCTTTAAAAAAGATATACTTGTCCTAATCAATATAGCAATACTTGTACTTACACTAACAGTACTTGCTATGTACGACGTTAAAACTAACGGTACTTGCCAACACTAACAATACTTATACTTACACTAACGATACTTGACATATTACAAATAATTCCCAACACCACTTACACCCAAGACCTTTCTTGTTCGATGGAAGTTTCTGAATCGTCCAAGTCTTGTTTTGTCCAAAGCTTCGAGCTCGTTATCCAAGGTTGACCGCCATCTTTTATATTTGACTGCTTGGAATAAGTCATAGGTTCCCTTTCTGCTGTTATAGCCTTAAGAAAAGTTCGATGATAAAAATAAATTGTTTCACAATTCACATAATGAGCTATAGGATATGGAGTACCCGAGGACGTAGATTGATCGAGTAGTGTAGAATGGGATGGACTCAACTTCTAGATAGTGTTGGTGACATAATCACGGAAGCGAACTGATACATCTCTTTTACGGTTCCCTATTCCCAACTCTTCTTCCTGAACTTGCTCACTAGTATCAACATTGTGTGATTGTGGTGATGGTGTTATACCTTCATTTCCCACCACCTGATCTCCATTGTCATGAAGCATGGTGTCCTCATTAACTGTGACACTAACCCTTACTTCTTAGGAAGGGTACTCATCACGTGTCTCATTATTTTTATACATAACATTATCGACACATGGAGTGATAGGTTCTGTGTCATATGGAAATATATTTTCTAAAAAATCACGTCACGCGACACAAAAAATTCTAGCTTCTATAGTCAAATAGCCTCCACCCTTTTTGCCCATATGGGTACCCGACAAAAACACGTTTTTGACTACGACTCGAAAACTTATCCCCTGTTTTTGTATGTGTGTAACACAAACAACCGAATGTATGCACGTGATTATATGATGGTTCTACATTATGAAGAACTATGTATGGAGTTTTCCCATTTAAAATAGACGAATGAGTGTGGTTAATAAGATAAGATGCATTTAAAATACACTCGTCCCAAAAATCAATAGAAAGAGAATTTTGGAATCATAGTACACGAGCAACAATTGATATATGTCGATGTTTCTGTTCAACTCAACCATTTTATTTAAGTGTACCCACACATGATATATGGAATATGATCCCTTCATCAAGAAAAAATTACTTCATAGAAGTAAATTCGATTCCATGATTACTTCAAAATTTTTTAACATGTTCGTTAATTTATCTCTTAACCATGGCTAAAAAAATTTTCATGCTTTCGAAAACTTCAAATTTGTGAACAAGCAAATACACCCGTACATAGCGAGAATAATCATCAACAACTGCTAAGAAATACGATGCACCACAAGACGAGGTTGTTCTATATGGTCCCTACAAATCACAGTGAATAAGCTCAAATATAGACGCTACTTTATTATCACAAACTAAATTTTTTTTACAAGATTGTTTTGCACAATGACACTGTTGGGAATAAATTAAGGCCAGATCACTTGAACGCTGACAAGAACAATTCAAGCGTTGACAAGAGTAAAGTGAGCGTTGATAGCATAAGCGTTGACAAGTTAAAGTCAAGCGTTGACAGATTGAAGACAAGCACTGATGGAAGATGTGAGCTACACGTTTATTATATTCTAGAATACTTCTAGTAAGGATAGAGACGACAATGTATTTTCTATGTTTATCTTTACCTAGAATAGTTGATTCGTAGCTTATTGTACAAGACTTCTTGTTCTATAAAATAAGATCTTTTAGGTTAAAGTTAATATAAGTTTTCATAAGTATTCGCAAGTTAAACCTCTTTCATTGTAATCAACAAGAATCATTCTAATACAAGTGAAAGTTTGTTTAACATCTTTGTGTTTTAGATCAAGTGTTAATTCCGCATAACACTTTGTTACTTTATTCATAAGCAAAGGTTTCTCTACGTGTAGTACTTGATCTAATCTCGTATACACAAAGCTTAATCGATCTAAGTTTGGGATCAACAAGTGGTATCAGAGCTTGTTGAGAAACTTTTGATCTTTAAGTAACGCAAGAACCCTAAAACACCAAAAACCCTAAAAACCCTAAAATTCTCAAAACCCTAAAAATACCATGTCTGGCACAGATCAACCTGCTGCTTTGCTACAAAACAACTCCTCAAATCCCAGTATCAAAATTCCCATGTTTGATGCCAGGAACTTTGAGCTTTGGAAGTCAAATTTTGAGCAATATATAGCTATTCATGACTACACTCTTTGGGAGATTGTCGAATATGGGAACACATTCGACAAAGCAGCAAAGATTGCTACTGCAATTGCCACAAGGACAGCTGTTCCTAATTGTCCTGAAGCTGATAAGAAGGAAAAGCCTGGAGATGGGAGAGCTGTAGCTGTTGAAGATATAGCCAAGAAGAGGGTGGACATGAAAATCTTGAACATCATGAAACACGCCCTAGGTCATGAGAATCAGCACAAGTACAAACGCTTTGAGTCTGCAAAAGAGCTTTGGGAAGCTCTTGAAGTAGCACATGGTGGCAATGCTGACACAAAAGAAGAAAAGAAGAAGCAACTCTTGCATGAGTATGCTGTCTTTAAAGCTCAACCCAATGAGAATCTCAGCAGTGTGAGAAGTAGACTTCTTGACATCACAAGTCAACTTTCCTTCATGGGAACACAGATTGATGACCCTGAATTGAATGCTACTTTTCTCAAAAGCCTTGGTGATGTATGGAAGATTGAGACAAGATCCATTCTTGTCAATAATACCCACAAGACCTCCAGGTTTGATGACATCTTCAACAAACTAAGACTGTTGGAGAATGAATGGCAATTGGATAGTGATAATAAATCTTCCAGTAGTAACATGGCCTTCTTCTCACAAAGTGAAGGCCAATTTGTTTCCATGAACTTCTATGGACATCCAGCCACTGGATCTCAAGGTGTCAGCGCTGGATGTCAGTCTGTCAGCGCTGGATCATATCCTGTCAATGCTTTATACTCAAGCGCTGACACACACAACTTTGGCGCTGATAGACTTAAACCTGCTGGTTTAGATCTAGATACTGTGTGTGCATTCATTGCTTCTTTGCCCAGTGATTCAAGGATTACATATGAAGATCTTGAGCAGATAAGTGATGAACAATTGGAAGAGATGGACATCAAGTGGACTATGGCTCTTGTAAGCTTAAGAGCAAACAGGTTTAATAAAAGGTTCAAGAAGAAGATGACCTTTAATGCTAAGGATGTTGCTGGCTTTGACAAGTCCAAGGTTGAGTGCTACAACTATCATAGGATGGGGCACTTCATGAGGGAATGTAGATCTCCAAGAAGATCTGATGCTGGTAAGCCCTCAAGCCAAATGGTTAAGAGCCAAGATCCCAAGGCCATGGTTGCTGTTCAACAAATTGATGGTGTTGGAGAATGGGACTGGAGCTGGATGGCCAAGGATGAGGAAGAGGACAAAGCTTTGGTTGCTGAAGTTAAAGAAGAGCATGTTGAATATGCTCTCATGGCACACTCCTCCTCTTCATCAGATAATGAGGTATATGATGATGCTTTCTGTTCTAAGGGTTGTCGTTTACATACTGAAAAACTAAATCAAGAGATAGTAAAATTATTAGATGAGGCAAGTACTGAAAGATGCAAAGTATCTAATTATCAAATTGCTCTTACCCAAACAGAAAAGACAGTAGCTGAGTATAAGAAAATGGAGTTTGATTTAAAGGATCAAATAAATATCTTAAAACATGAGTTACATCAGAGTAAAGATGTTCAAGATATAGTAAATAGGGTTAATCTTGATTTGATAGCTCAGTTAGAGGAGGCTAACAAAAATAAAGATAATGTGAGTCTTAAAATCCAGAGATTTGATAAGGCCACACAATCCCTAGGAGAGTGTGTTAGTAAACAAAGAGACTCTAAGGATATGAGTGGGATTGGGATGAATAATTATACTGGTGTTCCACCACCAGCTGGGGATTTCTATGGTGTCCAATCAAAGGATTTATCTTGGACTGGCTTGCCAGAATGCCAAGAGGAGGAATTCATTCCTCCACCTAGAGTGACTTCCCCAGTTGAGGAATACAAGCAAAAACTGACTGACCTAGATGAGTGGAAGAAAGCTAACCACACCTTGTTTGTTAAGGGAGGGTTGTTATGTGAAAGTCCAAATGAGCCCACACCAAACATGATACCAATTGTGGAGTCCAATGATCCTAAACCTATTAAAATCACACACCCTACCACTGGCAAAGCTGTTGACCTTGGCCCACAAACTGTTAGAAAACCTAGTGTCAAGTATGCAGAGATGTATAGGAATACTAGGTGATATGAGCTTAAACTCATATCCTTTTATCAACAAATAACCCTAAAACATGAAGCAAAATACCCATTTATCTTGTAAAAAAGCAGTATTATGTGGTATGTTGTGTTTGTGTGATCTTATGTAGGTAAAAGGATACAATTTCAAGCAAACAAGGAAAAATCAAGCTCAAATGGATGAAAAAGACAAAAGAGGATCAAAAGTGACAAGACTTTGAAGTTCAAGGACCTATCTTGACAAGTGATGAAAGTTGAAGGACTAGAAGTGCAAATAATGAAAAGTCAAGATTCAAGTCAAACCTGGTCAAACTATCAAGTCAACTTAGTCAAAGGGCCATTTTGTATAAATTATGAAAGTTAAAGGACCAAAAATGACAAAGGAATGAAGATCCTAACTTGAAATGGGAATCTGCCAAGTACAAGGGTTTGTTTTGCCAACATTGGAAAGTTATGCAAGTTTAATCCAAGTGAAAAGAATTCAACCAATGGGAAAAGAGAATAAACCTCACACGGATCACCACATAAGCCCACTACTGCCGCCTTTCATTTATTACCATATCTCAACAGTGTGATCCGTGTGCAATGTTTTAAACCAACCAGGGAATGACACGTGTCATCTTCTTTAAACAAGAAAATTTCCAGGATCGGGTTTTTGATAGAGGGCGTTTCATGAGAAGATCAAAACACCAAACTTGCTCGTTTTGAAGAGAGGAATACAATGGTGCAATCCAATTAACAAATTATCCATTCAATCAAAAACACCCAAATTAGTTCATCACCTTCAAAGAGCAAATGCAGAATTCTTCCACGTGTCAAGCTATGATTGGATCTGCCACGTCACAAACCCCAACAGAATCTCATCTCATGCCTATAAATAGCTAGGATGTACCTCATTTCTCATGGTAGCTTAAAATTTGTAAAACACATAGTTCTTAAATTTCCCCTTTCCCTTTTTCCTCACTTTTCACCTAACTACTCAAGAGTCTGACAAACTCTTGAGTCAGTTAGTTAGTTGTTAGTTTGTAACAAACATTTGTAACTGAATTCATGCAATAAAATTCAAACTTCATTTTCCCGCCAAATTCTGTTTCTCAAGTTCCTGTTGATTCTTGTTGCTATTGGATATACTAGTTGCTGTTTGATGTTTGTTATGATCAACCAATGATCATAACTGACGTTGGTGAAAGATTTGTAGCTGTTGTTCAGAATTCAATTCATTCCTAGTTCTTTTGGAGATTTCATGGCAGTTTGATGATTTGCAGTTGATTGTTGATTGATTTGAGTTGATTACTAGTGATAGGTGGTGGTATCACTAGTGCAAGAGAGCTCAGCGCTCCTCTTCTTCCCAAAGGATCTCTTCAATAGGTTTCATAGCTCTTGTTTTAAGTTCCTCTAAACAAGTCCTTGCATGTTCAATTTCCTAGTTAATCTTGATGGCTGCCTGATTTACTTGATAGTAGTTGGTGTTTGAGTGATCTTGGTTCTTTTGAAGCTTATCTTGCCTTCTTGTTTACTGAATTGATAGCTTTAGTAGTTTCTGCTTATTTTCAGTCACTTTTTAGCATAACAGCTTAATTGAGTTCTAGTCTTGGTAATAGCTTAATTTCAGTTCTAATAGCTGTCATTTTGGTCATTAAATCTAGTTTGCTAAATTTCTTGAATCAGTTTAATCCAATTCCTAATAAGTCTTTGTAAAAGCTTGATCAAAACAGATAAATGAGTGTTTGGTAGTAGCTTTTAAGTGTTTTTCAAGTGTTAAGAATTGGTGTTAAAGGGTTCATTTTCAGTCCTTAGTTGATCATAATTGGTTGTAGGTCATTTGCAAGTCAAAATATTAGTCAAACAGGCAATTGGTTAACAAAAAGTTTGGGTCATACTTGTTTCAGCTTAATTTTGGCAAACTTGTTACTTTTAAATGCTGATTTCTCCTTCATTCCTTGATGAAATTTGCTCAAACTTGTTTCCAGACTTAGTTTACATCATAAACTTTCAGTCATTTCAAGGAAAATCTACAGTTTTAGGAATTAAGCTAGAAAATAGCTTATTGGTCAATGACTGAGCAAATGTCATTCTCTGATGTAAAGTGCTACTGATTTACTAGTTCTCTCAATCCACTTCACAAAAGTCTTGATTTTCTTTTACCAATCCATTTAACTAGTGTTGAATATTAAATTTTGAAATTTTGAGCTTTTTCATAAAAATTGGTCAAACTTGGTCAACATAAGCTCAAAAAGAGCTTATTTCAGATTTTTCCTTCATTACTGGATGAAAATGGTTCTAGTTTGATTTCCCGTTCTTGTAATCAAGTGCTTAATCAGTTTCTTTACAAAAATCAGGTTGTGACTGATTGGAATAAGCTGTAGCTTATTTTGTGCTTATTCATAAGCACTCAATTGCTTATTTTTGACTTTTAGCCAAATTCCTTAGACACACGTAGCTATAATTGGATTTTAAGAGTTTTGCAAGTTGTTTCAGCTTATTTGGTTGAGTATTAAGCTCAAACGAGCTTATTCATTCTTGTTGCCCGTTTTTAGTTAAAACTTTGGTTTAATTGCACTTTAGTCCCTGGAAGTTTAATCAGTTTCTAAACCTAGCTAAACTTCCTAATTTTGTGGTAATTGCATAATTCAGTCCTTTACATTTGGAGTTTGTTAAATTTCAGTTATCAAGTTTGTTGGTTAGTTACTATTTGGTTAGTTTGTTAAAGTTTTCACAAGTTTAGTCCTTTTAGTTAACTGTTTTGCATTAGTAGTCCTTATAACTTTCAGAATTTACATTTCAAGCATTTTCATTTCATAGAAATTACATTTTCAGCCCTTTTAGTTTCAAGTTTTGCATTTTATATTTTACTTGAATAAAATTTGGTATTTGCAACTTGTTTTACGTATAAGTAGGTTTATATTTTTCATTTTTAAATAGTTTTGTTTGAATTAGCAATAGATTACCAAGCAAGCTTGAACAACCAAGAACAATTATAAATCTGATATTGATTGGACTTTCTATTGGTTAAGAACTGAGAAAACGAACTTGCATTATACACATTTCAAATGGCGCCGCTGTCGGTTCTTTGACTACACGAGAGACTATCGATTGACGGTTTTCATTGGCTTTTGGGATCCGTTCATTTGGTGAACGTTATTTTTACGTATCATAAATCAAAAACAAATAAAAAATCAAAAATTTAAAAATATATAAAAACTAAAAATTAACAAAACAATTCTTTTCCTAAAGAATTGACCAAAAAAATTAAAAAATCCAAAAAGCAATCTTTTTCCTAAGAGATTGCACCCAAAAAAAAATATATATATATTATTGGATTCTCTCGGTTTTTATGTACATATAGTATTTTCCTTTACAAACTCATAAATACAAAAATATTTTCCATATATTATTATAAGTAAATACGTATACGTATAAGAACAATCAATCTACATATCTTCCATAAGTATTGCCGAGGCAATACACCGTGTTGAGGGGCGTTCCGGTCCTTGACACGCGTATCGATCAAACAAAATAAAGCAAGAATAGATAAATACTCTCAATAAGCAATAATTCGAAGAATACGAACATTTAAGTGAATAGAAAGGCGATGTGCTATAAAATGCCATCTAAGGGTCAATAGGTACTTAAGTGCTTCGCGCCACCTAACCCCCCGTTCACTTGGGAGTATTCTAAGAAGGAAGGCTTCATTGAGGGTCTTGCACCCAAAGTAGTATTACATATATTGTTATTTTCTTGTGGATATTTAATATCGAAACTCGAAGAGGATAATCTTATTCTTTTCAAAGTCACACGAGAGCTTCTCTCTCATTCCTCGTATTGAGTTGCATGCTCACTCGCGGGCGTGCACAAATACCGATTGGTGTACAACCTCTTCCTCCGAAAAGGAAGAAAAAGAGAAAGAGTAAGACCACCACCGTTCACCAAGCCGATCACGAGAATCGTGCTTTGTCACCACCACAAGAAGCCATGGCTATTGATAACCGTACTTTGTTTGAACGTATGCAATCCAACATTCATGGATATGTTAGTGCCATTAAGATTCCCGACTTTCCCGCTAACACATTTGAGCTACATACATCTATGATCAATATGGTTTCTGCATCACCTTTCTTTGGAAAACAAAATGAGGATCCCCATGCTCACCTTAAGAGATTCCTTTCACTTTGCAACACCATTAAGCATAATGGGGTTCCACATGAGGTCATTAGATTGATGTTAGTGTCATTTTCCTTAGATGGGAGTGCTAAGCATTGGTTAGACACCCAACCACCCGATAGTATCACCACATGGGATGATTTTACCACTAAGTTTTTGAACAAATTCTTTCCTCCACAAAAGACTATGGCTTTGAGGAATTTGATTATGGGCTTTACACAAAAACCTAGTCAATCCTTTGGTGATGCTTGGGAAGAGTATAGTGAGTTGTTGAGGCGATGCCCTAACCATGGAATGGATGATCTAAGCCAAATCAATACCTTCTATAATGGCCTTAAACCTCACCACCAAGATTCACTAAATGCTTCCGCGGGAGGGAGTATTCATTTCAAGACATACCATGAGGCTTTGAACATTATTGAGACTAAGGCAATGGTTCAAACAAACGATCCATTTGAAGAAAGAGTTCATGTTATCCAAAACACTTCTCAAATCCCTTTTGACAACCAACTCCTCAAATTTCAAGAAGCCATTTTTCAAAGGATGGATAGAGAAAGTGAGAAGCATTTGCAAGCACAACAAGACATGCTTCAAACTTTTAAGAACTTGTCATTGAACAATTCCTCAAACAATGTGAATGCCATCACCATTTCTTGTGTTACTTGTGGAGGTCCCCACTCTTATGAACAATGTGACAAGGTGCAAGGGTATCAAGGGGAATGCTATGCTTACCAAGAGGAACACCGTGAACACTTCAAGCCTAACATCAATCCAAATAACCTTTCTTACAAATCCCAAAATTACCTTACTCCACCCGGCTTTCCACCCCAACCACCCACCCAAATTACACAAAATCCTCCTCAAATTTTAGCAAGGAATCAAGGGCAACGACAACCATACCAAGGAAATAATTACAAGGCACCCAATCAATTTCAACCTCAAGCTAATACCTTTTATCCACCACAACAAGGATTTAATCAACCACTTCCATTTATTCCCAATCAAGCATATGCTCCAATACCAAATCAAGCTTACCCTCAAAATCAAACTCAAGGATATGGGATGCAAGAGACTCAAGAGTATGTTGACAAGAAAATGCGTGAAATTGAGAAGAGAATGAATGACCAAGTGAAACGTACAATGGAGGAACAATTCAATAAGGTTTTAGTGGTATTAAATCAAAGACCACAAGGGGCTTTACCTTCCAACACACAAACAAACCCTAGGGCTAATGTCAATGCTATTACAACAAGGAGTGGTACAACAACAAAGGATCCTTCACCTCCTAAACCTACTATTGTTCAACCCACTTGTACTCCTACTTGTGATAAGCCTTCTACTTCTACTCCACCTCCTCAAAGTGCTCCTATTCACTCAAACACACCTCCTCAACCACCTCATACTTCTCCTTTACCTTCCACACTTCCCAATGAAGAGACTAACAAAGACAAATCTTCCACCACAACACCTATTCCACCTACACCAAAACCTACTCTTCCATACCCTTCAAGGTTGAAAAAGGACAAGTTAAAGAACAAAGATGACATACAAGTCTCAAATTTCTTAAGGATGTTCAAGCAACTCAATATCAACATATCCTTTGCGGAAGCTCTTGCTTATATGCCAAAGTTTGCTAAGATGTTCAAGGATTTGCTCTCAAACAAAGAAAAATTGGTTGATTTGCCCAACACATCACTTAATGAAAATTGTTCCGCGGTGTTACTTAAAACCTTACCAACAAAACTTGGAGATCCGGGGCGCTTCTTGATACCTTGTAATTTTCCCGGTGTTGAAAATTGCATGGCTTTGGCGGATTTAGGGGCAAGCATAAATCTCATGCCTTTATCGGTTTGGAAACAACTCTCTCTTCCCGAGCTCACCCCCACTAGGATGACTCTTGAACTAGCCAACCGAACCATAGCTCACCCCGTAGGTATAGCGGAAGATGTGTTTGTAGGTGTGGATAAGTTTACCTTTCCGGCCGACTTTGTAGTGGTCGATTATGACATGGATCCTAGAGTGCCTTTGATTGTTGGTAGACCGTTTTTGAGAACGGGTCGTACCTTGATAGATGTGGCGGAAGGCAAATTAATTATGAGAGTAGAGGATGAGAAAGTGGTGTTTAAGTTAGGGAAAGTTTGTGATAGAAAAGAGGTTAAGGAGTCTAGACCTTGTGAGATTATTAACATTGTGGATGTACTAGATGAAGTGTGTAATGAACACTTTCATGATGCTTGTAAGAATGCTTGTGATGAGATTCCACATGTTGAAACCGTGGCCTCAATTGCTCCCTCTTTAACACCTTTTGGAGAGAGTGATTTCCTCTTGGAGGAATTTGAGTCCAACTTTCTTGGTGATGATGATTCTCCCATTAATTGGGAAGAAGATATTCTTACAATCCAAAAGTTGCTCAATGAGGACCCTATTCCTTCCCCTATTCCACAAGAGATTACCATTGAGGAACCTTCCATAGTAAAACCTTCCATAGAGGGTCCACCTCCCATTGAACTTAAGGAACTTCCATCCCACTTAGAATATGCTTTCTTAGAAGGAAAAGACCAATTACCGGTGATTATTGCTAAGGAATTGAAAGAGGATGAGAAGGAGCAACTTATTGAAGTCCTTAAGAAACATAAGAAAGCTTTAGCATGGAAAATATCCGACATAAGGGGAATTGATCCACATTTTTGTACTCACAAAATCCTTATGGAGGATGATTATAAACCCGCCATTCAAAACCAAAGGAGAGTTAACCCAAAAATTCATGAGGTTATTAAGAAGGAAGTGATTAAACTCTTAGATGCGGGTATGATTTACCCCATTTCCGACTCTCCATGGGTTAGCCCGGTTCATTGTGTTCCAAAGAAGGGTGGAATCACCGTGGTGCCTAATGAGAACAATGAGCTTATTCCCACGAGACTTGTAACCGGTTGGAGAGTTTGCATTGATTATAGAAAACTCAATGAGGCAACTAGGAAAGACCATTTCCCGCTTCCCTTTATGGATCAAATGCTTGAACGCTTAGCGGGAAATGAGTACTATTGTTTTCTTGATGGCTTTTCGGGTTATTTTCAAATACCCATTGACCCTAAGGATCAAGAAAAGACCACATTCACTTGTCCATACGGTACCTTTGCTTACAAGAGGATGCCTTTTGGCCTATGTAATGCACCGGGGACGTTTCAAAGGTGCATGATGGCAATTTTTCATGACATGATAGAGCAAACCATGGAGGTTTTTATGGATGACTTTTCCGTATTTGGGAACTCCTTTAGCTCTTGTCTCACCAATCTTGAGAGAATGCTTAAGCGTTGTGAAGAAACACGTTTGGTGCTTAATTGGGAGAAATGTCACTTTATGGTGAAAGAGGGGATTGTTTTAGGACACAAGATATCCAATAAGGGATTAGAAGTTGATCGAGCTAAAATTGATGTGATTGCTAAGCTTCCCCCACCCACCTCGGTTAAAGGTGTGAGGAGTTTCTTAGGTCATGCGGGTTTTTATAGGCGCTTTATACAAGATTTCTCTAAGATAGCTAGACCGATGACTCATCTCTTGGAGAAAGAGGCTCCTTTCATTTTTGACCAAGCTTGTTTAGACTCTTTTGAGACACTTAAGGAAAAATTGACAAAGGCTCCCGTTTTGGTTTCTCCAAATTGGGAATTACCTTTTGAGCTTATGTGTGACGCTAGTGATTATGCGGTGGGGGCCGTCTTAGGACAAAGAGTTAATAAGCATTTTCAACCTATACACTATGCGAGTAAAACCATGACCGGTGCACAACTTCATTACACTACCACGGAAAAAGAGTTGCTTGCTATAGTATATGCTTTTGAGAAGTTTAGACCATACCTTGTGCTTTCCAAGACCATAGTGTATACGGATCATTCCGCTCTTAAGTATCTTATGACAAAACAAGATGCTAAGCCTAGGCTTTTGAGATGGGTTTTGTTGCTTCAAGAGTTTAAGATAGAGATTCGTGATAAAAAAGGGGCCGAGAATTTAGCGGCGGATCATTTGAGTAGACTTGAGCATCCTTTTCAAGGAGATTTCCCACATCAAGAAATCAATGAATCCTTTCCATTAGAGGAGCTCATGTCTATCTCTTCCCAAGAGGATGCCACACCTTGGTTTGCGGATATTGCAAACTATCTTGTGGGCAATGTGCTTATTGAGGGTCTTACTTACCAACAAAAGAAAAAGTTTCTTAAGGAAGTGAAGTATTACTTTTGGGATGATCCATATCTTTTTAGGCAATGTGCGGACCAAATCATTAGACGGTGTGTAGATGGGCCCGAGGCATTTAGAATCTTAGAGGCATGTCATAAAGGACCTACGGGTGGACATTTTGGGCCTAACTACACCGCCAAGAAAGTCTTTGATTCGGGTTACTATTGGCCTTCCATTTACAAGGATGCTCAAGAGATGGTGAAATTTTGTGATGTTTGTCAAAGACAAGGAAAAATTACACAACGTGATGAGATGCCACAAAATTTTATACAAGAGTGTGAGATATTTGATGTATGGGGAATAGATTTCATGGGACCTTTTCCATCCTCTAAGGGAAACAAGTATATACTTGTGGCGGTGGATTATGTGTCCAAGTGGGTGGAGGCTAAAGCCTTACCTACTAATGATGCTAGAGTGGTTGTAAAGTTTTTGAAACAATTGTTTGCTAGATTTGGTGTACCTCGGGCCATCATAAGTGATCGTGGTACGCACTTTTGTAATGATCAATTCACGAGAGTTATGAAGAAATATGGAGTGAATCATAGACTTTCTACCGCGTATCACCCTCAAACAAATGGTCAAACCGAGGTCACAAATCGTGGTTTAAAGAGGATTTTAGAGAGAACGGTGGGAGAGCATAGAGCTTCTTGGTCGGATAAGCTTGATGATGCTTTGTGGGCGTTTAGGACGGCTTTTAAGACACCAATTGGTTGTACTCCTTATAGGCTTGTCTATGGAAAAGCGTGCCACCTCCCATTTGAGTTAGAACATAAGGCATCTTGGGCTCTCAAGTGGGCTAACTTTGATTTAAACCAAGCCGGTTCACATAGGAAAGATCAAATCAATGAGATGGATGAGTTGAGAGCCAATGCCTATGAGAATTCTTTGCTATACAAGGAAAAGACTAAGAAATTGCATGATGCTAAGATTAAGAACCGTGAGTTCAAAGTTGGAGAGCCGGTTCTCCTCTTTAACTCAAGATTGAAGCTTTTTGCGGTCAAGCTTAAGTCGAGATGGTCCGGTCCATTCACTATTGCTCAAGTGTTTCCATATGGAACTCTTGAGTTGTCCCAAAACGATGGTCCAAATTTTAAAGTGAATGGTCACCGTGTTAAGCATTACTTTGGGGAGGACATTTCCGTTGAAATGGTCCAAGAGGTTCCCATTTTCCCCATGAATTAATTCATTGAGGGACGAGTCGAGCTAGAGACTCATTAACTCAAGCATCGTATAACTAGGTTTAGAGTGTTGTAGGTTAGAAATAAAGGCATAGATTTGGAGATAAGTGTAGGGGAGACCTTCTTTTGTCTTCATGCTTGTTTGTAGGGTTGCTCACTCATCTCATGCTTTGGAGCTTAGGGAGGAGGCCCTTGTATCCGGTTCATTTCGTTACTTTAGTGATTTTTCATTGACACCTTGTGCTTAAACTTGATTTCACTAATAGTAGTCCTTTCCTTAACTTGGGTTAAGTAAAGTCTATTCATTGTCATAAGTGTAGGGGAAGTTTTTATACTTCCATGCTCTTAAACATTGAGGACAATGTTTAGCTTAAGTGTAGGGGGGTCTTCTATCGAAGTGACCTTACCTAGAACTTGTCATTGTCTTGCATGATAACATGGAAAATTAAATTTTCAACATTTTTCAAATTTTTGATCTACTTTGGCCAACAAAAATATGCATTCATAATTTTTGCATCAATCATTTTTCATTTGCATATCACATTTGCATTGTATATATTTCTTCTTTTATTTTTCATCAAAAACATAGAAAAATAAAATAAAATAAAACATGGTTTTAACAAATTTAGATTTCTTTGACATATTAGGCCCGCCATGGATATTTTGACTCAACCCGAGTTTGCTTATCTTAGCATTCTCTAGCTAGTATCCTTAACCATGTAGTCCTTCATTGGTCTATTAGGCTAAGCTTCCACCAATTTCATTATTTGAAATTTTAAATTTGTGGAGAATGGGAAATGATAGAGTTGAAGCAAGTGTAAAAGGGCTAGATAGACTTCATGGCAATTACTTGTGGCTAAACCCTTCTCTTCTTTACCTCTAATTTCTTCGCATGTATATAATTGTTAATAAATAATCAAGTACGGTTTTAATTGGTTTGTAATCTCTTATGCATTTTTGGCTAATCATTTATGGTTGATATGAGTACGTCTTAAGATTCTAAGTTAGCACGTTTTATGTGTACTAGACTTGTGTCATGCTCCATATTTAGCGGGTGTTTTTCCTTTTCTTCTTTGCAAATTTCTTGGTGAGGAATAAAGAAAAATAAGAGCGGCTTATGAAAAAAAAATGAGTGGTTAGAAAAGAAAAGAAAAAGAAAAAAAATAATGCAAGACTCCCAAGAGGGGCAGTGTGGTGTTAATTATAGTGACTATTGAGTTCCAATATTACCTTGACGGGTTGCAGGGTTGAAGATCCAAAATCTCAAAAAGATGCGGATGTAAATTATTGCGTGAGTTTTATTTTTCTTTCCTTAGCGAGTGTGTAGTTACTTATGAAAGCATGACATGAGGATTTTACACAAAAGGCGAATGACTTATTACTCTTAATACGGACTTATATTAGTTGTAAGCGGTTTTTCAAGTAATGGATGAGAAGATTACTTAGGATTAAAACCGTGCTTCCTTATTTTTGGATTTTACATTTCTTATATTTCACGCTTGAATAATGACAAATTTGCCCACAAGCAATTTGCTCAAATAATAACCGGTTCCACATTTAATTGTCATGAATAAGTTGATGCACTTTTTACTTGTGAATGCAATGATCCCATTTACTAGCTTGGTATGGGGAAAGTGAAACTTGAGGGTGATAAATGTTCATGGTATCCAAGCCCTAATTCAAGTCATTGAATTCTTTATGAGTTATTTCCATCAAAACCATTTCAAGAAAAATTAAAAAAAATATAGATAGAATTGTATTTTGATTCATTGCATTATTAAAAGTCAAAATCATGCATCATTTAGTTTAGAGTAGTGTAGATGCATCTCATATGGCCAAGGTGGATTAATTATGAGGGAAATGTAAATTTTTAAGCCTTGAAATATAATATTGCATGAGGACATGGCAATGCTCAAGTGTAGGGAAATTTGATATGAGCTTAAACTCATATCCTTTTATCAACAAATAGCCCTAAAACATGAAGCAAAATACCCATTTATCTTGTAAAAAAGCAGTATTATGTGGTATGTTGTGTTTGTGTGATCTTATGTAGGTAAAAGGATACAATTTCAAGCAAACAAGGAAAAATCAAGCTCAAATGGATGAAAAAGACAAAAGAGGATCAAAAGTGACAAGACTTTGAAGTTCAAGGACCTATCTTGACAAGTGATGAAAGTTGAAGGACTAGAAGTGCAAATAATGAAAAGTCAAGATTCAAGTCAAACCTGGTCAAACTATCAAGTCAACTCAGTCAAAGGGCCATTTTGTACAAATTATGAAAGTTAAAGGACCAAAAATGACAAAGGAATGAAGATCCTAACTTGAAATGGGAATCTGCCAAGTACAAGGGTTTGTTTTGCCAACATTAGAAAGTTATGCAAGTTTAATCCAAGTGAAAAGAATTCAACCAATGGGAAAAGAGAATAAACCTCACACGGATCACCACATAAGCCCACTACTGCCGCCTTTCATTTATTACCATATCTCAACAGTGTGATCCGTGTGCAATGTTTTAAACCAACCAGGGAATGACACGTGTCATCTTCTTTAAACAAGAAAATTTCCAGGATCGGGTTTTTGATAGAGGGCGTTTCATGAGAAGATCAAAACACCAAACTTGCTCGTTTTGAAGAGAGGAATACAATGGTGCAATCCAATTAACAAATTATCCATTCAATCAAAAACACCCAAATTAGTTCATCACCTTCAAAGAGCAAATGCAGAATTCTTCCACGTGTCAAGCTATGATTGGATCTGCCACGTCACAAACCCCAACATAATCTCATCTCATGCCTATAAATAGCTAGGATGTACCTCATTTCTCATGGTAGCTTAAAATTTGTAAAACACATAGTTCTTAAATTTCCCCTTTCCCTTTTTCCTCACTTTTCACCTAACTACTCAAGAGTCTGACAAACTCTTGAGTCAGTTAGTTAGTTGTTAGTTTGTAACAAACATTTGTAACTGAATTCATGCAATAAAATTCAAACTTCATTTTCCCGCCAAATTTTGTTTCTCAAGTTCCTGTTGATTCTTGTTGCTATTGGATATACTAGTTGCTGTTTGATGTTTGTTATGATCAACCAATGATCATAACTGACGTTGGTGAAAGATTTGTAGCTGTTGTTCAGAATTCAATTCATTCCTAGTTCTTTTGGAGATTTCATGGCAGTTTGATGATTTGCAGTTGATTGTTGATTGATTTGAGTTGATTACTAGTGATAGGTGGTGGTATCACTAGTGCAAGAGAGCTCAGCGCTCCTCTTCTTCCCAAAGGATCTCTTCAATAGGTTTCATAGCTCTTGTTTTAAGTTCCTCTAAACAAGTCCTTGCATGTTCAATTTCCTAGTTAATCTTGATGGCTGCCTGATTTACTTGATAGTAGTTGATGTTTGAGTGATCTTGGTTCTTTTGAAGCTTATCTTGCCTTCTTGTTTACTGAATTGATAGCTTTAGTAGTTTCTGCTTATTTTCAGTCACTTTTTAGCATAACAGCTTAATTGAGTTCTAGTCTTGGTAATAGCTTAATTTCAGTTCTAATAGCTGTCATTTTGGTCATTAAATCTAGTTTGCTAAATTTCTTGAATCAGTTTAATCCAATTCCTAATAAGTCTTTGTAAAAGCTTGATCAAAACAGATAAATGAGTGTTTGGTAGTAGCTTTTAAGTGTTTTTCAAGTGTTAAGAATTGGTGTTAAAGGGTTCATTTTCAGTCCTTAGTTGATCATAATTGGTTGTAGGTCATTTGCAAGTCAAAATATTAGTCAAACAGGCAATTGGTTAACAAAAAGTTTGGGTCATACTTGTTTCAGCTTAATTTTGGCAAACTTGTTACTTTTAATTGCTGATTTCTCCTTCATTCCTTGATGAAATTTGCTCAAACTTGTTTCCAGACTTAGTTTACATCATAAACTTTCAGTCATTTCAAGGAAAATCTACAGTTTTAGGAATTAAGCTAGAAAATAGCTTATTGGTCAATGACTGAGCAAATGTCATTCTCTGATGTAAAGTGCTACTGATTTACTAGTTCTCTCAATCCACTTCACAAAAGTCTTGATTTTCTTTTACCAATCCATTTAACTAGTGTTGAATATTAAATTTTGAAATTTTGAGCTTTTTCATAAAAATTGGTCAAACTTGGTCAACATAAGCTCAAAAAGAGCTTATTTCAGATTTTTCCTTCATTACTGGATGAAAATGGTTCTAGTTTGATTTCCCGTTCTTGTAATCAAGTGCTTAATCAGTTTCTTTACAAAAATCAGGTTGTGACTGATTGGAATAAGCTGTAGCTTATTTTGTGCTTATTAATAAGCACTCAATTGCTTATTTTTGACTTTTAGCCAAATTCCTTAGACACACGTAGCTATAATTGGATTTTAAGAGTTTTGCAAGTTGTTTCAGCTTATTTGGTTGAGTATTAAGCTCAAACGAGCTTATTCATTCTTGTTGCCCGTTTTTAGTTAAAACTTTGGTTTAATTGCACTTTAGTCCCTGGAAGTTTAATCAGTTTCTAAACCTAGCTAAACTTCCTAATTTTGTGGTAATTGCATAATTCAGTCCTTTACATTTGGAGTTTGTTAAATTTCAGTTATCAAGTTTGTTGGTTAGTTACTATTTGGTTAGTTTGTTAAAGTTTTCACAAGTTTAGTCCTTTTAGTTAACTGTTTTGCATTAGTAGTCCTTATAACTTTTAGAATTTACATTTCAAGCATTTTCATTTCATAGAAATTACATTTTCAGCCCTTTTAGTTTCAAGTTTTGCATTTTATATTTTACTTGAATAAAATTTGGTATTTGCAACTTGTTTTACGTATAAGTAGGTTTATATTTTTCATTTTTAAATAGTTTTGTTTGAATTAGCAATAGATTACCAAGCAAGCTTGAACAACCAAGAACAATTATAAATCTGATATTGATTGGACTTTCTATTGGTTAAGAACTGAGAAAACGAACTTGCATTATACACATTTCACTAGGTCACCAAAAAGCCAAGTTAGTAACCATGGAACAGGCTTCTTTGCTTCTAGACCTAAGACTATGTCTAGAAAAGCTTGTTACACATGTGGTAGCTTCTCACATTTGGCATACAAATGTGTCAACGCTTCCAATGTCAACGCTGATAGGAACCATTTCAGCGCTGACAAAAGTCAACATAGGTCAAACACTGTCAGACCCAATACCTATGTGAACAAAAGTTCACAAGTTGTTAGACCAGCCCCATTCTTTTCTAGAGGGTCTAACACACAAGGCCTAAGACCTTTTCAAAAGTCAAACACTTGGTCCAATAGGCAATGGGTTCCTGTAGCAAACCCTAGGTTCAACGCTGATAAAGGCAATCGGGGCGCTGACAAGAACAATTTCAGCGCTGACAGACACACTGCCAAACCTAGGTATTTGCAACCACAGGGAAATAGGTCTAAAGCTTCTACTAGCTTAACATGGAGACCAAAACAAGACCAAAACCCTAATTCTACTGGTATTTCTATGACATGCAACAGGTTTCATTATATTTCAAAGGCATTGTCAACACCAATTGGGGTTAACTGGGAATTTCATTCAAACAGGGATGAAAATGGGGTTGTTATGAGAACCAAGTCTGTTCTTGTTGAACAACCAAATGAATCCAAGTCTTCCAAGGCTTGGGTTCCCAAAGAAAACTAATGTGTTTTCTTTATGTGCAGGGCATTCAGAAGAAGATCAATGATTATGGATATTGGGATAGTGGATGCTCAAGGCACATGACAGGGAAGGAAGACTATCTGACTAATTTCTCTCCTATTCAAGATGGTGATAAGGTATACTTTGGAGGGGGCTATGGCACCATCACAGGAAAAGGAACCCTTGTCACCAACAATCTACGGTTTGAGAATGTCTTCTTGGTAAAAGAACTGGATTATAATTTGTTTAGTGTATTACAAGTGTTTGATAACAAAAATAAGGTTCTTTTCACAGATACTGAGTGCTTGGTGTTAAGCAAAGATTATAAGCTCCCTGAGGAAAAATACATAGATTTTAGAACACCAAGGCATAAAGACATATATAATGTGAATCTTAATGGAATTAAGATAAATAATAAAATGTCATGTCTGTATGCTAAAGCCTCAGTAGATGAAAGTAATCTTTGGCACAGGAGATTAGGGCACATAAACTTTAAGAATATCAATAGACTTGTGAGGCTTGGTTTAGTTGATGGTTTGCCTGAAAAGGCTTTCCACAATGACCACTCTTGTGTTGCATGTCTTAAGGGCAAGCAGCACAAGGTCTCATTCAGGTCTAAACAGGTGCACTCTAGTTCTAAACCACTTCACTTATTGCATATGGATCTCTTTGGTCCAACTAATATAGAAAGTTTGAAGGGTAAATCATATTGTTTTGTTATCACTGATGATTATTCCAGGTTTACATGGACTTTCTTTTTAGCCAAGAAAAGTGAAACTGCCCAAAGTCTGATTAATTTCATTACCCAGATTGAAAAGAAGAATGGTAATGAGGTCAAAATTATTAGAAGTGACAATGGGGGTGAGTTTAGAAATCAGTTGTTAGATGATTTTTGTGCCAAGAAAGGGATTACTAGGCAGTTTAGCATAGCTAGAACCCCACAGCAAAATGGGGTTGCTAAAAGGAAGAATAGAACCCTAATTGAAGCAACCAGAACCATGTTGGCTGATGCCCACTTCCCTATAGCCTTTTGGGCTGAAGCTGTTAACACAGCTTGTTATGTTCAAAATAGGGCATTGGTCAACAAAATACATAATAAGACACCTTATGAGTTACTTTGGGGAAGGAAGCCAAATATTGGCTTTCTCAAGCCTTTTGGATGTCATGTAGTTGTTTTAGAAACTAGTGAGGCCCTAGGTAAATTTGACTCAAAAGGTGATGAAGGCTACTTCATGGGTTATTCAGTGCAGAGCAAAGGATATAGGGTTTACATTAAAAAGGAAAAACGTATACTTGAAAAAGTACATGTTAGGTTTTTAGAAAGTAAACCTAGTGATCCTGAAAGTGGTCCAAATTGGTTGTTTGACTTAGAACCTTTATCTTGAGCTTTAAATTATATGCCTGTTACTGATCCAGACATTGTGAAGGTAACTTCAAGTGTTTTGGAAAAGAGAATTGGTAATGTTTCAGGTATACAGGTTGCTAAGGAGGATGGACCACCAGTAGTTGAACAATCTCCCACACCAGAATATGTTACACTTCCTATATGGACAGATGAGTATTATGCTGCTGCTGCTGCTGCTAGAAAAGATAATGGTGGTTTTCAAATACCACCAAATACAAACATGCATACTTCTTCAGGCGCTGACAAAGGGAAATCAAGCGCTGACAAGACAAATTCAGACGCTGATGGCTTAGACGCTGACAACAACAGTTCAAGCGTTGTTAGCCCAAGCGCTGACAAACAAGGATCAGACTTTGGTGACACCTTTACACAGCTTTTCTCTTCCCATTTTGAACAAGGTGGACCTTCCAATGTTCATGAAGAGATTCATGTTGATCAAAGAGAGTCTGATGAAGAAGATATTGGCAACATGGAGCGTGAAGTTGAGGACACCAGACTTTTTGAAGGAGGAGTTCTCACTTCCACAGCAAAGGATCACCCCTCATCTCAGATCATTGGTGATGTTATGGCTCCAGTTCAGACAAGAAGATCCCATCAAAGTCTTGGTGGATTTATTGCCAATATACACAAGAAGGTTGATACCCCTCTTGTACAAGCATGTTTGTTTGCCTGTTTTCTGTCACAGGAAGAACCCAAGAAGATTTTTGATGCTCTCAAAGAACCAAGTTGGGTGGAAGCAATGCAGGATGAGCTTCACCAATTTGCTATACAAGATGTTTGGGAGCTGGTTGATTGTCCTAGATATGTGAGACCAATTGGGACAAGATGGGTTCTAAGGAACAAGAAAGATGAAAGGGGCATTGTGGTCAGAAACAAGGCACGTTTGGTAGCTCAGGGATATACACAAGAGGAAGGAATTGATTATGAAGAAGTTTTTGCACCAGTTGCAAGAATTGAAGCTATAAGAATTTTTCTAGCTTATGCCTCTTATATGAACTTCACTGTTTATCAAATGGATGTGAAGAGTGCTTTCCTCTATGGAACAATTGTTGAGGAAGTATATGTCATGCAACCTCCTGGTTTTGAAGATCCTGAAAATCCAGACAAGGTTTATAGAGTGAAGAAAGCTATGTATGGACTTCATCAAGCCCCTAGAGCATGGTATGGTACCTTGTCTACATATTTAGTGGACAATGGATTCAAGAGGGGTACCATAGATCAGACACTATTCACAAAGAAGAAAGGAAAACATGTGTTGCTTGTGCAGGTCTATGTTGATGACATCATTTTTGGGTCTACTGATCCAAAAATGAGTGAGGACTTTTCCAAGCTCATGACAGATAAGTTCAAGATGAGTGCAATGGGTGAGATGAACTTCTTTCTAGGTTTACAAGTTCAGCAGGAAGAAGATGGTATCTTCATCTCCCAAGACAAGTATGTAGCTGAAATCTTGAAGAAATATGGTTTTTCTCCACATGAAAAGGATGCTTCCACTCCTATGGATAGGGAACACCCTTGGGGAAAAATTGGAGCTGGAAAGGATGTGGATGTTAGGCACTATAGATCAATGATTGGTTCATTGATGTATCTTACAGCTTCAAGACCTGACATCATGTTTGCTGTGTGTGCATGTGCACGCCATCAAGTGACTCCCAAAGAATGTCACCTATTTGCTGTGAAAAGAATTTTTAGGTACCTAAGATGTTATCCAGATCTTGGCTTGTGGTACCCAAAAGATTCTCCGTTAGATCTTATTGCATATTCAGACAGTGACTATGGTGGTGACAAGTTTGATAGAAAATCCACAACTGGTGGATGCCAATTTCTTGGGAGTAGATTGATATCTTGGCAATGCAAGAAACAAACAGTGGTGGCAAACTCTACAACTGAAGCAGAATATGTGGCTGCAGCTGCTTGTTGTGGACAAGTCTTATGGATTCAGAACCAGCTGTTGGATTATGGGTATAATTTTATGCATACCAAGATTTTTGTAGACAATAACAGTACTTTATGCATTATTAAAAATCCTGTACATCATTCTAAAACCAAACACATAGAAATTAGACATCATTTTATAAGAGATTGCTTTGAGAAAGGTTTAATACAACCAGATAGGGTAGCCACAGAGGATAATGTGGCTGATTTATTAACTAAACCTTTTGATGCTGGACGATTTCAATATTTGGTAACAAATATTGGAATGGTTAATCTCACTTAAAATGTGTTTTGGAACCTTTTTGTAAAAGTATGTACAGGATAATGCATTGTTATTGGTCTTTGTGATGATTTAGATTTTTCCACTTTACTTTTCTAACACTGACAAAGGTAAATGTAACGCTGTCAAGTGTTATTTTGCCGTTGTTAGAGATATTATTGTCTAACGCTGACAAGAGATCCTTCAACGCTGATAAGTGTTGTCGGGGCGCTGTCAGCAACAAATGTTAGTTTTGTGGTTTTCATCTAAATGTGTAGGTAGGTGGTAGCTTTATGCCATTGGATACAGAGTTGCTTATGGATCTTTGAAGAGCTATTTGGACATGTTTTTGTTTATGGATGATACGTCCTTGATCTCTCCAACCAATTTAAATTTATCATTTACAGATATGTTGAGAGAAGTTACACAAGGCGCTGAGGGAAAATATTTGAGCGTTGACAAGACAAGTTTGGACGCTGATAGAAGTATTTTGAGCGCTGATAGAGGAAATTTGGGCGTTGACAGATCTGAATATGGAGGTGATGTATTCCAATCATCATCTATCATCAAAGATGTTCCTACTCAGGTATTATCATCTACCCTACCAACAATTGCACCAACAGATAAGGGTAAGGGTAAGTTGGTAGAAGAAATTGTTCCAAAGAATGCAGCTCAGGTTGAATTTGATAGAAGATTGGCTGAGCAAATGATGGAACAAGGTGAAAAGGAAAAGTCACCATTTGTTGTGACTTCTGAAGAAGAAAGTGATGGAGCTAGCTCAGATTCAAGTGTGATGATTGTTGAACAAGAAAGACTTGAGTATGGTGATGAGCTTGCTAGGGAAAAGCTGAGAGATTTAAAGTTGCAGATTGATTTTGATATGCCAGAGGTGGTTCAGATGTACAATTCTTGGGAAGAAAGCTGTATGGATAATCCAGACTTGACCATTTCAGATCAGATATGGGGTTTGGAAATTCTTCTTAGAGTTCAGAAGGATTGTAAGGTGATTTTGAAGCACAAGGCAAGCAACATTCTCTCTGAGTTGAAAAGGGATAGAAGGAAGCTCTACTTTATGTTGCTCAAATGTCATGGAGTTGGATGGACACATCAGAAGCTGAAGGCTTTGACATTTGATGAGTTGGAACATAGGGCTTATCCTATTTGGGTGAAAGTGCAGGAAGAAAACACTTTCAGACTTCTTTCAGATGAAAGAAAGGAGCAACTTGCAGAGGAGATGGAAATCAAGAGAGCTATGATAGTTCCCAGACCAGTAAAGAAGGGATTTGTACTTGAGTTTCCAAAAGATATGAATCAACTATATCTAAGTGAAGCAGTTATTAGAAAGAGCCTTAAGCTCTCCCCATTAGAAGCTTCAGATATGGTGCATGTGTTACCACTAGATTCCAGGAATCCAATTGTGAGTTATGATGAAGATGAATGTGGATTCTGGAAAATTGGAAGATTTGGCAAAGAGGTACACACTTTTACCACTCTTATATCTTTATTTGCAAGTTGTGATAGAGAAGACTTGGTGGACCTTTGGAGGTTGCTAGAGACCAAGTATGAGGCTGAAGCACCAACTTTAGTCAATGGAATAAAACTTTGGACCACATTCAAAAGAATGTGTGGGACAAAAGAAGAAGATCCTGAAATATGGAAGGATCTTGAAGACGACCTCAGTGGTCTTCAATGGAGGTTATATTCGGCTGCTGGTGTATACCATTTGAGTTCTACAAAGTTTGCTGAGTATTTACTTGTAGATGCTCAGTATTTCATATCCAAGGCTGTTTTGGAGAAGATGAAGGACACCCAGTTGGAGATAGACTATACAAGTGACGTGGCAAAGAATTTAATCAGATTTATTTATTACCAATATGATAAGGTTTGTCAGACTCCTCCAAGTTCTTAGTGTTTATTCAGAAACTTGATCATAAGAGTGGATATCAAGTTTAGGGGAGGATTGTTGGGAATAAATTAAGGCCAGATCACTTGAACGCTGACAAGAACAATTCAAGCGTTGACAAGAGTAAAGTGAGCGCTGATAGCATAAGCGTTGACAAGTTAAAGTCAAGCGTTGACAGATTGAAGACAAGCACTGATGGAAGATGTGAGCTACACGTTTATTATATTCTAGAATACTTCTAGTAAGGATAGAGACGACAATCTATTTTCTATGTTTATCTTTACCTAGAATAGTTGATTCGTAGCTTATTGTACAAGACTTCTTGTTCTATAAAAGAAGATCTTTTAGGTTAAAGTTAATATAAGTTTTCATAAGTATTCGCAAGTTAAACCTCTTTCATTGTAATCAACAAGAATCATTCTAATACAAGTGAAAGTTTGTTTAACATCTTTGTGTTTTAGATCAAGTGTTAATTCCGCATAACACTTTGTTACTTTATTCATAAGCAAAGGTTTCTCTACGTGTAGTACTTGATCTAATCTCGTATACACAAAGCTTAATCGATCTAAGTTTGGGATCAACAGACACACATCATAACTATGACTTAACTCTCTATCCTTTTTATTTAGATTTACTTGAGGAAGAAACTTTTATACTTTTACCGAGGGATGACCTAATTGTTTATGCCAAAGATCAAAGTAATGGTTGTTTTTGTCTTGAAAGCTCTCGTCGACGGCATCTCTCTAAAGTAAAATAGTCTTTCATCCCTTCTTCCACCCGCACCAATCACCGTCCTCGAAGTGATATCCTGTATAACACATATGTTAGGTGAAAACTAGAATATACAATTTCCTTCATCTAATAGTTGTGGGACAAAAATCAAATTGCAAGTTAACCTCGGTACATATAACATTTTTTAAAACAAAACCATTGTCGAAACAGACATCTTCTTTTTCAACCATAGCTATATTGACATCAGGTAGCTCGACGGGCCATTGGACTATCTCTTTTGAGTTGGAGAGGTCTTCTATCATACATGTCATATGGTGTGTAAAACCCGCATAAAATACAGAAAAACGTTAATTACATAAAAATACGGATTAATTAAAGTTTTATGATTAATTAATATACGGCACATACCATGAATATTTAATATATATCAAGACAAGTATTACGTATATTAATTATTCATTTATGACAAGTATTACGTATGTAAATTATTACACGATAAGTATTTGCGTATAATACTTAAAACACGACAATAATTAAAACGAGTTAAAACACGAACACACGTCACAAATAATAATACACGGGAATTGTTTAAAACACAAAAAAATGAAACTAAGTATAAAGGGGTGTTTGGACGCCATAAAAGAGAAAGAACAAGGGCCCAAGGCCCGGCCCATGACAAAAGATTAATTCACAGGAAACAAAACATTCCCATTCATTCTTTATTTTTACAAAAAAAACAATTAGGGTTGTGGGTTCTTTTGGCCGATGGCAGAAAGAGGGAAGAGGGGAACAAAAAGCAAGTCGATCTTTGATAAATTGTTGAGTTCGTGTTTGTGTTTATTAATCGGTAACCATTACACATTCGGTAAACCCTTTCATCCTAATTCTTCTTTTGTTTTCCAAGAATCAAAAAATAAATAATGAAATTATTTGTGAACATGAAATTTATTAAATTAAAACAAGATTATGTCGGGTTGGTTTGTTGTTTAGACACGGGAACCGAGAACCCTATGTGGGTGTCTCGGTGGGACCTTTTTTAAGACAGCCGCAACCCACAGCGGGGTTACGGTGACGTCTTTGTGCTGTCAGCCGCAAACCAAGCGGCGCATTGGGGAGGGGTATCGCACAGCAAGTGCAACCGGCGCTGTAGCAGGTGCTACTGCCCGTGGGTAAAAGGGGCAGTCGGTGGCGGCTTTGGTGCTAGCTGCCGTAACAAGAAAGGGCCAGGGGGTGTTTTGGTTAGCCAGTGGAAAAAGGACCACAACCAGTGGCTATGGTAAGGCTTGTTCTAAGGGGGTGTTTGGTTCGAATGTTAAAGACAAAAAGGGGAGTGTTTGGGATTATATTCTGGCTTAATGTTTTGGGCGCATAAATAATTAACTGGAATTATTGGGGAAATTGATCAAGACTTATTAACGCGGGCTTATTTACGACTTAAATTACTTATTAACACAGACGTATGTTATGACTTATAAATTCGACTTATTTAACATGGACTTATTATTATTTATAAGTAATAATTATTATCAAGTTAAAGACTATATTTATAATTAATTGTAATTCATGAAATACTAATTTATAATTAATTATAAATCCATGACAAAGTATATATAATAATTAATTATATTTAAACCATGGTCCAATTAAATTAATCCTACATTTAATTTAATTTTACAAGTACCAAGTTTATAGTAAAGTTTTATTAAGATTAAAAAACATGCTTTATTATTAATTAATAATTACTTTATTAAACCATGTTATATTATTAATTAATAATTAACTATAAAATTATGACATATATTATTATTTATATATAAACTTTACTATATTATGACAAATAATAAACCATGACTTATAAAGATATTCATTAAGCTTTAGCTTATATCACATGCTTATTAAACAAGCTTATTACTAATTATGGAAACATACTATTTTGGGAAACATGCTATTTATGAAAATATACTATTTATAGAAACTTTTTATTTTTGGAAACTTACTAATTATGAAAAATTTCTATTTTTATAAATTTACTATTATGGAAACTTACTAGTTTTGGAAAGTTGCTACATATGGAAACTTGCTTTTTTTGGAAAGTTACTATATATAGAAACCTGCTATTTTTAGAAAGTTACTCATTATGAAACATCAAGTATAATAACACATAAAACATTAAATATATTAATCAAGAACACATGAAACACTAAGAAATACATGATAAAACATGAAATAGTAAAACAAGTCAAGAACGTGTAAAACAAGTCAAGAACATGTGAAACAAATCTAGAACAAGTGAAATAAGTCAAGAACAAGTAAAGTAAACTAATAATCAGTAATTTATACGTTGAACATACAACTCATTCACGTCCTTTATTATGTATCACTCGTGAAGTCGGAGTAGTTACTTTCCGCCTTTCATCTTTCATCGTTTACTAGACCTAAGGTACGGATATTCCATCCTTCAGTAAGGACATTCCTTTTCTATGTATGATTATGATTCCCGTTTGTTGTCATCTGTTTTTCCTATTAGTTTACATGTCATAAAACGTTTCAGTAATTACTATGTTGTCATTTTAAACTGCCTGAGCTATATACATGCATGACCATGTCCACATAGTTATGGAGGTACCATAGTCATAACACTTGCGGTACCGGTTTTATGAGTCTTCTGCGATGAGAGTGATTTCTCGTGGCGTCCCTTTCAATTATTTGGCCATTATTATTATTATTATTATCATGTGGGGCGTATAGGTGCATCCTAGTACATGTTTTGTAGGTTTACAAGGTGACTGTGGTGTGTGCTCTACATCCGTCACATTAGAGCTGATCCATCAACTAGACTAATATAATTAGAGCTCACCCCTTTAATTGCATGACGAGGTCACATCTTTATGTATTCATGCACGTTGATATACATCATGACCTATATGAGCTCTTTGGCATTTAAATTATTTTTCATGCATGATCATAAGACTTTTCAGTGTAAACATAAGACTTTTCAGTATAATATGAACATAAGACTTTTCAGTATAAACAATGAACATAAGACTGTTCAGTATTAAATTAGTTTTAAAACAACTTCCAGATTTTCCAGGACTTACACATTTTCCTCTGCTTTTTATATCTTTTGCTTATGTTTTAGTATTCATTACCATGTCATATATCCGTTCACTGAGCGTATTGCTCAGTCGTATTTTCTTTCCATGACCCAAACGGCAGGTACCCAAGGACGGAGTTGAGCATTTAGAGGATGTACATAGGATGTGAGCTACCTTTCACTTCTTCTCCTTTTGCACTTCATTTACTTTATGCATGCTTTGAGTTTATGTTTGGGGGCCGATGTTTGATTCCGGTTTTCCTTTATGGTCATTTATATTTTTAAGACATATTACCTTGCATGATTTGATGACAAGCCATAGTTATCATGTAACGGTCCACTTATCAAAGTGGGGTGTTACAATTATGGTATTAGATCCCAAGGTTTAGACCTATAGGCTCTAAAACTTGACCTGTAACTAGTGGGTAGTCACCAGGCTTTTCCTAAAACGACGTTTGTTACAATCCATGTAATGATAATTATATTTTGAGTATGGTTGATCCTTACTCACTACGTTTTCGTTGAAGTTTTGACTAGTATGGATTGGATCACAGCCATCCATATTTAGTCCCATGTTGTTAATTTCCATCCATGATGTTTTCCTCAAAATTTTACAAGTATGGATTGAACCATAATCATCCATACTTAGTCACATGTCATTTCTTTGAATTTTTGTGGATTGAATCATAGTCGTCCACATCAGTCTATGTTAAATCATGTTGATTATGCTTTTATGTTCTTTATAACAACGATGTTTTCATACTCTCATGTTGATTACGTATTCATTCTGATTATGTTTCATGCCTCCTTATCTTGATTATGTTTTCATCATGTTGATTATGCTTTCATGCTAGACATTGATGGATTTCATTTAATCCTGCTTTCATGATAGACATGGATGGTTTTGATTAATCATGCTTTCATGCTAACAATTGTTGAATTTTGTTTAATCATACTTTTGTGTTTCTCTATGCTACGAGAATTAAGTGTACACTGAAATTGCTAGGCTATCATGTTGCTCGCTTCAGTTCAGTTTTCTAATTGTTTAATCAATCATTTCCTTTAAAATCATGTCAGATGGTTGACACCCATACCGATCATCTCATGTGCATTCCATGTGTACTCCATGCACCATATTCCATGTGTAATCTATGTATCGTATTCCACGTGTATTCCATGTATCATACTCCATGTGCACTCCATGTACCGTATTATACGTGTACTCCATGTACCGTATCCCATGTGTACTACACGTACTATAATCCATGTGTATTTCACTTATAATACTCCATGCGTATTCGCTAGTCGATTCCCAACCATCTCAGGCGTATTCCACTTGCCGATATTATACTAGTGTTGATGCTGCTCACAACCTGGAGATCCTACAAGACGAAGACGAAGGCGTTAGATCAAGACAAACGGACGAGAGATATACTTCACCACCAGACGAATACCATCACATTCCATGTCCTTACCTTCCTAGTTAAATGTCACACGTCACTCAACTGTTCTTTCAGGCATAAGAGTGAGAACTGGTACTAACTGGCCACCCAGCAGCATAGTTACATGAATCATGGTCAGGATAATACCGTCAAGGAACTGACAGACAAGGTGATAGTGACCGCTGCCTTGATAGCAACTATTCTGGTAATAACAACAGAAACTCCGGTAACGGACATGACCAAAAATACAAAGGTCAACAGTCCAACCGATCCGCCAATTCTGGTATTATGACTAAAATTTTCAACTTTATTCCTTTTTCGCATCTCGAGACACATGTCAAGACATCCGTCAAGACACATGCCTCACGTATGTTTTCTGATGACACATGTCAAGACATCCGTCAAGACACATGTCTCACGTACATTTTCTGAAGACACATGTCGAGACACCAGTCAAGACACATGTCAAACGTATATTTCTCAAAACATGAGTCAAGACACACGACTCACGCATAACTTCTGAACTAGGCCTTAGTAATTCAGGGTACCCTCCAAGGAGTATGCCCATCCTGTGGTGCCATGTACGAATCAGGCCACTAAAAATTTCAGTACCATCTCTGGCGTATTGTTCTTGTTTGGACACGCAGTGTTCATTCTGTATGAGACGGGCGAAACACATTCAATGAGATCTGCCATGTTTACTTCATGTATTGACATGGCACCTTCAATTCTTGATCATATGTTACATATATCCACGCCCATAAAAGACGTAGTTCGTATATCCCATGTGTGCAAAGGCTTTCCTTTCAGTTGACGGCAAGATCCATTCTGCTATTGCACTTTCCTTTGGGCATGGGCGAGTTCGATATGAATCCAAGCATGGAATGGTTAGCAGCACACCACGCTACGATTGATTACCGCTCATATCAGGTCATATTCGACGATACACAAGCCCTTGAATACATTCATCATGGTTTTACTACTAGGAAAATATGTACAAATTGTTTCTGCTTACAAGCACGTGCCTTATTATCCTATGGCTACGAAGACTTTCTAGCTACCATTCATGAGGCGATTCTTCTAAAGTTATTAAACCCATAACCAGCCGATTATGTCAAGATTCCCAGATGCATTTCCAGAAGAACTACAAGGTCTACCACCCATTCGTGAAGTGAAGTTTGACATTGAGCTCAAGGAGTTGGAGGAACAACCGCAAGAGTTTCCGGAACGAGGTTTTATTCGCCGAGTGTATCACCCTGGGGTGCGCCAGTTCTGTTTTTTAAAGAAGAAGGACAGTAGCATGAGGTTATGCATCGATTATCGTAAATATAACAGGATCACCATTCATAATTTTTACCCTCTCCAAGTATTAATAATCTATCCGACCAACTATCAGACTCTAAAAACTTTCCAAGATCGGCTTACGATCAGGCTACCATCAGTTGCGAGTGAAAGAGCAGGACATTTCCGTGACTGCTCTTCGCACACGTTATGGTCATTATGAATTCATGTTTATGCCTTTTGGTCTCAGAATGCCCAGCACTAATTATGGACTTGAGAAATAGAGTTTTCATGAATTTTGGACAAGTTCGTCATTTTGATCATTGCTAACATTATGACCTTCTCTAAGTTTAGAGAAGAGCACGAAGACCATCTTCGCATTATGCTATAAATTCTACGACAGAAGAAATTTCACACTGAAATTTTTCCAGTACAAATTTTGGTTGGTTAAAGTGACACTCTAAATCACATTGTTTCTCACAGTTAGTTTTATCATGACTAAGCTTACGCGGAAAGGAGAGAATCCTACACTAAATTATGTGTTCCAGAGGATTCTACGCTAAGAGAGGTCTAATTTACCGAGACTCATAGTCTTCCAAAACTTCTATGTATCCAGTTTCTATAAAAATGTACCATGATCTCAAACCACATTTTGGTGGAACGGTGTGAAACAAGATGCAGTTACGTTCATATCTAAATGCCTGACATACCAGCAGGTTAAGATAGAACGCCAACGCGCTAGTAGTTATTTCAACCTTTAGAAATTTCCGAATGGAAGTGGACAAGATCTCCATAGATTTTGTTGCCGGACTACCGCGGAATCAGAAGAAGGATAATGCTATCTGGGTCGTCGTTCGACCATTTAACCTAGCCTATACGTTTACTTTCATCCGAAAAGATTACGTAGTTAGCAGATCTGCGAAAGGTTCAGCAAGAGGTCGTACGATTTCACGGTATTCCGTCAACAATCATATCAGCTAGAAATTTACGTTCACGTTCACGCTCAGGTTTACGTTGATACTCACAATTACGTCTCACATTCGCGTTCATGACCTTGTACGCGTTCACGTCCTTATTCCATTTCCGATTTGCTTTTCGCACTCACGTTCATGATATTGTTCACGTTCATGATCGTATTCTATCTTACGATTTACATTTCACATTTCGTCCAGGAAATATTTTCAGGAAGCTTGGGAGACCAGACTCAAGTATAACACAACTTTGCATCCTCAGACAGACGTTTCACGTCACATTTCACGTCTCATCTCGTATCGGTTGGCGCTACCTCCTCAATTATCGCAAGTTCACAATATGTTTCACGTATCATGTTCACCCTACGTTTCTCATGTCACGTTCACGATATGTTGAACGTATCACGTTCACCATATGTTGCACATATTACATTCATCATATCTCCACGTATCACGTTCACAATTGTTCATGTATCACGTTCACAATTGTTCACGTACTACGTTTCAATATGTCTCGCGCATCATTGCCCAAAGGCTACAATTATCATCATTTGCACGTTGTCACGTATCCACTCGATCAGATTAGCAAGGATCCATCGTAAGTCGAAGAACCAGAAACTTTTCCGTTTCGTCAATACATGGTCATGAAGACCAAGATTATTCCTTTCGTCAAAATCTTTTGAAGGCACCACCCCGAGCGGGAAGCCACTTGGGAAATGGAGGAGTCCATCTGGATTTCTTATCCTCTTTTCCTTCCATAATCCGGATATGTTATTTTCAGTCACGTCATGTTCCATGTTCTCTTCAGCCACGTCACGTCCACGTTCTTTTCAGCTTATCGTATCTCTAATTCGAAGACGATTTATTCTTTTAGAGGGGAAGAGTTGTAAAACCCGCATAAAATATAGAAGAACATTAATTACATGAAAACACGGATTAATTAAAACTTTATGATTAATTAATACACGACACGCACCATGAATATATAATATATATCAACACAAGTATTACGTATATTAATTATTCATTTACGACAAGTATTACGTATGTTAATTATTACATGATAAGTATTTACGTATAATACTTAAAACACGACAAGAATTAAAATGAGTTAAAACACGAACACACGTCAAAAATAAAAAATACACAAGAATTGTGAAAAACGAAACTAAGTATAAAAGGGTGTTTCGACGCCATAAGAGAGAAAGAACAAGGGCCCAAGGCCCAGCCCATGAAAAAAGATTAATTCACAAGAAACAAAACATTCCCATTCATTCTTCATTTTTACACGAAAAAAATAAAAACAATTAGGGTTGTGGGTTCTTTTGGCCGCCGGCAGAAAGAGGGAAGAGAGGAACAAAAAGCAAGTCGATCTTTGATAAACGTGTTCGTGTTTATTAATCGGTAACCATTACGCATTCGGTAAACCCTTTATCCTAATTTTTCTTTTGTTTTCCAAGAATCAACAAATAAATAATGAAATTATTTATGAACATGAAATTTATTAAATTAAAACAAGATTATGTCGGGTTGGTTTATTGTTTAGACACGAGAATCGAGAACCTTATGTGGGTGTCTCGGTGGGACCTTTGTGAAGACAGCCGCAACCCACAGCAGGGTTACGGTGTCATCTTTGTGTCGTCAGCCGCTAACCAAGCGGCGCAGTCGGGAGGGGTATCGGACAGCAGTGGCAACCGGCGTTGTAGCAGCTGCTACTGCTGGTGGATAAAAGGGGCAGTCGGTGGCGGCTTTGGTGCTGGCAGCCGCAACAATAAGGCCAAGGGGTGTTTTGGTTAGCCAGTGGAAAAAGGACAACAACCAGTGGTTGTGGTAAGGCTTGTTCTAAGGGGGTGTTTGGTTCGAATGATAAAGACAAAAAGGGGAGTGTTTAGGATTATATTATGGCTTAATGTTTTGGGCACATAAATAATTAACTAGATTAATTATTCAGAAAAATTGATCACGACTTATTAACGCGGGCTTATTTACGACATAAATTACTTATTAACACGGGCATATGTTATGACTTATAAATTCGACTTATTTAACATGGACTTATTATTATTTATAAGTAATAATTATTATCAAGTTAAAGACTATATTTATAATTAATTGTAATTCATGAAATACTAATTTATAATAAATTATAAATCCATAACAAAGTATATATAATAATTAGTTACATTTTAAACCATGGTCTAATTAAATTAATCTTACATTTAACTTAACTATACAAGTACCAAGTTTATAGTAAAGTTTTATTAAGATTTAAAACCATGCTTTATTATTAATTAATAATTACTTTATTAAACCTTGTTATATTATTAATTAATAATTAACTATAAAATTATGACATGTATTATTATTTATATATAAACTTTACTATATTATGACATATAATAAACCATGACTTATAAAGATATTCATTAAGCTTTAACTTATATCACATGCTTATTAAAGAAGCTTATTACTAATTATGAAAACATACTATTTTTGAAAACATGCTATTTATGGAAATATACTATTTATAGAAACTTTCTGTTTTTTGAAACTTACTAATTATAGAAACTTTCTATTTTTGGAAACTTACTATTTATGGAAACTTACTAGTTTTGGAAAGTTGCTATATATGGAAACCTGCTATTTTTAGAAAGTTACTATATATAGAAACCTGCTATTTTTAGAAAGTTACTCATTATGAAACATCAAGTATAATAACATATAAAACATAAAATATGTTAATCAAGAACACATGACAAACTAAGAAATACATGATAAAACATAAAACACTAAAACAAGTCAAGAACGTGTAAAACAAGTCAAGAACATGTGAAACATATCCAGAACAAGTGAAATAAGTCAAGAACAAGTAAAGTAAACTAATAATCAGTAATTTATACGTTTAACATACAACTCATTCACGTCCTTTATTATGTAGCACTCGTGAAGTCTGAGTAGTTACTTTCCGCCTTTCATCTTTCATCGTTTACTGGACATAAGGTACGGATATTCCGTCCTTCAGTAAGGACATTCCTTTTCTATGTATGATTAGGATTCCCGTTTGCTGCAATCTGTTTTCCCCAATAGTTTACATGTCATAAAACTTTTCAGTAATTAGTATGTTGTCATTTTAAATTGCATGAGCTATATACATGCATGAACATGTCCACCTAGTTATGGAGGTACCATAACCATAACACTTGAGGCACCGGTGTTATGACTCTTTCGCGACGAGAGTGATTTCTCGCGACATCCCTTTTAGTTATTTGGCCATTATTATTATTATCATGTGGGGCGTATGGGTGCATCCTAGTACATGTTTTGCAGGTTTACAAGGTGATTGTGGTGTGTGCTCTACATCCGTCACAATGGAGCTGATCCCTCCACCTAGACTAATATAATTAGAGCTCACCCCCCTAAATGCATGACGAGGTCACCCCTCTATGTATTCATGCACGTTGATATACATCATGACCTATATGAACTCCTTGGCATTTAAATTATTTTGCATGCATGATCATAAGACTTTTCAGCATAAACATAAGACTTTTCATTATAAATATGAACATAAGACTTTTCAATATAAACAATGAACAAAAGACTTTTCAGTATTAAATAAGTTTTAAAACAACTTCCAGGTTTTCCAGGACTTACACATTTTCCACTACTCTTCATATCTTTTGCTTATGAGTATTCATTATCATGTCATATATCCGTTCACTGAGCGTATTGCTCAGCCGTATTTTCTTTCCATGACCCAAATGGCAGGTACCCAAGGACGGACTTGAGCATTTAGTAGACGTGCATAGGATGGTAGTTACCTTTCGATTTTTCTCCTTTTGCACTTCATTTACTTTATGCATGTTTTGAGTTTATGTTTAGGGGGCGATGTTTGATTCCGATTTTCCTTTATGGTCATTTATGTTTTTAAGACATATTACCTTGCATGCTTTGATGACACGTCATAATTATCAAGTAATAGTTCACTTATCAAAGTGGGGTGTTACATGGTGTGTGCCCCTATATGAATAATCTAAAAATACTAACCATTCATCTTTTTTATAGAACGTGATTGGTTCTTCAACTTTTGAAGTAGTGTTTCTTATTGCTTCGAGTTCAGACAGGGAAGCAGGATAACATTACTAGCATTCACTCTTTCATTGTTGGAGCCAATGCCTCTTGTTGCTTGCACAATATTATCCCGAGTTTCACCTCAACTTCCTCTGCCCCTTCCTTGTCCAGGTAATGGTCTTTTATCATTGCTACCACCCTTTCTATCAATTCGAGGTCTATCTCTCCACCATTCCCGATAACCATGGATCTCGAAACAAGTCTCTATATTATGTCCACTTTTATAACATTTGGTACAAGACACAGTCTTGTCCTTAACTTCAATTTGCTTTTGCATAGTTAATGGCATGATTTTTGGTCGGTCATCTTTTACACATGTCATTGTCTTAACTCGTTCTTCTTAAAATAGAGTATACCTTATTCATATTTGGCAATGGTTCTTGTGCTAAAATGTTTTATCTCGCGGTTCCATACATGGTCTCATCGATTCCCATGAGAAAGTATGAACTTTTTCATCTTCTTTATTCTTTGCTAACTTCTTTCCAAGGTTACAAGTACATTTTCCACACGTACAAGTTTTTATCTGATCAAAATTTTCCAACTCGTCCCAAATATGTTTTAGACGTCCATAGTAATAGTCAATCCTTTTTGTCGACAACATGCAAGATTAGATTTGAGTTGTTGAATTCGAGGCCCATTGGTAAATGCAAAATGATCTTTTAGACCATCCCATTAAACCTTCACTATCTCCACATGTGAGATGGAGGAACGCAAAGTAGGCTCGATGGTATTTCTCATCCACGACACTAATAAAGAAATGATAGTTCGCCAATCTTCACTATTTGTATCCTGCTCCACTGGTTGTTTGATAGTCCCGTCTATGAACCCGAGATTCTTTCATGCTCGCAAAGTGGTTCTAAAAGAACGAGACCATTCGTCATAGTTATCGCCATTTAACTGGACTTGGGTTTTGAAAAGTCTGGGTTTGTATAACTGATATCATTCGATGATATCGTCTTTCATAGTAAAGAACTACTGTGTGTTTTGTCAACTTGGTGGATGAGAAGAATAGAAAGGGTTCGACTACAAAATTTTATGTCTATAGTTATTTACTTTATCAAAAATTTGTTTTGTTTTTTTCTTACGAATTGTATCAAGTCTCTGATACCATGATAAATCTTTTGTTTTTCTATCCAATATCGTTGACCAAAAACGATTTTTATACAAGAAGTTTAGCTCGGACTCCAATCCATTTAATTCTAAAATTATCAAAGATTAAGGTAACTAAGTACGAGATCAATAATAGAAGATATGATATATGTTCACTTAACAACTTTCGATAACCAACAACCCATATCCTTACTTGCTAAAATACTTTCCTATCCCATTTAATCCATGATATGCCTTTAGTATCTTCTTTAAACCCCAGAAAAAGTTTCTTTTAGTATGTTTATTTATAAGTGTTTGTAAATCATAGTGGATACAATAAGGTAGATGAGAGTAATAACAAAAAGTCATTCGTGAGTTATGACATGGCAAAAAGACAAGCGTGACTCTTATTCCCACTCAAATAAGTCACGTGTGACTTGTGCATCGAATGAACCGAAGGTGATAAACTCACCGATAGTGTGTATGTTTGTGTGTTTTTTTATTAATTCTTTAATTGGGTTGTGTATGTGTGAGATTATTTAGTTTGTATATTTTTATATAAAATGTATATTTTAATGAGGTGAGTTTTTTATTCTTATAACGGTTGAATGATGAGTTTTTGATGAGTTATGAAAACCTGATTGGCGCTAAGATGAAAGTGGATTTTCCACCGTTACTCCCACCAACCTAATATTATGAACCAGATGATATTAGGTTTAATGATAGTCGTGTAGAAATTTGTCATAAAGTTTCAAGTTAAGTGTAGGAGGTGTTTTATTTATGGGGAAAAAAGTTAGCATAAAGTCTTAATTGTTCTAATGGGGAGATGCATTAAAATTTATTTCACATATTTAAAAAGTTAATTAAAAAGCCTATATGTAACCATTTAATTTGATAAACATTATTAAATGAATTCATAAGCTTAACTAAAAGAAATTAGAACTTTTACTTTAAAATTGGAGGATTTAATTTTTATTTTCAGTAAAGTCGAAGGTCCTCGATAAGTAGTTTTTCTACTTTCGGGTAAGAGTGAAAATGAAAGCGTAGTTATGTAAGAAAATGTTGAGTGTAAGAGGTGTTTTATTTATTGGGAAAAAATAACATAAGCCTTAATTATTCTAATGGGGAGATGCATTAAAATTTATTTCATATTTAAAAAGCCTATATGTAACCACTTAGATAAACATTATTAAATGAATCTATGAGCTTAACTTTAAAAGTTAGAACTTTTATTTTAGAATTAGAGGATTTGATTTTTATTTTGGGTTAGGTTCATATATTAGCAACGTACTTTCGGTCATTTACATATCTAGGTAGCAAAATGCAGATATTACTAATATAGTCATTCAAAGTTTTAGATTTATATACATATAGGTAATATGACCGGTGATTTTCGGTTAAAACTAAAAAATGACTTACACGTTAGTTCATATATTATAAACCGGCTAATATTCAAAAATGTTTTACCTTGATCCTGTCGGGTATGTTCCAAAACCATAACAATAAATTTGACATAAAAATTGGTTTAGAAACATAGCACGACAAAATCAAGGTAAAACATTGTTGAATATTAGCCGGTTTGTAATATATGAACTAACGTGTAAGTCATTTTTTTAGTTTTAACTGAAAATAACAGGTCAAATTACCTATATGTATATAAATCTAAAACTTTGAATGATTATATTAGTAATATCTGCAGTTTGTTACCTAGATATGTAAATAGCTAAAAATACGTTGCTAATATATGGATTTAACCCTTTTATTTTCTGTTAAAGTTGAAGGTATTAGTTTTTCTACTTTCGAGTAAGAGTGAAAGTGTAAGACCGTTCACATCATTTTCTTCAAATTTTGCGTAAGACGAAATTAGATTATGTTAAATTTGTTTTGTTTTTATTTAACAACAATAAGAAAACCAAAAAAAACTAAAAGGTTAAAAAAAGAGAAAGAGGAAAAAAAGTAAAAGTGACCAAAGTTTGCACGGACCCCATTTATTTTATGAACGAGATTTTTTGAATCCTCGCTCTTTGGAGGATGTTCCCCACAAACCGAAAGTTTGGTTTCACACTTTTTTATACTTCTTTTTACCATTTTAGATTCTAACAATTTCAACTTCATTATGGTATCTCTCGAAAAGCATTTTTTTTAATCAAAAAATATCTCATTAAGTTTTAAATACTTGATACATTTAATATATTAAATACATAATTATTTACTAGCTAAAATTTTCAGAATTACTTGAGGACACAACAAAGAAGCATTTCTTTTACTATATTATTTTTATATGAAATTATTATTATAAATTTAAAAAAGATTAATTGTTATTTTAACAAAAAGTAAAAAAGATAAAGCAAAAAATGTTTAATTGCAACCTTTTTTTCTCACAATTAAAAGGACAAATTTTCACATTTTAGTTTGATATAAATGTGAAGATTAACCTGAGATTTAGAAAAAAATCAGATGAAATATTTTTGCCAAAAAGTCCAGTTTCAAAAATTAGGTATAAGGATTAAAGTTGTAAATTTTTCAAACTGATTTTATTAATGGTGATATTTTACTATAAATATGTTTATTAAATATCACTGATGAAAATTTATTGTGTTATCGCTAGTGATATTTCATGATTTTAATCATTAGTAAAATATCAACACTGATAAAAAAATCAGTTTAAAAAATTTACAACTTTAGTCCTTCCGTCGATTTTTTGCAATTCTTTTGATATTTTAGCAAAAATATCCCTATACATTTTTTTTATGGAATTTAATTTTAGATAACAAATGACTAAAATTAATCTCTCTGCAAGTAAAAAAAAATATGCAATATAACTCAACTCAAAAAAACAACTGGCTAGCTCAGTTGGTCATCAAGGGAAACCTTGGGGAGGTATCCTTGTAGAGGTCTCAGGTTCGAGTCTCACCAAGAACCTTCAGAGGCCCGAATTTAATAGAAGCAGGAGTGGGGTTTATCCCTTAAGGAGAAGATTCGACACTTACATACTGCCCAATTGGATGTCACTGCAAGGCGTTAAAAAAAATATAACTCAACTCAAAAGAGTAATAAATTCAGTTTTTTACGGAAAAAATACTTGATATCTCAGTCTTGTTAGATCACGAATCCGCTCAAGTTTCAAACCCTAAATCAAATAATTTGAATTTGATTTTCTTTTGTGATAATAATGGGTGTTTGAAATTGATTATTTAAAATATATTATACGTTTTAAGAATGAATAATCAAATAATTAGTTTATAAAATTTGATATAAACGTAGTATTTGAATCATAATAATCATGTATGTTTTTTTAGTTTTTGTCAAATCAAATTATCTACTCCGTTATACTTATACAATGAAATGACCAAAAAATACGTCAAATCCACCGAGCTACCTTTTATTTCTGAATACATTTCAAAGACTTTGCTTATGCAACAATCTTATCATTATAAATGGCATTTTTTTATTTTTTTATTATTTTTTTTAGAACAGCAATTTTTTACAACTCACACTAACTATCTCACAAATTATATCTTTGATGTCTTCGCCAAGACTTGAACCGACAACTTTTAAGTTAGAGGGTCACTCACATACCAATGGGCCAAAAGACCCTTGGTATAACGTTTTGGTAATGCACATGTTATAGGTAAAGGTGAATATAACTCTATTTATTTTCTTACCTAACATGTTTCATTTAAGATGAAGTCAGGATCAGATATAATCGTTAAATACATAATTTTTTAACAAATTTAACATGGTTGAAGAAGGAAATAAAACAAAAACTGAAAAATTGACGAGAGACCAAGTGCATTTGTGATAATCAATGTTTTTTTTAAATTACATCTAAAATCAATAAGTTTTTCGAAACGCCCATAGATACATAACCCAACGGGTCTGTAAGTGCACATATTTCTTTTTCCTCTAGTTATTTTTCGGCCACCGTCTCATTCGACATGATTGACAACAAAAATTACGGACACAAGAGGTGGTGAAGATCTCGGAATGGAGAGGGTAAAATATTTTGTAAAAGAAGATAAGGCATGTTAGGGATATATTTTTAAAGTACTTTTTAACATGTCAAGCAATAAACTGGATCATCAAATCTGCGTTTTCGTGCAGCAAATCCCCAATAGTATATAGAACTACGTTTTGAATATTTCCAAACGTAAATAATCAATTTTTGGCTCCTTTCGCTCAAATGCTAATGTTAGAGTTTTTGAGTTTTTAAACCCAAATGATCAAATAATTAGTCTCAGAATACAACCCTAAACACCTTCTAAGATTATCTAGATACAAATAATAAAATAAGAGCCTCTCGTAGTGCATGTACCAACATGAATAAGGTTCAGAGAGCGTTTGATATGTATTTTTGAATTAACTAACGGTTAAACCATTAGAAATAGCTTAATACATAACCCAACTAGCAGTTAAACTGGGAACCGGTTCTAACTGATTTTTGCTTGTTTGAGAACCGAATTAATCAATCGATTTTTTACTCGAATTAACCCGGTTTGATAAAGTCAGTCAAATCACGACTTGTTAACAATTTTTTTTATCTTCTCAACTATATCCATAATTTTAATTGACACGTTGGAATGTAACGCATAATATTTTGTTTAAATTTTGTAGTATAATTGTAACACCCCCAAATATACACAATTCAATACAGCAGAAGACTTGTTGGTGTTACGGGATAGAACATTACTCACATCATAGACAACGCTTAAAAATCGCGTCGTTTAATATAAAAGCATTTCCATTCATGAATATCAAATTTACATAGGTCCCAAGTCATTGTATTTCATACAGGTTTTACAAAGCATTTGAATGGAAATTATTATTTAAGTGCAGGCCATGAATTCTTGTTGTCTTCCCGAGATTTAGTGCAATAGTAAGACCCCGTATTGCTAGTCAGGCAATATATCGTAATTTAGTGCATATGGCAGTATTTCGTTATTTTTGGATTATTACAAGCCGCATGACATTGTTACCTTACTATATCAAACAACGGGTAGCTAGCCCAAAACTCATTTGCCCATCTAAATTAGCGTGTCGTCACAATAATCACGCTTGTGTAAATCTTCTCATACATAAATTCGCTTACCAATCAATGTGGCACGACGGGGATCAACCATCAAGGCGCGAACTGAGGTGATCGTCCCCAAATAGTACTATTATATGCATAAGTGTCTACCAAATCTCGGTAGTTCACAATTCATGCTAATAGGACTTTTAGTGACATAACCTAACTTTAATAATCCATTTTATTTCATCTATCGGGTCATATAATCATTCATCGGGTCATACAATCATTCGGGCCCAAATCAACAAACAGACAATCGGGACAAATGATGTCGTATTTTATCAAAACTAACATGTTATCTCCCTCACGGGTTTATAAAACATTTCATAAAAATATTTAAAAGAGTGCGAGGCTATGAACTCACGTTGATGTGGGAAGGCGGGTTATCGACAATTCGGACGTACGGTACGTGCTTCAATCACGGAAACCTAGACAAATAATACTCGTCTTATACTCTTGTCCAATAACTCTATCAAAATAATAATTATGTATACATATGATGATTTGATATATATGATGATGATCAAGTGGGTTTATACATCTTTACTCACTCATTATAGTGTTTATGTGTTGGTAATTTTCAAGACTAGTTACACTAGTTCAACGTGTGTACATTTTAAAGCCCAATGGGCCTATTACAAGCCCAATACTATTCATTAGCCCAATTATACTTTTATTATCAGTATTATACTTTATATGTTGGGCCTAAATGGGTTAACCCCAATAAGTAAGTTTATAAGTGTTTTACCAAATTAGTCGGGTTTATTGTCCATTAAGGCTACTTTGGCCCGTTAATGTCTATATGTTGTAAAGTTAGGGTTTATCGGTTTTTACTTGTTATGTATGTTTATACATCAGTATGTGAGTTTATAAAAATTTACATTAGACGGGTCCGACCGTCTAAGTTTTATTTGATAAAAACGTTAATCTTTCGGTACTAGCCGAAAAGACGTAAAAATCATGTTTATAGTTGTATAACTTTGGAAAATATTTTATACTTGTAATTTATAAAAATGTCTTATCTTATATCATAATATATGAAATTCTTATTTATTATTACAATTAATTTTTAGTGGGTTTCATGTGTATATATTTTATAAATATATAAGTGAGTGCTTATTTTATATAAGTTTTTATTATACAAATCTGATTTTAAATTTCATGTTCACCAAAACAACCATATCTAGAGTTCTGTATAGAGATAGATGCCCAAATTTTTATGGCATAAACTACATGATATGTGCTTCATTTAACTCTTCTATGGCTACTGTTGAATCAGCTTCTAAGTATTTTATAAAAATCGTCCAAAACAGTCTATGCAGATTTGTACTCTAATATTGTTTTGATCATATCTCACTCATCCTAATAATTCTATTGCATGGCCAACTCACCACATGTGTAAAAATCATATACCTTACTGTTTCTTTAATAATCTATGCCATTTTAACAGTTTATCATGAGTTTCTTCACTGTTTTATACAGCCTAGTCCTTACATCACGATTTTAACATTTTTTCATGTAGATTCTTATCTTTTTAATCAAATCTATCAACACCAAATCCCCACATAATATTTTTATCATCATATATTCATCATATACATATACAATAGGAAAGAAAATACATGATTACATAACCAAAATAACAAGATAATGGGAAGAACAATCTTTATACCACCAAGATGATGTAGGTTGTGATCAAGACATGGATTTTGATGGAAGAACTTGTGATAGATCAACACCAATCTTCAACGCCACCAATACTTGTAAACTCCATGTAGAAATCAGCCCTTGGACATCACTAAATCACCTCCTTAGATGTTAGAATCACCTCCAATCAACAAGTCTTCAAAGGTTCTTCATCATATGTGTGCATAACACAAGATTCTATGGTTAAAATTTGATCAAAGTGGATGTTTTAGGGTAGTATGGGACGACACGATTGAGTAAGAGGGATGAGAGAAAATGGTGGTTTGCATGAGTGAAAAATGAGGTAAGTGGTTTATGTGTTGAATGGTTTTGTGAAGTTGCAAGTAGCTAGGACAAGTGTCCTAGCTTACTTAGTAAGCTTTGACACATGTGGTGTGTTGTAAGCTAAGTTAAACCGTCCCATATTGGGGGTGGGGCAAAACTTGTTTTTTCTCATCCCCAATTATTTACGGGTACTCCTCGATTCTAGTTTCCTCGATTTGCGTGCCCTTGGGTCGTTTTACGAAAAACGTTTTTATAAATTATAAATCAACGGCACAAAACGAATATAATAAAAATTGTCTCATCAAAAACGGAGTTCGAAAACGTAAATACGTAATCCTAGGGTTTCCGGTTTAATCGTAAAGGACGTTAAATTATAATCGTAAGTCCTAATCTCTTCTCGTAAATTTGTGAGTTTATGAACCAACTCAAATTTAAAATCCCAAAATAATATTCACGGATAAATTTATTTCCTGAAATGTCGGACTCTCACCAAAAACGGTGTATGTAAACGTAAGCACGTAACGTAAAATCCTCCGGTTTAGACGTAGTCGATGCTACTTCAAGACGTAAACCCAAATTTCTTCCCATAAATAAGTGAGTTCATATTATAACATTAAAATAATTGTTTCAAATGAATATTGAGAATAAAATATCGACCATAAATTGACGGATTGTCACAGCATTTACCCCTAAACAGGATCTTTGTCCTCAAAGATCATTTTATCTTACTACTCGCTTCTTATAGAGTTAGAGCCACATGGGTATTTCCTCCACATTCGGTCTTTTCTCACAAGTGTAATCCAGTACAATACGCTAGTTTCATCAAACATAACTACGGGAATAAGATCAGGCTTAATGTTGACTTACTTTCTCTATCCATGATGTTCACGGGTTTTGATGAATGCAACTTTTCGCCGATCTAAACTTTATCAAGAAGTAATCAGATTTTCACTTGATAGACATTTTATCAAGTTAGATATACAAATCATAATTTACGCAACCCTTGAAGTCCTAGGGTAGATCCAGCTTATATTCCTTTCAAACCAATTTTTACATCATCTCAATGGTCCCATACTACGGGGACTTGTTTCCCATGATCTTTCAGATCATCAATTCATTTTTCCATGGTAAAAATTTTTGGCATCACTTCGCTACCCATCAGGCACTTCAAGATCTACATTTCATATTCACATAACCTCCTGCCCACTACCGGCAGTCAATAATGAGATCCTAATTTACACAATCATTTCAGGTTCACGGGTCGAGTATTTTGTAAGGTTAGGTTCGCCATCATAGGAAACCTTAAACCTAAAAGACATGTCCAACTCACAATGGGTGTATGTCGGGTGTCTTCATCCCAACTCCTGCTTACAGATGCTCTAATATATATCCTCACAAGATTCGATCTCGTTCCTAATACGATAGGTTTCAATGATAATCTCTCCAAATGAAAACGATTATACGGTCTATTACCAAAGGTCAATTATTCAAGCATAACACAAGACTTCTAGTGTTTTGTATCTTTACTTTGCCTCGTCCCTTCGATTGGGGTGGTAAATAGTACTCTCATCAAGGTTCGTTCCCAATGACTTCTGAGCAAATCTCTAGAAATTCGATGCGAAGCGAGGATCTTGATAGAGATGATTGATACGGCACACTATGTTTACACAACTCTTTTAAACACAAAGAGTCAATTTCTTCATCGAGAATCTATCATTAACATGAATGATATTAGCAGATTTTGTCAGTCTGTCGACGATTACCCAAATCGAATCAAATTCAGATGATGACCTTTGCAATAGTTAGACGTTTACTAATGTATGAGGCGATGTCTGCCTTCATAATTTTCCATTAGTATAACTTCTTCAGATAAAAGTACATTAAATCCTAAATGTCATGAATAAAATACTTATACTTACAAGATTCCAACATAACTGTATCTCACAATCTTCCATATTTAGACAATCACAAGTGGCCTTTTATACATTTAACGCCATAGGCTTCTCAAATCTATTGGTTCACATTAGCCGCGAACCCCTTTTATTATCCATATTATCTTTTTTTTACAAGCATCGGCTATATTTTAAATTGCTTGGCAATTTATTTTGCACAATCATTACTAAGTAACACATTGGTTCTTTATCCTTTTTACATAATGCGTCGGTATCTATATTCACCTTTCCTGATGACATAATTATCATGATCGTATTCATTAAAATTTCTTAGTTCGACCAATTATATAAAAATGTTCAAAATAAATATGAATTTAATTAACAAGATTTTTGTTGATATATCAAAAATACTTAATAAGATCCGTAAATGTTCGAAAAATCTTTGTTTATACTTTGGTCAAAGTTTTCTTAGTTGAAAAGCAAAAATTATCGTTTCAAATTTCAAGTCATGGTTTAAAAGGTTTCCTCAATCCCTCTTAGGTTGTCTTGAGGTATACACAAACATTTACCCCTAAACAGGAGTTTAGTTAAATGATTTGTGTATAAGGGAATAATCCCTTAAAATCCTTTTTTTTAAACATTTGTCAAAACATTTTTCCATTTTCTTTTTGGTAAAACCCAAAGCCTTAATGGTTCTAATTTTTGAAGAGTCAGTATGTTCCATTTTCTATTAATCACACGGTCAATTAATATAAAGGATTAAGTCTTAAATCACATATTAATTATTCAAGGTACAGGTTTTCATTGTTTGACCAATTCAGGGCAGTTTATAAATAATTATAACTCATTCTTATTCTTATAAATAAACAAATGGTCCTTAATGATCACAAGCATGAATTTATCAAATTACAGCCTACACACGTGATTCACCAAATTTATGGATGCTACATGTGTATTAGTCAATCCAAACGACATCACGTGAAACTCATAACGTTCATTACAAGTACCGGATGTAGTGATTGGAATAGATAATCTTTTTCGCAGATGCGAAATTGATGATAACCATGCTATGGATCAAATCTTTAGAACATATGCTAGAACCTTGTAAATGATCGAACAAATCTATCATCGTGGGTAGTGGATATAGAGTTTTAATCGTCAATTTACCTAATTCATGGTAATTCAGCAAATATAAGGAATAATAACACCATAGCTCTTCATGATGACGAGCTTGGTAGAATAAAAGCTTTCCCCGACAACTCTTTCAGTTGTACGGTAACACTTTCGATTTAGATGGTGCTGATGTATAGTGCACATGTCACAGGTGCAGCACCAGGAATATAATCAATACCAATTCAACTTGCTTTTATGGCGAAAGTCTAGGTAATTAACCAACAAATACCTCCTAAAGTTTCAGATAACATAAACATCTTTTAGTACATTTATTTTAAGTTCTTTCTAGATTATAATATCTATGACTAATTCACAACCATTCATGGTATAATTTCAAGTCTAAATGCTGGATATGGTCATCCATCAAGACTTATTTAAATAACTTTTGATAATCAATATCTTATCTTTTAGGGGAATTTTACTTGAGTTCCCATCAATTAAGACAATGTCGTCATGTCATAATCAATCAATCCATTCTAATGGCACTACCAACTTTTCAGTTTTATTGTCGTCGATAAGATGTGAACTTCTCAAAAGACTAATAATAACTCATAATCCTTCACAATTTCAAGGATATCAGGAGACATAACTAACCTTAAAAAGAGTAAGGTTAACGCATAATCTATGCGAGGGAATTTCAAATCAGATACAGATGAAAACATTTAACGAATATGAATATATCCCATGTTTTCATAATTTGAGTACGCATTCGAAAGCTCCTCGGATCGTTACCCAGGTCATTCAAATGAATTCAAATCAAAAGAAATGATAGGAACGTCGATACATCCAATCGGGTATCAACACTCGGTAATCAGATACTTTTCCTAAGAATCTCACTACGGGATAATTGGACAAGAAAGAATTGTCAATTGTCAAATAAGACAATTTTCGCAGATGAGTAAAATTCGACTAAGAAGAATAGATGGTACGGACACATATGTAGGTGTCCCTAACACTATGTCCCTATTTTTCACTTCTTGCAGATCTCATAAAATTTAATCTTTCACAATCTTTAAAGAAAATGTAGTGTTTATTAATCAGTTTTATGGTGACTACTAATCAGCCTTGCATGGTCCATTCCAAATTGTATGTAGGCGCGCAACTATATACAATTTCAAGATTAACGATGCAATACTCAGTTCGTCAAAATCTTATCATCATGTTTATAATAAAAACATTTTCATGCTTAATTCTTAAATAAGAATCAAGAATAAATTTACAAAGATTTTCTTTGTTATGAAAACAATTAAGTTTTCCAAGGTGTTTTATAAATAACTTCATTTCAATAACGATCACTTATAAATCTCACTTTAAATAATCCATATGGTGATGAAAATTCAATTTTTCTCAAGGGATACTATCGTATCTTATAAAAACAATCAGTGATCTACAAAAGAGTGATGAAAAGTTGTTCACCAAGAACTAACTACAATATGATAGGAAATGAGCTTAGCCAATTAATCATGAGGTTCATGACCTTGATGGCGCTCAAAAAGATTAATCCACAACGTAACTTAATTCGAGATGAGTACTTGTTCAATGGTTGCATCACTAATGCGAACATTAGGATGAAGCAATAAAAGATAGATAACATCGATACATGTAGAATTTAGTAATCAAATGTAGTCTTTTCATTAATTACAAACAAGTCAAAATTGTACCGTAACACATTACGTGTCACTATGTCATACAATTTCAAGAACTCATCCTACCAACTGATATCTTAGTTAAGTTAGGGATTTTTTTTAAAAGATACCACAATGAATACTAATCTACAAGAGTCATTAGGTGTTCCACATGTCCCGGAAGATCCATCGGTCCCAATTCAGAAGAAGATTTCTTCAGTTTATTTGTTGGACACTGGGCATCCTCGTCATTGGACAATGGCCTAGGAACAACCCTTAACACAAACTAACAATCATTTAAAACCTTATAATTCAATCACAGGACTTAATGACTTCCTCTTATCAATCTCATATTCCATAAAAGTTAAATTTTACTTTATTCAAGTTTCAACCAAATTATACTCAATTCGATATCCTACCTCATTCTCCAATTCTTTCAACCTTATTCTTCGACCTTAATAGGGCAATAAAAGCTCAATATGATCAATATTTAATTTCCAATCCTATAGCTCTTACAACAATAGTTATCAAATAAGTCACTAGTATGAAATGACTCATACATTCAATTAGACTTCTCGGAAAGGTACTTGTGGCATGAGGCTTTTGGGTAATGGTTCCAATGACAGCCTCAAATGCAGCATTCACCCTTTCGATTTTATTTTAAGAATTGGATGACAACGAATCAGATGACATCTTTCTAGGTGGTAACGTTTTGTCAAACTCCACTCTATAAGGAAAGATCGTCATGACATCGATATCATATTTAATCTCGCCAATTCTTCTTCAACATCAAATCAACTAATATCTACATTTCTACGAATATCAACCATTTTGTTGGGCTCATAAATATCTACAACTTGTTTTAGATCTGGAATAGCTAGATTTCCTACAGGAATAGCTTAGATTAATTTACTAGGAGAGTTAGGGTTTTTTGTGACAATCTACGTCGTATAAATACTTCGTATAAGTATTAAAATAATCGTCAACAATCATGTAATCAAATTACAACATATATATATATATATATATATATATCAAATCAAATCAAATCAAATCAAATCAAAAACCCATATATAGGAAGGATGGTAAAACAATTCCTTAAATACAAAATTCTATTAAAATGACACATGTAATTCATTAAATGCATTCCATAAATACATCAAAAAGAAAATAGGAATTACAAAAGATGCCTTAAATATAATATTCTATAAAGAAAATATAAGAAAAGATGGTAAACCAATGCATTAAACATAAAATTTTATAAAAATGATTCCATAAAAAGCCTCAATAATAAAATAGGAATTACACATGATGCCTAAAATACAAAATTCTATATAAATATATATAGGAATTACAAATGATGCCTTCAATACAAAATTCTATAAAAATATATAAGGAAGGATGGTGAAACAATGCCTTAAATACATAATTCTATAAAAATAATTCCATAAAATGCTTTAAAAACAAAATAGGAATAACAAATGATGCCCTAAATACAAAATTATATCAAAATATATATAGGAATTACAAATGATGTCTTAGATACAAAATTCTATAAAAATATATAAGGAAGGATGGTGAAACAATGCCTTAAATACAAAATTCTACAAAAATGATTCCGTAAAATGTTTCAAAAATAAAATAGGAATTACAAATGATGCCTTAAATACAAAATTCTATAAAGGTATATATGAATTACAAATGATGCCTTAAATACAAAATTCTATAAAAATATATAAGGAAGGATGGTGCAACAATGCCTTAAATACAAAATTATATAAAAATGATTCCATAAAATGCTTCAAAAATAAAATAGGAATTACAAATGATGCCTTAAATACAAAATTCTATAAAAATGATTCCATAAAATGCTTCAAAAATTATATAGGAAGGATGGTGAAACAATTCTTTAAATACAAAATTCTATTAAAATGACACATGTAATTCATTAAATAGTTTCCATAAATGCTTCAAAAAGAAAATAGGAATTACAAAAGATGCCTTAAATACAAAATTCTATAAAAATATATAAGGAAGGATGGTGAAACAGTGCCTTAAATATAAAATTCAATAAAAATGATTTCATAAAATGCTTCAAATATAAAATACGAGTTACACATGATGCCTTAAATACAAAATTTATATTAGACTTACAAATGATGTCTTTAATAAAAAATTCTATAAAAATATATAAGAAAGGATGGTAAAACAATTATTTGAATACAAAATTCTATAAAAATGATTCCATAAAATGCTTTAAAAATAAAATAGGAATTACAAATTATGCCCTAAATACAAAATTCCATCAAAATATATATAGGAATTACAAATGATGCCTTAGATATAAAATTCTATAAAAAAATATAAGGAAGGATGGCGAAACAATGCCTTAAATACAAAATACTATAAAAATGATTCCATAAAATGCTTCAAAAATAAAATAGGAATTACAAATGATGTCTTAAATACAAAATTCTATAAAAATATATATGAATTACAAATGATGCTTTAAATACAAAGTTCTATAAAAATATATAAGGAAGGATGGTAAAACAATGCCTTAAATATAAAATTCTATAAAAATGATTCCATAAAATGCTTCAAAAATAAAATAGGAATTACAAATGATGCCTTATATAGAAAATTCTATAAAAATATATATAGGAATTACAAATGATGTCTTAAATACAAAATTATATAAAAATATATAAGGAAGGATGGTGAAACAATGCCTTAAATACAAAATTTTATAAAAATAATTCCATAAAATGCTTCAAAAATAAAATAGGAATTACAAATGATGCCTTAAATATAAAATTCTATAAATATATATATAGGAATTACAAGTGATGCCTTAAATACAAAATTTTATAAAATATATAAGGAATGATGGTGAAACAATACCTTAAATACAAAATTTTATAAAAATGAATCTATAAAATACTTGAAAAATAAAATAGAAATTACAAATGATGCCTTAAATACAAAATCTATAAAAATATACATATGAATTACAAATGAGGCATTAAATACAAAATTATATAAAAATATATAATGAAGGATGGTGAAATAATGCCTTAAATACAAAATTCAATAAAAATGATTCAATAGAATGCTTCAAAAATAAAATAAGAATTACAAATGATGCCTTAAATACAAAATTCTATAAAAATATATATAAGAATTACAAATGATGCCTTAAATACAAAGTTCTATAAAAATATATAAGGAATGATGGTGAAACAATGCCTTAAATACAAAATTCTATAAAAATGATTCCATAAAATGCTTCAAAAATAAAATAGGAATTACAAATGATGCCTTAAATATGAAATTCTATATATATATATATATATATATATATATATATATATATATATATATATATATATATATATATATACTAGTTGCAAAGCCCGTCCGATGGACGGGCGCGCTTTTTGAATGTCCTTTGAAAAAATTTAAATAACGGCCCAGTAAGTACGAAAAATATTAAAGGATAATAGAGTCAATCATGAACAATAAATACATGAATGGCAGTATGATAAAATGAAATAAAACATAATAAAGTATCCACAATTACAGAGTATATAGTTTCAGTTCAAATTTGATGTAAAAACATCTTTATGAAGAATGTTGATCGTAGAATTGGTATAATTACCATCTCTATCACAATATAAAACCTTTAAACCCTTTTTGGTCTTGACTCTCGATACATTAACACATAGTTGGCACGGAGAAAAAAATGGCCTTTGAAAAAAGAACCTAATCTTAGACAACGTTTTGCCTTGACTTTTATTAAAGTTCATATCGAATCAACTAATGACCGTAAACAACAAAAGAAATGATTGTTCATTTATATTAAGAAATAAAATTTATTAAACTATTTAAAAACACACTAATATTTTATGCCGAAAAAAACTCTTGAAACCTGTTGGTAGAGCAATTGCGCTTAGATATTATATCATAGGATTTCAACCTAGATAATCTATATTTGAAGAAAAGATTTCCAACGTAGACATATTAAAGACAAATATAGAAAAAATTTCTAAAACTTTTGGGATAGATCGCCATTAAACATGATTAAACTCGAATATTAAAACAGTGTAAACCATGTCTCCTTAAATCTACATATAATCATAAATAAACTAAAAGAGGAACTCAAATACAAAATAGCATAAATTTACTTATCTAGAGTAGCAAGAATTACCAATTCTACTAACACCAGATTTCAATTTTTTATTTTTAGTTTAAATTTAAAACTATGCCATACATCCATATAAAATACGAAAATATGTAACGCTATTCTTGATTACACCTTATCACAAAATTTCACTAAACGTGCATTTGACAGCACATGTACTATGACAACATAATGTTGACAATTACCTATCAAACATGTGCAAAGTTATTAATACCCCTAAAAACCCCATCTGTACCCCCTGATTTTGTACTTTTTTTATTATTTTTATAATTTTAGTTTTTTTATAAAACTATGAAACGGAAAATACGGAATCAAAAAAATAAAATTTAATTAGTCAAAATTGTTAACCGGACAATAATACGAAACAAAAACTGGTAAGAACACTGTCCAGAAAATAATAAAGGGACAAAAAGTACACAAACAATATACTTTTTGTCTTTCTTAAATGGGCCAAAAAGTACACAAACAAATTAATTTTTTGTTCTTTTTAAATAGGCCAGAAGGGATACATATATGTAGCACCAATCAAACATACTCTACATGGATTGCACATTGTTTATAATAGGAATGTCTGTTCCACAAGAAGTGTCCTTATATCAAATACACGTCAAATATGCATTTTACTCTTTTTAAGTACACACAAGTTGTGTTCAAAAAAAAGTACACACAAGTTCACAAGCAAACTTGATGCAATTCTTAAATTGGACAAAACTACGGATGCAAAGAAGACAATTAATTATTTTAAAAGAGTTAAAAAAAACAAATTTCTATTACTTGGATGAAGAATCACCAAGCAGTGAACTAAATTTCTTTCCTTATCCGTTTTGTATTCAAGATCATAGGTAGACTAAATATTGAAGCGCATTCTATGTGAGATAGGGGTAGCATGGTGCGGTGCGGTGCGGATTTTGGCAAAAATGAAACTGCATCCACAATTGTTGTTTTTTGAAAAGTGAAAATCCGCCCCGCGCGGTTTTTTGCGGTTTCGGTTTTGCGGATTTTTGTGGTTTTTGTGTGTTTTGCGGATGCTAACAGCACCGCACCACCGCTTATGATTTATATACTTAATGCGGATTTTTGCGGTTTTTATTCATGATGTACGTATTTTCGATTATAACAATGCATATATTTAATGTAAACACACATATTATTTAAAATATTAATGATATTATGCAATAAAGCTCCTATAACACACGTTAAATAATCGACATGCCATTTTTTGGTTTTATATAATTACTATGCGGTGTGGTGCGGATTTGGTGGTGCGGTTTTAAGGGTTAAACCGCAACCGCACCGCATTTGCGGTTTTTCTTTTTTCTTAAAACCGATCCACTGATTTTTGTTGTGGTGCGGTTATTGTGGTACGATTTTTTGCGGTTTTTGCGGTTTTGCGGTGCGGTTTGTGCTCACCCCCTGTGAGAGGTACCCATGTATTTTCCAATATGTTAGTTAAATAACATAGATTGGTAACTTTTTATGCAACTGAAATTTGGTCCACTGCCTTATACTTGAGTATCAGTCATAAAAGCTCTCTCATTACTTTGACATAGGTTAGTTTGATTCATATATCTGTGAGGGACCTATGAGAGTATAACTCATTTATTTCACAAATTTCAACATCCAGAAGCATGGTGTATATGTAAACGGTGCGAATGAAAGAACACAACCTTAATAGTGGATTGCTTATGTAGAAGCGGGCGTGCAACTATAAAATGATAATAGTTCGTATCAAACAGAAGGTAACTTACTGATATCTGGATCAAATCAATTAGGAATTTTGTTTGACCTCCATTAACTCAACCTAAATTGTGTTATTCCAAAAATGAAAGATTACTGAATTAACAATTTAGTCATAGCAAATTACCTTATAACCTAATCCAATGCAAAAACCAATCATAATTCACCCTGAAAGAAGCATTGAAAAGTTTACTGATGCATAATTAAGCTACTTACAACCTAGAAAAAGATTCTTTGAATTTCTTTTCCTCCCAAAGTGACACCAAAAAGAACAACATTTACTTAAAATACGTTGGACCGCCACTTCCATTTAGAAACATTCGTTTACTGTATTACCACAGGGAGCATTTATTTAAGTGTTTAGATACATAGGTGTAAGCAAAACGTAGCAGTGTTCTCATAATTTTCAAAATTTCACCAAGCTAAAAGTATAGGCACATTCAACCCCGTAACTTAATAACATTCAATAAAGTGTATGAACTTGCGAAGTGAACAGAGCAGGTGTATAACATTCAGTAAATGGAAACTGATGCATACAATGAGGATTTTGTAAAGAGTCAAGACATGTTTAATTAAAAACTTCAATACATACAACTATAGTTTTTAAGCTAACAGTATTACCTTTGACGTTTCACAATGTATTTCTCATTCCTTTTGTCTATCATCCCGTCACATCTAATTCACTGGATTTTGGATCAAATTTATTGATCTTGGCCTGCATAGACACTTCTGATAAAAGTTCACCAATACTCAACACACTAAAACTATCATCCACCCGAATTGGTGTTTCCTGATGGTAGTTAAGTATTCTATTGGTTACCATGTCACCATTGTTATGGAGTTTACCTTGCAACGATGCTTCAGACAACAATCCCCAAATGCTTATATCAGTGGATAATGAAAAGGGCTGACTCGATATCAGCTCACTGTTTGAAATCCTTACCATTTCGGATGATTCGAATAGAAGTCCTCCCCTGCTCAAATTGGTAATGCCATCCCCCCGTGGAGTAACTGACCATTCATGGCTACGACTCATATTGACTTGGGTAGAAGAAACAAAATTGAAGATTAAAATTCTATCAAACCATATGCACCAAAAGCATTAATGTAAAGAGATTATAGTTAGCATGTAACTAAATCTCAGATTGAAAAATCTCATATTTATATAAAATTGTCAAGGGGATAAGTTATTACAGAAACTTTTGTGGCTGTCATCAATTTTCATGAATTACTTTGTTTTCCTACGGAGTACTGACATCTTGCAAATATTTTTGTGCATTTTCTTTCTTCCTTTCATATAATGCTTGAAAAACAGCATAGGCGCAACTATATTAAGCTAAAGAACTGGAAAAGGGATCTAATATGATTGATTGAGGTAAAAAGACAAGGTTACATAGCAAGAGATACGGGAACACAATGGTTGTAATATTTGCTTTAATCGCAGTCAGAAGTTTTTACAGATATGGATTTTCTAAGGCTGCACAACAGCTGGTAGCAAACAGCCACCAATTTATTTAGGACTTGTATCATTCAGTAAGGTTGTGTTCGTTCAAAGAAAAGAGTGGGTTTATGTTTAGCGGTCAAAGCAAGCTCCCGTTTTTTGTCGAAGCTGAACTTCCTAAAAGTTAAAATAATTTTATGCAATGCACATTTATGACATCGGGAACTGAGTAAAATTTTATATTTTGGCAAGTTGATTTGTAGTTCTGTTATGGGGCTCATTCAGTATATAGAAGATATATATCGGAACAGTTGAAATGGATGCAATAAGTCCAGTCCAAAATGTACTTCAAGGAGAGAGCTGGTCTTCATATCACGACTAAGAAAATGGAATTGTTATCTATACAGAAATAGCCTTATACTTCCAATGAATAGCATTTTATCAAATATCAGGATGTTTAAATGTTAATACTTAGACTTATAACAAAACATTAAGTTAAATGATTTGAGTTTCCACTTTATTGTTTCAGTAGTTTATGTGGTACTTTTTATCTAATTGTCAATCTCGCGTGACTCGGCTTATTTATCAAACATGTGCAAAAAAATTCAGGGGTTAGTGTATCATAAATACCTCGCCTTTAAGAAAGCAATTGATTTGACAACAAAAGTGTTCATCACAAGTTTCTCGCTGTCAAGAACTGGGACGGTGCTCTCGGACCACTGTGTCACTGTCAAGCTTCACGCTTCAGCTGAATCAACTCATGTAGCTCATACCGCATAAATCGCAACCCGTTTCTGAGTTATATTAACATCTGTTTAAAAGAAGGTAGCAACAAACATAGAATACATAAGACATGAAGATAAAAGAAAGATATAAAACATAGATTTCCCAACTCCGCAACGCATATCACTCTGTCACAACATATCGAATTGTTAACGCGTGTACCGGTGGCTTAGTTATATGTGCTTATATGCTAAAAAGAATCAGCATGCTTTTTTAAAAGTGCATATAAATTCTGATAGAAGCATAAATATAGGTACCACATATGTCCTTTATAAAGGCACAATAGTCACTTAAGAACCTTACAATAAACACCCATTTAGATGAAAATAAAGTCAGGGATAATATGTCTACTCCTATTCTATTGATCTATTCCAATTATCGAAGATACGAAAATACGATGTACTAAGAATGAACTGTTACTCACCTTGAGTCTCAACGTCAATTGAAGTTTGCGCGCTCAGTTTGCTTAGCGCGAGCTGCAAAGGACCTTAAGCACATGTGGCTGGGCCTAATCTTCCAGCTACATGAAATATATAGTATATACCTTGATCATCACCTATAAGGCGAGTTAGCATATCCTTCAGTGAGTCGATCTTGTATACAAAATTAAAGATACTTATATGACACTAAATGATAGCTATGTGAATGATAGTTTGTGACTCATCATTTCTCTTCCATATGAGATCAGGACATAGATGAAATAACTCAACCAAAAATTTAGAACTGCCTATTTCTGCAGCAGCAATTGTACGCTTCTGAGAGCCATGCCTGGGGTTATAATCTGAAATACTCAGGTAGTGTAGAAAAAAGTGAACAGTAATAATGTAAATCCACTAAATTTTTTAAAATAGGTAATGCAATTCATTTGTGCAAATCTGAAATTAATCCTTTTTCAGATGGAACTGTAAGTCACATTCTCCAAGGAAGCTCTTCCTCAAAGATGTTCAAAGCCAATGGATCACTTGGCTAAGGTATTTCCAGTAAATTCTAGCAAACACGTACTTATAAAATGTATACGTGGTAACTTATGAAAAAATTAATGAGATCAAAGCACGGAATCAGAGTTGTAATAAGATAACTAAAACCGAACCAAGTTGTACCGTTTCAACCAACTCGAACCATTTAACCCTTGCTACAAAACAGCCTGCATATGCGAACCTCTAATAAACACATACAGCTAAAAGAATTACCTGAAGACATGAAATATGCGCAACAAAGAACCAAGGTGCAATGTAAGAAGCCAAACCATTTTCTTACAACCTGAATATGGATCCAAACATGCCCTTATCCTAATTTTTAGTATCAGTAATATAATCCCTCATCATATTCCCAACCATGAACCGAGTATGCCGTAAGTATCAGTAGAATGATTCCAGTAACAATGAGAGCGGCATTGCCAAAAATGTAATATGGCAGCAAGCCTTGTTTGTTGTAGTAAGCACCAATGAAGCCCGTGAGTGCAAGTTGAAAAAAGACACTGATCTAGAGAATGAACCATGGGAGTAAACATATGCAATGGTTCTCAGGTTTTGAAGCTAGCCAAGTTCCAGTAATGACGAAATTAACATAAGTTCTGATAATAAACCTGGAGTAATAAACAAATCAACCACAACCCGTGTGATCCCTTTCCACAAACTACTTTCTATCGATCTTCTCAAAACTCGATGTCCATTTTCATATAACATGTCATTCGGTATTAACTGTATAACAAAAAGAACCAAATTTTGATCTCTAGATCAAGCATTACACTAAAATAAGTACTATCAAATTCAATACGTGTATTTAATACGATGTTACCTTCTGCTTCAGTGTATCAGATGAACCATTACACTAAAATAAGTACCACTGCCTCAACTTCATTACCTATGATGTATTTTGATAATTTATTATATGGTTTGGTTACTATATCTCCAACTCTAATGCTGATAATATTTTCTACTTTCTTTTTAGAACATTAATGCATTAATCCATGTACGAGATCTGCTACTTCTCTTTCGACACACTAATGCTATGAGATCTGGTGGAACAATATCTACAAGCCTAATGCTGATAATATCTTCAGGTTCTGCTATTTCCTTGAAGCTTGAGGAGCTTGAGATGATTTTGGAGGAGTCTGCAGCTACACAAAACCTCTTAGAACCTCTTATGCCATCCTTTTCCATTGAGGCAAGTAAATTTACATTTTTGCTTGAAAGTTCGTGAAAGATGGAGTAGTTACTATGTGTCCCATAAAAGACCATTTTATAAGCCTTGCTTTCAACTTTTTCTTAACAGCTAAATATGCTTGTGGTGTTTTTACAATTTTGTCTTTTTGAACAATTGGCACATGTTTAATTTTATGTGTCTTTTAATTATTGTTCTTATGTGCAGAAAGGTGAGTAAGTGGTGTTTTTTAAGAATAAGTTTCAGGAAGTCAAGCTGACAGTGCAGGTTGGGCTGTCAAGGTTGAAGCTGAAGATCTTTAGTTGTGCTAAAATTTGAAGATTTGTAGTAATGTTACGCAATCCTCCGTTAGTACTTAAGGCATGCGTTGCATTTGCTCTTCTTTAGGTACATAATCGATCATTTCCTTTGCCACATTTTATATAAAAAGTGCTATTATCGGGTAAATGTTATCAGTTCACTTTTCTAGGGAGGACCTCACGTGGTCCACCATGTAGTCCTCTTGCAAAATCCTAAAGTTGCTCGTGTTCTAAGAGCCGCAATTGTTGCAGCCTTTGCGCCATTATAAGGAAAAATATTTACGCTATTAGTAGTGAAAATAAAACAATCCCCATTTTCGATAGCAACAAGAGTTTTCATTACAAGCTTGATTCATTTATTGCTTCGTTTTAGGATGTTATGTTGCATCAAACTTGCCTTTTTTCAATAGGCATAACTGCATAAGTAACATGGAAAGTTCACTGGTCATACACACAAACATTAGCAAGCAACTGCTTAACGTTCATCTATCGTACTTTCAAGTATCAAGACACTTTAATTAAGAAATGTGTATGTCTAAAAGACGATCTACTGCGCACACCCATTGGTAAAAAGGGTATACCTCTCATGTTCCACCCTAATGATTCTGCATTTCACATACTTCGTTGTTCTCTTTTACAGATTTTGAGGTTTCATCCTAAAGACGATAAATCACACATGTCAACTAAAAACTTTGGTTCCTACACGGTCACTATTCCCTGCAATTTCTACACATATTTTGAGGATTTGTGTCTAAACATCTGTGAACTCCATAACCCTTTCTTCTTTATGCTTCCACAATTGTTCTAGAGCAAGTGCAATGGCAGCAAGTTGATCCTTTATGGTCCCTGAAGTCTTCTCAAGCTGCATACCAAACCATAAAAGCAAAATAATAAGTGTATATAAATTCTACCTTTACGTGAGATTAAGACGAAGTCCGTTTCTTTTCCATCCTGCAAAACAGTTGATATTCATTGAATGAACATCAATAACAAATATAAAGAGAAGGAATTAAAAAATCACCTTCGGTGTGAAGGAAGATGGAGCCTGTGGACGGATTTGGACAGACTTTATATTTCCACAACTCGAAGTAATTCCCTGTACGTGTGACCCTGTTCCTTAAATATTTAAGGGACACAAAAAGTTAGTTCAGACAAACTGCCAGAGAATATGAGTGAGCAAAAAAGCAAAGATCACTTACCTTTCAAGGTTGCAGAATATGTGCAAGTGGTCTGCAGCTGACCGGTATGAACAGAACTGGAATGAAAATCAGTTGAAAATCAATTGAAAAACGTGCAAGTGGATTCAGGCTTCATTTGTGGAATCTTTATTGACGGATCGCTATGGTCGCCCAAAACTATATTCTATGGGCAGAACTTACTTTTACCAAGCTTCTGAAAATCAAGATACAGTAGCTGCGACACATTAATTTGTATATTCTGCAGGCTCAATTTCCTCTTTTAGTCTGTCTGCCAGCATAAGCCTTTCGGGTAACTTCTAAACAGGCAAAACAAAATAATAAAAAATCACATAAAATATATATTAAATGCGTATAAACATTAACATGGTATATGCACCAATGTAAGGATACATACCATCCAAGGTGTTTCTCCTGTATACTCTTCCATAGTTTCAAGAAACGATTATGGAGGCTGTAGAAGTTTAAATTACCAATTATACCCATCTACCAACATTTACATAATGTAACAAACAAACATAATATCGCAAATTGCATGAAACGTGTTTGCATGTTTACCTCACTAAGAATAGGAAACTGAATGTTTAAATTGAGATCAGTCCTTTACAAACATCATAAAAATTGAAAAGACTTCCAGCCTGCAGAAAATTCATCTATAAATGGCAAATTGGTATTTTATAATTCCTGTTTAATTATGAGAACACTAAAACCATACAGAAAACAAAAAGATGAATGACCAGAATTCACAAACCTGTTGAAATTATGGTTGTGGTTAATATGGTGGTCAAGCGTTTTTTTTGTTAGGTTGAAAGCTCCAATCAGATTCATCAAACAATTGAAGAGTATTAGGGTTAAATTTTATGGTTTTGCTATTTGGGTTTAATTTTGTTTCCACAGTATATGTTTTGTAGCTGTGCTGACTGCTGTGTATTTTAGGGTTCTGGTTCGTAACATACCACTTTAGTAGAAAACTAATCATGTACAGTATATGATATACATTAAAATTAGTATGATTTGCATATTATTTTTGGCATGGATTAACACAAAATATTTTCTAAGTTTATAGATATACCATAACGACAGTGGCAGGAGTATCAAGTACGTTGATCGCAAACAAAAAATTATATTTAGTAAAAAAATAAATATATAGTAACCAAAAGTATATATATATATATATATATATATATATATATATATATATATATATATATATATATATATATATATATATATATATATATATATATATATATATATATATATATATATATATATATATATATATATATATATATATATATATATATATATATATGAATTACAAATGATGCCTTAAATACAAAATTCTATAAAAATATATACGGAAGCATGGTGAAACAATGCCTTAAATACAAAATTTTATTAAAATGATTCCATAAAATACTTCAAAAATAAAATAGGAATTACAAATGATGCCTTAAATTCAAAATTCTATAAAAATATATATAGGAATTACAAATGATGCCTTAAATACAAAATTATATAAAAACATATAAAGAAGGATGGTGAAACAATGCCTTAAATACAAAATTTTATAAAAATGATTCCATAAAATGCTTCAAAAATAAAATAGGAATTACAAATGATGTCTTAAATACAAAATTTTATAAAATATATATAAAAATTACAAATGATGCCTTAAATAAAAATTTTTATAAAAATATATATGGAAGGATGGTGAAACAATGCCTTTAATACAAAATTTTATTAAAATGCACAACAATAATAATTTCAAAAACAATAAATGTAAAAACCTTATTCATAACATTAACATATACAAAATTTATTACCTCATAAAATTCAAAAATACATAATATATTTATACACTACTATTAAAATTCTAAAAAAATTTATTTAACAAACTTATTCATACCGTTAACGTACGTAAATTTAATTAACTCATAATATTCTTAAATAAATAAAATATCTTAAACTACGTTATTTTTGTCTATTGTATGCTACATTATTAAAATATCAATGCCATAAATAATACTATATATACTAAACTTCTAATACAAACACACATAAATTCAATTTTCATTAAAGATATATATACTTAAAGCTAGCCCGTCCACCGGACGGGTCTAAAGGCTAGTATATATATATATATATATATATATATATATATATATATATATATATATATATATATATATATATATATATAATCCAAGTTATATATATATATTAAAATAACACTTCTCAGTCTGGCCTTGTCGGTAACTCGGGAATTCTTCGGCACCGTTATAGTCAAAAGATTTTTAAACATTTTTAGAAAAATGTTTATAGTTAAAAGATTTCAAATAATTAGTTTACAAAATTTGATATGAACATAGTATTTGAATCATAATAATCATGTATGTTTTTTTAGTGTTTGTCAAATCAAATTATCTACTCCGTTATACTTATACAATGAAATGACCAAAAAATACGTCAAATCCACCGAGCTACCTTTTATTTCTGAATACATTTCAAAGACTTTGCTTATGCAACAATCTTATCATTATAAATGGTATTTTTTTATTTTTTTTTATTATTTTTTTAGAACAGCAATTTTTTACAACTCACTAACTATCTCACAAATTATATCTTACATGTCTTCGCCAAGACTTGAACCCACAACTTTTAGGTTAGAGGGTCACTCACATACCAATGGGCAAAAAAGACCCTTGGTATAACATTTTGGTAATACACATGTTATAGGTAAAGGTGAATATAACTTTATTTATTTTCTTACCTAACATATTTCATTTAAGATGAAGTTAGGATCAGATATAATCGTTAAATACATAATATTTTAACAAATTTAACATGGTTGAAGAAGGAAATAAAACAAAAACTGACAAATTGACGAGAGACCAAGTGCATTTGTGATAATCAATGTTTTTTTAAATTACATCTAAAATCAATAAGTTTTTCGAAACGCCCATAGATAGATAACCCAACGGGTCTGTAAGTGCACATATTTCTTTTTCCTCTAATTATTTTTCGGCCACCGTCTCATTCGACATGATTGACAACAAAAACTACGGACACAAGAGGTGGTGAAGATCTCGGAATGGAGAGGGTAAAATATTTTGTAAAAGAAGATAAGGCATGTTAGGGATATATTTTTAAAGTACTATTTAACATGTCAAGCAATAAACTGGATCATCAAATCTGCGTTTTCATGCAGCAAATCCCCAATAGTATACAGAACTACGTTTTGAATATTTCCAAACACAAATAATCAATTTTTGGCTCCTTTCGCTCAAATGCTAATGTTAGAGTTTTTGAGTTTTTAAACCCAAATGATCAAATAATTAGTCTCATAATACAACCCTAAACACCTTCTAAGATTATCTAGATACAAATAAAAAAATAAGAGCCTCTCGTAGTGCGTGTACCAACATGAATAAGTTTCAGAGAGCGTTTGATATGCATTTTTGAATTAACTAACGGTTAAACCATTAGAAATAGCTTAATACATAACCCAACTAGCAGTCAAACTGGGAACCGGTTCTAACTGATTTTTGCTTGTTTGAGAACCGAATTAATCAATCGTTTTTTACCCAAATTAACCCGGTTTGATAAAGTCAATCGAATCACGACTTGTTAACAATTTTTTTATCTTCTCAACTATATCCATAAATTTAATTGACACGTTGGAATGTAACGCATAATATTTTGTTTAAATTTTGTAGTATAATTGTAACACCCCCAAATATACACAATTCAATACAGCGGAAGACTCGTTGGTGTTACGGGATAGCACATTACTCACATCATAGACAACGCTTAAAAATCACGTCGTTTAATATAAAAGCATTTCCATTCATGAATATCAAATTTACATAGGTCCCAAGTTATTGTATTTCATACAGGTTTTACAAAGCATTTGAATGGAAATTATTATTTAAGTACGGGCCATGAATTCTTGTTGTCTTCCCGAGAATTACCTTCAAGTACCTGAGACATAACATGTTACAAGAAAAGGTCAGCGATAACGCCGAGTGAATTCATAGAGTTTAATGAAACCATTAATATATCATCGGTATATAATTATTACCGAAAATCATTTTGCACAAATCTTTGTAATAGGCCATAAAATAGCCAAAGTCATTTTATACAAATCCTTATCAAAAGCATAATATACGCTTTCGCCTTCAAAACCATTATACGAACTAATGTCGTAAAAATATCATACGATAGGTTTTATAACGTTGTATAGAAATAAAAACCGTTATATGAATATGGTTATGAAAAACCAAAACACAAACATATTATCAATAGTAAGACCCCGTATTGCCAGTCAGGCAATATATCGTAATTTAGTGCGTATGGCAGTATTTCGTTATTTTTGGATTATTACAAGCCGCATGACATTGTTACCTTACTATATCAAACAACGGGTAGCTAGCCCGAAACTCATTTGCCCCATCTAAATTAGCGTGTCGTCACAATAATCACGCTTGTGTGAATCTTCTCATACATAAATTTGCTTACCAATCAATGTGGCATGACGAGGATCAACCGTCAAGGCGCGAACTGGGGTGATCGTCCCTAAATAGTACTATTATATGCATAAGCGTCTACCAAATCCCGGTAGTTCACAATTCACGCTAATGGGACTTTTAGTTACATAACCTAACTTTAATAATCCATTTTATTTCATCTATCGGGTCATATAATCATTCATCGGGTCATACAATCATTCGGGTCCAAATCAACAAACAGACAATCAGGACAAATGGTGTCCTATTTTATCAAAACTAACATGTTATCTCCCTCGCGGGTTTATAAAACATTTCATAAAAATATTTAAAAGAGTGCGAGGCTATGAACTCACGTTGATGTGGGAAGGCGGGTTATCGGCAATTCGGACGTACGGTACGTGCTTCAATCACAAAAACCTAGACAAATAATACTCGTCTTAGACTCTTGTCCAATGACTTTATCAAAATAATAATTATGCATACATATGATGATTTGATATATATGATGATGATCAAGTGGGTTTATACATCTTTACTCATTCATTATAGTGTTTATGTGTTGGTAATTTTCAAGACTAGTTACACTAGTTCAACTTGTGTACATTTTAAAGCCCAGTGGACCTATTACAAGCCCACTACTATTCATTAGCCCAATTATACTTTTATTAACAGTATTATACTTTATATGTTGGGCCCAAATGGGTTAAGCCCAATAAATAAGTTTATAAGTGTTTTACCAAATTAGTCGGGTTTATTGTCAATTAAGGATACTTTGGCCCGTTAATGTCTATATGTTGTAAAGTTCGGGTTTATCGGTTTTTACTTGTTATGTATGTTTATACATCAGTATGTGAGTTTATAAAAGTTTACATTTGACGGGTCCGACCGTCTAAGTTTTATTTGATAAAAACGTTAATCTTTCGGTACTAGCCGAAAAGACGTAAAAATCATGTTTATAGTTGTATAACTTTGGAAAATATTTTATACTTGTAATTTATAAAAATGTCTTATTTTATATCATAATATATGAAATTCTTATTTATAATTACTATTAATTGTTAGTGGGTTTTCATTTGTATATATTTTATAAATATATAAGTGAGTGCTTATTTTATATAAGTTTTTATTATACAAATCTGATTTTAAATTTCATGTTCACCAAAACAGCCATATCTAGAGTTTTATATGGATATAGAAGCCCAAATGTTTATGGCATAAACTACATGATATGTGCTCCATTTAACTCTTATATGGCTACTGATGAATCAGACTCTAAGTATTTTATAAAAATCGTCCAAAACAGTCTATGCAGATTTGTACTATAATATTGTTTTGATCATATCTCACTCATCCTAATGATTCCATTTCATGGCCAACTTACCACATGGGTAAAAATCATATACCTTACTGTTTCTTTAATAATCTATGCCATTTTAACAGTTTATCATGAGTTTCTTCACTGTTTTATACAGCCTAGTCCTTACATCATGATTTTAACACTTTTTCATGTAGATTCTTATCTTTTTAATCAAATCTATCAACACCAAATCCTCACATAACATTTTTATCATCATATATTCATCATATAAATATACAATAGGAAAGAAAATACATGATTACATAACCAGAATAACAAGAGGATGGGAAGAACAATCTTTATACCACCAAGATGATGTAGGTGATGAGACTGCTTTTATACATAGTCTCATCGTCCAAATAGGGATTAAAATGCATTAAATATCATCAAAAGACCCAAATATATGCTTGTGTTTGTTGCTTGTGTATTTTAGGTACAGATATTGAGAAAATGACAAAAGATCACAAGAATCAGTCAAAAACGAACACGAGAAACGAAGCCGCACGATGAACCAAGCCCTAAAGAAGAATTTTCCAAAGAAAACCGTTGAAGATTTGAAGAATTTTGAAGAAGGGTCCTCCAATATATAAGAGTTGACAAGTTTGGTCCCTAAAGTTTGTCAAAATTACAAAAAGGACCCTTAACTTTGAAGAATTGGCAAATTTAGTCCCTCAACAAAACTAAAATGTCAATATTGGTCCTCCAAGAAGTCAACAAACAAGTCAAACCTTGAAGAATGAAGAAAAGGCCAAAATCAGTCCTTCAAATATCATAAATTTACATTTGAAGTCCTTGTATTAAGTTTGAAAACTTAATTGTGCCAAAAGTGACAAGTTTGCAAAGTTGTTATAAAGGGAATGAAAGTTGTTGCCATTTAAAACAAAGTGAAAGAAGGAAAGGACTCCAGGGACTAAAATTTCCAGACATACAAAACCTTCCCAGCCAATCATTCCCCCACATCATCACCACCAGCCAATAGAAATACTCCACCTCATCCTTAACACCACGTCATCCCTCCACCCACTTATTTACAACTGATTAAATAAATCAGTTGTGTTTTCCCACTAAACACAATATTCAAAAATAATAACCCCCAAAACGGATCTAATCCAACCTTAATCACCCAAGAACCCTAATTACCCCCAGGATCAATTAACTATAAATCAAAGGGTTTTTACCTTAGCTTTTCCAGATGGTTAATTAGGGTTATTGTCACCAAAACCCACATCCCAAATCAACCCCACACTCACCCTGGACCCCCCCCCCATGAGATTCCCCATTGCACGTCTCTTTCCCACAAAACCCAATACCAGACAAAATGAACGTCCAAGATGGTTTTACTTGTCCTCCACGCCAAATGAAGGGTTTAGATTGACTACAACAAGCTGGCATTCACAAGATTCCAACTGCATGATCACATGGCATCATTTGACTGAAAATTCATAATTCGTCCAAGGGTAGCTTGGGAAATTCATGTATTAGGGTTTCAGTCATCTAGATAGTTCTATGAGAATCTATATAAGGAGGATGCGAGCTGTGCATACCCCTTGTTCCTTGTTTTTTCTCCTTTGATCACAACTTTGTAAATCCAATTTTTATGAATGAAAAATGGTTTAAAGTTTGTTGATGAGAAGCAAAGAGCCTGCTTACTTATATTGTTTGAAGTTTGGTTGATTTTTATTGTTGATTTACTTGTTTCATAAGGTTTTCAGTTTTCTTGAATTTTCAAAATTTTCAGTGAAGAAAAAAAACAGTCTTTTATATTTCTGCTTTCTTTTTAAAAGCTTTAAGCTATAGGTTAACTTGTCAATAAGTTAATCCTATAAGCCTAAGCTCTTGTACCAGTTACCCTTGCTCTTGGTTGTTTGTTTTGGCAGGTTCAAATCAAAGACAGATATCATCATCATCTTCCTTTCAAGCAGCTTATAGAGATTCTGCTCAGGCCCCAGCCTGATTGGAGGTGACTTTTCAGTCACTATTGGGCCTGGATGTAGGCCCAACAAGGTAGCATCCTTGTTTCCTTTTTCATTTTTCAAAAATATTTAGTATTATGTGATTTGTATGATTTGTATGAAAGTTGTTGATTTGTTGACTTTGCTGTTTGAATATGCTTATTTGTGCCTTGGTATGCATATTAAGGTGTTGGAAATCAGTTTGAGTGTGATTTGAATTCATTTGCTTAGTTAAAGTAGCTTCTGAAAATTTAAAGGAGTGTTTGGATTTGCATATTAATTGAGCTTCTTTGGGAAATTTTGTGTTAAAACTTGTTAGAATCACTCATTTATTTGTTATTAGGTAGTATAAGTACTGGCTTTCAGTTTGGTAAAGTTTACAACACACTTGCATGTTAAAAAATTGGGAAATAGCACAAAAATCCAGTAACTGCTTTTGTGCATATTTTTGTGTGAATTTGACCACCAAATTTGTCAAACTACTAGTTATTAGGAGATTGGAGGATTGTGTGTAGTTTATTTGTCATTTGGTAGGATTGTATGCAAGCTTTTAGCTTTTAAAATCCACTTTTGTGCAAGTAAATTTGGCTTACTATTCATCAGAAACTCATTTAGCTTAATCAGTCACTTTTGTGCTTTTTGTGTGAATTTTTGTGAAGTAACCTGCTTGTTTTTGTGTTGTATTTGACTCCCTATACTCAACTGAGTATAGGGGTGCCCAATTGTCCAAGGCAAACCAAGCCACAAGCTTTCCGAAGCTTGAAAGGTCTCCTGACCAAAAATTAACACTACCAGTGGGAACTCCTTTCCCACTGCTAGCACATCTGTTGCCACTACTAAGCAAACAGACAAAACTAGGTCAAGTGTCACTATCAGGATTTGAACTTTTTTGTCTTTAGTGGGTGAAATTAGGAATTAGACTTTGATTTTTGTGTCATTATTTTTCTTATTTATTTTGTGATTTTCCAGTTTAATTAAATTTTTATTTACTGTTCATTTATTATTTTTTTAGGTTTTATTGCTATTTTAGTTACTTTTATTATTTCTGTTTTTGGCATTTAGTGCCAAAAATACATATTTTTCAGCTTCAACATTTTTCTTTTATTAAGAAAAACATTTTAAGATTTTTAGTTAAAAAAGTTTTTACTGTTCATCTTTTAATTATTTTTTAGAATTAATTTAAGTTAATTAGGGTTTTAATTTAAACTGTTTTTGTCTTTTAGTGGTTAATTTTATATTTTTCAAACTTTTTCAATTTTCCACTATTCATTAGAGTAAATTAGGATTTTTAAAATTGGTAAATTATTTTTAGCATTATTTTATTATTTTTTATAATTATTTTTGTCTAAAAATAGTTTTTAGTAATTTAAAAATATAAAAATAGTTTCTAAAAATTAGGAAAAATACTTTTTAGTCTTTAAATAATATAAGTAACTTATTTGTTCAATAAAATCATATTTTGGACATTTTGATTGATTATATTTAATTTTAGGGCTTTAATTAGCATTTAAAATTGAATATTTAATTAATAAAAGGTTTTAAAATATTTTTATTGGATTTTTATTCTTATTTATATTATTTTAGACTTGTTTTAGCTTTTAATTAATTTTTAGGTTTAAAATTTTTAATTTTGTTAGTTTTTACGGTTTTACGTGATCGACCTTTTTCGTCTTAGTTTAATCCGTCGTCGTAACCGTCTTCCTTTTCTAAATCTCATTTCTTTCTTTCTTTCTCAATCATATAATCACAAATCAAAATCAATTCATTACACAACGTACTAGCCTCCTCGAGAACGAACTCACTTTTAGGGTCATTCACACACGGTTTTCCTAAATCGTCGTGCCCACTTGCCCTATTTGTTGCCCTTTTCCTAAAGGGTATACAAAAACTCTACAATAAAATGCATTGTGGTCCCTAAATTATCAAGATTGTACAAGAACAGCCCTTGAAGAATGAAGAAATTGCATTTGAAGTCCTTGCTACAAGTTTGAAAATGAGTTGTGCCAAAAATGACAACTTGGTCAAAGTTGTTTACAAAGGGAATTGGTTTTATGGCTGATTATTACAACATGAACAAGAAAGGAAACCTTGCGGGCCAAAACTGCCAGACAAAATAAGTTATCCCCACCAATCAACTTGCCACATCACTCCACTCCACCACTCACAACTTCACACCTCATCACCCCCATCCTAGTCACCCTCCACTCACCCTTAACTTATTTATTTATATATACAGTTTTGAATTATATTAAATAATAGGTTTTTCCCACTAAACACTTTTTAAAACCCCAAACCGGATCAAAACCAACCCTGTTCGTTTTCTTTAAACCTATAAACCCTAATCCCATCAATTCCTCAAAATAAAGGGTTTTTGTAAATTAACTTCCAGATGCTTAATTGAACCTAAACTAAACTAAACCCAACCATAAAAAAACCACCCCACTCACCCATGTGAGCCCCTGGCCCTCCCTGCTCAAGTCACTTTCCACAAAACCCCAGGAGCAGACAAGATCAACATCCCAAAGCCTCCCTTGGTCCCAAAGGAATCTACCAACGCCCAAGATTACTTTATAACAGCTGGATATCACAAGTGCCAAGACATGATCACATGAAGACGAATTTTGACCAAAATTTCAGTCAAACCAAGGGCATTCAGGGAATTTCAAGGATTAGGGTTTTAGTTCTAGTTTCTTCTATTCACATGTATAAATACAAGCCGTATGTGGCTGTATTTCCTTGTTCCAGATTTTTTTCAAAGTTTATGTAATGCCTTTTTAAATTAAGTAAAAGTTGGTATTTTCTTGTGATGAAATTATAATTCCTTTTTACTTGTTTTAAAAGTTGGTAGTGACTTGTGAAAGAAATCTGAGTTCCATTTAACATTTATTCAAACATTTTGTGTTTGAATTTTCAGAAAAAAGTTTATGAAAAAAGGTATTTTTTTTGGTAAAAATTTGATTCAAGATTTAGATTTTCAGGAGTATAAGTTATTAGGTTAAGGTGTTTTGAAAGAAAAATATTTGAGAAAGTTTTTGAAAAGGTTTGAAAAAGAGGAAGTAAATCAGAAATATTGGTATATTGTGCTTGTTTTATTTGATCTTAGCAGGTTCATTGGAGCTTGTTTAGTCCAAGGTTTTGCTCAGGCCTCAGCTTGATTGGAGGTGACATAGCAGTCACTGAGGGACCTGGATGTAGGTCCCTCTAGGTAGCATTCTCATTCCATTTTTTAGTTTTCAGAATTATGTGATTTATGTGATTTGCATGAAAATTGTTTGTTTGTTTGTTGATTGGTTTGATTATGCCTATTTGGATAATATATGCATGTTAGAAGCTTGGTCAAGCAGATTTGTGCAAGTTTGATGTGATTTGGTTTGTAAAAACTTCATGTTCAGATTTTAAGGGGTGTTTGGATTTGAGTTTTAGCTAGGAATATTGAGAGCTTTTGGTTTAAAAATCATCTAGACACACTTAGGTTGCATGAGATATGTGTTATCAGTAAGTGGCATTTGTTTAGAAAGGATTAGAGTAAAAGTTGCATGCTAAAAAAGGTGAAAACATAGCCTAAATCAGTAACTGCATCTAGGGCATGTTTTTGTGAGAATTAGTGCTTCAAATCTTACCCATTGTTAGAAAATAGGTTGTTTAAGGATTGTGTACTGCTTATTTGTCATTTGTTTAGCTAGATTGCAAGATTTGAGGCCTTGAATCTCATTTTTGTGCATGTAATCTTTTGTAACTGTTTATCAGAAACATTGCTGGCTTTATCAAAAACTTTTGTGCTCTTTGTGTGAAATTTTGTTAAGTGATTGTGTGTTTTTTTGTGTTTACTCAGACTCCCCACAACCCAATTGGTGTGGGGGTGCCTTGTGGTCCAAAGAAAACCAAGCATAAGAGCTTTCCTAAGCTCTTAGGTCTCCTGACCAAATTTTTACACTAGCAGTGGGAACAAACTTCCCACTGGTAGTTCACAAGTTGGTACTGCTAAGCAAAAGGACAAAAGTCCATGCACATGTCACTTTCAGAATTAGGGTTTTTTGTCTCTAGTGCATGAAAATTGGATTTAGGACTTGAAACTTGTTTTGTAATTTTTCTAATTTAATTTTTGATTTTTCTGATTAATTAGATTTTTATTTACTGTTCATTTTATATTTTTTAGATTAATTAGCTTTTTTTTAATTAACTTTTAAGTTTCTGTTTTTGGCATTTAGTGCCAAAAATACATATTTTTCAGTTTTAACATTTTTCCTAGACTTAGAATATTATTTTAAGATTTTTGGTATAAAAATTTTTTACTGTTCATCTTTTATTTATTTTTTATAATTAATTTAGTATAATTAGGGTTTTATTTTAAATTATCTTTTAGTGAAAAATTTAACATTTTTCAAACTTTTTCATTTTTATTATGTTCATTAGAGTAAAATAGGATTTTTAAAATTGGTAAATTATTTTTAGCGTTATTTTATTATTTTTTATGATTATTTTAATGTTAAAATAGTTTTTAGTAATTTAAAAATAGAAAAATAGTTTTTAAAAATTAGAAAAAATACTTTTTAGTCTCTAGATAATATAAGTAAGTTATTTGTTCAATAAAATAATATTTTGGATATTTTGATTAATTATATTTAATTTTAGGGCTTTAATTAGCATTTAAAATTGAATATTTAATTAATAAAAGGTTTTAAAATATTTTTATTGGATTTTTATCCTTATTTATATTATTTTAGACTACTTTTAGCTTTTAATTAATTTTTAGGTTTAATTTTTTTTAATTTTGTAGTTTTTTACGGTTTTACGTGAACGGTCTTTTCGTCTTAGCTCGATCCGTCTTCGTAACCGTCTTTTCTTTCTTATTTCTATTTTCTTCTCTTCTCATAATAATAAAATCACAAACATTAATCAATTCATTACACAACACACGTGCCTCCTTGGGAAACGAACTTGAATTTTCTTAAGGGTCATTAGTGCTCGGTTTTCCTAAACCGACACTCGATACTTTCTCTATTTTACCTCCTTTTCCTAAAGGTGTGTAAAAACACTAACATCAATTTTTGGCGCCGCAGCCGGGGAGGCGTGTTGTGTTTTGATTGAACAATTGTTGTTTTTATACTAGCCATAATTAGTATTTGTATTAGTAGCACTCTACTAATACGTATTATCGTTTTTCGGTTTTTGTGTGAATACTATTACTATATTGTATACGTAGAACAATAAATTCACAAGTACTCCAAATACGTGAGAAATCACAACCTTGACTTGGGAGGTCATTACCTAATCATTGTATTCGAATCTCAAACCAAAGAAAAAAGGCAAAAATAGATAAATACTTTCGTGAAGCTCGATTTTGAAAAATACAAACTATAAGGTGGGTATAAGGCGGTTGTATTTCACGACCTAAAGGAAAAAGGCTCTTAAGTGCTTCGCGCCGCCTCGTTTCCTCCGCTTGCTTGTGCGTATTTGATTTTGAGAGCTAATCGAGGGTTTTGCCGCCCGAAGTATTATTACATATCATATATATTTTCTTGGTTTCATTTGATTAAACCCTCTTGAACGGTTTGGTGTTCCACTATCGTTCTAAAGTCATCGAAAGCGTTCACTCCACGTGATCGTTTTCATTCCTTGAGGCTTCTTTAATCAAGAGATTTGATTAAGGAGGAGATTTGTAGATTTTTGTCTACTTAATACATTCACCAATTTCTAAAAAGGTTAATACAATCAAAAACCACAAAAAAATTGAAAAAATACAAAACACCAAAAAGAATCTTCTTTGCTCCACGTTGTACGTGACGTTTATGCTAACTCGTAATCAAGCAAAACGTGCACGTAGACGAAAGAACAAAACTCCCACTCCAACTCATTCTAGTGAGGATTCTCCTATTGACGAACCCATTGTACGAGAAGCACCAACCATGGCGAATCGAACTATGATGGAGTTACTTCAAGCACCCACCGAGGGTTATGGAGAAGCTATTGTGATTCCCGCTATCCTTGCGGAGAATTTTGAGGTGAAAACGGGTTTGTTGTCGATAATCCAAAACAACAAATTCCGTGGTGATGAGAAGGACAATCCCCACAACCATATCCGCCAATTTAATCATCTTACCGCCACTTGCAAATTCAAGGATGTCTCGAATGACTCGATTAAGATGATGCTTTTTCCGTATTCCTTAGCGGGGCCCGCTAAAATTTGGTTAGAGAAAGAGCCACCCAATTCTATATTGACGTGGAAGGATCTCGTTTCAAAATTCGTGAACCAATTTTTTCCGCCCTCTAAGACTACGCATTTGAAAAATGAGATTTCTAAATTTTCACAAGAATCAAATGAGAGTTTCTCAACGGCTTGGAATAGGTTTAAGTAAATTTTGCACGAATGTCCTCATCATGGTTTTTCCGACTTGCATCAAATAGACACGTTTTACAATGGACTTAATGATCATGAAAGAGATTATCTAAATTCCGCCGCGGGTGGTAATTTTTTGTGTAAAACGGTTGAAGAAGCTTTGGTCATAATTGAGAATAGGTCTAAGGTTTATAGCCCTCGTAACACACTGAGTGTTGCCAAATTGGGCTCATCGTCATCATCTCGTAGCATTAATGCTTTACATGATGAAGCAAATGAAGAAAATCGGTTTTTTGATAGATTTTCTAACCTTATGAACCATTGGAAAAATCAAGAAGCTTCAAATTCCGCTTCGGTTAAAGCGGTTTCTAAGAGTTGTTAGTCGTGTGGGGGAGCTCATGATCTTTCCGAGTGCATTACCGCTGATGGTAACACTTCGAGTGCTTATGTAGCAACGGGAACTTATAACCAAATCGGTCAAGGTTCCCGCCAAAATCAAGCTCCACCAAATCAAAATGCTAATAATTATCGAAACAACAACCAAGGTGGTAATTATCAAGGCAATCAAAGGAATTACAACAAGGGTAATTATCAAAGTGGAAATGGGCAAATTTCAAACCAAAACCAAAACCGTGATTTTCAAACTACCACACAAGGTTTTCAAAATGATCACACCAAAAATCTTCAAGGAGAATTTTTGAATTATGCTAAGGCTAATGATGTTAAGTTTGATAATATGCAACGTGAAATGGTTAGCTTAAGATCCGAGTTGAAAAACGAGCTTAAAAACGAACTTGCTAATGAACTTAAAACTCATGCTAATAAAATGGAAGGAAATGTTCAAAGACTCCAACAAAATCAACAAAAAATGGAGCAAGGTCAACATGAGATTAAGCAAGAGTTGTTAAAAGCGGATGCTAGGCAATCTAAGTTTGAAGACCGAATGGGAAAAATGTTTGAAGCTATCATGTGTAAACCCTCTTCTTCGGGTGGTCTTCCTAGTGATACCATCGTGAACCCGAAAGGAGAATTGAATGTTATTACTACTCGTAGTGGTAAAACTTTCAAAGAACGCACTTCTCGTCCAAGTACTTCTATGGAGAAGGAAAAAGAGAAAGAACCCGAGGTGGTGGTCGAAAAGGAGCAAATTCCAATCACACGAAGTACCGCTCAAACCACACCTACGGTTGAACCCACACCAATCATGGAACCCGAGATTCCAAGGCCGATGCCTATGCCTACTATGCCCCAACCCACACCACCTTTACCATACCCTTCAAGACGAGACAAGGAAAAGGCACAAGAACGAAATAATTATCAATTTGAACTTTTTATGAAAATGTTTCGTGACTTGCATTTTAATATAAGTTTTGCCGACGCCTTAGTCATGATGCCTTGATTTGCCGCGAACTTCAAAAGTATGTTGAATAACAAAGAGAAATTGCAAAAATCGTCTAGTTGTTCATCGGTTTTTCTAAGCCGCATACCTCAAAAAGTCGGTGATCCCGGCAAGTTTTTAATCCCATGTGCTATACAAGACATGGAAGAATGCTACGCCTTGGCCGATCTTGGTGCTAGTGTTAATTTGATGCCTCTTGAGATTTTTAAATCGCTCAATCTTCCAAATCTCACTCCTTCAAGAATGTCAATCGAGATGGCCGATCATTCTACGATTCTAGCTTGTGGAGTAGCCGAGGACGTCTTTGTGAAAGTTGGAAAGTTCTACTATCCTGTAGACTTTATTGTTGTTGACATTCCCATCGATCCTAAAGTTCCTCTAATTTTAGGTCGATCATTTTTGGATACCTCGAGAGCACTTATCGATGTGCATGCAAGGAAAATCACTCTTAGTTTCAATGAGGAAGAACTCGTCATTAATGCAACTCAAAACTCCACGCTTTCTCATGTGTATTCGATCACGTCGTTGTACAATGTCAATCCCATCAAAAACATTTGCAAAAAGATTTCAAAAAGAGTTTTAGAAGTTGTTGAGAAAAATGAAGTTCCGTCCCCTCCGCCGGTGGAGGTTAAGAGTGTTAAGCCTACGATTCCAATCTCGAGTGATTCTTCGGATGATGAATATGTTGATCCCGATGGGGAAGTTTTCTTTGTTGACAAACGTTTTGAAAACTTACCACCACCTTTACCAAAACGCTTTTCAAATGTGAGAATTTTTAGTGTGACTAACATTGCTTTAGATACACCAAATATTTTTGACATAATTAAATCGGGTTTTCATAAGGAGAGTTTAAAAGATGAAAAAGGAAAAGATTTTAAATTGAATTTAAAAGATTTTTCTACAATTCTAACTCCGTCATCACCGCGTGTATTGAGTACTACAAGCTCGTCTTCTCCTTTTGACGATGCTTTGTGTGGACCTAGTGTGGGGGAAGCCCCTTATGTTTCCTCCCCATTCTCCACCGAGGACGAGATATTTGATCCTGGAATTGCCTATAAAGGGAAATCTCGGTCTTCCACCGATGCAATAAATGGAAAATCTTTTCATTTGATTGGTGCGAGTCTACCTCGAGTAGCTCAATGTTTTCATGACTTACCCATTGTCCCACCCTTCTAATTCTTCTCTCCTATTTTCTTGAAACTCTTTGAGTTTTTGTTGACTCACAATGAAGTGGCGTTAATTTGTTTTTCCAATGAAAACGAGAACGCCATCTTCGATCCCGGTATTTTGCACCATCTAAGGACTTAGTCCTTAATACCAGTTGTTTTTTGGCCTTGTTTATCATGTAAGCCCCACCAAAAATTGACCACACCAAGATAATCCCTAAATGATCATCTAGACACACTTAGGTTGCATGAGATATGTGTTATCAGTAAGTGGCATTTGGTTAGAAAGGATTAGAGTAAAAGTTGCATGCTAAAAAAGGTGAAAACATAGCCTAAATCAGTAACTGCATCTAGGGCATGATTTTGTGAGAATTAGTGCTTCAAATCTTACCCATTGTTAGACAATAGGTTGTTTAAGGATTGTGTACTGCTTATTTGTCATTTGTTTAGCTAGATTGCAAGATTTGAGGCCTTGAATCTCATTTTTGTGCATGTAATCTTTTGTAACTGTTTATCAGAAACATTGCTGGCTTTATCAGAAACTTTTGTGCTCTTTGTGTGAAATTTTGTTAAGTGATTGTTTGTTTTTTGTGTTTACTCAGACTCCCCACAACCCAATTGGTGTGGGGGTGCCTTGTGGTCCAAAGAAAACCAAGCATAAGAGCTTTCCTAAGCTCTTAGGTCTCCTGACCAAATTTTTACACTAGCAGTGGGAACAAACTTCCCACTGGTAGTTCACAAGTTGGTACTGCTAAGCAAAAGGACAAAAGTCCATGCACATGTCACTTTCAGAATTAGGGTTTTTTGTCTCTAGTGCATGAAAATTGGATTTAGGACTTGAAACTTGTTTTGTAATTTTTCTAATTTAATTTTTGATTTTTCTGATTAATTAGAATTTTATTTACTGTTCATTTTATATTTTTTAGATTAATTAGCTTTTTTTTAATTAACTTTTAAGTTTCTGTTTTTGGCATTTAGTGCCAAAAATACATATTTTTCAGTTTTAACATTTTTCCTAGACTTAGAATATTATTTTAAGATTTTTAGTATAAAAATTTTTTACTGTTCATCTTTTATTTATTTTTTATAATTAATTTAGTATAATTAGGGTTTTATTTTAAACTAGTTTTGTCTTTTAGTGAAAAATTTAATATTTTTCAAACTTTTTCATTTTTCTTCTGTTCACTAGAGTAAAATAGGATCTTTAAAATTGGTAAATTGTTTTTAGCATTATTTTATTATTTTTTATGATTATTTTAATTTTAAAATAGTTTTTAGTAATTTAAAAATAGAAAAATAGTTTTTAAAAATTAGGAAAAATACTTTTTAGTCTCTAGATAATATAAGTAAGTTATTTGTTCAATAAAATAATATTTTGGACATTTTGATTAATTATATTTAATTTTAGGGCTTTAATTAGCATTTAAAATTGAATATTTAATTAATAAAAGGTTTTAAAATATTTTTATTGGATTTTTATCCTTATTTATATTATTTTAGACTACTTTTAGCTTTTAATTAATTTTTAGGTTTAAGTTTTTTTTAATTTTGTAGTTTTTTACGGTTTTACGTGAACGATCTTTTCGTCTTAGCTCGATCCGTCTTCGTAACCGTCTTTTCTTTCTTATTTCTATTTTCTTCTCTTCTCATAATAATAAAATCACAAACATTAATCAATTCATTACACAACACACGTGCCTCCTTGGGAAACTAACTTGAATTTTCTTAAGGGTCATTAGTGCTCGGTTTTCCTAAACCGACACTCGATACTTTCTCTATTTTACCTCCTTTTCCTAAAGGTGTGTAAAAACACTAACATCAATTTTTGAGGGGTGAATAAATACTTGCCTTGCCAAAACTTCACGCTTTCCAAAATTTCATCTTTTTGTTATCGTTTTGTTGCAAATAAGGCTAAAAATGGCCAAATTTTAAAATTTTTCTCATGTTTTATAAGTGTTTGAAGACACGAATGTAGGTTTTCCGATGGCGAGAATAAGAGTAATTTTTTACTCGATCGTGCGTGTTGAGCACTTAGCTTTGATTCCTTAACTACATATTAGGCTAAGTCTCTTAAATGAGGACGAGAAATGATAGAGTTAATTATAAGTTACTATGCTAAACATAGAGTACTCGTATTCTTTCAAAAACTCATGTGTTCTCGTTATTTGCTTATTCTCCCTTCGCATGTAAATATTTTTTGCTTAATAAATAGTGACTTAGCGGTTTAGTTAGGATTGTTGGGTTTCTAGTCTTTTCTAGTAGCTTCCGTGTAATTAAATTGGGAAGACATTAAGGTATCGCCAGCGTCACGGTTTTGAAGTATTGGCACCCGAATAATTGAAAGCTTCACCCAATAATAAGATTTAAAGTGCTCACCTAAATCTAGCAAACAATTTTGAAGCCCCACAAGGCCGAAAAATCTATGCAAAAATTGAAAGTGAATCAAGCCTTAATCTTCGAAGCTTTAAAGATCCAAAATTCGCTTTAGCGTGAGGATATACGTCTTTGGCTAATAAAACCACCGATGAGGCGGATAATAAAAGGCAAGGCAAGACCGAAGTCATAATAAAAGCTTCATGGCGAAGTTGAATAAAAGATGGAGGTAAACCAAAGACAATAAGGCCCTTCCGTTAGGGGGCGTATAAAAGTCTTGGTAATAAGTCTCATGTTCAAAACCGTTATAAAACCGTGTTTATCGATTCTTCTTGTCAACTTAATTTTTTAACATCGTTGTCTATTAGGAGGGGTTATTGATTTGATGGTCTTAGTTACACCGTTAGGACTCTATTTTTAGACCTAAATCTCTATTATCGCATAAGTCAAACAATGTATCCTCGTGAAACATTCAAGACAAAATAAAATATAAGAGATACAACTTAGGAATAATGGAAGAATAAGTACGTGATTAGGGCATATGAGTAGTGTTAGCATTACTAACTTATAATGACAATGATCTCGTTGCACGCTTAGCATGGAATTAGGGTGAAAATCGAGGACGATGAAATTATTTCTAACGAAGCATTCACGTGTTCTTATTCAATGAACCTAAACGTCCCATTTTGCGATGAAAATCATACATTATGTCTAAAACGCAAGTAGTAGTAATAGTAGTAGTACAGCTAGTTTATCGTTCAATAAAGTGAATAAAAATGAATTTTGGAGATGCTAAGATACTTTATTCTAGCATTGCGTGAGGGTACGGCAATGGTTTAGTATGGAGGAGTGATGAGACTACTTTTATACATAGTCTCATCGTCCAAATAGGGCTTAAAATGCATTAAATATCATCAAAATACCCAAATATATGCTTGTGTTTGTTGCTTGTGTATTTTAGGTACGGATATTGCGAAAATGACAAAAGATCACAAGAATCAGTCAAAAACGAACACGGGAAACGAAGCCGCACGATGAACCAAGCCCTATAGAAGAAATTTCCAAAGAAAACCCTTGAAGATTTGAAGAATTTTGAAGAAGGGTCCTCCAATATGGAAGAGTTGACACTTTATACCCTTGTATCTTCATAATTACAAGTTTGGTCCCTAAAGTTTGTCAAAATTACAAAAAGGACCCTTAACTTTGAAGAATTGGCAAATTTAGTCCCTCAACAAAACTAAATTGTCAATATTGGTCCTCCAAGAAGTCAACAAACAAGTCAAACCTTGAAGAATGAAGAAAATGCCAAAATCATCCTTCAAATATCATAAATATACATTTGAAGTCCTTGTATTAAGTTTGAAAACTTAATTGTGCCAAAAGTGACAAGTTTGCAAAGTTGTTATAAAGGGAATGAAAGTTGTTGCCATTTAAAACAAAGTGAAAGAAGGAAAGGAGTCCAGGGACTAAAATTGCCAGACATACAAAACCTTACCAGCCAATCATTCCCCCACATCATCACCACCAGCCAATAGAAATACTCCACCTCATCCTTAACACCACGTCATTCCTCCACCCACTTATTTACAACTGATTAAATAAATCAGTTGTGTTTTCCCACTAAACACAATATTCAAAAATAATAACCCCCAAAACGGATCTAATCAAACCTTAATCACCCAAGAACCCTAATTACCCACAGGATCAATTAACTATAAATCAAAGGGTTTTTACCTTAGCTTTTCCAGATGGTTAACTAGGGTTATTGTCACCAAAACCCACATCCCAAATCAACCCCACACTCACCCTGGACCCCCCCATGAGATTCCCCATTGCACGTCTCTTTCCCACAAAACCCAATACCAGACAAAATGAACGTCTAAGATGGTTTTACTTGTCCTCCACACCAAATGAAGGGTTTAGATTGACTACAACAAGCTGGCATTCACAAGATTCCAACTGCATGATCACATGGCATCATTTGACTAAAAATTCAAAATTCGTACAAGGGTAGCTTGAGAAATTCATGTATTAGGGTTTCAGTCATCTAGATAGTTCTATGAGAGTCTATATAAGGAGGATGCGAGCTGTGCATACCCCTTGTTCCTTGTTTTTTCTCCTTTAATCACAACTTTGTAAATCCAATTTTTATGAATGAAAAATGGTTTAAAGTTTGTTGATGAGAAGCAAAGAGCCTGCTTACTTATATTGTTTGAAGTTTGGTTGATTTTTATTGTTGATTTACTTGTTTCATAAGGTTTTCAGTTTTCTTGAATTTTCAAAATTTTCAGTGAAGAAAAAAAACAGTCTTTTATATTTCCGCTTTCATTTTAAAAGCTTTAAGCTATAGGTTAACTTGTCAATAAGTTAATCCTATAAGCCTAAGCTCTTGTACCAGTTACCCTTGCTCTTGGTTGTTTGTTTTGGCAGGTTCAAATCAAAGACAAATATCATCATCATCTTCCTTTCAAGCAGCTTATAGAGATTCTGCTCAGGCCCCAGCCTGATTGGAGGTGACTTTTTAGTCACTGTTGGGCCTGGATGTAGGCCCAACAAGGTAGCATCCTTGTTTCCTTTTTCATTTTTCAAAAATATTCAGTATTATGTGATTTGTATGATTTGTATGAAAGTTGTTGATTTGTTGACTTTGTTGTTTGAATATGCTTATTTGTGCCTTGGTATGCATATTAAGGTGTTGGAAATCAGTTTGAGTGTGATTTGAATTCATTTGCTTAGTAAAAGTAGTTTCTGAAAATTTAAAGGAGTGTTTGGATTTGCATATTAATTGAGCTTCTTTGGGAAATTTTGTGTTAAAACCTGTTAGAATCACTCATTTGTTTGTTATTAGGTAGTATAAGTACTGGCTTTCAGTTTGGTAAAGTTTACAACACACTTGCATGTTAAAAAATTGGGAAATAGCACAAAAATCCAGTAACTGCTTTTGTGCATATTTTTGTGTGAATTTGACCACCAAATTTGTCAAACTGCTAGTTATTAGGAGATTGGAGGATTGTGTGTAGTTTATTTGTCATTTGGTAGGATTGTATGCAAGCTTTTAGCTTTTAAAATCCACTTTTGTGCAAGTAAATTTGGCTTACTATTCATCAGAAACTCATTTAGCTTAATCAGTCACTTTTGTGCTTTTTGTGTGAATTTTTGTGAAGTAGCCTGCTTGTTTTTGTGTTGTATTTGACTCCCTATACTCAACTGAGTATAGGGGTGCCCAATTGTCCAAGGCAAACCAAGCCACAAGCTTTCCGAAGCTTGAAAGGTCTCCTGACCAAAAATTAACACTACCAGTGGGAACTCCTTTCTTACTGCTAGCACATCTGTTGCCACTACTAAGCAAACAGACAAAACTAGTTCAAGTGTCACTATCAGGATTTGGACTTTTTTGTCTTTAGTGGGTGAAATTGGGAATTAGACTTTGATTTTTGTGTCATTATTTTTTTATTTATTTTGTGATTTTTCAGTTTAATTAAATTTTTATTTACTGTTCATTTATTATTTTTTTAGGTTTTATTGCTATTTTAATTACTTTTATTATTTTTGTTTTTGGCATTTAGTGCCAAAAATACATATTTTTCAGTTTCAACATTTTTCTTTTATTAAGAAAAACATTTTAAGATTTTTAGTTAAAAAGTTTTTACTTTTCATCTTTTAATTATTTTTTAGAATTAATTTAAGTTAATTAGGGTTTTAATTTAAACTGTTTTTGTCTTTTAGTGGTAAATTTTATATTTTTCAAACTTTTTCAATTTTCCACTATTCATTAGAGTAAATTAGGATTTTTAAAATTGGTAAATTATTTTTAGCATTATTTTATTATTTTTTATAATTATTTTAGTCTAAAAATAATTTTTAGTAATTTAAAAATATAATAATAGTTTCTAAAAATTAGGAAAAATACTTTTTAGTCATTAAATAATATAAATAACTTATTTGTTCAATAAAATCATATTTTGGAAATTTTGATTGATTATATTTAATTTTAGGGCTTTAATTAGCATTTAAAATTGAATATTTAATTAATAAAAGGTTTTAAAATATTTTTATTCGATTTTTATTCTTATTTATATTATTTTAGACTTGTTTTAGCTTTTAATTAATTTTTAGGTTTAAAATTTTTAATTTTGTTAGTTTTTACGGTTTTACGTGATCGACCTTTTTCGTCTTAGTTTAATCCGTCGTCGTAACCGTCTTCCTTTTCTAAATCTCATTTCTTTCTTTCTTTCTCAATCATATAATCACAAATCAAAATCAATTCATTACACAACGCACTAGCCTCCTCGAGAACGAACTCACTTTTAGGGTCATTCACACACGGTTTTCCTAAATCGTCGTGCCCACTTGCCCTATTTGTTGCCCTTTTCCTAAAGGGTATACAAAAACTATACAATCATTTTTGGCGCCTCTGCCGGGGAGGCGTGTTGTGTTTTGATTTGAACATTGTTGTTTTTATATATAGCCATAATTAGTATTTGTATTAGTAGCACTCTACTAATACGTATTATCGGTTTTTCGTTTTTTGTGAATACTATTACTATATTGTATACGTAGAACAATAAATTTACAAGTACTCCAAATACGTGAGAAATCACAACCTTGACTTGGGAGGTCATTACCCAATCATTGTATTCGAATCTCAAACCAAAGAAAAAGGCAAAAATAGATAAATACTTTCGTGAAGCTCGATTTTGAAAAATACAAACTATAAGGTGGGTATAAGGCGGTTGTATTTCACGACCTAAAGGAAAAAGGCTCTTAAGTGCTTCGCGCCGCCTCGTTTCCTCCGCTTGCTTGTGCGTATTTTGAGATTAAGAGCTAATCGAGGGTTTTGCCGCCCAAAGTATTACTAAGTTTCATATATATTTTCTTGGTTTCATTTGATTAAACCCTCTTGAACGATTTGGTGTTCCACCACCGTTCTAAAGTCATCGAAGGCATTCACTTCACGTGATCGTTTTCATTCCTTGAGGCTTCTTTAATCGAGAGATTTGATTAAGGAGGAGGTTTGTAGATTTTGGTCTACCTAATACATTCCAAAAATCCAAAAAAGTAAAAACAATCAAAAACCACAAAAAAATTTGAAAAAGTAAAAACACCAAAAAGAATCTTCTTTGCTCGTCCCCTCGTTGTACGTGACGTTTATGCAACCTTTCTCTAAAGCAAGACGTGCTCGTAAACGAAGAAACAAATCAACCACTCCTTCTAGTGAGGAGTCTCCTATTGACGAACCCATTATAGTGAAAGAAGCACCCATGGCTAATCGAACTATGATGGAGTTGCTTCAAGCACCCACCGAGGGTTATGGAGAAGCGATTGTGATTCCCGCTATCCTTGCGGAGAATTTTGAGGTTAAGACGGGTTTGTTGTCCGTGATTCAAAACAACAAGTTTCGAGGTGACGAAAAGGACAACCCTCATAACCACATTCGCCAATTTAATCGTCTCACCGCCACTTGCAAGTTTAAGGACGTCTCAAACGAAGATGATGCTTTTTCCGTATTCCTTAGAGGGGCCCGCAAAAATTTGGTTAGAGAAAGAGCCACCCAATTCTATATTGACGTGGAAGGATCTCGTTTCAAAATTCGTGAACCAATTTTTTCCGCCCTCTAAGACTACGCATTTGAAAAACGAGATTTCAAAGTTTTCGCAAGAGTATAATGAGAGTTTTTCGACGGCATAGAATAGGTTTAAGGAAATGTTGCACGAATGTCCTCATCATGGTTTTTCCGACTTGCATCAAATTGACACATTTTACAATGGCTTGAACGATCATGAGCGTGATTATCTTAATGCTGCCGCGGGTGGTAATTTTTTGTGTAAGACGGTCGAGGAAGCATTGTTAATCATTGAGAATAGGTCTAAGGTCTATAGTCCTCGTAGCACGTCGAGTGTTTGTAAGACTTCGTCTTCGCCTTCGCCTTCATTGTCACACACCATTGATGCTTGCCAAATCGAGGCTAATTTGGAGAACAAGATTTTTGATAAGCTTAAAGGATTGTTAATTGAGTTTAAAGTTGGTGAACAACCCACTCCCGCTACGGCTAAAGCGGTTGAGGTCTCTTGTATGTATTGTGGTGGAGCTCACGATTACTCCGAGTGCATTACCAACGGTGGTAACACTTCGAGTGCCTTCGCGGCCGCGGGAACTTATAACCAAAACGGTCAAGTTCCCCGCACTAATCAATTGACTCCACCGGGTTTTCCACCAAATCAAAATGCTAACAATTATCGAAACAATCAAGTTGGTTACCAAAACAATCAAGTAAACAATTACAAGGGTAATAACAACTATGGGAATCAAGGAAGTAGTAGCCAATTGCAAAATCAAAACCAAAACCGTAATTTTCAAAACACAAGTCAAGGTCTTCAAAATGTTTACACTAAAGAACTTCCAATGGACTTTTTGAATTATGCCACGGCAAATGATAAGATTTTGGAAAACATTCAAGGGCAATTGGCTAATCAAGCTAGGGACACGGCTAAAAACACCAAGGAGTTAGCTAATTTTGTGAAGGAAAATCTTAACATGAGAAATGAGTTGAAAAATGATTTTGCTAATCAAATTAGAGGTCAAAACAATAAAATTGAACAAAGTCATGCTAGGCTTGAACAAAGAATTGACCAAAAAGCCGCTAGTCAAGATGTTAAGTTTAATAGTCAAGATGCTAAGCTTAATGCCATTTTAGAAGTCGTCATGAGGAACAAAGCCTCTACTTCGGGTAGTTTGCCTAGTAACACCGTATCAAACCCGAAGGGAGAGATGAAAGTGATTACCACACGAAGTGGTAAGGCACTTAAAGAACCTACTCCTCAACCAATTACTCCAACGGTGGAGGAAATTGAGGAAGAACCCGAGGTGGTGGTCGAAAAGGAGCATATCTCAAGCCCACAAAGTACCGCTCATACCACACCTACGGTCAACCCTTTACCAACATTAGAACCCGAGATTCCAAAGGCTATGCCTATGCCCCAACCCACACCACCCTTACCTTACCCATCGAGACTTAGGAAGGAGAAAGGACAAGAGCGCGACAACTACCAATTTGAGCTTTTTATGAAAATGTTTCGTGAGTTGCACCTTAATGTGAGTTTCGCCGATGCTTTGATCATGATGCCTCGATTTGCCGCTAACTTTAAGAGTATGTTGAACAACAAGGAGAAATTGCATCAATTGTCTAGTTGTTCATCGGTTTATCTTAATCGCATACCTCAAAAAGTCGGTGATCCCGGTAAATTTTTGATCCCTTGTGCAATCCAAGATATGGAAGAATTCTATGCCTTGGCCGATCTTGGTGCTAGCATTAATTTGATGCCACTTGCAATCTTCAAGTCGCTCAATCTTCCTAATCTTACTCCTTCACTAATGTCTATCGAGATGGCCGACCATTCTACGATTCGTGCATGTTGTTTGGCGGAAGACGTTTTCGTGAAAGTGAGGAAGTTCTACTATCCCGTAGACTTTATCGTCGTTGATATCCCCACGGATCCTCAAGTTCCTCTTATTTTAGGTCGTTCATTTTTAGATACGTCTATGGCTTTAATTGATGTGCATGCTAGAAAGATCACCTTACGTTTCAACGACGAGGAACTTGTTATAAACGCAACTCAAAATTCTCAACTTTCTCATGTTTATTCCGTTGCTACCATAAACCTCGTTGATATGATCGACGTGGTTTGCGAGGAATTTTCACAAGAAGTTTTAGGGTTTGGTGATGAAGAAACTAGTGGCAATCCCACTATGTTAGATCCAATTCTTGATAATTCGACACCAACCTTCACTCCATTTGAAGGTGGTGGTTTTACGTTGGAAGAATGCAATGTTCCACGTACTTGTGACGAAGACCTCGACAATGATGAGGACTTCTCGATTATCAAGGATTTTCTTAACGATTTCCCATTTCCTCCAACCGAGGAGGTTATGAGTATCGAGCCCACATCTTCACTTGAGGAACCACCTAACCTCGAGTTGAAAGATTTACCTCCTCGCCTCGAATATGTCTATTCGGAGGAGGGCGACAAGTTGCCGGTTATTATTGCGAAGGAACTTTCGAATGATGAAAAAACCGCACTTGTCGATGTTCTAAAGGACCACAAAGGGTCAATTGCGTGGAAGTTATCCGACATTAAGGGAATCGATCCCAAGTTTTGTACCCACAAAATCTTAATGGAGGAGGATTACAAGCCCACAATCCAAAGTCAAAGGAGGGTGAACCCTAAAATTCACGACGTCATCAAAAAGGAGGTCCTAAAAATCCTTGACGCAGGAATGATTTACCATATTTCCGATAGCCCTTGGGTGAGTCCTATTCATTGTGTCCCTAAAAAGGGAGGAATGACCGTTGTGCCACACGATGCCAACGAGTTAATTCCCACTAGACTCGTGACCGGATGGAGAGTGTGCATTGACTATCGAAAGTTGAATGAAGCCACTCGAAAAGACCATTTTCCCTTGCCCTTCATGGACCAAATGTTGGAGCGTCTTGCGGGAAGCGATTTCTATTTCTTTCTAGATGTTTTTTCTGGTTACTTCCAAATTCCCATCGATCCTCGTGATCAAGAAAAAACTACGTTTACGTGTCCATATGGAACGTTTGCCTATCGTAGAATGCCATTCGGACTTTGCAATGCACCGGGAACCTTTCAAAGGTGTATGATGGCTATTTTTCATGACATGATCGAGAAGAAGACGGAAGTCTTCATGGATGACTTTTCCGTGTTTGGTAATTCGTTCACTTCGTGTTTGTCGAATCTAGAGAGAATGTTGAAACGTTGTGAGGAAACCAACCTTGTGCTCAATTGGCAAAAGTGTCATTTTATGGTTAGGAGTGGAATCGTCTTAGGGCACAAGGTCTCGAAAGCGAGGATTGAGGTAGATCAAGCTAAGGTAGACGTCATCGCCAAATTTCCTCATCCCAAAACCGTTAAGGGAGTTAGGAGTTTCCTAGGCCACGCGGGCTTTTATCGTCGATTCATCAAGGATTTTTCAAAGATTTCTCGACCCATCACACATCTTCTTGAAAAAGAGGCACGTTTTGTCTTTGACGAAGATTGTGTACGAGCCTTTGAAATCCTTAAGAGGAAACTTACCGAAGCTCCCATTCTTGTTGCTCCCAATTGGAACCTCCCCTTTGAACTAATGTGTGATGCTAGTGATTACGCTATTGGGGTCGTTTTGGGGCAACGTCATGATAAGCACTTCTTGCCTATTCACTATGCTAGCAAGACGATGACCGAGGCTCAACTAAAATACACTACAACGGAAAAGGAGTTCCTTGCCGTGGTGTATGCATTTGAGAAATTCCGACCTTATCTCGTCTTGACGAAATGCATAGTGTATACGGACCATTCGGCTATTAAGTATCTCATGGCAAAGCAAGATGCAAAGCCGAGATTACTTCGTTGGATTCTCCTCCTTCAAGAATTTGATCACACCATCGTTGACAAAAAGGAGCCAAGAATCTAGCGGCCGATCATCTTTCTCGTTTAGAAGATCCTCACCAAAGTGTTTACGAGCCCAAGGAAATCATCGAAACATTTCCGCTCGAAACACTTGGTGTAGTGAATTCTAAGCTTGATTCTTTCACCCCATGGTTTGCGGATTTTGCAAATTACCATGCGGGTAACTTCATCATTAAGGGTATGACGACTCAAGAAAAATGAAAATTCTTTCGTGACGTCAAGTTCTACTTTTGGAACGACCCTTACTTGTTTCGAACTTGTGCGGATCAAATCATCCGACGTTGTGTAGCTTCTAACATCCTTAGAGCTTGCCATGAGGGACCCACGGGTGGTCACCACGGTGCTAATCTCACGGCTAAGAAGGTGTTTGATGCCGGCTTCATTTTGCCTACTATTTACCGAGATGCACAAGATCTTGTGAAGTCGTGTGATGCATGCCAACGACAAGGAAAAGCCTCACAAAAAGATGAAATGCCACAAAATATCATTCAAGTGTGTGAGATCTTTGACGTTTAGGGTATAGACTTTATGGAGCCGTTCCCATCATCTCGTGGTAATAAGTACATTCTCGTTGCGGTTGACTACCTATCTAAGTGGGTGGAAGCTAAGGCTTTGCCCACCAATGATGCTCGTGTGGTAGTCAAGTTTTTGAAGCAATTGTTTTCTCGGTTTGGAACCCCTCGTGCTATCATAAGCGATCGTGGAACCCATTTTTGTAACGACCAATTCGAAAGAGTCTTAAGGAAATATGGGGTTACACATCGGCTTTCTACGGCTTATCACCCACAAACGAGTGGGCAAGTAGAGGTTTCAAACCGAGCGTTGAAGAGGATCTTGGAGAGATCTGTTAAGAAAAACCGACAAACTTGGTCGGATAAGTTGGACGATGCTTTATGGGCCTTTAGGACCGCTCATAAGACACCCATTGGGTGCACTACCTATAAGCTTGTGTATGGAAAGAATTGTCATTTGCCTATCGAGTTAGAACACAAGGCTTATTGGGCCCTAAAGCATTGTAATGATGATATGGAGACCGCGGGAAAACACCGGAAAATGCAATTGAGTGAATTAGATGAATTGAGGGATATTGCTTATGAAAATTCATTGATTTACAAAGAAAAAACTAAAAAGTTGCATGATTCAAAAATTAAGAACTGGGTTTTTAACATTGGGGATCGAGTCGAGCTCATGACTCGGTAATCAAAAACGAGGTGCCTCGTGGGGGAGTCCCATGCTTATCTTATGTACATATTATCGCTTTCTAATTAGCTTAATGTGAGGGGATTTGTGCCCTTCCAACCTTTGTTCCGTGGTTGTTTGTGCATTGTGGTTTTTACATCATGATCTTCACGATTGGAGCCTCTCGTGTTCGTTTTATGGGAGCACTCGATCGTTTGCTTTGAAGACTTTCTCAATATCCAAATGATATATCCTTTGATGTTCTAACCTTAGGTTTTTAGCACACTTCATAAACGGCTATTAATTTATTGGTTACACCCTTTCCATGCTAGATTAGGCATTCGACTACGTCTCTAGTATGGGGGTGTTTGCACCCCTAGACTCGAAACATTGAGGACAATGTTTAACTTTAGTATGGGGGGGTGAATAGATACTTGCCTTGCCAAACCTTCACGCTTTCCAAAATTTCATCTTTTTGTTATCGTTTTGTTACAAATAAGGCTAAAAATGGCCAAATTTTAAAAATTTTCTCATGTTTTATAAGTGTTTGAAGACACGAATGTAGGTTTTCCGATGGCGAGAATAAGAGTAATTTTTGACTCGACCGTGCGTGTTGAGCACTTAACTTTGATTCCTTAACTACATATTAGGCTAAGTCTCTTAAATGAGGACGAGAAATGATAGAGTTAATTATAAGTTACTATGCTAAGCGTAGAGTACTCGTATTCTTTCAAAAACTCATGTGTTCTTGTTATTTGCTTATTCTCCCTTCGCTTGTAAATATTTTTTGCTTAATAAATAGTGACTTAGCGGTTTAGTTAGGATTGTTGGGTTTCTAGTCTTTTCTAGTAGCTTTCGTGTAATTAAATTGGGAAGACATTAAGGTATCGCCAGCGTCACGGTTTTGAAGTATTGGCACCCGAATAATCGAAAACTTCACCCAATAATAAGATTTCAAGTGCTCACCTAAATCTAGCAAACAATTTGAAGCCCCATAAGGCCGAAAAATCTATGAAAAAATTGAAAGTGAATCAAGCCTTAATCTTCGAAGCTTTAAAGATCCAAAATTCGCTTTAGCGTGAGGATATACGTCTTTGGCTAATAAAACCACCGATGAGGCGGATAATAAAAGGCAAGGCAAGACCGAAGTCATAATAAAAGCTTCATGGCGAAGTTGAATAAAAGATGGAGGTAAACCAAAGATAATAAGGCCCTTCCGTTAGGGGGCATATAAAAGTCTTGGTAATAAGTCTTATGTTCAAAACCGTTATAAAACCGTGTTTATCGATTCTTCTTGTCAACTTAATTTTTTAACATCATTGCCTATTAGGAGGGGTTATTGATTTGATGGTCTTAGTTACACCGTTAGTACTTTATTTTTAGACCTAAATCTCTATTATCGCATAAGTCAAACAATGTATCCTCGTGAAACATTCAAGACAAAATAAAATATAAGAGATACAACTTAGGAATAATGGGAGAATAAGTACGTGATTAGGGCATATGAGTAGTGTTAGCATTACTAACTTATAATGACAATGATCTCGTTGGACGCTTAGCATGGAATTAGGGTGAAAATCGAGGATGATGAAATTATTTCTAACGAAGCATTCACGTGTTCTTATTCAATGAACCTAAACGTCCCATTTTGCGATGAAAATCATACATTATGTCTAAAACGTAAGTAGTAGTAATAGTAGTAGTACAGCTAGTTTATCGTTCAATAAAGTGAATAAAAATGAATTTTGGAGATGCTAAGATACTTTATTCTAGCATTGCGTGAGGGCACGGCAATGGTTTAGTATGGGGGAGTGATAAGACTGCTTTTATACATAGTCTCATCGTCCAAATAGGGCTTAAAATGCATTAAATATCATCAAAATACCCAAATATATGCTTGTGTTTGTTGCTTGTGTATCTTAGGTACGGATATTGAGAAAATGACAAAAGATCACAAGAATCAGTCAAAAACGAACACGGGAAACGAAGCCGCACGATGAACCAAGCCCTAAAGAAGAATTTTCCAAAGAAAACCCTTGAAGATTTGAAGAATTTTGAAGAAGGGTCCTCCAATATGGAAGAGTTGACACTTTATACCCTTCTATCTTCATAATTACAAGTTTGGTCCCTAAAGTTTGTCAAAATTACAAAAAGGACCCTTAACTTTGAAGAATTGGCAAATTTAGTCCCTCAACAAAACTAAATTGTCAATATTGGTCCTCCAAGAAGTCAACAAACAAGTCAAACCTTGAAGAATGAAGAAAATGCCAAATTCAGTCCTTCAAATATCATAAATTTACATTTGAAGTCCTTGTATTAAGTTTGAAAACTTAATTTTGCCAAAAGTGACAAGTTTGCAAAGTTGTTATAAAGGGAATGAAAGTTGTTGCCATTTAAAACAAAGTGAAAGAAGGAAAGGAGTCCAGGGACTAAAATTGCCAGACATACAAAATCTTCCCAGCCAATCATTCCCCCACATCATCACCACCAGCCAATAGAAATACTCCACCTCATCCTTAACACCACGTCATCCCTCCACCCACTTATTTACAACTGATTAAATAAATCAGTTGTGTTTTCTAACTAAACACAATATTCAAAAATAATAACCCCCAAAACGGATCTAATCCAACCTTAATTACCTAAGAACCCTAATTACCCCCAGGATCAATTAAATATAAATCAAAGGGTTTTTACCTTAGCTTTTCCAGATGGTTAATTAGGGTTATTGTCACCAAAACCCACATCCCAAATCAACCCCACACTCACCCTGGACCCCCCCCATGAGATTCCCCATTGCACGTCTCTTTCCCACAAAACCCAATACCAGATAAAATGAACGTCCAAGATGGTTTTACTTGTCCTCCACACCAAATGAAGGGTTTAGATTGACTACAACAAGCTGGCATTCACAAGATTCCAACTGCATGATCACATGGCATCATTTGACTGAAAATTCAAAATTCGTCCAAGGGTAGCTTGGGAAATTCATGTATTAGGGTTTCAGCCATCTAGAGAGTTCTATGAGAGTCTATATAAGGAGGATGCGAGCTGTGCATACCCCTTGTTCCTTGTTTTTTCTCTTTTGATCACAACTTTGTAAATCCAATTTTTATGAATGAAAAATGGTTTAAAGTTTGTTGATGAGAAGCAAAGAGCCTGCTTACTTATATTGTTTGAAGTTTGGTTGATTTTTATTGTTGATTTACTTGTTTCATAAGGTTTTCAGTTTTCTTGAATTTTCAAAATTTTCAGTGAAGAAAAAAAACAGTCTTTTATATTTCTGCTTTCTTTTTAAAAGCTTTAAGCTATAGGTTAACTTGTCAATAAGTTAATCTTATACGCCTAAGCTCTTGTACCAGTTACCCTTGCTCTTGGTTGTTTGTTTTGGCAGGTTCAAATCAAAGACAAATATCATCATCATCTTCCTTTCAAACAGCTTATAGAGATTCTGCTCAGGCCCCAGCCTGATTGGAGGTGACTTTTCAGTCACTGTTGGGCCTGGATGTAGGCCCAACAAGGTAGCATCCTTGTTTCCTTTTTCATTTTTCAAAAATATTTAGTATTATGTGATTTGTATGATTTGTATGAAAGTTGTTGATTTGTTGACTTTGCTGTTTGAATATGCTTATTTGTGCCTTGGTATGCATATTAAGGTGTTGGAAATCAGTTTGAGTGTGATTTGAATTCATTTGCTTAGTTAAAGTAGTTTCTGAAAATTTAAAGGAGTGTTTGGATTTGCATATCAATTGAGCTTCTTTGGGAAATTTTGTGTTAAAACCTGTTAGAATCACTCATTTGTTTGTTATTAGGTAGTATAAGTACTGGCTTTCAGTTTGGTAAAGTTTACAACACACTTGCATGTTAAAAAATTGGGAAATAACACAAAAATCCAGTAACTGCTTTTGTGCATATTTTTGTGTGAATTTGACCATCAAATTTGTCAAACTGCTAGTTATTAGGAGATTGGAGGATTGTGTGTAGTTTATTTGTCATTTGGTAGGATTGTATGCAAGCTTTTAGCTTTTAAAATCCACTTTTGTGCAAGTAAATTTGGCTTACTATTCATCAGAAACTCATTTAGCTTAATCAGTCACTTTTGTGCTTTTTGTGTGAATTTTTGTGAAGTAACCTGCTTGTTTTTGTGTTGTATTTGACTCCCTATACTCAACTGAGTATAGGGGTGCCCAATTGTCCAAGGCAAACCAAGCCACAAGCTTTCCTAAGCTTGAAAGGTCTCCTGACCAAAAATTAACACTACCAGTGGGAACTCCTTTCCCACTGCTAGCACATCTGTTGCCACTACTAAGCAAACAGACAAAACTAGTTCAAGTGTCACTATCAGGATTTGAACTTTTTTATCTTTAGTGGGTGAAATTAGGAATTAGACTTTGATTTTTGTGTCATTATTTTTCTTATTTATTTTGTGATTTTTCAGTTTAATTAATTTTTTATTTACTGTTCATTTATTATTTTTTTAGGTTTTATTGCTATTTTAATTACTTTTATTATTTCTGTTTTTGGCATTTAGTGCCAAAAATACATATTTTTCAGTTTCAATATTTTTCTTTTATTAAGAAAAACATTTTAAGATTTTTAGTTAAAAAAGTTTTTACTGTTCATCTTTTAATTGTTTTTTAGAATTAATTTAAGTTAATTAGGGTTTTAATTTAAACTGTTTTTGTCTTTTAGTGGTAAATTTTATATTTTTCAAACTTTTTCAATTTTCCACTGTTCATTAGAGTAAATCAAGATTTTTAAAATTGGTAAATTATTTTTAGCATTATTTTATTATTTTTTATAATTATTTTAGTCTAAAAATAGTTTTTAGTAATTTAAAAATATAAAAATAGTTTCTAAAAATTAGGAAAAATACTTTTTAGTCTTTAAATAATATAAGTAACTTATTTGTTCAATAAAATCATATTTTGGACATTTTGATTGATTATATTTAATTTTTGGGCTTTAATTAGCATTTAAAATTGAATATTTAATTAATAAAAGGTTTTAAAATATTTTTATTGGATTTTTATTCTTATTTATGTTATTTTAGACTTGTTTTAGCTTTTAATTAATTTTTAGGTTTAAAATTTTTAATTTTGTTAGTTTTTACGGTTTTACGTGATCGACCTTTTTCGTCTTAGTTTAATCCGTCGTCGTAACCGTCTTCCTTTTCTAAATCTCATTTCTTTCTTTCTTTCTCAATCATATAATCACAAATCAAAATCAATTCATTACACAACGCACTAGCCTCCTCGAGAACGAACTCACTTTTAGGGTCATTCACACACGGTTTTCCTAAATCGTCGTGCCCACTTGCCCTATTTGTTGCCCTTTTCCTAAAGGGTATACAAAAACTCTACAATCAGTAGGTTGTGATCAAGACATGGACTTTGATGGAAGAACTTGTGATAGATCAACACCAACTTTCAAGGCCACCAATACTTGTAAACTCCATGTAGAAATCAGCCCTTGGACATCACTAAATCACCTCCTTGGATGTTAGAATCACCTCCAATCAACAAGTCTTCAAAGGTTCTTCATCATATGTGTGCATAACACAAGATTCTATGGTTAAAATTTGATCAAAGTGGATGTTTTAGGGTAGTATGGGACGACAAGATTGAGTGAGAGGGATGAGAGAAAATGGTGGTTTGCATGAGTGAAAAATGAGGTAAGTGGTTTATGTGTTGAATGGTTTTGTGAAGTTGCAAGTAGCTAGGACAAGTGTCATAGCTTACTTAGTAAGCTTTGACACATGTGGTGTGTTGTAAGCTAAGTTAAACCGTCCCATATTGGGGGTGGGGCAAAACTTGTTTTGTCTCATCCCCAATTATTTACGGGTACTCCTCGATTCTAGTTTCTTCGATTTGCGTGCCCTCGGGCCGTTTTACGAAAAATGTTTTTATAAATTATAAATCAACGACACAAAATGAATCTAATAAAAATTGTCTCAGCAAAAACGGAGTTCGGAAACGTAAATACGTAATCCTAGGGTTTCCGGTTTAATCGTAAAGGACGTTAAATTATAATCGTAAGTCCTAATCTCTTCTCGTAAATTTGTGAGTTTATGAACCAACTCAAATTTAAAATCCCAAAATAATATTCACGGATAAATTTATTTCCTGAATGTCGGACTGTCACCAAAAACGGTGTATGTAAACGTAAGCACGTAACGTAGAATCCTCCGGTTTAGACGTAGTCGATGCTACTTCAAGACGTAAACCCAAATTTCTTCCCATATATAAGTGAGTCATATTATAACATTAAAATAATATTTTCAAATAAATATTGAGAATAAAATATCGACCATAAATTGACGGATTGTCACAATAATAAATAACTATGTTTGAAAACAAGCTAATATAATTTTAATAAGACTCCTTTAACTAAAAAACCTAAATTGATTGTCATTACAAATCTTTGCTATATTATTATACAAAACAAATTTTATGAATGGTATTAAGCTCTTTTTCGTTATTTTAGTCAAATGTAGGAATAAAGTCAGATAAATCATGAGACCATGTAACATTGATTATTATTTTTTTCGTTCTATTTTTGTTGTTCTCGTTATTATTTTAATTTGTTTCAAAACATTGACTAAATTTTAAATAAAAAGTTTTAACTAATTATTTTTCGAGTTTTACCTATGTCATTAGTTTTTTATAAAGAAACTGTTAATGTATTGTCTCTTTTAATATAAAATGTCTCTATTAGATATTCATTGAATTTATCATATACGATAAAAAATATTAAGGGACTATTAAAATGGAACATAGGGAGTATATGTTATTATAGTCTTACATCTTAGATATGTATACGTGAATGGTAAATATGTAGATTATAAAAATGTCTATTTTAATAATTTTACTTATTTAGTCATTAAATATTCTAATTTGCCAAAAAATTATTGGGTTATCATGCATCAAAATCAAATTTAGACCTTAAGTTTAAAATTACGTTTTATAACTGTTGGTTATCTGATTATGCGCTTTAAAACAGATAATCTATTTTAAATAAGTAATCTTAAACACTCTGAAGCTTTTTATTAGACTACTCTTTATTGGAAGGAATAGTGTGTTTGGCAAAACTTGTTGTAACTTGTAAGTTGTATAATATTAGCTATGAGTGTTATTTTTCAATAATAATGTTTGGTAAAAAATTCCTATAGACTGTAAAATTAGCATATAAAATGATTTAAAATGATATATTTAAAAATGATTATAATATATTAAAAGATATATGAATAATTTACTGTTTAAATATTTTTATCAGTTCTATGTAATTTGAAAAGCTTTATCAATCAGTTTTTTTATTTAAAAATTACTTGGTTAAAAATAATAATTTTAACCTCATATTTTCAAACACAATTACTAATTTGAAAAAAGATTATTTCTTAAACAAAAGACTAACAAATAAAAAAACATAAAAACTCATGCAAAACAAGGCAATCCCAATGAATAACAATAATTGATAGTTTAATGTAGTATTCACTAGAGTATCTGTCCAAAATATTGTGTAGTAATCTGAAGTAGTGAAATTTGAGAAAGGGAAGGGATGTATACACATAATATTTTAATTGGCCTTTAAAAGTGTACAAATTTATAAAAACATAATAGAAATATGTTAAAACAAGTATCAAATGGTTTAACATATAACGATAAGAAAGCCAATTTAGATTGCAAATTGTTGAAAGTATGGTTGGTTTGTTGTATTTTGTATGTTTTGTGTTTGAGCAGGGATGGAGATTGCCAAGTGAGTAAAGTTGGAGGATTGAAGTGCAAAGATGGATTCTTAGCTGAACTATAAAGTTTGGAGCTTCCTCTAGAGTTTCATTCAGCCGTTTTGTATCTCTCTCTACAATCACACATACATACTAATCGTTCTTTCTCTAGTTTGTTAATCAGTTAGTGAGTTAATCGTTTAGTTACGATTAATCACATCTTACTCTGTATTCAGATCAGTCATCTTGATTGATTTAGTGTTTTGATCTTGTCTAGAGTGTTGAGTATTTGTATGCGAGTGATAAGATCCAGGTAGTGCCGATTATCTTTGTTATCAAACACACGTTTGTGGACTTGATTGTATTATAATTGATTCTATTCATTATAAGCACCAAGGGATGGTTGGCTGAGTGCAATTGGAGTGTTTTAGTCTTAGTCAATATTGTTTACATGATATCAGAGACAGGTTCTCTGAAATCGTAATTTTTAATATTAGGGTTATGGAAATTTTGGGGTTTTTGTGATTCTTGTGGTTCTTGGGCCTTCTAGTAGTTGATTCTTATTGGGCGTGAGACGAATCATTGATTGTGGTGATTAATTTGATTTTTGGTGAAATTAGGGTTTTGAAACCCTAATTTAGTTGTTTGGGGCTTTCTTGCCTCGATTGGTTCTTGGTTGTTTCCACTTGTTTTTTTAGCTCTATAAGTTGATCTTACCTTGATTATCGTTGCAGTTGAGGTGGGTGCAAACAGGACCAGTTAACATCTTGACCCTCCAGCCTTGACTAGTGTGGATACTTGCTCTGGCTAGCCCTAGTTCACCCAATTGCATTTCTGGTGATCTTGGTGTTGAACTGTCTTAAGTTTTATAGCTTTCTTTTGATTGTTTGTCTTATCTGTTTTATTGTTCTTGTTTTGTTGTGCGTTTGAAGGTCTACGTGATTAATGGCCTATTCTATGTGATGGATTTGGTGGATTTAGATGGTTGATTTAGATGATAAACATAAAGAGATGAAGGAAAGAGATGAAGGATTAGAGAGAGAAAGGAGAGAAGGGAGAGAATTGTAGAGAGAGAAAGTAAGATGAATAAATGATTAAGTGTAAAATCGAATCAACAACCCCCTCCTAACATGCTAGGAGGGGTTATATATAGCCCACCCTACATGTGGGCTATATGGACCATACATAAAGTAAATAGATCACGAGCCCATTACATAATTATCGTTGGAGCGACCGATCCTTCATAAATACGTAAAACGTATTTCCAACAATCTCCCCCTAAGGGAGGTCGCTCCAAGTTACAAAGTTCTAAACAGTCTATAACTCGTGATCTATGCTAACTAAGATGTGACCGAGACTTTATTGGGAAAAACGTATTTCCAACAATCTCCCCCTAAGGGAGGTCGCTCCAAGTTACAAAGTTCTAAACAGTCTATAACTCGTGATCTATGCTAACTAAGATGTGACCGAGACTTTATTGGGAAAAACGTATTTCCAACAATCTCCCCCTAAGGGAGGTCACATCTTTTTACAAAATCTTAAACCTAGCATCTATGCTTGAGTCTTCGATCTTGTTCTTGTGAATATGCTTGATGTGATCTTTGACTTTAGTCTTGAGCATGTTTCCTTGCCTTGACCTTGTGCATTCTTCACTTGTGATATTTGCCTCTTTGTGACTTCATGTTCCACATACTTATCCTTTTAAATTCTTGAAAGCTTCAGAGTTTGATACAGCGGAAGACTTGACCTTCAGGCTTTCTTGAATTTGTTGAAGTACTAATGGTATGTAGTATAAGCATGTGGTGACGACTTTTTCTGGATTGTACACCGCAATGCCACCTTCTTGTTACGCTGCATAAGACAGTTAGCAACAAAACAATATACACGGATGAAATGGCCTTGAACATTTCATTCTAATTCGGTAGCATTTTACCTCCGGTCGGTGAAGACCGTTGGACGATATTAAATATCGTACTTGTGGCAGGTAGTTTCAATAAAGAACCTCCTTGACAAGATTTCGCGGGTAAACCCGTTCTCTTTACTCGACCGTCCAAAGCAGACTGCGAACGTAAAGAGTGAATCATTTGGATAATATTATCCGCATGATTTGAAGCCGTCAATTCATGTTCCTGGAACAAGTGAAGTTCAATTAAGAACCGCACCATCGTTGCTTTCCAGTTGTCACTAGCTTGATTCATATAGAATCTTGCAAGTTACCTACCAAGTGCTGTTTGATGTTAACACTAGAAGGATTTCCATTCGTCACTGTAACTACTTAATAGTATTACTCTGAATGTTCTGGCAAGATCATTAAGATATTGCGTAGAGGCCTGGAACGTGTTTAAATTCATTTAAGAATTAAACCACTGTTGCTTTCCAGTTATCACAAGTTTGATTCATAAAGAATCGCACAAGTCACCTACCATGAGCTTTTTGATATTCGCTCAAGAAGGATTTCCATCTTCATTGTAAATACTTTCGTATTACTCGGATGTTCAGGCAAGATCATGAAGATTTTGCGTAGGACTCTTAAGAACTTTCTTACTTTTCACAGTGTGTGAAGAAGCAAGGAAATATGAAAGTGTGTCCTAATGAGATATTTGATGATCTCAAATGGCTCTAGACTCGATCGTGCATTTTGGATTTTTAGTGATCGGAGGCTGGAGAGGAGTGCCACCTTTTCAATACCAATTTATTCGGAGTGAATAAATCAATAGATAACGTGTTGATCTCCGTGTGATTAAAACAAATACCTTTTGAGAGATAGTTGAGTTAGCTGGGAAGGGTTGTGCATTGCATCACTGGGTCCATGACGTCTTTCTTCAATATCGAGAATCATTAACAAAAATGATCTCAATAGCATATGTATTGACCCGGTTTCTGCCTAAAGTTGTAAGGAGGGCTTCTTTCTTTACACCCTTTATCTTTACATTTCTTTTTCATTCTTCAACCCCTTCAATGCTTACCAATACGTCATCACTAGCACCTTGTTGTGATTGTTCCAGTGCTAACTTAAGTACTTGGTCGGCATTCAGCTACGTTCACAATCTTTCTCCATCTTTCCTAAGGACTACTATTTCTATCTATGGAATGTCCTTGGGAAGATTCCTCCGGTTCTAGAGAAATCATTGGACTTTAACCTATCCTACCATCCTTATGTCACCACAATCGTCACCGTCGTGAATAGAGATGTTTTGGGTAAGTGTATGTCACCATGAAATCCATTTTGTAGTGCAAATCCATTTTGCTCCCCCTTAACATATGCTACGATATTCGAAAACATTTCGCACATGTCGGGATGAGCTAACACGTTAAGTCAAACCATTTGTGATTGATCATTTCCCATATTAAATCACATTTTCTCCCCCATATTAAAAATATTAACCCAATCGATGTTTTTAATATCAATTGATTTAATAGCATTTTAAGAAAATTTGGGAAGAAAAATGCAAATCCAATTATCTTCATGAATTTAACAAGCTCCCCCTCAAATTAATGAGGGTGTACTTGAAACGTGAATTAAATACCTTTTAAACACAAGTGTAAGGTATTTAACACGTGCAAAGATCAATATATTATAATGAATTCACAAGATTAGCAATGTACGAGGTTGGACCTGAATAATGGAGAACAGCATATGAAAGAAGCACATGGTTCTTGTTCACGAATGATGGTCACCTCGTCACGTCCCCGAGAAAATTAATTCTCGTTGTTGAGTCAAAGCTTTCCGGTGAAATGTTTGACTTGATTATGAAAAGCGGGTTGCTATCTGAAATAATAGCAAACCATTTAGAGCATGTTTTAAAAGTTTGAACTTCTGCTCGAACTTTATTTACAACCCCGTGTCATTATTGAATGACATTTCTAGGTTCGTAAATATTATCGATTCCAGAAGACATGCTCGTTTTATCAAAACGTTTTTGAACACACAATTTTGAAAGATTTAGAAAAACCTTTTGAGAAATTCTCGAAAAATTGTGTTCAGAGTTTTGAAAAAACAATTACTTGAGCTTAAGATGTTGAATATCTTACAAAGCGAGCTCAAGTCCGAGAAGTTGTAAACTTCCCGTTGTTAAGGATAAGTTTATCATCGGCGATAAACTTTCCTTTTATCTGAAGAACGAGTCCTAAGCTGACATTTACTTAGAAGTCGTGTTCATGAGCTTGAAAACTTTGACTGTTTTAACGGAAAGCTCATGACCGAGAAAGGTTAATTTCTCGTTATTAGGAAAAGTTCTCTTATTTAAAAGATACACTTTCCTTTCTGAGCTTAAAACTTCGAATGTTTTAAGACAAGCTCATGACCGAGAAAATTGAATTTCTCGTTATGAGGATAAGTTTATCATTAATGATAAACTTTCCTTTATTTGAAGTACGGGTCATCGTCTGACATTTAACGATGAGCCATAATGCATGAGCTTAAAAACTTGGAATGTTTTTGATATAAGCTCATGCCCGAGAAAAATGAATTTCTCGTTTTTAGGATAAGTCATCATCGGGATGAACTTTCCTGTCTTTTGAGATCGAGTTACAGTCTGTTATGTGACTGTAAGTCCTAGTTTGCAGCTTAACCATGAATCCCCTGAGACATTTGTTTCTCTGATATCTGCTTCTTCAGCAACCAAACTCTAAGAGTGTCCTTAGTTGAATGATACACAATGATTGGACCGCTTTGTTCTTTTGGAATATCAACTTTGGTACCTGCATTCTCATTAGGAGTTTGTATACTTTGACATGGGTTAGAGATATCAATTATAGAAGCACGTGGGGGTTCACAGTTGGCTTTACTTGTGTCAGAGGTGGCCTGAGGGGATGATTCACTTGTCTTAGTTGGCAAACGTTTCCTTTTATAGAAAATCTTAAGTTCGGGCTTAAGTGATGTATCATCCTTTGCAATTTCCTCCCTAGTAGTCTTCGTAGAATCAGAGACTATCCTAGTTAAAGGGCACTCGTTTCCTACAAGAGTAAAAGTTCTACCAGTGGGGCGCCAAACTTTACCAAAGGGTTTGATTTTAGCTATCCACTGGGACTTAATTCTAGCACGGGAGTTTACCTCATCAAGTAATTTCTTGACACAAGCATCATGATTTGCCGTAAAGACACATTTTCTACATGTTTTACAAGTAGCATATTTAATGTCTGAATAATTCCTAGATGATTGATCGATGCTCCTAGAAGATGGCATGCTACGGTTAGCAGTGTTGGGTAATCTAGAAGGCATCTGACTAGGTTGGACATTGTTATCTCTTGCATGTGTCTTTTGCTTAGCTTCCCCAAGACCAGATTTATGGCAAACGTCATTTGAACTAGTTCTAGACGTGGTCTTGGTATCTTTAGGGAAACTAGAGGCAATCATATGATTTGGTCTTGCTAAAGCTGGAGTGATCACATTGGGCCTAGTTGCTGGAGTGACTGGTCTAATAAGATGAACCAAATCAACTTGGGAGGCAAACCGCGGTCTCGAGGATTGTGGTCGCTCGGATCTAAATGCAGTAGGTTGTCTGACAATCGGTTGTCTGACGAACTGATTTGTAGGCGGTTTCCCCAAGATTGATGGTTTTTCAAGCTTAGTGTCCACACTAGGTCCTTTACTTTTCCTTAACTCGTTTTTCAACGCAGCTATAGCAAAAACCTTTTCCTGTAATTGGGCCTTTAATGTTTCATTTTCTTTGAGCACGTTATCTTGGGATGCCAGCTTAGATTCAAGCAGTTGAATTTGTTTCAAAAGATTATCCTTTTCAGCTTTAGAATCTAGAACAGTTTGATCCAATTTTCTTTCAAGAACAACGTTTGACTTTTCAAGTTTTTCAAAGTATGTTTCAAATTTGTCCGTTTTCTTAGAAAATTCAAGTTTGGCATCCTCAAGATCTTTAGATTGCCGAGCTACGATCGTTTCGAGCTCTTTAATCATAGAATCAGAATCAGTTAACGAGGCAGTTATAAAGCATTTATCATGATGAACTGTAGCATTTTGAACACTTTCTCCCCCATTATGACTCACATCGGATGAATCATAAGTGGTATTTCTATCACTCTTGTCCATCCCATGTTTGTCATAATTAGGTTCAGAATGCTCAATATGCGGCATGTCATCAGCATATACATCATAAACCACATTACATTGTACCATGTTTGCAGGCTCTGCGTCATAAATGGGTAAGGTGTCATCAAGAGAAATCTCGTGAACATTCCCTGACGTGCCACTGGCATCATGTTGTCCTCCTGATTCTGTGCTCGTGCCATCGTTAGGCTCCAAGTTGTCAACCGTATGACCATTATCCTCTTGCATCTGCGTCATTGATTCTTGCCCTCCATTAACATACACTTGCTGAAGTTGTGATCTTTGATATATCGAAGACGAGACCGATGACATGAGTTTCAAAATCGTATCACGGAAAACTCAATTGTCAGCTCAAGAAATTTTTGTCGACTCAACCGTTTGATAAAACAAATCGGAATCCAATACTCCCTTGATTCGGAACTTTTGGATTGATCCGGAAGATCACCTTGATTCGGAACTTTTGGATTGATCCGGAACTTATTGGTTCGGAAGTTCTTGGTTCGGAACTTTGGCTTGATCCGGAACTTCTTGACTCGGAAGTTCTTGGTTCGGAAGTTTTGCTTGATCCGGAACTTCTTGACTCGGAAGTTCTTGATTCGGAACTTTGGCTTGATCCGGAACTTCTTGACTCGGAAGTTCTTGGTTCGGAACTTTGGCTTGATCCGGAACTTCTTGACTCGGAAGTTCTTGGTTCGGAAGTTTTGCTTGATCCGGAACTTCTTGACTCGGAAGTTCTTGATTCGGAACTTTGGCTTGATCCGGAACTTCTTGACTCGGAAGTTCTTGGTTCGGAACTTTGGCTTGATCCGGAACTTCTTGACTCGGAAGTTCTTGGTTCGGAAGTTTGGCTTGATCCGGAACTTCTTGACTCGGAAGTTCTTGATCCGGAACTTTGGCTTGATCAGGAACTTCTTGACTCGGAAGTTCTTGGTTCGGAAGTTTGGCTTGATCCGGAACTTCTTGGTTCGGAAGTTTCTTGATTCGGAACTTCTTGACTCGGAACTCCTTGATCCGGAACTCCTTGATCCGGAACTCCTTGATCCGGAACTCCTTGATCCGGAACTCCTTGATCCGGAACTTCTTGATCCGGAACTTTTGCTGAATGAACAGAAGATTGTTCCGATGAACAGTCGAACAGTAACAATGAAGATTAAGCCCGGATTTTGACCAAATAACCCAAAAAGTTTTGTGCTTTCGACTAAAATAAGTAACAACTAATACTTATCCACTAATCCCAATCACAAAAATACCAAAAACACTAAGAATCAAGATGGTTTTTCTTAAAGAACACTAATACAAACTTTTTATGATTTAAGCATGATTAAATCAAAACCCACCAAAATCAAAAAGAAATAAAACAAGAATAAACCAAACTAACCAAGGCTCTGATACCAATTGAAGGTCTACGTGATTTATGGCCTATTCTATATCATGGATTTGGTGGATTTATGTGGTTGATTGATTGATTAATAAAGAAGAAAATGAAGGAATGAGATAAGGGATTAGAGAGAGAAAGGAGAGAAAAGGGGAAATGTAGAGAGAGAAAGTAAAATGGAAAATATGATTAATTCGAAAATGAGAATCAACAACCCCCTCCTAACATGCTAGGAGGGGTATATATATAGCCCACCCTACATGTGGGCTATATGGACTATACATAAAGTAAATAGATCACGAGCCCATTACATAATTATCGTTGGAGCGACCGATCCTTCATAAATACGTAAAACGTATTTCCAACAGCGTTTGCTTGTTTCTTCATCATGTCTCTAGTTCTAGTAATCATGTTTTTATTAGTAGTTTAGATGCTGGTAATCCTTTGCATGTTTTGAATAGCGATAACAGTAGTTCTTCTTTGATTTCTTTCAAGTTTCTTGGTAATAAGAATTATAGAAATTGGTTTGGTGCTATGAAACTTGCTTTACATGCTAGAAATAAGTTTGGTTTTGTTGATGGTTCTTGTCTTAGAAAAAGTTATTTTGCTACTAGTGATGTTTTAACTGCCTAATGGATAGATGTAATGTTATTATTTTGACTTGGATTATGAATTCTGTGTCTCAAGATGTTTATATGGGTTTGGTTTATTCTGATAACTGTGTTGTTGTTTGGAAAGAACTAGAAGAAACATATGATAAGGTTGATGGATCTGTGATATATAATCTGTTACAAAAGATTAATTGTGTTAAATAAGGTGGTACATTTGTGCTGATTATTATCATAGATTGAACTCTTTATGAAGAGAATTTAATTCTCTCACTAAATTACCTAAATGTTCTTGTAAAGTTAAGTGTGCTTTTCCTGCTAATACTGAATTAGTGTTGCATTAGAATGTTATGAAGCTTATGCAGTTATTGATGGGTCTTAATGATTGTCATCAACCTGTTAGAAGTTCTTTGTTGACTAGAGATCCTATCGTTGAGGTTAAGGAGGCTTATAATACTGTTTCAAGGGAAGAGTCTCATAGGGGGGTTCTTGAGACTTCCAGTGTTACTGAGTCTAAAATCAATGCTTCTTCTTTTGCTGTTAAGTCATCTAATGTAAATGGCAATAGGAGACAGTTTAATAACAATAACACTAGAAGTAGTAATGGGTTTAATAATAATACTGGTAATAGAGGACCTAATCCTAATCTTAATTGCAAAATTTGTGGCAAGATTGGTCATACTATTGAAAGATGTTATGCGTTGATTGGGTTTCCTCCTGGTTTTAAAAAACTTAACTATAGTGTGAATACTAATCCTGGTGTGAATAAACCAAACTTCAATGCTAACATTGAAGTTAAGTCTGATAAAAATGGCTCTAGTATGTCTACTGGTTTTACCTCTGAGCAGATTCAAAAGTTGTTGTCCTTGATTGGTGACCATGGGACTGGTTCTGGTGGATTTCATTCTAATATGACACGTAGATGTTCTTTCTTTAATGGAAATACATGGTTTAATATTAATTTCTCTAGTTTTTTCTGCTAATAATAAGTTGTATGTGCAAACTGTGAGTCTTGGTTGGATTATTGATTCTGGTGCTAATCAAGATTTAACTGTTTCTACTGTTGGTATGACTCATGTGGTTGATGTTTCTAGTCTTAATATTATTGTTGGTTATCCTGATGCTACTCTGGCTATTCTTATTGTAACACCCCACTTGGATAAGTGGTCCGTTAAGTGTATTTATGGCGTGTCATCAAAGCATAAGGCAAATGTCCTAAAACATTAACTGACCATAAAAGAAATACCGGAATCAAACATAGGTAATCCAAACATAAGCTCAAAACAATGAAAAGTAAACTACTGAAAGAAAGTACTAAACAATGTTCATATAAGCAGAATAATGTAAGAAGTGAATAAAGTAAGAAGTCTGTAAAGCTTCCATCCAAATGCACATGCTCTCAGAATCCTAAGAGCGTCCTGGTGAACCTGGCGTTAGGACATGAAAGGAACTACGACTGAGCATAACGCTCAGTGAACGGATATAAAGCATGATAAGGAATTACTGAAATGAAGCAGATGATAAAATACTGAAGCTGTAAGACGGATAAGTAAAGTTGCAGCGGAAATCTGTGTAGAATCTGTAAAGTATGATTTATAAAAAATAAAGCTGAATTGTTATCTGTTAAATCTAAACAACATGCATTTACTGTATTTTAATTGTCAAGAGCTTATATAGGTCATGAGGTGTAACAACTGTTGCATGAATACATAGAGGGGTGTCCTCGTCATGCTCTAGAGGGGTGACCTCTAAATAACTGTAGAGGGGTGACCTCTAAATACTGTGATGGGTGGAGGGATCAGTTCCAATGTGAAGAATGTAGAGCACACATCACATTCATCCTGATAACTGTAAACTGATAAGCCTAGGATGCATCCATACGCCCCACTAAAAATAATGATAAAATGGCCAAACTGAACTGAGTGGGACGATGTAGGATATCACTCTCCTGCATGTGAGTCACGACACTGGTGCCTCTAGTGCCATGGTTACGGTACCTCCGTAACTAGTACATAAACTGGTCATGCTTGTATATAAGGCTCCGGCAATTTAACTTAATTATAAAACTGAATTCTAATAAAACTTATAACATAATTGGGGAAAACATTTGGCTGCAGACGGAAAATCCTAATCATGCATATAAGGAAGTCCTTACTGAAAGGACGGGAAATCAGTATCTCTAGTCCAGTAACTGACTGAATGAAGACTGAACGAACACTACTCGGGCTTCACGGAAGCTACAATTAATAATAGACGCAAATAAGTTATCTGACCTTTATTTAATTTACTAAACTTATTGGCTTCTCATTTATTTATTTTATTTCTAAAAATCTGTACGTATATTAACTGATGAATCTGAACTTATAATAATTCTTTCTAATATATTAACGAATTACTAATAATTATGATACAAACGTGTTCTGACGTTATTTAATACTATAATAATTAACTCGTTACAACATAAGGTTTCTAATTTGAAAGTTTCTAGAAAAATTTAATTCATATAATAAAAATATACCCTTTTTAAAATATTAAAAACTATTTTAAATTTAACTCATTTAAAATACAATTTAAAACATTTATAAAACAAGTAATAAAAAGGTATAATATAAAAATCTTCGTTTTTGTTGTTTAAACTATGTCCCGAGCCTACCGAGATACCCCATCTTGGTCGCACTAACAATTCCACAAACTATATTAAAAATGTGTCTATTTGAATTTTACGACAGAAAACGGTCGCTAAAAACCGTCACTAAAACGTCACTGAAAGCTGAGTTTTAAAAAAACTGCATATATGACAATTCTGCGACAGAAAATCTGTCGCAAAACTGTCGTTAGTTCCCTTTTAAAATGTCACTATACTTCTGCCCATTTGATACTAGGATTTTTCAATGGGTTCTCTATATTCTCTCGATATCCTCTCGAATTGATCTTGGTTCTAAGTGGAATGATTGTTCTTGGTTATTAAAAAGGGGAGTGGTTTTCTATTCTACTGAATGTTTAAATGCATAAAATGTAAACTTAAATTTAAAGGCAATTATATTAATAACAGTAAATAAAAACTAGAATTAAAATATGAAATAAAAATGAAGAAACAGTAACACTTAAGAAACAGTAACACTTAAAAATAATCAAAGAAAATTGATCCGGAAGTACCTTGATTCGGAACTTTGTTCGGAAGTTCACTCGGAACCCTTGATCCGGAACTTTGTTCGGAAGTTCACTCGGAACCCTTGATCCGGAACTTTGTTCGGAAGTTCACCCGGAACTTCGTTCGGAAGTTGATGATCCGGAACTTTCACTCGGAACTTTGTTCGGAAGGTTGATTCGGAACTTTCACCCGGAACTTCGTTCGGAAGTTGTTGATCCGGAAGTTCGTCCGGAACTTTTGGTCCGAAAGTTTATTCGGAAGATTTGGAAAAAGCACTCATTCGGAACTTTTTGAAAGTGAATTTATTCGGAAATTTTGACAACTTATTCGGAACTTTTAAAGGAAAAATTCATTCGGAACTTTTAAAGGGAAAACTCATTCGGAACTTCTTAACTCATGCGGAACTTTAAATTCATCCGGAACTTTCTTGTTCATCCGGAAGTTTGTGTTCATCTGGAACTTCTGGGAATACACAAAAACAGTAACTTAACCGAAAAACAGGGTAAATCGATTTCGAGCCAAAAATAAACAAGTTTTTCACTAAATCTTAAATAAAACTAACCACGAATCATATACTAACCATAAACTACAAATCCCATCAATAAAAACATAAAACCCAACCACTTTTAAAGATCAAATCAATCAACTAAGAACTTAAACTTTTAACCAAATAGATGAAGATGAACAAGATGAAATGAAAAGATTGATATATTGAATGATTAAGGTTTTAACAATCACAAAACAAGGATTAAAATTACAAGATTGAAAAACAGAGATCAAAATCACCAAACACCCTAGTGGTGTTGGTGATACCTACGAACAGAAAGGGAGAAAAAAGAGGGGAGAAGAAAAAACTAAAAAACTAAAAAAAACTCCATGAAAAGTGTGAGGGGATCCCTTTATATAGGTGTCCCCTTTGGTTGGTGAGTGGGCTTTCTCTCGTTCTTCTTGTCTTCTCGTCTTTTCAGAAAAGTTGACGTTTTCGATTCTGATTCGGGATTTGTCGTCGATTAAATTCAACTCGTCTTTTAATTTCTTCGTTTAATAGACTTGAGTTTCTTCGACTTATGTAAATCTTCCATCTTTGGTCCTTTTCTTCGATAAATCGTCAAATAGGCCCAGTGACTTCAAATCTTTTGCATCTCTTGGACAATAGACTTCGTCTTGAGTCTTTTTCTTCGATAAAACCCGTGCAATCCCATGTTTTCTTTAATATTTATCCGGTTAGCTCTGAAAACACAATAAACACAAAAACCACGCATAATTCCAAACAAATGATATTAAATACGTGTTTTGGTCTCGTTTTAGCCAGAATTAAGTGGTAAAAGGATGGGTGTTTACACACCTATCAAATCCCCTACACTTAACCATAGCCATGCCCTCATGCAATGCTTAGTGATAAAGCAATTTTACACTTTTCTCATAATTAATCAACCTTGGCCTTATTAAAACACTACTAAACAAAAATTAAAGTACTAAAAGAAATTAAACTTTAAAAGAAACAAAAGGATAGAAAACCATTTTCACTTGAAAATAGCTACATGGAAATAACTTGCAAAGAGATCAATGACTTACATTAGGGCTTTGGTGCTGCAAAGATTTATCACCCTCAAGTTTCACGTTCCCCAAACTAAGCTTAAAAACGAGATCATTGTTATTATAAGTTAGTAAATCAAACACTTACACACATGGCTTAATTAAATGCTTAAACTCCCTTATTCCTAGGTGTATCTCTTATATTTTATTTTTGTCTTAGAATGATCATGAAGATGCATTTTTGGACATATTTCGATAGTTTATTTAGGCTGAAAGCAAAGTAGAACGATTTGATCAATAGTTAGCTAAAGGACAAAATCTCTTAAAACTGCTTCTCGGGATATCAAAAAGTTCATATCTTGGCATAACTCGGTTCACGATTTGAGACCTTTCTCGGGCCGATATTTGGCATGTACTTCATACTTCATATCTTGAGAGACGTGCTTGAGATAATGGTCTTCTCATCGTTAATAGAGTTTCTTCACTTGGAGACTTTTGAGGGGTTCTCCAACTTTGTTGACCACGACATCATGATTATTCTTCAATATCTAATAGGGATTTTGAGATACAACGATCCGCCTCCTTTTCGGACTTGGATCTATTTATCCTCATACCTTGTTAGGGTCTTTTCGGATAGACTTCTCCATGATCTTTACGGGAGTTGATTGCTTTTCGTTGTGAGTCTTGATCCTTCATATTGACTTTGGGAATAATGCTTTTCACATCACCTTGGATCTTTAGCAATAAAATGGAATCCTCATGCCTTGTTAGGGCCTTTTCGGACTCGCCAATCTTCGCGCCCCGCTTCATAAGTTATGCCTTGGCTATGAACTCTTATCATTACCGAGCAACTTTTAAACGATCTTGGGCTAGAAGCTAAGTAACTTTTCAAATCGTACGACCTTACTTATTGCAGATAAATTATTAGCAAGTGATGGGAGAATAGGCAAATAATTACACCAAGTGAGCTTGTGCAAGAATACCGACTTATAATTGACTCTATCATTTCTCGTCCTCCACAATTTAAAATCTCAAGTAATGAGACTCGTGGATACTTAGCCTAATAAACCAATTAAGGTCTACATGGTTAAGGATACTAGCTAGAATAAACTTGGATAAGTCTATTCGGGTTGAGTCAAAATAAACGCAACGGGCCTAATATGTCAAAGACTTCTAAACTAGCTACACCACTTTATTAAAATTTGACTTTATTGCGGGATATATACATACGAAAGCAACGATAAAAATTTAAAAATTATGACTAAATGGCCAAAGTTAATAAAAAATTTGAAAAATGTTGAAAAATATGATTTTCTGGTTAAATGAAGGCATTTTCATGGAAAAGTCCACTTAAAACTTCGATAGAAGTCCCCCTACACTTAAGATAAACATTGTCCTCAATGTTTAAGCATGTGGGAAAAGTCTCCTCTACACTTATGACATTGTGCACGTTGGTTAAATCAAGTTAAGGAAGAGACGACTAACGTGATCAATTTCAAATGTGAGTATGAAGAAAATTGAATCACGATAGTTGAGAGATAGAACCGGATTTCGGATAACACGGGAGCACGGTTCTTCAAAGATTCCAAAAGTGCACTTATCCCTGTAATCACATCACCACACAAAGACAAACACGTAAAGAAGCCCCCTACACTTAGGGGGTTAAACGGTAAAAGATAGATACTCGGGTTGCCTCCTGAGGAGCGCTTGTTTTTGATAACTGAGTCACGAGCCTCACTCGACCCAAAATTAGTTCATGGGGAACGTGGTGAGGGATGGAATCATCTCCTGAGAGGTGTCCTCACCAAAGTACAACTTCACTCGTTGGCCATTCACCTTAAAATTAGGTCCATTAGGTTGAGCGAGCTCGAGAGTACCATATGGAAAAATTTGGGCAATGGTGAATGGGCCGGACCAACGAGATTTCAGCTTGCCCGAAAATATTTTCAACCGAGAGTTAAAGAGTAAAACTTTATCTCCAACATGGAACTCTCGGTTTTTGATCTTGGAGTCGTGAATGAGCTTAGTTCTTTCCTTATAGATCAAAGAATTTTCATAAGCCTCATTACGGAGTTCATTCAGCTCATTGAGTTGGATCTTGCGTAGGTCACCGGCTTTGTTGATATCAAAATTAGCCCACTTCAAGGCCCAGTAAGCCTTGTGCTCCAACTCAATGGGGAGGTGGCACGCTTTCCCGTACACGAGACGATATGGCGTACAACCAATCGGAGTCTTGTATGCGGTACGGAAAGCCCACAAAGCATCATCAAGTTTATCAGCCCATGAGGCACGATGCTCTCCCACGGTTCTTTCCAGAATTCGCTTTAATCCTCGGTTGGATATTTCAGCCTGGCCATTAATTTGTGGGTGGTAAGCGGTGAAAAGACGATGATTTACACCATACTTAGCCATGACTCTTGCGAATTGGTCATTGCAAAAATGAGTCCCGCGATCACTAATAATGGCACGAGGCACACCGAATCTAGCGAATAGAGATTTCAAAAAGTTACAAACCACCCTTGCGTCATTAGTAGGTAAAGCTTTGGCTTCAACCCACTTTGAAACGTAGTCAACGGCTACAAGGATGTATTTGTTTCCTTTAGAAGAGGGGAATGGACCCATAAAGTCGATACCCCAAACATCAAAGATTTCACATTCTTGTATGAAATTCTAAGGCATCTCGTCTTTATGTGTGATCGTGCCTTGTTTTTGGCAAGCCTCACAACGTTTAACCATATTGTGAGCGTCACGATATATGGAGGGCCAATAAAATCCCGAGTCAAACACTTTTTTGGCGGTGTAGTTGGGACCAAAGTGACCACCGGTGGGTCCTTTGTGGCAAGCGTCAAGGATTTCTAAAGTTGCCGGTCCATCAACACATCGGCGAATAAGCAAGTCGGCACATTGTTTGAATAGGTAAGGGTCATCCCAAAAGTAAGTCTTAATGTCGTTGAAGAACTTTTTCTTTTGTTGGGATGTTAACCCTTCCTTAAGAATTCCACCCGCTAAGTAGTTTGCAATGTCCGCAAACCACGGGGTTTCATCAGAATTCGAATTGATAGACATTAAGGTCTCTAAAGGAAAAGAATCATTGATTTCTTTGTTCGGATGATCCCCATGGTAAGGATCCTCAATATTCTCTCTCTTAACGAGAAGAGCCGGCAGCGGCGCCATTTGATACTAGGATTTTTCAATGGGTTCTCTATATTCTCTCGATATCCTCTCGAATTGATCTTGGTTCTAAGTGGAATGATTGTTCTTGGTTACTAAAAAGGGGAGTGGTTTTCTATTCTACTGAATGTTTAAATGCATAAAATGTAAACTTACATTTAAAGGTAATTATATTAATAACAGTAAATAAAAACTAGAATTAAAATATGAAATAAAAATGAAGAAACAGTAACACTTAAGAAACAGTAACACTTAAAAATAATCATAGAAAATTGATCCGGAAGTACCTTGATTCGGAACTTTGTTCGAAAGTTCACTCGGAACCCTTGATCCAGAACTTTGTTCGGAAGTTCACTCGGAACCCTTGATCCGGAACTTTGTACGGAAGTTCACCCGGAACTTCGTTCGGAAGTTGTTGATCCAGAACTTTCACTCGGAACTTTGTTCGGAAGGTTGATTCGGAACTTTCACCCGGAACTTCGTTCGGAAGTTGTTGATCCGGAAGTTCGTCCGGAACTTTTGGTCCGGAAGTTTATTCGGAAGATTTGGAAAAAGCACTCATTCGGAACTTTTTTAAAGTGAATTTATTCGGAACTTTTGACAACTTATTCGGAACTTTTAAAGGAAAAATTCATTCGGAACTTTTAAAGGGAAAATTCATTCGGAACTTCTTAACTCATGCGGAACTTTAAATTCATCCGGAACTTTCTTGTTCATCCGAAAGTTTGTGTTCATCCGGGACTTCTGGGAATACACAAAAACAGTAACTTAACCGTAAAACAGGGTAAATCGATTTCGAGCCAAAAATCAACAAGTTTTTCACTAAATTTTAAATAAAACTAACCACGAATCATATACTAACCATAAACTACAAATCCCATCAATAAAAACATAAAACCCAACAACTTTTAAAGATCAAATCAATCAACTAAGAACTTAAACTTTTAACCAAATAGATGAAGATGAACAAGATGAAATGCAAAGATTGATATATTGAATGATTAAGGTTTTAACAATCATAAAACAAGGATTAAAATTACAAGATTGAAAAACAAAGATCAAAATCACAAAACACCCTAGTGGTGTTGGTGATACCTACGAACAGAAAGGGAGAAAAAAGAGGGGAGAAGAAAAAACTAAAAAACTAAAAAAAACTCCATGAAAAGTGTGAGGGGATCCCTTTATATAGGTGTCCCCTTTGGTTGGTGAGTGGGCTTTCTCTCGTTCTTCTTGTCTTCTCGTCTTTTCAGAAAAGTTGACGTTTTCGATTCTGATTCGGGATTTTGTCGTCGATTAAATTCAACACGTCTTTTAATTTCTTCGTTTAATAGACTTGAGTTTCTTCGAATTATGTAAATCTTCCATCTTTGGTCCTTTTCTTCGATAAATCGTCAAATAGGCCCAGTGACTTCAAATCTTTTGCATCTCTTGGACAATAGACTTCGTCTTGAGTCTTTTTCTTCGATAAAACCCGTGCAATCCCATGTTTTCTTTAATATTTATCCGGTTAGCTCTGAAAATACAATAAACACAAAAACCACGCATAATTCCAAACAAATGATATTAAATACGTGTTTTGGTCTCGTTTTAGCCAGAATTAAGTGGTAAAAGGATGGGTGTTTACACACCTATCACCATTCTTCCCACTGATTCTATGTATGTTTCCACTGTTTTCTTTGCTTTATTCCCACTGTTTTTGTTATTAAGGTTCCCACTGTTTTTGTATAAAGTTCCCATCGTTAGCAGTCCCAAACACCCCCTTTCTGTTTTATTCTTACTGAATACATACCCAAACGCCCCATGTTTGTATTCTACACTAAGACCCACCGAGACCTTAAGGGTCTCGGGTGCCACTGACATAAACAAATACCCCTTGCGGCCAAAACCCAACACCCCTGATTGGTTCCCACTGATTTCGTCACCCAAACACCCTTGATGGATTTTGGGTTGCGGCCGTCACAACTAAAACAACCAGCGCACCCTATATGGGTCATTTCTGGGCCAAAAGGAGACACACCGAGACCTCCTGTTGGTCTCAGTCCACGTGTAAACAGCAACTCGACCACCATGGATAGATTTCATGTATGAAGCTTGTAATTCGTGTGCTCCTTGTTATTAAACCAATGAATTTCATGCTACATATATATAAAAGACAACATGGAAAGAATTGGTTACCATACGCACGTTTGGGATGAACTACGAGTACACAAGAATCAATGGAGGGTTGCAACCCGTTTTCTCTTTTTCTTATTCTATGGCCGGCGGCCACCTTAGTAACAAGAACCCTAGAATTATTTTGTTTTCTTCTGTTTCTGTTTTTTTTTACGCGTTTGCTACACCAAAGGGGTTAACCCCCGTTTCTTCTTGTGCTAATGGGCTTGAGCCCAACATCTTTCATTTTTTTAACCAATCGGCCCTTATTATTCATATAACCTTTCATCCTTTTTTTATTTTATTAAAACATATAAGCCGGCCTTTATCATTTTTTTAAAAGTTTTATGTTCGCGTATTAAATTTCTGTCTGTAAATTAGTACATATATAGTTTATTAAAATTAAAATGCGTATATAGTTCATTAGAATTAAACTGCGTATTTAATCTTCTGATTTAAAATACGGGTTTTACAATTCTACCCCTCTAAAAAGAATAATTCGTCCTCGAATTAAAGATACGACCGTACTGGGTTTTACAGTTATTCATATTGGTAATCTAAAGCTTACTAATAGTGTGATTTTGTATGATGTTCTTGTTGTTCCTCGTTATTGTGTTAGTCTTCTTTCTGTTAACAAGTTGATTAGAGATAGTAAAATGTTTGTTGATTTTGATGAAGAAAATTATTATATTCAGGACTTAAAAAGAAAGATAACTCTAGGGACTGGTAGTGAAACTGGTGGTCACTGTTTGTTTGATATGTATCCTAAATGCTCTATGGGCGAGTCTAATATGGTTATGAGCTTTTATGTTTCTAAACTTCTTTGGCATGCTAGACTTGGTCATCTTGCTGACTATGTTATATCTGTTCTACATAATGATCTTGATATATCTAAGTCTTCTTCTATTTTTGTATGTGAGGTCTGTTGTAGGGCTAACCAGACTAGGGAGCCTTTTCCCTTGTCAAATCATAAGTCTAAAGTTCTTGGTGATTTAATTAATCTTGATTTATGGGGGGCTTACAGGGTCACAAGCAGAGAAGGGTTTAGATATTTCCTAACTATTGTTGACGATTTTTCTATAGCTGTTTGGGTTTATTTGATTAAGTCTAAGGATGAGGTGTTTGATGCTTATGTGTCTTTTACAGATCTGATTCACACTTAGTTTAAAATTAACGTGAAAATTGTTAGATCAGATAATGGCACTGAGTTTGTTAATAATAAAACGAGTACTATGTTTTCTTATCTTGACACCATTCGTCAAACATCTTGTGCTTATGCTCCTTAGCAAAATGGGAATGCGGAGAGGAAACATAGACATATGCTTAATGTAGCAAGAAGTCTTATGCTTCAGGGAGGAATTCCTTTGGGTTTTGGTCTGGTTGTATTCTAACTGTTGTGTATCTTATAAACAGGTTGCCATCATCTGTTCTAAATGGTAAGTATCCCTATGAGTTGGTGTATAATGTCAAACCTAGTCTTTCCCATTTGAGATCTATTGGTTGTCTGTGTTTTGCTTATGTCTTAACTAATCATTATAAAATGTCTTATAAGTCTGAAAAATGTGTTTTTCTTGGGTATTCTAATGTTAAAAAAGGTTATAAGTTGATGAGTCTTGAAAATGTTTTCTTTTCAAGGGATGTTAAGTTTTATGAGACAGTCTATCCTTTTAAAATAAAATCTAGTGGTTGAATGTCTAGTGTTGAAGAAACTAGTGAGAGTACACAGTTAATGTTTTTTATAGTCATGGGTCTCAAAGTCCCTATGATGAAGGGAGTACTTCATCAGTTTGGATGGTAGTAACCCACTTTAAACTATGTCGACAAATACAACTAGAATATACTTAGAAAAGGTATCTACAACCCAACATGATGTTAACAGTCCATCTGAGGGCAATGTTCAAAATTAAAGGTTTAAATTATCACCAACTCATCTTAGTTAGTCAAATAACCATAACAATGATGTGCAGACACCTGGAATAAGAAGGTCAAGTAGAGACTCTAATGCTTGTGAAATATAATGATTATGTTGTGAGTTCTAATGTTAGATATGATATTGAAAAATATGTAAAGTATGTTAGACTTAGTAGTCAGAATTTGTGTTTTCTGTTACTTTGAATAAGTCTGTTGAACCTACATGTATGTCTAAAGCTTTGTCTGATCCTAACTGGATTGAGGTGAAATTGAAGCTTTGAATAGCAACAATACTTGGAATATATGTGATTTACCTATGGTAGGAAAGCTATAGATATCAAGTGGTTATGGAAAATTAAGTACAAATCTTCTGGTGATGTTGAAAGTTACAAAGCCAGACTGGTTGCTAAAGGTTATAGTCAAAGAGAGGTTTTGACTATGATGAAACTTTTAGTCTAGTTGTTAAGATGGTGACTGTTAGGTGTTTAATTAGCATTGTTGTAGATTACAATTGGCATTTGTATCAACTAGATGTGAATAATGCTTTTTTGTATGGTGATCTTATTGAGGATGTGTATATGAAACTTTATCAAGAATTTGATTGTGTGGATAGTAACAAAGTGTGCAAACTTAATACAGTAAATCTTTGTATGGATTAAAGCAAGCCCCAAGACAGTGGAATGCAAAGCTTACCATTGCTTTGATTGAGCATGGCTTTGAACAAAGTAAGTTTGGCTATTCTTTGTATGTGAAAAAGGATGGTGACATGTTTGTTGCTTTATTGGTCTATGTTGGTGATATTGTCATTACTGGTAATAACGAGATACTGATAATAATGAGACTTTGATTAAAAACTTTAATAAATTTCTGAAAACAAGTTTCTAATCAAAGATATTGGTGAGTTGAAATATTTTCTTGGCATTAAAGTATTATGGAACAAAACTGGTGTGTGTGTGTGTGTGACTCAAAGAAAGTAATGCATGGAATTGTTAAGTGAGTATGGTTTGTTGGCTGCTAAACATGTTGAAACACCTTTTATTGAGAATACCGTGTTAAGTTGTGATGAGACTGAAAAGATAAGTATTTGGATTGTTTTACTAATTATCAGAATCTTGTAGGAAAGTTAATTTACTTAACTAATACAAGACCTGATATTAGTTATGCAGTTCATTATTTAAGTCAACATATGCATAAACTTTTACAGTCTCATTTCAAAGCTGCTTTAAGGGTGTTGAGATAAGTTAAATAGGAACCTGGTCTAGGATTTCAGTTTAATTGTGTGTCTGATGTAAAGCTTAGAGCTTTTTCAGATGCAGATTGGGCTAAATGTCCTAGAACAAGGAGGTTTGTTATAAATTTTTGTGTTTTTCTTGGTAATTCTTTGGTATCCTAGAAAAGTCAGAAACAAAATACTGTTTCTAGGAGTTCTGCTGAATCTGAGATAGAAGCATGGCTTCTACTACTTGTGAAATAATCTGGTTGAGTAATTTGCTTCATAGTCTTGGAGTTGCTAATTTGTATCCTGTGAGTTTGCATTGTGATAGCAGTTCGGCTATTCAAATAGTTGCTAATCCTATGTTTCATGAAAGTACTAAGCATTTTGAGTTGGATGTTCATTTAGTTAGAGAAAAGGTTTCAGCAGGTGTAATAAGTCTATTAAGGATAGGGATGAGCATTTTGTCCCGAATCCCGAAACCGAACCGGTACCGTACCGATTCCCGGTACCCGAATCCCGTTCGATACGGTACCGGTACTACGAAATAAAGTGAAAAAAATTTGGTACCACTAATTTGGTACGTGACTGGTACCAAAGATCAACCTGCTGATATCTTCACTAAGTGTCTGGACACAATGCAACATCATAGTTTGTGCAGGAAACTTGGTCTAACTAATATGTTCTCTTGAGTGCAAGATTTACCTTGTAAATCTTGAGGGGGGATATTGAAAGTCTAGATGGTTTGTTGTATTTTGTATGTTTTGTGTTTGTGCAGGGACTGAGGTTGACAAGTGAGTAAAATTTAAGGACTAAAGTGCAAAGATGGATTCTTAGCTGGACAATAAAGCTTAGAGCTTCCTCTAGGGTTTCATTTAGTCGTTTTTTTTCTCTCTTTCTACAACCACACACACATACTAATCTTTCTATCTCTAGTTTGTTAATCAGTTAGTGAGTTAATCGTTCAGTTACGATCAATCACATCTTAGTCTATATTTAGATCAATCATCTTGATTGATTTAGTGTTCTGATCTTGTCTAAGTGTTGAGTGTTTGTATGTGAGTGATAAGATCCACCTAGTGAGAATTATCCTTGTTATCAAACACACTTTGTGGACTTGATTGTGTTGTAATTGATTCTATTCATTATAAGCACTAAGGGGTGGTTGGTCGAGCGCAATTGGAGTATTTTGATCATAGGCTTAATATTGTTTACCTAAAGTAAATTTTTTTATGTGTAAAAATGAATTATATGACTTATATATATTTGCATTAATATATAAAACTATGAAAAATTAAACCCTTTTTAATGGGTAAAAGATATAAAATACCATCGTACTTATTGATTTGTGCCGACTTTAAACACTCAATAATTAATCTCGTGACTTTACCATTGTACTTTCAAAATTCTTTCGACTATACCAATATAAGCGTGGAATGACTATATCACCCTTGTCTTCTTCAATATAATTATATTTATTGCCATAAAATCTGCTTCTCACTCCCCTATTTTAGTTTTTCTCTCTCTAAAAACCATTGTTTCATTAAAATTAAAGATGGAATAGCCGCTGAACTCCATTGTACTAGAAACACGATTATGCATCTTACATACTTAGTATATTACGTTTCACTAACATATTAGTTTCAAATTATACAGATGTCGATAAGTGATACAGATCAAACAACCACTACATGTTTAAACTAACCAATTTAGTCATAATAAACTTTAAACACTTCCGTATCAGTGGCACAAATAAAGGTTTGCAATTGCGGCAACCTGATTAAAACTAACCAATTTAGTCATAATAAAAAAAGACAAATATATAGCTTCACAATACATTGCATCCAGTTTATGTTTTGTACTTGTAGCACTGCGAATCTTAAAAAGAAGGTAGCAAGTTTATATACAAAGGTACTCACTTGTTGTGACTGTATAGAAACTGAAGAGTAAGCTGAATTGAAGTTTATCCCGACAAGATTCCTTTCATTTTGGTCAACCTCTAAGCATAGGTCACTTCAGCTGGGTTAGATTCAAGCACAACAGCCATAGGTGCTTCGGTTTCTTCAATCATCTCGGTGTACTCTAAAACAGATGTGTTTCCACTTTGAGCGGTATCTATCTCGGTGGCTTTTCGCTGTTCAGCTTTCAACTTTGGGCTTGATAACCGATGACTTACACACAATAGAAAAGCTTGATGCTCATTCTCAATAAGATCAAAAGCAATTTGTAGAGCCATCATGGAATCATCCTTATCAGATCTTAGAAGTTTTCGAGTATTTTGCAACACCCTCGGGTTGATCGAGAAAACATAAGGCACTGACATATGTATAAGTAATCCGGGATTACGAGACTTTCACAAAAAGAAAAAGTACCTAAAATGAAAATAATAATATAATGTAAGAAGGGAGATAACTATATCTATAAATAAAATACGAATCCGTAATGAGTTCTAAGTAAAAAAGGTCTTTTGATCATTAATTTATATGAAAGAGAAAAAGTCAAATGGTATATTAGTCATTTAAAAGGGTAATATAGACATTTCACGTTTATATTGGTATAGTCAGAACAAATTTGACAGTACAATGGTAAAGTCACAAGATAAAATAGTAAGTGTTTAAAGTCGGCACAAATCAATAAGTAAGATGGTATTTTATAGCTTTTAACCCTTTTTAATTGAAAGGTCTATGCCAAGGTTTTCAGGATCGGGATCTTACTTAGCGTCGTTTTCGTCTTTGTAAGATCGAGATTGTAAAGTAAGATCGGGATCGTAAGATCCTACTAAATATAATTTTCTTGGTAGTCTTTGTAATATTTTACAATTTTACAAATTAATATACATCGTAACATAAAATTATACGAATATTTCATAAAAATGTGATCTTAAATTATGATTATGAAATGTATAAGAAGATTTACATGTTGGTTTTTATATTATACAAATAGAACTTATAAATTTGTAGTTTTTTAGTTTGTCGTTCGAGAAAAAGTAAGATCAGATCGTAGTAGATCCTAAGATCTTATGATCAAGATCGGGATCCTATAAGATCTTAAGCATGCAAAGATCATACGTAAGATCTGGATCGTTTTTGCTTTGCAATATCGTAAAATCGTAATATCCTAAAATTAAGGTCGGAATCTTGACAATCTTAGTCTGTGCAATGGTACAATTTGCATTTTGCGCATCTTTTAAAGCCTTTTTGCAATGTTTTTAGACCCGGGTCGACCCGGCCGGGTCAACCGGTTGAACCGGTTCCGGCCGAAAAAACGGGTCATATTGATCCGGGTTTCATATTTTCGAAACCCGGCTTGACCCGGCGGGTTTGTGGTGACCCGGGTCAACCCGGTTCTCAAGACCCGGTCGGGTTCCGAATTTTTCCGGTTTTTTTTTATTTTTTTTTAAAATTTTACGTATTTGTGACAAAATTTTATTTTTACATATTATATTGGTTGGTAAACAATTTATATTTTCAATATACATAAGTTTTTATGATTTTTATAAGTATAAGTTTGTTAATTATTAGAAATATAAAAAAAAAAAAAATTTTAGAAAACCGGGTTAACCCGGTTCGACCCGGGTTGACCCGGACCCAGCGACTCGACCGGCTCGATTTAAGACCCGGGTTTTAAAACATTGCCTTTTTGCATTCACATGTATTATTGTGATGATCTTTTTTTCTAATGAGCAATGTTTTTGTTTGAAGACGCACCTGGAAAATGTAATCGTGTGAATTCTGAGGTCAGGTAAAAGTTTTTTTTTTTTTTTTTTTGATAAAGTAAAAGTATTTTGTTTTGAATATATGTGATTATTAATAAATTTGATAAATGGGTAATGGGTTGGTCAAATGTCTTTATAACTTATAAAGGAAGGAAAAGGAAAAAAAAAAAAGGCTAACCCTCCCCTTATCACTTATCACTTTATCAAATTATCATTTTATCAAATTTGTGTCTAGACAGATCATAGATTCACAACAGAATATATAACTTTATTTGTATAGTAGTCATGGACCTGAATCTGCGATGTTCTATAAAATTATCGGATTTGGTGGATCATTATAGGCATTTGGTTACTGGTGATATGCATGACAAAGTTATTCGTTATAAATTAAGGGAGAGCTATACGTTACAAATAAAGGGAGACTAATGACCAAGGTTAGCAAAGGCTTCGTATAAACGTGAGGCTTAATTTTCACGCGACGTAATAGACTAAAGTTTGAGCTTAAGATTTGAAGTCAGACGATAAGTGAAAAACGTGATAAGTCGCGATAAAATGAAACGCGTGAAAGTTTTTTTAAATTCAATTTTGATAAAAATCGCATTTTATATAAAAATAAAAAAGATTACATTCAAAAATAGTTTCTTAACTTTATTCTTTATGTATTACACTGTGACCTTAATATTTTTTTTAGATATAAATTTGTATATATATTTTCATATTTTGTGACGCTTTGATCCACGCCATAAGTACGCCATGATTCGTCATGACTCTCAAAAGCGCGAGGCTTGATCATGCCGTCACGTCACGCCTCACGCTATTTAAAAGCTTTAGAATCTTACTAATGACCAATGGTTTAAAAAAATCAGATTGATTTGGTGAGTTAAACCGATTGACTCAGTAATCAGTTCGAAGAGTGGATCAGATATTATAAAAATACAATTAATATTCACTTTGTATGACAATTAATATAATATATCTATAGATTATGTTTGAAAACAGGTTTAACCGATAACATGAGTGGTCACTGATTTAGCTAGCAAATGAAAGACGTTGAGATCAAACCGATTAAAAGCCAAAAAAATGTATGAATCAGGCCTGATCGATCAATATATTTTTGTTATTTTCCGATTAATCATAAACTTCCATTGCAACATCTCACGAGTACCTTCTTAATTAAAATAATAACTATTTATTTTTTGCATTTTCAATCGACTCGTACTGAAAGTTACATACACCTCATTCGTCTCGATTTATTTGTTCGTTTCTTTATTTTCAACGTTTTTTTTCATTTTTAATTTTTAATTTTTAATTTATTACTTTTGTGTTATACTATTCTAGTTTTAATACATGTGAACGCACGACACTTGAACATAAACGATAAAATAAGTAATAATTTTATTATTGTGATTTTATATGTATTATATATGTTTTTTTAAAAGCATCTAATATTTATATATTTGATTATATTGTTAGTTTACTGTGCACCGTGTAAATTAATATAAATTCGTTTAAATTTTTATTTTTTGAATTTCATACTTTTTTCTTTTGCTATTTTTATTCTAGATAATTATATCTTAATAATTAATCAACAAATCATTTACATCAACCTTACACGTACACGATTTATAAATTCATGATTTGTATTGCTTAATATTATTCTATAAAACAATATTAAAGTTTTAATACTAAATTAGTTACGATCATGAACCCACGAGTTTTACTTGATTTTTCATTATGTGATACAGTTAATTGATATTTTCTTTATAAATATTTGTTGCATAAAGGAATTGACTTTGTTTAACTGAAACGTTAGCTACTTTTTTCTAGACATCATGTGTTTAGTAACACATAACGACCTTGAAAAATATATGTTGTTGTAATATGTAGAATTCTGTCAATTTATTTTCACCTCACAACGATGTGTGAAGTCCTGCATTGATTTTGATATTTATATGCATGTTAATAATAATTACATAGATTATGTTGCTTGACTTTGTTAAGTGTCAAATAGAAAAAGACAATAATTTGCTTTGTTTTAGAATATTTTTAATCGTGTGATTTGCTGTTTTTTAATATAACATATATGTTGTATTTCTAAATATAAAGTCAAAAGGGTATAAAGTTTAAAGAGTATTTTGTTTATTTTTCAGTTACTAAAAAATATAGAAAATTATAAATTTACACTTATGTTTATCTAATTAATTTAAAATTTAATCACTAAAGTTTTATTAAAATATTCATTCTTAAGTATTTATTTTTACAAATTTGATACATATGTTTTTGTAGGTATTAATCAAATTCCTCCAACAAATTTTTTAATTTTGACTAAACTGAATTCAAATTTGACTTTTTCGATCAATCATATCGTTTGGTTTTGCTTATGTGTGAAAATCTAGTCATTTGATTAGCCCAATATTTTTTTATAACCTTCACTTTTCACTAAAAGTCCTAAATAATATAATTCTTTTATTATATCAAAAGATTTGAAATAAAGTTATTTTAATTAAAACACATTGAAAATTGAGTTTTCATATATATTTTGCGTTGTATTACAGTCAGAGCGAATTTAAGCATGTGTGGCACTGAAGACTAGGGCTGTAAACGAACTGAACGTTCAGCGAACCGTTCGTCGATCATTCGCCAAAAAATTCGTTTATGTTCGTTTATTTAACAAATAAACGAACACGAACAAGCTTTTTGGCCCGTTTAGTTAAATACGAACGTGAACAAAGGCTTCGTTCATTCATTTACGTTTGTGAACGTTCGATTATGTCCGTCTGATTACGTTCGTTACGTTTGATTAATATCTCAAATGTTAAAAAAATAATAATAAACTATATAACAAATATTTATAAATGTCTAATAAGAATATATTACTAATATAGTACTTGATTAAGTATTTATAATTTCTCTTAAATTATATATTAGAGCTAGAAATGAAAAGACATGACTAATGAGATGAAAAAGAAAGAATATTTTGGGATATGATGATTATATAAGTATATAATACGATAAAAGAATATTTGGGGATATAATGATTCAAAAATGATATTTGTGCCTACCAAACGTGCCAAATAGACTTAACCACCAGATTAATCCAAGTGTCAAAATTAATGGCTATAATGAGGAAAAAGAAAATGACAAACAGTGTGCCCCTGCATTTCACCAATCAGCTGGCGACACGTGACATTAGGCCTATTTTTAGGCATAAAGTTAGGCTTGTTTATCACTACTCATAATGATTATATAAGTATATAAGATGATGATATGGATCCTCTAAAATAAAAACTTTAGTTACGCGGTCGTTAAGCACGTTTATATATCATCGTTTACATTCATTTATATTCGTTCGATTACGTTCGTTTAAGTTATATGAACCAACATAAACGAACATGAACAAGTTCAAATCTAAATAAACGAACATTAACAATAATTTTTGTCCGATTAAGCGTTCGCGTTCGTTTATTTATTCAGCTAAAATTAAATAAACGAACATGAATATACCTCCGTTCGTTTGCGTTCGGTTCGTTTACAGCCCTACTGAAAACCGCACAAGATCTCTCTTTTTTTAGGGCCTCCAAATTTTAAAATTTTGGTATAAGTATATACTCATTTTGGCATGATTTTGCATTGTTTACATATAATTTAGAATAAACATAGAAGATTTATGCAATTGAAAAAATAAGCTCAAACCTACTTATTAATGGAGGAAATGAAACTGCTTTTAATAGTGGTTAGGTGTAAACTCAGTGTTATATTTTGTTTTTTACTCGTATTATTTTTCAGTTATAACTTTTAGTTTGTTAATGTTTTATTTTAACATTTTTGTGAGTGAGAGTAATAATTTTGATTCGAAACTCTTATGTGAAAGTAAAATCGATTAAGACTATTTTTCTGTTGAAATATGTTTGGACCATAAAAATAAACATGTGAACCATCTCACACTTTGAAAAAATGTCGTAATATTGTGGGATTTAAAAGTAATAATTGATTGATTTTAGTAAATACTTATAGTGAAAAGTACTCACAAAATTTTATATTATTTCAATATACAAGTGAAGGCCCAATTTGTAAGTTACAGCTCAGGACTTTCAAGTTTAATGAGACAGCCCTGATTACAGTGTATATACACATCAAACCTAATTAAAGATTAAAATTTAAATAAAAACTTTAAAAATAAAAAATAAACAGATAGATTAAAATAGAATGGCATATAAAAGGCATGAAAGAAAGCATCTTCAAGGATTGATGATGCATTAAGAAAAGCAATTAGTAATCCCGCCAATTGAAAGAAAGTAACTCTTATCTTAATTATAGCTTATATTCCTTTTCAATACCTACTCTGTGCTAATTTCCATTTCTTTTATTTATCTTTGAAAACGACTTTCTGTTTTTAGGAAACTAACAACATCATCAATAATTTTACTTTATGCTACAAGGAAAAAGTTATTTTGGAGCCTTATTTTTTGGTGGAAACCAAGGGACAAATCCCTACCTTTATTTAGCTTTGATAAAAGGGTGGAGATTAATCTAAGATTTAATTCAATTAATCATTTTTTATTGCCAATATATAAACTCTTTTCCCCCAATTTTTTTATCACTTCGCTCCTTTTTTCACACACAGTTCGTGTGTGTCTCTCTCAACCGTTTCAGTTACAAAAAAAACCGCTTTTCTCATTCTGTTATACCGATCCACAAATTCCGCTTCACCATTGATCATCGTTATCATTTTACTGCTTATTATTCCACAAATTCATTTATATTATGGCTTTTGATTTGAATGAACCTGCAGTTCCAGATTTAGATGCTGATTTAGTAGGTTTGGATGTTAATAACGGTTCTACTGTATCCGGATGTGGTTCTACTTCTCTTTTGGCTGATCATGATAACTGTGATTGTAAGTTTGTAGATTAACAACTTATTTTTTACTCTACTTTGTTGTTAATGCTTATTAACTGCTTATTTTTTTATCATATTTTTGTATCAATTGTGATATGTTGATGTTTTGTTACTAGTTAACCTGTTTTTGTTGATGTTTTTTATGTTCTAACACTATTGATATGTTGATCTTTTTTTACTCTTTTGTTGATGTTTTTGTATGTTGTATCACTATTGATATCTAGTTTAAAAGTTTTTTGTTTTTGCTGCCCTTTTTATGTTTTTTTTTTTGTTTTTCAATAGTGATATATAATGTGTTTTATCATTTTATGAATGTTTTCTGTTTCATACAAGGTATTTAAATGTTTTTGTATGTATTATCACTATTGATATTTTTAGTGTAAACTGTATGTTTTTAGTTCTTTTATCATGTGTTATCACTAGTGATATATGATGTGGTTTATCAGTATGTGTTTTTTGTTCCAAACAATAAGGTATTTAAATGTTTTTGTATGTTTTATCACTATTGATATTAGTTTAAACTGCTTTTGTTTTTTTGTTCCTGTCTTTTATCATGTGTTATCACTAGTGATATATGCTGTGTTGTGTTATATTATTTATGATATCTGTCCATGTTTTATTTTTTTGTTTATATTATATTCATTTTTCTTTGTTTTATTTTCTACAGCTGGTAACAGTGATAAAACATCTTCATCCTTTGATCATGATGAGATTCTTGACGGTCCAGATGGTTCACTTATAGTTGTTCCTAGGGTTTATGCTAGTGATTTACCAGTTTTAGGGACTGAATATGATAGTGTTGATGAATGTATTAGTGTTTATAAGAAATACGCTTCAGTTGCGGGGTTTGGCATTAGACTATCTACTCAGAAACGATTACGTGGTGGTTTTGTGAAACAGAAGACGTTAGTTTGTAATCGGTATGGTTGTCCGAAGAATATATCCTTGAATACTTTAGAGCCTAAAAAGACTGATAAACAAGTAAGGACTTCAAATATTAGGATATGTGGTTGCAAAGCGCGTGTTGTCTTTGATTTGGTTCCTGGTACAATAAAGTATTCGTTGACAACTTTTAATGTTGAACATAATCATGAGCTTGATAAGCCTGAGTATAAACACTTGTCCAAATCTGAGAGGAAGTTAACATACGTCGAGCAGCTGTTTATTATCAAAGCTATGAGTTCAAATATTGGTGTTGTTAAAGCGCATAAGTTTTATACTGGGTTGAAAGGGTCTGTATCTCTAGTTTTGGCACTCAGGTGGATTTTAAGAATTTTGTTAATGGCTTGAACTTGTTCATAGGAGATGGTGACGCTCAGATGTTGATTAATCGTATGGAGGACAGGAAAGAGTATACAAAACTATTTTCTTTTGAATTTTTTGTTGAGAACGCGGAGTTGTGCGGTTTGTTCTGGGCTGATGAAGTTGCGAAATGTAATTAAAAGGAATTTGGTGATATTGTATCATTTGATGCCACGTACAGAACCAACAAATATGTTTCATTATTATTGTTTTCTTCATTGTTTTTTTATTACTTTGTTAAAGTTTATACTATTTTTAAGGTACAAAATGGTGTTTGTACCATTTACGGCTATAGACAACCATAGAAGGTCTGTTACTGTTGGTTCGGGGTTGTTGAAGAAAGAAACAGCTGAATATTATGGATGGTTACTTCGATCGTTTAAGAAGGCAGTTGGTCGAGCGCCACAGATTGTTGTTACTGATCAAGACGGTGCTATGCGTATCGCTGTTGCTGAGGAGTTGCATGAATCTAAGCATAGGCTTTGTATGTGGCACATCATGCAGAAAGTCCCAAAAAAGGTATTCATTTTTGTTTGTTTTTATATCACTTGTGATAAATTATTAATGTTTCATATAACAAACCAAAAGATTATATAGTTCTTATTTGGCATTTTTCTTATCACTAGTGATAATGCATTGACATAAAAAAATTATTTTGTATATAATCTTTATTGTTATATCACTATTGATATTGCATTCTTTTCCCAGATTGTTTCTGAAATTTATGATAACACAAAGTTCAAAGAAAAGTTTGGCAAAATTGTTTGGAATATGTATATCCAACCTGATGAGTTTGAGCTTAGATGGAACAGTCTTATGGAGGAGTTTAATCTTGTTGGACACAAGTGGCTAACGAAGATGTATAATATTAGAACATCATGGATCCCTGCTTTTTTGTTGATTCACCACTTTGTGGGTTAACGAGGACTACTTCCAGGTCAGAGAGCGAGAACTCTTTCTTTAATTATTTTTTGAGCTCCCGTGCAACCCTTGTGAAGTTTATGCTTAGTTACGAGTCTGCAATGGATAGGCAGAGATACCTTCAAGAACAGTTGGATCATCAGTCTTTTGACTCGTTCCCTACTTTGCTGACTCCATTACCAATCGAAAAACATGCTGCTGGTGTTTACGCCCGTAATATTTTTAATCGTGTTCAAAAAGAGATTGTTGCAGGTTCATGGTTGTGTTCGGTAAATGGTATGAGTTCAAAAGAGGGTGTTTTTGTTATTCTTATTGAAGAGGAAGTATCTCAAAAGGTTGTTCCAGAAGTTATTGATAAAGAAAGTAATTCAGAGAATCTTGAAGAAGAGATTGAGTTGTATAAAAAAATTTCACGGAAGCATGAGGTATATTTTGTTATTTTTAATTTCTAAAGATTCATATGTTTTATCACTATTGATAGTTTATACATTATTTTTTTATAGCTATTTTAATATAAATTATCTCTTGTTTGATATATGATTGTTTTGATGTTTCTTTTAGGTGATATATAACAGTCAAGATTCTTCAGTTTCCTGCTGTTGTCAGCTTTTTGTTCGTGTTGGGATTTTATGCCGTCATGTTTTTTGTGCTTTCAAGAACTGTAATGTGTCTCGTATCCCAAATCAGTATATACTTAGGCGTTGGACAAAAGATTTGATTCCAGCTGATTTGAGGAACAAAAAAACCGATATGGCGAGAAAAATGAAGCAATTGAGAAGCTTTCTATTGAGGCCGCAAATGTGTTTGAATCATGTATTCATATGTTGAGTAATAATGAGCCTAAGCTAAATTCTTTTCTGGGCAAGATGAAAGCATTAAAGTCTGAGTTCGAAGCTGGTTTGCCTCCTGTTCCAACACGTACAACTGCTCAGATTGTTGAAAAATTTATGCGCGTTAAGGAGCCTAAGAAGAAGCTTGTGAATAATCCAACAGATGTTCGGACAAAGGGGCGTGAGAAGCAGCCACAGAAGCAGCCGCAAAAGCGTATTAAGAATGGAAGAGAGATTTCAATGGCTAAAAGCAATAAAAGGAGGAAGATGGTTTGTACTCTTTGTTCAAGTACTGACCACACCTATAGTACTTGCCCACTCAAGGATAAAGCTGATTTTTCTTATTCTGCATCAGTTTCTTCTGCTGGTCGTGATGATAGAGACGGTTGTCATGTTGCTTAATTTGTTCAAGCTGTATATTCTGGAATCCAATGCTGTTTATCTACTATCAATTGTTTTTTTGATTATCACAAGTGATACTTTTATTTTCAATAATGTTGAAAACTTATGTTCATTTGTTTTATCACTAGTGATACTTTCCTTATGTATGTTCTATCAATTGTTTTCTTGATGATCAGTTTTATTTTTAATAATTGAGTTCAGTATGTTTTATCACTAGTGATTCAATGTTTAAAGTAGATAGTTTGTTTTTATCACTAGTGATTCTATGTCTTAAAATATCATGTTTGTGATTTGTTTGTCTTATGTTATATTCTTTGTGTTATTATTTCATGTAATTTGACTGTTTTTCAAGGTCTTCATTAAAAATATTTATTCGATTCAATGAATGTGTTTCTTTCTATTGAAAATTTATAGTTTTTAATTTTACTTGAAATATCACAAGTGATAATTATTATTTTTTTTTTGTGATAAATTTTAGTACTATGTTTTTTGGTTTTTATCTATGAAATTTACTTTCAATATATCACCATGGATAATGTATTTAGAATCTCGTGTGTTTTTAATCACAAGTGATTTTATAAAGATTTGATGTAAAATGTTCATTTTACTTTAAAAAAAGTGTAGGGATGATGAACACTTTCACACACACACATATGACGAACACTTTCACACACACACACACACATGACAAACACTTCTTAAATGTTCAATATCAAAATCATTTTAAACAAGTTTCTCCTACCATTAAAATAAAAAAGACTAACCAAAGATGAATCAAATTTAACAAAAATTAACAAAAACATGGAAGGATCATCGAGTGTACCTCCGATTACAACAGATCCAATAGTTCAAAGCGAATGTACTGGAAATGATAAAGGTATTTCATTTTGAAAAGAAAAAAAAACATTTGTATTTGTTCTATTGATTTTGCATTTGATTTATGTATTGTTCTTATTTTATGATGTTTTGTGATTCTATATTTGTTATATTTATATTTGCGTTTAAAATGTTTGTTAAAGTGCCTGAACTAATTATATGTCATTTTAATTTTCAGTTAATCAAAAAACTGTTAGAAGAAAATAATTGCCTAGACGTAATTGTAAGAAACGAACTGGCAGTATAAGTTTTAGGGAAAAAGAAGAGAAACATAAAAGAGAATTTGATGAAGAAGAGATAAAATTGAAAGAAGACAGTTCTTTTGTTGATGATAAAAGAAGGCGAGAAGAAAGGAGAAAGGAAAAAATTATTGAAGGAAATGATGATTTTGTAATGAATGATTCAGAGAATAAGAGCCAGCAAAGGGTTAGAAAAAAAGAATATAGGTCATTGATATCACGTGCGTCAGTTAGGCCTCTTTACGAAGTAATGCGTTGTTTAACAGCCCAAAGAAAGAAGGTTATCAAAGATATGGGTTTTGGAGCTTTGATTGATTTTCTGATATTTGATATTCCAAGCAAACTTGCATTCTTTGTGGTTGATATTCTTGATACTACATCAATGCTATTAAAGTGTCCATCAGGAGACATATTACTTACTCCGAAAACAGTTAATCAAAATTTTGGACTTCCAATGGGTAACAGGAACTTGCAACGAGAAGGAGAACGACAATATGGTGATCCATTTATTAAAAAATGGAAAAGTCAGTTCAAGAATGTCAACATGGTTACAATCAAAGAATTATCAGATGTTATATTGGAGACTAAAAATGATGATTATATGTTTAGGATGAATGTCGAGACTTTGATTTCAAACACTTTAGGAAGTTATGATGTATCATCAACTATCAAATTCACAGTCCTGAAGAATGTGTTTGAAGTTGATGACGTTAATGATATAAACTGGTGTGAGCACATTCTTGATTGTGCTAGTTTATCGAATGTTGGAAATACATTTTTCCCAATAAAGTCTCGGTCACATCTTAGTTAGCATAGATCACGAGATATAGACTATTTAGAACTTTGTAACTTGGAGCGACCTCCCTTAGGGGGAGATTGTTGGAAATACATTTTACGTATTTATGAAGGATCGGTCGCTCCAACGATAATCATGTAATGGGCTCGTGATCTATTTACTTTATGTATGGTCCATATAGCCCACATGTAGGGTGGGCTATATATATAACCCCTCCTAGCATGTTAGGAGGGGGTTGTTGATTCCATTTTACACATTAATCATATTTCCATCTTTTCTTTCTCTCTCTACATTTCCCCTTTTCTCTCCTTTCTCTCTCTAATCCTTCATCTCTTTCCTTCATTTCTTCATTAATTATCAATAAATCAACCAACCTAATCCACCAAATCAATCACATAGAATAGGCCATTAATCGCGTAGACCTTCAATTGGTATCAAGAGCCATGGTTAGTTTGGTTTATTCTTGTTTTATTTCTTTTTGATTTTGGTGGGTTTTGATTTAATCATGCTTAAACTTTAAAAATTTTTGTATTTTTTATAAAAAGTTTGTGTTTTTATGTGTTAAATCATATCAAATCTTCAAATTTACTTATTTTTTAGATAAAAATCACAAATTTTTATATAAAAATCAAAAATTTCTTTATCAAATGTTAAAAAGTTTGTGTTTTTATAAAAAGTTTATGTTTTTCTCTTTTTAATTTTGTAATTTTTTGTTTAAATCCTTATATTTTGATTGCCTTTTATCTAAATTGATTAAATTGAACCTTTAATTTTGTCCTTTTTTAGTTCTTTAATCAATGTTTACCACTTTAATTTTTGTTTTTTATTAGTTTTTTTTAAGTTTTTATAATCAGTTACTCATTTTAACTTTTTTTTATATATCAGTTTTTATACATAATTTTAAGTTTCGAGTCTCCAGTTGTCTTTATTTATTATTTTATTATCAGTTTTTTTTTTATATAATCATTTTAAATTTTTTATATACCAGTTTTTATATATTATTTTTTATTTTTATCTGGGTTTCAAGGCTGTCCAGTTGTCCAATTGTCCATTGTTTCTGTCCATCTCAGTCCCATCAAATCTGTCATACCCAAAAGTTCCATTTCAAATTCACAAGTTCCGTATCAAATTCAAATGTTCCGAATCAATATCTAACTTCCGAATCAAACCTAAAAAAGTTCCGGGTGAAAGAACTTCCGGATCAAGCCAGAACTTCCGGATCAAGCCAAAAGTTCCGGATCAAGAAGTTCCGGATCAAGAACTTCCGAACCAAGAACTTCCGGATCAAGCCAAAAGTTCCGGATCAAGAAGTTCCGGATCAAGAACTTCCGAACCAAGATCTTCCGGATCAAGAAAGAAGTTCCGGGTGAAGCAACCATATTCAAAATAAACGGGCAAATCATCGTCTTTCAAAAAGACTCATTGCCTCGAAACAGACTCCCACTTTGAATCAAACATACCTCGACAGACCCAACAAACCATCTAAGACTCGACTCAAACGAAAAGACACTCGACTCACACAATTTACCCACCCTCACTCTCGACTCAAAAATACACTCAACCCACACCCCTCGAGACTCCCTCAACCCTTTTTCGAACCCAACATCGACATCCCTCCCAAACCCTCATCTCTCGACATCTCTCAAACCATCCTAAAAAACCCTCTCGTCTCTCGTATTACCCACCCAATACACCCTCGTCTCACACCCTCTCGAACCACCCACACACTCGGACACCCCCTAACACCCTCGCGACTAGGACTCTCTCACCCTCATTCAAAACACTCTCGACTCTGAACGACTCACCAACAATCAAAAACAGACCACAAACAAACTCACCCTCACCAAACCCTCTCATACAAATCTCTCATCCTCTCATCACCAACCCACCACCGATTCATCACTCGACTCTAACCCCGACACCCTCACACCCAAACCGACTCTAACCCAAACCGACTCTAACCCATCATACTCACAATCACCCTCGACCCACCCTCGTCACGTACACACCCCTCACACATCACTCAACCCCAGACCTCATTAGAAAGACGCTACAGTAGAAAGAAGGACTCAACAGATAAAGTAAAATACACCTACCCGAGACCTTATTTTCAAGATCTTGAAGCCTTTACTTTTCGCTGGTATCTAAGAATTGAAGACGGAGGTTTTCATGATTTATGAGAGAGAGCTTGTTTGATTTTGCTTTAAGTGAGAGAAAATATAGCAGAGAGAGACGAAGGAGTATTGTGTGAGAGAGAGAGAGATTAAATTAGGTTTGAGGGGCGGAGATAACAAAGTTAAAGTGTGTGGGGCGGTGTTATCTATGTTTTTTGGGCCACGTGGTGATTGGACGGAGTAAACTAGAAGTTTGTCTCAGATTTTATTTATTTATTTCAATCTTATTTTATTTTTTATTTTTTTTCAAGAAAACGTTTTTTTTTTTATATAATTATCCGATTTTTCAAACATATCAGATTCCTTTTTAATATTAGTATTTTTTAAACAAATCAGTTTTTTCTTTTCTTATTTTTTTTTATATATTTTAGAAAGTTTTCAAGTTGAGTAAATTTTCGTTATTTTGGAAAAAGTTTTATTTTAGATATTAATTGTTATTTTAGATATTAAATTTTGATAATCTTGTTAATTAGATTTAGACAAGTTTGGGTCGGCTATGTTGTTGGACTCGGTTAAAATTTAGACTAGTTTAAGTTTGGTTGAAATTTAGGCTATATTTTGAATAAGATTTCTCTTAAACGATACGTGTCATCGGTCGTGTTGTCGAGTTCTAAACGTGACATAGTGATAAAAGTGGTGAGACAAAAAGACGTGACAAGATTTATTTGACGAGATCAAGAATTTTTTCCTTCAATTTTCATCAAATCTACAATGGATTCGTTGCATTCGAGATTTCACAAGGGAGAGTTGTATTTAAGGCACGAAGTTAAGAAAAGTGGCATCACCTCCTTTCAACTACTCCAGTCTCATCTTGTCACTCTTTCGGGGATTCAAGGAGGGAGCGAATTTGTGACAATCTTTGGACAAGATCGTCATATATTCATCGACTCCATTTTTACCACTTTGACCCAACTCGCCGAGCAACTCAACCATGGAAACTTTAATCACTCTGCATCGGTACTTGCATATAAGGCTCTTGTGACACACCTCACGCCTTTCCTCCAATTTAATATCATCAAGCCTGAAAGTTCAATGATTTGCCAATCGTTTCTTCGAGATACACATACCGAGCTTCGAGTTTTCCGTGATACGATTTTGAAACTCATGTCATCGGTCTCGTCTTCGATATATCAAAGATCACAACTTCAGCAAGTGTATGTTAATGGAGTGCAAGAATCAATGACGCAGATGCAAGAGGATAATGGTCATACGGTTGACAACTTGGAGCCTAACGATGGCACGAGCACAGAATCAGGAGGACAACATGATGCCAGTGGCACGTCAGGGAATGTTCACGAGATTTCTCTTGATGACACCTTACCCATTTATGACGTAGAGCCTGCAAACATGGTACATTGTAATGTGGTTTATGATGTATATGCTGATGACATGCCGCATATTGAGCATTCTGAACCTAATTATGACAAACATGGGATGGACAAGAGTGATAGAAATACCACTTATGATTCATCCGATGTGAGTCATAATGGGGGAGAAAGTGTTCAAAATGCTATAGTTCATCATGATAAATGCTTTATAACTGCCTCGTTAACTGATTCTGATTCTAAGATTAAAGAGCTCGAAACGATCGTAGCTCGGCAATCAAAAGATCTTGAGGATGCCAAACTTGAATTTTCTAAGAAAACGGACAAATTTGAAACATACTTTGAAAAACTTGAAAAGTCAAACGTTGTTCTTGAAAGAAAATTGGATCAAACTGTTCTAGATTCTAAAGCTGAAAAGGATAATCTTTTGAAACAAATTCAACTGCTTGAATCTAAGTTGGCATCCCAAGATAGAGTGCTCAAAGAGAATGAGACATTAAAGGCCCAAGTACAGGAAAAGGTCTTTGCTATAGCTGCATTGAAAAACGAGTTAAGGAAAAGTAAAGGACCTAGTGTGGACACTACGCTTGAAAAACCATCAATCTTGGGGAAACCGCCTACAAATCAGTTCGTCAGACAACCAATTGTCAGACAACCTACTGCATTTAGATCCGAGCGACCACAATCCTCGAGACCGCGGTTTGCCTCCCAAGTTGATTTGGTTCATCTTATTAGACCAGTCACTCCAGCAACTAGGCCCAATGTGATCACTCCAGCTTTAGCAAGACCAAATCATATGATTGCCTCTAGTTTCCCTAAAAATACCAAGACCACGTCTAGAACTAGTTCAAATGACGTTGGCCATGAATCTGATCTTAGGGAAGCTAAGCAAAAGACACATGTAAGAGATAGGAATTCCAAACCTAGTCAGATGCCTTCTAGTTTACCCAACACTGCTAACCGTAGCATGTCCAATCCTAGGAGCATCAATCAATCGTCTAGGGATTCTAGATCTTACTCGGACATTAAATATGCTACTTGTAAAACATGTAGAAAATGTGTCTTTACGGCAAATCATGATGCTTGTATCAAAAAATTGCTTAATGAGGTGAACTCCCGTGCTAGACTTAAATCCCAGTGGGTCGCTAAAATCAAACCCTTTGGTAAAATGTGGCGCCCCACTGGTAGAACTTTCACTATTGTAGGAAACGAGTGCCCTTTAACTAGGATAGTCTCCGATTCTACTAAGTCTACTAGGGAGGAAACTGATAAAGATGATACTTCACTTACGCCTAAACTTAAGGTTTTCTATAAAAGGAAACGTTTGCCAGCCAAGACTAGTGAATCATCTCCTCAGGCCACTTCTGAAACAAGTAAAACCAACTGTGAACCCCCATGTGCTTCTATAATTGATATTGCTAACCCACGTCAAAGCATGCAAATTCCTAATGAGATTGCAGGTACCAAAGTTGATGTTCCAAAAGAACGAAGCGGTCCAATCGTTGTGTACCGTTCAACTAAGGACACTCTTAGAGTTTGGTTGCTGAAGAAGCAGATATCAGAGAAACAAATGTCTCAGGGGATTCATGGTTAAGCTGCAAACTAGGACTTACAGTCACATAACAGACTGTAACTCGATCCTCAAAGAAAGGAAAGTTCATCCCGATGATGACTTATCCTAAAAACGAGAAATTCATTTTTCTCGGGCATGAGCTTATATCAAAAACATTCCAAGTTTTTAAGCTCATGCATTATGGTTTATCATTAAATATCAGATGGTAACCCGTGCTTCAAATAAAGGAAAGTTTATCGCCGATGATAAACTTATCCTTACAACGAGAAATTAAGTTTTCTCGGGCATGAGCTAATAATAAAAACATTCGAAGTTTTTAAGCTCATGCACAATGACTTACAGTTAAATGTCAGACTGTAACTCGAACTTAAAATAAAGGAAAAATTATCTTTTATGATAACTTATCCTCTTAACGAGAAATTCACCTTTCTCGGTCATGAGCTTGTATTAAAACATTCGAAGTTTTAAGCTCAGAAAGGAAAGTGTATCTTTTAAATAAGAAAACTTTTCCTCGTAACGAGAAATTCACCTTTCTCGGTCATGAGCTTTCCGTTAAAACAGTCAAAGTTTTCAAGCTCATGAACACGACTTCTAAGTAAATGTCAGCTTAGGACTCGTTCTTCAGATAAAAGGAAAGTTTATCGCCGATGATAAACTTATCCTTAACAACGAGAAGTTTACAACTTCTCGGACTTGAGCTCGTTCCTAAGATATTCCAAATCTTAAGCTCAAGTAATTGGTTTTCAAAACCTTGAACACAATTTTTCAAGAATTTTTCAAAGATTTTTCTAAATCTTTCAAAATTGTGTGTTCAAAAAATGTTTTGATAAAAAGAGCATGTCTTCTGGAATCGATAATATTTACGAACCTAGAAATGTCATTTAATAATGACACGGGGTTGTAAATAAAGTTCGAGCAGAAGTTCAACCTTTTAAAACATGCTCAAAATGGTTTGCTATTATTTCAGATAGCAACCCGCTTTTCATAATCAAGTCAAGCATTTCACCGGAAAGCTTTGACTCAACAACGGGAATTCATTTTCTCGGGAACGTGACGAGGTGACCAACATTCGTGAACAAGAACCATGTGAATCTCTCATATGATGTTCTCCATCATTCAGGTCCTACCTCGTACATTGCTAATCTTGTGAATTCATTATCATATATGATCTTTGCACGTAATAAATACCTTACACTTGTGTTTAAAAGGTATTTATTTTACGTTTCAGCACACCCTCATTAATTTGAGGGGGAGCTTGCGTAATTCATGAAGATAATTGGACTTGCATTTTTCTTCCCAAATTTTCTTACAATGCTATTAAATCAATTGATATTAAAAACATCGATTGGGTTAATATTTTTAATATGGGGGAGAAAATGTGATTTAATATGGGATATGATCAATCACAAATGGTTTGACTTAACGTGTTAGCTCATCCCGACATGTGCGAAATGTTTTCGAATATCGTAGCATATGTTAAGGGGGAGCAAAATGGATTTGCACTTCAAAATGGATTTCATGGTGACATATACTTACCCAAAACATCTCTATTCACGACGGTGACGATTGTGGTGACATAAGGATGGTAGGATAGGTTAAAGTCCAATGATTTCTCTAGAACCGGAGGAATCTTCCCAAGGACATTCCTAGATAGAATTAGAAGTCCTTAGGAAAGATGGAGAAAGATTGTGAACGTAGCTGAATGCCGACCAAGTACTTAAGTTAGCACTGGAACAATCACAACAAGGTGCTAGTGATGACGTATTGGTAAGCATTGAAGGGGTTGAAGAATGAAAAAGAATTGTAAAGATAAAGGGTGTAAAGAAAGAAGCCCTCCTTACAACTTTAGGCAGAAACCGGGTCAATACATATGCTATTGAGGTCATTTTTGTTAATGATTCTCGATATTGAAGAAAGACGTCATGGACCCAGTGATGCAATGCACAACCCTTCCCAGCTAACTCAAATATCTCTCAAAAGGTATTTGTTTTAATCACACGGAGATCAACACATTATCTATTGGTTTATTCACTCCGAATAGATTGGTATTGAAAAGGTGGCACTCCTCTCCAGCCTCCGATCACTAAAATCCAAAATGCACGATCGAGTCTAGAGCCATTTGAGATCATCAAATATCTCATTAGGACACACTTTCATTATTCCTTGCTTCTTCACACACTGTGAAAAGTAAGAAAGATCTTAAGAGTCCTACGCAATATCTTCATGATCTTGCCTGAACATCCGAGTAATACGAAAGTATTTACAATGAAGATGGAAATCCTTCTTGAGCGAATATCAAAAAGCTCATGGTAGGTGACTTGTGCGATTCTTTATGAATCAAACTTGTGATAACTGGAAAGCAACAGTGGTTTAATTCTTAAATGAATTTAAACACGTTCCAGGCCTCTACGCAATATCTTAATGATCTTGCCAGAACATTCAGAGTAATACTATTAAGTATTTACAGTGACGAATGGAAATCCTTCTAGTGTTAACATCAAACAGCACTTGGTAGGTAACTTGCAAGATTCTTTATGAATCAAGCTAGTGACAACTGGAAAGCAACGATGGTGCGGTTCTTAATTGAACTTCACTTGTTCCAGGAACATGAATTGACGGCTTCAAATCATGCGGATAATATTATCCAAATGATTCACTCTTTACGTTCGCAGTCTGCTTTGGACGGTCGAGTAAAGAGAACGGGTTTACCCGCGAAATCTTGTCAAGGAGGTTCTTTATTGAAACTACCTGCCACAAGTACGATATTTAATATCGTCCAACGGTCTTCACCGACCGGAGGTAAAATGCTACCGAATTAGAATGAAATGTTCAAAGCCATTTCATCCGTGTATATTGTTTGTTGCTAACTGTCTTATGCAGCGTAACAAGAAGGTGGCATTGCGGTGTACAATCCAGAAGAAGTCGTCACCACATGCTTATACTACATACATTTAGTACTTCAACAAATTCAAGAAAGCCTGAAGGTCAAGTCTTCCGCTGTATCAAACTCTGAAGCTTTCAAGAATTTAAAAGTATAAGTATGTGGAACATGAAGTCACAAAGAGGCAAATATCACAAGTGAAGAATGCACAAGGTCAAGGCAAGGAAACATGCTCAAGACTAAAGTCAAAGATCACATCAAGCATATTCACAAGAACAAGATCGAAGACTCAAGCATAGATGCTAGGTTTAAGATTTTGTAAAAAGATGTGACCTCCCTTAGGGGGAGATTGTTGGAAATACATTTTTCCCAATAAAGTCTCGGTCACATCTTAGTTAGCATAGATCACGAGATATAGACTATTTAGAACTTTGTAACTTGGAGCGACCTCCCTTAGGGGGAGATTGTTGGAAATACGTTTTACGTATTTATGAAGGATCGGTCGCTCCAACGATAATCATGTAATGGGCTCGTGATCTATTTACTTTATGTATGGTCCATATAGCCCACATGTAGGGTGGGCTATATATATAACCCCTCCTAGCATGTTAGGAGGGGGTTGTTGATTCCATTTTACACATTAATCATATTTCCATCTTTTCTTTCTCTCTCTACATTTCCCCTTTTCTCTCCTTTCTCTCTCTAATCCTTCATCTCTTTCCTTCATTTCTTCATTAATTATCAATAAATCAACCAACCTAATCCACCAAATCAATCACATAGAATAGGCCATTAATCGCGTAGACCTTCATCGAAGCTTGCATGGGAATCAAGGTTGAATCATAGGAAGAGTGTTGTGTATTACGGACCAGCTATGTTCCTGATGGTAATTTACGAACATTAGTATTTTTTATACCAACTTTGTTGTCTTATATAATATTTGATATTAATGTTATAATACATTTTATGATACAGCTTGCATATGTTCATTACACAAAGTGTGATCAGATGAAAGTAACGAGACGAGTACCATCGATTAAAAGTTGGGATTCAAGTCTGCTGAACCAAAGAGAAACAATTGAAGTCAAGAATAATTCTATGGGAACATCCGAAATTCTTCCAGATTTGGATGAAGTAGAGCAAAATGTACAAAGAGAGGTTAGTTAAGTTAACATTTTATCACTCGTTATAAATCAAAATCTTTTTTAAGTCTAAAATTGTGTGTATTTTTTAGTTTAATCAACTTTAAAAGATTATCATTAGTGATTTATCAATAGTGATTAAATTAAGTAATAGATTATCAATAGTGATATATATGATCAGAGATATATGTAATCATAATTAACTAACAGATTATCAATAGTGATTATCACTAGCTATAAAAGTTTTAGTGTATTATCACTATTGATAATATATTAAAGTTAGTTTTTCTATTAGTATTTATTAAAAATTTTAATGTTTTATCAATAGTGATTATGAATAAGTATATTTTTCTTGTACATTACAGGAATTGTACGGTTTGATTCATCAGAGTATTGAGAACATATTAATAGATAAATCAGAAATAGAAGAAACAATCAATGACAATTTATTGAAGTACCAAGATGATTCTAAGCTGATTGAATTTAGGGCCAGACTAAAAGAAATTTTCAAAGAACCCGACATTCTAGAGTACCACACTTCTTCTTCAGAATCTGGCGATGAGAACGATAATCTTTCACGTGGTGATCAAGATATGAAAATCAGTAGTCAAGATAATGACGGTTTTAATGATGTAAATCTTGGTTATGAGGTACAAGATGTAGGCACGAAAACAGAAGCTGGGGGTAGTAAGGAATTGGAATCCGGACTAGAAAACGTTCAAAGTGTCGATGAAACCATTTTTAGTGGTGGCACGTACTCTGTTGGTGATCAAGATGTGAATATGTGTAATCAAGATGAGCAAGGATTGAATGATCATAATGTTGTTTCTGAAGGACAAGATGGAGGCACCAAAGCAGAAGTAGTTGGAAGTAGTACAAAAATGGAATCTGGGCAAGAAAATGTTCAATATGGGGAAGGATTGAATGATCAGAATGTTTTTTTCCGAAGGACAAGATGGAGGCGCCAAAACAGAAGTAGATGAAACTAGTAAAATAATGGAATCTGGGCAAGAAAATGTTCAAGATGGGGAAGGATTGAATAATCAGAATGTTGTTTCTGAAGGACAAGATGGAGGCGCCAAAACAGAAGAAGTTGAAACTAGTAAAATAATGGAATCTGGGCAAGAAAATGTTCAAGATGGGGAATGATTGAATGATCAGAATGTTGTTTCTGAAGGACAAGATGGAGGCGCCAAAACAGAAGAAGTTGAAACTAGTAAAATAATGGAATCTAGGCAAGAAAATGTTCAAGATGAAGAAGTATTGAATGATCAGAGTTTCATTTCTGAAGGGCAAGATGGAGGCACCAAAACAGAAGAAGTTGGAAGTAGTAAGAAAATGAAATCTGTGGAAGAAAATGTTCAAAATGTTGATGAAAGAATTTGTAGAAATGATTCATTTTCATTTTCCGAACAAGAAACGGAAATTGTCTGTTGGAAACTCACTTTATGTGACGACATTTAAGAATTCCCATTAGTTATCATAGTCACACACATTTAGACTAGACTAGGTTCATTGTATAGTTTAGGTTGTGTGTGTGGTTATATATACCCCTCCTTAGCTTCCAAGGAGGGGTGTTGCTTGTCATTTTTCTCATTTGAATAAACTTTCATTTCACACATTCAACCACTCTTCTCTCTCTCTAAACCAACAACGGCTTCCACCACCATCTACCACCACATTAGACCACCGGATCCGATTTAGCATTTCTACATTTGGCATCAGAGCCTCGGTTCAATTCTTAGATCATGTATTTGTTTCGATTTGGTGGTCTAAATTTTTTTTTGGGTCTGAATCTATACCATTCTTGTCACGGTTTGTTGTGTTTTTCTTTCAAAATTCACAAGTTTTGTTGTCACGTCTTATTATTTTTTGTCCACAGTCTCATTGTATTGGTTTCATCAAAAAGTTGTTATCATATCTATGGTCATTTGTATGTCATCAGTCAAAAGAAAGATTCATCCATGGTCAATTTGAGTTTTCTCATAGTCAAAAGTTATCATTTTTTCGTATCTGGTCTAACTTTTTCGTATCTGGTATCATTTTTTCTGGGCTTATCTTGTTGTTTAGGATGATGAGTTACCCAGAAAAATAGTCAGACTCACATTCCCGGATTTTCAGGAACAAGGACAGCTTTGGATAAGATTCTGCTTCCTAGTACATCGCATTGAGTGCGATGGGTTGAACACGATGGTACCATTACAATGGCTCCATTGCGATGGGTACCATTGCGATGGGTACCATCGCGATGGGTCATCTTGATACGATGGACTGCGATGGAAATTTTTTGTTTAGACTGCGATGCGTTATCATGTTGCGATGGACTCTCATTGCGATGGGTTCCATCGTAATGGGTCCAAGGTCTAGACTGCGATGGACTCCATTTCGCTTTGACTGCGATGGGACTTCTTGGATTGCGATGGACTATATACTTTTGACTGCGATGGGTCTAGTCTTTGACTGCGATGGACTGTGATGGAAATTTTTTGTTTATGACTGCGATGGTTGAAAATTTTGACTACGTTGTTTAGACTTAACTTTGTCCGAACCCATGTCAACCGAGTCAACTCGGTCATTACCGAGTTGACTCAGTTAAACCCACTGAGTCGACTCAACTGCCAACCTTTTAACTCCTCAACACCATATCTATACCTAACCCTTCGTCACCTATCCCATCTAATTACTCAAACAAAGAGAATTAATAATCTCAGATTATGTCTCGTTTGCTTAATTCCTAGATTCATTTTGGATTTAGTTGAAACAAGACTCTCTCATCACTGATTTATATCGAAGGACAAGCCTCTTTTAATATTCGAATAATAAGAAAGTATTTAAAAAATCTGTTAAATCCAGTCTTTGCTTCGATTTGACACATAAAACAACACATGCAATCATATATAATCTTACCCGAGACGCTTATTGATCTAGAAGTCGTTTGCTTTATAAGGTATTCATGGGTTTGATTGTATGGGCAGTAATATGAGTTGTGTTTAATCTTGATTTAGGGATCAGTGAGAGATTTGGGAGATGAGATGGAGATTATTTTTGATTGGTTTAGATGATGATAAGTTTAGACGAAGAGACCAAGGATGAGAAAAACGGCTGTGGTATATGTTTTAACCTAATTTTTAGGTATCTGGTGGGGTTTTATATCACATTTCGTTGGATGGGTCAACAAAACACACGGTTAATTAACCTTAATGTTTAATGGGCCTAATGTCTTTCATTCTAATGGTGTTGGGTTTATGACGAAATTTAGTATTGCAAATGGTGTTGGGCTGTGATTTTTTTTGGTTACCGGTCATGTGTGGCTTACAATTTAGTATTGCAAATTTTTTAATCAAAATTTTGTAATATTAAGTTATCTTGGATATAGTTAGCCTCACATTTGACAAAATGACGAGACCAAGTGATCAAAGTGACGAGACAAAGTGACGAGACAAATGTGACAAAATTTATTTTGACGAGACCAAAGAAATTTGGGTATATTTTTAGTGGCTACGGATTCGTTTGATCGGGTATTAATTACGTGACGTTAAAGACGGATTTTTCGAAGGCGTGTATTTATTTTATCTTTTAATAGATAACTTGCTCGTGCTTAATCCTAGAATGAAGACTTGGTTATCTGGTTCCCGGGTTCGGGGTGGATGGTTGATGACTCGGATAACTATCACTTAAAGGGGTTACATTGTTGTACTCAGTGTCACGCGCTTAGTCGACGTGGATAATTTCAAGAGGTGTTGTGCTTATAGACTTCTTCAGTGATGCATTGAGTACTTAGAGATTTCTCCACCGTTCTTCATTCAACAATAGTGCAAGCTTAGGTCACAAGATCGAAGGATTCTTATTCAGCTTCACGTTTGATGTATCTGGTTCATTCTTTCAGTGGTCGCTTCAAATTGCTTTCACGTGGGATGGTAAAGGTGGCCATGGAGAGTTTATGAGAAGAGATTTTCGATCAACAGCTGATTCTCACAAAATATATAATTCAGCTTATTTATTATTCTCACGAGATTTCAGGTTTATGTGCGTACGATTTGTTGATGGTTCCGAATTCGAAACCATCAAGGGGAAGAAGAAGACACATTGAACGCACAACGAGTACACGTGATGAACTTCATACCGTCTTTTGATTTGAAGATATTCCAGGATGATATTTGTCATAGCCGCAGAGAAAATCAGTGTTTTAACTCGTGGCATTATCAATCTCTAAACGGTACACTACTTATTTGAGGTTTAATTGTTTGATTGTTGCAATTAAACATCATCATTATCCTATATGCATTCCCGGGACTTAATTGACTCTGGTGCATCTCTGGAAGAAGATATGTGCATTTCCGGGACTTAATTGACTCTGGTGTTACGATGTCAACTTCATGAATGGGATAAAGTGTCCACTTCAGTATTTGAGCTTCATAGTTGGGATTGATTTACTTTCTTCAACTATATGGGGGAAGAAATGTCTTGATTCTTTCTGGTATGCATAACTTGAACTCTCAGGGGGAAGAAAAATTCAGAAGAATTATTCAAGCGTGAGAAGAGAAGTTGTTGATCTACTTGGTGTGCCCCTTACTTTCAATCCCTCTTAGCAACATTATCATGTTATATGATGGGATTTGCTTGTTAGATTCCGCTGTGCGCTTAATCATTCTAAGATTTATTGAAAACTTTGAAGTTGCTTACGAGGATTGTCGATTTAGGGGGAAGCTATTTAAAAAGCTTCTACATCAAGTTTATGTGGCATGAATTAGGGGGAAGCTAATTCAGAAGCTTCTCCTTAACCAGAAGTGTATGGGTTACTTAGCTCGTGCCGTTACAGTATTTCTTCTACAAGTCACTTTAAAGATGAGTCGTTTTGAAGACGAAGGCCTCAGAAGACTTCATCAGCATTGGATGCTTCATGAAAGCTCTTGTTCTTAATCATTTTGTACTTGTTAGGAAGAATATTGTAAGGAATTCTACACGTCGTCCCATGGGGGAAGATTGTTGGAAACTCACTTTATGTGACGACATTTAAGAATTCCCATTAGTTATCATAGTCACACACATTTAGACTAGACTAGGTTCATTGTATAGTTTAGGTTTTGTGTGTGGCTATATATACCCCTCCTTAGCTTCCAAGGAGGGGTGTTGCTTGTCATTTTTTCATTTGAATAAACTTTCATTTCACCCATTCAACCACTCTTCTCTCTCTCTAAACCAACAATGGCTTCCACCACCATCTACCACCACATTAGACCACCGGATCCGATTTAGCATTTCTACATTGTCAATCAAGATGAGGTACTATTGAATGATAAAAAATTTGTTTCTCAAGTGCTAGATGTAGGCACTAAAACAGAACACGCTGGAAGTAGTAAGAAAGTACAAACTGGGCTAGAAAAGGCTAGCAACATAAAGTGCCTTGCAGATTCTGATGATTTTGATTATGATGATCCTGCATTTTCGAAGCAATCAGTTGAAGTAATAGATCGAGTTTGCCAAAGTCAATACGATGAAGGATTAAATGGCCAAAATTATGCTTTTAAAGGACAATATGGATCCACAAAAACAGTAGAAGCTGGAAGTAGTAAGATAATGGAATCTCGACAAGCCAACGTTCAAAGTCTGCATGAAAGTATTTTTAGAAATGATTCATATTCAGTTACTGAACAAGACTTTGAAATAGATAGTCGAGATGCAGTACTATTGAATGATCAAGCTGGAAGTTTTAAAAAAACAGATGAAGCTGGAAGTATTAAGAAAGTATTTATTGGGCAAGAAAATGCAACAAACCAAAAAATCAATATAGATGTTGATGATCCTCAATTTTTGAAGGAACAAGTTAAAGCAACTGGTAACTTTTACCAAGGTCAAACAAGTACTTTCTTGGTTCATGATTCGGATTCAGACGAATCGATGAATTATTATTTTGAATTTGTAGAGCCAAAACTTTTAGCTGAGCTTGCCGTGAAACATAAAGCCGAAGAAGAAAAAATCAAAAAGGAGATAATGTACTAGTTATTGATTCGGACACATTATCTGGTACATCACCAACTGATTCCAGTAGTCCTTGGACTCCTGGTTCCCAGCCAAGTTTTGATTTGCGTATAACACCAAAAATTGAAAGGCAGAAACTCAGGGCAGAAAGAAAAAGAAAAAGGGAAGAACAGAGAAGTCGACGCAAGAACAAGTTTCAAAAAGCAGCAGTGGAAGGAGGAATCAATCAGCCATGATGAGTGATTTATTTTATGTTTTAAAAAATATATCTACAATCCAGATTGATGTTTTGAATGATTTTTTTTCTAGGTTCACATATTGCACTTTTAATAAAATTTGGTTATCATATTCAATGGTTTTTTTTGTTCAAGGTTCACCCTGGTAAACATTGTATTTATCATATAGACATATAAGTACAATGGAATGTTGCTGTATGCTTTGTTAAATTTTTTTAACATTTATGTTCTACAAGTATATATTCATTTTCTATATTTTATCACCAGTGATATCACACGTAAACAGTTTTTAATATTCATGTTTTACAAGTATACATCATGTTTTATTTCATTTTCTTTATTTTATCACCAGTGATATCACACGTAAACAATTTTGTATAGTTATGTTATACAAGTATTTATTTTATATACTTTATCACCAGTGATATGACACGTAAACAGTTTTTAATATTCATGTTTTATAAGTATTGGTAATTTTATACACAGTTTTTTTAATTTTTTTATAGTTAGTGATAATACAGGTAGATATATTTTTAATATTGCAATGTTTTCTATCATCTTTTTGTGTTTGAAATATTATTTTTGAATTTAAAGTTGACATCATCTAAGTTTAATCAGCAAAAGAAGGTTCAACAATTGTTTAAGATACATCATTTGTATATCACAAGTGATATACTACAGAATCCTTGTTCTAATAAAAAGTACTAGCTGTTATGTTAACATAAGACTTGGGGCTTATCATTCATTTGCTATCTTTTTGTTGATAGCAGCTTCAACGATTTCTTGGACTGTTTTTTCGTCTTTGTCCTTGTTTTCATCTTCAAACTTCTTTGCATAGTCCGTCATCACTCCTCTCTTTGTGTTTACTTCATGCATTAAAATCTTTGTCACATACCTCTTCCTCATTATGTTTATTTGCAGTTGATGATCTCTGTTTGTTTCGGGAACAATTTGAGGATTCCATTTAGACGCCATCTCTCCTTGATAAAGCTCCATATGCATCATTGTGTACAAGCCACTGTCGATTTTGTTTTCCAGAGTTTGCCATTTGAATTTCATCACTTTTGGCTGTTTGTCGTTGCTTAGCTTCTTAACACACGTGTTTCCATGCTTCGTCAAGTAGTTGATCAACAAATTTTTCTGCATAAATTAAAATTTAATAAATTAGTTATTGTGTATAGCCATGTAATTTATCTGCATTTTTATAATTCTACATTCAAGTAACATTATATATTTACTTACTATTTTGCCAAAGGCGTCTTGATACTTTTTCTTGTATTCCACATTTGAGTCGTTATCCAGTATTATATCATTTGCTTTCTCAAGGTTGAAGACGATCACAAAATAATCACCTCCAACTATTGTTGGGAAAAACACAATTCTCACATCTTTCATCTTCTTCTTAGCTTGTGAAGAAATCATGTATTTGTGCAGCAACTTTTCAAACTTCTCATCATCGATCTCATTCAAACTCTCATTTTCCATCAGTTCCAAATCCTATAGATAAAAGATTTTTTAAATATAAATTTAGTTCTTATATTTTTTAAATGATAGAACATTTTTTTTTCGTTATAAATTTTAAATGAACTTACGAAGTCATTTGTGGCAAAGTATTGCCTTCTTAACCCTTTGCCTCCTGTGTGTATCCTTTCCTCGTAATTTAAAACTTTAACAAAAGTGTCAATTACTTTTTTATGTATCTTGAATCCACGTGCAAGAGTTTGAATTTCTTCTCTGTTTGCTATAGTTCCACTTCCATCATCGAATACTTTTTCACTGCAAAACATTTATTATGTATTAGATTTATCACTAGTTTCTAATGATAATTATCCACGACTAAATAGTAAATATTAAAATTGTTTACCTGATCTGTCCTTGCATACAGAAGATGCTGTTTGCTGAAATCATTTCATCATAGTGCAACTTATCTTGTGTTCTGGACATCTCGTTCATGTATGGCAATTTATAATACATCGATGGTTTTGTGATCCTTTTTCCTCTTCCTTGTGCTTCCTCCTGGGCAATGCTTTCTATCTCGCTTTCTTGTTCTGTACCAAATGCATTCTCTTGGACTTTCGGGCTTTCATAATTTTTATCATCTGTTGCATAATTTTTTGTTAAGGTTTTTTGTTTTTTATATATTCTATAAGTGTAAAAACTGATACGTTTTTTTGATAAAAATTTATGTTTTTACCTTTAGTTTTTTCTGCATCCTGTTTTGCTTGTTGCCTTGTATTTTTCTTTGGTGTTGTTTCTGCTGCTGCTTCCTTTGTCGCTTTTTTGTTGCAGCTTCTTCTTTGTATTTTTCCTTAGATGTCTCTTTGTTTTCTTGTGTTTGTGCTTTTGTTTTTTCTGCAACAACAGCTTCATGTTTGTCCTCTACATGTTCCTTTGTTTCTGTTGGAGCTTTATGTTTGTCCTTTGCATGTTCCTTCTTTTCTAGTGTTGCTTCCTTTATGGGCTCTATTGTTGAAGCTCCTTCTTTGTTTGTTTCTGTTTGAGTAGATGTTTTTTCTCCATCTTTATTTGCTTTTGGTTTTTCTGAACTTTTCTTTTTTGGTGTTTGCTTTCCTGCAACTTTTTTTGCTGGTTTTTGAGCATCTTCTTTTGCAGTTGCATCCTTTTCTGTATTTGTAGCTTTCTCTTCCGCCTGTTTTTTCTTTGCCTCTTCTTCCTCTTTCTTCTTATTTTCAGCATCAGCATTCCTTTTTCTTTCAGCCTCCTCTTTCGTAGCTTCTTGCTGCTTCTTCTTTACATCTGCTTCTAAAAAGGATTTTTTCAACTTCAACATTTATACATTTCTAGTTACATATCACTAGTATTTGTTAAAGCATCATTATATTTTGTTCTTTTTGCTAGCCATAGTTTGTTAAAAGTATCATTATACATTATTAGTCATTTATCATTTAACATTGATCAATAGTGATTTAACACTAGTTATTTAACACTAGTTTATTTTTATGACTAGTGGTTAATCACTAGTGATTTGTCAATAACATGAACATGCTAAATTATTTGATTTTACTGACCTCTTTGAGCTTTGATTTTCTTTGCATCTTCTTGCTTTTTCTTCTTATCTTCAGCATCCGCTTTCCTTTTTCTTTCCGCCTCGTCTTTCGCAGCTTGTTGCTGCTTCTTTTTTTCAAGTGCTTCGTAGTATATTTTATCAGCTTCAGCAAATTCTGATTTGTTGTTGTTGCTCTCCTCGTGGACAGATTCAATAAACCCAACAGGACTATGAATATCATTTGTTGTTGCAGCTTTGCTAGTTGATGCACTAGCATAGTAATATGAATAATCCTTGGGTTCATCTACTTACATTTCATTTCTAAACTCTCTTTTGAATCTTTGTACAAACAAGTTTAATCTTTCATCACCTTCAAAGACCTCTTGCATCTGCAAGTTTTCATTAATCAAATCTTGAAGCTCTCTTCTCTCTTTCAAAACTCTTTCAAACTTTTCTTCTATCGTCTCGTATATAAGCTGTGTTGGAAAAAAACACGTGTTAGGAATTTTACATCACTGTTAATAATCTATTATCACTATTTTTTACTATGACCTGATTAAATATTATGTTAATTTTTCAACTTTAATGTATTATCACTATTGATAATCTATTAAAAATCAATTTTTAATGGATTATCAATAGTGATAAAACTAAAAAAGAATGATTCAACAGATTATCAATAGTGATAATCAGTATTTTAAGTAACTATTGATCAAATATTGTTAATATTTCAACTTTAATTTATTATCACTATTGATAATCTATTAAAATTAAATTTAATGGATTATCAATAGTGATAAAACTAACAAAAAAATTCTGCATATAAGATTCAATAGCCATAATCACTATTGATAAACTATTATCACTATTTTAGTTTTGTCTATTGATTAATTATTATGTTAATTTTTTCATCTTTAATGTATTATCACTATTAATAACCTATTAAAATCAACTTTATTGGATTATCAATAGTGATAAAATATATTTGATTTTACTGACCTCTTTGAGTTTTTGCTTCTCATTTTCCTATTCATCAGCATTATTTTCTTCATCATCTTCTATCACTGAAACCAATCCAAACCGTCCATTCTTGATCTCCAGATTTTCTCTTTCTTCTAAAAGATCAAAAGTCCAGTTTCTGATGCCAGGCCATTTTCGTGGTACATTCATCTCAGCAAACTTTGTGTGATGCAAGTAAACCAGCTGTTTACAGTATAATATTTAATAAAAAGTGTCATGCATTAATAATATGATATTAGACATAAACAAATAAAAAATTAAAGTGTAGATTAAAATTACCATTAGCACAACGTTCGGGCCGTAGTACCAGTTTTCTGCTGTCGTGTCTTTCCAGTTGACCTTGCTTACTCGAATACATTCCCAAATGTAAGTGCACCAGTCAAAGTCGCTAATGACATCATCATGTTGTATGTTGTTTATCACATGATAGTTTATCCTCGAACTGTTATCACATTTTATCATGCAGTTTGCAAAGAGCATGAGGTAATTCATTTTGAACATGAAGTCAGTATCGGTTGTCTTCTGAATAACCTTTGAAATATCTGTTGTTGTTGGATATTGCTTCTCTCCAAACTGTGCTTTGAATCTGTTTAAGAACACATCATTGTTTTCTCTTTCATGCTCAGATTCTAGTCTTCTTTTTCCCATTGGGATTCCTGTTGCTTCTCTGATTTTCTTTGGTGTGAACTTAATTTTTTTGCCATTTGCCAGTGGCAGCTCCATGTTCTGTGTGTCTAGGTTTTTAAGTACAAAATATGTGATCTGTGCCGGTACTTTGTTAAATCGAAGTTCCAACAAACTACCAAAGCCCATTTGTCTAATCACCCTTTTCCTTTCTGTAACACCCCACTTGGATAAATGGACCGTTACGTGTATTTATGGCGTGTCATCAAAGCATGCAAGGAAATGTATTAAACATTAAATGACCAAACGGGAAAATACCGGAATCAAACATCGGTAGTCCAACATAAGCTCCAAATATAAAGACTAAGTACTGAAAGAAAAAGGACGAAACAATGTCCAACAACCAAAGAGATGTAAAGTATGCATGCATAAAATAAAGGAGTCTGGATAGCTCTTCATCCAATGCACGTACTCTCTTAGCAGTCCTAAGATAGTCCCTGTGTACCTGCCGTTTGGAAACATGAAAGGAAACTACGGCTGAGCATAACGCTCAGTGGACGGATATAGCATGAATAGGATGTACTGAAAGAAAAAGGAATGGAAGACTACAATGACACTATAAGACTGATATGACATGTGATACAACTCTGCATAAAATCGGATAAACCTTTTCATATATACTGAAAACTGAAATATAACTTATTAATTCTGAAAACGTGCATTTTCTGTATTTTAATTTGCCAAGAGCTTATATAGGTCATGTATTAAATCAACTGCTGCATGAATACATGGAGGGGTGTCCTCGTCATGCTATAGAGGGGCGACCTCTAAATAACTGTGCTGGGTGGAGGGATCAGCTCCAATGTGAAGGATGTAGAGCACACACCACATTCACTTGCTAAACAGTAACTATAGCCTAGGATGCATCCATACGCCCCACTAATAATAATACTGATAAAATGGCCAAGCTGAGCTGAGTGGGACGATGCAGGATATCACTCTCCTGCATGTGAGTCACGACACCGGTGCCTCTAGTGCCGTGGTTACGGTACCTCCGTAACTAGTACATAAACTAATCATGCTTGTATATAAGGCTCAGGCAATTTATTTTATTATAAACATAATTTCTGATAACTTTAAACATATACTGGGAAAAACATTTGGCTGCAGACGGGGAATCCTAATCATGCATAAGAAAGGAAGTCCTTACTGAAAGGACGGGAATCCGTACCTTTAGTCCAGTAACTGACTGAATGGAAGACTGAACGAATACTACTCGGGCTTCACGCGTGCTACATAATTAAAAGACGTGAATAAGTTAACTGATATCCGTTATCAAATTTTACTGGTCTTGTTGGTTTCTTATTTATTTATTCAGATATTCTATATGTATGATTACGGCTAAATCTGACCATTAAAATAATTTATTTTAATGTATGAACGTTATACTAATAGCTACGTACAACGTTTATCTAACGGTAAATAATTCTATAATAAGTATCTCTCTAAAATAGAAGTTCCTTAATTTAGAAAGTTCTTAAATAGTTTAATTCGTTTTTCTAAAATATACCCTTTTAAAATATTAACGAAAATAATTTAATTTAATACACATAAAATATATATATATATTAAATAATTATAAAACAACTTAATTTAAATTAAAAAGGTATAACATAAAAATGTTTATTTTATCATTTATAAAAACGTCCCGAGCTTACCGACTAACAATTAAACATATACACCAAATCTGTCCGAACAATTAGTGACAAAATTTCTGTGTCACCAAAAACTGTCGCTAAAGCTGTTTATTTAAAACTGCCCAAACCCTAACAGTTTTGCGACAGAACAATCTGTCGCTAAACTGTCGCTAAAGTTAATTAAACTTTCTGTCTATTTTTCCCACTGTTCTAAGTATTTCGTTCCCACTGTTTTACCAAAACAGTTCCCCCCGCTTGTTCTATTTTACAACCAAACGCACCCTTATTGAATTGTGGCTCGGGTTTGGCAATAAAAGGACCACCGAGACCGGCTGTGGTCTCGGTTGGGTCGTGCAGCACACACACCGAGACCCTATATGGTCTCGGTTCCCTGATGTAACCAACCCGACGCCCCCTTTTATTTATTTACTTTTTTTTTTCTTTCTCGCGGCTGTGGGAAAACAACACCCGACGCCCCCCCTTTTTTTTTGTTTCTGATCTGCGTCCAACACCAACATAAAGAAGGAAAAAGAAACAAAGATGTGATTGAGGTTACCTTGTTGTTCGCCGGCTGGAAGAAAGAAAGAAAAGAGTGGCGGTTTTTCTTTTTTTTTTTTTTTTTTTTTTTTTTTTTTTTGTCTTGATCTGCCGGCAGCCAACCAAAAAGAAACCCTAATCTCTTATTTTTTTTTGTACGTATGATATGGGAAGGGAAGGACACCGTGTGTTTTGTATATCCCCAAATGGGCTAAGCCCAAATCTTTCCTTTATTTTTTTTTTATAACCGGCCTATCATTTTATTTATTTTTTTTTTTATTTTTTTTATTTTTATTTTTTTTAACTTGTATAAAAATAACACTTGTAATAAAATAATACTTGTAATATTTTCTCGCGTTTGTTCCGTTGGTAATTTCCACGTGTACGTTTAAGGAAAAATATCCCGCGTATTAATAATAACCGCGTATTTATAAATTCTCGATTTTAAAATACGGGTTTTACAATTCTTCCCCTCTAAAAGAAATAATTCGTCCCCAAATTAAAATACGGCCGTACTGGGTTTTACAATTCTTCCCCTCTAAAAGAAGAATTCGTCCCCGAATTACAAAGTATTTAAGCTGACTGAAGTAAAGGCTGAAATGCTGATAAATTGAACGACATAAAAGCTGAAAGGACATACCCGAATCAAAACTGAAAGTGAGGATAAGAAGTCCGTATAGACTCCTCCGTTTCCCAAGTGGCCTCCCGCTCGGTATGGTTCCTCCACAGGATCTTGACGAAAGGAATGGTCTTCCTTCTCATGACTCGATCCTGGCGATCTAAAACCGCTTCGGGTTCCTCAATATAGGATAAATCCTCCCGAATCTGATCGAGTGGATAATTTACTCTATGAAGCTCGTGATAGTTGTACCCCCTGAGTAGAGAGACATGAAACACGTTGTGGACGTGTGAAAGCTGAGGCGGCAGCGCCAACCGATACGATACTTCCCCGACGCGTTCAAGGATTTCAAATGGTCCGATGTAGCGGGGGCTAAGTTTGCCTTTGAGGCCGAACCGTCTGACGCCGCGTGCGGGTGATACTTTGAGGAACACACGATCTCCAGTCTGAAATGATAGATCTCTGCGATGTCTGTCGGCGTAACTCTTCTGGCGAGTACGCGCTTCTTGCAGTTTTGCCCTAGCGATGGCGACCTTTTCATTGGTCATTTCTATCAATTCTGGTCCCTCAATCAAACGTTCCCCAACCTGATCCCAACAAATAGGAGCACGGCATTTCTTGCCGTATAACATCTCGAATGGAGCACGCTTGATACTAGCATGCCAACTGTTGTTGTAGGCAAACTCGACCAAGCAAATATAGTCATCCCAGTGTCCTGTCCATTCTAATGCACAGGCGCGTATCATGTCCTCTAAGGTCTGGATAGTACGCTCTGACTGACCGTCCGTCTGAGGGTGGAAAGCTGTGCTGAGCTTGAGCCTAGTTCCCCAAGCTTTATGCAAGCCTCTCCAGAAATGAGAAGTGAACCGTGGATCTCTATCTGATATAATTTCGGAGGGTGTACCATGTAACCGTACAATCTCCTCGGTGAATAGTTTCGCTAATTTACTGACTGCGAAATCTTTACGAATAGGAATGAAATGTGCTGATTTGGTCAAACGATCGACAACTACCCAGATTGCATCATGTCGCCGCTGAGTCTGTGGTAAACCGGTAACAAAATCCATAGAAATCTTGTCCCATTTCCACATTGGAATTTCTAATGGCTGGAGTAACCCGCTGGTACGCTGATGTTCTATCTTAACCTGCTGGCAGGTCAGACACTTAGACACAAATGTTGCGACATCCTGCTTCATGCCGCTCCACCAGAAATGCTGCTTAAGATCATGGTACATTTTTGTGGAACCCGGGTGGATGGAGAACGGAGAGCTGTGAGCCTCAGTCATTAAGGCTTCTCTAAGAGCAGGATCTTCTGGAACGCAGAGTTTGGTACCCTGCCATACAATACCGTCGTCATCGATGCGAAATTCGGTCTGACGGTCAATGTTCTGGACAATCGCCCAGATTTCACCATCATCCTTTTGTGCGGCTTTAATCCTAGAGAGTAAATCTGGTTCTACTCTCAAACTAGCCCAGTATCCCCTTTGTCCGCGCACTAAGAGCTCAATATCATACCGCTCTAAATCCCGAATAATTTCTTCCTGAACTTTGATGCCATTTACCATACCTGACTTTCTGCTAAGGGCATCTGCTACTACGTTTGCTTTGCCTGGGTGATACTGAATATTAGTGTCATAATCTTTTAGCAGTTCTAACCATCGCCTCTGTCTCATGTTCAGCTCTCGCTGTGTAAATATATACTTGAGACTTTTGTGATCGGTGAAGATATCACACGACTCACCGTATAAATAATGCCTCCAGATTTTAAGGGCGAAGACGACTGCTGCGAGCTCTAGATCATGAGTAGGATAATTTTTCTCATACGGCTTTAGTTGACGCGAAGCATAAGCGATGACTTTCCCATGCTGCATAAGAACACAGCCTAAGCCTTTTCCCGATGCGTCGCTGTATATCTGATAACCACCTGTACCGGATGGGAGAGTAAGTATCGGTGCTGAGATCAATCGATGCTTGAGTTCCTCAAAACTCTTTTCTCTCTCCTCGGTCCATATAAATTTCTCACCCTTTCGCATAAGTTGGGTCAATGGTAACGCCAAACGTGAGAAGTTTTCCACAAACCTGCGGTAATAACCCGCCAACCCAAGAAAACTACGTATCTCTGTGACAGATGTCGGTCTTGGCCATTTGGTGATAGCCTCCACCTTTGCAGGATCCATAGTTATTCCTTCTGCAGAAACAATATGTCCTAGAAACGCCACTGTATTCAGCCAAAACTCGCACTTCGAAAATTTTGCGTATAGTTTTTCTTGTCTGAGAATCTGCAAAACCGTACGGAGGTGGTCCTCATGTTCCTCTTTGGATTTGGAGAAAATGAGGATATCATCGATGAACACAATTACGAACTTGTATAAGAATTCGTGGAAGACTCTGTTCATTAAGTCCATAAATACTGCGGGCGCATTCGTGAGACCGAGTGGCATGACAACAAACTCGTAATGACCGTACCTCGTGCGAAAAGCAGTTTTGGATATATCCTGCTCTTTTACACGCAACTGATGGTAACCTGACCGTAGATCGATTTTTGAGAAGTGCTTGGCACCCTGAAGCTGATCGAATAAATCGTCAATACGAGGAAGTGGATAACGGTTACGAATAGTGAGCTTATTCAACTCACGGTAGTCAATACACAAACGCATACTACCATCCTTCTTCTTGACAAACAAAACAGGAGCGCCCCAAGGTGACACGCTTGGACGGATGAAACCCCTTTCGAGAAGTTCCTGAAGTTGATCCTTCAGTTCCTTAAGCTCTACAGGAGCCATACGGTAAGGAGCTTTAGATACTGGTTTTGCACCTGGAACGAGATCGATACCAAATTCTACCTCTCGCATGGGAGGTAAACCTGGAAGTTCCTCTGGAAAAACATCTGGAAAGTCTGACACAACTGGCTGATCATGAATCGAAGGTGTTTCAGAAGTCGTGTCATGGACTGTAGCTAGGAAACCCTCGCAACCATGATATAGTAAGGTACGAGCCTGTAAAGCTGAAATGATCTGAACATGTTTTCCTGGTAGGAAGCCTCGGTGAATATATTCTGGTGTCTAGACATCACCAAAGATAACCTGGTGAGCATGGCAATCTATGGTGGCATGATGAGTCGATAACCAATCCATACCCAGAATAATATCAAAATCACACATATCCAAAGGAAGAGCACTGACTGGACGGATTTTATCATCAAACTCAAGAGGGAGATCCTTATATACTTGGGTAATGAGTACGGAGTCTCGCATGGGGGTAGATATACTAAGTGCACTGTCTAGTGGCGTAGGGGTCATGTTTATTCTAACAGCATATGAAGTAGATATAACCGAGTGCGTGGCGCCTGTATCGAAAAGCACGCATGCAGACTGTCCGTGTATAAACAAAATGCCAGTAATGGTACCTGCGGTCTTATTTGCTTGTTCACGGGTAGTAGTGTAGACACGACCAGTGGTTGGTGGTAGTGGTGGTGGCGGAGGTAACATCTGAGGAGTCTGGCCTGAGGTACCAGCAATATTCCCGCTCTTGCAATCCCTCTTCAGATGGCCCGGTTGGCCACACTGGAAGCAACCACTCATACCACGACGGCACGGTCCCGTGTGCTTCTTTCCACAAGTGACGCAAATGGGATAAGTGTGCACGGCAGAAGCAGCTCTGGTTTGCTGAGAACCTGATTCACGATGATAAACACGTGTCATGATGCTGATATTTTAAACTGAAATGAGGCTGTTTGACTGAAATTTAAAATTACCAGAATTTGCCGGCCGGGCAACCTGTTGACCCCTGTTGTTTTGGTCACGCCCCTGTCCAGCATCTCTGTTGGAATTTACAAATAAATTTAAGATCTGTTTTACATGATAGTTTAATATTCTTGGAGCTTAAAGGCTCACCTGTAGCTGCCAGAGGAGTTGGAGTTACCGCGGTAATTATCACCGCCGTTCCTCCTATCTGACCGATTACGGTCATATGACTGACCGTGGTTCCTGTAGTTCTGATGCGGAGTAGCCGATTGGGATCGGTCTCCTCCTCTGTGTCTGCAAGATTTTAATAACATATAAGTTGCCAAGCAATAATGGCTAAATTGTTTAAGTCTGTTGGGTGAGATGTACCTCTTCTCCGAGCGCTCTAAATTCTCGAGCTCGTCCCTCTCAAAAAGCATCTCGATGTCCCGAGCTGCATTAGCTACTTGTGACACATTAGTGAATGTGGCACTCATCAATCTATCTGCAGTCCTGGTGTGAAGAGCCCAGCGAAATTGCTTCACTTGCTCCTCTACGGTACCCGCAGCCTCCCCCAAGAATCCAGCCATCCTGAGGTATCGGTGCATGAACTCTATACTGTTCTCGCCATTATTCTGACGAATAACGTGAAAGTCCCTCTTCATCTTAGCTTGCTCCGCATGCGGGAAAAACTGGTCATAGAACATCGTCTTGAAACGTGCCCAGGTCAATGCAAGTTCCCAAGCATCTCCCCCGTTGGACAGTTTCTGAGACCTCCACCAATGTAGAGCAGGACCCTCCAGCTTGTAAACCGCAAGCCTAACTTTGAAAACATCACCACAACCCATAGCTCCAAAAATTTTCTCTATATGGTAGATCCAGTCTTCTGCATCAGTTGGAGCTACAGTCTGCTCAAACAGTCGGGGCTTTTGCTTGTTGAACAGATCCAGCCAAGCGGGTAAAGTGGCAGGTGGTGGCGCAGGAGGGTTGTTATTCTGCTGAGGCCCATTTTGATACTCAGCTCGGATCTCATCACGAATTTGGGGTAACATGGCCTGTATAGCAGCCTGAACAGCAGCAGCAATGGCAGCTGCGTTAGGATCATTCTCGGTGTCGCGCCTGGGTGGCATCTGAAATAAAAGAGGATAAATCGACAAAAACGTAAGAACCTGCAGTAATAAATCTGAATATGCTTAGTGTAATTCATGGAGGTATAACTAACAAAACATGACATGAATACTGGTGAACGCCTAAGGTCAGTTCACTAAATGAAAATTTCTGAAACATAAATCCGACATGAGTAAGGATGAACGCCTATGGTCAGTTCATCCATACAAAATTTAAGCGGCAAGGGTGAACGCCTATGGTCAGTTCACCAAAATGAAATGTTCTTGAAAAGCACATGCGATTAAGTATGGCCAGTCCTGTACCAACCGTTTACTTAATCAAAATTTAAAAAAAAAAACGACTGATAAAATTCATGAGTAGCATGGAAAATAACGACGCCAAAATACAAGAAATTCTTGGTGACTACCCACTAGTCACAGGTCAAGTTTTAGAGCCTACAGGTCGAACCTTGCGCTCTGATACCATAATTGTAACACCCCACTTGGATAAATGGACCGTTACGTGTATTTATGGCGTGTCATCAAAGCATGCAAGGCAATGTATTAAACATTAAATGACCAAACGGGAAAATACCGGAATCAAACATCGGTAGTCCAACATAAGCTCCAAATATAAAGACTAAGTACTGAAAGAAAAAGGACGAAACAATGTCCAACAACCAAAGAGATGTAAAGTATGCATGCATAAAATAAAGGAGTCTGGATAGCTCTTCATCCAATGCACGTACTCTCTTAGCAGTCCTAAGATAGTCCCTGTGTACCTGCCGTTTGGAAACATGAAAGGAAACTACGGCTGAGCATAACGCTCAGTGGACGGATATAGCATGAATAGGATGTACTGAAAGAAAAAGGAATGGAAGACTACAATGACACTATAAGACTGATATGACATGTGATACAACTCTGCATAAAACCGGATAAACCTTTTCATATATACTGAAAACTGAAATATAACTTATTAATTCTGAAAACGTGCATTTTCTGTATTTTAATTTGGGAAGAGCTTATATAGGTCATGTATTAAATCAACTGCTGCATGAATACATGGAGGGGTGTCCTCGTCATGCTATAGAGGGGCGACCTCTAAATAACTGTGCTGGGTGGAGGGATCAGCTCCAATGTGAAGGATGTAGAGCACACACCACATTCACCTGCTAAACAGTAACTATAGCCTAGGATGCATCCATACGCCCCACTAATAATAATACTGATAAAATGGCCAAGCTGAGCTGAGTGGGACGATGCAGGATATCACTCTCCTGCATGTGAGTCACGACACCGGTGCCTCTAGTGCCGTGGTTACGGTACCTCCGTAACTAGTACATAAACTAATCATGCTTGTATATAAGGCTCAGGCAATTTATTTTATTATAAACATAATTTCTGATAACTTTAAACATATACTGGGGAAAACATTTGGCTGCAGACGGGGAATCCTAATCATGCATAAGAAAGGAAGTCCTTACTGAAAGGACGGGAATCCGTACCTTTAGTCCAGTAACTGACTGAATGGAAGACTGAACGAATACTACTCGGGCTTCACGCGTGCTACATAATTAAAAGACGCGAATAAGTTAACTGATATCCGTTATCAAATTTTACTGGTCTTGTTGGTTTCTTATTTATTTATTCAGATATTCTATATGTATGATTACGGCTAAATCTGACCATTAAAATAATTTATTTTAATGTATGAACGTTATACTAATAGCTACATACAACGTTTATCTAACGGTAAATAATTCTATAATAAGTATCTCTCTAAAATAGAAGTTCCTTAATTTAGAAAGTTCTTAAATAGTTTAATTCGTTTTTCTAAAATATACCCTTCTAAAATGTTAACGAAAATAATTTAATTTAATACACATAAAATATATATATATATTAAATAATTATAAAACAACTTAATTTAAATTAAAAAGGTATAACATAAAAATGTTTATTTTATCATTTATAAAAACGTCCCGAGCTTACCGACTAACAATTAAACATATACACCAAATCTGTCCGAACAATTAGTGACAGAATTTCTGTGTCACCAAAAACTGTCGCTAAAGCTGTTTATTTAAAACTGCCCAAACCCTAACAGTTTTGCGACAGAACAATCTGTCGCTAAACTGTCGCTAAAGTTAATTAAACTTTCTTGTTTTTCTGTCTATTTTTCCCACTGTTCTAAGTATTTCGTTCCCACTGTTTTACCAAAACAGTTCCCCCCGCTTGTTCTATTTTACAACCAAACGCACCCTTATTGAATTGTGGCTCGGGTTTGGCAATAAAAGGACCACCGAGACCGGCTGTGGTCTCGGTTGGGTCGTGCAGCACACACACCGAGACCCTATATGGTCTCGGTTCCCTGATGTAACCAACCCGACGCCCCCTTTTATTTATTTATTTTTTTTTTCTTTCTCGCGGCTGTGGGAAAACAACACCCGACGCCCCCCCCTTTTTTTTTTGTTTCTGATCTGCGTCCAACACCAACATAAAGAAGGAAAAAGAAACAAAGATGTGATTGAGGTTACCTTGTTGTTCGCCGGCTGGAAGAAAGAAAGAAAAGAGTGGCGGTTTTTCTTTTTTTTTTTTTTTTTTTTTTTTTTTTGTCTTGATCTGCCGGCAGCCAACCAAAAAGAAACCCTAATCTCTTATTTTTTTTTTGTACGTATGATATGGGAAGGGAAGGACACCGTGTGTTTTGTATATCCCCAAATGGGCTAAGCCCAAATCTTTCCTTTATTTTTTTTTTTATAACCGGCCTATCATTTTATTTATTTATTTTTTTTTTTATTTTTTTTTTTATTTTTTTTTTTAACTTGTATAAAAATAACACTTGTAATAAAATAATACTTGTAATATTTTCTCGCGTTTGTTCCGTTGGTAATTTCCACGTGTACGTTTAAGGAAAAATATCCCGCGTATTAATAATAACCGCGTATTTATAAATTCTCGATTTTAAAATACGGGTTTTACACTTTCTGTCGATAGATTTTGATTAGCATTGAAGAGAGGCTGAACAGTTGTTTTAGCCCTCAATGGCTTGAATTTATCTTCATTTTTTACTACCATTAGTTCCATCTTTTCTTCATCAGATTCTTCTTTCTTTTTTCCTTTTCCTTTTACTGTTCTTTTTTTCCTTTCCTCAACTTGATTAGCTTTTTCGTCTCTTTTCCTTTTGTTTATATTCTCTTGTTTTTCCTCTTGTTTCTTTTTTCCTGCAGGAACTCTTGTTGGCTTTTTTCCAGGTTCTATGTCAGTGGCTTTTCTTTTTCTTTCTGTTACTTCCTTTGAAGCAAACGCGACTACTTCTGTTGATGTTGTTTGTTGCTCAACTAAATCTAGTTGCTGTCTTTTAGCATCAATTTTTCGTCTGTATGTTAGTTTTTTCGATGTCGAAGATGGTGTTTTGTTACCTTCAGTATTGCTTTCTGTGTTCAAATCTACACAAATATAGATGTATTATGTTAGTCATTCATTTATATATTTTTAAATATATTAAATGTGATACATAATAAGTTTATAAGTATGCATCATACATTTTATGATATTTAATTTGTTAATTTTATCAATATTGATAATCCACTGAAGTTATTTTTAATGGATTATCAATTGTGATAATACATTAAAATATCAATACAAGTATGTCGCATTCTCACATATTTGATCACATTTATATATTTATAAAGAATAAATATTTTTTTATTTTCTTTTAAATGTACCTAGTGTTTTACCAATCTGCGGAGAAAGGTTTAGAATCGGGCATGTATTCAGAACTGCAGTTACAAAACAATTTTTTATGTAAGTTTTCGTCTGAGTTATGAATTTTTTAATTTTTTTTAATAAATACTAACCCGATAAATCATCTTCTATTTGAATTTCAGTACCTGGCAAATCTTCGAGTGGTGTTAAATCGAGAAAAATATCTCCATCTACATTTTTTTAAATAGAAACTAATAAATTTCTTTTTTATTTCGAAACATTTTTGATAAATTTTGTTATATAATTTATCAATCCTTTCAAGTTTCTTATTCTAAAGACTCTTATCAATGTTGATATACATATACCAAAACTTACATTGTGCTTTTTTGTTTATATTGATTATAATAATCTTATATAAACCCATAAGCGATAGAATAATTTTAAAAAAAACTGGCGCTTATAGTTTTTAAATTTATATGAACTTAAAAAAATAATAAACCTAATAAACTTCACATAAATCTTTCTTTAAAGTTATAAATTATTAAAAAGTTTATAAAAATAATCAAAAAAATCAATACAATATGACTTTAATTGATGATTAGAATCTAAAATTAACAATACATAACAAATCATCACAATATCCTCGACATACCCAATTTAAACTCAGAAGTAGGTTATTATAATCAATATATGGATTAAAACATCAAATTAACAGATTAAATTAATTAAATTTAGAATAAATGTTCTAATAATCATCAAAACTAATAAATTATGAGTTAGAAAAACCATACTTTCTTCCTGACTTGGTGTTTGTTCGTTTTCCATCGTTTTTTTTGAGGTATTAGATCCGTCTTGTTCCAATTCATCCATTTCTTTCGATTTCCCTTTGTGATTGAAGGTTTTGATTAGGTTTGTTTTTGATTTTAGAGAGGGTTAGGGTTTGTTTTGATTCTAGAGAGAGAAATGATAGCGGTTTGTGTTTTGTATAATGAGAATGAAAGTGGTTGGGATGCATTATGATTGGGCGGGTTTTATTATTAATTTATAAATTCCAACTTCCGCTTTTTTTTAGTGTAATATCAATGCTGATAGTATGATAGTGATTGATGATAAAAGTTTTTTAACTTTTTCAGTTAAAAACGGTTTATTTTTTTATTGACAGTTATGTTTTTTGATTTATGAATAGTAATAAATAATAAATTTTTTATTTATACATCAATGGTGTTAGTATTATATCTTTAGTATGTGTAATATCAATGGTGATATTATCCTTATTTTAAGATTCACTTATTTGGTTAAAAAAAATGTTTTTTATATTGTTTTTTGATTTATCTATAGTGATTAGTGATAAATTTGTGGTTTTTTTTAACTAATGCAATATTACTGTTGAATAATATTACTGTTGATAAATGTCTATGTTTTTTATTATTCTATATCAACATTGATAAAGATATAATTTTTGTTTTTACTTATCACTGTTGATATAAGCATATACTATCACACTATATGCAATATCACAGTTGATAAAGTCAACATCATTATTGATAAAAGTATAAAAAACATCTATTTTTTAATTTCTACAAATATTCCAATGAATATCACTATTGATATAAAGTATAAGCTGAACAAAACATCATGATAAATATTGTCTTGATAATATTAAGATGCATTTTCAAACCAAAAGTACCAAGTTTTCATACAGATCATACTGTTTTAGAATACATAACCAAAGTGTTCAATGTGTTAAAAGTTACACACGTTCAAAATAAAAGTAGCAATTTTGTTACACAGAATGACACTCATGACAAATCATTTTTGTTCACTTGGTCCTGCTTCTGTTCCTTCTCCTTGAATGTTTAATGCTTTATCAGACATCAACTTCATGTGGTTGTTCATTTCATGGAGCAATATTTTTGTTGCAATTCTTGCTCTCAAGGTATCAATCTGCTTTCGGTGATCTTTATGACTTTCATTGTAGATCCCTGTTTGCCATTTTCCAGCAGTCTCTCCTTGATACAGCTCCATATGCATCATCATGTATATAGCACAGTCTATTTTTTCTTCTTTTGTCTTCCACTTCATTTGCATCACTGCTGCTTTCTTAATTTTCTTTCGTAATTCTTCTCCTTTTGGATGTTGATACACCATCAGGTGGTTGACAAAGATTTCCTTCTGAAATCATAAATATATAAAGATCATTAGATATGTTTTTATTTTTGCTAATTAGACTAATTTTTTAAAGGTTACTTACAACAAAATCAAAATTTTCCTTGTATTTCCCTTCGTATGTGGCATCTGAATCGCTGTTGTCTAGTATCACAGCCTTGACTTTATCCAGGTCAAAAACTATGACGTAGTAATGCCCATGTGCTATGATTGGAAAGAAGACCTGTGTATTTTATCATAAATTTCTTAGACTATACCTATTTTAAGATAATATAATAATCATATTAGTAGAATCTAATAGACTGTTTTTTTACCAGTCCGACGTCCATCATTTGCATTTCTTTGACATTGTTTTTTGTCTGAATCTCAAATAATTTGCTAAACAATTGGTACTGGGAGTCTAACTTCAAGGCTCTGTCCTCTTTCTTGTCTTGTAGTACTCCAGGTACCTGTTTCAATTTTTTTTTCAAAATCAAATGTTAGTGCAATATTTAGATGTTTTTTTAATTTTATTTAATATCTTACCGTCATTCCTGTATAAAAGAATTGGCGTCTCAAATTGTTTGCTTTGAAACTTTCTTCATAATTCAGAATTGATACATATGTGTCGATCACTGAAGTTTCAACTTCCGTTCTTGGTGCCAGCGTCTGGAGACTTCCTTTCATTAACATATTACCTACTCCATCGTTAAAAACTTCATCCCTGTGTAATATATCACAAGTTATAATCATAAAGCTTAATAATGATAAAGTTTTAAAAGTTAAAAGCATCATTTAGATGATTACCATTCATTTTCGTTGTCTCCAAAGATGGTTGATGTCAAAAGCTTTTCATCTTCTGTTATTTCAGCCTTTGTGTCTATATTCTTGTTGATATAGTTTGACCTGAGAAATCTGTACTCTTTTTCAGATTGCTTCCTGGCGTTTTCGTCTTCTTGGTTTTGAATTTCTTTAATTAACAAACTAAAACCAAGATTGATGTTCTCGTGGGAAGCTTTTGGCTGGTTTTCCTTCACTCTCTTTCCTTTTCTTTCGATTTCTTCTTCGGCTTTTCGTTTTCCTTCATTTTCGTTTTCAGCATCATCTTTTTCTGACTTTTTTGATTCATCAACATCATCATCATATTCACTATTCAGATTCATCTCTTGTGTTTCCATCATCTCTGTATCATGATAATCTTCTGGTTGATGATTGTCATTTTTTTCTTTTTGATTTGTTGCCTTTTCATTTGATGTTTCTTGTTGCCTCTTCGATCCAGTTTCTGAGACCCATTCTTCATCATTATGCTCATCGGTGTAGTGTGGGTCGTTTCTTTCTTTTGCGTCAGCTTCTATTTCCAATTCATCACCGGAATCTGTTTCACTCTCATCTTTTGGAGGTTTTGGACCTTCCTCATCTTCATGATTTCTTGCATCATCATCATCATTGAAATCGTTGTCTTCATATTCTGTTGATGATGATGAGTAGTATTGTTCCCGTTCCTCCTCTTTGAAGATGTTTTTCAACTTTTCTTGAATTTCTTTTAGTTTCTCATCAGATCCAAATTTAAATAAATTCTCGTTGATCTTCTCTTCTATCTCCGCTTTTTTTATCAATATGCTTTCGATGCTCTCTTCAAGCATCTCATACAGTTCCTGCAATGATTATTAATATACATATTTTAGTATGTCAAAACTTTTTTATATATTACATCTACACTGTATATCACTATCGATAATGTATTAAATTAACTTGCTTCTATAATATAGTTATTATTGATGATGTATTTAAATTTTAAATGTATTATCAATAGTGATAAATTTATCTTAAAGAAAAGTCCTCATGTATTAACAAAACAAAAATGAACTTTAATAAGACTATCAATAGTGATAATCACTATTAATCTATTCACTAATTTAACAATCACTATTGATTAATTTTTATCTGATTTTTTCTTTAATGTGTTATCACTATTGATAATATATTAAAATAAAATTTATTGGATTATCAATATTGATAAAACAAATAAAAGAAGAATTATCTAATAGATAATCAATAGTGATAAGTTTAACAAAGAAATGAATCAATATTTGAGTAGTTAATATCACGATTGATAATGTATTAAATTTAACTTGCTTCTATAATTTTTTATTTTATCAATATTGATGAATTTATCTTAAAAAAAAGTTTATTATCATTAGTCATAAAATTTACACAACAGAAATAAACTAATAGATTATCGATAGTGATAATTATTATTTATAATCTATTCACTAATTTAACAATCACTATTGATTAAAGATTTTTTCTTTAATGTATTATCACTATTGATAATCTATTAAAATGAACTTTAATGGATTATCAATAGTGATAAAACAAACAAAAGAAGTTTTTTCTAATAGATAATCAATAGTGATAAATTTAACTTAAAGAAATATTACTAGATAAAATATTATTTTAATTTTCTTTAATGTATTATCAGTATTGATAATATATTGAAATACAGTTTTTTATCTTACTTGTTTCTGTGCTTCTTCTTCTGCTTCATTCATATCATCCAGTATTTCTACTTCTCCCATCGATTTGTTTTGTAGTTCTTCTGTTTCTCTTCTTTTCAGGAGACTTGAATTCCAGCTTTTGAATGTTGGTGTTCGTCTCATCACTTTGAAATTCTCGAGGTTTGTATAGTGCAAGTATGCTAGCTGTTTCATAAAATATAGAATGTATTAATATTGTGAAAGATAAAATTCATTAAAAAAATTAGAATTTTTTACTTACCATCAAGAAAATCACTGGACCGTCATAAACAACATTCTTTTTGTTTTTTTTCTTCTTATCCCATCCAAGCTTTGATGTACTCACCCCATTTAGTACATGTGTGCACCAGTCTATTTCACTTACGTCATCTCCTTCAAAGACATTATTCAAGACTGTGAATCTAACAGTTGAACTGTTGTCACAGCCTGCAAATGTGTTTGAGATCAACGACAAAACGTTCAACCTGAACATGTAGTCCGAGTTTTTTGACTCAATTATTACATCAGATAAAGCTTTCAATGTTAGCTTGTTTACGTTGCTGAATTGCTGTTTCCACGTCAGTATAATTGGGTCATTGTATTCTCTTTGCCCTTCTCTTTCCAACTTTTTGTGTCCCATTGGAATTCCCAGAGTTTGATTAACTGATTTTGGAGTCAAAAATATGTCTCATGTTGGACACTCTATCGTCATTGTATTTGTGTTCAGCTTGTCGACAACAAAAAACGCCAGTTTTGTTGGAATTTCATATATTGGAAAGTCTATTAAGCATCCAAATCCCATGTCCCGTATGACTTTTTTTCTTTGTGCGGTCAGTCCCCGCATTGCTTCGAATAAAGGTCTCACGGTTGCGCGTGATGTCAATACAGGATGTTCTTTTTCTGTTTTCTTTTTGTTCTTTTTCTTATCTTTCTGTTCTTCTTCTTCTTCTTCACTTTCATCAATTTTTTCAGCTTCATCACCTCCTCTGCATCTTGATGTTGATGCTTTGTCCATATTTGTTCCAAATAGTTTCTTATACTTACTTCTGATTTTCATTTTTTTTCTTCCACCAGTTTTCTCTTCTACGATTAGATTGCAAGTTATTTAAATTTTGTTAGTAATGTCATTATAAGATCCAAATATCATTGATACATTAAATAAACATAACATTTCATAAACAAATAGGATTCAGTAGTTACTTTGGCTTGTGATTAATGATTATACATTCAAATAACTAACACATCTAGTCTCTGAATAGAAGATGGACGAGAGGCTATTACCTAGTTGTATTAATGTACTGGTAACTATGTATCTAAAGTAAAGATGCACTTTGATACATAATAACTTTACATACAAACCTAAATGTATATAATTTGTTTCATTAATGTTTTCAAATCAACTAGCATTCCTAAATTTTTAAAATTACCAAAACCAAAATGTTGTTACACTTTTGTCATTATTACATATTTTTCATTGTCTAATGCTTTTTATCAATAGTGTTAAAGCACTTAACAATGTTTTGTAAACCCTATTATCACTACCGATAAGCCTCTTAAAATTCTTAAGTTGATGTTTTAATGATAACCCTCTTATCAATAGTGATAAAGTACTTACCAATGCTTTTATCAACTATTTTTTTAAAACCTTTTTTTTAATGCTATATCACTATTGATAAACCACTTCTCATTGATAAATCAGTTTTATCTATTTTTTAAATTCCTTTCTGTAATTCTATATCACTAGTGATATACCACTTCTCGTTGATAATCCCAGTTCTAACTATTTTTTTAAAACCTTTTTTCTATAATGTTATATCACTAGTGATAAAACTTTTATCATTGTTGATAAACAAAAGTTTTAACAATATTTTTTGCATTTTAATTGTATATCAATAGTGATAAACCACTTATCTTTCGTTATAAGCTATAATTTTTAGTGGCAAGCCTTTTTATTGGTTTTAAGCCAAAAATCATCAATTTAATTGATTAAATCAGTTATAATCATAATAAGCATATTAATTTTCTCAATAATCATCAAAATACTTTATAAATCATCAATTAAACAGATTTTAATCATGAAAAATATAAATAAGCATTCTAATCTTCACAAAAATCGTTTAAACATCATGTAATCAAACTCATAAGCATGCATGTAATTATCTAAATATCATATAAATCAATTAAATCATATTAATCATAATTAAAACTTAAAATCATCAAATTAAAACTATAAAATGTTGTATAAATTGAATAAATATGTTTTACCCTCTAGTTTTGCTTCTGTCACGTCGATTTTCACTTTTTTTTTGCTCGAATCAGATGCAGTATTCTTCTGTTCTTCCATTCTTGTGTTTTTTGTTAGATTTTGAAGGTTTTTTGTGGCTTTTTTGATGATTTGTAGATGTTTTTAGTCAAATAAAATATATGGGAGACGGTTTGTTTCTAGAGAGAGAGAGACTGTGTGTTTTTTATTTCGAAAAATGAGCGGGTGGTTACGTTTTAATTATTGGTATATTTTCAATCTTTCACTCAAGTTTGCAAAGTTAACAGTTTTTGTCCCTCCGTGTTTTTTTATCCTTTGATTTGGTCCCTCCCAAATGGATGGTCCAGATTGAGCCCTTGGTTTCCACCAAAATACAAGTTTCTTTAATAACCGGACTCTATGCTACAATTGCCTAAAACTTTAAAATACGCGGAGTATGTAGGAGTATTTCAAGGATCTAAATGATAGGATTGTTTGAAATGAGTAAGTTCGCTAAAGTTCCTAATCAAGGAAAGTTGTGTTTATTTTTACTCGCTAGATACTGAGTAATTGTTATGTACATAAGATTTTGGCCGTGTTTGGTAACCTTTTTTAAAATTATTTTAAGAATTAATATTAATATTTAGCATAATTGTCAAAAAAAAAACTTTTCAGTTACATATTAATATTTAGAATTAGGGTTTTTCTATCTTGTATCCTAAGAGTACATGATAAGAACACTTAAAATACATAAAAAATACATCGGGTCTCACAGAAACGTACACATGAATTCACAAAGTATGAATCTTTATGTATTTTTTTGTGAGATCCGATATACTTTTTACCTTCTTATCATGTGTTCTTAGGGTATAAGATATAAAAACCCTTAGAATTAATATTAGTAATATTTAGCATAACTGTTTTTTAAAATTATTTTATGTCTTTTTACACGTTTAAGTTACATATATTACTAATTTTCGAACACTTTTATAAATTATTCCTTCCGTCCCAAATTTATAGTCCCTTATACCATTTTGGGACGTTCTATAATTGTAGTCCCCTTCCGAAATTAGATGTAAGTAATGTAACGAATTTACTATATTGCACCTAGTCGTATTAGAAATTACAAACTATGTATAAAGTTTTAATTAATTAAATAAGGGTAAAAGTGTCATTTTACAAAAAAGTAAGAGAGAGAACGCAGTGATAGTGATGTTTTCTAAAAGAATGTGTTTTTTGTCAGAGGACTATTAATTTAAGACGGAAGAAGTAATTATTGTAGCTAATTGTTACTATTAACTGTTTAATACTAAATATTATTGTTAACTGTTATCGTTACTGTTAATTGATATTATTAACTGCTAATTTAACCAAACACACCTTAATTTACTTCTTTCGGAAAAAAAAAGAGCTAACAATATGCGAGGAATATGCCACTAACGTGTGCAATAATTTATTTATAGGTTTAATTATTTTAACTTTGCAACCACTTGATTAATAATTTAATGACCGAGTTTAAAGAAAACCCACTAAATTTAAGTGGTAGGGGGACTACGGATACACACATTCTCTTTGTTAATTATTGATTGGCTTACGTCTCGCCAATGTAAAAATTTATTAGTCTAATAAAATAGTATTACATCACATTGACACCTTTGTTTAATTAATTAATTACTCGTATTATCCAACTTGCATGATCCACAATTGTTACATTTAAAAAAAAAATCTTTACAATTGTTTCAGAACCTTTTGACAGACTAATCAATTTACAGGGTTTAATTATATTTAATCAATATGGTCTTCTTTTTGAACTAGCCAATCAAAGATCTCCTCCTTGTCGATCGATAAAATATATCATGTATGCAAAACTTGTATAATAATAAACTTTTACGTAGTAATATATTGTCCAATTAAAATGACACTTGATGTAATCCAAACGACAATTAAAACAGGATGTAATTAAGACAATTCAAATGATAAGAAGATCATAGTAGTGGAGTTGCCTTATTGCATTATAAAATGAACCCTCGTTCAGAGTTTCAAATTTGTATGATTATAATACTCTCACATAAATTACTTGGAATGCATCTTGCAATATGATTTAAAGAATTTCACATGACTTAGTTATTTCACAAAAAACAAGCGTATTTAGTAATCAAAGATACAAAATTTTACAAAGTCGATTAGTCATCGCTGTCATCAACCTTACTGATTTATATAAAAGTGATCAACGGCGGTCAACTTTGAAATGGCAGTCAAATTTGCCGAAAGCTTATAAATTTTGATAAAAATACTAAAAATTCATTATAAAGTTGTGTTTATCACATATAAGTATATAACAACTATTTATATGTATGATATGTTTGAATTTAAAAATAATTTTTGAAAATACCTAAAACTCGTTAAAAATATTTAAAACTTGTCGACATACAAAAATTTTGTCAAAAATGTCGATTCACTTAATCCGCATAGAACAATTATTTTTTTCTCTAATTGGGATATAATTAATCTAATCAGCCATTATTTCGGTATTATATGCCTGTGTGCAGGTGAAACAATTAAATCAAATATTGGACCCCTATAAAAGGAAAATGAGACTCTTGTTTGTATGTGTACATTAATTTGTCATTGATTTGTTTGTTTTTTTTTTTGACCAATTTGGTACTTCGATAATTCCTTGCTATTTTTGTTCCTGTAACACATGTTAATCAGTAAAAAAGTAACATTGTTCTTCTCATTTCTAGATACCTAAAACGCAAACTAGAAATGATCGAGGTCTTCGAAACTTTGAGAACAACGCCTAGAGTGCAACTTGTTTATCAAATATATTCATTTTCAGAAATTGAAAAATTAGACCCTAAAAGCACTGAGTTTAGTTGCAAACTAGCTTGATGTCAAAGGAAAAAGAGAGTCACACATAAGTTTAGCTCGAGAATGTTTTTACACTATATTTTATGAGGGTATTATGACTTGTGAGACAAAGAAAAAATAGTGTAAAATGGTATTATGAGTCCACACATACTTCTCTCTATTAAAAAAACAAAAAAAATCGAAATTTTTTACCAGTCGGGCTTATCATTTTAGCGGCAACCACTTTCGCACCAACTCTGCTCTGATATGGTGCGCCATTGCAAAATCTAGGTTGGTGGTAACAGCCGAGCATTGCAGCTCACTGTATCATCCGCTCTAAAAATAAATGTTTCAAAAAAATTGTCTAAGCTTGTTTTTTTAAGAACTATAAAAAATATATTGTCACACCCGTCAAGGCGGAATCGCGAAGCATGATCGATAGATATCATCACGATGCAATGACGTCACAATAGAGACATAAAATCTAAAGATGTCATTCGTTAAAAACATAACACAAACGTGTCATGATAACATCTATTCAATACAGAACATGAAGGCTCACATAATGCATATAACAAGTTCAATGATTTCATATAACATTTAGCAACTTCTTCCGCAATGTAATCCTATGGTCTCTCTAATCTTTCGCTCTCTAAAGCTTATATCATCAACATGGCAAAACCTGAAAGTGATACTAAAATGTTAACACAAAGGTTGGTGAGAGTTACTTGTTTAAAAACACATTCAATTACTACATGCATACCAACTCATGAACATATAAACATACACAATCAATCATCATATCACATAACCAACGCATGATTAATCTCATATCACCATCATATATCAACGTCATAATTATCTAAAAGTTTCATGATAGCAGACGACCTTAAACTATTCCAATTAACTTGTCCTTTGGTACACTACTCATACAACATATGAATAAGCTCTGCTGTTAATCCCAATAACCAATTCAAAGTTAAAGCACCTAAAGTAAACCCAAAGTTAACTTAGACATTTGCTGTGCAAAACACAATTTTGACTCCGAATCTTGTAAAAGCATTTTGATCGACCAAACGACTGAGATAAAAGCTCTAATTACTACCATTAGAAAGTAGACTATATGTAGATAATTTTAGGCTTTTCAATCACCTAAAAGCTATTTTTATGACCACCCGATCCTTGATCCTTGACATAGATTCACATAAGTCATTCAGCTGACCAGAAACATGTGTAAACTATGGAAGGAAACTCCATAGAGGCACCGTTGATGGAGTCCATGAGAGAGGATATCTCTTGCTTCAAATTAGTGGTAGTGACCACATCCTTCACTATAGGCTGTAGAGCCGCCAACAAAACATCCTTAATTTTCTCAGCAGTAGGAGGAGTTGGTATTGATTTGAGTGTGGTAATTTCAGCATCAGCAAGAACCTTATCTGCTTTGAGCTTATCAACCTGTGATTGAAGAACCAACACGTAATTGGTCTGTTCTTTTACCCGTTGAGCCCTGAGAGAGGATGGCTTTGGATCTTGTTCAGCAGTATCTCTAGATCACTCTCGTCAAGATTGACTGGAGCTCTTCCATCAAAGCCAAATTCCTTCTCCAAGTCTACTGAAGACATAGTAAACATGAATGTAGGCAAGTGTCCCACATTGGCGCATGTGGTAGGAGGCACTTCCTCAGATGTCTTCTCCGCACCAGCATCATCACCTCTAGTGTGAGGATCAGTTTCAACTTCTTCACCACCAGGCTTGGTTTGACCTGATGGATCCTAAGAAAAAGTCTCTGATAAGTTTAGATCAATGAGTATGTTTTTGGTCCCTTTAGTAGGACAATGTTGTTGAAGGACTACATCGTTAGGAACAGATTGGCCAGGTTCAGCATCACCTGTTATATTTGGTGACGCCTCACGCCCTGATGCTGACTTAGAGTGACAAATGAAAGGATCTGGTAAGGAAATTGGAAATAAATTCAAGTTTAAAGTGCTTACCGATGTTGACTGCACTCGATTGAGTTGAGGGTGATCTATTTCTTCACCCTTATCCCCTAAAGAAGTTGGTATAGGGGGTTGCCTTTAGGGCCTATTTATGCATGCCACCTCTAGGAGGTACTGAAGGTGGCGTCTGGTTGGGGTTCTGGTCCTAGGCCGAGGACTTTGCTTTCTTTGAAACATGGCCTTGGGGTACATCAGAAACCTCCTTAGATGAAGGATCTGTATGGGCACTCCTCTTCTTGGACTCACGTCTTGATTTCTTAGTATTAATCAACGTATGCTTCTAACGAAGTCCACATGAAGCTCCAGGATTTTTGCCTTTCAGATCTCCTTCTCCAGTTGGAGTAGTGTGTTTGGGAGCTTTGTACACTACTGGCACTTCTGCTGAACAGATGGCCAGCATGGGTTGTGTGAAGGGAGGATCAATGGTACTAACTGGAATGCTCTAGTTCTTAGGCCCAAATGGTTGAAATACCAATTTTTCTCCCCAAATCTGAGTATAAGATTCTCCAAGATGGTCAACAAAAATTAGAGATAAAAATCTGGTGTATACCACATTTTTCTCCCTCGTTCTTTTTTCCAATTTCCCATGAAGATATTCAAAAATTAACCTCCTAAAATTAGCTTTGACCCCTTTGGCCAGACAGTATAAAATGATAGCATAATTTTGATTTATTTGATCAAGCCCACTTGTTTCCCCCCAAACACTCAATCAAAATAGTCATCAGCAACTTCCACTTAAGTGGCAAGCAACTTCTCTTCAACCCACCATTTTTAGTTATCTCTTCAGTATACCTAATTTCTTTGAAAAAAAGTTTTTACCACAGAAAAATCATCTAGTATAGCCTCATAATCACCAACATTATCCAAGTAATTTAAACCCAAAACCCTTCTAAATAATTCTAAACCAATTTTACCATAAATATCCGTAGATGTAGAATCAAACTGAATCGACTTCTTGTTCTTAGAGGGATGGGTTGTAAACCAAAATTCCTTCAAAAAGCTTTGTAACACCTTCCATGGGTCTTTAAACAATGCTTCTCTAAGCACACATTTTGATACAAAATCCAAGACCTCCTTCCCAGGAACAGATAATAGAGATTTAGGTTCAAGAAGAACAAGATTGTTTGGTTTAAAGATAATATCCTCTATGGGATAATTAACATGGGTGGATGGGTTTAGGATGATCTCAAAGTTTTGTTGTGAAGATGATTCTTCAATAGTTGTTTGTGTGTTTTTTAAAGAAGATGAGAGAGTTTGTGTGTGTTTTGAGAGAAAATATCTTTGGTAAAAGTGATATGAATTCCAAAGATTCAAGGATTTATATAAAACTTAAAAGAATTTTTTAGAAGTTTTAAAACCATTTTGAAAAAGTTTACAAAAAAATAGGGTTTCTTTTGAATATTTGGCACTGACTCTTTCATAAATGCTTTTCAGAAAAAGAGTGGTTTCTGATACTTTGAACAGTGAAACGCCTCTTATGTCAGAGAGTTTTTGACTTTAGATGTTGACGTTTGATTTTCCTTAGTAAATTAACAGTACTTTACATAGAATGTTTTTGTATTTATTCAAAGAGAAATTCAATGCCATTTAATTCTTTTCAAACACATGATTGATTGGTTTTAAAAGTTGTTGCCCATATATGCTGAACATGATGGTAACACTTGTGAGCTTCAATGCGTCAGATGAGGCGACAAAACCCCATATACATGTTCACCTAAGTGAACAAGACATATGACATTACACGCTCCTCTACTCAGGCCTAGCTACTCATTTGTATTAAAAACTTTGTTTAGATAATTCTGAAGAAAACACTTGATGATTTTTGTGATTAATTGTTCAGCTTCAGTGTGTTAGATAAGGCGACAAAACATCATGTACACAATCACATAATGTGAAATAGACACATGACATTGCACACTCCTTTACTCAGACACTGCTACTTTACATAAATAAAAAACAGTTATGAAATACTGAACCTTATGACTCTTTAGTGAATTCGGAAGGTTTAGGTTTTCTATCATCAATGTTCAACATACCAAGCTGGTATTGAGTGGGGATGAAATGTAATTCAATGCCCCCTTTCACAATGTGATATCTGATATCAATGTGTTTTGTTCTTGAGTGAAGGACTGGATTATTGGATATTGCAATAGCACTAGTGTTATCACAAAAATTTGGTACCTTTTCATATACTATGTAATAATCAGCCAGTTGTTTTTTCATCCATAAAACATTGGCACAACATCCAACAGCTGCCACATATTCAGCTTCTGCTGAAGACATGGCAACTGATTTATTGTTTTTTAGCACTCCAACACGCAAGTTTGCCACACAGCAATTGGCAAGCACCAAATGTGCTTTTTTGTCCAAATTGCATCTAGCATAGTCAGAGTCTGAGTACCCTTTGAGATCAAATCTTGAGGACTTGGGGTACCAAAGACCGAGACTTGGTGTACCTTTTAGGTATCTGAAGATTCTCTTTACATCAGTAAGGTGTGTTTCCTTTGGGTTTGCTTGGTACCTTGCACAAAGGCAGGTAGAGAATCGAATGTCAGGTCTGCTTGCTGTTAAATACATGAGGGAACCAATCATGCCTCTAAACTGAGTCTCATTGACTAATTGTCCCTTGAGATAAAGTCCTAAGTTGTTAGGGGGTACCATTGGTGTTTTTACTGAAGCGCAATTGACATCATACTTCTTCAGCAGATACTTGACATATTTTTCTTGATTGATGAAGATGCCTTGGTCAGATTGTCTTATCTGAAGACCAAGAAAGTATGTGATTTCACCCATCATACTCATCTCAAACTTGCTGGTCATAAGCTTGGCAAATTGTTTGCAGAGTTTCAAGCTTGTTGAACCAAAGATGATATCATCCACATAAATTTGTACCAGGATGGTGTCAGTTTTGGATTTATAGATAAACAAGGTGATATCTATTTTTCCTCTGACAAATTTATGTTCAATGAGAAATGTTGAGAGAGTTTCATACCATCCCCTAGGGGCTTGATTTAGTCCATACAAAGCTTATAGACATGATTTGGGTATTTGCTACTCTCAAAGCCAAGAGGCTGTTTGACATAAACTTCTTCTTTTAGGTCACCATTTAGGAATGCACCTTTGACATCCATTTGGTAGATGTTGAAGTTCATGTAAGTGGCATATGCAAGGAAAATTTGTATGGCTTCTATACGTGCAACTAGAGAAAAATTCTGATCAAAGTCAACACCAGGCTCTTGATTGAATCCTTAAGCCACCAACCTAGCTTTATTTTTGGTTACCACATTAGTTTCATCCCTTTTGAGTTTGTAAACCCATTTGGTACCGGTGGTTGATTTACCATATGAAAGAGGAACCAATTTCTAGACTTTATTTCTTTCAAATTGATTTAGTTCCTCTTGCATGGCTTCTACCCATCCAAGGTGAGAGAGTGATTCAGAAACCTTTGTAGGTTCAAATTCTGAGAGAAAATCTACATAGAGACATTCTCTAGGTGAAGAAACACTTAGTTTCTTTGCCATAGATCTCGTGACTCTACCTTCTCCAGGATTGCCTATTATGTTTACCAGCTGAATGTGACTATTTTTAGTCCAAGTTTTTTGTGGAGCCGGTAGATTAGAACTGGTATCTTGATAAGAGCTAGAACTAGGAAGTCCATGACATGGAATTAGAATTGGACTGTCTCTAGTGTCTACTGAAGGATATTTCATTGACAAAGGTTCAATCATTGGAGGATTGTCTTCTTGTTCAAAAGGAGAATCCCTAAGACCTAGTTCTCTTGAGACAACTAGAGAGTTTTGGACACAAGGCTCAGGTTGTTCATTAGTAGCTTCAGTTGACTGATCATTTTGATCATTTTTGTGAGCTTGTTGATCACTTTGGTCATTTGTTTGAGACTGATCATTTTGGTCATTTTAAGAATGATCATTTTGAGACTGATCATTTTGATCCCTTGATTGACAGCCATCAGTATTAAATACTAAAGGATTTCCTTTTGTAGGATTTGTCATATCTTCAAATGGATTAATATGAGGAACTGGATAGTTGTGAGATTCTTTGAGGGGGATCATAGTGTTGAAATTCATCAGATGGATAGTTGTGAGATTCATGAATATGAAGTTCATCCACTGATGGATTTGTAAACTTGAGAGCTTCAGAGCTTTCATTGAAGGTGATGTGAAAGGTTTCTTCAATACATTGTCTTCTTGTGTTGAAGACTCTATATGCTTTAGATATGAGTGAGTATCCAAGGAAGTAACCATCATCAGATTTTCATCAAACTTACCAAGGTGATCCTTGTGATTGTGAATGAATACTGGACACCCAAACACATGTAAGAATGAGATGTTTGGAATTCTCCCCCTAAACACTTCATAGGGAGTATTCGTGTGTCTCTTCACAATTATGTATCTATTTTGAGTGTAGTAAGTAGTGGCTACAACATCAGTCCAAAAATGTTTAAAGAGAGCAGATCCAACAAACATTGTTCTTGCTGCTTTAATCAAAGTTTTTTTCCTTCTTTCAGCCACACCACTTTGTTCAGGTGTGTAAGGAGATGAGAAATTTTGTGAAATTCCTTTGTCATCACAGAACTTGATCAGCATGTGATTTCTGAATTCAGTGCCATTGTCAGTTTTGAGTTGTTTGACATGAGTGTCATTTTGATTTTCAACTCTTTTGATGAAGGACATAATGGCATCTGGTGCATGGCTTTTCTTTGTCATAAAATTTACTCATCAACAATGACAAGTGTATTTTCATGACAAATAGCCATAGGTGAGACTGGGCCAAATAAGTCCATGTGACGTAGATGAAGACTTTCTTTTATTGAGAAAGTTTGTTTTTTTTTGAAACTGGACCTATGCTGCTTCCCTTTTTCACATGATGAGCATGGTTTGTCCTTGGAATAGACAAGTGAAGGGAGACCAATAACAAGATTTTGTTTTGCCAGATGAGTGATTGTTTTGAAATTTAGATGTGAAAGTCTCATATGCCAAATCCAGTTGGTGATATTTGAAGCTCTAGCAAATAAGCATGTCTCCTAAGTAGAGCTCATGTTAAACATGTTTGACTCTGGGAGAAATCATCTTAATTTAATGAATGAAATTGAAGATTGTACCTTTTTTGTCATTAAACAAGACTAGGTATTTTGCATCACAAAGTTGACTGATGCTGATGAGGTTATGCTTCAATCCATTGACATATGCTATCCTTGAGAATACTATACCATTGCATTTCACTGAGCCAAATCATTCAGTAGAAGCTGATGAGTTATCACCAAACACTACTTTTGGGCCTGGTCCCTCCTTATACTTGTGCAAATGACTTTTGGTTCCAGTCATATTCCTTGAGCAACCATTATCCAGGTACCAAATAGGCTTCTTGAGATCACACTACACAAGTTAAGGAAATGGTCAGTTTTGTTTAGAAACCCACCTTTGATGGGTGGGTGTCTTAGATCTGGAAGGTGTTCTAGATCTGAAGGGTCCTTTCGATGAGGATGATGAATAGGATTGCTCGGAAGAAGAAGGAGAGGTTTGAACAACATTTTCCTTTTTAGCCTGAAGGGCTTCACCTCTTCTGAACCACTCTATATGATTGTGATCAGATGTAGTGTGGACATTGCTTCCACATGTTTCACAACATTTGGTAATAGAGTTTTTGTTCCTTGATTTGATGCCTCTTTTGAGAGAGATTACTCGATTACATACATGAGTGTCATGGTCACAACTTCCACAAATGTTACATGTAGGGAAATAGTGACAGTCATCTGAATGATGATTGTTCATACCACAATGAATACATGGTGGGAAAGGCATGTTTCGCCTGGAATGAGATGACCCAATGATATGAGCATCAGCACTAGTTTTAGCAAGCATATACTCAGTATGTTCACAAGTGTGATGGTCAGTTCTCTCACATTTGGTACAATAATCACTTTTAAGATAAGTTTCAGTGAGATGGTTGTTTAGACGAGATAACTCACAAGCCCTTTTGAATTGTGTCTTGTATCTATAATGTGAGGAGTTTGAGGGTTCATCTCTGAATCGAGTTGGTGTTTGCTGTTTCCTGAGTTGTAATTTGATATCATTGATCTCTTGCATGAAAAGAGGCATTCTCTTATCTTCCTCAGATCTATCATTCTTTAGCTTATTTGATGAGACTGAAGAAGTAGTCCCCATTTGTGAACTCTCAACAAGAGATGAAGAGTTATTTGATGTGTCAATTTTGACATGTTTGGGAGAACTTCTTTTGAATTTTGTATAAGACTTGATGATTTACTGGATTACTTTTAGACTAGTAGAGGGTTCAGCACCTGCAAGTTTCTCTAGAGGAGGAAGTGGGGTGCTTACTTCAGTCTCTAAATCATCATCTGAGTTATCTTCAGTAACTGAAGATTCTATAGGTGCTGATGAATCAACACTTTCATGAAACTCATGAAGAAGGATACGTCTAGTGTCATGGTTTGGTAAGTTCTCTTCACCTGATCTTACAATATCATGGATCAAGCTACCTTCCTCATTTGAGGCTTTGACAAAGACAATATCACGAGAGTTGGTGTTGTAGGATCGTTCAACACTAAGCATTTTCCTTTTTTGAGCAGGAATTTGTTCATTGATGCACTGATTAACCCTATCAGAGTTTCTAAGCCATGATTTAACAATATCTTTTGCTTCTTTTAGTTCAACTCTTAAAGATTTGTTTTCATCAATGATTTCAGTGTTTAACTGTTGAAAGGTAAGCAAATCTAGTTTATCCTCTTTTAGCTCTATTAACTTACTTTTATGATCTTCAAATTTAAGAACAATTATATGATATTTTTCAAGAAGATTGTTTCTTTGTTCTTCAACAAATTTTAGATCAATACACATGTAATCAAACACAAATTTAATGTCATCTTTATCTTCTAATTCAAGAAGAGTTTGTACATTTTTTATTGTGATATTGACCTATTCACCATTACGAGTACTTTCCTTGGCTACAACATTTAAGTTTGAGCCTTCATCATCAGCAAGTGACATTAGCACTTTTACTTTCACCATTTCATCATCATCTGAAGATAATTCCTCTTCATCCCATTCATAAGCTTTAGCAACAAGTCCTTTGTTCTTTTCTTGTTTGGTGGACTTTGAGGATGAATTTTCAGTGCTCATGAGAGTCTGTCTTGCCTTGATTTCTCTATATTTTGCTTCAAATTCTTTAGCTGGCCTAAGTTCAGCCCTATGTTGCTGAAATGAAGATGAAGCAATTTGTTTTTGTTGAAATGGAGATGAACCAGATGGCCGGGACTGAGCTAGTGAGGAATAAGAAGGAATGGATGTTTTGGAATAACAATCCTTGGCAAAGTGACCAGGCATTCCAAATTTAAAACACACAGTGTCAGCTGTGTTTGTAGTGCTGGAGAACTTCCCTCCCTTCTTAAAGAACCTTCTAGACTTGGCCAGAAGAGCTCTTTCATGAAATTCCTCTTGAAGGTCATTCATATATTCCTCACTGGTTCTTGTGTCTTCTTCATCATCGGGACTATCTTGGTAGTTCTGAATGACAGCTTCACTAAAGAAGGTTGTTGACAAGGGTGTAGTAATTGTTAATGCTTTACTCTTGCTGGAGCCTTCATAAATCCTATCAACTAGGTTTTCTTCATATTTTAGTTTCCCAAAAAGAGAAGCTAGATCACAATCTTTAATGTGATTAGCATTTCTCAAGCTTTGGCAAAAACTGAGCCACTTCTTTGGTAATGCATTAACAAAAACTGTGTTGATTTTTAGTTTTGAAAGTTCAACACCATCATTTACTAATTCATTCATCAGAGCTTTATATCTGGTGAAAGTTTGAGTAAGGGTTTCCCCTTGTTTGTTTTAGAAGGTGTTGTATTGAAGCTTCAAATCCATTATTCTTGTTTCTTTCACATTAGAGGGTCCCTCATTATACAATATAAGGTCCTCCCATGTAGATTTAGCTGTTTTACAATTCATAACAAAATTCATTTGGTCATCTGGAAGTACGGACATGATGAAACTTTTGAGTCGCTGATCTAGGTTAGCAGTTTTCTCTCATCAACAGTCCATTTTCCATGATTCCAAGGAATTAGGGTTCAATTCCAACCATGTGGACAAGGAACCTTTTCTTTCAATTTGGGAAGTTTGCCACCTCTAAAACAGGAGCAACATTGAGTGCGCCACCCCTATATTCTAGGGTTCGTAGTATAACTTGAACCATGTTGGATCTTGATTTTAAAAAACTTAAGATGAGCAGTTTAATGAAAATAAGAGGTTTTATAAATCAAACTACTCTGATACCACTTGTTGGTCCCGTTTAACTCGTTACTACTTATCAACCTTAAGTAGTAACTCGATAATAAGATTCAAGTGAGTTGATTTAATTGATTAATAACAACTATGAACAAATTAAAATAACAATACCAAATACTTTTCAACATATAGAATTTTATTAAAATTCAGTTAGAATCTATAATCCACTTTGTTTTCGGAATAACAAAGTGGTTGAATGTCAATTGGGGTGATCTCCTCTACTTAAACTTCTAACCAAATTAAGAGTTTAAGTCTCAACCAAAACGTTCATATGCCTTTAGCTATATGGTTTAGTTGATGTTAGGAGAGAAATGGTTGTTAGAAGATTGATATCTTTCTAATCCAAAGGTTGGCCGTTTCTCTCCCATATGCACTCCTTTTATTGGAGAAGCATATTAGGGTTTACATTCACATGTTTCCATGCATGTGTTTATCCAGTGGGTGGTTGATGCCCATGCCAGATAAACAATACATAGTACAAAATAAACTAATCTAAGAAAAGATAAAGGTTGTACTTATATCTAACAATACAAGCAACCTTTTCCTACTTTGACTTAAAGTTAATCTTTTCCCGCCTAATGTAAAACTTCAGAATACTGAAGTATCTTCAGTATCCTCGAGGAGATCGACATAATTCAGATTGGTATTGTCAAGCCAAACTAACCTGAAAGCTCTTCTTCAGGACTTGTTCTTCAGCAACTAGACCGCCTAGTCTTTGAAGCAAAGACTCCTTTGTCTTCTAAGTTCTCTGGAAGAGGAAAGCTGAGCATCCTTCAGCAAAATATTCTTCAGTAGGAATCTTTGTTCCTCTGGTCATGCTTCAACAGAACCACCTTTTTGCTGAACATGAAACACTTAGGGGGATTTTATATTCAAATCTTAGAGTTGCTTCAGGGTCAGTAAATACCGACCCAACAGGTCACTCATCTCACTCGCCTTCGAACTGAAAACGACCCTGAGTTTCTATGTTGTTGCTACGAATGAAGTACATATCTATTCCATTATACATTTCGAACTTTGAACATAACTATACATTGATTTATCTTTTTTTTTCACATACTCCGTATATTATAGCATCACTGTATCAGTTAATTTTCTACGAGATCGATACATACATCTCTATCTTGAAGAAGCTACAAAACTTGGGCCTTGAGCAAATAAATATATTCTGAGAAGGATTCGCATTTGATAAATTATTTCAGCTAACCATTTCGTTAAAATGGAATAACAAACGTGAATTATGTAATTTTGACAGTTGTCTATTGTAGCGTATCGAACTATTAGTAGTTTAACAAAAAATATCCGAATTCTGAAAACAAGGTAAAACACAACTACTCATGTGTTGTTAGTTATCATCAATAACCAATAGGAACATGAATATATAGAACTATATACAGTATATAGTACTGTAGTTATCATCAATGGTAAAGTGTAAATTTTGTCTTTTTAACTATGTGAAAATTGTCAACAAAACCTTTGAACGAAAAGCTGGTGCATATTTGCCATCTGACTTTTCATTTCTTTGCGAAAAAACCTTTGAACGATAATTTCTAACTTTCACACGTTAACACCCGTTAACTCCCTCACATGCCATGCACGTGAGGCTATTTCGTCGTTTTCCCTCCTCCCTATTGCGTCAGCACATCCACATCTTTCCTTTCTGCGAATTTCGTCCCCGAAACCATTTTGCCCGCCATAAAATAAATTCAAAGACTAAATTTGCAACATCAACGTTGAAACTTTCACTAGTATCTCGACATTAAATACTTTACTAGTTCAATTAAAATCGTACTACCAACAAAAAACTCGATTCAGTTTCTTATCAAACAGCTATAATGATGTATCAGAAAGAAGTCGTATTCAAAATGCACAATAATAGGTTTTTGTACATGGTCTATTGAGATATGTGAATGACAATCTTAGCCAAATTTGTGGCTTCACTTCCGAGAGCAAGATATTTAGTATTGGCCTAAATCATATTTTTACAAGGCTTTGTAATGCGGAAAAATAGGGGTTGTTCTTTTATTTGCCTAACAACCGTTTAGAAGAAGGTTTGAAGTTGATTCACACGGACAATGATGTGCATACGATGTTGGAACTAGCTTGCAGAAATGGTTTAATTGATTTATATGTTGCTCACAAGAAACAGAGACTAGCTCAGTATTATTTCAAAAACATTGATTCTGAGGATACAAATGAGTTTTTTTGGGATGGGTAGAAGATGATGCTAGGTTGTGTTGCTATAGTTCAACTCATTTTGATACTAGACATCTTTTTCATAAAACGAAGAGGAATGATAGTAACCAAACTCCAGGTAACATAAAAAAAAGATTGAAGAGACCGAATGTCGTCACAAAAGAAAGAAACTGTGATGGAAATGGTAAAGAGAAGAGATAGGGGAAACAAATGAGTACTGGAAAAGGGAAACAATATCTGAATGAGGGTGAGAGTGATAGTGAGAGTGAGTCTGAGACTTCATTATAGAAGAAGAATAGATCAATAGAAAAGAGTAAAAGGATTATGGTTGAAAATGATTCGAGTTTTAACCCAAAGAAAGAAGTTCTATGAAGGTCTACTGGTATTGGCATTAGAGAGGGTGCATCTCTGAATGTTAGGATTAGGTGTAAAACCAGTTTGAATGGTCTGCTTATATTGATAATGTGGCCGAAAGTAAGGATCATATAAAACGTTTTGTTATACTTGGTTTAAGAGCCCGTTACAAGTTACACGAGCATCAAGATTTTAAGATCACCAATTGCGTACTAGGTCTTAGAGCACCAACATTTTTGGAAAACCAGTAGAGACCACCAATATTTATGAGAAACACGTGAACTACAGATAATTGTTACAAGGAGTATTTGGGATTATTGTACTCATATTGTTAAAGAGTGTTTGGGATATGTTTTTGATAAAAAAAACAACTTATAGCTTATTCTCTGCTTATTATTGTCGTGTTAGTGCTTATTGTTGTCTTGTTAGTACTTTGTAACTGGATAATCTTAGCATAACCTAGGGTACTCATATTGTTAAAGAGTGTTTGGGATATGTTTTTGTTAAAAACAACTTATAGCTTATTTTATGCTTATTGATGTTTTGTTAGTGCTTATTGATGTTTAGATAGTAATTGGTTATCCCCTTGCTAAAAAAACAGAAAAAATAATTGGTTATTCAACTAAATGTCAGATGGAGGACTCGAACCTGCGATCCCACCCTCACAACACACCACAATTACTGTTAGCACCCCTAAGTCTTTTTCATAAAGACTTACAGACCTGGATACTTATATCATTATTCGTTAACACCTTATTTGGTTATTGATTTTACCTGCTTCTTAACAAAAGCTTTTCCACTTATGTTTTCTTCTGAACATCTATAATAGTTTAACTTTTTTTTGTTAATTTTCTCAAGAATTATAGTTTAGCTTTAGTAATTTTAAATTAGTTTCTAAACCTCCTGGTTATAGTCTCCTATATTTATCCATTTGGTTCTTAAAAGTGGCTACCAAATATAATAACTTGGTAAAATTCCGATTTTTAAAACAACAACATAACACCTTAATGCAAAGTAAAACACATTAGTTAACACGCGATTAAAAGTTAACAATCCAAAACACTAGCCATTAGTAACCCTTATTTACACACTTCAACCCTCTAAACCTTCATCAAGCAACTATCTCACATCTCCCTATGCCTTGCTGCAAGTCAATCTTGTCAACAATCTTGTTTTGAATATGTGTGACAATTTTCATCAACATCTTTACCTTGTGCATGTCATCAGTTTGGAGTGCCTTGAGCTTAGTCACATTCGCCCTTCCAGCTCTATAGTTATTGTCATTTTGGAGCTTCAAAATCAAATCCCCATTACGCAACACCCGATTAGTCAGCCCTTTAGAGATAGTCATCAAATATCTTGCCTAATGCATGTCCTCTTTAATCTCTCGTTGGTAATGGGCAACCATCATTTCTGATATTACAAATGACCCAGAGGTACAAACAAGGTCAACACATCGAGCCATGATATAGCAAGTAAACGAAATGTAATGCGTGTTCTTAAGTGTGGTGTGTGTTCGTAAGTGCTTGTGTCCCCTCCTTGTGTGTGCACTTAATATATGTAGAAATTGAAACTTTTTATTCGTTGCAAATCTTGTCCTTAGAAAAAAAGATGTCAGGGTGATAATGGCGGGGAGGTTTAGTCTTAAAAGGCGGGCAAATGGTTTCACGGACGATATTCGCAGACGAGAAATGTGAGGGATGTGTTGGCGTGTTTGGGACGACAGGAATTGAAGAAAGCGACCTCACGTAAGGGAGGTAACGGTGGTTAATCAGGAAAAACTTAAAAAATAACATTTCAAAGTTCGTAAGAAATTAAAAAGTCTGATGACAAATGTACATCAGCTTTGCTCTCATTCTAGGTTATCCTATCATCAATAACCAATAAGAATATACAGAGGCAGACCCAAGATTTATAATAGGGTGTTGCACAAATATTTTTATAATTATTAATACTAAAGATGTCTTACATTAGGTAAAAATGAATGTTGCACGTATCACAAAAACATATATTTTATAAAGAATTTATTTTTCGTAACTTAAAATAAAGTGTAGCTTATATCACACCTTCCGCTCTTGAGAATATAATTATATAGAACTATATACAGTCTATAGTAGTTATGCGTCGTCTGTTGTTGGACACAAGATATTAAGGCACTAACGTATATATACGCGCGATTCCTTTTCTATAAAGTATCACCTAGCTTGCCCAAGTGTTAGAAACTTCATTTGCCTCGTGTGATTATAAAGCATATACAGTATAAATAATGATTGAAAACAGATATATTGAAAATTAAAGAATTCATACTTACTAAACAATTTAATACTAATATGAAATGATATTCAAATTAAGCAATAATAGCCACATGACATGCATGACCCAAAGGTCCCAACTGACTTTTCATTGCACGATTAAGCCAAGACATGAAATTCGTAGTGAAAATACTTTAATTTACAAAATGGTAACTCGATCTGGTTTTGACGAAAAAACACCCATTAGTGTGTTCTACCAAAACCATCACTTTCCAAAAATCAACACAAAACAGAAAGAAAAAAAAAAACAGGCAAAAAAAAAACTTAACATAAACTTGCTGATTACCTTCCTCAAACTACTATACTTAAATTGCTTTACAAATATATATATGTTGGAGGGTGAACACTGAGCTGCTAATTGTTCTCATGCACGTACGTACGTAGTTACGATTTAATTTCGTGACATATATAATATATATAAAGCTAGCTATAGCTAGCTTGAATTGATTATGTAATTATAGATGTTGCGTTTTGTTCATTGATGGATGTCACGTTATTATTGCATGCAGTCCATGCAGACGTAGATAATAACTGGTTTTGTAGCTGTCGTACAAGCAACACTTGATGTATGTCCCATAGTTTTTGCTTTAGCACCATTGATTCAGATCGAAGCCGCTCGTTTTCTTGTTGCATAACGTTTGCATGTTGGATTATGAACCGTAACCTGTTCATTAGTTCACGGTTTCCTGTCTTATGTCTCGTCACTTGGTTCCTTAAATTTTCCAAGTGCTTTTGTTTTCTCATGCGTGATCTTCGTGCTGACTCTCGGTTAGATATCATGCGTCTTTGCTTACGATCATCGATTGGATTGATCACTTCCACAGGGCTTCCTTCGTCTGATCCTGAGTTTGAGCTGTTAGTTTTTGGTGTAGAGACGGGCTCTTGAGATTGGTAAACAAAGGGATTCTGGTTCGTATCAGAGTCCCAGGGTGTCAACCCTGTCCCGAAGAAGCCTTCGGTCGGGACGGGATCAACGGAGACAGGGAAAACAGATGACAACATGGTCGGGAAAGTGAATTATACACTAGAGAAAGGTAGAAGGGAGAAAGGGAATAGACGATGGGTTAGAAGCCGGTATTTAAGGGCAAAATTTCGAGTGTTAGTGGGGTTCACTTAAGGGTATTTTTGTCAAGAAAATAATTTATTTTAAGTAAAGCTATTTGCTATGGCGTGACATCTTTGGCCTTTACAATTATTTGATTTGTAAATAAAAAGAGATTGCGAAATTGGTACAATATTTTAACCGAGGACCAACTGATTTATATTTTTAGTTACGTATGGTTAATGCTTTTGAGTCAGTTGGCACTTATGGTAGGGTCCACGTGGCTTTTTAAAGGGAGGTGACATCAGCAAAGTGGGACCCAATGTGTTGATGTTTATGGCTTAGTCACGAAGAAACAAAACAGGAGCTATCATAGTTGGACACTTGTCATTTCCCCATGGGCTGGCACGCTGGAAGGCAATAGGATGCTAGTTGCTTACGTGGCAATACGTTGGTGGCTCAGCTAATCGGCTATTTGGTTTGACGCGCCAAGCCGAATAATGGTTTATGATTTTGATAACAAGTATACGGCGTCTAAGAACGAAAGCAGCACAAAATATAATTGGGTGTACAAATGTTTTTGAACCGTAATATAACATTTGTAAAACTTGAATTAAAACGAAACCTCTACCTCCGTCCTGTACGAGGTCATTAATCCATTGGACAAACATTAATTATAGTTTAGCTAGTTTCTCAATATGCAATCCACAAGAAGAGCTTATGGCATTGTAGCAGTTAGGGGTGTCGAAAAAGTTGACACGATCCGAACCCGACCCAAACCCGAATAATCATATTCGGGTCGGGTCACTCGGGTCCAAAAGTGTATTCGGGTTGACCCGAATTGACCTGAGTTCTAATTGGCTCGGGTTCGGGTTATATATTTTTTACCTTGACCCGACTTGACCCGACCCGACTTGACCCGACCCGACTTGACCCGAACCCGACCAACCCGACTTGACCCGACTAAACTTACATTTTTTACATTGTATTAGTACTTAATTTAACCATTTTTACACATTTTCCTTAAACTCGGTGACCCGAACTCGAGTTGACCCGACCCGAGTTGACCCGACCCGAGTTGACCCGACCCGAATTGACCCGAACCCGAGTGACCCGAGTTCTAATTAGTCTCGGGTTCGGGTTATATATTTTTTACCCTTGACCCGATTTGACCCGACCCGAGTTGACCCGAACCCGACCGGGTCAACCCGAACCCGACCGGGTCAACCCGAATCACACCCCTAGTAGCAGTTTGTAAAAGCATAGCATGATTAACTCGGTGTTTAGCGGTTCAAGCTTGAAAGATGTTTATAATAGCTTGTAGTTAGTTTAGTTTAGATGAATGTTTTGTAACCAGTAAACAAAAATAAGTAAGGTTTAGCTTAAAACAGACTTCTATGTTTTTCTTTTTCTTATCGTTTTATGTATAAATACCCATTATGTAATCATTTGTAATTGAGTGTTAATTAATTAAATAACCGTCCCGCTCCAATTTTAATATAGTATCAGAGCCACTGTAACAAACCTTAACAACCGGTGGACTCTTTAACTAATTACGTTATAACAAACTTTTTCCAATCATCTTCCCCGACGATAAACTACCGTTCACATAACTGAAAAACACCAGTATCAACTTCAAAAACCTTTAAAATAACAAAAAATACAACACAAAACACATCAATAACATATGTACTTCATTAAAACAATCAATTCTCCATTAGTAACCAAAACAACATGACAAACACACATTTGAACTCATAAAATGCCAACACACTGAACAACAATGAAGATGGTCTCGATTCACCTAATTATTCACTCTATCTACACCAAAATGATCATCCTTGATTGGTCCTTATATCATAGAAACTAATTAGTTCATATAACTACAGTTCGTGAAATAGGTCAATGATAATTGCACTAAATGATAGAAGCAAGTGGAAAATTGTAACTGGTGAGTATGATGAGCCTGATGTTGGATCAAGATTAAGGGTGTTTTAAGAGAGAGCAAATTATATGGTCTGTTCTTTGATCTTAAATAACATCACTTGAATAGATAAATAATTCACTATGTTTTCTTGACACTGCTAGTAGCTTATGAGAATGAGTTACAAGAACACCATTCACAATTTGATGGATACATGATTTATCAAATTAGTAATGATTTGGTTCAGTTAAAGCAAATTGATAGTGCTAATAAGGTTTTTTTAATCACAATTTAAAAAGGTTTATGAGATGAGTATGATGATCTAAAAGCATCATGTATGTGCTTATGTGCTTTTTATTGTAAAATTGGTAGAGTGAATGATGAAAGGGGTTAGAGTAAAAGGTTATTGCGATTTTTAATGGGATTGGATGATTGTTATGCTGATGTAAATGGTCAAATTTTGATGATACAAACAGTGCTAACTGTAGCAAAGGCTTACGGTTTAATCAGGCAAGAATAAAAACAAAGAGAAGGTTATGAACCCAAAGTCTTAGCTGCATAATCTGCTCACTCAAACAACAACAGACACACTTACCACAACAACAATACGGCAAAAAGAAATTTTACTCAAGGATAATTTTCAAACAGGAATGGAAGTGATACAAAAATGATAAGAAATGGTTTTAAAAATATGGGTGATATGTTAGAGATGCAACAAAGAAGGTCATGCAAGTGTTGACTGCTCTAGGTTGGTTGGTTATCCAATTGGGCATCCATTACATAAGAAAATATGCCACTAAACCAAATAACCAACACTCCTAAAGCAATTAACATGATGACCGAAACACCCCTTAATGTCTCAGTCACACAAGAAAGGCTTTCTAGATACACATCAACAAATGCAGATGGCACAAAATTGACTATGGGTGCAAGAATTAACCAATCGTGAAACCAACTTAACTAGATGATGCTTTGAATGCCATATAATTAAAATGATATGACCGGGTTAACCACACTCAATTCAACAGGTACACCCAAACTTATGGCTTCTCATATAATCTACAATACTTATAGACTAATATGATCTATCATGATATGGAAAATTTATCATTGGGTAGTTAATAGTGGTGCCACTAATCACATTTGTATCACACGGACCTCAATGCATAATGTGAGACTTTGCAAACACTACATTTACATCACATTACCATATGTACATCAAACACAAGTAAGACATGTTAGTTATGTAGACATTAACCCCTCAATAACACTTCATGGTGTCTTTTACATCTCCACATTCTCATACAATCTACTCTCAGTTAGAAAAGTAAGGACACACCTACCATTATTTGTCATGTTCACTCCTTTTTTCATGCTATTTTAAGAACCAAAACAACAGGATTTCTCATGGCACCCTTGTAATGGTCTTCACATTATCAAGAAGGATAAACCTACTCTAGTCACTCACACTCTTAGTAAACAAAAACAACCTTCGGGTCTGGCATGCAAGACTTTGCCATTATGCTTTCAATGTTTTCGGAAAAATAATGTCATTTTCAGTAATTTCCAAATGTAAAATACCACCTCTTTCATGTACTATATACCCTTGGCAAAAAAAACTATGTATTTCAAACTAGTGATTCATATGCATCTAGTATCTTTTATTTGATTCACATGGATGTTTAGGGCCATTATAACTATTTTTTAACCATTGTGGATGCCCACTCCAAGGAAACATGGGCATTCTTAATGCCAAAAAAGAACCACACAATGTCACATGTAAAAATATTCTATTCATTTGAGAATAACCAATTTAACAAAAAAATGAAAATTGTTAGAAGTAATAATGGGACAAAATTCCTAAACCACACACTTAAAAAATTATTCACTAGACATGACATATTACCTTAAACATCATGTCCCTACACTCCTCAACAAAATTAAAAGGTAGTAAGAGCCTTAGGCTTTCAAGCTCAATTTCCAATTCACTTTTGGGGTTATTGCATTTTAGCTGCCACTTAACTCGTTAACAGAATCCCTCCAAAACCTCTTTGTGACAAAATTCCTTATGTAAGTCTATACCACAAGCCCCCCTCACTCACACACCTCATAATCCTTGGATGCCAAGCTTATGCTCATCAACACACCTATGATAAGTTTGATGCCAAAGCTATACCGTTTGTACTTATTGAATATCATACTACACAAAAAGGTTACCTTATCTATAACCTTCACACACACAAAATATTCACCACTTACATGTAAACTTAATTATAACTTTATTTCCCTTCTGAAAAACACCACCAAAAACCAAATCGACCAATACACCTACAACTCATCATTTTGTTACTATCCCAAACACTCATTTTCTCTCCCCTAAGCCTACAACAACAACATCAAAAGTCACACTAACATATCATACACCTACAATACCTTCTAAAACTCATAATGAATCCTTTAACAACACCCTTGAGTCTCATGTACTAGTTGAGAGTGCCCACATTTCCTTAGTTATTGTAAAATCAAGCACTAACCATTACAAAGAGCACATATAACACATCAGTGAATAAAACACACAACAAACTAAAACATAATCCACTAACACACTTCCTGTATCTATTTCTTGACAACCAAGACAAACCACCATTCCTTTGAAATTCAAATATTTTTGCTATAAACTCCTAAAATTCAAACATACAACATAATCATTCATCAAATACAATCACACCAAATACAGCAGTTACCACAACATCACATCTCCAACTAACGTACATCTCATCACTGGCTGAGCTTAGTGAATTGCCTTGGAAGGGACAAGATGCTTATAAACTTATTTTATGTGCCATACTAGCAAACTTCCATACAAAATTAAACTTATTATACAAGAAAGTACATATCTCTGCATACTTTCTCAACACAACATGCATACTTACAAATTTATGGCTAGTTTATTAATACATCTTTGCGTACTTTCTCAAGCTGTGGGAGGGCTACACCCTCTTTGGTCTCAATATAGCTCCGCCCTTACATCTCATCAATACCATTACTAATACTATGGAACCAACATCATATAAACAAGTTGTTAAGGACCCTAGACGGATAGATTCTATGTCTAAAGAACTATATGCACTGGAATCTAATAACACTTGGACTATCATCCCTCTAACACACGGCAAAATCCCCATTAGAAACAAGTGGGTGTATAGGATCAAATGCAAGAATTATGGTTCAGTAGAAAGGTTCAAATCAAGACTGGTGGCCAAAGGATTCAATCAGAAGGAATGTAATTACTACAATGAACTTTTGCTCGAGTTGCTAAAATGGTATAGTGAAAACATTCCTTGCCACACCTGCCCATCAAATGGCACGTAGCTCAAATCGAAAATAATAACGCCTTCCTTCATGGTGATATAAATGAAGAAGTATATATGACTCTTCCAAAAGGCTACAAATCACTATTATATACCCCCAATCCAGTCTTTAAACTTCAAAAGTCACTTTATGGTCTCAAACATACAAATAAACAGTGGCTCTCTAAGCTTACTACTTTTCTCATGAAGTTACGCTTCACTCGGGGTTATGCAAATACATCCTCACTCACATACAAGAAAGAAATATATTTCATAGCCCTTGTGATCTATGTCAATGACATTCTCATTGCTGGCAACAACACAATCTCATCTATCACTTCAAACAACAACTGGATCACAAATTCAGTATCAAGGACTTGGCAATCTAAGCTACTACCTTGGCATTGAATTTTTGAGAAAAAAAGATGGTATCACTATGACACAAAGAAACCATGCCCTTGAAATTCTTAACACAACTGGAGTTCTTGATCATAAACCTTCTCAAATTCCGATCTCTAATCTCATTAAACTTAATGACACTAATGAAGAACCCTTACCAAATGCTTCTTTATTAAGAACCATAGTAGGTAAACTTCTATACCTAACCATCACAAGGCCAAATCTCTCTTATGTTGCACACCGCCTAAGCCAATATAGTTATTCTCCAAAAACACAAAATTTTGAGATCAAAGTTCTAAGATACATAAAGCTATCTCCGGGACAAGGCTTGCACTTTTATAGCAACTCATCTCTCAAACTCAAAGCATATTGTGATAGTGATTGGGGTAATCTACAATGTCACAGGACGATCAATCACTGGTTTCTATATCTTCATTGGTTCATGTCTCATCTAATGGCAGTCTAAAAAGCAAAGAGTAGGAGTTTACATAAGCAAAATACAAAGCTTTGGCTAATTGCACACGTGAGATTACCTGGTTACAAAGTCTCTTAAATATAGACCTACAAGTTCCATTCCTAAACATGTTCTTATTATGTGTGATAATTAATTTTTTATTGCATTAGCTTCTAATCTTATGCAACATGTTATAACAAAACGTCTAGAAATTGATTGTCACTTTGTTAAAGAAAAGATCAAAGTTGGTGTTATTCTCCCCCACCTACATCTCTACTACTCAACAACATGTAGATGTACTCACCAGGAGTTCAAGTAACGCATAATTTCATTCTTGCATCTCCAAATTTGGCATGTATGATCTTTATACACTATCAACTTGCACGGGTATTGGACATACAGTTAATATGGTTCAACTAGCTTCTCAATATGTAATTCACATAAGGAGCTTATGGCACTATAACAATCAGTAGTAGTAGTCAATTTATTGGATTAACCAACTTAAGCTTGGAAGATGTTTGTAATAGCTTGTAGTTAGTTTAGTTCGAGTAGCTTATATTAGGGTTAAGTCTATATATTACTAACGTACTTTCAATATTTTACACATCTAGGCAACAAGCTGATTATATTACTAATATAGAATACGAACTTTCAAATTTATTGTATTATCAGCAATATGGTGACCTACTACCGATTTAGCAGGTAAAAATTTCTTATTTATCGTTTTAATTTATTTTTATACTTAATTATTTACATACGTGGCATGGCATAGTTGTCACTTTGTCACCCTTACTTCATTATCTTCATTAAGATCTGACAATCACCAATTCCCAACAAACACATTTACATTAAAACACATATTTGATTACTATTTCTAAAGCCGCAATATATAAGTGAAAATAATAAACCCAAACACGTAACTATAGCAAAACCCATTTCTTTTTTATTCGTCCAATGTCTTTATGTTTGGATCTAACAGATTGCCACAATAATTTTCTTTTTCTGGTCATCACTTCCTGGGTTTGCTCAAATAAATGTAGCACAAGCCCATTTCCTTGAAAAATACACCATTTACACAGTGCATCCCCGTTACCCCTACCAGGTTTGTTGTTGTTTGAAGTCGAAACCATCAAGACCTTTACAAATATCTTCTCAACGGACTCAAAGATTTACAAGAAACTATTAATTGTTTCAAGTTCTTTTTGGTCAAGATCTTAACATTCGTTTTTTCACGATCTTGATTTTCTGAGGGTTTGACAATGGTACTAACAAATGAATGATAATATGTGGGCTTTGTTGATTTTAACCGTAGGTCTAACATATGGATGAACCGGTAGTGTTGGTTTAGCTTAGACAGTCGTGGGTGAAATAGAGCAAAGTTAAAGGATTTATGTTAAATATAAAGTTGGGTGGGATGAGTAACAATACATACAGATGGATATTTTCAATAAAAAAAATCCACATGGAAAACTATAATTAATTTTTATTTAGTTGGAAAATCAGCAGGTCATCTTACCTATATTTCAAAACATTAGCCGGTTTTAATGACCATATAAGTAATATGTTAGATTGATTACCTAGATGTGTAAAATTTGAAAAGTACATTGGTAATATATGGACTTAACCCCTTTATAGCTTAGGTTAGATTAATGTTTTGTAACCGGTCAACTAGGGTTTAGTTTAAAATAGATTTCCCGCTCTTTTTGTTCTTAGCAATACGAGTATAAATACTCATTATGTAATCATCATTTATAACTCAGTTTTTGATTAATAAAGTAACTTTTCCTCTCTAATCTCAATATAATCATTCTTGCATTTGCAGTCATCTAGGAATCGACTTTTTACATGTATGATCTTCTTGATAGTTTTAACTGTTAAACATATGCGAATTTCACTCTCTACAAAGTCCAATTTGTCGTCAGCTAATTCTTCTAACTCCATTACTCTCAAAGGAAAGTTAAATTTTGTAATACTGCCTTTTATTAATAAAGTTAATGGTGGCGAAGTTAAAAATTATTTTATGTGACTTTCATGTATCATACGACATTGTTTCTTTTGAAGGTTAAAATAGCTTTTGACTATATGAGATATTGTGATCATGCATGAAATCTACAATAAGACATGTCCCATCATATACAATGGTCATTGTTTCAACTTTCAACTTTCAAAAGATCATGTAACAACGTTTACTTTTACGTATGCGTCTAAATTATAATATCTCAAAAACTTTATCATGGCATTGTTTAATTGGATGTTTTCATCAGAAATACATCAATTTCATATATAGTTCATGAGCTTAAGATGAGTTTTGTAGCTCTTTAATTGGTTTTCGTTTGCCGTCACCTTTCTCCTTTGCCCTTTGGTACGTGCATGACTTCTGTATTGCTGCTATAATTTCATATGTTAGTACTAAAATATTTGCTTTTAATAGAATACAGTGAGAGGCAATTGTATAAAGCCTTATCTATAAGCTGTTTTTAATAAAGCTTAAAAGTTTGTAGGTTAGTGCACACGAGATGTTATTTTAGGCTAATTGTAGTACTATGCAACCTTTCGCGATTGTAAACCGCAAATACTTTTTCAGAGTATATACCCAATCAAATTAAAATTGCGTGCTTTAATTAGAGAGAATCTAAATATCATAAACATTGTGAAGTAAAATACTAAAAAAGAAAAACTAACATAATTACTTGTAAAGAGTGAAACAAGATTCTTGGAAGCATGAGGCCGACAAAATGTTAAAGAACTGATCTAGATACAAAGCTGTTTGTTTTCCATATGCGTGTCAGAATATTTAAGGAACAAAGAAATGATAAGCTATCTAATTTGGTTCAAAAAAGTACGTAGTTAAAGATGGAAATTTATATATTTTCGTGTACTGCATGTAGGGTGTTAAACCGATCCGAACCTTGATTTGAACATATTTGGGCTATTTAGACCAGGTTACTCCGATTTAATTTTTAATTCGTATTAATAAGGTCAATTCAATTAATCTGAATTCGAAATTGAAAAATAATTTGCAAACATAATTTGTATGTCTAAAAATGAACTTACAAATATAATTGTTTGAATCCAAATTTTGATTGGTAAATATTATTACATCCGTCCTAATATTATTGTCCACTATTCTATTTTGGATTGTCTCAAAATTATTGTCGACTTCCAAAACTTCTAAAATTAGATAGAATTTTGTTTGAGTTTACCATATTATTCTCACTTGAGGTTATTATTATAAACAATAAAGAATTATAAAATTTATTAATTAAGGGTAAAACTGTCATTCTGCAAAAAGTAAGAGAGAAAGATGAAAAAGTAATGTTTTTCTAAAACTGTGTGTTTTTTGTCTGTGGACAATAATTTTGGGACGGAGGTAGTAAGAGAGAATGCGTGATTCACACTTGGCAAAATATAAATGGTGTAAGTCTATTTTGTATGCCTAAATATCATAACTCTTCGAAATTAGGTTGAACATCGAATATAAAAAAATATTTTTAATTCGAGTTCAGGTGAACCCGATTGACCGGAATAATTTTTTATTATTTTTTAAATTTAAATTTAATATAAATTACATTAAAATAGATTGGGAAAAAAGTTTTTCTATATTTTATCCGAATTCGAGTTGATCTGAATCCAAATTGACCTGATTAGAATAAACTCAAACCCGTGTAACCCCAAGTTCAAATCGATTCGAGTTCCGATAACTTATTTTTAGCCTTGACCCGAATTCTATCCGACTTGTTTGATCCGAACCCTACCAACCTGACCTGATTCGTATGTATTACTGTAGAACCAACTAATGCCTCAATCAAAAATCCAAAACTTTCGTTTTCTCTGTGTGTTATAACCAACTAATTTTCTTGTTGTTGTCACCTATACGTGTAAGAATTTTCTTGTTAAAAAAAGAGTTAGCGTGCATAATGGAAGAAACATATTAATCACTTTAAAATGTGGATAACTGGATAACATGCGTTTTGGTCAATTCCGAAAAGTGATTACTTTTTTTAATTGTGATCCTCCATTTTGTTACACTGGATTAATTAGTTTAACACCCTTAAGTGAGTGGAAATGTCAAAAAAATGTGTACACATAGATGTTTGTTATAGTGTCAACTTAAAACATTAGAATGGAGGTATCACGGGATCGTATAAATGCACGATAATCAAAACGAGCGAGGTTTCCTGTTTAGTTTGCCCGTAGCTGAAAGGTTACGTAGAACATAATGTGCGAGGTCTAACTAAATATCCTCGCAAAAATGCACAATAATAAAGATGACTTAAAACTTCACCTTCCTGTTATGAAACGGTAAGTGTTTGAAGACAATGTCGAAGAGACAATCTACATACTATCCTAGGATTAGCATCTATAAAAATGAAATAGTTAGTAGGTTAATAGGAGTTTATGTACTTAAAGGCGAGAAAAAGCATTAAAGCGGTTAGTGGTTTTGTGGAATTGGTTCCTTAATTGTTGCAACTTATCATGATAATGATAATTAGCCTTACCTAAAAAAAAGATTACAAAAGGTGCTTTCCGAAAGTCGATTCCCCAGCTAACTACAACCCCACATACTTCTTTACTTACCTACTCGTTTTGCACGTATGGGTGACAAACTGTAACTAGTTGGATGATCTCGTTAACAACGTCGATGTTAGACAGTATAAAACCTCATATTTATCCGCTAATAGGCGATATATATGGTTATATTACGAGTATATAGAATGCCGGTATATTTTTTACGAGGATGTGGGAAGTTGGCGTAGTTTACTGCACGAGTGTACAAAAAAATACTGTCAGCTCAACTCTTCCCGCAACATTCCGAGTAATACATGTTTGGTCGTATTTTGTCCCGGAAAGCCATATTAAAATCAATCTTTCTCACATTGTATGTGTAATACCAAAGAGAATAGTGGAAATTATAACTTAACATAAATTTTTGCAAACTAAAGTTGGTAAGAAATACAAAGAACGTGTGCATAAAAGATTTATGTACTTATTGTTTATGAATGACTTTGTTTTATTACTTTTTCACGTGATATGATTCCGTTAATCTTGTCTGAACTTGAAGTGGCTTTTTGAGAGTACCGCTAGTTTGCGCAAATGACATATAATGGGGCTAAATGGCTAATGGCAACTTAGTTCATACATTTCATTTTATTACGCGTGGTTAATTTGTACATCTTGACTCCCAATTGAACTTGAAATAGTGTTGCATCTTGTTAAAATGAACTCCTACAATCATTATCAATTCAAATGCCAATTAGGAAAGTATGATGCATGAGCATGACTGTATGAGATTGTAATTCTTCACACTTTGAATATAAAAGAATTGTTTTGTGTCTTAGTATTTTTAATTTTCATCTTTGATTACCAAAAGTTAGGGGTGTAAACGAACATGGACGGAGTCTTTTCATGTTCATTCATTTAATTTTAGCCGGATAAATAAACGAACACGATCGTTTAAACGGACGAAATTTCTTGTTCATGTTCGTTTATTAAGAAATATATTGTTCATGTTCGTTTATTAAGACACCAAACGGACATAAACGAACGAACATAAACGAACGAACATAAACGAACAAGCATAAATAAACATATAATTTACAAAAGTATACACAATATTGTGTTTTATAAGTGTTGTTTTGTTTATGTAAAAACATTTTAGACCTACATAATAAAAGTTACGATAAACGAACATAAACATATATATGATCATAAACGAACGAACAATCGGACGTTCACGAACATAAATGAACGAACAAGGCTTGTGTTCATGTTTGTTTATTTAACTAAACGAACGCAAAATGTTGTTCATGTTCGTTTATTTAATAAATAAACGGATATAAACGATTTTTTTACCGAACGGTTCATGAAATGTTCGCTGAATGTTCAGTTCGTTTACAGCCCTACAAAAGTGATCAAATCTCAACCTTATGGTGTTATTTGTCCTTTATAATATTGATAAGTATGCTAGGCTCACTTGATAAGATGATAAGTAAAAGGCATCATCTTTGTTGGTTATCATGCTTAGTTATAGATGAGTTGCAGGTGATTGCTGTCACTACAGGCCCTTGAAAGTTTATGTCCATGATACTAGGGTGTTCGTCATATGTGTAGGCAATGCAGTGGATTCTTCATACTGCGCGCACTGGATCATTATGGTTTGATCGAGAAAGTTCAGGATCTCGCTTGATCAAACCAACATACCATGTGCTGTAAGAACAACAAAACATCAGCAAATTAAAGACTTGCTTTTTTCCTTGACCACTCAAAAGTTCCATCCAAACTTAAATTACTCAATTATTATGGCTTTGTGCACCCCTCAGAACCTTGTCGTCCTATAGAACACTCTCCTATGACAGTTACTCTGTGTTGCTTTTTGCAAATATAAACATTAAGCCGACCATTTTTTTTTACTTGAGACGACATAGTTTTTTTTAACAGCAATATGTATATATAAACAAAAGCGACCTAGCAAGAAGCTAGAAGCAAAAAGAAGAATGATTAGTTACAACGGGTATTACACGGATTATCAAACCATTCAATTCAATTAAACCTAACCGTTTTAACTCTAGGAAGAATCCAATTGTTGGAGGCGAGCTTGATATCATTGAAAATGAGATCATGTTTAAGGGAGAAATACATGTCGTTCTGAAACCTCCAAAGGAAAAGGAACCATATGGTTGAGACGACATATTTTAACTTGTATATTGGTATCTCCACCAATTATTTGGTGAGAGGGGAAACTAATCAATAATGTTGGTAGTATGAGTGTATCCCTCTATTCTAATCGATCAGATAAGAAAAAGTTAGAAATGACTGAAAGAGAAACATAAGTTTATCTTAATAAGTGCTTACCGTACGAGTAATATATTTATTTATCATTTTAATCCCTTTAGTAACATCAGACACTAGAGATCGTGATAAGGGTAAGAATACGGACGAGTTCCAATCAAAAGGGGTCACAGTATAATGTTCGTTACTTAAGCTTATTCAATAAACCTTAAAGGTCACCTATAGAACCTAATAAATTTTGCTACGACAGAGCCCAAACTTTGCGAAACTTAAACCTCTGTGATTAACCATTAGAAATTTGTGTAGCAAGAGAATTTCGGACTACAGATATTTTATTCACAGTGTTGATTTCTGTCATTTTATAGCTGGGTCGAAAGTAGAAACAATATTATCAATCTGTTGATCTAAAGTTGATAGGCACCTAAATTTAGATAGACATCACATGAGAGAGTGTCTTGCACCACATGCATTCTCTAAAACATAAACAATAACATCAAAGGCATGAACTAAGAATTACACGTTGTGTAACAAAAAATATAATGGTGGCAACTTCCTCAAAGTTTTTAAGGATAGCTTGGTCTACTGAAGTTTTGTGATAGGCAAGACATAACCGGTGTAATTAAGCAGACTAAAAGCAATTTGTATACATATGGATTTAAGTTTTCTCATGGGGTTTTCTTCTGTGTGTATATGTAGTCGATATGAGCAACAAGTGTCCTTCTGATCAAACACTCGTCTTCACCAATACCTTCACACCCCTCTTCAATTTCAGCAGTTTCGGCACCACCCTACAAAGTAAAAGATATAAAACATGGAAATTGTTAGTAATTTAATGTAACCCAAAGCATCTAATGTAGTCGAAATACTATATTAGGAAAGTGCTATCTAAAACACGACTCAAGAAAATCCAAGCAATTCTTTGATTACCAGCACCCTAAACCAACGTAAACTAGTACTAATTTACACACATGCTTATAAAGATACCTTATTTTTAAGATCAATTGTCGTCGTGGCATCTATGATGAGGCGGGTGGCGTTGGATTGTGTGGAGCATAGGAGAATGGCTAGTATGAGCAAGATGGTGGTGGTTCTAGACATTGTTAGTATACATAATGGACTGAAGTAACATGATACAAATTTATAGATACAACCAATATAACAGCTGTGTGAATAGGAGACTTTAGAATGCATATAGGTTAAGATAGTATTAACTGAAGTACATTCGAATCAAAACTGAATAGGACAAATAATATATCCTGCAGGTCAGCCAAAGTTGGCATATAGACAAATTGATTAAACTGCACAATTTTCACCCGTGAAGGCTCTCCTGGTCTAATCATGGTCAACTCTTAACCCATGTCTTGCTTGATTAAAGCATGATTTGTGTCAAAATCGTATGTTGTTTACCTGGAGCAGCAGTTGGTTGTTGCGGGTTAATAATGTGCGCGGCAGATATTTAATGGATTGGACTGCATCTAATTTCAACGATGCTTGAAAATTTCGGGTAATCATCCACTAATCTTGGCTCAGCTCTGTGTGTTTGGCTTAGTAACACTTGGTAGCTACTACTAGTTAAGGAATACTCCATAGTCCATTCAACCATGAAAGAAACTAGGATTCTTTGCGGAGATTATATATCGGTCTTCATCCCTTCTAAACCGTAACTGTGACACATACTTATTTGGTGGACGCGGCATGCACTGTTAATTTAACATGTCAATCCATAAAGTAACAAATTTATAAGCATGCATTTTTAACCTTTATAACAACTTTATGTTCTTGATCATGATTCATGGTTAAAGTCTTTTACTTACATATAGTACTGTTCTTGTTTAGTTGTTATGAAGACTACAAAACGTTCACGGTTTATAACGTACGTACTGTTCACAAGCCCAAGTTGTATTATTCCTTTAGTGGTCAACACCTACTTCATTCACCCATGATGACCCCGTGTATTAGATTCGACTATTGACCCCCAGCACATCATTAAATATGACTGAAAAATCGAACTAAAATGTAAAATATTCACTTATATATAGGACACAAATATACAACTTGGCAATTTGTACATACATGATACATGCCCGTGCCTCGTTGGTAGCTGACATGTTAAATAACAGTATAACACAAACCAAAACGTTCATTTGTTGTTTTTTAAGGTAGGAGCATACATATTTAAATGAATTGTTGTTTTCTTTTATGGATAGAACACGAATTGACATTTGTTAATGAGGAGTTTACGTGCTTGAACTTGTATCTAGCAAGTTATGATAAGTAGTAACCATTTAATTTGCAGGCCGAGTTGACCATATATTCACTACAATAAATAGTTAGGTTTTATACAAATTTTTTTAACGGCAAAAGAAATTTTATAAAAAAAGCTAGAAAGAAACTAGCACATGAATACACGCAAACACGATTTAACATACAAACAACGAAAAAAAACAGAAAGTTTCAACGAAACAAGACAAACTCGCAAAACAACCATGAACAACGATCCCACCATGGCGCCAACAGAAATAATTCCTATGAACGAAAACCGAAACACCCGATGCATCAAACCAAAAACGATCTAACCGGCGTCCTTTGTTTGTCTCGATAAGGCATCAAGAAGAAGAATAGCTTCTTTAGAGTTGCCGCAATAACTCCAAATCTGAAGATCCTTAGGAAAAAATCTTTCCACGTACGTAGTTGTGCGAGAGAGAACAACCCGTCTATATTACCCTTGAGGTCTCTATAGCTCCATCTTTTATCATAATCTAGCTCGTCATTAGATAGAGGGCCAACATAATCAAGCCACGAAGAATCAGACTCAACAACAATATTTAAATCGTTACCCAGGGGTGTAGATGGAGGCGTGACGAGGGAGTCTTTTTCAGTTGCAAGATTAACATCCGAAAAGGCATTAGACGAGAGGTGAGCATCCTCAATATCACCATGAGAATGCACTCCAAGAATCTCGTCAGCATCATCTTCCGAAATCTGATCCATACGATACTTAATACACCCATCATTATACAAGGCCGTATCACCACGAATCTCACCTTCTTCAAAGGATTCACACAAGATCACTTTCCATCCCATGAACATCCTCCTCTCGCAAAACACGACTAGAAGGCGACACCGAATCAATGTTAACATTCTTAGGGGAACCTCGATCAGAACTATCAACCTCCAAATGCTCCTTACTTTCCAAACTTTCATTCAAAATAGGACCCTCTGCATCCTTACTTTCGAGAGGATCAGTGTCACACCCCAACAAGGCGGAATATGGGCCGCGACGTATGTATATCATCACAACAATAGCGTGTCCATAGAGAGAACTATATGAATTAGAAATGTCATAAAAGGTGACACAAATGTCATGACAATATCTCTTCAATGTAGGAGTCTGGGTAAGTAGGTAACAGTCCTACCTCTTATCCAAGACAAACAAATAACACAAACAAATCAACATATAGGTTCATAGTATCACTTATTCAAAACACATAGAAATAAACTAAGAAGGAACAGGGATCTCCTTCTAAATGCATTCCTACGCGACTCTAATCCTAGCCACATATGTTCTCACGCTTAACCACTTTATCACCTGAAAGAGACACTAAAACACGTCAACATAATGTTGGTGAGAGTCATAGGTTTAGACTCCAACGCCAAAATCAAACCATAAGCTGTGAATAATAACCAAATTTAAGAACATATGGACAATGTGATACAAACATGCATTAACAACTAATATTCAAGATCAATCATTCCAAACCAAATCCAAGGCTCTCAGCCTTACCAAACACCATGGTACCATAGGCGTCCATACACCTATGTACAAATCCCAAGGCCCCGCCTTGTCATTATCCATTGGTCCCATAAATGCTCACACATCTATGTACCTCCCCAAGGCCCCGCCTTGTCAACATCCCCTTGGTACCAAGTCAAATCACAAAACAATCATGAATCAGTTAGCAGTTAATCACATAAGTACACACAAGTCCATCACCAATCATAAAACATTCACAGCAACAATTTACAAAACCATAACAAGTGTCTCTTCCATCCCATCTGGAAGTCAAAATCATCAAAAGATATGGGACTATGAAACTCACCTGATTGAGCTTCTCCAAAAATCCGCGCACTAGCAAAAAGCTAACAAACAAAAGCACACAATCAAAGCATGAACCAAACACTAAGATGGTTCATCAACCCATGATGGACATCTAACCTTCTCCCATATATATACCTCATTTATATGATCTAAGCATCTCATTACACCCCTCTATAAAGCCCTTAACTTAGTTTACTTCATAACCCTTCTCGTTAACATTTTACCCAAAATAGTCCCGGTTTTTAGGTCTCCAAACTATAAGCCAAACGCCCACCTAACCATACCCATGATCTCTGTAAAGGAAACCCTATGCCCTTACATATGTTAGCTAACTCCTCCCTTTTGCCCCAACCTTAAAGATACTGTTAAGGCCCCGATACATATATATATATATATATATATATATATATATATATATATACATATATATATATATATATATATATATATATATATATATATATATATATATATATATATATATATATATATATATATATATATATATATATATATATATATATATATATATATATATATATATATACTTCTGCCTATCTTCATTTTACCGATTTTGAACATAGAAAAAGTTTATTATGATTAGGGGGTCGGTCTTACCCTAACCCATTTGCTTAGCCCTCCTCCAGGCCTCTTATTTAATATATAAACCAAACCCCATGCTCATTAGAGGGCTCAAGTGTACTCTTAAGTACCCCAATCACCTTAAAACATTAAATTAAACCTGACTGATTTCAAAACTGTTTTGACCTCCGACTGTTGTAACCTATTTTTGACCCACTACCCCACCTCCAATTTAGTTCTCGTTTCTATGCATTTGAAAGCCAACTCAATTACCTTTCCAGGGATACTTGGATCGCAAAATAAGAGTTTGTAATACTCTATATATGATCAAAACAATTGACCTAAAATTCTGCCCAGTTTTTAAAAACGAATTCAATTAAATTAACCTAATTAATTACCCGTAACTCCACTAATTACAAGCCCTAATTCAGCTAATCAATATAATATCATTTATATACAGATTTTAATTTAAACCCTAATCTAAATCCATCATAAGATGATTAAGAAAGAATTAAAACACTTTAATTAAAAACGGTTATAAAGATTTACCTTTAATTTATCAAAACCAAGATTTTTGGAAGAACCCTATTTTTTTTTTGTAAAACCCACGTCGCCTTTTTTTTTCTTGGAGAAAAATCTGTGTTTTTCTTTAGTAGCAATGTATTTATACCCTTTAAACAAGTCTTTTCCTAATTTAATACCAATTTCTAATGGGCTTTTATCCATTCTCTTTTTTTTCTTTTTTAAACCGACCATACAAAAATATTTTCCAAAAATGTTTTTTTTTTAAATTTCGTTTTCTATTATATTATTTCTTATTTATATTAATTTTTTTATTCATTTATTAATCCATTAATTAATTAATTACACCTAAACCTTTTAACTAGTCAATTTTACGCGATTACCGTAAAATACGTAAAATATACAGTTTTATGAAAATTCTTAAAATATGAAATAAACTTTATAACTAGGTCATAAATGACTTAAAACCATCCCGTAAATTATTCATGTGACTAAATACCTCATCCGAGACCTCAAAATGCTAAACCCTAAATAGTAAAAATACAATTTACTATAATACTTATACGTATACGTAAAACATCAAAATAACACCATTTCATTTCATTGTCACTAATTTGTGAGCTCATGAACATGAAATAACCGTTCCTCGATTTACTTATGAGTACTTTATATCCATAAACGATATCCACTCCAAACTCGTTCACGCAAAATAACATGTAAACACGCAAATCACATAGTCACACATAAATTAACCTTAAAATAAGACCAAGTGACGAACCTCAAAACCACGGTTGTCACATCACTCCCTCCTAATAGAAATCTCGTCCCGAGATTTACTCCTTAGGATCGTCATTATCAGTTAGCTGAGGATACTTGCTCCTCATAAATCCTTCTCGTTCCCACGTGAACTCTAGTCCACGTTCCAAATTCCATCTACCCATAACTACGGTATATTACCCTTTTTATCCAACGTCCTAACTTCACGACCCAAAATCTCTATCATCTCTTCGATAAAACGAAGACTCGTATCCATACTAATATCATCTAAAGGTACTTGCAAGTCAGTTCTTGCCAAGCATTTCCTCAAGTTTGATACATGAAATTCGTCATGCACACTACTCAATTCCTCTGGTAATCTCAACCTATACGCCACTAGCCCAATCCTTTCAAGGATTTCAAATGGACCCACAAATCTAGGTGCTAACTTCCTTTTCTTTCCAAACCGCATCACCCCTTTCCATGGTGAAACCTTTAGCATAACTTTATCTCAAATCTCAACGGCTTACGCCTCTTGTCCGCATAGCTCTCTAGTCGGTTCTTTGCTATTTTCAACCTCTACTTAGTCACTGCCACCACCTCCATAGTTTTCCGATCCACCTCCGGTCCAATACGTTGGCCGCTTCTAACTTCATCCCACTGTAACGGTGATCCACCTCATCTCCTATGAATTAAATCCAACATTTTCTCCCAACCTTAAACACATCCAATGGTATATGCAGGATTGCATAACCAAAAGCTTCCCATAATATTCACAAGAAACATGTCATAACCACAACTTCATCCTTTATTTCCCATGCTCGGCACCAAGTAACTAACCATCCTTCATACTAACATGTGTTACACCTTTTCTCTAGGTGGACGTTCCATTGTTCGTGACTACTAACCTCTTGCTCTAACGGTTTCTCTTCAATATCACCCCACTATCTTCACAACCTCTTGCTCCCTCGAATCATTCTTCCTCCATACTACTTTTCGCGTTTCTTTCCACAATCTTAATTTCCATACCATCTTATATCCCGTCTTCAGCCTATAATTTAGGTGTTTGCTCCTTTATTCGTTACATCCTCATCAATGGGGAATATGCCCCTCTCACCGGTGACTCTCTCTTTGTAGGAGAATTCTTCCTAATATAATGCGTTCTCCAACTATCTCCAAATCTCACCCCAATGCTCTAGGCGTCTTTCTCAATTACCCCTATAGTATGCTCATATCAAACATTAGTCTATCAACGGTATACTACGCTTGCTTCCCATCGTTTCTTCCCTTGTCATAATCCTTCATAAGGCATTCCATACATATTAGGCTAACCTTTACGCAAAACCCTCTATTCCATCACATCCGTACGCAATCCTTCCAACTTCTCAACTACGTGACTTCTCATTCCTCTTGAAATATGAGATGAATTAGTCAGACTATCGACTATCACCCAACTCTCGTCGTACTTATTCCTCCACCCCATTATGTATCCCTTTCACCAACTTCGTCCTTACATCGCCCTTTCTAAGCTACTCCTATCTATGTAGGAAGTATAGTCTACGTCCCTTTTCTCCATATGATTGTCCAAGCCACGCAACATACATGTTGACGCGCTCTCTGCTTTAGACAACTCAACTCGTGCAACCTACATCCTTCATCCAAACCACCCTAATACGTCATCCATATAGTTTAAGTTCGTCTCAGCTTCACTTCATTCTTCTTATTCCATATCTCATCAACCATGCTTGCCTTTCCCAAATGGTACTTGGCCTTGCAATTTTCCTTCATCACTTATCTCCACCCATCACCTTTTCCAAATGTTCAATCAAGAGGACTGAATATGTGCTGGACACGTTCATGATCCGTATATATCATTCTCTACGTCTCGTACCCCAAATGCCTCTAGCATTCTAGGCAGATATAACAGTCCAACTCCACTGACTACGTCTTATCTAGTTCTTCCAAATCTTCAGTTCCTGCATCGTATAAGCGATCGCCTTTCTTTTTCGTTCTCGTACACCTCCAAGTCCTTGCTCCATGTATCGTCATGCTTCGCGAATTCAGCCAGTCCTTCCGATAATGCCAAGATCGGCTCATTATCCAATCCACCTCTTCAGCCTCCAAAACGCTTCCTCATTCTTTCTTTCCTTCGCCCCTTGCTGGTTCCACGATATACCATTATCTCTGACTACTCGTCCTGGCCAACTTAATCCTAAAACTCACACTTGAAAATCTCACGTATAATTCCCTTTCCTAACAACTCCAAAACCAACTCATAATTCGCCTCACTCTCCTTCTAAGATTTGAGTAGATCAAGACGTCGTCGATGCTCCCGATGACAACTCGTTTATATACGTTCATGCACACTCGGTTCATTGACTTTATGAAAACCGCTAGTGCTTTGGCGAAGCCAAATGCATAACCGTAAACCCAAAGCGTTCATACAACATCCTTAGCAGTTTCAACTACGTCCTCCTTGCACCCTCTCTTAGCGGCAATAAGAATAAATTCCTACCTCGTTCTACTTGCAAAATTCTACACGCATTTTAAAAGACCAATACTTCCTCTCATCAGACCACTCAACCGCTTTCCACATCCAATCTACTATCAAGCAACTCAACTTTTATCTTGCATCCGTTGCAATTTCTAACAACTCTTGCTCTTAAAATCGTTCCATCAACAATTTCCTTGGAAATGCACTAACTACAACTCCTCTCACTTCTCATACTTGCTCTATTTATGGTTCTACCTCACAGTAATAGGCAAACCTACTAAATCTCAGGAAATTTTCGGAAAACTTACATGCCTTACGAACAATCATAAATACCTTTGAGGTATTATATCCCCTTCCAACACTCTCTATGGCGCGTTACTTGTGCCAATATCCATACATTATACAAATCTCTATTCATCTCCCTTGGCACTCCTAAGAGACCTCATGACCACATTAGTTCATCTACGAACTTCTTTCCTCCCCAATTAGAGCATTCCGACCGTTCTCTCATGGCCACCTACTTAATCGTGTAGGCGCGACCAAGTCCTTCATATGACTACCTCAACGCTCCCCAACAATACGAAACCAAAACTACATCCTGAATCCACCAGATACGATCGACGAATCAAACCCACGGATAACTAACGACATTTCACGTGCACGAGTTAAAACAGATAGAAACCACGAAAACTCAAAAGGAAAAATCAAACATGTACCATTTCAAATGACTCATGACAAAGAAAAATGATCCAAGAAACACTTAATGGCAACCAAAACATCTTACGCCCCGTGACATATTATTTAAACCGTGCACAAGATCGACTTTTCCAAAAGAATATTTTTTTTCTTTACCTCCCCACATCTATGTGACTCAAACAATATACAAACAACCCTCTTGACGAACTCAAAACTCAACTCAAAGACTAGGTATCCCGTGCATCCCAAATCATAAAAATAAACTACTATTCAAAACTCAACCCTTAACCCGACACTTGTACAATAATTTCGACCAGGATACTGACCTCCCATGGCTACACATTCTGAATATTTGAAAAGTACGTTCCGAGTACATAATTTTAGGCTTTTGAATCACCCAAAAAGCTTTAAAAACGAACAAGTTACGACCAAAACAATTTTATACTAGTTGTTTTAAAAATTAAAGAATAAACTTAGTAATTAATGCAATCCTTTTAAATGAAAGAAATAATTGTATGTGAAATTTTTATGAACTCAATTTAACCTTGTATAAATAATTATAAATGACGTAATCGGTTAAACTCAATTATATAAACTATGTAAGTAGAAAGAAATTTTATTTCGCTTTATTTAAAAAAAAAAGTCTTTTAGAATTTTGAAATAAATAATTGTTGATTAAGAATTCTTATGTTACATCTTGTTTCAAACACGATTCCAACACCTTACCCTTATGTTCTGTATACAACCAACTATCCAACCCTATAGTAGATTTCCAAGTCTATTCAATATATACCGACAAAAAGGAATGTAAGACTCAACACAAAAGATTTCATTATCCCAAAAGAAATCTCAATTTATTTCAATATACTTAACACGAAGGACACCATTTTAAAACGGACACGTGAAATAGGAAACTCGAAGAATACGTCACAACGGATGTTGAATATCTAAAAAGAAGCAAGCTAGCCACCCTCCTAAGGATACAATCGATAATTATAGGGGATCATACATATATAGGCATATCGGGATACGTATACTTAAATCCGTCTAACATCTACTATACAAGCATGTATTAACCCTCTTTCATGCAATCATACTTAGGAATCCATTGAAGTTGTGGTACTTGTATAACTATCTTGGCCACCATACTTATACAATTACCCTTTCCCAATGCACTCCTTCCTATGATGACACTTATAAGAATTAATACAACACATAACACATATATCCATCTACTCACATAAGCTCATAACCACATAACCAAAAAAATTCCAAAACTCCATCCATTAAAATAACATAGTCAAACTCTTGAAATACATAAATCCATAGTCTAGCTAAAACAGCATAGACTAAATCCAAAACGAAAACATAATCAGTTATAAGTCATGTCGCCCATAAGAGTGGAAACAGCTTAAAATCCTTCATATCCACCTACTCCTAATAACTCGAACCACCACATGATTCTTAGGGAACATGACTTAAACATCAAAAGAAAAATACTATACCTCAGGTACATAAAATAAACCAACAAAAGATAGAAACTACCATGTACCAAATTATGTACTATAATGTACAATTTAAGCAAAATACGACAATGACTAGCGTGGATGATTATGGTTCAACCTGCACTAGTCACACCCCGAAAAGAAAATAACATGTGGCTAAGTATGAACTACTATGGTTCAACCCATACTAGTCAAAACTTAACAAACATCGCAAGTAAAAACCAATAACATTCAGAAAACTTTAATTAATATAAAATGCACACATACTCCTATGACGCCTATATGCAGGGACCCTTAAACTATAGACTAGGCTACTAGACTAGGCAACCTAATTCTCTATAACCATTGGCTTTGATGCCATTCTGTCACACCCCAACAAGGCGGAATATGAGGCGCGACGTATGTATATCATCACAACAATAGCGTGTCCATAGAGAGAACTATATGAATTAGAAATGTCATAAAAGGTGACACAAATGTCATGACAATATCTCTTTAATGCAGGAGTCTAGGTAAGTAGGTAACAGTCCTACCTCTTACCCAAGACAAACAAATAACACAAACGAATCAACATATAGGTTCATAGTATCACTTATTCAAAACACATAGAAATAAACTAAGAAGGAACAGGGATCTCCTTCTAAATGTATTCCTACGCGACTCCAATCCTAGCCACATATGTTCTCACGCTTAACCACTTTATCACCTGAAAGAGACACTAAAACACGTCAACATAATATTGGTGAGAGTCATAGGTTTAGACTCCAACGCCAAAACCAAACCATAAGCTGTGAATAATAACCAAATTTAAGAACATATGGACAATGTGATACAAACATGCATTAACAACTAATATTCAAGATCAATCATTCCAAACCAAATCCAAGGCTCCCAGCCTTACCAAACATCGTAGGAAGGCCGACGACTATATAAGCTAAAAGACTACGACTAAAGGCCAAGCCGAAAGCTACTCGCTTCTATTCTCGTTGGGATTGGATATGAATATGGATGGGGAATCTATAGATCGTAGTAGTTCGCCAACTTCTCTAACTAACATACGATACAACTGAACTTCACGAAACGGCCAAAGGAGCTTCGCTTGGTTGGCCTTCCTACGCTGACGAATGCCTCTTTTCTCTTCTCTGAAGTCTACAACAAACAAGTGGGAAAGGCAGGATTCGAACCTACGTAGAAAAACTTCAACAGATTTACAGTCTGTCGCGTTTGACCACTCGGCCACTCTAAAGAGTTTTTTTTTCGCGCCTGCCCCCCCCCCCCCCCCCAAACCCCCCGGAGGGGGGCTCGCCTCTGAGATTGAAGATCGAAGAGGTAAGGTGTACGCTTTCCTGCTCGAAGCCTGCCTAGCTCTGAGATTGAAGATCGAAGAGTTAAGTTGTACGCTTTGCTGCCCGAACCCGTCTTAGCTCTGAGATCCTAGATCGAAGAGATAAGGTGTACGCTTCGCTGAACCAACACACTAGCGTGCTCCTTACCCGGACCCCCATTCGGGGAGCTGCCTTAAGCATCCTGTTGCCACGGGAAAGCCCCGTTCCTGCCATGCATTCTTTCATGCGGGTCACTTCCCAGGTTCAAATGCCCTGAGTTACGCTTTTTAGGGCTGCACTCAGAGCTTGGAACCGTGACCCCAGGAAAGAATCAATTCGTTCGTGCTCCATTGAGAGAAGCACTCTCTGTCGGCTTAGCTCTGAGATTGTAAATCGAAGAGGTAGTCGATTCCTGCCAGGCACTTAGCTGCAGTAGCCGTACAGGTGCTACTCCCCGAGTAGCACTCTTCCTTTTATGTTCTGTTTCTCCCCGAGGAGCAACAGACCAAGCTTTCAGATTACTAAAATAGCTGGCTATCAACTATAACAATTCATAATAACACCAACTTTCAGAATGTCGTATGTGATCAATGAAACTATCTCCTCGGTGGGATGTCGTAGCTTTAAGAGATAAGGGCTGAGGCAATCGGAAAGGCTTTTTTTTAGGAAGGAGGCCCCCTCCTATGTTGTAAAAGGGAAGTGCAGATATTTCTGCAACACTCTTCCGGCTTGATTACCCCCTAAAGAGGAGGATATAGAAGCAGATTTAGTTACAGGTAGGAGTGAGTCTACCCTGCAAAGCGGCTTCTCGCTTATCCCCATTTGGGAATGAGGAGATCCGACGTCAAGTGCAGGAATTTCTGTCGAAGGGGCGGGAGAGTCTCCGTCCGGGTTTAACGCCTGCTTGACTAGCTCAAAAGGAGGCAGCTGGAGTGTGTAGATGGGCGCAGGGCCACAGATATTTCAAAACGAAGACGGGATGGAAAGACTTTCGTGAGAAGGGATGGATGGTACCATAGGCGCCCATAAACCTATGTACCGATCCCAAGGCCCCGCCTTGTCATTATCCATTGGTCCCATAGATTCTCACACATCTATGTACCTCCCCAAGGCCCCGTCTTGTCAACATCCTCTTGGTACCAAGTCAAATCACAAAACAATCATGAATCATTTAGCAGTTAATCACATAAGTAGACACAAGTCCATCACCAATCATAAAACATTCACAGCAACAATTTACAAAACCATAACAAGTGTCTCTTCCATCCCATCTGGAAGTCAAAGTTATAAAAAGATATGGGACTATGAAACTCACCTGATTGAGCTTCTCCAAAAATCCGCGCACTAGCAAAAAGCTAACAAACAAAAGCACACAATCAAAACATGAACCAAACACTAAGATGGCTCATCAACCCATGATGGACATATAACCTTCTCCCATATATATACCTCATTTATATGCTCTAAGCATCTCATTACACCCCTCTATAAAGCCCTTAACCTAGTTTACTTCATAACCCGTCTCGTTAACATTTTACCCAAAATAGTCCCGGTTTTTAGGTCTCCAGACTATAAGCCAAATGCCTACCTAACCATACCCATGATCTCTGTAAAGGAAAACCTATGCCCTTACATATGTTATATAACTCCTCCCATTTGCCCCAACCTTAAAGCTACTGTTAAGGCCCCGATATATATATATATACTTCTGCCTATCTGCATTTTACCGATTTTGAACATAGAAAAAGTTTGTTATGATTAGGGGGTCTTACCCTAACCTATTTGCTTAGCCCTCCTCCAGTACTTTATTTAATATATAAACCAACCCCCATGCTCATTATAGGGCTCAAGTGTACTCCTAAGTACCCCAATCACCTTAAAACATTAAATTAAACCTGACTGATTTCAAAACTGTTTTGACCTCCGACTGTTGTAACCTGTTTTTGACCCACTTCCTGACCTCCAATTTAGTTCTCGTTTCTTGCATTTGAAAGCCAACTCAATTACCTTTCCAGGATACTTGGATAGCAAAATAAGAGTTTGTAGAACTCTATATATGATCAAAACAATTGACCTAAAATTCTGCCTAGTTTTTAAAAACGAATTCAATTAAATTAACCTAATTAATTACCCATAACTCCACTAATTACAAGCCCTAATTCACCTAATCATTATAATATCATTAATATACAGATTTTAATTTAAACCCTAACCTAAATCCATCATAAGATGATTGAGAAAGAATTAAAACACTTTAATTAAAAAGGGTTATAAAGATTTACCTTTAATTTATCAAAACCAAGATTTTTGGAAGAACCCTAATTTTTTTTGGTAAAACCCACGTCGCCTTTTTTTTCTTGGAGAAAAATCTGTGTTCTTCTTTACTAGAAATCTATTTATACCCTTTAAACAAGTCTTTTCCTAATTTAATACCAATTTCTAATGGGCTTTACCCATTCTCTTTTTTTTCTTCTTTAAACCGACCATACAAAAATATTTTCCAAAAATATTTATTTTTTTAAATTTCGTTTTTTATTATATTATTTCTTATTTATATTAATTTTTTTATTTTTTTATTAATCCATTAATTAATTAATTACACCTAAACCTTTTAACTAGTCAATTTTACGCGATTACCGTAAAATACGTACAATACACAGTTTTATGAAAATTCTTAAAATATGAAATAAACTTTATAACTAGGTCATAAATGACTTAAAACCATCCCGTAACTTATTCATGTGACTAAATACCTCATCCGAGACCTCAAAATGCTAAACCCTAAATAGTAAAAATACAATTTACTATAATACTTATACGTATACGTAAAACACCAAAATAACACCATTTCATTTCGTTGTCACTAATTTGTGAGCTCATGAACATGAATTAACCGTTCCTCGATTTACTTATGAGTGCTTTATACCCATAAACGAAATCCACTCCAACCTCGTTCACGCAAAATAACATGTAAACACGCAAATCACATAGTCACACATAAATTAACCTTAAAATAAGACCAAGTGACGAACCTCAAAACCACGGTTGTCACAATCAGACACGGAGTTAACCTCCACCGATTCAATATTGGGCTCCCAATATGCAAACTCAGTAGCGATAATACGATAAGTCCGATTACGATATGAAACTAAAAATGACTCTACCACACGATGTAAAAACTCTGTAAGGACACAAACCTTTCCATGAGACATTGGTTCATCACTTACCATGTCTATAAACACGCTGCTTCCCCACCGACCACCCAACTTCTTATAAACCTCCGAAGCCCATGATGCTAATGGCAGACCCACCAGGTCTATCCAAACACATCTTTCATCTGGAATAAAATCATGGGAAACATCTTTGAACTCCAAAAATATCTCCTTTAGCGCCTTTGAAGTCTTGACACTTTCCACTTGATCCATAGAGTCAAATTGCAACCAAACCTAACGTCCCCCAACATATCGAAGACCTACATCATCGAATCCCTCAGAATACATATGTTTTAGAAGCTCTGAAATGACACTTCAATATTTTACTTTAGCAAGAACACTACGCTCCATACCATCCAAATCAATACAATCGTCTACCGGGATAGATATCACCGTTTCATTACCCTATTCCCTATGTACCTTATTATAACCCGACACCCCCTTAGATTCTGCTCCAGCATTACTCTCACCATATTTGCCCGACGTGTCCACTGATTTGTTGCCCAGGACCGCTTTAGCGTACGAGTTAAAAGACTGAAAAACATTTTTGTTTCCACAAACAGATTGATTGTTTGTACCTGCAATGGGTTTGTCGTCCCCAGAATGTTCCACAGGTCTATTATTATTTCGACCGTACTTAGCCACATCGGCAAATAAATGAAAACCGCCCATCCATATCGTTCTTATGTTCAAAACTAACTGATTGATATCGTTAACGTTTATAAAACGTACGAAACCAAATCGATGACCCGATTTGGATCTCTTTGCTGCTATGTAAACATCGATCGCCACCCCCCCGCCCCTCCAATTTGTTACAAATATCCCGAAGATCTTTGACCGACGCATTGCACGGGATATTAGAGACAAAGATAGATGACCACGACTTATGTTCCTCACGAAAATTAGGGTGGGATTTGTTAGAAATACCTTCGTTACATTTCTCTTGACAACGATTATTATTGAGAGGATCGTTCCTTTTTCTTTCTGAATATTTATTAGATCCGTGACCTGTACCAATTGCCATCGTTATTAACAGCAGGATATCCAAGATCCGAAAATAGGGTTGAAAACGCCTATCATTTGTTGATTATTTGGATTGGATTCTGTGAATAACGGGGTTGTTGCGGAGGTGGTAGGCGTTTGCGGTGGTGGATGAAGGTGGTGGCGGCGGCTGATTTTTTGTAGGATTTAAGTATAATATAAGTTTTATACAATTTGTTTAGCTCAAAAGTATATACATTTAAATGTTTGAGAGAGGCAATTTATAGTTTTTCTTTAAATTTTAAAAATTCTCAAACATGCTTTAGAATCATTGTAGACTATTCATTCAAAAGTTACACTTTGAGTATATATGAAATTAATCATCAAAGTAGGTCGATATATGAAATTAATCCAAGTTAAAAATATTAAAGTACATTTTTTAATGTGTGAAAAAATATTACGTGTATAATATCTTCACACTTGCAAATGTGTACAAAATAGTTAAATTTGTTGAGAAAGGGACACTCGACATAAGCAAATCCACGGCTAAATATAAAAAATGCAATAAAAGATACACATGGATTTTACGTGGAAAACCCCAATTGGGTAAAAATCACGGGCAAAGAAAGATTACTTCACTATGTAGAAAATTAGGCGTTACACATTTTCTTTAGTTACAAAGATGTTGGGAATTATATATCTTGCGTTGATATGACCAAACAAGATGAAGGACCTAATAGTAGATAGTTAGCTTCTATGGTAAGCTAGGGTTGTGATGTAACCCTAGTACCTCTATTATTTAAAGAGGGTTAGGCACACATGGTTATTAATTCATTCATATACAATGTAAACTAAAGGTGTGTGTGCGTTCCTCCTGGTGTCAAGCCTATTAGGCGCCAGGAGCAGTAATAGCTTATTAGTAAGCAATTTATGAATAAGAAAGCCTTGTTCATAACTTTGATTGTGTTCTTTATGTTCCTTTGTGCTTATTACAATCATTGTTATATATCCCAGATGAGTCTAGATCCTAAGACTCAACAAGTGGTATCAGAGCTTGGGAGAGTCTCTGCACAAGAAGAACCATTTTTGTTTACTAATATTTTCGTCTAATCATGTCTGCTTCTAGTTCTAATGAAACAGGACAACCAAGCACCACCACAACACAGCAAACACAACAAATCGTTGCCACTGTTTCCAATACAAATGGAAAATTCCCACTCCTGAATAAGGAAGAGTATGATAGCTGGACCATGAAGATGGAGTGCTGGATCACCAACACTGATCTTGACTTGTGGAAGATTGTTTAGAATGGCAACAGCAAGAAGAAAACTGGTAGAGACAAGAATGGTCAGATCATCATTCTAGATCCTAAATCTCATGAAGAAATAACATCTGTACAAAAGGAAATCAAAGCAAAAACTATTTTGCTTCAGTCTCTTCCTAATGACCATATGGGTGATTTCTATCACTTGGATGATGCTAGGGAAATTTGGACTGGAATCAAGGCAAGATTTGGAGGGAATGAAGAATCCAAGAAGATACACAGATCCATGTTGAGAGATGAATTCACATAATTCAAGATTTCTGAGATAGAAGGTCTTCATCAAGGCTATGACAGGTTTCAAAAGATTCTCAATCAATTGAATCAACTCAGGTCCAAACCAGAAAATGAAGACATCAATGTCAGGTTTCTTAGAGCTCTGACTCATTCATGGAATCAGGTAGTCATCTCTCTAAAAGCAAAAGGAGGACTTGAGTATATCTCTTTTGATGACTTATTCTATAAACTCAAAACTTTTGAGTCTCATGTGAGAGGATACCCAAGTGACTCTGACTCTACTCCTGCTAATTCTGCTTTTGTGAGTTCCATGGGCTCCAGTCCAATGCCCTATACCATTAGCCCAAGCTATACTTTGTCCTCACAACATACTCCCACTCCTGAATCTAAAGTCAAGACTAGTAGCATGGTAGAAACTGTTCTTTACTCCTTTGTTGCTGATGTTGATCCACAACAGCAACTAGCTTTTGATGATTTCAAACAGGTTGATAAGCTTAACTTGGATGAAATGGACCTCAAGTGCAAGATGGTTATGCTCACTCTCTGGGTTCATAAGTTTGAGAAGAAAGCTAGAAGAAAATTCAGCTACAATCCAAGAGAACCAGCCAAGTTTGATAGGAGCAAAGTCAAATGCTACAAATGTCATCAGCAAGGACATTTTACCAGGGAATGTCCTAATAAGAATGACCAGGAGAAGAACAGGTATTCAGCCTTCAAAGTTTAAGAGCTTCAAGAGGAAAAGAAAGCTTTGGTATCTGTTGATACCATGGTCAACTTGAATGATCATGAGTCTCCCACCTTGGAAACACTGGAGTCTGGTACTGATGTGTTTGCTATGATTGCTGGCCACATATCTGAGGCAGAGGAAGCAGAAGAATTTGCTATCATGGGAATATCTCCTCAGGTACAAAGTTGCCCTCTTGGTTGTGATGATAAATATTCTGACCTCTTAACTCAATGCAATGAACTAAATGCACAAAATGACAAGTATTTTTTAGAAGTTGAAGCCTATAAGAGTTCTCTCAAAACCTTAGAACAACAAAAGAAGTGGTTACAAAATACTCAACTTAAGTATGAAGATAAGATTAGGGTATTAAGTATTGATTTAGAGAATAGCACTAACTTGCTTAAGTATACTGAAAAACTTAATACTGAGAGTATTCAGGCAAAACAAGAAATGCAAGAGAAATTGGATGCTACTTTATTAAAATTTGATAAATGGCAAAAAGCTCCCAAGAATCTTTCCAAGCTAATAGATAGCAGTATGTCTGGTAGAACTAAGAGGGGGTTAGGATTTGACAACTATATTGGCCCAAATGATGTTTTTGATTTATCCTTTTCAAGTGTCTTTGATCCTGACAAAGAGGAGGAGGGAAAACCTAGTTACAATAGGTTTAAACCAGCTATAGCAATGCATGTTGTTCCTCCACCTCTTACAGGAACATTTATGCCCACATCCATGCATAAAGACTTGGATGGATCACAGATGCATGAGTCTCCAAAAAGCTCTACTAATACTAATGACTTTGTCTCTTGTACTTTCAGTGACAAGGCAAGTGACTATGCATCGTGTGGTTCAAGTGAAGAGTCAAGTCCTTCGAGTCCCAAGCCAAATGACACTGCTGCTTCTAGTGTTAGGATGAGTGATGAGAGAGTTGCTACTGCTTCTACCTCCATTGTTTTTTATTCTAGTTTTCTGAATTCTAGGAATGTTGATTCTCCTAGAATTGTTTGTAATAAGAATAGCAGTACAAAACAATATCATTTGAATAAAAGGTCTTTTAAAACATTCTTTGTTTGTGGTAGTAAATTTAATTTGATTAAAGATTGTGATTTCTATGATCAAAAGCCTACTGGCTATATTCCTTATGGTCCTCTTGGTCCACCGGGAGCTACTCCTATTGGTGTGTGTTTTGCTTCTAGAAGATTAAATCTGTGTGCCTAATCTTTTCCTTCTACTAGAAGGACCTCTCCTTCAGCTTCTACTACTTGGAGAAGCAATACATGTACCCCTAATAGACCAACCATCAATTATTTTCAATATTTTAATAAGAATTATGCTGCTACTACAGACCAAATGCATTTTAGATTGGGAAATTTAGGTTCTGTTGTTAAGCCCTCAGCAGGTTGTTCTTGGTCACAAAATAAAACCCATATGATGCACAGGCACCACAAGAACAACAGTGGATCTCATCAATCTACATGGCTATCTAATAATGATCCACAAGGCAGACTCAAGCCAGAAATGGTTTGGGTCCCCTTAAGACACTAATTGTTACATTATTTTGTGTTGTTGTAGATTAATCCATACCAAGATCCATCTCTTGGAATCGTATATAATGGTTACTCTAGGAGCATGACAGAGAATAAAGGACTTTTGACTAACTTTGTACCATTTCAAGGCGGGAAAGTGTACTTTGGTGGTGGTGAAGGAAGGATCTCTGGCAAAGTAACTATTCATACCCCTAACCTTAATTTTGAGCAGGTTTACTATGTGGAAGCACTTTAACACTTCAACTTGATCTCTGTCTCTCAGATTTGTGACAAGAAGCAGTTTGTCCTCTTTACGGATACTGATTGCTTGGTGTTGTCCAAACACTTTAAGCTACCGGATGACTCCCAAGTTCTACTCAAAATCCCAAGAAGACATAACATCTACAGTGTCAAGTTGAATTAAGTTAATCCTACTGGTCAACTAGCTTGCTTGGTTGCCAAAGCATCAGAAAATGAAGCCACAAAATGGCATATGAGGATGGGGCATGTAAACTTCAAGACGTCTAGATCCTAAGACTCAACAAAAGATTTTCTTGTAACTAAGAAATATACCAAACACTCTAAGTAACTAATAGAACTAAGAGAAATAGAAGTGAGAAAGTGATGAGAAATGAGGCTATCATTCATTCTATTTTTATAGGCAATTTTCTTGTCATGTGACGTTACTCATGACAACACCATAGCATGTTGCAACAAGTTGTAGTTCAAGTTGCAAAAGAATCTCATCAAGATATAATGTATCTTATCCATTAACAATCTCCCACTTGAAGATTCGATTGAAGCTCAATCAATCTTCCCACCGTTATCCTTTCTTGCACTTCCATGTTGCTTGCGTTTTCACTAGGCCGCATAGGATCAGCACCATATAAACTTGTCACCATTGATTGCTTTCGTTAGATAATCTGCCACGTTATTATTAGTATGAATTTACCACATATCCACGGTTCCTTCCTCCACTTGCTCACGAACAAAGTGATATTGAACTCATATATGCTTTGTCTTTGAATAGAATTCTGGATTCCTTGCAAGATACAAGGCTCTAGTTGTCACAAAATAGAGTAATTTTCTCTTGTTCGTGACCTATCTCCTCCAACAACATATTTAATTCAACTTCTATTGTTGACATAGCCACAACTGAATGTAGTTTTGAAGCCTAGCTTATTGTTTTGCCACAAAGTATAAACACATACCCGGTGGTTGATTTACTCCCGTCAAGATCACTTGCTTAATCTGAATCAACATATCCTTTGACAATAAGATCTGACTCCCCATAACATAATGCAACATCTTAGGTTCCTTGAAAATATTCAAGGATCCTCTTCACAGCTTCCTAATGCTCTCTACCAAGTTTTACCATGTACAGGCTCACTACTCCCACCACATGTGCAATGCCTGGTCTTATACAGATCATTGCGAACATTAAACTTCCTACTGGTGATGCATACGGTACTCGAGACATCTCAATCCTCTCTTCTTTACTACTAGGACTCATCTTGGAGGGTAACTTGACATTAGTAGTAAACGAGGTTGATATTGGCTATCTTGCATATTGAACCTTTGCAACATTTTCTTCACATTGTTGTTTTGTTAAAGCCAAACATTCCTACTAACTCTATCTCAGTGAATTTGCGTCCCTAGAATCTTATTTGCGGGTCTCAAGTCTTTCATCTCAATTTCCCTACCTAGTTGAGTCTTCAATAGAACAATATGATCTCTCTTGGGGCTTGCTACCAACATGTCATCAACATATAACAACAAAATGGTAAATTATCATTTCCAAACCCCTTGAAATATGCATAAGGGTCTGCATACAGTCTGTTATGTTCAAGGCTCCTGATGAAAGAATCAAATCTCTTGTACAAACACTATGGCGCTTGCTTTAAAACTACAAAGATTTGTTCAACCTGCAAACCAAGTTCTCTTTTTCCTTTTGTTTAAAACCTTCTGGTTGGAGCATATAAATTTTTCTTCAATATTTCCATGAAGAAATGCAGTTTTCACATCTAGCTGCTCTAGATGTAAATCATATGTAGCACACATTGCTAAAACCACCTGAACAGTTGTCATTCAGACCATAGGGGAAAATATTTTGTTGAATTTGATTCCCTCTTTTAGAGCATATCTTTTGACCACCAGTCTTGCATGATACCTCTCCACATGATCATCACCGATCCTCTTGATCTTATACACCCATTTGTTTCCAATGGGTTTTCTACCTCCTTGTAGTGGCACTAGTTCTCAGGTTTTGTTCTTATGTAAAGCTTCAGTTTCTTCTTGCGTTGCTTCCTTCAAGAATGATGCATATGGATTATTTAGTTCTTCTTGAAGAGTTTATGGCTCCCATCCTCCGTAATAAGACAATATGCAACATTGCTCTTTATAACATAATACGAGTGCCACGTCAGACGTTCTCTTTCCTGATTAAGAGTATGAGTTGTCGGAGCTTGAGACTCGGTTGCCTCATTCTCCTTGTGTTGTGGTGCTGCTTAATAGGAATCATTCGCCTGAAATTTCTTTTCCATCTGTATTGATGTAGTTTCTCTTGTAGTGCTATAACCTTCTTTATTTTCTTGAACTTTGTCTTATGTAACGACAATTCCCCTGGTGATGACTACTTTGTAGGCATTTGGGTCCCACAAGCGATACCCTTTACTCCGTCATAATACTCCAAGAACAAACACTTTCTGGATTTTGCATCTAGCTTTGTAGTTTATTGAGAGTTGTACATCGCGTACACAATACTTCCAAATATATGAAGGTCTGAATACTTGACCAACTTTCCCGTTGATGACGTATAGTCCCTAGTCGGGCTGGATAACCCGACTCACAGGTACTACACATATCCATTGATTATGGATCAAATCATATGTCGCACGTGCAAGGCCCAAGAGGCCCGATAAGCCATTATCGCACGTGGTACATTCCTTAGTTGTGTCCTCATCGCAGTGCGATAGAATCAAATAGCATATATTCTATCTTATGATTATATTCGCCTAAAGGAAAGGAGATATACACTTACCATAGCTACGCGATAAGGATCGACCTGTTTCTAGCCATTATCTCTTCCTTAGACCGAAAGATTAGGAGAGCCAAGCCAGGACTCTCTCGGATATAAAAGGAACCCATGAGGTTCCACAAAGGGAAATTATTCATAGTATTCTCACCCTCACTTACACATAAACCAATTACTTACTCTCACGCCGGAGTCTAATCGTAGGACACGCAGCCACGGTAAGACTAACAGTGTTTATTATTTAGTGTGCAGGGTCTTCAAACAAGTTCACTTGGTGCAAGAGAAGGAGTCCACAAGACCCTGAATTAAGCCTAATTCGGGTCAAGCGCGACCCATCCAACTTTTGTATCAACAAGTTGGCGCCATCTGTGGAACCCTACACTAAACTCTGAATCATGACCAAAAACGGCCCAAATCCGTCACACTCAAAGGGTGGACCTAAGAAACCACATGGACCACCTACGGGTTCTGAACCACCTAACAACACAGGGCAAGGGACAGGAAGGAAAGCACCATAGGCGCCAACTCCCCCACTAATTACCCCTAGCCCGCAGGTGATGGGAGAATCATCTTCTTCACGAGAAGCTCCTAGCGCACCTCCGAACAAAGCACCAAACTCAAGGGCTAAGTTAACACTGCAAACCACAATAGGGACTCCCCCAATTCCAGACCAGGACATGAGTGATTTTGTTGCAAGAAACTGTACGGCTCTGATGCCACTCATGGGAGCGCAGATGAGAACAAATCCAGCGAGAGACATATGGATCAACCTAGACTTTGATAAGGAACTTCTAGCTATGGAAAGGGCAAACCATAACAAGGAATTCCGAAAGGAGAAGAGGAAGCGAAGAAGACAAGGAAAACAAGGGGAGCAAGACATGTCGATGTACCATCCTGACACGCAGATCATCCAAGACGCATCATCCTCGGGCGATTTCGATGACTCAAGGGAATGGATACTTTTGTCACACCAACTAATAGTAAGGGACACACGAGCATGAAGGATAGAACAGGACTTGATCCGAGAGGAGCCGACCCCTTGGCAAAGACATACACGCGCCATCCGAGCGCCCTCAGACGGCTAGGTCCACTAGAAGGAAGTTTGTCCCTAGAACCCTACGAGAGCGAGCGTAGCAAAAGTGCTAGGAAGCCTCGACAAAGAAACTCTCCCCGCGAGAGGCATCGGAATCCGACTATAGTGATCGTCATCCACGACGTCGGAGGATTATTTCCTCATCCTCCGACACCTCTGACTTCTCCGACTATGACAAGCAGCGCCGCAAAACCTCCCAACAACCAAGGATGCGCAATAAGGAAGAGTGGTCTCTTCCGTGGCGCCGGTAGAAAGGGAGCGCGTTTTCAAAGCGCATAATTAGGTTCAAGGATGATAAGAAGATACGCATGCCGTCTAATGTCAAGACTTACGATGGCACGACCAATCCAGATGATCATTTGAAAGTGTTCGAGTCCCAAGCAGGGATAGAACAGTGGCTGGAAGCCGTGTGGTGTCACATGTTTAACTATACACGCATAGTAAATTCACGAAACTAGTTTGATCGACTCCCGCGAAGGAGCATAAACGGTTTCAAAGAATTTACGAAAAGCTTTCAGAAGGAACTACGTCCAGCAGAAAAAATGCGACAAAAGCCCTGTTTCACTTGCGAGGGTTAAACAAAGACATAATGAATCACTGGAAGACTTCATGGAACATTTCAAATCTGAGTGCAACCAGATTAAGGAATGCCCAGAGATTCTAAAAATCCCAGGCTTCTTAGCGGGTATCACCAACCCGGATATGATAAGAAAGTTAAATGATAGAACCCCTGAAACTTTCGACGGAGTATTGAAGAGGGTTTGAGCGTTTATCCATGGCGAAGCCGCTGCAGCAGACAGCAGGCAGACGACCTCCGGCTACAAGTTCTAGGATCGAACCAAGAAGCAACCATACGGACAGAACATTAGCCGCACCTTAGACTTTCAAAACACGTCGAAGATAGGACGCAATAACAGTAGTAAGTTCACTCCACTACAAAAGACTTCCAGGGAGATATTCCTATCTAAGGGCTCGAACTTCCCGAAGCCCAGTCCAATGACCGGCCCAGTAGACAAAAGAGACAGCAACAAGTACTGTGAATACCACGACAACAAGGGTCACGCTACTGATGAGTGCATCCAGGTGAAAAACCACATCGAAAGTCTTGTCAAGGCTGGAAAATTGAATCACCTAATAAAGGACTAGAGGAAGGGCACAAACGCAAAAAAGAGCGAAGTCAAAAAGCAGAAAGAAAAGCCCATAACTATTTATGTAGTACAAGAGGGTGAAAGCAACATGGCGAGAAGAACGATCCAAGAATTCTGGCGCAACAAGGAGATATCATTCCCCGTTCTTATTGATGGAGACTACAGGGTAGGATCATTATCAGTTAACATAACCTTTGGAAGTCACGACATATATGACATGTGTGTCGATAGGGGATTCGCAGCAAATATACTGAACGAGCACTGCTTCGCACAGTTGCCTACGGAGATCAAGAACGAGCTCAAGGAAACCTCTTCTATACTCACGGGATTCAGTGGCGAAAAAACCTGACCCTTTGGGCATCTCTACACACGAGTAACAATGGGAAACAAAGGTCATTTTACAACTGTATGGATGGACTTTATGGTCGTACGCTCCCAATCATCATATAGCGTCATCATCGGGCAGCCAACTCTCTTAGCATTATGCGATGTACCTTCCACAATACACGGCAAGCTTAAATTTCCAGTACGAGGCGAAATAGTTACCATCTACAATATAGACAAAATCAAGGGGAAAAGCAACGCCCCTACATGAGATAAAAAAATAATACATGTTGGGGTAAACGAGCATGACACATAATCTAGCTCGTACACTAATATTAGTCTTTTTAGTTCGTTTTCTCTCGGTCTTATCGAATTGATTAACAAGTATTCAAATTTGACTTAATCGTTTTTGGTAATAAGAGCTTTAATGGTATCTATGTCTAACTAGCACAAAGCAAGTAAAAAGGTAAAAATAATATCAAATACTACGTATACGTACTAACTAAAAACAAATTGCAATTAAAACAAGTAAAGAACGAAGTACAAGTACAAACAAAATGTAACAGTCTAACAATTTTATTACAAGAAAATAACAAACTTGTAAAATAACAAAATAACTAATTTCAACAAATTCCTAATAACTTTTTAACTAACTGTTTACTAACTTTGTAAAATGTGAAATTAATTTTCTTACAAAACAATTGGAATTTGAAATCTAATGATAACCTAACGATCCTAAAGGCCCACTTATAACAAAGCCCAACAACCTAATTTCACTTCTTAACGATTAACTAACAAATTTTAAGCCAAAACTTCATTTATTTAACAAAAGCAGGGACTTAAATTGTACAACTGAAAAACCTTATTGCTAAGTAAAAATGAGACTCGATCCTATGCAGATTACAAAAACAAAAGCCTATTTTGTAGAAAATCTTTTGACTATTTTCAAAACTAAGCTATAACATATCAAATGAAACCAACAGACTATTTTTTATAATCTTTTTAAACTTCCTTTTAACTATTTCAATAAGCTGATGTCCTATTAATACTAAATGAGTTAAGCTATACTGACTATAGAACATCTAAAAACCAACATTTTGCTATTTGGTATCTCACTAAGATACTTACAAATCTATTCCTCAGTTTTTTGACTAGAGTGTACAACTTATCTGATAGCCTATAGAATAACTAAACTCAAAACAGTCCAAATTTGAATTACAGCTATTCTTATTGGTCTTTATAATATCCAACCTATCTAATCTTCACTAATATACAGTTACAATCTGATAGAACTTCGCTAAGCCAAACAATCTAACTTCGGTAGTTAACAAAGTATGGAAAAACTAAATCAGTATAATAAAAACTCAAGCAAGAACAGATATCGAATAACAAATAACAAGGAAATTTAAGCATGTTGCACACTAGATTACGCTACTGAAATCAAACGGCAAATTTAACTATGACTATGCAGAAAACATAATATGCGCTTAACATGTTTCATCCAGGCCAAGTCCTTTGATGACGAAGCGGAGCGCTGAGCTCGCTTAAAACCAAACACCACTACTGAACTCGACTGCTGATCTACTATTTTATCACCCGCGAATCCAAACACCTGCAAAATTAAACCAACACAAGATACCACATAGATGCTGTCTATAATACAGCTTAACAGGATTATTTTCAGAGAAAACTTGATCGAAAACTTCGGATTACACTAACTGATTTTATCACTAACGATTAAATGTATCAACTAATTCAACCACTGACTGATGGCTGTCAAGAACTGTAACTCCATATAACAACTATTCAGGATTTGTAACTAAACATATCAAAACCGTAAAGTTTTTAAACAATCTTTAAACATGGAATAAGAGATGAAAACAAAACTCGATTTAAAGCTTTCAAACAAAATCTATTCCAACAGTAGCATAGAAGAGCACTTAACAAAATCTCTAAATCAACTACTCTAACTGTTACAATATATTTCAACCGAGAATGATAGGAAATGATGATAAAAAAAATTCTCTTGCTTGAACATTATAGTACTACTAATATTCCTATCTCGACGTGAACAAGAATTGAAAGAGAGTGAATAGAGTTTAAAAGAAAATGAAGGTTATACAAAAAGCTTAAATCATTTCATTAATGGTGGAAAACGTAATCGGTTACAACTGATTAACTAATCTTGTTACAAAAGTTTAACAAAAAATTGACAAGCTAATTATCTATCTACTTCCTAACCTAACTATGTGAAAACTAACACCTAAGCTAACCGTCTGAAATGAAAGTCTTCATCTTCTATTTATAGGCGTCGAGAGAGGAGGTGGTGACGTGTCTTGTCCAATCCAGTTGTGCCACGTGTTTAATACGAGGATATTGACCTTCTTCATTCTTCATCATTATGGGCGTTTCTTCTCCTTTGAGTGTTGATCTAATTGATGAGTACCTCCTTGAAGAATACGAAGAGATGAGCACTTTTGTATTTTAAGTCTTTGGCTGATTCTACTTGGATTATTCTCGATTTGATCTTGCAGGTTATGGAGGTGGAATGGAGAAAAGCAACGTCGGTTTCTTTCTCTCTCTTCTTTGGAGATGAAGACGTGAATGTGTATTTGTGTTTGACCGAGACTTGGTCAAATGACCAAGTTAATAATCAATTTCTCTTTGGTCCCTCATCTTTCATTTCTTTTCAAATGGTTTAAAAACCTTTTAAGTAATATCTCTTAACATCCTTAGTCTTTGTGAAAAGTTACAAGTTCAGCCCTCCATCTTGGAAAGCTTGGCAAATAAAGTCCTTGAAGCATCTTTCGTCTCTTTCTTCGTCTTTTTATCAAATTAATCCTTAAAAACGTGTCTTTGCTCCAAAATGTATCTTTTTTACCTGAAACACACAAAACACAAATACACGCGTAATTCTGATATTTTACAGTTAAATATTATGTATTTGACTGTGTTTTGAGTGGTTTATGGATCATTATTGATGAGTGTTTTCACACTTATCAACTCCCCTCCACTTGACCATTGCCATGACCTCATGCAATGCAACATTTAAAAGCTCTAGAGTGCACTTTTGTCATAATAACCCACCCTAGCCATTTTATGATTTAATAAACTAAACTATACTACATGATGAATGATTTTGAATTTTTATAATGCAATGCAAAGAAGAACAATTCAATTTATATCTTTTTAGATTTTTCTTGAAATGGTTTTGATGGAAATAACTCATAAAGAAATCAATGACTTAGATTAGCGCTTTAGTACCATGGACACTTATCACCCTCAAGTTTCACTTTCCCCATACCAAGCTTAAAAATGGGATCATTGTATTCACAAGTAAAAAGTGCATCAACTTATTCATGACAATTAAGTGTGGAACCGGTTATTATTTGAGCAAATTGCTTTTGGGCGAATTTGTCATTATTTAAGGCGTGAAATATAAGAAATGTAAAATCCAAAAATAAGGAAGCACGGTTTTAATCCTAAGTAATCCTCTCATCCATTACTTGAAAAACCGCTCACAATTAATATAAGTCCGTTTCAAGAGTAATAAGTCATTCGCCTTATGTGTAAATTCCTCATGTCATGCTTTCATAAGTAGCTACACACTCGCTAAGGAAAGAAAAATAAAACTCACGCAATAATTTACATCCGCCATCTTTTTGAGACTTTGGATCTTCAACCCTGCAACCCGTCAAGGTAATATTGGATTTGGAGCAATCTATTGAATCCCCGCAACCCGTCAAGGTAATATTGAAACTCAATAGTCACTATAATTAACACCACACTGCCCCTCTTGGGAGTCTTGTATATATATTATATTTTTTTTTCTTTTTTTTTCTAGCCACTCATTTTTTTATAAGCCGCTCTTATTTTTCTTTATTCCTCACTAAGAAAGTAGAAAAGAATAAAAGGAAAAACACCCGCTAAATATTGAGCATGACATAAGTCTAGTACACATAAAACGTTCTAACTTAGAATCTTAAGACGTACTTATATCAACCATGAATGGTTAGACAAAAATGCATAAAAGATTACAAACCAACTAAAACCGTTCTTGGTTATTTATTAACATATATACATGCGAAGAAATTAGAGGTAAAGAAGAGAAGGGTTTAGCCACAAGTAATTATCATGAAGTTTATCTAGCCCTTTTATACTTGCTTCAACTCTATCATTTCCCATTCTCCACAAATTTAAAGTCTCAAATAATGAGAGTGGTGGATGCTTAGCCTAATAGACCAATTAAGGACTACATGGTTAAGGATACTAGCTAGAGAATGCTTAGATAAGCAAACTCGGGTTGAGTCAAAATATCCATGGGGGGCCTAATATGTGTAAGAAGTCTAAATTTGTTAAACCATGTCCTTATTATATTTTTTCCTTTTTATATATTTTTAATGAAAAGTAAAAGAAGAAATATATACAATGCAAATGTGTTATGCAAATGAAAAATGATTAATGCAAAAATTATGAATGCATATTTTTGGTGGCCAAAGTAGATCAAAAATTTGAAAAATGTTTGAAAAATTAATTTTCTAAGTTATCATGAAGTTAAGGCAATGGTCTAGGTAAGGTCACTTCGATAGAAGTCTCCCCTACACTTAAGATAAACATTGTCCTCAATGTTTAAGAGTATTGGAGTGAACTCCCATACACTTATTACATTGATTACTTTGCTTAACCCAAGTTAAGGAAGAGACAACTAAAGGGTATTCATTTTTAGCACAAGTGTGTTGAATAGCACGATAGCAAAAACTAATCAAAGTGAACCGGATACACGGGCCTCCTCAATAAGCTCCAAGCATGAAAAGAGAGAGAGCAACCCTAGAAACAAACACCAAAAGACGAAGAAAGGACACCCCTCCACTTCAACTCTACTATAACATCCTTTTAATTAAACCTAACCTATTTAGATCTACTCTTCGTTTTCTAACCTAGTTATTCAAAGCTTGATTTTTTCTAACCCTAAGTCGCTAGCTCGACTCGGCCCCGAATTAAGTTGTCCTTGGGGAAACCATCATGGAGAATAAAGGATATCACTTTGAGGCACGTCTCACATGATACACTCAAACTTAGCACGTTGCCATTTACTATAAGATTTACAATATCCGCCTCGATAAATGGAACGGTCCAACGTGTCTCAAGTTTGTCCAACATACGAAATCTCTCATAAAGGAAGCACACCAAGATCAAATACATAGTTTCCATCTCGACAAGTGAACAACTCCAAAGTAGGTAGTATCACCAAAGTAAGCTCATACAAGAATTCCATCTCAATAGAAGTCACACTCTTAAGTGGAGTAGATGAAAACCAAGGTGTCTCAAGTATACGGATCCCAGGATCAAAAATCTTTCCCTTCATGGGAAAATAAGAAGATGAGCTCATATCAACCATATAAGATTCCCCCTTAGTGATCAAAGCATCATGAGACAACGAAGGTGTAGGTATCAAAACATTCATAACTATTATGTCTATATTAGGCTCGTCATCATCATCAAAAGGTGGGTAATCTTCCATAGAAGGCATAGTGAAAGGAGGATCAAAATTAATAGTGTCTTGTGGAGGAGGTGTAGGCTCTATGTTCCCAAAAAGCAATGTAGTAATAAGACGAACCTCCTCTTCCAAATTAGAAACACTATCGTTGACCTCTATATCAAATTGTGCAATAGTATCCTCTATGGTGGTATCAATCTCCATAAAAAATCCATATCAAAGGTTTTGGGTACTAAAGGTGCCTTAGGTGAAAAAGGATCAATCTCTAAGAGTATAGGATCTTCATCAATAACCAACTTCAAGGGTGGGAGGGTGGGAATAGAAAGCTCAAAAGAAGGTGTATTGAGAGAATCACTCAAAGGGATAATATGATCATGAAAATCAATAGGTGCAACCTCAAAAACCGGTGAAGAAATATCAATGAAAGGTTCTTCTTCTATGGACTCATCATTATGGTTTTCATTCAATGCTTCAATCGAGGAGATAAGATGATAAACATTTGATAAAACCTCACGAATATGAACATCTTCCACTTCTTCTATAAGAGCAACATCGTCATCCAAATTAGAAATGTCATCTTGACATGAAAAGTCATCGGATGATAGATCATAAGATGCCTCACTAGAATCACAATCATCATCCTCTATTTGTGGCAAGTCTTGAATAAACTCCTCCTCAATCTCATTATCCTTTTCTTTGAACAATTCATCAAGATCAAAGTCACCAAAATCACTAGTAGTAGCATGAAGGTCAACATGGGATGAAATCTCAATGTGATCATGAGGAGAAGAGGTATCAATACAAAGCTCGTCACATGGTTCATTGGAAACACCCTCAAACTCTCTTTGGATTGGGATAAGGTTCTCAACACTAGAAGAGGTTAATTCATCGAAATCGGTGTTTGTATTAGTGCTAAGAGGCTCGTCCCCCATGGTTAAAGAGTCGGTGGGTTCCACGTGAGGTAAAGGTGATGAAGGTGTGTCATCATTAAGTGTCATACAAATCGGAGGTTCCTCATCATCTTTATCTAAGCTTTGTTTAAGCAAACGAGCACGATTAGCAAAAAATCGTTCTTCTTCCTCTTTATTATCAGTCTTAAAGAGGAAATCATCTAAGTATATCCTGAGGCGACAAGAAAATTTGTTCAACGATTCACGATACAAATCACCGATCTCCTTGTCATCATATTGCCAAGACTTAATTTCCTCTTCCTCAGTAGACTTAATTCTTTTCTTTAACCATCGATGCGTTTCTTTCATTACCTCGAGGCTCATGTCTTTCATACTATCAAGCATCTTATAAACGTCATCGTTCGACTTGTTTGTTGTCTCAAGTAAAGAATGAAACTTCTTGACAAGATTATGGACATAGGATGGCGGATCCCTCGGTCTACAATCATAACCATAATGGGAAGCGTTCCCACAAAACTCACATGAAAAAGTCGAAGAACATGGTGGAGGTGGATTTCCATAATTAGGTGAATTATAGGTTTGAAAAGAGTCTTGATTATGAAAGTTCTCATGATTGTAACCTTGAAAATTTCCTTCATTTTGAAAACCCTCATAAGGTGAAAATCCTTGATTTTGAAAAGTATCTTGATTATAGCATGGAAAATTTTCATCATTTTGAAAGCCTTCATTGTTTAAAAATCCTTGATTATGAAAGGTTTCTTGATTATAGCCTTGAAAATTATCATTATTGTGAAAACCCTCATAATTGGAAAATCCTTGGTGTTGGTATGGCTCATTAAAGGTTTGATCATGAAATGATGATGGAGGTCATGATGAAAAACCGGAATATCCCATATAGTCATTACAAGGGTAGTCCATTTGAAGATTAGGTTGAAAATTAGGGTTCTCGGTTCCATTGTAAGCATATCCCTTGCCATAATAACCATTATTTTGATCACATAAATAAGTATCGTGTGGACCACCACAAGTCGAACAAGGCGAATAATTAGCGTTGGCGGATCGTTGTTGCAAAATCTCCAACATGGAACGAGTATCCATGTTTAACAAGGTGGCCGAATGTATATACAAGTAAAATGACGTTTAAAAGCTTCCTCGGGGAAGGAACTAATACACCAAAGATGGTATGTTTACACGTGTGCGAGTACACGTGTAAGTAAACTCGAGGAATGAGGGAGTAGCCCTCGGTCGACTTTGAAGAGAAAAGGATTATCCTCTTCGAGTTTCGATACGAAATATCCACAAGAAAGTATAATATATGTAATTACTACTTGGGTGCAAGACCCCCAATAAAGCCTTCCTTCTTAAAATACGCACTAGTGAACGGGGGGTTAGGTGGCGCGAAGCACTTAAGTACCTATTGACCCTTAGATGGCATTTTATAGCACATCGCCTTTCTATTCACTTTGTAATTTGTATTCTTCGAATTATTGCCTATTGGAAGTATTTCTCTATTCTTGCTTTATTAAATTTTATCGATACGCGTGTCAAGGAATGGAACGCCCCCTAACACGGTGTATTGCCTCGGCAATACTTATGGAAGATATGTGTATTGGTTGTTCTTATACATATACGTATTTACATATAATAATATAAATAAAATATTTTTGTATTTATTTGATTTTTTAAGAAAAATACTATATGTACGTAAAAACGATGAAAACCGATATAATATATATTTTTGAGTGTAATCGTTTAGGAAAAAGATTACTTTTTGGATTTTTTTATTTTTTTGGTTCAATTCTTTAGGAAAAGAATTGATTTTGTGATTTTTTATTTTTTTGTATTTTTATCTTTTTGATTTTTTTATTGTTTTTTTTATTTATAATACGTAAAAATAACGTTCACAAAGTGAACGGATCCCAAAATTCAATCGTCTCACTCGAAACCGTTAATCTTCACGAAAAGAACCGGCAGCGGCGCCATTTAATATTAGTCTTTTTAGTTTGTTTTCTCTCGGTCTTATCGAATTGATTAACAAGTATTCAAATTTGACTTAATCGTTTTTGGTAATAAGAGCTTTAATGGTATCTATGTCTAATTAGCACAAAGCAAGTAAAAAGGTAAAAATAATATCAAATACTACGTATACGTACTAACTAAAAACAAATTGCAATTAAAACAAGTAAAGCACGAAGTACAAGTACAAACAAAATGTAATAGTCTAACAATTTTATTACAAGAAAATAACAAACTTGTAAAATAACAAAATAACTAATTTCAACAAATTCCTAATAACTTTTTAACTAACTGTTTACTAACTTTGTAAAATGTGAAATTAATTTTCTTACAAAACAATTGGAATTTGAAATCTAATGATAACCTAACGATCCTAAACAAAGTATGGAAAAACTAAATCAACATAATAAAAACTCAAGCAAGAACAGATATCGAATAACAAATAACAAGGAAATTTAAGCATGTTGCACACTAGATTACGCTACTGAAATCAATCGGCAAATTTAACTACGACTATGCAGAAAACATAATATGCGCTTAACCTGTTTCATCCAGGCCAAGTCCTTTGATGACGAAGCGGAGCGCTGAGCTCGCTTAAAACCAAACACCACTACTGAACTCGACTGCTGATCTACTATTTTATCACCCGTGAATCCAAACACCTGCAAAATTAAACCAACACAAGATACCACATAGATGCTGTCTATAATACAGCTTAACAGGATTATTTCAGAGAAAACTTGATCAAAAACTTCAAATTACACTAACTGATTTTATCACTAACGATTAAATGTATCAACTAATTCAACCACTGATTGATGGCTGTCAAGAACTTTAACTCCATATAACAACTATTCAGGATTTGTAACTAAACATATCAAAACCGTAAAGTTTTTAAACAATCTTTAAACACAGAATAAGAGATGAAAACAAAACTCGATTTAAAGCTTTCAAACAAAATCTATTCCAACAGTAGCATAGAAGAGCTCTTAACAAAATCTCTAAATCAACTACTCTAACTGTTACAATATATTTCAACCGAGAATGATAGGAAATGATGATAAAAAAAATTCTCTTGCTTGAACATTATAGTACTACTAATATTCCTATCTCGACGTGAACAAGAATTGAAAGAGAGTGAATAGAGTTTAAAAGAAAATGAAGGTTATAAAAAAAGCTTAAAGAATTTCATTAATGGTGGAAAACGTAATCGGTTACAACTGATTAACTAATCTTGTTACAAAGGTTTAACAGAAAAATTGACAAGCTAATTATCTATCTACTTCCTAACCTAACTATGTGAAAACTAACACCTAAGCTAACCGTCTGAAATGAAAGTCTTCATCTTCTATTTATAGGCGTCGAGAGAGGAGGTGGTGACGTGTCTTGTCCAATCCAGTTGTGCCACGTGTTTAATACGAGGATATTGACCTTCTTCATTCTTCATCATTTTGGGCGTTTCTTCTCCTTTGAGTGTTGATCTAATTGATGAGTACCTCCTTGAAGAGGACGAAGAGATGAGCACTTTTGTAGTTTAAGTCTTTGGCTGATTCTACTTGGATTATTCTCGATTTGATCTTGCAGGTTATGGAGGTGGAATGGAGAAAAGCAACGTCGGTTTCTTTCTCTCTCTTCTTTGGAGATGAAGACGTGAATGTGTATTTGTGTTTGACCGAGACTTGGTCAAATGACCAAGTTAATAATCAATTTCTCTTTGGTCCCTCATCTTTCATTTCTTTTCAAATGGTTTAAAAACCTTTTAAGTAATATCTCTTAACATCCTTAGTCTTTGTGAAAAGTTACAAGTTCAGCCCTCCATCTTGGAAAGCTTGGCAAATAAAGTCCTTGAAGCATCTTTCGTCTCTTTCTTCGTCTTTTTATCAAATTAATCCTTGAAAACGTGTCTTTGCTCCAAAATGTATCTTTTTTACCTGAAACACACAAAACACAAATACACGCGTAATTCTGATATTTTATAGTTAAATAGTATGTATTTGACTGTGTTTTGAGTGGTTTATGGATCATTATTGATGAGTGTTTTCACACTTATCATACACAGTAAGGATAAATCATAGTAAGGAAAGCTACCAGAGAATACCAAAGAATGGTAATGTACTCATGGCTAAGGGGTCATTAGCTAATCCCCATAGGTCTTGCTCTCAACAGGCTTCCCACGAAAAGGAGGACCAGATGCAGGTTTTATCCTCACCGACTAAAGGGACGTCCGGATTACTCACGCGTTACGCTTAGAATTTAGCGCCACGAGCAGTGAAGCGGATCATGAAGCACTGATAGCCGGGCTGGAGTTAGCATCAAGCATGGATGTCCAAAACCTGGTGGCCTACTTGTATAACCCCCTGATAACAAATAGGGTAGCAGGGTTATGTGAACCCCGAGGGAACACACTCATCCAGTACATGCAAAAGCTAAAGGCCATGGCCAGGCAGTTCGACGACTTCACTATACAGGAAGTCTCAAGAGAGAATAGTGCAATGAAAATGGCTATGGATCATCTCTCAACCATAAATTTGGAAAACCCGCCTCGGTAAGTATTGATTAGTTTTATCCTACACAAATCAATACTTGCAAAGACAACACCCACAGCTAGTAGGGATGAACCACACACATGGATGACATCGATTGTCAACTATCTGGAAAATCATAAGCTGCCACAGGATAGTAGAAGTGCCAAGCGATTGCAGAGAATGGCAAGGCAGTTCTGAGTTATGAACGAGATGTTAAACAAGAAGTCCGTACACGGTTGGAAGTTGTAGTGCTAAGGACCAAAACCAACGCGAATCATTATGAAGACCATGCATAAGAAAGCATGTCAGCAAGGCCCGAAAGCTATGGTGAACGAAGCTCTATGCTCATGTTACTACTGGCCCTTCATGCATAGAGATGCGCACAAAAGAGCGGTAAGGTGTCGTTAATGCCAGACAAGCATAGGCCCTAAACAACAGCCTCGTACGATGCCTCGGGCCGCGCCACAGGCAAAGGTAGATACAGCAGGTATTTTCTCCAACTTCACCCAAAAACTATGTTCCCTCACCACAACGATGGGTAGGTTCGCTGGGCGGTTAAAATCATTATTTCCACCAACAAGTGAAGATCTACGGGAGGACAGGCGTGGAAAAATCATAGCACCACTAGTTAAGGCAGCGGTTAGGAGCAAGGACAGGTAAACCAAGCTAATGGGTTGCGGCAAGCGGCTGGTGCACGACAGACCAAAGAAGTATGGAGGATCCCCTACCAGGGCAGGGTAAGCATGTACGATGATGCGCACACCTTATCAAGCCAGGCGCAGAGGAACTCGGAGCAAACAGGTGACAACGAGGGACTCCGACAATACTACCTCTCAGCCATCACACCACGGACATTGACTTCTCTTTTGGCTGTAATCAGCCGCGAATAAAGATCCATGTATTTTTTTCTTTTCAGTACCTTAGGATCTACTTTATTTTTCAAAATGTTCAAAAAACTTGCAAAAGTATCAATAAAAAGTTGCGGTTCCTAGCTAGTTCCGCAGTCCCATTTTCTTATTTACAATAATTCTGTGCATAAAGTGCTTTATCGTTTATACATATATTTGGCCCTCTGGCGTACATGTACTATTACGTTTCCAGGCGAAATAAGAGGACTAATTAAACTTGTCACATAAGAGGGATGCAACCCCAGTGGCGACGGATCAGGTATGCTTTGTTAGACACCTTACTATAAGATGTTATGCTAAGTAACGCATTCCTTACATTCCATGATGGATATGCACAAGGCATAGTGTGCACGTCTAACAGACATGTCAAAATCGATGACATTGCTTATTGTAGTAGTGGCAGGCCACACGTAATGAAACTTCAAATCACCCATAAGCTCAGAGTCACACTTCACTGAATGTGCTCATAACAGGTGTGTGTGCTCACAAATCTCATGCGTGGGTACAACGACCTAACATTAATCAAATACAGGCGCGCTATGCGAACAAACAAAAACAGGGTTTTAAAACACACACATACAAAATATTGTACAATTTATTTACATCTGGATAATATGGAATCAGTGTAAGTATGGATTATAATAAATCTGAAGCAGACAGGGATCTCTTCAGCTTCCTGTACAATGGATTTAAAGAAGACTGACGGTCTTCCCATGACCTCCTCATATCTTGCAATATGCGCACATCTCGTACGTCAAAGGATGGTAAACTCACGGGCACGCCATCAGATCGGCTAGGGTGCACCGAGCCCAGGCCAATGGCAGCACCTTTGGCTGAAGTCTTGTCCTTCTTAGCAACGCGCCTTGCATGATGCTTCAACAGCCTTTCTAGTGAGACCATCTTCAATACACTCGCACCCTCAGAATAGACGGGTACATTCAGTTGGGAGACATCTGGTTTGACGTGATAGTCGGGCTCATTTTCGGCGCCTTCTTAAAAGAACTTTGCCAATGTAAGTCCAGCCATAATTACGTTGATCGGATCATCCTAGTCTTTTTCTACCACATCAAGGAAAGTTAGGTTGCATTCCTTCAAGACTTGACAGGGAATGTTGAGATTTTTCTGAGCCAGAGGGGTATATAGTGGTATTTCCTCCAAGGGTTTTGTCAGTAGTTCCTTTTTGGAAGCACGCTCCATGGCGCGACTCTGGCCTTCATTCTTAGCAGATTCTAGAATATCCCATATAGCTGCACAAACATTTGGAGAATCTAGAGCACCCTTGGCAGCCAGCGGAAGGCCATAGCGAACTAACCAGTGCCTTTCTGTACGCACAGATGAGAGATGTGGGTACAGTTCTTCATTGAACTCTGTACTTAAACGCTGTAGGATTTGATCCTTCTCGGCCAAGTCCTGTTGACATTTGGTAGCAAAGTTATCACAGTTTGTGGCAAAAATGTCCCAGCATTCTTCGAGTTTTACCATGGCCAATGGCAAAAATGTCCTAGCATTCTTGGAGGCGTGCTAACTTCACCTCCGCGCAAACCAGCTCGTTATTTTTCTCTTCTAGAACTCGGGTATGGCTGATAATCATATCTTTAAGGTACTGCGAGAGAGACCGAAATTTCTTGTTCATCACGGACGTTAATGTAACCTCATGCGAGACACCTTCGCCAGTTCTCTCATCAATGCCTCATCAGATAAGTCATCAAGGTACTGGGCACGCGCAGGAGGAACTAGATGTCGAAGAAAATCTTCACAGTCTGATCTATGGTTCAAGTCAAAGGATCGTGTGCATCCCTGATGAGGAAGACTGTTCCTAACAGCAGCTGTGCTCGTGGTGGCTTTACACGTTTCCTCCGCAGGGCTGTAGAGGTTGTAGCAGCAAAAAATAAAACAACGGTGATGTTCTAAATAACAATATGGGTTAGTAAGACAGTCTGATGTCTTACCTTTGAAGTGTGGACTCCGCACAGGGCTTGGCCTATATCCCCCATGCAGCAATCTTGGTGCGCGGTTTTGTTGAACGTGAGAGGCTTCTTTTGGGGATTTCCTCAAATGGCGTAGGAGATAACTTCTTAAATTCAAGAATGGGGATGTCAACCCCACGTAGGCTGGTGGTGGGAATATCCGCAAGAGGCGTCTCTTTATCATCTAAATCTTTGGCTTCCTCGGACAATGATTCTTCTATATGGAAAGGTATACTACGAATATGGGTCGCGTTAAGTACGACAACTCTCTCCGCACTCATGAGATTGTCAAGGGACGGAGATTCAAGGGCAATAGTGCGTCTGCCCGTAATTGACCCACTAGTGAGTTCGTTTGGGGTGCATGGTCGCGGACGCATGGTTACTTCGCATGGACATTCTCGCTTCACAAGTTGCACATAGGTAATTTCTACAGCGGCAATGTGTAGAGTTAGATATATATACGGCCGCAGTTAAAATTTTAAAACATATGAATGGAACCTTACCATGAACGAAGTTGTCATAATATTGGGGGAGGTGATTCAAAGGCATGGGAGAGTTGAAGCTCAGCCCCATGGCGAACAATAGCGACTCTAGATATTCCTGCATTAGTATACGGTCGACATTTATCTTCTCAGCATATTCCGCGTTGTACGTACCAGGTATAGGTTGTTCATCCTTTATCATTTTCTGGGGAGTAATGAAGTTGTAGTCAAAGGGGAACGTGGTGTTGTCTATCCAGAAGAATTTGTTGTTCAAGTTCTTTTCAGGGATTCCAGCTTCGTCCTGTAGCATTGAAGTTGACTGGGGCGTTTGGCAATGGGTATCCATCCGTTGATCCATGAGGGGCGATAGAAGGCACGAAATAAATTTATAGTCAAGTCAACATTCTTCAAACAACAGTTGATTTCAAAGTTGGATATTTTGGCCGCACCAATACACTGTAGCTGGGAGAGATGGATGCTATAGAAACTTAGCACATCAATTAGGAAGCGGCTTAGGGGTATATGGTTGTTGGCAAACTCAAAGAATCTTGTGTACACACCAATTTTACCCGCTGGGAAGCTCCCTATATACATTTGTGGATCTGGAACTATAGGGCGGAGATCCGTCTATATGTGGTATTTCGTGATGAATTAGGAAGGCTCTTGCTCAGTAATATGGGACTCTACATCAAACAGTTTTTGCACCATTTTTCGTCTGCAACAAGGTCTGCCGGTTTTTGTTTACAGATTTTTCGCCTATAGAACAAATGTTTTTTTTAGGATTTTTTATCAATGGTGGAAAATGGCGGTATGGAAATGAAGAAGACTGATCGGTGGTATCAAGCATTTAGTACTTTATAAGTAGGGATAGGATCATGCGACGTGTGGCAGGTGTTTGGTTGATCCAACGGTGCTACTGGGATCGTTGACAATGACGTGGCAGGCACCTTTTCCGGTTCCCAATGTAAGTAGGTGTTAGTGTTATATGACATTGATGGTTTTGGCGGGATTACTCGAAATATTCCTTAGGCCACGTCTTGTGTAAACACTCGTATGGCCACATGGCAATTTCAGCATCAGACTTAGTAGCTTAATAAAGCCGTGGTTAGAGCCTGCAACTACTAGACTGGGGGGACATGATGACGTATAGTCCCTAGTCGGGCTAGATAACCCGACATACAGGTACTACCTGTATCCATTGATTATGGATCAAAGCTTATGTCACGTGTGGAAGGCCTAAGAGTCCCGGTAAGCCATTATCGCACGTAGTACAGTCCTTAGTTGTGTCCTCGTCGCACTGCGACAGGATCAAACAGGATATATTCTATCTTATGATTATATTCGCATAAAGGAAAGGAGATATACACTTACCATAGCTACGCGATAAGGATCGACCTGTTTCTGGTCATTATCTCTTCCTTAGGCCAAAAGATTAGGAGAGCCAAGCCAGTACTCTCTCGGGTATAAAAGGAACCCCCGAGGTTCCACAAAGAGACATCATTCATAGCATTCTTACCCTCACTTATACCTAAACCAATTAATTACTCTCACACCGGAGTCTAATCGTGGGACACACGCCCACGGTAAGCCTAACGGTGTTTATTATTTAGTGTGCATGGTCTTCAAACAAGTTTACTTGGTGCAAGAGCAGGAGTCCACAAGACCCCGAACTAAGCCTAATTCGGGTCAAGTTCGACCCACCCAACTTTTGTATCAACACCCGTCCACATCTCCATCGGTGTCTTCAACTCAATTGTAGTTAAAGGCGAACATTTTATCACATAACATGCAATATTAACTACTTCTACCCGGAATGATTTTTCCAAGCTTGCAGTTGCCAACACTGCTTCTGCTCTCTCCAACAAGGTTCTATTCATCCACTCTGCCACTCCATTCTATTGAGGAGTGTATGTCGTTGTGGACTTCCTTTTGATTCCTTTTTGCCTGAAAAAAGTATCAAATTCATCACAAGTGTATTCACCTCCATTATCTATCCTCAAACACTCAATATTCTTTCTAGAATCAGGTTCAACCCGCGCTTTGTAAAATTTGAAAACTTCAAACACATCAGACTTCTTCTTGATTAGGTACACCTAACATCTCCTAAATAGTCATCAATAAAGGATACAATATACTTTGCTCCTCCAAAGAATTGAACTGGTGCTTGCCACAAATCAAAATGAACCAATTTTAGAACTAAAACACTTCTGGAATTTGATGTTTTGAATTTTAAGCGATGTTTCTAGCTGATTACACAATGCTCACAGAAAGGTATAAAAACCTTTGTGAGGCCAGGAAGTAGCTTTCTTTCAAGAAGAATCTTCATTCCTTGTCCAGACATATGACCAGGCTTCTAATGCCATGTTATTGCAACTCTATGACTTGGACTATGTGAAGCAACCGATGCTTCTCCTTCCTCAATTATGTCTCCCTCCAGCTGGTATAAGTGTGCATCCACCTTCCCTCCTATCATAAGTACAATGGCGCCTTTTATGACTTTCATGATCCTGTTTTGTATTTTCAGCTTACAACCAAGATCATCCAATTGTCCTGGACAATAAATTCTTTTACAAGCCCTCCACATGTCGCACATCCTGAATAGTACGAACTGTACCATCATGCATCTTCACCATGATACTTCTAATTCCAATGATCTTTTGTTCATGATCATTGCAACTGTACACAGATCCGCCTCCAAAGATTAGTTTATATTGATGAAACCAGTCTCTTCTTACGGTTATATGAAAAGTAGCTCCCGTATTAATCAGCCATACATCTGCAAATCTATTTCTCCTTCATTTGCAACCGCTGCTTCACAAGACTGGTCCTTACCATACCCTGAAGTGATAGCGACATTTCCTTGAGGATTAAAGGTATTAAACCTCGACATGTTTCTTAAAGTGAACCAGATTCCCGCATTGGAAGCATTTTAAACCGTTCTTCTTCCTCTCTGTTTTAGATTTACCATGACTCCTACTAGAGCCATGTTCCATTGACCTACCTCTCATTACCACCAAAGCCTCTACCTGTCTTGAACTGGCATGTCTGTCCTCCCTATTGTTATGCCTATTTTCTTCTTCTAGAACAGAGGCTGCAACATCATTGAAGACTAGATAGTCCAAAAGTACATTAGTGGTCATAGTGATAATAAGTTGGTCATCCGAGTCAAGTAAACTTTGAAGTAGAATTTCAGCACGTTTATGTGACTCTATTTTACAACTTAGAGAAGTGAGTTGAGAAAATAGAGTATTCAAACTATTAATGTGCTTTGTCACTAAAGTAGATTCCAACATACGCATAGCATATAACTTCCTATTAAGAAAAATCTTATTGTGGAGTGACTTTGCCTCGTAAAGTCGAGCGGGATGATCCTAAATCTTCTTCGCACTTTTCTTATTCTCTATGCTCGACAAAACTCCATTTGTTAATGCCAGATGAAGATTTGTAATAGCATTTTCGTCCATCTCGTCCCATTTACTATCATCCATGACCTCAGCTGGCATTTCATCAATGACCACTAAACATTTATCCTTTCTAAGGATAACCTTCATCTTTAACTTTCACAACAAAAAATTATTCCCATTGAATTTTTCGATTTTAAATTTCGTCGCCATTGCTACAATCACAATCTACTTTTTGACACACTAATTATTTGATAATAGTAATGAACACCTTCTGAGAGTATAATCTTACTGATCTTTTGATGTGGAGGGTCCACTTATTAGTGGCAACCACAGAGCATACGATAAATAATTATACACACACCCAACCTTAGCTCTGATACCACTTCGTGAGAAAATGGACACCAGACTTAAGCAAACCCACAGCTAAATATGAAAAATGCAATAAAAGATACACACGGATTTAACGTGAAAAACTCCAATAGGGTAAAAACCACGGGCAAAGAAAGATACTTCACTATGTAAAAAATTAGGAGTTACACCTTTTGCTTAGTTACAATGATTTTTTTGTATCTAGGAATATACCGAACTCTCTAAGTAACTAATAGAACTAGGAAAATGGAAGTGAGAAAGGGATGAGAAATGAGACTATCCTTCATTGCCTTTTATAGGAAAGTTGCTTGTCATGTGACATCACTCACGACAACATCATAACATGTTGCAACAAGTTGTAGTTCAAGTTGCCAAAAGAATCTCATCAAGATACAATGTATCTTATTCATTTTAACAAAAATTTTACCTAGAGAAGTGTAAAAATAGCTAAATTACACTTGTATAAATGTGAAAAGAATAATATATAAATGTGCACACATACAAGTGCGTATAAATTATATATATGTCCACACCCACAAATGTGTAAAAAGTAACAAATTTCTGCTAACACCAAAAATACTCTACACCTCGGGTGTGTAGAAACTTTAAACAACCTAAAATACTCCACACTTTGAGGCGTGTAAAATTTTTAAACAAGCATTAACAAGTTTGTATTCAAATAAAAGTTGAATCAAAATAAAAAATGTACTAAAAATGAAAAAACTAAAATATACAAAAATATATATAAATGAATGTTGAATTAAAGAGCACAAAATTTTAGAAAATATGATAAAAATTTGATCATGAAAAATATAAATTGATAAAAAAATATTTCAATTTAAAAATTAAAGTATCTTTTTAATAGTTTGTTACAAAAAGAGATTGATGAATGAGATCAGTCTAATAAAATATAATCTAATGTCTTAAATCTCCCTCCTTATCTTAATTTTTTATTTGAAGTTAGGTTTGAGATGAGTTTTACACACTTGGAAGTGTGAATAGTGTAACTGTTTCTTTTACACATTTATACATGTGTAAATCTTTTACACGTTTATTTTCATGAATAAAATTATGCTTTTACACATTTGTAATTGTGGTTACTTTTAACAAGTCTTATAATATTTAAATGTATAAACAAATATACACACATTCATAAAATGTGTAAAAATAAGTGTGTAGATTTGTTTTTTGTTTTAGTGATTGATTGACGATTACCCAAACTAAACAGAGGCCATAGTTGAAAATTGATGCTAACCAATTACTGAAAACGTCTACATAACCTCCAATTAGGTCTTTGGTCTAGTTTGGTATATGTGAGTGTCCAATGCCCATTAACCAGTAAATAGGTTCAAAACTCTCTTTATAGACGTTTGTGAGATGGTAAGATATGTGGTGATACTTATTAGAGCCCATGGTGCGGTGGCGTCGTGGGCTAGGGTGTCACTTTTCTCACGGCATACCATTTCGCTTCTCGCGATGTGGCCTCTCGTGCCGTCACCACCAGCCAACCTTTTCTCGCGTTTTCGAACCTTTCTTTTTAGAAAAAAATATCTGTTTATAGTTGTTGGGCTTTAAAAATCCTTCTTTTTACTAAATTTAACCTCTTAAAACACTAAAAAAAACCCTTTTATCGTCCCATTTTAATATATCACTTTAATTTTATATTCTATTTCACAAATATATCATTTTTCAACAAAAAATATGGATACAAACACTCCTAACACCTATCGATCTTTACGATGTATACTTCCAAGACGATGCAGAAGGATACGTTCAGAGGTACATGATTACAAATAATACTTAGCTTTGTGTAATGAGCAAGTTGTGGGTTCGGGATCAGGTACGAAGTTCTCGCGTAGATACATACCTCGTAAAAGAGAATAGGTGCGACAACGTTTACCCGAAGACTATTTTGGTGACGCTGAGACATCTCCTAAATACCGGGAAAAGAACTTCCCCCGGCGAAGGTATCGTATGAGTTCTAAACATTTTAAAGAATTCTTAATAATATTTTAATTTGTGAAGCCGAACAGCTACCCGAATACTATTGCATTTTTTAGACCAAGTGTCGATGCTACTGAAGTATTATCCTGTTCTAAAGATAACTTCCACATTACGTCAATTGGCATACGGGTCATCAACCGATGCATTTGACGAGTACTTGCAAATTTCAGAACGAATTGGTCGTAAATTTTAGTTAAATTTAGTAAATGCATATATATGTTATACGTGGAAGAATATTTAAGAAAATACACATCAGAAGATACTGGAAACATATATGCATTGCATGAAGAGAAATATGGATTCTCTCGAGAATGCTCAAGAGTATTGATTGTATGGATTGGAAATGAAAAAACAGTCCAAAAAGTGTGAAGGCTCAATTCAAATGAAGGGGTCATAAACACCCAACTATTATGTTAGAAGTTGTTGCAAATCAATAATTATGATTTTTTTTTGGAATGGCGGATTTTATTTGAAAGCTAGCTAGAAACTAGCAAACAAAACAAAAAGAAAAAAACAACTAAGAGAACTAACAAAACCTATCCAACAACTATAGAATAGCGCAATAAGAGGATTTTGCATCCATCCCAACCAATTAATCTTTTGCTTGGATCTTGAGTTGCACCAATCATATGTTTGACTAACTATGTTATCAAACACCATCGCCTTTTTAGGATTCTCATTACCAAAAATGGTCTTGTTGTGAAAGATCCAAATGAACCAACAAGAAAAATAGAAAGTAGCTTCTAAGAACTCCTTGACATCTTTACGAAGCTTTAAACTCGATAACCAATCACACCAATCAACATAAGACAATAAAGAGACGCCCGAGAGACCCCACCAAGTAATGATACAAGCTGTGATATCTGACCCAAAAGGACATGAAAAAAAATGTGACCTGCGGATTCTACCTTATGAAGACAAATCGGGCACATGATTGAAGGGATCTCCAGACCTCTAATATAAAGGTTGTGCCAAGTAGGAAGTCTATTCATAGTGAGATGCCAAACCAAAATATTCACTTTGATAGGGACTAATCTACTCCACCTAGTTGGTTTATCTGTTGTACTACCAAATAGAGTATCTTCAATATAAGAACGAACTGACGTAACTGAAAACTCTCACATCCCATCTAGCGCCCAAATCCATCTATCTAACATACAGGACACTAAATTCGATGGCATAAGAGAAATGAGGGAGTCCAATTGAGAACTTTTAACCCCTCCCCTAAGTAATCTTCTAAAACAATGTGACAAACCTTCCTTTACTTTATCGTAAATAGATACCACTTTGTTTAATTCCAATGCAAATAATCTTATAAACATGCTTTTAAGATTAATGTCTCCAAGCCAAGCATCACACCATAAAGAAGTATCATAACCATCCCCCACCTTCTTTTTGCAATTAGATAACAAATCAACTCCTTTCTCACTAAGTTGTTGTGTACATTTTATAATATCTAACCAAGTAGATGAATGAGAAGGCAAAGAGATAGAATCAAGGTACGCTTGCTTACCGTGAATCGCCTTCGTAATCTTAACCCATAACGCTCCTTGTTCATTTTTGAAACACCAAATCCACTTGAATAAAAGAGCTCTATTGAATGCAAAGAAACTACTAATTCCAAGACCACCCGCGTCCTTGCTCCTCAAAACTTTGTCCTAACTAAACCAAGACATCTTTTTTTCCTCGCCCTCTACTCCTTTAATTATGGTTTTGACATGCAAAATTTGTGGTTCCAAGGGAAAATAATGATCTTAATGTGTTATATGGTTTCCCGTTATTTAATGACGAACGTGTAGGTACCGCTACAGAATGCTCGTTTCATGTAAATGGTAACGTATACCGAAAAGGTTATTATTTAGCCGATGATATTTATCCTGAATGGTCTACCCTGTTTGTCAAAACCTTTTCGGTTGCCAGGGATGAACAAACCTTTAGGTTTACAAGAGTTCAAGAGGTGGCTCGAAAAGATATTTAACGAGCCTTTGGTGTGTTACAATGTCATTGGTGCATCATAAGACAACCTGCACATGCTTATGAAATAAACTGGTTGTGAAGAATCATGTATTTTTGTATAATATTACATAACATGATATTGGTAGATGAAAAATTCTCACTGCATTTGAAGGATATACTTCCTTAATCCATAATCGAACATGGTTCGAACTTGGATTAAACGATGCGAAGTACATGCGATGAAATACAAAGAACTTCGAGACCGAAGTGTGCACCACGACCTTCGACAAGACCTTGTGGAGCATTCAAACAACCTCTATAATGAATGATTGTAACCTTTAATTTGATTAAGTTGCATGGGTTTTTACGTAATGTTTTTTAATTTCGTGTAATGTCTTTTTTAATGAATAAATGTTCTTTTATAAATTATAAAGTTTAAGTATATATATTCAAATTATATAAATAATATAAAAAAGGATATGTCACCACTCCATGGCTTACCACTCTTCACCAAAACATCCTAAATGTGGTGTCATAGCAATTCCGATGTCATAGCCTACGTGGCAGCACTTTTTGGCTATAACACCACTTTTCTTCCTCAACCGCACCAGTGATCTTAGCGTGTAACAAATAGCAAACCAAACCTAGTTGATTAATCATCAAGTTGTGGAAATGATAAATTCAATCAAGACTTAATGATCTCAGCTTGTAACAAATAGCAAACCAAACCTAGTTGATTAATACCAAAATCATGATTTGGGTATTATCGCTTGATATAGACGATTCCGATCTCCGACTAACTCCCTTCATATGTCCCTGCAATAGCAAACATAATGTTACAAGAACCACCACCACTGAACTTATAGTTTCATCGCAATGTTGATAATTGTGTTGAAAACCCAGTTAGGACAACCACCACCACCGAAACCACAGTTTCATCGCAAAACCCCATTGTTGATAACCCTAATGTTGATAATTTTGATGAAACCTGGTTAGAACAAAAACCACCACCGAAACCATAGTTTCATCGTAAAACCCCATTGTTGATAAATCGAATGCAAAAATGGTGAAGATAATAACAGGTCCCGATGGTATTGTTCAAGCAGCCAAAATCTGTAAAGTAGCGGATAACCGGGAATGTCGCCAAGAGGTAGTGATGTCTAGGGGTGTTCACGGGTCGTTTCGGTTTGGTTAGTTAGACGATTTTAGTTATCCATCGCGGGTCGAGTAGTTAATTTTACAACCCGAAACCGAACCGTATAAGGCGGTTAACCGAACATGCGGTTACCCGAAATGAGCAGTTACCCGCGGTTCGGGTTACAGTTAACCATTTTATAAGTTTAGTCGAGTTTAAGTTTATAATAATAACATGTTGTAGACATACAATGTCATTTTTATATAACTAAATGACATTGAATAGATAAACATCATATAAAAATTATTTCGATATAAAAAATGCATTCAAATATTCATAAATAGCATATTAACAAAAATAACTTATTCGATGTTTATAGATTACGATCACATTAACTAAATTTTACACATAGATGGTTAAAGATGTTGACATTAGGAGTAAAAATTCGGTGTACAATTAAAGTTGTTTACCAATATATTTAATACATATATTAATTTGAATATTTAATTAAAAAATTCATGTATAATATACGCTGTTCAGTTCGGTTAACTACAGACATCTGAAAATGAAAACCGAACCTGAACCACGATAAGCGGGTTTTTCGATTTTGTTTTTTTTTTTGTTTCGGTTTCTTCACTTTCGGGTTTTATCGGTTTCTGGTTTTTTTAACAACCCTAGTAATGTCCACACAATAGTATAATAGGAATTCTTGAGGATGTTGGCGAGGATGAACATTTTAGTCGTGGCATGTGGGTTAACGGGATAGAGTTTGTGAATTTTAATGGGGGTACTATGAGTGGGTGTCACATTCAACTCAACTTAATTTCTACACAAAAGACCTGGTTTCTTAATTTCTGGATATAGGTGAATCTCCCAAAAGTATATAGTATCACAATCAAAAGCATAATAAGCAGTGATTATTATATCATCAAGATAAACCAAAAGAAATGGTACAAATTTATAGAAAGTTGACTTTAAAAAGTCAAAACCAAAAAGTGAACACTATAGAACCCAAACATAACCAACATCTGAACTTGTTACAAAAGATGATAAGACAACATATCATTTGTTTTTACATTGATTGTTTAAGATTTTTTCAAATTCCTTTCACAATTTTTTCCCATTTGGTCATTTATGCAAGCCCTATGATACAATTCCTTACAGCGAGTGGCCTTTTTCTTGGAATAACGGCTTGTTCAACTTAGAAGTTAGACCTCAATTTAGCTTTATAACTGTTAGAACTTGAACATGGCTTAACATGATCATTGATTTGATGCTTTTCAGTGTCGGAGTCTGAGTCAGTTATTATTACTTCTGCAATTAAGATATGATTCTAGGTTAAAAATCAAATGCAAAAAAGGGTGTTTAAAAGTTAAAACAACTCAATGTTTTTCAAAAAATAATGTCTAATGTAAATTTCTACGACAATGGGTTTACCTTTCTTTAATAACATACGTTCTTTTGTTGCTTGAAAAATATTTTTTATCTTTTGTATCCTGATTTCAAGATCCTCGAAGCCATTAAATTTCAGATCTTTTGAATTTGCTATTGATGAACAAATAAATTGGGTTTTTTTGTTAGGCGTGATATGGTTGTGGTTAGAAGCAGTTGCATATATGTATAATGCCCTAAATGTGATGTGTTGGACCAATATATCCAAAATGGACTTCTACAACCTGTACCAAACAATCCTTTAGTTAAAAGATGACATCCAAACACCCCTTAACGCGAAACATAACATACTAAACATGTTCATCTATTACTACTTCTCCTTATAATTCATATTTCATAAAAGTTCATTAATATTCCATAACTGAAAAACATAGTATATTAGATTATATCATACATTGAAAAACATGTGATAAACACACCCAAACAAACAACACTCAATCACTAAGACGTGCAAGCATTCTAGTCATGAACACAGTGTTGGTTGTTGTAGCACGACGGGCTGCTAGAACCATCTCATTCAACCTCGCTACCATTTTGACATTACGCTCACGAGCGTTCTTCAATTTGATGGTACCTTCAACAACATGAATACAACCCGTCAAGATCCCCACCTCATTAATCAAGAGGTTTATGTGGTTGATCCTCTCCTGAAGTTCATCAATTGGGACCTGAAACCGTGCATCTGCAAGATTGACATCCATTTCCTACCAAAATGAACCAACAACTGTCTCTCCATGCGAGATGAGTTTATAGCCCTTGCCAATCTGTTACACAAAATCAATCGCCTAGAACCACCATCTTGGTTTGCCATTGAATTATTAACTCTTTAACTAGTTGGGGTTTGAAATTGTGATTAGGGTAAGTGATATATATATGGTGGAGTTCAATTGACTATAATGTTCATGAAACTTCGTGAATGTGATGAACAAGTTTGCAATGTCGTGCAATTTTGATCACTGAATCGAAGCGTCAGATGAAAATTGTGGAGTTAAGTCTTGTGGTTTTAATGGCGGAAAAAAGGTTTCGAGGACTTGTTTTGCATAAGGAAAGGTGGGGATGGGTTGGCATGATTTGGAAAGGTGAATGTGGAAACGTTTGGTTGAAAAAGGGTTTTGAGGACGAGTTTCGCATGAAATGAAAGGTGGGAGATGAGCTGACATGATTTGAACGATAGGAAATGACAAAAATACCGGCACGGGTATGACATGTGAGGGGTTAACGTTTCAGGGGTGAAATTGAGAAGTTTACTCTCACATATATTTTATTCAAAAATGAGATATTTAAGAGACAAACTGTGTATTAGACAATAGTATTGACCCACGACTGATTGTGGGCTTGTGGTCCATTAGCTTTAGGGTTTGTATTATGTTGTTTACTATCAACGCTATGTATTTAGTATAAATACTTATCATATCTCACATGTAATGCATTCAATCAATACAATCATCTGGATATTTTTTATGGTATCACAGCTCTAGGTAAGATCCATCAATAAAAACTGTTATCCTCTGGTCATCGACTACTTGACGGTGATCCGGAGGGATCATGTTTTTTTTCCACTATATTAGTTCTTTTATTTAGGATTTTATTTTCGCATGTTATTCATAGACCCTAAACCCTAGCCGTAAAAAATGTTGAGTTGCCATTAATCAACTATATATTTTTTTTTCTTCATCTATTGTCGAAGATTATTGTTGTTGACAACAAAAGTTGATCATCAAATTGCTCTCCCTTGAGGCAAAGCAAGCCATGACGAAAAAGCAATCGTCACGCAAAAGGAGGATGCCGCAAGCAATAAACAATTATGCCGTCAAATACAATGCTTCTGCTCAATCAAACAAAAAAAAGTTGAAGAAACGGCTTTTAACATTCATTCCACTAACGATGATTTAGGTACAACCCACCACAAGAAAGTTATCCTTCGATCATCGGCAACGATGATTTGGAGGGATCCCGCTTAATTCCTTTTTCGCTTCACTTTTTCATAATTAGGTTCTTTTTTATCGAATAAATCATAGCTTCCAAAACCCTAGCCGTCATAAAACATCGCATATGAATATTTATCTCATCATTTTTATTCGTTGTTTTACCGCCGGAGTTTATTGCCATTTTTGAAAATAGTTGGTTAAAAATGTCGCTCTCTTACCTAAAGGCAAAGCAAACCATGACTTAGAAAAAAACGTCACAGAAAGGAGGAAGCAGCAACAACAACAACTATGCCTATGACGTCGAATACAACTATACTTCCGTCTCAACAAACAACAAAAATATGATAAAAGAAGATGCTTTCAACATATGCTCCAGTTTTTCCGTCTGTAGTAATTCGACTACAACCTGGTTAACTAGATGCGGATAACTACGATCTTAGAAGCATCGACAGAAAAGTAAACCCACAAGGTATGTCCCTAATCGAACCGATTAGTATTATTCATGATAAAGAATGTGTTGTGAATCTCGTCCCCCCTCACCTCCTTTTATAGAGATGAGGGGGAACCGACTGTTATATAGTCCTACGGGTCGGGTTAGGCTGCGACACCACCAACCGACCTTTATTGCTATAGGCTATTTAGGAAACTCGATAACTATCCACTAGACACGACTTAGGCTAATAAAGACTAAATACATAACAATTTCCACCTTTGGCTTATATTAGCCTATCTTAACACTCAGCAACTCCAAGCAGCTTTGTATCTTGCGTCTAGGTATCACCTTCATCAAGGCATCCGCAGCATTGTGCTCAGCACCCACCTTTAGAACATCAACCGTATTTGCATCCAAGACTCTTCTGATAAAGTGATAATTCACATTGATGTGCTTAGTCCTATCATGAAAAACATGATTCTGCGATAATTGAATCGCGTCCTGATTATCACAATTAACTGCAACAGTGTTAAGCTTCACGCCTAACTCTTCCAAGAATCCCCTTAGCCAAATATCTCCTTTTACAACCTTCGTAAGTGTCATATACTCCGCTTTAGTTGTCCACACAGCCTCTGTGTGCTGCAACTTAGCTTCCCAGCTCCTCGCACATCCATGTATCAGCAACCCGTACTCTGTGATTGATCTACCCATGACAGTGATCGATCTACCCATGGTGTAGTCAAAATCCACAAACACATGTACGTAAGTCTGTAATCCACGATCAAACCTATCCAACATACCCACATCGACCGATGTTATGTCCGGTCTCGTGCAGACCATCTGATACTCCTGGCTTCCAACTTCATATATATATGACCACTTACTATTATTTTCCACATCACAATCCCCAAATAGACTATCCTCCAAAGACAGTATGGAGTGTCCCTTCAACAAAGTCTGTATCAACTTTCTGTTGTAAAACTTGGACTGTGACACCCTCAGAGTATTACCACTCTGATTCCTAATGATCTTAATACCAAGTATATTTCTCTTTACTTTAACCATCAAACCCTTGGTAACCAAAATCTCAGCCTTGCATTCGCAAGAAAATATCATACAATCTATATAGAGAAATAGATGTATGAACATACCTGGTGTATCCTCTCAGTAATAACTGTATCTGTCGTCATTGCTTTTCCTGCAACCGTTGCTGAGCACATGCACATCTAACCGAGTATTCATTTCTTCTTTCAATCCAGCCATCCACTTGGAAAGAACCTCACAAGCAACTGTATCATTGAATGTCAATGACTCATGTGCATAAATCTTCTCCACTGCAGCAACTGTAAAAGCATCCTCATTACTATATTCTCTATACTTGAATAGTTCCCATGCTAAGTGTTGCTCCCTATCACGTGCTAGATGATAGTATATCAAATCTTGAGTTTGTACTTCTTTTGGAGCATCTACATGATCAACATTCCCTTGAGGTTCCACCTCAAATGCATGATCCTCCCGAGATTCCACCTCAAACTCAACTCCTTGCAACACCTGCACTGAACTTATACATACACCAGATTTAATGAAAATTTTCTTGTATTGCCCACTTTCATTGAAACCCATATTCCTGTAAAGCACTACCTTTGAAGTAACGTCATCTAACCTCCAAAGTTGATACACATTCATACCTTTACGGTATCCCAGGAATATGCACTTAACCTTAACCGGTTCAAGCATCTCTTGCTCAATACTAGCAAGCCAACCAAAAAATCCCAACATATCTATAGTCTTCTTGAATCCAATCGCTGCTGATGGTGACCTATTATCTAGATATGTAGACATGGTTGTATCCTCTATCCAAAAAACCTTGGACAGACCAGACTGAATCAGAAAACAACGTACCTTATCCAAGAGTGTCACGTTCGTCTCTTCAACCAACCCATTCTGCTGTTGTAACCTTGCAACATCCAAATGGTTGGCGATCCCACTCTTCATACATTGTTTTGTAGACTTCTGATTACAAGAATCAAGAACATTACCCGTCTTGATCTTCCACCCAGTCTAAAATTTTCCTAACTGCTTCTACCCTTCATTGTCTTCCCAGTCATAGCCTGACCGTTCAGGGTATATACGCAATTAGCCCTTCTGGTTCCTGATAGTACCACCAGTGAACCCTTTATAACCTTGATCTTTCCCGACTGCATCTTCACGGTAAAACCCTCTTTTTCAAGAGTGCCCAGCGATATCAAGTTTCGTCTTAATTCCAGAACATACCTGACGTTGTCCAACACGAAAGTTGATCCATCCCTCATTCGTACTCGAACCTTTCATATCCCTCGTACACGGCATTCTCTACCATCACCTAGTAGTACATTACCACCGTCATACTCCTTAAAATCAACCAAGTAATCTCTCCTGTGTGTCATATGGTATGAGCCCCCTGAATCCGTGATCCAGTCCAAAAGTTCATCAACACTCATAGCCATCATAACATCAGCATTTTCATACCCATCAGCTCCAGAACCGGATACCTGATCTTCATTCTTGACAAAACCTTGAGATCTCTTGTGATTATACCTGGGACAATCCCTCTTCAAATGATCCTCAAACTGACATATATAACACCGGAGTTTACCGCTCATTCCTTGTAACTTTAACCACGAACTATTTGCACCCTGCTCCATATCTCCCTGAGTAGATCTCTTCCTCACATACAACCCTTCACCACCATCACCCTTTGCTTTTGTCATCTTCTGAAGTTCCCTAGAATTAAGTGTCGCAAGCACGTCTTCTAGCTTCAAAGTATCCTGACCATATAGCAAAGTCTCTACGAGATTATCGTAATACGATGGTAAAGATATGAGTAATAATAATGCCCGATCCTCATCCGATATAGCAGTATCTATAGCCTCTAAGTCACCTACGAGCTTGTAAAACTCATCAATATGTTCAGACTGACTCTTACCTTGATGCATTTGAAAAGTATATAACTTTTTCTTCAAGTACAAACGATTAGCTAAAGACTTTGTCATGTATAAAGTCTCTAACTTTTTCCAAATCCCCGTTGTAGTCGTCTCCTTGGTGATCTCCCGTAGGACCCGATCATCCAAACACAAGATCAATGCGTTGTAAGCCTTTTTCTGAATGACGTATCGTAAGCCACTATTGTGGTGGCGGGTAATTCTTCCAGTGCTACATCTAATTCCAGATGTTCTAGCAAAGCCTTCATCCTTACCTGCTATAACCCAAAGTCATTCTTCCCATCGAATTTCTCGATGTCAAATTTGCTCAGCGTCATCTTATTTTAACCCTTTGCTAACCGTTTAACCTTTTGTTAATTACCTACACAAAAACACGATCTAGCAAAGTATCCCGTGTGTAAAACACCCTTGCTTTATCGATATAACCCTAAGATAAAAATCTTAAATCGATCAAACCAAGTAACCCTTCAAAAGAAAACCCTTTCTTACTCAAATATCGACCAAACCTTGGAAAGTCTCCACCAGATTATCAAAGTATCCTTACCATATAGCAAAGTCTCCACGAGATTATCGTAAGACAATGGTAAAGATGTGAGTAATAATAATGCCTGATCCTCATTCGATATAGCAGTATCTATAGCCGCTAAGTCACCTACGAGCTTGTAAAACTCATCAATATGTTCAGACTGACTCTTACCTTGATGCATTTGAAAAGTATATAACTTTTTCTTCAAGTACAAACGATTAGCTAAAGACTTTGTCATGTATAAAGTCTCTAACTTTTTCTGAATCCCCGATGTAGTCGTCTCTTTGGTGATCTCCCGTAGGACCCGATCATCCAAACACAAGATCAATGCGCTGTAAGCCTTTTTCTGAATGACGTTATCGTAAGCCACTATTGTGGTGGCGGGTAATTCTTCCAGTGCTACATCTAATTCCAAATGTTCCAGCAAAGCCTTCATCCTTACCTGCTATAACCCAAAGTCATTCTTCCCATCGAATTTCTCGATGTCAAATTTGCTCAGCGTCATCTTATTTTAACCCTTTGCTAACCGTTTAACCTTTTGTTAATTACCTACACAAAAACACGATCTAGCAAAGTATCCCGTGTGTAAAACACCCTTGCTTTATCGATAAAACCCTAAGATAAAAATCTTAAATCGATCAAACCAAGTAACCCTTCAAATGAAAACCCTTTCTTACTCAAATATCGACCAAACCTTGGAAATTAACCTATCCAATAAATCGACAATCCTTTAATCAAGAAAGTACCCGACGCCTTTTGAAAGTAACCCTTGTCGTACTTTTAATTTTGTAATCCGATCTCTAATAACCTAAGAAATCTTGCAACCTTGACAAGTCTTGAACGCTTCTTTATCCCTTTGTTGATTTGCTAAACCTTGTGAAAAACCTCACAATCACAAACCAACAAAGCCCCTTCAGTAATTCGCTAAACCTTGTGATATATCCTTCATAATCACGAACTACGAAGTCCCCTTGTGTAAAATACCCGAAGTAATAATACTACCTTTTTGTTTTATAAAAACAAAAATATTAATCCAAATTTTTTTTTTAAAAACTTTGGCCCAGTATAATATTATTTTTGGACTGGCCAAAAAATAAAACATTGCCCTTTGTAGTATTTGTTTTTGGTGTGTTTGACTTTTACACAAACAAACCACCCACTTCGTCTTCTTCTTTCTTTGATGATAATCACAGACCACCAACAATGGCAGCCACCCTTCGATCTTCAATCACCGAAAATCAAAGACCCCCTTAATTGTCGATCTCCACTGCTGCTCCCTTGATGCTCGAACCAGGACACCAAGCAACCCTTTTCTTCGATCGATCCTAGTAAACCATCGAGACCTCGAACCCGAGCTCTGATACCACTTGTAGTAATTCGACTACAACCTGGTTAACTAGATGCGGATAACTACGATCTTAGAAGCATCGACAGAAAAGTAAACCCACAAGGTATGTCCCTAATCGAACCGATTAGTATTATTCATGATAAAGAATGCGTTGTGAATCTCGTCCCTCCTCACCTCCTTTTATAGAGATAAGGGGGAACCGACTGTTACATAGTCCTACGGGTCGGGTTGGGCTGCGACCTTTATTGCTATAGGCTATCTAGGAAACTCGATAACTATCCACTAGACACGACTTAGGCTAATAAAGACTAAATACATAACACCGTCAAAAAACTTCCCGTTCAAACTGCGAGAGAGTGTTAGATAATATAATTGGCCCAAATCAGAAATGAAATGAATTAGATGCGAGAAAGAAATTTCTCCGTGATATCTAACAAACATATATGCCCTTACTGATAATTATAGACAGCTTTGTGTTTGTTTCAAATAAAAAAACTGCATGCCAACCAAAAGATCTTAAAATGTTTACATTCTAAAATCACAGTTCTATAAATTCATACATTCTTAGATCACTCAATGTACCCTCAATCAACCTCAACATTAACCATGTCTAGAACTACCAACCTTTTGCTCATTCTAGCCCTTCTCCTCTGCTCCACTCCATCCTACACCACCCGTCACATGGCAGCCGGCACCACCACGGCGGTAAAACATCAAAATAAGGTTCGGATTACGTGTAATATAATTATTACTACTAGTTGTTCATTTCATAGTAGTATTTGATATATCAACATATTTTAGTATTCTTTCTAGGATGGTGTCAAAACTGCTGAAATTGAAGAAAGTTGTGAGGGGATTACTGAAGAAGAGTGCCTCATGAGAAGGACCCTTACTGCTCATACAGATTACATCTATACATTCAAAGAAAATCTGAATTAAACCCTGTGAAAAAAGCTTCTATATATCCTTATTTATGTATATTGTTACTTCAACTTTCTTTCAACCATGTCATTTTTTTCTCACGTCAATACGCCCGCTGTTTCATTCCTTTTTCCGTTATGTCAATAACCAAAATATAAAGAAAACTCGAATAAATTTGCATTGAAGTGTCGATAAACTTCTCTAACAGATTTCTTTTCATACCCTCGAATATCCGACAATGTTCATTGTTGTAAAATACCAAGGTCACGAGAGAAACTTTATAATGTCAATTGTAACTTTTATAAGATTACACACAACTTGGCAACTTGCACATTCTTTTTGGTAGCCGACATGTTAAAATAACACAAACAAAAGGTTCATTTGTGTATTTTGAGGTATGGATATACAATCTTAAATGAACTGCAGATCTGCAATTATTTTAATGTGTGTTTATGTTAGGTAGAACACAGTGAACCATTGATAGATGAAGATTTATGAACTAGTGGCTAGCAAGTTTTATTAACCATTTGATTCACAGAGTCGACTAGATACAGATTTGATAATGACCCATAACTAAGCAAGTGCCACAGAGTTGAAATTTGATGCTGACCAATTGTTAGACAAATGGCATAACTAATAAACCACCAAATTCGGCGACATTGATTGAAAACAGCAACTCGCAACAACCATCAACTCGTATTATTTTGACGAACCTTGTATATGCTTTTCACTGTCAAGCCGCAGAAACCATGCTTTAATCAAACACCAGGTCATGTTGACCGAACGGAGCACCACAGGTGAACACCATAACCTTCATGGGTGGACCTTGTGCTTGTGCAGGTCAATCAATTTGTCTGCAAGCCAAAGTTATGGCTAACCGACATGTTTTATTCTTTGTCCTTCTTATTTCATTAGTTAAATCATTCACATCCGCCTTTTAAAACCTTAAATGATTCTAGATTCGAGTTTACTTCAATTATGACTGCCATATACAACACAAAACCATATTAAAATATGTGCATTCTAAAGTCTCCTTTTCACACAGCACTTATTGGTTGTATCTATAAATTTATAGCATGTTACTTCAATCCATGTATACCTTCATCAACTTGAAAACCATGTCTAGAACCACCACTCTATTCCTCGTACTAGCCCTTCTCCTATGCTCCACAACATCCTGTGCCGCCCGCCACATGCCAGCCGACACCACAATGGCAAGACATCAAAATGAGGTATCTTAGGAAGTATGAGTAACTTAATACTAGCTGTAATCTTCATGACTTTCGACGTCTAAATAGATTATATATATTTTTTGCAGGGTGGTGGTGAACCTGCTGAGATTGAAGAGGCATGTGAAGGAATCGGCGATGAAGAGTGCATGATGAGAAGGACCCTAATCGCCCATACTGATTACATTTATACGCAGAATAAGACCCCATGAAAAAGCTTCAATCTTTATTCATGTATATTGTAATATCTAGATTGTTTAGCGATACAACACTAAGAAAACAGATAAAACTTGAGAAAGCTTCATTTCATTTTCACAGTCTAAGTACATATTGATAGTTCTAGTACCTACAAGGCTAAAAGCCAAGATGAACTTAACAACGAACGACTACGCTAAACTTGCATCAGACTCCATGGACCGCTTAACATATGTAAAGACAGTGAAATGCATATAGTCATAATAATCAAAGATTTTTCCCTCAAGTACCTATACACTTCTTGAAATTTTCTTTTCGTTCCCTCAGATAATCGACTGAACGAAAATCCCAAAAACGATTTCACGGTTGCAAGTGTCACCCTCCCGGTCACATCAAGAACAAACCTCATATTGCTTGGTGCTGCCAATCTTTGAATATTTCTTCCTTTCAATTTACTCAAAACTGATTCTTGCCCATCTAAAACTTTACTAATAGTAGACGAACCTCTCCTAATCAAATCTGAATTACCATTCGATCTTGAATTCGTCAACACTTGATGTGAAGTCCTAACAAACGTCTCAATAGCACCGTTACAGACCAGCGCCAACAACCCCCTAACCTTCTCTTCATGTTTAGGATTAGTCAAACCCGCTAAAATCTCATCATATATGTTCACATCCGTTGTCTTATCAAGATAAACCGTCACCATCGTAGTCACGAACTGCTGAATGCAATCCCCAATCACTTTCCTACACTTATCATCCGCTATAAAATCAACCCATCTCTCAACCGAATTACCTTTACCACCTGCTCTATCAGCATACAAAGCCAAAACCATATTCTTAGTAAAACTCCCAACCATAACAGAAACGAATCCCGAACCAGCAGGCGAAAACAGCTTCTCAAAAGCCCTATCCGAAAAACTTATACCCGAATCATCTTTCCTACCCTCAACTCGGCAGCCGCGTAAAACCCCTAATGTCAAAGCTGTGGTAACCTTAACAACAGACTCTGTAAACTCATCTGATTTCGTGATCTTAAAAACTTGTTTCAAACTAGTAGGGATTTGATCAGAATCAGATTGTATAAAATCTTTCAAATCTTTTGAAATAACACCTATGGTTTCAGCAGAGTCACCTAGTAATTCAGTTAAGGAAGCTAAGGCGCCTAAAATTTTCATAACCCTGTTTGTTTTATGAATCACATAAGGTGATTTAGAAAGCCTATAAGCACCATAAGATGATAAACCTAAGGCTGTGATCAAAAGAATTGGTTTTTTTCTTTTGTTGGTGTAATTCAAACCCTTGTATACAATCTTTAAATCCATGCAAATTGCAAAATATATTTTTCAAGAGGATATTTTGGTGTTTGGGTGTTTTATAGCAAATGCATGTCAATTAAATGAACCTGTATTTGTAATGACGGTGCAAGAGTTTCCAAACCGATCTTATCCCCTTCAGAAGTTGATATTCTATCGATGAAGATAAAATGATATTATTGTTTTTTTCCTCCTGTTAATAGAGGGGTAAAATTTTCACCCGTTACGAGGACGGTTTGTTTTAGCTTATATAACGTAAACTCATTTCGTTTTATATAATATAAGCCTCAATTTTTGGCTTATTTGGAGACTTGTGGGCTTATATAAATTTATATAAGTTTATGGGCTTATATAAGTTTATAATAAACTTATATAATAAATTTATATAAGCCCATAAGTCTCCAAATAAGCTTAAAAAATTAAAATTTATAAGATATAAACCGAAATATGTCTTATTTTCGGCTTATATAACAAAAGGTCAAATTTATGGCTTATTTCGAGACTTAGGGCCTTATATAAGTTTATCAATGATATAATAAACTTATATAAGCCCATAAGTCTCAAAATAAACCATAAAATTGGGTTTTACGTTATATAAACCAAAACAAACACCTCTCGGTTTCTTTAATGGTAAATAATGAGGTAAATAATGGTTACATCATAGGAACAAGATTTCCCCAAAGAAAGAAAAAGACAAGTAGTTAATCAAAATGTACATCGAATACAGGGTAAAATCATCATAATATCGTATCGTTCGAGTACAAAAATCCAAGGGGTCTGCATTTCTTTCTCGGTTTATACAGACGTCATTTTTGCAGAAAAGGAGATGCCAAATTGCCAATTAGTAATGTGTATCGTATCTTGAAAACTGTTGAGGAGTAACCTGTATCTTATGCATAACGAAGAGTATTGGATAGTGATTACTGATTCTTGGAATGGCAATAATCACTTTGTATGTGCATTCAACACCTTAAACTTACGTCAGAGGATGCCGAGACAACATCTGTACCATATAACATACCGTGGAACCGGAACAGTACATGTTGATTCTGTGTCTACTTCAAGTGGTACGTGTTCCCAATGATCTATGTGCGTTTTGAAGCCGTGGCGTAGACTTGACACACTGAAACAAACTATTTACTCCAACAAAGGCAATTAAGTCATTGATAAAGAATTAAAAAACTATAAGTTCAGATGTCATGCCACATCAATGGTAGAGAAGTCACTGTCCTCTGCAGAATCAGTGGAGCTTCGACCCAATTGTGCCCCACCTTGCGACTCTTTTGTTGAAGAATCAGAGGTGTATGTTGCCTTTTTGTAATGTATAGGGATGTTTCCATCATCATCGTCATCATCCTCAAAATCACTAAATGATACATCCTCGTCATTTCCAATAGGAATGGTAACTCTACTGCTAATAATTTCCGAGCTTTCTTCTTTTAACCAATCATATGTGCCATCTTCAGCTTTGGCTGTGACATGTGGCTCCTCTTGAATGACAGATTTGTCAACAATTGGAATTTCCTCGCTGTGGATGGGGTGTTTTACAGTTTCTGTATTGGTTGAGGCAGTGGGTGTGCAAGTTTCCATTGCAGATACCTCACGGGGGGCTGAATCAAGTAGATTTTCCGAATACAAATTGCTTCTTGGTGTTTCTTTATTGGACAGTGCATAAGGGCGGTTCTTTAAGTCGTATGTTAGTGTGGCCCGCGCATTCAATATCTGCATAAGGAAATGTCAACAGATGGGAGCGAGACAGAAAAACAAAAGTTCTGTTGCAAAATTATATAATCAAGGATCCTGAATTCTTTATATTCTTAACAACATGGATCCTGATTAAGCTTAAAATATAGGAAACGGGTGTTACACCATATGCTATAAATAAAAAATAAAGCTAACATTAACAACTTGGTTTCAGAGCTCCCGACAGTTGAGTGATTCACGTTATATGAATATAAGTGTCATGGAGTAATGTATTTCTATGTGCTTTGGTGGTAATTAATAAGTATCCTGCAATACGTCAAACTTATAAACAACTTCTATTTCGTAAATTGCTACTTGCAAACCTCACACACAACAGCCATAGCAGAGACATGAACTAATAAGCACATTATTCAAAGGTCAACACTAGACTATGATGTCCATGGGATATTTTGTAAAAAAACAGAGGTTTTTTTAACAATAGAAACTAACCTGTCTCTAAGTTTCATACAAAACCTCTAATGAGCTAATTCAGCATATGAAGTTTAGTTGTTCCCCTATGTGTTTCACTAAAAGAAGAGAATACAACTCACTACTCCAGGTTTGGGCAACGCACTACGATAAATTTGCTAGTAGATGCCTGCGTACATAAACATTACCGATGTGCCAAACAAGTTTCTGTTCCCTAAGCTAACCTATGCTGTAATAACTTAACCAGATGTTTCTATTTCAAACCAGAAACATCTATTGCCTTAGGCGGCTAATGGTGCAATGAGATGGTAACATCATCAGTAGTTTTTTTTGTACACTCCAGAAGTATAAACAATGACAAGAAAAACACGCACAGAACAACAACTAAACAAAGTTCAGTAGTCAACACTGGTCCTAGCAGACTTACCTCCGATGTCGAGAGAAGCTCAGCATCATGAGAGTCAAGTCTCGGATGCAAAAGCACAAAATATATCTTCCAAAAGAAGCTCTCACTCATATAACCAGGACAGAGCTCAATCCTAAGAGCACTCAGTCCTGGTACTAGACGTTCAACCGCCAAAACATGCTCTTGTTGTACATCAGACAGCTCAAAATCTGTAAGCAAACATAATCCAATCACCAAACCAACATTCAACGAGCGGCAATGCCTAGGTTAGCTATTACAATTTACAAAGAACATGTACAATAATTAACACGTGTAAAATAACGCTAAACGCTTCTTTATTAGCGAAACAAGTTACAGACCTGCATCATCATTCGGTAACGGAAATTTCAACCAAGTCTGAGGATGCATGACAACATCCTTAACAAACGCGACAATCTCATCCGTCACACCAACACTGCTGACGTCATCGTCATCACTGCTGACGTCATCGTCAGAATCCAGTTGGAGTAACTCAGAAGCAAGTTTAGTAATGTTGGAAATTTTAGAAACAGAGCTCCGGAACTTCCCTCCGATCTCCGCAAAGTCGCGGCGGATGCCAGAGGAAGGTCCCAGGGGGGCTATAAAAGAAGTGATGCCGTGAAAGTGATGAGATAACGATTCGGTGAGATCTGATATGTCTTTTTGAACGCCTTCAGATGGTTCCTTGTTGTTGGCGATTGATCCAGCCAGCCATGACATTTTCGATGGTTAATGAAGAAGAATGCTTGCTTGGTTGATTAATGGAGGAGAAATGAAATTTATTTGAATTCTTTTTTTTATTGAGTTGCTTCTTCGGCTTGATTACTGTGTTCAAATTGGGGAGGAAAATTTGCAAGCAAGATTTCGCCTCACTTTATTTTAAAAAAAAAAAATATACAATGCAAGTATCTTTTGAAAAAGTGCAAATCGCCTATATATCAAAACTTGTATAAAAACCATCTTATTAAATTTACTCACTCAAAATAAGTGTCATGTTTCTATTTTGACTTTTGAGATAGCCAAAATAAATAGAGCAATTGCAAAAATCGTTATTCTGGTTTGTCAAAAGTTTAAATTACATTCTTCGTTAATAGTTTACGTAACATATATCATTCCGGTAGTAAAATAATACACAATACATCTATGAGGACAGATAGTACAAATATTTTTTCGTTAAGGGTTAACATTGTTTGTTGTCTTAGCTTTTATAACTCGATTTTTGCACTTAACTTTTTAAAATGTTTTTTTCGAAAAAAAATTCAAAAATTAATTATATTTTTCAAAATATTTTCGAAAAAAGATTTTTTTCAAAAAAAATTCAAAAATGTTTTTTTATCCAAAAAAATTAATGAGTTTTTGTTTTTAAATTAATGAGGAAAATTTGCAAACAAGACTTCGCCTCACTTTATTTTTTAAAACAATATATATACAATGCAAGTATCTTCAAAAAGTGCAAATCGCCTATATATCAAACCTTGTATAAAAATTAAAAACCATCGTATTAAATTTACTCACTCAAAATAAGTGTCATGCTTTATTTTGAGATAGCCAAAAAAAACAAATATTAAATTTGTATTCCATCCCTCAAAATAAAGTTTAGGGGCCGTTTGGTTTATAGACGGATTTAGATATGATATTAGTTTAAATTTAGGTTTAAATTTGATGTGGGTTTAAAAAGTTAAAGAGAGAGAAAAAAGTATTACAATATTATATAATACTAGACGAACACCCACGCATAACAGCGGATTACCTAACGACATATAATTAATGATATGCTAATTGATTCGGTGGTCGAACTCGTGACCCAATAATTATCTATCGATAGATAGTGACTCGTCCAGGTTGAATCGGTAGGCGAGCCCGTTCTCAGTGGTCGAACCCGTGTCTCAGTGGTTGCACCCGTGACCCGGTGACTTGACAGTATTGACCCGGTGGCTCGACAGGATTAACCCGGTTGTCGAACCCGTGCCCCGGTGACTCGATCAGGTTAATCCGATGGTCGAACCCGTGACTCAAAAAGATTGACCCGATGGTGGAACCCGTTACCCGGTGACTCAATCGGGTTGATCCGATGGTCGATCCGTGACCCGATGACTCGACCGAGTTGACCTGTTGGTCGAACCCGTGACCAAGTTACTCGACTGAATTAATTCGGTGGTCGAACCTGTGACCCGGTAACTTATGCAATTGTTTATGGTTTAGTTTTTCAACATTTTCTATTATATCCAATTGTATGCATTTAATTTTTCAATAATTTCATAATTAAGTTATTTTTCAATATTCACGGTTTAGGGGTTTTTCCTTTATATGTAGTAGATAGATATATAGATATATAGATAATACTATATATTTGTGTTTTAGAAACTAATTAGTTACGTAATACTATATTTTTTGAGGAGTGCTACAACCACATACTCTTTCCGTCACATAATCATAGTCAACCGACTAAAAACACGCAGTTTAATAAAAACATTATTTTTTTAACTTTTTATCTCTTACTTTTTACACAATAACAATTTTACTTTTAACCAATTAATTTACAACTTCTTTATTTTTTGTAATAATACTTTCAAGTGAGGGTGATATGGTAAACTTAATATACATTTTTTTGTTTATTTTTTGACTGGACTATTAATATTAGACGAAAAGTGTAATATTTTTTTTAATTCATAAAATTAAGTGTAATAATATGATTTGCTATGAAACAAATAGTTAGTGGAGACAAAAAAAACAATAATTGGTCCAAATATTTTGTCACATTATTGAGTAGATAGTAACCCCATGGATGTGTACACCGTTAGCCACAAAATCAACCTCTGGTGCTCGTCCGATTTTCAAATCAAGTGGACTGGTATAAAACGTTGATGTCGTTGTTCGACCCAAAAACACCAAAAAAATGCATGTCATATCCGTACGTCCTGCGACGCTACAGCTTCAAGTAAAATAAATATATTCGGTCCATGATCGCGTCTAACATATTGCCCTTTATAGGCAATTGGACAACCAAACCACTCCTATTCCGTACAATCAAGACTTCCTAGCATCCCTGGAAACCCGTGCTTTGCTTCATGATGCGCATAAAGTTTCTAAACATCAGTATACGTGGGTTTCCTCATATACTCAGCCCCAAAAATTTCCATAACAGCACTACAGAAATGATCAAGTGATTCTCGGTAAGTTCTTTGGCTCATTTGTAGATAGTCATCTAGAAAAGCAGGAACAATGTCGTATGTCAATTGAAGAATTGACGAGGTGCACTTTAACAATAGCAAAATACCTTCTTGTCCGGTACAATCAACATTATTACAAAAGTATGCAGAATGGATAGTCACTTCATTAGCTATCCAGTTGAAAAGGGAACGACCCGTTTGAAAAACTCTTTTAAACTCTGTATCATCGTATCTTGCGTTCGCTGAAAAAAAAGACGTAACTAACCGATCATGAGCACCTATTTGGTCCCGATTTATGACGTTTTCTGGTATTCGATTAGCATTACATCTGCTCTTAATAAACGCCAACACTTTTCAAATAAAACTCAACTTGCGTTTCATTATGACTTCGGGTTTTTCAGTGGTAAAGAATAACTCGTATTCGTCGATATTATCCATTTTATTGTTTTAGGAAGAATGTGTATGAAATGTGATTGTGTGTTTGAAGGTTATGAGTTTTAGCAGGTATTTTATAAGTTAAAAGGGGGTATTAAAAAAAAAAAAATTTTGTAGTTTAAATGTAACGGATAGAAAAAACATGTGGGGCCAAGTTGTTATAAGTCACGTTTAGTGAGTTTGATCCACTTTTTTTGAGAAAATGAGTAAGTCGCGTGCGAGCGACTTCATGAGGGTGGAAAGTCGCGCGCGACTTCTCCAGCCACTCGTGGGTTAAGCATCACTCCGTTCAGCCTAACAATTCTTTATTTTTTTTAGTAAAATAGTAAAAATGAGAAGAAAAAAAATTAAAGGTATTTGAAAGCCAAAGATAAGGTGGATTTTGGTATTTAGGAACCAACCCTTAATGTGACTATAGTTAAAGAGTTTTTCAATCTAAATTGAGTTAATTAAGTGATTTTGAGCCATCAATGTTTTGGAACCTGATTTTTTAATTAACTCAATTTAGAAGTTGGTAATTTAATAATCGATTTAACTGGTTGAACTATCGAGCCAAATTGAATCTATACATACATACATTTTTTTATATTTAATATGTAGTGTTATGTCAACTTATAATTTATCTTACATTCGACCAAATCGATAAAACATTATTGAGTTTACAAATTAGCTTTACTCTTTTAAGTTCTATATCCATAGAACAACTATATCAATGATTTGTAAAAAAAATATACTTATGATACCAAGTTGTAACTAAACATAATAAAACAATATTAATTACTGTTTTAAGTTAGTTTTTATTATACTTTAACTTATTATAATCGTCATTATTTTTATTTTATTAATTAAATTTTTAAGAAAGTTTAAGAAAAAAATTTGTTATATTTTTTTAAAAAAATATTATAATTCGATCGGGTTTATCAAACCGTTTTACCGTATAAAAGATTTACATTCCATGATTTCTATGTACGTTTGAATCACATAGTATTGATTCACTCTACCTTGGTGGGTTATGACCGTTAGGTACGTAGATTGCAGTCTATGGGCTTAATTTAAGAATGCAGTAGAGCCCATAAAAATTTATAACTTCATTATGTTCGGCTCTTTGCCAACACACTGAACATACTCTGGCCCAAACTCTCCACGATTCTATAGGCCCACCCAATCTTGACATCTCTCGTATATGTAATGCTACTCTTTTTTAAACTACGTTTTCTAACATTTAGACCAACTAATCAATAGTGGTTTAGTTTGTAATGGTGGAAAGTTAACACGGTAGTATACCTTCCGTGAGCTCTACGGTAGAGCCCACGGAAGACATAACTTGAAGAGTGACCGGTTAAGAAGTTACTAATAGTTCGGTTGCCGAACGCCCAAACATACATACCTTTCCTAATGTTTATCTAAATCTTAGACTTCCATTTTCGCGTTACTTTTTTCAACTTTCAAATGCGTATATAAATCAAAAGTGGATCGATACATAATAATGAGAATAGAATTTGAATTTGAATTATAAATGAAAGTATTAAATGTTTATGTTGAACTTTATGTTCTCTCTCAATAAAATAATTGTATCGTTCTGTATACATATATATTAAAAGAGCACACATGTGTGGTGATGGTAAGCAAGATGTAAGCTTTCACATGTAGTGTTGAAGCAATGGGTGACAAGTTGGTCTCACACTCTCCCTCTCCCTCATCCCTCATGGATTAGGAGTGTGGTCTCAATCTGACTATGACTTGGTAACCTAGAAACAAAAAAAAAAGTTACAAGTGTAATTTATTTCATTTTTTCAAATTTCAAGATATCGTTGTATATGATCTGTCTACATTCTACCTCTTCATATTTTACTTAGGCCGTGAGGCAAGATTGAGTATTGTTGTTGTATGCAAGGATATGCAACCACTAACATGGTACTAAATTAGGATAAAAGCCTATTATGTGAAACTAAATTTTGTTTAAAATCTTTGATTAGTATTAGTAAGATCAATTATTTGATTGTTCAAACTCCATAATGCAGTCAAACTAGACAAAACTCTATCTTTAAGAAATACTAAGACAACTCATAAAAGATAATTGAAATTGAAATATCCAACATAATCGAATCTAAGACAATGAGACAGAGTAACAGTGAAAGTTCACTTAACTTTCTTTTCATCTCCAAGTCATCATTGATTTGAAATATGAGTTTTTTTCATGGGTCCAATCTTCATATTCTTCTAGCAAAATGTCAAAACACAATGGTCCTTACTTTCTGACCAAATTGACCCACCCACATACACCACAATTATTCACTCATTCATTTTACTTCTTGCATTTGCTTTTGTTCACTAGAATCTAAGTCCAACAATCATAACAAACATCATCAACACAAGCATCACGAACTCAATTAACCATTTGATGAATGGAATAGAAGACCAGATCAATATTTATATTCCAAAATTGTACTAACTGAAATGATATTTCAAAGATAAAAGAAGAAATAAATATATTGAGAACAAAAATAGGTGATCTTTTTTTACCCTTGGTAATTTCCACAAAGCCAAAAAGTAAAACTGAATTGAGTATAACAACCACTTATCAATTACAAATTGTGATTGTAAGCCCTAATCTTGACATATTTCTTGCACCATCTTTGGCTCCATATCGAACTTCATCAGCTATATACATTCATTCACCAAGGCGTTTGGCCGTCTTTGCGGGTTCAAATAAGGATGTCTGAGTCGCGTTTGGTCCTGCCTTCACCTAATAGTTCTGGTTAGCTTGCACTTGGAAATGAAAATTGAATCTGTGTAATTCAAGCTGCATAGCTTCAATAGTTCAGCTGACCGTTGTTTTAGCAATGGATCACAACCACTCTGGATAACAAGGAGCAATTTTGCTGCAAGACCAACGTCAACAGCAATCGACGAGTATTCTTCAGGGGAAAGCTTGCAAATTGACCACAGAATCGACAAAGCGAGCTGTGTACAGCTTTCAGAAACCCTCATCAATACTTTAACCGTGTTCGGTATGGTGTTTGAACAATTGCTCAAAGCCAATTTACCTTCTTTTATAGACGAAACAGCTTCCAAGATAAACAACGCTAATTCCAAGCATTCTGGATTAAATCCAGGCAATAACTCAACTAACTGACCAACAGCCCCTATACTAACAATCAAGCTTCTCGTTTGCGTATGCGAGCATATCGACTTAAGCAGCATTAACCCGGGCAAATTCCCACTTGGGTGTCGTTTATCTCTAACCATCCTCATCAACGCAACCAATAAACTATGACTAGACACAATTTCCACCTGAAAATCATCTTCTTCCATTAACATTTGAATCAATTTGGTACAATTGATCTTAGTCTCAATCGAACCCTCATTTAACATATCAACCACAAGCGACACTTTAGCCGGTTGCATAAGACTCAACCTTGAACACGAATCAAGGCTCAAATTAACAAGAATCGAAACCACTTCAGAACCAATAGCATGAGAAGTATAAGGACCTAACAAACCGGACAAAACACTCACTCCACCTTTATCAACAACCGTCTTCCTAGCACTAGCGTGATTCGCCACAAATCGCCTCAACTCCTTAAGCGACTTAACACGCGCTTGACCCTTAACCTTTTTAAGCCCATCCAAAACCTCCAAAACACTCCCTTGGACATCTTCTGACCTTTTCTTCATCTGCACATACTTTTGCGAAAACCATGTATGACAGAGCTGACTTAGTGTCTTATTAGGAGTAACACTGTCATCCCAAAGCTCTTGCATAGTGGTAGGACAAGTGAAATGACCCAAACTAAACCATTTCAAAATGTTACCCCTTTCGTACGTTTGACCAGTACAAAGAGTGACCGGATCTTGCATTGGTTCAAGTGAAATAGGACAAATGAACACAGATGGTACATCTTGCAAATCTAACTCTTGAATCATTTTATTAAGATCCATTTTCTCAGCAAACCCACCTCCAAAACCTATCCCACCACCTAAATAACCATCTTTTACAGCTGTATCAAGATCCAAAACCTGCCCTTTAACTCCATTGTTAACCACTTCACTTCTTGATGAAACACACACAGGCATTTTATGGTTTTGAGATTTTATAAAAAATAACTAAAAAAAATTGTGGGGTGTAATCAGTAATGTAGGAGTATGAGTCACTTTAACAAAATTTTCAACTTTTGGTCAAAAGACTGATAACACTAAAATCAAAGTGTCGTATTCAAAGCTTTAAAAGGCATTGAATCATGAAACCAATAGAGGAACAGTCAATGAATAATTAATTAAACAAACACAAAGATCTATATAACCTTTTTTAAAGTAAGGTTATATATTTTATAAAAAAAAAAAGGGTTTTATTGAAAAGAATAAATAATGAGAAATGAAAGTGACCCAGATTGGAAGAACCTATATGTGTGTGGAGAGAATTTCTTTTTTAAGGGCAATTGTTGAATGCCCTTATCACAAAGAAATAAAGCAAACAAGTCATGAAAATATGTTCAAAGCATTAATTTTATTTTAATCTCGGTTATGTTTGGTATGAGCTTTTTTTCTTATTTTTTCAGAGCTGTTAGGTTTTTGTTAAAAAAATAATCTAATAGCTCTATTTTGTACAACAATTTTTAAAAACTGTTAGTTTTTTATTTTCACCAAGTAGCTCTTAAATAGAAAGTTGATTCATAAAGCTTTTTAAATTGTCAAGAGTTGTTAAAGGTGTAAATTACTGATATACCCTCTAACTATATTATAATTTATTTAAATATGTTCTTTTAACTTATTTTACATCTTAATTTTACAGTTACCAGCTGATATACCAAACACTTTTATTAAAAAATACAGCTTATAACTCTTGTTAACAGCTTTTTAGTAAACAGTTAACAGCTTACAACTTACAGCTAATTTTGTCAAACGTAATCCTCGTATATAGTCATGAGCTTTTACTATTAGATTCACATTTAATTACTCACTCCGTTTCAGAATTATATTCCATATTGTTATTTTCAAACGTCCTAAATTAATAGTCCACTTTTAAAAATAAATAATAATATAGATTAAGTATTTAAGTTTACTATATAACACTCACTTGAAGGTGTTATTACAAACAATAAATAAGTTGTAAATTAATTGGTTAAAAGTAAAATTGTCTTTGCGTTAAAAATAAGAGAGTTTAAACTGAAAAATAATGTTTTTATTAAATTGGGTGGACTATAATTATGGGATAGAGAGAGTAGTGACCAGCAGGTTATCTATGTATTGCGGCTCTAAATATTTTGAAATTAAAATTTTATGAACGTAATGTTTTATAATTATAATTTTTTTAATAATAACTTTACGAGTAATGATGATATATTTAAGTTAGAATAACATTAAGCAATAATAAATTATTTCATATTAAAATAGTATAACGAGATTACGATTATTGATGATTAAAGGTATTTGTTAATGTGTGTAACATTCGTTACAATATTATACAACGTATAAATATAGGAAATTTTTTGTAGTTTATATGGGTTGTACAATGTGCTCTGTTTATTGTAAATAGAAGATAAATGTATTTAATATATTATTAATTGTGTTGGTGATTGGATTGTAGCTGTAAACAGTGATGTGTTGTATTTAAAATGTTATTAAATTTATTTATATTTTATGTATTGATATGTGTAAAAAAATTATTTTATATTTTTAAGTTTATTTAGTTTGTACGTCATGCATTCAACGTGTAAGTTTGTTTTTCATCATTTCTATTAATATTGTGCCTTTTTTTAATAATAAGTAGTATAGGTTACTTGATTTTACAGAGGTAAATAGTTTTAATTTGGCAATAACTTTTTTGAAAAATTTAGTTATTCGGTTTTACGGTATTTACTTGGAATGTGGTCCTTGTAAATTTTTAAGTATAGAATACATAGTAATAACTAGTGATTCGATTTCATAGTACATATCTAGAAGGTAATCCATGACACCTCGAATCAAAGCATCTATGATGCAAAATCCTACAGATTTTCACATTGAGAACAAAAACTCATAAAGAAACACGAAGCTAAAACATTTCACATGTGATAATAACCTCCCAAAAATCATTCTTGATAGCGTGATTCGTTTTTATTTACCATTTCTGGTTCAAACATTTTTTTTACATTGTTTCTAAATGTCTCGTTTTTTCGTATATATATTAAACAACTGAAACTAAACATTATAACAAAGTTTCCTCATCAATAGGTGTCGTATATAACACGGTTAGGTCGAATTTAAATTAGAGTCCCTTTAAATTATGATTTGAATACGAAAATGGTGAAATATTTACGGATGTAATTTTTGGATAATGCGGCTATTTTGTTAAGGTTTTTTAATATTTTTGAAACATATGTTTTACCTTTTTTAGTATTTTGTATGAAAAAAATGTAACTCTTAAATTTTGTTACATATGATAATGCATTATCATATATGATAATGCATTCATCATAAGAAAAGTGCTATAGAGAACATCATCTCAAAACAAAATACAAAATCCTACATCACAATCCTTTATCTCAAATTTGATCTATTGGTTGATATAATTTGAGATCAAATTATTCATCCCTCTATCTCTCCTCCCGATGACATTCATTTCACAACTTTAACCATAACCACCACTCCACCACCACCACCTCCAGTGACACCACCACCTCCAACGACACCACCCACATCACCCTCCACACCAACACCCTCACCGTCGTTTACCTCATCATCATAGCACACATAACCAATTCAAAATTAATTTCAAATCTAAAACCCACATGAATCGCTCGATTTTGAAAGTGTTTGAAATTGTGAATTAACATAGGGGGTTTTATAAGTTTAGGATAGTAGATTACTAATCTGGTTTAGCTTTATGAGTGGTCAATTCATTCATGAGTTATGTTTGATTTTAGGATCAAAAATGTTAGAAGATCATCAAAGGGTGTTATTTCTTGAGTGGGCTTGTGTTGGTTTTTATCTAAGATGTCCTTAGAAGTATTTAGCATAGTTGTTTATGATTGAGGTACACTAAGATCATAAGTTTTGATTTTTGTGTCTTGTGGGTCTTGTTCGAATCTAATAGGGTACGAGAGACGAGGGAGAGTGGTAGATTTGATGGCTGTGAGAACTTTGAACAATTTACATGTGATTTTTTGTACAAATCAAATGTGATTTTGTACAAATCAAATGTGATTTTGTACGAATCACATGTGATTGTAGTCAATTTTATTTAATAGTTAAATGTATCTTATTTCAATTCATTGTATAGTATTACAAAAACTTGATCAAAAAATGTATTCAATGGAATAAGTCTCTCATTATAATTGTTAAGGTGTCTTGCTTATTCTTACAAGTAATTTAGATGTTGTTGAGGTAAATCACATGTGATTCGTATGCAAATCACATGTTATTCGTTTGAAAATCACATGTGATTCGTTTGCAAATCACATGTAATTTGTTTGCAAATCACATGTGATTTGAGCAAATCACATGTGATTCGAACGAAGTTTTATTTACCATGTACATAGATCACATGTGATTTACACATGGATCACAAATGATTCGACATAATCACATATAATTTCTTTTTTATTAATAACAAAATAATGTTTTTGTCAATAAGAAAATTTTGTCAAAATTACATGTGATTTGTAATATGTGATTTATAAGAATCACATGTGATTTGTTCTAAGTTTTATTTACTAATAACTAGGTTTTTACTCATGTTAAGAAGATTCGTTTAAGTATGTCTAATCGAATTGATCTAGGTTCACTATGCGACTATACGACTCAGTCGTTCTTTGGTAGAAACAATAATGTTGTGTCGTTGTATTATATTAAATGAGCAAAGACTTAAATGTAAATTTACAATCTAACTTAACAATTAATGACGGAAATTTAAAAGCGAGACTAAAAGTAAATGGCACTTAATTAAATCTAAACTAATTAAATTTAACTTGTGCAATATTTAAAACTTTTTAAAGTAAATTAATTAAATGACTTGAAATTAAAACGTGACGAGAATTAAAATTAGACAAATATTAAAATGTAACTTGAAAATTAAACAAAGCGAAATTAAAATCCAAAACCCATAACCATCGGAATCCACTATCGGAATGCTGTCACCATACCATTGGAATCCAGATCGGAATGTTCTGTCGGAATAAAAGGTGCAACCTATCAGAATGTTTCAGATCGCAATGCAGTCCAGATCGCAATGTGTCAGATCGCAATACAATTCAGATCGGAATGATACTAAGAAAAATTGGGCAGCACTTCGACTAAGTAAACCTCAAGAGCCGTCGGAATGTGCGATCGCAATGTGCGATCGCAATCCCAGATCGGAATGAGGGGGATGTTACTTCTATCGCAATCCCGGATCGGAATGCAATCCTTTGTCCAAACCTGTCACGATCGGAATGAGGAGAATGCACCCGTCGCAATGTGTGTTTACCCTTCTTTTCCGATGGAATGCAAAATCGTAATAAGCTCAAATCTTAATAAGCTAATTCTAATAAGCAGTGACAAAGAACTTTAATGAAATGAAGTCAAAACGTGACAATAAGCTAAAAAGTTAAAAACTTTCAAAACCAAAAAAAAAAGGAAACTTAATGAAATGGATTTTAAAAAGTAAAACTTTTAAGAAAACTTTCAAAACAATTAAGCTAAATACCAAATAAGCACACGAGGTTGTCAAACTCGTGGCTTATTTCGTATGAGGACTTAAAAGGAAAAAGAAACGACAAGACTTTTAATCAAATAAGCAATGGATTAAGCAAAACCTTGCTTAATCCGAAATTCAAACCGAATCAAAAAGAAGAAGAGTAGAATGAGATTGGTAAAAATAAGCTTGATCAAATGATAACAAAAGATTAAAGACACGAATTTAAAGAACGCAAATTAAAAACTTACTTGGAATTAAAAGGATAATTAAAGTGCAAAACATGTATTAAAAATGACAAGTAATTAAAGGTGCATAAAATAAAAGTGGAAGAGCTAATTTGTCAAGTTAGCCAACAAAAATGAAAATGAGATACTAATGGTCTATTTATAGGAGATTAGGAGAGTGGTTAGAGGAAGCTTCCTCCTCTCCTTCCTTTCTTGTTAATTACACCACTAAGTCCTTCCTTCTTAGTCTTTTGTTAATCTTGGACTTTAAGGACTTTTGGCTCGGGATTTCTTTAAACTCGTCTTTTAATTCTTCAATAAATAAGACTCGAGTTCTTCGGCTTTTGGTAAACTTCCGTCTTTTGACTTTTTCTTCGATAAATCTTCAGAAATGGTCTTGGACTTCCGTTCTTTTTGCACTCTCGACTTCTCGACTTCATCTTTCATATTTTTCTTCAATAAAAGCCCGTAAATGCCGTGTTTTCTCCACTTTTCACAATTTCGTCCTAAATCACAACAAAAACACAAACCACGCATAATTCCGACATAAAAGACATAAAATACACGTTTTGGCTCGGTTATTATTGTAATTAAGTGGTAGAAAAGATGGGTGTTTTCACACCTATCAAATCCCCTACACTTGACCATTGCAATGTCCTCATGCAATGCATTAGTCACAAAGCATGTTTACACTTTTCATCATAATCAATCCATAGTGGCCTTTATTAAATAGATAGAAAACTATAAATATTCAAAGTAAAGAAATCAAAAGCATACCTTGGGTTTTGGAAATGTTATGAATAATCATCATCCTCAAGTTTTCACTTTCTCCAAACCAAGCTTAAAAACGAGATCATTGTTATTATAAGTTAGCAAACTAACACGAACTCATGTGGGCCAATTATTCACTTAGACTCCCTTATTCCTAGGTGTATCTCTTATATTTTATTTTTGTCTTGAATGATCACGAGGATGCATTGTTGACTTATTCCGATAGTTATTTAGTCCGAAAATAAAGTGAACGATTTAATCAATAGTTAGCTAAAGGACAAAATCTTTTAAAACTGCTTCTTGGGACCTCATAAAGTTCATATCTTGGCATAACTCGCTTCGCGATTTGAGACCTTTCTCGGACCGATATTTGGCAGCGACTTCATACTTCAAACCTTGAGAGATGCTCATGAAATAATGGTCTTCTCTTCGTAATAGGAATTTCTTCACTTGAAATTTTGAGAGATTCATACTTGGACCACGACTTCTTCATTTTTCTCCAATCTTTATTTTGGATTTTGATATACAACGATCCGCCTCCTTTTATGACTTGGATCTATTTATCCTCATACCTTGTTAGGGCCTTTTCGGATACACTTCTCCATGACTTTTGGGGAGTTTTTGCTTTACGTCGTGTGTCTCGATCCTTCATATTGATTTTCGATAATTGATTCTTCACATCACTTTGGATCTTTAGCAACAAAATATAGCCCTCATGCCTTGTTAGGGCCTTTTCGGACTCGCCAATCTTCGCATCCCGCTTCAATAAGTTATGCCTTGGCTATGAACTCTAATCCATACCGAGCAACTTTTAAACGATCTTGGGCTAGAAGCTAAGTAACTTTTCAAATCGTACAACCTTATTTATTGCAGATAAATTTATTAGCAAGCGATGGGAGAATAGGCTTATAATTAACTCACATAAATTCCCGAAAGAATACCAAACTTATAATTTGCGCTATCATCTCTCGTTCTCCACAGTTTAAAATCTCAAGTAATGAGACTCGTGGATGCTTAGCCTATTAAATCAAAGTTTTGGATTTTCGAGTCGCCTATAGGATCTTGCAAATTCTTAGACTTTTTCAAGTTTAGAAATCGCGTTTTAAAGTTCCCTTGATAAACGACTCTATAGGATCAATTATAGGAACTTGCGAAAAGTTCTTGTTCTTAACCCGTGAGAGTTAAGACTTTCGCGTTTTATAGCTCCCTATATAAAAGCCTAGCAAAACTTGACTTAAACACGTTAAGGATACTAGCTAGAGTAAACTTAGACAAGTAAACTCGGGTTGAGTCAAAAGATTCACAACGTTTGAAAATTAAAACCACTTTATTAAACATTTATTCTAGCAAGGAAAGAAAATAACTATGCAAAGGGGAAAAACTAATAGGCCAAAATAGATCAAAAAATTTGAAAAATGTCGAAAAATTGATTTTCCGGTTAAAATGAGGACAAATACAAGGAAAAGGCCACTTAACTTCGATAGAAGTCCCCCTACACTTAAGATAAACATTGTCCTCAATGTTTAAGCATGTGGGAGTAAACTCCCCTACACTTAGGACATTGTGCACTTTGTTTAAATCTCGCTAAGGAAGAGACAACTAAAGAGATTCCTATTTTAATATTGGAAAATATAAAATAGTGAATCGAAAAGAGTTTAGGATAGAACCGGGAAGAAGTGAACACGGAATCACGGGTCGTCAAGAATCATCAAGAGTGTGACTTTGAAGCTCGAATCCCTGATTGTAAGAAGGGAGGAGAGGAAATCAAACCAAAGGGTCTCCCCCCTACACTTATGATAAAGAAAGCGAAAAGATAGATGCATGGGTTGCCTCCCAAGAAGCGCTTGATTTTTGTTAACCGAGTCGTGAGCCTGACTCAACCTTGATCATCAATGGAAGGAGCATGAAACATATCCACCAAGATCAAAGATATAGTTTTCGTCCATCAAATAGCACAAGCTTAAGGCGAACAAGGCAAGCCAAAGAAGGATAGGCAAGGTTCCCTTAAGCAAAGATGGAGCACGGTGGAAGCAATGGTGAAGTGGTGCAAGCAGATTTCCATAAGTTCCAAAGATATTTCCTTTCATTTCATCAGGTGGATACTGAGATGGCTGCAGAATATCAATACCGGGGTCGAACACCTTTTCCTTTAGGGGAAAATAGCACTCAGGCTCAGCAGAGTGTGAAGAAGATCCGCGAAGAAGCACAACCTCGTCCTCAGAAGGGGGACAAAGAGGTGTTAAATCATACGTGCTGCGGATATCGGTGTCGACCGGTTTCTTCTCCTTTGAAAGAATGTGCTTCAAATCCAAAGTAGGATCAAGACGATAATCTTCAAAGTCATAAGGAGGAGCATCACTCTCATGAGGGAAGTAAGTATTAAGAAACATAGAGAAGTCTTCCTCAAATGAGTAATCGTCCAAAGTAGGATCGAGTGATGGCGGAGGATCTTCATCAGGTAAAGAATCACTCGAAAGAGTATCAGCCTCATCAAAATCATCATATGTGGGCAGCTCGGGATACTCGGAAGTAAGGTCATCATAATCATCCAAATCTGAGCTAGAATCATCATCATCATAAGCATCAAAGACCGGTGGAGAATCATAAATGGGAGAAGCGTCCAAATTGGGGCGAGAATCATCCACATCATCATGAAAAAGTGGATTATCGATGCAAGAATCGAATAGAGGATTGTTGTAGACAACGAAGTCATCATGCACATTAATCATATTCACTGATTCTCGTCCTCCAAAGGTTGTACTTGTAAGCTTCCCCATTTTGAAAACTTGTGCATCATCCCCGACTCTTAAGATTAACTCGCCTTCGGCCACATCCACTAAAGCTCGTCCGGTTCTCAAGAGTGGCCGACCAAGTATTAAAGGAATACGAGGGTCCATTTCATAATCAACAACGACAAAATCGACCGGGAAAGTAAATGTGCCAACTTTGATGAAAACATCTTCGGCTATACCAACGGGGTAAGCGAGAGTGCGGTTTGCAAGTTCAAGAGTCATCTTTGTTGGAGTGAGGTCGGGTAATGATAGTGTTTTCCAAACACTCAACGGCATCAAATTAATACTGGCCCCAAGATCAGCTAGGGCAGTAAATTCTTCGGTTTTGTTGAACACGCAAGGCAACACAAAACGACCGGGATCTCCAAGCTTTTCCGGAAGTTCTTTAAGAATAACTGCAGAGCAGTTTTCATTTAAGCGTGTGTTGGCGAGCTCAATTAACTTCTCCTTCTTGTTAAGCAATTCCTTAAATGCTTTCACAAATTTGGGCATGTGGATAAGTGCTTCAAGAAAGCTAATGTTGAAGTTCATCTGAGAGATCATCTTCACATAGCGTGACACTTCGGAGTCATCCTTGGTTAGCATTTTGGTTTTGCCTAAACGAGAGGGATAAGGGATATTGGGTTTGGGTGGTGAAGGTGTAGGTGTAGGTAAAGGTTGAGAAGTTGAAGGTTCCTTCCTAGGTACATCGTCATGACGAGGCGGAGACGGTAATGGTGCACTAATACTAGGTGTAGGAGGAGTAGGGATAAATGGTGGTGGAGGAGGTGTAGATGATGGGGGTGGGATTGGTGGATCGACAATGGTAATTCCACTACGCGTAGTAATAGCACTCACATTTGCTCGCGGATTGGTGACGGTGTTTGAAGGTAGAAAACTCGAAGAAGAAGGTTGAGCGGCGAGCAAGAAACTAACAAGCATATTCTTAATATCATTCGTCTAAGTGCTGAAGGAGGATTGAATGTTATCTCGAAGCTCGGATCTAATCTCATTTCCTTGCTTTGTGATATCTCCTTTCAGATTGATAATTTGGCTCTGCAGATTCTTGATTTGCTCACCGTGGGTTCTCATAATGGCTTCAACATCGTGGTTAATGGGTGGGGTTTGTTGGGTAGGTGGTTGATAAGGATTAGAAGCTCTTGGTGGGATTTGGTTGCTTCTATTGTAGTTGTTGGCGGGGTTTTGGTTTTGAGGAGAAAAACCGGGTGAAAGGTAGTTGTTGGACCGGTAGCTTAGCAAATTTCTATCCCTTTGAGGTCGAGCTTGGTAATTTTCCGGTGAATAATTACCATAAGCTGCATACACATTTTCCGGATTTCCTTGTGTAGAAGGACAATCGGTGTATGAGTGAGGACCGCCGCATGTTTCACAAGGATTAACAACCGCTTTAACTTGTTGTTGTTGTTGGTTTGAAGCGAGAAGCGTGATACTTTTGCTCATTTCAGTCATCATGCGGGTGAGTTCGGTCATATCAGGGTTTGCTGAGGTGGAAGAGACATTGACTCTCGGGTTGTTCCTTGAAGAAGCAGAGGAATCCCAGTTTTTGTGGTGAGTAGTCATGTTCTCAATTAACTCTCTACACTCCTCGAGTCTCCTTTTCATGAATGTGCCACCGGCGGCTGCATTAATCGTATCACGATCACGAAAAGTCAATCCGTTGTAGAAAGTATCAATTAAGGTCACAGGGAGCATGTTGTGGTTTAGACAACGATCAATCAAGACATTATATCTTTCCCAAGCATCAAAAAGAGATTCATCGGGTTCTTGCATGAAACCGCTGATTTGATTGCGAAGGCTCGTGACCATGGATGGTGGAAAGTAGCGCGACAAAAAGCGTTGAGTCATGTCATCCCAAGTGTGAATAGAATTCTTCGGGAGACGATCAAACCATTTCTCGGCATGATGTGATAAAGTATGTGGAAAGAGTTGTAGGCGTAGAACATCCATTGTGGCACCAGGCAACTTCATGCTTTGGGTGATTGTAATGAACTTGTCGAGGTGTTTGTTGGCATCATCATCAGGCAATCCACGGAATGGGTTTGTTTTCACTTGCTGAATCATGTGGTGCTTCAACGAAAACTCAGGAGCGTTGATTTGCATCGACGCAATCGGTCCTCCTCGTCCAAACATGGTAGGTTGACAAAGCTCCTCCATGGTCCGAAGATCGGGCTGTGGAAGAACATTGTTGTTATTGTTGAGGTGCGGTGGATGATTATTGTTGTTAACACCTGACATACTTAAATCTTCTTGAGTCTGGGGCTCTTGATAATTAGAAGATCTAGTACGCATACACCTGAAAATGCAAAATAAAAAGAAACCAAATACAAAGACAATATATATACACAATAAAGAGAAAATCTTTTTGTATTTTTGAAATTTTTAATTTTTATGGATTTTTATCAAGTTTTAATTTTTATGGATTTTTTGAATTTTTTATGCAAGAAAAGTAACGCTCACAAGTGAACGGATCCCAAAAAGCAACGCGTCTCTCACAGAAAACCGTTAATCTTTACGAAAAGAGCCGGCAGCGGCGCCATTTAATAACTAGGTTTTTACTCATGTTAAGAAGATTTGTTTAAGTATGTCTAATCGAATTGATCTAGGTTCACTATGCGACTATGCGACTCAGTCGTTCTTTGGTGGAAACAATAATGTTGTGTCGTTATAGTATATTAAATGAGCAAAGACTTAAATGTAAATTTACAATCTAACTTAACAATTAATAACGGAAATTTAAAAGCGAGACTAAAAGTAAATGTCACTTAATTAAATCTGAACTAATTAAATTTAACTTGTGAAATATTTAAAACTTTTTAAAGTAAATTAATTAAATGACTTGAAATTAAAACGTGACGAGAATTAAAATTAGACAAATATTAAAATGTAACTTGAAAATTAAACAAAGCGAAATTAAAATCCAAAACCCATAACCATCGGAATCCACTATCGGAATGCTGTCACCATACCATTGGAATCCAGATCGGAATGTTCTGTCGGAATAAAAGGTGCAACCTATCGGAATGTTTCAGATCGCAACGCAGTCCAGATCGCAATGTGTCAGATCGCAATACAGTTCAGATCGGAATGATACTAAGAAAAATTGGGCAGCACTTCCACTAAGTAAACCTCAAGAGCCGTCGGAATGTGCGATCGCAATGTGCGATCGCAATCCCAGATCGGAATGAGCGGGATGTTACTTCTATCGCAATCCCGGATCGGAATGCAATCCTTTGTCCAAACCTGTCACGATCGGAATGAGGAGAATGCACCCGTCGCAATGTGTGTTTACCCCTCTTTTCCGATGGAATGCAAATTCGTAATAAGCTCAAATCTTAATAAGCTAATTCTAATAAGCAGTGACAAAGAACTTTAATGAAATGAAGTCAAAACGTGACAATAAGCTAAAAAGTTAAAAACTTTCAAAACTAAAAAAAACCGAAACTTAATGAAATGGATTTTAAAAAGTAAAACTTTTAGGAAAACTTTCAAAACAATTAAGCTAAATACCAAATAAGCACACGAGGTTGTCAAACTCGTGGCTTATTTTGTATGAGGACTTAAAAGGAAAAAGAAACGACAAGACTTTTAATCAAATAAGCATGCTTAATCCGAAATTCAAACCGAATCAAAAAGAAGAAGAGTAGAATGAGATTGGTAAAAATAAGCTTGATCAAATGATAAAGAAAGATTAAAGACACGAATTTAAAGAACGCAAATTAAAAACTTACTTGGAATTAAAAGGATAATTAAAGTGCAAAACATGTATTAAAAATGACAAGTAATTAAAGGTGCATAAAATAAAAGTGGAAGAGCTAATTTGTCAAGTTAGCCAACAAAAATGAAAATGAGATACTAATGGTCTATTTATAGGAGATTAGGAGAGTGGTTAGAGGAAGCTTCCTCCTCTCCTTCCTTTCTTGTTAATTGCACCATTAAGTCCTTCCTTCTTAGTCTTTTGTTAATCTTGGACTTTAAGGACTTTTGGCTCGGGATTTCTTTAAACTCGTCTTTTAATTCTTCAATAAATAAGACTCGAGTTCTTCGGCTTTTGGTAAACTTCCGTCTTTTGACTTTTTCTTCGATAAATCTTCAGAAATGGTCTTGGACTTCCGTTCTTTTTGCACTCACGACTTCTCGACTTCATCTTTCATCTTTTTCTTCAATAAAAGCCCATAAATGCCGTGTTTTCTCCACTTTTCACAATTTCGTCCTAAATCACAACAAAAACACAAACCACGCATAATTCCGACATAAAAGACATAAAATACACGTTTTGGCTCGGTTATTATTGTAATTAAGTGGTAGAAAAGATGGGTGGTTTCACACCTATCATTTATCATCTACATGGATCACATGTGGCACAACGAATCACATGTGATCCATGCATAAATCACATGTGATTCTGATAAAAGAATCTCATGGGAAATTAATAGTTCATACTTTCAAGCAACAAACTTAATAATCTACCATTGTCATTTCTAGATTTAAACTGAGTCACAAATGAACAAAGAAAAAATCATACTTGATTTACATTTTCTCATTAAAAAACAAATAAAACATAATAACATATAAAAACATAGGAATCAGTGTGAGAATCACAATATCTGTTATTTTTCTATAACAATATCTTGAGCATCTAGATCTGCAACTTCTTTCAAAATATCTTTTTTGTTCAAATTCAAGTTCGTTATCATGTTCAACAACTTCTTTTTTTCAAATCTATGTGTTTAACCACATCTAAATCATTATCATTAATGCTTTCAGCAACTTCTTTGCTCATTATCATTTTTCGGCGAGGTTTATTCTTTTCTGACGAGGTTGTTATTTCCCGGCAAGTTCATTTGAGATTTCAACGCGTTTCGTTGTGACTTCGGCGAGGTATGTTGTTTTAAAATGAGTTGTGGTGGCGGTTAGGGTATCCGTCGTTGTTTCTTGGTTTCTAGAGAGGGTTTTTAGTGGTTTCCGATGAGGCTCTTTGATTTCCAGCGAGGCTTTAGTGGGTTGTAGATTGTGTGTGTGTGTTTTAGAGATAGAAAATTATTGGTTGAATGAGGGGGAAAGGTGAATTTTTAGGCTTTATATATTTTTTAGTATTTAATTATAACCATTTGATCTAAATTAAATGGATGAATGGGATGTGATCTTTTGTACTTTTTTTAGATGTTATTCTCCCATGATCTCATCTCATCATATATGATACTCAAAAAACAGTTTGACAAATTGAACAAAAGGTATGTTGAATTCATGATTAAAACAAAGAGTCAGCTAGATTCGTAATTAATCACTTGTTCAAAATTTTAAAAAAAAATACTTTTTAACAGTATTTTATATGATAACACATTATCATATATGATACTCATAAATTTTTTAGGTAGATTAAGCAAAGAGGCTGCTAAATTCATGATTAAAATATAGAGTTTGTTGAATCAACGATTAACGCTTGTCAAGAAAGTAAAAAAGAGTAATTTTTAACAACATGCATTTAATGATTAATCACTTGCTCAAACAGAACATAACCTGATGTAAAATCATGATTAATTAATAATAGAAAAGACACAAAAATAAAAGAATTTTTTGAATTCATATATAAACACAACACATTCTTATTGTTAAAACTAGTATTCTTCAATCAATTCTTCTTCATTTTCAACTAATTCTACTTTTTCTTGAACAACTTATTCATGGGCCTCGACGACTTCATCTTATCCTTACACATACACGTGTACGTCCTCTTGTTTTGCTTCAAACGGTCAATTGCATCATTTTATATGCTCGTTGTTTTGTTCATACGGTTTGCATTTATAAAAGAGAAAAAAGAACATATTAGGCAACATTTTATCAGCAATTGAATTATGTAGCAAAAAAAATGAAAAAAACACATTTGATTCTCAACTCTAAACCACATGTACTCACCATAGCCATTCATAGTCTCATTCTTAAGGTTTATGGTCAATTTATATACAATAGGTCAAACGTATAAAAAGTCATGTAAAATATCATTTATAATAGAAGGTAAGTTTAAAGAGTTTAAAAGATTTTATTTAAATTAATCATAAGTCTGGTTTGTTAGATACATTATATATTATACCTCATATATCATATATTATAGACCTATCATAGATCACATATCATATAACTATCATGTATTATAAATGAAGTATCATATATGATATTGTTAGGTCAATTCAATACCTAATGACCTCCCTGAAGGATTTGAATAACAATCAGCCTAAGTGAATTATTAACCTTGAACATAACGAGGTCACTGAGTGAACAGTCACTCAGTGAGTTGCCTTTGAGTTCCTAGACTGTGTCTAAAAGGAAGACTCAAGCATTCAGAGAGGCGAAGCTCAACGAAGGTCTTCTATGACAAAGAAGAAGGTGATGGGTTCAGTGAGTTGTGGCAATAGACTCACTGAACCCCATACGATCTCCCTGAAGAAAACAAGCATTCTCCAAGACTGAAGAAAAGGCGGGATAAGTTGAATTGTGACAAGATGAAGTACATCACACAATTAGCGTGACTTGCCCTTTTGGGATAGATGGGGTACTGACATGTGTAAAGGACTTACGTCTTACTACTTAGAATAGGTTAAGACAAGATACTACACTGTACCAATAAGACAAGAATTTCACATGGGCAATTATTGTCTTCTACCCACTTTTCTTCTATAAATAGGATGCTTGTAAAGGAGAGAAAAGGAAGTTTGTGCAGTAAATGCTTTAGACATTCACAAACAAGTTTTCTCTCCTCCAAACACGATCATACACTTGAGTTATAAACTCCTGTTGATAGAATCGTCAAGCTTAGCAATTGTTAGGATTGGACTAGCTTGTTAGTGAGGAGATCACAAAACCACACATTGTCTATTCAATCCCTATTGTAGCTTCGTATACAATAGGGTATAATTCTTTAATAAAGCTAAGAGTTAAACGTTGAAAACATTGTGGTATTTACTTACTTGTATTAAGTTTATTTCTTTACTTAACCATGGGTTAGGACTATACTTAGTTTACTTAAGTATAGTACTAATTACAAGGGACCAACAAGTGGTATCAGAGCGGTAGGATTATAAAACTTTTTACCACCGTCTCAAAGTTTTTAAAACCTTGATCCATTATGGCTGAAAGTAATGTACCTCAACTTGTTAACAAGAAAGGAGCGAGTTACTCTGTTAACGCTCCTAAGTTAGAAGTTGAAAGATTTAACAAATAGAAGAAAAGAATGCTATGTTATTTGATGGGAATGGAACCTTATTACACAACTTGTATTAAGGATGGTCCATTCAAACCAAAAACAGCAACTGGTGATGACAAACCTGAAAACCAATGGCCTGACGATGAAAGGAGAGTGGTCAATCAAGACCAACGTCTCAAAAGCATCATAATATCTTGTCTTCCTGACGATATTATGGAGGCTGTCATCGAGTGTGAGACGGCCAAAGAGACTTGGACAGATCTTGTTCATAGTTTCGAAGGACCATCTGACACAAAGGAAAATAGGATTATGGACCTGAAGTTAGAATATGACACTTTCAGGGCCAAAACATCTGAAACACTTCCTCAGACTTACACCAGGTATAAAACCTTGCTCAATGAGCTAACGAATGACGGGGTGAAACTGTCTAAGCATGAAATCAATGTTGGTTTTGTGAACAGTCTCCCTGAAAAATGGCTTGGTTTTTCTTAAGGACTGAGAAATGCCAATCACATACAGACTCAGGATCTTGCAGATATTTATGGGAGATTCATCTATGAAGATAATCTGATAAATAGAAGATATCCTGAGTCCAAGAAGGCCTTAATAACAGACACCTCAGCCAAACCCACTCAAATTGATAATGGCCCCATTTCAACTGCTTTTTACTCAAATGCAATTGTTCAAAATTTTCAGGAAACCTCAGATGATGAGGTGGATGAAAGATCTAGTACTGAATACATAAGAGATTTGAACAGGGAATATCATGAAATGGCCATGTTGGCAAATACCGAACGTTATATCAAAAGAACTAGATTTGCTGGTAACCAATCCACTGAGGGAGTGGATTGCTATCGGTGTGGTAAAACTAGGCATTTTGCTAAATATTGTCTTTCAAAAACACCTTTGGCCTCTTATAAAAATCAAAGTTTTTTATCAGGGAATGACAATTTTCAACCCAAGTTTACACCAAAACTAATTCAGGCTTCTCCAATTAATCAAAGTTTTCAGAATAGTAAGAAAATTGAGAAAGACTATAGGTCTGAGTATAAAAAGGTAAAAGCTAAACTTGCACTCTTGGAAGTTGAACCTACTATTGCTCAGACTCAAAAGCCTGCTCAAAACAAAGCCAAAGGTCTTGTAGCTGAAACTTTTGATTGGGATGATGAAGATTTGTCCTCAAAAGAGGAGGAAGTCAGGTATCAAGTGTTAATGGCTATAGCTGATGATGAATTATCAGTTGGAAAGAATCATGCACGAAATGGAGAATGGGTTGACATCACCATGAGAAAGGTAAACATGCTTCTCTCTATGGATGAAGAATCTGACTGGCAAAAGTTCCTTAAGTATATTAACATTGACCTATCATTTGTTGAAGAGCAGAGATTGAATCTTTTGTCAAAATATAATAAACTTGTTTTTGAATTGAACAAATGTAGAGATGATTTATTAGTTCTAAAACAAGCTAAACTTGAGGCAGTAAGCTGTCAACTTCAGAACACTGAACTCACTAAAATCAATCATGCTCTTCAAGAACAACTTAAGGAAGAAAAACAAATCAATGAGAAATGGACAAATAGCTCTACCTTAGCTTCTCAATGTATAAACAGTCCAATACCTGCCCAAAAGAAGAAAATTCTTGGGGCACGTCAACTCACTGAAAAGGCACCAACTAAGGAAATGAGTGAAAAGGCATTTCTCCCTGCTTCAGTTGGGTTTGATCATGAAATGATTCCTAAGTCAAAAGACTGGGTTGAGAGATCAAATCCTGAGAGTGTTTTGCCTAATTTTGACACTGGAAAAAATATTAATTCTTGAATCTCAGGCTATTAATGAAAAACTTGGTCTGAATGAAGAGACTGATAAAATCAGTAACACTAAAACATCTAGTGTTGTTGAAAACATTCAGACTCCTCTACCTCCTTTGAAAAACCTTCAAGGAGCAAGTCCATGTTCTGAACTAATTCCATTGTCTTATCAAGAACACTCACCTAGAGGAAGAGCTGGGTTAGGTTGTATTGAACAAACAAAGCCTGGCTCAAAAGTGATACCAGATCACACTGAGTCAGGAACTGTCACTGAAAAGACAACCAAACCTATATCTCCCTCAGGGACACCAAAACACTCAGTCAACCCTACTCCTATTATAAATCAAGAGGAGTTAGGTAGATTGTTCCAACTTTTCATGGAAAAGAAGCTGAACTCAGCCTCTAAAACTCAAGGTGAAACATCTGTGTCCTCACAGCCTGAATCATCAACAAGTAACAAAACTGAACCTGAGTCTTCTTAGAAAGTTAAAACAAAGAAACCTACATGTGAGCTATGTCATTATACAAATCACACCACTGACAACTGCTATAGAGTTCTCTATTGCATGAAATGTAAAAGTGAAGATCATAGGACAGCAGATCATGAGATGCACATTGCTTCTATTAAAAATGCTAAAAGATACAATGCTCAGCCTTATAACTATGGGCCCACCTCAGAACAAACCAGAAAATCCAAGGCTAAGCCTTACCCACCTTGTACACATTGTGGGATTCCCGATCACAGACCTGATGATTGTGTATATTATCCTGAGTGTGAGATTTGTGGAAGCAATGATCACACTACCTCAGGAAACAATAGAATCATCATGGTCAGAAGAGGAATGATAGCTGAGTCATCTCAAAGTACTAAATCCTCAGTCGGACTAAGCTGCAAAACATGTGGAAGCAATGTTCATTCTACCTCAGACCACGTTGAGTTTGAGTACTTCAAACGAGGTGAAAGGCGTCAGGCTCTTCGAGCCAAAGGGCCTACTAAAAAGTGGGCTCACAAGAGAAACTAATCCACCTCGTTATTTGTGTAGAAACACTTCAAGGAGACTGTCTGGTACTTAGACAGTGGGTGTTCAAGAAGTATGACAGGGGTCAAAATTTATCTGCATAAATACGTGGAGCAACCAGGTCCTAAGGTAGTATTCGGTGATAACTCATCTTGTGTTACTGAGGGATATGGTTCATATAAATGTGGTAGAATAGTTTTCTCAAAAGTGGCGTTTGTAAACGGTCTGAAGTACAATCTCATCAATATCAGCCAACTGTGTGATGCTAAGTACATCGTTCAGTTTGATGATAAGCAAGGTACAATCTTTAATGCTAACAAAGAAATTGTGTTGACTGCTCCAAGAAGAAATGATGTATATGTCCTAGACATGTCATCTGTAACAAACTCAGGAGCATGTTTCTTTGCTAAAGCCTCAGACTCTGTCAATTGGCTTTGGCATAAGAGACTGTCACATCTAAATTTCAAAGATATGAACAAACTTGTAAAACAAAACAAAGTTCTTGGCTTACCTTCTCTTGTGTATGCAAAAGACAAACATTGTTCAGCCTGTGAAAAAGGTAAACACAAGAGAGCTTCTTTTAAGCCAAAACAAAACTTTTCTATCAGGAAGTGTCTTCATCTTCTTCATATGGACTTGTTTGGACCAGTCAGTCCAATGTCTATAAATCATGAGAAATACACTCTTGTGATTGTTGATGAATATTCTAGATACACTTGGGTATACTTCCTGAAAAAGAAGAGTCAAGCTCCTGAATTCATAATGTCTTTTATCAGGCAAGTAGAAAATCAAAATGATACTAAAGTTAAACAAATACGAACTGATAATGGAACAGAATTCAGGAACCAAGAGCTTGAGAGTTTTTGTGATGAGATAGAAATTTCTCAGAACTTCTCTTCTCCTTACACACCTGAACAAAAATGGTGTGGCTGAAAGGAAGAATAGAACTCTCATTGAAGCTGCTCAAACCATGCTTAATGGATCCAATCTTTCAAAACACTTCTGGACTGAGGCTGTAAAAATAGCTTGCTATACTCAGAACAGATGTATCATTTTCAAAAGACATGATAAGGCTTCTTATAAAATATTCAGGGAAAGGATTCCAGATATCAGCTACTTTCATGTGTTTGGTTGTCCTGTGTTCATTCACAATCAAAAGGACCATCTTGGTAAATTTGATGCCAAAGCTAATGATGGATACTTTCTTGGATACTCTTTTGTCTCCAAAGCCTTCAGGGTCTTTAACACAAGGAGACAACAGATTGAGGAGTCATTTCATGTCACCTTTGATGAAAGTATGGATGCCATTAACTTCACAAACCAATCAATGGAAGAAATAGGGATCAATGACTCATCAAGATATCCTCCTGATGAGTATGAACATTGTCCCTCAAAACAATATCAAACTGATGTTGATATTTCCTTCCATATATCACCTCATAATAGGTCAATTGATTATTTAATCACATCCCAACATGTCCCTGAAGTTATCACTTCTCAAGCTAATGAATCAAACGGTTCACCCATCTATGAGAACATTGAAGGGACAAGTGATGAAAATATTGAATCTCCTATTACTAAAAATCCTTCAGAAGGAGGTGATGTCCCAGTACAATGTACTGAATCTTTAGTCCCTGATAATCACCAACCATCAACAAGATCTAATCCAAGTCCTCAGGACAGATGGTCAAGACAACAACACATAGAGCTTGTAAACATAATTGGTGATGTATCTGAGGGGATGCTCACACGCAGTCAGGCTGCTAAACTCTCTGCTGCCTCAGCCCATGAATGTCTGTTTTCAGACTTTCTCTCTGAAATTGAACCAAAGAAGGTTTCAGAGGCCCTGACACATCCAGGGTGGGTTGAGGCCATGCAAGAAGAGCTCAACCAATTCCTCAAGAACAAAGTATGGAAACTAGTTCCTCTCCCTAAAGGGAAATCAGCTCTTGGTACAAAATGGGTATTTAAAAACAAGACTGATGAAGATGGAATTGTCATAAAAAACAAAGCTAGGCTGGTTGTTCAGGGGTGTGGTCAACTTGAAGGGATCGACTATGAGGAAACCTTCGCTCCTGTAGCAAGAATGGAAGCCATCAGGATCTTCCTTGCCTATGCTACCTACATGAACTTCAAAGTTTTCCAAATGGATGTAAAAAGTGCCTTCCTGAATGGAAAGATCACTGAAGAAGTTTATGTTACTCAGCCTCCTGGTTTTGAGAGTTCTGAGTTCCCAAACCATGTTTGTAAACTTGACAAAGCCCTTTATGGACTGAAACAAGCACCAAGGGCATGGTATGAAACTCTCTCTACATTCCTGATAATGAACAAATTTGTCAGGGGGAAGATAGACAACACCTTGTTTATCTTCAGAACCAAGGAGGATGTTCTACTAGTTCAGATATATGTTGATGACATCATATTCGGATCTACTAACTATGATCTTTGTAGAAAGTTTGAAAAAACTTATGACAAAGAAATTTGAAATGAGTATGATGGGTGAATTAACATATTTTCTTGGACTACAAATCAAACAGGGGGACAAGGGGATCTCAGTCTGTCAAGAAAAATACACCAGAGGAATACTTAAGAAATATGATATCTCTGAGTGTGCTTCAGTAAAGACTCCCATGGTTCCCCCAACAACTTAGGTCCTGATCTTGCTGGTAAACTAGTCAATCAAACCTTATTCAGAGGAATGATTGGATCATTAATGTACCTAACTACAACCAGGCCTGATATTCAGTTCTCAACAATCTTATGTGCAAGATATCAGGCCGATCCCAAAGAATCACATCTTACTGCTATTAAACGAATCTTTAGGTATCTGAAAGGTACTCCCTCACTGGGGATATGGTATCCTCGTTGTTCAGGCTTCGATCTTAAAGGATACTCAGACTCAGACTATGCTGGCTGCAACATGGATAGAAAAAGTACCTCAGGTGCATGTCAATTCCTTGGTGGTAAGCTAGTATATTGGAGTGCAAAGAAACAACAGTCAGTAGCAATGTCCTCTGCTGAGGCTGAATACGTGGCAGCCGCTGGTTGTTGTGCAAACATCCTTTGGATGAAAAGTCAATTGAGGGACTATAATGTGGAATACAAAGTAGTTCCTATCTTTTGTGACAACACCAGTGCAATTGCCATTTCAAATAATCCTGTCCTACATTCAAGGACTAAACACATTGACATAAGATATCACTTCCTCGGGGATCACATCTTAAAAGGAGATATTGGATTACACTTCATCCCCATTGAATATCAGCTAGCTGATATTTTTACCAAACCTTTGGATGAACGAACGTTCACTAGACTGAAAGCTGAACTTGGTATGCTGAATATTGATTAATCAATCTCCCTGATAACATTGGATTCAGTATAATGTATATTCTTTATCTTCTCTCTGAGTAAATATATTTTATTGTCCTCCTTTGACACTGAGGTACATTAAATGATGTAACTAAATGCTCTAAGGATTTAGTTACTTAATGTCCTAGGTTGGTGAGTCACAATATCAAATAAGGAACATATATTCCTTCAATAAATTGTCATAAAACCAGTCAAAGGGTCACTCATGACAAGTATCCCACTAAGCATTAAATGCTTACCCTTTTTCTAGCAAAATCCGTTGTAAAAACGTCCTTTCAAATGCATGTGACCCCACGTCATCTCTGAAAAAGCGTTATCCTTGCAGTAATGGAACAGTTGCCAAGAAAATAGGGGGACCACTTGTACGCTCTCATTAAATGGTGAAAATAAATTATAGCAAATAAAAAATCTTCTTCACATCCGAGCCTATAAATACCCCCCACCATCACAACAAACACACACACACAAAGAACTTGCAATTTTACTCTGCCAAAATTATCTATCATAGAAAAGGTATGTGTGTTCAAACTAGTTTCCAGAAAAGATTTCTTGTAAACAAGGCGATTACATTGATCACTTGTTTCATTGTTATATAGCACAAACAATCATAGTTACCTATTGTTTATAACTCTTGATCCTTTTTATAAGGAAAAAGTTCTCTTTAGGTCACTTGGTGAATCTTGTTGCATTATAACAAGAAACGAGTCTTGATTTGATTTCCACAAATTGCCATTGTCCTTTTTTCTTCAAATCTTTAAAATCTATCTTTAATGGCAATGTCCAAGGCTATCAAATATGCCCCTCGGGCTGAACATCTCACCAATGAGGGTGTCCATTTTGCAAGAAACAACTATGAGGGAAATTTCAATTACCCAAGTAGTGTATCAGCCTACAAACCAATTTGCAAATTTTTGAAAACTGTGATTGGGCTGATGCTTTTACAAAAACCCCCTCAGTCTTCTACCATGAATATCTCAGGGAGTTCTGGTATACGGCTGTGGTTGTAACCCCTACCCAAGGGCCTGAAGGATCTCAGGGGTCTGAGATCAAGTCACATAAGAACTGTGTCATCATGTTCACTACAAAAAATGGGAAGACACCATTGATTTTAGACTTCAAAACATTTTGTCAAAGCAGTGGACTTGATTATAACAATCGAACGTATGTTGCACATCCTGACATGGAGTCAATTAAAAAAAGGACTAAAAGAAATCGGGGTCCCTGATTTACTTGTGACTAAAACCCCATTGATAAAAACTGCTTTCCCCATGGCTTGGAGGATCCTGGTCACTTTTGTGATTCAGGTGATCGGTGGGAACTATTCATCTACTGAGAAAGTTAATTCTACTCAGCAGATGCTAATTTACAGTCTTATTAATGGACTGAAGATTGACATAGGAGAGATTGTTTATAATGATCTCGTAACCAGGCTCCTGAAGGAGTCAAGTCAAAAATATGTTTCTTACCCAAGATTCATATCATGCGCCTTAGAACGGTTACTGGGTTCCCTTTACACTCAGGAAAAATTCAATGTTTTTTCTACTCCAATCCTGAGTTCCACAAACTTTTCAAAGAACCCATCTGAAGTCAACCCCATTGCATTGACGGCTCACATGACTGAGGTGATCAGTCGTGAATCATCCGTGTCTCCCATTCCCTTCTTACCAAAGAAGGGGAACAAGAAGACCCAGACTGTGCCAAAGACCAAACCAACAAAGGCACAGGGCCCTGAGGCTTCCGAGGCACGACCCAAAAAGGCCAAGGCTAAAAAGACTACCATTGTTCAGACCAAGCTTCAAATACCCCAAGGGAAAGACCTTACGGGAGGCCCTGATACATCACAATCAGGGTCGACGGGCCAACCTACTGGTCCTCTTGATGGAGAAGGAAACAAACAACCTTCTTCTACGGGACTGCCTTCCACTCAGACCGATGAGGGCATTCGTAAATCACAACCTTTGCCTGAGGTCAAAACTAAGGCCAAAGAATCAGAGAGACGCCTACGGGTAACACACCTCGCTGATAGGCCTATAACTTCTACCAAGTCCAACGAAGGCATACTAGCTCAAAAGTATTTGCCTGAGGACCCAAAACTTGATTCCTTAGACTCAGAGGGACGCCCACGGGTAAAACACCCCGCTGATAGGAATCTCACTTCCACAACTCCTGATGAAGGCACACTAAAACAAAAGTCTTTGCCTGAGGGAACCACTCTTGATCCCAAAGACTCAAAGGGACGCCCACGGGTAAAACACCTCGTTGATAGGGATCCTACCTCCACAACTGATCAATCACAAACTGCCCCTGAGTATCAGTTGGCTAAATCCCAAGCCTCAGGATTTGGGGCAGGGAGTGACGACAACAAAGGCAAACCTTCTTCTGAAGGGGAGCTGGATAAACCCAAGGGGTCACTAAACTTTGGAGATTTTATAAGTTTACTTGAGAAGCCTGATGAGTTACTCCAAGGGTTCAGTGACGACGATGAAATGATTGAGGCTGGGGAAGAACCTGAAACTCAGGCCCCTCCTCAATCAGACCAGAAGCCACAGTCCCCTCCCTTGTTCGCCGACATACAGCCCTCCCCTGAGGCTCAACAAAAGCCCTCCCCTGAGGCATCCGAACAAAAGGAGCCCTCCCCTGAGGCACCGAAAAAGCCCTCCCATGAGGCAAAACTTGACACCTCTACTTTGGGGACTCAGACTGTGGTTCTGGATGAGGTAGCTTTGAAAGCCTTATAGGCTGAGGTAACTCAGGCTCATGAAGATTTGGCTTCAAAGGCTGATGAACTCCTTGATGAGTTCAGGACATATGGTGATAGGTTTGATGCGGCTGAGGAGAAGATGAGAATTCAGGTAGATAATCAAATGGAATTCATCAGCTCTGTTAACAACAGTCATGAAAATCAGGAAAAGAAGCTCATCAACTTCCTTAACGATGCTCTTCGAACGATCGAGGCGTATGTGTCCTTGAAAACAACTCTGGATGGACTGATCACTAGCACCACTGAGTCCAATTCCAAAGTTGGTCAATTACTTAAGTTCCTGAAGGTGGACAGGCTCACTGAGGTTTTCACTAGGTTAGACTCTCTCAAGTCTGACTTAGATGTGGTTAAAGGGAAATGCGATGCCCTCTATGAGGATGTTCATATGGATGCTGAAGCAGAGTTCAGACTGTCAAGGGCTGCACAAGGATACATGGCTAATGCCACAAATCTCTCTGACATCTCCAAATCCCTGAAGGAAGCTGACATTCCTAGGCTCAGGACACGGAGTACCACCATTGAAAACACTCAATCCCTTATTCAGTTAGATGTTCGAACTATCAAAGCAGACACTCAGTCAATGAAGGAGATGGTGACTGAGATGTTTCAGGCTTTTAAGGGATCATCCACCACCTCAAGATCCTCACAAAGGGCAAAAGTTGGGATTAGTGAGGCTGATCCTTCAACTTTTGAGGGGGAGAATGTGCAACCAATTATGTTAACATGGAATGAACCTCCTCCTCACACTGAGGGGGAGCAGGAAAGACTAGCACAACCCCAACCCTTAAACTCAATTCCTCCCAACCCTGAGCCCTCAGTATCTAAGTCAGATAGGGGAAAAGGTATAGCTGATGAAACCCTAGCACCTCCAAAGAAACTTGTAAAGGCTTCAAGGGAAGTAAGGCCCGACCCTGATGCCTTGGTCTTGGTACCATATGAGATAAATGGAATAATGTACCAAATGACTCCTGATCAAATCCAAGTGTATCTAGATAGAATGGAGTCGGCTAAGGCTAATGAAGCAACAAAGGCTGAGATCTTGAAGGTGTCTACTGAGTTTGTAAAAGAAGTGGGTGGTAACCCTGAGGTCTTGCTGAGCAAGAAAGGGGGAGAGGAGTTTATTCAGAAGCAGGAGGAGGAACTCAAGGCCATTCAGGATGAAATGGTCTTGAAGCAAAAACAAAGAACCACACAACTCAAGAAATTGTATGACCAATACACCAAAGTCGTCACCCAAAGAAGAAAGCCTGAACCAATCACTAATCTTCAGATCATTCCTCATACCACACCAGTCTCAGTATCTGTTTACAGAAACAATGATGAGAGGAACTTTGAAGTCATGAAGAAATTTTCATTTGGTGATTTCGGTCTCAGTGAGTGGGACGAAATGGGAAGGATTTTCAGGACTAAAACAAACAAGTGTGTCCCTGAGATACTCAACTCTCTCAGTAAGAGATATGAGAGGTTGAATCAAATGAAGGAACAATTGGGAATCACTGAAGATCTTCCTTTATTTGAACAGGATCCTACCAAAGCCCAGGGAAGAAAGAGAAAAAGAGTTGAGCTTGAAGCTGAGACTAAGATCTCTGGGTTAGAATGCAATCGTACTCTCCCTAAAAATGTCCCCTTTGTGAACAACATGGTTATAGAGGAACCTGAGTGGGGTATCTTCTTCATTGATGTATTTGGGGATCAAGCATTTCAAAGAATGAGTGACATAGAGAAATGCACCACTGAGAGTGTTCTCATCTTTCTTGTGACGGCTGGACAAATTCAGACTGATGAGAATAAAAGATTTGGTGAGAAGCTCAGGGAGATAATTGCTAGGAGGCCTGACAAAGAAAATGTGTTAAAGTCATCAAAGGTGAAGAGAGAAGCAATGGATTCCTGAATAACTGTAATCTTTTGTTTTTTATGTTTCTTGTATCAGACTATTCAGTCTTATGTAATGATGAATGAAAATGAAGTACTTTGTTATATTAAGTCTTTTCATCAAGTAGAATAGTTTATAATAAGAAGAAGCCTCTTTGATCACTTATAATAATTTCACTTAGGCAAATTTTATATCAAAATAGGGGGAGATTGTTAGGTCAATTTAGTACCTAATGACCTCCCTGAAGGATTTGAATAACAATCAGCCTAAGTGAATTATTAACCTTGAACATAACGAGGTCACTGAGTGAACAGTAACTCAGTGAGTTGTCTTCGAGTTCCTAGACTGAGTCTAAAAGGAAGACTCAAGCATTCAGAGAGGCGAAGCTCAACGAATGTCTTCTATGACAAAGAAGAAGGTGATAGGTTCAGTGAGTTGTGGCAATAGACTCACTGAACCCCATACGATCTCCCTAAAGAAAACAAGCATTCTCCAAGACTGAAGAAAAGGCGGGATAAGTTGAATTGTGACAAGATGAAGTACATCACACAATTAGCGTGACTTACCCTTTAGGGATAGATGGGGTACTGACATGTGTAAAGGACTTACGTCTTACTACTTAAAATAGGTTAAGACAAGATACTACACTGTACCAATAAGACAAGAATTGCACATGGGCAATTATTGTCTTCTACCCACTTTTCTTCTATAAATAGGATGCTTGTAAAGGAGAGAAAAGGAAGTTTGTGCAGTAAATGCTTTAGACATTCACAAACAAGTTTTCTTTCCTCCAAACACGATCATACACTTGAGTTATAAACTCATGTTGATAGAATCGTCAATCTTAGCAATCGTTAGGATTGGACTAGCTTGTTAGTGAGGAGATCACAAAACCACACATTGTCTATTCAATCCCTATTGTAGCTTCGTATACAATAGGGTATAATTCTTTAATAAAGCTAAGAGTTAAACGTTGAAAACATTGTGTTATTTACTTACTTGTATTAAGTTTATTGCATTACTTAACCATGGGTTAGGACGATACTTAGTTTACTTAAGTATAGTACTAATTACAAGGGACCAACAGATATATCTAACTTAATTTAGCATACATCAGCAACTTAAATAAATCAAATGTTAAGTAATAATTTTTCAAAAATAAAAATGCTTAATAATATAACTTATTCACACTAACATAAACTTCTTCACAACTCTCATATTTATACAACTTGATAATTCACCAAAATAATCTAATAAGTTAGCTTATGCATAACTCTCGTATATTCATAAGCTTATTCACATGAATTAGCTAATTCAAAACAATATACTTATCACATAAATCACCTAATAAGCAACTTATCATTAAGATAAATTAATTCAAATAATTCATTTAAAATAAGCTAAATTATTATAAGTTCGAATGATGAAGATATAATAAACTTGTCACATCAAATAAGATAAAAAATGATGAAACTTAAATTTAATGAAGAAAATAAGACAAATATAAGCTGATAACAAGGAGACCTTAGTCACCTTACATGTAGACGAGATGAATATAAGCTTATTTAAATTGATTGAAGAAAAAAACACATGATCAAAGTGTATAGATCGGATTGTAGAGAAAATAGATCGGATGCTAAAGGGAGAGAAAAAGACGGTGCGTATTTATTTTTTTGTTAAATGGGAAGTTTAGTAAATGAAAAAGCTTATAAAATGAATAGTTGAAATGATCAAAACACTCGTGCAGTATAAATCGAGAATTTAATCTTAATTATTATGGCAAATATTCAATGAAGACATTCTCTTTAACAAAACTCAAACAACCAATCTCAACCATCTATTTTTTTCATCATTTTTAAAAATTTAAATATCTCACAAACCATTAATCGTTACGTGAAAGAAACATATCATCGTGACGAGAATTAAATCATCTTTTTATCGAGGGACGCGTGTATAAACTTTCGATGAACTTTTTTTTTATCTGAAAAAATTATATATGATTTGTATCACGAATTGTATATGATTTTTTGAAATCATTTATGATATTCTGAAACCATTTATGATTTTCTGAAATGATATAAGATATTTGAAAATCATATATTATTCGTGATACGAATAATATATGATTTTCTCAAACAAAAAAAGCTTCGTCGAAAGTTTATACATGTGTCTCTCGATAGAAAAATGATTTAGTTTTTATTGCAATGATGTATTTTTGTCGTTTGACGATTTAACGTTTGTGAGATATTCAAATTTTTAAAAAGAGATGAAAATGAGGTTTTAAAAAAGTAAATAAGTATGATTGATTATTTGAGTATATGTTAAATTAAAGGTATACATTTATCTTAACTCCAACTATTAAATAGTAAAAAAATAAAAACAAATCTCAATATTAAAAAAAAGTTTAATATCAAAAGAAACTTAAATCATACTTTATTTTTTCAACTTATTTTTTTTTCAACTTATAACATACTTTAAAAATAAAGATAATTACATAATTACTCAATATGAAACTCAAAATGTCATATTTATCTAATTTATAAATTAATAGTGCATTATGTGCAATGATTTTAATGCATGTATATGAAATTTTATGTTTCATATTCGGTAAATATGGAATTGCCTCTTTAAAATATCATATTACTGTATCTTATAAAAGAGATTAGAACTCTCTCTTCATTTAATATCAAAAAATTAAGTATTACAAGAAATACAATATAATGTACAACATATTAATGCAACCAAGAAAATTAAATTTAAGTAATACAAGATTTCAATGCATATGTACAACTTTATATCTCTAATATATACAAAACATTTAATCATAATTAATTAAAACATAATTAATAATATATTTAAAACACTCTATCACCACAATTTACAAGCAAAACAACATATCGTACAAATCTACTCTATCATATTTTCTCCTTTTTTTCCTTGCAATCATATGTACAAACCACATTTAGGTTGATCTTCTTATTCAAATGTTAAAAAGAGGTTATGTCAATTCTCGCGCTTAATTGAGTTACGAATATAAAGTTACACATATTACTGTTGGGAATCTAAACTTGTTAGATTCCCTGATCATAGATTTAAACATAATTAGGCTGTTAGATAGTCCCTTGCCTGTGCCTAGGAGGCAGGCAAGCTTCGTAAGACTCACAGAGATCCAAGTCTCTGTGAGCAACCTCAGAGGAGTCCATGTCAGAGACATTGTCAAGGAAGTCAAAGATTACTTGAAGACATACTCATTGGCTGTGATGGATAATAGCCAAGATGTATCAAGGACTCTGAGGGGTTGAGGGTTAACAGGGGTGGCAATACCCTGTTAACACTCAGCACACTTTGGACATGCCATTTGTGTGTTCGAGACTATGAAGAAAAAGGAAACTGTTTTGACAACTGTTTCATTAAAGCATAATGTAAGACTACCAAGAATAGAAGGACATCATGTGACTGATGTGGGAACTTGTAAAAGCTTGTGTAGTCACCATCAAGTACTATTTAGGTCAATCTCGTAACACTATAAATAGGATGTGTATCTATGCATTAATGTTCAACACTTTGAGATATTCATAACATTATTGCATAGAACTTAGTGAATCAAACAGCTACGACTGTATTCATAAGTTAGGGTTTATAGTTGTTCAAAGTGTGCACAACACATTGTCATCAAACGGTGTTATCCATAACACTTGTAATTCTTTATTATACAATAATAAGATTACGTTTGAAAAGTAATACCTTGTGTTGATTAGATTAAGATTAGGGTTTCTAGCATTGATTAGGGACTTTCAATTGGTATCAGAGCGGTATTTGATATTAAAACCTTCAAGAAACATCGTTCTCAGTTTTATAATCAAGATCCACCATGCCAGAAACTTCTAACCCACCACAATCACCTTCCACAAACCCATCTTCACCAAGACTCAACCCTCCTGCCAATGACGATGATCTACCCCAACTTCTTGACTCAAGAGGTGGATCACACGTCACAAGTGTACCAGTCTTTGATGAAGAAGATTTTGCCAGTTGGAAGAGTCAATTTCTTGTGTATCTCGATGGACTTGAACCTTTTCCTCTAGAAATTTTAGAAAATGGTCCTTATGTTCCCATGACGCTTACATCCACTGAAGAAAACCCTCTTCCTAAACCTCTCAAACAATGGACTCCAACTGATAGAAAATTGGCAAACCAAGATAAACGTCTCAAAAGCATCATAATATCCTGTCTTCCCAAACATATCATGAAGTCTGTCATTCAGTGTCCCACAGCTAAACAAATGTGGACAGACCTCATCTTTGGCCATGAAGGACCCTCTGAAACAAGAGAGACAAAGATTCAGGCACTCAGACTTCATTTCAATGCCTTCAAGTCACTTGAAGGTGAAAAAGTTCAGCAAACCTATACAAGGCTGAAGATTCTTCTCAATGACCTAGCAATGAATGATGTCACTATTGGTCAAGCTGAGATCAATGCCACATTTGTCAACAGCCTTCCTAGAAAGTGGCTGAGTATGAATCAGACTCAAAGAGCTAACAACTCAATCAAAAATGACACCCTTGCTCAACTTTATGGAAAGTATAATTATGAAGAAGGACTGATTGATACTATTTACAAGTCAGAGACTGACAGATTTGTAGTCCAAGGAGCATCTTCTAAAGCCTTGATCTCTGCAACACATCCTCATGACAGCGATTCAGATGTTGAAGAAGACACCCGCACCAGCCAAGAGTTCTTGACAGACCTTAATGCAGAGTTTCATGAAAGAGCCTTGCTAGCCAACCAAAGAAGATTCTTCAAAAGATCAGGAAGAATAGGATCAACTAGTAAACCAACTGACAGGTCAAAAGAAACTTGCTTTGCCTGTGGAAAGCTTGGACATTTTCAAAAAGACTGTCCTTCCACCAAGACATCCTCACCCTCTTATCCATCATCTTCATCCAAACCTTACAAGTTCAAACAACATAACAACTCATCTCACCAATCCAATTCATCAGACACTGAGAAGAAGGATTACAAAAACAAGTACAAGGCACTTAAAGCTGAGTTAGAACAAATGAACTTGAAGCTTGAAGCTCTGTCCAAGAAGAAGGGTGGTGATAAAAAGATAGAGAAAGGGTTGGTTGCTGAAGCTTATGATTGGAATGATGAGCCACTGAGTTTAGATGAAGAAGATACCACCAGAGTCAGGGCTTTCATGGCGATAGCTGAGGATGAACCAGCTGTTGGAAAAGGTGATGCAAGATCAGGACAATGGGTTGACATCAAAATGAAAAAGGTACACAGGCTTTTATCCATGTCTGATAGTGAGAACGTAAGCATGTCCTTGATTACACCATTGTTGATTTACACTTTGTTGAGGAACAAAGAAAGAACCTACTTGATAAGTTTCACTCTGTTAAATCTGAACTGCTAAATGCTAAATCTGAATGTGAAACTCTTAGGCGGGTTAATTTAGAGAAAATATCCCTGCAAAATGAAGTAGCTAGATTAACCTTGAAAAGCATTGCTTTAAATGATCAAGTCTCTGAATTAAACAAGGTTATTGAAAAATGGTTGTGTGCTAGGTTCACTATAGATCAATTGCTTAATGATGAAGTGTCTGCTGACTTAAAAAGGGATATATCTGCTAAGAAAAATAAGCTGAGAATTCTCACCAAACCCAAAGACATTGTCTTCAAATCTACAGAGACAATTCATATGTCAGATACCACTTTGACTAATGACCCTGTCTCTGGAGATGTGACTGAGTTACCACCTCTGACCAAACTCTCTGGAGTTGAACCTAGTAGTTCCTCTCGAGCTGCTAAGGGTGAACTTAGATCAGATATTGAGAAACCTCCAGCTAAAGTTTTTCGTGTGCCTGCTAAAATAACTGGTAAACAAGTAGATTTTAAGCCTGTTGCTACTAAAGCTGTGAATAAGGTTGACCCTACCACTGAAGATCGCCTGTTGTCTCTAATGAAAGAAGTAGAACTCTTGAAACAACACATTAAGCCTTCCGCTGAATGCTCTACTTCACATGAACCTAAGTCAGTCCTAGGTGAACCCAAAGGGGAAAGGTTAATCAAACCTTATTGCAATGTATGTAAAAACTCTCACCATATGATTTTAAATCATGACAGACACATGGCAGCTAAAAGAGCTCAGACACCCTCTAGGGATAGACCACAGAGTTCCAAAAGACAACAGGGAAATTACAAACCTTATCCTCCCTGTAAATTCTATGGGTTCACAGACCATCACTCAGACGAGTGTGGTGACTTCCCTGGGTGTGATATCTGTGGAAGTTATAACCATAAAACAGTGAATTGTCCCTCCCAACGCCAGAAGTTCTACAGGAACACAAGAGTTGCTAATCAGCAATTCAGGGAACCCACTAGAAAGTGGGTTCACCATAGGAACTAACCTGTTTCTATGTATCTGTGCAGAAATATCTCAAGGAATCAGTATGGTATCTAGACAGTGGCTGTTCTAGACACATGACAGGGATTCAACATTTCCTGCACAGATACTCAAAGGAGCCAGGTCCTAAAGTGGTGTTTGGAGATAACTCTTCAGGTGACACAGAAGGATATGGCTCAGTGAACTGCAATGGGATTACATTTACCAGGGTTGCATATGTGAATGGTCTTAAACACAATCTTATTAGCATCAGTCAATTGTGTGATGCTGACTATAAGGTTTTGTTTACTAAGACTCAGGGAACCATATTCAACAAAAACAATGATGTTGTGCTTATTACACCCAGAATAAGAGATGTTTATATCATCAACATGGCTGTTTGCTCTGAAGACAGCTCAAATTGTTTTCTTGCTAAAGCCTCTAAAATTGTCAATTGGCTATGGCACAAAAGACTGTCTCATCTCAACTTCAAGAACATCAACAAGATAGCCACTCAAAACTTGGTTGCTGGTCTACCTTTAGTAATGTTTTCTAAAGACAAGACTTGTTCTGCCTGTGTCAAAGGAAAGCATCACAAGTCTTCATTCAAGACTAGGCAATCATTTTCTATTGACAAGTGCTTACATCTCCTTCACATGGATTTGTTTGGGCCTGTCAAACCTCAGACCATTAATCACAACAAATACACCTTGGTTATAGTTGATGAATTTTCAAGATACACATGGGTGTTCTTCCTCAGAAGGAAAAGTGATGCAGCTGAAACCTTCATGTCCTTCATCAGACAGATTGAAAATATGAATGATGTTAGAGTCAAAGCTCTAAGGAGTGATAATGGTACTGAATTCAAGAATCATCAACTTGAATCTTTTTGTGATGAAAAAGGAATTTCACAAAACTTCTCTTCAGCTGGTACCCCTGAACAAAATGGTGTGGCTGAAAGAAGAAACAGGACTTTGATTGAAGCAGCCAGAACTATGTTGAATGGTGCAGCCTTACCAAAGCAATTTTAGGGAGAAGCTGTTCACACTGCCTGCTACACACAAAACAGATCAATCATTTTCAAAAGACATGGTAAAACTTCCTATGAAGTTTTCAGAAAAAGATCTCCAGATGTCAGCTATTTTCATGTGTTTGGATGTCCTGTGTTCATTTACAACTACAGGGATAAACTTGGAAAGTTTGATGAAAAAGCTGATGATGGTTTCTTCTTGGGATACTCTCCAACAGCCAAAGCCTTCAGAGTATTCAACATCAGAAGACAAGAAGTAGAAGAAACCTTCCATGTTAGATTCAATGAAGATGATGAAGTCATACAGAGAACAGGAACAGAGGGTGATGAAATTGATTTTAATGAAAATGTATCTTTCCCAAGTGATGAGTTCACAGAACAAAGACCTACCAGTCATCATCACTCCAACACTCTCACTCCTTATGTCCCTGCCTTTGACCCTCTGTTTACTCACAACATAGAAGTTCCTACTTCTCAGGAACTTGATGAAGAAGAACCACAAACCTCTGGTAGTCCTTCTAATGCTATTGATGACTCACCAACTCTTCAAATCCCTGAAGACTCTCCTGCTGATAATGAAGTTGTACCTCTTGATGTGGCTGAAGAAGACTCTGAAACTAAAGTAGTCTTTGAAGAAAGCCCTCCTAGTCAGCAGGATGAAACTCAAATTGTACCAGCTGTGCCCACAAGTGTTCCTGTCTTTGAGTCCCCAGCTCCTCAAAATAAGTGGTCAAGAGATCAACACATTCTTCTTGTCAACATTATTGGGGAACCTAATGCAAGGGTCACAACTAGACAGCGAATCCAAGACTCAGAATCTGCCTCAGCCAATGAATGTCTCTTTGCTGAATTTCTTTCACAAATTGAACCCAAAAGAGTAGCTGAGGCTCTGGTAGAAGAAGGATGGGTAGCTGCTATGCAAGAAGAAATCAATCAGTTCAAAAGGAACAAAGTATGGATACTAGTGCCATCTCCACTTGGAAAGAATATCACATGCACTAGATGGATCTATAGAAATAAGATGGATGAAATTGGGAACATCATCAGAAACAAGGCCAGACTGGTGGCACAGGGGTTTTCTCAGACTGAAGGAATTGATTATGATGAAACATTTGCTCCAGTTGCAAGACTTGAAGCCATCAGAATCTTCCTTGCTTATGCTGCCTATATGAACATCACTGTGTATCAGATGGATGTAAAGAGTGCATTCCACAATGGTGATTTGGCTGAGGAAGTGTATGTTGCACAACCTGAAGGATTTGAGAATAGCGAGTTTCCCAACCATGTGTACAGACTTCACAAGGCCATGTATGGGCTGAAACAAGCTCCAAGAGCATGGTATGAAACTCTTTCTAATTTCTTAACTGAAAATAAATTTGTCAGGGGTTCTATTGATAAAACACTTTTTACCTTCAAGGATAAGAGTGATTTCATCATTGTGCAGATTTATGTGGATGATATCATCTTTGGGTCAACAAATGTCAATCTTAGTAAACGTTTTGCTAAATTAATGACCAAGAAATATGAGATGAGTATGATGGGTAAATTAACTTACTTTTTGGGCTTTCAAATTAAACAATGTCCTAATGGAATTTCAATTTGTCAAGAAAAGTATGTTAAGAATTTACTTAAAAAATATGACTTAGCTGATTGTGCATCAGTGAAATGCCCCATGCTTCCACCCAACAACTTGGGCCCTGATGAGTCAGGGGTCTCTGTTAATGAGACTTTATATAGAGGCATGATTGGGTCACTCATGTATCTAACAGCTAGTCGTCCAGATATCCAATTCTCCACATGTCTCTGTGCAAGGTACCAAGCTAACCCAAAAGAATCCCATCTAGTGGCTGTTAAGAGAATTTTCAGGTATCTCAAAGGAACACCATCCCTAGGCCTATGGTATCCAAAGGAATCAGGCTTTGATCTCAAGGCCTATTCAGATTCAGATTATGTTGGATGCTGTATTGATAGGAAAAGCACTTCAGGCAGCTGTCAAATCCTAGGAGGAAAATTGGTTGGATGGAGTGCTAAGAAGCAAAACTCTGTGGCTATGTCTTCAGCTGAAGCAGAATATGTCGATGTAGCCAGCTGTTGTGCTCAGGTGCTTTGGATGAAAAGTCAATTGGCTGACTATGAAATTTTATATGACAAAGTGCCAATCTTTTGTGACAACACCAGCGCCATTGCCATATCCAACAACCCTGTTCTTCACTCTCGTACCAAACACATTGATATCAGGTATCATTTCATCAGGGATCATATAATGAAGGGAGACATTGAGCTGCATTTTGTTCCCACCGAGCTGCAACTAGCTGATATTTTTACAAAGCCTTTGGCTGAACCTTCGTTCAACAGACTAGTTGCTGAGCTAGGGATGCTCAATATCTCAAAGCCTGTGGCTTGATATTAAATGTGTTCATTAAATGATTGATTCTATATTAAATGTTTTTCACATGAAACTAGGTAGTTACTTTCCAAGTAAATGCAAAAAACATTCTCAAATATTTAATCATTTATTTTTCGGATAACGAGGAGACAAATAAGTTTTGAAAGGTCAAGGGACCCACTTAAGCAGTCATTTTCTCACTTTGCATTTAATACGATTGAATAACTTTTTACGTAGTTTGAATATATATTGTCTCTCCTCTCTTCTCACCCACCACCATTCTCATTTCTCAAATCTATTTCTCTCTCTAAGAACTTCTCTCTCTTCACCCATCCTCCATTTTCTTTCACCTTCGACCTCAAATCCATGGCGTTTTCAGTTCCCAAAGCAGCAAATGTTAACTTCGAGATCAACGAAAGCATCCTCGCCTCCAACAACGCCATTGGATGGATAAAGGCTCCCAATAGCACCTACTCAGATCTGGTTAGTTTCATGCAGAATTGTGACCTAAGTGAAGCCTTCACCAAATCTCCAACCACCTTCTACCAAGAATACCTTAGGGAATTCTGGTATTCTGCTGAAGTGGTAGATGACACTATTACCTTTAGCCTTTCATGCAATGAACACCCATTCGCTTTCTCCCTTAAAGATTTCTTGAGTGTGGCTGGATTGAAACATGGAGATGAATGCCTGAAGGTCGTTGATAAAAAGGCTGTCAAAGAAGCCCTGGCCACACTCAAACCCTGCCATGATGTAAACCCTGCCCTTACACCAGCTGAGGTCCTCTCCAAATCTCCTTTGAAGATTAAGTACTTCACTCCCATGTGGCTTGTCCTCTTCACCCACATTGTTAAATCCCTGGGAGGAATGCAGGGATCCCAAGATCAGATGTCCTTTAACCATCAAGCTATTGCATATGGGCTGATCTGGGGAGCTGATGTTGATGTTGGAAGCATTCTATTCTCCAACCTTGTAGAACAGCGGAAGGGACGAAATCAAGTCAGGGAAAAGAATATCTGCTATGTTCGCTTCCTGTCTCTGATATTTGAAAGTCTGTTGGGAGACAACTACCACAACACTACGTTGACTGCTCTGAAGCCCTACCGTATCATAGGTGCCATCTACAAAGAAATAGGAGCTGAAGATGTCCCTGTCACCTCTCATATGATGAATGTGGCCAACAAACTACCAACAGCTGAGAAGCCCTTGCTCCCTTCTCCTGAGAAGGTGAATACTTCTAGTGTGTCTGGCAAGTCTAAGTCTTTGACCTCTGGGCAGCACACTACCAAGTCCAAGGCTTCTTCTGGCCAACAGTCTAAGAAGAAGAAAATCCCCTCTTCTTCCCACACCAAAGTTATTACTAAGTCCAAGGGAAAGAAGACTGACACCTCCTCTGTTCCAGATACTCATGTGGAATCAGATACATCTGCTGACCAACAACAGGAGTCTAGTGTCTCAAAGTCAGCTGAGACGACAGGAAACCATCCTGATCCAGCTGATATCTCACAGGTAATCAGTGTACATTTTTAGAGGTTCACAAGCAGCCACTCTCAATTGTCTGTAGGAGAGAGTGGTGAAGTTAGGGTAATCCTCGACCCATAGAAGTCTGTCAATGCACTTAGAACTCTTTAAGACTTCTGTACACCCTGTCTTTGCACCAGGGAATGATTCATTTGTGTTTATAAAGCACCCCGATGACCCTGCACCCTCTAGACAGTATTCAGGCTAACAATAACCTGAATACACTTATGTCTCAACCTTGATCAGCTGTACTTCACACAGCCTCTTGGTTCCCTCCTTAAAAGAGTCCCAAAGGATTTATCCTTTCCTAGGGGCAGCGTAACAGGCGACCTTTAACCACATATGTTTCACTCTTAAAAGAGTCCCAAAGGTTTCTTAACCTTTTGGGGGAGCTGAATGATCACCCTCAGCTTTCCTAGGGGCAGCGAATGGTGATCCATAAACAACATATGTTTCACAATCAAAAGAGTCCCAAAGGTTTTAACCTTTTGGGGGGGCTGAATAATCACACTCAGCTTTCCTAGGGGCAGCGAATGGCGATCATTAACCATATTTTTTTTCACACTTAAACGAATCCCAAGGATTTATCCTTTGGAGTGGCTGAGTAATCACCCTCAGCCTCTCTGGGACAGCGAAATGGCGACCATTCCCCTTATCTTTTTCCCTGTTACTAATTAAAACAATTTGCAGGCTGAGATTGTACAGCCAGTCACTAAATCCCAGGTACAAAAAGAGAAGGAGGCTGATACAATCACTCAAGACAAACCCAATGATGAAGAGCCTCTGTTGAACACTGATGAAGAAATGCTATCATTGGAGGATGATGTCTCTGATCATGAGTCAATGCCTGAAGATGAAATCCCTGAAGGGATGTTTGAGGAGGAGGATGAAGAAGATGGGGAAGACCAGCTATCTGTCTCTCCTCCCAAAGAAATAGTTGTGTCCACACCAGCTGGCGATAAGACTCCTCCTCCCAAGGATGCTGTTGTTACTCCAAACTCTGCTACCTCAACAACAACAGTTTCCCAACGCCCAACCTATGATCCAACAACAGAGTTTCTCTTGTTTGATCATCCTGCCCAAACTAACTTTGATCTTTTACCAAGGGGGGATAATTATGCTCAACAAAGCCTCAACATCAAAAATCTTCAGCCTGTTCATCACCAATCTGACATTGAACACTTATCAAGGAAGTTAGATGTGATCAAGTCTGAAATGCACAACTTCACTGTTACATTCCCTGGAATCATACAAAAGGCTGTGGCTGAAGCTGTTACTGAGCCAATCAAGGATGGTGCAAGGAAAGGTGTAGCACAGGGACTTAGTCATCTTTCAACAAGAATGAAGGATGTCATTGACTCAGAGGTCCCTGCCTTACTTCATGAGCATGAGCTAACTATGCACATACAATTTGAAGCTATTCGCAACAGGAAATACCGTCATGCAAACTTCATTGTCAGTCGAGTTCAGGACAACACTAATGCAAATGGCAACCTTCTGCTGAAGATTGCCAGGGCTTCAAGGAAGAGGCAACGTGCTATGGCTGCCTCAGTTGAACAGATTGCAAGGCATTTTCAGACACGTTCATCCAAATGTCTGCGTAGCCAGGATGAACGTGAGGGGGAGAAAGAAACAACACTCAACCTTGCATCTGCTAAACAAGGCTCATCATCAGCTACCAACACCATTACACCTGTTCCTCTCCAAGTCATCACACCTGTTATAATACCTGATGATGAGGATAACACTCAAGGGGAGCAACAGAATCAAGATGGAGCTGACTCATCAAAGTCCCTGGTTTTGGTTAACACCAGCGAGCCTGGGGATGATGATGAACCAGCTGCCAAGAAGCTAAAGTTCACTGTTAGCTCCCTCCCCAAGGCTATTCAAACTCAGGCTCAGACATCATTTATCAGAAGAGCTGATGTTTTGAAAAACATAAGTGTGGAGTCCTCTGTCTCGAAGAAAGGTAAGGAGATAGTTTTGGTTGACACAGACACCAAACTCAAGAAGATAGCTGCGATGCTAGAGACAGGAGGATCCACCACAGACCTTTCCCAATTCTCAACCTTTACACCTTCCAATGAGATTCCTTTAACCCCTGAAGAAATAGAGAAACAGGCTGAGGAATTCAAGAGATTAAATGAACTCAAGACAGCCAAAGAATTGAATGAAGCTACTCTAAGGAAGATGACTCCACTTGAAAGAGAAAAGCAAAAACAAAGGTTGAGGGAAATGGAAGCAAAACGCGCTGAGGCACTAAGGAAAGTCAAAGCTGACTATGATGCCTGCGTTAGCAACAGATATGCCCCTGGCAAGATAACCAAGTTCAAATACACCATTCATAAATCCACAAACACCCCACAGATGATCTTATGGAGGGATAACCAACAGGGAAATATGAATGTGTTTGACAACTTCAGGCTAAAGACACTTGGGTTATCAGAATGGTTCGAACTTGAAGCCTTAGCTGCCAAAAGAACTGGACAGGCCAATTTTCTTCTGCTTAAGACTATTAAGGCCAAGTTTACCTGGATCAAAGAAACAGCTACCAAACTCAAGATTGATCCCCCTCCACAGCTTTTTGAACAAGAACCCCCAAAGACTGGCAACAAAAGAAGAAGAATGTCTCAACTTATTAAAGAAACTTTTGTTATAGACGACGTTCAAGTGGATGGCATGCACAGGGATTTGATCCTACCCAATGGTATAGTTGGCCATATTGATGGTCAGACATATACAGAGCCTGAAAGAGGAATGACATTCATGAACAGGGCTTGCCAGTATGCATTTCAAAGAGAAGATGAGTTGTGCTTAGCTTCAACAATTCAGCTACTTTGTCACAAGAAGTCACTCAAGATCAACTCAGAGTATTCCAAGAAGTTTGCAAAGACTTTGCAGGAAGAATTAGATAACAGATTGGACTTGGCTGAAGCTGAAGAAAGGATTAAAAATGATGACTATTGAAGATGTTCACAACCCAATTTTACCTTCACCTTTTATTTTACTTATGTAATGCACTTGTAATTTTCTTTAAGTATTAATAAAATCATGAGGTATGTTTGTTTAGATCCGTTATGAGTAAGAAGAAGCTGTTAACTCACTTACCTTAACTTAGTTAGATCTAGCATTATTTATGTTTAAATATGGGGAGATTGTTGGGAATCTAAACTTGTTAGATTCCCTGATCATAGATTTAAACATAATTAGGCTGTTAGATAGTCCCTTGCCTGTGCCTAGGAGGCAGACAAGTTTCGCAAGACTCACAGAGATCCAAGTCTCTGTGAGCAACCTCAGAGGAGTCCATGTCAGAGACATTGTCAAGGAAGTCAAAGATTACTTGAAGACATACTCATTGGCTGTGATGGATAACATCCAAGATGTATCAGGGACTCTGAGGGATTGAGGGTTAACATGGGTGGCAATACCCTGTTAACACTCAGCACACTTTGGACATGCCATTTGTGTGTTCGAGACTATGAAGAAAAAGGAAACTGTTTTGACAACTGTTTCCTTAAAGCATAATGGAAGACTACCAAGAATAGAAGGACATCATGTGACTGATGTGGGAACTTGTAAAAGCTTATGTAGTCACCATCAAGTACTATTTAGGTCAATCTCGTAACACTATAAATATGATGTGTATCCATGCATTAATGTTCAACACTTTGAGATATTCATAACATTATTGCATAGAACTTAGTGAATCAAACAGCTACGACTGTATTCATAAGTTAGGGTTTATAGTTGTTCAAAGTGTGCACAACACATTGTCATCAAACGGTGTTATCCATAACACTTGTAATTCTTTATTATACAATAATAAGATTACGTTTGAAAAGTAATACCTTGTGTTGATTAAATTAAGATTAGGGTTTCTAGCATTGATTAGGGACTTTCAATTACATATTACATATACGCCACAAGTAATAATATCCATATATCAAAATTACGTTTTTGAGACATGTTTTTAGGTGAAAATTATCGTCATCCATAAATTATTATTATGAAAGACGAATAACCAAATAACCTTTACTTTAAAGAAAATTAAGTCACAAATTACCCGCTATCGCATCTCGCGGGTACATGATATTGTTACTCTATACGTAAAAGATTAGTTTCATGGATGTGTAGAGTGTGGGACCGGTAAATGAGCCATTTAGACCGCTCCGCACGTGCTAATGGTAACACTTGTCGACTTGATGTCTCCACTTTCCAGTTCAAATGCTTTCGATTACAAAAATTAAAAATTTAGAATTGGAATAATGACATAAATAGCCTTAACCATGTGACAATGGGTCAAATGGGTCCTTACACATGTGCATCATTCTATGCAGTATTATCGGAATTTGATGTAAAACAGATTGCTACCTAAGTTATGTGACTTGACATTATAATAAATGTTACTATTAGAAATAATTATATCAAAAACAAAAGTAAGTTTTATAGAAATTATTGAAAATTCACACAAATTTAGCTTAACTTAACAAATCAAAATAAAAATACTTTTTCCGTCATATTATGCACGTTAACTTTTAATTTGCCCCATAAAATTTTAAAAGATTATACTACATACATTATTCAACAATAAAATATCATTTTACCCACTAAACTTTTTTCTCATCAGTTGAAATATAAAATAAAGTTGAAATATAAAATATCATTCTAACTTTTTAAATTTATATTTTCTCAATTTTGAAATTAAATATTTTTATTTTTGTTATACAATATTTAATATAAAGTATGAATATATTATACTTCAATTTATTTTTACTAGTAAATTTTTCAACAAATATTATATAACACAAAAAAGGTTATTTAAAACAAAAGTTCAAAAATTAACTCTTTAAATTTCAAAAATAGACATTTAATAGAAGACAAAAGTATATTTTTTTTAAGTTGTTTTAAAATAATTGTTTATTTTTAAAAGTAAATAGAAAATTTTGATTAATTTATATCACTCTTATTTAAAAGTATTATTATAACCTTTAGAAAAGTTGTAAATTAATTAATTAAAGATAGAATTGTTATTTGGGTTTTTCTATCTTGTGCCCTAGGGCACATGATAAGAAGTTACAAAGTACATAAAAAGTACACAGGGTCCCACAGAAAAGTACACAGGAATCCGTAAAATGTGGATCCCTGTGTACTTTTCTGTGGGACCCTGTATACTTTTTACCTTCTTATCATGTGCCCCTAGGGCACAAGATAGAAAAATCCTTGTTATTTTATAAAAAAATTATAAAATTAATATTTTACTAAAATGTATATTTTTATCAATAAACTATAATTATAAGTCATGAGATGAAAGTAGTAGTGGAGTATTAGATTTTAAAGCAAGTTTATACATAAACGAATAAAATAAAATCAGTTTAACTCACCATTCATTTCTAAAAAATATTTGGGTATCTTTTTAATATTATTGTACTATCAATAGCAATTAAAAAATGTATTAATTTGGGAAAGAAGAACGAATGACAAAGGAGTAATGTGAAGTGGCGCACGTGGGTAGTCAAGTCTTGTGAATAAAAACGCCGCACGAGGAGTACTGGGTTTAGCCAGGCCAGGCCACACGCACGAACCGAGACCGTATAAAAGTGATGAGCATATCTCGTATCACCTTCCCCAGATGAACACATCTCAATGTCTTTACATCTTTCACTTTCTCCCCTTCTACTTTTCTTTTTTTCATTCTCATTGTCATATATATTTACTTGGGCTAATTAATAACAAATGTTTTTTTTTTGTCCTTAATTATGATGTTTCATGAACCATCAATGGTAAAAAATTTGATTCATCAAATCACAATCCTATATTCATATTTTTACTTTGCCTTCATCTATTCGGTTTCTGTGTAACGATTGAATTCAAATCTCGTAAATTAGTCGATTAAAAAGTTAAAAATCACAGTTAAAAAAAAAAGATTAAATCGTAGAATAGCAAGAGAATTTCAAAATCTATTGATTTGGTACGTGTATTTTTAAAAAGTTGTCTTTTCATATGTGTTTCATTATGCATATTTTGGTAACATGTCATCTCATCTCTGAAACAATGATATGTGACACCATTTATAACATGTCATGTTATCCAAAAGTGTATATTGAAATATTTATGAAAATTCATCTTTATTATACAACTTTTTAGTAATACACATATGGAATCAATACATTTAAAAAAAACTCCTTGTTGTTTAACGATTTAATCTCTTAAGAAGAAGATACAAAAGTTATACCAATTACTAATGTTTGAAAAGTTCATCTCTTGAATCGTACTAAAGAAAGTAGTTTTTTAGATTTCTTGTCTCATTTCTGTAAGGACTTCCATTGTTGTTTTTTGACTGCAAACTACTCGCAGTTGATATATGATCCTATCTATTTCATCACTACAAATTCAAAGCATTGATTTTGCTTCATAATAGCCTATTTACCATGTCGTATCAAAAGACATTAACATGTTCCATCAATAATCGGATAGATGTAAAAAGAATTGTCAAAGTTCCATCAAGTAAAACGTTCACCATCATTGATCTCATTAAAGAAAATTTACGTAACGGAATATGCAATTGCAGAGCAAGTATATGTGATACACGCATGACAAGACAATGATATTGTGAATGAGTCATTATCATTCTCATTAAGAATATTTGGATTGTCGAGTCAAATAGTCTTAAATTTAGATAGTACAACTTACAACCTTGCAATATACTGACAAGTTTTGTTACACTAAAGATTCCATGTGAATATTGCTGTTGCATGCTTAACTTTTCATTATCTTTTAATCATATTGTAATGCTTCAAACTCTGTATGTATACTCCCAAAAATCCAAAGGAATTTAATTGTCAAGTATACATAGTACATAATACAGTATTTGTTTACTAGGCAACATCATTTCTAACACTATAAAATCCATGGTTTTCTGCTCTTCTCTAAATAATTTTAAACCTATGTTCAGGAAGAAAAAAAACAACTGCCGATTTTCCCTAATATAAACTTGGTTGTCGAGAATTTGGAAGACTCATCTACCCTTCATTTTAAAATAGATAACACATATCTAAAATTCCAAATTATACATACTTGCAACCTAACATAATAATTCATTTGACCAATATTTGATATACTTGATGATCATTTTAGTAAACAATACACTCCACACCGGCTAGTTGCGGACATCATAATCATAAAAGGTGTAGCTTGTTAGGCTATGCATAATAGTGAGTTAGTTTGATTATGATTCTTCTCGTTATTTTATTTTTTGGGGCATTTATATATAAGACTTCATAAATATATATCCTCAAAACATGTTTTAGTTGCATTGTACATTATGTTTTAAAAAGTTGTATTTTAGAGAAACTAGTTTTAATACCCGTGCACGCACGGATTTTTTTCTAATTTTTTTACAATGTGTATTTATCTTTAAAAATAGAAGGGAACGTATACAAATAAGGGCCAATATGTACATAGTTTTATATTTATTTTTAGAAATAAATTGGTTTCAATCATGATAAAATATTCATTTATTGTTATTCTTACTATTTTTTACATGTATAATTTTTGTTTCATAAGGTTGTACACGTATATGATTGTGTAAGTATGGGTTTTTAATTAAATAAGAGAGAAGATAAAAAAAATTAAAATATAATTATTTTATAAATAAATAGTATTATTTAAAATAAAAAATTCAAAGTTAGAAAAAGCTATTAGAAAATTTGTGGCTGATATAATTTGTAAAATAATATGCATTTGCATGCTTGAATTCTCGCAAAACCCATGAAGAACCCCAAGATTCAAAATTTGGAACTAAAGCTAGTGTCAGTGGATTAGACAAATCAACCAAACGTCTGATTTGGCCCATCCATCAAACCAAACCACCCTAAACCAGGATACCAAACTGGCCCTTCGTCTGTAAACTTTATTTCTACCTTGCAGAAGTTATAACTTCGAAGTACACTTCGACAGCTAGATGCACAACCCAACACCCTCATTAAAGGAAAGCATTTATAGTTTATAAAGTAATAAGGGTGTCAGGTTTGTGTTGCTGAAACAGCATAGTAGCATCTACATTAAAATCAGCCCACTCCGATCGATGTTTACGGCTTCACGCAATAATTGTGCCAACACCGCAGAACGTATACATTATGCAAATTTCATAAAAATGACAAACATTGAAGCATGGAATTTTATTCGAACCAAGTATCATTTTTCACGTGAGACGAATACAACTCACTTGAAATAGTATTGTGGCCTTTGTACAACGAACACCTCCAAGTACCTGATGTACCAACAACCTTAAACTGCAGGAGTCCTTCTTTAGTCTTGTGAACCCATTCTTACCCACCAATGTCCGTTTCTCCATATCTTTTATTTCATCTTAAACTGCAAGAAGAAAAAACGACTATATCTGATGGTTTATAAAAGCATAAATGAAAGTTAGATACTAAAGAAAATTCCCAAAATACGTATTGACATAGATATCAGATGATAAGTAGGTACCTGATGAAAGCTAAACCAAACACCCCCTTAATAGGATAAAATATTGTGTGGGCAATAATCTATATAATAAATTATTCAAATGCTGATTTCCATTTTCAAAAGTGATTATCGAGCTACATTTCTATCCTACAAATTTGTCTAGAAATGTTCAGAAATTATCATCAGTCTTACTCAAACACTCAAAAAAAATATAAGCATTAGTAAAGATTATTAGACGATGAATAAGATAACCTTAGGAACATTGACAACCTTCGGAGCAGCTTGAATAATTACCACCAATTTGATCTCTTCACGAAGGGGAAACATTTTCTTATAACATAACTTTCTTAAACAAATGAAGATTCAAGAACTCTTTAATGAGCAAGACCGCAGAAGATTGGTCCATATAGTCTACATGATCATCCAATATTCAGATACAAATGACAAAAGAGGTAAAGCTTGTAAAATAATAAAACCGGAAAAAGCAAAACATGTGCTCACAACTCCATCTTAGTTACTCGTCGTAAATAGTATTTTAAGCTTTGTTTGTTTCATTATACTCCCACCACCATACTGGTATGTTTATTTCATTAACTTTTACTAACTATTGGCAACTAAATTCAATGCATAGTCCTCTTATAATTCATTAACAGTTAACATTGTGATGCTAAATTTATATTTATTGGTGGTTATATTCTTATGACATCATTTGCTTATAGTATTAAACATACACATTATACTCAGGATCATTACTATACATTTTTCAACTTGTGTTAGGATCGCTGTTCACTCTTCACGCAATCTTGCTTTAGGATGCATAATATATTAATTACGTATAATACATATGCAACCTTTATAAAAAGTTATAACCAGTGGCGGATGCAGGAATATAGAAGGTGGGGGGCAAAAATTTTTTTTTGGCAATTACGTGAAAATACGAAAAAAAAATTAGTATCGAAATGATAATTCGAGTATTTTTACTTAGAATGAGGGATTTATAAGGTGTTAAAGTGTTGAGTATTAGGTTTTAATATGTAAGTGGGGGCGATTTGGTTTATGAGTGGGGGGCAAGTTCGAAAAATACTTAAAATCGAAAAAATTTTACACTAAAATCTCATCTTATCGAGCTAGCCATGGGGGGCGCCGCCCCCCGAACACTACATGTATGTCCGCCCCTGGTTATAACCAAGATTATTAATCATGTGGGTCGCAATAAGACCCTGATCGAAGGATGTTGGAACACTTCTGCAATAGAAAACAGATGTAGTTCACCTTGTAGCATCAAAATATAAAACACCTAATCAAAACAACCAAAAGATTGATGCGATGGAGGAAAAGAGAATGGATTAGTTTTTAAGTATGCCCAGTAGCACTATCTATCGTTTCTTTCCCTAAACTTATTACTTCAGCAACTATTTCACCTTTTCTATACCATTGAAATAGTTATCGATACACTAATTGCACTTGCATCCACTAATCGTTAGCTGACCATTAGTGTAAAGCCAATGAGATTGATACTTCTCCTTATTTTAGTCGTCATTTTTCCGAACTCTGAACTAACTAACCCGACCCTATGCAACAAAAGAAACAACGACATTCGGGAAGCATTTTTTTCCTCAGATTTCTTTAAACAAACACACATCAAGCAAAAGAACCATGAACATTCAAATATTAATTTATAGTACTGTAGTCATCAAACACCTGGCGGGTACTCAGTTTAAACACCCTTCAATAACAGGTTATAAATCTTAACTAATACCAAGAAATTAACATGAGATTTTTTCTGAAATAATTTGCGTAAGTGTAAACCTTTATAGTAAGAGATAACATTTGAAACTAAGATACAATGGGGAATAAGTCATAATAGGTGTACTATTCATGTTGGATGGGGAAGGAGCATACGTCCCCATCATTTAAGTTGATAATACTATTTGAAGTCCTGATCTCAGATGATAATGGAAACAGAGAGTGTGTGGGCTTCTTATCATCTTTTAAAACTAATAGTGAATCTACCATGTCATCCTTATATACCAAACGCTATCCACAACTCTTAATAGTATCTTCATCATCCTTATCATCATCAAACTGAATTTACATAGTGTCACGGGCGTCACAGAGATAAAATATTAATTTTATCAACCAAAGATAAGTCAATAGGCAAACTGCCACCTCTAGCTAGATGGTTCTTTGATATATTTTTCGTCCAGTAAAACAAATCTAAGTTTATATTATATCATCATTTAGTTTCTAATTATCAATCTAAGCCATATACAGAACCTATTTTTTTTAAACATACACCATTTAACATGTATAAATTGCATACACGATGCTACTTTAGGAGCAATCCTAAACACTAATCCAAAGCAACTTTACTTTATATATAGAGTTTGTCGTTTGTCATGGATGTGTCCAGAAGGGTAGATAAACACACAAAATATGTCTGCAAAGTAGGAAAGAACACGCCTAGTTCCCGCCGCTGTTCCCGCTACAGTATGATTACATAATATATAAAAAAAATCCATACAAAAATCACTTGAAAGCCAATCGAACGACATTGAACTAATCTTACGCTTCCAAGCAGTTAGGACCCTTTTTACAGGGGCAAAGAGTGTTGTGTGTTTACAACAAAAATAATGGTTGCATTACGCATTTAAAAAGATGAATTCCTAGACTCTTACTAAAAACAATACATTACATTGTTTTGCCACCATTTAGATTATAGATTATACCTACTTAAAACTCGAGGTATACATATAGATTATACCTTATTAATAGATTATCATAGGAGGTAGATATAGATTATACCTTATTAAGGAACCAAACCTGCACAAGCTTAGATCCCATGAACATATCCGCCAACTACTACTATCATCATCCCTATCCACACCACTCCTCTTCCCCTTCCATTTCTTCACATACCACCACCACAACCCATACCCCAACAACAAAGAACCAATCACCCCTAACACGCAAGCTACAAAAATAAAAACCAAACTCTTCTGACTCATTATCAAACTCTTCTAAAACCGCAAAATGAGCTCCATCTACTCTGACACTAAATGGCGTCGGAAAACCACCGAGTCCACGTCACCACATCCGCCATTAATTGACACTTGCGTTGGTGTTTCATTATAAACTTACGGTTTCTGTGTTTGTGTGTCTTAATTGATCATACGAAAATGGGGATTAAATATTTGGAATTTGTAAAAATATATGCGTTTGAGGTTGTGCTGTTGTATTAGTAGATGGGTTTCATGATCTGGTGGCTGTGTTATAGTTGACTTTTTAAAAGGGGATTTATATTTATATCCCTAAAGTGTTCTAACTAATACATCTAACCTAAAACTTTTCAGCATTTTGCCCCACTTTTTATAAGATTTTTCATTCACACTTTTGACACTTATATTTTTAACGAAAAAACTAAATACCAATTTTGAAATACCACGAAAATCAGACTTTAATACTAAATTAAGGAAGTCAACCTCTTTTACAAGGAATAAAAAAAACAATTATTTCCTACTAAGGAAAGAATCCTTTTAAAAAGTCCCTACTTTGGGTTTTGCTTTATAAAGAAAAAGATATGTAATTTATTAAATTTTGTTGGGTATATATAAAATTATCCCGTAGTTTTTTTTCGATAATTTATAATCGATTTGTGTCCATAATAAGACGATAAAGTTTAATTTTTTTTAAACTCATTAAATAAAAATATTACATAAATAAATTTAAAAAATCATTACATAATAATTCAAATAAATAAAAATATTACAATAAAAACATAACATAATAATAATAATAATAATAACATATCATGCATGGGCTGGGACAGCGGATGAACCCGAGACAGTTTCGTGCGGTATTGTGTTATCGTTTGTCGATTCCTTTATTTCCTGATGGTTCTTTGTGCTCGGGTTGCCATGTACATCGGATGGATCTGTGGGGTGATCATGTTGTTCATTGCGCTAGTGATTTGGGGGTTAAGTTTCGGCACAATCTTGTTCGTGATGTGTTGTTTGATATTTGTTCTAAGGTTGGTGTGTCGGTGAGGAAAGAAGCTGATATGGGATTTGTTTCTGATGGTGGGCGTGATCTTCGGCCAGCAGATTTATTGCTTCACAATTGGTCCCAGGGCAAAGATGCGTGTTTAGATGTTACAGGGGTTTCTCCGTTTGCAGGGGCGGGGTTGGATTCGTGGGTTCCCGGGAGTGCTTTGCAGTCGGCTGTTCAGAAGAAGAAGATGAAGTATTCTTCTATTTGTGCTGAGCATGGTTACTCGTTTATTCCATTCGCCTTCTCGGCTTTCGGGGAGTTTGAGGTAGAGGCGATGGGTACTATCTCGCGTCTTAAGCGGTTAGCTGGTTGTCATTCTAATGACGCGAGGAGTGGTGGTTTTTTGATGTCTAGACTTAGTTTTTGTATTCAAAAAGGGGTGGGCGCGCAGCTTGTTTCGCGGCTCCCTTCCAATTTTGTGTGATTAATAAAATTGGATTTTTTGATTAAAATAAAAAAAAAAAAAATAATAATAATAATAATAATAATAATGGTGATGATGAAGTACGCGACTCACATTGTTAGTGGTGATGATGAAGTACGCCTCACATTGTGGTTTTGATTTAGGGACACTTGATAGCTTATTTTCAAAAGGGTTGCGTACCCTTAAATCTATCACTCCAAAGTGTCGTTTAGGTTTTTCTCGCGCCTTGAAAGGTGCCCTTGACAGGGTGGTTAACAAGCCTGATGACATCTCTTCTTGGGTTCGTTTGTTTGTTTTGCCTCTTTGTCTTCTTAAAACCTTTCGTCCGAGAAGTAATCTGGAGTGTAGGTCCGTTATCAAGAGGCAAAGACAAGAGGAGTATACTATCAATGTTATTCGTTCTTGGGAGACGTTGGATGTTAGTTTACATAGAGAGTGTTTGGCTGAATCTTCCCCCGCTTTGTCTGGTGTTCTTAGTGAGGATAGTGGGTTGGTTGAGCAAAATATTAAGCAGTGTAGACGGAAGATTTCTGATGGCCATTATTCTGCAGCCGTCAGAGTTCTTACCTCATCTGGTGTGGCTCCTTATAATGATACTACTCTTGTAGATTTAAAGGATAAGCATCCTTTTTTTCATGCTCCTTCTTTACCAGATATACCTCTTGATCTTCATCACCATGTTGTTTCTCAATCTATGGTTCTTGATGTGATCAAGAGTTTTCCCCGAGGTACGTCTTGTGGGCGGGATGGGTTGCGGGCCCAGCACCTTTTAGATTGTTTGAGTGGTTCTGCGGTTTCTATTTCTGATGATTTGGTTTCTTCTATCACCCAAGTAGTGAACCTTTTTCTTGATGGGCGTTGTCCCATGGTGTTGGGTGAGTAAATCACTAGTGCTCCTCTCACCCCGTTGGTTAAGCCTGGTGGTGGGATCCGTCCCATTGCTGTAGGTACTGTCTGGAGACGGCTTGTTTCTAAGGTATGTGCTTACGAGGTTGGTCATTATTTGGATGGGTACTTTGGTGATTTACAGTTTGGGGTGGGGGTGTCGGGAGGGAGTGAGGCTATTCTTCATGCTGTGAATCGCTTTCTTGAGAGGTATGGTGATGAGGTTGGTTTGTCGATGTTACTAGTGGATTTTAAAAATGCTTTCAATTTGGTAGATCGAGAGGTTATGTTGCAAGAGGTTCGTCTTCGTTGTCCCTCCATCTCGTCTTGGGTGGAGTTCTGTTATTCTAGCCCGACTAGGTTGTATTATGGGGAGCATGTATTAAGGTCATGTCAGGGGGTACAGCAGGGTGACCCTCTTGGTCCGTTACTCTTTGCTCTTGTACTTCAACCATTGATATGTAAAATTCGGGACTCCTTTTATCTTTCTTTACATGCCTGGTATTTGGACGATGGTACTATTATTGGGGATACTTTAGTTGTGGGGAAAGTTTTGGAGTGTATCATGAAGGAGGGCCCCGTGTATGGCTTACATCTGAATATTGATAAGACTGAAGTTTTTTGGCCGACCGAGGATCCTCGCAGCAAGTTTGTTGGTGTGTTCCCAGATAATATTGCTCGACCTACGCGTGGTGTTAAGTTGCTCGGGGGGCCTGCGAGTGTACACCTTGATTTTTGTAGTCAGCTTGTGTCGAAGCGTGTGGCTAAGACTATTGAGCTTATGGATGCCGTGGCAAAAATTAATGATCCTCAATGTTAGTTGCTGCTTCTTCATTCTTGTGCCGGTATTTCCAAGTTATATTTTTCTATGCGTACATGTTCACCCTATGCTTTTAAGTCTGCCCAAAGTTCTTTTGATATGGCACTCCGTTCTTCTTTGGAGCGTATCGTTATTGCTTCTGGACCGGGATTTGGTGATTGGCAGTGGATAATTGCTACGTTGCCCTTTTCCTTTGGGGGGTTGGGTGTTTATTCTGCGGGTGATGTATTGCATTATGCTTTTCTTGCTTCTCGGTTACAGTCAGTTGATTTGCAGTCTAAGCTACTTCAACACACTGATATTAGATCTTATGGAGTCCAGTTTGATGATGCCTTATGTGTGTTTAACTCGGTTATGGAGATTGATTTTCTAAGTAATCCGAGTAAGGTCGCTGCCCCCAAACTCTTGAAGAAAATGGCAGATATATATTTTACTCGGGTTATTAAGAACGCAGAATCCACTTTCGCTTTATCTGCTCGACAGATGGCTTTATGGGCAGCTCAGAGGGAGGATCATACTTCCGATTGGCTTAAGACGGTTCCTATCTCGGGGTTGGGTAATAAGTGTGAAAACACTTATCCTTTTACCACTTATTTCCAATAATAACAAGACCAAAACGTGTGATTTATGTCGTAAAAGTCGGAATTATGCGTGGTTTATGTTTTTATTGTGTTTTAGGACCAAAATATGAAAAAGGAAGAAAACACGGGTTTTCACGGGCTTTTATCGAAGAAAACGGGAAAAGACGAAGTCAAAAGATCAAGATTGCAAAAAGAACGGAAGTCCAAGGCCTATTCTGAAGATTTATCAAAGAAAAAGTCTAAAGACGGAAGTTTAACGAAGTCGTAGAACTTAAGTCTAATAGAAGAAGAAAATTAAAAGACAAGTTCAAATCCCAAGACGACAAAGACAAAGAATTAAAGTCGAGTCGAGAAAACGTGAAGAAAGCGAGAAAGAAGATGCAACACATGCACTCCTTCCACCTTCCCTATAAATACCCTCCTAATAGTCATTAGGAGGGGAGTTAGTTAGTTAATTAGCTAGTTTTTATTTTTCTTACTTTTCCCTAGTTTTAGAGAGAGAAAGTCTTAAACTTTCTCTCACTAAATTTCATCTTTTCTTTTAATCTTTTGAGATTAAACATTTGTATTGCTTATTTTTCATTAATCAAGTTCTATTTAAGCTTTTAATCCTTAATCTCATTCTACTTTTCTTTGATTTTAGATTGATTTTGGTGCGATTATCATATGATCCGTGTTGTTCTAAATGATTTCGTGCTTAAAAAGTTAATCTTTCGATCATTTCATAAGTTTTCATTTGATTAAGCTTTAAGACTCTTGTGCTTATTGGCTTATTTTTATGATTAGCTTATTTTCTTATAAAAAGCTTTCTTTAAAAGTTCATGTTTTGATTGTTTGATCCAAAAAATTGCTTATTTTAAGGTCGAATAAGTTGAGATTAGTGCTTATTTGATCCGATTTGTATTGATTCGTTTTAGTTGGTGAAAAGCTTGTCATAATAGCTTATTTCATTGGCTTTTTACCCGAATCCCAAATATTTCGGAAAGGGTACAAACCCCTTTCCGATTGGAGTATTCCGAGCAGCCTTCCCCACCCCTCTTTCCGATTGAACAATCGGAAAAGGGTTTTAAGTTTTTCCGATCAGCCTCTCTGTTATTCCGATCTGACTTCATCTTGCAACATTCCGACTAATAATTTTTGTCATATTCCGATTAGAGTTATTCCTAAACATTCCGATTGGGGGTGTTTGTTGAGCATTCCGATTGCACCATTTCCTATATTCCGATTGTGCTTGTTTCAGTTATTCCGATTTGGACTTCTAGTATCATTCCGATTGTCCCCTTATTGATCATTCCGATTGATACTAAGCCTTACATTCCGATCGCAGGTCACTACCAACTTTCCGATCAACCGATCGGAATACATTCCGATTGGGACACCTTTTTGGGCTCATTCCGATTGAGTTATTATTTGTGATATTCCGATTAGGGTTTGTTTAGTTTATTGCTTTGATAAAGTTCTAAGTGTTAGTTTTTATTAAGTGTGCTAGTATTTTTCCATTATTGCCTCTAAGTTTTCAAGCTTTTATTTTTACTCGTCATTTTAGTATTAATCTTTATTCTTCCATTTTACTCAACGACACTTTAATTACTTGCTTCTAGTTTAAAATAGACAAAACAAACCAAACCATTCTCTTGATTCACCAAAAGACGATTGAGTCGCACTTAAGACCATTAGTCAATTCGAAAAGGTCGGTTTAACGAACTTTCATACTCGGCCTAAAAATCCAAGTATTAAATGGCGCCGCTACCGGCTCTTTTCGTTACGATTAACGGTTTCTAGTGAGAGACGCATTGAATTTTGGGATCCGTTCTTTGAACGTTATTTTCCTTGCTTTAAAAATTTTCAAAAAAAATCATAAAAAATATAAAACTCTTTAAAAATACAAAAACATTAAAAAATCATTAAAAAGCAATTCTTTTCAAAAGGTTTTGCACCAAAAAGATTATATAGATATTCTCTTTGTGTATATTTTTCTTCTGCAGGTGTATGCGTACTAGATCTTCGAACTATTCTGAGCCCGAGACTCGTGAAGATCTAGATATGGATGGTGTTAATAACAACAATAATAACCCACCTCTACCCAATTTGAATAACAACAACAATAACAACAATGTCCACCTACCTGATTTACGGACAATGGAGGAATTGTGTCAACCCACCATGAACGGACGCGGAGGCCCGATTGCGCCAATGCACGTCACGGCTCAGGAGTTTTCGTTGAAGCATCACATGATCCAGCAAGTGCAAACTAACCCATTTCGCGGAATTCCGGATGATGATGCCAACAAACACCTCGACAAATTCATTACCATAACCCAAAGCATGAAGTGCCCCGGTGTTTCTATGGATGACCTTCGCCTTCAACTTTTTCCCCACTCGCTTTCTCACAATGCCGAAAAATGGTTTGACCGTCTCCCGAAGAATTCTATTCATACGTGGAACGACATGACTCAACGCTTTTTGTCGCGCTACTTCCCACCATCCATGGTCACAAGCCTTCGTAACTAAATCAGTGGATTCATGCAAGAGAATGATGAATCGCTCTTTGATGCTTGGGAACGATACAATGATTTGATTGACCGCTGTCCAAATCACAATATGCTCCCCGTCACTCTCATTGACACCTTCTACAATGGTCTCACTTTTCGTGATCGTGACACGATCAATGCCGCCGCCAGTGGTACTTTTATGAAAAGGAGACCAGAGGAGTGTCGAGAGTTTATTGAAAACATGACTACTCACCACAAGAATTGGGATTCATCCGCATCCTCAAGATCTAACTCGAGAGTCAATGTTTCTTCTACTACCTCCAATCCTGAAATGACTGAAATTTCTCGACAACTCGCTGAGATGAACAAGAATTTCATGGCCATGGCCACAAACCACTTTCAACAAGCTAAAGCCGTTGCTATTTCTTGTGACACATGTCGTGGTCCTCATTCTTACAATGATTGTCCTTCTACCCAAGCCAATTTTTCTGAAAACGTTAACGCAGCTTACGGCACTTATCCCACGGGAGGCTATCAAGCCCGCCCGCAAGGAGACCGTGGTTTGCTAAGTTATCGTTCCAACAATTATCTTGCTCCTCCCGGTTTCCCTCCTGCAAACCAAAACCAACAACAAAGCTACAACCAATCCCAACCTCGTGCTAACAATCAATATCAATCCCAACGAAACCCATACCCACCTCAAGGAAATTCTCAAGCCTACCAAGCTCCACCTCTCAATCAACCGATGGCAGTGAGTTCAGACGTCGAGACATTCATGAAGACTAATCGGGAGATGGTGACGAATCTTCAGAGTCAAGTCCGCAACTTGAAGGGCGAAATGGCGAAACAAGGGAACGATATTCGAGCCGAGCTAAGGAATGACATGGCAAAACACAGCAATGAAATTAATGCAAACATGAGAGACTCTTTTAATAATCAAGCGGTTCACCTTCGTGATATGATTGGTTCGCTCATCCAAAGTAATCAACCCTCTTCTTCGGGTACTCTTCCGAGTAATACCGTTGCGAATCCAAGAGGGGAGATGAAAGCAATCACCACTCGTAGTGGAAAAGGTTATATGGAACCCGAGCTTCCTACACCTCCACCCGTGATTGTGAACAAGGAAAAAGAGCAACTTCCCCCACCTCCTTCACCTTCTATCCCCATTTCCCCACCACCCGTGGTTGTGAGTGATCCTACTCCTTTAAAGCCTTCTTCTTCATCCAATATACCTTATCCTTCAAGGTTGAGGAAAGAGAAGCAAAAGAGCAAGGATGATATTCAGGTTTCAAACTTTCTAAAAATGTTTAAACAATTGAATTTTAACATCTCCTTTGCCGAGGCTCTCGCTCACATGCCCAAATACGCTAAGATGTTTAAAGATCTTCTAAGTGATAAGGAAAAGCTTCTTGACATCGCTCAGACCCAACTTAATGAGAACTGCTCCGCAGTGCTCTTAAGGAAATTACCCACCAAACTTGGTGATCCGGGTCGCTTCTTGATTCCTTGCAACTTCCCGGGAGTAGAGAATTGCATGGCCCTAGCCGATCTAGGTGCCAGTATAAACTTAATGCCTTTAAGTGTTTGGAAGCAATTATCTCTCCCCGAGCTTGTCCCCACCAAAATGACTTTGGAATTAGCCAACCGTACGGTTGCTTATCCAGTGGGGATAGCCGAAGATGTCTTTGTTAGCGTTGATAAATTCACCTTCCCGGCGGATTTTGTTGTCGTTGACTACGAGATGGATCCCCGTGTTCCATTAATCGTTGGACGTCCATTTCTGAGGACCGGTCGCACTCTCATTGATGTAGCCGCAGGCGAAATAATCATGAGAGTTGGTGACGATAAAATTGTCTTCAACATGGGTAAGATTTCTAAGCAACCTTATTCATATGAGAGTGTTAATGCTATTGATGTTCTCGATGAGGCTTGTGAAGAACATTTTCATGATGCTTGCAAAAGTACTCTTTCTTCTCTACCCAATGTTGAGACCGTTGCCTCAATTGCTCCGGCATTGACCCCTTTTGGAGAAAATGACTTGGATGATTTCGAAGCTAGCTTGGGTCCTCTCGATATTAAGTATGATAATTTGTCCACCAATTGGGATGAAGACATTCGTACTATCGAGAGACTTCTCAATGAGGACCCCTTTTCTCCTCCTTCTCCTAAAGAGGTGACTAATGATGCTCCATCGTTAGTTACACCATCTATTGAGGATCCTCCTACTCTTGAGCTTAAGGACCTACCTCCTCATCTTGAGTACGTTTTCCTGGAAGACAACGAGAAGTTACCGGTCATCATCGCAAAGGAGCTGAAAGAAGACGAAAAAGCCCGACTTGTCGCCGTGTTGAAGAAGCATAAAAGAGCTATCGCTTGGAAAATCTCCGACATCCGTGGAATTGATCCTCACTTCTGCACACATAAAATTCTCATGGAGGACGACTTTAAGCCCACAATTCAAAGCCAACGAAGGGTGAATCCTAAAATCCATGAAGTCATCAAAAAAGAGGTTATCAAACTTCTTGATGCGGGTATGATTTACCCTATTTCGGATTCACCATGGGTTAGTCCAGTCCATTGTGTGCCTAAGAAGGGCGGAATCACCGTTGTGCCCAATGCAAACAACGAGTTAATTCCTACCCGTCTCGTTACTGGGTGGAGAGTTTGTATAGACTACCGCAAACTCAATGATGCCACGAGAAAGGATCATTTCCCTCTACCTTTTATGGACCAAATGCTTTAACGTTTAGCGGGTAATGAATATTATTGCTTTCTTGATGGTTTCTCGGGTTATTTTCAAATACCCATCGATCCCCAAGATCAAGAGAAGACAACATTCACTTGTCCCTATGGCACATTTGCTTACAAAAGGATGCCTTTTGGCTTATGCAATGCCCCCGGTACTTTCCAAAGGTGCATGTTGGCTATCTTCCATGACATGGTTGAGCAAACCATGGAAGTCTTCATGGATGATTTCTCGGTCTTTGGGGATTCCTTCTCTTCTTGCCTTGCCAATTTGGAACGTATGCTTAAGCGGTGCGAAGACACTCGCCTTGTTCTGAATTGGGAAAAATGCCATTTTATGGTAAAAGAAGGCATTGTGCTAGGACACAAAATCTCTAAAGCCGGTCTTGAAGTCGACCGTGCTAAAGTAGATGTCATAGCCAAATTACCTCCACATTCAACCGTGAAGGGTGTGAGAAGTTTTCTGGGTCATGCGGGCTTCTATCGTCGTTTCATTCAGGATTTCTCTAAAATCGCTCGCCCGATGACCCACCTCTTGGAAAAAGATACTCCTTTTATCTTTTCTAAAGAGTGTCTCGAAGCCTTCAATCTTCTTAAGGATAAGCTTACTAAGGCACCGGTCTTGGTCACCCCTAATTGGGAGCTGCCTTTTGAATTGATGTGATGCTAGCGACTTTGCTATTGGTGCGGTTTTGGGCCAACGAGTGAATAAACACTTCCAACCAATCCACTATGCTAGCAAAACAATGACGGGGGCTCAATTGCATTATACGACAACCGAAAAAGAGCTTTTAGCTGTTGTCTATGCTTTTGAGAAATTTCGCCCCTATCTTGTTTTATCCCCCACCATCGTATACACGGACCATTCCGCGTTGAAGTACTTGATGACTAAGCATGATTCTAAGCCAAGACTTCTTCGCTGGGTTTTACTCCTTCAAGAATTCAACATTGAAATTCGTCACAAGAAGGGTGCTGAGAACCTGGCCGCGGATCATCTGAGCAGACTTGAGGATCCATATCAAGGGGAACATCCGAACAAAGAGATCAGTGACTCTTTCCCCCTTGAGACCTTAATGTCTATAAATCTCAATCTTGATGGCACCCCGTGGTTTGCGGACATTGCAAACTACTTAGCGGGTGGTATTCTCATCAAAGGGTTAACATCCCAACAAAAGAAGAAGTTCTTGAATGATGTTAAGACTTACTTTTGGGATGACCCTTTTCTATTCAAACAATGTGCTGATCTGATCATTCGTCGATGTGTTGACGGACCGGCAGCTTTTGACATTCTCCAAGCTTGCCACAAAGGACCCACCGGTGGTCACTTTGGTCCCAACTACACCGCTAAGAAAGTGTTTGATTCTGGATTCTATTGGCCCACCATTTATCGTGACGCCCACGAAATGGTTAAGCATTGTGATGCTTGCCAACGTCAAGGCAAGATCACACATAAGGATGAGATGCCTCAACATTTCATACAGGAATGTGAAATCTTTGACGTATGGGGCATCGACTTTATGGGGCCATTTCAATCCTCCAAAGGGAACAAGTACATCCTCGTCGCCGTCGACTACGTTTCTAAATGGGTTGAAGCTAAGGCTCTTCCTACGAATGATGCGAGGGTGGTTGTGAACTTTTTGAAGCAGCTTTTCGCTCGATTTGGCGTTCCTCGTGCTATCATCAGTGACCACGGGACTCATTTTTGCAATGATCAATTCGCAAGAGTCATGGCTAAGTATGGTGTCAATCACCGTCTTTCCACCGTTTATCATCCCCAAACCAATGGGCAAGCCGAGATATCCAACCGTGGATTGAAGCGAATTTTGGAGCGTACTGTGGGAGAGCATCGCGCCGCGTGGGCCGATAAGTTAGATGATGCTCTATGGGCTTTCCGTACTGCTTACAAGACCCCGATCGGTTGTACACCTTATCGTCTTGTGTACGGGAAAGCCTGACACCTCCTAATCGAGCTGGAACATAAGGCGCACTGGGCCTTGAAGTGGGCTAACTTCGACATCAACAAAGCCGGTGATCATTGCAAGGTTCAACTCAACGAGCTAAATGAACTAAGGAATGAAGCTTATGAGAACTCGATGATCTACAAGGAGAAGACGAAGATCATTCATGACGCAAAAATCAAGAACCGAGAGTTCCACGTTGGTGATCAAGTCTTACTCTTTAACTCTCGGTTGAAGATCTTCTCTGGCAAGTTGAATAGCCGCCGGTCTGGTCCATTCACTGTCGCCAAAGTCTTTCCTTATGGGACCATTGAGCTTTCTCAGCCGAATGGGCCCAATTTCAAGGTGAATGGCCAGCGTCTGAAGCTGTACTTTGGTGAGGACATATCTCAAGAGATGATTCCATCCCTCACCACGTTCCCCATGAACTAAATTGGGTCGAGTCAGGCTCGTGACTCGGTGAACAAAAACAAGCGCTTCTCGGGAGGCAACCCGTGATCTATCCTTTACTGCTTTCATAATAAGTGTAGGGGAGCCCGCATATGTTTGTTGTCTTGTTTCTTGTGCTGTGCAGGGATTAAAGCTTCAAAAATCCACCTTGATGACTTTTGATGAACCGTGATACCGTGTTTCCCATCTTCCCGGTTCTATCCTAAACTCTTATGATTCAATATTTCATATTTTATATGTTCACATTGAATTCACTTTAGTTGTCCTTTCCTTAGCAAGATTTAAACAAAGTGCACAATGTCCTAAGTGTAGGGGAGTTTACCCCCACATGCTTAAACATTGAGGACAATGTTTATCTCAAGTGTAGGGGGGACTTCTATCGAAGTAAGTGGTCTTTTCCATGAATTTGCCCTCATTTTAACCGGAAAATGTGATTTTTCGACATTTTTCAAATTTTTTAATCTATTTTGGCCTAGTTGTATAGTTGTACTTGCCTTTGTTATGTTTATTTTCTTTCTATTGCTAGAATAGTTTTTCAATAAAGTGGTTTTAGATTTTTCTTAGTCGTGAACATTTTGACTCAACCCGAGTTTACTTACCTAAGTTTACTCTAGCTAGTATCCTTAACGTGTTTAAGTCAAGTTTTGCTAGGCTTTTATATAGGGAGCTATAAAACGCGAAAGTCTTAACTCTCACGGGTTAAGAACAAGAACTTTTCACAAGTTCTTATAATTGATCCTAGAGAGTTGTTTATCAAGGGAACTTTAAAATGCGATTTCTAAAACTTGAAAAAGTCTAAGAATTTGCAAGATCCTATAGATGACTCGAAAACCCAAAACTTTGATTTAATAGGCTAAGCATCCACGAGTCTCATTCCTTGAGATTTTAAACTGTGGATAACGAGAAATGATAGAGTCAATTATAAGTTTGGTATTCTTTCGTGAATTTATGTGAGTTAATTATAAGCCTATTCTCCCTCCGCTTGTTAATAAATTTATCTGCAATAAATAAGGTTGTACGATTTAAAAGGTTACTTAGCTTCTAGCCCCAGATCGTTTAAAAGTTGCTCGGAACGGATTAGAGTTCATAGCCAAGGCATAACTTATTGAAGCGGGATGCGAAGATTGGCGAGTCCGAAAAGGCCCTAACAAGGCATGAGGGCTACATTTTGTTGCTAAAGATCCAAAAGTGATGTGAAGAATCATTTATCGAAAATCAATATGAAGGATCGAGACACACGACGAAAAGCAAGAACTCCCCAAAAGTCATGGAGAAGTCTATCCGAAAAGACCCTAACAAGGTATGAGGATAAATAGATCCAAGTCCTAAAAGGAGGCGGATCGTTGTATATCAAAATCAAAAATAAAGATTGGAGAAAATGAAGAAGTCGTGGTCCAAAGATGAAGAATCTCTCAAAACTTCAAGTGAAGAAATTTCTATTATGAAGAGAAGACCATAATTTCAAGAACGTCTCTCAAAGCGAGTTATACCAAGATATGAACTTTATGAGGTCCCGAGAAGCAGTTTTAAAAGATTTGGTCCTTTAGCTAACTATTGATTAAATCGTTCACCTTATTTTCGGCCTAAATAACTATCGAAATAAGTCAAACAATGCATCCTCGTGATCATTCAAGACAAAAATAAAATATAAGAGATACACCTAGGAATAAGGGAGTCTAAGTGAGTAATTGGCCCACATGAGTTCGTGATAGTTTGCTAACTTATAATAACAATGATCTCGTTTTTAAGCTTGGTATGGGGAACGTGAAACTTGAGGATGATAAACGTTCATGGCTGCCAAAACCCAATGTAAGTTTTTAATTTCTTTACTTGTTCTATCTTTTCATGTTTAGTATTTAATAAAGGCCAAGGTGGGTTATTTATGATGGAAAATGTAAACCGTGCTTTAAAATTAATGCATTGCATGAGGGCATTGCAATGGTCAAGTGTAGGGGATTTAATAAGTGTGAAAACACTTATCCTTTTACCACTTATTTCCAATAATAACAAGACCAAAACGTGTGATTTATGTCGTAAAAGTCGGAATTATGCATGGTTTGTGTTTTTATTGTGTTTTAGGACCAAAATATGAAAAAGGAAGAAAACACGGGTTTTCACGGGCTTTTATCGAAGAAAACGGGAAAAGACGAAGTCAAAAGATCAAGAGTGCAAAAAGAACGGAAGTCCAAGGCCTATTCTGAAGATTTATCGAAGAAAAAGTCTAAAGACGGAAGTTTAACGAAGTCGAAGAACTTAAGTCTAATAGAAGAAGAAAATTAAAAGACAAGTTCAAATCCCAAGACGACAAAGACAAAGAATTAAAGTCGAGTCGAGAAAACGTGAAGAAAGCGAGAAAGAAGATGCAACACATGCACTCCTTCCACCTTCCCTATAAATACCCTCCTAATAGTCATTAGGAGGGGAGTTAGTTAGTTAATTAGCTAGTTTTTATTTTTCTTACTTTTCCCTAGTTTTAGAGAGAGAAAGTCTTAAACTTTCTCTCACTAAATTTCATCTTTTCTTTTAATCTTTTGAGATTAAACATTTGTATTGCTTATTTTTCATTAATCAAGTTCTATTTAAGCTTTTAATCCTTAATCTCATTCTACTTTTCTTTAATTTTAGATTGATTTTGGTGCGATTATCATATGATCCGTGTTGTTCTAAATGATTTCGTGCTTAAAAAGTTAATCTTTTGATCATTTCATAAGTTTTCATTTGATTAAGCTTTAAGACTCTTGTGCTTATTGGCTTATTTTTATGATTAGCTTATTTTCTTATAAAAAGCTTTCTTTAAAATTTCATGTTTTGATTGTTTGATCCAAAAAGTTGCTTATTTTAAGGTCGAATAAGTTGAGATTAGTGCCTATTTGATCTGATTTGTATTGATTCGTTTTAGTTGGTGAAAAGCTTGTCATAATAGCTTATTTCATTGGCTTTTTACCCGAATCCCAAATATTTCGGAAAGGGTACAAACCCCTTTCCGGTTGGAGTATTCCAAGCAGCCTTCCCCACCCCTCTTTCCGATTGAACAATCGGAAAAGGGTTTTAAGTTTTTCCGATCAGCCTCTCTGTTATTCCGATCTGACTTCATCTTGCAACATTCCGACTAATGATTTTTGTCATATTTCGATTAGAGTTATTCCTAAACATTCCGATTGGGGGTGTTTGTTGAGCATTCCGATTGCACCATTTCCTATATTTTGTGCTTGTTTTAGTTATTCCGATTTGGACTTCTAGTATCATTCCGATTGTCCCCTTATTGATCATTCCTATTGATACTAAGCCTTACATTCCGATCGCAGGTCACTACCAACTTTCCGATCAACCGATCGGAATACATTCCAATCGGGACACCTTTTTGGGCTCATTCCGATTGAGTTATTATTTGTGATATTCCGATTAGGGTTTGTTTAGTTTATTGCTTTGATAAAGTTCTAAGTGTTAGTTTTTATTAAGTGTGCTAGTATTTTTCCATTATTGCCCCTAAGTTTTCAAGCTTTTATTTTTACTCGTCATTTTAGTATTAATCTTTATTCTTCCATTTTACTCAACGACACTTTAATTACTTGCTTATAGTTTAAAATAGACAAAACAAACCAAACCATTCTCTTGATTCACCAAAATACGATTGAGTCGCACTTAAGACCAGTAGTCAATTCGAAAAGGTCGGTTTAACGAACTTTCATACTCGCCCTAAAAATCCAAGTATTATTGGGTCAGACTATGAATGGGAGGTCTTATCGATGTGTTTTGTGTTATCGCTTAGGTATTCCCTTGTTCTCTGTTTCGAAGCCCTGTTCAGCTTGTTCGAGAGTATTTGATGGGGATATATTTGGGGATCATGCGGTATCGTGTGCTGGTATCGTTGGGATTAAGCATCATCACAATTTGGTACGTGATACTCTTGGTGATATATGCTATCGTTCAGGGATATCTGTCGGAAAGGACGTTAATACTGGATTATATGGAGGACTTGATAATACTTTACGTCCGGCAGATATTTTGTTTTATTCTTGGGATGGAGGTAAAGATGTGTGTGTTGATATGACTGGTTCTTCTCCTTTGACTCGTACGAGGATGAATGACTTTGTACCTGGCCGAGTTGTGATTGATGCTGCACAACGTAAACGATGCAAGTATTTGGCTAAGTGTGCAGCTCTCGGATATGGGTTTCTTCCTTTTTCCTTTCTTCTTTAGGGGAGTTACAGGAAGATGCAGTTGCGTTGCTGAAGCGGATCAAGAGATTTTCTAAGGTTCAAGACATTGGAGCGCGCGCTGCTGTACATATTTTCCATAGAATAGGTTTTGCCATTGCTAAAGGGGTGGGAGTGCAGATAGTATCTCGACTCCCATCCAGTTTGTTGTAAATCCCTGTTTGTTTCTAATCAAGTGATGGTTTATATAATAATAATAATAATAATAATAATAATAATAATAATAATAATAATAATAATAATAGGATTTATAAAAAGTTAGTGGGGAGCCGAGATACTATCTGAGCCCCCACCCCTTTAGCTATAGCGAAACTGATCCTACTAAAAATGTGAATAGCAGCACGTGCTCCAATATCTTGACTTCTTGAGTCATGGAGAAACTTCGGATCCGCTTTAGCAAGCTCACAACATCATTCTCAAGTTCTCCAAAAGAAGAGAAAGAGAAAGGAAGAAAACCGTATCCAATATCCGCACACTTAGCCTCGTACTTGACACGTTTATGCTTCGCAACCTCAATCACTGCACGACCAGGCACAAAATCAACCATCCCAGACTGGGTCAAGGGAGATGACCCTATGAGATTCACACATATATCAGTACCTCTATCCCACGAATAAACCAATATATCAGTTGGACGTAATGGTTTGTCCCGGCCTCCACCCAATCCAATATCAACCTCCTTACCCACTGAAATCTTTGACCAAAAACAAATATCAACAAGAGTATCACGCACAACGTTGTGCCAATGTTTAATACCAACAGTACCAGCATACGATACAACATGATCACCATATATATCCCCATTAATGACCCTGAAACAAGCTGAGCACGGCTTCGGAACAGAAAATAAAGGAACACCTAATCGGTAGCATAATACACATCGGTAAATCCTAGCATTCATAGTCTGTCCCAAACCTAAAATCGGAACTACCCTGAGCCAATCAGAAGTATGGTCCTCAATTTGAGACTTCCATAAAGCCATCTATCGAGCAGATAAAGAAAAAGTAGATTCAGCCATTTGAGTAACATGTGTGATATATATATCTGTCAGTTTCTTCATAAGTTTGGGGGCATCGATCTCACTAGGATTACTCAAAAGATCAAGCTTAATTTCCGAATTAAAGGTACTCAACGCATCATCAAAGGCATGCCCATAGGTAACAATATCAGAATGTCGAAGCAACACAGATTGCAAGTAACCAGATTTAAGTCTAGACGCAAGAAATGCATATTTAAAAACATCACCTGCTAAACACCAAGCCCTCCAAATCCAAATGGTAAAATGGAAAGCCTCCACTGCCAGTCACCAAAACCAGACCCAGAAGCAGTAACAATACGCTCAAGAGCATAACAAAGAGCCGCATCAAAATAACACCGAGCCCGCTCGAAGACACGAGAAGAACATGTACGCATAGAAAAATATAGTTTGGATATACCCGCACAAGCACGAAGGAGTAACAACTCACACTGAGGATCATTAATCTTAGCAACAGCGTCCATAAGCTCAACACATTTGGCAACTCTCTTAATCACAAGTTGACTACTAAACTCAAAATCCACACTAGCAGGCCCGCCTAGTAATTTAACCCCATGCAAGGGTCGAGAAATATAAGGCGGGAAAACACCCACAAGTTTGCTTCTTGGGTCTTCTTTAGGCAAAAAAAAAACCACAGTTTTATCAACATTGAGATGCAAGCCACGATGAGGTCCATCCTCCATAATAAGCTCTAAAACCTTCCCCACAACCAAGGTATCTCAAATAATAGTGTTATCATCCAAATATCAAGCCTGGAGGAAAAGACTAAAAGAGTCTCTAATCTTACATTATAATAATAATAATAATAATAATAATAATAATAATAATAATAATAATAATAATAATAATAATAATAATAATAATAATAAACTAGTTTTGGCATAGTTAAAGGAGTGAGAGCTCAGATATTATCTCAGCTTTTCACCGACTTCTTATAAATTTACTTATTTTAATAAAGTTATTATTAAAATATATATATATTAAAAACAACTTAAACTCCGCGATTAAGAAAGAGTTTCATTTCAACATCATTCCATTTGGGATGTTGTTTCAAAACATTACAACATTCATAAAATGTAAAATTCGAATGATAAAAAATGCGATATTCAATTGCAGCTTCTTGATTGACATTATTTCAAAAGTTCTACTTGGATGCCTAAGCAAGACGCTATTGTAAATCGAAGAAAATTGATCAACTTTAGGACGAATCATTTTTTTTCATTTGCAGTTAACGGAGTCATAACTTAGTTTTTGGTCACCTATTTTGTTATGAAAATGCTCAGTTACCTCCGACCAAAACGTTTTCGTCTTTTGACTTTTTTTTCTGATATGTACGTCTTCGAAATGTGTACTCAAACTTTATACAAAGCTACCTTCTTATCGGGAGTTTGCGGTTGGTTTGAACCCATTTTTTTAGATAGTATAGAAATAGTTAATTTAAAATAAAGCTTGAAAAATGGTTTAAAAGCTTGGGTATTTATAGAGATAAATTGTTTGAATAAATTAATTTTTTTTTAATATATAAGTTAAAAGGTAAAAAGAAGATTGCGTTTGAATAGATTGTCTATATGACCGATTTCGAGTCGATTATCGATTCGAATTAGTCGTTGTAACGCAACCGATCGACTGCGAAATTGGTTGATCGATTTTAATCAGTTGCCGATGCGACTAACCTTAACGGAGTTATGAGGTTTTACACTTGAGTCTTAAGTTTGTTTATAAGAAGTTAAAAGCAATGTTTTGAAAATATTGACTTTAATAGACCTTGTTGAGTTATCGAATCATTAGGTTATCAGTTTAATTGGTTTAACGGCTAATTCAATCTAATCTTTTATAACAAAACATAAATGTTCTTTATAATTATTAAAAAAAGTAAATATATAAATCATGTAATATTTTACATATTGAGAATAGTGTAAGATTACTTTTAAAACCAAATAAATATACAGAACTGTGAGAATGACTTTTATACTAGTTAAAATGTATATGTATTTTCATTATTATGTTTAAATTAACATTTAATAATTGTTTTATTGGTTATAAACCTGAGTATGATAAGCAATATAAAGAGTGCACATGTGTTTTCATATACAAAACAAATACATGTGTATGGTCTTAGGATACATGTCCCGAGTGACTTAATGTATTTCTATCTAATGAGCTAACCTGATGAATATAAATGTGCATTTTAAGAGTAAAATGTAGTTCTCGCAGTTCTGTATATTTATTTGGTTATGAAAATAACCTCACCCATTGAGAATAACAACTATTTACAAACAAATATAACATATAAAAATAAAATTACGTTGTAAATAAGACGTTTTATTTGTTAAGAACTACGGAAACTCAAAATCCGAACAGAACTCGAGAATTGTGTTGATCCGGGTCACTTCAAACCTGACGAATATGGGTTTTGGAAAAATGAAACCCGGTTTAGTTTGGCTTATTTTTCGACTGAAACCAATTCAGCTGATTGAACCAACCAAGTCAAACCGAGTTTTAAGACATTGATTAAAAGTGTGCCCAAATAACAAAGAAAAACATCATCTGTTCATCAATTTAGTGTCTAGGTTGAGTTTCAATTTAGTTTTAACGGGAAACAATTATTTTTAAACACGTAACTTAATTATTTCTTGGATTGATCAGGTTAGAAGATCGAACTGAAACGATCAAAACTGATATGGACCGATCAAGTATGAAGCAGACCGGAAATCGATTTTTGAAATACCAAACCAAGGATCGGGTCGAAATGCTCTTTCAATGCCAGCGTGAGCCACTCCGGTTCAGTTCGTCAGTTCAATTGGATTTTACTCAAAACCGAATCGAACAAAATACCGAATACGAGAAAAGGATGGAGAGTTAATGTAATAAAATGGTCTGATCCGGTCCACGGTCTATTATGCATGACTGTTCTTTACGCGATAAATATCCACAAGTAAGTAAGAACATTTTTGCACATATGATAAACCTAGAGGGATAAAACTTATAAATATATAGAACATTATTATATGGTGATTAAAGATTGATGTAGTGTATTGTGTGGGTAAGGTATGTGGTGGGGTCCAAGAACTAAAAAAAGAAGGAAACAGCTTGACCATGACAGAGAGTGTGTTTTGTTTGTTTGACTGTACTGGGGTTTCATATCTGCTGGTCATTTGTTTGACCCAAAGTAAGTTTTTATGCTCCGTCCAAGACATCACCCCATTTTCCTCCACTTATTTCTTGACACGTTACCCCCCCTTTTCATCCTTGATTGCGTAATATATTTCCTTCCCTCGAATATAATTTATGAAATCATTGGATATCATTACGTTATCCCAGAAAAATGAAAAAATGGTTGTTAAAAATTAAACTTTTGACTAATCATTACGTTATTTCATATTTGGAAATATGAAAACTGGGTATCAAAAATAAAACTTTTGACTATTTTTTTGTTATCATAAAGCAATTATTGAGTAATTTTCTTTCAACTTTGCATTTTTACTCCATTTTCCTATCCGCAATATTATGACTCCGTACAAACATTTTGACAATTTAAATGAACGAGGATTGGTGCCCGCGCAGCGGAGCGTTTGTATACAACAGGTTAATTAATAGAAGCAGAAAAGAAAGTAGATATTAGAAATATGAACTTTCTTGACTTCAAAAGTGTTTATACACATATGTTGCTGCTACGGTACTTAAATTGAGTCAAAAACGGTATATTACACACGGACACAATAACATACTACGTAATATATAAATTTGAGCCATACTATAAATTTCAACAGCCAAACACTGGTACATCAGTTTGAATACGTCCGGGCCACAATAAATTGCAGCAGTGACTTTTCAGCTTTGTTATCGTCGTCGTCCTGATCCAGTGACTTTTCAGCTGCAAAATATAGCAGGTGCTATTTGAAAATGAGATCTTTTTAGAATCTGCAATATTACTAAAAAAATTGACTACCTAAGTTTGCTGCTGACGTGGATCACGCATAGATCCGCCCCCGGTCACAGCCATGACAGGGTACCCCATCTCAGAATCCCCATATCCATTTCCTGATTTAAACAATTCAATTTCATCATTTACTAATCGGTAAAGTAATAAACGAAATAAAATAGATATAGAATACATATTGCGTAAATATAAAGCTCTTCTACTGCAACAGTCGCTCTTGCTCGTTTGGTTGCACTTCTCCATTGCTTTGCTTACTTCAATGTTACAGGAATACACCCTTTTCTCATGCTCAATTGCTGCCCTACATACACATTGTTCCTGAAGATCAAAACTTAAAATTACACAAATAAACTGACTTTGTATCTCCTATCAAATCAACACAATCAAAGACCAGGTGTATTCGCTAGTTACTGGTAGTATTTTGTTTACCTCTAGGCGAAACACTTCACTTTTGTTTGTGCAAACATATACATTTTACAGCGCTTTCTAAGTATGAACAAACACCCACGGGTTATAGTTGTGACGTTTATATAATGAAGAGACATCAAAAAGTTAATCTTAAGTGTCAAGCCCATGACCCAAGTGAATCATGATTTGAAAAATTATGACCCATCGAAATATATTCATTAGCTTCGACCCTTTAACTTATTCCCCTTTTTAACTAAAGAGTTTTAAGTAACCCATTTGAGATAAGACACGCCTCAGCCCATTGATAAGTAAATTACTTCAAATTGTCACCTCTGAAATTAGTGATTAGTTTCTAATGCGTTCGATTAACCATGTATTTATATACCTTGGCACGAAGTTTCCTCTGGGCATCGACTGCCTTGGAATCCTGATATGGACTAATAAAATCAAGAAGACCTGATGCACTACAAAAATGAAGTCAAAAGAAATTGGTTTACATGTGTGAATTATTAGGCGGTTCACATTAAGTCAAATGGATATACCATATTAATACCTTAGGTGACCTTTGCTGGCAATAAACGCATCCGATTTTGGAGATCCATTTCTTGCAGCTTCTTGCTGTTTCAAGGCCTTTAACTAAATATTCAAGGCATGTAGCAGGAGGCAGCAGCATGTGTATAATAGGGTTTTGAGGCAGAGTTGCATATCAGATATTCTAATGTATACGATGTGAGTAAACTACATTATCCCTTTACACACAAAACCAATTGCTGAACATCACGATTTGTATGAAGTCAACCAATATACATATCAAATTAGCAACTAATTTATACCTTCAAGTCGCCACCAGGAACCATATTCCCACATCCCCTTAACATAGGCATCCTCACCAGTCCTTATCACATTCCCCTTACTTTTCGACCCGCTTGCAAACAAAAACATAAAAATAACGTCAGCAAAGGAAACTACCAAATAGTAAAAAAAGCTTAACTTCAAAATTTGAAGAAATTATATGAGAAAGACAACATCAGTTTTAACCGTTGTAGTGGAAATTCATCACAACCAGTTACCATTTTTTCTCATAAAAAACAATAACTCTAATTATCTAATTAGCATAAAGTCAACATAATCAAATAAGACTCAAAAGTTAATGTATACCTTCAATTTGTAACTCAAAAAAGGGAGCTTCTTTATTTTAATATAGTGCGCAACCGACGGTTGTCCATCAAGGTGGTGGGCGTGACGTCATTGTTGCTGGATCTTGTAAACATAAATAAAAAAGTCAGAAGAAATCAATTGTAATCATAAAAAAACGAATCAATATTCAAAATTAACAAAAAAACAAACTTACTACAATTAAGAAAAATAGATGGAGAAGATAGAAAAATGGTTTTGGAATTTCTAGATACAAAAAAATCGAATCAATTACTTACATTATATGAACCTTACTCCCATTCCTCGAGATCGGATGGATCAGATGGATTTGGTAAAGTTGGATGAAGAAAGACGATGGATTAGATTTGAGAGATAGAGACTGATTTTGTGGGTGAGTAGATATGAGAAAGATGTATTATTTGAGAGAGAGAGAGAGGAGACAAAGAGGTATGGCTTAAAAACATATCTACGGTTATGAAAGGTGTTTTTTACAAAAGCCCATACTTATTTTAAACGGTGGATCTTCAATCATTTTTCCATTCTCATGAATGAATAAAGGGAGTAATAAAAATAATTAGTAAGATGTAGTAACAAAATTTTCAAAAGGGGTAGATATTAGCTTTGATATTTGAATTGTTGGTTTATTACTTTTTTTTTCCAAGAAAATTGATGACTATGAATATGTTTTATTGCAAAGCAAACAATATGAATGAGTACTAACTAAACCAGTAAACACATTATTTTCATTATGTTATACCCGTTCAAGCTTAAGTTTCTTGTTTTTCCAAATCATGAAATAAATTATGTTTTCTTAATCATTTTGTTGGAAAAAGTGTTTACAAAATAAGTTTTTGCAATACTTTGAACATAATTTTATATATATGAATGTTATATATATTCGTAGTACTTAGTAGCTTTGCGTTCTACATGAAGAGAGATTTGCAACGAGCTAAAGTATGTCCAATATGGAGTTAATATGAATGAGATATCGTGTTTTAAAGTGAGCCACGTTAAACAAAATATTTGGAAAATAGATTTGTCCCACATCGCTCAAAACATGAAGTGAAAACATGTTTATAAAGAAATTTTACTTTCTACCTTCAATATTCATTTGTGGGTTTTTACTCCCACACCTACGCGCGCGCGCAGGGAGTGGGGTGCGGAAAGTGAGATTTGTAGGCTGAAAACGGGTTCGAAGATACTGAATTTGTGCATGAGCACGCGATATGCGGACACGAATGCAGCTCAGAAATTCGCTTCGGTGCAGGCAGATTTCGGTATCTTTTAGGAATACATTTAGACTTACTGAATAAGTCTCAACGTAATATCTTGTCTTGGTGACAAAGACAAAATTTTCCTATATAATGAATTTGTCTCATTCGGTTTTAGACACAAAAAAAATAACAGCTCCTTCACCATAATTATTCCAGCAATTCATCGATTAGAAACACGCAAGGCTTCCATGATCTTTCTAGCAAGTTTATCTAGTCCGGCTGTACAATAGCTTTGGACGTTGTACCCTGAGAAACAGACGGAGAATCTGTTTTAAAGGAAGCGTGTTAAACACGTGTCTCGTCTTAATCTATAATGTTTTTTGCTTTACTGTTATTAATGACAGCTCCTTCACGAGAATTATTCCAGCAATTCATCCATCAGAAACACGCAAGGCTTCCGTGATCTTTTAGGCAAGTTTGTCTAACCTGGGGCTTGATAGGTGTGTAAACACCCATCCTTTTACCACTTAATTCTGGCTAAAACAAGACCAAAACACGTAATTAATATCATTTGTTTGGAATTATGCGTGGTTTTTGTGTTTATTGTGATTTCAGAGCTAACCGGATGAATATTAAAGAAAACATGGGATTGCACGGGTTTTATCAAGGAAAAAGACTCAAGATAAAGTCTATTGTCCAAGACGTGCAAAAGATTTGAAGTCACTAGGCCTATTCGAAGATTTATCGAAGAAAAGGACTAAAGACGGAAGATTTTCATAAGTCGAAGAAACTCAAGTCTATTTAACGAAGAAATTAAAAGACGAGTTGGATTTAATCGACAACAAATCCCGAATCAGAATCGAAAACGTCAACTTTTCTGAAAAGACGAGAAGACAAGAAGAAAGGGAGAAAGCCCACTCACCAACCAACCACTAGGAGTATAAATAGTCTTTCCCTTCACACAATTAAAGAGAGCTTCATTTTTCTTTCCCAGTTTCTTTGTAGTTCGTTCCATCACCAACTCCATTAGGGAGTTTTGGTGATTTTCATCTTTTTCTTTTCATCTTGTAAGTTTGATTCAATACTCTTGTTACTTTTCCTTTAATCAATCCATTCCATCTTTCTATTCATCTTGTTCTTCATCATTTTTATTGCAAGTTTCTAAGTTTCTTATTTGATTCAAGTTTGATTTCAAAAAGTTGTTGATTTAGTGTTTTTATTGGTGGGATTTATTTTTTATGGTATGTTAATGATTATTGGTTAGTTTGGTAAAACCTTTTTAAGTATTGGAGTTGATTTTGAGTAAATTCCGTATCCCCTGTTATATCGCTGCTGTTACTGTTCTTCGTTCCCAGACTTTCCGAATAGCATCAGATTTTCCGAATAGACTTGCTCACGTTTGCCTTACTCGGAATATTTCAATTATTCCGAGTGGAGGTTTTATTTCTTCTTAATTCGGAATATCCCAGATATTCCGAATAGCCTTTACTTTCCGAATTGATCATTTTGTATTTCCTTTATTCGGAACATTTTCAATATTCCGAATAGGGGTGTTTCGTTTCATTACTCGGAATATTCTGGATATTCCGCATAGCCATTTCTCAGTTCCCTTATTCGGAACATTTTTCCGAATAGCCATCTTTCCGCATAGAGTTTTATATTCCGAATAGCACTTAGTTTTTCCGCATGAGGCAAGTTTTCCGAATCATACAATTTATTCCGCATGGTGTAATCTTTCCGCATAAAGCAGACTATTCCGCATAGAGATCATTTTCCGCATAAGGCAAGTTTTCCGAATAAGACAATTATTCCGCATAGATGTCAACATTCCGAATGGAGTTTTATTCCGCATAGGGTATTTTTCAGTAAGAGTTATTTTTCAGCTTATTATTTGTGCTTGTTTTAAGTTTACTTCATTACCATTTTATTCACTTACCCGTTTAGTAGAATAGAAAACAAAATCCACTTTTTGTCACCAAGAACAAATCATTCCACTTTTAACTGAGATCAATTCGAGAGGATTCCGAGAATTATTCTGAACCCTAGCAAAATCATTATATCAAATGGCGCCGCTGCCGAATAAAAATGATAAAACCCAATAGACTTAGATCATTAAAAGACGAGTTGGATTTAATCGACAACAAATCCCGAATCAGAATCGAAAACGTCAACTTTTCTGAAAAGACGAGAAGACAAGAAGAAAGGGAGAAAGCCCACTCACCAACCAACCACTAGGAGTATAAATAGTCTTTTCCTTCACACAATTAAAGAGAGCTTCATTTTTCTTTCCCAGTTTCTTTGTAGTTCGTTCCATCACCAACTCCATTAGGGAGTTTTGGTGATTTTCATCTTTTTCTTTTCATCTTGTAAGTTTGATTCAATACTCTTGTTACTTTTCCTTTAATCAATCCATTCCATCTTTCTATTCATCTTGTTCTTCATCATTTTTATTGCAAGTTTCTAAGTTTCTTATTTGATTCAAGTTTGATTTCAAAAAGTTGTTGATTTAGTGTTTTTATTGGTGGGATTTATTTCTTATGGTATGTTAATGATTATTGGTTAGTTTGGTAAAACCTTTTTAAGTATTGGAGTTGATTTTGAGTAAATTCCGTATCCCCTGTTATATCGCTGCTGTTACTGTTCTTCGTTCCCAGACTTTCCGAATAGCATCAGATTTTCCGAATAGACTTGCTCACGTTTGCCTTACTCAGAATATTTCAATTATTCCGAGTGGAGGTTTTATTTCTTCTTAATTCGGAATATCCCAGATATTCCGAATAGCCTTTACTTTCCGAATTGATCATTTTGTATTTCCTTTATTCGGAACATTTTCAATATTCCGAATAGGGGTGTTTCGTTTCATTACTCGGAATATTCTGGATATTCCGCATAGCCATTTCTCAGTTCCCTTATTCGGAACATTTTTCCGAATAGCCATCTTTCCGCATAGAGTTTTATATTCCGAATAGCACTTAGTTTTTCCGCATGAGGCAAGTTTTCCGAATCATACAATTTATTCCGCATGGTGTAATCTTTCCGCATAAAGCAGACTATTCCGCATAGAGATCATTTTCCGCATAAGGCAAGTTTTCCGAATAAGACAATTATTCCGCATAGATGTCAACATTCCGAATGGAGTTTTATTCCGCATAGGGTATTTTTCAGTAAGAGTTATTTTTCAGCTTATTATTTGTGCTTGTTTTAAGTTTACTTCATTACCATTTTATTCACTTACCCGTTTAGTAGAATAGAAAACCAAATCCACTTTTTGTCACCAAGAACAAATCATTCCACTTTTAACTGAGATCAATTCGAGAGGATTCCGAGAATCGAACTTTTCACCACACTAAAAACCATGTATCAAATGGCGCCGCTGCCGGCTCCTCTCGTTAAGATCAAAAGTTTTTTGTGAGAATTTGGATTTTGGGATCCGTTCCCTGTGAACGTTACTTTTTCCTAAAAATTTTCAAAAACACTAAAAAATATAAAATTTTCAAAAATCCTAAAAAGTAAAAAAACATAAAAACCAAAAATATTTTTGCTTTGTTTTTCTTTGTTCGTTCCTTTGCAGGTGTATGCGCACTCGATCCACGTCTTATCAAGAGCCCGAGCCTCTCGATCACTTAGACATGGCTGGTGTACAAAACAACAATAACATACCACCTCCGAACAACAATAATAACAACAACAATCCGCCTTTCAACAACATGAATAACAACAACAATGAGCCCCTTCCGGATAATCGCCCAATGATTGAACTGCTGCAAGCTCATGTTGATGGCAACACGGATCCAATTGTTATACCACCAATTGCCGCCAACAATTTCGAGCTCAAGTCAGGCTTTATCCAGATGGTCTCAGCTCAACCATTCTTGGGACGCACCATTGATGATCCACACGACCACATCAAGAGATTTCTACAACTCACCAACACGGTCAAGTTCAATGGGGTTCCACAGGAGGTTATAAGGTTACAACTTTTTCCCTTTTCTTTAGAGGGACAAGCCCGGCATTGGCTTGCTAAGGAACCGCCACAGAGTATTCTCTCGTGGACGGATTTGGAAACAAAGTTCATCAATTACTTTTTTCCACCCTCTCGTACTACCGCTTTGCGGAATGAGATTATAAACTTTGAACAAAAGTACGATGAGTCGTTCAGTGAATCTTGGGATCGTTTTAAAGATCTTTTAAGAAAATGCCCACAACATGGTTTTACCAAAGTACATCAAATTAATACTTTTTACAATGGTTTAAGCATGAGTGACCAAGATTCACTGAATAGTGCCTCAGGGGGTAATTTATTGGCTAAGACTTCCAATGCTGCTTGGGATATCATTGAGAACAAATCTCGTGTGCAAACCAAGAGTGTTAGGACCAATGTTGCTAGTGCTAGCACTAATGACAGCGACAAGCGATTAGACAAAATCACCACGCTTCTTGAATCGCTTGTCACCCACACCGTCAGCAACAACGCCAAAAATGCACAAGTGAACGCTGTCAGCCAACCTTGTGAGATATGCGGTGGTCCCCACTCTTACACAACTTGTACCGCCACCCAAGATTACCCTGCTGAGAATGTGAATGCGGCATATGGCACCTACCAACAACCTGCTTATCAAGCTAAACCTCAAGGTGACCGTAACTTGCTTAGCTATCGATCCAACAATTACCTTTCACCACCTGGTTTCCCTCCTACCAACCCAAACCAACAACAAAACCTTAACCGCCCTTCTCAACAACAACAACAACCTCGACAACCATACATCCCACCTCACAAGCAGCAACAACCGCCTCAACGAAACAATCAAGTCTACCAACAACCTGCTTACCAACCACCTGCATACAATGCTCCTACCAACCAAGCCACCACTGCATTACACCAAGAGGTCGCCACCTACATGAGAACCAATGATGTGATAGTGGGAAACCTCCAAGAGGAAGTGCGCAATTTAAAGGCAGACTTGGTCAAGCAAGGAAATGAATTGAGAGCCGATATGCGGAACACGTTGGATAGTCAGACGAATGACTTGAGGAACATGATGGCTAGTTTCTTCCAAAGTAGTCAACCCTCTTCTTCGGGTACTCTTCCGAGTAACACCGTTGCAAACCCAAGAGGGGAGATGAAAGCAATCACCACTCGAAGTGGCAAAGATACCAAGGAACCCGAGCTTCCTATACCTCCACCGGTGGTTGTGACTAAGGAGAACGAGTCACCTGCTCCTATTCCTCATACTTCTCCTTCCCCAATTTCTCCACCTCTTCTTTCTACCCCTCCTCCACCCGTGGTTGTGAGTGATCCTATTCCCTTAAAGCCTTCCTCTTCTTCCAATATACCTTATCCTTCTAGGTTGAGGAAAGAGAAGCAAAAGAGCAAGGATGATATTCAGGTTTCGAATTTCCTTAAAATGTTCAAACAACTGAATTTCAATATCTCCTTCGCTGAGGCTCTCGCTCACATGCCCAAGTACGCGAAAATGTTTAAAGATCTTTTGAGAGACAAGGAAAAGCTCCTCGACATTGCCAACACCCAACTTAATGAGAACTGCTCTGCAGTGCTCTTAAGGAAATTGCCAACTAAGCTTGGTGATCCGGGTCGTTTTCTTATCCCTTGCAATTTCCCGGGAGTAGAGAATTGCATGGCCCTAGCCGATCTAGGTGCCAGTATTAATCTCATGCCTCTAAGTGTTTGGAAGCAATTATCTCTCCCAGAGCTAGTCCCCACTAAAATGACTTTGGAATTGGCCAACCGTACGGTTGCTTATCCAGTGGGGATAGCCGAAGACGTTATTGTAGGAGTCGACAAATTCACATTCCCTGCTGATTTTGTTGTCGTCGACTACGAGATGGACCCCCGTGTGCCACTTATTGTTGGTCGTCCATTCCTTAGGACCGGTCGCACTCTCATTGATGTTGAAGCCGGAGAGCTTATCATGAGAGTGGGTGACGATAAAGTAGTCTTCAACATGGGAAAGTTGTCTAAACAGCCTTATTCATATGAGAGCGGTAATTGTATTGACGTTCTTGATGAGGCTTGTGAAGAACACTTTAATGATGCTTGCAAAAGTATTCCTACCTCTCTTCCCAATGTTGAGACCGTGTCCTCCATTGATTCATCATTGTCTCTATTTGGAGATAGTGATTTATTCTGGAACAATCTTGAAGATACCATGGGAGATGCGAATTTAGCTACTAATGATTCTCCCACCGAGGGGAATGAAGACATGAGTTTCTTTGACAATCTTCTCACCGAAGACAATCCTTCGCCTCCATCTCCCACGGTCATTGCTATCGATACTCCGACTTTGAAAACGCCTCCCGTCGAAAATCCTCCGGATTTGGAACTTAAGGAGTTGCCGCCACATCTCGAGTACGTGTTCCTTGACGACCACAAGAAGTCGCCCGTCATTATTGCAAAGGATTTGAAAGATGAAGAGAAGACTCGCCTCGTTGCTGTGTTGAAGGATCATAAGAAGGCTATCGCTTGGAAGATTTCCGATATTCGTGGAATTGATCCTCACTTCTGCACACACAAAATTCTCATGGAGGACGACTATAAACCCACTATTCAAAGCCAACGAAGGGTGAATCCAAAAATTCATGAAGTCATCAAAACAGAGGTTATCAAACTTCTTGATGCGGGTATGATTTACCCTATTTCGGATTCCCCGTGGGTTAGTCCAATCCATTGTGTGCCCAAGAAGGGCGGAATAACCGTTGTTCCCAATGAACACAACGAGTTGATTCCCACTCGTCTCGTTACTGGGTGGAGAGTTTGTATAGACTATCGCAAACTCAATGATGCCACGAGAAAGGATCATTTCCCTCTACCTTTTATGGACCAAATGCTTGAACGATTAGCCGGTAATGAATATTACTGCTTTCTTGATGGTTTCTCGGGTTATTTTCAAATACCCATCGATCCCCAAGATCAAGAGAAGACTACATTCACTTGTCCCTATGGCACTTTCGCTTACAAAAGAATGCCTTTTGGCTTATGTAATGCGCCAGGGACTTTCCAAAGGTGTATGTTAGCTATCTTCCATGACATGGTTGAACAAACCATGGAAGTCTTCATGGATGATTTCTCGGTCTTCGGAGATTCCTTCTCTGCTTGCCTTGCCAATTTAGAACGTATGCTAAAGCGGTGCGAAGACACTCGCCTTGTTCTAAATTGGGAAAAATGCCATTTTATGGTAAAAGAAGGCGTCGTGCTTGGACATAAGATTTCGAAAGCCGGTCTTGAAGTAGACCGTGCTAAAGTTGATGTTATAGCAAAGTTGCCTCCACCTTCCACTGTGAAGGGTGTGAGAAGTTTCTTGGGTCATGCGGGCTTCTATCGTCGATTCATTAAAGATTTTTCTCAAATCGCTCGCCCGATGACCCATCTCTTGGAAAAAGATACTCCTTTTATCTTTTCCAAAGAGTGCCTTGAAGCCTTCAACTCGCTTAAGGATAAGCTAACTAAGGCACCCGTCTTGGTTACCCCTAATTGGGAGCTGCCTTTTGAGTTGATGTGCGATGCTAGTGATTTTGCTATTGGAGCGGTTCTTGGACAAAGAGTGAACAAACACTTCCAACCGATCCATTACGCTAGCAAGACAATGACAGGGGCACAATTGCATTATACGACAACCAAAAAAGAGCTTTTAGCTGTTGTCTATGCTTTTGAAAAATTCCGCCCCTATCTTGTCCTTTCTACCACCATCGTGTATACCGATCATTCCGCGTTGAAGTACTTGTTGACAAAGCAAGATTCCAAACCAAGACTTCTTCGCTGGGTTTTGCTGCTCCAGGAATTTAAAATCGAAATTCGCGATAAAAAAGGAGCAGAAAACCTAGCCGCGGACCATCTTAGTAGACTTGAGGATCCATACCAAGGGGATCATCCGACTAAAGAAATCAATGATTCTTTTCCCTTGGAGACCTTAATGTCTATAAACTCGACGCCGAATGAAACCCCGTGGTTTGCGGACTTTGCAAACTACTTGGCGGGTGGAATTCTCAAGGAAGGGTTGACGTCCCAACAAAAGAAGAAGTTCTTTACCGACATCAAGACTTACTTTTGGGACGACCCTTACCTATTCAAACAATGTGCTGATTTGATAATTCGCCGATGTGTTGATGGACCGGCAGCGTCGGACATCCTTGATGCTTGCCACAAAGGACCCACCGGTGGTCACTTTGGTCCCAACTACACCGCAAAGAAAGTGTTTGATTCGGGATTTTATTGGCCCTCCATATATCGTGATGCTCACAATATGGTCAAGCGATGTGATGTTTGCCAAAAGCAAGGCAAAATCACACATAAAGACGAGATGCCTCAGAATTTCATTCAAGAGTGTGAAATTTTTGACGTTTGGGGTATCGACTTTATGGGGCCATTCCCATCCTCTAAAGGAAACAAATACATCCTTGTAGCCGTTGACTACGTTTCAAAGTGGGTTGAAGCCAAAGCTTTGCCTACTAATGACGCAAGGGTGGTTTGTAACTTTTTGAAAGCTCTATTCGCTCGCTTCGGTGTGCCTCGTGCCATTATTAGTGATCGTGGGACTCATTTCTGCAATGACCAATTTGCTCGAGTCATGGCTAAGTACGGTGTAAACCATCGTCTTTCCACAGCCTACCACCCACAAACTAATGGCCAGGCCGAAATATCAAACCGAGGGCTGAAGCGAATTCTGGAAAGAACCGTGGGAGAGCATCGTGCCTCATGGGCTGATAAATTGGATGATGCTTTGTGGGCTTTCCGTACTGCTTACAAGACCCCGATCGGTTGTACGCCTTATCGTCTTGTGTACGGGAAAGCGTGCCACCTCCCCATTGAGTTGGAGCACAAGGCTTACTGGGCCTTGAAGTGGGCTAATTTTGATATAAACAAAGCCGGTGACCTACGCAAGATCCAACTCAATGAGCTGAATGAACTCCGTAATGAGGCTTATGAAAATTCTTTGATCTATAAGGAAAGAACTAAGCTCATTCACGACTCCAAGATCAACAACCGAGAGTTCCATGTTGGAGACAAAGTCTTACTTTTTAACTCTCGGTTGAAAATCTTTTCGGGCAAGCTCAAATCTCGTTGGTCCGGCCCATTCACCATTGCCCAAATTTTTCCATATGGTACTCTCGAGCTCGCTCAACCTAATGGACCAAATTTTAAGGTGAATGGCCAACGAGTGAAGTTATACTTTGGTGAGGACACCTCTCACGAGGTGATTCCATCCCTCACCACGTTCCCCATGAACTAAATTTGGGTCGAGTCAGGCTCGTGACTCGGTTATCAAAAACAAGCGCTCCTCGGGAGGCAGCCCGAGTATCTATCCCTTTAACCCCCTAAGTGTAGGGGAGGACCTATTTTGGTCGTTTGTGTTTGTGTGATGATGTGATTACAGGGATTACTGCAATCTTGGAAACTTTGAAGAACCGTGCTCCCGTGTTATCCGAAATCCGGTTCTATCTCTCAACTATCGTGATTCAATTTTCTTCATACTCACATTTGAAATTGATCACTTTAGTCGTCTCTTCCTTAACTTGAGTTAACCAACGTGCACAATGTCATAAGTGTAGGGGAGACTTTTCCCACATGCTTAAACATTGAGGACAATGTTTATCTTAAGTGTAGGGGAGACTTCTATCGAAGTTTTAAGTGGACTTTTCCATGAAAATGCCCTCAATTAACCGGAAAATCCTATTTTTCAGCATTTTTCAAATTTTTTATTAACTTTGGCCATTTAGTTGTAATTTTTAAATTTTTATCGTTGCTTTCATATGTAGATATTCCGCAATAAAGTCAAAAATATTAATAAAGTGGTGTAGCTAGTTTAGGAATCTTGGACATATTAGGCCCGTTGCGTTTATTTTGACTCAACCCGAATAGACTTACCCAAGTTTATTCTAGCTAGTATCCTTAACCATATAGACCTTAATTGGTTTATTAGGCTAAGTGTCCACGAGTCTCATTACTTGAGATTTTAAATTGTGGAGGACGAGAAATGATAGAGTCAATTATAAGTCGGTATTCTTGCGCAAGCTCACTTGGTGTAATTATTTGCCTATTCTCCCATCACTTGCTAATAATTTATCTGCAATAAGTAAGGTCTTACGATTTGAAAAGTTACTTAGCTTCTAGCCCAAGATCGTTTAAAAGTTGCTCGGTAATGATAAGAGTTCATAGCCAAGGCATAACTTATGAAGCGGGGCGCGAAGATTGGCGAGTCCGAAAAGGCCCTAACAAGGCCTGAGGATTCAATTTTATTGCTGAAAATCCAAAGTGATGTGAAAAGCATTATTCCTAAAGTCAATATGAAGGATCAAGACTCACGACGAAAAGCAATCAACTCCCATAAAGATCATGGAGAAGTCTATCCGAAAAGACCCTAACAAGGTATGAGGATAAATAGATCCAAGTCCGAAAAGGAGGCGGATCGTTGTATCTCAAAATCCCAATTAGAGATTGAAGAAATAATCATGAAGTCGTGGTCAACAAAGTTGGAGTACCCCTCAAAAGTCTCCAAGTGAAGAAACTCTATTATGATGAGAAGACCATTATCTCAAGAACGTCTCTCGAAGATATGAAGTATGAAGTACATGCCAAATATCGGCCCGAGAAAGGTCTCAAATCGTGAACCAAGTTATGCCAAGATATGAACTTTTTGATATCCCGAGAAGCAGTTTTAAGAGATTTTGTCCTTTAGCTAACTATTGATCAAATCGTCCTACTTTGCTTTCAGCCCTAATAAACTATCGAAATAAGTCCAAAAATGCATCTTCATGATCATTCTAAGACAAAAATAAAATATAAGAGATACAACTAGGAATAAGGGAGTTTAAGCATTTAATTAAGCCATGTGTGTAAGTGTTTGATTTACTAACTTATAATAACAATGATCTCGTTTTCAAGCTTAGTTTGGGGAACGTGAAACTTGAGGGTGATAAATCTTCGCAACACCAAAGCCCTAATGTAAGTCCTTGATTTCTTTACAAGTTATTCTCATCCTTTTGTTTATTTTAAAGTTTTAAGTTCTCTTAGTATTTTAATTGTTGTTTAGTAGAATTTAAATAAGGCCAAGGTTGATTGATTATGAGAAAAATGTAAAATTGCTTTATCACTAAGCATTGCATGAGGGCATGGCAATGGTTAAGTGTAGGGGATTTGATAGGTGTGTAAACACCCATCCTTTTACCACTTAATTCTGGCTAAAACAAGACCAAAACACGTAATTAATATCATTTGTTTGGAATTATGCGTGGTTTTTGTGTTTATTGTGATTTCAGAGCTAACCGGATGAATATTAAAGAAAACATGGGATTGCACTGGTTTTATCAAGGAAAAAGACTCAAGATAAAGTCTATTGTCCAAGACGTGCAAAAGATTTGAAGTCACTAGGCCTATTCGAAGATTTATCGAAGAAAAGGACTAAAGACGGAAGATTTTCATAAGTCGAAGAAACTCAAGTCTATTTAACGAAGAAATTAAAAGACGAGTTGGATTTAATCGACAACAAATCCCGAATCAGAATCGAAAACGTCAACTTTTCTGAAAAGACGAGAAGACAAGAAGAAAGGGAGAAAGCCCACTCACCAACCAACCACTAGGAGTATAAATAGTCTTTCCCTTCACACAATTAAAGAGAGCTTCATTTTTCTTTCCCAGTTTCTTTGTAGTTCGTTCCATCACCAACTCCATTAGGGAGTTTTGGTGATTTTCATCTTTTTCTTTTCATCTTGTAAGTTTGATTCAATACTCTTGTTACTTTTCCTTTAATCAATCCATTCCATCTTTCTATTCATCTTGTTCTTCATCATTTTTATTGCAAGTTTCTAAGTTTCTTATTTGATTCAAGTTTGATTTCAAAAAGTTGTTGATTTAGTGTTTTTATTGGTGGGATTTATTTTTTATGGTATGTTAATGATTATTGGTTAGTTTGGTAAAACCTTTTTAAGTATTGGAGTTGATTTTGAGTAAATTCCGTATCCCCTATTATATCGCTGCTGTTACTGTTCTTCGTTCCCAGACTTTCCGAATAGCATCAGATTTTCCGAATAGACTTGCTCACGTTTGCCTTACTCGGAATATTTCAATTATTCCGAGTGGAGGTTTTATTTCTTCTTAATTCGGAATATCCCAGATATTCCGAATAGCCTTTACTTTCCGAATTGATCATTTTGTATTTCCTTTATTCGGAACATTTTCAATATTCCGAATAGGGGTGTTTCGTTTCATTACTCGGAATATTCTGGATATTCCGCATAGCCATTTCTCAGTTCCCTTATTCGGAACATTTTTCCGAATAGCCATCTTTCCGCATAGAGTTTTATATTCCGAATAGCACTTAGTTTTTCCGCATGAGGCAAGTTTTCTGAATCATACAATTTATTCCGCATGGTGTAATCTTTCCGCATAAAGCAGACTATTCCGCATAGAGATCATTTTCCGCATAAGGCAAGTTTTCCGAATAAGACAATTATTCCGCATAGATGTCAACATTCCGAATGGAGTTTTATTCCGCATAGGGTATTTTTCAGTAAGAGTTATTTTTCAGCTTATTATTTGTGCTTGTTTTAAGTTTACTTCATTACCATTTTATTCACTTACCCGTTTAGTAGAATAGAAAACCAAATCCACTTTTTGTCACCAAGAACAAATCATTCCACTTTTAACTGAGATCAATTCGAGAGGATTCCGAGAATCGAACTTTTCACCACACTAAAAACCATGTATCAGGGCTGTACAATAGCTTTGGACGTTGTACCATGAGAAACAGACGGAGAATCAGGTTTAAGGGAAATGTGTTAAACACGTGTCTCGTCTTAATCTATACTGTTTTCTGCTTTACTGTTATTTAATTTCCTGTCGTTATTTTCTGCTAGTTTTATTAAATGTAATTTAATTTTTTATTAATAGAAGTATATAGTTTTCCCTACAATCTTAAAACAAATTATGTGTAACACAATTAAAATCTTTTATTAAACTAGATTAATATCATTAATAGATTTAATATAAATTGTTTTCTGTCAAAACCAAGATTGAGTTTCATTAGAAATCAGTTTTAAATTTACATATTTTAATTAAGAGTTTATGATCTTTCAGTTGTTCTAATCGGTTTATATAAAAAACAAGATTGAGTTTTTATTAAACTGATTGATTGTTGTATCTGAAACCAAGATTGAGTTTCTTTGAAGCAGATTTGATACAAGTATATAGAGATCAGGATTGAATTTCTAATATACAGATTTATAACAGTTGTCAAACTGTTTGTGTTTTTGATCTTGTTTGATCTTTCAGGATGACTACCGAAACTCCTGTAACCCCTGCGACTAATATTGGGAATATAACTGGTGCGCCAGTTACCCACACAGTTACTAATCATGCTGAAAAACCAGAAAAATTCAATGGGCAAAATTTTAAAAGGTGGCAGAAGAAGATGTTCTTCTATGTCACTACTTTGAACCTTGCGAAGTTCTTAAAAGACATTGTATCTCAGGTGGAACCTCCTAAAGAAGGTGTACCTGCTAATCAACGAGTCGTGCAAGCTGTTGAAGCATGGAAACATTCAGACTTCTTGTGTCACAACTATGTTCTGAATGGTTTGGTGGAATCTTTGTACAACGTGTACTTCAAGACTACGACTGCCAAAGAATTATAGGAGTCGTTGGAACACAAGTACAAAACTGAGGATGCTGGTACAAAGAAGTTCGTGGTAGCTCGTTTTTTGGATTACAAGATGGTTGATTCAAACAATGTGATAACTCAGGTTCAAGATCTACAGGTTTTGCTACACGATATTCATGCTGAGGCTATGACTTTGAGTGAAACTTTTCAAGTTGCTGCTATCATTGAAAAGTTACCTCAAAGCTGGGTAGAATTTAAAAACTACTTGAAGCATAAGCGAAATGAGATGACTGTTGAAGACTTGGTTGTTCATATCCGTATTGAAGAGGACAACAAGTTGGCTAAAAAACACTTATTCACCTGATTCTACCAAGGAAAATATGGTTGAGCATGGTTCATCTTCTTCAAATTCTAAAGGCAAGAGCTTTGGCAAAGGGAAGAATGACAAGAAGAGCATAGGGACGTCTGAGTACCTTGCTCCGAAAGCTGTAATTGCGAAGCAAAATTTCCAAGGAAATTGCTTCAACTATGACAAGGCAGGTCATCGTGTTACTAATTGCAAAGCGCCAAAGCGGGTGACTCCACATGAGGCTAATATGGTGAATGATAATGTGGACATGATTGCTATGATGTTTAATGTCGTTGCCATGATCTCTAAGGTTAACCTGGTAGGTTCTAATAACAATGATTGGTGGGTTGATACTGGGGCAACCCGTCATGTGTGTGCTGACAAGAGTATGTTTCACTCTTTCAGAGCGGTTGATAATAGAGAGAAGTTGTACATGGAAAACTCTGCGGCTGCTGATATCAAGGGCGAAGGAGATGTTATTTTGAAGATGACATCCGAGAAAGAGCTCAAGTTGACTAAAGTCTTGTATGTTCTAGAGATTCACAAGAATCTTGTTTCCAATTGGCTTTTGAATAAGTTTGGTTTTCGTCTTGTTTTTTAGTCTAATAAGGTTGTTCTTTCTAAGAATCAAATGTATGTTGGTGAGAGGTATGCCCTGAAATGGTATGTTTAAGCTTAATGTAATAGTTGCTAAGAATGATATCAATAAAATGAACTCTTCTGCTTACTTGATTGAGTCTTCTAATGTGTGGCATGGTCGTCTTGGACATGTTAATTTTAATTCAATATGTCGTTTGAATAAATTTAGTGGCATACCAAATTTTCATATTGAAATTATAAGTGTGAAACTTGTGTCGAAGCCAAACTTACAAGATCATCTATCAAATCGGTTGAACGAAAAACCGAACCACTTGATATGATACACACACACATATTTGAGTTGAAATTACTACCCATATAAGGTGGCAATAAGTACTTCATCATGTTTGTTGGTGATTGCACAAAGTACTACTATGTTTACTTGTTGAAAAGTAAAGATGAAACTATAAACAAGTTTATTATATACAAAACCGAAGTTGAGAATCAACTTGGTAGGAAAATCAAGGTTGTATGAAGTGATAGAGGAGATGAATATGTGTCTCCGTTTGCTGATCTATGTGCGAAACATGGAATCAGACACGAGTTCACTGCTCCTTATTCACCTCAGTAAAACGGTATTGCCGAAAAGAAAAACCGTACCTTGAAAGAAATGGTTAATGACATGTTGTTAAGTTCTGGTTTGAGCTGGGACATGTGGGGAGAAGCCATTCTAACGGATACTTATCTTTTAAACAAGATACCTCGTGAGGATAAGGAGGAACCCCCATATGAACTATGGATGGGAAGAAAAACATCATACCAATACTTACGAGTGTGGGGGTGTCTAGCCAAGGTAGCTTTGCCGGCACCTAAGGCCCAAGCGATTGGACCTAAATCTGTAGATTGTATATTTATTGGATATGCTAAGAATCGTAGTGCTTAACGTTTCATTGTACATGATTCGAAAAATACAGATATACACAAGAACACAAGAATGGAATCAAGGAATGCTTGCTTCTTTGAAAACATATTTCCTTGTTTAAAGAAGGAAACTAGACTCACATCTAGAATAAATGATGCAATTGTCCAAGATAAGAGACAACAAGATGATAATGATCTCCAAGACGAGAGGCAAGATCAACCCGAGTAAGAAGAAGTTGAACCTAGAAGAAGCAAATGGGCGATAACCGAGAGATCATTTGGACCCGATTTTGTCTCTTTTATGGTAGAAAATGAACCCACTTCTTATCAAGAAGCGGTAAATTCCTTGGAGGGGCCTCGATGAAAAGAAGCGATTAACAGTGAAATAGATTCTATTTTAAAAAGTTATACTTGGGAGCTCGTAGATTTACCTCTTGGTTGTAAACCACTAGCCTATAAATGGATTTTCAAGAAAAAGATGAAAGTTGATGACACCATTGACAAGTACAAAGCAAGATTGGTGATCAAAGGATTTAGACAACGTGAAGGTGTAGATTACTTTGATACTTATTCGCTTGTTACGCGAATAACTTCTATTAGAATGATTCTTGCTATTGTCGCATTAAGAAATTAGAAGTTCACCAAATGGGTGTGAAAACGGCTTTTCTAAACGGAGATTTAGAAGAAGAAATATACATGAACCAACCCGAGGGTTTCATGGCTCATGACAAGAGAGCAAAGTTTGTAGGCTTGTTAAGTCATTGTATGACTTAAAGCAAGCTCCCAAACAATGGTATCAAAAGTTTGATCACGCCATGTTAGAGAGTGGATTCAAAATTAATGAATGCGACAAGTGTGTTTATTTTAAAGACACAAATAGTGGTTATGCAATCTTGTGTCTTTATGTTGATGATATGCTTATCGTTGGTAGTAACGACAAGATGATCAAGTCTACTAAAGACATGTTGAAATCAAAGTTTGACATGAAAGATATGGGTTTGGCTGATGTGATCCTTGGAATAAAGATCATACGAACTCAGAGTAGACTTGCATTAAGTCAAGCACATTACGTGGACAAACTTCTTAATACTCATAATGCTGGAGATTTCAGCCTAGCTAGAATTCCAATAGACACTAGTTTGCATCTGTCTAAAAATAGAGGCGCAAGTGTTGCCCAATTAGAGTATTCAAGAATTATGGTCATGTTAATGTATTTGATGACATGTACCCGACCCGACCTGACTTAGCATATGTTGTTAGCAGGATGAGTAGGTATACTAGTAATCCATGTGAAGCACATTAGAAAGCTATGACTATGGTACTTCAGTATTTGAGATACAGTCGTGATTATGGACTGAATCATGCTAGATATCTAGTGATTATTGAAGGATACAATGATGCAAATTGGATATCTGACATAAAGGATTCTAGATCGACCAGTGGATATGTGTTTACACTAGGAGCAGCAGCTATATCTTGGAAGTCTTCAAAGCAAACAATAATAGCTAAGTCCACGATGGAATCAGAATATATCGCGTTAGATAAATGCGAAGAAGAGGCGGAATGGCTACATCAATTCGTAGAGGACATACCCAGGTGGCCTAAACCGGTAACGGCCATTAGTATACACTGTGATAGTCAATCGACAATTGGCATAGCTCATAACACATGTATAGTGGAAAGTCTAGACATATCCGTCATCGACATAACTCGGTAAGACAACTACTATCAATAGGAGTTATCTCAATTGACTATGTGAAGTCAAATGATAAAATCGCGGATTGGCTTACGAAAGGCTTAACCAAAGATTTATTTAGTATGTCGTCTAAAGGAATGAGACTAAAGCCCTTGAAGGAATGAGTTTCTATGAAGGAAAACCTAACCCAGTTGACTGGAGATCCCACGATTTGGGTTCAATAGGACAAACTAATCATAGAAATGTGGGGGAAGTCACGTCAATGTGGGGGAGTTACTCAATATAGTAACTTTCCTATTCCATTCCTAGAACAATTTGACTTGTTGAGAGGTTAAACATATGGCAAAATGATTCATGATGAAATCATAAAGAAAAATGATTCAAGATGAAATCATAAAACATATGTTTTTAATGATTCAAGATGAAATCACCTATGTGAGAGAGAAGTGGGGTCGCTTCGAAGGAAATTGTGCGGCGCAATTTCTAAGAGCTCTTGCAGAACGAGGCTTGTGTTCATGACCATAATGAGCATGACTATGAAGACTCGACAAGATCAGGAAGAATCTTGTGTGAGTGTGTATTGTCGTCTATGTAAATAGAGGCCGAGTTCTAGGACATCGCGTCTACTCAGATCTAGGAGACTAAGTGCATCTCACAATGGAAGGTTCAAAGGGTCATACCTACCTATCTTATGCAAGACTTAACTGCAGAAATTTCACCAAAACTTTTGTGTGTTTTCGACCGATCTCCATTTATGTGGGGGATTGTTGGAAAAAATGTTTGTAAAATGGGTTTTTGCAATACTTTGAACATACTTTTATATATGTATATGTTATATATATTCGTAGTACTTAGTAGCTTTGCGTTCTCCATGAAGAGAGCTTCGCAACGAGCTAAAGTATGTCCAATATGGAGTTAACATGAATGGGATATCGTGTCTCAAAGTAAGGCACGTGAAACAAAATATTTGGAAAATAGATTTGTCTCACATCGCTCAAAACATGAAGTGAATACATGTTTATAAAGAAATCTTGCTTTCTACCTTCAATATTTATTTGTGGGTTTTTACTCCCAAGCCTACGCGCGAAGGGAGGGGTGCGGAAAGTGAGATTTGTAGGCCAAAAACAGGTTCGAAGCTACTGAACTTGTGCATGAGCGCGCGATCTGCGGACACGAATGCAGCTCCGAAATTCGCCTGGGTGCGGGCATATTTCGATATATTTTTTACTACAAAATCGGAATTTTTTTTTCCAGAAATTTATGTACATCTATTTTAGGAATAGATTTAGACTTACTGAATAAATCTTAATATTAACAGAATATTTTTTGTGTTTATAATTGATATGCAAATCGTGTTATAGGAATAACAGATTTGTAAATCAGTGTATATTTAACAGAATATTTTATATGGAACATAATATCTTGTCTTGGTGACCAAGACAAATTTTTTCTATATAATGAATCTTTCTCATTAGGTTTTAGACATAGAAAAAACGACAGCTCCTTCTCCTGAATTATTTAAGCAGTTCATCGATCAGAAACACACAAGGTTCACGTGGTCTTTCAGGCAAGTTTGTATAATCCGGATGTACAACAGTTTTGGACGTTGTACCCTGAGAAACAGACGGCGAATCTGTTTTAAGGGAAACGTATTAAACACGTGCCTCGTCTTAATCTATATTGTTTTCTGCTTTACTGTTATTTAATTTCTTGTCTTTATTTTCTGTTAGTTTTATTAATTGTAATTTGATTTTATATTAATAAAAGTATACAGTTTTTTGTACACATCTTAGTTTGTAGGAAAATGTTAGTGATTAAAAGTGCGCACATTCCTACACCGAGCACGAACGATTACGCTCAAGAAACGTATTTTTTTTTTGAAAAAAAGAAGATTATTAACAAAGTAAAATGTTGAACGTAGCTCTTAGACTAAGAGCAATGGGTGTCGATTTTGTTGTCGGTCATCTTCAATTTTTGAAAACGAACGTGTTTTTCTCATTACCTGAAATAGTTTGTTCAATTAGTCGCTTATTTTTCATTTGCGTGGTTTGTCAGAATATCGGGTTATTCAAAGTGTTTGTGTGTGTTAATTTATTCATGTGAGTTTTTTTATTTATGGGCGCGATCTTTTTACTATGAGCATTTAATATTGATGTGATTTAGCAGAAAGAAAACTTAGTTGACGATTAGGTAGATGTTGCATATGTAGTCAGCATGAGGGGCGGGCCTATTTATTAGATTCAGGGTGATGATGCCTTCCATGGCTAGACAAAAAAACGAGATCATAGTGCACTTTTTCTTTAATTAAGCGTTTTTTTTCTAAAACACTCTACTCAAAACTCAAATCGCTCTTCACTCACACATTAAAGCCTAACATCTAAGAGCATCTACAATGCTTCAAATAACTAAAGACTTTTTACTATTTTATAAAGTGTTTGTTGAAGGTTTTTTGCATTGTGCCCTAAGCCTTTTACAAAGCTTTTATCAAAAACTTGTAAAACCCCAAGTCATTTCTAAAATCTTTGATAAATTGATATGCTACACATTAAATGTCATTAATGCTTTAAGTCATTAGAGGCTTGAAATATTGTAGATTACACTTTAAAATCTATTTTTTTTAAAGTTTTAATACTCAGTTTTTTATTTCGATCGTAATTTTTTCGCAAATTTCCCCCTCACAATTCAAGTTCTTAATACGCCACTGGTCAGTACTACTTTCAGCCTTAAGGATATGTTAGAAAGTTCCACATACATTGATTTTTGTACATTTAGTTTTGGCAGGTACATAGAGTGAGCATCGGTCTAAAATCAGATCGACCGAGATAGAATCGAGGATCAGACCCAAATGGTCTAATTCGGTCTCGTTGGGTCTTCGCTCCAGTCCGATTTTATTAGGTATAATCGGCGAATTTTTCGTATGACCAAACGGGAACGAATCGACCAAACCAAAAAATCAAATATGATGAAAACATGGACTGAGAACCAGAACAAAATATATTCGTTTTGATTCGGTCGATTCAGTTTTTCATTTCGATCGATGGTCTAAAAAGGTCACCCGCAAATATATATGCTTATATCCCCTTTGGATTAATTACATGCTTCTTGATTTTACTTGTTGCCTAACGGGCGAATGTATCACCTTAATGCGCACGTTTGTAACTTCTAAACATAGTCCGTACATATATCATGGTTTTAAAAGGTTCATTATGATCTTGCTAAAAAGTTGAAAAGACGTAAGATTTGATTTTCACGTCGCACAATCAATCAAGGTTTGAGCTTAAATTTTGACGTGAGATGAGTAGTGAAAAACGTGCCATAAAAGGAAATGCGTAAAAACTTTTTTAATTCAATTTTGATAAGATCGTATCCTTATATAAAATTGAAAAATTTTACATTGAAATTCTTTATGCATAACACTTTTTGTGAACAAAATATAATTATAATATGATATAAATATATAAATATATAAATTTAATTCACGTCTTAAAAATAACATGACTCGTGATAACACGTAAAAACGTAAAACTTGGTCATATCGTCATAACACGCGTCATGCTATTTTAATCTTGACATATATCAAAAAACACATTAAAGAAACAAAATATTTTGGAAAATTGCCTTCTTTTTATTGTTTTTCTGTAATGTGGGCACAATTATAACGAAACTGCCCAACAAAATTCTCAGTTTCTCATGTATTAGTTATGAACTTGTGATAAGGCAATAGTGTTGTCGAACTGTCGAAGTATGAATTTTTTTCTTCTAAATATTTAATGGCATAGGATAGTTGTTTATGAGTTCTTGTTGAGGAGAAAACATTAAAAATATGATGACAGTCCGAAAATAGGTGTCATTTACTTTGATTTGGATGATTTAAATATGAGTAAAGGAGATCCAAATCTGGTTCGTTTAAAATCAGGGATGCTGCCAACTGTCAAGCTTTGACTAGATTCACATGATTTATTTCTTGATTTTGACTCAATGTTGGAAGAGCTCTAAATATTTAAATTTTCAAATTACTTGAAATGTATGCTGTATATATTTATGTCATACCAACGGTAGTCTTGTGTTCTACGGTTCTTCCAAGTAGCATGACGTTTATTGTAGGTAACTTGATGCACCTGTCGAGTTGTTTTTTTGTCACTTTTCAAATTTCCAACAAACTTATTATTCGATGAGTTTGTATCACACACCATTTATTTGTTTCTACATGCCTCTAGAGGCGAAGCGAGTACATACCAGCACCAACCTCAAAGTAGTAAAAAGCCATGTTCGGGTTATATAACGTGAAAAAAAAAATGATTATTTGAGTGAAAACAGTACTAGTACCTGTTTTATAACTCTTTTTGTTTTAAAATAAATATTAATCTGATTTTTTTTTTCTTTAACTTTTACTTCAAAGTGTACTATGTTTTATGAAATGAAATTAGTATTGTACTATGTTTTTTTGGTTATGGTATTTGTGATTTTTGGTGATCATCAAGGTTTACTTGTAAGTTTTTTAGTTCTTAAATAAGTGTTCATTATTAATTTTTAAAATCATTTTTTTTTATTAATTTTGATTTTAAATTATTTTATTTGTGTTATAAATTACTTGATGAAAAATATATGAATAGATTAGTTTTTAAACATAATTTTATTAATATAATTCTCATCAAATCTTATATAACAAAAAAAAAACTTATTTAAAATAAAAGTTGTAAAAAATTAAAAATTAAATATAAATATTTATTTTAAGACAGAGGTAATAGTAACAATGATTTAATCAGATTTGAATATGCAACAATGCTAATAGTAGATGATTTAGTTCATGAATACTCGTATATAACATACTTTCACTCTGCTTTCTAAATTGTAAATTCTTTTTCTAAAATAATTTGCTTGGGAGATTTGAGTCACTTTTTATTTGCTAGTGTCACTTTACCTTCGATAAAGCACACATTTCAAGTTTTCAACGACAGAATATCAACTAGAGACCTAAGTTAAGTTGACTATGAAAAGAAAAGTTGATCATGATGGACGAATCAACTCAACCAACTAGTTGTGAGAATAAGATGAAATATTTTGTTAGGTGATAATATTGGTACTTCTCCTTATTCACAAAAACAGTACAAAAAATGCACATTTTTTATTTTTATTTTAATCTAATATAATTATTTATTAGTTTTTGTTTCACAAATTTTGTCAATTTAATGTTGGAAATGTATATAATAATAAAGATAATAAAAAATTAAGAGTCAGAAAATAAATAACAGTAATGAAAAAGCAGTAAATACTAAGACGAGACACGTGTTTAATATTTTTTCCTTAAAACTGATTTGTCGTCTGTTTTCTGAGGTACAACATCCAAAATTGTTGTACAACCGGACTTGACACACTTGCCTAAAAGATCACGGAAATGACCGAGTGTTTTTTATCGAAGGACTGCTTGAAAATCGTCTGATAATGGAGCTAGAAAAAGCTGTATTTTTTTAGATCCTTAAAACTGAATGAGACATTTTTAATTTATAGCGAGTGTCTCTGTCTTAATCATCAAGACATAATATTCATCTATAAATAAACAAACATGCAAATCTTTTCATGTCTTAATTACTAAGATATAATACTTGCAAAAAGATAAACTGACATGTAAATCTTTTAATTACACAAAACATTATTTTGTTAGACATTATCAGTAAGTTTATATCTATTCTTAAAATAGATTTATAGAACTCGAAAAAGAAAATTCGAATTTGTAGCAAAAAAGATACAGAATCTGCCCGCATCCGGGTGAATTTCGAAGCTGCATTCGTGTCCACAGGTCGCGCGACCATGCACGAGTTCAGTAGCTTCGTTTTTGCCTAGAAATCCAACTTTCTACACTCCCGCTTGCGTGTAGGCATGGGAGTAAAACCCCACAAATGAATGAGGTAGAAAGTAAGATTTCTTTATAAACATGTTTTCACTTCATGCGATGTGGGACGATTTCATTTCCCAAATTTTGTGCTTCACATGCCTCACTTTAAGACACGATATCTCATTCATATTAACTCCATTTTGGACATACTTTAACTTGTTGCGAAGTTCTTTTCGAGGAGAACGCAAAGCTACTAATTACTACGAATATATAACATTTACATATATTAAATTATGTCCAAACTTTGCAAAAATTCATTTTGCAAAGCAATTTTTCCAACAATTCCCACATGAATGGAAATCTGTCAAAAACACACAAAAGTTTCAGCAAAATTTCTGCGGTTAAGTCCTGCATAGGATAGGTAGGTGTAACCCTTTGAACTTCCCTTGTGAGATGCACTTAGTCTCCTAGATCTGAGTAAACGCGATGTCCTTGAACTCAGCTTATGTTTATGTAGACGACAATACACACTCACACAAGACTTTCCCTGACCTTGTCAAGTCCTCATAGTTGTGCTCGTTATGGTCATGAAGACTAGCCTAGTTCTGTAAGAGCTCTTAGAAATTGCGGCCCCCTACAATTCCATTTGAATCGACCATACTTCTCTCTCACATAGTTGATTTCATCTTGAATCATTAAAAACATATTATATGATTTCATCTTCAATCATTATGCGTTATGATTTCATCATGAATCGTTAAGCCATATGTAACCTTTCAACAAGTCACATTGTTTTAGGAATGGACTAGGATAGTTATTGTTTTAAGTAACTCCCCCATATTTCGATGATTAGGTTGTCTTATTGAACCCAGATCTTGGGATCTCCAGTCAACTGGGTTAGGTTTTCCTTCATAGAAGCTCATCCCTTCAAGGGCTTTAGTCTCATTCCTTTAAACGACTTACTAACTAACTCTCTGCTTAAGCCTTTCGTAAGCGGATCCGTAATGTTATCCTTTTCTTAGCCCTATATTTTATATAGTCGAACAAGAATGTAATAGGTCATCTTAGTCGTTATTGGTCTTGTATTGTAATAGGTTAGTCGGGAAAACCGGGCTTGGTATTTAAGATAATATTGTTTAAGTTAGGGGCGTAAGCCTAAGCAAAGCCAAGCCCGGCCCGTGAACAAGCCCACTAAACGTGGCATATATATACCCTCTTCCATGTGTGGAAGAGGGTGTTGGTTACCATTTACTTTCTCTCTCTAGTTTATGTTTTAACCATCCAATCTCTCTAGTTTCTCTCTCTACCCTTCATCTCTTTCTCTCTCTAAATATTGTGTTATGGATTGAAGTGGGAGTAACATTTGGTATCAAGAGCCTATAGTGGATAGGTGATTGAAGATTCGTGGTTGCGGTCTTATTGATCTTGTGAGGTATTTGATCCATAATCCTTGATCCAATTTTTTTTGTGTTTTTTATGGTTTATTTTTTATACAAATCATCTACATAGTTGTGGTAGAGATTTGGTATTGTTATTCTGGCTAAAAACACAAAATTTTTGGGTATTTGGATCAACTTTTGGCAAAAAGTTACGGTTTTTACAAGTTTGCTTCGAGAAAACTGGTATCTCGATCAACAGTCGGATTTTCGGAAAAGGGTTTTGATTATCCGAAATAGTGGGTTTATTCCGAAATAAAATTTTCGGAAAAGGGTTTTGATTATCCGAAATAGTGGGTTTATTCCGAAGAAAATTTTCGAAAAAGGGGTGTTTTTCCGAAGATATATTCCGAAAAAGTAGTGTTTATCTGAAGAATTATCCGAAGAATTATATCCGAAATAGGGTTTATCCGAAGATTTCACTTATTCTGAAGAAATCCAGTTTTTCCGAAAATACCATTTCTCCGAAAATCTTTCTTTTTCTGAAAATCATCATTTATCCGAAGAAGTTCAAATATTCTGAAAAAACTCATTTCTCCGAAAAACCTCATTTCTCCGAAAAACCTCATTATTCCGAAAAACCTCATTTTACCGAAAATCATCCATTATTCCGAAGATTGTCCTATATTCCGAAGATTGTCACTTATTCCGAAAATCATCCATTATTCCGAAGATTGTTATTATTCCGAAGATTGTCACACATTCCAAAGAAGTGCAATTTCATCACTACCTTGAGAATCCACCTCCAGTTTTTGAATTCAGACCCATTACCACACAGGCAGAGGATGGTACTTCATCAACTACACGAGCCATAGAGAATTTCGATACTTGTTCTGCTGAGAAATAGAAACTCCTCCAAGCTGAAGCTGATGCTGTGAACTACATACTCACTGGGATTGATAACGATATCTATTCCACGGTTGATGCATGTCCTAATGCTATGGAAATGTGGAATGAAATTCATTGATTGAAGCAAGGCGAGTCAATCAACGTTCAAGATCTCGAGACTAATTTACTTTGGGAGTTTGGAAAATTACATCCGAAGATGGTGAATTCATTGACTCATATTACTCGAGATTCTACAAAATGATGAATGAGCTTGTTAGAAATCAGTGCACCATCTCTAATCATCATGCCAATGTTCAGTTTCTACTTCAACTCAAACCGGAATGGCAAAGGTTTGTGACTTTGGGTAAACAAAGGGAAGATATCAAGACTATCTCCTATCACAAACTTTATGATATCCTGAAACAACATCAGAATGAAGTGAATGAACTAAGGGCTGAAAAGGCAGAACGGTCTGCTAACTCTATTGCTTTTGTGGCTGCTACTTCAACTAAACCCGTACACCGTCAACAACCACATACTCATTCCTCAAAGTCATCAAGCTCATCTACCAAACCTCCAACAACTGCTAAAAAGGAAAAAGCAATTGTCCCCACTCCACCTCCAAAGTATGACACCGAGTCAGATGGAGACAGTGATGATGAACAAACTTCAAGGGACAAGAAGATTGAAGAACTCATGTCTTTACTCACCACAACTTATAAGAAGATCTACAAACCTATCAACAACAACCTCAGATCGTCATCCAATGCTCAATATAAGGAAGTTGATCATGCACCTAGGTATGATCGACGGAGGCTAGCTATGATAATCAGAGGATGCCAAATCAAGTTGGGGCTAGAGATACTGTAGGCACTCCAGTTGTACAGAAGAATGGGATTCAATGCTTCAATTGCAAGGGGTTTGGGCACATGGCTAGGGAATGCAAGAAGCCAAAACGGGTTAAGGATTCGGGATATCACAAGGAAAAGATGTTGCTGTGTAAGAAAGAAGAAGCAGGAATTCCACTTACAGCAGATGAAGTTGACTAGCGTGATGACACTTATGATGAAGCCGATGATCAAGAGCTAGAGGCACATTATGTGTACATGGCAAAGATTCAAGAAGTGCTTCCAGAAACTGTTGATACTTCTGGACCTATCTTTGATACTGAGCCAATTGAAAAGGTACCAACATATGATAACTATAATGTTTGCTAATGAACGACAACATCCTGAGCAACCCGAAAGCATCAATGACACATATGTAATGGACACGGAGGATAGCAATATCTCTACGGATTCACAGCATATGTGTAATGATGACGGTAATGCTGGTCAGGATACTGACTCGGATGAGGACCGTGATTTGCTTGCGTCTATAATTGATTTTTTAAAACATGAAACTGAGGAAAACAAAGAGGCTAATAAACGTTTGAAGCAAGCAAACATGTAAAACCCGTATGCTTTTACCATGAACAGTACACTAATAATCGTACGTACATGATTAAAACTTTTCCTTTATAGCACGTTATGTTTCACGAATATGGATTACAAGAATTACGTACGTGTTATTACACGATAATTATTATGTACGTATTAAAACACGATAATTATTATCAACAATAATTATAATCACGAACATGAAATCATGAACGTAAGAATCATGATATAATTATGTATTTACGTATATTATTAATACGATTATTGTCGTTACGTACAAGTATTTATTATAACACGAATATTTAGTAACATTGAAACACGTAAACACGAACACACGAACATGCAATAAAATAGACATGAGAAATACTTCGGGTTCCCTTGGTGGGCCCTACTAGCCGCGGCATCAAAAGAGAAACGGGCCAAGCCCATTTGATTTTTATGAAATAAACAAAAAAGGAAAGAAATATTCATTCACAAGTTTTTCCAAGAAAATTAAGAAAAAAGGGCAAAAACCCTAGCAAACCAATGGTGGCCGCCGGTTCTGGTTATGCGGCAAGCAACACCCAAAAGGAGAACGTGATGTTCTGTTTATGCCGCCAACAACACCCAAAAGGAGAACGTGACGTTCTGGTTAAGCCGCCAGCAGCAGCCAAAAAAGAGAACGGGATGTTCTTGTTTAGCCGTCACCAGCAAGCCAAAAGGAGGACGGGGCTTTGATTTTTAATTATTGATTAGGAGTGTGTTCGTAAGATCAAGATTTATTCATTCCATGTGTTTTGGTAAATCCATAAACCCTTTTGTTTTCTTCTTTTATTGAATTAAGCATAAACATGAACAAGTGTTAAATAAACATGATAAAAACATGTCATGGGATCATGGGTAAATTAATTAAGGGTTTGTTTGGTTTTGTTGTTTCGGACGCCACACAAACAGAGAGTCCCAAGACTCTCGTGGCGTTTGGTTCGCACCACCACACGAGACATAAGTCTCGGTGTGGTTTAGGTCTGGTCGGCAGCAGGTACAAGGCACCCCGACTCACGTCGGGGGTGTCCTTGTGGTTCGTTTAGGTCGCGGCAGCCACAGCCCCAACCACCAGCTAAGCCGGTGGCTATTTTAGGAAAGCAGGGGGAACTGTAGGTAGGCAGGGGGAACCACCGGCTACTGCCGGTGGGAACCTGGTGGTCAGCGGCTAGCCGAGAGAAATGAACTACCGGCTTCAGCCGGTGACATCTTTACACAAACAGGGGCAACTGGTTTGCCACTGTTTTTAGGGGTGTTTGGTTCACGGTTTTCACGGGTCGGTTCACGACACGTTTTAATAAATTAATAACACACGGTTCGATCCATGATTATTTTTACAAGTTTATTTAATTTTACAAGTATATAATTTTACAAGTTAATTAAATTAATTTGACATGATATATAATTAATTTAATTAAAACATGGACTTAGGTTTATTATTATTATTAATAATACATGATTTTAACCTAAGTATTTAATTATTTATTTTACACTATAGTATTAATTAATTATCAAACATGAAATATAATTAATTAATAACCATGACTTAGGTTATATTAATATAATATTAATACATGTTTTAACCTAAGTATTTTATGCACTTTAGTTTAATTAAATCATGCTTATATTTAATTAAATCATATAACATATAGTTTATTTAATTTACATGAAATAATTAATAAACTATACTATTTAATTACATGACTTAGAATATTAATCAATAAACACTTAAGCTTATATAATTAGATTAATAATCCAGCTTATTTCTATTTATGGAAAATTTCTATTTTTAGAAACTTATTTAATCAAGGCAGCTAATCTATTTATGGAAACTTTCTATTTTTAGAAACTAATCTATTTTAAGCAGTAAATCTAATTTTGAAAACTTTCTTTTTTGGAAACTTTCTATTTTTGGAAACTTTCTATTTTAGGAAACCTGGTATTTTTAGAAAGTTACTTATTATTACACAACAAGTATAATAATACAAGAAATACTTAATCAGAATAGACAAAATACATGATAAACACAGTATGAAGCTTAAATCAGTAAAACATGACATGAACATATAAAACAAGCTAAGACATGATATAAAACCAGTTACGTACTCAGTAATCAGATACTTATACACGTATGTATTTATGTAGCATTAGTGATACCGAAGTAGGACTCTCTTCCGTTCGTCTTCTTCGTTCACTGGACACAAGGTACGGATTCTCCGTCCTTTCTGTATGGACATTCTTCCTTATTAGGATTTCCCGTATGCAGCCAACTGTTTTCCCCAGTATATGTTTTATATGTTTTTGAATTGCTTATGTTTAATTAGATACCTAAAGCCATATACATGCATGACCAGTTTCACCTAGTTATGGAGGTACCATAACCATAACAGTGGAGGCACCAGTGTTATGAATCCACCACGACAGAGTGATAGCTCGTGGCGTCCCTTCAGCTTTTGGCCATATTATTATTATTATCAGGTGGGGCGTATGGGTGCATCCTAGTTTACATGTTTTCAACAGTTATTCAGGTGAATGTGATGTGTGCCTTGCATCCTTCACAAGGAGTTGATCCCTTCTACCCAAACCAGTATATTAAATTAGAGGCAGCCCCTCTAATTTGCATAACGAGGTCATCCCTCCAAGTATTCATGCACGTTGATAATTCATGACCTATATTGGCTAATGGTAAACATGTTAAACAGTTTTTACAAGATAAACGTAAGGCTTTTCAAACTATAAAACCAGTTCTATGAACATTTTCCAGGTTTTCCAGGACTTATACATTTCTGCTGCTATTAAGTCTTTATTATGTTTCAGTCATTCATACTATGTCTATATCCGTGCACTGAGCGTTTTGCTCAGCCGTTACTTTCCTTTCCATGTCCCAAAACGGCAGGTACCCAAGGACAAACTCGAGCATTTGGAGGATGTGCATAGGATGGAAGCTGCCATAGACTTCTTTTCCTTTTGCCTTCATATATTTATGCTTGTGTAGTCTTTGTTCATTTCATTTACTTTATTTATGTTTTGGGCTTATGTTTGAGAACCGATGTTTGATTCCAGTTTTCCCTATGGTCATGTATGTTTTACTACATATTACCTTGCATGCTTTGATGACACGCCATAATTACGCGTAACGGTCCACTTATCAAAGTGGGGTGTTAAAATTTTGGTATCAGAGCCAAGGCTTCGACCTGTAGTCTCTAAAACTCGACCTGTGACTAGTGGGTAGTCACCAGGAGCTTCCTAAGACAACGCTTGTTATTCCACGTATTGATGTGTTCAGCCATTGTTGTTTTAACCATGATGTTTACAGTACCTTGATGCTTTAACCTTGATGTTTTCATCGATATTGGTTTACTAATATGGATGGACGACCGTCATTCATATTTAGTTATGTGTCGTTGTTTTATGCATGATGTTCTTCGTGAACTGTGACTATGTGGACTGAACCCTAGTAGTTCATAATTAATCACATAATTTTTTTTTTCTGATAAGTTTTGGACAGATGATTTTACTTATTTATGTTTCATGTATCATTGTTGCAGGAAATTTGACTAAGTAATGGTTGGTACAGGACTGGCCCAATTTAGTCGCATATGCTTTTACCGAAACTTTTAACTTTGGGACCGACCCATAGGCGTCCCCTCGCCATGTCTTTTGTTTTGGGACCGACCGATAGGTGTCCCCTCGCGCATATAAGGTTTTATAAACTGCATCATGCATTCATGCATAAAATTTTTCTCATGATTTATTGGCATAAGTTTTTTTCATATCCCCTCATAAGTTACGATGTCTTTTATGTCAAGTATGCTTTCATACTATCATGGTTAACTTCAGTTTCATGCTGATTATGTTATATACTCCTTCATGTTAAGTTGTTTCATGTTTATTCATGATGATTTCGTCCTCATGTTGATTACGTCTTACGTCTCTTTTGTTGCTTATGCTTTCATGCAAGACACTGTTGGAATTCATTTAAATCCTGCTCTCATGATAGTCATGGTTGAGTTTCATTAATCATGCTTTCAGGAAAATCATCGTTGGAATTCGTTTAACCACACATTAGCATTTCTCCATGCAACCAGAATGAGGTATATATTGGCACTTCCAGGTTATCATGATGGTGTTTTCTAACCGTTTAACCGATTATAGTTCCTTTAAAATCATGACAAATGATCGACCCCATACCGATCATTTCATGTGCATTCCATGTGTGCTCCATGTACCGTATTTCATGTGTATTACACGTACCTTAATCCATGTGTATTTCATTTACAATACTTCACGAGTATTCGCTAGTCAATTCTGAATCATCTCAGGCGTATTTTCAATTGCTGATATTCTACAAGATTGCTGATGCCGCTCATAACTTGGAGATGTTACTAAAGGTTGATGCTGCTGACGTTTGGAGTCGCTACGAGATGCGGATGCTGTTCACAACCTGGAGGTCCTACAAGACGAAGACAAAGGCGTTAGAGCAAAGCAATTGGACGAGAAGATGCTTTACCATCAGACGATTTCCATCAATCATTGTCCCTAATTCTTAGTTACATGACACACGTCATTCAGTTGTCGTTTCAGTCATATGAGTGCAAACCGGTATCAGCCAGCCACTCAACTGAATAGTTACATGAATCACAGTCATGGGAATGACCGTCATAGAACTGACAGACAAGACGATAGTAACCACTACTACGACAGCAACTATCCTAGCAATCGCAACCGAAGCTCCAACCGCGGATGTGATCAGAAATACAAAGGATCAGTAGTCCAACCGATTCACCAATTCTGGCATAATAACCTAATATTTGTAGTTCTATTTGTTTCACATCTCGAGACACATGTCAAGACATCAGTCAAGACACATGTCTCACGTATACGATCTGAAGACACATGTCAAGACACCAGTCGAGACACATGTCATGCTTACATTTCCCAAGACACGAGTCAAGACACATGACTCACGTCCAATTATGGAACATCTCTAAGAAATTCAGGGTACCCTCCAAAGGGTATATCTATTTTGTTGTGCCATGTATTAATCAGGCCACAAGAGTTTCAGTACCATCACCGGTGTATCAGTAAAGTCAGTCACGTTCGCTCGATGACACTTTCATTTCTTTCACCATATTTCATATATTCATGACCATGAAGGACGCCATTCGTATTCCCCAAGTATATGAAGGTTTTCCTTCAGTCTAATGATAAGATCCAAGCTGCTAACGCATTACCTCGGACAGATGCGAGTTGAATTTTATCCTAATTATGGACTACGAACAACACACCATGCTACGATTCATAATTATGTACAGTAATGTCAGGCTCCTGGATACATTCAGCTTGATTTTCCATCAGGAAAATCTGTACAAATTATCTATGCTTACAAGCATGTGCGTTGTTAGCCATGGTCGCTAAAATTTTCTAGCTGTCAGTAAGACACGACTATTGAAGTCCTTTTACGCATAGCCAGTTGAATATTCCAAAATCTTCCCATACATTCCAGAAGAACCTTCAAGGAGAAGGACGGTACCATGAGATTATGTGTCGGCTACCGTCGATTTAAACAAATCACCATTCATAACCGTTATTCTCCTCCACGTATTGACGACATGTCCAATCAACCGTATGGTGTTAAGAATTTTTCCAAGATCGGATTCATGATCATGCTACCAACAGTGACGAGTGAAAGAGCAGGACATTTCCATGACAGCTATTCGTACACAACTCAGTCATGCTAGATTCATGATTTTGTATTAGTCTCGCAAATGCCCCAGCAGCATTATGGACTTAATATATGGAGTTTCCATGAACTCGTAAACAAATTCATCAGTGTTTTCATCAAGGACAACCTGATCATCTTTAAGTTTAGAGAAGAGCAGGAAGCTCATTTTGCACTATGTTGCAAATTCTACAACGAGAAAAAAAATTCACCCTGAAATTTTTCAATATAGATTCTGGCTGATTACAGTGACACGCTGAATTCCATGGATTCGAACGGTTAATCTTACCATGACTCAGCTTATGCGTAAAGGAGATAACCCTACACTATATTAGGTGTTCTAGAAAATCGTACGCTAAGAAAAGTCTAATTTCGGAGACTTATAGTTCCGCAAATTCCTATGTATCAAGTTTATACGAAGCAAGATATAGTTACGTTCATATCTAAGTACCTGACATACCAACAGGCTAAGATAGAACACCAATAGACATGTATATTTTGTCCATCATAAGAAATTGTGAACAGAAATGGGACAAGATCTCCATGGATTTTGGTTACCGGATTAACGCAAACTCAGAAGAAGCATGATGTTATCTGAGTTATTGTCAACAGTTTGATCAAGTCGGCATAATCCTTACATCCGCGAGGATTTCAAGAACCAACAGATAGATCAGACATGTTCTAGCCAAGGCTCATCCAATCACTTGGTAATCCCTCAACTAACAGGCCAGACAAAGGTTCGCAATTGTGCTCCTTATTTACGTTCACGTCCTTGCTCTAATTTCACGACTTGCTTTTGCGCTCACGTTCATGACACTATTCACGTTCATGATCGTATCCTGGCTTATGATTTTACGATCATTTTCGTTCTGGGAAGTTTTGCAAGAACTTGAGAGTCAAGACCCAAGTTTAGTATAACTCTCTATTCTCAGACAGACGTTTTACGTCACATTTCACGTCTCACCTTATAGCATTTGGCGTTACCACCGTCGTATTCCATGTTCACGATATGTTTCACATGTCATGTTCATTCCACGTTCCTCATATCATGTTCACGATATGTTACACGTATCATTGATCACGATATTTTCGCTCATACTACACTCACCATGTCTCCACGTATCACGTTCAAAAAATTTTCACGTATCACGTTCAAAATTTTTCACGTACTACGTTTCAATATGTATCGCGCATCGTTGCTAATTATCAGTTAGGTTAGATTATTTTCGCTTTATAACGTTTCAGTTACCCTTGCACGTTAATTCTTATTCCCTCGATTAAATTCAGGGGATCTATCTTACGTTGATAACCATGAACATTTAAGTATGTTCAAGTCAAGGTTAGGAGGACCAAGATTTATCATTTGTGTCAAGATCTTGTGAAGGAACCGTTCCAAGCGGGAGGACCAAGATTTCTCTTATCGATTAGATATGTCCTTTCAGTCACGTCACGTTCCATGTCCTTTCAAGACATGTCACGTTTCACGTTCCTTCTACCATGTCACCTTCATGTCCCTTTTATCTTACATACCCTCTCAGTTGGATTCGGGTATGTTCCTCTTTCAGCTTACTTTATCTATAATTCGGGGATGAATTATTCTTTTTAGGGGGGAAGAGTTGTAAAACACGCATGCTTTTACCATGAACAGTACACTAATAATCGTACGTACATGATTAAAACTTTCCTTTTATAGCACGTTACGTTTCACGAATATGGATTACAAGAATTACGTACGTGTTATTACACGATTATTATTATGTACGTATTAAAACACGATAATTATTATCAACAATAATTATAATCACGAACATGAAATCATGAACGTAAGAATCACGATATAATTATGTATTTACGTATATTATTAATACGATTATTGTCGTTACGTACAAGTATTTATTATAACACGAATATTTAGTAATATCGAAACACGTAAACACGAACACACGAACATGTAATAAAATAGACACGAGAAAGGCTTCGGGTTCCCTTGGTGGGCCCTACTAGCCGCGACATCAAAAGAGAAACAGGCCAAGCCCATTTGATTTTTATGAAATAAACAAAAAGGGAAACAAATATTCATTCACAAGTTTTTCCAAGAAAATTAAGAAAAAAAGGCAAAAACCCTAGCAAACCAATGGTGGCCGCCGGTTCTAATTATGCCGCCAGCAGCACCCAAAAGGAGAACGTGATGTTCTGGTTATGCCGCCAGCAGCACCCAAAAGGAGAACGTGGCGTTCTGGTTAAGCCGCTAGCAGCAGCCAAAAAAGAGAACGGGATGTTCTTGTTTAGCCGCAGCCAGCAAGCCAAAAGGAGGACGGGGCTTTGATTTTTAACTATTGATTAGGAGTGTGTTCGTGAGATCAAGATTTATTCATTCCACATGTTTTGGTAAATCCATAAACCCTTTTGTTTTCTTCTTTTATTGAATTAAGCATAAACATGAACAAGTGATTAAATAAACATGATAAAAACATGTCATGGGATCATGGGTAAATTAATTAAGGGTTTGTTTGGTTCTGTTGTTTCGGCCGCCACGCAAATCGAGAGTCCCAAGACTCTCGGCGGCGTTTGGTTCGCACCACCACACGAGACATAAGTCTCGGTGTGGTTTAGGTCCGGTCGTCAGCATGTACAAGGCACCCCGACTCACGTCGGGGGTGTCCTTGTGGTTCGTTTAGGTCGCGGCAGCCACAACCCCAACCACCGGCTAAGCCGGTGGCTATTTTAGGAAAGCAGGGGGAACCATAGGTAGGCAGGGGGGAACCACCGGCTACTGTCGGTGGGAACCTGGTGGTCAGCGGCTAGCCGAGAGAAATGAACCATCGGCTTCAGCCGGTGGCATCTTTACACAAACAGGGGCAACTAGTTCACGCCGGTTTGCCACTGTTTTTAGGGGTGTTTGGTTCACGGTTTTCACAGGTTTGGTTCACGACACGTTTTAATAAATTAATAACACACGGTTCGATCCATGATTATTTTTACAAGTTTATTTAATTTTACAAGTATATAATTTTACAAGTTAATTAAATTAATTTGGCATGATATATAATTAATTTAATTAAAACATGGACTTAGGTTTATTATTATTATTAATAATACATGATTTTAACCTAAGTATTTAATTATTTATTTTACACTATAGTATTAATTAATTATCAAACATGAAATATAATTAATTAATAACCATGACTTAGGTTATATTAATACAATACTAATACATGTTTTAACCTAAGTATTTTATACACTTTAATTTAATTAAATCATGCTTATATTTAATTAAATCATATAACATATAGTTTACTTAATTTACATGAAATAATTCATAAACTATACTATTTAATTACATGACTTAGAATATTAATCAGTAAACATTTAATCTTATATAATAAGCTTAATAATCCAGCTTATTTCTATTTATGGAAACTTTCTATTTTTAGAAACTTATTTAATTAAGGCAGCTAGTCTATTTATGGAAACTTTCTATTTTTAGAAACTTATCTATTTTAAGCAGTAAACCTAATTTTGGGAACTTTCTATTTTTGGAAACTTTCTATTTTTGGAAACTTTCTATTTTAGGAAACCTGCTATTTCTAGAAAGTTACTTATTATTACACAACAAACCTACTTTTTTTCTTTTTGGACAAACGATATCAGGTCAGGTCTATGGATGGATCCAGATATACGGGATTTCAAAGACCAGAAAAAAGAAATAGGAAAAATGAGACACAACCGTCAACAACCAGTGTTGCAACAACTAAGCTTTGAACATCCTCTTTTTCAGAATTTAACGTTTATAGAATCTAAGTATTTAACATTTCTTTGGTTTGGAAGTTCCAGAATGTTGTCTGTGCTCAGGTTCCTTCCTCCTCTAGTCTGAATCAAGATGGCTCCTCTCGATCTTGAATAAGGTAGGGATCATCAAAACACCCGAGGTCGTAGCTACTAGGATAATAATACAAGAAATACAAGAAATACTTAATCAAAATAGATAGAATACATGATAAACACAATATGAAGCTTAAATCAGTAAAACATGACATGAACATATAAAACAAGCTAAGACATGATATAAAACCAGTTACGTACTCAGTAATCAGATACTTATACACGTATGTATTTATGTAGCATTAGTGATACCGAAGTAGGACTCTCTTCCGTTCGTCTTCTTCGTTCACTGGACACAATGTACGGATTCTCCGTCCTTTCAGTATGGACATTCTTCCTTATTAGGATTTCCCGTATGCATCCAACTATTTTCCCCAGTATATGTTCTATATGTTTTTGAATTGCTTATGTTTAATTAGATACCTAAAGCCATATACATGCATGACCGGTTTCACCTAGTTATGGAGGTACCATAACCATAACACTAGAGGCACCAGTGTTATGACTCCACCACGACGGAGTGATAGCTCGTGGCGTCCCTTCAGCTTTTGGCCATATTATTATTATCAGGTGGGGCGTATGGGTGCATCCTAATTTACATGTTTTCAGCAGTTATTCAGGTGAATGTGGTGTGTGCCTTGCATCCTTCACAAGGAGCTGATCCCTCCTACCCAAACCAGTATATTAAATTAGAGGCAGCCCCTCTAATTTGCATGACGAGGTCACCCCTCCAAGTATTCATGCACGTTGATAATTCATGACCTATATTGGCTAATGGTAAACATGTTAAACAGTTTTTACAAGATAAACGTAAGGCTTTTCAAACTATAAAACCAGTTTTATGAACATGTTCCAGGTTTTCCAGGACTTATACATTTCCGCTGCTATTAAGTATTTTTTATGTTTCAGTCATTCATACTATGTCTATATCCGTGCACTAAGCGTTTTGCTCAGCCGTTACTTTCCTTTCCATGTCCCAAAACGGCATGTATCCAAGGACAGACTCGAGCATTTGGAGGACGTGCATAGGATGGAAGCTGCCATAGACTTCTTTTTCTTTTGCCTTCATATATTTATGCGTATGTAGTCTTTGTTCCTTTCATTTACTTTATTTATGTTTGGGGCTTATGTTTGGGAACCGATGTTTGACACCGGTTTTCCCTATGGTCATGTATGTTTTACTACATATTACCTTGCATGCTTTGATGACACGCCATAATTACGCGTAACGGTCCACTTATCAAAGTGGGGTGTTACAAAACACCTCCTTAACCGAGGAGATATACAGGCTTAAAGAGTTTGATTATGTAAAAGAAGTTGATCGACGAGTTGCAATAGCTAATGGTTTGGTATATGAACGTAAGGTACTCAACGAAAAATATTGTTCTGAAGTAACACACGAAATTCATATGTCAAAACAAAAGATATCGGAACTTGAAGAACAACTGCTGCTACATAAACTCCAAATTACTGAGTTAGAGTCGGTTAACAAAGAACAAACTGAGCTTTATAAAACTCGTGAAGAAAAGGATATTGAAAAAATTCTTGCTTTGGAAAAGAGAGTCGACACGTTAAACAACATTGTTTACAAAACGGGTCAGTCTATTCAAACTATGAATATGCTCAATAGAAACATGAAAACGAGTTTTGTTAAGCCTGACTATCTTAAGAACGTTCAAACAATCAAGCCTGGTCTTTATGATATCGGTTGCAATAATGATAATCTTGCCCTTATGCTTTCCCCTGACTCCGAAGAAATCCTTCGCCGTGACGCTGAAAGTCAATCCAACCTACATGATTTTATCACACCCTATGATTATACCGCATGGAATGAGAAACATGTCATTAACTTTGTCCCTAAAAGAGAGCTTTCAATTGAACAAGAGTATTTTCCAAATATTCCACCAACGTATAATCACACGGAAACGAAAAGTTCTTCAAAAACGGGTCTTTAAAAGCAGTCAATTTTGTTAGAAAAGCGAATTTTAGATGAAAATCGTAAATGCGATGAAAAATGTAAAAGTGTTCAGCAATTTGAGTTTATAAAACAAGGGGTTCTAAACTTATACAAAGGTATTGTCGATTATGAAAAAGTTTCTAGAGATACTGTTTGGAATATTAAACCTCACCCACAAGTAGAAGTCGTCATTCAACAATGTATTGTCCCAACCATCGATGATCTTTCAAACATTGTGGAAATGTTTTATAAGGCTCTCAATGAGGAAATGACAACTGATTTAAGATATGTCAAATCTCTTGAAGATGAAGTTGATTTTCTTCAAACTAAATTAAAGACACAAGAAACCCATCTTTCTAACGAAATTGATCGACTTTCGCGAGAATATTATCGTATAGACCATCTGAACGTTATAGTTGTTGATAAATGTCAAAATCTTGAGGTTGAGCTTTCACAAAAGGTTGAGTCATACAAAGAACTTGAGAAAAGATTTTTTAATCTTTAGAAAAGTTTTCACACCCTTGAACTTGCTTCACAAAGTGATGATCAATCTCATAATCATCAAAAATGTCACGAAATGGCAGCATCTTCGTTTCGTACTTTAAATGAAAAAGATTTTGCAATAAATGATTTGAAAGCTTAACTACAAGAAAGAGACATAGCAATCAGTGAGTTACAAAAGCTCATTGCAAAACTGAAAGGAAAGTCTGATTTGGGTAAACCATCCGCTGTTCGTCAACCGAATGCGGTTAAATGCCCTAAATCATCTATTTTGGGCAAACCCCCACAGACTTTGCCTAAGTTAGGAACTGATAAGAGTACAAATGTGATAGCACCTGGAATGTATAAGATGAACACTAGGTCCACTCAAACTGGAACATCGCGGTTACCTCAGAATACTAGGAAAACTAATCAACGTGTGTCTTCTTCTATAGGAGTAACTCCCACTACTAGCGTTAGCGGACCACAGCTTAAAAGCACTAGAATTGAAGATAGAGTCATGCCTAACAATAGTCAAGGGAAGAAGAAGGGAGTAGAAGATCACCGTAGGAATTGTAAGTTTTCTAAGAATAAAACGTCTGTAACTACATGTAATGACAGTTTGAATGTTAAGACTTCGAATGTTGAATTTGTTTGTGTTAAATGTGGAAAATGTGTTCCTACTTTCAATCATGATGCTTGTGCTTTTAATCATAATGGCGTGAATGCTAGAACTGGGAAGCCTATTCTTGTGCCCACTAGTACTAGAAAACCCACAAGAACTTTGAACCAATCCACTGCTCAACAACTTAAGAAACTAAATGCGTTAGAATCCACTACTCCGCGTAAACAAAAAAATGTTAAAGAATCTTTATGAGAACATGAGTAGGACATGTAAACAGGGGTACTCAAGATTTACACCACCTGGATACAAATGGGTACCTAAGACAATCACTATTCTAATTGGGTCTATGAATGTTAGTTTGCCTTTAGAATCTATGCCTACTAATATTTTGGAACCCACTTCTTTCAAGGACTCCCATTTGTCAAACTCTACATTGTCTTCTAATGCTTATGCAGCTCGTCGAGATCATTTTCTTCATAATGGACTCCGGGTGCACAAAGCACATGACGGGCGATCTCAAGCTTCTAATTAACTTCGTGGAGAAGTTTCTGGGTACGGTACGGTTTGGAAATGATCAGTTTGCACCGATACTCGGATATGGAGACTTGGTTCAAGGGAATATCACTATAAAACAGGTTTATTACGTCGAGGGACTGAATCACAATTTATTCTCGGTTGGTCAATTTTGTTATGCGGATTTGGAAGTTGCTTTTCGAAAACTACTTGCTATGTTAGAGACTACGATGGGAATGACCTTCTTACAGGTTCTCGTGGTTCTGATCTCTACACAGTAACTCTTCAAGATACATCTTCAACAAATCCAATTTGCTTAATGGCGAAAGTTACATCCTCTCAAGCATGGTTATGGCATCAACGATTGTCACATCTCAACTTTGACACCATCAACTTGCTTTCGAAGAATGATATTGTGACCGATCTTCCTAAGTTAAAATTCGTCAAAGACCATCTTTGTTCTTCTTGTGAGTTGGGGAAAGCAAAACTGAAGTCTTTCAAATCAAAGACTACCCCAAGCTCAAAAGGACGACTAGAATTTCCACACATGGATTTATGTGGTCCCATGCGTGTAGAGAGTATTAACGGGAAAAAGTATATTCTCGTGATTGTTGATGATTACTCTAGATACACATGGACTTTCTTCTTAAGGTCCAAAGATGAAACACCAGAGGTTCTCAAAAACTTTTTCAAGATGATACAACACAATCTTCAAGCTCAAGTCTTAACCGTAAGAACGGATAGGGGTACTGAATTTTTGAACAAGAATTTGAAATCTTACTTACAAGAAGAAGGCATCGAACATCAAACGTCTATTGCTCGAACTCCTGAACAAAACGGCGTTGTCGAAAGACGGAACCGCACTTTGGTAGAGGCAGCTCGAACAATGCTTTCTGCTTCAAAATTACCACTATTCTTCTGGGCTGAAGCTATTGCAACCGCCTGTTATTCTCAGAATCGTACTCTCGTCATCCCTAGACATGAAAAGACACCTTACCACATCATCAATGGCAGGAAACCTACGGTTAAATTCTTTCACGTATTTGGATCTTTATGCTACATTCTTAAAGACAGTGAGAATCTCGACAAGATGAAAGAAAAAGGTGATGCATGTATTTTGTGGGGTATGCTACATTGTCGAAAGGATATCGAGTTTACATCAAGAGAACAAAGATTATTGTAGAAACAATTCATGTGAACTTTGACGAATTGCCACAAATGGTACTTGAACACAACAGCTCAAGTCCCGCACCTCATGGTCCAGCAATGGCACCTACACCAAACAGTGTACGTCCCGTGCAAGAATGTCAAGAAAGTACTCCTACAGCAGACTCGACGGATACAACACAAATGAATGAGTTGGTTGATTTATATGATCTAATGTTTGAATAATATTACTATAGAAACAATCAAGTTGTGTCAAAGCCTTCCGCTGTCAATACTGCTGATGCACCCGCACAAAGTCAACAAGACACAACTGCATCTACTTCAGCAACCGTTGCTCAAGAGACAATTCCATTAGATACTCAACAAACTCAAGAAACTGTCATACAACCAACATCACCAACCGTCAATGTTGAAGGAGGAAACAACAATCAAGCAGTCAATGCACAACCTGACGAAGAAGAATTTATCAATCCGTTCGGTACACCGGTACACGAAGTCGGAGAGTCTTTTACTCAACATGTTGATCCATCCAACATGCATATAATTCTACCAAAGATATCCATCCACTCACCATTGGACTCGTGATCATCCATTGGAGCAAGTAATTGGAAATCCTTCACAATCGGTTCGAACACGCAAACAACTCAACACCGATGGCGATGTGTGTATGTATGCACTCATCGTGAGTTCAAATGTACCTACAAACATCAAACAAGCCATGACTGATCATGCATGGATTGAATCAATGCAAGACGAAATTCATCAGTTTGAATGCCTAAATGTTTGAGAACTTGTTGACAGACCCTATTGAATTTCACTTTTAGACTTCAAATGGATCTGGAAAAACACACTGGATGAAGAACAAACAATCATCAAAAACAAATCTCGTCTTGTGGTTAAGGGATATCGTCAACAAGAAGGGATAGATTTCGATGAATCATTCTCTTCAGTCGCTCGTTTGGAAGCAGTCAGGATATTCCTTGCTTATGCTACACATAAGGGCTTCACGGTTTTTCAGATGGACGTTAAAACTGCTTTTCTCAACGGTCATTTGAAGGAAGAAGAGTATGTGAATCAGCCGAAAGGGTTCATCGATCCTCATCATCCTGACAAAGTCTATCGTCTCAAGAAGGCTGTATATGGACTTAAACACGTTCCAAGGGCATGGTACGAAGAACTATCCAACTTCTTGGTTTCCAAAGGATTCTCCAAAGGTTCTATTGATCCTTCTCTCTTTATTAATAGATATGGGGATGACATACTGCTGGTGCAAGTATATTTTGATGACATCATTTTTGGTTCTACGAACCCAAAACTTTCAAATGTTTTGAAAAATCAATGCACATCAGATTTGAAATGTCAATGATGGGGGAGCTAAAATTCTTTTTAGGCCTCCAGATTCATCAATCCCCACGTGGTATCTTCATAAACCAAGCTAAGTATGCTCAAAAGATACTTAAAAAGCATGGTACGACCTCATGTGCTCGCGTTGGTACACCATTATCGACCAAATCCCTAGGCGCTGACTTGTACTCATATCCCGTAGATCAAACACGATATCGCAGTATGATCGGGTCACTTATGTACCTCACAGCCAGCAGGCCTGATATTCATCATGCCACATGCTATTGTGCACGATATCAAGCCAGACCTACTCAAAAGCACCTCAAAGAGGTTAAACTGATCTTTCGGTACCTTAAGAATACCATTCACATGGGACTCTGGTATCCGAAGGGAACCGGTTTTCATCTAACACCTTTTTTAGATTCTGATCACGCAGGTTGCCTTGATAGTCGAAAAAGCACTTCTGGTAGCGTACAATTTCTAGGGGAAGACAAGCTTGTGAGCTGGTCGTCAAAGAAGCAGGATTGCACTTCGCTCTCATCAGCTGAAGCAGAATATATGGCTCTATCCACGTGTTGTGCTCAAGTCCTCTGGATGAGAACTCAACTCACGGATTATGGGTTCCACTTTGATAAAATACCTATGTATTGTGACTCAAAGTCGGCTATAGCCATCTCTTGCAATCCGGTTCAGCACTCCCGTACCAAGCACATCGCAGTCAGATATCACTTCATCAAGGAACAAGTGGAACGTGGTATCGTGGAATTATACTTTGTCAGAACTGAGTACCAGATAGTAGACTTGTTTACTAAAGCCCTATCTCAAAATAGGTTTCAGTATCTCGTTGGCCGTCTTGGTATGAAGTATATGACTCCAGAAGACTTGGAGGTTTTAGCAAATGAAGCTGCTTGATATTCTCTCATAATGACTTCTAAGCGCATCACAACTTAGGACTCAAACTTCGACATAAGGAAAGTTTATCACGGATGATAACTTATCCTTCACAACGGGAAATTTATTTTTCTCGGTCATGAGCTAGTCACAAAACAATCCAAGTTTTGAGCTCATGAAAAAACGGACCCGACAGGGAAGTGTGCTTTTCAGTGCGCTTTCCCTAAGCAATAAAAGAGAAGTCTTCTATCCTGATTATTTTAAAACCGTTGAACACAATATTTCAAGAATTTCTCAAAAGGTTTTTCTAAATCTTTCAAAATTGTGTGTTCAACACTCCCTTCCTCATAATATGGTTTTTATATCTCAAAATTGTCATATGTTATTTTGATCAATTTTTGAGGGAGAGCGTTTTAAAATCAAGCCTTTAATGCTGTTGGGTACATCTAAGAAATTGTCATATTTTATGTATCCAACACATTCTGAAAATGGTTTAAAATTGTCATAAGTAATAAATTATATCGGACAAGGCATCTCAACTCCGTACCTCAACATATTTTGTGGTGTCGTTTTTCTAAAATTTTGTCAAAGGACACACATATATTGTTGAGCGGGAGCGACCCGACTGAAAATGTTTCATGATTCATGCGTGCACACGTGTTTCTCTCCCAACGATTTCAGAAATTGTCATATTTTAATCAATTGGTATTTCTAATATTATATTTTTATATTAAAGATAGGGGAGAAAATGTGATTAAAATGTAATATATCGTAACAAGTGATCTTAAAGACTCAAGTGCAACTCTTTCCTCCAAATGCCAAACTATTTCATATATCGATGCATGTGTGTAGGGGGAGATTTTCGGAAATGTAAAACTTTCAAGTGTTAAAAGTTTTGATTTTTATCAAAAACTTTGAATGGTTTTCAATGGTTTATGGTTAGGAACTATACCCAAAACAACCTACTATCCACGATAGAACGATGGAGTCAAAAGGTGGTTTAGGATAGGAAACTAAGTCCTATGATCCAACCAGAACCGAAGGGATCTACCCAAGGACATTCCATAGCTAGAAATAGTTGTCCTTAGGAAAGATGGAGTTGAATGAAGCTGAATGCGGACCAATTACTTAAGTTAACACTGGAACAATCACAATAAGTTACTAGTGATGACGTATTGGTAAGCATTGAAGGAGTTGAATATTTTATGCAACTTAGGCAGAAACCGGGTTAACACATCTTTTGAAGACAAGTGTCATGGACCAGTGATGCGATACACAACCCTTCCCCAGCCATTCGAGTTTCTCTCAAAAGAAACTTGTCTCATTGTTACGAGATCAACACATATCTATTGACTTTCTCACTCCGAGTTAGTTAATATTGAAAAGGTGGCAGTCTGCTCCAGCCTCTGATTACCAAAATGCACTTATTAAGTCTAGAGCCAAAAGAGATCTCATTAGGACACAATCGAGTCCTACGCATTATCCTTGTGATATTGCTAGAACATCTGAGTGATACGATTCACAATGAAGATGGAAATCCTGCTTGAGCCAGCATTAAACAAGCTCATGGTAGGTAACTTGTGCGATTCTACACGAATCAAACTTTTGAGAACTGGAAAGAAACTAAGTTTCGGTTCTTAATTGATTCAAACTTGATTCCAGGTTTCTTTGCAAAATCCGTGTGATCTTGCCAGAACATTCAGAGTGACACTCATTAGTGTTCACTGTGACGAATGGAAATCTTTCCAGTGTCAATATCAAACAGCACTACGGTAGGTAACTCACAAGATTCTCTATGAATCAAGCTTGTGACAAACTGGAAAGCAACAATGGCGCAATTCTTATAGAATCAAACTTGTTCCAGGAACTCTGAATTGAAGAGTCTAATCAGACGGATAATCTATCCTTATGATTCACTCTTTACGTTCGCAGTCTGCTTTGAGACGGCCGAGTAAAGAGAACTGGCTACTACCGCCGGGAAACCCTGCCAAGGAGGTTCTTAATCGAATCTACCCGATCACAGGTACGGTATCTGATACCGTCTAACGGTCTTCACCGACCGGAGGTAAAACGCTACCGAGTTAGGATGAAATGTTCAAAGCCATTTTATTAGTGTCTATATATGTTGCTGCATATCAAGAAGGTGGCGTAGTTGTGCACTAACCGATGTTGATTCAGAAGTCACAAGAGCACAAGATGGTGATAATCAAGATACCTAAGAATGTAAGAATGGAATAGGTCATATTAGTCACAAGGAGCACAAGATGGAGATCTCAAGCACTCAAAGTCAAAAGACAAAGGCTCAAGATAAAGATCACAAAATCATGAAGGAACAAAGCCATTGCAAACAAGATCAAGACCTAAGAAGGAAGATCACCTCCACAAAGATGTATTCACTCAATCATCTTATGCATTTAAAGATGACCGATACATTGGGGGAGATTGTTAGCCCTATATTTTATATAGTCGAACAAGAATGTAATAGGTCATCTTAGTCGTTATTGGTCTTGTATTGTAATAGGTTAGTCGGGAAAACCAGGCTTGGTATTTAAGCTAATATTGTATAAGTTAGGGGCGTAAGCCCAAGCCCGGCCCGTGAACAAGCCCACTAAACGTGGCATATATATACCCTCTTCCATGTGTGGAAGAGGGTGTTGGTTACCATTTACTTTCTCTCTCTAGTTTATGTTTTAACCATCCAATCTCTCTAGTTTCTCTCTCTACCCTTCATCTCTTTCTCTCTCTAAATATTGTGTTATGGATTGAAGTGGGAGTAACATTGACTTCACATAGTCAATTGAGATAACTCTTGTTGAGAGTAGTTGTCGTACCTAATTATGTCGACGATGAATATGTCTAGACTTTCCATTATACATTGTGCTATGAGCTTTGCCAATTGCCGAGTGACTGTCACAATGTATACTAATGGTCGTTACCAGTTTAGGCCACATGGGTATGTGATATGAGCAAAATATCATATCAATTAATCAACAAATCACCCTAAAACACATAGAAAATACCTACCTTTTGTGCTATAAAGCAGAATTATATGGTATGTTTTGTGTTTGTGCTTAAATAGGTAACAAGGATACAATTTCAAGCAAACAAGAGGAAATCAAGCTCACTTATGATGAAAAGACAAGAGAAGAATCAAAGATGACAAGCCATTTGAAGATGAAGGACCTATCTTAACAATACTCAAAAGTTGAGGGACTTAAATGCAAACTTTGGAAAAAGTCAAGATTAAAGTCAAACTTGGTCAAACTTCAAGTCAAACAAGTCAATGGACTTAAAAAGTCAAGAATGCAAGTCAAAGGATCAAATTTGCCATTGGAATGAAGAATAGAGCTCATTTAAAGAATCTGTTGAAGTTCAAGGGCTGAATATGTTAAATTTGCTTATATTTTGGCTTGATCTGTGTCACACTCCTTTAGACCAATCAGATTGCAAGAAAATCAAGTTGTGGATTGCCAAGTAATGGCCAGCTCACCTATCATTTAATAAACCGAATCTTCAAACAGTGCAACACACTATCAATCTATTAGCCAATCAGGAAGCTACATGCAATAATCCTTTTATCCATATTAAGATAATGATCCACGTGCCTTTCCAGTATCCAATGAAAACATGATACGTGTTATCTTTCTCCATTAACGAACCCAGAATCAAAGAGGAGCTACAAGGCATTTCATAACAAGCTTTCTACATGAAATTTACTTAAAATGAAGAGACGAATCCAACTATACAAGTCAATTAGACTGAAAGTGGAGGAATAAGAAAACCTCTTTTGTGTTCTTGGAGTCAAATCCACAATTCACCAGATTGTGACACCTGGCATCTCCCCATTGGATGAGACACGTCGACTACCCCAACACCTCATCATTGATCCTCTATAAATAGTAGCTAGTCACTTCATTTTTAGTGTGTAGTTAAGTGTGAAAAAACACACACTTTAGTTTTTCCTCTCAATTCTGTTCTTCATTCAGTTAGATAACAACTCTTATGTGTTTGACACACACTTAAGAGTTTGTTAGATAGTTAGTTAAGCAGTTGTAACCTCTTTTCCCTCCTAAAGCAATAATAGCACAAAAAAAATATTCATCTCATTCTCTTATCTTCATTTACCTACTCAAATCCTGCATTATTGTTGTTATATTGTGATGTCATTGATCAACATTGATCAATGAAGTGTTTTTGTGATGTTTTGGAAGCTATTCAGTGCATTTCAGCCTAGCAGTTCATGCCAGTTCTCATTGTAGCAGTTTAGTAGCAGTACTTGTTGATTTGGTTCAGAAATAGCTAAAGGAGGTGATTTGGTAGTTGATTGTAGCCGAATTGGGTTGGAGGAAGTTGTTTTAGAGAGTACAACACTCCTCTACTTCATCAATGGAGGCTTCAAGCTAGAAGGTGTTATATTCCTGATTTTTGTTCTACTTAATTGAATTGCATGCTCAATTTCTAGTGTAAACATTACTTGCTGATATGATGATGTGTTTAGTCTTGTTTTAGTGTAATTGTGATAGTTTTGTAATAATTGAGTAATCTTGTAGCCTTAATCTGCATTTACTTGAGTTCAGTTTCCATGTTCATCAGTTAAAGGTCTTTGAGTGCATTTTATGATTTGGTGTGTGAACAAGTCTGAATTTGGTTCAAATACTCTTCATTTCACTCACAAAACAAGACTTGATTGCAGTCATAGCTTGATTTATTCTTGAACTCCAAATTGCTTTGTAAAAGTTTTGATAAGCAGATTTAAGTAGTGTTTGGATTTGAGTAGCACTTGTAGTTCAATCTTGTTTAATCATTTGAAACTTTTTCATGTACTCTTGGTGAACTAGTAGTAGCATTTGTATTCAGTTTTTGAGGTCAAAATACAAGTCAAAGAGGCAATTGGTTGAAAAAGGTTTGGGTCAAAATCTGATTACCAGTTATTTCAGAAAACTTGCTAGATTCAAATCCTTGCCATTTACTCATTTCTTAACCATTTTACTTGAAACCAGTTCTCAATTGAAGTTTAACATCCATAGTGTAAGTCTGATAAAGGATATTCTACAGTTCTAAGTTTTCAGTTAGAAATTAGCTTTTTAATAAGCTCTATACCAATTGCAAGTTTTTGAGATAAAAGCTTGACTGTTTTCTTGAATCTCCATTTCTACTTCATCAATGTACTCATTTTCTTTCACAAACCTTGTTAGAAACATGTCATGAGTGGAATTTGAAATTTTCAACTTATTGGAAAATTTGGTCAACGTTGGTCAAATAAGCACTTTCTAGCTTAATTTCAAATTCCAGCTTATATAGTGGATCATTTTCAATTTGGAAAGACATTCCATACTCCTATTGAGCTATTTAACAAGATTGACCATTAAAATCTAGTTGTGAATGTCTGGATTTTCAGTTTGCTTATTCTTGGCTTATTGGAATAAGCTCTCTTTTGTTCTACAAGCTTTTAATATGTTTCTTTGTGCATGTCTAGCTGAAATTGGATTTTAAGACTTTTAAAACAAGTTAGAACTTATTTGGTCCATTATTAAGCTCTAACGAGCTTATTCATTTGGATGTGCCCGTTTTTGATAAGTAATACAAGTTAATTGCACTCTAGTCCTTTTAGTTTGTAACTGTTTCAATTCAAGGCTAATTTTGCTAGTTTTTAGGTTTTGCAAGTTTACAGCCCCTTAACTTTCAGTTTTTGCTAAAATTGGTTAGGCAGTTTGTTAAATTTGTTAAGTTTTGTTACAAGTTTGTTGGATTTCACATTCTTGGTCCTTTTACTTTCTGAACTTTACATTTCAATCCTTTACTTTCATTTAGCTTACATTTTTAGCACATTTACTTTTATGCATTTTAATTTTGGACTTTTGTGAATAATATTTGGTAATTGCAAAGTGTTTTACGGATACGTAGGTCTAATATTTTTTCATTTTTCTCGTGTTGATTGAAATAGACATAGAACATCCAAATACCCTAACAACCAAGAACAATTAAAGACTTGAGATTTTTAGGACTTTTAATTTGTCAAGAATCGAGAGAAAACGAACTTATAAATACTCAATTTTAGTATGTCCTCTACAAATTAACGTAGCCATTCCGCCTTTTCTCCGCATTTATCAAACGCGATAAATTCTGATTCCATCGTGGACGTAGCTATTACTTTTTGCTTGGAAGACTTATAAGATATAGCGGACCCTCCTAGTGTAAACACATATCCACTAGTCGATCTAGAATCCTTTATGTCATATATTCAATTAGCATCATTGTATCCTTCAATAATAGTTGGATATCCAAAATAATTCAGTCCATAATCACGACTTTATCTCAAATAATGAAGTACCCTAGTCATAGCTTTCCAATGTGCATCACTTGGATTACTAGTATATCTACTTAGCCTGTTAACAACATATGCTAAGTCAGGTTGGGTACCTGTCATCAAATACATTAACATGCCAATAATTCTTAAATACTCTAATTAGGGCAACACTCGCGCCTATATTTTTAGATAGATGCAAATTGGTATCAATTGGAGTTCTAGCTAGTCCGAAATCCCCCACATTATGAGTATTAAGAAATTTGTCCATGTAATGTGCTTGACTTAATGCAAGTCCACTTTAAGTTCATATGATCTATATTCCAAGGATCACATCAGCCAAACCCATATCTTTCATGTCAAACTTTGATTTCAACATGTCTTTAGTAGACTTGATCATCTTGGCGTTACTGCTAACGGTAAGCATATCATCAACATAAAGACACAAGATTACATATCCAATATTTGTGTCTTTGAATTAAACACACTTGTCGCATTCATTAATTTTGAATCCACTCTCTAACATGGTGTGATCAAATTTTTGATCCCATTTTTTGGGAGCTTGCTTTAAGCCATACAATGACTTAACAAGCCTACACTCTTTGCTCTCTTTTCCAGGAGCCATGAAACCCTCCGGTTGGTTCATGTGTATTTCCAAATCTCCGTTTAGAAAAGTTGTTTTCACGTCCATTTGGTGAATTTCCAAATTTCTTAATGCGGCAATAGCAATTATCATTCGAATAGAACATATTCGCGTAACAGGCGAATAAGTTTCAAAGTCATCTAGACCTTCGCGTTGTCTAAATCCTTTGATCACAAATCTTGCTTTATACTTGTCAATGGTGTCATCATCTTTCATCTTCTTCTTGAAGATCCATTTATAGCCTAGTGGTTTACAACTAGGAGGTAAATCCACGAGCTCCCAAGTATGATTTTGTAAAATATAATATAGTTCATTTTCTACCATAAAAGAAAAAAAATCAGGTCCAAATGATTTCTTGGTTCTTGCCCGTCTGCTTCCTCTAGGTTCAACCTCTTATTCTTCGAGTTGATCTTGTCTCTCATCTTTGAGATCATTATCATCTCGTTGTCTCTTATCTTGGACAACTGAATCATCTATTCTAGATGTGCTTCTACTTTCCTTCTTTAAACAAGGAAATATGTTTTCAAAAAAGGAAGCATTCCTTGATTCCATTACTGCGTTCTTTTGTATATCTGGATTTTTCGAATCATGTAAAATGAAACGATAAGCACTGCTATTCATAGCATATCCAACAAATATATAGTCCACAGATTAAGGTCCAATTGTTTGGGCCTTAGGTGTCGGCACAACTAACTTGGTTAGACACCCTTACACTCGTAAGTACCGATATGATGGTTTTCTTCTCATCCACAGTCCATATGGGGTTTCCTCTTTATCCTTACAAGGTATCTTGTTTAAAATATAAGTAGCCGTTAGAATGGCTTCCCCTCACATGTACCGGTTCAAACCAGAACTTAACAACATGGCATTAACCATTTCTTTCAAGGTACGATTCTTCCTTTCGGCAATCCCGTTTTGCTGAGGTGAATAAGGAGCAGTGAATTCGTGTCTGATTCCCTGTTTCGCACATAGATCAGCAAAAGGAGACACATATTCACCGCCTCTATCACTTCATATAACCTTTATTTTCCTACCAAGTAGATTCTCAACTTCGGTTTTATATAGAACATACTTGCCTATAGCTTCATCTTTACTCTTCAACAAGTAAGCGTAGTCTTGCAGTACACGCTGTACAAAGAGTCCACCAAACCATTAAGAACACAATTGTGACACAAGAAGTCTGAATGTTTTCATGCTTCAACAGCTTGCACAGCTTGTTGATCAGCGGGTTGACCTTCCCGAGGAGGTTCCACCTGAGGCATAGTCTCTTTTAAGAACTTCGCAAGGTTCAGAGTAGTGAGATAGAAGAACATCTTATGTTGCCACCTCCTAAAATTCTGCCCATTGAATTTTTCTGGTTTTTCAACATGATTAGCAACTGTGTGAGTAACTTGTGCACCGGTTACATTCACAGTAGTAGTCGCATGGGTTACATGAGTTTCGTTAGTCATCCTGAAATATCAAAACACAAACAGTTTAGACAACTGTTATAAATTTGTATATAAGAAATTAAATCGTGATCTCTATATACTTGTATCGGATCTGCTTCAAAGAAACTCAATCTTGGTTTTAAGAGTTTAATAGAAACTTAATCTTGGTTTTAATATAAACTGATTCGAACAATTAAAAGATCATAAACTGTTAATTAAACTATGTAAAGTTAAAACTGATTTCTAATGAAACTCAATCTTGGTTTCGACTGAAAACAGCTTATATAAAATTTGTTAATGATATTAATACGATGTAATAAAAGGTTTTAATTCTGTTACACAGAATCTGTTTTAAGATTGTAGGAAACGGTGTATACTTTTATTAAAGAAATCGAATTACAATAATAAAGATAAAAAAAAATTAAGAGACAGAAAATAAATAACAGTAATGAAGAAAGAAGTAAAGACTAAGACGAGACACGTGTTTAACAATGTTTTGAAACCCGGTTCGACCCGTCCGGGTCAACTGGTCGAACCGGATCCGGTCTAAAAAACAGGCTAAATCAAACAGGCTAAATCAAACCGGTTTCTAAATATTTGAAACCCAGTTCAAACCGGCGGTTTTCTCCAAACCCGAATCAACCCGGGTCTATAGAACCGGACGGGTTTCTTTGTTTTGCTTTCAAAATCTGGAAAAGTGTGAAAGTATGCCTACTGATAATAATTATTCACCTACCACTGAATACTACTTTTATACTTAGACTTACTTTTCCACTTTACACTAGTATCAACTACCTACTAATAATGGTTGGAAAAAAAACCTACTACTGATATTATATGATGGCAATGAAGAAAGAGGGGTTCAAAAGGTAATCCAACCAAACTAAGGTAAAAGAATATTTGTAAGTAAAAGGTACAAAAGATGCTTCTCAACCCACTGTCAATGAATCCAATTTGAGCAATGGTGAATTTGTTTTTCTAGATTCTTGAAATGGTTGCAGCAAATCAGATCGTAGGATCCATGTCTATTTGAAAAGTTTATGTTTATTTCTTGTTTTTCACATTTTAGTTGTTGTTTATTTGGTTTTTTGCGGTTTATTAAGTAAAAGTAGTGTTGAACGGTTGAAGATAGGGGTGTTTGAACATGTGCACAGAAACCGGGTTGACCCGGCGGTCCAACCGGTTGACCCGTCGACCCAGTGCTTCAGTCGGGTCGATCGTTGACCCGGTTTTCAAAACATTGGTGTATAACACGCTTCCCTTAAAATAGATTCGTCGTCTGTTTCCCAAGGTACAACATCCAAAGCTGTTGTACAGCTGGACTTGACACACTTTCCTAAAAGATCACGAAAAGGATCGAGTGTTTTTTATCGAAGGACTGTCGGAAAATCGTCTGCTAATAGAGTTATGATAATGGAGGTAGAAAAAGCTGCGTTCTTTTGTGATCATTAAAACTGAATGAGACATGTTTAATTTATAGCCAATGTCTATCTTAATCACCAAGACAAAATATTTCGTCTATAAATAAACAGACATGCAAATCGTTTCATATCTTAATTACTAAGACAAAGTATTTGCAAAAAGATAAACTGACATGTAAATCTTTTAATTACACAAAACATTATTCTGTTAGACTTAATCAGTAAGTTTATATCTATTCTTAAAATAGATTTATAGAAACTCGGAAAAGAAAATTCGAATTTGCAGCAAAAAAAATCGAATCTGCCCGTACCCAGGCGAATTTCGAAGCTGCATTCGTGTCCGCAGGTCGCGCGGCCATGCACGAGTTCAGTAGATTCGAACCCATTTTTGGGCTAGAAATCCAACTTTCTGCATCACCCACCCCTGCGCGCGCGTAGGCGTGGGAGTAAAAACCCACAAATGAATACTAAAGGTAGAAAGCAAGATTTCTTTATAAACATGTTTTCACTTCATCTTTTGAGTGATGTAGGACAATTTCATTTCCCAAATTTTGTGCTTCACGGGCCTCACTTTGAGACACGATATCTCATGCATATTAACTCTATTTTGGACATACTTTAATTACTACGAATATATATAACATATACATATATTAAATTATGTCCAAACAATGCATAAATTCATTTTGCAATTTTTTTTTCCAACATTAATACTTTTAACATATCAAACTTTATAATTTTCGTTATGTGTTTTTAAATTCTTAGTTTTATAATATAAATCAAATTATATAAAAAAAACAGGGGTACACATGGTTATTTAGAAGGGTCCTTTATACGATACCCCTATTTTGCTATAGCGGCTAACAAGTCTCTAACTTATAAACAATTCTTTGTTAAAGTTTAATGGCACGAAGTCTATCTTTTAGATTTCGTGTGACGTCTTTACACCAATAAATAAAAATCAACCATTCATCTCGCGTATAAAAAAGGTCTATGGTTTCATCTTACCTTAGACGCAATAGGGAACAAACTCAACTCAATACGAGTGTAGTGCTATATCGAGTCCTATACTCGTGGCACATACTACACCCTTAGTGTTGGGGGTACTCCAACAAAACGTCAATACCAACATGAATTAACCAGAAACCATCGCATTAATATACCATCTCAAGCAAAACCCGACTTTTCAGAATTTGGATCGTGTCATTCTTCTATCATTAATTCATACACGACCTTGTGCTTAGTCATTTTCACCAACGAACGAATTCCCTCAAATGATATTGGCTTTATTCTGACTTCATGACTTAAAGGGACATTCAGTTTTCAATTCTTAGGGTCCCAACATGTAAGCATGTACGGTTATCATCTCCCGTTCATATTAGTCCACTACTCTTTACGGCTTTCATCAAATGATATATTGTGAACTCCACAAAATGACATCATATTGCCTCTTTAAAACTCGAGAGACTTCTCCTACCATCTTTACGCAACCAACTTTTTTAAAAACCTTTTGGGAGAACAACATGAAAAATTATGATTTGGTTCGACTTGGCTCTGATACCACATGTCATGGAGTAACCTTTTAGACATGTGTGACATCTTTACATCGATAAAGATCAACCATTCATCCGAGTATAATTCTTTGTTACTACCTCCACCCTAAAATATTATCTATTTTGATTTTTCAAAGTCTCTTTTTACAACTTTTTAAATAATTTTTGTGTGTTATGTAACACTTGATAAAAATTATACTAATGAAAATCAATTTAGAAACTAATTCATTCATTTATTTTTCATCAAGTATTATATAATACAAACAAAAATACGTAAGGTCAAAGTTTCAAACAAAAGACTAAAAAAATCAAATATAAACACTTATTTTGAGATGTAGAAAGTGAAAGTCCCTAATCCTAGACTGAAACGTCTAATAAGGATAATTAACACAAGTAAATAATTTTCAAACGTAAGACTTTATTATTGTATAACAAGTATTAAAAGTGTTATGGATCACACAGTTTGATGAAAATGTGTTGTGTACTCTTTAGACAAGTAAACTCGCACAAGTTACAAGTTTACTAGTAAACTTAAGAACACAAGCACAACTGATTGTTCTTCAAGTTCAAGAGAGTTACTGTGTGAAATCTAACAAAGTGAAAAACATTAACTCTATGCTACATTTCCTATTTATAGTGGTACGAGGTTGACTTTGATAGTTGGTTGATAGCGACTAAACAAGATAGACAATGTCAGACATCTGTCACAAGATGTTCTTCTATTCTTGGTCTGCTACAACGCTTTAGGGAAACAGAGCTGACACAGTTCCCCTTTTCTTCATAACCTCGTACTTTAGGCTGCTTTAATTCAAAGCAATGTTGATCCCAAACTTAGATCGATTAAGCTTTTGTATTATCGAGATTAGATCAAGTATAGTACGTAGAGAAACTCTGTGTATTCAACAATCTAAGTATTATGCGGAATTAATACTTAGAACAAAGAACAAATAACAAAGCACGTATACCAAACTTTCAACTTCAATTAATAATATGAACGGTGAACAATGTGATTGAAAGTATATAAAACGTAAACCCTAAGGCCTGTTTTTATACACATAAGGAGCCTTGTACGTTAAGCTATCGTATAAACTATTCTAGGAAGATATTGTAAGATAAACATAACAAAATACAATATTCATATATATCTTCCTAACTAAACAAAACGTGTTGACTTTAACAGCTAACAAGTCTTGACAGTGGTTTGATTCTTCTTGTCTGCGCCTATTCTGTCAGCGGCTTGATTGCTCTTGTATGTGTCTTGATTTCTTGTGTCAGCGACTAGAATACTTAGCTAATTTAATTCCCAACAATCCTCCCCTAAGCTTGATAATTAACCTAATCATCAAGTTTCTGAATAAAAATGTGAGAGGATTCTTACAAACAGCTCTATTCTTCTTTGATCTGGGAATAAATAAACTTCAAAAAGTCAATGCCAACATCACTTGTATAATCAACCTTAAGCTTGGTACAAACCATCTTCTTTAATAAGTCTTGTGATAGTGGATAAATCCTGTCTATCAAAAAAATACTCAGCAAACTTTAAAATGCAGAGATAGTATACACCAAATAGCCGAATACAAACGCTAATCCAAGCCATTCAACTCATATCCAACCAAATTAGATCAGCTTCATCATGGGAAAACATTCTCTTGAATGTTGTCCATATTTTATTTCCACCAAATGAAGAAGGAGCCTCAACATCATATTTCTCCTTTATCAATCCTCAAAGAGTCTCAAAATCTTCTCTGTCCATACCTGGAAACAAAGAGACCAAAGAAGTGAAGACTGTGAGACCCCCAGAATCAGGCAAGGGAACAACTAGGCAGCAAGAGGGTTTCACGTATGCTACAAGAAACAATGAATGACTGTTGACACAAAGTCGATGTAATAAAAACATGTACATTATATCATTAAAAATCAGAGTTTTTAAATAAAGGTCCCAGAGTTTTATAAGCGGAAAAATCTATTATTTAATTATAGTTTTGTAACTTATAGCTACCAAGAATACATAATAAACTTCTGACAGTTTCTGGACAAAACCAAAGTTTAAATATACAAAGAACTCTCCAAGCTGCGATAATATCCTGCGGGCTCCCATCCAAGCAAAGCTAAGTAACAATACCTGAGATTAAACATGTAAAATCGTCAACATAAAGTTGAGTGATATTCATAGGTTTAGTAGTAAAGGTGTGGAACACAAGCATTCATTGGTAAAACAAGTAATGGGGGGGGGGGGATGACTATGTACATTATCCATAGTCATGATGTATATTATTGCTATTTAGCTCATGACACTGAAGCTTAACAAAAGATAAGTTCTCCTAGTGAGTGTTCAGCCTAAACACTCAAGTATAAACATATGTAATGCGTCAAAGTAATACGAGATGGGGATTGTCAATCCCGATGGATCCATCCACAATATTCGCGCTTGCAAACTGTGAATTATTAACGGTTCATGATATTGAGGGGAAACTTAGTGGCTATGGAAACTAAAAGCAATAATATATTGTATTCATCTGGCAGCATACAGTTCAGGATAGCATACATTTCGTGATATCATATAGTTTTAAATGAATGTGTTCCACCATGTAAAATCTCACCCCGCGTTTAGAAACAATGTATAAGTAGTAAAAAGGGGCTATGAACTCACCTTAGCGATAGTGATATAAAACGACGATACCGATCAAAATAATAGTGACAGGAGTGAAGCGATGAAATAAGATAAGTCGAGAAATCACAAGCTTCTAACGATGACCTAAAATAAAGTGTCTTAGAAATATACATGTACAAAATTTAAAATGATTTTTCTAAACATAATTACTTTATTAATAAAATAAATATATTATAATTTTAGGACTAGTCTTAAAAGGTATAAATGGCCAAGGACCAAAAGTGTTATATTAAAAATCAAGCATATGGTTTTTGTATATATCTTGATAAATCAAGGACCAAAGATGAAATTATGCTTCTATGTTGCATGAAATGACGCTAAGAGATGGCCTTTCATTCTTACAATTTCATTTGAATAGTAGTAGAATTATGAGCTGTAATACTAAGTTGATATCGTGATACCTTATAACTCCATGCGGGAATAAAAGAGATCCGGAGTCGCGATGCACGAGTGTATATGAACACGAATACTATCGAAGTTAAACGTGCCCACGACTCAACCGAACATGAACTCGCACCCGCGGTTAATGAACCGAAAATTCTGATTAGAAATGACCCCAAGTCTTAACCTTTCTTGCAACTAGTTATATAGTCCGAACCCGCAACTAATTTACCTGAACATGAATGGTTAGAAACTAAAGCTTGAGCCATACCGAGGACTTGAATCAAGATCAAAATATGAACCCACAACTAATACTTAAAAAAAATGAAGAGATTAATAATGATTTGGAATGGTATAAAATTAAAAATTGGTACTAACAACACAAGCCTTTAACCCTTGGTTTAATCTAGCAATTTAGTAAACATGATGGATTAAAAGTTAGTGTCTCGGTAATAATGTTTGAAACATGAAAATAGATTGCATGGCTAAATGAGTTATAAACGTTGCGCGTGCAAAAAGGATGTGTCGTTTCACCTTACTTATGTGTGGTTACTGATTTCTATACTTGAAACACGTATCCATGAATTTTTCATTTGTAAATGATGTGTAGACGTATATTCGCCATGTATATGCTTCAAACTATATTCATCTTGACAATAAAATGGTAACCTGAATCTTTACACTAAAATGATACACATGATGACTACTTGCACATTTGAGGTTATCTAAAGTAATAGTTTATCATAAATGGGGAGGACACGTCACATTTAAATAGTGGTTTGGTTTAAGAAATTTTATTTTGTTTAGCAATTGATAAGCGGGTGTTATCGGTGTCCGATATTTTAAAAGTTAGGCGATATATAAGATACACGTTAGAAAAAAACGCTCAATATAACATAAAAAACTTTAGAATTCGGAGAACATTGATATTTTAATATAAAAATAGAGAGATTATATTTAATAAACGTTAACGCGTCATATAAAGAATGACACTTAAAATTTTATCATAAAGTTATTAAGAATGTCCGTAAAATGAATAATTAAAATAATGACAAGAAAAATATTTTTATGTCATATCGAGGATATTTACGGTCGATGACGGTCATAGACTTTGCCAATAAATAATAAATGACAAGTACTCGATAAATTATTAATGATCAGAAAGATAATAAGAATTTAATTTAAGTAAAATTATGGAGATCTCAGGATTTACATATGAAAGTATATAGAACAAGTAAAACATTATAAAATCGAAAAGTATGAATAAAAGAATAATTTAATTACCGGGAAAAATACGAGTTCTCACAGTCGCCCCCCTAAAGGAACTCTGGTCCCTCAGAGTTCAACTGGAGACGGAAGAAGATGCGAACAAATGAGAATACTTATTTTAGAACCGATTCATTGCTTCCTAGGTAATTTCTGCATCACGGCGTACCTTAACAATTAGAATTTACTATGCTTCAGTTTCTTAACTTCTTTTCGAATAAATTTTCAAACTTGAATTAAAATAATGACCTTTCAGTACGGACAAGTATCAAGAGAGAATGAACACAAGATTTGCTTAAACGGCCAAGGTGCGATAAAATGAATCAATTTTGTTAATCAACAAGGAATCGCAAATCAAGCAACTGTAAAACATGAAAATTTTAAAATGTAACAATCTGATTACAAGAGAAAATGAATTAGATATGAACATTTAGAATGCAAGTTGTCACAATTATCTGTCTAGGATTTGGTATTACTTTCAAACTCAGCTTAAATATTTTTTTGATAAAGGTTTTAAAGTAAAAATAACTCAGTTCAGTTAATTATTTCGATCAGCTTAAGAGCTTTTGGATAATTGTATGAAAATTATTGTTAAAGACTCGGGTTTATCGTTATCATTTAATCGTTATTCTCGTCCGGAGATATTTCAAAGGTATACCAAAATTTACTCAAACAAAGTTGGTCGAGGAGAAAGTATAAAAACATTAGAACTTCCAAGTATGATATCAATAGTCAGTAACTTGACGAGCGGTAAATAAAATTGTATAATGAAAGAAAATGAGGTAACAAGTAGAGCAAAGCTCATTGAGTAAAGAAAAATAGATTGTACTCGCAAACACGCAATTCGTTCAAGAAAAAATAAATAAATAAAGAAACATATGCATTTGTCATGAACATGTACTACTTACATAACGCATAAAAGCTTTCATAATTTTATTTTAACAAGATTTTAAGGTGACTACTATTTAGCCTCGCATGGCTCCTTCTAAATTACGCATAGGTGATCAGGCCATGCATAATTTAGGACTAGCAATGTGATGCTTAGCTTCGTCAAACCAGTATTACCTGTCATATATTAAAAATATATAAAATACCATTTGTAAAACAGGAATCAAAATAATTTACGAAACGTTCTCGAGAGTAAGTAATTCGTGAAATACATCGTAAAAGTAATATCAAATAACTCTATAGAATAACATTCATGTATTTTGTAAAGCCCAAGTAGAACATTTTGTAAAATAATTCGCAAACAGTACCAGTTTAAATTTATAAAATAAAGAGTGGGTTACACGAGAGTAATAAAGGGTAGTTCAAGACAATCAATGAAATGGTTACAAGTTGATAAATTTTCAAAAGGTTTAGCCGGAATCGTTATGAGACACGTGTGAAGATGATAACAAACGATATGAAAGCAAGAACTTCAAACCTCGGCCCAAATCAGTGGTACGATAGAAGCAAAGAAATACAACTTAGAATGACAATTAAGTCATGCATAAAAGAAAGGGTAAAGGAATCCATATGCGTTCATGCCGTAATTTATTTGACATAAATATGCTTTTAAAGAAGTAGGGCATCAGTTTCCAAGTAGTACAACTACTCCGAAAAGTTTCTATTTTAGGAAAGTTTAGGAATCTAACACGTAAATAGTGACGCATAAAAATGTACACACATTTTTTTTAAAACTCGAAGTCTAAAGCAATTTGGTGTACAACGATGTTTTGAACAACTTTCTAGTTTTACTCCAGACTTGCGACGGATCAGAAATTGACGAAAATGCCCTCACATCATATTTGTCAATGAAATGATATTTTAAAAATACGTAGAAATAAACTCTTAAATTTTACAGTTTCAAATGAGTGTATCTTGCTCGTTTTTAAGATTTACGGGTCGAACTTTATGTCATAAACGAACGTCTCAACAGATAGAAACATATTTTTATTTCTAAAGTTTATAAAAATATTTTCTCGACATCGTTAAATTACATGTAACTTTTCTGCAGAAAGTATATTTTTTGACACACCTTGAAGTTGAATCAAATTTCATAATGACCCGGAGTTTATGTACGCACATGACTTGTGGATCCCATAAAAAAGAAAAAGAATAAATTGTAAACTTAAGAATATAAAGAAAAACATGGTATAAGATTGATTTATGAATACCAACGATAATCTAAGAAATCAAAAACGGGGCATGACATCCGTGTCTTAGATTTCAAGATGCAAAGTAGGAAGATCTCTTGGCTGTGTGATTTTTCCAAAAACACAAACCTATCGAGAAAGAAACGAAACATTATCAAGTCGCACTCATGGAGCGAGGAGGTAATGAAAAAGGAGGGTACAAGTTTATAGAAGTAGAATCGTATTCCAAACAAGCACCACATATTAGAGGATATGAATTACAAGATGACGATGGCGTTTCCAAGATACAATGAACGTTGAAATTCGAAGTTGAAACGTAAAATGGTCAATGAAATAAAGTTTAATCGATATACGAGTGTCGTGTAAAACGGTGACGTAAAGGTCAATCAAGGTCATGAAAACTCACAATTTTATTCAACGCGTATTCAAGGAATGCTTCAAGATGTGTGACTCACACGGTGTCCTTTAGTATTTTCTAAGACACATTGAGCTACACAATGGTCGATAGACTATTTTTCAAGACATCCAATCACAAATGATCGGAAAGTAATCTGTATATATAAATAGATATTTTAAAGAGGTTTAACAATGAAAGTAACACGCACGGTAGTAAAATGAAAATAAGAAGTTTCATTGAAAGCAACACTTATTTAATCCCGAACACTGGTATCACGAGAATACGACAACATGTAACAGAATGAGTCGAGAAAAACAGGTGGTTCAAACGAACGAGTATATGAGGTCAGTCGTACCACGCATAAATGAAATAACAATAGTACTCAGAAAAGTGAGTATGAAAAGTCGGTAGCATACGCGATCCGAATACATGTATGTAATGCCATACCAATTTAAAATTATTGTAACAAGATCAATTCACAAGAACAAGAGTTCACGAAATGCAGTAAGAGCATATGTAATCAAGTAATATCCAATGATAATTCAAGAAGCACAAAGGCTTTGAAAAGACATAGTAATTATTGTCATTAGGGTAATGTAATATTTCAACATGTATTCCTAGATGAAATACTACAACGGTAATTAAAAGTAATTTATAGGGATTAGAGAGTTACCCGCGCAGATATCGAACAACAATGGAAGATTATGTGTTTGACACTTAGAAACATGAAATATTTGAACATTCAGTTATAGACTAAGTTTTGAAAACGACTCAGTTCCCTATGACCATCGCCCTGATACCAATATGTGAGACCCCCAGAATTAGGCAAGGGAACAACTAGGCATCAAGAGGGTTTCACGTATGGTACAAGAAACAATGAATTACGGTTGACACAAAGTTGATGTAATAAAAACATGTACATTATATCATAAAAAAACATAGTTTTTTAATAAAGGTCCCAGAGTTTTATAAGCGGAAAAATCTATTATTTAATTATGGTTTTGTAACTTATAGTTACCAAGAATACACAATAAACTTCTGACAGTTTTTGGACAAAACCAAAGTTTAAATATACACAAAATCTCCAAGCTGCGATAATATCCTGCAGGCTCCCATCCAAGCAAAGCTAAGTAACAATACCTGAGATTAAACATGTAAAATCGTCAACATAAAGTTGAGTGATATTCATAGGTTTAGAAGTAAAGGTGTGGAACACAAGCATTCATTTGTAAAACAAGTAACGGGGGGGGGGGGGGGGGGGTATGACTATGTACATTATCCATAGTAATGATGTATATTATTGCTATTTAGCTCATGACACCGAAGCTTAACAAAAGGTAAGTTCCCCTAGTGAGTGTTCAGCCTAAACACTCAAGTATAAACAAATGTAATGCGTCAAAGTAATACGAGACGAGGATTGTCAATCCCGATGGATCCATCCACAAAATTCGCGTTTGAAAACTATGAATTATTAACGGTTCATGATATTAAGGGGAAACTTAGTGGCTATGGAAACTAAAAGCAATAATATATTGTATTCATCTGGCAGCATACAGTTCAGGATAACATACATTTTAGGATATCATACAGTTTTATATGAATGTGTTCCACCATGTAAAATCTCACCCCGCGTTTAGAAACAATGTATAAGTAGTAAAAAGAGGCTATGAACTCACCTTAGCGATAGTGATATCAAACAACGATACCTATCAAAATAATAGTGACAAGAGTGAAGCGATGAAATAAGATAAGTCGAGAAATCACAAGCTTCTAACTACGCCCTAAAATAAAGTGGTGCGTCTTAGAAATATACATCTACAAAATTTAAAATGATTTTTCTAAACATAATTACTTTATTAATAAAATAAATATATTATAATTTTAGGACTAATCTTAAAAGGTATAAATGGCCAAGGACCAAAAGTGTTATATTAAAAATCAAGCATATGGATTTTGTATATATCTTGATAAATCAAGGACCAAAGATGAAATTATGCTTCTATGTTGCATGAAATGACGTTAAGAGATGGCCTTTCATTCTTACAATTTCATTTGAATAGTAGTAGAATTATGAGCTGTAATACTAAGTTGATATCGTGATACCTTATAACTCCATGCGGGAATAAAAGAGATCCGGAGTCGCGATGTACGAGTGTATATGAACACGAATACTATCAAAGGTAAACGTGCCCACGACTCAACCGAACATGAACTCGCACCCGCGGTTAATGAACCGAAAATTCTGATTACAAATGACCCTGAGTCTTAACCTTTCTTGCAACTAGTTATATAGTCCGAACCCGCAACTAATTTACCCAAACATGAATGATTAGAAACTAAAGCTTGAGCCATACCGAGGACTTGAATCAAGATCAGAATATGAACCCACAACTAATACTTAAAAAAAATGAAGAGATTGATAATGATTTGGAATGGTATAAAATTAAAACTTGGTACTAACAACACAAGCCTTTAACCCTTGGTTTAATCTAGCGATTTAGTAAACATGATGGATTAAAAGTTAGTGTATCGGTAATAATGTTTGAAACATGAAAATAGATTGCATGGCAAAATGAGTTATAAACGTTGGGCGTGCAAAAAGGATGTGTCGTTTCACATTACTTATGTGTGGTTACTGATTTCTATACTTGAAACACGTATCCATGAATTTTTCATTTGTAAATGATGTGTAGACGTATAGTCGCCACGTATATGCTTCAAACTATATTCATCTTGACAATAAAATGGTAACCTGAATCTTCACACTAAAATGATACACATGATGACTACTTGCACATTTGAGGTTATCTAAAGTAATAGTTTATCATAAATGGGGAGGACACTTCAATTTTAAATAGTGGTTTGGTTTAAGAAATTTTATTTTGTTTAGCAATTGATAAGCGGGTGTTATCGGTGTCCGATATTTTAAAAGTTAGGCGATATAAAGGATACACGTTAGACAAAAAAAAATAAACGCTCAATATAAAATAAAAAACTTTAGAATTCGGAGAACATTGATATTTTAATATAAAAATGGAGAGATTATATTTAATAAACGTTAACGCGTCATATAAAGAATGACACTTAAAATTTTATCATAAATTTATTAAGAATGTCCGTAAAACGAATAATTAAAATAATGACAAGAAAAATATTTTTATGTCATATCGGGGATATTTACGGTCGATGACGGTCATAGACTTTGCCAATAAATAATAAATGACAAGTACTCGATATATTATTAATGATCAGAAAAATAATAAAAATTTGATTTAATTAAAATTATGGAGATCTCAGGATTTACATATGAAAAGTATATAGAACAAGTAAAACATTATTCCCCTTGTTCCTTCATCCTTGTGAGAGCAGCAACTATTTCCTTCTCACCAAAAGAACCCTCTTTTGAACTTTTATCACTTGCAATGAAGGGCTCTGTTGGTTCATCCTCCCCTTTGTAAGAATCCTCCGTTTCTTCACTAGAGGACTCTACTACAAACCTTCTCCTTGCCTCTAACTGTACAATCCTCTCCCTCAAAGTATTGAGTTCAATGTCTTGGGCTGTCAATTTCTGTACAAACTTTATATTTTGTTTTTGCAAGCTCATACGGAGTACCATCAATTCCATGTTAGTCATAGGTTGCATAACGCCCTCATCCACATGAGAGTACTCAATCCCTAATGAGGAATCATGGGGCATGGTGGTGGGCTTATCTACAATGGACCTAGCTTGACCTGCAATAAGGCCAATAGGTCCATCCACCTCCATGTCACCAACCACACTTGTAATGGTGGTTCTATCTGCTTCATGGCTAGGACCACCAAGGGAGAACACCCTAGCAGTCCTTTGTCGTTTGGATAGGTGGAAATGTTGTGGTGGGGAGTGTGAAGAGGTGTTTGGGTCTATTTGGTGGTTTCGGGGGGTAAAATGGAAGGGTCAGCGGGTGACATAGAAATGTCTGCGGCTTCAGGAATGGGTTCAAGATGAGGTTGTGGTAAAGGTGGTGGTTGATCATGTTGTGGTTCTGGGACAGGGTCTGGTTGGGGTTCTTGTTGTGGTTCTTGTTGGGGTTGTAGGTGTAAGGATGCTTCAATTACAGCAAGCATAGGGGGTGTCAAAGGAAGAGGTGCATATGGTTCTGTGTTCAGGGTAAAAAAAGATTTTTCTTTTGGGCAGGGATCTCATAAAAGTTTTCATGATCCCTGCCACAGTCTCCTTGGAGATCAAATACCATTTGTAAAAACTTGGGTAAGCAAGAGTCATGTTGCTACCCGTGTTGTACAACATGCCTTCAAAAATCATTTTAGAAAAATTATAAAGTTGCCCATTTGCCAAACAAACAAGAGCACTACCGATTGAACGGTTGCTTTCATTTTATAAAGAGCATTTAGGAGTAAGACATTGTAGAAGGACATGTATCAAAAACTTCTAGGATGGGGGAAACCAACCCTTAGAATATTTATTTATTTTCCCTGTTGGGGGAAGTCTGTACCCAAAGCCTTAAAGGCCTTCATGTAGCACCTCTATGGGAAGGGTGACAATACCACCAACATCATTAAGATGAAAGGCTTGTTGAACCAAAGCCTCGGTGACCACCCATTGTTTCCCATGGATGATGGCTTCAATTCTAGTCACTCCATCAACTGTTGTGGAACTAGCAATGTTCCAAAACTGTTTGATGTGTGACAAGGATGACAGGAGCATGAGTAAGAGCATACCTTAGAGGAGAAACCAACAAATACTCTATCATCTGTGTGTATTGAGGCTGCTGTCTATCAATAGTCAAATATGCAAGCATATTGTGTTGATCTATTTTTCCTCTGACAAACTTATGTTCAATGAGAAATAATGAGAGAGTTTCATACCATGCTCTTGGAACTTGCTTCAGTCCATACAAAGCTTTGTAAACCTTGTAGACATGATTTGGGTATTTACTACTCTCAAAGCCAGGAGGCTGAGTAACATAAACTTCTTCTTTTAGGTCACCATTTAGGAATGCACTTTTGACATCCATTTGGTAGATGATGAAGTTCATGTAAGTGGCATAAGCAAGGAAGATTCGTATGGCTTCCATACGTACAACTAGAGCAAAGGTTTGATCAAAATCAACACCAGGCTCTTGATTGAATCCTTGGGCCACCAGCCTAGCTTTGTTTTTGGTCACCACATTGGTTTCATCTCTTTTGAGCTTTTAAACCCATTTGGTGCCAGTGGTTGATTTACCATATGGAAGAGGAACCAATTTCCAGACTTTGTTTCTTTCAAATTGATTGAGTTCCTCTTGCATGGCATCCACCCATCCAGGGTGTGTGAGTGCTTCAGAAACCTTTGTAGGTTCAATTTCTGAGAGAAAGTTTGCATAGAGGCATTATCGAGATGAAGCAACACTCAGTTTCTTTGCCATAGATCTAGTGACTCTACCTTCACCAGGATTGCCTATTATGTTCACCAGCTGTATGTGACTATTTTTAGTCCAAGATTTTTGTGGAGCTAAAGAATAGGCACGTGTATCATGATTAGAGCTAGAACTTGGAAGTCCATGACATAGACTTGGACTTGGATTATCTCAAGTGTCTAATGAAGGATATTCAATGGACAAAAGTTCAATCAATGGAGGGTTCCTTCTTGGTCAGAAGCAACACATCCAAGACCTAATTCAATAGAGATGGTAGGATAGCTTTAAGCAAGGGGCTCAGATTGTTCATCAGCAGCTTCATATGATTGATCATTTTGATCATGTGTGTTAGCATGCTGATTGTTTTGAGACTGCCCATTTTGGTCATTTATGTTGCCTTGCTGATCATTTTGATCATTTTGAGACTGATCAATATTTGATTGACACCCATCAGTATGCGATATTGAAGGATTTCCTTTTGTAGGACTTGTCATATCTTCAAATGGATCAATATGAGGGACTGAGTTGCTTGTTTGATATCTTTGAGAAGGCTCATAATGTTGAAATTCATCAGTTGGATAATTGTGAGATTCATGAATATGAAGTTCATCATCTGATGGATTTGTAAATGTGAGAGCTTCAGAGCTTTCATTAAATGTGATGTGATAGGTTTCTTCAATACATTGTCTTCTTGTGTTGAAGACTCTGTATGCTTTAGATACTAGAGAGTATCAAAGGAAGTAACCATCATCAGATTTTTCATCAAACTTTCCAAGGTGATCCTTGTGATTGTAAATGAATACTGGACACCCAAACACATGTAAGAATGAGATGTTTGGAATTCTCCCCCTGAAGACTTCATAGGGAGTCTTCATGTGTCTTTTTACAATGATGGATCTATTTTGAGTGTAGCAAGCAGTAGCTACAACATCAGTCCAAAAATGCTTAGAGAGAGTAGATCCAACAAGCATTGTCCTTGCTGCTTCAATTAAAGTTCTGTTCCTTCTATCAGCCACACCATTTTGTTCAGGTGTGTAAGGATATGAGAAATTTTGGGAAATTCCTATGTCATCACAGAATTTGATCAGTGTGTGATTTCTGAATTCAGTGTCATTGTCAGTTCTGAGTTGTTTGACATGAGTGTCATTTTGATTTTCAGCTCTTTTGATGAAGGACATAATGGCATCTGGTGCATGGCTTTTCTTTGTCAGAAAATATACCCAGGTGTACCTAGAGTACTCATCAACAATGACAAGTGTATATTTTTCATGACAAATGGCCCTAGGTGATACTGGGCCAAATAAGTCCATGTGAAGCAAATGAAGACTTTATTTGATTGAGAAAGTTTGCTTTGTTTTGAAACTGGCACTATGGTGCTTCCCTTTTTCACATGCTGAGCATGGTTTGTCCTTAGAATAGACAAGTGAAGGAAGACCAATAACAAGATTTGTTTTGCCAGCAGATTTATTGTCTTGAAATTAAGATGTGAGAGCCTCTTATGCCAAAGCCAATTGGTAATATTGGAATCTTTAGCAAAGAAGCATGTCTCCTGAGTAGAGTTCATGTTCATGACATAAACATCTTTGACTATGGGAGCAATCATCATAATTTCATGATTGGAGTTGAAGATTGTACCTTTTTTGTCATCAAACAGCACAAGATACTTTGTATCACAAAGTTGACTTATACTGATGAGGTTGTGCTTCAATCCATTGACATATGCTACCATTGAGAAAACTATACCATTGCATTTTACTGAACCAAATCCTTCAGTAGTAGCTGATGAGTTATCACCAAAAACAACTTTAGAACCTTGTTCCTCCTTATACTTGTGCATATAACTTTTGGTTCCAGTCATATGCTTGAGCAGCCACTATCTAGGTACCAAATAGGCTTCCTAAGATCACACTGCACAAGTTAAGGAAATGGTCAGTTTTGTTTTGAAACCCACCTTTGTTGGGTGGGGGTTTTAGATCTAGAAGGTGTTCTAGATCTGAAGGGTCCTCTTGTAGAGGGTGTGTGTGATTGCTCAGAAGAAGAAGAGGCCTGAACATCTTTTGCTTTCTTACCCTGGAGGGCTTCACCTCTTTTGAACCACTCTATATGGTTGTGATCAGATGTAGTGTGGACATCGCTTCCACAAGTTTCACAACATTTGGTAATAGAGTTGGGTTTCTTGGCTTAATACCTCTTCTTAGTGAGATGATTTGATTATGTTCATGAGTGTCATGGTCATAACGTCCACAAATATTACAAACAGGGTAATAGTGGCAGTCATCTGAGTGATGATTGCCCATACCACAATGAATGCATGGTGGGAAAGGCATATTTCGCCTAGAATGAGATGCTTCAGTTTTGTGAGCATCAGCACTAGTTTTGGCCAGCATATACTGAGTGTGTTCACAAGTGCGATGATCAGTCCTCTCACATTTACTACAATAAATCACTCTTAGGCAAGTTTCAGTGAGATGGTTGTTTAGACCACATAAATCACAAGCCTTTTTAAATTGTGTCTTGTACTTGAAATGAGGAGAGTCTGAAGGTTCATCTCTGAATCGTGTTGGTGTTTGCTAACGCCTGAGTTGCAATTTGAGATCATTGATCTCTTGCATGACAAGAGACATTCTCTCATCATCCTCAGATCTAACATTCTTTAGTTTATTTGTTGAAACTGAAGAGGCAGTTCCCATATGTGAACCTCTAGCAGGAGCTAAAGAGTTCTTTGAAATGTCAATTTTGACATGTTTGGAAGAACTACCTTTGTGTGTGGTGTGTGACTTGATGATAGACTAGATTGATTTGGGTCCAGTAGAGGGTTCAGCACCAGCCTGCTTCTCCAAATGAGGAAGTGGGGTACTTACTTCATTCTCTATATCATCATCTGAGTCATCCTCAGTAACTAAGGACTCAACCGGTGCTGAAGTGTCAGCATTTGCTTGAAACTCAGGATGAAGGATTCGTCCAGTATCATGATTGGGTAAATTCTCTTCACTTGACCTTTCAATGTTAGGGATCGAGCTACCATCCTCATTTGAGGCTTTGACAAAGAGAATAGAGTTGGTGCTGGAGGATCCTTCAGCACCAAACATTTTCCTCTTTTGAGCAGGAATTTGTTCATTTATGCATTGATTTACCCTATCAGAGTTTCTAAGCCAAGATTTAACAATATCTTTTGCTTCTTTTAGTTCAACTATTAGGGAGTTATTTTCCTCCAAAATTTCTTTGTTCAGTTGTTGAAAAGTAAGAATATCAAGTTTGGCTTCTTTTAGCTCTATTTGATTACTTTCAAAATCTTCAAGTTTTAGAACAAGTTTGTGAAATTTTTCAAGCAAATTATTTCTTTGTTCTTCAACAAATTTTAGATCAATACACAGGTAATCAAAGACAAATTTAATGTCATCTTTATCTTCTAATTCAAGAAGAGTTTGTACCTTTTTTTATTGTGATATTGACCCATTCACCATTTCTGGCACTTTCTCTAGCCACAACATTGGAGTTAGCCCCTTCATCATCAGCAAGTGCCATCAACACTTTCACATTAACCATTTCATCATCATCTGAAGAAACATCTTCTTCATCCCATTCATAGGCTTCAGCAACAAGTCCTTTGTTCTTGTCTTGCTTGGGAGCCTTGGAGGAAGAACTTTCAGTGCTCATGAGGGACAATCTAGCCTTGATTTCTCTATATTTGGCCTCAAAGTCTTTTGTTGGTCTAAGTTCAACCCTGTTTTGCTGAAATGAAGTAGAAGTAATTTGTTTTGGTTGAAATGATGATTGACCAGATGGTCTTGATTGAGCTGGTGAGGAATATGAAGGGAGAGATGTTTTTGAATAACAATCCCTAGCATAGTGACCAGTCTTCCCACATTTATAGCATTCAGTGTCAACTGAAGCTTTTGTGGAGCTGGAGAACTTGCCTCCTTTCTTAAAGAACCTTCTAGACTTGGCCAGAAGAGCTCTTTCATGAAATTCCTCTTTGAGGTCATTCATATATTCCTCACTAGTTCTAGTATCTTCCTCATCATCAGGACTATCTTGGTAGTCTTGAATGACAACTTCACTGAAGAAAGCTGTGGACAAGGGTGTAGCAATGGTTAATGCTTTACTCTTTCTTGAGCCTTCATAGATCCTATCAAATAGGTTTTCTTCATATTTTAGTTTCCCAAAAAGAGAGGCCAGATCACAATCTTTAATGTGATTAGCATTTCTCAAGCTTTGGCAGAAACTGAGCCACTTCTTTGGCAATGCATTAACAAAAACTGTGTTGATTTTAAGTTTTGAAAGCTCAACACCATCATTTACAAGTTCATTCATCAGTGTTTTGTATATGGTGAATGTATGTGTGAGGGTTTCCCCTTTCTTTGTGCTTGAAGGTGTTGTATTGAAGCTTTAAATCCATGATTCTGGTTTCTTTTACATCAGAGGGTCCCTCATGGTAAAGAATAAGGTCCTCACATGTAACTTTGGCTGTTTTATAATTTACAACAGAATTCATTTGGTCATCTGGAAGCACAGACATGATGAGACTTTTCTCTCATCAGCAGTCCATTGTGCTTCAGGTTTTCTATTGTCCCCAACCATGGGAACAAAAGGACTATTTTCAATGATTCCAAGGAATTGAGGTTCAATTCCAACCATGTGGACAAGAAACCTTTTTTTCTATTTTGTAAAATTTGCTACCTCTAGTAGAGGAGCAACATTGAGTTGGCCACCCCTATATTTTAGGGTTTGTGGTATAACTTGAGCCAATTTTGGATCTTGATTTGAAAACTTTTATATGAGTAGTTTAATAACATAAGTGTTTAGCTAATCAAACTGCTCTGATACCACTTGTTGGTCCATTGTAATTCGTTATTACTTATCAACTTAAGTAATAACTCTTTACTACGACTCAAGTGTGTTGTTTTTAACAATAGATAAGAACCATGAACAATTAAAACAACAATACCAATTTACTTTTCAACGTATAGACTTTTACTAGAAACAAATAAAGAATCTATAACCCACTCTTTTGCGGAATAAGAAAGTGGTTGAATGACAATGGGTTTTGATCTCCTCTACTTAAACGTCTAACCAAGGTTTAAGTCTAAGCTCAAATCTAAACGTTCATATGCATCTTGGCTATATGGTTTAGTTGGTATCGAGAGAGAAAGGTTTTCCAGAGTTTTATCTCTTGTATTGGTTAACCCTTTCTCTCTCAATGTACACTCCTTAAATAGGCAGTGTAAACTAGGGTTTGCATTTTGCATGTTTCAATGCATGGGTTTATCCAGTGGGTGGTTGATGCCCATGTTGGATAAACAGTATAAAGTACATATTAAACTATTCTAGAAAAGATAAAGGTTGTACTTATATCTAAGTATACAAGCAACCTAATTTGACTTAAAGTTATCTTTTCCCGTCTAATGCAAACCATCAGAATACTAAAGAGTCTTCAGTATCCTAGAGGAGATCGACATCATTCAGTTTGGTATTGTCAAACTAAACTGAACTGAAAGCCCTTCTTTAGTCCTTGTTCTTCAGCAACTAGACCGCCTAGTATTTGAAGTGAAGACTCCTTTGTCTTCTAAGTTTACTGGAAGGGGAGTGCTGAACTTTCTTCAGCTATAAAGTCTTCAGTAGGAACTTTGTTCTTCTGGTCATCCTTCAGCAAACTGGCCTTACTGCTGAGCATGAAACACTTAGGGGAATTTTATATTCAAATCCCAGAGTTGCTTCAGGGTCAGTAAATACTGACCCAACATATTGCCACCCCTGTTAACACTCAACCACTTAGAGTCCCTGATACATCTTGGCTGTTATCCATCACAACCAATGAGTATGTCTTCAAGTAATTTTCGACTTCTTTGACAATGTCTCTGACATGGACTCTTCTGTGGTTGCTCACAGAGACTGAGTTCTCTGTGAGTCTTGTAGTAATTGCCTGTCACCTTGGCACAAACAAGTTGATAACACACAGCTTGATTTACGTTTAAATCTATGACCAAGGAAATCTAACAAACTTAGATTCCCAATAGAAAGTATAATTTTGTATGACTTAATCATTGAACAAACGTAATACAAGCAATCCGTATACGCTTGATAAAGAAAAATATAATTGTTAGCGTAAGTTAGGCGAACCTCAAAGAAAAACGGTTAGACATGTTCATCGGTTTGGTTCTCGTTTATTTTGTTTGAGTTAACTCAAAAACGAGCTTGAATTCAATCAAATCGGAAACCAAATCGATTAACACCATTTATATTTTTTATAATTTAACAATATGAGAAAAAAACATTATTATTGTCATAAAAAATGTTTTTTTATTCTTTTTTTAATATATATATTTACCGGGATAAAATCTTAAAAAAATATGATTTTTAATGATTTTTATATAAAATAAAAATGTATATAAATATGAGTATATAAGATTTTAATTATTTTAATGGTTTTTATATAAATATCGGTATTATATCCTTAATAAGAGGGGGGAATCACGTTCCCCAATGAACAGTTCCCCCCTCACACCAAAATTATTTTATTCTTTCTCTCACAAACACACACCTCTCAAACCTTCTATCCCATTTGTTTCTCACACACATTATTCTGGTACAGTGCTTTGCCCTCCAAAATTGACCATCACCGTCGATTTGATCTGACGTCAAGAAATCGTGGCCGTCCATTGATCCTTTGCGTGTTTATATATTTTTGGTTATAACATACTGTTACCACATTCATCTCCTACGCCCATTTGTTGATTAATAAAAATCAGAGCCGTTGATTTGCATAACACCCACCTAATTTTGATCAAGGTATACGATAGGTCGTGCCAATCATTTTCACCTAATTTTGATCTGTTATTCCTATGCGATGCATCTCATCGGTTTCTCAGATCTGTGAAACCTCTTTTCGTTGCCCCCATTCTGATGATGATTACATGTAAAGTCACTCACGGGGGTTTGTTTGATGTTATGGTTTTGGTGTTTCGTGAAGATTTTGTGCCCTCAATAAGCTTTATGGTACGTATTCTTCTCTTTCATAGTTTATGATTTTTGATACTTGATTCTTTTTATAGCTCGCTGAATTGGCTAGATTCTATGTAGTTTCATCTTTTGAGTTACTTACCTTTGTTTCTTGATTAAAGTTGATAATTAGAATTAGGATTTTTTGGGTTTCTAAAAGGGGTTCATTTGCTTTGTTTGTGATAGAAAGGGAATTGTTCAAAATAAGCGAAACCAAACACGTACTAATGTGACGTATACTCTTAGTTTTTTACGAAATTAGATAACACTAGATTTACTGTTGTTTGTAAAGTTGTTCCGATTTCGTTGCTGGCACAAGTATTTTCATTCAACCGGACGTTGGTTCGTTGCCGATATTCATGGCACGCGATGATAAGGACAATGCCTCTTTCGTTGCCGCTGTTGATAGGAGGCGACGATAGGCCCGTTGTGATAGGCTCATAAACAAATGAGTTCCTTAGTTATGTTGCCACTTTGTGGTTGGTTGGTTTACTCATTAAAGAGGAATATATCAAATACTCATGGTTCGTAAATGTGGTACGATATTAGTTATATGCATTTAAGAATAAATTAATACTTACATTATATGTATGGAACATATATGGTCAGTTCGAGAATTTTTTTACCATGATTTTGTCATGCTTTAATATCGGTTAGGTTTCTGATAATTGTATGTGGTGGTATCCTTTGTTGCAGGCTGACATGATTCTAAACGGGATCGGTTGCTGGAAACCATAATTTTTTAGGGGGATTTGTTGGTTGAATGGTGTTCTTTGCTTATGGGTTGGTGAGTTTTCTATCTTCATTGAACTTGACCCTCCTTTCGTTGCCGCTATCTATGCTGGGCGACGTTAGCGATGTGCGTTTGACACTCGGGATATGCTTATAAGTTTGAAAAGGGTGTTGGTATTGCCTCTATAACTGTTCTGGAAACCATAATTTCTTATGGGGATTTGTTGGTTGAATGATGTTCTCATGGCAACTTCTGGCAAGAAATTATTGCTGGTACATTTTGTTTATGTCTCGACTTTGCGGGATAAATCAGAGGTCCAACTCAAGGTAAATAAGGTTCTTTATTATTTGGTCGCACCTATGATGGTTTCGCCTTCCTTTGGGCTTGACCCGAATATTGGCAGGGAGACCATTTGGTCGCACCTATGATGTGACCCTTTGATATTGCTTTTGAGATGATTGTTGTTTCTATTTAAAATTAGAAACCGTTGCTCAGATTTCCATATACTTTCTGCTTTTTCACGTTCGATGCCACGGATTCTTTCGTTGCCGCTATCCATTGCAGGCGACGATGGTCCGGATGCGTGCCGATCGTGATAGACCGTCTGTGTTCCATTATACACGTGTTAACCATCCCACGGGCTGTGATGATAGTATTTTAACATCCCTAACCGGGTTCGAATAAAGTTTGGACTAAGTATATCTTGGCGAGGCAAGCTTGCAAAGTTTGCAGCCATGACACCGTGTCCTCATTTTCGACATACCCGATTTGTTACTTATCTGAGCCTCAAAACAATAAGATTAATGTTTTTTACATTGTCATTGACCAAAATTGTAGTTATACCAAACGCCGTGACTATATTAACGTATGTTTTTGGGTTTTTACGAGTGGTATTGGACACATCGGTATTTGTGCGTTTCGATATTTGTTGGAATTCAGTAATCTTTTTTTTTGTTTTCATGCATACAAAGAAGTCTATGATGAGTGTAGATTGCTTTCATAAGTGCGGTTTACCACAACGCGTGCCTTGGCTTGGCGAGCATGTGGTTGCAGCCATCACGGGTTTGGGTGCTCCTTACATGATTATGCACTTGAGCGTATTCAGACATTCAAAGAGTTACGTTTCTTAATTCAGAATTATTCGGGTCAAGCCGACTTTTTTTCCTCCTTTGTTGAGCGAGTAAATGGTCACTCGAACCGAGGTCGTGCAGAGTACCATTTTGTTCTCACAATGTGAACAATACTTAGATTTATATTGTTTTCTTATTATACTCGCCTCTTTATGTACTATATATGCAAACCAGAATTGAGTTATGTTCTCGAATTAGCAGATTCCTCTATCTCTTCCAGTCTTGATTTAGATCGTAGTCTATGGCTTGAATGTTTTTTATCCATTTTTTTCATCCACCACTTTAGTTGGAAAAACATGTAGAACATGTATGTCTTTGTAGGAAGCATGTATGAAAGATCTTTGAAGTTGCTGTTGAAACGGTGGCTTGCACCTTTCGAAGGTATATACACTTAACGTCTGTGTTTTACTACAGCTTTACAAATTTGTGTGCAACCCTTCTCTTATTCTGATAGCTTCTATTTCCCAGGATTAGCAGCTAACATTGATGGGTGTCATTCAAGTACTACAAACGCGCTTCGATTCAGATATGTCAAATGTTCTGCTTTCTTCGTTTATTCTGTCATGTATTCTGTCTTAGATAATTGATTATCCTTTTCGGCAAATGTTATTTTGTAGGACCTTCGTCCGACGTTAAGGGATCTCCCTCAATTCGTGCGAACCAGCGAGCCACAACCACATAAACGATTTTGATGACTACCAAAGATAGTCTCATCTCTATGCACGTTATGTGAGACCAAGGTTTTCGGTTGATTTTAGAGGGGAGACAAACCGAGCCGCCAACAGCAACTGTGGTTGACCAACCGCCTGGTAACCGTTATATGTCACCGCCTGTTCACACAGACTATACTACGCAAACAGGTGATATTTTTACCCCTGCATCGAAATTGAGTTTTTATGTGCATAATCTGGAGTGTGTAATCAAAGCAAAACTACCGAGAATCAGAGTTAGACCATCTTGGGAAACCAATTGCAGTTGGTGCATGGGTAAATAATTTCTTCTCTTTACGTAATCATTCATGAACTCAATTTTGTAGTCAATTCTGAGCACCTAAATGCTTTTGGTTTTCCAATACAGTTTCTTCCAAAAACTAACAATCACAAGGTCAGGTATTTTCCACTTTTAGGTTATGCAACTATGTTCAAACTTTAAGTAATTAAGGTACCGATTGATTTTACGGAAGAAAATGGGCTGGTGTTAGTGGTTTGCATTCACATGCTTCTTTATTTAATTGCCTATTTTTACCCATTTTCGTTTAGCTAGCAATATCATTTTTGACCATTAAAGATTACAAAAGAACTTGAATCGACCACTTATACTAATTGAACCAGAATTGCTGCCTCTAACCAAGAGTATCCTCTAAAAAATATTAATCGAATTAATAATTAGCAAATAATATTCTGTTTCTTTTGAAGAATGTAGGTTGCTTTATCATCCCGACGCACGCTGTTTTGTGATTGGTCAGGCCACCTTTGAACCTGCTATGCGAGGAATTAGCCGGAACTTGCACATGTCTAGATGCATTGCAGAAGACTACATTTGGGGTTGATTTTGAAGATGATGATACTACAGTCATAAGTGATCGCAAAGAACATTTTTTTTAGAACGACAATCACAAAGAAACTTATGTAGTAAGTTTTGCTTCATTTCTTTTATCCGACAATGTTCAGGTTTTGAGTTTTCTTTTTTCTTTCATTCTTGGCTTTGTATAAGATACATTTGTTTTTTAAGATGAGGAAATGTGATCATTCACAGGATTACGAGAAAACCTACGAAACTGTATCAACATCCATCTCATTTTGGGTGGCGTACAAACTAATGCTTATCCACACCCCAAACGAGAACCGCTGTACGAAAATAGAATAGACCCCTTGCCACAAAAGGCTGCCGTGCGCCGCGGCGAAGCGCGGGCAAAAGCCCTAGTATAAAATAAGAAATGTATATATTTATGTGAATTTGATCCTCAGGTTGATTTTTCGGGTACATTGCTAAAATCATATGCAAACCAAAATCTGAATATTTAATTTAGTTTACTTCATTTAGTTTCTGATTTTTTGCTGAGTCAGGGCCTAAATTATGAGCACCACAAAAAACGGTTTGAAACTCAAAAACCCGAGAAACCAAAGAAAAACAAAAAAACAAAAAAAAAGGAGCCCGAAAGTTTCAGTTATAGACTTATAGACAATTAGGGGTGTCAATATTTGATCCGACACGAAAGTTTCAGTTATAGACTTATAGTCAGGGTGTCAATTTTTGACTCGACACAAAAATTAACAGGTTCGAGTTGAGTATACTAAATCTTGGGTTAGGTTTAGGTTGACCTTTCTGAACCGTTCATTAACAAGTTAGGTTTAGGTTAGAAATAAATTAAGTGAGTCGACCCGAAAACTCGTTTAAGATTTTCTGTTTTTATACTAAAAATGATTAATATTTTATTAGACCACCAATTTAACATGTTAACACGTGTAATGTGCCTACTTTTGTATATAAAACTTATTAAGCGGGTCAACCCGAAAGCCGTTTAACTTATTTAACGCATATAACTTATTAAACGGTTCGAGTTATGTGTAAACAAGTTAGAATTAATATAGCAAACCCAATTATTTAAATGAATTAAGTTTGACCCCAATAACCTAAACCCGCGCTAATTTAAACCTGACCCGAATTACCACCTATTTATAATTTATCCAAAAAAAATGGAAGATTTGGATTTTAATTTTTTCACCAAAACCCGACTTAAATAAATAAAGTTATAAAACCGTTCAGACCCGTGCGGTAAATCCAGCAACTAACTAGCTACAGTAACAAATTAGCCCGCCACCAAACTGATCAGCCGATTTCCCCTAAAAACCGTTGTAACAAATTCAGATCAACAACAAAAATTCAACGATCAAAAACACAATGAACAGAAAACAGAAACAAGACAAATTTCATGAATCACTCATCAACATGCTCTATGCTCCACCTTCACCTTCATCATCACCTGATCATAACAACAACAATCAATTTGATCACCAAACCCTAACTTTAGCGCGGGAAATCGTTAACTCAAATCATCATCCCATCAGTACGTTATGTTACTTTTTTTTAATACCATTACTTAATTCCAGGTTTTTTTGGTGCGATCGTACCACCACTAATTCACCGGATCCCACAACTCCGCGCTTTTTTTTTTTTTAATATTTAGCGGTTCTTCTGCTATTTAAATAATACATGTTAAGATAATATAAATTATTGAAGTTTGTATTTTATTATTTATTAATACTATTACTTAATTGATTTTTTTTGTTGCCTGATCCCACCAGAACTCCGCAGTTAAGCGCGCCGCTTTTTAATAGTGGCGCAGCTTGTTGCTCGTTTGAGTTCTGTGTAAATTATAATAAATTATTGAAGTTAGTTTATTAATATTATGAATTTGGGGGAATTGTATATAGATACTGAAGAGTTAAAAGAAGAAGAGGAGGATGATCAAGAAGATGATGATGAAGGTGAATTAGGTTTCGAGAAGCTTACTAGAGCTCAAAGGAAGCGATTGCGAAAAAAGAAGCTTAAAGAAGCTGCTTGTAACCGTAGAGAGATTATTGGCCCCCAGCTGCCTGGTGAAGGGGAGGATGATCAACCGTCTGAAGGTGTTCGAAGAAATGCCGCAGAGGGAGTGGGAAGCGGAAACGAGGGTGAGAACAGTAAGACGTCTTCGTCTTTGTGAATATGATATATTTAAGTTTTTTTATGAGTATAAATGATAGTGTTTGGAGTAGGATTAGAGTATTTACGCGCCACGATCATAAGCCTTTCTAAAGGTTTTTAGCTTTGTAATATGCCACACCAATAACCACAAACCTTTATGAAGTGTTTCACATTAACTCCTGTGCGTTAATCTCCAGATTATATAGATAGACGTGAATGGAAGGTCCTATAGATGTCCAATCTCTTCGTTATTTGTAGACCTTTTTAATGGACCTACTATAGTGGATGCCCTAAGTTGAATTTTAGAGCACTGAGAGTTGTAGTTGCTTGGCCATTAGCTTTTTTTTTTTGGTAACCACGGTTTCTACTCTATAGGCGGACTAATCCACGGGGTTTGAACCTACCGCCACATAGACTCAAACTAGGTAAAGCCCTTCCTTTTCAGAGTTGTTTGCACCTAATAGGAATCAAACTTGAGACCTCACACCTTTTAGTGTGATAGTCGCAAGCTCTTTTACCACTAAGCTTGTTCCTGTTGTTGCTAAATTGAGTTTCTAGTTATAACTTATAAGATACTCATTACTAGAGCTTCGGTGGTAGATATTGAAACAGTCTCGTGAACATGAAATTAACTCGTCTTGGGCGTCAACTTAGTGATAGGTTCAACCACGTATCATTTTGATTTTGGACTTGTGGCTTAAAAACCTTTTTTTAGAATCCATTTTGCATAACAGAGAGTTCAAATAATCACATTTCTTATAAGCTTGTCTTAAGTACTTTACCATTCTAGTTGTGAGGTATTTATGAAACTGACAGTCTGTTTTTGGTTATTTAGGAGGAGAGACACCTTCCTGCATCAAAGTAAAACATAGAAGGATGTCTAAGAAAAAGGCAATGGAAAAACAGAAGGTGTATCCGACTGATCTCAGCCATGACACTACCCATCCCGGTGACAAAAGTTAAGCCTTTTCCAGAGAAAGTATACTCAGTGTGATGGCTGCTAGTGAAATCCAAATATTGTTATAATGTATTTCAATGAACCAACACAAGTTAGTATTCAGGATTATACATACTTGGTTCATCTTTTAGTAATATGTTGTTAGATTCGATATATGATAACTTCATCATACATTTTAGGATCAAAGACATGTGGCATGTTGATTAGTTTGCTAGTTCCAACATTTTGATCTTGGATCTGGATCTCGTTATGGCTTTGAGCAATTTACCGGTAAGTTCTGTTCTCAATTGTTCTTGGTTGGTAATTCTTTTATTTAAACATACTTTTAGTTTAACATAAAATGATGAGAATATAATTCTTGAAAGCATTGGTGTACCTTTATTTTCACCTCTATTTTGTTGGTATTGTCCTAGTATACTTACCACCCATAGTCAGGACCAAATTTCTTCTTATTGGATAATTCAAAACATGTTAGAAATGTTAGTTGACTTGATTCGTAGCAACTGAGTTTTCATTGTAGTCGCTGGTTACTTAAAAGACAACCTGAAGCCCTTTGTTGACTCTCTACAGGTATAATAACTATTCACCTGAAATCATAGACGAAAGGTCCAAATTATAACTAAGAAAGATCAATGATTCATGTTTCAGATTCAGGATAAGGTATATAGATCACTGATTCATGTTTCAGATGTAAGCCACAGATATCTGTAGTGAAATACTATTAGGAATAAAGTTCATTGATTCACGTTTCTGATGTATGACTTAAGTACTATAGATGGATGCGTGCATATACTGTTAGTAATAAAGATCATTGATTCATTTCTCAGATGTGTGCATTAGACCCTTAATGAATGAGTTTAAATGATGTCGGGCCAATATGACAGTCGAGTGGTCCAATCCACGTATTGCTATAGGCTTGGCTCAATTTATGAGATCCTTCAGTAATAACTAATGTCAGGTAGCAAGGCCCATTCAGGCACCTCATATTCTAATTGCTCTTTCCTGACACCGTACTTTAAGAAATAAATTCTTTGTCATGTTAATGCATCTTTGTTAGAAATGATACAGAATTCGAATTCATGACATATAGATAATCATAAAATAGTTTTAACCGCTTCACTAGTCCGGTAGTCCCACAGACAATATACCCGAAAGGTCCAACTACAGAAGTCTACCTAAAAGTCCCTCTTTCGCTACATTCCTCCTGATTCCTCTTCACCATCAGATTTTTTAATTTTTTTCAAGCCTCACCATCAGATAGTTACTTGCTCGTGTTGGCCGTTGTAAGTAAAATCCGGCTTCACTTCCTTTTCTATGGTGCTCACTTAGGCGACCATGTAGCACTTATGACGATGATCTAAATAATCAACCGAGTATGGCCAATGATAATAATATCCAATTACAAGATTCCATAGACCTTAAATTCCCTGAAAAATTCTGTTTCTGTAGAAATACTATTTGTAGAAGGACCATTCGCTATGAAGTTTGATACATTATTGGACCACCTCTAGGTATATGTGCACACGAGTATGAAACTTGATGGGTTAATGATAGTTAAGGTTTTCCTATTCTTTAACACACGATAGGAAGACATGAAAATGTAGATGATTAAAACTTTATTATAAGAATATACAAGTACTTGAGTACGAAATCTAATAATATGTAATTATGTATTTAGTGTTGAATGATATATTACGACTGTGAAAAGAAACATGTAAGAGAACCTTACTTATTCATGTATAATTTAGTCTGCCTTTTAACAATGTACATTGGAGTAGATATCGACTTATCGTCATTGTTGATAATACATAACGTCCTTTGGAACTGCAATCTAATTGATATTGCCATCATATTTTTCAAGAATTTATTGTCTTAAAGTTGTCTTTTATGTGGGGCAGACTGGATAAATGTAGTAATACATACTCCGTTGCACGACGTTAACATAATTTATTATGGCAAGCTGTTTTATGTGAATTGTGTTTATTTTATTTCAAAAGTTCAGAGCAAGGTGGTCTGTAGAGCGGAGTCTAATAAAAATCCTTAATGTTTACTGCGAAATTCAAGTATCTGTGCTGGGTTGATTTGCAACATATGTAATCGAGTTTGGTACTTTTTGGGATGTCTGATTTCTTTTTAGTTTGACCCCTCCCTGCAGTTTGCAGATGGTTTTTGATAGTTCATACGGCTGGGTTTAGTTCATAATTAGTGTTTGTACACTGTAATACTGCTTTTGGTACGCAACTTAAATACAAAAATCCAATACCAAATACATTACTCATGTTTTTTTCCTACTGCACTAGAACTATACGAACCAAAGCAGGCACATGAAATTCTTGTTTTACTCATACGTCAATGTGTGATAGCTTGCTATTTCCCCTGAAGGATAAGGGTTTTTGTAATCTTATCTGAAATATAAGGCCCTAGTATTCTACTGAATGTAATAATATAGAATAATGTTAGAACTTAGAAATAGGATATAACAAGTAGCTCTCGTAGCTCAGTTGGTTAGAGCACCCGTTTAGTAAGCGGGAGGTCTTGAGTTCAACTCTCAACGAGAGCATGTGTTTTTTGCTCATAGCATTTTTGGAAACTATAATAAAAAATGGATCTACGGCAACCATCTTAGATGGGACGAGATCACTGGCAACAGTCTGACAAGATGATGTGGATTGGTAATTTAAGTCAGATGACCCTTTTGTCCTATGAAACTGCACTCTAATATTGTTTGGCGCTTTTGGGATGTCTGATTTCTTCTTAGTTTGGCCCCTCCCCGCAGTTGATTATCTGCACCTTCAGATGGTTTTGATAGTTCGTACGGGTGGGTTTAGTTCATAATTAGTGTTTATACACTGTGATACTGCTTTTGATACGCAACCTTAAGAAAAAAACTCCAATATCGAATACATTACTCATGTTTAGTTTTCCTACTGCACTAGAACTATACGAACACAAATTGCCCATGAGTTTTCAAAAACCAAAGCAGGCACATGAAACTCTTGTTTTACTCATATCTCAAGTTCAATTCCTGCTAGGTGCAGACAACCTTGAAGTGGCCACGCCAACCTCCTGAAAAGGGAGGGCTTTACATGGTTTGAGTCTGTGTGGCCGTGGGTTCAAACCCCGTGGATTAGTCGGCCAATGTGTCGGAAACCATGGTTAACCAACAAAAAAAACTCTTGTTTTACTCCTATCTCAATGTGTGATAGCTGGCGATTTCTCGTAGGATCAGGGTTTTTGTTATTTTATCTGAAATATAAGGCCCTCGTATTCCACTGAATGTAATAATATAGAATAATGTTAGGAAATATATAACAAGTAGCTCTCGTAGCTCAGTTGGTTAGAGCACCCGTTTAGTAAGCGGGAGGTCTTGAGTTCGACTCTCAACGAGAGCATTTTGTTTTTGCTCATTCAAGTCAGATGACCCTTTTCTCCTATGAAACTGCAATCTAATTGATATTGTCAGTAGGCGTTCCAAAAAGTTATTTCTTAAAGTTGTCTTTTATGTAGGCGAGACTGAATAAATATAACGTAACTTAATATGGCAAGCTGTTCTCTGTGAATTGTGATTATTTCATTTGAAAAATCTAGAGCAGGGTAGTCTTTAAAGCCGAGTCTAGTGAAACCCTTAATGCTTTTTGCGAAATTCAAGTATCTGTGCTGGGTTGATTTCCAACAGATGTAATCGGTTCTGATGATTTTGGGATGTCTGATATCTTCTTAGTTCGGCCCCTCCCTGTAGTTGCTTGTGCGTCGTGGGATGTCTGATGGGTATTTCTCCTATAGGATAAGGGTCTTTGTTATTTTATCTGAAATATAAGGCCCTTGTATTCCACTGAATGTAATAATATGGAATAATGTTAGGAAATATATTACAAGTAGCTCTCGTAGCTCAGTTGGTTAGAGCACCCGTTTAGTAAGCGGGAGGTCTTGAGTTCGACTCTCAACGAGAGCATTTTGTTTTTGCTCATTCAAGTCAGATGATCCTTTTCTCCTATGAAACTGCAATCTAATTGATATTGTCGGTAGGCGTTCCAAAAAGTTATTTCTTAAAGTTGTCTTTTATGTAGGCGAGACTGAATAAATATAACGTAACAAAATATGGCATGCTGTTCTATGTGAATTGTGATTATTTCATTTGAAAAATCGAGAGCAGGGTAGTCTTTAAAGCCGAGTCTAGTGAAACCCTTAATGCTTTTTGCGAAATTCAAGTATCTGTGCTGGGTTGATTTCCAACAGATGTAATCGGGTCTGATGATTTTGGGATGTCTGATATCTTCTTAGGTTGGCCCCTCACTGTAGTTGCTTGTGCGGCGTAGGATGTCTGATAGCTGGGTATTTCTCCTATAGGATAAGGATTTTTGTTATTTTATCTGAAATATAAGGCCGTCTTCCACTGACTGTAATAATATAGAATAATGTTGTAAAATATATAACAAGTAGCTCTCGTAGCTCAGTTGGTTAGAGCACCCGTTTAGTAAGCGGGAGGTCTTGAGTTCGACTCTCAACGAGAGCATTTTGTTTTTTCTCATTCAAGTCAGTTGGACCCTTTTCTCCTATGAAACTGCAATCTAATTGATACTGTCAGTAGGCGTTCCAAAAAGTTATTTTCTTAAAGTTGTCTTTTATGTAGGCGAGACTGAATAAATGTAACATAACTAAATACTGCAAGCTGTTCTATGTGAATTGTGATTATTTCATTTGAAAAATCCAGAGTAGGGTGGTCTTTAAAGCCAAGTCTAGTAAAACCCATAATGTTTTTTGCGAAATTCAAGTATCTGTGGTGGGTTGATTTCCAACAGATTTAATCGGGTCTGGCGATTTTGGGATGTCTGATATCTTCTTAGTTTGGACTTTGGCCCCTCCCTGCAGTTGCTTGTACAGCGTGGGTTTAGTTAATAATCTTACTCCCTTATAAAACAAATTGCACCTTCTCTCTTATTAAATGCAAAAATATTAAGAGGTACAACTTTACAAGTCAAATGTACAAGCCAAATGTACAAACCAAATGTACAAGCCAAATGTAAAATCAAATATGAAAAATGTAATAATGCTGCTCAAAGGGTCATGGTAAGTTACGATTGAGTCAAAGGGTTAGTTACGATTGACTTCATTAAATTTTTAAGTAATACACTCTCTCTTTATTAATTTTTTAAGTAATACAAATTTTGAAAATATGTCTTATAAATCATCTTATACACTCTATCATCATTTACTTAATTTTAATCAATACATGTTACAAAACAATATGTTACAAGTACACATTAAATTTTGTTCAAATAAAAAGTACACATTAAATAATATATTAAAAATCCTAATTAATAATATTTTTAAAATACTCCTAAAATAAAAAAATACATCTTATTATACATATTGTACAACTAATAAGACACAAAAAAAAACTTCATATAACTTACAAGTTGGTGGTACATACGGTTTTAAAAACGGACCAGGTCAACGGGTTTAACTAGAGTTGCCACCCGTTCGGCTAGCCAATACAAGCCGTGCGAATTGAAACAGAGATAACCAGGCGAACTCGGCATAAACGGGTGAACTAGGTCGGACTATGATAATTTTTTATAATTCTCCGATTAAACAATTTATCATTTTTATTACGTAAAAATTAACCACAAAAGCAAAAAAATGATCTTTCATAAACAATTGGAATAATTGTTTGAAGACAAATGATGCAAAGATGTGAGATCATAATTGATAATTCCTCGATTGAAATTAAGTTTTATTACATATGATGCCAAAAGTAATAATATCACTCGATTAAAATTACGTTTTTAAAACATCTTTTTAGAAAAAAAAACTATCGACTCCGAAGTTATAACTAAAAAAACAAATTATTGCGCCGAAGAATTTAGTCACAGGGTACCCGTCGCCGCATCGCGCGGGTACCCTGCTAGTTAGTGTTTATACACTCTGATACTGCTTTTGATACAGAACTTGAAGACAATACTCCAATACCGAATACATTACTGATGTTGTTTTTCCCTACTACACTAGACGTATACGGATACAAATTGCCCACGAGTTTTCATAAACAAAAGCAGGGACACGGTCGCTGCTTAGCAGTCACACGAAACTCTTGTTTTACTCATATCTCAGTTTGTGATAGCTGGCTGTTTCCCCTGCAGGATAAGGATTTTTGTTATCTTATCTGAAATATAAGGCCCTCGTATTCCACTGAATGTAATATTTAGAATAATGTTAGGAATAGGATATAGCAAGTAGCTCTCGTAGCCCAGTTGGTTAGAGCACCTGTTTAGTAAGCGGGAGTTCTTGAGTTCGACTCTCAATGAGAGCATTTCTTTTTTGCTGATCACATCTTTTGGGAACCTACAGTAAAAAAATGGATGTCCGGAAACCTTCTTAGTTTGGACGAAGATCACTGACAAGAGTCAGATGACCTTTTTGTCCTATGAAACCGCAATATAATTGATAATGTCATCAGATGTTCCATAAAGTTATTCTCTTAAAGTTGTCTTTTATGTAATACTTAATCCATTCAACGACGTTAACGTAACTAATATGTGAATTGTGTTTACTATATTTGAAAAATCCAGCGCAGGGTGGTCTGTAGAGCCGAGTCTAGTAAAAACCGCTAATGTATTCTGCGAAATTCAAGTATATGTGCTGGGTTGATTTCCAACAGATGTAACCGGGTCTGGTGCTTTTGGGATGTCTGATATCTTCTTAGTTTGGCCCCTCCCTGCAGGTGCTTATCTGCACTTTGCAGATGGTTTTGTTAGTTTTACGGGGTGGGTTTAGTTCATAATTAGTGTTTATTCACTGTGATACTGCTTTTGATACGAAGCTTCAAGACAATACTCCAATACCGAATACATTGCTCATGTTTTATTTTCCTACTGTACTATTACTATATGGACACAAATTGCCCAAGAGTTTCCAAACAAAAGCAGCGGCACAGTCGTTGGTTAGCAGGCACATGAGACTCTTGTTTTACTCATATCTCAGTTTGTGATAGCTGGCTATTTCGCCTGTAGGATAAGGGTTTTTGTTATCTTATCTGAAACATAAGGCCCTCGTATTCCACTGAATGTAATAATATAGAATAATGTTTGAAATAGGATATAACAAGCAGCTCTCGTAGCTCAGTTGGTTAGAGCACCCGTTTAGTAAGCGGGAGGTCTTGAGTTCGACTCTCAACGAGAGCATTTCTTTTTTGCCTCATCACATTTTTTGGGAACATATAATAAAAAATGGATCTCAGGAAACCTTCTTCGTTGGGACTTGGGAGGGAGATCACTGGCAGCAGTCTGACAAGATAATCTTCTTTGGTAATCAAGTCAGATGACCTTTTTGTCTTACCGAAACCACCACAGAACTTTGATAGGTGATGCAGGTAGATAATATAAGGCTCTCGTATCTCAATAAATGTCAATGTGATGATATAAAATAATGTTAGAAATAGGTAAATACTAGTAAGAGATAGCTCTCATTGCTCACTGAGAGAATTTTCATTTTGCTCATTGCTTTATTAGGGCCCCCAAAATTGCAGAATGACTCCTCTCTAAAACTTTCTTACTTTCGACGACAGTTACCGGCAGCAGTCAGACAAGCTAGTCTTGTTTGGTAATTAAGTCATACGGCATTTTTGTTCCATCGAGACTACCAGAAAACTCTTAACACTTAACTGGTGATGCAGACAGAAAATAGAAGACCCTTGCACCCCACTGAATGCCAATGCGTGAAATATGTAATAATAATAGAAATAGGATATAACCCGTTGTTCTTGTAGCTCAGTTGGTTATATCACCCGTTTAGTAAGTGGGGAGGTCTTGAGTTCAACTCAATGAGAGCATTTCCTTTTAGCTCATTGCTTTATTAGGGCCCCCAAAATTGCAGAATGACTCCTCTCTAAGAACTTTGTTACTTTCGACGTCAGTTAACGGCAGCAGTCAGACAAGCTAGTCTTGTTTGGTAATCAAGTCAGACGGCCTTTTTGTTTCATTGAAACTACCAGAAAACTCTTAGCTGGTGATGCAGACAGAAAATAAAAGGCCCTTGCACTCCACTGAATGCCAATGCGAGAATTATGAAATAATGTTAAAAATAGGATATAACAAGTTGCTCTCCTAGCTCAGTTGGTTAGAGCACCCGTTTAGTAAGTGGGTCTCAACGAGAGCATTTCAGTTTTGCTCATTTCTTTATTAGGGGGCTGAAAATTGCAGAACAACTCCTCTCTAAGAATTTTCTTACTTTCGACGACAGTCACCGACTCTAGTCAGACAAGCTAGATTTGTTTGGTAATTAAGTCAGATGACCTTTTTGTTCCACCGAAACTACCAGAAAACTCTAACTGGTGATGAAGATAGAAAATACAAGATCGTTGTTTCCACTGAATGCCAAGGCAATAAATATGAAATAACGTTAGAAATAGAATATGACAAGTTGCTCTCGTAGCTCAGTTGGTTAGAGCACCCGTTTAGTAAGCGGGAGGTCTTGAGTTCGACTCTCAACGAGAGCATTTCTTTTTTGCTCATTGAATAGTTCTGTACCCCAAGATTACAAAGTGGTCAGACAGGAACCTTCTAGCTTTCGATAAACCGTCACTGGCAGCAGTCAGACAAGATAATCTCGTTTTCTGATTCAGGGAACGTCCAACTTTGGTTGACCGTCCCCGGCAGCAGGTCAGATGACATCTTTGTCCTATGGAAACCACCACAAAACTTTCACCAGTGTTGCCAGGTTTTCCATGAGTTCAAAGCTAGGATATTTTAAGGTATTCAATGCGAAAGTATCAATTTGCTTCTTACTGTTAAGTTACACCTTCTCTTTTTTTCTATCATATAACATACTAATACATATATTAAGGTTAAAGATAGTGTTAGAAATTTGGGTGGGTGGATCAATAATCTGAGAGTCGTCTTAAACACTTTCAGATCAAAGTATTTCGATGGTTCTATCGAAATCTTCAATCGGATAAAACTCAGATTCGAACTGTAATTGTGTTAATGTTGTTATGAACCAAAACCAGAAAAATGAAGAACATATGACCAAATAACGTCTGTATGGTTGTAACTGCCAAAAGCAGTTATAATGCCCAAAAACGACACTTTTAACAACGGGCAGAAATGAGTCCAAATTTCCGGGAATTTTATTTTCAAGTGCGTTTTCGACAAAGCATTTAATACCAAATAAAATTTTTCCGAGCTGACCAGCTCGACCTCAGTCAGGGGCGCTGCCCCTTGGACCCTGCCAGGGGCTGCCGCCCCTTGGACCCTGCCCAGGAGCGCTGCCCCCGGACCCTCGTCGTACGGGGGCTTCGCCCCCGTATGATAACCGTAATAATGTCATACAAGCGTGCACTCCGCACAATCCCGACTTGATGAACGTTTATCACGATTACACATTGGTCAACAAAGTAAATTCATTACACTTAAATCATTATTGGTAACACAAAATTACATGGTTGGTAGTATTAGATGTGAACAAACAAGCATGATTCAGGTATAACGCAATGACTTGCTATATAGATTCCATAGCTTGGGAGGGGTTCAAATGGGACTCTTTACGGCTACTCCCTCCCTCCACTACCTTTCCATCATCCCTTTTTGGCCTCGACCATCAAAACACACCACTGTATCCCCCTTTCTGAACGGGTTCGGTTATTTTCAATCATCTCTTTCAGCTCTCCATACAATCCCTTTTCTGACATTCCTTTCTTTTGTTTTTGTTGATAAGAACTGTGTTTTCAAGATAGTAGATATCTGGAGTGATGTATATTCACATAAAAGTTAGACTTGCTTCTGTGTTTGGTTTTTTACAATGATTCTCAAAAATCAACCTGATTGATCTCCGGCCCATTAATATATTCAACATAATTCTTTTCAGGTAATAATACTATTAGGATGACCATTAAGCATTTAAGCTTAAACACACGCAACAACTATTTACGATGCGTTCTCGAGATCTTTCATTAAAGATAATGAAAGGGAATGGAAGTAAAGTGAATAATACTTCATTTCCTTTTCTTTTCCTAATACTTGAGAACACAACTTGTTTTTATTTTACTTTCATTTCAGTTTCTTTCCTTTACACTCTGTTCTCGAGTAGAAAATAGAAAGAAGAGAGATGGAGATGAAAAAAAATGAGAGAAGTAAAGAGGAGAGAAGTATGAAATAATTTTTTTACTTTGTGTTCCTGAGTTAGAAAGAAAGGAGGGGCATGTAACAAAAAAGAAACTTTAAAAACAACTTCACTCCTTTACTCTCTAATTTAGGAAGAAGATTTGAAAAGTAAATTTGGTGTAATTTACTCTCTTTTACTTCCCGTTCCTCTCCTAAAAAGTCTCAAGAACACAATATCTTTTTATTATCGTCTCAAACCTTTCTCTTTCACTCCAAAATATAAACTCTGGAGTGAATAATGAACATGAGTAAAGATAGCATGATGGATAGTTGATAATTTCTAAAAGGTATTTAGTTCTACGCTTAAGCGCTCTAAAATTTGATCTACTAGAAGACTTGCAATTTGCAAACTTAAGTGTTGATATCTATTTAAGATAATGCTCCTTCATCTCAAAATCAGTGTGAAACACAATTGTAGAAATGTACTCGTTTGAAACCCAATTTCACAAATGTACTCGTTATTACACTTCAATACAAGACTGAAGACACTACATTACATATATGCAGGGGCGGAGATAGGGATGGGTCCCGGGTGTCACGTGACCCTCTAGCGAAAAAAATTGTAATGCAAATTTTTTAAAATATTTAGTTTTTTTAATTATTTGCCCATATTTAGAACCATTTTGTAATATAGTTTAAAAAATTATCGAATTGTGCCTTCTCGAGATGCATTGAGCAGTTAACTACATTTATAATTTCTTAAGTGGTTCCAAAATCTTGATAAGGTGTATCATAGCTGGCTGCTGGTTGGGGGTAGAGAATGTAACTTACCAGATAAGAAACACAAGGTGCTCAGCTTCGTTAAATGAAGTGGTGAATTTTGCATTGTATTGATAAGAACAGAAATTTCTATAGCAAATAGCTCTCGTAGCTCAGTTGGTTAGAGCACCCGTTTAGTAAGCGGGAGGTCTTGAGTTCGACTCTCAACGAGAGCACTTACATATTTTTGCTCTTTTTGGGCTTTTTTATTTGGATACCTTGCAGCAAATATATAAGCCTGAATATTAACTCTCATATGATATAGGATGAGAAATTTACACCTAAATACATAACTTATTACTGTAGTAGTTTAAAGCTTATTGAGATAAACTTATAAAAACTGTATGTTACATGCTTAAGGACATGGTTGCTAAATGTTAAGTTACCATGCTTTTTAGGTGTCTGACAAATGTTCTAAGAATTGACTTTTTACTGATTGATCCTGTCCAGCTTCCAGTGACCTGAATGGTTCACACCGACCTGGTCAACTCGAGTTTAGAAACAACAACTATAATCATTCTGAAAATCATTTAAAATAGCCTGTGATTATAAGAAATTCAATCGTTACAACTTACAAAAGGAAACAAGACTCTAGTTAGTCATACACCCCAAAATGCAAATAATGTTAAAACTTAATATCATGCATATGTTAATATGCCGACCTATTTACGATAGCAAAAGGATTAAGTACTTGAACCATAATCCTAAATGTCACCACATGGCTATATTCATGTTCAATTAATTTCACGTACTGATTCATGGTTTTATGTCATCAATGGATCCTTACTACTGCTCACGTCACCTTCGATTTTAATATTTTTTACCTCTGAAAATGAACTTTCTTCATGTTCGTACATTTAGTCACCTTGATATCCCCCATTCATATTGTCAACAACCCATACCATTCTTCATTAATATAACTACCCTAGGACGTACTATATATGGATAACGCTATATGATACATACTAGCTTTTGGTATTTTGAGATATTAGTTAGACCATGGGGAATTGTCAAGCTGCTGAGGCTGCCGCGGTGGTGATCGTACATCCTGGAAATAATAAGATCGAGAGGACTTACAAGTCGGTTAGTGCTCGAGATGTTATGAGTTTGAACCCTGGATACTATGTAGGGGTTATCGTGACGACGCAAGGACCGAAATCAGAGAATGGAATGCCGGGTAAGAAGGTGAAGCTTCTTAGGCCAGACGATATGTTGCTTATTGGTAATGTTTACCGGCTCGTTTGTTTTGAAGGTAACTAATTAATTAACAGTGTACGATACGTACCATAATGTGTGTTCTGTTAAAGAATAAATTGGCCCAAGCATGTTCAGCTTTTACATTTCCGTGCCTATCGGTTTTTTTTTTCTTACAAAGTTATGTTAGAAAGTACTAAAGTAGTAAAGATTTAAAAAAAAAAAAAAGTGTATATATGTGACATTTTGTGTCTCTGGTGCTTAAATATATTTAGACGTTCTGAAAGAGTTTGCTGCGAAGAAGTGCGTGAAGCTAGGGAAGTTATTGAAGGAAAGAGGATTGCTCGTGCTTGAAAAGAAAGGACGACGTCCGGTTAGTCCAATGAAGGAACCGAATGCATCCTCTATCAAGGTAATTTAGCTTTTGATTGTTCAAGCTATATAAAATGTTACAAAAAAGTGAAGAAAGACACATACAACTTTGGGATGACGGATTTAGACGTTTCTTCCTATTTTATGGGTTTCTGACGCTGGTATTTAGTGTTAAAAGTAGTTTTGCCAAGATCATATGCTTACTTTTGGTTACCAATGCCGAATTAAGTGTTTATATACTTTGAAAACTATTTGAGAATGTCGTCGTCTTGGGTCTTTTTTTAGCTTGGGCCTTGGTTAAGAAAGCGTTTTAGTGCTTCACGTTGCCTTTAGACATTGATTGTATCAAACTGAATACTATAAAGTTGATAGTTTAATTTGTATAAACTCAAACAAGTTTTTAAATGACATATATATATATATATATAGAGTTGGGATCCAGTAAGAAGAAAACATAAAATGAGAAGAATAAGAAGAAATCCTGATCACAAATTTCACAAAGGAAGGAGAATTTTAAGGGGAGATGCATCTGACTTTGTAGGTGCATCTGAAATGTGTGGTTGTGGTTTCTTCTCATTCTTCTCATTTTACTTAATCTTCTTATTTGATCCTAACTCTATATATATATATATATATATATATATATATATATATATATATATATATATATATATATATATATATATATATATATATATATTTCATAATAAAATCTAAGCAGAAAACATCAATTCCCAATATGTATATATGAACACAAATAGGCTAATTCTTGAAATGACTCAAAAGAAATTTTAATAAGTTGCATAAGTCGTATATGTCGCATAAATCGCAAGGGGTATTTTGAGAAACTTTGTTTGATGGGTATAAAAAAAATAAATGATATGTTATTTTGAGACATTTCAAAAATTAGGCCACACAAATATTAGGTTGACCTAAGTGAAGGTAGGTTTGGCTAGGTGTGTATGCCAAGTAAAGTGAATAAACACCCATACCTACAAACTCACATGCGAGTTATGGTGAAAAAATAGAGTTCATCATTATGCGTGAGTCACTCAAAAAGTTTGCTTCTTTATTTATTTTGAATATATTTTATTAGTTTCTGAGTGTGTGAAAATATTTAATAAGATATGTAGGGTTTAATCCTACAAACCTGATTACTAGATGCGGAATGTTCGATCGAAAAACACACACAGACGAATCGACAGAAAATAAGGCGACGCCCACACAAGGTATTATCCCTAATCGTTCCCGATTAGTTTTATTGAAAGAATGACGTACTTGGTTTGTTCCCCCTCACCTCCTTTTATAGAGATGAGGGGGAACCGACTATAACAAGTCCTACGGGTCGGGTTGGGCTTAGACAATGCCAACCGACATTTATTCATAGCTATTAGGAAACTAGGCTATTCGACACTATCCCTAGACACGACTTAGGCGAATATCATGACTAAACATAACAATTTCCACCTTAGGCATATATTAGCCTATCCCAACACTCAGCAACTTCAAGCAGTGTTGTAACTTGCGTCCAGGTACCACCTTCGTCAAGGCATCCGCAGCATTGTGTTCAGTACCCACCTTCAGAACTTTAACCGTCTTTGCTTCCAAGACTTCTCTGATAAAGTGATAACGCACATTAATGTGCTTAGTCCTTTCATGAAAAACATGATTCCGCGATAAGTGAATCGCGCCCTGATTATCACAATTAACTGCAACAGTGTTGAGCTTCACGCCCAACTCTTCCAAGAGTCCCCTTAGCCAAATAGCTTCCTTAACAGCCTCCGTAAGGGCCATATACTCTGCCTCTGTAGTTGAGAGAGCCACCACGTGTTGTAGCGTTGTTTTCCAGCTTATAACACATCCTTGTACTAAAAATGCGTAACCAGTGAGAGACCTACCTTTATCCGGATCTTTAGCGTAGTCTGAATCAACAAAACCTGTTACGTCCACATGGTTGCCACGATTTGTCCCATACACCAAACCCACGTTTACAGTGCCCTGCAAATACTTCATAATCCACTTCACTGCTTCCCAATGGAGTTTACCCGGATTCGCCAAATATCTGCTAACTACACTTACTGCATACGCTATGTCTGGCCTCGTGCATACCATCAAGTACATTAAGCTCCCAACCGCATTAGCATACGACACCTTACTCATTCTTTCAACATCACAATCCCTAACTGGGCAATCTTTCAACGACAACTTGAATTGCCCGTCCAATGGTGTCTGAACCGACTCTCCATTGTTCATTCTAAACCTGTTTAAAACTTTAGAAATGTACCCGGATTGTGACACCCTCAGAATCTTGCGACTCCGGTCCCTGAAGATCTCCATACCAAGAATCTTCTTTGCTTCCCCGAGCTCTTTCATGTCGAACTCCCTTTTAAGAAAAGACTTGGTAGCCGCGATCTCAGCCTTGCTTTTACAAGCAATCAACATATCGTCTACATATAACAATAGATAGATATACTCCCCTGGTGCATAACTCCTGTAATATACGCAACTGTCGTAACTGCTACGCTTAAACCCGTTGCTCAGCATATACTCATCGAACCTCTTGTACCATTGCCTAGGTGACTGCTTCAAACCATAAAGAGATTTCTTTAACAAACATACCTTGTTACCTTGTTCAAATCCCGGTGGCTGCCTCATGTAGATCACTTCTTCAAGATTTCCATGTAAAAACACCGTCTTTACATCAAGCTGCTCCAGCTCATAATCTTTACACGCAGTCAATGCAAGTATAACCCGAATAGATGTGTGTCGAACTACCGGCGAAAATACTTCATTGTAATCAATACCTGCCCTTTGTGTGAATCCACGAGCTACCAACCTTGCCTTGTACCTAGGCTTTTGAACACCTTCAATCCCTTCCTTTATTTTGTACAACCATTTGCAGCTCACCAGCTTTTGCCCAACTGGATGATCTACTAACACCCAGGTCTTGTTCTTCTTCAGAGAATCCATCTCTTCTTTCATAGCAGCTTTCCACTTAGAACTGTCTTCACAAGCAACTGCTTCCTGGTATGTCAATGGTTCATGAGTATCTTCTTCCTCTGCTGCAGCGAACGCGTAAGCAACCATATTACTCTCATCCCGAAACCTTGCCGGTTTCGTTCTTGTCCTTGGTTCTCTATCCCGAACCAATTGATAATCTGTGAGATCCGGTGGATGATCAATCTCTTGAACCCCTGCATCTTCATCATCGCCCTCTTCCTGATCTGTCTGGTCTTCCTGATCTGACTGATCTTCCTGACCTGTTTGATCTTCCTGACCTGTTTGATCTTCCTGACCTGGATGGTCTTCCTCAGGCGTATGATTATTTAACCTCTTCATGTAGATTTGTAAATCTATGCTTATGTTTTTAGAGAGAGAAAGAGATAGAAAGATGGTGGATTTCACACTTTAGAGAGAGAAACTAAGAAAGAACTATGTGTAAATAATGAAAAACCACACCCTCTCCATCAAAGGAGAGGGTTTATATACCCAAGCCCTTGTCATGGGCTTGGGCTTACATTTTGGGCCGGCCTACACATGTTGTAGGCTAGGCTTGTTCTTGTTAAATAATTAAAGAAAGTTAACTAAACTACGAGCTATTACATATACTATTGTTGGAGTGACCGATCCTTCTTAATACGTAAAACGTATTTCCAACAATCTCCCCCTAAGGGAGGTCACTCTAAACAAGGGCGTTACCCGAGTTACAATAATGAAATAAACCTAGCATACTATGCTTGTCTTGAGCTCGTAGTCTTCGTCTTTCTTTTTCTTTTTCTTTTCTGGTGAACATGCTGATGTGATCTTTGATATCAATCTTGAGCATTAATCTCTTGTCTTGATCTCGTGCATCCATCACTTGTGATCTTCGCCTCTTCGTGACCTCACGTCCCACATACTTATACCTTCGTAATTCTTGAAAGCTTCAGAGTTTGATACAGCGGAAGACTTAACTTTTAGGCTTTCATGAATTAGATGAGGTATTAAGTGCATAAAGTATAAGCATGCGGGGACGACTTCTTCTTGTATCCCGCAACGCCACCGTCTTCAAATTCCGCAACATAAGTAGACACGAACGAAATGGCTTTGAACATTTTATTCTAATTCGGTAGCATTTTACCTCCGGTCGGTGAAGACCGTTGGACGATATTAGATATCGTACCCGTGACGGATAGTTTCAATTAAGTAACTTCCTGACAGGATTTCGCGGGTAAACCCGTTCTCTTTATTCGACCGTCCAAAGCTGACTGCGAACATAAAGAGTGAATCATTTGGATAATAATATCCGCATGATTTGAAGCCGTCAATTCATGTTCCTGGAACAAGTGAAATTCAATTAAGAACCGCACCATCGTTGCTTTCCAGTTATCACGAGCTTGATTCGTATAGAATCTTGCAAGTTACCTACCAAGTGCTGTTTGAGGTTAACACTAGAAGGATTTCCACTCATCACTGTGAGCACTAAGGTATCACTCTGAGTGTTCTGGCAAGATCACTGAGATTTTGCGTAGAGGCCTGGAACGTGTTTAAGTTCAGTTAAGAATTAAACAGCTGTTGCTTTCCAGTTATCACAAGTTTGATTCATAAAGAATCGCCCAAGTCACCTACCATGAGCTTTTTGATGTTCGCTCAAGAAGGATTTCCATCTTCATTGTAAATACTTTCGTATTACTCGGATGTTCAGGCAAGATCATGAAGATTTTGCGTAGGACTCTTAAAATCTTTCTTACTTTTCACAGTGTGTGAAGAAGCAAGGAAATATGAAAGTGTATCCTAATGAGATATTTGATGATCTCAAATGGCTCTAGACTCGATCGTGCATTTTGGATTTTAGTGATCAGAGGCTGGAGAGGAGTGCCACCTTTTCAATACCAATTTATTCGGAGTGAATAAATCAATAGATAACGTGTTGTCTCCGTGTGATTAAAACAAATACCTTTTGAGAGATATCTGAGTTAGCTGGGATGGGTTGTGCATTGCATCACTGGGTCCATGATGTCTGTCTTCAATATCAAGATTCATTAAAATGATCTCAATAGCATATGTATTGACCCGGTTTCTGCCTAAAGTTGTAAGTAGGGCTTCTTTCTTTACACCCTTTATCTTTACAATTCTTTTTCATTCTTCAACCCCTTCAATGCTTACCAATACGTCATAACTAGCACCTTGTTGTGCTTGTTCCAGTGCTAACTTAAGTACTTGGTCGGCATTCAGCTACGTTCACAATCTTTCTCCATCTTTCCTAAGGACTACTATTTCTAGCTATGGAATGTCCTTGGGAAGATTCCTCCGGTTCTGGAAGAATCATAGGACTTAACCTATCCTACCATCCTTATGTCACCACAATCTTCATCGTCCCATGAAAATCCATTTTGATATAGCAAATCCATTTTGCTCCCCCTTAACATATGCCACGATATTCGAAAACATTTCGCACATGTCGGGATGAGCCAGCACATTAAGTCAAACCATTTGTGATAATATCCCATATTAAATCACATTTTCTCCCCCATATTAAAAATATTAATCCAATCGATGTTTTTAATATCAATTGATTTAATGAAGTTTTAACAAAGGTTTTGGGAAGAAAAATGCAAGTCCGTTTTATCTTCATGATATCAAACGCATGAGATATGATATCGATTTGTAATATGATCACATATTCACCATATTAGAAAAGAATTGACAAGGTTGGACCTGATAGATGAGAACATCATATGATAAGATCAAATGGTTCTAGTCAGCATATGTTGGTCGCCTCGTCACGTCTGAAGTCATCTCTTGACACCACACGTACGATTGGTATTGTTGTCTTGACACCAACTTGTGAACTTGGCACGTTCGGCATCGAAGATTCTGAATGCTTGACAGTTGCTCCCCCTCAATTGTTGACTCGTGTTCTACCGAAAGAGCTGTAGTCGTCAGTTGAGTAGTCGCATCGTCGAGTATGTAGATACCAATTGTAGATAGCAATGGTTGTAGAGATGATAGCTTCATAAAAACAAGACTTCTCTTGTTTTAACAAATAAATGCACTGAGGCGTACATAGATTTGTGTTAGACCAAGTTATAAAGTAAACTTGATCCCTTACAAGGTTTTAAAGTAAACCTTGCCCGAGAAAATTAATTCCCGTTGTTAGCCAAAGCTTTCATGAGAAATACTTGACTTTAATGTGAAAACCGGGTTGCAGTCAGAAATAACTACAAGCCATTTAGGCATGTTTTATGAAATATTTACAACTTTTGTACGAACTCTATTTATGGCACCGTGTCAATATTAATCAACATTTCTAAGGCCGTAAATATTATCGTACCAAAAGACATGCCTTTAAAAAATAAAGTAAAAATATTTTTGGATGTTTCTATATTTTTCAATTTTTATGGTTTTTATATGGTTTTATATTTTTGTATTTTGCTTTTGTGGATTAAAATATAAACAATATATACAGATGATCACCAAGGATACGGAGAATAGTTTTACCAATATTATTCTTTCGCTTCATCTGCTAGTTCCTTAAGAGTCTCAGGCGAGAAGGTTCTCATTCCTAGCTTGTCGGCCAAAAATTCAATTCGAGCGCGATCTAAAGCCTTCGTGAAAATATCCGCCAATTGATACTCGGATCGGACAAAGTAAAGCTCGATTACTCCATTTTCCACTTGCTCCTTGATGAAGTGGTAGCGAATGTCAATATGCTTCGACCGGGATAATTGAACGTTGTTGCAGCATAAGGCAATTGCACTCTTGTTGTCACAGTACATCGGAATCTTGTTGAAACCTAGACCATAGTCGGTTAATTGCGATCTCATCCAAAGAATTTGAGCACAGCAACCGGACATAGCTATGTATTCTGCTTCCGTACTTGAAATTGCAGCGCTTTTCTGCCTTTTCGATGCCCAACTGATTAGTCGATCTCCTAGTAGTTGCAAAGTTCCACTCGTGCTACGCCTTGTATCTTGACAACCCGCGTGATCCGCATCTGCATATGCCATTAGTGCAATAGAAGAGTCCTTCGAATACCAAAGTCCCCGATTAATGGTTCCTTTAAGATATCGAAAGATCCTTTTAACAGTAGCTAAGTGTAACTCAGTAGGCCTAGTTTGATACCTGGCACACATACATATAGCAAACTGAAGATCAGGTCGACTGGCTGTGATATACAGAAGAGTACCGATCATTCCACGATAAAGTGTCGGATCAACGGCAACTCCATGTGGATCTGCATCAAGCTTAGATTTTTCCACCATTGGAGTGTCCACGGGGTCGCAAGATTCCATCTTATATTTCTTAAGCGATTCAAGGGCATATTTGGATTGATTAATAAAGATGCCTCTGGGACTCTGAGATATCTGAAGACCTAAGAAGAATGATACCTTGCCCATCATTGACATCTTAAACTTGGAAGACATGAGTGTCCCAAACTCATCCGATAAGGTTTGGGTCGAGGCTGCAAATATAATATCATCAACATATATTTGTACCATAATCATATCTTTACCTCGTTTCTGAATGAACAGCGTGGGATCCACCTTGCCTTTTGCGAAGCCTTGAGTAATGAGGAATTGTGACAATAGATCATACCATGCGCGTGGAGCTTGCTTCAACCCATAGAGAGCCTTCTTAAGCTTGTACACATGATTAGGATAGTTAGGATTCACAAGACCATCCGGCTGTTGAACATAGACTTCTTCCTTGATTTCACCATTAAGAAATGCCGTCTTCACATCCATCTGATAGACGATCATATTCATATGGGCTGCATAAGCGAGGAATAGTCTAATAGCTTCCAAACGGGAAACAGGTGCAAAGGATTCCATAAAGTCGACGCCCAATAATTGCTTGTATCCACGAGCTACTAGTCGAGCTTTGTTTTTCAATATTCCGCCTAACTCATCGAGTTTCACCTTGTAAACCCATTTCAAAGTGAGTAACTGCACTTGATCCGGGCATGGGACAAGTTCCCATACGTCAAGACGTATAAACTCATTAAGTTCTTCTTGCATAGCTTCTATCCAACATGATTGAGTAAAAGCTTCTTTCCATGTCTTAGGTTCAACTTCAGTGAGAAAAGCATCAAAGTGACAAAACATTGCACTTTCTTGTAACTGACTTCGTGTGGATACCGGACGATTAGGGTCACCAATAATAGAATCTATAGGATGATCCTTTGTCCACTTGCTGTCATGTTCACGAATCCGTGGATTGGAGTAAACTGTAGAAGGAGCTTCCTCTGAGGTGGACGACCCGGCTTGATTAGGGTCGGGAATATGTACACCAAAGAATGGAAGTTCACGCATTTGAGCGAATTCCAAATCATGATCATCATCATCCTCTTCATCATCAATAGGCATGACGTGGGTAGTTGTTACATGTGTTGGTTGAGAATTACTTGTGGATGGTATATCTTGACCAATTGTAGGTGCAGATGTATCTGATTGTGCTACGGTTGCTGGAGCGACAACTTCGGTTACCGGAGCTATTACCTCAGGTTCTGGAGCAACAATAGTTGGAGGAGTAAATAATTCATCAAAGAACGGTTGAAACAACGTATCCCATTCAGTCCTAGTAGGTGGTATAAATGATGAAGTAGGGTTGTTTGGGACAAGACCAGAACTAATATTACTGGGTCCCATTTCATGAAGTGCGGGTTCAGAGCTGCTTTGCTCAGAAGCCATTGCTGTCAGCTCATCAAAATCAACATTCATAGTTTCGAGGATCTTGCGAGAGTTACGGTTGTAGATTCGGTATGCCTTCTTTGCGGGTGCGTAACCAATGAAAATACCAATATCAGCCTTTGGTTGAAGTTTTCCCAAATTGTCACCATCATTGTTTGGATAGCAAAGAGAACCAAATACATGAAGATAGGATAAATCTGGTACTTTTTCATGGAGAAGCTCATAAGGTGTTTTACCATGGCGTTTACGAATTAGTGACCGGTTTTGGGTGTACACTGCTGTAGATACTGCTTCTGCCCATAAAAACAATGGAGCCTTTGCGTAAATTAACATCGTTCGAGCAGCTTCCATAAGTGTGCGATTTCGCCTTTCAATGACACCGTTTTGTTGTGGAGTGCGTGCAACGGATGTTTCATGAGATATGCCAACTTCTTCATAATAATCACGCAAAATTTGATTCACAAATTCGGTTCCATTATCTGTACGAATGCGTCGGACAGTAGTGTTGAGACGCACTTGAATCATCTTGAGAAATCTGATGATGAATTTAGGTGCCTCATTTTTTGCTTTAAGAAATTTCACCCATGTAAACCGTGAGTAATCATCGACAATGACGAGGATGTACTTTTTGCCAATAAGACTTTCAACACGCATTGGCCCACAAAGATCCATATGCAACAGATAAAGTTTCTCTTGGTTGGTGTCTTCAGTCCTGGGTTTGTAAGACTTCTTAGTGCTTTTCCCCATTGTACACGCGGAACACAAATGATCCTTGTGAAATGATAGTTTAGGAAGACCACGAACAAGTTCGTTTTTCGCCAAGTGATTAATAGCGTCAAAGTTAAGATGAGATAACCGTCGATGCCATAACCATGACTTAGTCTTCGATGCTTTGGAGAGAAGACATACGGGAGAAGCGGCCATCATGTCTTGTAGAGACAAAGTATACAAATTATTCCCTTGAGTACCTTTCAATAAATCAACCCCTTCCAAATTACGAATGAAGCAGGTATGCTCTCGAAAAGCAACTTCTAGGTTTGCATCACAAAATTGTCCCACAGAAAATAAGTTGTGACCGAGACCTTCCACGTAATATACTCTCGAAATTATAACATTCCCAATATGATATTCACCATAACCCATTATCTTTGCAATATGATCATTCCCAAATCGAACCGTACCAAGAAACTTGCTGACGAAATTTCTGAGCTGAGAGCGATCTCCGGTCATACGCTTGGAGCAACCAGAGTCCAAATACCAGAGAACAATTTGGACCACCTGTTTTCAATAACAACAGTAGACAATGCATTGGAAACTATTGGTTCCGGAGTGTTAGCAGATACAGATATAGAATTATCAGAATTGCTAACAATTTTGAGACCCTTAGATTTCCTGCGTTTTCTAATGTGAGTTTTAGCACTAACAGGTTTTACTGTTCCAACTTTCTTAGGTTTTGGATTATTCGCGGGCACTACAGTGGGAGTAGACCTATTTAAAGGGCACTTTGTTCCTACAGTAGTGTCGGTGTTCCTAGTTAAAGGACACGCTTGTGTTTTGGTAGCCTTGGTACTCCTAGTTAAAGGGCACGCTTTCTTCGCTGTAGTGGGAGTGATCCTAGTCAAAGGGCACATATTTCCTATTATAGTGAAAGTTCTACCAGTGGGGCGCCACATCCAGCCAACTTGGGTTAACACCTTCCCAGTCGGTTTCCATTCTAATCCATTTTTCCGGGCATGCATCTCATTCACATGGTCAATAAGGCAAGAATCATGATGACTAGAAAACATACATTCATTGCAATTCCAACATTTTAAATTAGAATTCACAGTAGGCTTAGAACGCTGCACAACCGCAGAGCCTTTAGGTTTAGCTACATGATTCTTTTTATTCAAAACAGAAATAACATTCCTAGGATGGGCTTCTACTTTCTTCATCACTTGACTACTAGATGGGGGCAAGATCCTATCATTCTTCTTGTTTCTCTTAAGCTTAGATCTTTGAGCCTTAGTAGTGGTGCTTACTCCTGTAGAAGGCAACACGGGAATATTAGAAGCTGGTTTTGATTCCGCCTTATCTTTAGTGACCAAAGTTTGAGATGGTTTAGTCCTAGGGCCCTTGTTAAGTGGTGTGACGGCTATAAGGTTCCTTTTGATTGCACTAGAGGACGATGCTAAGACAGTGGCTGCGTTATCCACAACATTCTTACCTTTTAGAGTACGAAGTGTTTCCTTTAACTCAGCCAATACCAAATTCTTATCACAAATTTGTTCCCTCAAATCAGATATTTCCATCGACTTTCGATTCAATTGTTCAATCAATGATTGATTCTGTGCAGTGGTATCAACACATGCGGGCTGTACTAAATCGAATAGTCGTGTATTTTTCTGTTTTAAGTTATCAACTTTGGACAAAATCTTGGAAACTCGATTATCTAGATCAAGTTTAAAATTCTCAGCAGCCTCAAGTACGTTCACACAGTTAAGCTCCTCAGATTTCTCTATTTCTATCGGCAAAGATTTAGCAACTTTGTCACTTGGCTGACGCTGTTTTGATTGTAAATTCAATCGAAAATTCTTTTCAAAATTTGCATCATCGATATTAACACCTTCGAATGACGTTTCAAAGATTTCTTGAATAAATTGTTGCTTGCATTCAAGCGAAATACAATGTGTTTGAATCTCATCAAAACGTTTTGAAAGCGAAGAATATGAATCTTGAAGCTTTAAAAATTCAGCGTCAGATTCGTGACAAGTACTATCTACCATATTATCCACAGATTCAACATTATGCACAATAGAATCATTATCAACACTTGTATTCACACAGACAGAAACTATATCATGAGACATCACTTGATTCAGAAGCAGATCATTATGGCGTGAAACCCGTTCTATTTCAAGTAAACTGTTTTCATAAGCATCTTCCATTTCATTGAAAACACGTCTAACTTCTTCTATTTCCAAAAACAAATCTTGATCAATATTACGAAGACAAGCCTTAACATTGTTTACAAACGGAACAATTTCATCTCGAAACGCAGCTCTAGTGTGCTCAAAGTTCCATTCACCTTCCGTTATGGCCGTGGCCGTCGTACGTTCCAAAATGACCTTGTCAAAATCGGCTAAGTGTTGGTGAACCGTATTTAAGTTAACGGACGCCTTACTTACCGGTGGAATTAACTTCGTTAAATCCTTTTTGACGAGTGTAGGAGACGTACTAGGAAGGTTTTCATTTGACAAACTTTGGGGCACAAGAACTGTTAATTCTGCTAATTCCTTTTGTAAGCGAATGCGTGTCTTTTTCGAAAATTGATCTTTGTTATGTTGATCATAATCAATTGTATGGAATTTTGAAAGCATTTTAGAATGAGTTTCATCCCCAAGTGATTGTGTCTCCTCAGTACTACGAACAAAAGGTGCTTCTTTCGATTTGCCAATTATGGTCATATCATAAAGGCCGGGAATATATTCCTGAGCTTGTTTTGCATAACCGGGATTAGGTGGTAAATCTTGAAAACGCTTAAGTTCGAATTCTTTAAATGATTTAGTTAAAAGATGAACCTTTTCTGTGGAAGCGTATTGTTTTAAAAGCTGTTGTTCTTTGAATTTAAGAAGTTTGGTAGCATTAATTTCCGATTCAACCTTTTTAGACTCGAGAGTTTCGAAATCCATTTTAAGTTTCTGAAAATCATTGACAACCGACTCTTTTTCTTTTAATTCATTAGAAAGATTAGCTTTTAATGATTCTATTTCTTTCAAGTGTTCAATCTTTTCAAAACGAAATTGGTCAAATTCAGAACATGTTATTTTCTCTTCTTGAGGGACCATTTCAAAAGTTTTGACCTTTTCTTTATGCAACGCAAGCTCAGCAGTTAGGGTGGAATTCGTATCTACGGATTGTCTGAGGGCCATATGCATTTGATCAATAATATGTTTAGGCACCATGACCAAATCATGTTGAGCATAAGATTCCATACCCGTCGCAGCATTTGGTTGAGGTTCGCTCAAATGTGTAGAATTGGGTACCACATCATTTGAGTTACTAGTTCTCGAATGCTGTTCGAGGTTGTCATTTTCATGCCCAACTTGATGTTGGTTATCATCAATATTATTGGATGTGGTTGGTACCTCACTGATGACATCAGAACCGTAGTGAGAGAGATTAGCAACGAGAGCAGCTTGGGCAGAGTGAATGTCATCACAATCCGAATCGTATGCATCAAGATCGTCCGCTTGATAAGCTGCATTAGAAGTGGAAACAACGGCAATGCCTTCAGTATCTGCTGCCCCTGGGTCTGCCAGAAATGCCAACTCCTCTGAATCCAAAATCTTCCCCTTAGACTGAGCATCAACCAAATACATCTTCTCACGAAACCATGCATCATCCCTTCTCCTTTTCGGCTGAGTGCATTCCCTAGCCATATGACCTTGTCCTCGGCAATTGTAGCAGGTCACAACCTTCTTAGGACCAATAGGACTCCCATTTCCACTAGCTTGAGAATTCACAGCTTGATTGTTCCCAGTCCTTGTAGGAGGTCCAGATGAATTTTGCCTTCCCTGAATAGGTTGCACCGTCACTTGACCATCTTGAACAGTGGCTTGTTGTTGAGGATTTGATGAGGTGCGGAGCTGATTGTTTGTTGGTGGAAATCCTCTAGTTGCAACAAGTTTTGACAAGTAGGCGGTGAGATGGTTTAAAACATCAGCTGGCGTATCATTTGGAGTAAAGACCGGTGCTTGGATTGGGGGAAGTTCATTAGAGTAGAAAGCTTGTGCTGGTTGTGCTTCAATTGGAAAATATCCTTGCTGAGGAGTATAGCCCATTGGAGAAGTGTTGGCTTGTGATGGTGATGTCTGATATGGTGGTTGCTGCGGAAAAGATTGTTGATGAACACCTTGTTGATATTCTTGCTGTGGCATCATTGGTGGTTGATAAGATGGTTGCTGTGGTTGCTGATAGATGTGTGGTGGTGGTTGCTGCAAGTATGATGGTTGTTGATAAGTATAAGCCATGTTTTGTTGAGAAGCATACATTGCAAGTGGATCATGAACTTGAGGTGTAGACAACCGAGCCTCGATCACATGGCATTCGTGTTGTTGAAGAAAAGCTTGAAGTTGATCCACATTGGTGTTATGCAAGTCCTTAGCCAATTTAACATCCGTCACGTATTTTTTCCATTCTGGAGGAAGAGTGTTCAAATACTTGGTGTTCAATTGAAAGGTAGGGATTGCCATGCCATAGATATTAAGCTCATTCAACAATAGGGTAAATCTCAGATAGTAATCATTGAGAGTCTCCCCTGGCACATAGGCAAACTTATCAAAAGTATCATAAAGCTTACACTCTCGTTCTTGTTTAGTTAACGAGGTGCCTTGCATTAGAACCCGAATTCTATCCCATAACTCTTTGGCAACTTTATGTTTGCTGACGAGTTTGTAGACATCTGGAGGAAGGGCTTGAAGAATGATGTTTGTAGCATACTTATCACATTTATCTTGAATCTTCATATCTCCAGTCAACTCACCCGTTGTGCGAGGACGAGTGGTCGTACCTTCCGTCACAGTACCATAATCTAATGGTCCATTGAGCACCGATGCCCAAATTAGATGTCCATTCTCCTTGTTCAACATATAAAGTTCCATTCGGGAAGCCCATTCCTCATACATAGTCTTCACCAACATTGGTGGACGATTATCCGTACCCGAGAGAATGGACTTATCCGTAAGAGATGTATACTCCATTTCAATAAGTTAAGATTTACAAAGTTGATCGAACAATGAAATAAGGTTAAGTATTTTTGTGTTGTTGTGAGTTAGAATCGAGAGACAATGTTAAAATCCCCTAAAATATGTTCTCGATAAACCAAAAATTCCAAGACAAAATTACACACGATTCGAAATTTTTTATGGAATAATTTTTGGTTTGTCGGAATGTCTAGATCGGAATGCCAGATCGGAATGTCAGATCGTAATACCAGATCGGAATACCAGATCGTAATGTAACACTGTCAGAATGATGATGGTATCGGAATGCCTAGATCGCAATGCAGAGCGGTCGCAATGTTCAGATCGCAAAGCCCTATCGGAATGCTCAGATCGGAAAGTGGCTGACAAAATTTAAGCAGAGTAACGACTTAACAAACTTCCTTATACCCGTCGGAATCCCAGATCGCAAAGCACGATCGGAATGTCCAGATCGGAATAAGTAATAAAACCCACGATCGCAAAGTAGAACCAAACCCTTTCCGATGGTAAGGTTATTGCGATGGAAGCCCAAGTACAATTTGTACTTTCCGATGGATGTTTCTGCTTAAATTTCGGAATGAAGAACACCAACTTTTTTTTGCACTTTTGATCCAAGAAAACTGATGTTTTTATGAAAAAACAAGATACCAAGAACAATTTAACACGAATCCCTATGTTACACTACTTTAAACTTCGATCCAACACCAAATTTTTTTTTGAAGATTCGGCTAAAACAAACCTATACTCTACGAATTGTTTAGAAAACAATACGCAACACTAAAAACAAACCTTAATTTCATCCCAAGCTCTTGATACCATTTGTAGATTTGTAAATCTATGCTTATGTTTTTAGAGAGAGAAAGAGATAGAAAGATGGTGGATTTCACACTTTAGAGAGAGAAACTAAGAAAGAACTATGTGTAAATAATGAAAAACCACACCCTCTCCATCAAAGGAGAGGGTTTATATACCCAAGCCCTTGTCATGGGCTTGGGCTTACATTTTGGGCCGGCCTACACATGTTGTAGGCTAGGCTTGTTCTTGTTAAATAATTAAAGAAAGTTAACTAAACTACGAGCTATTACATATACTATTGTTGGAGTGACCGATCCTTCTTAATACGTAAAACGTATTTCCAACACTTCAGTTCCACCTCAACTTGTAATTCCTCAACAGACTTATCTTTTCCTGCACCAGTATCCTTCAACGTGTCTTAGTACATGACACTTTCATTGAAGACCACGTTCCTGCTTGTGACTATTTTAGGTGATTCATTATCAAGCCTATATAGTCTGTATCCCTTCACACCTTTAGGATACCCCAAAAGAACGCATTTTACAGCTCTCGACTCGAGCTTACCTTGTTTAACGTGTGAATACGCGACACAGCCGAAAACTCTCAACATCCCATAATCACTAGGATGTCCTGACCACATCTCCATAGGTGTCTTCTTCTCAATCGCTGTCGATGGTGACCTATTTATAAGATATGCGGCCGTACATGTCGCTTCCTCCCAGAAGGTCTTGGGCAATCCAGACTGTATTAATAAACAGCGTACCTTGTCCATGAGAGTTCTGTTCATCCGTTCTGCTAACCCATTCTGCTGCGGCGTCCCGGCAACTGTCAAATGTCTAGCAATCCCACTCTCAGTGCATAGCTGATTAAACTCCCCGTTACAGAACTCAAGACCATTATCCGTCCTAAGCTTCTTAACCGTCCTCCCAGTCTGATTTTCTACTAACTGCTTCCACTCTTTGAACTTTTCAAATGCTTCATGTTTGAACCTGAGAACATAAACCCATACCCTTCTGGAATAATCATCGACTATAGATAAGAAATACCTCTTACCTCCCAATGATTCCACCTGAGACGGACTCCATAAGTCTGAATGAACATAGTCTATCACTCCCTGAGTAGTGTGCCTTCCTACACCGAAACGTACTCGATGTGACTTTCCCAGAACACAATTCTCACAAAAATCGAGCTTACCTAGACTCTTCTTGCCAAACAAACCCTGCTTTTCCAGCACGTGTAGTCCCGCCTCACTGATATGTCCCAGTCTTTTATGCCAAACCTGCATAAGACTGTCTTTCTCTTCAACACTAGCATTAAGCTCACCGGCCAATGCATGGCCATCCAAAGAGTACACGCAGTTCTCCCTTCGGGTTCCAGATATAATAACCCTAGAACCATTAATCACCTTGATTTTGCCCGACTGCAATTTTACGGTATATCCCTCTTTTTCAAGAGTTCCCAGCGATATCAAGTTTCTTTTCAATTCAGGTATATACCTGACATTGTGTAACACAAAACTTGACCCATCTTTCAGTTGTACCTTTACCTTGCCAATACCCCTGATCTTGCACTCCCTGTTGTCGCCCAACAGTACGCTGCCCCCATCGCATTCCAGAAAATCAAAAAATACATCTAACCTGGGTGACATGTGATATGAACCTCCTGAATCCATGATCCAGTCTTGCAGTCTTTCTGCACTCATCACCATCATCACCTCAGAATCATCGTAAATCGAACCACTGGAGCTTGGTTGATCATCTTTCTTGACGTAACCTTTTGACTTCTTGCGATTATTCTTCGGACAGTCTCTTCTCAAGTGCTCCTCAGATTGACAAATAAAGCATTTGAGTCTGCCACCTCGAGATTTCGATCTTGACTTTCCCTTTGACTGATGTGAATTCCTACGATCAGTTCTTCCCCTCACATATAACCCTTCACCATCATCCCCCTTCGCCTTGAACCTTTCTTTGATTTCCTTTGAATTTAGTGTGGCCATCACGTCCTCCAAAGTCAAATCTTCCCGTCCATAAAGCAAGGTATCCACAAAGTGTTCGTATGATGCTGGCAAAGACGTGAGTAACAATAAAGCAAGATCTTCATCTTCGAATTTTACCTCAATATTTTCTAAATCAAGAACGATTTTGTTGAACTCATCTATATGCTCGGAAATCTTTCGTCCAGACGGCATGTAGAATGTATACAACTTCTTCTTCAGGTACAACTTGTTGGCCAATGACTTATTATGTACAAAGACTCGAGCTTTGACCAAACCCCCGCTGCAGTCGTCTCCCCGGTAACCTCTCTCAGGACCTTGTTACCTAAACACAAAATCATGGCACTGTGAGCTTTCTTGTCAAGCTTAGATTTCTCTTCAGCTTCCATATTCGCGGGTAAAACCTCTAGAGCTGCTTCACATCCGTTCTGGATTAATAAAGCACGCATCTTGATTCTCCATAACCCGAAATCACCAGTTCCATCGAACTTCTCGATGTCAAACTTGGCTCCCGTCATTCTTTATCCCTTTGTTAATTTGCTAAACCTTGTGAAACCCTCACAATCACAAATCAACAAAGTTCCTTCGATAATTCGCTAAACCTCGTGATACGTTAAACCTCACGATCACAAATTACGAAGTCCCCGTGTGTTTAAATACTATGTATACTACAAAGTGTTAACTAATCTTTTTGTTTTCTATAAAAACAAATTTTAATAGATTAATGACCCAATATCAAACACTTGGGCCCAATAACAAAACACCCTTCGTAGTATTTTCGTAGTATTTAGTTGACTTTATAAAAAATCAACTACTTGGTCTTCTTCCTCAATGTATCTATGGCGGCTTGAACCAGACACCACAACTACAGTCGATCTTCAAAAACATAAAACCAAAACACCCTCTTCAATCGAGAACTGCTGCACCCTTGCTAATCCAAACCCGATCAACAACGACCCTTCCTCGATCGATCCTAGTAACCAGCCTCGCGAACCAAAGCTCTGATACCACTTGTAGGGTTTAATCCTACAAACCTGATTACTAGATGCGGAATGTTCGATCGAAAAACACACACAGACGAATCGACAGAAAATAAGGCGACGCCCACACAAGGTATTATCCCTAATCGTTCCCGATTAGTTTTATTGAAAGAATGACGTACTTGGTTTGTTCCCCCTCACCTCCTTTTATAGAGATGAGGGGGAACCGACTATAACAAGTCCTACGGGTCGGGTTGGGCTTAGACAATGCCAGCCGACATTTATTTATAGCTATTATGAAACTAGGCTATTCGACACTATCCCTAGACACGACTTAGGCGAATATCATGACTAAACATAACAAGATATATTTTATATAAAATAAGTATTTTAATAAAAGGTGAACGGAGAAAAAAAGTTGAGTTGTCGTTGAGGTTAAAGGTGAATTTACCACTCTTTAGCTTTACAAACGAATCAAGAGCTCTATTGACGACTTTCGTACGTTTCCAGCTATTTATCCTCGATTTTGATCGTTGCTCGATGCAAAGCTCAGTTTGATTATGAAGAACATGATAGTACTACTTAAGATCAACATTATTGCAACTACTCATAGACTAGTAATTCGAAATCCTTTTCTCGGAGGCAAAGAAACCTCAACCATAGTGCATGTACGCCATTATTATGATTTATGACATTCACATTGTGTGGTTGGCGTTGTTTTATCACAAAATGACCCAACAACGAATCTTTTTATCTTTGTCATTATTTTCCAGATTAGATTTGTGAAAAACCTCTTGTTCTTTTACTGTTTTAAAAGATACTTATAAAATACTCTGTATCTTTGTACGTAAATATAAAACACTATTCATGCATCAAAAAAGCTGAAAAACATTGCTTGCATTTACGGTATACTTTTTTCCGACCTTCTTGTTAGTAGTTGGTAAATTTTTCCTTTTCATGGTGAAATTTTACTTTGGTTCTCATTTCTCAATTATATTAGAAAAAAAAACTAGTATTCTCATTGAGTATTGAATGGTACTTTGCTTTAAATCAAGTACCGTAGTATTCTTTTAAATACTTTTTCTATACATTTTTCTTAAAAAAATTTTTTGGCGGGGGTAATAATTTTGAGACGAAAGGAATAATCGTATTTCATTTACTTTAAAATGGAAAATCATATCCTTGGGGTTGCAACATGCATATGGTGATAAACTACTGATAACTAAGAATATCAAAACTGAATCAAGATCCCTAGAGGATTCATGAGCAACCAATTGCTTTCTATTAACATGATTTATTAGGATTTTTATTCAATACTTTTGTTCTTGTGATTTACATATGTTGTTGCAAATATTCTTATGCTATAATGACACCATCTACTTACAACACTATGTGAATCAACTTACTTGATGACCCGTAAGTGGTAGTCGAATTCACAAGTTTTAATTGACAAATGAACTTACCAATTTCATTACGGAAACACCAAAGGCAATATATGACACCATGATATGAATTTACAAGAAAAAAGGAAAAAGAAAACGTACACGCTAGTCTCTATAAGCTAAAAAAAAACTCGATCATATCTCTATACCTAGCTAGCTATATTGTGGCACACAACTTTGTACGTGCACAAATAGTTTTGTCGTTGATCTTTCATAACGTGACGCGCTATATATTGTGATTGTTTACATATTCAGAGCCATAAGGTGCACCACGATGAAAGTAACCGCAATAGAAGCATGACAAAGGGACGCCATCGTCACCATCAACATCAATGGAAACCAGCCTTAAAGAGTATTTCGGAATTTGAGAATTGAAGAAACTCGAGGCCATTTTCTCATTAGACATTGTTGCTCAGTTATACGAAGTATTCTGCAACAAGTCTTAGGGTGCATATGAACGAAGCTAAAGCTTGATTTGGATTAGAGTTTACGAGACGATCATGGTTTTTAATTGTTGTTTCACAAATTTATTTTTACGTGTATGTTAGATTGTATTATTGCTCGACTATTTATGAAGTTCGGCTTTATAAAAGACAATTTACAAACCTTACTATATTTAGTATTTACTGATAATTTACAAACCTTACTTTGGTGGGTTGTTATTTTTCATTCGAAAAGAGATTTAAGCGACTTAAAACCTTTTCAAGGTCTCGCTAAATTTCTTTGTGATACATTAATTGCCTTAGAGCAAACGTTACCATAACACTGAAAATGGGCTGACACCTTAATGTCACATTAATTTTTTTTAAATAACACTAACAGTCTAACACCTCATAATATCGCTGATATCAAAAATCAAAATAACATCACCACCTTTTGCCACTTTATTTTTTTTTTCAATTTATTTAACTCACAATCAATATACATCACAAAAAATTATTCGAATAAAAAAAAGAAACGTGCGTCGGCTCGTTGCAAATGGCTCGAAACAACCTTGAGGTTACACGACTCGGTATCATAATGTCAGATAACACGAGCCACGTGACGTTAGGGTACCGTTCCCTCTTAGAAAAAGTGTCATTCAATTATGTGAGTAATATTCCATGAGATATAGCAATATGCCATGGAATCAAGTAAAAAGAATATAGCATTAAACCTATATAACAATATGTTACTGTGTACTCGTTACTTAACGTCAATTTAAAATTTGTGTTATTACAACGTATCAATGTTGAAAAACTTCATCAAAGAAATACCAAACCTACAATTTCAAATTTTCGTAACTTATTTAGTGTGTACTAAAAATGTTTTCAAAGCAATTTCAAAATTTTGTACCTCATTGTATTCAACTTTGACATAAAAATACGTACACAGCGTCTCGTCAATCTATTCAATCATGTTTTCCTTCCTGCCATGATGGGAACATGATATTGTAACATTGTGTAGTACTACCTAGCTATCAATTTTAAGGTACCCCACAATCGAATTTATCTAGCAAAAATACAAAATGGTTTTCAAATGTAAGCACCTAGTCTCCAAAGTTGGTCGGATGCAAAACCAAATATCCTATTTGTAGAAACGTTTTGCTGCATAGACATGACATAACAAAACACATCTCTAATTATATATAGCCAAATGCCAATTGGTTCGAGTTATCTATCATGGCTTTCGTAAGACTCAAATTACCTTGTTGTCGAATTCCAGAAAATGAAAAACATCGTCGATGGTTGTCACGGTGGAAGGCACCTGTTTGTGGAAGTAGTTCGAGAGAGTTTGGTATCAAGAAAAGTGAACATGGTTTTGCGATGAAATATGACGAAAACTGTTATCACGATTATTGTAAGAAAAGTAAATGTGATGATGGTGATGCTGTTGGAGTAGTGAATACACACCTGAGTAACGTGTTCGTGAACATGATGAGAGAAGCAGGACCATATTTTCGGGCACATCGTGGTGGCATATTTGTACTTTTAGTGTGTGCTGAAATGATCGAAAGTCCTTACTTTGATGACATTCTGAAGGTAATTGTTTAGTTACCGCATCTTAGTTATTTATAAAGATCGATATAACTAAAAGTTTACTACTCATCGAGAGCATCAGAACTTCTCGATGCAGCTATATATGATTTCCATCTATTTCATTCCTGTTTGGATATCTTCGATCGTTCACATGATGGCCTTTCTATAAATATATTTATGGTAATTTACACCTAAGTACCACAATAATTATGACGCCTCTCCCATAATTAGGCTAGGCGGAGCGGTAGTGACTTTTTACCGTGAGTAGCCAACTCAAGTGCGAGTTGGCAGCCCGTAGGACAGATAGGAAGGTTTATGTTTAGTCTCACAAAGTACTTCCATGGCTTATACTTGGTTGATTTGAATTGCCTAATCTTTTATACTCGTATTAGAGAGGAGAATGTAACGGTTTTTTGAGGAAAAGACCAATAGTTGAGATCGATTTTATGACGTGGTAATGGAGCGTTTAGTCATTAAAACTTAATAATTAAGTAAAGAGAAATGCTACAACCACAAAGAGAATTTTACAAAAAAGTTTACAAAATGATTTGTCATGAACTTAATGGTTACATAAAATTACTTTTCAATTCTCTCTCTTACATGCATCCACAAATTCATTGACATATCATTTTGTAAACTTTTTTGTGGGATTTTCTTTGTGGTTGTAGCATTGCTCTTAAGTAAATGTGTATAAACACTACTACTATAATTTTGTTTCTCTATTGAATATGAGAAATAAAGTCTTGAGTGGAACAAAATAAAAAAAAATATAAAAAAAAAACTAGAAAAGTGAAATTCATAAACAATGTAAAATGCAAAAGAAAACGTACATTCTGATTGACCGATTGAACTTACGTTCAAGCCCAATATATCAAATAAATCCAATATCAAATTTACTTTTATGAACTTAACTGGAAAATATTCATTTTTCATAACTTTTAACTTTATAAATGAACATATAACCTAGCTACACTTCAAATTTGTTGTTGTATAATTAACACTAGGACTTTTGCTCGCGCTTCGCCGCTGACGTTTTTGGCAAGGGTTTTAGTGTGTTTGCATACTGGCGTTGTCATTTGCGGTGTGAATAAGCGTTAGTGGTAACTGGTGGGCAAACGTAATTTTAGAAAAGGACATTTAGCTTTTATATGAAACACACAAACTATATAGGCGGGTGTTCGCGTATGTCTCCGGCACATGACCGAAGGCATGTCACTGGTGCCGAGGCAATTGCCACGTAGGAGAGAGAGAACAGACAAGATCGCCCAAATCTTGGGAGACCTTGTTTTACCCAACAGGCAAGGCTTTACCCAGTGGATCCAGTCATGATCCGCCGCCTGCTTTTACACTGTACCTGACATTAGGGTACTGTTCAATAGGCGCATATCTCAATGACGTGACTACACGACCAGGTATGCCCTAAGCTTTGGGTATAAATACCCCAAGGCATTTACTACACACAACAACACACAGTACTCAGCATTTACTCCTACTTAATAACATATCTCCGGTATTCCGCACCGGATACCATTCCAGTGATAGTTACTTACTTTCACGCCGAAGCTTGGTCTCGGGTTCACACCTAGGGCGAGTTAACGTGTGTTCTCTTATTGCAGGGTAGGCCAATCCTACAAGCATACCTTACACGATACCGAAGCTAAATATCCTGGGACCTTGTGCCAGCGGAAATTTGTTTCAACATTTGGCGCCATCCGTGGGACCCTAAACTCGAATCTCCAACTAGCTAACAATGGCAGGGGATTCGGGGAGCGGGTCTCCTTTAACCATTTCACCAGAGCGTGACAACACCACCGGTGGATGATCCCTTGATATTTGAAGCAGAAGTAGAAGGGTATTGGGTGAAGCGCGTGTTTGTCAATGAAGGAGCAGCCATGGAAGTAATGTTTGAGCATTGCTTCATGAATTTAGATCCGGATATAAGACGAAGGTTAACTCCTGACCCTGTCAAGGTTCTAAGTTTCTCGGGGGAAGAAACTCAGCCAATGGGAAAAATCGAGTTGGAGGTTACGTTCGGAGCACATGGTATGGAAAGGAACACAATAATGACCTTATGTGTGATCAAAGCACCATCCCCGTACAACATCATCCACGGCCGAACCGGGATCAAAAATTTAAGAGCCGTCCCTTCAACGATACACTCTGCAATGAAGTTTCCCACTCATGGTGGCATCGCCACGTTGAAGACTACAACCAGATCGATTTTTGAGTGTAGGGTAATTGTAGACGGTCAAAAAATAGCAAAGGAAAAGGCCACGACCGTGGGCAAGGATTTAGACAAATGGATCGCTTTTGAAAAGTTCAATGAGCAGGAAAGAGTCGAAGGAGGGATGACGGAACAAGTCATCATCCATTCCGGTTATCCGGAGCAATTGGTAACCATCGGGAGGCTCTTCACAAAGAAATGTAGGTTACAACTGATAGATCTGCTGAAGAATAGCACAGATGTGTTTGCTTGGGAGCCGTCAGATATGACAGGGGTCCCTAAGAGAATCATCAAACACTCGTTGAATGTGGATCCGTCCAGAACACATGTGGCCCAAAAAAGGAGAACGTTGGGTGAAGAAAAAAGTCGAGCTGTCCAAAAGGATGTTGCGGATCTTTTAAAAGTCGGTATAGTGAGACCAGTCCGATACCCAACATGGATCTCTAACCCTGTCCTCGTAAAGAAGCCGGATGGTGACTGGCGAATGTGTGTAGATTTCAAAAACCTTAACTCAGCTTGCCCTGAGGACTATTATCCACTACCTGACATCGATGTGAAGATTGGCTCGGTCATGGGTTTCAAGTTCAAGTGTTTTCTTGATGCATACAAGGGATACCATCAAGTGCTCATGGACAACGAGGACGAGGAAAAAACAGCCTTCTATACAGATGAGGGCACATACTGTTATACCAAAATGCCTTTTGGACTTAAGAATGCTGGAGCCACATACCAACGATTGGTAGACTCAGCATTCCGGTCACAAATAGGGACAAATCTGGAAGCATATGTTGATGATCTGATGATCAAGATCAAGACTGAAGAGAAGATGATTGAAGACATCAAGGAAACATTTGATAACCTAAGGAAAATTAACATGAAACTTAACCCGAAGAAATGCTCTTTTGGGGTCGAAGAAGGAAAGTTCCTGGGATACATGGTGACTTCGGAAGGAATCCGGGCAAATCCTAAGAATACGAAAGCCATCTCGGAGATGCGGTCACCTAGGACGTGGAAAGAAATGCAATCTCTCAGTGGAAAGCTAGCAGCCTTGAATCGCTTTTTGTCCAGGTCAGCTGAACGTTCGCTTCCATTCTTTGAAACTCTAAAGAACATAACAAAAGAAAATAAGGAAGAGTACGAGTGGACGGAGCAGGCAGAGAAGGCTTTTCAGGAACTAAAGAAGGTGATCATGGAACTTCCTTCATTGGCATCTCCAGTGAAGAACGAGGTATTGTATGTATACTTAGCCGCGTCTAAAGAAGCAGTAAGTGGAGTTCTCCTAGTAGAGAGGGAAGGCGTCCAGAAGCCGGTCCGGTATGTGAGCAGAACGTTACATGATGCCGAGACGAGGTACTCGACACTAGAGAAACTAGCTTTCGCCTTACTACACCTTTCAAGGAGGCTCCGTAGATACTTCGAGGCACATGACATCCATGTCATAACCGACCAGCCAGTAAAACAAATACTAGGAAAGTCTGAATCGTCCGGAAGGTTGGCGAAGTACTCTGTTGAGCTGGAAATGTATGAGATATTCTATGTGTCGCGGAACTCAGTCAAGGGCCAAGTGTTGGCAGATTTCCTTAATGAAGCACCTCTGGGCCAGGAAGGAAAAATAGAAATATGTGAAATTAATGAGCAAGAGGAGCGAGAAGTAGCTTGGACGTTGTACACCGACGGGGCGTCCAACTCAAAAGGGGCAAGAGCTGGTCTGGTGTTGACTAACCCAGAAGAGATGGAGTTCACGTATGCTCTAAGATTCAATTTCAATTGCTCCAATAACGAAGTAGAATACGAGGCACTATTGGCCGGGTTGCGGCTAGCAAAGAAAATGGGAGTAAAGGTACTAGAAGCCAAAGTGGATTCCAAACTTGTAGCTTGTCAGTTAAGCGGTGAATTCGTTGGCAGTGACGATAGAATGATGAAATACTTGTCCAAGGCCAAAGAGATCATCACATGCTTCACAAAGTTCAGAATCACTCATGTGGCCAGAACAAAAAAATCAGAAGGCGGATGTCCTCAGCAAGCTTGCATCGGTGGCATTCAACCACCTCACCAAGGAAATCCTAGTGGAAATCCTAGAGTCTCGGTCCATAGACGCTCAGGAAGTAAATGACATAGTGCAAGAGGAGGGGGAAAATTGGATGACACCTATTCGGAAGTGCTTAGAAGGGGGCATATGGCCGCAAGACCCTAACAAAGCCAGGGCAATGAGAATGAAAATAAACTAATATGTCATAGAAGATGGTGTGTTGTTCAAGAAATCCTATCTGTCTCCCATGCTAAGGTGTGTGGGTCCAACTCAAGCCAACTACATCATCAGAGAAGTCCATGAGGGGTCATGTGGAATGCACTCCGGCACAAGGTCGGTGGTGGCAAAGATTATGAGACAAGGGTATTATTGGCCCACTATGCACCAAGATACATGGGAAGAAGTCTCCAAGTGTGAAGCATGTCAAATACATGGACCGGTCCTAAGACTCCCAAAGACAAAGTTGACCTCCATCATGTCACCATGGCCTTTCTACCAATGGGGAATGGACATCCTAGGACCAATTGACGGGTCTCTAGGGAATGTGAAGTTTGTGATTGTGGCAATCGATTACTTCACAAAATGGATAGAAGCAAAGCCTCTAGCACGAGTCACCGGGAAGGAGGTGAAAAAGTTTGCTTGGCAGAATATTGTGTGCAGGTTCGGACTACCCAGGGTCATTGTGACAGATAATGGAAAGCAAATGGTGGAGGGAACGTTGAGAAAGTGGTGTGAGAAATGGGGAATTAAGCAAATGAACACTGCCGTCGCTCACCCGCAAGCCAATGGTTTGGTCGAAAGGGCCAACAAGTCTCTAATGCATGGACTCAAAGCCCGGTTAGGGAGGAACCTAACAGGGTGGGTCGATGAACTCCCTCATGTGGTATGGGCTCATAGGACAATGCTAAAGACAAGTAATGGTGAAACACCATTCAGCTTAACCTATGGAAGCGAAGCAGTGATCCCGCCCGAGATGGGAGTCTCATCCGCAAGAACCCTCCTATTCAACGAAGACAACAATAAGGAAGAGCTCCGGCTAAATATGGATTTGTTGCAGGAGCGGCGAGAGACCGCAGCCATTGAGGAAGCAAAGTACAAGAAAAAAGTTGAGCAATATTACAACAAAAGGGTGAAACTTTGCAACTTCAAAGTGGATGATTTTGTCTACCGACGGAATGACGCTAGCAGGGTCGAGAAGGTTGGCAAGCTTGGCCCCAATTGGGAAGGCCCTTACAGGGTAAAAGAAGTATACCAAAATGGCTCATACAAGCTCGAGACCATGAATGAACGCGAGGTACCGAGAACCTGGCATGCAATCAACCTTCAGAAATGTTTTATGTAAGAAAACAATTTAACGAAGAAACGGTTGAATGAATGAAATTTTCATGTTGTTTTGGTAACACGATTGTCATTACATTTGCAAATCCTCGGAGTAGCTAACCGAAGGACTGTAAACTTGTAAAACCCTAAGTGTTGGATACGCCCGGAAGGCAATCCGGAGGACAAATCAAAAGCGGCCATGTGCCGATGTCCTCCCATATATAAATTATAAAAGCAAAACACTCTAAGTGTTGGATGCGCCCGAGAGGCAATCCGAGGACAAATCAAAAGCGGTTATGTGCCGATGTCCTACCATATATAAATTATAAAAATGAAAAACACTCTAAGTGTTTGATGCGCCCAAAGGGCAATCCGGAGGACAAATCAAAAGTGGCCATGTACCGATGTCCTCCCATGAATAATGAAAAACACTCCTAAGTGTCTAAATGTTTCATAAAAAGGTAAACATATGAGTATAAAGGAACATTGTCATATGACTTAACCCTTCGGTCCGACATCGAAAGATAATATACAAAAATTTGCATAAAACACAAAGATAATAAACACATGAGTATAAAGGAACACATGTGATATATTTCAAAAGCAAGAAATTATAAGTACATATTGTTTGTTGCATGTTCAAATTACCAAATGCCCAGGATACGAATAATGTTATGCAAAAGATGAAGTAGGGAAATTATTACAAGACTTAAAAATAATTGTTCAGTTACAAGCCCATGCCGGCATTCCGGAGGCAAAGAAATGATTCAGGGAGTGGTCATATCAACTTCGGAGTCTGCTTTCTTCCCTTCTAAGTTTTGGGACGAAGGCTCAGACTGTTCAACGTCCTTCTCAGTAATATCAGAAGTTGCACCGGAGGGGAGTTCACTTGTTACAGACGAAGATGGTCCACATTCTGGTTCCAACTACAGCAAATCTCCTTCAGATAAGGAGTAAGAAGAAGAGATCTTGTCAACGAAAGGATAGGAGGTCAAATAAGGCATCACAAGCAGGAACCCAAGTCATCAAAGCATCTCTTTTGATATTTTGACTTTGGACAACACTTGCTTCACTTGGGCCGGAGTCCTTCCGAGGCCGGTGGACTTCATGAAATCCGCAGAGAAGGCTACGCTACATGCTCCGCCGAGAGCCTTGCGATACTCATAACTCCTTATCAACTTCTTGAACAAGCAAGGAATCCCATCTCGAACCAACATCTGTTTATCATGTTCAGCCTGGCTGAGAAGAACTGTAAGATGTTTGTTGTTTGTCTCAGCAGCGGAAAGTTTCCCCGAAACATCTACAAGTTCATGATTCTTTAGAGAAAGTTGTTCGGTAGCCTCGGTGGCAGTCTTCTTGAGAACCTCATTCTCCTCTTCAAGCGCTTGAATGCGAAGGTTCAACTCTTCCTCTCTCGTAGCACAGGTAGAATGGGAATCTTTAAGTTTCTGATGGGAGACCTTCAAACGACTCAACAACTCTGCCCTTGGGAAAAACACTCCTTCTCAGCAAAGTGGGAATTGGCCATGTCAACATATTCGCTATTCAACTTCTCGTAGCGCTTCATCAGCTCTGCCGCGGCAATTGTGCTTTGGGCGACGGACCGGCAGCTATGACGAAGGATGTCATAATTGGACATCGCTTTCAAGTGTTGATCATCAGCAGGAGTAGCAAGGTTATATAAGAACTCTTTGGCAGCATAGTTAGAGTTGACCCTAACATCCTCGTTCAACCTCCAGTTCGGAACATGCTTGGGGGGATCAAACTCTTCTCCAGCTACAAACGAAAGGATTAGTACAAGCATATATGTATATGCAAATAAGGAGCTGTAGGCAAACGACAGATTAAGGTAAAAAGGAGGAAGACAAAAAAACTAACCAGCAAGTTGTGAATCCTGTTCGGCATGAGGTGAGGAATGGTCACTCACTTGAACAATGGAAGGTGACTTTTGCCTCAGACCGGAACCACCAGCTAAAGCTTGAGAGTTAGGCTTAGCAACACTTATGGGTTGAGTAGAGTGGGTCTTTTGGGAGTCTGCCTCAGATTCAGAATGAACTGTTTGACGACCCTTTCTCTTCACCCTTTTGTTGGATGTACTACCCTCAGCGATAGAAGGAGCCTTTCTCACTTTTGGGTTCTTTTCTTGCTTCTGTTTAGCCTCCAAGATACGAGACGAAGGCTTCTCAACCAATTGTTGGACGGGCGTTAACTTAGGAATTTCCTGACCAACAGGTAAGGGTTCGGTCACACGAGGAGTTGGTTTCTCATTTTCTGCATAAGGCTCACCGATATCAACCAAACCTTCGTCAAAGGAGGGAAGATCCAAAAAATCCATGAAGCTCATCTCTGTAGAAGGTGGGGAACAAAAGCAAGGCAAGCATAAGCAAGCCCGCGTGAGTAATAATGAAGCAAGAACAAACAAAAAACAAAATATACCTTTCTTATCAACATCTAAAAGTAACCGGCGCAGCTCCGGATGACTATAAAGGAAAGAAAGACCGGCGAGAAAAAGTATAACTTCAGGAGGAGGACGACACAAAATGGGTTTCTTCCCAAGAGCATTGGCATGTGTAACATTATACGAGGCAGACATATCATCAGTAACAACAGACTCGCGATGTCTCCAAGGCATAGCAAAAGGTATCGCCCGACGGTCTATTAAGAAGAACTCAGTTTTCCATTTCTTCAGGCTAGAAGTAGTCTCGGTCAAACACTTGCCATAATCTCCCTCTCCCCGACTCTCAAAGGAAAACCAATGACCCTGTTTACTCAGCCTATAGAACACTCTAAACAACGTTACAGATACGGGAATCTTCGAACCGAAGCAACGCAACTCGAACATCACTACTATATTCATGCCTATGGGAACAAGCTGGGAAATATGTACTTTGAAATACTGAATCACATTTAAAAAGAAGGTGGAAAAAGGGATCCCAAGGCCAGAGTGGTCAAGGAACTGGCGATAAATTCCAATCTTAGAATCAGGCAAGCGATCCATAGTCAAATCCGGATCCGGAAGGCAAGGCCTTAAAAGAGAGGGGATGTTATACTTACATATCACTATCTTCAAATCATCCTCGGTCATACCAGATAAACGTATATGCATATCACACTTGGGGTCACGCTTCACTGGCGGGTCCACTCTCAACTTTACGATCTCTTTCCCAGTCATCCGGAACAAGCAGATTTACAAGTATAAAAGATAACGAAAGAATGAAAAATTTACCTACGAATTGTGAGAAGGAAGCAAGGATGAAGAAATGACAATGGCGAAAACGGTATGAGATGAAAATGAATAGCACATATATATAGGGGTCATGGGCGAAGAAACCGAGGAGACACTATTCATTCACGAGTCACGAGGATAAAGATCTGCCGTTAAATTCAAAATTGCTAGACACGTGTCGTAATCCCATCCTCCACAAAAGGAAAAGGGAGTCCAAAATAAGAAATAGATTCGAATCGGTTCAGAGGATGGAACAGTTTAAAAAACCAGCCCCAGACGAAGAACAAAAAGCTAATTTGTTTAAAGTATCATTCCATTATAAGTATAATGAACTAATACTTAGGGGGACATGTTCGCGTATGTCTCCGGCACATGGCCGAAGGCATGTCACTGGCGCCGAGGCAATTGCCACGTAGGAGAGAGAGAACAGACAAGATCCCCCAAATCTTGGGAGACCTTGTTTTACCCAACAGGCAAGGCTTTACTCAGCGGATCCAGTCATGATCCGCCGCCTGGTTTTACACTGTACCTGACATTAAGGTACTGTTCAATAGGCGCATATCTCAATGACGTGACTACACGGCCAGGTATGCCCTAAGCTTTGGGTATAAATACCCTAAGGCATTTACTACACACAACAACACACAGTACACAACATTACTCTTACTTAATAACATATCTCCGGTATTCCGCACCGGATACCACTCCAGTGATAGTTACTTACTTTCACGCCGGAGCTTGGTCTCGGGTTCACACCTGGGGCGAGTTAAGGTGCGTTCTCTTATTGCAGGGTAGGCCAATCCTACAAGCATACCTTACACGAGACCGAAGCTAAATATCCTAGGACCTTGTGCCTGCGGAAATTTGTTTCAACAGCGGGTGCTATTAGTTGTTAGGGTCGCGTAGCATATACATCAGTAGGTTATACGTTTCCAGATGGCGCTGATCAACGCGCGCAAGAATGAACTGTTTACTCACATAAAGTCTCAACGTTGATTGATCTTGTGCGCTCAATATGCACAGTACAGGTCTGCAAAGGACCAGAGAACATCCTTCTTCCAGTTCTGTGATCGATATGAACAACCTGTGACCACAAACCATCAAAATAACTGTAAACATGTTATCTGAACATTGATAAATAGTTGATTATGGATTAAAAAATATATATACGCATATGCATTAGACACCAAGTCTGCAAGTATTTCCGCATTGATAGCCATGGAAGATCTTGATTAACACAATATTTTGATAAGGCATTTATATTCTTCATTATGTGGACTTTGGACAGTCCTTCGAAGTCTTCATCTTTCCTGTTACAAAAGAGCATGCATAAGCTCGTTATTTTAGCTTATTTTGACACTCGTGGGCTTATGTAACAAATTTAAGGTCACTAAATACTTGTTTTTAAAAAGTCTATCATTACGGGTTACATAACCGAAGTGATCTGTTATAAATAAATACTCTCAAATTGTTAAAATTACTAATTGGTTTCAGGTAACTTTACTTTAAAGCTTATCTATAAGATAACTTTAGTTAAAGCTTCATTGCAAAGGTTTAAATCAACTGATGTATACATAGTGTGGTTTAGGTTCTTGATGATGATGTGTATGCAGTTTGGATTTCACCTAAAGCCACCTCTACTTTTGTCCAACAGATGTATAATTTATAAGACTCGTTATTCCTAAAATATTGCAGGTGACCCGCACCAAAAAGTTTCATTGCAAAGGTTTAGAGTTTGTTACATACTTACATATGGGTCACTCCTTGTAGGGGCTAATTTATTTCTATATATCACATTGCTCAACTGTGAGTGTGTTCATTTGAGAGTACATTGTCTAGAACCACCTAGTATGACAGAAAGTTTATCAAAAAAACATTACTCAAAAGACCAAATAGAGATAAATTAAAAGAATGGTAAATAAAAGTAAAAATAGACTTACTGTTGTTGAGCAGCCATATCGATTTGTACCTTTGGAGGAGCAAGGGCAGGTGACTCGACAAAGTGCAAGTTAGGGTCCCTAAACAAACAAAAAGTTACATCAGCATGTGACTTGTGACTACTCTAGTTAAACCAAACATACAATAAAAACAATTACCTAGCAAGTTTCCTAGCAAGATAGAGGAAAGGCTTCTCGAAGTTGTAATTGCTCTCAGCATAGATTTCATAGTACTACAAGTTCTTTTTTCTGTGGAAAGTAACTTGCTTTGCCTTCAACATGTACATGTACAAATTAGTTCTGACTCGAATCGAAGCCGAGCCGCTGTAGCCGAAATAAATATCCAAAGCCGACCCGAGTAAGCTCGGTTCGACCCGGTTTTGGGTCAGTTTGTTAGGTCGGGTGGGTTTTCATGTCACTTTGTGCAGGCCTAAACTTAAGTGATACTGGCAGGCACCTATATGTCAAATCGAGTTGCTATTATTTTTTAATCGCCACGTTTTTCTAAGGGCTCCGTTTACCAACAACATCATCACAGACCCATGAGTATGAACAGAAAGGTAATGTTTTTTTTTGTTTTTTTGAACTTGAAAGCCAATGTTACTTATAAAGAAATAGGTTATATTGATTCGTAATAGTATATTCCAACTTTCTTGTACAAATATGATGGTGTCACTAAGCAATCTTTGAGAAGATTAATTAAGATCATCTGTCGCGAGTACTAATCCAGGAACCGTTATAAAAAAAATTAGATGAACACAAACTTAAGGTGAAAAAAACTTACTAATCCAGAAGCAACAACGATTAACTCTCATTTCGGTGCTCTGAACACACCTATTCCAATACCTCAAACCCGCCAATCGCAGTACCTAACCCCACCCATTACACGCCACATATAAGGTCTCATCACAACACCCAATAACGACCGACTTCAGTACTCAAAAAACACCAATCTAAGAACCCAAAAATAGGCATAAGCAAGTGTGAAACATGAATCTGAAATGGCAAAGCGCATGTCGGGCAAAAACTTTCCATTATAGGCTCATAGGCTCAGATAGGGTAGCGTTCAGGGAAAACCGGATAGGAACGTCATGGCAACAACCTCGACAGGTTGCCCCGCTAATACACCCATAATCTCAGGTTTAACCGCCACCGTTAAAACTCATCATAGCCCGATTAACCACATATTCCTTTGATACATACCCATATTCTGGTACATCGTATACCACAATATGAAACACGCATGTACATATACTTTCATAATATGCATTGGGTCTCAAGATCCCCCCTGTTATGAACATGTATAATATACTTTGCCGAATGTGCGGGTATACACATTCCACACGATAGATTTAGGCATCCCATCGATCTCTCTTGTTATCATCAAAACCCTTTAACTAACAGGCGGGTTAAGAACAATTTGTAAACAAATTGGTCCATTATAGGCTGACATAGGGCACTGTTCAGGGAAAAGTGGACACGGACGCCATGGCTGCAACCTCGAGAGGTTGCCCCGCCAAGATGCGTCGAATGCCGTGTTAACCTGGCCCATTCACGCTCATCAGGCAGCCAAATACTTGGCCTGCGAAAGAAGCATTAACCAAGATAAGACAGTCAATAATTGCAAATACAGGATCAATTGTCACTAAGCGATCTTTGAGAAGATTAATTAAGATCATCTGTCGCGAGTAATAATCCAGGAACCGTTATAAAAAAAATTAGATGAACACAAACTTAAGGTGAAAGAAAACTTACTAATCCAGAAGCAACAACAATTAACTCTCATTTCGGTGCTCTGAACACACCTATTCCAATACCTCAAACCCACCAATCGCAATACCTAAACCCCACCTATTACACGCCACATATAAGGGCTCATCACAACACCCAATAACGACCGACTTCAACACTCAAAAAACACCAATCTAAGAACCCAAAAATAGGCATAAGCAACTGTGAAACATGAATCTGAAATGGCAAAGCGCATGTCGGGCAAAAAATTTCCATTATAGGCTCATAGGCTCAGATAGGGTAGCGTTCAAGGAAAACCGGATAGGAACGTCATGGCTGCAACCTCGACAGGTTGCCCCGCCAAGACACCCATAATCTAAGGTTTAACCGCTACCGTTAAAACTCATCATAGCCCGATTAACCACATATTCCCTTGATACATACCCATATTCTGGTACATCGTATACCACAATATGAAACACGCATGTACATATACTTTCATAATATGCATTGGGTCTCAAGATCCCCCCTGTTATGAACATGTATAATATACTTTGCAGAATGTGCGGGTATACACATTCCACACGATAGATTTAGGCATCCCATCGATCTCTCTTGTTATTATCAAAACCCTTTAACCAACAGGCGGGTTAAGAACAATTTGTAAACAAATTGGTCCATTATAGGCTGACATAGGGCACTGTTTAGGGAAAAGTGGACACGGACGCCATGGCTGCAACCTCGAGAGGTTGCCCCGCCAAGATGAGTCGAATGACGTGTTAACCTGGCCCATTCACGCTCATCAGGCAGCCAAATACTTGGCCTGCGAAAGAAGCATTAACCAAGATAAGACAGTCAATAATTGCAAATACAGGATCAATATGAGCAAAGCGCAATCGTGACATAACCGTCACTATCGTCACACACCAAAGATAGGGGCAACGAAAGCAACGGTGGTATCGAAAGGCATAAACCTTAATTTTAAGCAAAAACCATCATTATCCGTCAACACAATGCCTGCAAGCACATTATTGTCTACTAATAATAGGCAAATCTCGGAACCCAATTTTTAGAAGATGAAACAAAAACTTACTTACCAATAAGTAAAGTGGCTGCAACCACATGAGTGTCCCGCCAAGATACGACCTTTGGCAAACCGTGGTTACCAAACGAACCCACGGTTGCGGTTCTCATCATAGCCTTATTTCTGTTAGTTTTTCATGTACGTGTGCTGCCATGCGAAGATATGGTTTGATCTCAATCCCAAAGTCGTAGCTTAACCTTTTTTATATGTTGAAGTTCACAATAGATAAACCATACAACTTATTAAATACAAGGTTTTTTCCAAGAACCCATAGTGTGTACGGCTCAGAAAAGTTTCATCATTGCCATTCTCGTTGTTTGATAAGTAGTTTATGCCACAAAACCAACATGTCAGTTTTTTTACCAACATTCTACAAAGTGGATTAATACGCCATGGCTGCAAAGCTAATAACTTGCCCCGCCAAGATGCGTATAACCTCAAACGTGCAAAGGTTGGTACAAACATATCATGGCAACGACAAAACTGCCAATGCAAGATCAACGCAAAGCTTCTAGAGTATCATTAGGGTCTGATAAGTAACCGCCAGAAAGAAGAGAATATGGCCGCCATGGCTGCAAAATAATCAATTTTGCCCGCCAAGATGCACATACTCAATACTATAGTCAAACCGGTTATGTCTGTTCAAAATTAAATGATAGCTGGTTTTTTACTATCACCCGTTCAAATATTGGCACAAAAGTACTTGTACCCGACATGTCTGCAAACATATTCTCGTGTTGTCCCACCAATGGACGGCTCGGTTACAGTTGCAAACTAAGCTAGTTCCCTACTAACTGTGTTTTTTACTTATTTTTTGCAACCTTAAAAAAGCCAAACAACAATTCTAGTTGCTAGCAGATATCAACAACCATAATCCCATTCACTTAAACCGCAAGTACACCATTTTTCAAGCTTAAAAATCGGGAAAATAATCAACAAAAATAATCAATCGAAATAGAAAACTTACTAACCCAGAAGTAAAGAATACCCTCCAAGAACAAAGTCCCATAAAAAAATTAGGGTTTCCAGCAAACCCTAGAAATTAGGGCTTTCAACCAACTCTTTCAAAAATACCCATTCAGTCCCCAACAATCATTAATAAATGAGTACAATCCAAGAACCACTAATGCAAGGTACCCAGCATCACCAACCAAATCACCAACGTCACTCACCATAAATGAAGGCAACGAAGTGATTTGCGGCATCGAAGGATGTAAATCCAGATCGGAGTTTTTGGTGCGTTTTAAACAGTAGATCAAAATCAGTGGAGGGGGGGGGGGATAGATTTAGGTGGAGATGATATGGGTGGAAAGTTAATATATTGAGCATGATCAAGTACCTGCCATCATCAACGGTTGTATGAAGAAGATCGAAGATCAATGGCTAAAACTCATCACACACAAAGGATACACAGTAGCTACATGAACCATCACACACACAAAGGCTATTATTTAACAAATGGGTTTGTGAGAGAAGTGGGTACTAATGTGTGAGGAGAGAAATAAAACAAAGGGATTGTGAGAGGGGATCACTGTTCTTAGGGGAACATGATTCCCTTCTATTATAAGGTATCTAATATAACAAGGACTTTCTATTTGCGGTTGTTGTATTAGTTAACATATAACTTAGACATTCTATTTGTGGTTGTTGAATTACTTAATTAACATATAACCCAGACTTTACTAAAACACATCTTTATAACCAGTAAAATGCCTCTTTGATTCTAGTTGTGGCTTTACTAAAACCTAAACCTTACTACCATAAGCAAGAAAATGAAAAACATCGATGGCCTTCGTCACGGTGGATAGCATCTGTTTATGGAAGTGTCTTGAGAGATTTTGGCTCCAGGAAGAGCCGACGTGGTTTTGTGATGAAATGTGTCGAAAACCGTTGTCAAAATTATTGTAATAAACGTAAATGCGACTATGGTGGTGATATGGGAGTAGTGGTGAATAATACACACGGGAGTAACATGTTCGTGAACATGATGCGAGAAGCAGGACCAGATTTTCGAGCACTTCGTGGTGCCATATTTGTACTTGTAGTGTCTGCTGAAATGATCGAAAGTCCTAACTTTGATGACAATCTAAAGGTAATTGGTTAGTTACCTCATCTTTTACAACCATATAGTTATTTAAAGAGGTTTAAACTAAAACTTTATAATTACTCATCGAGCTAGAGCATCAAAACGTCTTGATGCAACTATGATTTCCATCTATTCATTTCTATTTTGGATATATTCGATCCTTCAAAAGATGGCTTTTCTATAAATAATTAAATATAGATGGTAATTTATTTCTAAGTACAATAATTAAGGGTGTTTGTGTTTGCGTTATAAACTAACTTATATACTTATTTTATTTTTAAAATTAAGTTGATTTAAAATAGTGTTTGACAAAAAGGAAATAATAATCATTTTGCGTTCGGAAGGCTTAAAATGGAATTTTGTAAAAGTCGATGTATACTTTTTGAAAACGATGTTTTGGTGAAACATTTAATGATTTGAGAATTTACAACAATAACCTCAAATACTAATAATGTATTTTTAGTCAATTCAATAGTTAGATTATTAAAAAATTTAATTTGTCAAACATTAAAAAAAACTGATTATCTAATTATTTCGTTATTAAATATTATAATTAAATACAAACACTATATTTTAAACCATGTTTTATGATTATTAGTTTTCAAAATAAATAATCTATTTTGAATAAGTAATCTCAAACATCTTTAACATTTAACATGACTTTCCCATAATCGTGTTGAGCAGAGGCGGATTTTAGTGAAGACCGGGGAGGGCCTCGACCCTCCCAAAGATCGTGACGAGTAGTGTAAATATTATGCATTCCGTCTAAAAGTTATTGTCTATTTTTTTATTCTGCTATGTAAAAATAACTCGACCTTCCTAACATAAATGCTCTAGGTCCGCCACTAACGTTGAGTCATATGAGCAACGTACGCACCTCTGAAAATTGTAGGCTCATCCAAAACGAGTAATAATGCTTAAAATTCAGATAACTTGATGTAACAAAAATAACGTGTAATCTATAAAAACTAAATTAGTGGGCTGGTACGACTAGAAGAGCAATGGGTGGTCGGCTCGGACTCCTTTTATCAAAGAAAAAGATAATGTCACGTAGAAAACCACAACTTTTTTAGCTATCATTTTTTGAGGAGCGGCCGACATAAAAAAATTGATAATAAAAGATAAAAGATGGTAAAATTTGTCCACGTATATTGACTATATTCTCCTTTAACTAAAAAAAGAAAAATAAATAAAAAAAGTTCGATATATTTTGTGATGTTAGCTGTTGAGTTTGACGCTAAAACTCTTCGAAATCTGAAATAAATTATGAAACAATTATTTATCACAAAAATATTTAACATATATCAAAAGCCCCTACTTATGTTTTCAATAATTTTGGTACCCGAATATATTTGACAATCAAATTCTCAAAAACACATACTCTAATTTTGGCTAATACTCCAGTATAAACCTTATATCGTGTAATACTTAATAATTTGTTACTTTTATAAGTTATAGGTAGCATTTTTAATCAAATATCATTATGTTTTAAGTTTTAAATAAATATGTTTTATTTAATAAGTGTTATATAGCGAAAGTTTTTGGTGTAGGCGAGTTTTTCACCTAAAGTTGGGAGGTTCAAGCGTGGCTAGTAATTCCCTTTTCTGAACTGGTTGGGCGTTTCTGGTCCACTTAATTTCATAAGAAGACCGACCCCTCCACATCTATTCTTGACCCCACTACCAACGTGGAGCAGGATTCATTCCAAGTGGTTGACCTGACCTGACCATCAAAATTCAAGGTGCTGATATATGTAGGGTATAATCGAGTCAAGCCGAGTAACTAGGGGTGTAAACGAGTCAAGTCAAGCCGAGTACCGCCAAGCTCGAGCTCGACTCGATTACTAAAACTCGAGTTCGAAACTCGGCTCAAGCTCGGTCGAACTTCATATTTCGAGCTCGAGCTCGACTCGATTACTAAAACTCGAGTTCGAAACTCGACTCGAGCTCGAATATTTTTGCAAATTATGCTCGAACTCGATAAATACTCGACATATCAAGCTCGGCTCGGCTTGATTTATGACTATAAAAGAGTAAAAATGTAATTTAGTTGAAGCTCGATAAAGCTCACGCGCTTCACGAGCCGAGTATTATGAAGCTCGAACTCGACTCGAAAGTATACTCGAGTAGCTCGAACTCGAGTAGCTCGAACTCGAGCTCGACTCGTTTAGATCGAGTCGATTTCGAGTACTTCACGAGTCGATTTCGAGTAACTCACGAGCTGTCTCGTCTCGTTTACACCTCTAGCCGAGTTGAAGCTTTACAGGGCTTGAGTTTGGCTTGATAAAATAATTTTAAGTTTGAGCTCGGCTTGATTGCTTGTCAAGCTTTAATTATTCAAGTTTGATCTTAGTTTGATAAGTTTGATCAAAGTTTGAGTTTGCATTGAAAAGCTTGAATGTATATAAAATTAATTTTTTTTTATATAATAAAACTTATGAATAAAACATATATATAAGTAAAACAAATAAAAATCATAACACAAAATTAAATTCGATTCATTTATCATTAATAAAACAAAAAATAAATAACCGTACAGTCCTGGTTTCAAAATGCGTTTTGCGATCCAATTCGATTAATGTCCAAAAAGTCATTGCGTGATGTGATTGCTAACGCAATTACGACACTTTCGTATTAAAAAGAGTAAAAGAAATATTTATACATATCATATTTCAACAAATACCAAGTAAATGTAATAAATTTATAAAAACAAAAAATTATTTAAATATGATGAGCTAAATTATAAATTTAATCAAAGTTAAAAATCTTTTAAAATATATTTTTTATTGATGAAATAAGTGCTTAAAAATTAAATTAATACTCAAATTAACCATAAGTTGCTTATATAAATTCATCATAAAAACATATTTAAATAAAATTTAAAAAAATTTCGAGCCGAGCTATCAAAAGCTATACATTTCAAATTATTTTTTAAGTTTGAGCTTGATAAAAACTTAGCTTAATCGAGCCAAACTCGAGTTGTTTGATAAAAGTTTGGCTTGATTACAACCCTAGTTATATGCATCCATCTCTCGTGTCCTTTTGAAAAAGGAGACAAAAAAATACACTATTTGTGTATTTTTTGTTTTGTTACCATTTTATAAACAGTGTTTTTATCAGTAAAAAGTTTTGGCTTACTAAATTTTATTTTTTATTTTGTATTTTTGGTTTTATTTTTAGGGGTCTTAATAACTCCCAAATTCAAAAGGAACCCTAGCTTGCAAGCACGGCGGCAGTTCGTGTAGTCCACACCTACTACTTCTCCTTCCTTCAAACCTTCAAACTAAAATATTATCAAATTATTATTATTCACTTGATCAATGTCCTCCTCGTCTGTTACATCTTCAATCTCTCTTCATTCCTTGCACCGTCACTCTGAACCTACACCCACCCTATGCTTCCTGAACCGGTCCATTAACTCACCTTCTTCCCTTAGTTTCAGGAAACAGAAACTTCCCTTGAATAATATATGTTGTAATGTTTTAGGCGAGTATGAGACTGGTGAACCTCATAATATTATTAGTAAAAATGATGATGTATTTGTTACGTTTTTTCGGGAAACGTGGCCTTATTTCACGGCTCATAGAGGAAGTACTTTTGTTGTTCTTTTGTCTGCTGAAGTTCTTGATTCCACCTCTCTTTTGGACCCCATTTTAATGGCAAGTCAAATTACTTATTTATCTAATGTTTTATATAAAGGGGGTGTTTGTTTAAGCTTATGGAACATAAGCCGAAATTTGGTTTATTTTCGGCTTATATCATAACTCATAATTTTGTGGCTTATTTTGAGACTTATTGACTTATATAAGTTTATCATATCATAATAAACTTATATAAGCGCATACAACTCAAAATAAGCCACGGAATTGACGCTTATTAAACATAAGCCCATTTTGGTTTATGTTTCATAAGCTTAAACAAACACCTCCTAAGTTTATTATGTCATTGTAAGTTTATTTAAGTTGAAAAGTTTTGTAAGCCAAAAAATCAAATTAGTCATAAGCCGAAACAAGCACCCCCTTATGATGATTTGTGTATGTATATGCAGGATATATCATTACTACATGGTTTAGGGATTAAGTTTGTGCTTGTTCCAGGGACTCATGTTCAGATTGATCAGCTTTTAGCCGAGAAAGGTCCGTAGTCTAACCTTTTACTCTATTCGTTTCTTCGAGAAACAATCACCACTCATAAGGAGTTAAATGATGTCACTAGGTGTTGGTTATTTAGACGAATGTCTTGTGGATATGGGATTCCAAACATTAGAATTCGAGTACATAGATTCTCCATGAGCTTTTTAATTTGTGACTTATCATGTTAGAATCAAATAGGAGTATGAGTTTAAGCTTTTCTAATATGGTTTTTGGCTGGTGTATTTGTTTTGGCTTATATAGCGGGCTTATGAATTATTGGTTTTCGGCTTATGTTTCATAAGCTCATTTGTTCTGGCTTGTTTTGAAACTTTCTGACTTAACTAAGCTTACTACGACATTATAAACTTATATAAGTCGAAAAGTTAAAAAAAAGCCACAAAAAGTGAGCTTACGAAACAAAAGCCGAAAACCACATAAGCTATAAGCTCGCTATATAAGCCGAAACAATTGTCAGTTGGCATTATAGACTTATGCTATTTGGATGGAAGTTCATGTTAATTTGTTGAATGGTGTATGAAAAAGCTATTAGGTGTTAGAGCACTAGGTGCCCATGAGTCATAAGGCTCGATTTATAGAAAAAAGTGTTGCCAACTCAGCACTTTTCCTCGATAACTTAACCCAAAAACACCCTTCCTCCATCACTTGAACTATAGGACACCTGACCACACTTAAACATAATAAAAACACAAATACAATAAAAAGAACTAAAAAGAAAAAGAAAAAAGAAAAGAAAATGCCATATAACACGGCCGGTGAATTTGGCCCGAGGTACTATGGCACGAGGTCGGGCGTGGAGCTGAGTTTTAGCGCTATAACTTGCCCTGTAACTCAAGGGTACCGTGTGCTCTTACTATAAATTGCAACTTCTGTTATACAAGCCAAATAATGTTATCATGACAACTGGAAAGAGCTGAAAGTTGTAGAAGGCTTTCACTGATAATTGTTTCTTATATGTAATTAGTAATGAATGTGTTGTGCAGGATGCGAGCCCAAATATGTCGGAAGATACAGAATTACTGATGCCGATTCTCTTAAGGCAGCAATGGATACAGCTGGAAGAATACGTCTGATGATAGAGGCAAAGCTGTCTCCAGGACCATCCATATGCAGCGTCCGCCGACATGGAAAGAACAGACGGGTGCATGACGGTGTCAGTGTTGCAAGTGGCAATTTTCTTGCTGCCAAGGTAAGATTTTTGTTCTCTTTGAATGTCTTGCAATGTATTAAAAACAGTATTCGTGACTAATATATATTATGTTTCCCAGAAAAGAGGAGTTGTTGAAGGCATTGATTATGGAGCAACAGGCGAAGTAAAGAAAGTTGATATTGATCGCATCCGTGAGAGGCTGGATAATGAATCGATCGTGATCTTAAGCAACCTTGGATATTCCAGCTCTGGAGGTGTACTGAATTGCAAGTATGCTATATAGTCTATGGATTTACTAATAGGTATCCTTTGTTACTGTTTGACATGCTGTAATCGAATACAATATAAAAAGATCATAGGCGCTCCCCCTTAGTTTTGTGATCTATATATGTAAGATACATTCAGTCTACTTACCCTCATCCTAGTAAAGATAGTATCTACATGCTCTTATCTGAAAATAACTGATGTATGTTATTTAGTCGCAAGTAGTAACTGTAAGTGCATGTTTTGGATATTAATTTTCTTTGCTGTCAATAATGCAGCACATATGAAGTTGCTACTGCTTGTGCTTTGGCTCTTGGAGCAGAGAAGCTGATTTGCATTATAGATGGTCCCATTTTGGATGAATGGGGCCGCTTAATTCGATTTTTGACTCTTGAAGATGCGGACATGCTGATACGCAGACGAGCTCAGCAAAGCGAGGTTGCTGCTAATTATGTAAAAGCCATTGGCGAGGAGGAATCTAATTCCAATTTCCGTAGCTATAGCGACTTCAATGGAGGTTCTCCTGCCTCACAGAATGGGACGGCATCTGGCTACAACCGTATTGCAACATTTCAGAATGGCGTTGGTTTTGACAATGGAAACGGTCTATGGTCAAGTGAACAAGGTTTTGCTATTGGAGGACAAGAAAGGCTCAGTAGATCAAATGGTTATTTATCAGAGTTGGCTGCTGCTGCCTTTGTTTGCAGAGTAAGTACTTAAAAACTAATTCCTGGCGTTTAGATTAAAGCTCTCTAATTATTTTTATTAATATACCCTAGGGAGGTGTACAAAGAGTTCATCTGTTAGATGGTAATGTAGCTGGAGTGCTATTAAAGGAACTGTTTCAAAGAGACGGTGTCGGTACTATGGTGGCTAGGTATGCATAATTTGGTGATATAAATCATGTGAATTTTGAAAAGAAACATGCAAATCAAGTTAATGTTTATACTGAATTTGCAGCGATCTTTACGAAGGGACGAGGATGGGAAAGGTGGAAGACCTACCTGGAATAAGACAAATATTCAAACCTTTGGAAGACTCTGGCACTTTGGTCAAGAGGACTGATGAGGAGGTTTGTATTAATGCGTTGTCTTAAGATATTTCTGATAATATATATTCATTCTTCAAGAACTTAATTGTACATTGTGTTGTTTTCTTAGCTACTTAATGCATTGGATTCCTTCATTGTCGTGGAGAGAGAGGGGCAAATTATTGCATGTGCTGCTCTCTTTCCTTTTTACGAAGATAAGTGTGGGGAGGTTGCTGCTATCGCTGTTTCTCCTGATTGTCGAGGCCAAGGACAAGGGGACAAATTACTTGGTATGACTATGAGTAACTTTGTTACCTATTATGTTCTGTTTGCTCAGTTTTTACTAGGGGTTAGTATTAACACCACTGCAAACTTGCAGATTACATTGAAAAGAAGGCCTCTTCCATAGGACTGCAAAGGCTTTTCTTGCTGACAACCAGGACCGCTGATTGGTAGGTGTATATATGCTTTCACATTTTGTTCCTCAAATGTTTGCCGATGCTTATGGATTATGGATCACTATAGTTGATCAGTCATAGAAAACTACTACCGCTGTTCCCAAAACCAAGTTTACAATCTGTTTGGTATAGATAGACCATTGGAAAAAATGTCAAATCACCCTGTTATAACGCATGTCGGAAAAATATTTGACAATCAAATTCTCTACCATCGTATGGTAAAACCTGAAAATATTTTCATATGTGAAAGCTGCAATAAGAATAGGAACATAAGAGACGACTTTTGTGAATTGTGAAAAACTGCAGCATATAATTAGCATGAAATTTAATCTGGGTCTTACCATTTTGACAGGTTTGTAAGGCGTGGCTTCTCTGAGTGCTCAATTGATTTTATACCAGAAGAAAGGAGAAAAAGGATAAATCTATCTCGCGGATCCAAGTACTATATCAAGGAACTGCTACCTGACACGAGTGGGATCCGTGTTAATAGTATGTTTGCGTGAGTTTGTGTAAGTAGCTCCTCCACTTGGCTCAAATCAATCCAGAGTAGCCGACTATGACGATCAATCAACTAGCGAGAAATATTTTATAATAAGAGAATGTTGATAACTTATTAGGTTTGTTTGTATTCTCTGTAGAAATGGTTCTACGCCTCAACCGGGCATCATAAATAAGCCTTAAAAGAGGCTGTATTTGTCGAATGTAAAATGAACTTATGAGCCATGGTTTTGGATGGGAATTTGATTCCATGTTACAATTGTGGGATCTTTGTTTCTAGTCGTCCTTAGATTTTCAGATTATGTCACAAATCCATTACCGTACGCGGTTGTAGTCTTGACAGCTGATGCAAAATGATGGCATCCTCATTTTTTGAGGTTCCTTAAGACAGTTTTATTTATTAGTAAATGCGTAAATGAATGAAGTTTTTCTATTTAGATGACCTGAGGTGCAAATAAACCGGATAAAATCGGATTCGGATTTGAAAAAACCGGATTTTCAAAAATCCGGATTCGGATCGGATCCGATTTTTCGGAATCGGTTTTTTCGGATAAAAATGTTCGTATCGGATTTTTTTCGGATAAAAGTTTTCGTTATCGAAATTTTTTTCGGATCAGTTTTTTCGGTTAAAAATCTTCGGATCGAGAGATTTTCGGTTTAAAATGTTCGTTATCAATTTTTTACATTATCACTTTTTTCGAAATTTAAAACTTCGTCATTTATTTAATAAACTTGTTAATAAAAATAAAACTATTTTTTTTAAAACTAATATTTTTAATGTTTTCACTTAAAAGCTCAAATAAATTATACACATAATACTAATAAAAACTAACAAAAACCCAAAGGAAACAAAAAAAAAAAAAAAAAAAAAAACCAACAAAAGCCCAAAGAAACCAAAAAGAAAAGCCAAGATTTATAAACACCGGTTCTTTTAACCGGTCTCTATATCAATATTAGTAATAAAAAAATTTTTTAAAAAAATAAAAAATTTAAAAACCGGTTAAATCCGTTTTTTTTTAAAACCGGATAAATCCGGTAATTTATCCGGTTTTTATCCGATTTTCCTAAAATCTTAAAATCCGGTCTAATCGGTTCTGATAGAAAAAACCGGACCAAATTTTGAAAAAACCGGTTCGGATTTTTGAACCGAATTTCTAAAAATCCGGTTATAATTTGCATCTCTACCTCTTGTGAGTGTCTTTGACTCAGATATGCCCGACCTAACCGGGATGCCTCGTTACGGTTTCTGACCTTTTTTTTACAATCTCCAAATGTGCCTTAGTTTGAATCCTAGGTCTCATTAGGAAATTAAGTGTATTTTTACATGGCGATAGAAGCGAAAAAAAAAAATCGGTTCATAATCCGATCGCAAAAAGAACTAGAAATCGGTAAAAAAAATGGTTTTCTCAAACGGATCTTGTGATTCGTAGCTGGTTTAATAAAATGGTCGGGACCTGTTTAAAAACCGAACCGATTTAGTTAAAAAAGATCTGATCCGATCAAATCAAGTAAAATAAAAAAAGATGGTTTCAATTCGATATGATTTTAAGTCAAACTTGATTCGTTGACCGATTGACTTAAACTAAACCGGTTTAAACCGATTTACCATGGCACTATTTGACGATGGTTACTAATTTAGTTATCAAAAAATATTTATTTTTTCACTTCAACTATTTCATTTTAATTACATCAACCTGTTTACAAATACTTGAACTAAGAGTGGGGAACAGTAGCTAACCACATGGTTGGTAGCCCTTTGACGTCATACCATCGTTGGCGCATCGTTCCTGGGCTCGTGCCAGCACACCTCGCGCCAACCGGACCACCCCAGCTGGTAGATTTTTGGATTTTTTTTGGTAATAAAAGTAGGTATATGTGGACCCGTTATACCACTTTAGCATCATTTTTTCTCGTGTCAACCATTCTCCAAAAAATATGATATCAAAAAGATTCTGATATCAAAACCCCAAAAGCTTACGTGACGCATTTGACACCACATCAAGACCAACTGTTTCCAACTCTCTAAAACATAGAATGATAGAAGTTGGAAACAGTTGGTTTTTTTTTCCGAGAAAAAGTAACCAACTGTTTCCAACTCTCTAAAACATAGAATGATAGAAGACCAACTATTTCCAACTCTCTAAAACATAGTAACATAACCCCAAAGCTATCGTTATTTTTTTTTCTGCCACTGGTGAACCTTTGCATAATTGCATTAACAAAAGTTTGTTTTCCTTTTTCTACTTTTTCTCTAAAAAAATTTATGTTATGTTACTATCCGAAAAAAAATGATTTTCTTTTGTAAAGTTTAACTTTTTTTTTTTCCGAGAAATGCTAAAACCACTTAATTCACAAACCTTTTTACAAAACGATGTGTCATGTAATTAGTGTGGTATTATATATGTTACTTCTAAATTATTTTTTTTCCATGTCCACAAATTACATGACACAACACTTTTGTAAATTTCTTTTTGGAAGTTTTGTAGTGTTTCTAGTATTTCTCTTTTTTTTTTCTTACTTTTTAAATCTTCGTACTTTTTAATTTAACTATAAAAATGTTTTCACAAAGCTTGGAACTATATTTTTTATACTTTTTAAAAAAAATTGGTACCTTTTTAAAAAATTTGAAGTTTTTCATTTTTTCATACTTTTTAAAATTTTTAATTATAAAAAGTTGAACTTTACTCATTTAAAAAAGTAAAAACGTATTAGTTTTTTTAACTATGAAAAAAGAATTACGTTTTTTTAGAATACAGTAATTTTTTTTAAATTAAAAAGTACGAAAAAAAATTAGTTTTGTTTAAAAGAAATTAATATTTTAAAAGGTCCGAAAAAAATAAATTTTGTAAAAGAATTTCACGTTTCTTTTAATAATAACGTGTATTTTAAAAAGTAAAAATATAAAAAAAAAACTAAAGAATAAAGAAAAAGTAAAAAATTAAAAATAATTCTTTAAAGCAAACGTTTATCATACATCTATGTAGATGTACAAAGAAAATAATGCCTTTTTTTAGCCCGTTAGTAACTAACGAAAATTTTTTTGCATCATTCGATTTCAGTGATGTATGATGCTTTACTTTATTATCGTCAAAATATAATCTGCACAAAGTATTAGAGAAAAATGTAAGTTGATCTTTTGAAATACCACATAGATGATTTTTGTATTTTACTAAAAGTCTGGTCGAAATCGACCTGAATCAAGTTAAACGAACCAAAACCGAAACATATGTATTAGAAAAATCAAACAAGAACCGAACCATTTTAAATATATAAAAACCGAAACCGAACTGATTATAACCGGTTTGGTTCGGTGCGGTTTATGTGGTTCGAACCGGTTTAGTGTCAGTATTGAGTCGAACTGAACCAAAATCGAACCGAGCTGTATATCCGAAACGAACCGACTTTGCTCGGCTCAGTTCGATTCAGAAAATCATATATGATTCGTGATACGAATCATACATGATTTTAGAAAATCATATATCATTTTTAATACAAATTATATATGATTTTCTCACACGTGAATTGAGAAAAAAAATCGGAAAAAAAGTTCGTCGAAAGTATATACATGTGCCATCAATAGAAAGATTATTTAATTCTCGTTGCAATGATGTATTTGTTAATGCTGGATGATTTACCGTTTGTAGGATATTTAATTTTTTAAAAAATGGTAGGAATTGAGTTTTTAAAAAAATGGATGGCGGCTATTACTTGATTAGGTATATGCTATATAAACGGGAATTGCTTGACACACTTCAATTTTTGATTGGGACACTCAAATGCACAATCTGGTGAAACAACAATACAACTGTTTAACGCCCACTTTAGAGTGTCTCAATCAAATTTTAAAGTATGCAAATCATTAGCCTATTTAAAAGGTTTACATTTATTTGGATTTAGCTTATTCTAACTTATTCGGTTTGAGACATTTTTCAGTTCCGTTTCGATTTTCATTATGTATACTCGGTTCAGTTTCGGTTGAGATATTTTTCTAAAGTCGGTTTTGGTGCCGACCCAATGCTCACATGTGTGTTTTAGCAATACTCTGTCTAACGGCCTGTTTTTCAAGAGTTTTTTTTTTTAAATCTATTAGTTTTTTGTTTCAAAAATAATCTATTGTAAAACAAGTAGCCTTATTTGGACACATGAGTTTTAAGCTTTTATTTTAAATAAATAACCTTTAAATAAAAAAATAAAAAAACAGATTCATAAAACTCTTTAAATTTTTAAAAGCTGTTAAAACGGTAAGTTAGTGATATAAACTCCAACAATTAATATTAAAATTAACAATTAGTTTACTCCTTCTCCTTCTGTCTGAAAATTATGGTCCACATTACTATTTTTGAACGTCTCAAATTAATTATCCAATTCAACAAATAAATAAAGAATGTAAATTAAGTTTACCATATCTCCGTCACTTAAAAGTATTATTACAAAAAATAAAGAAGTTATAAATTAACTCATTAAGAATAAATTGTGATTGTGTAAAAAGTAAGAAAGAAAGATAAAAAAGTGATTTTTTATAAAACTAGATGTTTTTTTTATAGGTAGACAATAATTATAAGACAAATTGAGTACTAAATATTTTTATTAAAAAAAATACAACTTATGTTAACAGCTTTCCTACATCTTACATTTACAGTTAATAATCTACGTAACACAATTACTTTTGCCAAACATACCTTACTCGATTTGGAAAGTAAGACTAGTATAACTTAAAGGACACAAAATGAAACTACTACTAGTTCATAACGAGAGAAAGGGCGGGTAAATCGGATTGAATAAATTGGGCGAAATCAAACCGATTGAGCTTAACGATCATTTCTTTACCAATCACAATCGCCATTGCTGACGTCATCTACTGATCAACTGTTACCGGTAAACACTCTCTAACTTCTGTTAATCAATCTACACCTTTTCATTTAACTTTTATTAATCGATACGATAATATTAGTATGTTGATAATGTTTGACTCGTATGTAATGATCTGATACTAGCGCGCTTACGATATTGATTCTGTTACACTGATCGCTAATCTGTAAATCATTCTGTTTACACTATGCGGATACGGATTAATTAATATCCGTATGAGTTTTATGCTTTTTTACGTCTTTATTCTGATAAAAACATCGCGCACACGCATATTTGCGCACATTCACACTCACATATTTGCGGCAGGATTAAGTATTCTTGTTGGATTAAATAGTACTTGCTTTATGCTAACGATATTTTTGGTAAGATTTTTGAAATTTTTTGAAATTTTTTTAAAAATTTATTTTGAATATGGCGCAGGAAAGGTTTTGGGAAGTGTAAATGGGTGTGCCGAAGCTGAAATGGACGTCGGAAGAAGAAGCTGCTTTACGTGCTGGAATCATGAAGTATGGACTAAGCAAATGGCGCAAAATACGTGGAGATCTGGAGTTTGCTAAAGTCTTGGAAAAGCGTTCCAATGTTAACCTTAAGGTTGTATATGAGTGTTGTTTATCGTGTAAATTGGATATGGTGTGTGTTTGTTATACTGTATTGTTATGATTTTTCTTTTTTCCGAGAGCAGGATAAGTGGAGAAATATGAGCTTGATTACTAGTGGAGGATGTCGTAACAGGGCTAGGCCTAAACAGTCAGAAATGCAGACAATTTATGAGCGTGGAAATTTCTCTAGTCCTCGTAAAGAACGTGATCTGAAAGATTGTATGCTGGATTCTCGTGCAGTTTTATCTGAGCCTGAAAATCTTTCTAGTCCTCGTAAAGAGCCTTATCTGAAAGATTGCATGCTGGATTCTCCTGCAATTTTAGCTGAGCCTGAAAATCTTTCTAGTCCTCGTAAAGAACGTTATTTGAAAGATTGTATGCTGGATTCTCCTGCAATTTTAGCTGAGCCTGAAAATCTTTCTAGTCCTCGCAAAGAACGATATCTGAAAGATTGTATGCTGGATTCTCCTGCAATTTTATCTGCAGCATCGCAAATCGGTAGTTCTAAGACGCCAATACCAAGGTTACTTAACTGTTTGTTGTTATATACTTATATGCATCGTGTTCATTGTTTTCATTAGCTCAAGCGGTTGTTACTAGTTAGATGATCAATAAAAATTACTAGAATCTGATTTCCTAAAAAGATGCAAGTTGTAAGTCTGTGTTTAATATTGAGTCCCCAAATATTTCTTTAGTTGCTTTCCGGTATATCAGTATATGTGGAACGATAGGTGCACACCTAGAAACAATAACGAGAACTATTCACAGTATCTGCAATGATTCCACTAATATCACCATGTGGCTTAAGTGTTCTGTTTGGTTCATATATGTGGGGACTACTTTAGCTTGGTATTGTATCTAAAAGTAAGAACTAAGATTACTAGCGACATACAAGACACTTGGAAACTGCTTGCATAAAATGGTATCAGGACTGTTTTCGTAAGCAAATAGGATCAACTTATAGCGTAATTGGCACATAGGCTGATTGTAGAGCTGTCTATGATTATGACATGATAAACATTGTTTCTGTATATGTGAAACACAAACATGATAAAAGCTTCAGTGGAGGCCATATGCACTCAAGCCACCTAACCCCCCACTTATACCAATTGTGCCTAATAAGATTGTGTGTGTGCTCATAGATTTTCCATCGCTTTATCCACTTTACAATAAAAAAGTAGAATGTAAGCTAGACATAATATCTATAAACCGAGCAATGTATGAAAGTTCAAATATATTAGTAGTTCGCAGTTGTAGCATTTCGCGCACTGATTTCATTATGTTTAAATTTAGCTGAAACCAAGTCAAATTGCTTCCAGTTGATATTTATTTACAGTTTAAATGATTAATTTAGGTTGGATTTGGATATCCTTATATTGGATGCCATAGTTGATCTGATGGAAAAAGGTGGTTCTAGCCGTGCTGCAATTTTTGAATACCTTCAGGTAGTTCCATCATAAGTTACAATTTTGAAAACATGACCAGATGCTTCATTTTGTTTCCTTTTTTTGTCATTCCTCTAGAAGTTTTGTAATTTCAACATTAATAAGAACTTGTTACAGGAAAAGCATTCAGTGCCTCCAAATGCTCTGAAACTGTTGAATGCAGAGTTAAAGTCTTTGACGAATTGTGGAAAATTGATCAAGGTAATGGCTGCTTTCTATAATTAAAATGATACATATACTTTAATTAATATTTTTTCTATAATGATTCAGGCAAAGAATCGGTACAGGATCGGACCAAGTTCTTCATGTTTGGGTCCAAAAAGAGAGACTAGTGCTATCAAGGTTCTTCATGTTTGGGTCCAAAAAGAAGAAAACGATGCAGAGTTGGAGAAGATGTTGAGCAGGACACCTCAGCAAGCTCCTGCCATTGCTATGGAGGTTGTTGCGGAGGCAGACACTACCAGCAAGGTTCTTACAAAAGCAGGAATTGATGCAGAGTTGGAGAAGATGAGAAGCATGACACCTCAGCAGGCTGCTGCCATGGCTATGAAGGCACTCGCGGAGGCAGAAGCTGCTATATTAGAAGCTGAAAGGGCAGAAAAGGCAGCAGAGGTAGCTGAAGCTGATGCAAAAAGAGCCAAAGTATTTGCTGATACCGCGATGGGTGGTTTTAAAGCAGCCTACCCTTTTCACATGGTAATATATTTTACAGTATAAATGTTTTGTTGAGATTTCATTGCGTTCCCTCCTTGTTAACTTCGTCAATTTAAAAATAAATAAATTGGGTCACCTTACTGGTAGCAGCACTGAACTAAGATATAGATCATAAAGAAAACTGCTGGTAGTAGGGTCTCATATGGTCTTTTTGCTCTTTTAAAGCCATATTATTCAACTTAACAGTCGCTTCGTTTATATGCAGACTATGGCGACAAGGTAACAGGGTTCTATGCAAGATCTACATCAGACTCGTGTGGATATATGTGCGGTGTTCTTTACAATACAGGTCTTTCTCACTGTGGATATGGTAAACTTGTGAATTTTAGATTTGACTCAACAAAACCTTCTCTTTTCCTAGGTATAAATGAAGTACATAGAAAGAAACACAGACAATTTTTGTGTGTTTCTTAATGTTGAAACAAAGTTCGATTTTCGTGAGATGTGAAATCATTAGTGATTGTGCTTCCATTATAGTACATTACAGTTCCATGTACCATTTTGTGCGTCTCTTGGTCAATCTGACTTCTTTCTGTTGATATCAAGCCCCGGCCTTGTTAAAAGAGTTACTTCGGATTATAGATGTGGAAACCTAGTCTTTTGCATCTCCGATCTATTATTTAATAAACCCGTATATATATGTTTATGAAACTCAAGATTAATGCAAAGACAGACATAACAGCATATGAGTTACAGTATTCTATATTTGCACAAGTCACAAGTCAGTATGACTATCAATTAGTTTCTTTTTTAAAAACGACAAATACTCTATATGAACATACAAACTCTTAATTGGGTGATTACCTTTAAGCCAATGCTTGAAGTTTATCTCATGCATACAAACTTTTTATCAGCACGGATAAGTGTGTAATGTACATGATCCAGTCCAGATCTATCAACTTTAGCTATGAATTCTAGGCCCCAGCAGTTGCCTTTCAAGGCTGTGTTTGGTGATCGACCTTCCATCCATGAATTACATACATTCAGTAAAAAAGTTCGATTTTTTCCTAACAAACAAGATGAAAATGATATATTTTGTACAAGTTTAATCCACTGAGATAACCCGTACCTTGACTTTAGCTGCAAATTTAGGTATACCACCCCCAAATCACTTGGCGAACAACAGTTACTAAAGTTTATGTCCTAAAGTTTAGTATCCAAATGTTATACACCCCATAACTCTTTGTCACAACACATGGCACACATGAAACAACATTTGAGAAAAGACAAAGCTGCATGATAACCAATAATCCCTAAACCGTCACATTAAGTCGTCCTCTTTGTATACAGATAAGAAACTAGTATAAAGTTCGGCTGTAAACTATGCACAGTGCATTAATCAGTAAATGAACTGTAAAAGATCTCCTGTTTTTCTTGTAAGGATTGCACAGGTGCAGACCCTCCTGAAAGAGTACCAACAGTTGCTGCCCCACTTTTTCCACTCTTGAATTTCGGATGCTTAATAAGCCACTGGATCACAGTGTCTATGTTTGTTGAGTCCTTGCACGAGATCATATAGCAGCACACTTCCCTTTGAAAGATAGATTTCAACTCCCTGCACAAACTAATTGTCATGACCAAGAGACGAAAGAAAACTACAGGTACAAAGGCTCCTGCGATATGCATTTTTTTCTTGCAGTTGCACAAAGAAGTTTCGTTCGAAAACTAGACCCCTAACCTTAAGATCATAAGGAGCAATCTTTTAACTATTACAAGCAAATGTAGCAAGATGAGGTTCATTAAAACATAAAATGAAAATGTGTTGGGTTAGGAAGGAGTCTTACATTTGATTCATAAACTGATCAATGGAGAGGTCACCATCCTCGTCGATTTTGTTTCCGAGAACCAGCACAGGGATCCCCTCGAGGGATGGTTTGCTCAGCAGTTCAAAGAGTTCAGTCTTTGACATATTGATATTCTCATGATCTGCAGCGTCAACAACATAACTGCACCAACACTTTAAAGTCAAAATACTTCTAAAATCTTACAACCCAACATATATATTAAGGTTTTCACTATTGCAGAAACTCCACGACAATCTCTCCCACATGCAACGAAATCGTGGTTGACCACCAACGTCCTACAGCTTAATTGTCACGTTTCCTTTCATCATTTTTCGCATATTAAACCCGTTCTAAACATAAAAAATAAATAAAACAGATGTCACATTCATAATGATCTCAAAAGGGCACTATTAAAAAAACTCACAGTAGGAACCATATCCTCACGAAATCCACCAGTCTGCAAACATAGACAAAACAATATTAGATTAACACACACTAATCCAAACTATACAGGAAGGTTTCAACGTGTAACACACACCAGTCGGTTATACGTAAAAATGACACTCCTGCCATTTTATTCACTCCGCTGAAACTTTCATGTCCCTTTTGGGACTCTGCCGATTTTGTGCGAGTTTGAAAGTTCAAGAAAACCTTCATGGGTACTTTCTTTCCTGAGATTTATTTATGCGAAAATGCTCTCATTACACGTGTTCGTCTATGCCTAGGAAACTACTTGTTGCCTGGTTTGGATTCGAATTATCAATGCAGATAGTACGTCAATAAGCCAATTGTTTCATTGTTATTTTGTGTTTTATTATCGTTTGTTATTTGTTGCTAGCAAAGGTTGGAATAAATTTTTTCCCAAAAGGGACATGAAAGATTCAACAGTTGCATCTTGTAGAATACATACCAGTCGAAACCTTCGTGTTCAAAATGATTCAATGTTAATATCCGCATAGTCGCACAGATGACTAAAAAGGCAATATTTATTGTTTTCCAGCTAGCAAACCAAAGTTTGCCCATAAGGTAACACATGAATGTGATCTGTTCAAAAGAAATAAAAAGATCATCAGTTTAAAGGGGTGTTTGGCAACACGTTTAACAGCAACACATATAGTGTATTGCTGTTAAAAGTGTTGCCAAACACCCCTTATAATATTTTCGAAATTTATGAGTATTTTTGCATTTTGAAGAAAAAAATTAGACATTTTGTGAAGTTTGGTTGAAAAATTAGGTATTTTTGTGATTACTAATTTTTTCAAAACAAAATTTAATATTAAATAAAAAATCACTACTACATAAATTTTACGAAACAAGTCCTTCGTATTATAAGTTCGTTTTGTTCATGGACCCGTTACAGAGTTAATCCGCTCTTAACATAGAAATTTTCGGTGTCACACTACGCACCAAAGGGCGGATTTACATACTCGTTGATATTACAAACTTCAGAAAAAATCAAAGGCCTCTTGGCCCAGCGGTATATGAGTGGCCCTCTAATCTAAAGGTTGTGGGTTCAAGTCTCGGTGAAGACTTGTGAGATATTTGAAGTGAGTTGTAAAAAATTGCCGTTTTAAAAAAAAAAAAAGCTTCAGAAAAAATATTAATTAATTAAGAATAAAACATAAATCTTACAAAATAAATATTCAAGATGGAACCCATGGTTTATTTGGCTTTTGTTGAATGACAATTATTTTAAGACGGAATAACATTCACATTTATTTTAGAAAAAAAATCTTATTTTATTTTGCTATATTAGACCTTTAGACCTTTAGGTATAGTGAGGCAACTCATATTCACTTTGGTTCCTCTGGTGTCACATCAAAAAACAAAAAAAACAATTAACAAAAATACCATCATATCATGACATTCATTTTTCTTTCTACTTTAGCCTCACCTACTATATTTATTTTTTTATTTTAATTTTCAAACAACTTCAACTTCATCTTTTTGTTAAGCTGCATTATCATTTTCAAATCGACCATATTTTCAACATCGGACGAGCCGGAAAAAAAGAGTCACTCGTTTTTTTTAAATAATTTTTGGGTCGAGAATAATGATTAAGTTTGATGATAAAAGTTGTGAGTGGATGGGTAATAGTTATAGGGTAAATTATTAAATTTAAAAATTTTGAATTTTTAGCCGTTGCCACAGCTATATACCCTCTCTCTTTTTTTCGTGACTTCGTCGTCTGGGTGGCGATGTCGCGACAAAAATAGGGGGTGTGGCGGCGAATGCCAACGAGGCTTCCACCTCAGCTCAACTAATGCCCGACGCTGTTACCGAGCCCTCTTATAAAACATTTAGAATTTTTATATTTAAAAAGTCTTAAATTAAGACTTTTAAAATTAATTTTTATAAAAATACTCATTTTGTAATTGACTATGCATCTCATTTTATAACAACCTATTAAAAAAAATATTTAAAATTAAAATATTATTTTATCTAATTATTTTTATCATAATTTAGTTTTACTATATTTTTAATTTTTTTGTGCTTCTTGATTCAATACATTTTAATATATTTTAATTAATTTTTAGTTTTTCTCATATTTTGAGAGTTTATTTTAATTGATTTAATTTTTTATAACTTTAATACGAATTTAACAAATAAAAGTAGTATTATCTCAAAAATCGTCACCGGATACTCGTTTCTGCATTGCGCTATGCTACAATGCTACTATAATTGAAGGACCAAAAGCGAAACTCTTAATTTGTAAACAAAGAAAGGGCGGGTAAATCGGATTCAGCTTAACGATCATTTCTTTACCGATCAAAATCCCCCATTGCTGACGTCATCTACTGATCAACTGTTACCGGTAAACACTCTCTAACTTCTGTTAATCAATCTACACCTTTTCATTTAACTTTTAATAATCGATACCATAATATTAGTATGTTGATAATGTTTGACTCGTATGTAATGATCTGATACTAGCGCGCTTACGATATTGATTCTGTTACACTGATCGCTTATCTGTAAATCATTCTGTTTACACTATGCGGATACGGATTAATTAATATCCGTATGAGTTTTATGCTTTTTTACGTCTTTATTCTGATAAAAACATCGCGCACACGCATATTTGCGCACATTCACACTCACATATTTGCGGCAGGATTAAGTATTCTTGTTGGATTAAATAGTACTTGCTTTATGCTAACGATATTTTTGATAAGATTTTTGAAATTTTTTGAAATTTTTTTAAAAATTTATTTTGAATATGGCGCAGGAAAGGTTTTGGGAAGTGTAAATGGGTGTGCCGAAGCTGAAATGGACGTCGGAAGAAGAAGCTGCTTTACGTGCTGGAATCATGAAGTATGGACTAAGCAAATGGCGCAAAATACGTGGAGATCTGGAGTTTGCTAAAGTCTTGGAAAAGCGTTCCAATGTTAACCTTAAGGTTTTACATGAGTGTTGTTTATCGTGTAAATTGGATATGGTGTGTGTTTGTTATACTGTATTGTTATGATTTTTCTTTTTTCCGAGAGCAGGATAAGTGGAGAAATATGAGCTTGATTACTAGTGGAGGATGTCGTAACAGGGCTAGGCCTAAGCAGACAGAAATGCAGACAATTTATGAGCGTGGAAATTTCTCTAGTCCTCGTAAAGAACGTGATCTGAAAGATTGTATGCTAGATTCTCCTGCAGTTTTATCTGAGCCTGAAAATCTTTCTAGTCCTCATAAAGAGCGTTATCTGAAAGATTGTATGCTGGATTCTCCTGCAATTTTAGCTGAGCCTGAAAATCTTTCTGGTCCTCGTAAAGAACGTTATCTGAAAGATTGTATGCTGGATTCTCCTACAATTTTATCTGCAGCATCGCAAATTGGTAGTTCTAAGACGCCAATACCAAGGTTACTTAACTATTTGTAGCTATATACTTATATGCATTGTGTTCATTAGCTCAAGCGGCTGTTACTAGTTAGTTGATCAATGAAAATAACTAGAATCTGATTTCATAAAAAGATGCTAGTTGTAAGTCGGCGTTTACTATTGAGTCCCCAAATATTGCTTTCCGGTATATCAGTATATGTGGAACGATAGGTACAAAGTTACAAACGTAGAAACAATAACGAGAACTATTTACAGTATCTGCAATGATTCCACTAATATCACCATGTGGCTTAAGCGTTCTGTTTGGTTCATATATTTGGGGACTACTTTAGCCTGGTATGTATCTAAAAGTAAGAACTAAGATTACTAGCGACATGCAAGACACTTGGAGACTGCTTGCATCAAATGGTATCAGGACTGTATCCGTATGCAAATAGGATCAAATTATAGAGTAATTGGCACATAGGCTGATTGTAGAGCTGTCTATGATTATGACATGATAAACATTGTTTCTGATAGTATATGTGAAACACAAACATGATAAAAGCTTCAGTGGAGGCCATATGCACTCGAGCCACCTAACCCCCCACTTAAACCAATTGTGCCTAATAAGATTGTGTGTGTGCTCATAGATTTTCCATCGCTTTATCCAAATTACAATAAAAAAAGTAGAATGTAAGCTAGACATAATATCTATAAACCGAGCAATTTATGAAACTTCAAATATATTGGTAGTTCGCAGTTGTAGCATTTGGCGCACTGATTTCATTATGTTTAAATTCAGCCTGAAACCAAGTATTGCTTCCAGTTGATATTTATTTACAGTCTGAATGATTAATGTAGGTGGGAATTGGATATCCTTATATTGGATGCCATAGATGATCTGATGGAAAAAGGTGGTTCTAGCCGTGCTGCAATTTTTGAATACCTTCAGGTAGTTCCATCATAATTTACAATTTTGAAGACATGACCAGATGCATCCTTTTGTTTCCTTCTTTTGTCGTTCCTCTAGAAATTTTGTAATTTCAACATTAATAAGAACTTGTTACAGGAAAAGCATTCAGTGCCTCCAAACGCTATGAAACTGTTGAATGCAGAGTTAAAGTCTTTGACGAATTGGGGAAAATTGATCAAGGTAATGGCTGCTTTCTTTAATTACAATTAGACATATACTTTAATTAATATTTTTTCTATAATGATTCAGGCAAAGAATCGGTACAGGATTGGACCAAGTTCTTCATGTTTGGGTCCAAAAAGAGAGACTAGTGCTATCAAGATTCTTACAAAAGAAGAAAACGATGCAGAGTTGGAGAAGATGAGGAGCATGACACCTCAGCAGGCTGCTGCCATGGCTATGAAGGCAGTTGCAGAGGCAGAAGCTGCTATATTAGAAACTGAAAGGGCAGAAAAGGCAGCTGAAGCTGTTGCAAAAAGAGCCAAAATATTTGCTGATACCGCGATGGGTGGTTTTAAAGCAGCCTACCCTTTTCACATGGTAATACATTTTACAGTATAAATGTTTTGTTGAGTTTTCATTGCGTTCCCTCCTTGTTAACTTGGTCAATTTCTCAAAAAAATAACTTACTGGTAGCAGCACTGAACTACGATATAAATCATAAAAAAACTGCTGGTAGTAGGGTCTCATATGGTCTTTTTGCGTTTTTAAAGCCATATTATTCAACTTAACAGTCGATATTCGTCTATATGCAGACTATGGCGACAAGGTAACAGGGTTCTATACAAGATCTACATCAGACTCGGTTGGATATATGTGCAGTGTTCTTTACAATACAGGTCTTTCTCACTGTGGATATGGTAAACTTGTGTATTTAGATTTGACTCAACGAATCCATAGTTCTCTTTTCCTACGTATAAATGGAGTACATAGAAAGAAAAACACACAATTTTTGTGTGTTTCTTAATGTTGAAACAAAGTTTGATTTTTGCGAGATGTGAAATCATTAGTGATTGTGCTTCAATAATAGTACATTACAGTTACATGTACCATTTTGACTTCTTTCTTTTGATATCAGCAGTTGCCTTTTAAGGCTGTGTTTGGTGATCGACTTTCCTTCCATGAATCACATACATTCAGAAAAAAAGTTTGATTTTTCCTAACAAACAAGATGAAAATGAGATATTTTGTAAGTTTAATCCTTATACGGACTTTAACTGCAAATTGTATGACACCCCCAAATCACTTGGCCAACAACAGTGACTAAAGTTTATGTCCTAAAGTTTAGTATCCAAATGTTGTACATTCCATAACTCTTTGTCACTACACATGGCACACATGAAACAACATTTGAGAAAAGACAAGTCTGCATGATAACCAATAATCCCTAAACCGTCACAGTAAGTCGTCCTCGTTGTATACAGATAAAAAAACAAAAATAAAGTTCGGCTGTAAACTATGCACATTGCATTAATCGGTAAATGAACTGTAAAATATCTCCTGTCTTTCTTGTAAGGATTGCACAGGTGGAGACCCTCCTGAAAGAGTACCAACAGTTGCTGCCCCACTATTTCCACTCTTGAATTTCGGATGCTTAATAAGCCACTGGATCACAGTGTCTATGTTTGTTGAGTCCTTGCATGAGATCATATAGCAGCACACTTCCCTTTGAAAGATAGATCTCAACTCCCTGCACGAACTCATTGTCATGACCAAGAGATGAAAGAAAACTACAGGTACAAAGGCTCCTGCGATATGCATTTTTTTCTTGCAGTTGCACAAAAGAAGTTACGTTCAAAAACTAGACCCCTAACCTTTAAGATCATAAGGAGCACTCTTTTAACCATTACAAGCAAATGTAGCAAGATGAGGTTCATTAAAACATAAAATGAAAATGTGTCGGGTTAGGAAGGAGTCTTACATTTGATTCATAAACTGATCAATGGAGAGGGCACCATCCTCGTCGATTTTGTTTCCAAGAACCAGCACAGGGATCCCCTCTAGGGATGGTTTGCTCAGCAGTTCAAAGAGTTCAGTCTTTGACATATTGATATTCTCATGATCTGCAGCGTCAACAACATAACTGCACCAACACTTAAAAGTCAAAATACTTCTAAAATCTTACAACCCAACATATATATTAAGGTTATCGTAACATACACTATTGCAGAAGCTCCACGACAATATCTCTCCCACATGCAACGAAATCGTGGTTGACCACCAATGTCCCACAGCTTAATTGTCACGTTTCCTTTCATTATTTTTCGCATATTAAACCCGTTCTAAACAGAAAAAGTAAATAAAACATATGTCACATTCATAATGATCTCAAAAATTCAAGATACGGTTAATAAAATCTAACCAAAATAACATGACAATGACAAATACTATTAACAAAACTCACCGTAGGAATCATATCCTCACGAAATCCACCAGTCTACAAACATAGACAAAACAATATTAGATAAACACACACTAATCCAAACTATATAACGTGTAACAAAAGATTAGTACACATCACATGTGATTCCAATAAATTAATGAACAAAACTTACAGCAATAACATTAACAAGTGAAGTTTTGCCTGCATTGTGAAGGCCTATCAAAGTAAGCTGAGCTTCATGCTTGAAAAAAAAGCTGTAAAGCATACATATATAATAACTTTATAAATTAATAACAAGATCAGCTTAAACATCTTATCAAAACTTTTTTTATAGAGCATAAGTAAAAACTACTAGTAATACCTTCGAAGCCAATTAAGAAAAGCTTCGAATAAACCCATTATTAGGGTTTAAGGGCAGAATAGTTAACACAATTCGCATGCGGAGATAAATAAGGCCACTTTTCAAAAAAGATAAATAAGGCCAAAATTTATGTTTATATATATCCACTATATACAACAAACTCCTTTTTATTTTTAACAAGATACAATAAAATTCTGTGTTGTAGATAAATATAAATATTAAAGAATCATTAAATAAAATTTGAGTCATATATTTATAGACAGATGTATCCTTATAAGTTTTATGTATATCATCCGCACCTTAATAGACTCAGCTAACAAATCGAGGGTGTTACGGCTTGGGCATCGGAAGATAAAAGAAGAGTGTTGTGTTATGTCCAAGGCAATAGAAGGCGAGAGAAGAAAAAAGGTGTTGGTCGCCGCATTAAAAAGGTGAAGAACTGGGAAGCGGGATTGTGGTATAAATAAGATATTGGATTTCAGAATCAAAAGAATCAAGAGTTGTCGGGAATGATACGCCTCGGCTTTATGTAATAGGCTAGTATTTCAATCTTTATGTCTTATGTTTATTTAGAATATGTTATGTCATATTAGGAATGTCTTATGTTACAAGTTATGTATTCGGCTACATATAGAGAATGATAGATCAATGAATGTTATGTGTTTTGTCAAATAAAGATATGGTATTCTCTTCTTTCGTTCTTAAGGAGCTATCACCTGCTAAAAGTGGTACCCTATCCGGATACAACCCTAATCGGGTCGTATCAATTGGTGTTTCCATTGGAGTAACGGGGATCTCTAAATCTATACTTAAATGGTATTGTATCACTAGATTTAAACCGGCTCTACAATGTTTACTTTTAAGTTCAAACCCTACAACAATAGGCGAAGCTTTTTCATTAGGTTGTGCAACAGAATCATGCTTCACAAACCTACAACTGTGGAAAGTGTTGAGGTCGAGTCATGTAACTATAGGAGAAGACTTATTCCTTGCCCGTATAATGGAGCTTCGTTTTAGGGTAGTCATAGAGAACATACATACCATTAAGGAGAAAATAGTCATTAATATTGTTGGTGATCAAGAAGATGTGGAAAACCTTAATGTTCATTTTTTTTAACGTCATGTTAGTGGTTAGTGAGTCAAGTCGTGCAGTGACATCCAAATGGGTAGTATGCCTCTTTAAACCATCACCTAGTTATGATTAAACTCCTTATCCGCTTCGTCTGAGAGGAAAAACCTTGGCATATTTTGAACCTTAATGTTAATGATGATAGGTGATAATAGACGAAAAGGTTTAGTGTGGCGAAAAATATAGAAGAGTCTAATGTGTTTGAAGCTACATCCATTGATCAAACGCTGACTGGACTGAGTGCCAACATGGTTGTTAATGATGGTGACATTGAGGCGCTCATGGACAATATGGGCATCTATAATCTAAATCAACTGAAAGTGGGGAAGTGGAAGCGTTTGCAAGTCATGGTGACGGATTGGCGACAATGGGCCAATGGAACATTGGGGGATGCCTAGTAGGAATGGATGTCAGACTCTCAATCGGGATATCCTCCGAGTCACCTTAAGGACAAGGTAGTTTTTGAAGGAGTGGGGAGTGTTACGACTTGGGCATCGGAAGGTAGAAGAATGGTGGTGTGTTATATCCAAGGCAGTGGAAGGCGGGAGATGAAAAAAAGATGTTGTTCGCGGAAGTAGAAGGATGGAGAACTTCGGGGGGTGGAAGACGTGATTTCGGTATGATTAGGATTTGGGATCCTAGAATCAGTAGTGCTTTTCAAGACATCACCTTGAGGACAATATGGTTTCGAAGGAGTAGGGAATGATACGCCTTGGCCTTTATGTAATGGGCTAGTATTTCTATCTTTATGTTTTATATTTATTAGGATATGTTATGTCATATTAGAAATGTCTTATTTTACAAGTTATGTATTCGGTTATATACCAAATGACTGATTAATGAATGCGTTAATGCAAACATTGTCTAAAAACATTATTTGTGATAACTAATATTTCTTAGTTTTGATCACGAAAAAGTGTAAAAACATTTATCGTTAAAGATAACCGTAAGACGAGTTATTTAACTAACACTATCGTTTAGGTAATAATCATTTAAGTCTTACACAAACATATCTTAAACATGTTTATTGATCATTAATAATGATTAACCTTAAAACTCACATTTAATTAAATGTGACAAAACATTTTTAAATATACTTTCTTTTTAAGAAAATGTTTTATGAAAATGAAAAATGGAAAGTTTGAATTTAGGATATTCCAAAATGAAATTCCTTGTAAGATATAAACCTCAACAGATGGGTTTTTCCCACTGCAGGAGAAAAAGGAGCGTAGTGTAGAGCTCGCGGTTCCAAGTAGACACGTTCAGCTCCAACGACCTAAGTACTAACCTAGTTAGTACCGCTAGTGTAAACCTTAGTACTAACAATACTAACTTTCCAGTGTAAAACTTTGTATTGTTGAACATCATTTAATCATTATCCGAGTTAGGCTGTTCACGGACCTATGGGTTCTGTACCTCATGACCCATTAACCGATATGAACTTAACCCACAATTGAGCTATATTTCCAACAATCCTCCCAAATATAGTACAATTCCTTTTGCATGAAAATTAACATTAACAAAACCAATGCATAAGTGAGTATATCATAATGATTGAATTTCTATCTTAGTACATAACAAGTTCAAATATTCGAGAATCGGGATGTTCTAAGAATTGAACCTTCAACCAATCAAAATACTTAAAGATAAAATACACAAGAGTTTTCAAACTATTAAACGCCCCTAACACTATACAAGCCACGTGTGCATAACCAATTCATAAATGTTGTAAGAGCCAAAGTCCATGCTCTGTGAGGTGACGAAACCTCAACATTGACATAGGTGGTTCCTCTTTACTTCATGCTCTTGATTTAGCATTTTTTCAAAGAAATTAACCATTGAAAAGTTTAACTCCATCATCCTTTTCAGCAGGTACAAGCACATCCTTGGGATGATAAATAAAACATGTGTTTCATTCCCCTGAATGTTCAACTTTCCACATTAAATTCAGCGCCCAAGATTTCTTAGAGGGGAGTTGGGAGTCCTAGCATTCAGTGATGAGATTAGACTTTCAACCCATTCCTTTAGCAAACTTTATAACCAAGTCTCTAGCTAATCCCTTCGTCAAGTGATCAACTAAGTTTTGTTAAGACCTCACAAACTCTATAGAAATCACCCCATTCATGATCAATTCACAAATCATGTTATGCTTGACACCTAAGTATCTAGACTTACCATTGTACATGGCTATAAGCCTTAGCTAATGTAGTCGCACTATCATAACGGATAGATATGGGTGTCATAGGTTTGACCTACAATGGAATCTAAAGAAACAAGTTTCTCAACCATTCAGCTTCTTTCCCAGCAGCTGCTAGAGCCACAAACTCAATGTAACACCCCCACTTTGATAAGTGGACCGTTACATGATAATTATGGTGAAAGTCCCTAAACCTAGCTTGAAACGATTAAGAAGGATAATTAACACAAGTAAATACTTTTAAAACGTCGTACTTTATTATTGTATAACAAGTATTACATGTGTTATGGATAACACAGTTTGAGGACAATGGGTTGTGTACACTTTGGACAAAATAAAGCTAACTCGAGAACACATGCACAACTGTTCTTTCTCTGAGTTCTAAAGAGTTAATGTGTGTAATCTAACAAAGTGAACAACATTAACTCTAGCCTACATATCCTATTTATAGTGGTACGAGATTGACTTCTAGTACTGGTTGATGGTGACTACACAAAACAGACAATGTCAGACATTTGTCAAAAGATGCTCTTCTATTCTTGGTAGTATGCCACAACGCTTTAGGGAAACAGAGCTAACATAGTTTCCCTTTTCTTCATACCTTGTACTTTAGGCTGCATAACTTCCCGCCTAAACACTTAGGTGTGTCCAAAGTGTATTGAGTGTTAACAGGGTATTGCCACCCCCATTAACACTCAACCACTCAGAGTCCCTGATACATCTTGGTTGTTATCCAACAAGCCAATGAGTATGTCTTCAAGTAATCTTCGAATTCCTTGACAATGTCTCTGACATGGACTCCTCTATGGTTGCTCATAGAGACTTAGAACTCTGTGAGTATTGGGTTACTTGCATGTCTCCTAGGCACAGGCAAGTTAATATCAAACAACTTAATTTAAGTTTAAATCTATGACTAAGGGAATTCTAATAAACTTAGATTCCCAATAATCTCCCCATATTTAAACATAAATACAGCTAGATCCAAATGAGTTACAATAAGTGAGATAACAACTTCCTCTTACACATAACAGATCTAACAAACAACTTCATACTTCATTTATACTTTAAAAAAAATTACAAGTACAATACATGAGTAAAACAAAATATGAGAGTAAACGTTCGGCTGTGAAAACTTTAGTAATCATCATTCTTGATTTTCTCTTCAGCTTCAGCTATGTCTGTTCTAGTATCCAATTTAGCCTTCAAAGCTTGGGCAAATTCCTTGGAGTACTCTGTGTTAAGTTTAAGCACCTTCTGAAACATAAGAAGTCGAACCGTTGATGCAAGCCCTAACTCATCTTCCTTTTGGAACACATATTGGCATCCCCTGTTCATGTAGGTCATACCTTTTTCAGGCTCAGTGTAAGTCTGGCCATCAACAGGACCTACAATCCCATTTGGAAGAATCAAGTTCCTGTGCATCCGATCTACTTGGATATCATCAGTTACAAAGGTTTCTTGAAGGAATTGATTCATCCTTTTTCTTTTCTTCTCAGCCTTTGTTGGTTCTGGTTTAAATAGCTGTGGAGGTGGATCAATTTTGAGTTTGGCAGCGGTTTCTTTCAACCAGTTGAACTTAACTCTCAAGGTCTTTAAGAGTAAGAAATTTGTCTGTCCATTCCTCTTTGCAGCTAACGCTTCAATTCCAAACCATTCAGATAGACCAAGTGTCTTAAGTTTGAAATCCTCAAATACATCCATGTTGGCCTGTTGGTTATCTCTCCAAATAACCATCTGTGGGGTATGAGTTGATTTCTTAACAGTGTATTTGAACTTGGTGATTTTACCTGGAGCATATCTTTTGTTAACGCAGTCATCATAGTCAGCCTTTACCTTTTTCAGAGCCTCTACGCGTTTTATCTCCATTTCTCTTAGCCTTTGTCTTTGCTCCTCTCTGAGTTGAGGAGACATGGCTTTCAGCTTGGCTTCATCCATCTCTTTGGCTTTCTTGATTTCATTTAATCTTTTGAACTCAAGTGCTTGTTTCTCAATGTCTTCAACTGTTAAAGGTTTTTCATCAGCTACTTTGAAAGTTGAGAATTGAGAGATTTTGGTAGTGGATCCCCCTGTCTCTAGCATCGCAACTATTTTCTTTAGTTTGGCGTTTGTGTCTACTATAACTATTTCTTTCCCTTTCTTCGAGACAGAGGATTCTTCACTTGCTTTCTTCATTTCTTCAGCATGTTTTAAAAATGCTAGCTGAGCTTGGTCTTGGACAACTTTTGGTAGGGAGCTGACAGTGAATTTAAGTTTCTTAGCATTTGGTTCACCATCATCCACAACCTTATTGGTGTTTTCCAAAGACAGGGAATTTGATGAGTCAGCTGCTTTATTGTCTTGTTTCTCCCCCTTACTTTCATCATCATCAGGTACAGTGATTGGTGTGATGACTTTGAGTGGAATAGGGTTTTTAGTTGTACCTGTGGTAGTGTTGACACGTTCTAGTTTTAGTAAGTAAACTTTCTCCCCCTCACGTTTAGCCTGTCTCTTGAGACGCTTGGCTGAACGTGACTAAAGGTATCTAGCAACCTGTTCAACAGATGTGGCCAGTTTCTTTTGCATGTTCCTTGATCCTCTGGCAATTCTTAGAAGCCTGTTGCAGTTGCGATTCACAGAGCGATCAACATGTCCAGCCAAATAGTGAGTGTGACGTTTTTGCCTGTTGCACACAGCCTCAAACTCTTTGTGCATCACCAACTCCTGGGCTAAAAGCATGTCAGGGACTTCTTTAACGATGGTATCTTTGATGCGAGTGGACAAGTGACTAAGTCCCTGAGAAACTCCTTTTCTTGTGCCATATTGGATGGGTTCAGTGATGGCATCTTTAACAGCCTGGGAAATGATCTTGGGAAAATTGACTGTGAAGGAATGAATTTCAGACCCCATTTTATCCAACTTGCGTGACAGGCATTCAATATCTGAGGCATGATGATAGGGCCTTAAACCATGAATGTTCAGGCTTTGCTGCTCATAGTCGTCTTCCTTGGGAAAAAGATCAAAGTTGATTTGTTGTGGATGATCGAACAACAAAAACTTTGTAGTAGGATCATACACAGCGGTTGAAAGCTTCTTTGTAACAGATGTAGCAGAAGTAGGAGTCACAACAACTTATTTTGGAGGAGGAGTTTGTTCTTTAGCTGGTGTGGACACAGCTGTGGCTTTGGGTGGTGACATATAATGTTGTTCATCTTCGTCATCATCCTCCTCCTCAATCATCCCCTCAGGGAGAATTTCATCATCTGGCATAGATTAAGGCTCAGATAGGCTTTCAATGAAGGCAAGCACATCATCTTCAACATCTGGCATGGGCTCATCTTCTTTTGGTTGATCATGAATCAATTTATCAGCTCCTTCAGCTGTAGCCAGAGAGTCTACATTTGGCTATACAACATTAGCCTGCAATTTGTGTAAGTTAGTAACGGGGAAATAGATAAAGGGAATGGTCGCCAGTTCGCTGTCCCAGAGAGGCTGAGGATGATTATTCAGCCACTCCAAAGGATAAATCCTTGGGATTATTTTAAGTGTGAAAGTAATGAGGTTAATGGTCGTCATTCGCTGCCCCTAGGAAAGCTGAGGGTGATTATTCAGCCCCCCAAAAGGATAAATCCTTTGGGACTCTTTTATTTGTGAATTGTATACGGGTTAAGATCGCCTGTTACGCTGCCCCTAGGAAAGCTGAGGGTGATGATTCAGCTCCCCCTGAAAGGATAAATCCTTTGGGATTCTTTTATTTGTGAAAAAGATGTAGTTAAAGATCATCATATTACGGTGTCCCTAGGAAAGCTGAGGGTGATGATTCAGCTCCCCTTAAAAGTTAAACGTTTGGGATTCTTTTTCTGAGGGAACCTAGAGGCTGTGTGCAGTACAGCTACTCTAGGTCGAGACATATATGTATTCAGGTTGTTGTTTGCCTGAATACTGTCTAGATGGTGCAGGGTCATCGGGGTGCTTTATAAACACAAATGAATCACTCCCTGGTGCAAAGACAGGGTGTACAGAAGTCTTAAAAGATTTCTAAGTGCATACATAGACTCCTATGGATCGAGGACAACCCTAACTTCACCACTCTCACCTACAGACATTTGAGAGTGGCTGCTTGTGGACCTCTAAAAATTATAAACTAAATATCTGTGAGATATCAACAGAATTTGGTTGGTTCCCTGTTGTCTCTGCTGAGGTAGAGACGCTAGACTCTTGTTGTTTATCAGCAGTTGTCTCTATGTCCACAGAAGTCTCTAGACCAGATGAAGGAGAAATGGTAGCAATCTTCTTAACCCTGGCCTTAATAACAGTTTGGGTTTTGGAAGAAGAGGGGTTTTTCTTCTTCTTAGGTTGTTGGCCATTTGATGCCTTGGACAGCGTGGTGTGTTGCCCAGAGGTCAAAGACGCTGACTTTCCAGACACACCAGTTGCAATCACCTTCTCAGAGGAAGGGAGCAAGGGCTTCACAACAGATGGTTGTTTATTAGCAACATTCTTCATATGAACAGTAGCTGGCACATCATTGGGTCCCATCGCCTTGTAGATAGCTCAAATTATGTGATATGGCTTCATGGCTGTTAGTGCAGAGTTGTGGTAGTTATCACCCAACAGGCTGTCAAAGATAAGAGAAAGAAAGCGAACATAGTAGATGTTTTTCCCCTGACTTGGTTGGTGCCCTTCAGCTGTTCAACAAGGTTTGAGAATTGAATGCTTCCAATATCGATGTTTGTTCCCTATATCAGTCTATAGGCAATGGCTTGATGATTGAAGGCCAATTGTTCTTGAGATCCCTGCATACCACCCAGGGATTTAACTATGTGAGTGAAGAGTACTCTCCACATAGGTAGGAAAAATCTGATCTTTATATGAGACTTTGCGACCACTTCAGCAGGTGTAAGAGCTGGGTTAACATCAGATACAAGGAAAAGTGTGGCAAGGGCGTCCTTTACAGCCTTCTTATCAACAGATTTCAGGCATTCATCGCCATGTCTTAGCCCAGCCACAAAGGAAAAATCATTAACAGAAAAAGCAAAGGGGTGTTTATTACATGAAAGGTTGAAGGAGATGGTGTTGTCATCAAGGATCTCAGCAGAATACCAGAAATCCCTAAGGTATTCTTGGTATAAAACAGATGGGGATCTAGTGAAAGCTTCTCCAACATCACAATTCTTCATGAAGTTTACAAGATCTGAGTACGATTCATTTGGAGCTTTGATCCATCCAATGGAGTTATTAGAGGCGAGAATGCTATCATTCATCTCGAAGGTTACGTTAGAGGCCTTTGGTACTGGAAACACCATTGATTCGAGGATGAAGAAGACGAAGATGGTGAGAGTGTTTAGAGAGAGATTTTAGTGAGAGAGATGCAAATGGTGAATAATGAGAAAAGTGTTAGGTGAAAAACCTTGGGATAATATATATATTCAAAATTTGAAACAGTTATTCAACCGCATTTAATGCGTAGTGGGAAAAGGACTGCACACAAGTGGGTCTCTTGACCTTTCAAAACTGTATGTCTCCTCGTTTATCGAAAAAGTATGAATTAAATTGGGTATGTTTTTAACATTTATTTAGAAAGTAACTACCTAGTTTCATGTGAAAAACATTTAATATATATTCAGACATTAATGACACACATTAAATATCAGCCACGGGCTTTGAGATATTAAGCATACTCAGCTCAGCAACTGGCCTGTTGAACTAAGGTTCAGCCAAAGGCTTGGTAAATATGTCAGCTAGTTGCAGCTCAGTAGGAACAAAATGTAACTCAATATCTCCTTTAATAATATGATCCCTGATAAAGTGATACCTGATATCTATGTGTTTGGTTCTAGAGTGAAGCACATGGTTGTTTGAGATAGCAATAGCACTTGTATTGTCACAGAAGATGGGTACTTTGTCATATAGAATCTCATAGTCAGCTAGTTGACTCTTCATCCAAAGTACTTGAGCACAACAACTAGCAGCTGCAACATATTCAGCTTCAGCTGATGACACAACCACATAGTTTTGCTTCTTTGCACTCCATCTAACCAACTTGCCTCCTAGGATTTGATAGCTCCCTGAGGTACTTTTCCTGTCAATGCAGCACCCAGTGTAATCTGAATCTGAGTAAGCCTTGACATCAAAGCCTGATTCTTTGGGATACCACAAACCTAGAGAGGTTGTTCCTTTGAGGTACCTGAAAATTTTCTTAACAGCCACTAGATGGGATTCCTTTGGGTTAGCTTGGTACCTTGCACAGAGACATGTGAAGAACTGGATATCAGGGCGACTGGCTGTGAGATACACGAGTGACCCAATCATGCATCTATACATAGTCTCATTAACAGAGACCCCTGACTCATCAGGCCCCAAATTGTTGGGTAGAAGCATGGGGAATTTCACTAATGCACAATCAGCCAGGTCATAATTTTTTTAACAAATCTTTAACATACTTTTCTTGACAACTTGAAATTCCTTTAGGACATTGTTTAATTTGAAAATCTCAAAAAGTAAGTTAATTCACCCATCATACCCATCTCATATTTCTTGGTCATTAATTTAGCAAAACGTTTACTAAGATTAACATTTGTAGACCCAAAGATGATATCATCCACATAAATCTGTACAATGATGAAATCACTTTTATCCTTGAAGGTAAAAAGTGTTTTATCAATGGAACCCCTGACAAATTTATTTTCAGTTAAAAAAGTAAACAGCGTTTCATACCATGCCCTTGGAGCCTGTTTCAGCCCATACATTGTTTTATGAAGCCTGTACACATGGTTGGGAAACTCGTTGTTCTTGAATCCTTCAGGCTGTTCAACATACACTTCTTCAGCCAAATCTCCATTGAGGAAGGCACTTTTAACATCCATTTGATACACAGTGAAGTTCATATATGCAGCGTAAGCAAGGAAGATTCTGATGGCTTCAAGTCTTGCTACTGGTGCAAATGTTTCATCATAATCAATCCCTTCAGTCTGTGTATACCCCTGTGCAGCAAACCTTGCCTTGTTCCTTATGATATTACCAATTTCATCCATCTTGTTCCTATATATCCATCTAGTGCATGTGATTTTCGTAGCAGGTGGAGCTGGCACTATAGTCCATACCTTGTTTCTTTTAAACGGGTTGATTTCTTCCTGCATTGCAGCGACCCAGCCTTCTTCAACAAGGGCTTCAGCTACACGCTTGGGGTTCAATTTAGGAAAGAAATTTAGCAAACAAACATTCATTGGCTGAGGTTGATTCTGAGTCATGAATTCTTTGTCTAGTAGTAACCCCAGCATTTGGTTCACCAATGATGTTGACAAGAAGAATGTACTGATCTCTTGACCATTTGCTTTGAGGACCTAGAGAGTCATAGACAGGTGCAAGTATAGATTATGAAATTACAACTTGAGTTTCATTCTGCTGAGTAGGAGGACTCTTTTCAAAAACAATCTCTGTATCTGTGTCTGCATCAGCTATTTCAAGATGTGATGATTCACAGACAACATGAGAGTCTTCTTGATTATAAGCAATAGGTGAGTCATCTTCAACTGAGGTGGAACATGGTTTTGTGGAAGGCTGACTTTCACTTTCAGCTGTCACTTGAGTAGAAGGAACCTCATTGTTGTGTGTTGACAACGGATCATGTGCAAGAACATATGGGATAAGAGTATTAATAGCTCATATTTTCCCAGTTAAAAATTATCGTTCTAGTGTTCTCTTCGAATTGAAAAACTTGTGTTTTCTATGTGACTCAGTTTTATTTTGGTGGAAACAAATATTTTTGGTTGGTTTTTTAATTTAAATGTGCAAAGACTTAAAAGTAAATGTCGTTAAAGTAAAGGGCAAGTATTAAAAGTGCGTGAAAATAAATCTAAGTCTAATTAAAAGAAAGGTGCGATATTTAAAAAACGTGACAATAAATAATTTAATTAAATGACTAAAACTTAAAAGCGTGACGAGAATTAAAATGAGAATGTAAAGATTAAACAAGTCAAAAATATGAAAAGACAATTCCAATCGGAATATATTCCGATCCTACCAATCGGAATATCAAACCTGGCCAATCGGAATGTCAATCGGAACCCCAATCGGAATGCTGTCACCACCAATCGGAATATCCAAAACACCTCCAATCGGAATGTTTAACTGCCTCTTGATCGGAATATGGTGACCTGGTCGGAATGCTAATCGGAAACCACTGATCGGAATACTGTCACTGTCCCAATCGGAATACTGATCATGCACCTCGATCGGAATGTGGAAAGGAGAACCAATCAGAATGTTTGTCACTCACACACGATCGGAATACCACTACCTTGCCCCAATCGGAATACCAAAGTCCACCAATCGGAAAGATGAAACCCTTTTCCGACCAAGCTAGAAGCTATGGCCGGAATGTAAAACCCTTTTCCGATTGTCACGATCGGAAAACGGGGAAAAGTTCACAAAATAAGCTACAAAAATAAGGTAAGTTTCTAATAATCACAAGACTAAATCCTAAGGTAAAAACGTGTAAAAATAAGCTACGAAACTGAAAGTTAAAGACTTTTAAAACACGAAAAAGATAAACTTTAAGAAAAACAACTTTTTATATAAAAATAACTTTTATAAAAAAACTATATAAACTTGAAAATAAACCAAATAAGCTATAAAAATAAGTGATTTAAAACAATCAAAAGCATAAAAATCAAATCTTTAAACAACTTAACAAGATGAAAACGTGTAAATCAAAGATTAAAGAAAGGTAGAAGAAGATTAACAAGATAAAGTAAAGGTGCAAGTAATTAAAAGAAACACTTACTTGAAATTAAAAGGTAATTAAAGGTGCGAGACAAGTAATTAAATGTGCAAGTAATTAAATGTGCATAAAAATAAAGGTGGAAGAACTAGTTTGTCAATCTAGCCAACAAGAGTAAATGAATGAAAATGAGGGTTTATATAGGTGATTAGGGAGTGGTTAGGGGAAGCTTCCTCTCTCCTTCCTTTCTTGTTAATTGCACCATCAAGTCCTTCCTTCTTAATCTTTTTGTTAATCTTGGAATGTGATGACTTTTGGCTCGGGATTTCTTTGGACTCGTCTTTTAATTCTTCGATAAATAAGATTTGAATTCCTCGGCTTTAAGTAAACTTCCGTCTTTTGACTTTTTCTTCGATAAATCTTCAGAATTGGTCTTGGACTTCCGTTCTTTTTGCACTCTTGACTTCTTGACTTCGTCTTTTCATCTTTTTCTTCAATAAAAGTCCGTCAATGCCCGTGAATTCCCGTGTTTTCTCCACTTTTCACCTTTTCGTCCTAAATCACAACAAAAACACAAACCACGCATAATTCCGACATAAAAGACATAAAATACACGTTTTGGTCCGGTTATTATTGCAATTAAGTGGTAGAAAAGATGTGTGTTTTCACACATATCAAATCCCCTACACTTGACCATTGCAATGTCCTCATGCAATGCATTAGTTACAAAGCATGTTTACACTTTTCATCATAATCAATCCATATTGGCCTTTATTAAAGAGATAGAAAATTATAAAAATGCAAAGCAAATAAATTAAAAGCATACCTTGGGTTTTGAAAATGTCATGAATAATCATCATCCTCAACTTTTCACTTTCTCCAAACCAAGCTTAAAAACGAGATCATTGTTATTATAAGTTAGTAAACTAACACGAACTCATGTGGGCCAATTATTCACTTAGACTCCCTTATTCCTATGGGTATCTCTTATATTTTATTATTTGTCTTGAATGATCACGAAGATGCATTGTTTGACTTATTTCGATAGTTATTTAGTCTGAAAATAAAGTGAACGATTTAATCAATAGTTAGCTAAAGGACCAAATCTTTTAAAACTGCTTCTCGGGACCTCATAAAGTTCATATCTTGGCATAACTCGCTTCGCGATTTAAGACCTTTCTCGGACCGATATTTGGCAGCGACTTCATACTTCAAATCTTGAGAGACGTTCATGAAATAATGGTCTTCTCTTCATATAGTAATTTCTTCACTTTGAAGTTTTGAGAGATTTATACTTGGACCACGACTTCTTCATTTTTCTCCAATCTTTATTTTGGACTTTGATATACAACGATCCGCCTCCTTTTATGACTTGGATCTATTTATCCTCATACCTTGTTAGGGTCTTTTCGGATACACTTCTCCATGACTTTTGGGGAGTATTGCTTTACGTCGTGTGTCTCGATCCTTCATATTGATTTTCGATAAATGATTCTTCACATCACTTTGGATCTTTAGCAACAAAATATAGCCCTCATGCCTTGTTAGGGCCTTTTCGGACTCGCCAATCTTCGCGTCCCGCTTCAATAAGTTATGCCTTGGCTATGAACTCTAATCCATACCGAGCAACTTTTAAACGATCTGGGGCTAGAAGCTAAGTAACTTTTCAAATCGTACAACCTTATTTATTAGCAGATAAATTTATTAGCAAGCGATGGGAGAATAGGCTTATAATTAACTCACATAAATTCACGAAAGAATACCGGACTTATAATTGGCTCTATCATCTCTCGTTCTCCACAGTTTAAAATCTCAAGTAATGAGACTCGTGGATACTTAGCCTATTAAATCAAAGTTTTGGGTTTTCGAGTCGCCTATAGGATCTTGCAAATTCTTAGACTCTTTCAAGTTTAGAAATCGCATCTTAAAGTTCCCTTGATAAACGACTCTCTAGGATCAATTATAGGAACTTGCGAAAAGTTCTTGTTCTTAACCCGTGAAAGTTAAGACTTTCGCGTTTTATAGCTCCCTAAATAAAAGCCTAGCAAAACTTGACTTAAACACGTTAAGGATACTAGCTAGAGTAAACTCGGATTGAGTCAAAAGATTCACAACGTTTGAAAATTAAAACCACTTATTAAACATTTATTCTAGCAAAGAAAGAAAATAACTATACAAAAGGGAAAAACTAATAGGCCAAAATAGATCAAAAATTTTGAAAAATGTCGAAAAATTGATTTTCCGGTTAAAATGAGGACAAATACAAGGAAAAGACCACTTAACTTCGATAGAAGTCCCCCCTACACTTAAGATAAACATTGTCCTCAATGTTTAAGCATGTGGGAGTAAACTCCCCTACACTTAGGACATTGTGCACTTTGTTTAAATCTTGCTAAGGAAAAGACAACTAAAGAGATTCCTATTTTAATATTGAGAAAATATAAAATAGTGAATCAAAAAGAGTTTAGGATAGAACCGGGAAGAAGTAGAATACGGAATCACGGGTCGTCAAGAATCATCAAGAGTGGATCATTGAAGCTCGAACCCCTGATTAAGAAGTGAGGAGAGGAAATAGCAATCCAAAGGGTCCCCCCTACACTTATGGTAAAGAAAGCGAAAAGATAGATGCATGGGTTGCCTCCCAAGAAGCGCTTGATTTTTGTTAACCGAGTCATTAGCCTGACTCGACCTTGATCATCAACGGAAGAAGCGTGAAACATATCCACCAGGATCAAAGACATAGTTTTCATCCATCAATAAGCAAGAGCTTAAGGCGAACAAGGCAAGCCAAAAGAGAATTGGCAAGGTCCCCTTAAGCAGTGATGGAGCATGGTGGCAGCAAGTATGAAGCGGTGTAAGCATGTCTTCAAAATTTCCAAAGATTTTTCCTTTTATTTCATCAGGTGGATACTGAGATGGCTTAAAGACTTCAATACCGGGATCGAACACCTGTTCCTTTAAGGGAAAATAGCACTCAGGCTCAACCGAGTGTGAAGAAGATCCGCAAAGAAGCAAAACCGCGTCCTCAGAAGTGGGACAAAGAGGTGTTAAATCATACGTGCAACGGATTTCGGTGTCAACCGGTTTCTTCTCCTTTGACAAAATGCTCTTCAAATCCAAAGTAGGATCGAGACGATAATCTTCAAAGTCATAAGGAGGAGCATCACTCTCATGAGGGAAGTAAGTGTTAAGAAATTCAGAGAAATCTTCCTCAAATGAATAATCGTCTAAAGTAGGATCCAGTGATGGCGGAGGATCTTCATCATGTGAAGAATCGCTCGAGAGAGTATCGGCCTCATCAAAATCATCATATGTAGGCAGCTCGGGATACTCAGAAGTACAATCAAAATCATCCGAGTCTAAGCTAGAATCATCATCATCATAAGCATCAAAGACCGGTGGAGAATCATAAATGGGAGAAGCGTCCAAAGTGGAGCGAGAATCATCTACATCATCGTCAAAGAGTGGATTATCGATGGAAGAATCGAATAGAGGATTGTCATAGACGGTAAAGTCATCGAGCACATTTATCATATTCACTGATTCTCGGCCTCCAAAAGTTGTACTAGTAAGCTTCCCCATTTTGAAAACTTGTGCATCATCCCCGACTCTTAAGATTAACTCACCTTCGGCAACATCCACTAAAGTTCGTCCGGTTCTCAAGAATGGGCGACCAAGTATTAAAGGAATACGAGGGTCCATTTCATAATCAACTACGACAAAATCGACCGGGAAAGTAAATGCGCCAACTTTAATGAACACGTCTTCGGCTATACCAACTGGGTAAGCGAGAGTGCGATTTGCAAGTTCAAGAGTCATCTTTGTTGGAGTGAGGTCGGGCAATGATAGTGTTTTCCAAACACTCAAAGGCATCAAGTTAATACTAGCCCCGAGATCAGCAAGGGCAGTAAATTCTTCAGTTTTGTTGAACACGCAAGGCAACACAAAACGACCGGGATCTCCAAGCTTTTCCGGAAGTTCTTTAAGAATAACTGCAGAGCAGTTTTCATTTAATCGAGTGTTGGCGAGTTCAATCAGCTTCTCCTTCTTGTTAAGCAATTCCCTAAACGCTTTAACAAATTTGGGCATGTGGACGAGTGCTTCAAGAAAGCTAATGTTGAAGTTCATTTGAGAAATCATCTTCACATAGCGTGACACTTCGGAGTCCTCTTTGGTTAGCATTTTGTTCTTGCCCAAGCGAGAAGGATAAGGGATATTGGGTTTGGGTGGTGAAGGTGCAGGTGTAGGTAGAGGTGGAGATGTTGAAGGGTCATTGGTGGGAACTTCATCACGTCGAGGCGGAGACGGTAATGGTGCACTAATACTAGGTGTAGGAGGAGTAGGGATACATGGTGGTGGAGGAGGTGTAGATGATGGTGGTGGGATTGGTGGTCCTACGATGGTGACTCCACTACGAGTAGTAATAGCACTCACATTGGCTCGCGGATTAGTGACGGTGTTTGAAGGTAGAGAACTCGAAGAGGAAGGTTGAGCGGCTGGCAAGAAACTAGCAAGCATATTCTTCAAATCATTGGTTTGATTGCTGAAGGAGGATTGAATAGTATCGCGAACTTCGGATCTTATCTCATTTCCTTGCTTCGTGATATCTCCTTTCAAATTGATAATTTGGCTCTGCAGGTTCTTGATTTGCTCACCTTGGGTTCTCATGATGGCTTCAACATCGGGGTTAATGGGTGGGATTTGTTGGGCGGGTGGGTGATAAGAATTAGAAGCTCTTGGTGGGATTTGGTTGCTTCTAGTGTAGTTGTTTGCGGGGTTTTGGTTTTGAGGAGAAAAACTGGGTGAAAGGTAATTGTTTGAACGGTAACTCAGCAGATTTCTATCCCCTTGTTGTCTAGCTTGGTAATTTTCCGGTGAATAATTACCGTAAGTTGCATACACATTTTCCGGATTTCCTTGTGTCGAAGGACAATCGGTGTATGAGTGAGGACCGCCACATGTTTCACAAGGATTAGCAACCGCTTTAACTTGTTGTTGTTGTTGATTTGAAGCGAGAAGCGTAATACTTTTGCTCATTTCAGTCATCATGCGGGTGAGTTCGGTCATCTCAGGGTTTGCTGAGGTAGAAGAAACATTGACTCTCGGGTTGTTCCTAGAAGAAGTAGAGGAATCCCAGTTTTTGTGGTGAGTAGTCATGTTCTCAATAAGCTCTCTACACTCCTCGGGTCTCCTTTTCATGAATGTGCCACCGGCGGCTGCATTGATCGTGTCACGATCTTGAAAAGTCAATCCGTTGTAGAAAGTATCGATCAAGGTGACCGGAAGCATGTTGTGGTTTGGACAACGGTCGATCAAGACATTATATCTCTCCCATGCATCAAAAAGAGATTCATCAGGGTCTTGCATGAATCCGCTGATCTGATTGCGAAGGCTTGTGACCATGGATGGTGGAAAGTAGCGCGACAAAAAGCGTTGAGTCATGTCATCCCAAGTGTGAATAGAATTCTTCGGGAGACGATCAAACCATTTCTCGGCATGATGTAATAAAGTATGTGGAAAGAGTTGTAGGCGAAGTTCATCCATTGTGGCACCAGCCAACTTCATGCTTTGGGTGATTGTAATGAACTTGTTGAGGTGTTTGTTGGCATCATCATCAGGCAATCCTCTAAATGGGTTTGTTTGTACTTGCTGAATCATGTGGTGCTTCAACGAAAACTCAGGAGCGTTGATTTGCATCGGCGCAATCGGTCCTCCTCGTCCAAACATTGTTGGTTGACAAAGTTCCTCCATGGTCCGAAGATCGGGCTGTGAAAGAGCATTGTTGTTATTATTATTATTATTGAGGTTCGGTGGCATGTTGTTGTTAACACCTGCCATATCTAAATCTTCTTGAGGCTCGGGCTCTTGATAATTAGAAGATCTAGTACGCATACACCTGAAAATGCAAAAGAAAACAAAACCAAACACAAAGACAATATATATACACGATAAAGATAAAATCTTTTTGGATTTTTAAAATTTTTAATTTTTATTTGTTTTTATCAATTTTTAATTTTTATGATTTTTTGAATTTTTTAGGCAAGAAAAATAACGTTCACAAGTGAACGGATCCCAAAAAGCAACGCGTCTCTCACAGAAAACTGTTGATCTTTACGAAAAGAGCCGGCAGCGGCGCCATTTAATAACTCATATTTTCCCAGTTAAAAATTATCGTTCTAGTGTTCTCTTCGAATTGAAAAACTTGTGTTTTCTATGTGACTCAGTTTTATTTTGGTGGAAACAAATATTTTTGGTTGGTTTTTTAATTTAAATGTGCAAAGACTTAAAAGTAAATGTCGTTAAAGTAAAGGGCAAGTATTAAAAGTGCGTGAAAATAAATCTAAGTCTAATTAAAAGAAAGGTGCGATATTTAAAAAACGTGACAATAAATAATTTAATTAAATGACTAAAACTTAAAAGCGTGACGAGAATTAAAATGAGAATGTAAAGATTAAACAAGTCAAAAATATGAAAAGACAATTCCAATCGGAATATATTCCGATCCTACCAATCGGAATATCAAACCTGGCCAATCGGAATGTCAATCGGAACCCCAATCGGAATGCTGTCACCACCAATCGGAATATCCAAAACACCTCCAATCGGAATGTTTAACTGCCTCTTGATCGGAATATGGTGACCTGGTCGGAATGCTAATCGGAAACCACTGATCGGAATACTGTCACTGTCCCAATCGGAATACTGATCATGCACCTCGATCGGAATGTGGAAAGGAGAACCAATCGGAATGTTTGTCACTCACACACGATCGGAATACCACTACCTTGCCCCAATCGGAATACCAAAGTCCACCAATCGGAAAGATGAAACCCTTTTCCGACCAAGCTAGAAGCTATGGTCGGAATGTAAAACCCTTTTCCGATTGTCACGATCGGAAAACGGGGAAAAGTTCACAAAATAAGCTACAAAAATAAGGTAAGTTTCTAATAAGCACAAGACTAAATCCTAAGGTAAAAACGTGTAAAAATAAGCTACGAAACTGAAAGTTAAAGACTTTTAAAACACGAAAAAGATAAACTTTAAGAAAAACAACTTTTTATATAAAAATAACTTTTATAAAAAAAACTATATAAACTTGAAAATAAACCAAATAAGCTATAAAAATAAGTGATTTAAAACAATCAAAAGCATAAAAATCAAATCTTTAAACAACTTAACAAGATGAAAACGTGTAAATCAAAGATTAAAGAAAGGTAGAAGAAGATTAACAAGATAAAGTAAAGGTGCAAGTAATTAAAAGAAACACTTATTTGAAATTAAAAGGTAATTAAAGGTGCGAGACAAGTAATTAAATGTGCAAGTAATTAAATGTGCATAAAAATAAAGGTGGAAGAACTAGTTTGTCAATCTAGCCAACAAGAGTAAATGAATGAAAATGAGGGTTTATATAGGTGATTAGGGAGTGGTTAGGGGAAGCTTCCTCTCTCCTTCCTTTCTTGTTAATTGCACCATCAAGTCCTTCCTTCTTAATCTTTTTGTTAATCTTGGAATGTGATGACTTTTGGCTCGGGATTTCTTTGGACTCGTCTTTTAATTCTTCGATAAATAAGATTTGAATTCCTCGGCTTTAAGTAAACTTCCGTCTTTTATCTTTTTCTTCGATAAATATTCAGAATTGGTCTTGGACTTCCGTTCTTTTGCACTCTTGACTTCTTGACTTCGTCTTTTCATCTTTTCTTCAATAAAAGTCCGTCAATGCCCGTGAATTCCCGTGTTTTCTCCACTTTTCACCTTTTCGTCCTAAATCACAACAAAAACACAAACCACGCATAATTCCGACATAAAAGACATAAAATACACGTTTTGGTCCGGTTATTATTGCAATTAAGTGGTAAAAAAGATGTGTGTTTTCACACATATCAAGTATCTGTGTGTGGATGATGATGAAAGACAAGCCTTGGTTCAGAGAACTCATCTGATGGGAAAGACCTGTTTTCGTTGAAATCAATTTCATCACCTTCTGTTCCTGTTCTTTGTAGCACGTCATCAACTCATTGAATGTGACATGAAAGGTTTCTTCTAGTTCCTGTCTTCTTGTGTTGAATACTCTAAAGGCTTTGGCTGTTGGAGAGTATCCTAAGAAGAAACCATCATCAGCTTTTTCGTCAAAATTTCTAAGTTGATCCATGTAGTTATAAATAAATACAGGACATCCAAAGACATGGAAATAGCTGATGTCTGGTGCTCTTTTTCAAAAAACTTCATAAGAGGTTTTTCCATGTCTTTTAACAATGATTGATCTATTATGGGTATAGTAGGCAGTGTGGGCAGCTTCTCCCCAGAATTGCTTTGGTAAGGTTGCACCATTCAGCATGGTTCTAGCTGCTTCAATCAATGTTCTATTTCTTCTTTCAGCTACTCCATTTTGTTCAGGAGTACCAGTTGAAGAGAAGTTTTGTGATATTCCCTTTTCATCACAAAAAGCTTCAACCTGTTGATTCTTGAATTCAGTCCTATTATCACTTCTTAGAGCTTTTACTCTAACTTCATTCATGTTTTCAACCTGCCCGATGAAGGACATGATGGCATCAGCTGCATCACTTTTACTTTTAAGGAAGAAAACTCATGTATACCTTGAGAATTCATCAACAATGACCAAGGTGTATTTGTTGTGATTGATGGTCTGTGGTTTGACACGTCCAAACAAATCCATGTGAAGGAGATGTAAGCACTTGTCAATAGAGCATGATTGCCTGGTCTTAAAGGATGAACTGTGATGCTTTCCCTTAACACAAGCCGAACATGTCTTGTCCTTTGTGAAAGTCACAAGTGGTAGACCAGCAACTAAGTTTTGTGTGGCTAGCTTGTTGATGTTCTTGAAGTTCAGATGAGAGAGTCGTTTGTACCACAGCCAATTCACACTTTCAGAGGCTTTAGCTAGAAAACAATTTGAGCTGTCCTCTGAGCAAGAAGCCATGTTGATGACGTACACATCTCTTCTTCTTGGTGCAGTTAACACCACATCATTGTTTTTGTTGAATATGGTTCCTTTAGTCTTTGTAAACAAAACCTTGTGGTTAGCATCACACAATTGGCTGATGCTGATGAGATTGTGCTTAAGACCATTCACATATGCAACCCTTGTAAACGTTATTCCATTGTAGTTAACTGAGCCATATCCCTCTGTGTCGCCTGAAGAGTTATCCCAAACACCACTTTAGGACCATGATCTTTTGAATATCTGTGCAGGTATTATTTGATTCCTGTCATGTGTCTAGAGCAGCCACTGTCTAGATACAAGACCGATTCCCTGAGATGTTTCTGCATAGATATATAGAAACAGATTAGTTCCTATGGTGAACCCACTTTCTAGTGGGTTCCCTGAATTGCTGAGTAGCAACTCTTGAATTCCTGTAGAACTTGTGACGATGTGAAGGACAATTGGCTGTGTCATGGGTGTACCTTCCACAGATGTCACATCCAGGAAAGTCCCTGCACTCATTTGAGTGGTGGTTTGTGATACCATACTATTTACAAGGAGGGTAAGGTCTGTAGTTACCTGATGGTCTCCTAGTAGCCTGTCATCTGTCCCTAAAAGGTGTCTGAGCTCTCTTAACATCCATATGTCTATCATGATCTATGGTCATATGATGAGAATTTTTACACACATTACAATAAGGTTTGATAACCTTTTCACCTTTGGGTTCTCCTAGAATAGACTTAGGTTCAGAGGAAGTAGAGCATTCAGCGGAAGGCTTAATATGTTATTTTAAGAGTTCTACTTATTTCATCAAAGACAACATGTGTTCTTCAGTTGAGGGTTCAACTTTGTTTACAAGGTTTGTTGAGACAGGCTTATAGACATTTTGCTTAACAGATTCTTTTGTAGGTACAACAAAAATCTTAGCTGGAGGTGTCTCAACATCTGGTTTGAGTTCAACCTTAGCTCCTCTAGAAGAGCTGCTAGGTTCAACACCAGAGAGTTTAGGCAAAGATGGTAAAGGTTCATTGTTATCTATAACCTCTTCAGAGACAAGTACATCAGCCATAAGTGGGTCAGACACATGTATATTCTCTATGGACTTGAAAAAAATCTCTTTGGGTTTCTTAAGGGCCTTCATTTTGTTTCTTTTTGCAGTAACAACCCTAGAAATGTCAGCTAGAACTTCATCATCAAGTAATACATTTATAGTGAACCTACTGCACAACCATTTTTCTATAACCTTGTTTAGTTCAGTTACTTGATCATTTAAGGCATTGTTTCTTAAAGTTAATTTATTAACTTCATTTTAAAGAGATGTCTTTTCAAAGTTAACCTATTTTAAAGTTTCACATTCAGCCTTAGCAATCAACAATTCATGTTTAATAGAGTGAAACTTATCAAGCAGGTTCTTTCTTTGTTCTTCAACAAAGTGTCAGTCAACTATGGTATAATCAAGGACATGTTTATGTTCATCACTTTCAGACATAGAGATAAGCCTGTGTACCTTTTTTCATAGTGATGTCAACCCATTATCCTGATCTAGCATCTCCTTTACCAACAGCAGGTTCATCCTCAGCTATTTCCATAAATGCCCTGACCATGGTAGTATCTTCTTCATCAGATGTCAGCGGCTCATCATTCCAATCATAGGCTTTAGCTACAAAGCCTTTCTCTGTCCTTTTATTACCTTCTTTCTTTTTCGACAGAGATTCTAAGTTCAAATTCATCTATTCCAACTCAGCCTTTAGTGCCTTGTATTTGTTTTTGTAATCCTTTTTCTCATTATCAGAGGAGTTGGATTGGTGAGATGAGTTGTTTTGTTGTGATTTAAACTTGTAAGGTTTGAATGATGAAGGATAGGATGGTAAGGATGTTTTTGTGGATTGACAGTCTTTCTGAAAATGTCCAAGTTTTCCACAGGCAAAGAAAGTCTCTTTGGATTTGTCAGTTTGTTTACTAGATGATCCTACTCTCCATGACCTTTGTAGAATCTTCTTTGATTATCTAGTAAAGCTCTTTCATGAAACTCAGCATTAAGGTCTGTCATGAATTCCTGGCTGCTACGACTGTCTTCTTCAACATCTGAATCGCTGTCATGAGTGTGTGAGGTGGAAATGAATGCTTTGGATGTTGCTCCGTGAACTATAAATCTTTCCGACTCAGATTTGTAAATGGTATCAATCAGCCCTTCTTCATAGTTGTATTTTCCATACAGCTGAGCCAACATATCATTCTTGATGGAGTTATTGGCTCTCTGGGTCTGATTCATGCTCAGCCATTTTCTGTGAAGGCTGTTGACAAAGGTGGCGTTTACTTCAGCTTGTGCAACTGTGACTTCATTCATAGCAAGGTCGTTGAGAAGAATCTTCAGCCTTATGCACGTCTGTTGTACCTTTTCACCTTCAAGTGCCTTGAAAGCATTAAACTGAAGCCTGAGTGCCTGAATCTTGGTCTCTCTGGTTTCAGAGGGTCCTTCGTGTGAGAACCCGTACTTTCCCAGCATTATTTTATTCTTTTTATTCGTGCTTCTTGAATTTTCTAACGTATTACGTTTTCTTGTATTCTTATATGTAAATCCTGAGATCTTGATATTTTAATAAATTATACTTTTTAAGTATTTTCTGAGCATTGATAAATACTTTATCGGGAATTATAAAATTTTTATTTTACTTTTCCATATTTAATTTGAATCAAAGTTTTTGATTTAAAATCACCCGCGTGCGTTTTACAACGAGTTTATTCAAATCAATGTACAACGAGAATTCCTAGTGATCGTGATACCGACGGATGCCTAAAAAGTTTACGTTTATTTATCGATTGTTTCGATAATTAATACTTTCGACGATTTTCGTTTTAATTACGTATTAAGTCGTGTCGAGAAATCATTTAATCATTTTTATGATGCATTGTAACTTTTGAAAAGTATTTTTACGAAACTCGAGCCCCGTAAATATTTTCAAGATTTACTAATAGACATTTTCTACCCTTTAAAACTATTAATTTCTTTTAGGTCCTAAAGTTTGCAAATTGGCAACTTAGCTCCCTCCACTTAACTAGCCATATATAAACTATTTTCTACCACCATTTTACACACACTTTCATTTTTTTTTTGAAAATAAAACACATACTCTCTCCTACCCCCTCCTTATGCCGCCACGGCACCACCACAAAACACCCTCTTTTCACCATCTTCCACCATGATTTAACAAAAACTAAAATTAGACCCATTCCTAAAATCTTCTTGCCTTTCTAATGATATCAAAATCATGAACATGCATCAAAATTTGAAGATTGTATGATTTCATGGTGGATTTATGTTTAAATCATCTTGCATGTATTATATTTGGTAAGATCATCATGTTTTAATCCTTAAAAGTCTTGTTTTTAATCTATGATTTATTTAGATTTTACATGCAAGTGTTTTTAGGAGTGTTTGGATGATGGGTATGATAGTATAGTGATCCTAGGGTATGGGAATGATTGGTTTTGAGTGAAAAATGGATTTGTCTTGTTTTCTAAAAAGCTATTTTGGGACAGCAGGTATTAAATAGATTTTTCGTGGGTTTAAGGTCTGTGAAAGGCTAAGATTATTTGAAATTGTTGTAGAATTTTCCGAGACGGTCGTTTTGGTATAAGATAGAGCTTCTAAGTCATTACGAGTCAAAAGTTATGCTAGTTTTAATTTTCGTGTACCGGGAGACGCAAGTCGGCACAATCCGAAATTGTGGCTGATTTTGGGTCGACTCTCAGGGACTTTAGGCTTGGATAGATAGATGTATCTACTGGTTTTCAAAGTTTACAAACTGAGTTTGATGAGTCTAGTAGTGGTTTTAAAAGTCGGATTGTCGAGTTTGTACTTTTAAAGCGGTCTAAACGGTTTTACAAAACAAGTGCACAAATCTGTCCTAAAATTTGGAGTCGGGTAAAGTGTCGAGCTGATGGGTTTTAAAGCGTGAACATTGGCTCAAATTTTGGTGAGGCATTATACAGGTTATAAGTGACTTTGACACCAATTTTCATGTAAAACGGATAAGTCTAGATAGGGTAGATCGGTGTGTACATTCGGAGTGTACTTGCTGATTTTTAATTTTGGACATTTAGTTCAATTGCTTGTGTTGCGTGAGTTTGAGTCTTCACCATCGGACATGGTGACTTACTCAAATTCTTAGTCATTATATAAATGACTTAGCTACTGGTCCAAATAAGGGTAAAGGATAGTTTGACTTGCGTTGACTTGGCGTCGTATGACGGGTCATTTTCAAGTGTTCAAGTGTTTTAACGTGTAACGTTGGATAAATGTATTCATTTGATTCGTGTCAATGGTTTTGAAACGTGTATACTTTGAAAACATTTTAGTCATATTATATTTGGTACATATCGATATTCGAGTTCGAGTCTTAACGCGCGCCTTATTTTGATAGGTTGCGGTTTTCGTGTTTTCCGGGCATCCATATCGTCTGTGATCGTCTCACTACATTGTTTCTACTCAGTTGATGAGTACTGTGATTGATTTACCTCGTGGCTAAGGTGAGTTCATAGCCTCTTTTTACTTGTACTTGGTTTCTAAACACGGGGTGAGATTTTACATGGTGGAACACAACCATTTAAAAACTGTGTGCTATCCTCTACTTGTATGCTATCCAGAAATTGTATGCTTTCCAGAACTTGAGGATTTCCAACTGATTTTCATTGATGTTATTGCTTTTAGTCTAGCCTTAAGTTACCTCTCATTGATCATGAACCGTTAATTAATCCTGCTACCAAGCGCGAATGTTGTGGGTGGATCCATCGGGATTGACTATCCCCGTCCCGATTACCTTGACGCACTAATATTTGTTTATTTCACTTGATTATTTAGGCTGAATACTGACTAGAGGAACTTACACTGAGTTAAGCTTCGGTTCATGAACTAAACAGCAATAATAATTTTTCGGACAATGGTTGCTGTACATAACCATTTTCCCTATTTCTTGTTTACAAATGAATGCTTGTGTTCCACATCCTTATTGCTAAACCTATGAATTTCACTCAACTTTGTGTTGACGATTTTACATGTTTAATCTCAGGTATTATTACTTAGCTTTGCTTGGATGGGAGCCCGCAGGATATTGTCACAGCTTGGAGATTTCTGTGATGCTTTTGAATGATTGGTTTTATATAAACTGTCAGAAGCTTATTATACCTTTTGGGCAACTTTATGTTATAAATTGAGACGAAATAATATAATTTTCCGCTTTTAAAACTCTGGGACCTATGTTTAAAAACTCTGACCTTTTATGATGTAATGTACATGTTTTTATTTCGTCAGCTTTGTATGAACTGTAATTCATTGTTTCTTGTACTACGACGTGTTACCCCCTCGTTGCCTAGTTGTTCCATGTCAGATTTTGGGGGTCTCACAAAGTGGTATCAGAGCGATGGTTATAGGAACTGAGTCATTTTTCAAAAACTTAGTCTATAACCGAAAGCTCAAATATTTCATGTTTTAAGTGTCAACCACAGAATCTGCCAATGTTGTTCGATATCTGCGCGAGTAACTCTCTAATCCTTATTATTTACTTTTAGTTATCGTTATAATATTTCATCTCTTGATTATATTTTGAAATATTACGTTACCTTAATGGCGATAATTACTATGTCTTTACAAAGCCTTTGTGCTTCACGAATCTTCATTGGTTATTACTTGATTACATATGCTCTTACTGTATTTCTGGAATTCTTGTTCTTGTGAACTGATCTTGTTACAATGATTTTATATTGTTATGACGTTACCTACTTGTATTCAGAGCGCGTATGCTGCCGACTTTTCATGCTCATTTTTCTGAGTACTATTGCTATTTCATTTATGCGTGATACGACTGACTTCATATGCTCGTTCGTTTTGAATCATCTGTTTTTCTCGACTCGCTGCTACATGTTGTGCATACTCTCGTGATACCAGTGTTTGGGATCGAAAAAGTGTTGTTTTTGATGAACTTCTGATTTTCATTCTACTATCATACGTGTTGCTTTCATTGTTTAATTCTTTTAAATATCTATTTAGATACGCAGATTTTCTTTCCGACCATTCGTAATTGAACGTCTAGTCTATAGACCATTGTGTAGCTCAATGTGTCTCCGGGAAAGACTGAAGGACACCGTGTGTGTCACACATCTCGAAGTATTCGTTGAATCAGTACCTGAATAATATCGTGAGTTTTCGTAATCTTGATTGACCTTTACGTCACCGTTTTACACGACAATTGTACATGGATTACAGCTTATTTCATTGACCATTCTACGTTTCGACTTCGACTTACAACATCCGTTGTACCTTGAAACACATGATCGTCATTTGTTATGTGACGATTGTTTGGAATACGATCCTACTTGTATCCTCCCTTTTCCATTAAACCTCCTCGCCTCAGGAGTGTGACTTGTTAATATTTTGTTTCTTTCTTGGTATGTCCTGTGATTTTGGAAAATCATGCCACCAGGAGACCTTCCTGCATTGCATCTTGCAGCCGAAGACACGGATGATATGCGTCATTTTTTTATCTCTCAGATTACCGTTGGCATTCTTGAACCATTTCCATAATGGGTTTCCTTTACATGATCAATTATACAGTTTATCTTCTTTCGTCTTTATGGAATCCACAAGTCTTGTGTGTATATTAATTCTGAGTTATTATGAAATTTAGATTTAATTTCAAGATGTGTCAAAGAATATACTTTGTACAGAAACTTTACAAAAATTTTACAGTGTAGAGAATATATTTTTATAAATTTAGACATAAAAATATGCTTTTACTTGTTGAGATGTCCGTTTAGGACATAAAATTTGGCAAAAAAAACATTAAGATCGAGCAGGTTATGCTCATTTGAGATTGTGAAAATTTAAGAACTTGTTTTTGTGAAGTTCTAAAATATCGTTTTGCTGACAGATTTAATGCAAGGGCATTCTCGTCCATTTTTATTCCGTTTCAAGTCTCAGGTAAAACTAGAAAGTTGTCTGAAACATCGTTTTACACCAAATTACTCTAGACTTCGAGTCTTAAAATGTCATTTAGTGAATCAATTGGTCTAGTCAAACCCAAAAGTCAAAACTGATAGACTTTAAAAATATGATTTCAAGCGTTTTTGAGTTCGTTGAGCTCTTAAAAAAAATTAACTAATGATATTTTACAAACTAAGAACAATGATTGCGTTTGAACAAATATAAAATAGTAACTTTGAGTTTGGTCATACATATACATAGATCTTGAACTTTTGAAATTCGGTAACTTCCTAATATAGAAACTTTTCGGAGTGATGGTACTATTTGATAAACTAATGTTCTACTTTCTTAAATAATTGAATGCTATCTTATAAAATTAATTTATATTAATTTTACAATGTATTCTCACCAATTTTTCTACAATTGGTCTTGTTAAGAATTCTTGTAACAATAAAATTGTTGATTTAAATATGTAGTCAATAACTTAGTGGCGAAAAGTGTCAGATGTTATTTGATTCCTGTTTTTTACAAATGGCATTATATACATATTTTAAATAATATGACCTGTAATACTGGTTTGACGAAGTTGAGTATCGCATTGCTAGTCCTAAATTATGCATGGCCTGATCACCTATGCTTAATTTAGAAGGAGCCATGCAATGCCGAATAGTAGTCACCTTAAATATTTAACCAACAATCAACTTTTTAGTTATGTTTCTTAAAAAGTTAGATAAAAATAAAGTTTTGAAAACTTTTACATCTTATGCGAGTAACAACAACCCGTGATTTACACATATGAACCCTTATCTTTTCTTGAACAAAGTACGTGCCTCAAGCCCAAATTTCCTTACTCAGCGACCTTTGTTTTACCTGTTACCTCATCATCCTCATGATACGATTTTCGTTACCATTTGCCTAAATTCTTACCATTGATACCACACTTGAAAGTTTCAACGTTGTTATGCTTGTGCATCGATCGACCTTCTCTATCTCTTTTGGTAGACCTTCGAAACATCTTTGGACGCGAATTGTGTGTCTATGACTGGAAGTGACCAATGCTTTTGTGTATCCGTCATTATGTGTGTTAGACTTCATCGTCATGAAATTCATTCCTGTGAATCATGCGTTGATTTCACCTTTCATTGCTAATGTTGTTCATTTTACTGGAATTGCTCGCAAGTGACTCCTTAAGAATTTTCTTTGATTCGAAAATTCGTTGTGTGGCTTTTCCCTTTCGATCGTATTTCGATCACCGAGAACCTAATAAGCCGTTATTGGTGACGCCAACCGCACTCGTGAATTAATCTTGTTGAATCCTTTGTTTCTTATTCTTTTTATCATCGACGCGTCTATTCTATCACGTTTGTTAAGAATTGATACGATTTTTGGTTTTATTCCCTTGTGTTATCGCTCGCATACAGATTGTTGACCTTTATATGATTCATATTCATTGTTGTCTTGTCACCTTTTGAAAATCAGAAAATGCTACGTGTTTATCATTTGATACCTTAAACACTTACTTGGATTTCTAAAAATTATTATTGATTTTTTAGAACGTTTTATACATTTTATCAAATGTTTAAAGTACCAGAATAACTGTTTCAAGTTAAGTACCGGATCTATATATCCTCTTTGGTAAATTTATAACTAGTATATAAAAAGGATATCAAGCTGTATCTTTTAAAATATTTGGTTATATCGTACTTTACTGTCAACCTAATGAAATTATTAAATTAATTTATAATTTCTAACAATGATTCTAAATAACCTGGAAAATCTGATTTTCTCTAATGGTAACGATAAACCTGAGTTTTAACGATAATTTCATGTAGTCAACCGAAAAGCTCTTAAGCTGATCAAAATAACTATTTTGAACTGTTCTACTTTTACTTTGAAGTCCTGATCAAGAAAAAGATTTGACAACTGTTTACCCACTCGTTTTATATAGAGTTTGATTTTTAATCACTACACTTGGTAAAATTTTCTTTTAATAAAGAAATATTTAAAACTAAGTTTTAAAGTAATACCAAAATCCTAGACAACTGATTTTGACAGCTTGTATTTTAAATGATCATATGTTATTCATTTTTCCCTTATATTTCGCTTGTGACTAGATTCTTACATTTTAAGATTGTCACGTTTTATAGTTGCACGACTTGCGACCCCTTGTTGATTTACAATCTTGATTCATCTTAACGCACCTTGTCAGTTTAAGCGATTCTTGTGTTCATTGTCGATAGTTTATCGCACGTATTTCCAACAACTCTATCTCTCGATGCATCTCCGTATTGAAAGATCGTTATCCTAATCCAAGACTGAAAAGTTATACGATAAGGAGTTAAGAAACTGAAGCATAGCAAATTATAACCGTTAAGATTCATCGTGGTGTAGAAATTACCTGGGAAGCAATGAATTTTGTTATACACTTTGTACCTCCTCTTGTTTGCATCTTCTACTGTTTTCAGGAGAACTCTGGGGACCAGAGTTCCTTTAGGGGGGAAGACTGTGAGAACCCGTACTTTCCCAGCATTATTTTATTCTTTTTATTCGTGCTTCTTAAATTTTCTAACGTATTACGTTTTCTTGTATTCTTATATGTAAATCCTGAGATCTTGATATCTTAATAAATTATACTTTTTAAGTATTTTCTAAGCATTGATAAATACTTTATCGGGAATTATAAAATTTTTATTTTATTTTTCCATATTTAATTTAAATCAAAGTTTTTGATTTAAAATCACCCGCGTGCGTTTTACAACGAGTTTATTCAAATCAATGTACAACGAGAATTCCTAGTGATCGCGATACCGACGAATGCCCAAAAAGTTTACGTTTATTTATCGATTGTTTCGATAATTAATACTTTCGACGATTTTCGTTTTAATTACGTATTAAGTCGTGTCGAGAAATCATTTAATCATTTTTATGATGCATTGTAACTTTTGAAAAGTATTTTAACGAAACCCGAGCCCCGTAAATATTTTCAAGATTTACTAATAGACATTTTCTACCCTTTAAAACTATTAATTTCTTTTAGGTCCTAAAGTTTGGAAATTGGCAACTTAGGTCCCTCCACTTAACTAGCCATATATAAACTATTTTCTACCACCATTTTACACACACTTTCATTTAAAAAAAAACACATACTCTCTCCCACCCCCTCCTTATGCCGCCACTCCACCACCACAAAACACCCTCTTTTCACCATCTTCCACCATGATTTAACAAAAACTAAAATTAGACCCATTCCTAAAATCTTCTTGCCTTTCTAATGATATCAAAATCATGAACATGCATCAAAATTTGAAGATTGTATGATTTCATGGTGGATTTATATTTAAATCATCTTGCATGTATTATATTTGGTAAGATCATCATGTTTTAATCCTTAAAAGTCTTGTTTTTAATCTTTGATTTTGTTAGATTTTACATGCAAGTGTTTTTAGGAGTGTTTGGATGGTGGGTATGATAGTATAGTGATCCTAGGGGTATGGGAATGATTGGTTTTGAGTGAAAAATAGATTTGTCTTGTTTTCTAAAAAGCTATTTTGGGACAGCAGGTATTAAACAGATTTTTCGTGGGTTTAAGGTCCGTGAAAGGCTAAGATTATTTGAAATTGTTGTAGAGCTTTCCGAGACGGTCGTTTTGGTATAAGATAGAGCTTCTAAGTCATTACGAGTCAAAAGTTATGCTAGTTTTAATTTTCGTGTACCGGGAGACGCAAGTCGGCACAATCCGAAATTGTGGCTGATTTTGGGTCGACTCTCGGGGACTTTAGTCTTGGATAGATAGATGTATCTATTGGTTTTCAAAGTTTACAAACTGAGTTTTATGAGTCTAGTAGTGGTTTTAAAAGTCAGATTGTCGAGTTTGTACTTTTTAAGCGGTCTAAACGGTTTTACAAAACAAGTGCACAAATCTGTCCTAAAATTTGGAGTCGGGTAAAGTGTCGAGCTGATGGGTTTTAAAGCGTGAACATTGGCTCAAATTTTGGTGAGGCATTATACAGGTTATAAGTGACCTTGGCACCAATTTTCATGTAAAACGGATAAGTCAAGATAGGGTAGATCGGTGTGTACATTCGGAGTGTACTTGCTGATTTTTAATTTTGGACATTTAGTTCAATTGCTTGTGTTGCGTGAGTTTGAGTCTTCACCATCGGACATGGTGACTTACTCAAATGCTTAGTCATTATATAAATGACTTATCTACTGGTCCAAATAAGGGTAAAGGATAGTTTGACTTGCGTTAACTTGGCGTCGTATGACGGGTCATTTTCAAGTGTTCAAGTGTTTTAACGTGTAACGTTGGATAAATGTATTCATTTGATTCGTGTCAATGGTTTTGAAACGTGTATACTTTAAAAACATTTGAGTCATATTATATTTGGTACATATCGATATTCGAGTTCGAGTCTTAACGCGCGCCTTATTTTGATAGGTTGCGGTTTTCGTGTTTTCCGGGCATCCATATCGTCTGTGATCGTCTCACTACATTGTTACTACTCAGTTGATGAGTACCGTGATTGATTTACCTCGTGGCTAAGGTGAGTTCATAGCCCCTTTTTACTTGTACTTTGTTTCTAAACACGAGGTGAGATTTTACATGGTGGAACACAACCATTTAAAAATTGTGTGCTATCCTCTACTTGTATGCTATCCATAAATTGTATGCTTTCCAGAAGTTGAGGATTTCCAACTGATTTTCATTGATATTATTGCTTTTAGTCTAGCCTTAAGTTACCTCTCGTTGATCATGAACCGTTAATTAATCCTGCTACCAAGCGCGAATGTTGTGGGTGGATCCATCAGGATTGACTATCCCCGTCCCGATTACCTTGACGCACTAATATTTGTTTATTTCACTTGAGTATTTAGGCTGAATACTGACTAGAGGAACTTACACTAAGTTAAGCTTCGGTTCATGAACTAAACGGCAATAATAATGTTTCGGACAATGGATACTGTACTTAACCATTTTCCCTATTTCTTGTTTACAAATGAATGCTTGTGTTCCACATCCTTATTGCTAAACCTATGAATTTCACTCAACTCTGTGTTGACGATTTTACATGTTTAATCTCAGGTATTATTACTTAGCTTTGCTTGGATGAGAGCCCGCAGGATATTGTCACAGCTTGGAGATTTCTGTGATGCTTTTGAATGATTGGTTTTATATAAACTGTCAGAAGCTTATTATACCTTTTGGGAAACTTTATGTTATAAATTGAGACGAAATAATATAATTTTCCGCTTTTAAAACTCTAGGATCTATGTTTAAAAACTCTGACCTTTTATGATGTAATGTACATGTTTTTATTTGTCAGCTTTGTATGAACTGTAATTCATTGTTTCTTGTACTATGACGTGTTACCCCCTCGTTGCCTAGTTGTTCCATGTCAGATTTTGGGGGTATCACACTCCGTGACCTAGTATGAGGTTTGTCCACATTTGTTTGGTTGTTGGACATTGGATTACTGATTTCATGATGTGTTTTGGAAGACAGGAGATGATAATGCTTTTGAGACGTTTATCTTGGTTTGCCAATTTCCTATCAGTTGGAGTTCACTGCTTGAGAGGTTTGGGAAGAGGATTCTCATCAGTAGAGGTAAGCGCCATGGGAACATATGGTCCATTTTCTAGAATTTCTAGAAGAAATGGTTCAAGTCCATCTAGATAGACAAGAAATTGACTTTTCCAACTTGCAAAGTCATCTTCATCAAACACTAGTACGTTGGTAACATGAGATCCACCTCTTGAATCGAGAAGTGGAGGAAGATCGTCTTCATTTTGAGTGGGGGCCACTCTTGGTGAATTTGGAGGTTGTGGTGTGTTGTTCCCAGAAACCAAGTTAGGTGGTGGTGGTGGGGTGTTGCTCGTTTTAGGCATGGTGGATCTTGATTATAAAACTTAGAACGATGTTTATGAAGGTTTTAGTATCAAACACCGCTCTGATACCAATTGAAAGTCCCTAAACCTAACTTGAAACGACTAAGAAGGATAATTAACACAAGTAAATACTTTTTAAACGTAGTACTTTATTATTGTATAACAAGTATTACATGTGTTATGGATAACACAGTTTGAGGACAATGTGTTGTGTACACTTTAGACAAAATAAAGCTAACTCAAGAACACAAGCACAACTGTTCTTTCCCTGAGTTCTAAAGAGTTAATGTGTGTAATCTAACAAAGTGAACAACATTAACTCTAGCCTACATATCCTATTTATAGTGGTACGAGATTGACTTCTAGTACTGGTTGATGGTGACTACACAAAACAGACAATGTCAGACATCTGTCAAAAGATGCTCTTTATTCTTGGTAGTCTGCCACAACGCTTTAGGGAAATAGAGCTGGCATAGTTTCCCTTTTCTTCATACCTTGTACTTTAGGCTGCATAACTTCCCGCCTAAACACTTAGGTGTGTCCAAAGTGTACTGAGTGTTAACAGCGTATTGCCACTCCTGTTAACACTCAACCACTCAGAGTCCTTGATACATCTTGGCTGTAATCCAACATAGCCAATGAGTATGTCTTCAAGTAATCTTTGACTTCCTTTACAATGTCTCTAACATGGACTCCTCTGTGGTTGCTCGCAGAGACTTAGAAATTTGTGAGTCTTGGGTTACTTTCATGTCTCCTAGGCACAGGCAAGTTAATATCAAACAACTTAATTTAAGTTTAAATCTATGACTAAGGAAATTCTAATAAACTTAGATTCCCAACATATGGCGTGTCATCAAAGCATGCAAGGTAATGTCTTAAATCATAAATGACCATAAAGGAAAACCGGAATAAAACATCGGTTCCCATACATAAGCCCAAAACATAAATAAAGTAAATGGAATAGGAAAGACAAAACAAGTTTCCAAGCAAGCATAAAGTAAATGAAGTGCAAGGGAAAGAAGTCTAAGGCAGCTCCCCTCCTGTGCACGTCCTCTCCATGCTCGAGTCTGTCCTTGGGTACCTGTCGTTTGGGTCATGGAAAGGAAAATATACGACTGAGCAATACGCTCAGTGAACGGATATATGACAATGATATGAATGGCATAAACATAACTAATGTATGAAATCAAAGTAAAGTGCAGCGGAATAATGTAAGTCCTGGAAAACCTGGTGTATGTTTTATAGACTGGTTTAATATTTCTGAAAAGACTTATGTTTAATTTGTACTGAAAACTGTATTTTAAATATGCTCAAGAGCCCATATATGTCATGAAATATCAACATGCATGAATACTTAGAGGGGTGACCTCGTCATGCAATTAGAGGGGCTGCCTCTAATTAATAAATAATATGAGTGGTGGGATCAGCTCCTGTAACGGATGCAAGATACACACCACAGTTACCATGAAATCTTACTAACCGGTCCTAGGATGCTCCATTCGCCTCACATGATAATAATAACAAGGCCAAATACTGTAAAGGGACGTTGCGAGTAATCACTCTTACCGTAGAAGAGTCATAACATCGGTGCCTTCAGTGCTATGGTTATGGAACCCCCCATAACTAGGTGAAACTGGCATGCATGTATATAGCTCAGGCAATCTAAAATAATCATAACATATAATGATGTGTTTAAGACACGTAAACTACTGGGGAAAACAAATGGCTGCAAACGGGGAATCATAATATAGGAAGGAATGTCCTTACTGAAGGACGAAATATCCGTACCTTATGTCCAGTAATGAAGGATGAAAACGAAAGTGGAAGATCACTCCAACTTCACTCTAGCTACATAATAAAAAGAGACGTTATGAGTTGTCTGATTAACTTATACATAACTGATTATTAGTTTACTTGACGTGTTATTACTTGTTTACTTGTTCCTGTCTTGTTTTAAGTGTTCTGGACTTGTTTTACTAGTTCATGTTTAATTCTGTGTTTTCTTAATGTTTCATGTGTTTTAGATTCATATATTTCATGTTTTAAGTGTTATGGTACGTGTTTTAACATAATGAGTAACTTTCTAAAAATAGCAGGTTTCTATATATAGTATGTTTCTATAAATAGCATGTTACCATATTTAATATATTTTCATAATTTTCATGTTGCCATAATTAATATAATTCTATATTTACATGTTTTCATAAATAATATATTACCATACATAATAATAGGCTTATTAAATAATAAAAATGACATAACATATAGTTTTAATAAGCTTATAATATGTCTTGTATAATTATATCGTAAAGTTTAATAGTGACTAACTACTTAGTCTAAACTTATAATTATTAATTAATAAAAAGATTACATGATATCATATGTATTTATTAATTAATAATAATCCATGATTTAATAATTAAACTTTACCTTAAAAGATATAAATTAATTAAGCTAAGTTTTAATTAATTTAATGCACATGAATAATTAAATTAATAATTATTTAATCATAAGTTTTATTTAAATAACATGTACAAACATAAACCATGGTTTTAATTAAATAAAACTGTACCTAAGTCATGCATGTAATTAATTTAATTAACATGTATTAAATAAATAACTAAATAAAATAAAATACTTGTCTTAATTTACTTAGCTAAACACCCCATTACTTGTTCTTAAACCCAAAACCAAACAGCCCCTTAACTGCCTTAAACACTGAACCAAACACCCCCTTACTGTTTGGTTCCTGCTTGGTACCGACAGTGGCCTATTGCTACTGTCTGCCTAACCAGTCCCCTGGCAAGCCAAGGTTCCCACTGCCTGGTCAACCTTACTTCTGCTGCTTACAATTTACCCACTGGCGTATATACATTCCTGTTGTCATTATATCTACCCACTGTTGTTCTACTTGATCCTGCTGTTCATTATTAGCTACCCCCTGTCGCATGATAATTACCTACCAAGACCCACAACAGGTCTCAGTTCCCACTATTTTACCCAGACCACCCCTGCTGGGGTGTTTGGGGTTGCCACTGGCAGAAAATAAACCACACCGACACCCCTTAAGGGCTATGGCTGGTGGAACTAATGCACCACCGAGACCAAGTGTGGTATTGGTTTGCGTGCATACTGCACATAACCAATACCAACACGTTTTTCCCCATCCTACATCTATTTTTAAAACAGGTTTCATAGATTAGGGTTCTTGTAACCAAATAATAAAAACAACGGTTTAAGGATTACCTTTAATTTGCGTTAGGGATTTAGGAATAATAAACACGAACACATACTTTGTTTTCTTGATCAAACCCACGTGATTTCTTGGTTCTTGATATTGAAAGTGACGGCAGCAGGAGATGGGGGAGAGGTACGATCATGGTGTTTTGTAGTTTAGGGTTTTATGTGATAATGTCGTCTAAAAAATTAAACATATCCCCCCGTCTTGTTGTTTTATCCGGTCCTGGAGAAACAAATGGGCCTAGAGTCCATGTCTTATTCTTTTGGGCCCTTAACTGCCCCTAACCAACACACACACACATTTTGTTTGTTCTAATTTCGTGTGTAATTTAAATACTTGCGCGTGTTCGCGTCTTCAATGTCGTGTTTATATTCCGGTCACGCTTATAAGTACTATACGTAAATACGTGTCGTGTATTAATAATATATTAATATACAAAAATTACTTGTCGGATTTAATTAATATACGTAATACCCATATTAAATATTCGTGTCGTGTTTCGTATATTAATAAATCGAAAAGTTTTAATTTACACGTAATTTCATGTAATTAATGTTCTGGGAATTTTAAAGCGGGATTTACACTCAAACTCCATTGTTGAACCAATAATGTAAGTTTGCTTCTTAGATGCCAAAAAAATCGCACTATCACCAAGCAAGAATACCCAACCACTGGTGGATGAATTATCCTCAGTATTGTTGATCCAGCTTGCATCAGTGTAACCTTTCAACATTGAAGTATATCCATTATATGACAAACTACAATCTAAAGTTCCTTTCAAATACTTTAGTACCCTCTGAATTGCTTGCTAGTGTTAAGTACTAGTATTACTAGTGTACCTACTCAATTTACGCACTACAAAGGATATGACAGGCCTTGTACTAGTCATGTCATACATCAAGCAACCAAGCACCCTAGAATATTTAAGCTGAGAGACTACCTAACCATTATTAGGCAATATCTTCTCACTTGTATCCATAGGTGTACTCACTAGAGTACAACAAAAGTAATTGAATTTCTTTAAGACCTTCTCAATATAATGAGACTGAGAAATCGGTATACCATTACTTTCATGTTTAATCATTATACCAAGGATAATATCAGCCTCCTCTATGTCTTTCATGGAAATTTTTGATGACAAAAAAGCCTTTGTCAGTTCAACTTGAACTTGATCAGTACCAAAGATTATCATGTCGTCAACATATAGGCAAATGATGACTCCTTTACTAAATTCATCAATTTTTCTATATACACATTTGTTAGCTTGGTTAAGTAAATAACCATGAGACAAAACCACTTCATCAAATTTTTTATGCCATTGCTTAGGTGTCTACTTGAGTCCATATAAAGACTTAATCAGTTTACACACCTTAGTCTCATTACTTAGCATGATGAAGCCCTCAGGTTGGTTCATATAAACCTCGTCATCCACATCACCATTTAAGAAAGATGTCTTCATATCCATCTGAAGAATAGTCAGATTGTGAATTGATGCCAAAGCAAACGATAGTCTTATGGTACTGATACGTGCCACTAAAGCATAAGTATCAATATAGTTTATCCCTGACTTTTGTCTAAAGCCCTGAATGACTAACCTTGTCTTGAACTTTTCAATAGTTCCATCTACCTTCAGCTTTCTTTTGAAGATCCATTTGAATCCAAGTGGCTTGCATCCTAGAGGTAGATCAGCCAACACCCAAGTGTTGTTGCCCATGATGGAATCCATCTCATCATTAACTGCTTTTTTCAAAAAGCAACATCCTAGTACTTCATTTCTTCATAAAATATTCTGAGATCATCCTAAACGTTATAGAAATATGAGTGTTGTTCAGATACTGTTGATCCCTTTGATTGGATCTATATTCTGTTAAGAACTAGTATAGTAGTTTGTAATCAAACTAAAACACTTTGAGAACTCTTACTCAAGCTAAATAAGTTAAGCGGAATCTAACTTATAAAGCATAGAAGAACAGGATACTTTTAATTATTCGATTCTCTTATTAATCGACTTGAATGAGGTACATAAATGACATCGTACCTATATTCCTTTTATAGAGTAAGGAACCCTAGAAACCTTAGAATATTCTATAAAGATACCTATATCACAGACGATATATTATCAATATTCTAACTATTTAAGTATATCACATAAGATATACTCTAACTATAACTATGACATATCTTATACAAAGATATATTCGTCCTAATCAGTATAGCAGTACTTACTTTATAAGTAGCAGTACTTACTATGTACCGCATTAACACTAACGGTACTTGAAAGATAACTAACAGTACTTCAATAACACTAACGTTACTTGACACTTAACAAATAATTCCCAATAATCCTCCCCTAAACAAGAATGATAACTTGCTGTCTTCTTGTTTCTCTTTGTACTGAATGTATTTGAGAATACATGTCTTCAGTCTTCTCTTCAACCTTGGATTGAACTTGGTAATTTGTATTTATATCCAACTGAATGTAGCCAAACACCTCAATGTAGATCTTCTTTTGATAAGATAACCTTCAAGCATCATGAAAATTATCTTTGTCTTCAAACTATGATCTTCTTGTGTCTTGTAAACATTCATTTGTCTTTGTAGCAACAGTAATTGTCTTCTTGAGTTAAATCTATGAACTCTGAATCATGAACTTTAGTCTTGATTTGATGAGACAAAACCTTCTAAGTATCTTTTCTTTAATACTTCTTCGCTTGAAACTTTATACCTGAAATAAAATAGTTAACAACAAAAACCAATCTGTATTGGCTTCATGATTTTTAGCAAATCATCAGCTATCAACGGATTTGATATATTCTTTTCCAGTTAGCCGTACCCTCTGGAATAGCCAATACTTTATTCATAAAGAATAAGGTGTACTGATAACCCTACAATTATTGGTAAATTAACAACCATCAACGGATTTGATTAAGTCTTTACCTAGTATCGTTTGTCTAGGACTAGCCAACTCTTTATCTCAAAACAAGGTGAGTTAGAACCATATAGTTTTTAGCAAACTACCAGCTTTCAACTGATTTGAGAAGTCTTTACCATAAACCGTTTGTTTATGGACTAACCAGTTCTTATGTGTGTTAGACATGGTGAACTGAGAATCATTTGTGAAGTGTGACTAAAAGTCAAACACTTAAGGCTCTTTCTCAGCTTCTTCATCTTGCTCCAAATCCTTGAGTTGTTGTTTAACCATTCTGATCAACTCCAAAGCACCAACAGACTCTTCTGAGACTTCTATTTGTTGTTCCAACAATCTTCTCTCAAATGGATATCTCTTCTCTTGTAACATATAGTAAGTAACATCATCTATATCCAAAATATGCAGTCCACATGACCTATAATATCTCCAGTAACTAGGAACGTGATTCTCTAATACCTTCAACATTTTCTGATCACAATTGTGTGGTTCATACATGAAGAGAAATTCATTGTATAATAATGATACCTCATTTTTACCTACACTGGCCTCTTGAACTAACCTGAAAAGATCTTGAATATCTTGTTTGTCAAGAATATGAAGAATCTCTCCCAAAAATCTGAACATTCTTGTTGTGCCATTAGTTCTTTGTATTCCTTGAGCTTCCAGTCCTTGATCCATAGTGTAAATCCATCTAGCAATGGATGACCTCTTTCCTAAAGTCTTTGTATCAATACATTGATCTTCAAATTTACTATATTCAAGTGCTTTTTCAAGATCTCATCATCATCACTATCTTCTGTTGTTGACTTAGCCTTTTTCTTGGCTTTATTCTTCTTCTTTGTTGATCTTTTCCTCTTAACACCCTTGGAGGTTCCTTCAAATTCCACTGAACCTTCTTCCAAGTTTGTATGTACCGTTTCTTTAGTATGTACTGTTAACTGTGTATGTACTGCTTGTACATTTTCAGTCTTATCAATATCTTGAGCTTTATCCCCTTCATTCATTCTTTGAGCAGTCTTTGTCCCTTTTGAACTTACCTTCTCCGTTCTATTCTTCCTCACATATGTAGTCTTGATAGGTGGAGATGTTGTTGTATGTTCAGCAGGACTTGACTCAAATCTAGGAGCACTTCCAAATTTCCTTTGTTGTTGCAGATGTCTTCTAGCTTCTTCAGCAACTATCCTATCTGCTTCAGATCCAATCTCAACAAAATTCAATTCAGCTCTTTTGTGTTGTTCATACAACGCCTTGATTTCCTCAAAATTGTTCTTGACCAATTGAGCATGAGTGAAATGCTTCACTTTCTTGAGAAAAGTCATCATTTGATTCCTAATCTGCATGGTAGTTGGAGGCTTAATATTTTCTCTGCTTCTTTTCTCAGCAAAGAATCTTTGTTGCTCCCTTACCAGATCATCAATCAATTTTGCTTTCACCTCTTCATCATAAGCGTATCTTTCTTTAGCTAATAATGAGTCTGTAAGAAGCTCACTTGCTTTTAATTCAGCTTGAATCCTATCATACTCTTGTATATTCCATTCTTGTTGTATTCTCCTAGCTTCTAGCAAATGCTGCTTTGCTGCAAATTCCTCTTGTAATTCTTCTTCACGAATTTGGGCTTACATCCTGAAAGCATATTTCTCATCATGGTCTAGTTTATTAAATCTATACATGACTTTGCTGATATCATCATCTAAATCACTTTCATTTTCAGATTCTGATTATAATTGCTTATTTCCCTTATCCTTTGGATTAATCTTTGGTAACTTCTTTTTCAGCTTGGAAGGTCTTTCCTCATCAGCATGCTGTTGAATAACAATACCTTTAGTGGGATGAGAAGCTTGAACTTTCTTAACTTTAGTTTGATCCTTTTTGGCAAGAACTTCTTGTTGTGTCTTCTTCTCAAACTCTGCTTGTTTTGCTTTTTCAGCTGAACTCTTTTCTCTTAAATCAAGTAGTATTTGGGCTAAAGTCTCATCCTCTCCAAAAGGAGTTTGACTTTCTAGTGAGGGTTGATCACCAGCGGTACTTGCAGTTAGCTTAGTTGGCTTAGCAGTACTTGGATCTTCAAAAATGTTAGCAGTACTTGCAGTTGGCTTAGTTGGCCTAGCAGTACTTGGATCTTCAACAATGTTGACTTCACTAGTGTAAGACACACTTGTTTCTTCAATCACAAGAGTATCTCCAGATACCTTTTCTTCCATTGAAGCTATCTTCTCAACTTGTAACTCCTCAGTCTTGTCTGATCTATAGCTCATTCTTGATCTTGACAGTACTTGTAAAGACTGCTTCTTGTGAAACCAAAATTGTCTTTGTGGTGGAGTTGAAGATGTAGGAAATTGAACATTAATCTCCTCAAGCTTCTCATAGAAACTACTCCAATTCACTTGAAGTTGTGGTGATTGAGGTTGTGGCTCTGGCTGAGTTACCATCATTTCTTCAATTTGTGGTTCCTAATGAGTAGGTTGTGGTTCTTCTTGTTGAAGCTCCATGTTAGTAGGCTCTTCCACACCAGTCTCTAAACGATTGCCATATTCATAATTCCCAATGACAACATCATCCAATTCAAAGTTGATGTCATTTCCAGAGACCCTTGTTTGAATATCAGAAGGATGTAGTGGTTCTTCATTCTTCCTCTCCTGTTTGGTTGCATCCAGTTGCCTTTTCTTGAGGTTTCTGAATCTTTGCCTTTTAAGAGAAGCTTTCTGAATAGACCTGTTCTGCCTCATCCAAGGTGATACTTTATTCCTTAACTTGATTAGGCTGGCCTCCAATTCAGCAATTTTCTTGTCTAGAACAAGCTTTTTAATAACTCAGTTTTACTCAGTTAAAAAGTTAAGTTCTTTGAATTATGTCTTATCGAATTGATTACTGGTTTACGTGTGACTCAGTCGTCTTTTGGTGAAAACAATAATAGATTGGTCGTTGTAGTAAAGTAAATGTGCAAAAATTTAAAGTAAATGACAGGAAATTAAAACTAAAACTAATTAAAACGTAAATGGTGCAATATTAAAACTTTTAAAGGTAAATGACGAGAAATTAAAACTTGACGAAAATTAAATTTGACAATTTAATAAAAATGAAAATTTGAAAACTTAAAATAATGCAAACTTAAAAATAAAACTAAGACAAAATATTAAAAACTACACCTGTCGGAATACCCTCCCATCGGAATCCTGTCGGAATCCGATCGGAATACACCAAAAGGAATCTCGTCAGAATGTTGGTCGGAATCCCAAATCAGAATGATGAAAATCAACCCTATCGGAATAACAACCTTGGAATCTAGATCGGAATGTCACAATAATCTCTGTCGGAATATTATAAACTAAGTCCTATCGGAATATCCAAAATATCCCTCCGTCGAAATGCAAATCGGAATCCCAATAGGAATCACAAAACCCTTTTCCGATGGTGGATCAGAATCCCCGCCGGAATGTAAAACCCCTTTCCGACGGTAGTGATCGGAATACAGTAGGCAATAGTAAATAAGCAAAACTAAATAAGCTATGAACCAAATAAGCACTCAACTAAAAACTTAACCAAAACACGAATAAGAAAAAGCTAATAAGCCAAAATTTAAAAACTTTTAAAAACACTAAAAGATAAAAATATTTAAAAACGACTTTTTTATAAAAATAACTTTTATAAACACTTAAGTAAATTTAAGAAAGACACAAATAAGCTATAACATCAATAATCCAAAACAATAAGAAACAGAAAAACATAACACTTAATCAAATAAGCATAACAAGAAGCACAAACATAAAGATTAAGCAAAACAAGAAAGGTAGAATGAGAGATTAAAAAAAAGAACTTGATTAAACATAAGATTCAATAACAAAATTAAAAGACTTACTTAAAATTGAAGGCAAGAATTTAAATGACAATTAAGTAAATGACAATAAGAAAGTGCAAGTAATTAAAGGTGGAAGAACTATGTGTCAAATAGCCAACCACTCCTAATGTGTCATTAGGAGGGTATTTATAGGTGATTAGGGAGGTTAGCATGTGTTGCACCTTTTTTTCTTCTCTCGTCTTTTTGTCTTCTAAATTCTTCGACTTTTTCGACTTTGTCTCGGGATTAATTGAACTCGTCTTATAATTTATTCATTTATTAGACTTGAGTTCTTCGACTTCATTAAACTTCCGTCTTTAGACTTTTTCTTCGATAAATCTTTAGAATAGGCCTTGGACTTCCGTTCTTTTTGCACTCTTGATCTTTTGACTTCGTCTTTTGTCTTTTTCTTCGATAAAAACCCGTGAAGCCCCGTGTTTTCTTCCCTTTTCACATTTTGATCCTAAATCACAACAAAAATACAAACCACACATAATTCCGACATTTACGACATAAAATACACGTTTTAGCTTGGTTATTATTATAATTAAGTGGTAAAAGGATAAGTTTTTTCACACTTATTAAATCCCATACACTTGACCATTGCAATGTCCTCATGCAATGCATTAATTACAAAGCAAGGTTTACATTTTTCATCGTATTCAATCAACCTTGGCCTTTATTAAAGAGATAGAAAATTATAAAATATTCAAAGGAAGAAAACAAGTAAAAAGATCAAAAACTTACCTTAGGGTTTTTGAAATGTCATGAATGATTATCATCCTCAAGTTTCACGTTCCCCAAACCAAGCTTAAAAACGAGATCATTGTTATTATAAGTTAGTAAACTAACACAAACTCATGTGGGCCAATTATTTAATTAGACTCCCTTATTCCTAGGTGTATCTCTTATATTTTATTGTTGTCTTGAATGATCACGAGGATGCATTGTTGACTTATTTCGATAGTTATTTAGGCTGAAAATAAAGTAGGACGATTTAATCAATAGGTAGCTAAATGACAAAATCTTTTAAAACTGCTTCTCAGGACCTCATAAAGTTCATATCTTGGCATAACTCGCTTCATGATTTGAGACCTTTCTCGGACCGATATTTGGCATTGACTTCATACTTCAAATCTTGAGAGACGTTCATGAAATAATGGTCTTCTCTTCATAATAGGAATTTCATCACTTGAAGTTTTTGAGAGATTCTTCATATATGGACCACGACTTCTTCATTTTTCTCCAATCTTTATTTGGGATTTTGATATACAACGATCGCCTCCTTTTAGGACTTGGATCTATTTATCCTCATACCTTGTTAGGGCCTTTTTGGATAGACTTCTCCATGATCTTTAGGGGAGTATTTGCTTTTCGTCGTGTGTTTCGATCCTTCATATTGATTTTTGATAAATGATTCTTCACATCACTTAGGACCTTTAGTAACAAAATGTAGCCCCCATGTCTTGTTAGGACCTTTTCGGACTCGCCAATCTTCGCATCCCGCTTCAATAAGTTATGACTTGGCTATGAACTCTAATTAATAACGAGCAACTTTTAAACGATCTTGTGCTAGAAGCTAAGTAACTTTTCAAATCATACAACCTTACTTATTGCAATTAAATTTATTAACAAGCGATGGGAAAAAAGCTCATAGTTAACTAACATAAATTCATGAAAGAATACCAAACTTATAAATGACTCTATCATCTCTCGTTCTCCACAATTTAAAATCTCAAGGAATGAGACTCGTGGATGCTTAGCCAATTAAATCAAAGTTTTGGGTTTTCAAGTCATCTATAGGATCTTACAAATTCTTAGACTCTTTCAAATTTAGAATTCGCATTTTAAAGTTCCCTTGATAAACGACTTTCTAGGATCAATTATAGGAACTTGCGAAAAGTTCTTGTTCTTAACCCGTAAGAGTTAAGACTTTTGCGTTTTAAAGTTCCCTATATAAAAGCCTAGCAAAACTTGACATAAACACGTTAAGGATACTAGCTAGAGTAAACTTAGATAAGTAAACTCGGGTTGAGTCAAAAGATTCACAACGTTTGAAAATTAAAACCACTTTATTAAACTTTATTCTAACAACGAAATAAAATAACTATAACAAAGGAAAACCTACAAGGCCAAAATAGATCAAAAATTTTGAAAAATGTCGAAAAATAAATTTTCCGGTTAAAATGAGGACAAATACAAGGAAAAGGCCACTTAACTTCGATAGAAGTCCCCCCTACACTTAATATAAACATTGTCCTCAATTTTTAAGCATGTGGGAGTAAACTCCCCTACACTTAGGACATTGTGCACATTGTTTAAATCTTGCTAAGGAAGAGACAACTAAAAGGATTCCTATTTTAATATTTGAACAATATAAAATAGAGAATTAAAAGAGTTTAGGATAGAACCAGGAAGACGGGTACACGGAATCACGGGTTGTCAAAAGTCATCAAGAATGGATCTTTGATAGCTCGAATCCCTGCAGATGATACGAAAGAAAATAACAAACACATACTAGGGCCTCCCTCTACACTTATTATAAAAAACAGATAAAAAGGATAGATATTGCGGGTTGCCTCCCGAGAGGCGCTTGTTTTTGTTAACCGAGTCGTGAGCCTGACTCGACCTTGATTAGCATAGGAAGAAGCTTGAAACATATCCACCGGGATCAAATACATGGTTTTCATCCATCAAGTAGTACAAGCTTAAGGCGAACAAGGCAAGCCAAAGAAGATTAGGCAAGGTTCCCTTAAGCAATGATGGAGCACGGTGGTAGACAGTATGATGCAGCACAAGCATATCTCCATGGTTTCTAAAAGTCTTTCCTTTTATTTCATCAGATGGATACTGAGATGGCTTAAAAATTTCAATACCGGGATCGAACACCTTTTCCTTTAGGGGAAAATAACACTCAGGCTCAGTAGACCTTGAAGAAGATCCGCTCATAAATCGCACATTCTCTCTTCCTCAGAAGGTGGATAAAGAGGCGTCAAGACATAAGTACTGCGGATATCGGTGTCTTCCGGCTTCTTCTCCTTTAAACGGGTTTCTTCATATCCTAAGGAGGATAAAGACCAAAATCAAAGTCCAAAGGAGGAGAATCACTCTCATTGGGGAAGTATGTATTGAGAAAAGTAGCAAAGTCTTCCTCAAATGAGTAGTCATCCAAAGTAGGATCAAGCATTGTTGGTGGAGGATCTTCATCAAAAGTAGGAGTAAGGTCATCATGAGAAGAATCACTCGAAAGAGTATCGACATCCTCAAAATCATCATATGTTGGCATGTCTTTATACTCAGAATAAAAATCATCAGAATCATCCATATCAGAGCTAGAATCATCATCATAGTCATCATAGGTTGGTGGAGACTCATGAATTGGTGGGGGGTCTAAATTGGAGAGAGAATCATCCACATCATCTTGGAAAATTGGATTGTCATAGCAAGAATCGAAAAGAGGATTATTGTAGACGAAAAAATCATCAAGCACATTAATCATATTCGCTGATTCTCTTCCATTGGGTTTGGTTGTGATCTTCCCCATTTTAAAAACTTGTGCCTCGTTCCCGACTCTTAAGATTAACTCACCTTCGGCAACATCGACTAAGGCTTTTCCGGTTCTCAAGAATGGCCGACCAAGTATTAATGAAATACGAGGCTCCATTTCATAATCAACAACAACAAAGTCGACCGGAAAAGTGAAGGTACCAACTTTAACAAACACATCTTCGACAATACCAACGGGGTAAGCGAGTGTTAGATTGGCTAGCTCAAGAGTCATCTTTGTTGGTGTAAGGTCGGGTAATGATAACTTTTTCCAAACACTTAAAGGCATCAGATTAATACTTGCCCCGAGATCGGCTAAGGCAGTAAATTCTTCAGTTTGGTTAAAAGTACATGGTAGCATAAAACGACCGGGATCTCCAAGTTTTTCTAGAAGTTCTTTATGGAGGACAACAGAACAGTTTTCATTCAATCGGGTATTAATAAACTCGGCCATCTTCTCTTTCTTATTAAGAAATTCCTTAAACATCTTAACAAATTTAGGCATTTGGGTTAGAGCTTCAACAAGGCTAAAGGTGATGGTCACTCCCGAAATCTTCTTCAAGAATTTTGATACTTGAATATCATCCTTGGTGAGCAATTGGAACTTGTCTAAGCGAGAAGGATAAGGGATATTGGGTTTAGGTGGTGTAGGTGTAGCAGGTAAAGGTTGAGATGTTGAAGGTTTAAAGGTGGAAGGTGGGGTTGGTGAAGGGTTCTTCTTGAGTACTTCTTTATTAAGAGGTGGAGACGGTAATGGAGAACTAATACTAGGCGTGGGAGTAGGAGGGATAAATGGTGGTGGAAGAGGTGTAGATGGAGTAACTGGGAAAGGATAGATGGTCCTACTAAAGTTGCTCCACTGCGTGTAGTAATAGCACTCACATTCGCTCTTGGGTTGGTGACGGTATTTGAAGGAAGAGAGCCCGAAGTAGAGGGTTGAGTAGTTGGAAAGAAACTAGCCATCATATTATTCAAATCATTTGTTTAATTGCTGAAGGAGGTTTGCATATCATGTCGAAGCTCGGTTCTAATATCATTCCCTTGCTTAGTGATATCTCCTTTCAAATTGATGATTTGGCTTTGAAGATTCTTAACTAGATCTCCTTGGGTCCTCATAAAAGTTTCCACATCTTGATTAATGGGTGGTTCTTGTTGAGCGGGTGGGTGATAAGGATTAGAAGCTCGAGGTGGGTTTGGGTTGCTTCTATTGTAGTTGTTGGGGTTGTGGTTTTGAGGAGAAAAATCGGGTGAAAGAAAGTTGTTAGAACGGTAACTTAGCAAGTTACGATCACCTTGAGGTCGGACTTGGTAGTTTTCCGTTGAATAGTTACCATGAGCTGCATACACGTTTTCTGGATTGTCATGAGTAGAAGGACTTTCAGTGTATGAATGAGGACCCCCTCAAATCTCACAAGAAGTGGCTACAGCTTTAGATTGTTGTTGATTTGTAGCCAAGAGTTGCATATTTTTACTCATTTCGACCATTGCGCGGGTCAATTCGGTGATATCAGGGTTTGACGAAGTAGAAGACACATTGACTCTCAGATTATTCCTTGAAGATACGGATGAATCCTAATTTTTGTGATGAGTAGTCATGTTCTCAATAAGCTCTCTACACTCCTCAGGTATCCTTTTCATAAATGTGCCACAGGCGGCTGCATTAATCGTATCACGATCTCGAAAAGTTAAACCGTTGTAGAAAGTATCAATTAAGGTAACGGGGAGCATGTTGTGGTTTGGACATCGATCGATCAAAACGTTATATCGTTCCCAAGCATCAAAAAGTGATTCATCAGGTTCTTGTGTAAATCCACTAATTTGATTCCGAAGGCTCGTGACCATGGATGGTGGAAAGTAGCGCGACAAAAAGCGTTGAGTCATCTCATCCCAAGTATGAATTGAATTCTTCAGAAGACGATCAAACCATTTTTCGGCGTGGTGGGATAAGGTGTGTGGAAATAGGTGAAGGCGAAGAAAATCCATAGTAACACCTAGCAACTTCATGCTTTGAGTAACGGTAATGAATTTGTCGAGGTGTTTGTTGGCATCATCATCCGGCAATCCGCGAAATGGACAAGTGTTTTGAATTTGTTGGATCATGTGAGGCTTCAACGAAAACTCTGGGCGACGCAATCGGTCCTCCTCGTCCGTTCATGGTTGGTTGACAAAGCTCCTCCATCGTTCGAAGGTCGGGTGGGGGAACATTGTTGTTATTATTCATGTTGAGGTGAGGTGGGTTATTGTTGTTTTGCACACCAGCCATATCTAAATCTTCACGAGTCTCTGGCTCTGAATAAGTCGAAGATCTAGTACGCATACACCTGCAAAAGAAAAAGAAAAAGATACCAAAGAGATAGAGAATATATATGTACGTATAAAAATAAAAATAAAAATCTTTTTGGATTTTTGAAAATTTTAATTTTTATGGATTTTTAACAATTTTTAATTTTTATGGATTTTTGAAAATTTTTTGAGCAAGAAAAATAAAGTTCACGAGTGAACGGATCCCAAAATTCAACGCGTCTCTCACACAAAACCGTTTGCTATGGGGTTCAATTTTATGTCTCTCGATATCCTCTCGAATTGATCTCAGCCTTAAGTGGAATGATTTGTTCTTGGTTACTAAAAAGGAGTTGGTTTGTTTATCTATTTTTAAACTAATAACAATTAAATGTAAATGACGTTGAGTAATTTAAAAACTTTGAAAGATTAGCTAAATTGACAAGTTAAGATTGAGTGCTTGAAAACGTAAAGGAAAGATTAGAAAATTACTTTGAAAACTTAATTGAATTAATGTTTAAAAACTTGTTCTTATCGGAATGTTGAAAGTTACTACTATCGGAATGCAATTAACATGATCCATCGGAATGTCTCAAATGAAAGTCCATCGGAATGTTTCTAACAATCACTATCGGAATATTCAAGAATCTAGCTATCGGAATATTTAACATGCAAGCTATCGGAATGATGATCAATCGTAATGAGGTCGATCGGAATGTACCCATCGGAATATGGAAAACAAAAATTTGCCAGAGTTTCAACTAAAAAAAGGGACCTAAACCCGTCGGAATGTGCGATCGCAATGTGCGATCGCAATCCCAGATCGGAATAGGGGAACTTCCAAACTATCGCAAAGTAGAACCCCTTTTGGGTTATTGCGATACCAAGCAAGAGATCCGTCGGAATGTGGACAAACCCTAATATTGCGATGGAATGGAAGCAGTTCCGAAATTGGAGGAAAGCTAAAAACTCAATAAGCAAAGGAAATAAGCTAGGTGATTCGAAATCTAAACACTTCAAAAAGATTAAATTTGATAACTTTTGAAAACAAGAAACTTTAAAACTTAATAAACAAAACTTTTCAATGATTAAAACTTTGAAGAAATCCGAAAATCAATAAGCATAGGCAAGCAATCAATCCGATAAGCATGGAAAGCATACGGTTTAATCACAAACTAGAGCTTAAAAAGGACAAGAAAGATTAAGCTAAAGGTCAAGAACACGTCCCAAAATCCCAACCGTATGGGTTTCAACAATCGGATCAAGGATTTGACAAATCAAGAAAAGTAGAAAAAGATTAAGGAACTTAAAAGCATAAACTTGATTAAGATTAATGAAATCAAACGTACAAGAAGGCTTGAATTAAAAGATGAAAAACAAAGGAAAAGTTTAGTGAGAGAAAGTATAGAACTTTCTCTCTCTAGAAAACTAGAGAAATGAAAAACTAAAAACTAATTCTAAAACTAAGTGTGTGAAAATTTGTGAGGTGAAGGCTTTATATAGGCGTGTGTATGGTGTTGATGGGCTTTTGATTGGGCTTTGATTTGGGCTTCTTTTTCTTCTTTCTTCTTAAGTCTTCATGTGTCTTTTAATTAAACGTTTCCGACTTGGATTTGAGAAGTGTCGGTGAATAATTCCAACTCGTCTTATAATCTTTTATTTAATAGACTCGAGTTCTTCGACATATCTTCAAATAGGCACCATGACTTCAAATCTTTTGCATCTCTTGGACAATAGACTTTATCTTGAGTCTTTTTCTTCAGTAAAACCCGTGCAATCCCATGTTTTCTTCAATATTCATCCGGTTGTCTCTGAAAACACAATAAACACAAAAACCACGCATAATTCCAAACAAATGATATTAAATACGTGTTTTGGTCTTGTTTTAGCCCGATTTAAGTGGTAAAAGGATGGGTGTTTTCACACCTATCAGTGTGACTCAGTCGTCTTTTGGTGAAAACAATAATAGATTGGTCGTTTTAGTAAAGTAAATGTGCAAAATTTTAAAGTAAATGACAGGAAATTAAAACTAAAACTAATTAAAACGTAAATGGTGTAATATTAAAACTTTTAAAGGTAAATGACGAGAAATTAAAACTTGACGAAAATCAAATTTGACAATTTAATAAAAATGAAAATTTGAAAATATAAAATAATACAAACTTAAAAATAAAACTAAGACAAAATATTAAAAACTACACCTGTCGGAATACCCTCCCATCGGAATCTTGTCGGAATCCAATCAGAATACAACAAAAGGAATCTCGTCGGAATGTTGGTCGGAATCCCAAATCGGAATGATGAAAATCAACCCTATCGGAATAACAACCTTGGAATCTAGATCGGAATGTCAAAATAATCTCTGTGGGAATATTATAAACTAAGTCCTATCGGAATATCCAAAATATCCCTCCGTCGGAATGCAAATCGGAATCCCAATAGGAATCACAAAACCCTTTTCCGATGGTGGATCGGAATCCCGGTCGGAATGTAAAACCCCTTTCCGACGGTAGTGATCGGAATACAGTAGGCAATAGTAAATAAGTTATGAACCAAATAAGCACTTAACTAAAAACTTAACCAAAACACGTATAAGAAAAAGCTAATAAGCCAAAATTTAAAAACTTTTAAAAACACTAAATGATAAAAATATTGAAAAACGACTTTTTTATAAAAATAACTTTTATAAACAATTAAGTAAATTTAAGAAAGACACAAATAAGCTATAAAATAAATAATCCAAAACAATCAAAAACATAATCAAATAAGCATAACAAGAAGCACATAAACATAAATATTAAGCAAAACAAGAAAGGTAGAATGAGAGATTAAAAATAAGAACTTGATTAAAAATAAGATTCAATATCAAAATTAAAAGACTTACTTGAAATTAAAGGCTAGAATTTAAATGACAATTAAGTAAATGACAATAAGAAAGTGCAAGTAATTAAAGGTGGAAGAACTATGTGTCAAATAGCCAACCACTCTTAATGTGTCATTGGGAGGGTATTTATAGGTGATTAGGGAGGTTTGAATGTGTTGCTCCTTTCTTTCTTCTCTCGTCTTTTCGTCTTCTAAATTCTTCGACTTTTTCGACTTTGTCTCGGGATTAATTGAACTCGTCTTATAATCTCTTCATTTATTAGACTTGAGTTCTTCGACTTCATTAAACTTCCGTCTTTAGACTTTTCTTCGATAAATCTTCAGAATAGGCCTTGGACTTCCGTTCTTTTTGCACTCTTGATCTTTTGACTTCGTCTTTTGTCTTTTTCTTCGATAAAAGCCCATGAAAGCCCGTGTTTTCTTCCCTTTTCACATTTTGATCCTAAATCATAACAAAAACACAAACCACGCATAATTCCGACATTTATGACATTAAATACACGTTTTGGCTTGGTTATTATTATAATTAAGTGGTAAAAGGATAAGTGTTTTCACACTTATTACTTTTCTTTTTGCAATACATGTACCTGTTGGGACAAGCTAGTGCACAAAGCAGTTAAATGTGCAACATCCACCACCTCTGGTGCCTGTGCTTGTGGTGAACCACTAGCAGCAATAGAAGCAGTAGGTGTATGGATCATCTCATCAGTATTTGGTTGAATACCAATATTGTGAGAAGAAGATTGAGAATCTTCTAAGGAATGGGAACTCTGGTTAAAGGAGTTTGCTGAGAATCACTAGCATTGCTAGGTTCATCACCTTCTTGGTTGTCAGGTTGGGCTAACATATGAGCAAATAATGGTGTAACAGTTCCTGTAAAGGCATTTCCTTGTTTGGTCAAGAAAGAGAAAGTTCTCTTTGTGAAGGTAGGAACATCCCATGTATTTGTTAATTCTGGTAGGTTAGGTATTTGGTCACTAACTTAAGTCTTAATGAATCTAGGATACATTAAAAACTTCTTAGCACCTTCCAAATTCCTAGTCATGCCTTCAAAAATTAATTTTGAAAAATTGAAAACCCTGTTATTTGCTAGACAAATACCATTTGATGCCAATGCAGCAGGGATTTGATCAAAAGAAGTACTTTTGGAGCTTAAACAGTGAAAAATAACATGAAAAAGCAATTTCCATTGTGGTGAAAACAAAGCTTTAAGGAAATAAGACTTTCCCTACCACCCTCATAACCCATGGTTGCAAATCATGTATCTCTGTGTTATTAAACATACTAAGTCCATTTTCATCATTTAATCTCAAACTAGATCTTAGCAGTACCTCAGTTACATAGATATTTCTATGATTTACCCTATCCTTAATGCAAGGTTGATCAAAGCGAGTACCTAACACAGCAGTATTCCAAAATTGTTCAACAATAGGAATGGAGACAATGGGACTTACAGTGAGTGCGAAATGAATATGACTTCGAGATAAAAATACAAGAATCTCATGGAATCCAATAGAGTCATTATTCAGAGCAAGATTCGCAACCAAATTATGCTTAACACAGACATTAGTATTTTTTATGATCAAAAAATTAGAGAGAAGGTTATAGAATTAAGAGATAAGAATAAAAGATTAGGTGAATCATTTGTATAATTGGAGTAAGTATTTATGTAAATAACAAACCCAAGCGCGAAGAAATCGCCAAATTTACAAAAGAGACCCTTAACGGTACAACAGACATGTAGCGGTACATGGAACATACTCAGTACTTGGATTTATGCTAGCGGTACTTGGATCCATAATGGTACCTCACAATGTTCACCAGTTCATGCATTCCATTATCATTATAACCTCTTTTATCTTATTCTATCAACCTGCAATCACATCAAAAACACAAAAACATAAACTATACAATAAAAATTAGCATAAAATTGTACAGCTATTACCTCCCCTCAACATATATAGTAGTTTATTGGTTGAGCATACCAATATGTGTTACCAAAAATTCAAATCTCTTTGCATCAAATTCCTTGGTCAACAAATCAGCTACATTGTTGTCTGTATGAATCAGCTATAATTTGAACAAGCACACACAACAAACATGATGTCTGGTCTTGAAGCAGTAAGATACATTAATGAACCAATCATTGACCTGTATAGATGAATATCAAAATTTTCACCATGTTCATCTTTTGATAAAGACTTCTTAGCTTCAAAAGGTGTGCTTGTACTCCTTGAATCCATACATGAAAACTTCTTTAAGATTTCAGCAACATATTTATCTTGACTGATAAATATTCCATATTTCTTTTGTTTGACTTGTAGTCCCAAAAAGAAAGTAAGTTCTCCCATAGAACTCATTTGAAATCTTCCTTTCATCAAAGCCTCAAACTCTTCACACCATGATTTCTTGGTTGAACCAAAAATAATGTCATCAACATAGACTTGCACTAGAATAATATCCTTAGCATTCTTTTTTATGAATAGAGTTTTGTCAATGTTCCCTCTCCTATATCCATGTTCTAATAGAAAATTGGATAAAGTTGCATACCAAGTCCTTGGAGCTTGATGTAGACCATAAAGTGCTTTGAAAACTTTGTAGACACTGTTGGGGAACTTAGGATCTACAAAACCTAGAGGTTGTGAAACATATACCTCCTTTGAAATAGTACCATAAAGAAAGGCACTTTTCACATCCATCTGATAGACCATAAAACCCATATATGATGTAAAGGCCAAAAATAACCTAATGGCTTCTATCCTTGCCACTGGTGTAAAAACCTCATCATAGTCTATCCCTTCTTCCTGTCTATAGCTTTGAGCAACAAGCCTTGCCTTGTTCCTCACAACAACTCCTCTTTCATCCTTCTTGTTCCTAAAAACCCATCTAGTACCAATAACTCTTTTACCTGAGGGAAGATCCACAAGAATCCAAACCTTTTGTAGCTCAAATTGTGTTAATTCTTCTTGCATGGCATCTACCCAACTTTCTTCATCAAGAGCTTGAGAAATATTCTTGGGCTCTACTTGTGATAAGAAACAGGCAAACAAAAAATGTTGAGTATCCTTATGATTGGTTCTCTGCTATTGTTTGACATTACTCACAAGTGCATGAGTTTCAGTATTGGCTTGAAGTTGCCTTCTGGTTTGCACAGCAGACTTGATATTTCTAATGATTTGAGTAGTAGGATGGTTGTAGTTGACTTTATGAGTGGGAATAGAATTGACTGGAAGTTCAGTGTCCAAATTATTGAAATCAGTTACTGCACCCTGCTCATCATAGGAAGCTTTAGAGAAGATTCCTTCAGCTGGACTAGCATAAATGTCTTCATCGTCCATAACTTGTAAAATATCTTCTAATGAATCAACAGACTTTGCAGATTTTGACTTAGCAGTACTTGCAGATGAGGTACCGCTAGGTGTAGTATGTACTGCTGAGTGTTGTGACCCAAAAGATTCTTCTCCTGAATGCTTATTAGCAGATGTAGCATTCTTTTCTTGATCTTGAAGCCTCTGAAGCTCTTGGGAGGCTTGATCATCAGTTGATGGCATAGTTTTCTTCTGGGGAGTAGAAGTAATGGGAGTAACAGTAGGCATACTGGGTACATGGATGTGAACATCATCATCCTGAGAGTCTGATGAAGAAGATTATCCTTGAGTACCTGACTTAGTTGTACCAGACTCCTCACCTGCATTGTTAGTTTGACAATCCTTTTGCATAGAATAGTAATCCATGGAATTAGTTAGATAATCTAAATCAAACATCCAAGCATAACCTATTCCTGGGACATTGGGTTTATTTTCTAAGAAATTAACATGGGCATTTTCTTCAACCTTTTTAGATGCCAAATTGTAAACCCTATATGCTTTACTTTGCAATGAATATCCTACTAGATATCTTGGATCAAATTTTCCATCAAACTTCCCCAAATGATCAAGAGTATTTAGTATAGACACATGACACCCAAAAGGTCTTAATGACTTATGGTTGTCTTAATACCAGTCAAAAGTTCATAAGGTGTTTTGTTTTTAGGCTTGTTCACTAAGACTCTGTTTAACACATAACATGCAGTATTAATTGCTTCTGCCCAAAATGTATTTGGCAAAAGAGAATCAACCAGCATAGTTCTAGCAGCCTCAATTAGTGTCATATTCTTCCTTTCAACTACTCTATTTTGTTGTGGAGTCCTAGGATTACTAAATTGTCTCTTAATGCCTTTAGACCTACAAAATTCATCAAATTCAGCATTCTTGAATTCTGTCCCATTATCTGTCCTAATGATTAAGATTTGTTTAGTGAACTGCTTTTCAACTAAAGTGACAAAATCCTTAAGTAATTCATTGGTTTCACTCTTAAGAGATAAAAAGAAAACCTAACTAAATCTGCTATAATCATCAGTTATGACTAGACAAAAGGTCTTATGACTAATGCTTCTTATAGAAATTGGACCAAACAAATCCATATGCAAAAGTTGCAAAGGCTTTGTCACAGTATTGACAGTCTTGGTCTTACAAGAGGTTCTATGTTGTTTACCTTTTTGACAAGCAGCACATGTGAAATCATTTTGAAAAGATTTGTTAGGTAACCCTCTAACCAAATTTCTATTCACTATTCTGTTAAGATTCTTGAAATTCACATGACCTAACCTCCTATGCCATAAGTTAGACTCATCATTAGAAGCCTTAGCTAGCAAACATGTAATACCACCTGTTGGAGTAATGGTATGAATATTAAAGGTGTACATGTTTTCTTGCCTGGGTACCTTAAGCAGTACTTGAGATTCTTTAGGCATCTCAAAGTCTTTGGACAACACCAAGCAGTCTGTATCATTAAACAGCACATTGTTCTTCTTATTACACATTTGTGATACAGAAAAGAGATTGAATTCATTCAATTCTTTCACAAAGAACACATCTTCAAATTCCAACTTCCCTGTATTGATTTTCCCTTTGCTAGTGATTCTACCTTTGCTACCTCCAAAGGCTACTAGTCCACCTCTGAATTCTTTAAATTCAGCAAGGAAATCTTTATTCCCTGTCATGTGTCTTGAGCATCCACTATCTACTATACCTTTATCTTTTAATTCATCAGTTAGATGCCCCTGCACACAAACAAAACCCATTAGTTTTTAATAAGGACCCAAGCCACATTTGGCTCAGATCTTGTGGGACCTACATACTTAAGAGTTTGATAGGTAGTTTTTTCAGTAAGACTACATACACTCTTATATTTCATAGTTCCAGTCACATAGTCAAAGACATAGGTAGGTTTGTTGTCTTTGTACATTTTTGGCGTAAGTACTGTTTTAGCAGTACTTGCCTGAACACACGGTTTTTCACCTTTAGGAACCCACATATGCGCTGGTTTGTTATTAGGCTTACTTCTAGATGTTCTAGTTTTCTCAACTACATTCTCAGAAGTCATGTGGGACTTTGGTTTGACAGACTTTGAACCAACGGTACTTGAGTTTGGTCTAGCAGTACTTGCAGTTCTAGACTTGCTGGTACTTGGTTTACCAGACTTTAAAGGTATTAAACCCTATTTCATAAGTACTGCTCTAGGAACAAAGTTCTTGGTAGAGTTATTTGTAACTTTTTGAGGTTTAGCTACCCTTTAGAATGATCAAACTTAGGTTTGTCATCTTTAGATCTATGTTGCCTATTAACCTGTGCATTTTTCCCATTACTGTTTCTTGTGACCTTTTGTGCAGTCTTTTGTTTCACAATTTTATCTTCATGTAAAGTACAATCTTTGATAAAATGACTTAGACTACCACAAACATAACATCCTTTTCTTCTTAAAGAAGACCCAAAAGGTTGCTTTGACTTAATTTTCTCAAAACATATCCCACCCCTCTTGGTTTTATTATGTTTTACATTGTTATCCGATGCCTTACTAGGAGTTTTCACCAGCTTGGGAGCAGAACTAGTTTTAGACGCTTCAGAAACAAAATTGTTCATTAAAGGTGGATAAACAATGTTTTTTGTCGCAACAGATTTATCTTGAGATAAAGTACTAGAGTTTGAATTATTAACAGCCTTTGGTTCTTCTAACTCTATACTTGTATCATTACTAGGGGCATGAAAGTTCCTGATAATGGTGGAGGAACTGCCTTCATTCCTTCAGCATATCTATCATTTTCAGGTGTATTATCTGACTCACTGACATTATCAAAAATCCCCTTTGATAAGTAGTTGTCAGTTAAAGTTATCCTAGGTTGATCCTCAATATATCCTAGGTCTGACTTATCATAATACCCCATTTATGAATTAATCAGTTTACCCAATCCTTTAGAGGATTTTTGCTAATGATTAATCACTTCTCTTTCATTATAAAGATTGGCTTTTAAAGCTTCATTTTCTGTTGATACTTTCAAAAGTTGTTTGTCAAAAGCTTTAATTTCCACATCTTTTTCCCTCATTTGAAGAGTTAAAATTCTTATTTTCTTTCTATAGTTTTGTTGACCCTTTTTATACAAAACTATATTTTCTTCTAGCTTAGCAACACCCTGTTTAAAAGCATTTAATTCTACAGTGCATGTGTTGACTTTTTGATACTGTTCATTTAGTTCTACTTTTAAGCTATTAAATTTAAGAACACAATCTTTAGAACAAGGATGTACCTCAGTATCTTCATGTGAGAGAGCCATCAGACCAAGCTCTTCTTCTTCCTCATCTTCAGCCCAGTTCATCACTCCATCTACAGTCACCAATGCTTTGGTTCCTTTGGGACTCCTGTTGTTTCCTTTTGGAAAGCTTTCAGTAATTCTTGGACTGGTTTTATAGCTGTTTTTGGACTTTTGACTGCTACTCTCAGCCTTGTCTCTAGTGCACTCCCTTGCAAAATGTCCATTCCTTCCACAATTATAGCATTCAACTTTAGACTTATCATATCCTAATGGCTCATTAGGATCAACAGTCATCTTCCTTCACGTCTTCTTGAAGAACCTATTAGATCTCATAAAAACCATAGCAGCTTGCCATTTGAGATCCATCTCTTCAACATCAGCATCTTCCATTTGGAACAAGTCATTGAGAGTTAGTCTTGGCCTGTTGTCTTGTCCAACAAAGAATGAAAAGGCATCATTGTCACTAAACAATGGTGAAGATCTTCCTTGTGGATTTGAGAGACTATGGGACTGCCTTCGGTACTTTGTGAGTAAGTACCGCTTGTAAGTCCTCCAGCAGTATTATGGAAGTAAGTACCGCTGCTTGATCCACTAGCGGTATTTGGAAAATAAGTACCGTCGCTACCTTCTGACACAAAAGCCAAGTTAGACTTTGTAGTTGCCGTTGCTTTGGTCACCTCAACGCCTTTAACATCCATCTCATAAGCTCTAAGATTGTTGTAGAGATGATCAAAAGGAATTGTATCCAGATCATCCCTTGTGATGAAGTGCATAGCCATTGCTTTCCACTCTTGTGGAACACTTCTTAAGAATTTCAGATTAGCTTCTTCATTAGGAATTATTTGTCCATATACTGCCAATTGAATAAGCAGCTTACTGAACCTTCCATAGCCACCATGGATTCCTTCTATACTGGAAATTGAGAAGTTATCAAACTCTTGTTTCAGAACAATCTTCTTCATCTTCTTAGATTTGTCATTACCTCCAAGTCTAAGTTTGATGGCATCCCACATAGCCTTTGCATCCTTATAGTGATGAAAGCTAGGTAAGATTTCCTCTGAAAGTGCCATAGCCAAAGCAGTTCTGGCCTTTCTTTCTCTGATCTCTGCTTGTACCTCCTCAGCAGTCACAGCAGGTAAAGCATAGCATGTACCATCAGGAAACTAGTGTAGCTTCTTAGGTGTATTGCCATTCTTGATAACTTGCCACAGAGTGTGATCTGTGTGATTCAAGTAATGCTCCATCTGCATAGCCCATGTCTCATAGTTATCACCCTTGAGAACTGGGAGTTTGACAGCAGAAAGAGTATGGGAAGGTGTTGTATTTGTAGAAGTAGCTATAGCATCTATGGCTTGAACACCTTGTGGTGGTGCAGGATGCACAACTTGAGATTGTCCCTGTGGTATTGGATCAGGATCTGGAATATCTTCCAAGTGAGGGTCATCACCAGGTTGAGACATTGAGTTTTAGTGTGAGTGGAGTTTTTAGGGTTGTGTTCTTCTTTTTCAGAGTTTCTCAACAAGCTCTGATACCACTTCTTGATACCTTTGATTGGATCTATATTCTGTTAAGAACTAGTATAGTAGTTTGTAATCAAAATAAAACACTTTGAGAACTCTTACTCAAGCTAAATAAGTTAAGCGGAATCTAACTTATAAAGCACAGAAGAACATAAATACTTTTAACTATTCGATTCTCTTATTAATCGACTTGAATGAGGTACATAAATGACATCGTACCTATGTTCCTTTTATAGAGTAAGGAACCCTAGAAACCTTAAAATATTATATAAAGATAACTATATCGCAAACGATATATTATCGTTATTCTAACTATTTAAGTATATCACATAAGATATACTCTAACTATAACTATGACATATCTTATGCAAAGATATATTCGTCCTAATCAGTATAGCAGTACTTACTTTATAAGTAGCAGTACTTACTATGTACCGCGTTAACACTAATGATACTTGAAAGATAACTAACAGTACTTCAATAACACTAACGGTACTTGACACTTAACAAATAATTCCCAACAGATACCTCAGCCCTTGTTTACCTTAATTAAGCTCAGTTCAGGTTGCTGAACCACAACCTCATTAGTGATCTTTTTAGGTTCTACTGAAACACCAATGTCTTCATATCTAGTAGGAGTCCTGAGGCTTGCTCTATGGACCGATGAGAACCTAGTCTCATCAAAGTTAGCAAAACCTTGATTCAGTGATTGGGTCAACTAAAACTAAATCATTAGGTTCAATAACATAAAACCTATAAACCTTGGAATACTCAACAAATCCAACAAAGATGCACTCAGTGCCTCCTTCACCCAAGGTTTTCACCTTTGGATCAGGGTGTCTTACAACTACCCTACAACCCCAAACCCTGATGTAGTTTAGGCTTGGTTTCCTTTTAGTCTAGAGTTCATAAGGGGTAATTATGTTTCTTTTGTTGGGAACCCTATTTAATAAATAGCAAGTTGTTAACATGGCTTCACCCTAAAGCCCTTGACTCAACCCTGAATATGAAAACATGGAATTAACCATCTCCTTTAGTACTCTATTTTTCCTTTCAGATATACCATTGAGAATGATGTCAAGGCGCATATAGTCATTATTCTCCCATTTGCTCCTTTTCCTCATCCCCTCCAAGGTAGCATCATCACCACCATCTAGAATGGGAGTACTCAACACATACACCACGTTCATGGTAGAAAGAAGAAATTGCATCTTCTTTTGCCATCTCCTGAAATCCACCCTTTCAAACTTATCCAGCTTGTAGAAGTTGGCTACCATATGCTTCATTGTAGTAGTCATTAATTATCACAAAATAGTTTACTTTAATTGTTGGTGTTGTCCCAAGCTGGGTAAGATAATCGATCCTAGCTATGTACCTACACAATGGTTACCAGATATCACTTGGAATCGTGTTATCACATTCCAAGGAAAACTATTCGACCCTAATGCCTGGGTATCACGAATATCTAATTAGGATAAGACCAAATGTTTGAAACAGATTTAGGCACAAATCTCTAACCCTTTCGCATACAAGTGTTTATGTTTATGTATTTCTATCATGCGGATGTTATGATCACCTATTTATATGCGATCTACTCAAACCCTAGTCAATGGTAATAAGAGAAATTGACGGCTCATCTCCTCTTAATATGCCTCCATAATATTAGGAATAGTGGTTACATGACAAATTAAACGTGGTCATTAGTGTAGTATAACTGCCACTTGAATTGGTCAAACCAGTTACAAGTATACATGTTTAGCTCCAGCAACCTAACAGTACTAACTTAGTGGTCAAACCATAATATCAGTACTAACATAGTGGTCAAACCTAACAGTACTAACTTAGTGGAATTAATGGCTCATTAATCTTCTCTTAATATGCCTCTATAATTCCAGAAATAGTAGTCACATGATCAATTAAACGTGGTCATCAAAGCAGTATAACTGCCACTTGAATTGGTCAAATCACTTACAGGTATACATGTTCACCTCCAACGACCTAACAGTACTAACCGCTAGTGTAAAATTTAATACTGCCAGTACTAACATAGTTAGTACTACCAGTGTAAAACTTAGTATTGTTGAACATCATTTAACCATTATATAAGTCAGAATGTTTCAGGACCTATGAGTGTACACTCCGTAGCTCCTGGGGTGTGTTGGGTTAAAATAGCAGTTAGCAGTAGCAGTAATAGTTAGGAGTAGCAGTTAGCAGTAAGCAGTTAATAGTAGCAGTTAGCAATAGCAGTTAATTTATAAAACTGTTTGATAGATTAACAATAGCTGTAGTTTAAATATGTAAAAAGACATTAAAAGACATACATATATTCTTTTAAATTTAATGTGTGATGTTAATGAGAGTATATTAGTAATTTATTATGACTAATGCTCTTTCATTAATAATACTCATCTAAAAATTCTATTTGAAAGAGCATATGAAAAATTAGTATTTTATGATAAATGCTAATCCTCATTGCTCTTACCAAACAAGTTTTTTTTAACAGTTATGTTAAATGCTAATGCTAATTGATAAAAATATTGTTGAGAAAGTTGTTACTAAACACAACCTGATCTATTAACCAGTATTAACTCAACCCACAATTAAACTATATTTCCAACAATAAAAACCCAATTAACTACACTCTGTTCCCGAGTTTAATTTTGGAGTGAAAGAGAAAGTTTTGGGATGATAATAAAAATAAATTGTGTTCCTGAGATTTTTTTAAGATAGTAGAGGGAAGTAAATGAGAGTAAATTAACCCAGAATTTCATTCCTAATCTTCTTTCCAATTTGGGATGATTTAGAAAGAAAACAAAAAAGAGTGTGGTTGACTTCTCTAATTTATATAAAATTCTTTATTTTTTCACTCTTCTTTCCAACTCAGGAACACAAAAACTTTATATACTCTTTATCTTCATCCTCAGCTCGGGAACACAAAAATTTCAATCCTTTCCTCTTTATTTCACTTTCCATCCTCCCAAATACTCTGTCTTCTTTCCTCACTAAACTCAGGAACACAGTGTAAGTTCAAAGCACTTTGGCCAATTTTAAAACATACTCATAGAAAATGAATTTTTTTATAAAACAGTCATTTGCATAAAGTTTTCGCGTTGAAAATGCATATAAGGATTCTATATTTAAAAAAGACAATTACAAAACACTTCTCGGTGATAGACAAAAAAATACTGCTAATCATTTCTTCTCATTGCCCAAACATTTCCACGTTTTTGTTGTTTAGTTTAAATACGCCTTCACCATAACCCACATCATTTTCAACAATCTTCGAATATCTAAAGTTGGTAATAGAATAATAAGTTATAGTGGCAAATACGACCCATTTTGTATAAAAGGGTCAAAAGAGTTGTAGTAAATTAGCTAGAAAAACAAATTGATAGAAATAAAATTTCGAGTCATACACACTCGACTGTGCAAACAAACTTCTAGTAAACATATGAATGAAGTTCACTTCTAATTTGCGCAATCAAGCGTGTATGACTCACAAACAATACTCTCGGTTTTTGGTTTCAGACAACGTAATTTGCGTTTTGAACAGAACATTTCCCTATGACACTTTTTGGCCTAGATTACACAGATGTTGCAAGGCTGAAACTATGATTGCAGTAATCATTTTCAAATATACGTGGCTATCATAAACACTCAGAACCCACTTGGGTAAGCATGTGCGTGTTGTTTTGAGCAGGGGCTTGCCAGGCAAGTGTAGGGTTGCTGCATTTGATTTGGACATGTGTGTGAAGAAGGTAACAGGCTAGAAGCAATGTGGAGAGTTAAAAGGTAAAACAAGAGCATTTACATTAGGGGAGAAGATACCTGAGTAAATGATATGTATACAAATTAAAACTTGATAAATTTCCAAATCTAAAAGAATTTTTTCACAACTAACACTTAGCATCAATATTCATATAACACTAAATATTCTATAGACTACAGCTTCACCTGATAGACATTTTTTTTATTCCAACCTTTGCTAGCAACAAATAACAAACAACAACAAAACACAATACAATAACTAAACAATTGGCTTATTGACGTACTATCTGCATTGATAACTCGAATCCAAACCAGGTAACAAGTAGTTTCCTAGGCATAAACGAACACGTGTAATGAGAGCATTTTCGATTTGCAGCACCTTGTAGTGTATGATAATCTATTCATGACTGGTGAGACACTACGCTTGTAGGTACCCTTTTGCTTCCAAATAAGAAATCACTTTATCCGCCATAGCCTCGGGTGGGGGGCATACCTGTCCTTCCTGCTGTAATACAATCTGCAAGGACAAAGTTTCATGTACATTGAACTTCAGTGAAACTGCAGATATGTAGAGGCATGCCAAAAGGATGATCAAAAGCTATGCTAAAATTGAAAATAGCGTGAGGTACGACCCTAATTTAGTGCACATAACAAAAGGGAGGTGATTTGCACACTCCTCAAATTGATTTGCACACTCAAAAGTAGTGTATTTTGACATTTATACCCTTGCATGGATAAACATGATTTGAAGGGATTTAAGGGTATATATGTCAAGACACACTATTTTTGAGTGTGCAAATCAATTTGAGGAGTGTGCAAATCACCTCCCATACCAAAAAGGTAGCATCCCAACAAACGCAACGCTTTCTACTATAAGATTGTCCCAAATATTAAAATGTTTCTGCTTTTAGCAACTTTTTAATCTCGGTTTACCTACTTGTTCCATATTTATCACAGACATGACACATTGTCTCAATCATGTCTAATCAAGGGGTATTTTAGAATTTATTGCAACTGTGAGTCTATGACACATGTAAAGTAAACTCTGCATTTTCAGACAATGAGGCATAATAATAAGAACATGTGTACCTCAGAGTTTAACGGTGCCTCATATGGGTCATCAATGCCTGTAAAACCTGTGAAGATAAAGTGTAACTTTAAGCCATCAATTTAAGTCGATAAATGGACAAGATAGAAAAAGCAAAGAACACTCGATCAACCACGAGAAATGCATAATGGTCTTCCATCCATAATTTATAAAGATAGTAATTGTAAACCCAATTTGTAATATACCTTTAATCTTTCCAGCGCGTGCAAGTTTGTATAAGCCTTTTGGATCCCTAGCCTCACATACACATAGAGGTATATCCATGAAAACCTGTCAATTACATACCTTATAAGCACATTGCAGCAATTTCAAATAAACAATACACGAGCAAGTATAAAACAACCTCAATATAATCTCCATCTGGAAATATAGACCGACAAGCTTCACGGTCTTTTCTATAGGGAGATATCGCGCTAGCTATGCATATAACTCCAGCATCAGCAAACAGCTTAGCTACCTCTCCTAACAAACCATACAACCTAAACATCAGCAGCATTTTAAAGCTAGATCCAAAAAGAAGAAAGAAAAACAGAAGCATACCAATTCTTCTAATATTCTCAGCACGATCTTCTGGTTTAAAAGTAAGGTCACAGTTAAGACCGTGCCTAACGTTATCACCATCAAGGACGTATGTCAGCTTACCTCGAGCATGTAGCGCTCGGGTCAATGCACAAGCCACAGTGCTCTTTCCTAAAGTAACAAACATACAACTACACATGTAAGTATAAAGTATAAACTAACCCTAACCCCCACCAAATGGCCTAGTGGTAAGGTCAACAAGAGGTCAAGGGTTCAAACCTCACTAGGTGTGTACATTTGGGGGTCGCCACGGACATTCACCTGCGATGACTCCGGGCTATCCAAAAGGGTAGTCGCCCTGGGATTAGTCGGCACGCAATGTTGAGTCGGAAACCCAGGTATACCCAAAAAAAATTAAGTTTTTCCGTAATAAGTGTACTTAGAGAGGACGAGTATTTGACTCAAATGCATATGGTCTAACCACCTAACAGGGGTATCCTCGGATGCGTACCACCTAGTGATTTGAGGTTTGAACCTTAGACATCTTGTGTAGGCCACATTAATTAATCAAAATACGAATAAACAAGTTATAACGATCCCGAATTTCATCGAAAACACGAAAAGAGGTAACTAACCTGAGCCACTAAGACCAGTGATCCAAATAACACAGCCTCGTTGATTAAGCAGCTCCTGCCTATCAATTTTCTCAACAGAACATTTATGCCAAACAATATTCCCCATTCCATTTTCACAACCTACATCATAACAACGTGATCTTAGAAAATATATAAAAAAAAGATTATAGAATTAAAAAAAAAAAAAAAAAACATTATGTACCATTATTAGATTTAACATCAACGTTAAAAGAGGGCGGCATTCTCGATGAAGCTTTAATTGGCGCCAAACGTGTCGGAAAATTGATAAACCCTAGCTTTGTCGGTGGCGTGTCGGTCTCCGGCAAAGAAGTAAAAAATAATGAAAATTTACCGACGGCAGTCATTTGGGCGCCAATGAATGAAAATGAAAATGAAAATAAAATGTGGGGAATTGAATTGAAAAGCAAAGTTTATTTATAATCCGAAATGAAGAAGATTCTAATAAATAAGAATCTTGGAAAATATTGATTTTATTTTATTTTTTTATTTGGAAAGAAAATCTATGAGAAGAAAAATGTGGTGAAAGTGACAGAATTGGTAGGTAGTTGTTATTTTTATTATTTGGACTGTCTTGATATAAATATTGGAGTTGTTAACAAATGCCTGCTTCTTATAGGGTAAGAAGGGTTAGAATTAAGGGTGGCTAAATGGGTGGTATGGGCAATGTATGGGTAATTTTTAAAGTTTGGACAGGTATGGGCAATGGGTTAAATGGACATTGGTCTATGGACATGTATTAAATGGATAATTTTTAATATTTGGACTAAATGGACTTGGACCAAATGGACATTGGACCAAATAGACTTGGGTCAAATGGACAATATTAAAGGAGAAACAAATAGACCTCAAGATTAATTTAACCAAATACTTTTATGTTGTCCAAATAGTCCATAATATCCATTTATTTAACCACATGCTTGTCCAAATAGTCCAACTAAAAAAAAGTAATATCCATTTAGTCCATTAATTAAAAAAAAAGGATCCAAATAACCCAAGTTTAAATATATAGACATAATTTGTCACCTCTAGTTAGAATTATGTGCTAAAGTAAAAAATATTATTTGGTTAGCATTTATATGGTAACTAAATTTTATACTTTTTATAAAATCCTACCCACTTGTCAAGTTTTTAAAACTTTCCTGTTCTCTTTTCACATTTTGACTAAACATATGTCTTTTTCTTAATTGGAGTTGTTAACAAATCAAAAAAGAAATAAATGACATAAACTTAATTTACACTTTAACGTCATGATTCATGGTCATGTTGTTCTTGTCGAGCTATTATTACAACCGGCTGTTTTGGATCGGTTGAGGTGTAATCGAGGTAACTTGTGTTTTGCTGAGGTGGATTTAAGGAGTGTTTATTAAATTAAATAATTATATTTGAATCATTTAATTAGTTTTTTTTTTTGAAAATAATCATTTAATTAGTTTGTTAGTAAAGAGATGTTAGTTTTAAAAACATAGGATATGGTGGTGTTATAATAAGCATAAGAATGTTTATGACATCACATTTGATAGGATTTGATAAGCCATAAAAAATGGTGTCATATCTCTTTTTTTTATAATTAAAAAACATTTTATTAAAATGTTATTGGTTTGTTCCTTGTACTTCAACATGTTCTATTTTTCGGTCAACATGTTCTTGATTTGTTCCTTGTATTTCAACCTCGCTGCTTGGGTAGTGTAGACGGCTTGAACTTTGTACCAAAAAGTATCCTTCTTTTGACCTGCATCGTATTTTGGATCCTCGACTTCGATGTAACATTTTTCCAAAAGCAACTCTTCGGCTTGGGTCCAAAAATTTCGAACACCCGCACCTTCGGGTTCTGGTTCAATAGATTTCTTGGCCTTTACTTTCCTTTTTGGTTTTTCTTTTTTGGATGTGAGCGTAGGTTGTGGCTCTCATCTTGAAGATGGTAGGATTGTTGGTCGGATTGTGGTTGTGAGCCGCCGAGTTGCAATTGTTGAGACATTTGTGCGAGTTGTTGTTGGAGGTGAAATTGATCATTTGGTTACCGGGGTTAGCATATGGTTTAAAGCTTGGATAGTAGGGCTATAAACGAACTGAACATTCAACGAACTGTTCGCCGATCGTTCGCCGAAAAATTCGTTTATGTTCGTTTATTTAACAAATAAACGAACACGAACAAGATTTTTGGTTTGTTTAGTTAATTAAACGAACGTGAACAAAGGTTTCATTCGTTCGTTTACGTTCCTGAACGTTCGATTATGCCTGTTCAATTACGTTCGTTTATTTCGTCCATTTACGTCCGGTTAATATCCCAAATGTTAAAAAAAATTATATAACAAATATTTTTAAATGTCTAACCATAATATATTACTAATATAGTACTTGGTTATTAAGTATTACTAACTTCTCCTAAATTATACTAGTACATTAGAGTTAGAAATTAAAAACTTGAAAAGTCAAAGAAAAAAAACTTGAAAAGTGAACAATGTTTGAGGACGGAAGTTTTTTCGCTAATAAAAGCTCTAGTATAAGTAAATAATATTTTTTATGTAAGATATTTTGTTTACATTTATACTTTATTTACACTTAGTTGATTCCATTCCGTCTTCTTAAACAATCTAGGAAGAAAACTATAATCTTTTAAAAAAAAATCCATCTTCTTATACAATATAACATGGATTAAGAGATTTATTAGCATATCAATTACTACTAAAAAGGTAAAGATGTACAAGTATTGGTGATTCGGTTCCACCCATTTTGATATATAAGATTTCACATGATCTTTTCTATTTTAGCTTGTGTAAGATAAAAAGTTTCTTTCATTCTTACTCCTTTTAGTTGTTAGTTTTACTTATTTTATATTCAAGTTTCGTAGATTTGTCTTTAACATTGTAGAGAGATTGTTGCCTTTTTTGACATATCAAATGAAATATGGATATGTATAATAACAATTTGTTAAGTAAGACGTTACTAGGGCTGTAAACGAACTGAACGTTCAGCGAACCGTTCGCTGATCGTTCGCTAAAAAATTCGTTTATACTCGTTTATTTAACAAATAAACGAACATGAACAAAAATTTTGGTCCGTTTAGTTAAATAAACGAACGTGAACAAAGGTTTCGTTCGTTCATTTACGTTCGTGAACGTTCGATTATGTCTGTTCGATTAAGTTCATTTATATCGTCCGTTTACGTCAGGTTAATATTCCAAATGTTAAAAAAACTATATAACAAATATTTTTAAATGTCTAACCATAATATATTAATGATATAGTACTTGATTATTAAGTATTTATAACTTCTCTTAAATTATAATACATTAGAGTTAGAAATTGAAAACTTGAAAAGTGTATTTCAAAGAAAAAACGTGAAAAGTGAACAATGTTTTAGGGCGGGAGTTTTGCCGCTAATAAAAAAGTTCTAGTATAAATAAATAATATTATTTATGTAAGATATTTTGTTTACATTTATATTTTATTTACACTTAGTTGATCCCATTCCATCTTCTTAAACAATCTAGAAAGAAAACTTTAATCCTTTCAAAAAAGTCCATCTTCTTATACAATATAACATGAATTAAGAGATTTATTAGTGTATCAATTACTAAAAAGGTAAAGATCTACAACTATTGGTGATTCGGTTCCACCCATTTTGATATGTAAGATTTCACATGATCTTTTCTACTTTAGCTTGTGTAAGATAAAAAGTTTCTTTGATTCCCCTCCAAGAGATTACTCAACGTACAACTCTTGACCGAGATAGGGTGGTTAACCCCGTAGTACTACCATTTGAATAATCGGCTATTCCCAACTCACAACATCAAGTTAGAACATAGTTAACGGTTCATGAAATTAGGGTCTTTAGCAACAAGGTACTCAATAGAATTCAAGGCAACATTCGGGTCCAAACAATCAATCATGACTTGTGTTTATTTTATTTCAAATAGCATGTATCCTCCTCGCGGGTTTAAAATCATTTAATAACTAGTATGAAGCGAGGCTACGGACTCACCTTAGTATAAGAGACCTAGCAAGAGGATCGTCGATGATAAGTGATGCCCGTCAAACACGAAAACCGCAACCTATCAAATAAGGCGCGTTCATTAATAATAGACTCGAGTATAAAACATACATAATAACATCAAACTCAAAATCATAAAATCACGATAAACCCAAAAGAAAAAATTACAAGTGATACTGTTGGAAATACGTTTTTACGTATTTAGGAAGGATCGGTCACTCCAATAAGATGTATCTAGTATGGGCTCGTGATCTAGTATGTAAACATATAACCCATCAAGCCCACATGTAGGGTGGGCTATATATACCCCCTCCTAGCATGTTAGGAGGGGTTGGTTCACACATTTCATACACATCTAATCTAATATTCTCTCTTTCTCTCTAACCTCTCTCTACTTTCTCTCTCTAGTTCTTCATCTATCTCTCTCTCTAGTAATCATCTCCATAGTTAGATAATACAAGGATTACGATAAATTAACATTTGGTATAAAGAGCTATGGGATGATTGTATTGTTTTTGTGTTTGTGTTCTTGATTTTAGTGATTTTTGATCTAATAAACCCACGTCCAAATTTTTTTTTTTGTTTTTTTATAGTTTAATCTTGATACAAATCTTCTACGTAGTTGTGGTAGAGATTTGGTATATTTACTTTGGCTAAAAACACAAAAAAATTTAGTGTTTGGATCATTTTTGGCTTAAAATCTCGAATTGGGTGTGTTTTATCCGAGTAAAGTGGAAGTTGGAATACTTTTGTACTATTGTGACACAAAATCCATCGCAATGTCATTAGGGTTTTGATATTGTGACACTTTTTGCGATAGACATTGCGACAGGTGATATTGCGACAGGTGACATTGCGACAAGTGACTTTGCGACAAGTGACTTTGCGACAGGTGACATTGCGACAGATTGGTGTTGCGACAGACCTCATTGCGATAGTGTTGCTATAGCTATTGCGACAGACCTCATTGCGACACTTATTACGACGGCCTCAAACATTGCGAAGTATTATTTTTGTCATATTCCGAAGATACCAAAATTATTCCTTAAAAAATTTCAAACACATGAGTTTTTTGTTTGTCTTGGAATTTTTTGGTTTATCGAGAACATATTTTAGGGGATTTCAACATTGTTTCTCGAGTTCTACACACAACAACAAACACAATTACTTTCTTTCATTGTTCGATCGACAAGTAATCCTTATATTTATCTTCACATCAAACTTCAATGGATTTGTTGAATTCGACATATCGAGAGGGAGAATTGCAGAAGATGCAAGAAGAAGCAAGACAAAAATGTCACGTCTTATTTAGACAATTTGAATGTCATCTCTACGAGCTTACCAAGCTAGACTACGGACCATCCTTTGTGGCAGTCTTTGGTCAAGATGCTCCTTTCTTCATGGAGGCTATAATGATAAACTTGGATATTCTTCAGCAGCAACTTGACAAAGAAGACTTTAATAACATTGAATCCGTATCTACAATTCAAGTTCATTTGCAACAATTTTCGACCTTTCTTCAATACGATGTTGCCAAGAAAGAAAATTCAGTGCTCTGTCAGTCATTCCTTGAAGACATGCATACCGAGATTCAAGACTTCCGTGGTACTTTGTCCAAATGCGTGACCTCTCTTACACATTTGTTTCAAGAACGATCACGACTTCAAATTGCATATGATAATTGGGAGCAAGCAAATCCGATGCAGATGCCAGAGGAAACTAATGGTCTTACGAATGACTCAAAAGAGACCGCGTTGGTTAATGATGATAGCAGTTGTTGGAAATACGCTTTACGTATTAAGAAGGATCGGTCACTCCAACGATAGTCCATGTAATAGCTCGTAGTTTAGTTAACTTTCTTTATTTATCAAACAAGTCCAAGTCAAGCCTACAACATGTGTAGGCCGGCCCAAACGTGTAAGCCCAAGCCCATTACAAGGCTTGGGTATATAAACCCTCTCCTTTGATGGAGAGGGTGCGTGGTTAATCATTTTTCACATAGTTCTTATTAAGTTTCTCTCTCTAGAATTGTGTGTAATCCACCATCTTTCTATCTCTTTCTCTCTCTAAAAACATAAGCAAGATTTACAATCCTACAAATGGTATCAAGAGCCATGGGATGATTGTATTGTTCATGTGTTTGTGTTCTTGATTCTTACGCCATTTTTGATCCATTTTCACACGTCCAAACTTTTTTTTTTTTTGTGTTTTTGATGGTTTTTTCTTGATACAAATCTTCTACATAGTTGTGGTAGGGATTTGGTATAGTTACTTTGGCTAAAAACACAAAATTTTTGGGTGTTTTGATCATTTTTTGGCTTAAAATCACGAATTGGTTGAGTTTTGTCCGAGAAAAATGGGAATTATTCCGATCAGGTCATCGGAAAGGGGTTTATAGGACATTCCGATCAGTGTAATCGGAATAGGGTTTAGGGATTCCGATTTTGGGTACATTCCGAATAGGTATTCCGATTAGGCATTCCGATTACGTATTCCGATTAGGTATTCAGATTTGGTATTCCGATCAAGGTATTCCGATTTGATTTATTCCGATTAGGTACATTCCGATTGGTATTCAGATTTGGCATTCCGATCAAGGTATTCCGATTTGGTTTATTCCGATAAGACATTCCGATTAGGTATTCCAATTTGGCATTCCGATCAAGGTATTCCGATAAGACATTCCGATCGAAGTTTTCCGATAACTCATTCCGATCATCATTCCGATCACTATTCCGATAATCACAAATTTTTCATAAAAGAATTTCGACTTCAACTCACAACAACAAACACATTTACTTTCTTTCATTGATCGATCAACGTTTGTAAATCTTAACTTATTGAAATGGAGTACACATCTCTTACGGATAAGTCCATCCTCTCGGGTACGGATAATCGTCCACCAATGTTGGTGAAGACTATGTATGAGGAATGGGCTTCCCGAATGGAACTTTATATGTTGAACAAGGAGAATGGACATCTAATTTGGGCATCGGTGCTCAATAGTCCATTAGATTATGGTACAGTGACGGAAGGTACGACTACTCGTCCTCGCACAACGGGTGAGTTGACTGGAGATATGAAGATTCAAGATAAATGTGATAAGTATGCTACAAACATCATTCTCCAAGCCCTTCCTCCAGATGTCTACAAACTCGTCAGCAAACACAAAGTTTCCAAAGAGTTATGGGATAGAATTCGGGTTCTAATGCAGGGCACCTCGTTAACTAAACAAGAACGAGAGTGTAAGCTTTATGATACTTTTGATAAGTTTGCCTATGTGCCAGGGGAGACTCTCAATGATTACTATCTGAGATTTACCCTATTGTTGAATGAGCTCAATATCTATGGCATGACAATTCCTACCTTTCAATTGAACACCAAGTATTTGAACACTCTTCCTTCGGAATGGAAAAAATACGTGACGGATGTTAAATTGGCTAAGGACTTGCATAACACCAATGTGGATCAACTTCAAGCTTTTCTTCAACAACACGAATGCCATGTGATCGAGGCTCGGTTGTCTACACCTCAAGTTCATGATCCACTTGCAATGTATGCTTCTCAACAAAACATGGCTTATACTTATCAACAACCATCATATTTGCAGCAGCCACCACCACACATCTATCAGCAACCATCTTATCAACCACCAATGATGCCACAGCAAGAATATCAACAAAGTGTTCATCAACAATCTTTTCCACAGCAACCACAATATCAGACATCACCATCACAAGCTAACACTTCTCCATTGGGCTATACTCCTCAGCAAGGATATTTTCCAATAGAAGCACAACCAGCACAAGCTTTCTACTCTAATGAACTTCCACCAATCCAAGCACCGGTCTTTACTCCAAATGATACGCCAACTGATGTTCTAAACCATCTCACTGCTTACTTGTCAAAACTTGTTGCAACTAGAGGATTTCCACCAACAAACAATCAGCCCCGCACCTCTTCAAATCCTCGACAACAAGCCACTGTTCAAGATGGTCAAGTGACGGTGCAACCTATTCAGGGAAGGCAAAATTCATATGGACCTCCTACAAGGACTGGGAACAATCAAGCTGTGAATTCTCAAGCTAGTGGAAATGGGAGTGGGAGTCCTATTGGTCCTAAAAAGGTTGTGACTTGCTACAATTGCCGAGGACAAGGTCATATGGCTAGGGAATGCACTCAGCCGAAAAGGAGGAGGGATGATGCATGGTTTCGTGAGAAGATGTATTTGGTTGATGCTCAGTCTAAGGGGAAGATCTTGGATTCAGAGGAGTTAGCATTTCTTGCAGACCCAGGGGCAGCAGATACTGAAGGCATTGCAGTCGTTTCTACTTCTAATGCAGCTTATCAAGCAGATGATCTTGATGCTTATGATTCAGATTGTGATGACATTCACTCTGCCCAAGCTGCTCTCGTTGCTAATCTTTCTCACTACGGTTCTGATGTCATCAGTGAGGTACCAACCACATCTAATAATATTGATGATAACCAACATCAAGTTGGGCATGAAAATGACAACCTCAAACAGCATTCGGGAACTAGTAACTCAAATGATGTGGTACCCAATTTTACACATTTGAGTGAACCTCAACCAAATGCTACGACGGGTATGGCATCTTATGCTCAACATGATTTGGTCATGGTGCATAAACATATAATTGATCAAATGCATATGGCCCTCAAACAATCCGTAGATACCAATTCCACCCTAACTGCGGAGCTTGCGTTGCATAAAGAAAAGATCAAAACTTTTGAAATGGTCCCTCAAGCAGAGAAAATAACATGTTCTGAATTTGACCAAATTCGTTTTGAAAAGATTGAACACTTGAAAGAAATAGAATCATTAAAAGCTAATCTTTCCAATGAATTATAAGAAAAAGAGTCGGTTGTCAATGATTTTCAGAAACTTAAAATGGATTTCGAAACTCTCGAGTCTAAAAAGGTTGAATCGGAAATTAATGCTATCAAACTTCTTAAATTTAAAGAACAACAGCTTTTAAAACAATACGCTTCCACATAAAAGGTTCATCTTTTAACTAAATCATTTAAAGAACTCGAACTTAAGCGTCTTCAAGATTTACCACCTAATCCAGGTTATGCAAAACAAGCTCAAGAATATATTCCCGGTCTTTATGATATGACCATAATTGGCAAATCGAAAGAAGCACCTTTTGTTCGTAGTACTGAGGAGACACAATCACTTGAGGATGAAACTCATTCTAAAATGCTTTCAAAATTCCATACAATTGATTATGATCAACATAATAAAGATCAAATTTCTAAAAAGATCTGCATTCGCTTACAAAAGGAATTAGCTGAATTGACAGTTCTTGTGCCCCAAAGTTTGTCAAATGAAAACCTTCCTAGTACGTCTTCTACACTTGTCAAAACGAATTTAACGAAGTTAATTCCACCGGTAAGTAAGGCGTCCGTTAACTTAAATGCGGTACACCAACACTTAGCCGATTTTGACAAGGTCATTTTGGAACGTACGACGGCTTCGGCCATAACGGAAGGTGAATGGAACTTTGAGCACACTAGAGCTGCGTTCCGAAATGAAATTGTTCCGTTTGTAGACAATGTTAAGGCTTGTCTTAGTAATCTTGATCAAGATTTGTTTTTGGAAATAGAAGAATTTAGACGTGTTTTCAATGAAATGGATAATGCTTATGAAAACAGTTTACTTGAAATAGAACGGGTTTCACGCCATAATGATCTGCTTCTGAATCAAGTAATGTCTCATGATATAGTTTCTGTCTGTGTGAATACAAGTGTTGATAATGATTCTATTGTGCATAACGTTGAATCTGTGGATAATGTGGTAGATAGTACTTGTCACGAATCTGACGCTGAATTTTTAAAGCTTCAAGATTCATATTCTTCGCTTTCAAAACGTTTTGATGAGATTCAAACACATTGTATTTCGCTTGAATGCAAGCAACAATTTATTGAAGAAATCTTTGAAACGTCATTCGAAGGTGTTAATATCGATGATGCAAACTTTGAAAAGAATTTTCGATTGAATTTACAATCAAAACAGCGTCAGCCAAGTGACAAAGTTGCTAACTCTTTGCCGATAGAACTAGAGAAATCTAAGGAGCTTAACTGTGTGAACGTACTTGAGGCCGCTGAGAATTTTAGACTTGATCTATATAATCGAGTTTCCAAGATTTTGTCCAAAGTTGATAACTTAAAACAGAAAAATACACGACTCTTCGATTCAGTACAGCCCGCATGTGCTAAAACCACTGCACAGAATCAATCGTTGATTGAACAATTGAATCGAAAGTTGGTGGAAATATCTGATTTGAGGGAACAAATTTGTGATAAAAATCTGGTCTTGGCTGTGTTAAAGGAAACACTTCGTACTCTAAAAGGTAAGAATGTTGTGGATAACGCAGCCACTATCTTAGCATCGTCCTCTAGTGCAATCAAAAGGAACCTAATTGTCGTCACACCACTTAACAAGGGCCCTAGGACTAAACCATCTCAAACTTTGGTCACTAAAGATAAGGCGGAATCAAAACCAGCTTCTAATATTCCCGTGTTGCCTTCTACAGGAGTAAGCACCACTACTAAGGCTCAAAGATCTAAGCTTAAGAGAAACAAGAAGAATGATAGGATCTTGCCCCCATCTAGTAGTCAAGTGAAGAAGAAAGTAGAAGCCCATCCTAGGAATGTTATTTCTGATTTGAATAAAAAGAATCATGTAGCTAAACCTAAAGGCTCTGCGGTTGTGCAGCGTTCTAAGCCTACTGTGAATTCTAATTTGAAATGTTGGAATTGCAATGAATGTATGTTTTCTAGTCGTCATGATTCTTGCCTTATTGACCATGTGAATGAGATGTATGCCCGGAAAAATGGATTAGCATGGAAACCGACTGGGAAAGTGTTAACCCAAGTTGGTTGGATGTGGCGCCCCACTGGTAGAACTTTCACTATAGTAGGAAATATGTGCCCTTTGACTAGGATCACTCCCACTAAAGCGAAGCAAACGTGCCCTTTAACTAGGAGTACCAAGGCTACCAAAACACAATCGTGTCCTTTAACTAGGAACACTGACACTACTGTAGGAACCAAGTGCCCTTTAAATAGGTCTACTCCCACTGTAGTGCCCGCAAATAATCCAAAACCTAAGAAATTTGGAACAGTAAAACCTGTTAGTGCTAAAACTCACATTAGAAAACGCAGGAAATCTAAGGGTCTCAAAAATGTTAACAATTCTGATAATTCTATATCTACATCTGCTAACACTCAGGAACCAATAGTTTCCAATGCATTGTCTACTGTTGTTATTGAAAATAGGTGGTCCAAATTGTTCTCTGGTATTTGGACTCTGGTTGCTCCAAGCATATGACCGGAGATCGCTCTCAGCTCAGAAATTTCGTCAGCAAGTTTCTTGGTACGGTTCGATTTAGAAATGATCATATTGCAAAGATAATGGGTTATGGTGAATATCATATTGGGAATGTTATTATTTCAAGAGTGTATTACGTGGAAGGTCTTGGTCACAACTTATTTTCTATGGGATAATTTTGTGATGCAAACCTAGAAGTTGCTTTTCGAGAGCATACCTGCTTCATTCTTAATTTGGAAGGGGTTGATTTATTGAAAGGTACTCGAGGGAATAATTTGTATACTTTGTCTCTCCACGACATGATGGCCGCTTCTCCCGTATGTCTTCTCTCCAAAGCATCAAAGACTAAGTCATGGTTATGGCATCGACGGTTATCTCATCTTAACTTTGACGCTATTAATCACTTGGCAAAAAACGAACTTGTTCGTGGTCTTCCTAAACTATCATTTCACAAGGATCATTTGTGTTCCGCGTGTACAATGGGAAAAAGCACTAAGAAATCATACAAACCCAAGACGGAAGACACCAACCAAGAGAAACTTTATCTTTTTCATATGGATCTTTGTGGGCCAACGCGTGTTGAAAGTCTTAATGGCAAAAAGTACATCCTCGTCATTGTCGATGATTACTCTCGGTTTACATGGGTGAAATTTCTTAAAGCAAAAAATGAGGCACCTAAATTCATCATCGATTTTCTCAAGATGATTCAAGTGCGTCTCAACACTACTGTCCGACGCATTCGTACAGATAATGGAACCGAATTTGTGAATTAAATCTTGCGTGATTATTATGAAGAAGTTGACATATCTCATGAAACATCAGTTGCACGCACTCCACAACAAAACGGTGTCGTTGAAAGGCGAAATCGCACACTTATGGAAGCTGCTCGAACGATGTTAATTTACGCAAAGGCTCCATTGTTTTTATGGGCAGAAGCAGTATCTACATCAGTGTACACCCAAAACCGGTCACTAATTCGTAAACGCCATGGTAAAATACCTTATGAGCTTCTCCATGGAAAAGTACCAGATTTATCATATCTTCATGTATTTGGTTCTCTTTGCTATCCAAATAATGATGGTGACAATTTGGAAAAACTTCAACCAAAGGCTGATATTGGTATTTTCATTGGTTACGCACCCGCAAAGAATGCATACCGAATCTACAACCGTAACTCTCGCAAGATCCTCGAAACTATGAATGTTGATTTTGATAAGCTGACAGCAATGGCTTCTGAGCAAAGCAGCTCTGAACCCGCACTTCATGAAATGGGACCCAGTAACATTAGTTCTGGTCTTGTCCCAAACAACCCTACTTCATCATCATTTACACCACCTTCTAGGACTGAATGGGATACGTTGTTTCAACCGTTCTTTGATGAATTCTTTACTCCTCCCAGTAGTGTTGCTCCAGAATCTGAGGTAATAGCTCCGGTAACCGAAGTTGTCGCTCCAGCAACCGTTGCACAATCAGATACATCTGCACCTACAATTGATCAAGATATACCATCAACCAGTAATTCTCAACCAACACCTGCTTCAACTACCCATGTCATGCCTATTGATGATGAAGAGGATGATGATGATCACGATTTGGAATTCGCTCAAATGCGTGAACTTCCATTCTTTGGTGTACCAATTCCCGACCCTAATCAAGCCGGGTCGTCCACCTCAGAGGAAGCTCCTTCTACAGTATACTCCAATCCACGGATTCGTGAACATGACAGTAAGTGGACAAAGGATCATCCTATAGATTCTATTATTGGTGACCCTAATCGTCCTGTATCCACACGAATTCAGTTACAAGACAGTGCAATGTTTTGTCACTTTGATGCTTTTCTCACTGAAGTTGAACCTAAGACATGGCAAGAAGCTTTTACTCAATCCTGTTGGATAGAAGCTATGCAAGAAGAACTTAATGAATTTATACGTCTTGAAGTATGGGAACTTGTCCCATGCCCGGATCAAGTGCAGTTACTCACTTTGAAATGGGTTTACAAGGTGAAACTCGATGAGTTAGGTGGAATATTGAAAAACAAAGCTCGACTAGTAGCTCATGGATACAAGCAATTATTGGGCATCGACTTTATGGAATCCTTTGCACCTGTTGCCCGTTTGGAAGCTATTCGACTATTCCTCGCTTATGCAGCCCATATGAATATGATCGTCTATCAGATGGATGTGAAGACGGCATTTCTTAATGGTGAACTCAAGGAAGAGGTCTATGTTCAACAACCGGATGGTTTTGTGAATCCTAATTATCCTAATCATGTGTACAAGCTTAAGAAGGCTCTCTATGGGTTGAAGCAAGCTCCACGCGCATGGTATGATCTTTTGTCACAATTCCTCATTACGCAAGGCTTCGCTAAAGGCAAGGTGGATCCCACGCTGTTCATTCAGAAACGAGGTAAAGATATGATTATGGTACAAATATATGTTGATGATATTATATTTGCAGCCTCGACCCAAACCTTATCGGATGATTTTGGGACACTCATGTCTTCCAAGTTTAAGATGTCAATGATGGGCAAGGTATCATTCTTCTTAGGTCTTCAGATATCTCAGAGTCCCAGAGGCATCTTTATCAATCAATCCAAGTATGCCCTTGAATCGCTTAAGAAGTATAAGATGGAATCCTGCGACCCCGTGGATACTCCAATGGTGGAACGAACTAAGCTTGATGCAGATCCACATGGAATTGCCGTTGATCCGACACTTTATCGTGGAATGATCGGTACTCTTCTGTATATCACAGCTAGTCGACCTGATCTTCAGTTTGCTATATGTATGTGTGCCAGGTATCAAACTAGGCCTACTGAATTACACTTAGCTACTGTTAAAAGGATCTTTCGATATCTTAAAGGAACCATTAATCGGGGACTTTGGTATTTGAAGGACTCTTCTATTGCACTAATGGCATATGCAGATGCAGATCACGCGGGTTGTCAAGATACCAGGCGTAGCACGAGTGGAACTTTGCAACTACTAGGAGATCGACTAATCAGTTGGGCATCGAAAAGGCAGAAAAGCGCTGCAATCTCAAGTACGGAAGCAGAATACATAGCTATGTCCGGTTGCTGTGCTCAAATTCTTTGGATGAGATCGCAATTAACCGACTATGGTCTAGGTTTCAACAAAATTCCGATGTACTGTGACAACAAGAGTGCAATTGCCTTATGCTGCAACAATGTTCAATTCTCTCGGTCGAATCATATTGACATTCGCTACCACTTCATCAAGGAGCAAGTGTAAAATGGAGTAATCGAGCTTTACTTTGTCCGATCTGAGTATCAATTAGCGGATATTTTCACGAAGGCTTTAGATCGCGCTCGAATTGAATTTTTGGCCGACAAGCTAGGAATGAGAACTTTCTCGCCTGAGACTCTTAAGGAACTGGCAGATGAAGCGAAAGAATAGTGGTGGTAAAACTATTCTCCGTATCCTTGGTGATCATTTTTATATATTGTTTATATCTTTATCCACAAAAGCAAAATACAAAAATATAAAACCATATAAAAACCATAAAAATTGAAAAATCTAGAAAAATCCAAAAATATTTTTACTTTATTTTTTTAAAGGCATGTCTTTTGGTACGATAATATTTACGGCCTTAGAAATGTTGATTAATATCGACACGGCGCCATAAATAGAGTTCGTACAAAAGTTGTAAATATTTCATAAAACATGCCCAAATGGCTTGTAGTTATTTCTGACTGCAACCCGGTTTTCACATTAAAGTCAGGTATTTCTTATGAAAGCTTTGGCTAACAACGGGAATTAATTTTCTCGGGCAAGGTTTACTTTAAAACCTTGTAAGGGATCAAGTTTACTTTATAACTTGGTCTAACACAAATCTATGTACGTTTCAGTGCATTTTTTTGTTAAAACAAGAGAAGTCTTGTTTTTATGAAGCTATCATCTCTACAACCATAGCAATCTACAATTGGTAACTACATACTCGACGGTGCGACTACTCAACCAACGACTACAGATCTTTCAATAGAACACGGGTCAACAATTGAGGGGGAGCAATTGTCAAGCATTCAGAATCTTTGATAAGACAACAATACCAATCGTACATGTGGTGTCAAGAGATGACTTCAGACGTGACGAGGCGACCAACATATGCTGACAAGAACCATTTGATCTTATCATATGATGTTCTCATCTATCAGGTCCAACCTTGTCAATTCTTTTCTAATATGGTGAATATGTGATCATGTTACAAATCGGTATCAATCTCGTACGTTTGATATCATGAAGATAAAACGGACTTGCATTTTTCTTCCCAAAACCTTTGTTAAAACTTCATTAAATCAATTGATATTAAAAACATCTATTGGGTTAATATTTTTAATATGGGGGAGAAAATGTGATTTAATATGGGATATTATCACAAATGGTTTGACTTAATGTGCTGGCTCATCCCGACATGTGCGAAATGTTTTCGAATATCGTGGCATATGTTAAGGGGGAGCAAAATGGATTTGCTATATCAAAATGGATTTTCATGGTGACAATACTTACCCAAAACCCATTTATTTCACGACGATGAAGATTGTGGTGACATAAGGATGGTAGGATAGGTTAAGTCCTATGATTCTTCCAGAACCGGAGGAATCTTCCCAAGGACATTCCATAGCTAGAAATAGTAGTCCTTAGGAAAGATGGAGAAAGATTGTGAACGTATCTGAATGCCGACCAAGTACTTAAGTTAGCACTAGAACAATCACAACAAGGTGCTAGTTATGACGTATTGGTAAGCATTGAAGGGGTTGAAGAATGAAAAAGAATTGTAAAGATAAAGGGTGTAAAGAAAGAAGCCCTCCTTACAACTTTAGGCAGAAACCGGGTCAACACATATGCTTTTGAGATCATTTTAATGATTCTCGATATTGAAGACAGACATCATGGACCCAGTGATGCAATGCACAACCCATCTCAGCTAACTCAAATATCTCTCAAAAGGTATTTATTTTAATCACACGGAGACAACGCATTATCTATTGATTTATTCACTCCGAATAAATTGGTATTGAAAAGGTGGCACTCCTCTCCAGCCTCCGATCACTAAAATCAAAAATGCACGATCGAGTCTAGAGCCATTTGAGATCATCAAATATCTCATTAGGACACACTTTCATATTTCCTTGCTTCTTCACACACTGTGAAAAGTAAGAAAGATTTTAAGAGTCCTACGCAAAATCTTCATGATCTTGCCTGAACATCCGAGTAATACGAAAGTATTTACAATGAAGAAGAAAATCCTTCTTGAGCGAATATCAAAAAGCTCATGGTAGGTGACTTGTGCGATTCTTTATGAATCAAACTTGTGATAACTGGAAAGCAACAGCTGTTTAATTCTTAACTGAATTTAAACACGTTCCAGGCCTCTACGCAATATCTTAGTGATCTTGCCAGAACACTCAGAGTGATACCTTAGTGTTTATAGTGATGAGTGGAAATCCTTCTAGTGTTAAACCTTAAACAGCACTTGGTAGGTAACTTGCAAGATTCTATACGAATCAAGCTAGTGACAACTGGAAAGCAACGATGGTGCGGTTCTTAATTGAATTTCACTTGTTCCAAGAACATGAATTGACGGCTTCAAATCATGCGGATATTTTTATCCAAATGATTCACTCTTTATGTTCGCAGTCAGCTTTGGACGGTCGAATAAAGAGAACGGGTTTACCCGCGAAATCCTGTCAGGAAGTTACTTAATTGAAACTATCCGCCACGGGTACGATATCTAATATCGTCCAACGGTCTTCATCGACCGGAGGTAAAATGCTACCGATTTAGAATGAAATGTTCAAAGCCATTTCGTTCGTGTCTACTTATGTTGCGGCATTTGAAGACGGTGGCGTTGCGGAATCCAAGAAGAAGTCGTCCCCGCATGCTTATACTTTATGCACTTAATATCTCATCTAATTTAAGAAAGCCTAAAAGTTAAGTCTTCCGCTGTATCGAACTCTAAAGCTTTCAAGAATTACGAAGGTATAAGTATGTGGGACATGGTGTCACGAAGAGGCGAAGATCACAAGTGATGGATGCACGAGATCAAGGCAAGAGATTAATTCTCAAGATTGATATCAAAGATCACATCAGCATGTTCACCAGAAAAGAAAAAGAAAAAGAAAGACGAAGACTACGAGCTCAAGACAAGCATAGTATGATAGGTTTATCTTATTATTGTAACTTGGGTAACGCCCTTGTTTGGAGTGACCTCCCTTAGGGGGAGATTGTTGGAAATACGCTTTACGTATTAAGAAGGATCGGTCACTCCAACGATAGTCCATGTAATAGCTCGTAGTTTAGTTAACTTGCTTTATTTATCAAACAAGTCCAAGCCAAGCCTACAACATGTGTAGGCCGGCCCAAACGTGTAAGCCCAAGCCCATTACAAGGCTTGGGTATATAAACCCTCTCCTTTGATGGAGAGGGTGTGTGGTTAATCATTTTTCACATAGTTCTTATTAAGTTTCTCTCTCTAGAATTGTGTGTAATCCACCATCTTTCTATCTCTTTCTCTCTCTAAAAACATAAGCAAGATTTACAATCCTACAGCAGTGTCATAAATTCACGTCAAAGCATGCATGACGAAGAGCCAATAGTTGGGGTACAATTCAATACTGTCTCTAACAATGATTTACAGCATGTTGGGCATTCTGAACCTACCCATGCCGAACACGGGATGGAAAAGGGTGATAGCAATACCACTTCTGATTCATTCGATGTGAGTCATAATGGGGGAGAAAGTGATAAAAATGCTAAAAATCATGATACATGCCTTATGACTGCTTTTTTAACCAATTCTGCTTCTAGGATTGAAGAGCTTGAAATGATCATAGCTCGACAATCAAAAGAGCTTGAGGATGCCAAAACTGAATTTTCGAAGAAAACGAATAAATTTGAAAAGTATTTTGAAAAACTTGAAAATTCAAACGTTGTTCTTGAACACAATTTAAATCAAAAAATTCAAAATTCTAAAGCCGAAAAAGATAATTTTGTGAAACAAATTACTTTGCTAGAATCTAAATTGGCATCCCAAGATATATTACAAAAGGAAAACGAGACCTTAAAACAGCGTTGTAATGAGTTAGATAATTCTATCGTAGAGATGAGCTCTAAAACTCTAGAATCAACGACCTTGTTAACTACCGAAAATGCTGATTTAAAGGCTCAGGTTCAGAAAAAGGTTTTTGCTATAGCTGCTCTAAAAAATGAGCTAAGGAAAATTAAAGGCACTAATGTGGACACTAAGCTTTAACAACCATCAATCTTGGGGAAACCGCCTAAACATCAGTCCGTTCGACAACCATCTGCATTTAAGTCCGAGCAACCAAAATCCTCGAGACCGCGGTTTGCCTCCCAAGTTGATATGGTTCATCTTTCTAGACCATTGACTCCACTATCTAGGCCTAATGTGATCAAATCTGCCTATGCAAAACCTTCAAACAAGACTGCTACTAGTGATTCTAGGTATTGTTCTAAGAATATGCCAAAACTTAGGTCGAATAACATGCCTAATACTCACTATGTAGAGGATCCTAAGAAAAGGACACAAGCTAGAACTAGGATTTCTAGATCTCATTCGGACCTCAAACATGGTGTTTGTTCCGTATGCATAAAAAGTGTCTTCACGACAAATCATGTGGCTTGTGTTACTAAAGTCTTGAAGGAGCTGAACTCAAGTTCTAAAAGAGGGATTCCTAAAGGAAATAGGTTTTCTACCGCTAAGTCTTCCGCTGTGCATAAGAAAACCATGTCTCCTATATCCAATCTTAGGTGGCAACCCACGGGTAGGATTATCAAATCAGTTAATCTTCAATGGGTTCCTACAGGAAGGATGTTCCCCTCTTGCACTACCAAAGTTGGCTGTGAACTCCCACATGGTTCTAAAATAGATATCGCTAACCAATATCAAAGCATACAAACTCCTAATGAGAATGCAGGTACAAACGTCAACGTTTAGCAAAGCGGTCCAGTCGCTTTATACCATTCAGCTCAGGACACTCTCAGAGTTTGGTTGCTGAAGAAGCTGATATCTGCGACTCAAGTGTCTCAGGGGATTTGTAGTTAAATTCAAAATATGGCTCATTGTTAAATATCAGACGATGCCCCGGACTTCAAAGAAAGGAAAGTTTATCGCCGATGATAAACTTATCCTTACAACGAGAAATTAACTTTTCTCGGGCATGAGCTAATATTAAAAACAGTCGAAGTTTTTAAGCTCATGCAAAATGACTTACAGTTAAATATCAGACTGTAACTCGGACTTCATTTCAGGAAAGCTTATCTTTAATGATAACTTATCCTCGCAACGAGAAATTAATTTTTCTCGGTCATGAGCTTATATTAAAACATTCAAAAGTTTTTCAAGCTCATGAAAACGACTTCTAAGTAAATGTCAACTTAGGACTCGTTCTTCAGTTAAAAGGAAAGTTTATCGCCGATAAACTTATCCTCACAACGGGAAGTTTACAACTTCTCAGACTTGAGCTCGTTTCGTGAGATATTCAAAATCTTAAGCTCAAGTAATTAGTTTAAAACAATGGCATGTCTTCTGAAATCGATAATATTTACGATCCTAGAAATGTCATTTATTAATGACACGGGGTTGTAAATAAAGTTCGAGCAGAAGTTTAAAATATTTAAAACATGCTCCATATGGCTTGTAGTTATTTCAGACTGCAACCCGTTTTTCATATTAAAGTCAAGTATTTCTTATGAAAGCTTTGGCTCAACAACGGGAACTAATATTCCTGGGCATGGTTTACTTTATAACCATGTAAAGGATTGTGTTTATGTTATAACACAATCTAACACGAATATATGTACGCATCAGTGCATTTATTTGTTAAAACAAGAGAAAACATGTTTTTATGAAGTTATCAAATTGCCAAGTTCACAAATTGGTGTCATGGCAACGTATCAATTGTGCATATGGTGTCATGAAAGATTACCGCTTTTTAAAAAGGAGGAGATAATTTTAGACGTGACGAGGCGACCAACATTCGTGAACAAGAACCATGTGATTCTATCATATGATGTTCTCCATCTTTCAGGTCCAACCTCGTAAATTGCTAATCTTGTGAATACATTATCATATATGATCTTTGAACGTGATAAATACCTTACACTTGTGTTTAAAAGGTATTTATTTACGTATCAAGTACAACCTTATTAATTTGAGGGGGAGCTTGTGTAAATCATGAAGATAATTGGATTTGCATTTTTCTTCCCAAATTTTCTTAAATTTTTTTTAAATCAATTGATATTAAAAATATCGATTGGGTTAATATTTTTAATATGGAGGAGAAAATGTGATTTAATATTGAGATCAATTAATTCAATGGTTTGACTTAATGTGCTGGCTCATCCCGACATGTGCGAAAATTTTCAAATATCGTGGCATATGTTAAGGGGGATCAAAATGGATTTGGATATCAAAATGGATTTAATGGTGACGTACACTTACACAAAACATCTCTGTTCATGACGGTGATGATTGTGGTGACATAAGGATGGTAGGATAGGTCAAAGTCCAATGATTCTTTTAGAACCGGAGGAATCTTCCCAAGGAAATTCCATAGCTAGAAATGGTAGTCCTTAGGAAAGATGGAGAAAGTTTGTGAATGTAGCTGAATGTCGACCAAGTACTTAAGTTAGCACTGGAACAATCACAACAAGGTGCTAGTTATAACGTATTGGTAAGCATTGAATGGGTTGAATAATGAAAAAGAATTATAAAGATAAATGGTCTAAAGAAAGAAGCCCTCCTTACAACCTAGGCAGAAACCAGTTCTACTCATTAACTATTGAGATCATTTTTAATGATGCTCGATATTGAAGAAAGACATCATGGACCCAGTGATGCAATGCACAACCTATTCCAGCTAACTCAGATATATCTCAAAAGTTATTTGTTTTAATCACATGGAGACAACGCATTATCTATCGATTTATTCACTCCGAATATATTGATATTGAAAAGGTGGCACTCCTCTCCAGCCTCCGATCAATAAAAATCTAAAATGCACGATCGAGTCTAGAGCCATTTGAGATCATCAAATATCTCATTAGGACACACTTTCATAATTCCTTGCTTCTTCACACACTGTGAAAAGTAAGAAATATCTTAAGAGTCCTACGCAAAATCTTCATGATCTTGCCTGAACATCTGAGTAATACGAAAGTATTTACAATGAAGATGGAAATCCTTCTTGAGCGAATATCAAAAAATCTCATGGTAGGTGACTTGTGCGATTCTTTATGAATCAAGCTTGTGATAACTGGAAAGCAACAGTGGTTTAATTCTTAACTGCACGTTCCAGGCCTCTACGCAATATCTTAGTGATCTTGCCAGAACACTCAGAGTGACACTTTATAGTGTTCACAATGATGAGTGGAAATCCTTCTAGTGTTAACATCAAGCAGCACTTGGTAGGTAACTTGCAAGATTCTATATGAATCAAGCTCGTGACAACTGGAAAGCAACGATGGTGCGATTCTTTAATGAATCAAACTTGTTCCAGGAATCGGATTTGACGGCTTCAAATTATGCGGATAATATTATCCAAATGATTCACTCTTTATGTTCGTAGTCAGCCTTGGACGGTCGAATAAAGAGAACGGGTTTACCCGCGAAATCTTGTAAAGCAGGTTCTTAATTGAAACTACCTGTCACAAGTACGATATTTAATATTGTCCAACGGTCTTCACCGACCGGAGGTAAAATGCTACCTAATTAGGTTGAAATGTTCAAAGCCATTTCATTCGTGTCTTTGTTTTGTTGCTATTTTTCTTATGCAGTGTAACAAGAAGGTGGCATTGCGGTATCCGAGAAGAAGTCATCCACGCATGCTTACACTTTCTGCACTCAATACTTCAACAAATTCAAGAAAGCCTACAAGTCAAGTCTTCCGCTGTATCAAACTCTGAAGCTTTCAATAATTTTTAAAGGTGTAAGTATGTGGAACATGAAGTCACGAGGAGGCAAATTTCACAAGTGATGAATGCACAAAGTCAAGGCAAGGAAACATGCTCAAGACTAAAGTCAAAGATCTCATCAATATATTCATAAGAACAAGATCAAAGACTCAAGCATTGTATGCTAGGTTTAAGATTTTGTAAAATGCTGTGACCTCCCTTAGGGGGAGATTGTTGGAAATACGTTTTTCCAAAGAAAGTCTTGGTCACATAATTGTTAGAATAGACCACGAGCTATAGACTATTTAGGACTTTGTCTATTGGAGCGACCTCCCTTAGGGGGAGATTGTTGGAAATACGTTTTTACGTATTTAGGAAAGATCGGTCACTCTAATAAGATGTATATAGTATGGGCTCATGATCTAGTATGTAAACATATAACCCATCAAGACCACATGTAGGGTGGTCTATATATACCCCCCCTCCTAGCATGTTAGGAGGGGTTGGTTCACACATTTCATACACATCTAATCTAATATTCTCTCTTTCTCTCTAACCTCTCTCTACTTTCTTTCTCTAGTTCTTCATCTATCTCTCTCTCTAGTAATCATCTCCATAGTTAGATAATCCAAGGATTACGATAAACTAACAGATACTATTATACTCTTCTATATGTTTACTTTATTAATCTACACTCTCGATAAAAATCTGTCGGCACATACCAAATGTACAAGCTCATTTACTTCACTTAGACACGTTAAAAGTTTATGAAACTACTCGAGGAACTCACTTACTATCTTATTCAGGTTATGTGTGAGTTTGTCACCAAGTTTTGTCGAAAACAGAGTTGTTTAAGAAAGGGAAATAAGCTTGTACATTTGGTATGTGCCGTCAGATTTTTATCGAGGGTATAGTTTAATAAAGTAAACATGTAGGAGGGTATAGTAGTACCACTTGCATTGTTATTCTTTCGAGATTGTCCTGGTTTTGTAATTTTGAGTTTTGTGTTATTAAGTATGGTTTATACTTGATTCAATTATTAATGAGCGTGCCTTATTTGGTAGGTTGCTGTTTTCGTGTTTGACGGGCATCACTTATCGTCGGCAATCGTCTCATTACCACTTTTGTACTAAGGTGAGTCTATAGCCTCGCTTTTAAAAATTTTAATTTCCTTAGAAACCTGCGAGGGGGATAACATGCTTATTTATTTAAAATAAAAGGTACAACTATAAGTTGCGGTAAACCCGTGAATGGGTGCAACTAGAAGTCGTGGAAGATCTATTTACTTGAAAAGTATTTATTGAAAAGGAAGGGTACAACAAGAAGTTGTTGTAAACCTATGAATGGGTGCAACCAGAATTTGTGGTAAACCCTATTTATTTTAAAATGGAACACAAGGGATTAGGTGTAAGTTATTAACTACTCGGTGTGAGTGAACGCTTATACTATGGATAGATCTATCGGAGTGACGCCCTGTCCGATGCGATTAGCTATCACAAGGTGCAGTGAAGCACTAGTGTATTGGAGCACATCGGATGCATTGTGTAAGAGAAATATATGTACTAGGCTAGGTGCGTTGTGGGCTGAAATATAATATGTTAACGTTCAATGTCATGAGACTTATAAAATAACACTATAATTATGTCTGATCCACATAATTGTTAACCGTTGAAGGTTTATTCTGAATTCTTGTGTTCGATTTACATACCTTAAACTCTATAGATTCACTCAACATATTTTGTTGACTTTATAACATGTTTTATCTCAGGTTCACGAGGAAGGCACTCGAGGAAGGCGGTTTCGTGAAACTTGCATATTTGAAATGTTTTGGCCCGCTTTTATAAAATGTATCCATTTAAGACAAAGTTTAACGTTGATTGTGTTTTGTAAACTTTAAAATTATTTGGGACCATGTGTGAAATATTTATCGTTGAATAAATGAATGGATGTTTTATCAAAACGACTCGTTTTGAGCCGTTTTCTATGATTATGAGCTTGAATCGTGATAGTAACACTCAAGGACCCTTCCGCTGCTATGACCGAAATTGGGGGTATCACAGATTGGTGACTTATTTTTGCATTTTAACTAGTATGAGGATTATTAGTAAGCGTGATTTCAATGGATGCCCAATATTTTACGTTTTATTGTAGATTGTTCGATGTTTTTCGTTTTTGATGGTTTCTTTTGAATGACGTGTTAAGTCGAGTCGGGAGATGATATTATTATATTTATGATGCGTTTTAACTTTTGAGAAGTATTTTTATGAAACCTGAGTCCCGTGAATATTTTCAAAATTGACTAATAGTCATTTCCCGCTCTTTTACTAACTATTTGCTTTTTAGTCCAAAGAAATGCAAGTTTAGCAAAACTATCCCTCCACCTACCACTATATAAACTTTTACCTGACTTTAAAAACACATAGAAATTAGTTTATCAAAAATCAAAACCTCTAATCCCTTTTTCTTCTCTTAACAGTGAGCTAGAACACCCCTTTACAATCAAATTTTTTTGATTTTGATCTTGAATCTCCCAAAAATAAAACAAGACCCATCCTTATAATCAAAAGGTGATCACATAGGTACCAAATTTTCAACATGCATGAAGTTTTGAAAAATTGTTATGAACTAGGGTTGCTATGAGTTGTTGATGATCATGCATGTGATGATCATGTTTAGATCATGTTGTTTTGATGTTGAAATTTTGAAACTTAATTTTGTTTTTATGAACCATGCAAGTGTTAGGATTAAAATATGTTGATATTAGGGTATTATGATTAGTAGAAAAGTGGTTAGAATTGGTTGAAAGTATGATTTTATGTGAGATTTAGAAGGGTAAATTAGGGCAGTAAGTTTGAGGCTATTTTTGAATGTCTTATGTTTGGATTATTGAGAAACTAATAAGATAGTGTTATAGAGATTTTTATTATCTTAGTTTTGATATAAATTAGAGCTTCTAACTCAAAACGCGGAGGAAGTTGTGATAGTTTGATTATTCGTGTACCGGGAGACGAGTATCGGCACAATTTGAAGTTGTTGTCGATATTTGGATCGATTCTCGGGGACTATAAAATGAGTTTTAAAACGAGTCAATGGCTGTTTAAAGTTTCTAAACCTAGGTTGGTGAGTCTATTTTCAAACCTAAGTGTCGGTTTTGTAAACAAAGTTGTTTAGAGAGGTTAAAATGGTTGTATGAGTCGATGACGTAAAAATGTCCGGTTTTTGTAATTCAAAGATGTGTCGGGCAGGGGGTCTTAGAAGTAAAAACTTTTAACGAACTTTTGGGAGGACTTTCTATAGATAGCAAGTGGGTTCTTCGTGTCGTTTCATAAACTTTTGACGTGTCTAAGTGAGGTAAATTAGCTTGTACATTTGGTATGTACCGGCAGATTTTTATCGAGAGTATAGATTAATAAAGTAAACATATAGAAGAGGATAATAGTATCACTTGTATTGTTTTCTTTCAGTTTTTTCATGATTTTATGATTTTGAGTTTGATGTTATTATGTATGGTTTATACTCGAGTCTATTATTAATGAACGCGCCTTATTTGATAGGTTGCAGTTCTCGTGTTTGACGGGCATCACTTATCATCGACGATCCTCTTGTTAGGTCTCTTATACTAAGGCGATTCTGTGGCCTCGCTTCATACTAGATATTAAATGATTTTAAACCCGCGAGAGGGATACATGCTATTTAAAATAAAATGAACACAAGTCATGATTGATTGTTTGGACCCGAATGTTGCCTTGAATTGTATTGAGTACCTTGTTGCTAAAGACCCTAATTTCATGAACCATTAACTATGTTCTGACTTGATGTTGTGAGTTGGGAATAGCCGTTTATTCAAATGGTAGTACAACGGGGTTAACCACCCTATCTCGGTCAAGAGTTGTACGTTGAGTAATCTCTTGGAGGGGTAATTATGATGAATGAGATGTGGGTATATATCTAGCAACTAATACCCTATATGGGCAATGGTTTTATCTTGTCATGCTGGCATTTGGCGTGGGTGACTAGTTGGTTAAGGGGTCGGTGTCATGAGCTTAAATACAATTGTATAGCTTCAGCTATAAGATGAGTTGCCTATATATAGATTGTGTGTACGACAATGCTATAAAATAATTATGATTGATTTTACTCTTATGTTCAAATGTGATTTGTTAAACCTATGGACTCGCTCAACATTATTGTTGACTCCTTTAAGCATGTGTTTCAGGTAATCGAAGGTGAACGATGGCGGAACATTGTTGTGGAATGTTGTGGGTTTGATTTTGAAGTGTTGTGGTCTAAAACCTTTTCTTTCCCTTTTACTTATAAACAATGTGGTTAATCTCATGTGTACTGTACTAAAACTTTGTGGTTTGATGGTCGAGATCCGTGGGGGACTAAACGCTTTACTCTAATGTTGTTTTAGTATATTATGGGATGAAATGAATGTTGTAGACAATGTGGTAAAATCTTATTTATCTTTTATGTGTATACGTCTCATTTTGAGTCGTTCAATATACCTTGTGTGGTGATACTTATGTTTAGCACCCAATTGTGTATTTCCGTTGCGCAATATAAATTGGGGGTGTTAATGGAGGAACGTTGAGCCTGAGATATATTGGACCTTTTAAGATTATTCAAAGGATTGGATTGGTTTCTTATAAGTTAGAATTGTCAGATGAACTTAGGGTTATTCATAATACTTTTCACTTGTCTAATTTGAAGAAGTGTTTAGTAGAAAGGGATTTGGTGGTTCCATTGGAGGAAATCCAACTTTATGATAAGTTTTATTTTATAGAGGAACCTGTAGAAATTATGGATAGGGAAGTTAAAAGATTGAAGCATAGTAAGATTCCGATTATGAAAGTAAGATGGAATTCTAGACGTGGACCTGAGTTTACCTGGTAACGTGAGGACTTCTTTAAGGATAAGTATCCTCATTTGTTCTGAGAGGGGCTAAGAGACGGGACGTCGCTCTCTTTAAGAAGGAGGGGATGTGATAACATGAAACCGAGGTCATTGTCTAATCTTATTTTACGAATATTTTTGAAATTTTTGATGAGCTTAAATGATTTTGTTTTGATGGTTTAATTTGAAACTGATGTTAGGAGGTTTATTTTTACATTTTAACTGGTATGAGGATTATTAGTAAGCGTGATATCGACGGATGCCCAATATTTTACATTTTATTTTCGATTGTTCGATGTTTGACGTTTTCGATGTTTTCTTTTTAATGACGTGTTAAGTCGAGTCGAGAGATGATATTATTATATTTATGATGCGTTTTAACTTTTGAGAAGTATTTTTATGAAACCCGAGTCCCGTGAATATTTTCAAAATTGACTTAATAGTCATTTCCCGCTCCTTAACTAACTATTTGCTTTTTAGGCCAAAGAAATGCAAGTTTGACGAAACTAGCCCTCCACCTACCACTATATAAACTCCTACCTAACTTTAAAACACATAGAAACAAGTTTAGCAAAATCAAAACCTCTCGCCCCTTTTTTTTCTTTCATAACCGTGAGCTACAAACACACATAAACATCTAATTTTGATGATTTCTAGCTTGAATATTAAAAAAAACAAGACCCACTCTTATAATCAAAAGGTGATCACATAGATACCAAAATTTCCAACATGCATGAAGTTTTGAAAAGTTGTTATGAACTAGGGTTAGTATGAGTTGCTGATGATCATGCATTTGATGATCATGATTAGATCCTGCTATTTTGATTTTAAAAGTTTGAATGTTTATTTTGGTTTTTGTTTTTATGAATCATGCAAGTGTTAGGATTGAAAGAGGTGGATATTAGGGTATTAGGATTAGTAGAAAAGTGGTTAGAATATATTAAAAGTGTGATTTTATGTGAGTTTTAGAAGGGTAAATTAGGGCAGTAAGTTTGAGGCTGTTTTTGGATGTCTTATGTTTTGATTATTGATAACTAATTAGATAGTGTCATAGAGATTTTAATTATCTTCGTTTTGATATAAATTAGAGCTTCTAACTTAAAACAAGGAGTAAGTTATTATAGTTTGATTATTCGTGTACTAGGAGACTAGTATCGGCACAATTTGAAGTTGTCGTCGATATTTGGATCGAATCTCGGGGACTATAGAATGAGTTTTAAAATGATTCAAGGGCTGTTTAAAGTTTCTAAACCTAGGGTTGTGAATCTATATTCAAACCCAAGTGTCGATTTTGTAAACGAAGTTGTTTAGAGAGGTCAAAACGGTTGTATGAGTCGACGACGTAAAACTGTCCGGTTTTTGTAATTGAAAGATTTGTCGGGCAGGGGGTCTTAGAAGTAAAAACTTTTAACGAAACTTTTGTAGGACTTTGTATAGATAGTAAGTGAGTTCCTCGATTCGTTTCATAAACTTTTGACGTGTCTAAGTCAAGGAAATGAGCTTGTACATTTGGTATGTGCCGACAGATTTTTATCGAGAGTATATGTTAATAAGTAAACATGTAGAAGAATATAATAGTATCACCTGTATTGTTTTCTTTCGGGTTTGTCGTGATTTTATGATTTTGAGTTTGATGTTATTATGTATGGTTTATACTCGAGTCTATTATTAATGAACGCGCCTTATTTGATAGGTTGCGGTTCTCGTGTTTGACGGGCATCACTTATCATCGACGATGCTCTTGTTAGGTCTCTTATACTAAAGTGAGTCTGTAGCCTTGCTTCATACTAGATATTAAATGATTTTAAACCCGCGAGGGGGATACATGTTATTTGAAATAAAATGAACACAAGTCATGATTGATTGTTTGGACCCGAATGTTACCTTGAATTGTATTGAGTACCTTGTTGCTAAAGACCTTAATTTCATGAACCGTTAAAACTCATTTACATTGAGGGTGTACAAGCTCATTTCAAAACCGACAATTGGGTTTGAAAATAGACTCACCAATCTAGGTTTAGATACTTAAAAAAGCCATTGAGTCATTTTAAAACTCATTTTATAGTCCCCGAGATTCAATCCAAATATCGACGACAACTTCAAATTATGCCGATACTCGTCTCCCGGTACACGAATAATCAAACTATAATAACTTCCTCCTCGTTTTGAGTTAGAAGCTCTAACTTATATCAAAACGAAGATAATCAAAATCTCTACGACACTATCTTATTAGTTTAACAATAATACAAACATAAGACATCCAAAAATAGCCTCAAACTCACTGCCTAATTTACCCTTCTAAGTCTCAAATAAAATCACACTTTTAACCAATTCTAACCACTTTTCTACTAATCATAATACCCTAATATCATCCTCTTTCACTACTAACACTTGCATGATTCATAAAAACAAAAACCAAAATCAAAATTCAAACTTTCAACATCAAAACAACATGATCTAAACATGATCATCACATGCATGATCATCAACAACTCACACCAACCCTAGTTCATAACATTTTTTCAAAACTTCATACAATGATGGAAATTTGGTATCTATGTGATCACCTTTCGATTATAAGGATGAGTCTTGTTTTATTTTTGGTATATTCAAGATCAAAATCAATAAAATTTGATGTAAAGGGGTTTATAGCTCACGGTTAAGAACAAGAGAGAGAGAGAGAGAGGTGTGTTTTGATTTTGTTAAAACTTGTTTCTATGTGTTTTAAAGTTAGGTAGGAGCTTTATATAGTGGTAGGTGTAGGGTTAGTTTTGCCAAACTTGCATTTCTTTGGACTAAAAAGCAAATAGTTAGTTAAAGAGCGGGAAATGACTATTACTCAATTTTGAAATATTCACGGGACTCGGGTTTTATAAAAATACTTCTCAAAAGTTAAAACGCATCATAAATATATTAATATTGTCTCCCGAATCGACTTAACACGTCATTAAAAGAAAACATCGAAAACGTTAAACATTGAACAATCGCCAACAAAACGTAAAATATTGGGCATCCGTCGACATCATGCTTACTAATAATCCTCATACTAGTGAAAACGTAAAAATAAGTCTCCTAACATTGGTTTCAACTCAAACCATCAAAAGCAAAAATCATTCGAGCTCATCAAAATATTCAAAAATATTCGTAAAATAAGATTAGACAATAACCTCGGTTTCAGGTTATCACATCCCCTCCTTCTTAAAGAGAGCGAAGTCCCAGCGCTTAGCCCCTCTTAGAACAAATGAGGATACTTATCCTTAAAGAAGTCCTCACATTCCCAGGTAAACTCAGGTCCACGTCTAGAATTCCATCTCACTTTCAGAATCGGAATCTTACTATACTTCAATCTTTTAACTTCCCTATCCATAATTTCTACAAGTTCCTCTATAAAATGCAACTTATCATCAAGTTGGATTTCCTTCAATAGAATCACCAAATCCCTTTCTGCTAAACACTTCTTCAAATTAGAAACTTGAAAAGCATTATGAATAGCCCTAAGTTCATCTGACAATTCTAACTTATAAGTAACCAATCCAATCCTTTGAATAATCTTAAAAGCTCCAATATATCTCGGGCACAACTTTCCTTTCTTTCCAAAACGAATCACACCCTTCCATGGCGATACCTTCAACATAACCATATATCCTACTTCAAATCCTAACGGTTTCCTCCTATTGCCAGCATAACTCTTTTGTCTACTCCTGGCAGATAACAAACGCTTCTTAATTTGCATAATCTTCTCAATTGTCTCAAAAATCATTTGAGGTCCGGTCAACTAACTCTCTCCTACATCACTCCAACACACTAGAGATCTACACTTACGTCCATACAAATCTTCAATTGGTGCGACTTTAATACTAGCGTGATGACTATTGTTATAAAAAAATTCCACCAATGGGAAATGTCTATCCCAACTATTGTTATACGAAAGAGGATCGTCGATGATAAGTGATGCACGTCAAACACGAGAACCTCAACCTATCAAATAAGGCACGTTCATTAATAATAGACTCAAGTATAAACCATACATAATAACATCAAACTCAAAATTATAAAAATCACGACAAACCCGAACAAATGATACTATTATACTCTTCTATATGTTTACTTTATTAATCTACACTCTCGATAAAAATCTGCCGGCACATACCAGATGTACAAGCTCATTTTCGTGACTTAGACACGTCAAAAGTTTATGAAATGACTCGAGGAACTCACTTACTATCTATAGAAAGTCCTCAAAAAAGTTCGTTAAAAGTTTTTATTTCTAAGACCCCCTGCCCGACACATCTTTGAATTACAAAACCGGGCAGTTTTACGTCATCGACTCATAAAACCATTTTGACCTCTCTAAACAACTTCACTTACAAAACCGATACCTGGTTTTGAAAATAGACTCACCAATCTGGGTTTAGATACTTAAAACAGCCCTTGACTCATTTTAAACTCATTTTATAGTCTCCGAGATTTGATCCAAATATCGACGACAACTTCAAATTATGTCGATACTCGTCTCCCGGTACACGAATAATCAAACTATCATAACTTCCTCCTCGTTTTGAGTTAAAAGCTCTAACTTATATCAAAACGAAGAAAATCAAAATCTCTACGACAATATCTTATTAGTTTAACAATAATACAAACATAAAATATCCAAAAATAGCCTCAAACTCACTGCCTAATTTACCCTTCCAAATCTCACATAAAATCACACTTTTAACTAGTTCTAACCACTTTTCTACTAATCATAATGCCCTAATATCATCCTCTTTCACTACTAACACTTGCATGATTCATAAAAACAAAAACCAAATTCAAAATTCAAACTTTCAACATCAAAACAACATGATCTAAACATGATCATCACATGCATGATCATCAACAACTCACACCAACCCTAGTTCATAACAATTTTTCAAAACTTCATGCAATGATGGAAATTTGGTATAGTGATCAACTTTTGATTATAAGGATGGGTCTTGTCTTATTTTTGGGAGATTCAAGATCAAAATCAAGAAATTTTGATGTAAAGGGGTGTTATAGCTCACGGTTAAGAACAAGAGAGAGAGAGAGAGGTGTGTTTTGATTTTGTTAAAACTTGTTTCTATGTGTTTTAAAGTTAGGTAGGAGCTTTATATAGTGGTAGGTGGAGGGATAGTTTTGCCAAACTTGCATTTCTTTGGACTAAAAAGTAAATAGTTAGTTAAAGAGCAGGAAATGACTATTAGTCAATTTTCAAAATATTCACGGGACTCGGGTTTCATAAAAATACTTCTCAAAAGTTAAAACGCATCATAAATATAATAATATCGTCTCCTGACTGGACTTAACAAGTCATTAAAAGAAAACATCGAAAACGTCAAACATCGAACAATCGACAACAAAACGTTAAATATTAGGCATCCGTCGATATCACGCTTACTAATAATCCTCATACTAGTTAAAATGTAAAAATAAGTCTCCTAACATTGGTCTCAACTCAAACCATCAAAAGCAAAAATCATTCAAGCTCATAAAAAATTTCAAAAATATTCGTAAAATGAGATTAGACAACGACCTCGGTTTCAGGTTATCACAGATTCTTACTCCTTTTAGTTGTTAGTTTAACTCATTTTATATTCAACGTTCGTAGATTTGTCTTTAGCATTGTAGGGAGATTGTTGCCTTTTTTGACATATCAAATGAAATATTGATATATATATATATATATATATATAATAACAGTTTGTTAAGTAAGACGTTCTCTTGTTCTTAGATTTGTGATAAACATTGTATTTATGCTTTGTAACTATAGAATATGATGGGAATCATTTGTAGACAAATTACATTTATGCCCAAGTATTCAACGACAGTATAAATTTTAGTTATAGATGCTAAGATATAGCCTTTGTTTATTATACATGTCTTGATTTGAATCAAGTGAAGCTACTCCAATATTGGAAAGATCTACCAATGTTATTAATCTTGAAGCTAGTAACTCATAATAAGGTGTTGATGTTGCAGCAGCAGCCGCTGCACGGCAAGTAAATGTAGTCGATATCGAAGAGCATACACCATTCAAGAAAAGAAAAAGGAAGAAGACTTCAGGCGTTTGGGTACATTTTGATGAGATAACATTGAGCAATGGGACCGAGATAAATGAGTGCAAACATTGCCGTAAGAAAATAAAGAAGACTAAAAGAGGCTCCACCACTCCATTACATAGGCACATCGATATTTGTTCGTAGTTAAAAGTTTTCAATAAAGGTCAACTCAACTTAAAGGTTTTGCCTAGAAAATCAGGTTCTTCATCAGTGGGGCAAAACTGGAAGTTTGACAATGCCAAGATAAGAGAGATTGTTTCTCATATGCTCATGGTTCATGAATTGCCTTTCAATTTTGTCGAATATGACTTGTTTACCTTGCTTATGAAGGAAGCTAACCCAAAATTTAACAAGATCTCACGTGCATCAGCAAGGCAAGATTGCATTTCCATTTATAAAGTTGGAAGGAAAAGAATCAAAAAATTACTAAATTCTGTCAATCGTGTGAGCATTACAACTGATATGTGGACATCGAATCAAAATATCTATTACATGGTAGTCACTTGCCACTTTGTGGACTCTGATTGTAAATTAAACAAGTGCATACTTAGTTTTGTTGATGTGCCTCCGCCATATTCTGGAATTGGCATCTATGGTTGTCTCTTCAAGTGTCTAAAAGAGTGGAATATTGAGACGAAGGTGGCTACTTTGACAGTTGACAATGCAAAAACCAATGATGTAGGTGTAATCGAGCCGAGCCGAGCTCAAGCTCGGTAGGGCTTGAGCTTGACTTGATACTAAAACTGTAGGCTTGAGTTTGGCTTGATAGCTTGTCAAGCTTTACCAATCCAGGCTTGAGCTTGGCTTGATAAGGCTTGATAAAAGCTTGAGCTTGGCTTGAAAAGCTTGATTGTGTATAAATTTAACTTTTTATAATAAAACTCATCATTACTTAAAACAAATTTGATTTATTTAACATTAATAAAACCAATAACAAAATTATCGTACAATCTTGGTTTCAAAATATGTTTTGCACTCCAATACGATTAAGGTGCCAAAGGCCATTGCATGATGTGAATGCGAGCACAATCTAGACACGTTGCGTTTAGTATTAAGAAGAGTACAAAAAATATTTATACACATATTGTATTTTACCAAGTACTGAGTAAATGCAATAATTAAATTTACAAAAATAAAGAATCATTTAAAATACAAAGAACTAAAATATAAACGTAATCAGAGTTAAAAGTTATTCTAAAATATATTATTTATTTATGAAATTAGCCCTTAAAATTAGGTTAATACTCAAATTAACAATTAGTTGCTTATATAAATTCATCATAAAACATATTTTCGATAGAGCTTGAAAAAGCTTGATAAGAACTCGAGCCGATCTATCAAAAGCTTGAGCTTGAGCTTGATATAGTTTCGAGCTATTTTTTGGGCTTGAGCTTGATAAAAGCTTGGCTTGATCGAGCCAAGCTCGAGCTTGAGTTGCTTGATAAAAGATTGGCTTGATTACACCCCTAGATGTAGTAGCTAAGAAGCTAAGATAAAGTTTAAATCTACAAGGAAAACTAGCTATTGGTGGAAAGTTGTTTCATGTGCGGTGTTGTGTTCATATTCTCAACTTGTTAGTTCAAGACGGCCTCTCAAAAATTGGAGATATAATTCATAATGTTCGTGAGAGTGTTAAACATGTGGGTGCGTCTCCTGGTCGTTTGCATGTATTTAGTGAACTTTCCAAGCGACTATTAGTCTCAAACAAACATCTGATTTTAGATGTTAGCACTCGCTAGAATGCTACATATGTTATGTTGTCAACAACATTGGAGTTGAAAGAAGTTTTTGTGAATTATGCTGACCGGGAACCTACATACACCACTTTGCCAAGTGAGGAAGATTGGGAAAAAATTGAAGAGGTTTGCTCATTCTTGGAACTTTTCAACGAGGCTAAAAATATAATTTATGGTATGTCTTTCAAGTGGCTTTTTTATTACACGACTAACTAATTAATTACATTTTTAAACGACTAACTAATCTTCCTATTATCATATAGGGTCTGAGGATCATACTTCCAATTTATTTCTTAGTGAGTTATATGGGATTAAAGAAGAATTGGATGGAGTATTTTTAGATGCTAGTGGTTGTATGAAAGACATGGCTACTGAGATAAAAAAGAATTTTGACGAGTACCGGGATAAAACTAATTTGTTGATTTCAATTGGATCTTTTTTAGATCCTAGATACAAGATGGAGTTGATTGATTTCTCTTTTAAGGCCATATATTCCCCGGATGAGGTTATTGTTCAGACGAAGATTGTTCGGGACACTTTAGATGAATTGTACGTTGAGTATGTTGAGGCTCATAAAGCAAGAAATGTTGTTTCAAATGTATATCTTGAAAGTCAAAGTGTTGTGTCTAAGCGTAGTCTAAGCTCAACATCTAAGGCCTTGTTTGTTTTTCTCAAATAACCTCTTCTAACCTCTTTTTACCTCTTTTGTCTGAAGCGGACATAGCTTTATTGTTTGTTTTTTTTGCAGACAAAAGTGAAAAAGAATCACTTATCACCTCTTCACTTTGAAGACAAAAACACTCTTATTCCCTCTTCTTTTCACTTCTTCAACACTCACCTCCCACCACCACTTTCAATATTCGCTTTTCTCTGATATTTTACGTTTTCGTCAGTACTTTTACGTTTGCGTCAGTATTTTGATGTTTTCGTCAGTAATTTTACATTTTCGTCAATAACTATACGTTTTCATTAGTAATATAATGTTTTCGTCAATAATTTTACCTTTTCATCATCATTTTTTTGTTTTCGTCAATAAATTTACATTTTTTTCAGTAACTCTACGTTTTCGTCAGTAAATTTACGTTTTTATCATTACCTTTACGTTTTCGTCAGCAATTTAACGTTTTCCTCAGTAAATTTACGTGTTTGTCAATATTTTTACGTTTTCGTTAGTAAATTTACGTTTTCGTCAGTAAATTTACGTTTTTATAAGTATTTTTATGTTTTCGTCCGTAATTTTACGTTTTCGGTAGTAAATTTACGGTTTTTTTAGTATTTTTACGTTTTCGTCAGTAATTTTACGTTTTCGTCACTAAATTTACGTTTTTGTCAGTAACTCTACGCTTTCATCAGTAAATTTACGTTTTTGTCAATAATTTTACGTTTTCGTCAATAATTTTACGTTTTCCTCAGTAAATTTACGTTTTTGTCAGTATTTTTACATTTTCGTCAGTAAATTTACGTTTTTGTCAGTAAATTTACGTTTTCCTCAGTAAATTTACGTTTTTGTCAATAAATTTACGTTTTCCTCAGTAAATTTACACTTTGGTCAGTAAATTTACTTTTTCGTCAATAAATTAATGTTTTCCTCAGTATTTTTACGTTTTCATCAATAAGTTTATGTTTTCCTCTGTATTTTTACGTTTTCGTCAATAACTCAACCGTTTCGTCAGTAATTTTACGTTTTTATCAGTAAATTTACGTTTTCGCCAGTACCTTAACGTTTTCGTCAGTACCTTAACGTAAAAATAGTGACGAAAACATTAAAAACTGATGAAAATGTAAAATACTAATGATAACGTAAAAATACTGTCGAGTACGGAAAAATATTGACTAGCACGTAAGAAAACTAGCGAAAGCGTAAAAAATACTGCTGAAAACGTTAAAAAACCGACGAAAACGATAAAATACTGATCAAAACGTAAAAATACTGACGAAAACGTAAATTTTCTGACAAAAACCTAATATTACTGACGAAAACGTAAATATACTGACGAAAACGTAAATTTACTGACGAAAACATAAATTTACTTTTGAAAACGTAAAAATAGTGACGAATACTTAAAATTACTGATGAAAAGCTAAATTTACTGACGAAAACGTAAACTTAAAATTACTGACGAAAACGTAAATATACTGACGAAAACGTAAAAATACTGACGAAAACGTAAAAATGTTCATGAAAACGTAAAATTACTGACGAAAACATAAATTAACTGATGAAAACGTAAACTTACTGACAAAAATGTGAAAGTACTGACGAAAACGTAAAATTACTGACGAAAACGTAAATTTACTAACGAAAACGTAAATATACTGACGAAAAGGTAAAACTGCTGACGAAAACGTAAAATTTACTAACGAAAACGTAAATTAACTGACGAAAACGTAAAAAAGTTACTAACAAAAACGTGAAAGTACTGATGAAAACGTAAAAATACTGACCAAAATGTAAAATTGCTGACGAAAACGTAAAATTACTGACGAAAGCGAAAATTAAGTGCCGAAAACGTAAACTTACTGACAAAAACGTGAAAGTACTGACGAAAACGTAACATTACTAAAGAAAACGTAAATTTACTGACGAAAACATAAATTTAATAACTTAAACGTAAAATTACTGGCGAAAACGTAGAGTTACTGATGAAAACGTAAATATACTCGAAAACGTAAAACTAATCGTAAATATACTGACGAAAACGTAAAATTACTGACGAAAACATAAATTTACTGACGAAAACGTCGTGAACGTAAAATTATTGACGAAAACGTAAATTTACTGACGAAAACGTAAATATCGTGACGAAAACGTAAAATAGTTGACAAAACGTAAATTAAATGACGAAAACGTAAAAATACTGACGAAAGCGTAATATTACCGACGAAAACGTAAACTTACTGACGGAAACGTGAAAGTACTGACGAAAACGTAAAATTACTGACGAAAACGTAAATTTACTGATGAAAACGTAATAATACTGACGAATACGTAAAATTTACTGACAAAAACGTAAATTTAGTAACGAAAACGTAATATTAATGACGAAATCGCAATATTACTGACGAAAACGTAAGAATTGGCAAAACGTGCATAAACGGATGCAAACGTAAAAAACACTGGTAAACATAACAAAACTGGCACAGTCAAATATGATCAACATATCAGAAGTTAGGGCACTACTATAAGTGTGAAGTCAGAAATAGATATTTATTTGAAAGAAGGGGTGTATATTGGTGAGCCAGGTGTATACTTTGATGCATTAGCTTGGTGGAAGGAGAAAAGTTCGAAGTATAAAATTCTGTCCAAAATGGCTGTTGAGATATTGGCAATACCGCTCATTATTGTTGCTTCAGAATCTGCTTTTAGTGCAGGTGGGAGGGTTATCGATCCACATCGTTCTTCTTTAGGGACTAACATTGTAGATATGCTTATTTGTGGAGCTGATTGGTGTCACCATTATTATGGGATATAGAAAAAGAAAACCAATGTATGTCTTTATCTTTCAACTTGTAATCGTTTTTTATTACAATGGTTGAATAACCTAATATCTCTTTTGTTTCATGTAGGAACAAGTTGATTTCATAAATGTCGAGTTACCTCAGTAATGACAACTTGATCACAACTTTTGGATGACTTCACAACTTTTGAACATATTTTGCATACAACTTTTGGGTGAGTTCTAATACCTCTTCTTTGACGACGTTAAAAAAGGCAGTGACTTAAACTACTTGTTCTTTGACTATGTTTAAAAAGACGTTTTATAGACGTTATTGTGAATATTAATTATAATAATGATGTTGTTTAGATGTCCTTATGTAAGCATGACACTAATGAAACTAATGTGGTAGCATGTGTATTTTAAGATCAGCTAGAAGATGATATTATTTTTAAAACAATATTTTGAGATATAATGATTATATAAGTATATAAGATGATATGGATCGTTTAAAGTAACAAGTTTAGTTACACGATCGTTTAGCCCGTTTACATTTATATATTAGTGTTTACGTTCGTTCGATTACGTTCGTTTATGTTCGTTTGTTTAAGTTATATGAACGAACATAAATGAACATGAACAAGTTCGAATCTAAATAAATGAACATGAACAACAACTTTTGTCCGATTAACCGTTCGCGTTCGTTTTGTTCGGCTAAAATTAAATAAACGAACTTGAGCATACCTTCGTTCGCGTGCGTTCGGTTCGTTTACAGCCCTAGATGTTACCTTGTTCTTAGATTTGTGATTAACATTGTATTTGCGCTTTGTAACTATAGAATATGATGGGAATCATTCGTAGACCAATTATATTTATGCCCAAGTATTCAACGACAGTATAAATTTTAGTTATAAATGTTAAGATGTAGCCTTTTTTATTATACATGTCTCGATTTGAATCAAGTGAAGCCACTCCTATAATGGAAAGATCTCCTAATGTTATTTATCTTGAAGCTACTAACTCAGAAGAAGGTGTTGATGTTGCAGCAGCAGCTGCTGCACGACAAGAAAATGTAGTCGATATCGAAGAGCATACACCATTCAAGAAAAGAAAAAGGAACAAAACTTCGGGCGTTTGGGTACATTTTGATGAGATAACGTTGAGGAATGGGACCGAGATAAATGAGTGCAAACATTGCCATGAAAAATAAAGAAGACTAAAAGAGGCTCCACCACTCCATCACATAGGCACATCGATATTTGTCCGTAGTTAAAAGTTTTCAATAAAGGTCAACTCAACTTAAAGGTTTTGCCTGGAAAATCAGGTTTTTCATCAATGGTGCAAAAATGGAAGTTTGACAATGCCAAGATAAGAGAGATTGTTTCTCATATGCTCATGGTTCATGAATTGCCTTTCAATTTTGTCGAATATGACTTGTTTATGAAGGAAGCTAACCCGAAATTTAACAAGATCTCACGTGCATTAGCAAGGCAATATTGCATTTCCAGTTATAAAATTGGAAGGAAAAGAATCCAAAAATTACTAAATTCTGTCAACCGTGTGAGCATTACAACTGATATGTGGACATTGAATCAAAATATCCATTACATGGTAGTCACTTTCCACTTTGTGGACTCTAATTTTAAATTAAACAAGTACATACTTAGTTTATTGACGTGCCTCTGCTATATTCTGGAATTGGCATCTATGATTATCTCTTTAAGTGTCTAAAAGAGTGGAATATTGAGACGAAGGTGGCTACTTAGACAGTTGACAATGCAAAAACCAATGATGTAGTAGCTAAGAAGCTAAGAGAAAATTTAAATCTACAAGGAAAACTAGCTATTGGTGGAAAGTTGTTTCATGTGCGATGTTGTGCTCATATTCTCAACTAGTTAGTTCAAGACGGCCTCTCAAAAATTGGAGATATAATTCCTAATGTTCGAGAGAGTGTGAAACATGTAGGTGCGTCTCCTGGTCGTTTGCATGTATTTAGTGAACTTTCCAAGCAACTATTAGTCTCAAACAAACATCTGATTTTAGATGTTAGCACTTGCTAGAATGCTACATATGCTATGTTGTCAACAACATTGGAGTTCAAAGAAGTTTTTGTGAATTATGCTGACCGGGAACCTACATACACCACTTTGCCAAGTGAAGAAGATCGGGAAAAAGTTGAAGAGGTTTGCTCATTCTTAGAACTTTTCAACGAGACTACAAATATAATTTCAGGTATGTCTTTCAAGTGGATTTTTTATTACACGACTAAATAATTAATTACGTTTTTAAACGACTAACTAATCATCCTATTATCATACAGGGTCTGAGTATCATACTTCCAATTTATTTCTTAGTGAGTTATATGGGATTAAAGAAGAATTAGATGGAGTATTTTTAGATGCGAGTGGTTGTATGAAAGACATGGCTGTTGAGATGAATTTTGTTTTGACAAGTATTGGGGTAAAACTAATTTGTTGATTTCAATTGGATCTTTTTTTTATCCTAGATACAAGATGGAATTGATTGATTTCTATTTTAAGGCCATATATTCCCCGGATGAGGTTATTGTTCAGACGAAGATTGTTCGGGACACTTTAGATGAATTATACGCTGAGTATGTTGAGGCTCATAAAGCAAGAAATGTTGTTTCAAATGTAAATCTTGAAAGTCAAAGTGGTGTTCTAAGCGTAGTCTAAGCTCAACATCTATGTCTGGTAAACGTATCAAAACTGGCACAATAAAAATGACCAACATATCTGAAGTGAGGGCACTACTATAAGTCTGAAGTCGGAAATAGATACTTATTTGGAAGAAGGGGTGTATATTGGTGAGCCAGGTGTATACTTTGATGCATTAGCCTGGTGGATGGAGAAAAGTTCGAAGTATAAAACTCTGTCCAAAATGGCTGTTGAGATATTCGTAATACCGCTCACTACTGTTGCTTCAGAATCTGCTTTTAGTGCAGGTGGGAAGGTTATCGATCCACATCGTTCTTCTTTATGGACTAACATTGTAGATATGCTTATTTGTGGAGCTGATTGGTATCGCTATTAACTTGGGATATAGAAAAAGAAAACCAAGGTACGTCTTTACCTTTCAACTTGTAATCGTTTTTTCTTACAATGGTTGAATAACCTAATATCTCTTTTGTTTCAGGTAGGAACAAGTTGATTTCATAAATATCGAGTTACTTGAGTAATGAAAACTTGATCATAGCTTTTGGATGACTTCACAACTTTTGAACATCTTTTGCATACAACTTTTGGGTGACTTCTAATACCTCTTCTTTGACGACGTTCAAAAAGACGGTGACTTCTAATACCTCTTATGTGACGACGTTCAAAAAGACCTTTTATAGAAGTTATTGTGAATATTAACTATGATAATGATGTTATTTTGATTCCTTATGTAAGCATGACACTCATGAAACTAATGTGGTAGCATGTGTATTTTAAGATCAGCTAGAAGATGATGTTATTTTTAAAACAATATTTTAGAATATAATGATTATATAAGTATATAAGATGATATGGATCGTTTAAATTAACAACTATAGTGGCCCGTTTACATTTACATATCAATGTTTACGTTCGTTCGATTACGTTCGTTTATGTTCGTTCGTTTAAGTTATATGAACGAACATAAACGAACATGAACAAGTTCAAATCTAAATAAAAGAACATGAACAACAATTTTTGTCCGATTAAGCGTTCACGTTCTTTTATTTGTTCGGCTAAATGTAAATAAACGAACATGAACATACCTCCGTTCGCGTGCGTTTGGTTCGTTTACAGCCCTGGCATTTGATTGAACGGAGGTTTAGCCAGATTCAAAAAAGAGCCCGGATTGTTGTTCGGATTCGAAGACGATCACAGGATTTGGTTGGAATGGTCGTTAAGAATGTTATCGATCCATTGATTATTTGGATGCATTTTGGTGAAAAAAAGAAGAAATTGGGGTTTTTTTTTAAATATATTAAAAGTTATACAAATATATGATATAATATAAAGGTTTTTATAGAGATTTAAGTGGTTGAATTTTGAAAAAAAAAGATTTAAAAAAATAGCTGTTGGATTTAAGGGGTATAACTGATAGTTTTTCAAAAAAAATAATTTGAAAACGTGACATTTTATGGGCTAGGAACTATGGCGCGAGACACGACGGCATCAATGCCGGTGTGATGCACGGTGGAAAAGGTGGCGCCGTAGACCATAGCGCGAGCCACGACACCAGTGTCCCGTGCGCTCAAATTGTTTTTCTCATTAAGAGAAACAAAACCCACTTATTATGTAGTTTCAAAAGAAAAAGAAACGCTCTTGTATTTTGCACGAACGAAAACTTGAAGGTTTTTGTGGGGTATCCGAAGTCAATGAACTTTTTCGATGTTATGTAAATGTAAACGTTTGGAAAAGGTATTGATGTTTTAATGCAATCGGTTCATTAAAATTTGCTTTTAGTATTAAGATTTAAAAAATGTTTATACACCACATAATGTTTGTTTTGGGTTTCGTCCTTATTCGTATGACTAAGTTATCTTGAGCCTTAACTTAATCAATGTGTTCTCAGGTTTTTGAAATGAAAAAAGAGAAGATAAAGGTTTAAAATGGGTAGAAAGGAAGAGGATATGAACGAAATTTAAATTTTTATACTACGTATTATATTTTTGAGTTAGAAGAGAAAAAAGAGTTATAAGTGCATGGGCGTAACCACATTACATGTATAAAGGTAATGACCTCAATAATTGGCTAAATAAATTTAATATATAGTAGTTTTATTCTATTTTAGTTGTTTTAACTTTTTCCCCTCAACAAAATTTTGAAATTGCCCTCAAAAAATAAAGAAACATTGAAAAAGAAATTTCTCCAGGTTAAAATTTGGTATCTATTGTACAATTTTAAAATTTCCTATATTTTATTCTTATAGTTTTAACTAGTTAAAAAGCTCGCGTACGAACGAGGTTTTAAAAAAAAAAATACAAAATACATACTTTTAGTAGTCAAAATACATGCTTTTAGGGTTCAAACCTCACTAGGTGTGTACACTTGGGGGTGGATACGGAGGTTTACCTGCGACGACTCCGGGCTATCCAAAAAGGGTAGTCGTCCTGGGATTAGTCGGCTCGCAATGTCAAGTCAAAAACCTAGATATACCCAAAACAATTTAAAGATTTTTAAATTATGCATATAATAAATTTTTTTAAAAATCCTTGTTCCTACACCATCAAATTTAAACAAATCACATTATTAAATGTTAATAGTCCAAACACTATTTTTCAAATATTTGAAAGAAAAGAAACACAAACTTGAACAAATCACAATAGTCCAAACACACTTTTTCATATATTTATAAGAAAAGAAACACAGTAAAACAAATTATTGTGGTAGTATTCCTTACATTTCCTTCAGATTTGGTCCAACTTCATAATTATGCTCACAATTCACAAAGAATGTGAAAGAGTTACTTAGAATGTGATAATAAAGGTCAAAGCATAAAGTATTGACTAAAAGTGAATTAAGATGTAATCAGAATGGAAACTATATTTGCTGGCAATTTTGTTTTGGAGTTGCACATTATTTATCAAGAACTTGACTAACTTGAAAGCTATTAGAGCAAACGGTGTCACGGCGAGGGGTCCTCGTCGGTCTGAGGTGGCACCTCGCCGGTGCTCGCCGTGACACCCACCCCTTCGCCGCTCCTTATTCGCCATTCTTCAACGAGATGAAAAGGTGAGATTTGTGGGCCTCACCTGCAATATATCCGTTGCTGAACGGTTTTTAAAAAAAAATGTATTTTTTTATAACTTTTTTTATAAATACTCTTATTTTTTATCTTAAAACACACACACAACAAACACTTTCAATCAAATCTTTTCACAAAAACTTTCAATTAAACTTTCAAAAAAATGAGTACCTCGTCTGATTATTCCAATCCGTCCGATCTCGAAGATATGGAAGAATACGAAATGGTGATGCAGATTAACGAAGATGAAGAAGATGAAGTTCAGCAGCATCGTAGATACATTTGGCGTGAACGTGAAGTCGCCGAACAACGTTTAATGGAGGATTATTTTAGTCCAAATCCGAAATATACAGAGGAAATGTTCAGAAAACAATATCGCATGAGACGGGAACTATTTTGGAAATAGTTGAAGGTATTGAAACTTATTGTGCAACAAATAATCCTTTACCCAAGCATTTTCATTTTTTTACTATTCGATATGATGCTACGGGTACAAAAAGTATGAGTGTCATCTTGAAATGCACATCCGCCTTTTGACGACCTTTTGGCTGACAACGAACCAGTGGCACCGTATATTGTAAACGGGCAGCAATTCGAAAGAGGGTACTACCTTACAGATGGTATTTACCCTCAATGGTCATGTTTTGTTAAGTCATTCAGCCAAGCACGCGATGACAAAATCGCTTTATTTAAACGGCGCCAGGAAAGTGCCCGAAAAGATATTGAAAGGGCATTTGGTGTCCTACAAGGACGATGGCGTATAAGTGCTCAACCGGCGCGTGCTTGGACTGTGAACAAGCTACGCAGAATCATATACACGTGCATCATTTTGCATAACATGATTTTGAAGAATCAAAGGTTTGCGATATCCGGAGCAGCTGAAATGTACATCCCTCCTGGGAACCATTTATTACGGTCATGGGTCGAACGATGTACAATCCGTCGCAGGAAACAAAGAGAACTCCGAGATAGAGAAGTACATTCAAACTTTCAACGGAACCTCATTGAGCATCTCTGGGCACAAGAGCAACTATGAATAATCGACCGTATTTTTATTGTGTTTTTTTTCCGTATTGTATTTGTTTACGTATTTTTTTAAGTATTTGTATTTTTATTTGAAGTATTTGTAATTTTTATTTTTATGAAATGAATTTTTAGTTTGTGTGAAAAATAAAAAAAGAAATAAAATGGTGAGTGGTGGGACCCAAGTGAATAGGAGATAGACTAGTTGTGAGTGATGAGTATTTAGTTGGTTTTTTGTTTTGGTTAATTGAGATGATATAACGCTGATGTGGCACAAGTAAAGAGAGGAAACCTCTTCGTGACACGTTTTACTCTTATCTTATTTTCTTGCTGGTATTCAAAGTTAATGCTAGCAACACATTTACTAACAATTGGTCTTTGTTACTAGTATAAATTTAGGTGCCTAATTTGAAGTTGCATTAATTTTTTAGAGCAGTGATCATATATTCATATTATATGTTTGAAGTGTTGTTTTTTTAATTGTTAAGTCCCAACACCCCGTGTTAATTTTTAGATTGCCATGACTGATTAAAGATTGCCAAAATAGACCCATTATTTTTTAATTAATTTATATATCATCTTATATTCAACCTTAATTTCATATATATTTAAACTACAACTATTAAATGCATAATGTACAATGATTTTAAACCATTATTGAGTATTTTTAAATTAATTTTTAAAAATAAGGTGAAATATAAAATTGTCTCCTCTTTTCTTTTAGTTTAGGTTTGAGGAAAAATAGGACCGTAAAAGATGGTGATGAATTTTTTGATTTAGGGTTATGAATTTTATAATAGAGGAGTATGGTTTTTTTTTTTAATTTTAGTTTTTACCCTTAGACAATTTTATATCAATCTCACCTTTTCAAAGTTTTGCTTTTTATATTTTTGCCCACGTGTGTTTTAACGTGTTTTTAATTGAAAAACGAATTTTTAAACTATTTGACTAAGTCAAGAAATATTTATGTTTTCTCCTTTAATAAACTCCAAAAAAAATCAAATATCAATTAAATTATTACTTAATTAGAAAAGAATTGATTTTTTAGACGGACGAATTTTCCACTAACCTTTTTCCTTTACTAAGTAAAAGATTTATGATTTTTTTGTGTCTTTTTATTATGTAAAGGTGTACGTATTCTTCTATTCTTCTGTTACGTGCTTGAACTATGCAAATTGTTATATTTGTCGGTATATTGATATCACTTTTTTTTTTCCTTCTTCACGTTTTAGCAAAAATTAATATATCTTTAATCATGTTGTAGCAAAGTATAAGTCTTTAATTTGCGTCATATGACCCATTTTGTACAATACAAACTCTTTTTGGGTTTGCATTTTGATTGATCAATTTTTTTTGCGAATAAATTTTTTTCTCGCCCTCAATGTTCACATTTTTTGGCTTCGTCACTGAATCATGATGGATATTACAATTATACTCTTAGTTATATCTAAATTATATTTTTTATAAAGTCATTGAGTAGAGTAAATTGGAAAAATTATTCTTATCATTTGTTAAAAGTTCGAATTACATTTCTCATCAATATTTCGTGTAACATATACCTCTCTCATTACAAATGATGCACCATATGTCTTTAAGACGGATGGTGAAAATATTTTGTTAGTTTAATACTAACAGGGTTGTTGCATTAGGGTATTGTTGTCTTTTTTATTCATAAAAATGTATTTTGAACGTTTCATTTTTTGAAAAAATAGATTTTTAGACTTTTTTATTTACTTTTAATAGTTTTCATTTTATGAACTTTTTTTTCGGAAAAAAGTAAAGTTTTGTTATCTTTGAAATCCTTTTCTCAAACTGAAAACATATGTTTATCTTCTAAAAAGGTTTACAAGAATCAAGTTATTTTGAATACCATATTTATCTTGGATACCAAAGGACTCATCACCACCATCCATTTCAACTCAATCTAATGGATAAGGTTAAAATTGTTTAATTATTTCACTTATTTTTAGAATTTAAATATCTCTTAAACCATTAAACGTTAAACGAAAAAAAATATACCATCGCGACGAGCATTTAATAAGCTTTCTACAGATATGTATTATGATATACTTTTGAAGAAAAAAAAATTTCGTCTTTTTTTTCGTTTTTTTAAATTTACGTAAAATATCATATATGATAATAATGTTTCATCATATATGATATTAGTGTTATGTTACAAATTATTATTGAATCATATATGATATTGGTTTATATCATATATAATAAGTTATATCATATATATGATACCAGTGTTCCTATCATATATGATATTTAGTATCATATATGATAGACTACGGAAAAAAAAAAAATTTGTCGAAAGTATATCATATAGCATATCTGTAGAAAGATAATTAAATGCCCGTCGTAGTGGTATATTTTTTTTCGTATAACGATTGACGGTTTAAAAGATATTAATGTTTGAAAAAAGGGGAATTATGTTTTATGTTTAATCTTATCCATTAGATTAAGATTAAGATGAATGGTGGAGATTAGTCCTTGATATCCAAATAAAGTTTGGTATCCAAATGAACTTAAATCTTAAAGAATTTAGAAGCTAAAAGCATTTTACATTTTATTTTTTGGAAATCAGTTTCTTAAGTTAAGAATATTAAACGTTTCTTTGAAAAGAATTTAAACGCCTTTAAAAAATTGTAAACTTTTATAAATTAAAAACATTAACATTTAAAAATTTTATAATTTTAAAATATTAAGTTTTAAAACATTTTTAAATTTTAAAACATTGATAAAAGTAAAATATATATAAATTTAAAACATTAACTTTAAAAAAATCGAGATAAATGTATAATCTTTTTAACTTTAAAAAATAAAAGCAAAGTGTATAAAAAAGCGATTAAAGAAAATATAAAAAACGTAAAAGCGTTAAAATAAAACTATATTTAAAAAAAGGGTTTATTTTATCAACTTGTAGCAGGATTGCGAAAATAAACGTAAAATATTTAAAATAATTTTTTTTAACTTTTAAGAAATTTAATTTTTTAAGAGAAACTCTTTGACAACTATATTTTTCCAAAAAATAAAAAAAATATTGTATAAAAAATCTATATATATTTTATCAAAAAATGCATATGTTCAAAATACATTCGTGGGAAAAAAAGGCAATAATACTCTCTTGTCACACCCTTTTTAATACTTAACTGATAAAATATTTGTATTATCCGTCTTGAGTGATGTATGATATATCATTTTGTAACCACTATATGAGATGAAATTCAAAGTTTGATAAACCAAATTTTTGCACTCTACTTTTTTAAGTAATTATGTCTACTAGTTTTAATGCCCGTGTACGCACGGGATTTGAACATAAAGGTTAAATTAATTAAATAATTTCGTTATTTCAATTATATATATATATATATATATATATATATATATATATATATATATATATATATATATATATATATATTATATGTTTTTTAACATCTAATATTTATATGTTTGATTATTTTGTTTTTTTACCGTGAACCGTGTATATTAATAAAACTCACCTTAATTTTTATTTTTCGAATTTCATATTTTTTTTATTTTTGATATATTTTTATTCTAAAGAGTTATATCATAATTATTAATTAACAAACGATTTACATCAAACTTACACGTATACGATTTAAAAATTCATGATTTTTTAACGCTTAATATTATTCTATAAAACAATATTAAATTTTAATATTTAAATAGGTAAAATGCTTATGGACCCACGAGTTTTACATGATTTTCCATTATGTGATAATTTTAATTGATATCTTCTATAAATATTTGTTTCACAAAGGATTTGACTTTGTTTTTTTAAACGAAAAATGTTAGTGGTTAGTGGGTCGAATCGTGCCATGACATCCAAGCGGAAGAATGTCTTCTTCGAACCCTCGTCTAATTATGTTAGACTCCTTATCCGCTTCGCCTGAAAGGCCATTGGCAGGTCTTGAACCCAAGACCTCCAGGAAACCTCCCCCAAACCACTTAGTCGAACCTTGGTGGCCAACTGAGCTAAGTCAGTTGGTTAAGGATTTGACTTTGTTTAACTCAAATGTTAGCTATCCTTTTCTAAAAATTGTGTGTTTATTAACACATAATTACTTTGAAAAAATATATATTTTTGTAATTTGTAGAATCCCATCTATTTACTTTCATCTCACACCAATGTCTCAGGTCCTGCGTTTTTTTTTTACATTTATATTCATGTAAATAATAATTACGTAGATTGCATTTTTGACTTTTTAAGTGTCAAAAAAATTATACAATAATTTGTATTTCTATTTGAATATTTATAATTTTGTGATTCGTTGATTTTTTAATATGCCATATATGTTGTATTTTTAAAATATAAAGTATAGACGGTATAAAGTTTAAGGGTGTATTTTGTTTATTTTAGAAAGTTACTAAAAAATATGTAAAATTATAAGTTTATATTTAAATATATTTAATTTATTTAAAATTCAACCAATAAAGTTTTATTAATCCCCTCCTCTTTTTTTAAGTTTTTATTTTTACAAATTTGACACATCTTATCTTATCTTATCTTACTATATAATAAAGCATTTGGGACTATTCCATAAATGGAAAGTCTGAAAAATTCAGACATCTTCACTTACTTCTTATGGCAAATTTGTGATAATTCTGCTATATAAGTAACAACTGCTAACCTGATACAATACTATCTTCACTTTATCGGGATATAGGGATAATAGTTTATACATTAAGCAGTATGAGTCTATCACCATCCATGGAACCACCACCATCGACGGAACCGCCACCGCTACCGTCGACAAAACCACCAGTCCACCACGACGGAAAGATCTGAATTTTCCGGTAGATCTGAGTTTTTAAGACATCACTTCACGGGTGCGTGGATTAAACCGATCAATCAGGTTTAGTAAGTGGTAGCAGTGGCGGAGCCAAGGCATGTGTAAGTGGTCTCTGGGAACCACCTTGCAGATCCAAGTTATATAGAAGCGGCGTGTTAGGTTTTCTTCTGGGACCTTCCTTGAAAACTTACCGGGAACCAACTTAGAGTTCAAACGACTAAACAATGGTGACTAATCATTAGAAAGATGTGTTATATAAGCTTGTTAATGGAGATAAATGTTAATGGATGGTGAACTGTGAAGTAGAAGTAGAAAAGTTTAAAAAGAAGATAAATGTTAATAATAAAAAATTGGAATATGTATAAAGTGTACAGTTTGTCACGTGATGACTGAAATTAAGAAAATGACAACCTTTATTAGTACAAAATTTTCAAAAAATTTGAAACCTCAATTGTTTTGCATGTTTGAAACTCTGTTTTTAAATCGACTCGATTGAGTTATCGAGTCTGAGTCAATCTCGATTAACCTGATTTTGTAAATAAATAATTCTTTTATATTTTTAAAAATTAATAAAAGTTATATATAAAAACTCTCGCATATCAAAAATATAAATTGTTTATCAACCAATATAATATGAAAAAATAAAATACTCGTTGCAAATACGTAAAATTTACATAATTTTTTGATAAAAAACCCGAAAAATCAAAACTCGGTCGGGTCTCGAGAACCGGTTTGACCCGAGTCACCCATACCCCGGAGGGTTTTAGCTGGGTTTCGAAAATGTGAAACCCAAGTTAATATGACACATTTTTTCGTCCGAAACTGAGTCAATCGATTGATCTGACCAGGTCTACCCGTGTTTCAAAACATTGGTTTTCTTTAACAGGCAACTCTTTTAAAAAACTTTCTATAAGTTTATCTAAACTAAAGACTTTTTTTTTTAACATAACTAAAGACTTTAGCTACTGATAATTTATATGTTTATCACAAATTTATAATTACTTAGTATGAACAAAGTTTAAGTAGGTATATGATTCTTTATACTTTTATGCTAAAAATTGTTGTGAATTAAATGCTATTATAAAAGTTAGATTCAAAATTAAATGATATTATAAAAGTTAGATTTAAAGCTTGTCATCTAAACACAATGAGCAAATATTTTTGTTCAAAGATAACGCAGTTATGTTAAATTATACACTATCCAATTAGTTATGTTACATTGTGACGACCCATTGACCGACCAATTCACATTGATATTATTGTCATCAAGCTAAGGAATCATTTTAGTTTAGGTGCTGGCTTTACCACTGGTTGCGAGAGTGGTATATAAATAAAGTGAAGTGTGACGTGGTTCCAAGCTTTGATTCATATTCAGAGTTTTCATGTTGTTATTTTCAACGATTCATTTTTGAAAGGTACCAATGACATGATTTTTATTTCAAGATTTGATTAGTTTTTTAGGCAAGAACAAGTGACGGTGTATGAATAAAAATATCATGTATTTTGTGTTGAATTTTAAAGTTTATGATATGGGCTTCGTATGTTTTGAGTCTTTACTTATTATTATTATTGTTACTAACTAGAGGTGGTAAATTTTGTTTCTTTTGTTAAATATGTGCATTTTTTAATATTTTTCTAAAAAGGATGGGGCATTTTTTTGCGCATTCACTATAATTGATGGGTTAAACGAGCGTACATGTAAGACACTAAATGTGTTTAATGAGCGCATGTAAAATACTAATTAGATTATTTGATGAATTTTTTATTTTTAATTTTTTATTCTCGGCTTTCAGTTATCTTAATTAAAAATAGTTCGCATTGCTCGTCAAAAATGTTAGTTATATGGTATCTGCCGTTGCATTGCGCGGGTACCATACTGGTATATCTTTATGTGTTTTTATCAAATTCCTCCAATAATTTTTTTAATTTTGACTAACTTTAATTCAATTTTGACTTTTTTCCACCAATCACATCGCTCGATTTTGCTTATGTGTCAAAATCAAGTCATTTGATTGGTCTAATTGTTTTTTCTACAACCTCCACTTTTCATTAAAATTCTCCAAAAATCTAATTCTTTTATTATATAAAAGATTAAAAGCTTCTTAATATAACCTTTTTTTAAATAATCTCATTTTGAGAAAACAAAAAAGTTTTTGAAAAAAATTGAGTCAATTTTATTTTATTTTCTTTTTTTCTTCTCTACTATTATAAAATTTGGGAAGTGATTTGAATAATCCTCAAATTGATTATCACAGTCAAAAGTAATATGTCTTGACACATATACTCTTAAATCACTTTTAATTGTGTTTACTTTTATAAGTATATCAAAACACACTAATTTTAAGTATGTCAATTAATATAAAATCACTTCTCATAAAATTTATTTTTTTATGATTTTTCTCACTCTTTTCTCTCTTTTAATAAAACTTAGAACTTAATCAAATCTAAATTTTAAGCTAGATGCCTTGATAAATATAATTGACGTATCAAACTCTACACAACGCAACTTGTCTTTATGCAATGTTTTTTTTTATTGTAATTTATAAACTAATGACAAAATAATATATCTTGTGTGTAAAAATTATTACTAACGAACACTGCTGATAACGATAGCCATGATCATTGTTTTATCCGTGTGATTATATTATTTTTCCAATTGTGGATCAGTTCTCATTTATACCAACGAACACTACTGATAACGATAGCCATGATCATTTTAGGGTGCGTTTGTTTTGTTGATAGGTTTTACTTGGGTTTAAATTTAAGTAATGGTTTGAAAGAAAAATATAAGAAAAAAAAATCTATCATTGGATTGAAGTTGTTTGTTATGCATATGTTGTAATGAAAAAAATAATGCTTCGTAGTATTTATATAAAAAACAGAAAAATTAATAAATGAAATCATGCCAGCAAATCATGCTAAAAACAATTAAAAATAATAAAATAAGCAATTATGGTAAGTACTGCACATTATATCCTTAATAAAAGAGGGGAAACACGGTTCCCAATGAACAGTGCCCCCCTCACAACCAAACCCATATTTTATTCGTCAAAAATCTCCCACATCTCCTCTCACAAACGTCTCACCCACTCCTCTCTGGTCTCTCACACACACAGCACCATGTTCCGTTTTCCCTCTCATCTCCACACTCCGTTGCCCCTTAACATTGCCCCTTGATGATATAATTGTCCCTTCATTAAAAAAACGTTGTCCCTTCATGATATAATTGTCCCTTCATTAAAAAAATAAATACCATTTGTTTGATTGCGATAGTGGCTACAGGAACTCAGTCGACCTTGGCCGTTGATTTTGGTTAGGTGTGTTATATATACCAATCTTCTGTCACACAAAGTTAGTGGGTGTTCTAAATGGGATATCGCCCTAGATCGGCTTTGAGTTGGCCGATTGTGGTCCGTTGATTAATTTTTGGTATTATATAAAACCTAATATTTATCACCTACCTTTAATCTTACATAGCAGCCACCCAGACGCTTAGCAAAGTAACCCAATCCTCTGTCTCAGAAATCACGTTATTTTGAATGGTTTGATCTGGGATTGGATCACGATCGTTGAGGCTTTGGTTTTTTATTCTCGCAATTGTCTTCGGTCTCCCAATGATTGTGGTATGTGTAGGTAGATTTGTATGCTGTTAATCTTGCAAATAATCAGGTATGTGATTTCCCTTTCGATTCCATCTCTCTGTTGTTTCTGTATGATGTGAGTCTGTGACAAAGCTTTTTTTTGCTTTGTGGGTTTGTTGTGACAGGTTTCACTTTACCTAGGAAATCGAGATTCCCCTATATTATTAGATTTATAATTTATAATAGCAATATGAAATGTCCTCTGTCCATGGTGTGCGGCGATGGCCCGGTTGGGTAACGATGGTGCTAGGGTTATTGGCTGCATAATACGATGGCTGATGGTACAGAAGAAAAAGAGGGCTTTGCTATGGCTGAAACACATTTGTGAAAAGTACTCAGAATGAGTGGTTTATGAAAATCTTGGTGGATCTGCAGCTAACCACCCATTTCAGCAGTCCTAAATAAATTTTTGGGCAAAGTAAGTTTCTTCTTTTTAGGCCAAGTACTTTACCATTGTTTAGATTCTTTTGTGTAGATTCGATAGAAACTTAATATTGCTAGAATATTTAGACCACCCTGTTGTTACATTTCTGATTATTTTGTACCTTAATTACTCTCAAAATGCATTGACAAACACCCCTTTACTCAAAGGTGTTTGTTTTGCCTTATATAGCCCGTTTACAGTTTAGCTGGTCTTTAACACATGTTTATACCTTATAAGTATGTAGGGGTGTTATTCCGGCTTTAATAGCCGGCTGATATCTTATTTGGTTTTGGGTTTATGATTCATGAGCTAATTTTGAAACCTTTCGCCTTATATAAGTTTAGATCTGGTTCAGGAACTTAACATTTAGGTCTATATGAATGTATAATTAGAAGCTGACCAGTATAAGAACGAAATCATTGCTGTTTATTGAGGTTCTTATGTGATTTTACAGGACCACGTGGTTCGACAGATGACATTCCCAGCACGAAACCAAATATTGAGGCGTCAAACTCAAGCAAGAAAACAAAGGTCAAAGATCTAGGTAATGTTTTCAATTCACAAGCGTTTTTCGTACATTCTTTTTTTTTCCTTTGGGGAATTAACCTGACGGTGCTGGTTATTTGCGTAGGCGCCAATAGGGGAATTGGTACATTTCAACAGGAGAATCCCGCACCTTGGCCTTTCTTGCGTTTCAACAGGAATTGGTATGTTTCAACAGGAGTCGGTAGGCGAAATGCAAGGAGACGCATATGCTGTGAACAAAATGTCAACATGTTGCAACCACGTAAACCCTTGATTGATTTAATGTCCTTTTCTGTTTTTTACAGGCCTTTGACGAGACACTTTTTTGTTCTATTGTATTATTAGATAAATTCTATCTTTCGTTACTAATAAAAACTTTTTGTGTGTACAGAAGTGAAGTTGTAGAGGCTAAAGGTGGAGTTCGCATTTGTAAGTGTCCCGGTTCACGCAATTCTAACCCATACAATTGTCACTAAAATACAGAAAATAGTGGTATCCGCGACTCTTTTAGTGCTGTAAACAAAAAAAATGCCTCAGGTGTAGCAAGGAACAGGTACCGCAGATCACTCTTTTTTTGGATTGAATAATCGGTTGTTTAAGTCAGTTTCTTGAATACTTGCGTCCCTTCTTGATCTTATTATTTGAACCTTTGATAACTATAATTAGTTTTAGCGTATCCAGAACTAAATACCAAACACCCCATAACATGCATATAGAAATGTAGAAATTTTACCGACGTTGGTGTGTTATATTCGCTATAGAGTCGTAAAGTTTGACTTCTGTGTAGATATCATGAGCTTGAATTGGGGGGTGACGTGCCGGCTCAAATGGGTGCATTTAGGGTGCCAAGATGAGCCTCTGAAGTACATGCGTTTGGGGGGATGAAATGGGTCTGTTTGAGTGATGAAGTGGGTGTGTTTGGGGGCTGAAGTTGGGGCTACAATGGGTCAGTTTGGGGGCTGATTTGGTACATGTCCAGCTGGCAGAGGTGGTGTTGCAGTTGCTGTTTCAGCGGGTGCTCAACAGCAGTAGATGCTGAATCAAAGAAGGGAGAGAATCCAAATATGTAAGATATTCTTCCATGTGCTTTGATAATTTGTTTTTTTAAAATTTACTAACCGGGTATACATCTTATGAACCAATCTTTCATTTTAGACCAATTATTGAGAACCTTAGAATTCTAATAGGCTAGCACTAAGACCAATAAGGATTGGAACAAATCGTTGGGAAATTACAAGCCAACTAAAAAAGGCATTAGTAAAAGCATATAAAGAAACTTTGAAAATGATACAGAACATGTTGGTTCCTGAATTGTTTTATAATCCCATCGAGACATTAAAAGTTGTCTATTACTTTTATGCTTTTAAAAACATACTTTGACAGTAGAGATCGTTGTGTTATGATTCACAACTAAGAACAAACGAAGCACTTGAAAATGGATTATTAAAGACAATAAGATGATCGATGATACGATAGAAAAAGTAATATTAAAATGATCATATCAGGTAATCAACTACGTCTATTAGTGTAATGCTTGAAATCTTAAGTAATGGTTTAATGCTATTTTATGAGGTGATGTAATACTAAGTTATTCTTATTTGACATGTTAGATGTTATTAAGTGTATTACATAGTAGTATTAAGCCATTAATGACAAGCCTAAAATGATACTAGCTAATATGACTATATGGGCTAAACATGTTCATTTACTCAGTAGTGTAGTTTTAGGCTAATTAAAGTAAGTGTTTGACTTGAGACCAGAAATACCATATAGCAGCATGACTTCCAACTTCTAACGAGACAAGTCTTATAAAAGTTATAGTTGTTTAATGCGGAACCAACATAAATCCGAATCTTTTCGGTTTATGTACAGTGGCGTACGAGTAATCGCCCACCCCTTCTGCTCCAAAAGGGTTGTTTGGATGCTATTAAAATAGTACCCAAACACCCCCTCTGCTGCAAAAGGGATGTCTAGCTGCTGTTAAACCAGGAACCAAACACCCCTTTTGTTGCAAAAGGAGAGTTTGCCTGCTGTTAAACCATGATCCAAACGCTCCTGCTGCAAAAAAACTTAGAATGCACATATATTCATTTTTCAATCTATATGCCCAGCTGTGAAACTGAAAACGTTCCAACGTGTAGTATTATAAAGTTGCATTTTAGAAGTATATATGTTATTTACCGCTTTACAAGCCATCTTAATATTCATTATGTATTTGCAGGTTCAATATGTCCAAATGACGATTCCTTAAAGATGTTTCATGGTTTTGGTGACTTACCCATAGGATGATGGTTTAAGATAGTTGTGACGCCCCCAAATTGAGTCAACACAGCGGAAAATAATATTTGGGTGTCACGTAGGTGGATCAACAACACACAGAACATAGAGCAACAGATAAAAGATTATCCTTACATTTATTACATGATTGAAAGTGCAAATAGTATTACAGTAGTCTTTAACATTGTCTGAAAGTTTGAATTTATTCCCAATTTATAAAACCCCAGATGAGCTCTATAAATGCAATCTATCATGATGCTTGACTTCATGCACACCATTACCTGCTTCAGTTACCTGAGAAAACATGCTTAGAAAGTCAACATAAAGTTGGTGAATTCACAGGTTTAATTAAATTAAGTTTGGACAGTAGATATTCCCAGAAGTAGTAATGCACAAAGCAATAATACTTAAAAGTGATTACATTTCCATATTGCCCGAAACTGAAACTTGACAGTTAAGTCCTTAACAGATAAGGACCCTTCGCCATAAAAGGCACCCAGAACAAAATAAGTGCTGACATGTGAAACATCTGTTGTCCCGGCCGAGGCACAGTGAGCATGACTCACCCAGATGGGGACGGTCAATCCCAAATAGATCTATTTATAACATTCAGGTAATTCAATAATTCTAACAGTTTCGGATGCACGGGTCATGCTGTTAATCTACAATAGGCATGGTAATCAAAGGTTTCACAGTTCAATCTATGTCCAGAAAATCAAATATGTTGCATGTTTTCTTCCCCATTAAAAGGTTTAAAAGTTTGTCAATATATAAAGTGGGGCCATGAACTCACCTCAGTAGTACAGCAATAAGTCAGAAGATAAATCTGATAAGGATGCTCACGATACAGTCAATGACCTAAATAATTACAAGGTCTCAGTAATTGCATTAACATAATGCATAAAAGTTCCAGAATAAATCTGTACATGTTTAAACGGGTTTAAGTATTTAATAATAATACTTGAAATTTGTTCGTCGAAGTACAAGTTCTAATAGTATTTATTTTAGGTGTAAAATAAATAATAAGGTTTAATTAATTAGTTCGCTTAATTAATATTTGTACTTACGTTGTTATAAAACACTTTAAGTATTCATATAGGATGGTTTTATATACATTTAAAGCGATAGGAAAATAAATATAATTAATATATTTATTTTATAAGTTAACCATTTACAATTTATATTTAATATATAAATAAGGTTTATAAATGTATGACATTTATTTAAAATCCATGTTTACGTAAGATTTACATTTATTAAGTTATAGGTTTGAAAATAACAACTGTTACATTTATTTAAGTTTTACGTTTAAATAAATGACTTAAAATATATAAGGTTTTAAGGTTCGTAATAATTGTATAAAAGTACGTTTTAGTCCTTTTAAATAAACGGGTACTCGCGATTAAATTACTTTTATACCCCTAGGGTTTCTAAATCTTTCAAGTATTTACAGTTTTGGTCCCTCCTAGTTACACGTGTAACTAGGGTTTCTTAAAGTTTCATAAAATGTCAATTTTGGTCCTTATAGTATGCGGCATATTCTAGGGCTTATAATAGTTTCACTTAATGGCAATTTTAGTCCCTGAAGTTTCGGCTAGTATTAGGGTTTATTATAAGTTACAATTATGCCCCTAGGGCTTGTTTATGTTTCGGCTTTAGGCAGGTTTAGTCCCTAGGGTTGCTTAGTGTTGTATTAAGTTTAGTAACTTGACACTTTTAGTCCCTAAGGTTAATATTATGTCACGGCTTGTGTCCAAAGTGGTCCTTAGGCTTTCCAAAATTTACACAACTTACCCTAATATTTTAGTAATCTCTTTTTAGTCCTTTTTAACTTCACTAAGTTTCGGATATGTGCAAAACACACCCTTGAACTCTCGGCATGTTCTTAAAAGTGGGTTAAAGTTTATGTTTGTGAAATACCAAGTTCTACACTTATTCATTTAGCTCCCTTTTACTTACTAAAATTACACTTTAGTCCAAAAGTATTATTTATGCCATTTTTAACCCGAAAGTTTATATATATACTATTTTAGTCCAAAACTTCTTAGATCTATCATTTAAATCCAAAACAATCATAGATCCATATTTTTAACATGTAACTTTATAAAATCATATTTTGACACTAAGAGTCTTATAAAACATTTATTTAAAAAAATGATTATTATCTAAGCAATGTATTATAGTGAGCTTACACTAATCTTATAAGGCCTAGTAGTGATCTTAATATTTTAAGGCACCTAATAATATGAAACTATTATTTCTAGTTATATCTAAATATTACAAGGCCACTCAAAATCATCATATGAGCTTAAAGCTTACGTCCCATTTTAATTGCATGGTTAGGTTTTCATGATTTTATAAGTTAAACAAGGTCATGTTGATGTGTTCTTCCAAGTTGACAAGTTTTTACATCAAGTTTTGTCATATATAAAAATGAGCCGTGGGTTTTACTTAGGTTTGTAGGGTTTCCATACTTGTTTAAATGTTAACTTTACCAAAATAAAGATGTACACATCAATATATATGAATGTAATGTATTAGAAAAAGATAGGTTTTAACTTGGACTTACTTGTTTAGTTAGGTTTAGGGATGATATGAGAATGGATAGAAACAAGTGACAAGCTTTCAACAATGGAGGTCTAGGAAGATGCAAACATGCCGTGGGCTTCAAGGATTCTTCTAGGGTTCTTGTTCTTGCTTCAATGATCAAGGTTTCTTGTAGGTTGAGCTTAGGATTAACCTTTAGGTTGTAGAAGACATAGTATAGGAGTAGTAGTAAAGCTTGAAGGTTTAAAAATGGTGGTGATGGTGTTTTAGCCGTGAGTTGAGAGAGAGATGGAGTGAGATTGAGGAAATGTTTTGTGTTGTGTGGGTTGTGTGTGTTTCGGCCTATAAACAAGAGAGAGAGAGAGATCAAATGTAATCTTGGTACCTAGTACTAAAAATATTTCCTAGATATGATGTATCTAGTTGGGATACTCCTTGGTTAATTTCAACATGTGGCAAAAACTAGCAAATCCTTCCTTTTCCATTTTGAGTTGTAACCGTATGGTTTGCTAAGTCAAATGGGGGACAAGTTCTTACATGGCATAGTAGTATGCATGGGGTTGGAGTGTGTAAGTGACTAAGTATGCTTTGTGTAAGCAAAAGCATGGTTAGGTTAGTGTGTTAGTGGAATAAGCATGATTACTTGTAGGGTAGATAGCAAATGATGGTAATGCATGCATGCATACATACATACGTTACATATTAGGCATGGGAAGGGTTTTGGGTAAATTTTGCCAAGTGTTGTATGATAATAATAGTCATTGTATATTATTATAGGTACTTGTTGTGTTGTAGGTATTTTTGTTGAAGCTTTTAGATAACTTAGTGAAAGTGTATTATTAAATACATTACTAAAATTAATTTACTTTATTAAAGTAAATAGGTGACAATGTAAAATAATGTACATTGTTTTTAAAGTGTTTAGGCATTTAATCCTTTTAAGTATTATATGTAAATATGTACATATAAAAATAATAATTCAAGTACTTAATAAAATAAATCAAGTAAGGTTACAGTTTTATCTCAAATATAAACTGAGGTGATGAATTTTATTATTCAATCAAGTGGCCAGTCAATTGCCAAGGTAGTCAACAAATGACTAGAGGTTCATATGCTATTCAATCAAGTGGCCAGTCAATTGCCAAGGTAGTCAATAATGACTAAAGGTTCATATATATATAAAATAAATATGAAATGTAGTATGACAATAGGTATATGATAATTAATAATTCATATAAAGGTGAAATTATGTAAATTCCAAATATAAATAGTACTACAGTTGACAAAGTGAATGAGGGTAAAAACAGAGGTTTTACATCACCATCCCGTTATTTTAGCTTTGTCCTCAAAGCTTAAGATGAAGCCATTAGTCAGGTGAACAAGTGTGGATACTTGGTCTTGAACGAGTCTTCTCGTTCCCAAGTGAACTCAGGGCCTCTCCTAGAGTTCCAATGTACTTTGACCAACGGAATGTGACTGCGTTTCAACTTCTTAACTATCCTCTCCATGATTTCTACTGGTTCTTCTACAAACTGGAGTTTGTCGTCAAATTGAACTCCTTCCAATGGCATAGCCAATGGTTCTTCCGCATAACACTTCTTTAGGTTAGAAACATGAAAGGTAGAGTGCACCCGACTCAGTTGCTGGGGCAACTCTAAACGATACGCTACTTCCCCGATCTTAGCTATTACTTTGAAAGGGCCAACATAACGTGGATTCAGTTTCCCACGTTTGCCAAAACGTATAACACCCTTCCAAGGTGATACCTTGAGCATAACACGGTCACCTACTTCAAATTGCATAGGTTTGCGTTTCAGGTCCGCGTAGCTCTTTTGTCGATCGCGAGCAGCTTGAATTCTTTGTCTGATGAGGACGATCTTGTCAGTAGTCTCCTGGATTAACTCGGGTCCAGTGAGCTGAAATTCACCTACTTCTGCCCAGCACACAGGCGAACGACATTTGTGACCGTACAGTGCTTCAAAAGGGGCAGCCTTAATGCTAGCATGATAACTGTTGTTGTAGGAGAATTCTACTAACGGAATGTGGTCCACCCATCCATTTCCAAAATCAATCACACATGCTCGTAGCATGTCCTCTAGAGTCTGGATGGTTCGTTCACTTTGACCATCAGTCTGTGGATGATAAGCAGTGCTCATATCCAAATTGGTACCTAAGGCTCGTTGAAAAGCCTTCCAAAAGTTTGACGTGAACCTACCATCTCGATCGCAGATTATCGACACTGGTATTCCATGTTTGGTCACAATCTCCTTTAGGTACGTCTTTGCTAGTTTGGCAAGGGGATCATTCTCCCTAATCGGCAGGAAATGAGCGGACTTGGTGAGTCGTTCGACGATTACCCATATAGTATCGTAACCGTGAGATGACTTTGGGAGTTTGGTAACGAAGTCCACAGTGATGTTTTCCCATTTCCATTCGGGTATCTTGGGTTGTACAAGTAAACCCGATGGTCTCTGGTGTTCAGCTTTGACGCGAGCACAGGTCAAACATTTCTGAACGTAGGTGGCAATGTTGGCTTTCATATTCGGCCACCAATATAACTTCTTCATATCCTGATACACCTTTTCAGATCCAGGATGTATAGAATATTTAGACTTATGAGATTCGTGCATGATCAAGTCCCTCAAATCTCCATAACAAGGTAACCAACATCGTCCGTGAAGGCATAGGGTTCCGTCTGCTCTAGGCTCTAACTTTTCTTTGCTAAGATCAGTTCTGAGCATTCCCCCGACATCTTCCTTCACGAGGTTTCCAGGCAATTGGGCTTGAGTCTGAGCTTCTAAAATTTGTTTGGGTAGATCCAAACTGATTGTCATCACCAATGCCCGAACTCTCATAGGAGGGTCCGTTTCTTTGCGACTTAAAGCATCAGCAACCACGTTTGCTTTTCCCGGGTGGTATTTGATCTCGCAGTCGTAGTCACTCAGTAACTCAATCCAACGGCGTTGTCTCATGTTCAACTCCTTCTGATCCAATATGTGTTGCAAACTTTTGTGGTCAGTATGCACTGTGCACTTTGTTCTGTATAGGTAATGCCTCCAGATTTTGAGAGCAAAAACTACGGATCCAAGTTCTAGATCATGAGTGGTGTAATTCTTCTCATGTTTCTTCAATTGCCTTGAAGCGTAGGCAATCACTTTCATCCTCTGCATCAATACGGCTCCTAAGCCTTTGTGCGAGGCATCACAGTATACAACGAAATCATCGTTGCCTTCAGGCAAGGCCAGTATAGGTGCACTGCATAACTTCTGCTTGATTAGTTTGAAAGCTGATTCTTCCTTCTCTCCCCACTCGAACTTTATTCCCTTCTGCGTAAGTTTGGTCATCGGTTTGGCTATCTTGGAAAAATCTTCAATGAATCTACGATAGTATCCGGCAAGGCCTAAAAATTGTCGGATCTCCGTTGGTGATTTAGGAGATACCCAATCCTTGACAGATTCGACCTTGGCTGGGTCCACATGAATACCGTCACAATCGATGACATGACCAAGGAATTGCACTCTAGGAATCCAAAATTCACATTTGGAGAATTTGGCATAGAGCTGCTCCTCCTTGAGTACCTTTAGTACTTGTGCAAGATGTTCCCCATGTTCTTGTTCGTTCTTGGAATAAATGAGTATGTCGTCGATGAAGACTATCACGAATTTATCCAGGTAAGGTCTGCACACACGGTTCATAAGGTCCATGAAAATAGCTGGTGCATTGGTCAACCCAAATGGCATAACCTGGAATTCGTAATGGCCGTAATGGGTTCTAAAAGCTGTCTTTGGAATATCTTCCTCCCTGACTCGTAGCTGGTGGTATCCAAATTTCAAGTCAATCTTGGAGTACACACTTGACCCTTGCAGTTGGTCAAATAGGTCGTCAATACGAGGAAGCGGATAACGATTCTTCACAGTTAACTTATTCAGCTCTCTGTAATCGATGCACATTCGAAAAGAACCATCTTTCTTTTTGACAAATAACACAGGAGCTCCCCATGGTGAGGAACTGGGTCGTATGAATCCTTTGTCAGACAGTTCTTGAAGTTGTTCAGCTAATTCCTTCATCTCTGATGGTGCCAACCGGTATGGAGCTTTAGCTACAGGTGCTGCTCCGGGAATCAAATCAATTTGAAATTCCACTTGTCGAGTCGGTGATAAACCTGGCAACTCATCAGGAAAGACTTCTGGAAAATCTCGGACAATGGGTACGTCCTTGATTTGCTTCTTCTCGGGTTTTTCTTCTTCATCTGTTCGAGAGATATGGGCCAAGAAGATAGGACATCCTCTCAACAAATATTTCTGAGCTTTGATACAAGAGACAACACTAAGTCTAGTGTCAGCGAGGTCGGTGTTACCGTCACCTCGAATGATTAGAGTTTCGTTTCCCCACGGAATACGGACTAGCTTCTCGTCACAAACAATGACTGCGCGGTATCTTGCTAACCAGTCCATGTCGATAATAATATCGAAACTACCAAGGTCTACAGGGATAAGGTCAATGTTGAACGGGTGTTTGGAAAGATTTAAGGTGCAACCTCTAATGATAGTGTCAGCATCTACTATTTTACCGTCAGCTAATTCTACAGAGTAACGGTGATCTAAGCTTGTAGGGACAATTTCTAGTACTTGACTAAATTCAGTGGATATAAAACTTCGGTCTGCTCCAGTATCAAATAAGACAGATGCATAACGATTGTTCAATAGAAACGTACCAGTTACGACATTTGAATCGGGGTTGGCTTTTGCATTGCCGACCACGTACACTCTAGATGAAGCTCCTTCACTGTTCTTGTTCTGGCTTGCCCGCTTAGGGCAACCTGGTCTCGTGTGTTCTGGTGCTCCACACTCGTAGCACACAACTCCCTTCTTGGGTCCATTGTTGTTTCCTCCAGTAGCATTACGGTTCCCCTGCTGTCCATTCCCGTTCCCACGGGCATTGTATCCACCCCTGTTGTTGTAGCTTCCAGTGTTTTGAGTGGTTCGGGCCTGGGTGACAGCATTAACTTGACAGGTTTTAGCAAAGTGACCTACTTGTCCACATCTGTAGCAGGTCTGGCAAGATCTATCAAAAGTATGATGATAGTTGCACTTTGAGCACAAAGGTTTGGTGCCCACGTACGAGTTAGTTCCCACAGTAGTAGCACTGTAAACTTGCCCAACATTCTGCTTCTTAGGATGCTGTTGGTGCTGATAGCGGAAGTGCTCGTCTGCCTTTCGCTTGTTGTCAATCTGCCTCTCAGATAGGGTACGGACTCTTTTGTTTATCAACTCAGTAGCGAACTCAATAGCACTCTCGACGGTAGTAGGTCGAGATGCGAGCACGCTGTCGTGAATGGCGTCTGGGAGTCCACCCACGTACTTCTCAATCTTTTCATCCTCCTCTACAAACATCCTGACGCACATTAGGGTCAACTCTTGGAACCTTTGGTTGTACGCAGTGATGTCATTGTTCTTGCATCTAAGATCCCATAACTCGATCTCCAGCTTCTTCATTTCTCCCCTTGGGCAATATTTCTCAGTCATCCTCTCCTTCAACTCAGTCCAGTTGAGAGTATAGGCAGCATCGTGTCCAAGAGTAGCAACAACAGAGTTCCACCAAGTAAGAGCACTCTCAAGTAGGGTGCAGGCGGAAAACTTCACTTTGTTCTCTTCTGCACAATCACTGATGCGAAATACCGTTTCCATCCTCTCAAACCACTGCATCAGTTCCACCACTCCTTCTTTGCCCTTGTAATAGGAAGGTTTACATTTCAAGAAGTCGGGGTAAGAGCAACCCCTGGTGGTCTGATTATTCCGGCGGTTGTTGGAATTTTGACTGTCATCTACGTTCCTGCTGGCAGCCATCGCAGATGCGATGCCTTGGTCAATCATTTCCCTTAATTGGGCAGCAGTGACGTTTTGGGCAGTCTCGGCATTGACGGGGTTCGTTCTAGTGTTTACCATTTTTCTATAATTATACAAAAAAATGAAATCATTAGTTCAAGGTGTTAGCACAGTTTTATATAATTACACGAAAAGGAATTTCATGCATATATTTTGCAACAAATTGGATAACCTGTTTAAAGTTCACAATATAATACAGTACAGATTTAACAAAAGTTAATGAGTACATGCCATAAGTCTAGAATAGGAATACAGTACAAAATGCACAACCTAATCCAAGACAGAGCACAACCCGCCTGTCTGGGATGGTGGTACATGAAATCTAAGTACATCACCTATGAATCCCTAATCTAAATAGTACAGTACAGGAATACAACTGACTAAAGAAAAGTACAAATACAAGAGACCCTATATCATGATAGCCGGGGTGCAACCCTAATAGCTTATCATGATGTACAAAAGATCTAGCACATCTAATCTACTGATGCCTAACTGACTCCTCGGATACGGCTGGCGCCACAGGCGGAGATGAGACAGCCGGTGCCTGCATGGCATCCTGCATCGCGGTCATAGCAGTCCTGGTCTCTCTGAGCAGTCGGAGTGCCTCACGGAACTGGTCTCTGAGAGTCTGCTGAACTCCCCGGAGATGAGCGGTCTCTGACGTCAACCCCTGATGGCGGACATCCTGGAGGTCGAAGAATATGGCAAGAGTCTGCTCCATGGTCATAAGGGCGGTGTGAGTCTGTGTCTACTAACTCTGTAGTAGGTAGATCTGCTCTTGAAGGAACTCGTTCTCATCCAGCAACCACTGGAGAGAATGATAAGTAGTCGACCACACTCCTCGGGCAGCGTGTGCCTCTGAGCTCACGGTCCACGATAAAAGGTCCTGGCGCTGCTGTAGAACAGTGCGCTCAGTCTGTCCGGCCGCTAGCAGAGCAAGAATGTCTGCTACGTCCTGGGCCTGGCGTGCGGCAAGTGCCGTGATCTGGGCCTGGACAGGATCAGCATGTCTGGCCCGGGAGCCCTCACCGATCTCAAAGGTGGAATCGAGAGGTGCCTCGTACCTCCTCTTACGAGGTGGCAGAGACTCGGGTGCATGCTCTCGTAGTACAGTCACGAGGGGTACAGGTGGTGTAACAGTAGGAGGCTGGACCTCTTCCCCAGCGGGGGAAACAGGTGGTGAAGAAATAAGCGCCTCAATGGATGCAGCGTCGACAGATGCGTGACTATCGCCGGAGTCACTAACAGATAACCATCCACACAAGACGGTCGTCGGAGATATGGCAGCAGGTGTATCAGTAGGTGAAGTCATGATAAATCTGAAAGTAATATAGTTTTAATTGATATAAGTATAAACTTACTCAAGTTAAAATTTTTGAGAAATATAATTTAAAATTATATAATAATGCCATTTAGCACTCGCCATGCTAAAGGTTACGTTAATACTTATAAGATTAATTAACCGGATGTTAATAATCGATGCACAGGCAATCACACAATCGATGTATGCTCTACGATCTGCTTAACTATTCTAGTCCCGAAAATCCCAAAAGATTTTTTTAAAGCAGTTATAGTTCAGATTATATAAAAATTTTATTTTTATATTTATTTTAAACTTGGTTCTGATTCTCTATAACTGTCACTCTGATACCATTTCTGTGATGCCCCCAAATTGAGTCAACGCAGCGGAAAATAATATTTGGGTGTCACGTAGGTGGATCAACAGCACACAGAACATAGAGCAACAGATAAAAGATTATCCTTACATTTATTACATGATTTAAAGTGCAAATAGTATTACAGTAGTCTTTAACATTGTCTGAAAGTTTGAATTTATTCCCAATTTATAAAACCCCAGATGAGCTCTATAAATGCAATCTATCATGATGCTTGACTTCATGCACACCATTACCTGCTTCAGTTACCTGAGAAAACATGCTTAGGAAGTCAACATAAAGTTGGTGAATTCACAGGTTTAATTAAGTTAAGTTTGGACAGTAGATATTCCCAGAAGTAGTAATGCACAAAGCAATAATACTTAAAAGTGATTACATTTCCATATTGCCCGAAACTGAAACTTGACAGTTAAGTCCTTAACAGATAAGGACCCTTCGCCATAAAAGGCACCCAGAACAAAATAAGTGCTGACATGTGAAACATCTGTTGTCCCGGCCGAGGCACAGTGAGCATGACTCACCCAGATGGGGACGGTCAATCCCAAATAGATCTATTTATAACATTCAGGTAATTCAATAATTCTAACAGTTTCGGATGCACGGGTCATGCTGTTAATCTACAATAGGCATGGTAATCAAAGGTTTCACAGTTCAATCTATGTCCAGAAAATCAAATATGTTGCATGTTTTCTTCCCCATTAAAAGGTTTAAAAGTTTGTCAATATATAAAGTGGGGCCATGAACTCACCTCAGTAGTACAACAATAAGTCAGAAGATAAATCTGATAAGGATGCTCACGATACAGTCAATGACCTAAATAATTACAAGGTCTCAGTAATTGCATTAACATAATACATAAAAGTTCCAGAATAAATCTGTACATGTTTAAACGGGTTTAAGTATTTAATAATAATACTTGAAATTTGTTCGTCGAAGTACAAGTTCTAATAGTATTTATTTTAGGTGTAAAATAAATAATAAGGTTTAAACAATTAGTTCGCTTAATTAATATTTGTACTTACGTTGTTATAAAACACTTTAAGTATTCATATAGGATGGTTTTATATACATTTAAAGCGATAGGAAAATAAATATAATTAATATATTTATTTTATAAGTTAACCATTTACAATTTATATTTAATATATAAATAAGGTTTATAAATGTATGACATTTATTTAAAATCCATGTTTACGTAAGATTTACATTTATTAAGTTATAGGTTTGAAAATAACAACTGTTACATTTATTTAAGTTTTACGTTTAAATAAATGACTTAAAATATATAAGGTTTTAAGGTTCGTAATAATTGTATAAAAGTACGTTTTAGTCCTTTTAAATAAACGGGTACTCGCGATTAAATTACTTTTATACCCCTAGGGTTTCTAAATCTTTCAAGTATTTACAGTTTTGGTCCCTCCTAGTTACACGTGTAACTAGGGTTTCTTAAAGTTTCATAAAATGTCAATTTTGGTCCTTATAGTATGCGGCATATTCTAGGGCTTATAATAGTTTCACTTAATGGCAGTTTTAGTCCCTGAAGTTTCGGCTAGTATTAGGGTTTATTATAAGTTACAATTATGCCCCCTAGGGCTTGTTTATGTTTCGGCTTTAGGCAGGTTTAGTCCCTAGGGTTGCTTAGTGTTGTATTAAGTTTAGTAACTTGACACTTTTAGTCCCTAAGGTTAATATTATGTCACGGCTTGTGTCCAAAGTGGTCCTTAGGCTTTCCAAAATTTACACAACTTACCCTAATATTTTAGTAATCTCTTTTTAGTCCTTTTTAACTTCACTAAGTTTCGGATATGTGCAAAACACACCCTTGGACTCTCGGCATGTTCTTAAAAGTGGGTTAAAGTTTATGTTTTTGAAATACCAAGTTCTACACTTATTCATTTAGCTCCCTTTTACTTACTAAAATTACACTTTAGTCCAAAAGTATTATTTATGCCATTTTTAACCCGAAAGTTTATATATATACTATTTTAGTCCAAAACTTCTTAGATCTATCATTTAAATCCAAAACAATCATAGATCCATATTTTTAACATGTAACTTTATAAAATCATATTTTGACACTAAGAGTCTTATAAAACATTTATTTAAAAAAAATGATTATTATCTAAGCAAGGTATTATAGTGAGCTTACACTAATCTTATAAGGCCTAGTAGTGATCTTAATATTTTAAGGCACCTAATAATATGAAACTATTATTTCTAGTTATATCTAAATATTACAAGGCCACTCAAAATCATCATATGAATTTAAAGCTCACGTCCCATTTTAATTGCATGGTTAGGTTTTCATGATTTTATAAGTTAAACAAGGTCATGTTGATGTGTTCTTCCAAGTTGAAAAGTTTTTACATCAAGTTTTGTCATATATAAAAATGAGCCGTGGGTTTTACTTAGGTTTGTAGGGTTTCCATACTTGTTTAAATGTTAACTTTACCAAAATAAACATGTACACATCAATATATATGAATGTAATGTATTAGAAAAGATAGGTTTTAACTTGGACTTACTTGTTTAGTTAGGTTTAGGGATGATATGAGAATGGATAGAAACAAGTGACAAGCTTTCAACAATGGAGGTCTAGGAAGATGCAAACATGCCGTGGGCTTCAAGGATTCTTCTAGGGTTCTTGTTCTTGCTTCAATGATCAAGGTTTCTTGTAGGTTGAGCTTAGGATTAACCTTTAGGTTGTAGAAGACATAGTATAGGAGTAGTAGTAAAGCTTGAAGGTTTAAAAATGGTGGTGATGGTGTTTTAGCCGTGAGTTGAGAGAGAGATGGAGTGAGATTGAGGAAATGTTTTGTGTTGTGTGGGTTGTGTGTGTTTCGGCCTATAAACAAGAGAGAGAGAGATCAAATGTAATCTTGGTACCTAGTACTAAAGATATTTCCTAGATATGATGTATCTAGTTGGGATACTCCTTGGTTAATTTCAACATGTGGCAAAAACTAGCAAATCCTTCCTTTTCCATTTTGAGTTGTAACCGTATGGTTTGCTAAGTCAAATGGGGGACAAGTTCTTACATGGCATAGTAGTATGCATGGGGTTGGAGTGTGTAAGTGACTAAGTATGCTTTGTGTAAGCAAAAGCATGGTTAGGTTAGTGTGTTAGTGGAATAAGCATGATTACTTGTAGGGTAGATAGCAAATGATGGTAATGCATGCATGCATACATACATACGTTACATATTAGGCATGGGAAGGGTTTTGGGTAAATTTTGCCAAGTGTTGTATGATAATAATAGTCATTGTATATTATTATACGTACTTGTTGTGTTGTAGGTATTTTTGTTGAAGCTTTTAGATAACTTAGTGAAAGTGTATTATTAAATACATTACTAAAATTAATTTACTTTATTAAAGTAAATAGGTGGCAATGTAAAATAATGTACATTGTTTTTAAAGTGTTTAGGCATTTAATCCTTTTAAGTATTATATGTAAATATGTACATATAAAAATAATAATTCAAGTACTTAATAAAATAAATCAAGTAAGGTTACAGTTTTATCTCAAATATGAACTGAGGTGATGAATTTCATTATTCAATCAAGTGGCCAGTCAATTGCCAAGGTAGTCAACAAATGACTAGAGGTTCATATGCTATTCAATCAAGTGGCCAGTCAATTGCCAAGGTAGTCAATAATGACTAAAGGTTCATATATATATAAAATAAATATGAAATGTGGTATGCCAATAGGTATATGATAATTAATAATTCATATAAAGGTGAAATTATGTAAATTCCAAATATAAATAGTATTACAGTTGACAAAGTCAATGAGGGTAAAAACAGAGGTTTTACAATAGTCGAACTCACAACAGCGCGTCTTTGGTAGTTGGAGTGGGAAGATTTTGAGTGCTTAATGCGGAATCAACCAATCGCAATCTACAATAGTCATGATCTATAAGCAACACGAACTCAGCATGCCATAGGTTGCTTAATGTTGTTACAGTCAGTTTGCATATTTTATTTGCGTTGGTTCAATGCTAGGAGATTATGCACAGTGATATGGCAATACTAATTTTGACATTATCTACACCGCTTCTGCATTTTGTTATTCCTCGCTTGCAATTCAAAATAGTGTGTGACATAGATGTCTGGTCTCTTTTTCTGTTTCATCCATATTTGGTTCTAGCAATGACACTTCTCTCAAAAGCGCACGCCCTTCGCCCGCAGCGAAGCACGGGTCAAAAATCCTAGTTTTTTGGTAAAACTTGATATCCATGTCAGAAAAGTCACCACTTAGATGACTTTTTGTGAAAACCTTTGTTCAAGGGAATTAATTACTGTTATTAGCCATACCACCTTAAACCAAACAATTACTTTTTCTATAATTGCATTCTTTGAATCCAAAAAAGTACAAAACAAACGCACCATCTGTAAACAATGACATGGGACCACGACATAAATTTTGAAATATGGTAAATAATTGCTTGGGACCGTGATATAAATTTTCTGGCAAAACTACTTCCAATCTGTTTGTCATAAGTGTAAAGTAACAATAATACCTCTCCAATACTCGGTATATCGATAAGAAATGACAATTTTTTTTTTTGTATTTTCTCATATTTTATAATTTTGAATTATAAAACTTTATAATTTTTGTTCCGTATTTTTTTTAGCAGTTTTATTCACTTTATTAACAGGAGAAGACAACTTACGGCTCCGTATTTTTTTATGTTTTACTGCTTTTGACTTATCAAAATTTATAATTTCCTTCCTGTTTTTTTATTATATACTTTTATAATATAAGCAAAATTATAAAAAAATAAAAAAAACTATTTTTTTAAAGAGGTATTACTTATAAAAAGGGTATGAGTAACTAACCTCATTGTTAAAATGAGTTGCAAGTTATATTTTTGTTTACAAAAGTATTTGAAATCTTAATGTTAAGTGTAATTATAAAATGTAAAATTATATAAAAAAATGTAAGTGTAAATTAAGCGAAAACATTTTAATTTCAATGTCTTTTGACATCGATCACTGTTAGTTTCACAAAAAATAACTTTCACCATTAAGCTGGCTCAATGGACACCAACTATAGTAAGCAGGATCCAAAACCTGAACCTTGAAATCTTCTCAATTAATTCGTGATTTTTTTTTAAAATAGAGTTAAAATCGTTATAATAAAAATAATCTTAGTAATTTAAAACGATATGATAATAGCCCATGAGATAGGAGGGTGTCACGACGAGCTGGCGCTCGTCGAGCCGACGTGACACCTTCGCCGAGGTTTTTCGCTCCACGTCGCCACACTGACCTCCCATTTCGTCGCCTAGAATTCGTAAAACCAGCGTACCGGCGAAGAGCATATAAACGAAAAAACTTTCCGTTGCCCCTCCAACGACTATATTTCAAAAAAAATAAATTTTTTACACTAGTAATATATATATTCCATCTTCTACCCACTTTTAACACACACACAATTACTTCAAAGTCTCTAAAACAACAAGAAAAAAAATGTCTAACCTCCCAAATTGTCAGAACTTGTATTTTTTCCGGTAATTAAATTATTTTTTATTCATACTTCTCGATTTTACAATGTTTTACTTGTTCCTCTTTATTTCTTTCATACGTAAATCCTGAGATCTCGAGAATTTGTAATTAAATTATATTTTAATTATTTTCTGATCATTAATAATATTTTATTCGAAATTATAAAAAAAATTATTTTTATTTTCTTATATTTATTGACCATAGTAACCCAAAATTTAAAATTAACATTTAGACCGAGCTCTAATTCTATTCTTAATATTCGGGTCAATATTTATTACTCAAACTTTTATTTGTCATGTTCGTTCTACGATTAATATTGAATTCTTAACTAACTGGCAAAGTTAGGGCCTTAACATATCGAGTACGTGTCAATTATTAGTTATCGGCAATGTCCATGTCCTTCATCTATCGTAAATATTCTGGTTATGACATAGAAATATTTTCTATTGTCGGCATTTTAATTTCTCGTTTTACGAGCATTCTTCGTAAATTGCGTTAAACCTTTAGGCATTGTTCGTTTGGAAGACGCGGTAACGTATTTTAAACCACAAGCCTCATTTAATTATCGAAATATCAATGTTATCCGAATGTCCAAGTTTTTATTTTATATTGAGCGTCTATTTTTCGTGTCCAACACATCGCGTAACTTTTAAAATATCGGACTTCGATAATGCCCGTTTTTACAAATTGTGGGGCAAGATTTATAATAAACCTCACCTCACCCATCAATAATACACGTCCCATATCACATTCTTATCCCATTTACATGTGTCTAGTATCTTGTCTATGCTTATCACAATCTCATTCATTTCCAACAACAACAAAAATTAAAGCAACTTCCTTTGATCTTTCTTTTCTGCCGAGTATCAAACAACCACAAAGAACATAATCTTTTCCATTCAATATTTTGTTAAGTTAAATTAAATACCAAGATTAAAGGTCTATTGATCCTATTTTTAATCTTCAGTGAAAATTACTTTTAATCATCATCAACACCCATAAATATTTTGGAGTTAGAGGGCTGATATAAAGGTTGTATTTAACAAGTATCTAGATGAAAGAGATTATCGGTTTAGAGACTTCCCGCGTTGATTTCGTTGGTGATTCTTGCTCATCTATTTTCCAGTGCTTTGTAATCATGTAGGTATATATATACTTAATCATATGTATCATTTAAATATCATGTATTATCACCTATACAAGTTTGCATGCTAAAAATATCCTTTTTATAAAAATAAAAAAACTTCTGATCGTTCTACTTCAACCCCTATTTATACCCTCTTATAGTTGGATTTGGTTCTTGTAATAACTAAGAACTTGTAGTTCACACAACTAGCTTTCCATAGCCGCTTTAAACATTAAAAACGGACTTATAACAAGAAACTTATGGTTGTTTAAAAATCTGACAGAAAGATAAACAGTAGCTGAAAAACTGAATATATGCCAAGTGAGATGTCAAGTGAGATGTCAACTTCGAGACTGTTTTTGAGTCATTTAGTGTAAGAACTAGAAAAATCGCCACAAGGAACTTTTGAAAGTACACCCAGCCTAGTTTTCAGAAAGTCCAAGAGCATGCTGTGAAAATATATAACGAAGAAGTTATATCTATTTGAAAATCAGATAAATTGTAACCAATCTTGAAAAACTGCACAAAATGTTTCTGATGTCGCATCTTCGCACCTGTTTTTGACCCGCTTCTAGTCCGAATTGGGTAAAAGTGATTAAAAGACTTCATGTAGTCCCCGAGATCTAGTTTTCCGATTGTACTTGCGGGCGTTATGAAACCTAGTAACGAAAAATCTACTGTCCGCGAAAGATGACAGAAATTTGGATTTTTAGTAAAAAAAAGTTTCAACTATTTACTCGTTAAATGTGAGCTGATCGAGTGTATTAGAAGGCAGTTTTAGGTATTTTAGAGATCGAATAAGCTATGAAGCTAATGAATAATGTTGTATGATCTACGTACTTTCTAAAATGTGTCAGAAGTTTTACAAAAGTGATAAGAACCAATATTTTGCAAAATTGTTAAAAATAATCATTTAAAGATATTTTGTGATGAAAAATAATTAGGGGAGTTAGATTTTATGAATATTTTGATTTACAAATGCAAATGCAAACATATAGATGGTGATACATGTTATAAAAACTAATACGTAATCATTCTGGCTATATTTATAAACCTAAAACGCACCATTATGTTGAGGAGTGATTTTAGGAGTCTGCGGCGTTCCATTATGTTATCCTTCATCGTGCGTCAGCATTTTGCTTCAAGGTGAGTTCATAGCCCTTTTTTTCTACTTATGTTTTGTTTCTAAACACGGGGTGAGATTTACATGTTGGAACACATTCATCTAAAACCGTATGCTATCCAGATCGTGTATGCTTTCTAGATGTTTTCTGTATTATTATTGCTTTTAGTGTCCATAGCCACTAAGTTTCCTCTCAATATCATGAACCGTTAATAATTCACAGTTTGCAAGCGCGGATGTTGTGGATGGATCCATCAGGATTGACAATCCCCGTCCCATAATATTTTGATGCACATACATATGTTAATACTTGAGTATTTAGGTTGAATACTCACTAGTTTTGTTAATGTACATAGCCATTTTCCCTAGTACTTGTTTTAAAAATGATTTCTTGTGTTCCACAACTATATTGTTAAACCTATGAATATCACTCAACTTCTTGTTGATGTTTTACATGTTTATCTCAGGTAATATTGCTTAATTTTTCTTGGATGGGAGCCCGCAAGATATTTTCGCAGCTTGGAGATTTCTGTATAGGTTTAAACTTTATTTTGTTAAAAGCCACCAAAGAATTTTTAGCCTGCTATTTTGGTAATTATGTATCAAAATATGTGTATCAGTACTTTATTATGTTTCAAAACTCTAGGACCTTTAAGTTAAAAACTCTGATCTTTTATGATGCAATGTAAATGTTTTATTACGTCAATTTTGTGTCAATTGTATTTTATTGATTCTTGTACCCTCACGTGACACCCCCATGCTGCCCACGTGTTTCTTTGCCTGATTTCAGGGGTCTCACAGATTGGTATCAGAGCGATGGTTATAGGGGAACTGAGTCGTTTTCAAAACTTGGTCTATAACCGAAAGTTCAAATATTTCATGTTTCTTAGTGTCAAACACAGAATTTGTCATGGTTGTTCGATATCTGCGCGGGTAACTCTCTAATCCTTATTATTTACATTAAGTATTCCTATAATAATTCATCCCTTGATTACATTTAGAAATATTACAGTGCTTTCATACGATAATTATTACCTCCTTCCAAATTCCTTGTGCTTATTGTATACATACTTCCTTTCCTAGCGTAAATGAATTTGTTGCCTCCAGAACCACCTTGTGGCTCCCAGTGGATTTCTTTTAGGTAAATATGTTTATGTAATTCCCATGAATTATATCTGGTACATTTCCACTAGACTGTTGTTACAGCTAGTGCTACTAATATCTTGAGAATAGTTTTTTTTCTCTTTTGCATACGCCCTTATAACCAAAACCTTCATAACTTGGTAAGTATAGGAAAGCATGTCCTTAATGAATTATCATTTGGGTATCATTGTGACTACATCTGCCTTTACCTTATTTCTTTAATTCTTGTTCTTGTGAATTTGATCTTGTTCCAATAACTTTAAATTGATGACGATGCATACTTTTATTCGGAGCGCGTATGCTGCCGACTTTTCTCACTCACTTTACTGAGTACTGTTGCTATTTTGTTTATGCGTGATACGACTGACCTCATATACTTATTAGTTTTGAACCTCCTGTTTTTTTCAAATCACTTTTATATGTTGTGCATACTATCGTGATACCATTGTTTGCGATTAAGAAGTGTTGCTTCTGATGAAACTTCCGATTATCATTATACTACCGTGCGTGTTACTTTCATTGTTTAACTTTTTTAAGATATCTATATAGATATCCAAATTGTTTTCCGACCTTTGTGATTGGATGTCTTGAAAAAAATAGTCTATAGACCATTGTGTAGCTCAATGTGTCTCCGGAAAAAGACTAAAGGACATCGTGTGAGTCACACATCTCGAAGCATTCCTTGAATCCGTGTTGAATAATATCGTGGGTTTTGTAACCTTGATTGACCTTTACGTCATCGTTTTACACGACTCTCGTATATCGTTTAAATATTATTTCTTTGATCATTCTACGTTTCAACTTCGAATTTCAACGTTCGCTTGTACCTTGAAAGTACCATCGTCATTTTGTAATTCATCCTCTATTATGTGGCGATTGTTTGGAACACGATTCTACTTCTATAAACTTGTATCCTCCCCTTTCATTAAACCTCCTCGCTCCGGGAGTACAACTCGTTAATGTTCCATTTCTTTCTCGGTATGTTTTGTGATTTTGTAAAATCTCCCCGCCAAGAGACCTTCCTACCTTACATTTTGAAATCTAAGGCATGGATGTCATGCGCCTTTTTTCTGGTTTCTTAGATTATCGTCGGTATTCTTAAACCATTTTTATACTATGTTTTTCTTTATATGCTTAATTATACAATCTATTTTTCGTCTGTATGGAATCCACAAGTCATGTGTGTGCATAAATTCCGGGTCGTTATGAAGTTTGATTAAATTTCAAGGTGTGTCGAAAATATACTTTTTGCAGAAAACTTACAGGTAATTTAACAATGTCGAGAAAATATCTTTATAAGCATTAGACATAAAAAAAATTTGGTTGTACTTGTTGAGACGTTCGTTTAGGACATAAAATTCGACCCGTAAATCTTAAAAACGAGCAAGTTACACTCATTTGAAATTGTAAAATTTAAGAACTTATTTTTTGTGTATTTCTAAAATATCATTTTGTTGACAAATTTGACGCGAGGGCATTTTGGTCAGTTTACATTAGGTTTCAGGTCTCGTTAAAACTAGAAAGTTGTCCAAAACATTGTTTTACACCAAATTGATTTAGACTTCGAGTCTTTAAAGTGTACATTTTTATGCGTCAGTATGAACGTGTTAAATTCCTAAACTTTACTAATATAGAAACTTTTTGGGTTAGTTGTATTATTCGAGAATTGATATTCTACTTTCATAAAAGCATACTTATGTCGAATAATTTTGGATGTGCACGCGTATGGATACATTTATCTTTTATTTTATACGTCACTTATTTGTCATTATATTCTATCTTTCTTTTCCTCTATGGTACCAACGATTTGGATCGAGACTTGAAGTTCTTATTTTCACATTTTTCTTTATCATTTTTGGCACGTGTCTTTTGACGATTCCGACTAAACCTTTGGAAACCTTATCACCTTGTAACCATTTCATCGATTGTCTTATGAAGTACTCTTTACTACTCTCGTGTAACCCACTCGCTATTTTATAAGTTACCATATAAACTCAAACTGGTATTGTTTGCAAATCATTTTATAAAATGTTCCACTTGGCCTTATTAAATACCTGAATGTTAACTTATAAAATTAATTGACATTAATTTTACGATGTGTAGAAACTAGAAGGGGGGGTTGAATAGTTTCTCTTCGATTGGTGACCAAATTAAAATTACTTTCAATTTGGTTTGTATCAAAACTATCTTTTACTTAAAGCTAAGTTGCATAATGATTAGGTTCAATTGAAATGCACTAACAATAATAATAAGCAAGTATAATGATAATGAAATAAGTAAAGAGCAAGGAAGGAGACAACCTAGTGGGAAGACACCAAGATTTATAGTGGTTCGACAACGAGGCTCTATCCTCGTTTCTACTCCACTCCTCGAGTACACCTACTCGAGATTTCCACTATATCCACAAGCTCCCTTCTCGGCGGAGAAAACCTTACAACGTTGCTTACATTATTTTCCGACACTAAGCTAAATGTCGAGACCTAATCTTTAGCTAGGACCAATCTACACGACGTTGCCTACTTCACAATTTAACGACACAAGGCTAGATGTCGAGTTCTAATCGAAAGGTAGAACCAATCTTCACGACGTTGCCTACTTCACCATTTTACGACACAAGGCTAGATGTCGAGTTCTAATCGAAAGCTAGAACCAATCTTCACGACTCTTCACTTTGAAGCTAAGTGAGAACTTCACACAACACAACTACTAATCACTTTAAAGTTTAGTGAGAACTCACAAGACACAACCACATCACTTTATAGTTTAGTGAGAACTCCTAATCAAATCTATTACAACTCAACTAGACTTATCCAAGTACACACATGTAGCTTGGATTTACACAACACAAATCCAAGCAAACACATATGCAATGGATGTACACAACAAATCCAAGTATCCACAAATAACTTGGATGAACACAACTAGTCCAAGTATTCATAAATACATTGGATTGACCTAAAACAAAAAGGTATCATTATGAATATGACTAGCTAATAAATTCATCTTTATCACTACACTAGTGAGTGAGTGATCTTCTCATTGGACATGGTAAAGGAGGGGATCAAGAGGATAATCATATGTAAACATCCTTAAAAAATTAAGTGATCATTTACTAATGATTATGCTATAGAAAATAGAAAGAGGGCTGAGAAAATCGTCCAAGAGGCTTTCTGGAAAATGAGATTTGACCCACTATTTAAAGGAGATAAAGTTACAACGGATCTATAACGGATACTGTGCGTGGTACCTTAGCTTACCCAGCGGTACCATATCGATAAGGTACCGCCTAGGTACTTAAGGTACCGCCACTAGACTCTGCTCCCTTTTTTTGTCTTTTAGTGGGGTGGGAATATCTGAGGTATTTAAACCCTTCAAAGGATATTCTAACAGCATTTGGAATATGCCATTTTCAAATTTTCATTTTCCATTTTAATAAAACATTTTCTAAAAAAGAAAGTTTATTAAAAAGTCTTTTGTCTTATTAGCAAAAGTGAGTTTTAAGGATAATCATTTTGATGATCACTAAGTATGATTAAGAAAGGTTAGTGATATGATTATTACCTTGATGATAGTGTTAGTTAAATAATTCATTTTGTGTTTCTACACTAAATTTGTTGTATGGATTGTTGTGATCAAAACTAAGAAAGATTAGTTAAAACTAATAATGTTTTTAGGCATTACTTGCATTAACAATCTCCCCCTTTTTGATTACGACAAACGATAAACTCATTTACGTATAAACACAAACTATGGAATTATTAACTAGTTTATCACTATCATTTCTCCCCCTTTGTCGTAGCAAAAAGGGTAGCATAAGTCTTTGAAGTGCATCGAACTTTGCTAGTAGCTCCCCCTTGGTGGTTGTTCCCCCTAGCTTGGGGCACCAAGTTTGTGAGCTAAGGTGACATGCTACACAAAGGTTAGTAGAAAGGAAAGAAACACCAATGTATATATGATCACTACCTACTAAGTAACTTGAGAGGGAGAAGGAGAAGAAATCTCAAATTAGAAGCAAGTATTTTGCCAAGTATGTCCAAAGAGGTAATTGACAAAATCAAACTTCAATAAAGTGAAGATGATAAGCTTGTCAATGGGTTAAAGCTTTAGAATTGATGGAATCACCCATAAGCAATTGTAAAAATTTAACCAAGATCAACTAAAAAATAGAACTAAGTAGATAGCACACAAATAACACACAAGTTAAAAAAAAAATACAACAAAGAGGATAGTCATACACATAGTATGAGTATCTAAAAGCAATAAGTATGGAAAATAAACCACTAAGCATAAGCTAGTCTAATAGTGATATTTTCCAAGATTGCTTAAAAAAAATAAAACTAAAAAGACGACGATGCATCATTCGAAGTTTTGTCCACCGGAACGAAAACTTGAATAGGAGGTCGAGTGAGGAGGAATTCAAGAAAATTTAACTTCTCATACACACGAGCAAGTTCAATTTGTTGAAATCGGCAACAATCACACGAGGATCCATGATGCAACACAAAATCGTTTGATGTGGGTATGGCATCAAACTTAGGGTTTGGTGGTGGTGGGGTAAAGGGTTTGGGAGTGTTTTCACAATGCCTTGTGAGGTTTGGGAAGGTGGAAAGGTCATTGAGTTGGGGGGTGTTGAAGGATTGTGGTGGTGGTGGAACATGTTCTTTTGCTCCGGTGATGGGGTTTATGGTGTAAGTCTCATTCCAATACTTGATTGGAGAGAAGGTAGGGTTTTTGGGTGGTTTGGACGAAGATGGTTCATTCTTCTTAACCCAAACGGGTCGAACCAAGATTTTCGGTTTCTTTGAAAGCTTGGATGAGCAAGCTTTGGGTGAGTGGGGTTGTGACAAAGAAATGTCAAGGTTAGGAATGTAGGAGTTAGGCATTGTGAGAGTATGAGAATGATATCTCAAGGTTATGTGAGAATGAATTCTCAAGGTTAGGAAGGTGTGAGAATGAAATCTCAAGGTTGGGGTATAAGTAAAATGTAATCAAGGTAAGAATTTGAATACAAAATGTGTATTGTCAAGGAATGTTTAGTCAATTTGAGTAAACAAGGAATCTTGACTGGGAATAGGGTTTAAAGGTTTTGACCAAAAAATTCGTCAAAAGTCTCATTCTGCCCGCGGTACCTTATGTGGGCCGGCGGTTCCATATCACTAAGGGACCGCTGGTCCTTAAGGAACCGCGTCCAGAGGACTTTAGACCAAGTTTTTCCTGGGTTTTGGGAAAAACTAAGACTTTTTCAAAAAGTTGCAAATCTTGGATTTTTACCTCTATTAGAACCAAAATATGCTAGGGTTACATAAAGCAACACATTCACAAAGAATGTCTTGACAAAGGGTGACAAAATAATTTAGATATCATTTTGAACCAATTTTAGTCAAGTTTAGGGGTTGTGATAGATTTAGGTTCAATTTTAATTTCAAATTAAAGTTGATTAGTGTGCACAAAAGGATAAAATCACACAAAGCTAAATCCAAACCACAACAACATGAGACATTCATTAATAAGGAAACAAGAACAAAGATAAATAAAACTAACTAATACATAGCTAGCTTATCATAAAATCTAGATAGGTGGTTTTCTTTGGCTTGTTTGTTGAAAAAATTTATTAAAAGGACTCCATCATTCATCTCCTAGGAGGAGGCATGGAGAACAAAGCAAGCAAGAAGTTTTGCAACCTCCTATGTAGCTCATACATGTCCATCCTAAGGTTATGGATGAGTTAGTGATTGTAAAGACAACATGGGCAAGTAGGACCATGAGTTTGTTGAAACCCAAAGTAAGGATCACCCAAGAGGAGGGAAAGAGGGACACCCAAAATTGGGATGTTTGAGTTGGGTGGAGGTGGAGGAGGCAAGTTCTCCAAGGGTGAAGTGGGTGAAAGTGGAGGCATGTTCCCCAAAGGGGAAAAGGGTGAGTGTGGAGGTAAATCCTCCAAGGTTGGTGAAATTGGTGAGTTGTGAGGGGTAAATGGTGAAGTCACCAACGTGTCATCAAAGACATTCCCAAAAGGAATGCTTTGGATTGGTTGAGGTTGTGGTGTCACTTCCAAGGGTGCACTTGGAGTGAAGGGTGAGGAGAGCTCATTCATTCTAGAATTGAATGAAGAGGAGGTAGAACCAATTAAGTGGTTAGTACCATAGGTGGAGGAGGTCTTGCATGGTGCAAGAGGTGGGGAAGGTGATGAAGAAATGAGGATAGGAGCATTCTCATTCTTAGGTGTATGTAAAGGTGAAGAGTTAGGCTTAGCTACCTTAACCCTTATTTTGAGTGTTTTTCTTGGGGTGGAGGTCTTGGAAGTGTTTGAGGTTTTGGTACACACCATGGTTGATTAGGGTGGTTTAAGGTTTAGGGAAGTATGTTTGATGTGTGAAGAACATGCAAACAAGGTGGGTTTAAATGGTTGAGGGGATGATCCAAACTAGTAATGGGTTAAGATCATTTTAGGTGAATAATGAATTTAGATACCCTAGTTTAGGAAATGTGCAGTTTATTACTGGAAATCATGCAAGGTTTACACAAAATTAAGAAAACAGTGTAAAGCAAAGATGCTGTCGTGCACAGTGGCCGGCGGTTCCTTATCTAGGACCGGCGGTACCTTATCGATAAGGAACCGCGGGTTGATATTAAACCGCGTCCAGAAGGTTTTCAAAAATTTCCCATTTCAGTTTTTGATAAACCCAGATTTTTCCCAAAGGTTTTACAAGCCAAAGTTAACTACAGATCATAATTTAATAAGCTAACTATCATAAGGCATGCACAAAGCTATGTAAAACACAAACAAGATGGCATATCAAACATTAAGGATCAAAATAAATTGTAATCCAAGCATGCAACACAAGTTAATAAACAACCAAACCAAAGTGTTAATAACCAAATGTTAAACCATCAAATCCAAACTTTGACACAACTTCAAAGTCTTCACCTCCTTTTCTTTCCTAAACCCTTGATCATCTTTCCCAAATAATTGAACCCTTTTCTTGACTCCACTCGGTGTTCATGTAATTCTCCCCGGGTTCTAAGATTCTCTCGATAAAGATGCTCCATATTGAGATCTTCAGGAACATCACTAGAAGGGTGAGGAGGAGGAGCTAAGTCTTCAAAATCATCCTCGAATTGATTTGAGGATGGATGGGAGTTGCTCGAAGAGTCAAAATGAGAACTAGGACCGATGCCATCACCATCACTTGGTGGCATATCGGTGTCCTCCTCATCCGGCTCTTGATGGTCGGTTTTTCTCGAACCACGGTCACTTCTTTGCTTTCGTTGATACGCCTCTTGAATAGGCAACATAACCCGTTGAACCGGGTGAAAGCGAGAAAGATCGAGTTGAGGAAAATCTTGACCAACCCTTCTAAAGAGGCGAGTAAGAAGCATAGCATAAGGGAGGTTTGTTTTGGGTTTGGAAAGAGCATAATTTATACGTCGAGCGATGTAATATGCAAGATTGTACTTGGTGGAAGTAAATAGGCAAAACAACATATGCCCCATGCAAGCCGGGATATGATCCCGGTTCCCACCAAGACAAAACACATTTTCCCTAAGGATGTTTGCCCATTGGAGCATATAATCCTTAAGGTCGCTTGAGAGCACTTCATACCTATTCACATTTCGCACATTTGTATGAAGGCTTCTCACAACGTTTCCACTACGCTCTTTCGTGATGATTTCAAGGATGAAATTTAGATCAACTTCGGTGGTGTCATTTGGAGGTTTGTCGTTTGACTCCAAGAGAGCATCTAGTCTCCACTTATCCGTGAAACGACAAGTGCCTTCAAATGGCACACCAAGAATATCACCAAAGTCATCGAGGGAATATTGAATGATTTGACCATTCAACAAGAAACGGATAAAGATTTGGTCGTTGATTTCAAGCATGGAGTAAGTACTAAAGAACTCAAGAAGGAACAAAGGATAAATTACCTCGTCTATGTAAAGCAAACAATCAAACCCAATTAGCTCGAACATAGAGTTGATATAATTATCTCCCGCTATTCTTGAGTCTACAATCCTACCCTCATGGAAACAACGAGAGGAAAGGGATGGAAAAGCGTTTTGGAGTTGAGGGGAAACAAAGGTTTGAGAGATGTCGGGCATATAATCTCTAGTGAATTGATGATCTTTGTGAAATTGAGAAGGCATGATTAAGCACCTAAATACAAACACAAGACAATATTTCTCCAATCACTCATATGAAAATCAAAAGGAAAACGAAAAATGAAAATGTGTTATATCAGTTTCTTGACAAACATAGGATTGAATCCATATCATTTTCATGTTCACAATGTGTCTATTCCATCATTGACCAAGAACACATGATCTATGTTAGATCAACAATGGACTAGAACATTGGTTTTTCAAAACAAGGTTTTTAGGTAAGCATTAACAATGTCATTACCTACTTGTTCATGGGTTCATCTCAAATCCATAATTCAACCAAAATCATTTAGCCTAAATTCGGATTTGTTCTATAAGTGGGTTTTAGTGAAATCTTAATAAATATCAACCTAAGGAATCATAGTAAGATTACCATGTCAACCCACATTCCTATTAAGGTTTTAATTCAATTTCAATTTTAAAAATCCCCAATTATGAAAGGAGGAACCCTAGAACAAAATAGATGAAATTGAAAGAAAATACTTACAATTAATTGATGCTAGATGATGGATGAGTGAAACCCACAACTTGGAATCAATTAATTTGAGTGACTGAAGGTTTTGGAAGCTTCAACAATGATGGAAAAGGTAAAACCCGTCGGCTGTGTGTTTTTGGAAGAGAGAGAGTTTGGTTTGAAAAAGAATAAAAAACACAAACTGGCGCTCTGACAAAAGTTTCTGCCCGCGGTACCTTATCGATAAGGTACCGCGGGTTTTGAGCCGCGGAGATAAGGAACCGCCTACAGAGGCAGGTTTCTATCTCTGAAAAACGCGAAATTTTGAAAATCCAGTTTTTCTAAAATACTTAAAATTAAATCATGAGCCTTTTAGAATATCATTGGATCATCATAACACTAAGCAATATGCCTTAATGAAGGATTACGAGTTAAATTAAGATCGAAAAGAACCGAAACGGACAAACGACTACTCGTAGCAAAACGACTAAGTGGAGAGAAGTCAAGAGAAGTGAATCAAGACTAGGATCAATGCTCAAGGGATTAATGACAATCTTCAAGTAGTAGAAACGAAGAGCTTGTGTCATATATAGTGGTTTAAGACGTGCCTTTCCGGCGAAACGATAAACGGCTTTGGTAATGAATAAACGCAAAGCAGTTATTCAATTCTAAACTAAGATCACTTTCAATAATAGTCTTAGTCTAAACTAAAATATGAGCAAAGTGTTAATTCACTTTCTCTCCCACAAAGGGCCTACTAACCGTATGGGTGCAAACCATGGAAATCATGCTTGATACTTTAAGCTTCTACTAACTCACTCTACATCACCATAGTGAGTCAAGTATCCAAGCAATGAAGGTTTGAGAGGATAAAAGAAAAGAAACACAAACCACAAATAAATGTCAAGGCAAGGATGCCAAGAACAAGCACATAGTCAAGTAATGATCAAAAGAATGATCAAAGGGCGTGTGGAAGAACGAGAGCGTACCTTGGCCACAAAGAGCAATCAATGAAGGAATAAGTGCTATGCCCAATCAATGACTATGATGAGTACTAAGTCTTCAAGGACTAGTATCATTCCCAATCATCTTGGTATCATTATTCAAAGATGTTGAAGATCAATGAAAATGATTCTTCTAAAAATGCAAGTAAAAAGTATATCTAAAAATAAATTGATTGATCTTCATGAGTACCTACACAAAGCAAGATGCAAACTAGTAAATACATTTAAAAAGTATATCTAAAATGCATAAAGGCTACTAATCTTAAGTGGGATGCAAAGTTATCAATTAAAAGACCTATTTTTGAAAGAAAACATAGTTTTGACCAAAGAGAAACTTTAGTACAACTAGACCTTCTAATTTGAGGAGACAATGGATCGATCTAAGTTTTAAAGAACAATATACTTCAAAGATCTTGAGTGACCATCGCTCTGATACCAATTGTAGAAACTAGAAGGAGGGGTTGAATAGTTTCTCTTCGATTGGTGACCAAATTAAAATTACTTTCAATTTGGTTTGTATCAAAACTATCTTTTACTTAAAGCTAAGTTGCATAATGATTAGGTTCAATTGAAATGCACTAGCAATAATAATAAGCAAGTATAATGATAATGAAATAAGTAAAGAGCAAGGAAGGAGACAACCTAGTGGGAAAACACCAAGATTTATAGTGGTTCGACAACGAGGCTCTATCCTCGTTTCTACTCCACTCCTCGAGTACACCTACTCGAGATTTCCACTATATCCACAAGCTCCCTTCTCGGCGGAGAAAACCTTACAACGTTGCATACATTATTTTCCGACACTAAGCTAAATGTCGAGACCTAATCTTTAGCTAGGACCAATAATACAAGCTGTTTGCAACGGGTTCTAGATTCTCTCGATATCCTCTCGAATTGATCTTGGTTCTAAGTGGAATGATTGTTCTTGGTTACTAAAAAAAGGGGATTGGTTTTCTAATCTACTAAAGGTTTAAATTAACTAAGATATAAACTTAAATTAAAAGTAATTAATTTAATAACAATTAATAAAACTAGAATTACAATTAAACTTAAAATATAAAATGAAGAAACAGTAAGAAACAGTAAGTAACATTTAAAAATGCTCAAAGGAAATTGATACTTGAATTAAACTTAAACTTTAACAACTGAAACAGAAAAAAAAGTAAATACCACTTAACTCTTAGTCGAAATGCTCAAAAGAAAAACTGATCCGGAACTTTTAGTTGTTGATTCGGAACTTTCAAACTCTCTTGATTCGGAAGATTTGATCCGGAACTTTACTCGGAACTTTGGTTCGGAAGTTGGTTCGGAAGTTCACTCGGAACTTTCGTCCGGAAGTTCACTCGGAACTTTGTTCGGAAGTTGATCCGGAAGATTTGGAAATAAAACTGATTCGGAAGTTTTTAACAAAATTAACTCGGAACTTTTAAAAAGAAAACTCATTCGGAACTTTAAAAACTCATTCGGAACTTTTAAAAAGAAAACTCATTCGGAACTTTTAAAAAGAAAACTCATTCGGAACTTCTAACTAAGATGCTTCATACGGAAGTTTTTGTTCATCCGGAACTTTTGGTTCATCCGGAACTTTTGTTCATTCGGAACTTTTGGTTCATCCGGAACTTTTGTTCATTCGGAAGTTTTGGTTCATCCGGAACTTTTGTTCATTCGGAACCTGGGAAATGCTCAAGAACAGTAGACTCAGAAAAAACAGGGGAACTCGAATACGATCCAAAAATCACCAAGTTTTTCACTAAAACTTAAACAAATCTAATCCCTAATCATCTACTAACCATAAACTACAAATCCCATCAATAAAAACATAAATCCCAACAACTTTTGAAGATCAAATCAACCAAATAAGAACTTTAACTTTTAATCAAAAAGATGAAGATGAACAAGATGAAATGGAAGGATTAAATTGATATAATAAGGTTTACACAATCAAAAGACAAAGATCAAACTACAAGATTTGGAAAAACAATAAAAATCAAGATCACCAAACACCCTAGTGGTGTTGGTGATGACTACGAAAAGAAAAGAGAGAAAAGAGGGGAAAAGAAAAACTAAAAAACTGAATGAAAAGTGTGAAGGGAACCCTTTATATAGGTGTTCCCTTTGGTTGGTGAGTGGGCTTTCTCCCGTTCTTCTTGTCTTCTCGTCTTTTCAGAAAAGTTGACGTTTTTGATTCTGATTCGGGATTTGTCGTCGATTAAATTCAACTCGTCTTTTAATTTATTCGTTTAATAGACTTGAGTTTCTTCGACTTATGTAAATCTTCCATCTTTGGTCCTTTTCTTCGATAAATCTTCAAATAGGCCCAGTGACTTCAAATCTTTCGCATTTCTTGGACAGTAGACTTCGTTTTGAGTCTTTTTCTTCGATAAATCCCGTGCAATCCCATGTTTTCTTCAATATTCATCCGGTTGGCTCTGAAAACACAATAACACAAAAACCACGCATAATTCCAAACAAATGATATTAAATACGCGTTTTGGTCTCGTTTTAGCCAGAATTAAGTGGTAAAAGGATGGGTGTTTACACACCTATCAAATCCCCTACACTTAACCATTGCCATGCCCTCATGCAATGCTTAGTGATAAAGCACATTGACACTTTTCTCATAATCAATCAACCATGGCCTTACTAAAATACTATTGAACACAAATTAAAGTACTAAAAGAAATTAAACTTTAAAGGAAACAAAACGATAGAAAACCATTTTCACTTGAAAATAGCTACATGGAAATAACTTGCAAAGAGATCAATGACTTACATTAGGGCTTTGGTGCTACGAAGATTTATCATCCTCAAGTTTCACGTTCCCCAAACTAAGCTTAAAAACGAGATCATTGTTATTATAAGTTAGTAAATCAAACACTTACACACATGGCTTAATTACACGCTTAAACTCCCTTATTCCTAGGTGTATCTCTTATATTTTATTTTTGTCTTAGAATGATCATGAAGATGCATTTTTGGACTTATTTCGATAGTTTATTTAGGCTGAAAGCAAAGTAGGACGATTTGATCAATAGTTAGCTAAAGGACAAAATCTCTTAAAACTGCTTCTCGGGATATCAAAAAGTTTATATCTTGGCATAACTCGGTTCACGATTTGAGACCTTTCTCGGGCCGATATTTGGCATGTACTTCATACTTCATATCTTGAGAGACGTGCTTGAGATAATGGTCTTCTCATCGTTCATAGAGTTTCTTCACTTGGAGACTTTTGAGAGGTACTCCAACTTTGTTGACCACGACTTCATGATTATTTCTTCAATCTCTATTTGGGATTTTGAGATACAACGATCCGCCTCCTTTTCGGACTTAGATCTATTTATCCTCATACCTTGTTAGGGTCTTTTCGGATAGACTTCTCCATCATCTTTATGGGAGTTGATTGCTTTTTCGTCGTGAGTCTTGATCCTTCATATTGACTTTGGGAATAATGCTTTTCACATCACTTTGGATCTTTAGCAATAAAATGGAATCCTCATGCCTTGTTAGGGCCTTTTCGGACTCGCCAATCTTCGCGGCCCGCTTCATAAGTTATGCCTTGGCTATGAACTCTTATCATTACCGAGCAACTTTTAAACGATCTTGGGCTAGAAGCTAAGTAACTTTTCAAATCGTACGACCTTACTTATTGCAGATAAATTATTAGCAAGTGATGGGAGAATAGGCAAATAATTACACCAAGTGAGCTTGTGCAAGAATACCGACTTATAATTGACTCTATCATTTCTCGTCCTCCACAATTTAAAATCTCAAGTAATGAGACTCGTGGATACTTAGCCTAATAAACCAATTAAGGTCTACATGGTTAAGGATACTAGCTAGAATAAACTTAGATAAGTCTATTCAGGCTGAGTCAAAATAACCGCAACGGGCCTAATATGTCAAAGACTTCTAAACTAGCTACACCACTTTATTAATATTTTTTACTTTATTGCGGGATATATAAATATGAAAGCAACGATAAAAATTTTAAAAATTACGACTAAATGGCCAAAGTTAATAAAAAATTTGAAAAATGTTGAAAAAGATGATTTTCCGGTTAAATGAAGGCATTTTCATGGAAAAGTCCACTTAAAACTTCGATAGAAGTCCCCCTACGCTTAAGATAAACATTGTCCTCAATGTTTAAGCATGTGGGAAAAATCTCCCCTACACTTATGACATTGTGCACGTTGGTTAAATCAAGTTAAGGAAGAGACGACTAAAGTGATCAATTTCAAATGTGAGTATGAAGAAAATTGGATCACGATAGTTGAGAGATAGAACCGAATTTCGGATAACACGGGAGCACGGTTCTTCAAAGGTTCCAAGAGTGCACTTATCCCTGTAATCACATCACCACACAAATACAAAGAACCTATAGGAGTCCCCCCTACACTTAGGAGGTTAAACGGAAAAGGATAGATACTCGGGTTGCCTCCCGAGGAGCGCTTGTTTTTGATAACCGAGTCACGAGCCTGACTCGACCCAAAATTAGTTCATGGGGAACGTGGTGAGGGATGGAATCATCTCCTGAGAGATGTCCTCACCAAAGTACAACTTCACTTGTTGGCCATTCACCTTAAAATTAGGTCCATTAGGTTGAGCGAGCTCGAGAGTACCATATGGAAAAATTTGGGCAATGGTGAATGGGCCGGACCAACGAGATTTCAGCTTGCCCGAAAAGATTTTTAACCGAGAGTTAAAGAGTAAAACTTTGTCTCCAACATGGAACTCTCGGTTCATCTTAGAGTCGTGAATGAGCTTAGTCTTTTCCTTATAGATCAAAGAATTTTCATAAGCCTCATTACGGAGTTCATTCAGCTCATTGAGTTGGATCTTGCGTAGGTCACCGGCTTTGTTGATATCAAAATTAGCCCACTTCAAGGCCCAGTAAGCCTTGTGCTCCAACTCAATGGGGAGGTGGTATGCTTTCCCGTACACGAGACGATATGGCGTACAACCAATCGGAGTCTTATAGGCGGTACGGAAAGCCCACAAAGCATCATCAAGTTTATCAGCCCATGAGGCACGATGCTCTCCCACGGTTCTTTCCAGAATTCGCTTTAATCCTCGGTTGGATATTTCAGCCTGGCCATTAGTTTGTGGGTGGTAGGCTGTGGAAAGACGATGATTTACACCATACTTAGCCATGACTCTTGCGAATTGGTCATTGCAAAAATGAGTCCCACGATCACTAATAATGGCACGAGGCACACCGAATCTAGCGAATAGAGATTTCAAAAAGTTACAAACCACCCTTGCGTCATTAGTAGGTAAAGCTTTGGCTTCGACCCACTTTGAAACGTAGTCAACGGCTACAAGGATGTATTTGTTTCCTTTAGAGGAAGGGAATGGCCCCATAAAGTCGATACCCCAGACATCAAAGATTTCACATTCTTGTATGAAATTTTGAGGCATCTCATCTTTATGTGTGATCTTGCCTTGTTTTTGGCAAGCATCACATCGTTTAACCATATCGTGAGCGTCACGATAGATGGTGGGCCAAAAAAATCCCGAATCAAACACTTTTTTGGCGGTGTAGTTGGGACCAAAGTGACCACCGGTGGGTCCTTTGTGGCAAGCATCAAGGATTTCCAAAGCTGCCGGTCCATCAACACATCGGTGAATAATCAAGTCGGCACATTGTTTGAATAGATACGGGTCATCCCAAAAGTAAGTCTTAATGTCTTTGAAAAACTTTTTCTTTTGCTGGGATGTTAACCCGTCAACGAGAATTCCACCCGCCAAATAGTTTGTAATGTCCGCAAACCACGGGGTTTCATCAGAATTCGAATTAATAGACATTAAGGTCTCCAAGGGAAAAGAATCATTGATTTCTTTGTTCGGATGATCCCCTTGGTAAGGATCCTCAAGTCTACTGAGATGATCCGCGGCTAGGTTTTCAGCTCCTTTTTTATCGCGAATTTCGATTTTAAATTCTTGGAGAAGCAAAACCCAGCGAAGAAGTCTTGGTTTGGAATCTTACTTTGTCAACAAGTACTTCAACGCGGAATGATCGGTGTAAACGATTGTGGTGGAAAGGACAAGATAGGGGCGAAATTTTTCAAAGGCATAGACAACAGCTAAAAGCTCTTTTTCGGTTGTCGTGTAATGCAATTGAGCCCCCGTCATTGTCTTGCTACGTAATGGATTGGTTGGAAGTGTTTGTTCACTCGTTGTCCCAGAACCGCTCCAATAGCAAAATCACTAGCATCGCACATCAACTCAAAGGGAATCTCCCAATTAGGGGTAACCAAGACGGGTGCCTTAGTTAGCTTATCCTTAAGCGAGTTGAAGGCTTCAAGACACTCTTTGGAAAAGATAAAAGGAGTATCTTTTTCCAAGAGGTGGGTCATTGGGCGAGCGATTTGAGAAAAATCTTTGATGAATCGACGGTAGAAGCCCGCATGACCCAGAAAACTTCTCACACCCTTCACGGTTGAAGGTGGAGGCAACTTAGCGATAACATCAACTTTAGCATGGTCTACTTCAAGACCGGCTTTGGAAATCTTGTGTCCTAGCACGATGCCTTCTTTGACCATAAAATGGCATTTTTCCCAATTCAGAACAAGGCGAGTGTCTTCGCACCGCTTAAGCATACGTTCCAAATTGGTAAGGCAAGAAGAGAAGGAATCCCCGAAAACCGAGAAATCATCCATGAAGACTTCCATGATTTGTTCAACCATGTCATGGAAGGTAGCTAACATGCACCTTTGGAAAGTCCCGGGGGCATTGCATAAGCCAAAAGGCATTCTTTTGTAAGCAAATTTGCCATAGGGACAAGTGAATGTTGTCTTCTCTTGATCTTGGGGATCGATGGGTATTTGGAAATAACCCGAGAAACCATCAAAAAAGCAGTAATATTCATTACCTGCTAAACGTTCAAGCATTTGGTCCATAAAAGGTAGAGGGAAATGATCCTTTCTCGTGGCATCATTGAGTTTGCGGTAGTCTATACAAACTCTCCACCCAGTAACGAGACGGGTAGGAATCAACTCGTTGTTTGCATTGGGCACAACGGTGATGCCGCCTTTCTTAGGCACACAATGGACTGGACTAACCCATGGTGAATCAGAAATAGGGTAAACCATACCCGCATCAAGAAGTTTGATAACCTCTGTTTTGATGACTTCATGTATTTTTGGATTCACCCTTCGTTGGCTTTGAATTGTGGGCTTAAAGTCGTCCTCCATGAGAATTTTGTGTGTGCAGAAGTGAGGATCTATTCCACGAATGTCGGAGATTTTCCAAGCTATAGCTCTTTTATGCTTCTTCAACACGGCGATAAGTCGAGCTTTTTCTTCTTCCTTTAGGTCCTTTGCGATGATGACGGGCGACTTATTCTTATCTTCCAGGAACACGTACTCGAGATGGGGCGGCAACTCCTTCAGTTCTAAATCCGGAGGATTTTCGATGGGAGGCGTGTTCAGAGTCGGAGCATCGATAGCAATAACCGTGGGAGATGGTGGAGAAAGATTGTCTTCGTTGAGAAGGTTTTCAAAGAAATGCATGTCTTCATCCCCATCGGTGGGAGAATCATCATTAGCTAAGTTCACATCTCCCATGGTGGCTTCAAGATCTTTCCAAAACAAATCACTTTCTCCAAATAGAGACAGTGATGAATCAATAGAGGAAATGGTTTCAACATTGGGAAGAGAGGTAGGAATATTTTTACAAGCATCATTAAAGTGTTCTTCACAAGCCTCATCCAGAACGTCAATACAATTAACACTCTCGTATGAATAAGGTTGTTTAGACAACTTTCCCATGTTGAAGACGATTTTATCGTCACCCACTCTCATGATAAGCTCACCGGCTTCAACATCGATGAGAGTGCGACCGGTCCTCAGGAATGGACGACCCACGATCAAGGGAACACGAGGGTCCATCTCGTAGTCGACGACGACGAAATCGGCAGTAAAAGTGAATTTGTCGACTCCTACAAAGACGTCTTCGGCTATCCCCACTGGATAAGCAACCGTACGGTTAGCTAATTCCAAAGTCATTTTGGTGGGGACTAGCTCGGGGAGAGATAATTGCTTCCAAACGCTTAGAGGCATTAGATTAATACTGGCACCTAGATCGGCTAGAGCCATGCAATTCTCTACTCCCGGGAAATTGCAAGGGATTAAGAAACGACCCGGATCACCAAGCTTGGTTGGCAATTTCCTTAAGAGCACTGCAGAGCAATTCTCATTAAGTTGGGTGTTGGCAATATCAAGAAGCTTTTCCTTGTCACTCAGAAGATCTTTAAACATTTTTGCGTATTTGGGCATGTGAGCGAGAGCCTCAGCGAAGGAGATGTTAAAATTCAATTGTTTGAACATTTTAAGAAAGTTTGAAACCTGAATATCGTCCTTGCTTTTGAGCTTCTCTTTCCTCAACCTAGATGGATAAGGTATATCGGAAGAAGAGGAAGGCTTTGGGATAATAGGATCACTCACATCCTTGGGTGGAGGAGGGGTAGAAGTAAGAGGTGGAGAAATTGGGGAAGGAGAAGGATGAGGAATAGGAGCAGGTGACTCGTTTTCCTTAGTCACAATCACCGGTGGAGGTATAGGAAGCTCGGGTTCCTTGGTACCTTTGCCACTGCGAGTAGTGATTGCTTTCATCTCCCCTCTTGGATTCGCAACGGTGTTACTCGGAAGAGTACCCGAAGAAGAGGGTTGATTACCTTGGAAGAAACTAGCCATCATGTTCTTTAAGTCATTCGTTTGACTATCCAACGTGTTTCTCATGTCAGCTCTCAGATCGTTCCCTTGTTTGACCAGGTCTGCCTTCAAGTTGAGCACTTCCCGTTGAAGATTTCCCACGATCACATCGTTAGTCCTCATGTAGGTTTCCACTTCTTGGTGTAAAGCGGTGGGTTGGTTGGGAGGAGCATTGTATGCGGGTGGTTGATAAGCAGGTTGTTGGTAAACTTGGTTGTTTCGTTGAGGTGGTTGTGGTTGCTTGTGAGGTGGTATGTATGGTGTACGAGGTGGTTGTTGTTGTTGAGGAGGGCGATTGAGGTTTTGTTGTTGGTTTGGGTTGGTAGGAGGACAGCCGGGTGGGGAAAGATAGTTGTTAGAGCGGTAGCTAAGCAGGTTGCGGTCACCTTGAGGTCGAGCTTGATAAGCGGGTTGAGGATAGGTGCCATATGCTGCATTCACATTTTCAGAAAGGTAGTCTTGGGTGGCAGTACAAGTGGTGTAAGAGTGAGGACCCCCGCATATCTCGCATGGTTGGCTAACGACATTGACTTGAGCGTCTTTAGCGTTTCTAGCGTTGATGCTGTTGGTGTTGCTGGCGGTTTGGGTAGCAAGCGATTCAAGAAGCGTAGTGATTTTGTCAAGTCGCTTATCGCTATCACTAGTACTAGCACTAGCAACATTGGTCCGAACACTCTTGGTTTGCACACGAGACTTATTCTCAATGATATCCCAAGCAGCATTGGAAGTCTTAGCCAAAATATTACCCCCCCGAGGCACTGTTTAGTGAATCTTGGTCATTCATGCTTAAACCATTGTAAAAAGTGTTAATTTGGTGCACTTTGGTAAAACCATGTTGTGGGCATTTTCTTAAAAGATCTTTAGAACGATCCCAAGATTCACTAAACGACTCATCGTACTTTTGTTCAAAATTGATAATCTCATTCCGCAAAGCGGTAGTACGAGAGGGTGGGAAAAAGTAATTGATAAACTTGGTTTCCAAATCCGTCCAAGAAAGGATACTCTGTGGCGGTTCCTTAGCAAGCCAATGCCGGGCTTGTCCCTCTAAAGAAAAGGGAAAAAGTTGTAAACGGATTACCTCTTGAGGAACACCATTGAATTTGACCGTATTCGTGAGTTGCAAGAATCTCTTGATGTGGTCATGTGGATCATCAATGGTACGCCCCAAGAATGGTTGAGCAGAGACCATCTGGATAAAGCCGGATTTGAGCTCAAAATTGTTGGCTGCAATCGCTGGTATAACAATTGGATCTGTGTTTCCATCTACATGAGCTTGCAGAAGTTCAATCATCGGGCGATTATCCGGTAGAGGCTCATTGTTGTTGTGGTTGTTATTATTGTTGTTGAAAGGTGGGTTGTTGTTGTTATTATTGTTGTTTTGAGGTGGGTTATTGTTGTTGTTTTGTACACCCGCCATGTCTAAGTCTTCGAGAGGCTCGGGCTCTTAATAAGACGTGAATCGAGTGCGCATACACCTGCAAAAGAACTAACAAGACAAAAACAAAGCAAAAATATTTTGGTTTTTTATGTTTTTTTTTTTTACTTTTTAGGATTTTTGAAAATTTTATATTTTTTTGTGTTTTTGAAAATTTTTTTATGAAAAAGTAACGTTCACGGGGAACGGATCCCAAAATCCAAGTTCTCACAAAAAACTGTTGATCTTAACGAGAAGAGCCGGCAGCGGCGCCATTTAATACAAGCTGTTTGCAACGGGTTCTAGATTCTTTTGATATCCTCTCGAATTGATCTTGGTTCTAAGTGGAATGATTGTTCTTGGTTACTAAAAAAAGGGGATTGGTTTTCTAATCTACTAAAGGTTTAAATTAACTAAGATATAAACTTAAATTAAAAGCAATTAATTTAATAACAATTAATAAAACTAGAATTACAATTAAACTTAAAATATAAAATGAAGAAACAGTAAGTAACATTTAAAAATGCTCAAAGGAAATTGATACTTGAATTAAACTTAAACTTTAACAACTGAAACAGGAAAAAAAAGTAAATACCACTTAACTCTTAGTCGAAATGCTCAAAAAAAAACTGATCCGGAACTTTTAGCTGTTGATTCGGAACTTTCAAACTCTCTTGATTCGGAAGACTTGATCCGGAACTTTACTCGGAACTTTGGTTCGGAAGTTGGTTCGGAAGTTCACTCGGAACTTTCGTCCGGAAGTTCACTCGGAACTTTGTTCAGAAGTTGATCCGGAAGATTTGGAAATAAAACTGATTCGGAAGTTTTTAACAAAATTAACTCGGAACTTTTAAAAAGAAAACTCATTCGGAACTTTAAAAACTCATTCGGAACTTTTAAAAAGAAAACTCATTCTGAACTTTTAAAAAGAAAACTCATTCGGAACTTCTAACTAAGATGCTTCATACGGAAGTTTTTGTTCATCCGGAACTTTTGGTTCATCCGGAACTTTTGTTCATTCGGAACTTTTGGTTCATCCAGAACTTTTGTTCATTCGGAAGTTTTGGTTCATCCGGAACTTTTGTTCATTCGGAACCTGGGAAATGCTCAAGAACAGTAGACTCAGAAAAAATAGGGGAACTCGAATACGATCCAAAAATCACCAAGTTTTTCACTAAAACTTAAACAAATCTAATCCCTAATCATCTACTAACCATAAACTACAAATCCCATCAATAAAAACATAAATCCCAACAACTTTTGAAGATCAAATCAACCAAATAAGAACTTTAACTTTTAATCAAAAAGATGAAGATGAACAAGATGAAATGGAAGGATTAAATTGATATAATAAGGTTTACACAATCAAAAGACAAAGATCAAACTACAAGATTTGGAAAAACAATAAAAATCAAGATCAACAAACACCCTAGTGGTGTTGGTGATGACTACGAAAAGAAAAGAGAGAAAAGAGGGGAAAAGAAAAACTAAAAAACTGAATGAAAAGTGTGAAGGGAACCCTTTATATAGGTGTTCCCTTTGGTTGGTGAGTGGGCTTTCTCCCGTTCTTCTTGTCTTCTCGTCTTTTCAGAAAAGTTGACGTTTTTTATTCTGATTTGGGATTTGTCGTCGATTAAATTCAACTCCTCTTTTAATTTATTCGTTTAATAGACTTGAGTTTCTTCGACTTATGTAAATCTTCCATCTTTGGTCCTTTTCTTCGATAAATCTTCAAATAGGCCCAGTGACTTCAAATCTTTCACATTTCTTGGACAGTAGACTTCGTTTTGAGTCTTTTTCTTCGATAAATCCCGTGCAATCCCATGTTTTCTTCAATATTCATCCGGTTGGCTCTGAAAACACAATAACACAAAAACCACGCATAATTCCAAACAAATGATATTAAATACGCGTTTTGGTCTCGTTTTAGCCAGAATTAAGTGGTAAAAGGATGGGTGTTTACACACCTATCAACCAATCTACACGACGTTGCCTACTTCACAATTTAACGACACAAGGCTAGATGTCGAGTTCTAATCGAAAGGTAGAACCAATCTTCACGACGTTGCCTACTTCACCATTTTACGACACAAGGCTAGATATCGAGTTCTAATCGAAAGCTAGAACCAATCTTCACGACTCTTCACTTTGAAGCTAAGTGAGAACTTCACACAACACAACTACTAATCACTTTAAAGTTTAGTGAGAACTCACAAGACACAACCACATCACTTTATAGTTTAGTGAGAACTCCTAATCAAATCTATTACAACTCAACTAGAGTTATCCAAGTACACACATGTAGCTTGGATTTACACAACACAAATCCAAGCAAACACATATGCAATGGATGTACACAACAAATCCAAGTATCCACAAATAACTTGGATGAACACAACTAGTCCAAGTATTCATAAATACATTGGATTGACCTAAAACAAAAAGGTATCATGATGAATATGACTAGCTCATAAATTCATCTTTATCACTACACTAGTGAGTGAGTGATCTTCTCATTGGACATGGTAAAGGAGGGGATCAAGAGGATAATCATATGTAAACATCCTTAACAAATTAAGTGATCATTTACTAATGATTATGCTATAGAAAATAGAAAGAGGGCTGAGAAAATCGTCCAAGAGGCTTTCTGGAAAATGAGATTTGACCCACTATTTAAAGGAGACAAAGTTACAACGGATCTATAACGGATACTGTGCGCGGTACCTTAGCTTACCCCGCGGTACCATATCGATAAGGTACCGCCTAGGTACTTAAGGTACCGCCACTAGACTCCGCTCCCTTTTTTGTCTTTTAGTGGGGTGGGAATATCTGAGGTATTTAAACCCTTCAAAGGATATTCTAACAGCATTTGGAATATGCCATTTTCAAATTTTCATTTTCCATTTTAATAAAACATTTTCTAAAAAAGAAAGTTTATTAAAAAGTCTTTTGTCTTATTAGCAAAAGTGAGTTTTAAGGATAATCATTTTGATGATCACTAAGTATGATTAAGAAAGGTTAGTGATATAATTATTACCTTGATGATAGTGTTAGTTAAATAATTCATTTTGTGTTTCTACACTAAATGTGTTGTATGGTTTGTTGTGATCAAAACTAAGAAAGATTAGTTAACACTAATAATGTTTTTAGGCATTACTTGCATTAACACGATGTATTTTCACAAATTGATCTACTTTGGTCTTATAAAGAAATCTTGTAACATTAAAATTGTTGAATTAAATATCTAGATAATTACTTGCGAAAAGTTTCATAAATTATTCCGATTTCTATTTTAATATTATATATATATTTTTAAATATATGACACGTAATACTAGTTTGACGAAACTGAGCATCGCATAGCTAGTTCTAAATTATGCATGGCCTGATCACATATGCGTAATTTAGAAGGAGCCATGCAAGGCTGAATAGTAGTCACCTTAAAATATTGGTAAAATAAATTATGACAACTTTTATGCGTTATGCAAGTAGTACAAGTTCATGACAAATGCATACGTTTCTTTATCTTTTCTTGAACGAATTACGTGTCTGCGAGTACAATCTATTTTTCTTTACTCAATGAGATTTGCTCTATTTGTTACCTCATTTTCTCTCATGATACAATTCTATTTACCGCTCGTCTAGTTACTGACTATTGATATCGTACTTGGAATTTCTAGTGTTTTTATACGTTTTCCTCGATCAACTTTCTTTGAGTAAATTTTGGTATATCTTCAAAATGTCTCCAGACGCGAATAACGACTTATGACTGTATACGAATAGAATAGTGATATCGTATATTTGTCTTGATGTGTGTAAGACTCTAACATCTCCAAATTTATTCGTGTGAACCATGTGTTGACTTCGCTCTCTCATTGCTAATGTTGTTCATTTTATTGGAATTATTCAGAAGTGACTTTTTAAGATTTTTTTTATTCGAAAATTTGTTGTGTGGCTTTTCTCTTTCGATCGTGTATCGACCACGGAGAACTTAATAAGCCGTTGTTTACGACACTAACCATTCTCAAAGAATAATAACTTGCTAATTCCTTTTTTTTACTGTCTCATCGTCGACACCTATATTTCATCGCATCCTTTGAGGAATTCGTACGACTTGCGCTTCATCCCCTTGTACCATTGCTTTCATACTAATTGTTGACTATTATTTGCTTCATATTCGTTTGCTATCTTGTCATCTTTTGAGAATCAAATATGTCTCATGTTTACCATTTGATACATTAAACACTTTACGTATTTCTATATATTATTATAAACTTTTATGAAAATTTTACACATTTTGCCAAACATTTAAATTACCAAAATAACTGTCTCAAGCTAAAATGTCAAATCTATAAATTTTCTTTGTAAAAATTTTACTTATGTTTAAAATAAAATCATCCATTACCTATTGAACTATTTTTATTTTTCATCATATTTTAATTCCAGTTTAATGGAATTACTGTCTTAAGCTTCATTGTTATTAAGGATTTTAAATAATTACGAAAATAGACTTTCTCTAATCGTAACTGTAGAAACTAGAAGGGGGGGGGGGGGGTTTGAATAGTTTCTAGTTCATTTTCAAAACATTTCACATAAATCTACTGTGTGCGGTTCTTTAAACATACCCGCGGTTCCTTATCACTAACGAACCGCGTGTCCCTTTAAGGAACCGCCTACAGTGGACGATGCCATTTGTTACATGTTAAACTTTAACAATCCTTTGTATCAAATTCTTGATCAAGCTTGACTAGATATGAGATGTGTTTGATTGAAAGATAAATACTGCAAGTAAGTAAACACACAAACACATCGAATCAAGAGTACATCAAGTAATAGTCTAAACACTAAGCACACACGTACTAAGCATAAGGTTTTCCGCAACTAGGATGTTAAGACTAAGTGATGTACACTTGACCACAATCTAAACATGAAGCACATACGTACTAAGCCTTAGCTTTTCCACAACTTAGATGTTTAGATTATGAGATGCACACAACACACAACAACAAGTATGCAACTATAAATACATCTAAAAAGGTAAAGAAATAAATTTAAATGAAAGTACCGACACGATGATTTATAGTGGTTCGGTCATGAAGCTCCTCTTCGCCCTACTCCACTCCTCGAGTACACCTTACTCGAGAGTTACTTCACTAGTCAATAAAACTCCTTTCAAGGCGGAGAAAACCATACACGTCACTTACACATTTCTGACACTAAGCTAGATGTCGAGTCCTAATCTTAGGTAGGACCAATCTACACAACGTCGCCCACTTCACCATTTTCCGACACAAGGCTAGATGTCGAGTCCTAATCTTAGGTAGGACCAATCTACACCCATCTACACAACTTCCAAATTGGCACACCAATTTAGATCTACACAACTACACAACTACACCACTTTTCACAACTACACAACTACCCCACTCTTCACAACTACACAACTACCCAACTCTTCACCCTAGTTATGTTTTATGGCCCAACATAACAAACCTTGTGTTTTATGGCCTAAACACAAAAACCATATAGATCTAAGTACTCACCACTTAGATCTATGACTCTAACACTATATCCAAGTATTAACAAACTTAGATCTACACAACTAACACCTAATCCAAGGATACCCATCTCTTGGATCTACTACCCTTACAAACACATCCAAGTGAACCCAACACTTGGATCTTCTACATATACATAGTAGGAAAACAATGACTTGATCTAGAAGGAGAGATCTTCATCATGTTATGAACCCAACACTTCATGGTAGTGAAAGTGTTCGTCTCTTTTCACTTGATAGGATGAGAGGATTGAAGGAGAGAATCACATCTTAAACAAGATTAATCTAAACTAACTAATCAAGGAGTTTAAAGATGTTTTTAAAGAAACTGTGCAAAAATGGTTGAAAGAAAAACTGGAAATGATCCACTATTTATTGGACAACAACGCAACGGCTATAAAGACCCACTGTTCCTTAAGTATCCCCGCGGTTCCTTATCAATAAGGAACCGCGGGTTCCTTTATGGAACCGCGGGTTCCTTTATGGAACCTCCGGGTTGGAGTCCGTGCATTTTTGTCCTTTAGTGGGGATATGCCATCTGGTGTAGTTTATACCCTCAAAGGATATTCCTTTGGCATATGGAATATGCCAAATTCAAATTAAAGAATATTCTTTAGAATGCCTTAGGGAATATTTTTTGGAATATTCCAAATTCAAATTTCCATTTTCTTTTTATTAAAACATTTTCTTAAAAATAAAGTTTATTAAAATCTTTTGTCACATTTGATTAAATGTGAGTTTTAAGAAAATATTTATCTTTGATCATTTAGTTAGGTTAATGACATGTTTATTCATACCTTGAGTGATTCATGCCGAATGCGATCTTGGAGATGTCGAGAGAAGTATACAAATGTATTCTTGAGTGATTACGAGTACCTTAACATTTTATATAATGTATTGTGAATTATACGTTTGTCATCAACAAAACACAAAGAGATTATATCGACAAAACATCGTAATGTTTGCACTAACAATCTCTCCCTTTTTGATGATGACAAACAAGTAAAGCACAATGCATATTAAAATGTATAAGTTACTCGTTTACACTTACTTCTCCCCCTTTTTTTCGAATCAAAAAGGTAGTGAACGTCTTTGAAGAAGAGAAGAATCAACGTCGAGAGAGCACACATCCAAAGTGGTAATCATCGATAACACGTCATTTAAAGAAGAGAAGAACTAACGTCACGAGAGCTTGCATCCGAAAGGTAGTCTTCATTTGTAAAAGAGGAGGATCGACTTCGAGAGAACATGCATCCAAAAAGCTAATTCATCCATTGTGGTTGTCGGTTGAGAAGCGAGAATCCAAACCGTAGACCCATCATCTAAAGATATTGAGCTTGCGTCATCCTAGTGAAGTCTTCAATCAATATAGGTTAACCAACTCCATGCATAATAAAATGCTTATCTTCGAGATTCCATAACTCATTACTTTCAAGAAGTTCGATGAATGCAATTTAAGTGAGTCAAAGATCGCAAATGTAATGACTAGAAATCTTACAAATGCTCCCCCTTGATATGAGCTCCCCCTTGCTTGAGGCACCAATGAAGCAAGGATAGTGACAAGCTACAAAGAAGGGTTAAAAATTCCTACAAAACAAAGTTAGTAGACAAGAGCATATATGTATAGCAATGTCACCCAAGCGGAATTAGCTTTAAACATCTTGAGTACAAAGAGAGGGACTCAAGAGAAAGCTAAAACAAACTTAACTTTTAGAAATGTAAAAAATATGACAAGTTAAGAAAAATAAGAGGGCTATTAGATAGAAAAGAGAACCCAACTTATTTTGGTGACACAAAAAAAATATATAAAGAGGACTAAGAAAGAAAAGAGATGTCGAATTTATAAAAGAAAGAAAATTGTCGAGAGGACATACTCCACTTTAATATCATGACAAAAATACCAAATTAAAGAGAGTATGACATGGACAATAAAAACAATTTCACATAGTCGAAAAGAGAGGAAGAATGACTATGATGGAAAAAGAAAATGAGGACGATAAACAAGTCGTTTGCACAAACAATGACAAGCATTGAAGAAAGAAGTATGCATGCGATGCTATCAATCCAAAAAAAATAAAAAGTCCAAGGAGAGGATTTTGACAAGATCAAATCACAATTGATGGAAGGTAGAGAAGAAACATCCATACCAATTGTAATGATAATATGTCAAAAGGTAAAAAGCTTAGAATTTTTAGAATCACCCAAGAAAATTCAAGATTTAACCAAAATCCTCTCAAAAGGTTAAAAACTTAGAATTGTTGGAATCACCTAATTCAATTGTAAATTTTAACCGCAATCAACTCTCAACAACGAGAGAGACAAAAAAAATCTCAAATCAAAGACATTTCTGACCTTAAAATAATTCCTTTAGAAAGCTTCAAAAGCTTTAAGTCGGAAATCAAGGTACAAAAATAAAGAGAAACCAAAAGCGAGGATAAATCGATGCTTAAGAAAATTACTATATATAAGACATTATAGGCAATGATGCTTATGAATGTCGACACCAAAAATATGACTCAATGATATAGAGGAAGAGATCAAATAAGCCAAATAAAAGAAAAACCAAGATGGATGGTGTTTAGCATACGATAAACTACATGCTCAAAGTTTCGTAGCTCTTCTCAATCATTTTGAATGTTCAAAGAACAATTACATGACGAGGAAAGGGTGAGGCTTGACTTGACTTAGTTTATAAAGAATAGAAGCGAAAGACTCAACTTAGCGAGGCGTGATTAAAATAAATCGAAAGAGACTCAACAAAAAAAGTTAAGGATAACTTCACAAAATAGTTCAAGAATACTATACCTTATTAGGTGATGGTGAAGTCTTAAAGGAAAACAAGAGAAGAAACTCAAAAGAGAAGAAAATAAGGAATCTTCAAGAAAACTCGTCAAAGATAGAGATAGACCAAAAACGAACACAGGGACTCACTGGTCGTGGTTCGTTAAATAGGTCCGCGGTTCATTATCAATAATGAGCCGCTAGGTTATTTGAGGAACCGTGGACAGTAGGTGTCCAAAAACGATTATCGACTTAAAAGAAAATCATTTGGTCAAACAATTTAACATAAGATGCTAAATGACTCGAAAGTCAATGCTTCAGATATGAATTTTAACAATTGCACTTGCAAATTAAAATTACTTAAATATTTCAAAAGAAATATTTAAGTTGTCAATCTTACTAGGAGAGGAATTAGATTAAGATCTAACCTTCCTTGACAATCAAGTGAGAAAATAAAGAAGAAAAGGAAGATCACAAGGAAAACGAGATCCAAGACCCAAAGACAAATCATGTTGAAAAACATGGAAGGAAATACAAGAAAATAAAGATCATACAAAGGTGTACGAAACACAAGCCTAAAACTTAAGCATAATTTTAATCTTAGTTATACTAGAATTCTAAGATTTGCTTAAATTGGATGTCTTAGCAATAAGCAATCCAAATGCTTAAATGAAAGACAAGGTGGTGGCGGAAATTGGTGGATAAGGCTTGGTGATAATCTTGTAATTCAACTCATCATAGATATAAGACATGAGAAGATGTTGATATCGACAACAATGACAATATGTTCCATGATACATGACATAATCATGTGATGGAGTAAGAACACAAAAGGGAAGTGGTGGAAAAATAGAGTTTTCAAAATCAATATCCTTAGAAGGAGAAAAGATTTAATTTGGTGTGAAAGAAATTTCAAAATGCTTTGGGTTAAGAAGAGAAAGCACAAGATATTTGGGAGTGAACAAAGGTTTGAAACAAGGATTCCAAATGGTCATGGAATGTGAGAACCCGTACTTTCCCAGCATTATTTTATTCTTTTTATTCGTGCTTCTTGAATTTTCCAACGTATTACGTTTTCTTGTATTGCTATATGTAAATCCTGAGATTTTTAAATTATATTTTTTAAGTATTTTTCTGATCATCGATAAATACTTTGTATGGAATTATAAAAAATTTTATTTTATTTTTCCATATTTAATTTAAATCAAAGTTTTTGATTTAAAATCACCCGCGTGCGTTTTACAACAAGTTTATTCAAATCAATGTACAACGAGAATTCCTAGTGATCGCGATACCGACACATGCCCAAAAGTTTACGTTTATTTATCGATTGTTTCGATAATTAATACTTTCGACGATTTCGTTTTAATTACTTATTAAGTCGGGTCGGGAAATTCATATAATCATTTTTATGATGCATTGTAACTTTTGACAAGTATTTTTACGAAACCCGAGCCCCGTAAATATTCTCAATATTTATCAATAATCATTTTCTACCCTTTAAAACTATTAATTATTTTTAATTCCACAAGTTTCAAAGTTGGCAATATTAGTCCCTACACTTAAACCATATATAAACACAAATTTCTTCCACCAACAAAACACACACTACAAGTTTATAAAAAAAATCATCAACACTCTCTCCCCACCCCCTTTTTGCCGTGACATCCCAACAAAAAACACCCTCAAAAATTTGATTTCCACCTTGATCTAACAAAAACAAAATCAAGTCCCATCTCTAATATTTTCTTGTGATTCTAATGATACCAAATTCAAGCACAAGCATCATGTTTCCTAAATTTTATGATTTCATGGTTGGATTATGTTTAAATTATCTTGCATGTATTATTTTGGTAAGATTATCTTGTTTTGATCATAAAAAGTCTTATTTTTAATCTTTGATTTTGTTAGATTTTTCATACAAGTGTTTTTAGGAGTGTTTGGTTGATGGGTATGTGATTAGAGTGATTCTATAGGTATGGGAATGAGTGGTTTTGGTTGGAAAATTGATTTGACTTGTTTTCTAAAAGTATAAATTGGGACAGCAGGTCTTAAACAGATTTTTCGTGTATTTAAGGTCTGAGAAAGGCTAAGATGATTTGATTTTATTGTAGAGTTTTCCAAGACGCTCGTTTTAGTATAAGATAGAGCTTCTAAGTCATTACGAGTCAAAAGTTATGCTAGTTTTAGTATTCGTGTACCGGGAGACGCAAGTCGGCACAATCCGAAATTGTGGCTGATTTTGGGTCGACTCTCGGGGACTTTAGGCTTGGTTAGATAGTTGATACTACTGGTTTTCAAAGTTTACAAATTTAGTTTGATGAGTCTAGTAGTGGTTTTCAAAAGACGGATTGTCGAATTAGTACTTTTAAAGTGGTCCAAACGGTTTTACAAAACAAGTGCACAAATCTGTCCCAAATTTGGAGTCGAGTAAAGTGTCGAGCTGATGGATTTTAAAGTGTGAACTTTGGCTCAAATTTTGGTGAGGTCTTACACAGGTTATAAGTGACCTTGACACCAATTTTCATCTAAATCGGACAAGTCTAGATAGGGTAGATCGGTGTGTACATTCAGGGTATACTTGTTGATTTTATTTTGGACACATAGTTCAAGGCTTCTGTTGCGTGAGTTTGAGTATTCACATCGGACATGGCGACTTACTCAAGTGCTTAGTCATTATATAAATGACTTATCTACTAGTCCGAATAAGGTTAAAGGATAGTTTGACTTGCGTTTACTTGGCGTCGTATAACGGGTCATTTTCAAGTGTTCAAGTGTTTTAACGTGTAGTGTTGGAATAAATGGGTTAGTATGAATTCTTTTGGTTCGTGTCAATAGTTTTGAAATATGAATATTTTGAAAACATTTGTGTCATATTATATTTGGTACATATCGATACTTGAGTTCTGTTGGGAATAAATATAAGTATATTAGTTACCCCTGCTAGTTGGTCAATGGTTCCCCTACTAGAGTAAGTTCCCCCTGCTAGATAACAAAGGCGGGGGGATTGGTTCCCCTGCCGCTAGAGATAAACTTGGAATAGATTATAACGCGTTTATGTTACTACTCCGAGATACTTTCCAAGTTTGTTAGTAGTAATCTTGTACGTGAGTCCTTGTGCTATAAAAGGACTCACTAGGTCATCACGCAAAGTGTGTCTTTTCTCTATTGTCTTTCATTTCATACTTTAAGGTTTTTGTAACCCTAATACCATTATTGGGTATTCGTATATCTTTGATATATTAAAGTTTAACGTTTGCTTTAATCATTTGTTCTTGTGTTAAACACTACATTCCGCATCTTGTTTAGTTACTTTGGGTGTTGCAAAGTTTTTATAGTGTTAGATTGAATTTATTCTGTCTATCACAACCCTTAAACAAGCTATAAAAGGTTTAAGATCTGAGTTTGGGATCAACAAGTGGTATCAGAGCTTGTTGAGAAACTTTAATTAAACCAGGAACAAAACATCTCACACAATCAACCTCAACCATGTCCTCAGATTCCAATTCATCCTCTTCCAACAACAATGCTCTCAAACTACCCATTCTGGATCCTGAAAACTTTAAACTATGGGAATTCAGGATTCAACAATACCTCAAAATGGAACACTACGTTCTATGGGAAATCATAGAATTTGGTGATCAATTTCCAAAGACTGTGCAGGTTGAAGATAATGGTAAGGGAGAAAATAAGGGTGAAAGTTCCAAAGGTGAAGCCAAGAAGAAGTCTGCTGCTCTTGCTGACAAGGAAATACTTGCAAGAAGGCATGATGTCAGGGCCCATAGTTCCTTGCTGTTGGCCCTACCTGATAGACATCAACTAAGATTCAGAAAGTATAAGACAGCTAAGGAACTTTGGGAAGCAATAGGCAAAACCTTTGGAGGAAATGAAGCCACAAAGAAGAAGAAGAAGAATCAAATGCTTGATCAATTCGCTTGTTTCAAAGCAATTGGTGATGAAGCAATTGGTGCTATTTACAATAGGCTTCAAGACATGGTGGCTCAGTTGGAGTTCTTTGAAATAGAAGTGACAAGAGAACAGGTGAATACCAGGTTTCTTAACAGTCTTCAGAAAGAATGGTTCGTCTACAAAGCTATTTGGCAGAATAAGGATGACTTAGATAACAAGAATATTGATGACATATAAAATAACTTGAAAGTTTTTGAACCTGTTGTCAATGAGATGAAGTCAAAAGGAACAATCCTCACTAATTCAAGTGGATCCACTGATTCCCAGGCTAACATGGCTTTCATATCTCAAAGCAGTGGAATCTCCAAAGGCAGTGGAATCGAAGTTGGCCCTGCTACTCATTCCCCTGCTACTAGATCTGGATCATCTTATGATGAAGAAAGGCCTGCAATTTTCAGCCTTGACACTGCTTGTGCCTTATAGCATCCCAAGGGCCACAAGGATCTACTGTGTTACATGAAGATCTGAGTGAAATCAGTAAGCAAGGACTGGAGGAAATGGACATCAAGTGGAACATGGCTCTACTCAGTATGAGAGCCAACAGATTTTACAAGAAATATGGAAAGAAGATCTCCATCAATCCTTCTGATGTAGCTGGATTTGACAAAACAAAGGTTGAATGCTACAACTGTGGCAAGAAAGGTCATTTTGCTAGGGAATGCAGAGGACCTAAGACTGGGAACAGCTATAGGAAGGAAAGCAGGGATGATGATTCTGGTGCTAAGGCCATGCTAGCAATGCAGGGGATAGATGGAGCAGGTGGATGGGATTGGAGTGCCATGACAGAAAGTGTTGAAAGAAATCAAGCCTTGGTTGCTGAGGGAAAAGAGGAAGATTTTGCTCTTATGGCCATGTCAAGCTCTAGCTTAAACAATGAGGTATATGACGATTCATATTGTACTAACGCTTGTAGGAAAAATACTGAGTCATTGAATGATCAAATAAGAAAGATAAAAGTTGATTATATTAATTGTGACAATGATCTTGATAATTACAAACGTGCTTTAGAACAGCTAGAGTCCACCATAAGAGAGATTAAACAAACAGAAAGTGATTATAGAGATGACATTGTGATTCTAGAGAGAGATGCTAAAGAAAATAATGATTCCATTAAGGAATTGACTGCTCAACTTGAAATTTTTAGATCTAATAAAAGGATAGATGATGAAACTGTTGAAAATTTTGGAAAAGCTTCTAAAGATTTAAATAAAGCAGTTGAAGTTGGACAATCTCCTAGGGACAAAACAGGTTTTGGTGTCAAAAATGAGCATGCTACCATACCACCATAATTAGTGTGAAAACACTTATCCTTTTACCACTTATTTCCAATAATAACAAGACCAAAACGTGTATTTTATGTCGTAAAAGTCGGAATTATGCGTGGTTTGTGTTTTTCTTGTGTTTTAGGACCAAAAGATGAAAAGGAAGAAAACATGGGCTATCACGGGCTTTTATCGAAGAAAACGAGAAAAAGACGAAGTCAAAAGATCAAGAGTGCAAAAGATAGGAAGTCAACGGACCTATTTGAAGATTTATCGAAGAAAAGGGCCAAAGACGGAAGATTTATCTATGTCGAAGAACTCAAGTCTATTTAACGAGAGATTAAAAGACGAGTTGGAAATATTCACCGACAAATCTCAAATTCAAAGTCGGAAACGTTTATTTACTTAAGTGACGAGAAGACTAAGAAGAAAGAAGAAAGCCCACTTACAAGCCCACAACAAAACAAGCCCACATCAAACTACTATATAAAGCTCTTTCCATCACCAAAAGTTAGCTAGTCTTTATTTTTCTTTCATTTTGTAGTTTTTAAATTCTAGAGAGAGAAAGCTTAACTTTCTCTCACTAGAAAACTTCATCTTTTATCTTTCTTGTTTTCATCTTATTAATCTTGTCTTAATCTTATTAATATTCATCTTGTCTTAATCTTCATCTTATTAATCTTTCTTGTTAATCTCAATCTTCATCATCTTTTTATCAAGTTTTTACATAAAGTTCAAGTCTTTTTTATTTTTCGTGGCTTAAAGTTGATGTTTTTATAAGTTTTGATCTTCTCCCTAGCTTATTGGAGTTTTTCTTGGTTTATTGTCCTTGAAAAGTTGTTAAAAAGTTGCTCAAAATCGTCTTTGTCTGAGATCCTATTTTTTAGGAACGTCTGATTAGATTTTGCAACTTTTCATAAAGTTGCGAAATTGAACTTGGTAAAAAGTTGCGAATTTGATCTTTATTTGGTATTGCGAATTTGAACTTTTCCAAAGTTGCGAAATTGAATTATCTCCCTAATTGCGAATTTGATCTTTTTCTTTGATTGCGAAATCTTGCTTTAAATAGTATTGCGAATTCTTGAGCTTTCCTTATTGCGGAATTATTTCCACAATTGCGAAATTGATCCCTTGTGAATTGCGGAATCTTCATTTCCATGTTGCGAATTTATGCTTATCATAATTGCGGATTTGTTTGATTTTATAATTGCGGATTTATGTTCTTTGAGCATTGCGAAATTGAATTATCATTATTGCGAATTTAATCCTTAAGTTGCGAAATTAATTCCTTTTTTTACATATTGCGAATTTACTAAAGTTTTAGTTAAATTTGATTTTTGAATTTATTTTTCCCGCCAAATTTTCTTAGCTTATATTTACTCGTTCATCTTAGTTTAATTTTCGAGTATTAAATTTTCAAAGTTTTCATTTTAATTAAGTTTTTAAGTTTTCATATTTACGTTTAATTAGTTTAATTTCTCGTCATTTATTTTTTGAAAGTTTTTAATTTTAGTCTAATCTCTCCTCGCTTTATTTTTATTTAATTACTCAACGACGACTTTTCTTTTAATTAGTTCTAGACAACCAAACCCCTCATTTCTTTTTCACCAAGTACAACTGAGTCGCACTAATTAACGGTAATCAATTCGAAAAGATCGGAACAACGAATTTTCATACGAGGCAAACCCTTGTATTAAATGGCGCCGCTGCCGGCTCTTTTCGTTAAGATTAACGGTTTTAGTGAGATACGCGTTGGATTTTGGGATCCGTTCTTTCGGGAACGTTATTTTCAAGTACAAAAATTTTCAAAAACCCATAAAAATATAAAATTTTCAAAAATACAAAAAAATTAAAAAACCTATAATAAACCAAAAATATTTTCTCTTGCATTTTCTTTTTAGTGTATGCGTACTCGATCAACGTCTTATTCAGAGCCCGAGACTCTAGAAGATTTAGACATGGCCGGTGTACACAACAACAACAATAATAATCCACCCCACCCCAACATGAATAATCCACCCTTACCCGACCTACGAACCATGGAGGAGCTATGCCAACCTACGATGAACGGACGCGGAGGCCCGATTGCGCCGATGCACATCACGGCTCAGGAGTTTTCGTTGAAGCATCACATGATCCAACAAGTGCAAACTAACCCATTTCGCGGAATTCTGGATGATGATGCCAACAAACACCTCGACAAATTCATTACCATTACCCAAAGCATGAAGTCCCCCGGTGTTTCTATGGATGACCTTCGCCTTCAACTATTTCCCCACTCGCTTTCTCACCATGCCGAAAAATGGTTTGACCGTCTCCCAAAGAATTCTATTCATACTTGGGACGACATGACTCAACGCTTTTTTTCGCGCTACTTCCCACCATCCATGGTCACGAGCCTTCGTAACCAAATTAGTGGATTCATGCAAGACAATGATGAATCGCTCTTTGATGCTTGGGAACGATACAATGATTTGATCGACCGTTGTCCAAATCACAACATGCTCCCCGTCACTCTCATTGATACTTTCTACAATGGTCTCACTTTTCGTGATCGTGACACGATCAATGCCGCCGTCGGTGGTACTTTTATGAAAAGGAGAACGGAGGAGTGTAGAGAGTTGACTGAAAACATGACTACTCACCACAAGAATTGGGATTCATCCGCATCCTCAAGATCTAATTAGAGAGTCAATGTTTCTTCTACTACTTCCAAAATCCGAGATAACCGAACTTACCCGACAAATCGCGGATATGCACAAGGATTTCATGACCATGGCCACAAACCACTTTCAACAAGCTAAAGCCGTTTCTATTTCTTATGACACATGTGGTGGTCCTCATTCTTACAATGATTGTCCTTCTACTCAAGGCAATTTTTCTGAAAACGTTAACGCGGCATACGGTACTTATCCCACGGGAGGCTATCAAGCTCGTCCTCAAGGAGACCGTAGCTTGCTAAGTTATCGTTCAAACAACTATCTTGCTCCACCAGGTTTTCCTCCTCCAAACCAAAACCAACAACAAAGTTATAACCGAAACAACCAATCCCAACTTCGTGCTAACAATCAATATCAATCCCAAAGAAAACCATACCCACCTCAAGGAAATTCTCAAGCTTACCAAGCTCCACCTCTCAATCAACCGATGGTATTGAATCAAGACGTCGAGACGTTCATGAAGACTAATAGAGAGATGGTGACGAATCTTCAGAGTCAATTCGTCAACTTGAAGAATGACATGGCGAAACAAGGGAGCGATATTCGAGCCGAGCTAAGGAATGAAATGGCGAAACAGAGCAATGATATTCGTGCAGACATGAGAGACTCTTTCAGCACTCAAGCGGTTAACATTCGTGATATGATCGGTTCGCTCTTCCAAGGTAATCAACCCTCTTCTTCGGGTACTCTTCCGAGTAATACCGCTGCGAATCCAAGAGGGGAGATGAAAGCAATCACCACTCGTAGTGGAAAAGGTTATACGGAACCCGAGCTTCCTACACCTCCACCCGTGATTGTGAACAAGGAATAAGAGCAACTTTCCCCACCTCCCTTGCCTTCTACCCCAATTTCCCCACCACCCGTAGTTGTGAGTGATCCTACTCCCCTAACGCCTTCTTTTTCATCCAATATACCTTATCCTTCAAGGTTGAGGAAAGAGAAGCAAAAGAGCAAGGATGATATTCAACTTTCAAACTTTCTTAAAATGTTTAAACAATTGAATTTTAATATCTCCTTTGCCGAGGCTCTCGCTCACATGCCTAAATACGCGAAGATGTTTAAAGATCTTCTTAGTGACAAGGAGAAGCTTCTTGACATTGCTCAGACCCAACTTAATGAGAATTGCTCCGCCGTTCTCTTAAGGAAATTGCCCACCAAACTTGGTGATCCGGGTCGCTTCTTGATTCCTTGCAACTTCCCGGGAGTAGAGAATTGCATGGCCCTAGCCGATCTAGGAGCCAGTATAAACTTAATGCCTTTAAGTGTTTGGAAGCAATTATCTCTCCCCGAGCTAGTCCCCACCAAAATGACTTTGGAATTAGCTAACCGTACGGTTGCTTATCTAGTGGGGATAGCCGAAGACGTCTTCGTTGGCGTTGACAAATTCACCTTCCCAGCGGATTTTGTTGTCGTTGACTACGAGATGGATCCTCGTGTTCCATTAATCGTTGGACGCCCCTTCTTGAGGACCGGTCGCACTCTCATTGATGTAGCCGCGGGCGAGATAATCATGAGAGTTGGTGACGATAAAATTGTCTTCAACATGGGTAAGATTTCTAAGAAACCTTATTCATATGAGAGTATTAATGCTATTGATGTTCTCGATGAGGCTTGTGAAGAACACTTTCATGATGCTTGCAAAAGTACTCTCTCTTCTCTACCCAATGTTGAGACCGTTGCCTCAATTGCTCCGTCATTGACTCCTTTTGGAGAAAGTGACTTGGATGATTTCGAAGCTAGCTTGGGTCCTCTCGATCTTAAGTATGATGATTCTTCCACCGATTGGGATGAAGACATTCGTACTTTTGAGAAACTTCTCAATGAAGACCCGTTTTCCCCTCCTTCTCCTACAGAGGTGACTAATGATGATCCATCGTTAGTTACACCATCTATTGAGGATCCTCCTACTCTTGAGCTTAAAGACTTACCTCCCCATCTCGAGTATGTTTTCTTAGAAGGCATTGATCAACTTCCCGTTATCATTGCTAATGACTTAAAAGCCGATGAGAAAACTCGTCTCATTGAAGTTCTCAAGAAACATAAAAGAGCTATCGCTTGGAAAATCTCCGATATTCGCGGAATTGATCCTCACTTTTGCACACATAAAATTCTCATGGAGGACGACTTTAAGCCCACTATCCAAAGCCAAAGAAGGGTGAATCCTAAAATCCATGACGTCATCAAAAAAGAGGTTATCAAACTTCTTGATGCGGGTATGATTTATCCTATCTCGGATTCACCTTGGGTTAGTCCAGTCCATTGTGTGCCTAAGAAAGGCGGAATCACCGTTCTGCCCAATGCAAACAACGAGTTAATTCCCACACGTCTCGTTACTGGGTGGAGAGTTTGTATAGACTACCGCAAACTCAATGATGCCACGAGAAAGGATCATTTCCCTCTTCCTTTTATGGACCAAATGCTTGAACGTTTAGCGGGTAATGAATATTACTGCTTTCTTGATGGTTTCTCGGGTTATTTCCAAATACCCATCGATACCCAAGATCAAGAGAAGACAACATTCACTTGTCCCTATGACACATTTGACTACAAAAGAATGCCTTTTGGCTTATGCAATTCCCTCGGGACTTTCCAAAGGTGCATGTTGGCTATCTTCCATGACATGGTTGAGCAAACCATGGAAGTCTTCATGGATGACTTCTCGGTCTTCGGGGACTCCTTCTCTTCTTTACTTGCCAATTTAGAACGTATGCTTAAGCGGTGCGAAGACACTTGCCTTGTTCTCAATTGGGAAAAATGCCATTCTATGGTAAAAGAAGGCATTGTTCTAGGACACAAAATCTCTAAAGCCGGTCTTGAAGTCGACCGTGCTAAAGTAGATGTCATAGCCAAATTACCTCCACCTTCAACCGTGAAGGGTGTGAGAAGTTTTATGGGTCATGCGGGCTTCTATCGTCGATTCATTCAAGATTTCTCTAAAATCGCTCGCCCGATGACCCACCTCTTGGAAAAAGATACTCCTTTTATCTTTTCTAAAGAGTGTCTTGAAGCCTTCAATATTCTTAAGGATAAGCTAACTAAGGCACCGGTCTTGGTTACCCCTAATTGGGAGCTACCCTTTGAGTTGATGTGCGATGCTAGCGACTTTGCTATTGGAGCGGTTTTGGGCCAAAGAGTGAACAAACACTTCCAACCAATCCACTATGCTAGCAAGACAATGACGGGGGCTCAATTGCATTATACGAAACCGAAAAAGAGCTTTTAGCTGTTGTCTATGCTTTTGAAAAATTTCGCCCCTATCTTGTTTTATCCACCACCATCGTATACACGGACCATTCCGCGTTGAATTACTTGATGACTAAGCACGACTCTAAGCCAAGACTTCTTCGCTGGGTTTTACTCCTTCAAGAATTCAACATTGAAATTCGCGACAAGAAGGGAGCTGAAAACCTAGCCGCGGATCATCTGAGTAGACTTGAGGATCCATATCAAGGGGATCATCCGAACAAAGAGATCAATGACTCTTTTCCCCTTGAAACCTTAATGTCTATAAATCTCAATCTGGATGACACCCCGTGGTTTGCCGACATTGCAAACTACTTAGTGGGTGGTGTTCTCATCAAAGGGTTAACATCCCAACAAAAGAAGAAGTTCTTGAATGATGTTAAGACTTACTTTTGGGATGACCCTTTTCTCTTCAAACAATGCGCTGATTTGATTATTCGCCGATGTGTTGACGGACCGGCAGCTTTAGACATTCTCACGGCTTGCACCAAGTGAATCGTCTGGTTGGGATCCTGCACACTAAACAACACGCGTTAAGCTTACCGTGGGAAGGTTTCCCACGATTAGACTCCGGCGTGAGAGTAAGTAATCGGTTTAGGGTTATATGAGTTTAGAGTGAGTCGTAATACCTTTGTGGAACCCTTGGGGGTTCCTTTTATAGGCAGTGGAACCCCAGTGGGCTTTCACTGATCCTTCGGCCCCAAGGAAGAGATAAGCACCAGAATTAGAATGATTGTTATCTTCTAATTCTGGTAATGAATATCTCTTCGTATTGGGATTAAGGTATACCTAGACAGAATATTATTCTGTCTTGATCTTATGTCGGCCGCCTTGGGCTGTGGGCCGCACACATGTGCGAGCACTGTTCACTCAAGCCCATAAGCCTGAATGATATTTATCCACCCATCTGTGATGGGCCGGATACGGGTGGTCACTTTGGTCCCAACTACACCGCCAAAAAAGTGTTTGACTCGGGATATTATTGGCCCACCATTTATCATGATGCTGACGAGATGGTTAAACATTGTGATGCTTGCCAAAAACAAGGCAAGATCACACATAAAGATGAGATGCCTCAAGATTGCATACAAGAATGTGAAATCTTTGATGTATGGGGCATCGACTTTATGGGGCCATTCCCTTCTTCTAAAGGCAACAAATACATCCTTGTCGTTGTTGACTACGTTTCCAAATGGGTTGAAGCCAAAGCTTTACCCACTAACGACGCGAGGGTGGTTTGTAATTTCTTGAAACAACTGTTTGCTCGATTCGGTGTTCCTCGTGCTATAATCAGTGAACGCAGGACTCATTTTTGCAATGATCAATTTGCAAGAGTCATGGCTAAGTATGGTGTCAATCATCGTCTTTCCACCGCCTATCATCCCCAAACCAATGGGCAAGCCGAGACTTCCAACCGTGGATTGAAGCGAATTCTGGAACGTACTGTGGGAGAGCATCGTGCCGCGTGGGCCGATAAGTTAGATGATGCTCTGTGGGCTTTCCGTACAGCTTATAAGACCCCGATTGGTTGTACACCTTATCGTCTTATGTACGGGAAAGCATGCCACCTCCCCATCGAGTTCGAACATAAGGCGTAATGGGCCTTGAAGTGGGCTAACTTCGACATCAACAAAGCCGGTGATATTTGGAAGATTCAACTCAACGAGCTAAATGAGTTGAGGAATGAAGCTTACGAGAACTCACTGATATACAAGGATAAGACCAAGATCATCCATGACGCAAGAATCAAGAACCGAGAGTTCCACGTTGGTGATCAAGTCTTACTTTTTAACTCTCGGTTGAAGATCTTCTCTGGCAAGTTGAAGAGCCGCTGGTCTGGCCCATTCACCATCACCAAAGTCTTTCCATATGGCACCATTGAGCTTTCTCAGCCAAATGGGCCCAATTTCAAGGTGAATGGCCAGCGTTTGAAGCTGTACTTTGGTGAGGACATCTCTCATGAGATGATTCCATCCCTCACCACGTTTCCCATGAACTAGTTTTGGGTCGAGTCAGGCTCGTTACTCGTTTTTTAAAAACAAGCGCTTCTCGGGAGGCAACCCATGATCTATCCTTTACTGCTTTCATAATAAGTGTAGGGGGAGCCCCGTATGTGTTGGATGTCTTGTTTCTTGTGCTGTGCAGGGATTAAAGCTTCAAAGATCCACTCTTGATGACATTTGACGAACCGTGATCCCGTGTTCCCGTCTTCCCGGTTCTATCCTAAACTCTCGTGATTCAATATTTCATATCATATATGTTCACATTAAACTCACTATAGTTGTCCTTTCCTTAGCAAGATTTAAACAAAGTGCACAATGTCATAAGTGTAGTGGAGTTTACTCCCACATGCTTAAACATTGAGGACAATGTTTATCTCAAGTGTAGGGGGGACTTCTATCGAAGTAAGTGGTCTTTTCCATGAATTTGTCCTCATTTTAACTGGAAAATTTGATTTTTCGACATTTTTAAAAATTTTTAATCTATTTTGGCCTAGTTGTATAGTTGCATTTTCCTTTGTTATGTTTATTTTCTCTCCTTGCTAGAATAAAATTTCAATAAAGTGGTTTTATTTTTCAAAGTCGTGAATATTTTGACTCAACCCGAGTTTACTTATCTTAGTTTACTCTAGCTAGTATCCTTAACGTGTTTAAGTCAAGTTTTGCTAGGCTTTTATATAGGGAGCTTTAAAACGCGAAAGTCTTAACTCTCACGGGTTAAGAACAAGAACTTTTCGCAAGTTCCTATAATTGATCCTAGAGAGTTGTTTATCAAGGGAACTTTAAAATGAGATTTCTAAACTTGAAAAAGTCTAAGAATTTGCAAGATCCTATAGATGACTCGAAAACCCAAAACTTTGATTTAATAGGCTAAGCATCCACGAGTCTCATTCCTTGAGATTTTAAACTGTGGAGGACGAGAGATGATAGAGTCAATTATAAGTTTGGTATTCTTTCGTGAATTTATGTGAGTTAATTATGAGCCTATTCTCCCATCGCTTGTTAATAAATTTATCTGCAATAAATAAGGTTGTACGATTTGAAAAGTTACTTAGCTTCTAGCCCAAGATCGTTTAAAAGTTGCTCGGTATTAATTAGAGTTCATAGCCAAGGCATAACTTATTAAAGCGGGATGCGAAGATTGGCGAGTCCGAAAAGGCCCTAACAAGGCATGAGGGCTACATTTTGTTGCTAAAGATCCAAAAGTGATGTGAAGAATCATTTATCGAAAATCAATATGAAGGATCGAGACACACGACGAAAAGCAAAAACTCCCCTAAAGATCATGGAGAAGTCTATCCAAAAAGGCCCTAACAAGGTATGAGGATAAATAGATCCAAGTCCTAAAAGGAGGCGGATCGTTGTATATCAAAGTCCAAAATAAAGATTGGAGAAAAATGAAGAAGTCGTGGTCCAAAGATGAAGAATCTCTCAAAACTTCAAGTGAAGAAATTCCTATTATGAAGAGAAGACCATAATTTCAAGAACGTCTCTCAAGATTTGAAGTATGAAGTCGCTGCCAAATATCGGTCCGAGAAAGGTCTCAAATCGTGAAGCGAGTTATGCCAAGATATGAACTTTATGAGGTCCCGAGAAGCAGTTTTAAAAGATTTTGTCCTTTACCTAACTATTGATTAAATCGTTCACTCTATTTTCGGCCTAAATAACTATCGAAATAAGTCAAACAATGCATCCTCGTGATCATTCAAGACAAAAATAAAATATAAGAGATACACCTAGGAATAAGGGAGTCTAAGTAAATAATTGGCCCACATGAATTCGTGTTAGTTTGATAACTTATAATAACAATGATCTCGTTTTTAAGCTTGGTATGGGGAACGTGAAACTTGAGGATGATAAACGTTCATGGCAACCAAAACCCAATGTAAGTCTTTAATTTCTTTACTTGTTTTGTACATATTTATATCTTTTTAGTTTCCTTAGAGTTTAGTATTTAATAAATGGCCAAGGTGGGTTATTTATGATGGAAACTATAAACCGTGCTTTTAAATTAATGCATTGCATGAGGGCATTGCAATGGTCAAGTGTAGGGGATTTAATAAGTGTGAAAACACTTATCCTTTTACCACTTATTTCCAATAATAACAAGACCAAAACGTGTATTTTATGTCGTAAAAGTCGGAATTATGCGTGGTTTGTGTTTTTATTGTGTTTTAGGACCAAAAGATGAAAAAGGAAGAAAACATGGGCTATCACGGGCTTTTATCGAAGAAAACGAGAAAAAGACGAAGTCAAAAGATCAAGAGTGCAAAAGATTGGAAGTCAACGGACCTATTTGAAGATTTATCGAAGAAAAGGGCCAAAAACGGAAGATTTATCTATGTCGAAGAACTCAAGTCTATTTAACGAGAGATTAAAAGACGAGTTGGAAATATTCACCGACAAATCTCAAATTCAAAGTCGGAAACGTTTATTTACTTAAGTGACGAGAAGACTAAGAAGAAAGAAGAAAGCCCACTTACAAGCCCACAACAAAACAAGCCCACATCAAACTACTATATAAAGCTCTTTCCATCACCAAAAGTTAGCTAGTCTTTATTTTTCTTTCATTTTGTAGTTTTTAAATTCTAGAGAGAGAAAGCTTAACTTTCTCTCACTAGAAAACTTCATCTTTTATCTTTCTTGTTTTCATCTTATTAATCTTGTCTTAATCTTATTAATCTTCATCTTGTCTTAATCTTCATCTTATTAATCTTTCTTGTTAATCTCAATCTTGTTTTCATCATCTTTTTATCAAGTTTTTACATAAAGTTCAAGTCTTTTTTATTTTTCGTGGCTTAAAGTTGATGTTTTTATAAGTTTTGATCTTCTCCCTAGCTTATTGGTAGCTTATTGGAGTTTTTCTTGGCTTATTGTCCTTGAAAAGTTGTTAAAAAGTTGCTCAAAATCGTCTTTGTCTGAGATCCTATTTTTTAGGAACGTCTGATTCGATTTTGCAACTTTTCATAAAGTTGCGAAATTGAACTTGGTAAAAAGTTGCGAATTTGATCTTTATTTGGTATTGCGAATTTGAACTTTTCCAAAGTTGCGAAATTGAATTATCTCCCTAATTGCGAATTTGATCTTTTTCTTTGATTGCGAAATCTTGCTTTAAATAGTATTGCGAATTCTTGAGCTTTCCTTATTGCGGAATTATTTCCACAATTGCGAAATTGATCCCTTGTGAATTGCGGAATCTTCATTTCCATGTTGCGAATTTATGCTTATCATAATTGCGGATTTGTTTGATTTTATAATTGCGGATTTATGTTCTTTGAGCATTGCGAAATTGAATTATCATTATTGCGAATTTAATCCTTAAGTTGCGAAATTAATTCCTTTTTTTTACATATTGCGAATTTACTAAAGTTTTAGTTAAATTTGATTTTTGAATTTATTTTTCCCGCCAAATTTTCTTAGCTTATATTTACTCGTTCATCTTAGTTTAATTTTCGAGTATTTAAATTTTCAAAGTTTTCATTTTAATTAAGTTTTTAAGTTTTCATATTTACGTTTAATTAGTTTAATTTCTCGTCATTTATTTTTGAAAGTTTTTAATTTTAGTCTAATCTCTCCTCGCTTTATTTTTATTTAATTACTCAACGACGACTTTTCTTTTAATTAGTTTTAGACAACCAAACCCCTCATTTCTTTTTCACCAAGTACAACTGAGTCGCACTAATTAACGGTAATCAATTTGAAAAGATCGGAACAACGAATTTTCATACGAGGCAAACCCTTGTATTACACCACCTCCTTCCAATATTCATGCACCTTTTCCTAGAAAAGACTTGTCTTGGACTGGTCTCTCTTGTTTTAAAAAGCAGGAAGACATTGAATTTGACTTAAGTGCCTACATACCTAATAGTCTTGAAACAGAAGAGTCACTAGTGAAAACTAGTATTGTTAGGGACTTTGAAAAGGAACAGATTGCTTTAAAACAATGGAAAATTGATAACCCTGTTCTCTTTTCAAGAGAAGGACTTTTTGGTGGTGATTCTAGTTCTAAGAGTAGTTCACCCAAATCTAAAACAGGATCCAAGCCCTCTAAGTCCATTGTTAAATATGTTGGTATGTATAAGTCTGTTAGAGGTAATCAAAGAAATTGGAATGACCAAAAGTCTCATCAATTAGGAGAGGACTTTGTGATAAATACCAAACCTTGTTTCACATGTGGCAGCTTTGATCACACTTATCAAAAATGTCAGGCACCAATGGAAGTAGTGGCTGCAAATCCTTTAAAGGACATGCAACCTAAAGCCATTCTTTTAAATGCAGGGGCAAAACCCTTTTCCCCTGCCAAGTATGTTGACCCTGCCTTGAGAAAAAGGGTTTTTGATAAATATGTTGTTCCAGCTCTAAGAAAGGAGAATGATGCATGTCCCAAGACCAGCTCCTCCATGACCAACCCAGCACCTCATAATGCATATAAGTCTGTCTCTAGACCTTAAAGATGGGTTCCCTCTGCTAAGCATAGGGATTCCCTTGCTAAATCTGGGGTATCCCCTGCTAGAAAAGTTTTGCCCTTTAGGAACATGGGCAGATGGGGAAAAGCTGTGAAAGCCTCAACTCGTTGGGTTTGGTACCCAAAAGGGGTGCTCAGTCTAATGGTGTATCTCTAGTCTTTGATAAGCTATCCTATATTGATACACGAGGTAGATCCAAGTCTGTAATGGCTTGGGTCCCCAAGAAAAACTAATTTTTTTTCTTTTTGCAGGTGACAAAGAAGACCAGGGATGATAAAGCATATTGGGATAGTGGATGCTCAAGGAGCATGACTGTCTAACTTTGTTCCCCTGCATGACAATGATGGTGTTTCTTTTGGAGATGGGCATGGAACAATCACAGGAAAAGGAATTATTGTCACCAACGGGATGACCTTTGACAATGTTTACTTGGTGAAAGAGCTTAAGTACAATCTCTTCAGTGTGTCACAGATGACTGATAACAAGAACTTTGTCTTGTTTACAGATAATGAATGTCTGGTGTTAGGAAAGGAGTTTGTTTTACCACCAAACACTCCTATTATGCTCAGAACACCAAGACAAAAGAACATGTACACAATTGATCTCAAGGACATCTCTCTTCAAGACAATGAAACATGTTTCATTGCCAAAGCCTCAGTTGATGAGTGTAAGAAATGGCATAGAAGACTCGGTCATCTTAATTTTAAGAACATGAACAAACTGGTAAAATATAATCTGGTTCATGGTCTTCCTTCCAAGTCCTTTGTCAATGACCATACTTGTGCTGCTTGTCTGAAAGGGAAGCAACATAGAGTATCTTGCAAATCAAAAACAAGTATGTCCACTACCAAGCCATTGGAGTTACTACACATTGATCTTTTTGGTCCTACTTCTGTGGCAAGCATAATGAAGAAATGGTACTGCCTAGTGATTACTGATGATTTTTCAAGGTTCACATGGACATTCTTTCTGTTTGAAAAGATTGACACAACTGATGTACTCATTGGGTTCATCTATCAGATTGAACTATCAAAAAGCATGGGGGTAGTGACCAAGAGATCAGACAATGGTGGTGAATTTAGAAACAAGAAACTGGACACTTTCTGCATAAACAAAGGAATCAAGAGGGAATTTAGTATTGCAAGAACACCTCAACAGAATGGAGTTGCAGAGAGAAGGAATAGGACACTCATTGAAGCAGCAAGGACTATGATGTCTGATTCCGAACTTCCAGTTATCTTTTAGGCTGAGGCTATATCCACTGCTTGTTACGTTCAAAACAGGGCCTTGGTGGTTAAGGCACATGACAAGACCCCTTATCAGCTGTTCAATGGAAGACCTCCTTTAATTGACTTCTTTAGACCATTTGGATGTCATATGATCATTCTGAACACAATTGACAATCTAGGCAAGTTCAGTGAAAAGGAGGATGATGGGTACTTTGTTGGTTATTCATTAAACAGCAAGGGATATAGGGTCTTCAACAAGAAGACAAGCAAAATAACAGAAAATCTTCATGTGTATTTTCTTGAAGACAAGCCTGAAGATGTTCAAACAGGTCCTGATTGGTTCTTTGATATTGAGGTTCTTTCAAAATCTATGAATTATGTACCTGTTGTATTGCAGAATACTAACATTTCAGGTACTCAATAACCAACTGGTGTGGAGAAGCCACCATTGGGGTATATGAATGTACCCTCACTATTTCCCATTGAAGCTGCTTCAAAACAGGTGAAGAAGATGATACCTCTCAAAGGAAAGAACAGCCAATCTCTTCCCCTGCTAAGCCAACTTCTGAAAGAAGTAGAATGGCTGAAAGCAGTGGAATCCAGGATTCCCCTGCTAGATCAATTGCTTCCCCTGCTACCAAGGATCCAGCTGTCAATGACATTAATGATGAAGAAAGAGAATCCCCACTCATTTCCTCATCTTCACCCATATCTGATGGTCCTCTCATGTCCAGCAGTGGAAGCAGAATAATTAAGAGTGGAGGTCCAAGTTATTCAGAGCTGCATTCAGCTCATCGGCACCCATCTCTAGGTCATGCTGTATCATTTGGAAGCTCTTTTGAGGAGTTCTTTCCCAATCAAGATAGCCCCATCAATTCTGACTTGGAAGAGGATGAAACAGAAGTAATCATGAGTATGCAGCCTACCTACAGGATCAATAAGGATCACCCTCTATCACAAATCATTGGTGATCCTGAAGCCCCTAGACATACAAGGTATACAACAAAGGAGCAAAACTTCATTTCAAACATCACCATGAAGTTTAATCATGACAACATGCAATGTTGTCTGTTTACTGCATTTTTGTCACAAGAAGAGCCAAAGAAGATTTTTTAGGATTTAAATGATCCAAGTTTGGTTGAAGCTATGCAGGAAGAGCTCTTACAGTTTGACATTCTTGAGGTTTGGTTTCTGGTAGATTGTCCAAAATGGGCAAGGCCTATTGGAACAAAGTGGGTGCTCAGGAACAAAAAGGATGAGAGGGTATAGTAGTCAGGAACAAAGCAAGACTGGTGGCACAGGGATATACACAGGAAGAAGGCATTGATTATGAGGAAGTCTTTGCTCCAGTGGCCAGGATTGAAGCCATTAGATTATTTCTTGCTTATGCTTCATTCATGGACTTCACAGTGTTCCAAATGGATGTTAAGAGTGCCTTTTTATATGGCACCATTGATGAAGAAGTATATGTTATGCAACCTCCAGGGTTTGAAGACCCGGAACATCCAGACAATGTATACAAGGTGAAAAAGGCTATGTATGGACTTCACCAAGCTCCTAGAGCCTGGTATGGAACTCTTTCTAAATATCTGTTGGATAATGGCTTCAACAAGGGGAAAATTGACCAGACCCTGTTTATCAAGAAACAAAAGGGTGACCTTCTTTTGGTACAAGTTTATGTTGATGATATCATCTTTGGATCCACAAACTCTATGCTTAGAAAAGAGTTTGCCAAACTGATGCAGGACAAATTCCAAATGAGTGCCATGGGTGAGCTAAACTTCTTTTTCGGGTTACAAGTTCAGTAGAGGAAAGATGGAATATTTATCTCACAAGACAAATATGTGGCTGAAATTGTGAAGAAGTTTGGCATGTGTGAGGTAAAGATGGTTTCCACACCAATGGACAAGGATCATCCATGGGGCAAAGATGGTCCTGGAAAGCTTATTGATGTCAGGAATTACAGGTCTATGATTGGATATCTCATGTACCTTACAGCTTCAAGACCTGACATCATGTTTGCAGTCTGCTTATGTGCAAGATACCAGGTGGCACCAACAGAGTGTCATCTATTTGTTGTGAAGAGATTTTTTAGGTATCTAAAGTGTCATCCAACTTTAGGACTTTGGTATCCCAAGGAGTCACCATTTGAGTTGATATCCTACTCAGATAGTGATTATGCTGGTGACAACAATGATAGGAAGTCTACAACAGGTGGATGCCAATTTTTGGGAAGCATGCTTATATCTTGGCAATGTAAGAAGCAGACTATTATGGCCACATCAACAACTGAAGCTGAGTATGTAGCAGCAGCTGCATGCTGTGGTCAAGTTCTTTGGGTTCAGAATCAGCTGCTTGATTATGGGTATAATTTTCTTAAAACCAAGATATTTATTGACAACAACAGCACCATTTGCATTATTAAGAATCTTGTTTTTCATAGCAAGACTAAACATATTGAAATAAGACATCATTTTATTAGAGATTGTTTTGAAAAAGGGCTAATTGTCCTAGAGAAAATTGATATAGAACTTAATGTTGCTGATCTTTTGACAAAAGCTTTTGAAGTGGGGAGGTTTCAGTACTTAGTTGCATGTATTGGAATGGTTTCTCCCTAAAAATTGATGTCTATTGTGTCTTGTATATCTAGGGTTGCTTTATTGCTGTTGTTGTATAAATGTTAGTTAATTTTTCCATCATTTTTCGTTCCACTGCTTTTGAACAAAGATTCCCCTGCTGGGGTTCATTCCCCTGCTAAATAGTTTGTCTCTTAAGCTGGGTTTGTTCTTTTTAAAAGTGGTTATATGTGGTTTTAGACTAACAATGCAGAGATCCAAATGGTTCATACTATACTCATGGGTGGATCAGGTATATGCTCTATGTTTTAGGGGAGGTTAGGTCACACCTTTAGGATTTAGGGTGTCCTTAGGATACTCATATGTGATTCTAGATCATATCCATTGGTGAATGAGGGTTCAGAATAATGAAGACTTGTTGCAAAGCTTGTCAGAATTCTGAAGCCTTGAGGCACTGTAATGTGTACTTATACTTCTTTATTAAACAGCTTGCTGTCTAGATTCAGATGTTTAGTACACATTGCCAAGACTTCATGACCATAGGTAAGGGAAATGTAGGGATGGTGACTAGGGTATGATTATTTACTTGGGTTGACCAGGTGTAGGGTGGCTTATGTGTTAGCTTTTTGTGTTTAGAACATTGCTGAATGGAGGACTCTTGAGTTTCTGTGTATCTACCTTGTGTATGCAAGGGTGTGCATTAGAGCAGAGCTATTTAGCATTGGTCTCTTCATGATTAGTCTAATACCCCTAGGAAACTTTCCCCTGCTTTCACCTTTTGATTCCCCTGCTTGATCAACATTCCCCTGTTTGACCGTTGACCGACAATACCGTTACCCTGCTTATAGCCGTTGGGCATGTTTGCTAAAATTTTGGTTAGGGAATATTTTATTCTTTTTAAAAGATATTTAAGGCGCTTTTTTCGCTGATTGGGAATCTTTTCTTTATTATTTCAAATAAATGACTTTTTTTATCAAGATTTATCTCTGATATTTTTGCAATTTGAAAATTTGGTCCAATCACAGCTCTTCAATTCGCCTATAAAAACTTAATTCCCTTCACCAGCAGGTCCATCTCTCTCCTTCGATCAAATCCCACCTAACTCTCACCATTATAAACCCTCAAACATTTTCAACCTTTATCATGCCTCTCAAAATTGCTGCTAATCATAATCAAATTGCTTTATTACATGATGAACCAGCAGAATTCGTTGATGAAGTGGCTTTTCTAAAATCTTCATATTTTAGAGTGGCTCTTCTCATCAACCCTAGGATTTACACCTCACACATCCAGCAGTTTTGGTCTAAATCTATGACCAAAACAGTGAATGTAGAGGTAATAATTCAAAGCACAGTAGATGGTCATCCCAAGGTGATTACACTTGCCTCCATCAGAGACAAGCTTATTCTAGATGATGAGGATGTGATAACCAACCTACCTGAGGCTGACATCTTTGAGGGTCTTGTTAAATTGGGGTACACTCTTTCTGATGATCAAAAATGTAAGTTTGTTAAAGGTCCGTTTGCCCCACATTGGAAATATTTGATTCATACAATTTTATAATGTTTGTCACCTAAAACCACTGCTTTTAATGAATTTGGTAGTGAAGTTGCCTCTGCCCTGATTTTCTTAGCAACAGGGGGAAGTACTGTTTTTCTCAAATGATTTTCAAAGGAATGGTTAAAATGTTACAAGCAATTCAAAATTTTGTATGTACCCAAGGTTTACAGAACTTTTGCTGAATATGAGTAAACATGGTCCTATCACACACAAAAACTACTTTTCAGCAACCAAGCATACTACTAAACTGTTCACCATACTTCTTGCACCATCTTCACAATTTTATGGCAGGGCTATTCCACTCACTTCAATCATGATGAAACAAATCAGACAGGAAGAAGCCAAGACAAAAACAGCGACACACAAACCTTCTTATTCCCCTGTCAAGAAACTACCCCCTGCCAGTATTCTACCCCCTGCTGGTCCAAAACATGAAAGGAGAACTAAATCCAGGTTTGCCAGGTCTCCCTTGCCTGGTGAATCTTCACAAGTAACAGAGAGGAGAGCCTCCAAAAGGTTGGAGCACACTGAGGGTTTGGCTGCCACTACTGTCTCATCCTCAAGGGGTGAGAAGGATAGTGACACCATCAGTAAGTCCTCTCCCTCACTCAGTGATACCAATAAAGGGGAGAAATTCCCTTCTAGGATTGAGAGCAGCATGCAACAAATGACCATTTTGGAATTGACGAATATGTGCATGAGCTTGAAAAAGCATAATGCACAACTTGTACAAACTATCAAAAAGCAAGGTCTGGTTATCAATAATTTGGAAACTAGACTTGCTACACTTGAGGGGAGGAGAAAGCCCAAGCTTATCATATCTACAGATGAGGATGCTTCCAAAGGGGAGGAAGTTCCTAATACAGAAGAATCTACTCAGTGGTATGAATATCCTGGTGGTCAGGATCTAGAACAAGGAAAGAAAGCAAGTGCTGAGAAAGGGATTGAGAAAGGGAGTGCTGAGAAGGGAAGTGACAAAGGGAGTGCCACAAAAGAGATTGCTAAAACATTGCTAACTATGGGAAATCAAGAAGAAGCCCCTGCTTCAAAAATTTCCCCTACTGTAACTGATCCCACTGCTGTAAGTCTTTCCCCTGCTAAGCCTATCACTCAAACATTTGTTAGGAAGAAAAGGCAACCAGCTCAGAAGGGAATTACAATTAAAGAACCTGCACCTAAATCCAAACCAGCACCAGCAATGGATCCAAAAGACAAGGGAAAAGGGATCATGGTTGAACAACCCAAGAAGAAAAAGTACAAGCACAGAACTCCTGAACAGTAAAGGGCTCAAGAAGAATATGATGAACAGGTAGCTCTCAGAATGCAACAAGAGGAGATTGATATACAGGATCAGAGAATGCAAAAGATGAGGCCCAGAGAGATGCTTAAGCAGATTGAAATCATGCATAGAGAGTTAGATGACAGGGTGCCTCATGTTCAAGAGTTTCTAAAACAATAGTAAAAGGAGTTGGTGAATGCTCCTTTGGAAGACAAGTATGAATTGATTTGTCTAGTCTACAAATATCAAAATGGATATCTGGAAAGAAGGGCAAATCAGATTCAGAAGGAAAAATATTTGAAGTCTGAGAAGGGGAGGCTTGCACACTACAAAGTTTTGCTCAAAAGACATAAGAAGTGGAAGGATGGTGATTTCACAAACTTGACTTTTGGGGATATAGAGAAGGCAGTCAAACTAGTTTTAAGAGAATTAAATGTGGAAGACTTCATGACTATCAACTCTCCTGAGGAAGCTGAGCATCTCAGGAGGCAAAATGAAGTATTACAGAAAGCTAAGGAATCCAGAAAAAGAAAGGCTGAATGAATAACATTGGAAAATACACAAGCAGGTGCATCATCCCAAGCAGGTGTATCATCACCAGCAAGGGTATCACATCAAGCAGGTGCAAGTTTTCAAGCAATTGAGAGATCTGTATACGATGCACAAAGGGCAGCCAAAAGACTCAAGAGGATGGAAAAAGTTGGTATAGTTACTAAGGAGTCTCAACATCCCTCAAATGAAGAAATTGATAAACAACTAATTGTGTAGGAAAATGATGAAATCTCACCTAGTGAGCTTGGGAAGAAATATGCCATAATGGAATATGTTGTTTATGAACACAGGGGGAGGACTTGGTGGAAGCTTACAAGAGCTGACAATACAGCACAGACATTTCTAAGTCCAGATGTCATGTTTCAAACTTTGGATAGTGAGGACTTAGAAGATCTGTGGAAGATTTTGAAGAAGACCTTTGCTGCAAAGCCTCCTACTATGGATGGTGTAGAAAAGGATTGGGTGATCTGGGAATGCATGCATAGGATGTATGAGCATGAATTGTTTGATCCCATATTTGATGCAGTAAATGGAGAAAATCTGTTGTATTGGAAGCTGTTTACCAATTCAGGGGTCTATGAGATAGTTATGGAAGGGGTAAGTGTTTACTTGATCAACCATCGTTACTATCCTTTCAATCAGGATACCTTGAAGAATTTAGCACAGGCTGACTTGATTGTAGATGCTAAAGCACCTGTTGCTTATGATCTAGTAAGGATGATGCATAGTCAGCTTTGGCCAGGAACTTTGTAAGCACCCTCATCAGCTAGTATTTATTCAGAAACTTGTGTTTAGGAGAAAGCACAAGTTTAGGGGAGGATTGTTGGGAATAAATATAACTATATTAGTTACCCCTGCTAGTTGGTCAATGGTTCCCCTACTAGAGTAAGTTCCCCCTACTAGATAACAAAGGCAAGGGGATTGGTTCCCCTGCTGAAGTCAAAGACCCTGCCGCTAGAGATAAACTTTGAATAGATTATAACGCGTTTCTGTTACTACTCCGAGATACTTTCCAAGTTTGTTAGTAGTAATCTTGTACGTGAGTCCTTGTGCTATAAAAGGACTCACTAGGTCATCATGCAAAGTGTGTCTTTTCTCTATTGTCTTTCATTTCATACTTTAAGGTTTTTGTAACCCTAATACCATTATTGGGTATTCGTATATCTTTGATATATCAAAGTTTAACGTTTGCTTTAATCATTTGTTCTTGTGCTAAACACTACATTCCGTATCTTGTTTAGTTACTTTGTGTTGCAAAGTTTCTCTAGTGTTAGATTGAATTTATTCTGTCTATCACAACCCTTAAACAAGCTATAAAAGGTTTAAGATCTGAGTTTGGGATCAACAAGTTCGAGTCTTAATGCGCGCCTTATTTTGATAGGTTGCGGTTTTCGTGTTTCCCGGGCATTCATATCGTCGGTGATCGTCTACCACTACCGTTTCTACTCAGTTGCTGAGTACCGTGATTAACTTATCTCGTGGCTAAGGTGAGTTCATAGCCCTTTTTTACTTGTACATGGTTTCTAAACACGGGGTGAGATTTTACATGGTGGAACACAACCATTTAAAAACTGTATGCTATCCAGAACTTGTATGCTATCCAGAACTTGTATGCTATCCAGAACATGTATGATTTCAGGTTTTCAATAGTATTATTGCTTTTAGTCTAGCCTTAAGTTTCCTCTCCTGATCACGAACCGTTAATTTCAAGTACTAAGCGCGAATGTTGTGGGTGGATCCATCGGGATTGACTATCCCCGTCTTAAGTACCTTGACGCACTGATATTTGTTTATTACTTGAGTATTTAGGCTGAATACTCCCTAGAGGAACTTACACTGAGTTAAGCTTCGGTTCATGAACTGAACAACAATAATAATGATTTCGAACTATGGTTGACGAACCAAACTCCATACTACTTGTTTTACAAATGAATGCTTGTGTTCCACACCTTTACTAGTAAACCTATGAATTTCACTAAACTTTGTGTTGACGATTTTACATGTTTAATCTCAGGTATTATTACTTAGCTTTGCTTGGATGGGAGCCCGCAGGATATTATCGCAGCTTGGAGATTTCTGTGATGCTTTTATAAGACTGTTTTTTTAGTAAAAACTGTCAGGAGTTTATTCTATCTTTTGGGCAACTTTATGTTATAAATCGAGACGAAATAATATAATTTTCCGCTTCTAAAACTCTGGGACCTATGTTTAAAAACTCTGACCTTTTATGATGTAATGTACAAGTATTTATTTCGTTAGCTTTGTATGAACTGTAATTCATTGTTTCTTGTACTATGACGTGTTACCCCCTTGTTTCCTAGTTGTTCCATGTCAGATTTTGGGGGTCTCACAGAGTGGTATCAGAGCGATGGTTATAGGGAACTGAGTCATTTTTCAAAAACTTAGTGTATAACCGAAAGTTCAAATATTTCATGTTTTAAGTGTCAACCACAGAATCTGCCAATGTTGTTCGATATCTGCGCGGGTAAGTCTCCAATCCTTATTATTTAATTTTAATTATCGTTGTAGTATTTCATCTCTTGATTACATGTTGAAATATTACATTACCTTAGTGGCGATAATTACTATGTCTTTTCAAAGCCTTTGTATTTCATGAATTATCATTGGGTATTACTTGATTACATATGCTCTTACTACATATCTTGAATTCTTGTTTTTGTGAACTGATCTTGTTACAATGATTTTATATTGTCATGACATTACATACTTGTATTTAGAGCGCGTATGCTGCCGACTTTTCATGCTCACTTTTCTGAGTACTATTGCTATTTCATTTATGCGTGATACGACTGACTTCATATACTCGTTCTTTTTGAACCGTCTATTTTTCTCAACCCACTGTTACATGTTGTGCGTATTCTCGTGGGATACCATTGTTCGAAATTAAATAAGTGTTGCTTTCAATGAAACTTCTGATTTTCATTCTACTACCGTACGTGTTGCTTTAATTGTTTAATTTCTTTAAAGTATCTATTTAGATACCCAATTTTCTTTCCGACCATTCGTAATTGAATGTCTAGTCTATAGACCATTGTGTAGCTCAATGTGTCTCCGGAAAAGACTAAAGGACACCATGTGAGTCACACATCTCGAAGCATTCGTTGAATCAGTACCTGAACAATATTGTGGGTTTTCATAATCTTGATTACCTTTACGCCACATTTTTACACGACATTTGTACATGGATTACATCTTATTTCATTGACCATTCTACGTTTCGACTTACAACATCCGTTGTACCTTGAACACATGATCGTCATTTATTATGTGAAAATTGTTTGGAATACGATCCTACTTGTATCCTCCCTTTTTCATTAAACCTCCTCGCCTCAGGAGTGTGACTTGTTAATATTTTGTTTCTTTCTCGGTATGTCTTGTGATTTTGGAAAATCGTGCCACCAAGAGACCTTCTTGCATTGCATCTTGCAGCCGAAGCCCACGGATGTCCTGCGTCGTTTTTGATCTCTCAGATTATCGTTGGCATTCTTGAACCATTTCTGTACTGCGTTTTCTTTACATGCTTAACTTTACAGTTTATTCTCTTTCGTCTTTATGGAATCTACAAGTCTTGAGTGTACACTAATTATGAGTTATTATGAAATTTAGATCTAATTTCAAACTGTGTCGAAAAATATACTTTGTACAGAAACTTTACAGGGAACTAACAGTGTCGAGAAAATATTTTTATAACTTTAGACATAAAAATATATATTGCTACTTGTTGAGACGTCCGTTTTAGACATAAAATTTGACCAGTAAACTTTAAAATCGAGCAAGTTACGCTCATTTATCTAAGAAGTTATATTCTGAATAATTCTAAAATATCATTTTGCTGACAGATTTAATGCAAGGGCATTTTCGTCCATATTTGATCCGTTTCAAGTCTCGAGTAAAACTAGAAAGTTGTCTGAAACATCGTTTTACACCAAATTACTCTACACTTCGAGTCTAAAAATGTCATTTAGTGAATCGATTGGTCTAGTCAAACCAAAAAGTCAAAGTTGACTAAAAAGGGACAAAACTGATAAAATTTAAAAATATGGATTGAAGCGTTTTTGAGTTCGTTTGAGCTCGTAAAACTTTAACTAATGATATTTTGCAAACTAAAAACAATGATTGCGTTTGAACAAGTGTAAAATAGTAACTTTGAGTTCGGTCATACATATACATAGATCTTGAACTTTTGAAATTTGGTAACTTCCTAATATAGAAACTTTTCGGAGTGATTGTACTATTTGTTAAGTGATACCCTACTTTCTTAAAAGTATATTACTGTCAAATTAATCACGATGTACACATACGGATTCCTTTATCCTTTCTTTCATATATGACTTATTTGTCATTCTATGTTGTCTTTCTTTGCTTCTATCGTACCACGGAATTGGACCGAGGTTGAAGTTCTTGCTTTCGTATCGTTTGTTACCATCTTGACACGTGTCTCTTGACGATTTCGGCTAAACCTCTTGAGACCTTATCACCTTGTAACCATTTCGTTGACTGTCTTGAACTACTCTTATTTCCCTCTTGTAACTCACTCGCTATTTTATAAACTATTGTCATGTCACCATATAAACTCAAACTGGTCTTGTTTGCGAATCATTTTACAAAGGGTTTCATTTGGGATTTCTTAAATAATTGAATGCTATCTTATAAAATTAATTTATATTAATTTTACAATGTATTCTCACAAATTGTTCTACCTTGGGTCTTGTAAAGAATCTTGTAACATTACAATTGTTGAATTAAATATCTAGCCAGTAACTTATTGGCGAATAGTTTCATAAACTATTTTGATTTCTATTTTTACAAATGGCATTATACACATATTTTAAATAATATGACATGTAATATTGGTTTGACGAAGATGAGCATAGCATTGCTAGTCCTAAATTATGCATGGCCTGATCACCTATGCCTAATTTAAAAGGAGCCATGCAAGTCCAAATAGTAGTCGCCCTAAATATTTGACCAACAATCAACTTTTTAATTATGTTCCTTAAAAAGTTAGATAAAATAAAAGTTTTGAAAACTTTTAAATCTTATGCGAGTAGCAACAATTCATGGCATACACATATGAACCCTTATCTTTTCTTGAAACAAAGTACATGCCTCAAACACATATTTTCATACTCGACGATCATTGCCTTACTTGTTACCTCATCATCCTCATGATACAACTTTCGTTACCATTTGCCTAAATTCTTACCATTGATACCAGACTTGAAAGTTTCAACGTTGTTATGCTTCTACATCGATCGACCTTCTCTATCTATCTTGGTAGACCTTCGAAACGTCTCTGGATGCGATTAATGATTTATGACTGGACGTGAACAATGATTACGTGTATTTGTCATGATGTGTGTTAGACTTTATCGTCTTGAAATTCGTTCGTGTGAACCATGTGTTGATTTCGCCTCTCATTGCGAATTTTGTTAATCTTACTTGAATTACTATCAAGTAACTTCTTAATAATTTTCTTTGATTCGAAAATTCGATGCGTGGCTTTTCTCTTTCGATCGTATGTCGACCACCGAGAACTTAATAAGCTGTTATTGGTGTCACCAACTGCACTCAAGAAGTGATGACTTGCTATAATCCTTGTTTCTTATTTTTTTTATCATTGATGCCTATTCTATCATGTTTGTTAAGAATTGATACGATTTTTGTTTTATTCCCTTGTGTTATCGCTCGCATACATATTGTTAACCTTTATATGATTCATACTCGTTGATGTCTTATCACCTTTTGAAACCAGAAAATGTTACGTGTTTATCATTTGATACCTTAAACACTTTCTTGAATTTCTAAAATTATTATTAATTTTTAAGAACGTTTTATACATTTTATCAAATGTTTAAATTACCAAAATAACTGTTTCAAGTTAAGTACCGGATCTATATATCCTCTTTGGTAAATTTATAACTAGTATAAAAAAAGGGATATCAAGCTGTATCTTTTAAAGTAATTGATTTTATCAATCTTTACTGTCAACTTAATGAAATTATTAAATTAATTTATAATTTCTAACAATGATTCTAAATAACTTGCAAAACCTGATTTTCTAATGGTAACGATAAACCTGAGTTTTTAACGATAATTTCATGCAGACATCCAAAAGTTCTTAAGCCGATCAGGATAACTATTTGAACTGAGTTACTTTTACTTGAAGTCCTGATCAAGAAAAAGATTTGACAACTGTTTACCTACTCATTTCATATAGAGTTTGATTTTTTAAATCACTACACCTTGTAAAATTTTCTTTTAATCAAGAAAATATTTAAACTGAGTTTTATAGTTATACCAAAATCCTAGACAACCGACTTGTATCTTAAATGATCATATGTTATTCTTTTTCCCTTCTATTTCGCTTGTGACTAGATTCTTACATTTTAAGATTGTCATGTTTTACAGTTTCACGACTTGCGACCCCTTGTTGATTTACAATCTTGGTTCATTTTATCGCACTTTGCCTGTTTAAGCGATTCTTGTGTTCATTCTTGTTAGTTTATCGCACGTATTTCCAACAATTCTATCTCTTGATGTATCTCTGTATTGAAAGATCGTTATTCTAATCCAAGACTGAAAAGTTATACGACAAGGAGTTAAGAAACTGAAGCATAGTGAATTCTAACCGTTAAGATTCGTCATGGTACGAAAATTACCTGGGAAGCAATGAATTTTGTTCTACACTTTGTACCTCCTCTTGTTTGCATCTTCTACTGTTTTCAGGAGAACTCTGGGGACCAGATTTCCTTTAGGGGGGAAGACTGTGAGAACCCGTACTTTCCCAGCATTATTTTATTCTTTTTATTCGTTCTTCTTGAATTTTCCAACGTATTACGTTTTCTTGTATTGCTATATGTAAATCCTGAGATATTTGAATTATACTTTTTAAGTATTTTTCTGATCATCGATAAATACTTTGTATGGAATTATAATTTTTTTTGTTTTTTTCCATATTTAATTTAAATCAAAGTTTTTGATTTAAAATCACCCGCGTGCGTTTTACAACAAGTTTATTCAAATCAATGTACAACGAGAATTCCTAGTGATCGCGATACCGACGGATGACCAAAAGTTTACGTTTATTTATCGATTGTTTTGATAATTAATACTTTCGACGATTTCGTTTTAATTACGTATTAAGTCGTGTCGGGAAATTCATATAATCATTTTTATGATGCATTGTAACTTTTGAAAAGTATTTTTACGAAAATCGAGCCCCGTAAATATTTTTAATATTTATCAATAACCATTTTCTACCCTTTAAAACTATTAATTATTTTTAAGTCCACAAGTTTCAAAGTTGGCAATATTAGTCCCTACACTTAAACCATATATAAACACAAATTTCTTCCACCAACTAAACACACACTACAAGTTTATAAAAAAATAATCACCAACACTCTCTCCCCACCCCCCTTTTTGTCGTGACATCCCAACCAAAAACACCCTCAAAAATTTGATTTCCACCTTGATCTAACAAAAACAAAATCAAGTCTCATCTCTAATATTTTCTTGTGATTCTAATGATACCAAATTCAAGCACATGCATCATGTTTCCTAAATTTTATGATTTCATGGTTGGATTATGTTTAAATTATCTTGCATGTATTGTTTTTGGTAAGATTATCTTGTTTTGATCATAAAAAGTCTTATTTTTAATCTTTGATTTTGTTAGATTTTTCATACAAGTGTTTTTAGGAGTGTTTGGTTGATGGGTATGTTATTAGAGTGATTCTATAGGTATGAGAAGGAGTGGTTTTGGTTGGAAAATTGATTTGACTTGTTTTCTAAAAGTATAAATTAGGACAGCAGGTCTTAAACAGATTTTTTGTGTGTTTAAGGTCTGAGAAAGGCTAAGATTATTTGATTTTATTGTAGATTTTTCTAAGACGCTCGTTTTGGTATAAGATAGAGCTTCTAAGTCATTACGAGTCAAACGTTATGCTAGTTTTAGTATTTGTGTACCGGGAGACGCAAGTCGGCACAATTCGAAATTGTGGCTGATTTTGGGTCGACTCTCGGGACTTTAGGCTTGTTTAGATAGTTGATACTACTGGTTTTCAAAGTTTACAAACTTAGTTTGATGAGTCTAGTAGTGGTTTCAAAAGACGGATTGTCGAATTAGTACTTTTAAAGTGGTCCAAACGGTTTTACAAAAGAAGTGCACAAATCTGTCCCAAATTTAGAGTCGAGTAAAGTGTCGAGTTGATGGGTTTAAAGTATGAACTTTGGCTCAAATTTTGGTGAGGTCTTATACAGGTAATAAGTAACCTTGACACCAATTTTCATCTAAATCGGACAAGTCTAGATAGGGTAGATTGGTGTGTACATTCGGGGTATACTTGATGATTTTATTTTGGACACATAGTTCAATGCTTGTGTTGCGTGAGTTTGAGTATTCACCATTGGACATGGTAACTTACTCAAGTGCTTAGTCATTATATAAATGAATTATCTACTGTTCTGAATAAGGTTAAAGGATAGTTTGACTTGCGTTAACTTGGCGTCGTATAACGGGTCATTTTCAATTGTTCAAGTGTTTTAACGTGTAGTGTTGGAATAAATGGGTTAGTATGAATTCTTTTGGTTCGTGTCAATGGTTTTGAAATATGAATATTTTGAAAACATTTGAGTCATATTATATTTGGTGCATATCGATACTTGAGTTCGAGTCTTAACGCGCGCCTTATTTTGATAGGTTGCGGTTTTCGTGTTTCCCGGGCATCCATATCATCGGTGATCATCTACCACTACCGTTTCTACTCAGTTGCTGAGTACCGTGATTGACTTACCTCGTAGCTAAGGTGAGTTCATAGCCCCTTTTTACTTGTACATGGTTTCCAAACACGGGGTGAGCTTTTACATGGTGGAACACAACCATTTAAAAACTGTATGCTATCCAGAACTTGTATGCTATCCAGAACATGTATGATTTCAGGTTTTCAATATTATTATTACTTTTAGTCTAGCCTTAAGTTTCCTCTCCTGATCATGAACCGTTAACTTCGAGTACTAAGCGCGAATGTTGTGGGTGGATCCATCGGGATTGACTATCCCCGTCTCAAGTACCTTGACGCACTGATATTTGTTTATTACTTGAGTATTTAGGCTGAATACTCCCAAGAGGAACTTACACTGAGTTAAGTTTCGGTTCAAGAACTGAACAGCAATAATAATGATTTCGGACTATGGTTGACGAACCAAACTCCATACTACTTTTTTTACAAATGAATGCTTGTGTTCCACACCTTTACTGCTAAACCTATGAATTTCACTCAACTTTGTGTTGACGATTTTACATGTTTAATCTCAGGTATTATTACTTAGCTTTGCTTGGATGGGAGCCCGCAGGATATTATCGCAGCTTGGAGATTTCTGTGATGCTTTTATAAGACTGTTTTTAGTAAAAACTGTCAGGAGTTTATTCTATCTTTTAGGCAAATTTATGTTATAAATCGAGACGAAATAATATAATTTTCCGCTTCTAAAACTCTGGGACCTATGTTTAAAAACTCAGACCTTTTATGATGTAATGTACAAGTATTTATTTCGTCAGCTTTGTATGAACTGTAATTCATTGTTTCTTGTACTATGACGTGTTACCCCCTTGTTGCCTAGTTGTTCCATGTCAAATTTTAGGGGTCTCACATGGAACAATTGGGAAGTTTCAGAAAACCCGTTTTTAAAGGTGTCTGCCCGTGGTTCCTTTTTTCACCGGCGGTTCCGTATCGATATGGAGCCGCAGTCTCTATAAAGAACCGCCCACAGAGGGTGTGTTTTGAGGATAAGGGAATTTTTCCAATTTGTCAAATCCTAATGTTCTAGTCTAACTTATCGTAAAGTTATGCTAAAGAGCAATAAAAACTAGAACACACACAAAGGAAAAACACATAGGTTCAATTAGCACGTAGGAAGAAGGCTAAGAAAAACCTAATGGCTATAAAATAAAAAGACTCCTAATGACATACAAAGTTCATCAAAGTAAATTATCATTAGTCATATTTAGGAAGAGCCTAATCAATCTAGAGAATGAGTATGAGATAATCACTAGAGGTGCTCAATTAAGGCTAAGCACGACCGTTTTTACGAGTTATAAAATAACCCAATCTTCCCACATGAAAGTGATTCAATCATTAGGTCAAATTAAGATTCTAGTGCAATAAATTCTCTAGTAGTCATTCTCAAGTTAGACAAAATGTAATTCCTACATTTTCCTAATAAAGTGTAGCAAGGATGAAAATTGTATGACGACACAATGCACAACTTAATGAGGGTTAAGAATGCACCATTGCATATCTTGTCAAACAAGTCTAGTTAAGATTATTTACCTTAATAGAACTTGAGGCCAATAACTTTGAAGTGTATAAACAATGTTTACACAAAACAAAGGAACACTCTTGATTGGTCTTTCGGAAATGACACATTTACAAATTGCATTGCAATGTAAATTTCTTGAGTATTTCGGATGAAACATCCAAGTTGTCAAACCGACTCCATTGTCCATTATAAGCAATTATTAAACAAAATATGTCTAATAATTTGAACAACTAGATTCAATATACCATCATCAACACAAGTGTGAGTTATGATCCGATGTATATTATTAATAAACCACATTTATATCTACACTAAAAAACATGTCAATTAGATTCGATAATGATACCAATCATAGTTTGAAAATGAATTGATATTTAATCGAAATCTTTCTTGATTCCCACAAACACTCCTTTAAGATAAAATAGCTAAGATTTTCAAAGGGTGTTTCATGTTTTATAGTGAGACATTAATCTACTTGAACTAATAACACAATGATCGAGTAAGACGACCCACATCAATAGATTTGACAAGCTCCCAAAGCTTTCAAACCTAAAAGCGTTAAAGAACATACCAAGGTGTACAAAATGTTTATGTAACAATTATAAACCAAGAGATGTTAATCCTATATGCAATGCACACATAAGTAGACAACTAAGTAACACTACTACCAATAGTAATGATCACTTAAGAATGTCCGAAGACAAAAGAAAAAACATAAAAAGCATTCGTCTTTGTTTTGAGTGTTAGATACACCAAAGTATACATAGCTTGATTTTATTTGAAAATAGTTTTCGACCCATTTCAAAGTTTAATTAAGTTCAACACTTTATAAATATATCAATTTACAAAGATATATCAACAAGAGATGTTCAACTTAATATAAAAGAGTAAAACAAATGTTTTACGACAAACCGAGACTCAATACTTTGGACAAAGTATAGAACTTAGAAAAAATCCAAAATTTAAAGTTTGAATAAAGGTTTGGAAGCATTTTTAATAGAAATGAATTCAATTACGCTCGAAATGACGGGTGACACGACTTCTACGGACTTGCGGTTGATTTTATATGAGTTTTCAAAGTTTGTAAAAATCTGAGTCGGGCTGACGCGGTTCCTTATTGATAAGGAACCTCGGGGAACAGATAAAGAACCGCCGTCAGTAATAAAAATTTGAGTTTTTGGCCAAAATCATTTGGAAACTTTTGAAAGGACTTAGGACTCTAAAAAATCATTATAGACACATAGAACTCGAAATTAAGTGTTAATTATGACACAAAAGATTTTTATACTTCAAAACATGAAAAGATTTAATTCAAGCTATTATACAACGTTTATTTAACACCAAAACTTGTACAAATGAAACAATAAAACACATTTCATAAGTAATCACTCTTCATGAACAATTTGATACAAAGATCGTCTCTATTTTTAAAAACCGTTATCATTTTTAAAAACTATTTGTTTTGAAAAAGAGAGCAAAGATCGATCCAAGCTTTAAAGTACAATATACTTCAAAGATCTTAAATAACTATGCTCTGATACCAATTGTAGAAACTAGAATGGGGGGTTAAATAGTTTCTAGTTCATTTTCAAAACATTTCACATAAACCCACTGTGCGCGGTTCTTTAAACATACCCGCGGTTCCTTATCACTAACGAACCGTGTGTCCCTTTAAGGAACCGACTACCGTGGACGATGCCATTTGTTACATGTTAAACTTTAACAATCCTTTGTATCAAATTCTTGATCAAGCTTGACTAGATATGAGATGTGTTTGATTGAAAGATAAATACTACAAGTAAGTAAACACACAAACACATCAAATCAAGAGTACATCAAGCACTAGTCTAAACACTAAGCACACACGTACTAAGCATAAAATTTTCCACAACTAGGATGTTAAGAATAAGTGATGTACACTTGACCATAGTCTAAACATGAAGCACACACGTACTAAGCCTTAGCTTTTCCGCAACTTAGATGTTTAGATTATGAGATGCACACAACACACAACAACAAGTATGCAACTATAAATACATCTAAAAAGGTAAAGACATAAATGTAAATGAAAGTACCGACACGATGATTTATAGTGGTTCGGTCACGAAGCTCCTCTTCGCCCTACTCCACTCCTTGAGTACACCTTGCTCGAGAGTTACTTCACTAGTCAATAAAACTCCTTTCAAGGCGGAGAAAACCATACACGTTGCTTACACATTTCCGACACTAAGCTAGATGTCGAGTCCTAATCTTAGGTAGGACAAATCTACACAACGTCACCCACTTCACCATTTTCCGACACAAGGCTAGATGTCGAGTCCTAATCTTAGGTAGGACCAATCTACACCCATCTACACAACTTCCAAATTGACACACCAATTTGGATCTACACAACTATACAACTACACCACTCTTCAAAACTACACAACTACCCCACTCTTCACAACTACACAACTACCCAATTCTTCACAACTACACAACTCTTCACCCTAGTTATGTTTTATGGCCCAACATAACAAACCTTGTATTTTATGGCCTAAACACATAAACCATATAGATCTAAGTACTCACCACTTAGATCTATGACTCTAACACTATATCCAAGTATTAACAAACTTAGATCTACACAACTAACACCTAATCCAAGGATACCCATGTCTTGGATCTACTACCATTACAAACACATCCAAGTGAACCCAACACTTAGATCTTCTACATATACATAGTAGGAAAACAATGACTTGATCTAGAATGAGAGATATTCATCATGTTATGAACCCAACACTTCATGGTAATGAAAGTGTTCTTCTCTTTGCACTTGAGAGGATGAGAGGATTGAAGGAGAGAATCACATCTTAAACAAGATTAATCTAAACTAACTAATCAAGGAGTTTAAAGATGTTTTTAAAGAAACTGTGCAAAAAGGGTTGAATGAAAAGCTGGAAATGATCCACTATTTATAGGACAACAATGCAACGGCTATAAAGACCCGCGGTTCCTTAAGTACCCCCTCGGTTCCTTATCAATAAGGAACCGCGGGTTCCTTTAAGGAACCTCCGGGTTGGAGTCCATGCATTTTTTTCCTTTAGTGGGGATATGCCATCTGGGGTAGTTTATACCCTCAAAGGATATTCCTTTGGCATATGGAATATGTCAAATTCAAATTAAAGAATATTCTTTGGAATATGCCTTAGGGAATATTTTTTGGAATATTCCAAATTCAAATTTCCATTTTCTTTTTATTAAAACATTTTCTTAAAAATAAATTTTATTAAATTCTTTTGTCACATGTGATTAAATGTGAGTTTTAAGAAAATATTTATCCTTGATCACTTAGTTAGGTTAATAACATGTTTATTCATACCTTGAGTGATTCACGCTGAATGCGATCTTGGAGATGTCGAGAGAAGTATACAAATGTATTCTTGAGTGATTACGAGTACCTTAACATTTTATATAATGTATTGCGAATTATACGTTTGTCATCAACAAAATACAAAGAGATTATATCGACAAAACATCGTAATGTTTGCACTAACAGTAACCATAAACCTAAGTTTTAACAATAATTTCATTCAATCATCCCAAGGTTTCTCAAGAAGACCAAAATAAAATTTGAACCTATTTTACTTCTATTTTGGACACAATCTTGATCAAGTAAAGACTTAGCGATTGTTTACCCATTAAATATACATTTTCGTCTTAACCTCTATAACATAGTTAAAACCCTCAGTTTTCTTAGTAAAGTGAATTATTGTGTTTTACGGTTTACGCGATTCGTAATTCCTCGTCGATCCTTAATCTTAATCTATTATTGTCCGTTTAAGAGTTTATCATGTTTATTCTATCTTTAATTACTCTCTCGTATTTAAAGACCAGTGCAAAGCAAAGTATCATTATTTGTTTCCCGTCTCCAATTGAACTCTAAGGGACCAGAGTTCCTTTAGGGGGGTCGACTGTCAGAACTCGTATTTTTCCCTGTAATTAAATTGTTTTTTATTCGTACTTCTCGATTTTATAATGCTTTACTTGTTCCTCTTTAATTTTTTATACGTAAATCCTGAGATCTCGAGAATTTTTAATTAAATTATATTTTAATTATTTTATGATCATTAATAATATTTTATTCGGAATTATAAAAAAAAATATTTTTATTTTTCTATATTTATTTACCATAGTAACCCAAAAATTTAGAATTAACATTTAGACCGAGCTCTAATTCTATTCTTAATATTCGGGTCAATATTTATTACTCAAACTTTTATGTGTCATGTTCGTTCTACGATTAATATTGAATTCTTGACTAACCGGCAAGGTTAGGGCCTTAACGTATCGAGTACGTGTCAATTATTAGTTATCGGCAATGTCCATGTCCTTCATCTAACGTAAATATTCTGGTTATGACATAGAAATATTTTCTATTGTCGGCATTTTAATTTCTCGTTTTACGAGCATTCTTCGTAAATTACGTTAAACCTTTAGGCATTGTTCGTTTGGAAGACGCGGTAACGTATTTTAAACCACAAGCCTCATTTAATTATCGAAATATCATTGTTCTCCGAATGTCCAAGTTTTTATTTTATATTGAGCGTTTATTTTTCGTGTCCAACACATATCTTTTAAATCGCGTAATTTTTAAAATATCGGACTTCGATAATACCCGCTTTTACAAATTATGGGGCAAGATTTATAATAAACCTCACCCCACCCATCAATAATACACGTCCCATATCACATTCTTATCCCATTTACATGTCTCTAGTATCTTGTCTATGCTTATCACAATCTCATTCATTTCCAACAACAACAAAAATTAAAGCACCTTCCTTTGATCTTTCTTTTCTGCCAAGTATCAAATAACCACAAAGAACATAATCTTTTCCATTCAATATTTTGTTAAGTTAAATTAAATACCAAGATTAAAGGTCTATGGATCCTATTTTTAATCTTCAGTGGAAATTACTTTTAATCATCATCAACACCCATAAATATTTTGGAGTTAGAGGGCTGATATAAAGGTTGTATTTTACAAGTATCTAGATGAAAGAGATTATCGGTTTAGAGACTTCCCGCGTTGATTTCGTTGGTGATTCTTGCTCATCTATTGTCCAGTGCTTTGTAATCATCTAGGTATATATATACTTAATCATATGTATCATTTAAATATCATGTATTATCACCTATACAAGTTTGCATGCTAAAAATATCCTTTTTTATAAAAATAAAAAAAAACTTCTTATCGTTCTACTTCAGCCCCTATTTATACCCTCTTATAGTTGGATATGGTTCTTGTAATAACTAAGAACTTTTAGTTCACACAACTAGCTTTCCATAGCCGCTTAGAACAGTAAAAACGGACTTATAACAAGAAACTTATGGTTGTTTAAAAATCTGACAAAAAGATAAACAGTAGCTGAAAAACTGAATATATGCCAAGTGTTGCGATGGATATTTCTGAGATGTCAACTTTGAGACTGTTTTTGAGTCATTTAGTGTAAGAACTAGAAAAATCGCCACAAGGAACTTTTGAAAGTACACCCAGCCTAGTTTTTAGAAAGTCCAAGAGCATGCTGTGAAAATATATAACGAAGAAGTTATATCTATTTGAAAATCTGATAAATTGTAACCAATCTTTAAAAACTGCACAAAATGTTTCTCATGTCGCATCTTCGCACTTGTTTTTGACCCGCTTCTGGTCCGAATTGGGTAAAAGTGATTAAAAGACTTCATGTAGTCCCCGAGATCTAGTTTTCGGATTGTACTTGTGGGCATTATGAAACCTAGGATAACTTACATTTTGTTAAGCTTCGGTGTCATGAGCTAAATAGCAATAATAATTGTTTCGGATTATGGTTAATGCACATAGCCATTTTCCCTAGTACTTGTTTTACAAATAAATGCTTGTGTTCCACAACTATATTGCTAAACCTACGAATATCACTCAACTTTTTGTTGATGTTTTACATGTTTAATCTTAGGTAATATTGCTTATTTTTTCTTGGATGGGAGTCCGCAAGATATTTTCGCATCTTGGAGATTTCTGTGTAGATTTAAACTTTATTTTGTTAAAAGATGCCAAAGAATATTTAGCCTGCTATTTTGGTAATTATGTGTCAAAATATGTGTATGAGTACTTTATTATGTTTGAAAACTCTCAGACCTTTAAGTTAAAAACTCTGATCTTTTATGATGCAATGTAAATGTTTTATTACGTCAATTTTTTTCAACAGTATTTTATTGATTCTTCTACCCTCACGTGACACCCCCGTGTTGCTCACGTGTTTCCTTGCCTGATTTCGGGGGTCTCACATAAATGACCAATTCCCACAAATCAACTTCACCGGGCTTCTCAACACTAGCAACCCTTCGACGCCATCGTCAAACCCGTCGACGCCATCGTCGCAAAAACATATCATCTGCTTCCTAATTTCTAACTTCTTCCCAATTTCCATCCGGCTCCCAATTCCCGCACTCTTCTTTTGCTCAAAACTATTTCCCCCAAATGAATCCCGAAGAAATTTACCAACAACAACAAATCTTGTTTCAAAACGCACAGTTCCACAACCAATTTCAAAATTACCCTAGTCATCAACAAGTACCGGAAACCCAATTCAAAGTTCTGGCGTCACGATAACCAGCTGGAAAAGCCAACTGCTAAAAAAACAAAGTCAAAAAATCAAATGCTGTTGATTTGGATGCAAATGATGATGACATATAATTTGTTGAAGGTTCGAGTCAAGCACCGGTACGTTGGACTCGTGATGAAGAAGAACTTATCAGCCAAATGTTGGTTTGGTGTTTCAGAGAACGTTAACATTAGGAACGAGCAAAATCTTGATTGTTTTTTAGGGTAGATTGTTCGAGATTTCAACGATCAAATAACCGTATGAGGCGTACAAAGAACATGATTACCGGAAAATGGGGTCGGATGCATCCCGATTGCCAAAAGTTTCAAGCGATTTACGAAGGAATAAATTGTATGAGTGAGATGAATGATGAGAATGTTTGGGAAGGTGCGAAAGATAGATTTTGTGCAACGTGTAAAGGAACAAAATTTGTTTACGTTCACGCGTGGAAGATTCTCAAAAACTACCCAAAATTTTCCGGGGCAAAAGCCTTTTCTGCGGATGATCACACTGAAATATTCGGTCATGATGAACGTCCTTGACCCGGGGGAAAAGCTCGACCCGCTAAGAAGTCAAGATCTGAGACAAGTGAGGGCACCGGAGGATCGTCGGGGTCATCGAAGGAAATACTGGAAAATGTAACGCATCAAAAAATGTTCTCGGCTAAAACCGTGTATGATGCCCAAAATGCATTTGCGGAAAGGAAAATGAAGTTGGCCGACTTCCAGGATCTCGCGCTTGATTACGAGTCAATGCCGGAACAAAGAGGTCGTTCATGCGTCGACAACAAGAGGAAATCATGGCCCGATATCCTCCCCAAAATGAGTAGTTTATTTTTTTTTGTGTTTTTAAATTTTCGTAAATTTGTTTTTTTATCGTATTTTTAATTTCCGTATTTTTAATTTTTATTTCCGTATTTGTAATTTTAATTTGAATGAAATGAATTTAAATTTGTGCGAAAATAAAAAAAAGAAAAATAAAAGATAGTGGTGGGCCCAAAGTGAAGAGTGGTTGGTGTGTTGTGAGTGAGGGGGTCTTTTTGTTAGTTGTGTTGTGATGATGTGGCGTTGATGTGGCAGCTGTGGGGACAAAATGAAGAAGGTATACCATATCATGATACCCTCCTCTCTAACGTCGTATATTTCATGTTACTATTTCAAAGTCATTTCATCTAGGGATGTGATTTGCACACTCTTCAAATTGATTGACACACTCAAAATTAATGTACCTTGACACATATACCATTAGATCCCTTCTAATCATGTTAACATTTATAAGGGTATAAATGTTAAAACACACTATTTTTTAGTGTGCCAATTAATTTAAAGATTGTGCAAATCACCTTCCTTTCATCTATGTCATTTTGGGATATTGTTCACACCATATTCATTTTTATCATAAGTTGTAATTTTGACAAATTATGTATGACATATCCAATTATCTAAATTTTTATTATTTTATTTTTATTTATTATACGTCACTTTTACTAAAATAGTACTTACAATAATTAGTAAGGAAGTGACATATTATATAAGCCTTCCCTTCTACAGCAATAGTAAAGTTGATCCTACTAAAAGTCTAAAACTATGAACAACAACACACGCTTCAAAGTTTTAAGCCACATAAGAACTTCATATCCGGTTTAGCAACATCATCGCATTCTTCTCAAGTTCCAAAAAGAAAGTGTTGAAGTGGAGAAAACCTTATCCAATATACGTGGACATAGCCTCACACCTTGATGCGTTTATATTGTGCGGACTTAATCACTGCACGACTCAACATAAATCAACCATCTTAATTTGCGTCAACTGTGATGACCTTGTAAGATCCACACCATACATCAAGTCTTCTGTCTCATAAGTAAGCAACATATCAGTTGAATGTAAGGTTTGCCCCCCCCCCCCCTAACACACACACACACACTAAAGCCAGATGTCAACTTCTTTGCTAGCTTAAATCTCGGACCAAAAACACATGTCGAAAAAGGTATCTTACACATCGTTATGTCGACGCTTTATGCCAACTATACCATCACACGATATAACATGATCTATATAAATATCCCTCATAAAGACCTTGTAGCAAGGTGAGCACAGTTTCATACAAAGAATAAGGTAAACTGATAGCATAAGACACACCGGTAAGTCCTAACGTCCATAGTTTGCCAATCGGAAGTATGGTCCTCCATTTGAGACTTCTATAAAGGCATTTGTCGAGTAGATATGAAAGAGTAGATTTATTCGTGTGGGTAACATTTGTGAAATATATATTTGACAGTTTCTTCAAGAATTTAGGTCCATCGATCTTAGTTAGATTACTCAAAATATTAATCTCCATTTTCACATTAAAAGCATTAAATACATTACTCAAAAGATTCACCTCTCATATCTTGTTGTTTTTGTTGTTGTTGTTGTCATCGTCGTTAATTATTAAGGATTAAGTCACAATATAGTAACGAGCTTTATCTATTATCTTGTTTTAGTAGGTGATGTTAAAAAAATGTGTAATAGGAATGAACTTTCATAAGTGTTATAATCTACACATTTTGATGATGTGTCATGTTATAAATGGTGGCACGTGTCAAACTTTCTGGTATGACGCGTCTTCAAAATGTGTAGATCAAAACACTTTTGAAAATTCATTGCTATTACACATATATTTTTTAGTTTATATATCAACACGATACAATAAGGGTGTGTTTGTTTTTATAAAAAATGTCTGAATCGCGTCTGAATCTGACCAGTCAGACGCGGTCAGATGTTTTTGTTGTTTGTTTTTTTTCTTCCAGTCAGACATAGTTAGATGATAAACCTCTGACTCAATCGGAGGCGGTGTTCATATCTGACTGTCTTTTATACCTGCAAAAACGTTTCAATCGTGCTGCCTTCAACCCATCTAAAGATTGTTATATTCATTCTTTGATCTAATACCACAAAACGAATCAAGAACAACAACATCAATACCAATCTGAGGCCAGTAAATGATCCAAAAGCCGAGCTAGGTTGTTTAAGGGTAGAATTGCTTTTTTGTTCGTTGGTGTGAGATTGAGATAAAAAGATGGAGTTTGATTTTTGATTGTTTTCTGAATTATGGTTGATAGCTTATAAGGAAGATGAGTGAGTAGAGGCGTTGGTTTTTAAGAAGTGTAGGTGGGTTTGACATGTGATATATATCAATATGGGTCGGTTTAAACAATTCATGTAATGGGCCTATTATCATAATTCATACTGTAATATTCTACTATGTATACTAGCCCAAAATGAAAAAAACGTTTCCAAAAATATTACGAATCGAACAAAAAATAATTTAACCAAATTTGCAACTAAATCGAATTTGTTAAAACCGATCAAAAATGATTGTTATGATTTTATCTCAGTGTGAAAAAATATTGTATCATATTGTTATGATTATGTTTATATTTAAAAGTAAACGCCTTTAAAAAAATAAACATTTAACATCATTCAGACAATTATGAAAAAACAAATAAAAATTTTTCATTTAGATTCAGACATTACTACCGCCTCTTACCAGTAAGATGTGGTAGTCAGATTCAGACCTAAAACATCTTAATGAAACAAACACCACCTAAATAAAGTTCTCTCTTATTCTATAACCTAATCTCTTCTAATTATTATAATTATTGTTGTTAATATTCTTATTATCATTATACAAACATACATTTATCAGGAAAACCGACATGACTCCATCAGGTGCATTAAATGCTTTATCCGACCCACATTATTAATGCGAACTGCCCACATGTCTAGTTATCCCTCTCCTATTTTTATTTTCGAGATAATCACAAATATCTAATTTTTTCAAACCCACTTAACAAAGTACCCACGTTTTTTTCTTAAAAGTAAAAAATACCCATAAAATTCAAAAATTCCAACACACTTACGAAATAGAAAAAAAAGTTCCTTAAAATTTTCAAAGTTAATAGGAATTTCAAAATTAAAATTTTAGCAATTTTTTTGTTTGGAGATTTCTAAATTTTTTAGAAATTTCGATCATTTTTGAAATTTAAAAAATTTTAGAAAAAAATAATTTGTTTGTTTAAGTTTCTAAGAATTTCGAAGTTTTTAAAAAGTTTCTATGATCTTTCGAAATTTTTAGAGATTTAAAGAAAATCTCATGGATTAAATTGCAAGATTTCTATATTCTTGCGAGATATTCTTGATAAGAAGTTCTACGTCTTTTAACTAGAAATCTTAAATTTCACTAAAGAACTCAGATTTTTTATGAAATCCGTCAGAGAAACCGTCAAAATACTGGTGTGTAAAGGAGATGCATAGGAAAGAGTGGATTGTGTGTTGGATTACATGTCGTTCAATTGTCGAAAACGTACACTAATTTTACCATTGTTGTCATCATATCATTTGCTAGAAGCATTATCCGAGAGGTTATAAATCAATGCTAATAGTGGTTTTATGGTAACTAATAATTCAGATAATGATATTGTAGAGATATGTGATATTTGAAAGTCAATGAATTTATAAAATTTGTTGTAAATGGTAGATAATTATCAATTACACGAAGCAATCAACAAAGCAATTTTATTTAGGCTACCCCATCAATAAATGTTAATCGAATACTATGCCACACAAATTCAGCAAAACGCAAATGCCTGAATTTCCTAATTATAAAAAAAACAATCCTAGTTAAACAAATGCATAGAGTTCCTAGATATCATATGCATGTGCTTTTCTGGGTATCTTATGCACGATCCTCAATATAATTAAGCTAATCGTAACAAAAAACCTATATGAATAAAGAAAGGGGTTTACTAGACCTAAGATGAGTGCTCTCCTATTCCGACTTCCCAGAGCCTCCGATAATACAACCGAGATAGCAACGGGTTCTCTGCCCCTACGAGGATGGAGCGACACAAGTTTTGAGAATTCAATAGAGGGTCACGGCGAGACGAGCCGTTTATCATTATGATAAGTGTCAAGTGGAAGTGATATTAAATTACAACTTATCAAAAAAAGGTAATGGGTAATGTTTTTGAAAAATTAAAAGAATTGATGATGAAAGTAGTGAATTGAGAAGGATAGTGAGCTCATTCTTCAATCCGAACACAAATGTTTAAATACTAGCCGTAATCAAAGATTAGTAGTCACGACAATTAAAGAAAAAGTTTATTATGTGGTTTTTTCTACAAGATGTATTATTGCGAGTATATTTTATGCTAGTCGACCGACTTTATATGCTAATCATAACTTGTTTGTTATATGGTTTTTTTATAAGATGTAATTTTGTAGGTGTGTTTTATGTGTTATTGGTCTTTTTATTGTTTCAAGTTGGTTATGAAATAAATCCGTAAGAGAAAACTAACGTGATAGTGATGCTACAACAACAAATAATATCGGATCGTGATGAAAAAAAAGATCGATTGGAACGAGAGGTGGCGACAAAACTAGAAGTGGTTGAGCTTCAAAAAAGAAACAAAGAATTGCAAATCATTCGGTTCGACACAACCGGAATGAGTGCCGAAGACGCGGCGAGGATCGAAAAGCTCAAAGACGAGGCGCGTGCAAAATATTTTAATTTTTAAGTTGTATTTTAAAAAAAAAAAACTTTCGTGTGGTATTTTTTTATTTTCGTGTTTTTTAATTCGTGTAATTTTCTTTTTATTAATTGTATTTTTATTTTTATTAATAAAAAAATTAAGTTTTGAATTAATTAATTATTGTATTAAAAAAAAGTGGGATCACGATAACATTAGATATTTTGATGTTAACGAAGGAGGATGTTTGTGGGGTTATGGGGTGTTTTAGTGTTGCGGGAAAAAATGATGACGTGACATAATTTTTTTGCTCACGGTACGAGCCCGACGGTTCAACCGTACCATGTGCTCTTATTGTGGCCGCTTAAGAAAATGAAATGGGCCAAGTAAAACCTAATCAACAAACCTAAGCCAAAAATATATAACCAGCCCATCTTAGCCCAACATCTTCCACCATAACCCTATTATAAATCCCATCAAAACCCTAGTTTCCAGAGTCTCCAGCCGCCACACCACAACCATCTCTCAACCCACCCAAAACCCTCGAAAATGAAGTTCAACCCACGTGTCACCAGCTCCCGTCGCAAGAACCGCAAGGCCCACTTCACAGCCCCATCATCAGTCCGTCGAGTCCTGATGTCAGCACCCTTATCAACCGAACTCAGATCCAAATACAACGTCCGTTCAATCCCAGTTCGCAAAGATGACGAGGTGATGGTAACCCGTGGGACCTACAAAGGGCGTGAAGGGAAAGTGACCCAGGTGTACCGTAGGAAATGGGTGATTCATGTTGAGAGGATTACTAGGGAGAAAGTGAATGGGTCAACTGTTAATGTTGGAGTGAATCCTAGTAAAGTTGTGGTGACTAAGTTGAAGCTTGATAAGGATAGGAAGGATTTGCTTGAGAGGAAGGCTAAGGGGAAGAGTGTTGCTGATAAGGGTAAGGGTGAGAAATTTACTGCTGAGGAGATTATGCAAGATATTGATTAGGGTTTATCGATTGGTATCGTGTTTTTTTATGTTTTGTCTTATGATGTTTAGTTATTTTTATAGACCTTATCGTGATGTTTTAAGGATCAGTTTTGTTTTACTGAATGTTATTTGGATCGGGATGGATTTTCATGTTTAATGTTTTGGTACTTTAGATAAAAACATCGTTTATGTTGCTTATTTTGATTATCTGTTTATCGTTTATCTTGTTTATGCCGCTTATTTCGGTTATCCGGTTATGGTTTATCTTGTTTATGGTTCTTATATTGCTTATCCTTTTATAGTTTATCTTGTTTTGGTATGTTTTTTGCAAGGAGTAGCCGTTTGTTTTGATAAAATGTTTGACAACATAGGTTGCTAGTAATAGTAACGCTACTAGAATTAGTATAGCGTTTAAGAAACTTACAAATGTCGCAAACCGCTAGTTGATGATTTTGATAGTGTATGAGATTGATTACGGCATGTTAGGATTATCAATCCAAACTACTGGACTTGATATGAGCTGGTATTAGTTTGAAATATCAACTATGTAATGATATTAGTTAATCTCAATTCCTAAACTGCAATTTGGATGGTTTGGTACGTGTTTTCCTGTAGCAGCTTACCTTGTTTAAGATTAGTATGATTGACCTGCATATAGAGCATCAAAGCTAGATTAGACGAAAATATAAGATCCACCAATCCACTATATTGAAAATCAGGTAGCTGAATAAGATGATGAAAACAGACATCCAAAGCACTGAAGCACTCTCACCAAACTTTGCAAAGTCGTGAACCTATAACATGTATGAGAAGTCATAAATTGCCTAGGAAGGTGATTGAATTGCTGCAATTCAACTACCACTTGTTCCCGAGTCTAGACTTCCGTTTTATTAGTGCTGAAATTTTGAGTCCACTCCCTACTGTGAGGGCTGTTGCCTAAGAGAATGTGAGGGCTGTTGTGTTGGCTTGTATGTACAACATTTTTACATCTACTAGCATTTTAAGCTTTCATTTAAATATTTAATCGTTCAATCCCTTTACTTAAATTACCCTAACGAAGGGACTAAACGATCAGAGAATAATGGAAGTCATTACTCATCCCTCACATTCTCTTATTGGCAAAATGTACGTTTATATTTCAATCCAATAATGTATGAAAGGCGTAGAGAAAAGCTGAAAAATGATGTCAACAATGGTATCTTGATAATCTGAAAAATGATGTCAACAATGGTATCTTGATAATGTGACGCTAGCTGAATTCATGAACATAATTTACTATAAATACTTCGAAAATTTCAACAAACATACCCCTGCACGCTCGCAAACAAAAAAATATCCGTTAGATGGTCTACACCACCAGACAACTCCAACAATGCACATGGCCCTGTCATTGGTTTTGTGCACGGTAGAGGCATGCCATAACGCCTGGTCTTACCAAAATCAAGCCAAGGGCAATACATAGACTTGGACAAAGGCAACTGAATGATCTGATGATTAAGAATATTTAGTCAATGTGAGATGTGCCCACCTTAAGCATGCCATATGCGTGGACAGGGTGGAGGATAGTAAACAAATACAAATGGTATTATAATATTTGCAAACTGCTAAATGGGGGTTTTGTTAGTATTTATAAGCTGCATCATTGTGTTGTTTATAAAGACTAATTCACCAACAGATTAATCAAAAGCTATGGAGAAACAGAAAGTAGAGCTATTATTCGTCCCATCCCCGCTTATGGGACATGCTGGTCAGGCTGTTGAGCTAGCCAGGCTATTCGTCAATCGGTTCCACCATCTCACCATTACTGTACTTATCATGGAGCTCCCGGGTGACCCAGTTGGTACCGGTTACACCTACTCCATAAGTGATGATGACAATGATCGGATCAAATTCATCCATTTCCCGCCTATGGATCCTGATTTGTTTACCGAATGTCCAACTGTTGGATTCCGGGCTGATGCAGTCATTGAGCTTCATAAGCCTATCATAAGGGAGCTAGTGGCTAGTCGGTTCCATGGGTCACGGGATCAAGCACCTCGGCTTGGGGCATTGGTTGTTGACATGTTTTGTACTCCAATTATTGATGTTGGGAAGGAGTTTGGTGTCCCTACCTACGTGTTCTTCCCTTCAAATGCTGCTTTTCTTGGCATTATGTTATACTCTCAGACTCTTCATGACGAACATGGTCAGGATATAGCTGAACTGGCAAATTCAACCACAGAGTTGATGATCCCTAGCTATGCAGCTCCGGTTCCTCCAAGTGTGCTGCCACATGTGCTTTTAGATAACACATGGTTCAAAAGGTTTATTGGTTATACCCGAAAGTATAGAGACGCCAAGGGTATAATTGTAAACACGTTTCAAGAGCTAGAAACTCATGCTCTTCTTACGTATGATGATAACACACCTCCTGTTTACACGGTGGGTCCCATGCTAAAACCCGAAAAACATACACCAAATAATGACCTGTTGCGATGGCTGGAAAGTCAACCAAAGTCATCGGTCCTGCTTCTATGCTTTGGATCTAGGGGATATTTCAATAGAGAACAAGTGAGAGAAATAGCAATCGCAATAGAGAGGAGCGGATGCGGGTTTATATGGTCCCTACGCCGACCTCCCTCTGAGGGATTAAAGGGTTTCCCAGGCGAATACATGGACTACAATGAAGTCCTACCAGATGGGTTTCTAGAGCGTACAGCTCGCAAGGGGAAAGTCGTTGGTTGGGTCCCACAGACGGAAGTCTTGGCTCATGTGGCGATTGGGGGGTTTGTATCCCACTGTGGGTGGAACTCCGTACTGGAGAGCCTTTGGTATGGAGTTCCAATTGCCACATGGCCGATATACGCTGAGCAACAGTTAAATGCATTTCAGCTGGTTAAAGAACTAGGATTGGCAGTTGCGATCTCATTGGATTACAACCAAACTAGCAAGGATCAGAGTTTGGTGTCAGCTGCAGACATTGAGAATGGAATAAGAGAAGTGATGGATAACAATAGTGAGGTTCGAGCCAAAGTAATGGAAATGAAAGCCAAGAGCCGATTGGCACTTGAAGAAGGTGGCTCTTCATCCTCTTGTTTAAGACACCTTGCTGATGATTTCATATGTAACTAGCTTAACTTACAGATTCAAAGAATAAAGTATATTAAGGGTGCTTTAATTAGCTTATTTAAAACAGCCTTGTGCTGTTTCAGAAAGGCCTCACAGTTCTTTTGAACAAATAAGTTAATAAACTCTTTTCGCATTAAGCTTACCGTGATTCAAGAATACAATTAGCTTTTCTAATTAGCTAAATCTGAACATCCCCTTGCTGCTCTTCTATAAAGGCGAGTTAAAATACTAAAGACACTTTTTCGTGTGCACTAAAACGACAATGACTAATATCGTTCCCTGGTAGCGAACATTTGTACATGCGAGATTCTCACAGACTATGTTGAAATTTGCTTGTTAAGTACTTGAAGCCTTAATTCACACTCATTATGCTTGCACGGTCTTGTTCATATTATTTTGTCACATCTATGCTGTTTTCTTTATATGATGCAACCTCAAATAAAAAGATTTTAAGACTTGTATTCGAGGTGAGTACATGAATGCTTTGTATTTTTTTTAATTTTTTTTAGAATGTTGGTATAATACATGAAAAGACTGTTTCCTTGTATGTTTGTTTGTTCTCAAGTAGAGGGCTTTTTACGTATCATTTAATGGTTATCGGATATCACTTAAAGTCGTTAATCACTTTACAAACAAGATTATTCGACTTTATGCCCGGGTTAACATGAATATCTCCTTGAGATAAAATCAAGTGTTTGTTTTTATTTTAAACACAAATCAAGAACCTTACGCTTTTAAGTGTTGATGTTTTCTTTGTATTTTCCATACCAGAACTGAAGCTCTAGTCAATGGAATTATGAGAAATTAACGCCCATATCCTCATAATATGCCTCCACAACCCTCCGTCCCAATTTATTGGTTCCCTATTGACTTTTAAAGTCTTTTTCATTCAACTTTGACTTTAAATTAATATTGTTGTGTTATATAGTACGTGATGTGTAGAAAAACGTGAATCAAGACACCTCAAACGCTTTTTCTTTTATTAAACAAGATCAAGGACACAAACTGATAAAAAGAAAGACTAAAGACTACCAGTGTTACTCACGTGTAGCCCTATGATCTACATGATCATAGTTTTACAATCAAAGGACAATAAACAAAAAGATTAACCAAGGTTTCTGAGTTCTATGGTTTGAGAGAGAGAGAGAGTAATGACTGTGTGAAAAAAAACACAGATAAACAAAGAGAGGCGATGATAACAATGAGATACACGCTCCTCACTTTAAACAACCCCTAAGGCTAAAGAGCCGTTATACATGGGCTTCAATCATGGGCTTCACATGGGCTTGAGTCCAAGTCCAGCAGCGAATAAGAAACTTCACAACATTAGTCCTCATAGTCCAAGCGATCCTTCATTCCAGATCCTTTTAGCTAACTGAAAGTTTAAACATCACACAATAAGCCCTTATGGTTAAACATAGTTATTAGATCAGGTCCTCAAAATTAACATCCCCCCTTAATCTGATAACCCATACAAATTGATCATGCCCATTTTTCCAACAAGTTTCTCATGCTGGTCTATATCCAACCCCTTTGTAAAGATATCCGCAATTTGATTTGCATAGTCTACTTTCACAGTTTTGACCACCCCATTCAAAATCTTTTCCCTCACAAAGTGAAGGTCAATTTCAAGATGCTTGGTCCTTTCATGAAAAACTGGCTTGGCTGTTATTTTAATAGCAGAATTACTATCATAAAACAGATCCACAGGTAAAAGATTGTAACATTTCAAATCTTTTAAAATTTTGAGGATCCATATGACTTCACTAGTAACAGAAGCAAGAGCTCTGTACTCTGCTTCTGCTGAAGATTTAGAGAGAGTATGTTATTTTTTGCTTTTCCAAGAAATCAAGTTTCCATTCAAGAAAACACAATACCCAGTAACAGACCTCCTTGTCACAATACATTTTGCCCAGTCAGCATCAGAAAAGGCTTTAAGAGACATACCAAAGTTTCCAGCAACATTAATACCAAGACCTGGAGATCCCTTTAGATATCTTAAAATTCTAAAGGCAATTTTCTGATGAGATAGCAAAGGAGAATGCATAAATTGACTCAAACAGTGCACAACATAAGAAATGTCAGGTCTGGTATTGGTCAGATAAATTAACTTCCCCATGAGTTTTTGGTAATCAACAATATTATCAAGCAAAGGGTCATTTTCTGAAGGTTGGTTGGAAATAGACATCTTTGACACCAAAGGTGTCTTAGATGGTTTGCAGGCAAGCATACCATACTCAGATAAAAGATCCAACACATACTTTCTTTGGTTCAAACATATTCCAGAATCAGTTGTGATAACTTCAATTCCTAAAAAATATTGCAGATTTCCGAAATCTTTAATTTTGAACTTGCCTTTTAAAAACATTTTGAAGTTATCAATTTCACTTTTGTTATTGTCAGTAACAATGATGTCATCCACATAAACAAGAACAGTAATAAACAATTTATCATCAGACTTAGTATAGAGAGAGTAGTCAGATTTGCTTTGAACAAATCCATTTTCCACAAGAACAGAAGTAAGTTTAGAATTCCACTGTCTTGAAGATTGTTTGAGTCCATAAATGGACTTCTTCAATCTACAAACAAGATTTTTATTTCCAGTATAGAAACCTTGTGGAGGTTTCATAAAGACAGTTTCATCTAACTCACCATACAAAAATGCAGTTGATATCAAGTTGGTAAATAGGCCATGACTGGTTAACAGCTAAATTAATCAAACATCTAACAGTAACCATTTTCACAACAGGAGAAAAAGTCTCTTCATAATCAATTCCTTCTTTTTGCCCACAACCCATAGCAACAAGTCTAACTTTGTACCTTTCTATTTCACCACTGTCTTTAAACTTAAGTTTCCAAACGCATTTAGAATTTAAGGCAGTCCTATCAGCAGGTAACTCAACTAAGTCCCAAGTATCATTTTCAAGCAAAGCAGCAAATTCCAAATTCATAGCATCAACCCAATGAGGGTTTTGAGAGGCTTCAAAGAAATTTCTAGGTTCACTATTCTTATTCAGTTGGGTCACAAAACACAAAGCATCACCTTTAATCCTAGAATATCCCACAAATTTTTCTATCCCATATTTGACTTTTGAATTGACCACAAAATCATTATAATTTTTTGGAAAAACAAAAGGTATAGAAGACCTTCTTAACCCTTGATTTCTCTGAGCATTAAGATTAGGATTGTTCCCCAAGTTTTCAGCCATGCTTTGATCATGAGAAGGAAGACTAGGGTTAAAATCTAAAGTACCCTCAGAAATATGATTATCATCAAGTGTGGCAGTCTCATTCCCATTTGAGCTGGCATCTGTGGTGTCATGGCTTGAGGCAATGTGTCCACTGTCACCAAAGCTAGGGGTGTTCAAAAAAACCGAAAAATCGACGAACCGAGCCGAACCGCTCAATCCGAAACCGAAAAACCCGAAACCGAAGAAACCGAAACCGAAAAAAAACCGAAACCGAGAAAACCCGCTTATAACGGTTCGGTTACGGTTTTCATTTTTAGATATCCGTGGTTAACCGAACCGAACCACACATATTATACATGAATTTTTTTAACTAAATATTCAAATTATAGTACATGTATTAATTATATTAGTACCATACTTTTATTGTACAACGATTTTTTACTCTTAATATCAACTATTTTAAACATGTATGTGTAAATTTAATTAATGTGATCGTAGTTTATAAACATCGTAGAAATATTTTTTAGTTAATATGTTATTTATGAATATTCTAATGCACTTTTTGGAATGAAATATTTTTTATATGATTTTTATTTATTTAGTGTCATTGAATTATACGAAACAACATTCTATCTTTAAAACCATGTTATTATTTATAAACTAGAACTTGATAAAACTTATAAAATGGTTAACCGTGACCCGAACCGTGGGTAACCGCTCATTTCGGGTAACCGCATGTCCGGTTAACCGCCTTGTATGGTTCGGTCACGGATAGTAAATTTAACTACCCAAACCGCGATGGATAGTAAAAATCGTCTAACTAACCAAACCGACCCGTGAACACCCCTAACCAAAGCTCATGGGTGGGTTGCTAGCACTTGGTGACCCAAGGTCACCATTATGTGCATTTGTTACTCTCTCATCATCATAGGGTAGCTCAGGGTTATCTAAATCGAAAAAAGTCAAAGCTTTATCATTTTGGAAAACATCAAATTCTCCATTATTATTCTTTTTATTCAAGGTACCATCTTTAAAAGGAAAAATAGATTCAAAAAATTTGACATCTCTAGAAACAAAGAATTGATGTCTGTCAAGACTATAAAGCTTGTAACCTTTTTGAGAGTTAGAAAAACCCATCATAACACATTTTTCAGACCTGCTAGTCAATTTATCATGACTATTTAAAATAGTAGCAAAACAAAGGCATCCAAAAGTTCTGATATGAGAGAGATTTAGGGATGAATTATAAATCATCTCATAAGGAGATCTATCATTTAGCACAAAAGAAGGTAATCTGTTAATAAGATAAGTAGCAGTTAGAATACATTCAGTCCAAAATCTTAAAGGTATTCCCCCCTGAAACATAAGACATCTAGTTACATTTAACAGATGCCTATGTTTCCTTTTAGCAACCCCATTTTATTGTGGAGTGTAAGGGCAAGAAGTCTGGTGTATAATTCCTTGATTATGACAGAAATTTTGAAAACTATGATTGACAAACTCTGTTCCATTGTTACTTCTAAAGATTTTGACATTTCTTTTAAACTGATTTTTTAACAGATTGAAAAAAATTCAATATTAGTCCCAACTTCATCTTTGCTTTTAATCAAATACACCCACACAACCCTTGTATAATCATCCACAACAGTCAAGAAATACCTATGACCAGTGAAAGTCTGATTTTGCTAGGGTTAAAGTTATCGTCCGATCTTTTCGAATTGACTACCAGTTTAAGTGCGACTCAGTCGTCTTTTGGTGAAAAAGAATGTGTTTGGTTGTTGTAAAATAAAGGTGCAAAAATTTAACGTAAATGACTGTAAATAAAAACTAAAACTAATTAAAGAGTAAATGGTGCAATATTTAAAACTTGAAAAGTAAAGTGATTAAATGACTTAAAATTAAAGCGTGACGAAAAGTGAAATTTGACAAGTTAATTAAGGTAAAAGTAAAATTTACAATTTAATAAAAATAAAAGCTTTAACAATTAAACTAAAAATTCCTAGAAAAATACTTGGTAAAAACAGAGATTTCGGGAAGCGTGAAAAAGTTGAAAACTTAAAATAAAGAAAACTTAAAAATTAAACTAAGACAAAATGTAAAACAACCTGTCGGAATACATTTCTATCGGAATCCTCGTCGGAATCCGATCGGAATAACCCTTACCTTCCTTATCGGAATGTAATCGGGAAGTATCCTTGTCGGAATAACAACCTTGGTATGATTGAAATGTGGTCGGAATAACCCTCAATCGAAATGTTGTAACTACAATCCCAATCGGAATATCAAACCAATACCCCCGTCGGAATGTCAAATAGGAATGCAGCCAAAGGTACTCTTGTCGGAATCCTTATCAGAATCTAGATAGGAATCCTAAACCCTTTTCCGACCAAGCAAATGGAGCTCTGGTCGGAATGTAAAACCCTTTTCCGATGGCTATGATCGAAATACAATAGGAAAATCGCAAAATAAGCAAAACAAATAAGCTATAAATCAAATAAGCACACGCCTAAAAACCTAATCAAAACACGTTTAAGAAAAACTAATAAGCTAAAATTTAAAGACTTTTGAAAAACACTTAAACGAAAAAGGTAAATGAAAACAACTTTTATATAAAAATAATTTTTATAAAAACTTAAGAAACTTTAAGATAAACACAAATAAGCTATAAAAATCAATAATCCAAGACAATCAAAAAACATAAAAACATAACATTTAATCAAATAAGCATAACAATAAGCATACAAACATAAAGATTAAGCAAAACAAGAAAGGTAGAATGAGAGATTTAAGATAAAAACTTGATTAAAAGAAAAGATTCAACAAAATTAAAAGACTTACTTGGAATTAAAATGAATTAAGGTGCAAGAAATGAAGGTGCAAGACAAGAATGTAAATGACAATTAATTAAAATGACATGAAAAATAAAGGTGGAAAGACCAATGTGTCAAATTAGCTAACAAAGTGAAATGAGGGTGGAAGTGTTCTATTTATAGGGAGAAGGGAAGGATGCATATGTTGCTCCTTCTTTCTTTCTTTCTTTCTTCACGTCTTTTCGTCTTCTTAATTCTTCGACTTTTTCGACGTTGTCTCGGGATTATTTGAACTCGTCTTATAATTTCTTCATTTATTAGACTTGAGTTCCTCGGCTTTATTAAAGTTCCGTCTTTAGACTTGTTCTTCGATAAATCTTCAGAATAGATCTTGGACTTCCGTTCTTTTTGCAGTCTTGATCTTTTGACTTCGTCTTTTGTCTTTTTCTTCGATTAAAGCCCGTGAAAGCCCGTGTTTTCTTCCCTTTTCACATTTTGGTCCTAAATCACAACAAAAACACAAACCACGCATAATTCCGACATTTACGACATAAAATACACGTTTTGGCTTGGTTATTATTGTAATTAAGTGGTGAAAGGATGAGTGTTTCCACACCTATCAACCAGTGTGACTGGTCACCCTATAAGGACCCCACAAATCTAAATGAACAAGATCACCAATAGCTTTAGTTTTATGATCACTTAAAGGAAATGGTTCTCTAGTTTGTTTAGCTCTTTGACATATTTCACATAAATCACTTTGACCAAAGTCAGTTATGTTTAAAACATTTTTTAGAACACTTACGGTAGGGTCAGCAGGGTGACCTAATCTAATGTGCCAGTCATGTTTAGAAAGAGAGAAAGTAGGCACACTGAAATTATTCACCATCTTAGTACCTTCTATATCTAAATAGTAAAGACCACCACATTGTCTACCAGTCCCTAAAACAGTTTGCTGATTCAAATCCTGATTCACAAAAAAACATTTATTCTCATAAAAAACAACCAACACTTTGTTATCCTTAGCAAGTTTATGAACAGAAATAAGAGTAACATAATAATCAGGAATAACAAGAATATCAAACAAAACCAATCCATTTGAAAGTTTTAGGTTACCAATTTTGGAAATGATGGCTTCAGTCCCATTGGGATGAGCCACTTTAATGTTTAAGTGTGAAATATCAAACACATTGTCCAATTCTGTTTCATTATTGGTCATATGTTGATTACCCACAGAATCAACAACCTTCCCATTATAACCCAGTTTTGTTTTGATGTTAGTGTTGGAACAAAAAAAAAATTCAAAGTTATCATTAAACACTTTGCTGTTGTTAAAGTAAGTACCTGCCATATTGGCATGAACTCCCTTTTGAGAATCAGTAGCAGAATTCTTGTTATCTTTAATAAGAGAGAGCAAAGTGGTCAATTGTTCATCAGTGAACCCTGATGAAGAAGGTGTACCAACAGAATTGTTGGACACATTTTTTCCTTTATAATTTTGCCCCCCTTTTCTTTTTCCAAAGTCACTAGGATAGCCAATGATTTTAAAACACCTATCAATGGTGTGCCCATTATACCCACAATTCTCAAACACAATTTCAGCATTTTGGTCCTAAATCACAACAAAAATACAAACCACGCATAATTCCGACATTTACGACATAAAATACACGTTTTGGCTTGGTTATTATTGTAATTAAGTGGTGAAAGGATGGGTGTTTCCGCACCTATCAACCAGTGTGACTGGTCACCCTATAAGGATCCCATAAATCTAAATGAACAAGATCACCAATAGCTTTAGTTTTATGATCACTTAAAGGAAATGGTTCTCTAGTTTGTTTAGCTCTTTGACATATTTCACATAAATCACTTTGACCAAAGTCAGTTATGTTTAAAACATTTTTTAGAACACTTAGGGCAGGGTCAGCAGGGTGACCTAATCTAATGTGCCAGTCATGTTTAGAAAGAGAGAAATTAGGCACACTGAAATTATTCAGCATCTTAGTACCTTCTATATCTAAATAGTAAAGACCACCACATTGTCTACCAGTCCCTAAAACAGTTTGGTGATTCAAATCCTGATTCACAAAAAAACATTTATTCTCATAAAAAACAACCAACACTTTGTTATCCTTAGCAAGTTTATGAACAGAAATAAGAGTAACACAATAATCAGGAATAACAAGAATATCAAACGAAACCAGTCCATTTGAAAGTTTTAGGTTACCAATTTTGGAAATGATGGCTTCAGTCCCATTGGGATGAGCCACTTTAATGTTTAAGTGTGAAATATCAAACACATTGTCTAATTCTGTTTCATTATTGGTCATATGTTGATTAGCCCCAGAATCAACAACCTTTCCATTATAACCCAGTTTTGTTTTGATGTTAGTGTTGGAACAAAAAAAATTTTCAAAGTTATCATTAAACACTTTGCTGTTGTTAAAGTAAGTACCTGCCATATTGGCATGAACCCCCTTTTGAGAATCAGTAGCAGAATTCTTGTTATCCTTAATAAGAGAGAGCAAAGTGGTCAATTGTTCATCAATGAACCCTGATGAAGAAGGTGTACCAACAGAATTGTTGGACACATTTTTCCCTTTATAATTTGCCCCCCTTTTCTTTTTCCAAAGTCACTAGGATAGCTAATGATTTTAAAACACCTATCAATGGTGTGCCCATTATACCCATAATTCTCAAACACAATTTCAGCATTTTGGTCCTAAATCACAACAAAAACACAAACCACGCATAATTCCGACATTTACGACATAAAATACACGTTTTAGCTTGGTTATTATTGTAATTAAGTGGTGAAAGGATGGGTGTTTCCACACCTATCAACCAGTGTGACTGGTCACCCTATAAGGACCCCACAAATCTAAATGAACAAGATCACCAATAGCTTTAGTTTTATGATCACTTAAAGGAAGTGGTTCTCTAGTTTGTTTAGCTCTTTGACATATTTCACATAAATCACTATGACCAAAGTCAGTTATGTTTAAAACATTTTTTAGAACACTTAGGGCAGGGTCAGCAGGGTGACCTAATCTAATGTGCCAGTCATGTTTAGAAAGAGAGAAAGTAGGCACACTGAAATTATTCACCATCTTAGTACCTTCTATATCTAAATAGTAAAGACCACCACATTGTCTACCAGTCCCTAAAACAGTTTGGTGATTCAAATCCTGATTCACAAAAAAACATTTATTCTCATAAAAAACAACCAACACTTTGTTATCCTTAGCAAGTTTATGAATAGAAATAAGAGTAACATAATAATCAGGAATAACAAGAATATCAAACAAAACCAATCCATTTGAAAGTTTTAGGTTACCAATTTTGGAAATGATGGCTTCAGTCCCATTGGGATGAGCCACTTTAATGTTTAAGTGTGAAATATCAAACACATTGTCCAATTCTGTTTCATTATTGGTCATATGTTAATTAGCCCCATAATCAACAACCTTCCCATTATAACCCAGTTTTGTTTTGATGTTAGTGTTGGAACAAAAAAAATTTTCAAAGTTATCATTAAACACTTTGCTGTTGTTAAAGTAAGTACCTGCCATATTGGCATGAACCCCCTTTTGAGAATCAGTAGCAGAATTCTTGTTATCCTTAATAAGAGTGAGCAAAGTGGTCAATTGTTCATCAGTGAACCCTGATGAAGAAGGTGTACCAACAGAATTGTTGGACACATTTTTCCCTTTATAATTTTGCCCCCCTTTTCTTTTTCCAAAGTCACTAGGATAGCCAATGATTTTAAAACACCTATCAATGGTGTGCCCATTATACCCACAATTCTCAAACACAATTTTAGCATTAGAATTAGCATTAGGTCTATACCCATTGTTGTTAGGAGCATTAGGTCTAAAGCCAGTAGTGCTAGAGCTAGGTCTAAAGTTACCATTGTTCCCAAAGTTAGGTCTGAAATTATCATTTTGAGGTCTGAAATTACCAGTTTGAGAATTCTAAAATTTTTGAGGTCTTTGAACATTGTTTCTAGCAGACCCATTAGAAAGAAAAGCAGATGTCTGAGTCCTCTGAGAGGAACCAGTAAAAGTGCCAGATGCAACTCTGTGAGACTCCTCGCTAGAGATAATGCCATAAGCACCCTTAACATCTGGCAAAGTCTCTCTAGAGAGAATAGAACTCCTAATACTCATATAAGAATCATCAAGTCCCATCAAAAATTGCATAAGTTTCAACAATTGATTATGTTTCTTAGACTCACCAGCAACAAAACACAAACAATTAGGTAATTCAACCATAGCATCATACTGTTTCCAAAAAGCATTCATTTTATGATAGTAATCAGACAAGTTAGACCCATTCTGCTTAAGTGTGTTAATTTTATGATGAAGATTAAAAATCACAGACCCATCAACTTTATGATAAGTTTCTTTAAGCTCATTCCATACATGTTTAGCCTTTTTTGAGAAAATTTGACCAAGGAACAATTCCTTAGAGATAGAGTTCAAAATCCATCCAAGAACCACAACATTCACCCTATCCCACTTTTTTTCCCAAAATCTCATCAGTTATGGACCTTCTACAAGACCCATCAATAAAACCAATTTTGTTTTTTCCTTCCAAAGCAAGTAACATTGCATTAGCCCAAATTTGATAACTTTTAGTCCCCTTAAGTTTAACAGTCACAACAGTCAAAACAGCAGTATCATTAGGGTGCAAATACAAAGGGTCACTCAAATCAAGCTTGCTAATAAGTGTAACTGGATCAGTCACACTTAGATTATCATCATCATCATGTGCTGACTCATCATGATCAGACATGGTGAAGGGTCAAGAGGTCAAAAAAGACAACTCACTAAACTGCAACAAAGTTCCCAGGCTTCCAAACCACTCAAGGGTGGCAGGTTAAGGGCAAGCAAAAAAGTGAGGATCCAGATAAAGGGTTGAAAAAGTAAAAAAAACTACCAACCCAACACAAAAAAACAGATAGCAACAATAAACACAAATAAGCAGATAGCAAGAAATAAAGAGAGAGTAGAGGGGTGTTATAGTGCTCTCAACAAAAGCTCAATCGAACTGTTACACCTAGATTCACTTAGTCTATGAGTAACAGAACCTCCAAATCACAAACCCTAATTTTCCTTCGAGGGAAAATAGGGAAAATGACCAAAGAACAGCAATCCAGCCACAGAGATACAAAACCCTTTCAAGAAGAAATGAAACCCTAATTTTTTTCTCAAGGAAAATTAGGGGAAATCACTTCAATCTCGGGATGAATGTACCAATCGTCCAAAAAAGTAACCAAACAATATGAAACACCAGATCTCAGAAACCCTAATTTTTTAAAAGTAAAAAATGAGGCATCAAAACTTTGAATCAAAAAGTAATATTAACAGATCCTGCAATCTCAATAGCAGATCTAATAAAAAAAGTATGTATCATAAAAAACCCCCCAAAATTTTTGAAATCCTAAAAAAATTTTCATCGATTTTCAATAACCAGGCTCTGATACCATGTAGAAAAACATGAATCAAGACACCTCAAACGCTTTTTTCTTTTATTAAACAAGATCAAGGACGCAAACTGATAAAAAGAAAGACTAAAGAATACCAGTGCTACTCACGTGTAGCCCTATGATCTACATGATCATAGTTTTATAATCAAAGGACAACAAACAAAAAGATTAACCAAGGTTTCTGAGTTCTAGGGTTTGAGAGAGAGAGTAATGACTGTGTGAAAGAAAACACAGATAAACAAAGAGAGGCGATGATAACAATGAGATACACGCTCCTCACTTTAAACAAACCCTAAGGCTAAAGAGCCGTTATACATGGGCTTCAATCATGGGCTTGAGTCCAAGTCCAGCAGCGAATAAGAAACTTCACAACATTAGTCCTCATAGTCCAAGAGATCCTTCATTCCAGATCCTTTTAGCTAACTGAAAGTTTAAACATTACACAATAAGCCCTTATGGTTAAACATAGTTATCAGATTAGGTCCTCCAAATTAACATGATGCAAAATATATGTATAAATTGGGTTTTACATCTATTTTCATTTGGTATAATTTTCATCAAGTATTACATAACATAAAAATAATAATATAAGGTCAAAGTTTAGTAAAAAGGACTTCAAAAGTCAATAGTGGACTAATAAATTAGGACGGAAGATAGAAATAATGGTTACACCACTAGTTAAGCGTGTCATTAATGTTAATTGTCACTTGAATAGGTCAAACACGTTACAAGTTTAACTTTTCAGTCCTAGAATTAGTTTTCCTTTAGTACCATCGAAGGTTCAACAAACCATAAAAGTATGGCTAATGATTTGCACACTAAAAATTTATTGGGACACTTTAAAATGTGCATCGAATAATTATATTATGGCTTTAACAGATTGTACATTAAAGTGTCCCAATAAAATTTTTGAATGTGTCAATCAATTCTCTAAAAGTACACGTGCAGAGACACTTCATGTTAAAGAGTAAACCCAATGAATACAAGTCTTCAGGGTGTTACTCCGTGCAACATTTTTTTCGAACTTTTGGTTAGACAATCTTTTGCAATTTTTTTTTTAGCTCTTTGCTAGACAATTTTTTAACAAAAAAACTGAAAAACACATGTAACAATAGTATCTTATTAATAGTGCTATCTTATCTTTGCTCAAAAAAAAAAAAAAGATAGTGCTATCTTATCCATTTTGATAAGAAAATATACGAATAGTCAATGCCAGATCCGTGATCCCTTATCAAAGGTACCCACCTCAGGCATGCGTGAATAGTAAACAAGTACAAAAGGGTATTGAATATTGCAAACTGCTATTCAATTAGGGTGATGTTACTAATAGTCTAATACCCTCCCTAGCCTCACAAAAGTAAAAAAAAAATACTTCCAATACCCCCTTTTTTTCCCCTTTTATTGTACATCACAGTTTTCTGTCAGTTTCTGTTCCGTATTTTTTGACAGTTTACTGTTTTTGACATGTTAAACTTTATATTTATTATTCCGCATTTTATGTTTCACAGTTTTATAACAAAAACAAAGCTAAAAAAATTAAAAAAAATAAAAAAAAAATCAAAAAGTTAGGGGTATTGGAATCCATATAGGAGGGGTACCGATAACCACCCCTTTCAATTAAGTTATTTGAAACAGCCTTGAGCTGTTTTAGACAGGCCTCACAGTTCTTTTTTACAAATGAGTCGATAAACTCGTTTTCTCGTTGAGCTTATCGTGTGTTTTAGAATACAATTAGCTTTTTAAATGAGGTTAATCCAAACATCCCCTAGCTACTCTTCTGTAGGTCAGTTAGAATACAACTGACACGTTTTCGCGTGCTATTAAAACGACATTCACTAATAGCGAACACTTGTACATGCTATATCATCGCAATTAGGTTGAAATTTTCTTCTAAGTATCTAAAAGCTTTTAGAGCGCTAGGAGCGGTTGTGAACCAAGGAAAAAACGCAGTTAGGTAAGTAAAAATTTGTTTGCTACCAGAACATTTTTAGAGAGAGTGGTTGACACCTTAAAAAGTGGTGACGAAAGAAAAAAATACTTGTCCACATATACCTCATTTTATAAATAAAAAAATAACACCAGCTTTTGTTGACCTGGTCGGTTGGTGCAAGGTCCGGAGTGGTGCGCCAAAGCCTTTGGCACGACCTCCTCCTGCTCTTAGGGGGTGCATAACCATTACCGACTATTGTTTCTAAAGTACCTAAACCATGTAAAGCAGGTTCTTATTCATATTTTGTCACAGCTAGGCAATTTTCTTTATATGATGCAGGCTCAAATAACCCTTCAGCAAAGAGAGAGCCATGTAAAATAACAGATAGATAAGATTAATAATTAAAAAGTATTAACACATGCTTAACATAAATATTTAAAGTCGGATCCGTAAATGCAGGCAGGAGTAGCATAATTGCCAAATAATATAATACCACCTGTATTTGCTTACTGTGTGACCATGTGCTTAGACGCTTAGTCTATATATATGGCCCCAGAAAATTCATTCACAAAGCATAAAACACTATGGAAAAACAGAAACTAGAGCTGTTCTTCATCCCTTTCCCACTTATGGGTCATGCTGGTCAGCCTGTTGAGCTAGCCAGGCTCTTAGTCAATAGATTTCACCACCTTACTGTTACTGTACTCGTCATGAAGAACCCTGGTGATCTTATGTGTAACAATTACACCAACACCCTCAGTTCTTCTTCAACTGGTGGAGATGACCATGAACGAATCAACTTCATTCATTTCCCAACTATGGATCCTGAACTATTTGCAGAATGCCCATCTGTTGGCTTTCGAGCTGAGGCAGTCATTGAGCGTCACAAGCCTGTTGTAAGGGAGCTTATAGCTGAAAGGTTTAAAAGGTCTGAGTCGAGTAGTCGACTTTGTGCATTGGTTGTTGACATGTTCTGTACATCAATGATTGATGTTGGTAGGGAATTTGGTGTCCCTTCTTATGTGTTTTTCACGTCGAATGCTGCGTTTCTTGGGATTATGTTTCATTTTCAGACCCTTCATGATGAACATGGTCAGGAGATATCTGAATTAGCAAACTCGACCACTGAGTTGATGATTCCAGTCTATGCTGCTCCGGTTCCACCAAGTGTGTTGCCCTATGTCCTTTTGGAGAAGTCTCAGTTCCAAAGGTTTACGCGTCATACACGAAACTATAGAGAAGCTAAGGGTATTATTGTAAACACGTTTCAAGAGCTAGAAACTCATGCTCTCCTTTCCTATGATGATAAAACACCACCTGTTTACACCGTGGGTCCCATGATAAAACCCGAAAAATCTAGTGTTACTGACAGTGAGGGATTATTGCAATGGCTGGAAGGCCAACCAGACTCATCGGTTGTGCTGTTATGCTTTGGATCTAGGGGATGTTTTAGCGCGGAACAAGTGACACAAATAGCAACTGCTATAGAAAGTAGCGGATACCGCTTCATATGGTCCCTGCGCTGCCCTCCCTCCGAGTCTGAGGGCAGAAAAGGGTTCCCAGGGGAATACACAGACTACAATGAAGTCTTGCCAGATGGATTCCTAAGACGTACAGCTAGCAAAGGGAAAGTTGTTAGTTGGGTCCCACAGACGGAAATCTTGGCTCATGTGGCGGTTGGGGGGTTTGTATCCCACTGTGGCTGGAACTCCGTGTTGGAGAGCGTTTGGTTTGGAGTTCCTATTGCGACATGGCCCCTATACGCTGAGCAACAGTTAGACGCGTTTCAATTGGTTAAAGAATTAGGATTGGCAGTGGCGATCTCATTGGATTATAATTCACTAAACAAGGATCAGAGTTTGGTGTTAGCTCATGACATTGAAAAAGGAATAAGAGAGGTGATGGATACAAATAGTGAGGTTCGATCCAAAGTAATGGAAATGAAAGCCAAGAGCCGAATGGCACTTGAAGAAGGTGGCTCATCATCCGCTTGTTTGAGACGCCTAGTCGATGATTTGGTTTAATTTAACTAGCTCAACTTACAAATTCAAAACCCGCTAGTATAACAGCACTATAAGAAAGTTTTCTTGTATAACAGCACTATAAGAAAGTTTTCTTGTTCTGTGATGTACTTTTTTATAACGCGCGGGTAAAGAGTAATGTATCATGTATGTTAAGAGGTGTTTGAATTAGCTAATTAACAACTTCAGCTGCTTCAGAGTCTTTTTACACAAATAAGGCAACAAGCTTCTCATATAATCTTAATCCAAACATCCCCTTGCTACTCTTCTCTAAAAGTGAGTAAAAATACAACACACTTTTCTCGTGTGCCGATAAAACAACCGTCACTATGGTTCCCTTGTAGCGAACATTTGCATATGCGAAAACTTTTCAACTAGAGTTGAATTTACCTTCTCAAGTCCTTAAAGCTATCACACTATGCTTTACTTGCACAGGAAAGCTTCCTGGGTGCATAATTATTGTTGACTTGGATTTTAAAGTACTTAAGCGCTGTAAAGATTTATTGATATTTCAACATATCTATATGCTATTTATATAGTGGAGCCTCACATAACCCCTTTACAAAAGTTATGATCTCAGTCCCATCTTCCAGTATTTAGGTACTTACTAACAGGTAAGCAGATCTCAGCAGATCCAAATGATTGGGACCTATAACAACTACGTAATGAACTAAGAAGACTCTTCATTCGATTTCACAGCAGCACTAGATAAACTAAATTAACATATGTTCCAAATTGTTTACTGGATCAATCATCTCTACATTTATGTATATACATATGCACATACGTGCAGAAATATACCTTTTAGACGCAAAAAAACCCACATAAAATAAACTCATACTTCACTACATAATTCCTCATTGTATAATTACAGTGGCTTTCTTTTACAGAAGATATGTAAGTATAGAATATTATTGCAATTTGCAAGTATTCAACCATTCAAGTTTTGCAAATATAGTTTCCGCTAAAATAACCTGTAAAAGCGAAGATATCATGGATACTAGAAACAATAACAAATACAAAGGTTCTATGATGTCACCGCAGAGAGGTCATATTGTTAAGGTAGATCAGTGTTTACGAGTTCAATTTTTATTGCATAGTATTTTCTTTTCAATAAAAGTAGTGTCAAATATAGAAACATTGTTCAAGGCCCCATTGCTACAGAAACACCAAACTTCTCCCGTTAGACTAGGCTTGAGCTAACCGGGGTCTTGGTCAACCATTTAACCACATAACCGTTACTGTACTTGTAATGAAGCTCCCTGGCAATCCAATCGGGACCAACCTACAACAGCTCACTGAATTCATCTCTAACCGATGATGACAGTGATTGAATCAAATTCATCCATTTCTCACACATGGATATTAATTTTGTTTGCAGATCAATTTTCTTCCATGCAGATGTAGTATTTGATCTCCAAAGCCTATCACAAGGGATCTTGTGACTGGCCAGGATCAAGCGCCTTGGCTTGGTGCATGGGTTGTCGACATGCTTTGTACACCAATAATTGATGTTGGTAAGAAATTCGGTATCGCTACGGCCCTACTAACATGTTCTTCCCCTCAAATGCTTCTTTTAGGAGTTGAATATTATCTTCAAACACTAGAAGACGAACAAGGTCAGGATATATCTGAATTGGCAAACACAACCACAGAGTTAACTAAACCGAGCTATGAAACTTCTGTTCCTTCACTTCTATTGCCATTTGCGCTTTTGGATAAGAATCATGGTTCAAAAGGTTTATTTGTTATACCTGAAACTGAAAGTATAGAGAAACCAAGGGTATAACTATAGACACGTTTCTAGAGCTAGAATCTCATGCCTTCATTTCCTATGATGATAAAACGCTACCTAATTACATGGTGGGTCCCCTAACCCCTGAAAACCCTACTACAAACAATGATATATTGCAATGGTTAGAAGGTCAACCAAGTCATCACTCCTGTTCTTATCCTTTGGAACCAGGGGATGTTTCAGTGATGAACAAGTGAATGAGATAGCAAATCCTATTGAGAGAAGTGGATAGCGGTTCATATGGTCCCTAAGCCAACCAACTTAAAACCTGAAAACATTCCCAGGGAATACACATAGTCACAGACAACAATGAAGTCCTGTCAGAGGGATTCCTAGCCCGTACAACTGGCAACGAAAAAGTGATTGGTTGGGTTCCAAAGACAGAAGTGCAGTCTCATGAGGCTGTTGGGTTGGTTCATATCCCAATCCCACTGTGGGTGGAACTCCATACTGGAGAGCGTTTGGTATGGAGTTCCGATTGCCACATGACCATTATATCCTGAACAACAACTAAATGCATTTCAGTTGGTTAAAGAATTGAGCCTGGCAGGGGTGACCAGTCTGGATTATAGCGCCTATTTAACAAGAATCAGCGTTTGGTGTCACCCCAAGACATTAGGAAGGGAATACGAGAGGTAATGGATAGAAACAGTTAGGTTTAAGCCAGAGTAACAAATATTAAAGCTAAGAGCCGAATGGCACTTGAACAGGGTGGTTCATCATCCATCAGTCTGAAACACATTGTCAATGATTTCATGTAACAAACACAGTATTTACACTTGTCCCTATATCACAATTCTCAAATTGACATTATCAATTGTAACAAAGAAAAAGAACAATATATTGGCAAAACTGGACCATCCTAATGGCCACTATATTTAGGCAATTAATCCAGAAATTATAATGGAACACTAGATGCATATATGTATAGTGCAGCTAATTATTGATTAAATGCTTCCCTTCATCTTGGCAGAGTAAAAGAATGATAAACGGACAAAATTCTGATCAAGGTTTAAGAGCAAGAGCCAAACCGAACTTTGGAGTTTTGTCCAAGGCGTTGGTGTCAAACTCACTTGATACGGTCACGAGTGATTTGGGAATAATCTCGTGCTGCAAGACAGCGCCTAGCTTTCCATGGTTGTTGAGTTTTGCCTTAACAACCGTCAGACCATCAACTGCATAAGACCCTCCAACCGTGAAGGTGTTCTCATTTGTTGACAACCTTCTGCTAATCTCCCCTACAGCAGCAGTCTTTTTTGATAGATCAAAATGGTGTATATACGACGCCCTTAGCGTGTCCCCTCTGTCTCCCCTGAAAATAAATCTGTTAGTCTATTATCCCAAGATATGTTGATTAGTAAGTAGATATAATATGGTGATTTTTAAAGGGAAATTGCTTACAGGACTATGGAAGCACTAGAATCTGGTTTGTTAACACTAACACCAGCAGTGTACTTTGTCAATTTACTAGAAGATGACTCATAGCCTGCCTCTGCACCAAAGGAAAATGTGGGAGTGCCGATTGTAGCTGATACATCAATGGTTTGGGGGTGATTCAATGCAACTGCTGATGTCAAAGTCGCATGGTGATGGAAGTACTGAACCTCAAGCTGTGGAAAAAAGATAAAACACAACGTGTACTTAAAAAGTCAAAACACCCAATGATGTGACGTGATGTGATGAATGAATATGGTTAAGGATTCAAGGCACTAGAGACTCTACCTTGCCAGATGTAAAATCAGGCAGTTTAAATGAAGCAATTGTCTTTGTCGAGGGCAAAATTTCTGTGAAAGTTAATGTCGTGGCAATCTGCAAAATAGGCGTTATAGTGATGGTGATGCATGAAATATATATCTGATAGCATTTGGGAGATTATGGAAGTAAAATACAGTTGACTGTGTGTCGAATTTGACATCAAGTAACACATTTTTGTATTTGTACACTGCCCCCACGTCTCCACTTGACTGGCCTCCTTTCTTTGTTGCAGCTGACGTAAGTGTCTGCAATTGAGTAACATACCAGATTAAATTTGTGAATACACATGACCTCAGAAAGTATAACATAATGCCTTCCCGCATACAGTAATTAGTTAATTACTATCTGACTGTTTACGTATATTATACAAGTTTGCCACTTGTAATTTTTGCCATATATAAAATATCAGATTTCTTGATTTGACAACTATGAACTTTTAGGCTTCCAATATATCAACAACACTGCTATAGTACTCCTATAAAATACGGCATATCAGATACAGAATGTGCAATTCATATAACCAAATTTCTACACAGACCTAGTAAAAACGTCTTTTCATGGTCCCACGTTCACCTAATAAGTCATTACAAGATTTACAGTCGCCATAAATATAATCCCTTAAAACTTAACTTCTAGCTCCAATTAGACATAAAAGCCGTCCTGACCTCTTATCCTATCACTAACATCCATCCTAATAGCTGATGATTGGTTTCAATCTACTCGACATAGAACAAATAAGTTTTCTGCAACCCTTGGGCCCAACTCTCGATCTTTGATCACTAACATGCATTTTAGTTTCATTGTATAGCACGCTCGATCTTTGCATAATTCATAATTCCATACCCTTTATTATAACTAGTCTATTCGAGTAAACTTGGACCACAGTCCTCTTTCTACATTCCTTGAGCATTCTAGTTGCCTTATTCAAGTAAATTGGGACCACTGAGCAAAATTGTAGCATTTACGTTTGGCGCAACGGGCTAGAGCTTATATTATAAGCCAAAAGTTGAAGCTTATATTTTATAAAGCTGTTTGGCGATTTGTTTGGAGTGTTTGGCAAACTAGTCTGAAGCTTATTCATGTTAAATCGCATAGAAATACATAACTCTAAATTCACGTATATTTCCAGCGTTTGCGTAATATCCATTATATCTTTAAGGGCATCTAAGTAATTTTTTGACCAACTATAGAGGCTTATGGTTTATAAAAGCCTCCATAAACCTGTGTGACAAACAAGGCTTATTTTAAAAGCTCTAGCACTATAAGCCCCAAACAAGCCAGTTCCCAAACATACCCTTAGGAGCGGTTAGCGTTTAACATTTAGAAAACATTAAAATATTAATTACAACTATCTTAGAAAACACTTATAAAACAAAACAGCTACGGCTAACGGCTACAAAATTTGATAATAATAGTTATAAGAAGATACATACCACGCCGGCATCAGTGGTGGTCGAGACAGAGAATTTATGATCGGACAGGTAGTCCCTGGTCAGCAGATCTACATACACAATTACACAATTATATAAAAAAAAAGTTTAGTAATTATGAGAATAGAGTACAGTAATTGTTCTGAGATTATTAATAGTAAATAAAAAAACCTTTGGCTTTCTTGCCAATGTCGGAGAAGAGTCCAGGTCCGCTGTTGTTCATTGTTTGCCTACCTCTCTGTGTGTGTGATTTTTTTTTTCTTTTATGTTGGGCTGTTTTTCCATTCCGTGCACAGCACGTGCCTCATTCTTTAAAACCCGGGTGGGCCGGTCGGTCAAGCAACCTATTATTAAAATATTATTTTCTTACTCCTCCACCTATACAATTAACACAACCAATCTCAATTTTTTTTACCATTTATCAACAACCCAACCCAACCTAACTCAACTTAACATATAATATTATTTTTTACACTTAATTTCAACATTCTAACCTCAAACATTATCATTAACCAATCAACATGTGAATTCAATCCTTTGGAAGTATATCTCGTCTAATTAATACTAATATCAAAATGAAACAAAACCCAAAATAAACAAAAGGAAACTGAAAATAAAAAGTCAAATTATGAAAAGCAACAAATGCCTGTTACTTTCTTGAAGTATGTAACTCACAAAGGCTCCTTTAATCATAAATAATGGTATTCAAATTGGTAAGTATACAAGTATTTCTTGCCCTATGGTTAGAAGACATGTGGCAGGTTGGAACAAAGATCCGAAGGTCACTGCTCGAACCAGTCGGATGCTTTCTTACCTTCATATTGAGTACTTTTAATATTATAATACTCATGTTTTTGTCTTATATTCTCGACCGATCGGATCAGTTCACTAATAAAGATAGTCTAATAACATTGTTGGGTTTAGTTAGCACTTAGCAGAAAACATTTTCAAAAAATGTTTTGGGAAAAACAAAGAAAATCGATGACGTGTAGTAATTAATTGGACTATTCGACTCGATTTATGTACACTGTTTATATCCGATTTATCATACATGATCGGCTTACCGCGACCAGCCCAATATGTGTGGTTTGAGGTGGGTAACATGTTTTTTTTAAGAGCGGTAAGCCGCACGCGGTTATTGTCAAACAAAATCACAATCCAATAAGGATTTGAGCTCTCCTTATTTAAGGAAAGGATCTCGAGTATATCTCCTACATTTAGGTTGTAAGTTTCGGGACCCTAATTGGGTTTCACCGGTTTTAAAAGGAACCCATCTGGTTCCTTTCAAGGTATCGTATTCTAACCATAATAACCACACGATCATAAACCTTAAAAACCGATTACCTACTCTCACGTTGGAGGTTAATCACGGGAAACAATCTCACGATAAGCTTAACAAAGTTTTTCTCTTGTGCAGGGTCCGAATCAGTTTCATTTGGTGCAGGAGCCGGAGCCCCAAACACCTGAATTACTCCTAATTCAGGTCATGTAGGCCTTATCCAACTTTTGTATCAACAAGTTGGCGTCATCCATGGGACCCTACACTAGCACTCTATAATGACTAAGGTATGGTCTTCTAACTACCGTACCCCAACGGGGAAGAAGAGCCAACAGAATGAGACACCCCTAGTCTCATCCACCTTGATTGTGACGGGAGACAGAGCTTTCGCCAAGAAAGTACCCCTGAAGACTCGAACATTCTCAACATCGAAGGAAAACCGTCACCACTTTTGAAAACTCAAAAACTAGGGATAGTGCCACCATTGATGCCACCACTCACGCAGCCGGTACCATCCTTGCACCAGATGGCACCGCCACCACATATTGATCCTCCGTAAGAAGTGCAACCACTGCAGGAAGCACTGTCAGAAGCTGGAGCAGAACATCTACCTTTCGAAGTAGATCTTTGAGAATTTGTGGTTCAAAACTACGACACTTTCCTTCCACTCATGTTGGAAAAAATGAGGGAGGACAAACGGGAGGAGGTTAGCACACGTGTTTTCTATAGCCCCAGCCCGTAAAAAACACGTGAGCCGAGAAAGAACCCCAACTTTTGCTGGAAAGAGAGCGTCATAGTAACTCTACATCACCCAGATGGAGACACAATGTAAAAGACCGTATCAGAAGGCATAATATCCATGATCGAATCAAAAGGGCATGAGCCACGGAGCGAATAACGAAGCCACATGCTTCAGATCGCTCAGGAAAATCAAAAGGACAAGAAAACTCAGCACGACTGAGAAGAGATGGCCATCAAAATAAAGAAAGCTTTAACGTCTCCGATAGATTGGGGAAGAGGAAAAGGAGCTTGAATTTGGACTCGCGGGGATTGAGACCCAAAAGGAAGGAATCCCGAAGTCAATCAGGTTCTCACAGGCGAGGATCGCAAGCCCGGTCAGACTCTAAAGAAACGAGTTGCGAGAACACCCAGACAAGCATAGCCACTCACCCACTAAGGACCCATTAAACTTAACGACTGAATCGTCCTTGTATAGACGATACACCTGGTATCAGTCCAACTCCTCGGATAGTGGACGTAGTGTTACAAGCATTAGAAATCCAAGCGTAGACGCCACAAGCTGAAAGACAAAGACTTGTCACGCCCATGGCGTCATCTGGAAATAGGTTTGTTCACGTCACGAATACACGAATTTATGGATAAAAAAGAGGAAAATGTCGTCTAATGTCTAGACTTACGACAGAACGGGAGATCCAGATGACCACTTAAAAACTTTTCCAAGCCGATGCCCACATTAAAAACTGGTCGATGCCCATGTGGTGTCATATTTTTAATTACACTGACAGGAAACACGTGCACGTGGTTTGACAAAGTCCCAAGACAAAGCATTGATGGCTTCGAACAACAGCATAAAACTTTCTTGAGAAATTACACGCATCGAAAGAAGTACATCAAGAATTCGATGGAGATTCATGATATCAAACAGCGAGAAGGCGAATCCCTTGACACTTTTATGAAACGCTTCAAGGATGAGAGCGACCACGTCAAAGGAGCCCCCGAGGTCATGAGAATCTCAGGCTTGATGCACTTGATCAATAAGCCAGAGTTGACAAAGCATCTAAATGACAAAGTCCCTAGTTACATCGACGAAATGATTGAGAGGACAAGAGCCTTCATCAGTGGGGAAGCCACATCTGCAAAAAGGAAAAAAGGACAACCAAATTATAGGGCTCAGGAGCAGCCTAAAAGGCAATCTAACGCTCATAAATCTGACTACCGCAACCTATGTATGTTTTGATTTTACAAGCCTAATATAAGGAACTTGTGTTGCCATGCCATCATATAGGAGAACATTAGCCCGTTTTAAGTCTCGGTGAACTATACGTGGCGTATGACTCATGTGACGATACTCAAGCCCTGATACAACACCATTCACGGTCTTTTGTCATGCTAGCTACTCTAACCGTCATTCCTCGACTTGAATTTGTTGTAAAATATCTTCTAAGCTTGGTTTTTTGTTAACTCGTAAATAAGGTAATGATAGTTTAGACACAACATATTTCTCTACAAAACGAAAACTTTTTTAAACTCGAGGACATTGTATATTTCTTATTTTCTAATGTTGTTGCTTTACAGTATTCCCTCGACATCTGTTACTAACAACCAAGGTCGTCTTGTGACTTTTGGACTGAAGCGAAAATGTAACCTAGAAATTTCAGATATCTAAAGTTTCGGATAATGGTTTTATGTATCCTAAATTAAGAGGTATTCATCTATAAATAATGATATGAATTCAAAAATAATTATTTAGTTACCTTTTGGTTTAGAAATTAACTTCGTCGCGCTAGAGATTTCGTGAATCCAAGTTAGATAATTGGCAACAATTGTTTAACTAACCCGGTCGATAATTGGCATAAATATATTGTCACTCCCATGCTCTGAATAAATTTCGCTAATTAAAACAAGTTTTAATTATGTATTTTAGATTTGTTGGAAGATAGTAGGGACTCATTCATAAATTACAAAAAATAAAGAACTTTCGGCTAGAGATACTAATGAACATGGGATGCACATTGAATCAATAGCAACTGGCAACAGCGTGAAAAACACAAACTATTATGGTATAGCACAAGGTAGTACCACATAGGTCTTCCTTCTCAAGAATTGTTGTATATAAAGTATGTTGCTACTATTGTCATACTATTGAAATTCTATCTGCGTTGATGATGGAATATCATATAGAGTTAATATAATATCGATGTTATTAAATCCAGACAAACCCATTGAGCCTACTTATAACCCTATTGCAATCTTTGTCTCATTGCATTCGAAATAGACATCATGACAATCAGTTATACATATAGGAGAGGTCTTGGTTTGTTTTCTATTTCAAGCTCTGCTTCATGGATTTTGACTATGGCAGCTAGTGATACGAATATTTTTTTTGGTAAAATCATGCTTGGGAACCATGCTAAATAGTTTTTTTAGTTTCTATAAACAAAACCACACATTAAAATATACATAATACCAAATAACCAAATTGTATATTATTAATAACAAGATGCGTGATTTTAGACGTCTAAATTTGTATTCTTTTTTATAAACGTAATTTAGGAATTAATCAAATCTCGAATATTTATTTATATAGTATTCATAAACTATTCAATAAATGATATTTTTAAAGTTTAAAAACTCTATATATTAATATGAAGAAATATGACTTCGGACGCCGAAATTATATTTCCTTTTGAAATACTTAATTTTCCCGTAGGTATGCTTAGTTATATTTCATGTTTTTAAAATTATATGTTTCTAAATCCGTTGCAATGCGTGGTAACAATTTTTTTAATATTATAAATGCAATAGAAACAAATTGAAAAAAATTAAATATACAATTAAATGGCTTAAGCTAACGTATTCACCGATAAAATAAGAAAACGTGTATCAGAATTACGAACTTTATAGAGCAAGAATGTTCTATAAAGATTCATGATCTTTCACTCAAATTAGCACAATATATCAAGCAAAATTTTATCAATATCTAGTGACATTGAGAAACATATATAATTCTGGCACCATTAATTCTAGATTAGCGATTGAGGAGGAACAACATTTCACATAATATCTAAGGAATTAAGACATTATTTGGAACAGGTTGTCCGAATCTACATAATACATTTGACAATTAGAGACAAAGCATATAATCAATTAATGGGATAACAAACATGCTTCCTTAATTTTAAGGAAACATTGCCTTACGAACTTTACTATTAGGCCTTCCTTTCAGATTATCAAACTTAAGCACAAGGAGCACATGATCCTCGTAACCATTTCCCAAAACACTTTGATCAGTCGCTTGCCTAGGATTATATAAGATTCTCATCCACTGATGAAAAAGTCGTCTGGATGCAACTTGCCCATGACCAACAAGCCTAGTAACATGCCAAAACTATATATATATAACATTGAGTAAATTTCATTGTTTGATAATACTCGCACACAATTTATTCTAATGCTCCCGCAACATTTAAACTTATCATATGTGCGTTGGCATCAGGGATCGATTTTGCAAGCCTAAAATTAGAGACTCATTCTTCCATGTCATCATCTAGGAGAACATTAGCCCGCTTATTAAGTCTCGGTGAACTATACGTGACGTATGACTCATGTGAAGATACTTAAGCCCTGATACAACACCAATCGCGATCTTGTGTGGTGGTAGCCATTCTAATCTTCGTTCTCCGACTTAAATTTGTTGCTTATAAACTCATAAAAAAGGTAATGAAAATCCATACACAACATATTTCTCTACAAAATGAAAACTTTTTAAAACTCGAGAGACATTTTATATTTATTACTTTTTAATCTTGTTTCTTTACTGCGCGCCTTAACATTACATATTAAACTTCATCCAGGAGATCATCAGCTTCGCTGACCACATTTTTTAGTTTAGCCATACCGTCACTTCCTCTTAATAATGTTGTCGCTTAACATCACATAAATTGGCCTGAATCATCTCCAACTTATCATGAAGGATTTCCGAATAATTTGTGAAACCTCAAGCAATGACAAGTTTGTGAGCAAAATGATTTTTATAGTCTTTCCTCGGCATCAGTTGCTATCAACCAAGTTCGTGTCGTGACTTTTGGATCCTGAAGCGAAAACATAATCTAGAAATTTCGGATATCTAAAGTTTCGGATGATGATTTTATGTATCCTAAATTAAGAAGTATTCATTTATAAATAATGGCATGCATCCAGAAGAAATTGTTTAATTACCTTTTGTTTTAGAAATTAACTTTGACACAGTAGAGATTTCGTGAATCCTAGTTAGAAATTGGGATCAATATTTTAACTCACCTGGTCGATAATTGCCATAACTATTTTTTCACTCCTATGCTCTGAATAAATTATGCGAATCAAAACTAGTTTTAGTTATATATTTTAAATTTGTAGGAAGATAACACAGACTCATTCATACATTATAGAAAATAGAGAATTTTCGGCTAGAGATACTAATGGTCATGGGATGCATGTTGAATCAATAGCAACGTATGACAGGGTGAAAAATACAAAGTATTATGGTATAGCACAAGGGACTACCACAAGAGTTTTTCCTTCTCAAGAATTGTTGTATAAAAAGCATGTCGTGACTATTGTCATACCATTGAAATTCTAGCCGCCTTTGACGATGCAATATCAGATGGAGTTAATATAATATCGATTTTATTAAAACTAGACAAACCCATTGAGCCTACTTCTAACCCTGTTGCAATTGGTGCCATACATGCATTCGAAAGATACATCATGACAATCAATTATACATGTAGTAGAGGTCTTGGTCTATTTTCTATTACAAGTTCTGCTATATGGATTTTGACTATGACAGCTAGTGATACAAATCGAAAAAATAGTTGATATTGGAACCATGCTAAATAGTTTTTTCTAGTTTCTAAAAAAATACCACACATTAAAATATACATAATATCATATTTTCAAGTTGTATATTATTAATAACAAGATGCGTGATTTCTGACATCTAGAATTATATTCTTCTTTAAAATACGTAATTTGGGAATCAATCTAATATTCGAATACTTATTTATATATTATTCATAAATATTCAATAGATAGTATTTTTATTGTTAAAAAATACTACACACTAAAAATATATAACATCGAATGCCAAATTAATATTATTAATACGAAGACACATGATTTCAGATGTCCCAAAAGTATATTTAGTTTTGAAATACTTACAATTTTTTTACAATTAAAAATACAAAAGAAACAAATTGAAAATCATTATATATACAATTTAAATGGCTTAATTTAACATGTTCACCGATAAAATTAGAAAACATATATCAAAATTACGAACTTTATTGAGCAATAACGTTCAGAAAAGATTCATGATCTTTCACGCAAATTAACACTATATATTAAATAAATTTGTATCGATATCCCGTGACATTGAGAAACGTATATAATTCTGGCATCATTAATTCTAGATTATGATTAAGGAGGAACAACATTTCACATAACATGTAAGGAATCAAGACATTATTTGGAACAAAATCTACATAATATATCTGACAATTAGAGACTGTGTATAATCAATAAGAGGAATAACAAACATGCTTCCTTAATTTTAAGGAATTCAATACTCGGTTTTGAGCCAACATTTCCCTATGAACTTTACTATTACGCCTTCCTTTCGGATTAGGGCTGAGCTTTGAGTCGAACCGAATCGACCCGAGATAAACCGAAACAGGCTGTAAAGCTGCGAAACCAAAACCGAAAAGGTTCGGTTCGGTACCCACTCGGATTATAGTCGGGTTCAACCCGAAATTGACCGAATTTGAGACTTTCAGTTAACTTGAGCTTGATAGTACTCGCTCCAACCAGCATTCTATGTTAAGCAGTTCACAAGCCATGTCATCATTTGTATGGAACCTTGCCTACAGTTACTCTCTGATTTCTGACCCTCACTCTACGTGAAGCAAAATTGGAAATCAATGAATTGGCTATGAGGTCAAAACTATCTGATCCCATTAACTTCAACCCTAAGAGTTTTACAAAGATATTTGTATTGACTTTCAACACTACCTTCCTCTGGCTCCAACTCATGTGCCTGTACACACGTTACACTCGTATAAAGCTTCAATGGTTGCTTATCATATGTAGGGTTTTTCTCCTCGTTTTTTACTTTTGTGAGAAAAGAGATGGATTTGGATAAAAAGCGGCTGAAAAATAAAACCCTAAATAAGTTAGTCGGGTAGTCGCGCTTAATTCTGTTTTTGTACTGAAACCGGAAATGTTGCATTTTTCCATCCGAAAACCGAACCGAATATCTCGATTTCGGTTTCGGTTCAGTTGGTTAGTCGGGTTCGGTCGGTATTATATACATAAGTATATTTTACATCACATCTTCAATAGGTTTTTATCCAATTTCGATCTTATACACAATTGAATCGACAAAAATAAAAAGTCTCTATCGAGTTTTAGTACTTTATATCCATATTAACAACACTAAAAAATATGGAAAAACAATCAATTTATAATTTTAATTTATAACATATGTTCAATTTCAGTCTACAACATGCTATATTGTTATCTATAAAATCTTATATATGTTAATAACATTTTAAATTAATCAATGATAATGCCTAACATTAGTTTATAAGAGCATCTATAATGCTCAAAATACAAAAGATTTTTTACGATTATAAAAGCTTTTGAAAAGGCTTTTTACCATTGCGGTATGAGGTTTTGAAAGACTTTTTACAAAAGACTTGGTCAACTTCAAGCTTTTGTAAAAAGCTAAAAGGAGCATTAATTTCTTTAAATGAAAATACAAAAAAATTGTGTGGTTTAAATGCCATAAATGCTAATTTCATTTTTTACAAATGACTTGGTATTTATCAATTGTTTTGTGAAAAGCTAGCATAAAAAACTTTTGCTGCAATGGCAAAAATCACTCAAAGGAACTTTGCAAAAGAGTAAATAGTCTTTAAAGATTTTTTGCCATTGCATATGATCTTAAAAGTGATAACAAATATCAGTTCATATTTACTAAGAGGATTGAAAGTATATATATCGGCAATTGCATACACTTTATTTGTTGCACTTGCATTCACTTTGTTTCCTCTACTGTTGGTGTATTACTTGTTAGAATGGTAAAACACCCATGAATTGGTATTGTATTATTGATGTGTATATATAGTAGGGGTGAGCAAAACCGACCGACAACCGAAAACCGACACAAACCGACCGAAACCGAAACCGACCGACACAAACCGACCAAATTCGGGTCGCGATGGGGTTTTCATGGTTTCGGGACTCGGTTCGGGTCGGAACTCGGGATTAATTCGGGATCGCACAAAGAAAATCACACAAATCGGGAGTAACTCGGGCCTAATTCGGTTCGGTTCGGGACTCGGGCCTAACTCGGGTCGGGATTCGGTTTGAGTTTTTCACTATTTCGGTTTCGGGATAAGTCGGGATCGGGTCGGGACGGGTCGGTTTCGTCCCGATGCTCACCCCTAATATATAGTGTGATACACAGAATATTATAGAAACCCTAATCCCACAAGTCGGGCTTGGGCCTTTTATTGTCTAATACTCCCCCGTAGTCTGAGCGGCGAAATCGCGGAAGCTCGGACTGGAGAAGTAAACTAGAAAAGCAAAACAAAACATAAGAAAAACATATTTTAGAAGTATCTTGAGATGCATCGGATCTTGAGAAGCAACGGATCTTGAGAAAAAGCGGATCTTGGGAAGAAGTTGATATGTTAAGTAAAGTAGTAACACGAAAATAAATAAATAATAATAAACAGAAAAAAACAAAAGAGTCGTCTCTGGATTTAATACCCTAGATTCGACACCAAGAAAATTCATCTCGGGACTTATATCGTTGATTCGACAAAAGCCGTCTCGGGACTTTATATCCTAGATTCGACAAAAGTCGTCTCGGGACTTATACCCTAGATTCGACACCAACAAAAGTCGTCTCGGGACTTATACCCTTGATTCGCCAAAAGTCGTCTCGGGACTTGATACCCTTGTTTCGACAAAAGTCGTCTCGGGACTTATACCCTTGATTCGACACCAACAAAAGTCGTCTCGGGACTTATACCCTTGATTCGACAAAAGTAGTCTCGGGACTTGATACCCTTGATTTGACAAAAGTCATCTCGGGACTTATACCCTTGATTCGACACCAACCCAAATCGTCTTCGGGAATTGATACCCTAGATTCGATATTTAAAAAAAACAAACAATAAAACAAAACATAACTTTATTTTCGTAACATAAAACTACTTAACAGTAAATAGATTTGATCCTACACCGACTTAAAACAAATTCCACATCTTTGTCTTCTACTGTCACTTTCTTTGTTTTTTCCCTGTTTTTTTTTTCTTTTCATCTGCTACTCAACATAGGGGTTCTCTTCTCTTTGTATGTTCGCAAGAACAACGTAGGACATGAAGAACATTCTTAGAAGGAATTTAATACAAGAAGAAAAAGAATGGAGTGAACCAACCCATAGTATGATAGTGTTTGACGATTGGTTTGTTTTTTTCTTTATTAATCGGTTGATCTGTTTTTTTGTTTTTTTAATCGGTGGAGGAATTTTTAGGGTTAGGGTTGGGGTATGGCCTGATACCATGTTAAAATGGTAAAACCCCCATGGCTATAATATTATTGATCAACCAAATATATAGAGTACAAGACATCAAACTCTAATAGACCCAATCGACAAACCGGGTCGGGCTATATTTATCTACTAATATGTTAGAATGGTAAAATCCCCATGGCTATAATATTATTGATCAACCAAATATATAGAGTACAAGACATCAAACCCTAATAGACCCAACCCACAAACCGGGTCGGGCTATATTTATCTACTAATAATCCCCTGCAGTCCGAGAGACGAAATATCGAAAGCTCGAGACTAGAGCAGTAAACTAGAAAACAAATATAAAAAAAACATGGAAATAAAACATTAATAAGGCCATGCACTTCCAATTATCTTCCTAAACTCCAACCAGATCAACACAAATTCACAAAACATTTCACAACCTCTGATTACTCTTCATAAAGCCAATTGTGGATCGTGACCTTTGCACGAACATCCAACCAAGTAGACAATCATGTGGATTTGTGACCTTTGCACAAATCACCAACACATGAAGATGAAACAAAAGAGTTTGGTTATTTTGTAAAGTTGAGTGAAAGATTAAAAAATTTAGGGTTCTTGAATCTGAAGAAACACAGTACTAGTAAGCCACCAAGACAAAAATTAGAAGACAGATAAATTTTCTTTTATTTTTATGAAAAAAAAGAGAAAAAAAATTCATGAAAAAAATAAACTGATTGGATAAAAACCCATACGCCGTCATCATTCTTCTTTCTCTTCTCAATTCATTACGTCAAGCACCATCAAAATATTTGTTTGCATTAATTGCGGGTAAATCATAATCAGTATACCATGTACCACATTGTGATATACAAACAAAGTGACAGTGACATGAGGTTTTATTCTTTATTGATATTGAATGAGATCTGTTGGGGATATATTGATAATGACGACAGAGGTTAGATGCAGCGGAAGAGACTGATTTTAGGGTTTTTGGATCGGGATATGGCCTGATACCATATTAGAATGGTAAAACCCCCATGAATCGGTATTTTATTATTGATGTGTATATATAGTGTGATACACAGAATATTATAGAAACCCTAATCCCACAAGTCGGGCTTGGGCCTTTTATGTTAGGTCCTTAAAACCCCCCATGGATCGGTATTGTATTATTGATGTGTATATATAGTGTGATACATAGAATATTATAGAAACCCTAATCCCACAAGTCGGGCTTGGGCCTTTTGTTGTCTAATATTACTTTGCTTGCATCCACAAATTTCAGATCTAATAATGTTTATGTATCAACTAAATCAACCTGATAAGGAAGCACCTACATAATTTCATACGTCTTATCAAACGCCAATTGACAAAATCGTCGTCAAAGCTGATAGAGCATAGTGCCAACAAACATCCTCACTATCATAACCGTCGAAATATTGTAACATCAATTTCATTGGAACTATCCTAATCAAGTTCAGTAGCACTATCTTAATCAAGTTTAGTCATAGCAACGAATTTATGACACATGTACAAATCATCAGTTTGTGCATAAAACTACCTCAACCACATATACTATAAACTCTTATTAGGTCTACATAACATCTCAAAGTTAAATGATGATAACGTCTTATTTACTTAATTCAATAACTACTCATCCATGATGAATAAAAAATATATAAATAAACTATATCATACATTAAAACATATTAATGTAGTGATTAACACTTTGTGTAGTTTGAAGATACAATGGTTGGAGTTGGACAATCTAGCATCAGTTTTTGGATTCCCATTCATGTTGATTTAAACGAAGGTATTTTTTGATAGTTGTTATTACTTATTAGTAAATATATTCACGTTTAATACAGTCTCATTTCCTTGTGTTTTCTACTAGAAAAACGAAAACATATGATGTTAAAGACGTCCATGCATCACAAAGTTGAAAAAAAATTCAAGGCCAATTCTTCCTACATTCAACATCACAAACTCACATAAATATCTCTCCTAATAGGGTAGAGTTTGGAACATTGCACAATATAATGAATATTAAAGACCCTCAAATAAAGAAATCATTACAAACACCATCGCATTAAAACATGTCAAGAAATAAATAAAATATAACACCATTTCAAACACCACGTTCCAATCTATCAACCTATCTCAGCTCCAATGTAAGTGTAGACACATCTGTTCCACAAACACAATCGCACCAAAATATTTCAAGAGAGAATATATTTTCATTACAAACACCATTTTCCAATCTATCAACCTATGTGAGCTCCAATGTAATTGTACACCCAACTATTCTACAAACACCACGTTCCAATCGGTCAACCTCTTTGAGCTCCAATGTAAGTGCTGACCCATATATTTTAGAAAGACGAGAATACCAGAAACGTTATTACCACAAAAAAAACAAAAGAGAATGACAGAAACACATGTTAACATGGAAGCTCATATGGAATCTTCTACGCACAATCTTTTAGGTTTCACACATGTACCAACCCTAGGTACAAAAGTGTACATACAATTGATCTTTACATAATTGTGTATTTCCAATGTAAGTGTAGTACGTAAATAACTCTTTAATACGTGTGTTTACCTTATATTTGTGTAGGGTACAAAAATACTAACATAGAAGCGCACACACCGGTTGGAGCTACGCAATATCTTTTAGGTATGACACAACAAACAACGTTAGGTATTATACCTCTACATACTACTCTTATTTATTGAATTATGTAGATATCATTCATATACATGTTTTAAATGTAAAACCAGATGAACAACGTGGTAGTAACGTACTCTTGCCCTTATTTGACCAAGAAGACATTCGAACTATTGATGGTAAGCTTCACTAAAATAATCTGTCATTAATTTTAGTATAACGAATACTTATGTTATACCTGTGCAAGACCAACGATGGTTTAGCCCCAATCATCCAAAGTAGAAGTCGCTACCAAAGAAGTTATTACATGCGTCATAAAGAACAAAACATAGGTAACACAATTTGACGTATTGGTTTATTCTATAAGAACAATTGTTTTCGCCCTTATTAATGCATGTTTTGAATTTCAAACCAGCTGACCAAAGTGAACAAGATCCATACTATTATGTGTATAATGGCCTTCCTAAACAGCATAGTTTATTGAAGAAATAACCACCGTGTGTGCATTGTGGAGCAAAGAAAATATAATACAAGTTTCCTACATTTTCTTGCATGCAAGGGAGAACAACTCTACAGCCGTTAGACATTCCTCGAGAACTACACAACCTATTTACTTCGCAATGTCAACTAGAAAAATGTTTAGGAAATAAATTGCGTGCATACAATAAAAACTTATCATTTACATCCATGGGCGTAAAATTGGAGAAAAGATACAACGCCGTTATAGGATCTATAGTATATACTTTTCGTGTCCAAGGAGGGATATATCATAGAATTGATCAGTTGGTTTCTAGAGATGGAATTCCAAGGTATTTGCAGTTGTATTTTTATGACCCAGAATCTGAATTTGAACATAGGTTAAAATGGCCTAATATTAATAAAGAGATTGTTACACTATTATTACGTGTTCTTGCATCAAACCATATGTTAAGACATTTCGTTCACTTGGTAACCTTGGTACACTTGATAAGTATATGGTTGAATTAAATGCATCAGTTAAGGTCGATAAAAGAGATTACAATTGCTCAACAACGTCTGAGGTACATACATGCTTATGACCATGTTATATCTTATCTAAATATGTAACTTTTATATCTTATCTTACATTAAGAATTTTATCACGTAGGTTGCTAGTATTTGAGTGGAAGGTAATGACAACATTACCACATACAAGAGAAGTATCATTGTCCATGGAAAGTCTGAATACCTTATAAAATTCAATACAACCTTATTACGCTTCTAATGATCCTTTGGCTTATCCAATGTTCTTTTCAAACGGTGAGGTTAGATGACATTCTCGAATACAAAGGGAAGGTGTAGACATAAGAGAAGTTGCCGATGATAATGATGATGACGATGATAAAGTTGCAGAAAACGATACTGGTAGTAAATCATACTATCTTATAAAAGAGATTAGACCATCTCTCTCTTTATTTAATACCAAGAAATTAAGTAGTACACCAAATACAACATAATATACAACATATTAATGTAGCCAAGAAAATTAAATTTAAGTAATACAAGATTTTAATGCATATGTGCAACTTTATATCTCTAATATATACAAAGCATTTAATCATACTTAATTAAAACCTAATAAATAATATAATTAAAACACCCCATCACCACAATTTACAAGCAAAACAATACATCGTACAAATCTCCTCTATCATATTTTCTACCTTTTTCCTTGCAGTATGTACAAACCACTTTTAGGTTGATCTTCTCATTCAAATGTTTAAAAGAGGTTATGTCAATTCTCGTGCTTAATTGAGTTCCGAAAATAAAGTTACACATATTACATATACGCCACAAGTAATAATATCCCTATATCAAAATTACGTTTTTGAGAAATGTTTTTATGTGAAAACTATCGTCATCCATAAATTATTGCTATGAAAGACGAATAACCGAATAACATTCACTCTCAAGAAAATTTAGCCACAGGGTACCCGCCTCCACATCGCGTGGGTACCCTGCTAGTTAATCATAATAGGAATATATCAGTTTATTATGTTTAGTGCCACATTGTAATAGTATATATATGACTCACACAATTTTGTTAACATCACGACACATGAAGTGACACAAAAACCGGTAGAAATACAGTCACTATACGAGAATATTTGTTGGGCCAATGAAAGTTTTAACTATGGCCCAGTCTAGATTTGTTTAAATTAGACTAAGTGTTACTGATCGCTGAGAGGACCAACGACAGAGACCAGACCAGTGGAAGGCAAAGCCTCAGCTGGCACACCAGGAACATTCAAGTCAAAGACAATGTCAGAGAAGTCAAAGACAATCTGAAGTCATATTCACCAGCGATTATGGATAGCTGGGATGTAGAAGGAATGTGCTGGTGTTCAAGGATCTCTGAGTTGACAATACTCAGAGATCACTTAAGAACCCTAGAAGTCTGATACAAGCAAAGATTGTCTAATCCTTTATAGTTTAGGCGGGATAATCTACTAAGTGTTTTGAGCGGGACAAAACAAGAGATTCAAGATAAAGCCTAGTACGACCTAGTGGGACAAAAGGTGAACAGTTGGCAGAACTGTTCACCTAAAGTTGTTTAAAGGTATGTCTCGATTTGGACATGTATTTAATACGTTGTACTCTTTCATTCAAAAGATGACACATATCAACTACTCCCACTAAGGAAGCAACCTCGTACCACTATAAATAGGAGTGAGAAAGAAGAGTTAAGGTAACCCTTGTGCTTGGATAAATTATCTAAGTTCTTTCTCACTTTGGAACCACCGAGCCCTCAGTTGTCTACCAGCGTCTCATTGGTTCCCTTGTAAACTTGAGTCTCGAATCTAGTTTACTTGTTCTAGGGTTCATTTCTTATTGTCATTCAACGGGTGTATTCATAGCACTTTGTAATACTTTGTTTATAACAGTTAATAAAGCATTACCGTTTGAAAAGTATTTCGTAGTGTTTTTGTGTTTATACGAGTTATAGTTTCGACAATTATCATATTAAGGGACTTTCAATTGGTATCAGAGCGGTTTGATTTATAAAACATTTTATAAACCGTTCTTGTTTTTAAAATCAAGATCCTAATATGACTTATACTATACCTCCTCCACCCTTTGGTCAAACCAGTCACGGTACCACTTCGACCACCACACCGGCCACCACATCTACTACCATGCCTACACCGGTTGTAAGCACTGGTAATAATGATGATGACCTTCCCCACCTACTTGATGTTCGTGGGGGGTCACATGTGTCCAATGTTACAGCATTTGATGAAGAAGATTTTTCAAGTTGGAAAAGTGAATTTCTTATATATTTAGATGGCTTAGAACCCTTCTTGATATAAATCTTAGAAAATGGTCCCTATGTACCACTGGCCGTTTCCTCTACCCATGAGAGACCCATCAAGAAGCGTGTTAAGCAATGGTCTCCACTCTCCATCGAATAGACGTCTGGCTAACCAGGACAAGAGACTCAAAGTATCATAGTCTCTTGCCTACCCAAGAATATTATGAAGTCCATCATCCAATGCAACTCTGCTAAGGAGATGTGGACCGAGTTAGTTCTAGGGTATGAAGGTCTAGAGGAAACAAAAGAAAACAAAATCCAAGCCCTTAGACTTAAGTTTAATGCTTTTAAAGCTTTGGAAACAGAAACTGTTGCTCAAACTTATACTAGGCTTAAGATTTTGCTGAATGACTTGGGAAATAATGAAGTTGTTCTACCTAAGGCTGAGGTTAATGCTACATTTGTCAATAGTTTACCTAGAAAATGGCTTAGCCTAAACCAGACCTTAAGAGCAAATAATGCTATCAAAAATGATACTTTAGCCCAACTGTTTGGTAGATATAACTATGAAGAAGGGCTAATTAACTCAATTTATAAATCAGAGACTGATAGGTTTACCACTAATATCACTGGTTCAAAAGCTCTTGTTGCTAACCATTCGTTTTAGGACAACGACTCTGACATATAAGAGGACACCAGAAGCAGTCAAGAATTTCTTGATGAATTACATGCTGAGTTCCATGATAGAGCCCTTCTAGCTGACCAAAAGAGGTACTACAAGAGATCTGGTAGAGTTGGAGCTGTTAAGGTTGATAAATCTAAGGTGTCATGCTACACTTATGGAAAGACTGGTCACTTTCAGAAAGATTGCTGGTCAAACAAAACCTCCTCTCCAAGCTTTCCTTCATCCAGCAACAACCACAACAGCAAGAAGAAGTTTTCTACCTCACCTTTCAAGCAAACCTCCCACTCTGACTCAGAGGGAAAGAAGGACTACAAAGTTAAGTACAAAGCCTTGAAAGTTGAGCTGTTGAAACTGAACCAGAAAGCTGAAGATGCAGCTAAGAAAAAGGATTTTAAGAAGACTGAAAAAGGTCTGATTGCTGCTTCATTCGACTGGGATGATGAACCCCTTACATCTGAGGATGAAGCAACCAGTACCGTCAGAGCTTTTATGGCTGTCGCTGATGAAGAACCTGTTGTAGGAAAAAGCGAAGCAAGATCTGGTCAATGGGTGGACATCACTATGAAAAAGGTACAAAGACTGCTATCTATGCCTGAAGGTCCTGATAGAGACCATGTCAGTGACTATACCTTAGTTGGCCTCCACTTTATGGAAGAGCAAAGAAAAAACCTGTTAAACAAGTTTCATAGTCTTAAAACAAAGTTAAATCTTTGTCAATCTGAATTAACAAATCTTAAACCCTTTGGGAATCTTGCAAATAAACTTCAAAATGAAGTAAGCAAATTGTCCATTGAAAATGAGTCTTTAACTGATGAAAACACTGAACTCAGAAAAACCATTGAAAAATGGAATTTGGCTCAATCCACGGTGGAAGAAATAGTTGTTGAAGCCATACCAGGTGATGTGGTTCAGGCTATTGGGGGAAAGGGTAGATACAAAAATCATATACCTGTACCCAGTGTTAAATTTGTCCCTTCAGATGTTTCTTCTCCATCTTCCACCTCTGTGGATGAGATAAACTCTGACAAGAAATCAGAGGTACCAGCTTTACCAAGACTCGCTGGTGTTATCCCATCTGATTCCTTGGTTGGCCCAAAACCTCTAACCAAAACCCCAGGGAATTCAATTCTCAAAGTCGCTGATAAAGCGCACAAAAAGTTTTTTGTGGCCAAGGACTCCAACAAACCCACTCCTCCCCCTGAAGAGCTTTCACCCACCAAACAACTTCTCCTCACCTTGATGGAAGAAGTAAAGGGGTTGAAAGAACAAATCAACCCCAGAGTTAACAATCCATCTGTTAACTCTCTTGGTGAAGGATCTAGTAGCTCTAAGGGGAGAGCTTTATTCAGGCTTTGCAAACATTGTGGTTTCAAAAATCGTTCTTCTGAGGACTGCTCAAAGGAACCAAAATGTATCATATGCGAGTCTACTGAACACACCTCTAGAGAGCATGAGGAGACTATTGTTGTTCAAAGAACCAGAACTAAATTAAGGTCTAAAACTCCTCACAGGCTCTCTAGAAGAGCTGAGCCCAAACCCAAAGACAATTCTCAGGGTTATAGACCATATCCCCCATGCAAGTACTGCGACTTCTTTGACCATCACTCTGATGAGTGTGAGCAGTATCCCGGATGTGACATCTGTGGAAGTTTGCGTCATGAACCCAGAGACTGCAACAAAAGAGGGGGAGATAGAAACCAGAGAAGACCCAATGTCGCTGGTCAGCGACAGCATGGACCTACTGGAAAGTGGGTTCATCATCGAAACTAATCTGGCTTTGTTATATCTATGCAGGAATATCTGAAGAAATCTGTTTGGTATCTCGATAGTGGGTGCTCCAGACATATGACAGGGGTTAAACAATATCTGCATAGATATAAGAAGGAGTCTGGTCCAAAAGTATTCTTTGGAGATTGTTAATGCAAGTGATGCCTAAAAACATTATTAGTGTTAACTAATCTTTCTCAGTTTTGATCACAACAAACCATACAACACATTTAGTGTAAAACACAAAATGAATTATTTAACTAACACCATCATCAAGGTAATAATCATATCACTAACCTTTCTTAATCATACTTAGTGATCATCAAAATGATTATCCTTAAAACTCACTCTTGTTAATAAGACAAAAGACTTTTTAATAAACTTTCTTTTTTAAAAAATGTTTTATTAAAATGAAAAATGAAAATTTGAAAATGGCATATTCCAAATGCTGTTAGAATATCCTTTGAAGGGTTCAAATACCTCAGATATTCCCACCCCACTAAAAGACAAAAAACGGAGCGGAGTCTAGTGGCGGTACCTTATGTACCTACGTGGTACCTTAGCGATATGGTACCGCGGGGTGAGATAAGGTACCGCACACAGTAGCCGTTATAGATCCGTTGTAACTTTGTCTCCTTTAAATAGTGGGTCAAATCTCATTTTCCAGTAAGCCTCTTGGACGTTTTTCTCAGCCTTCTTTCTATTTTATATTGCATAATCATTAGTAAATGATCACTTAAATTGTTAAGGATGTTTACATATGATTATCCTCTTGATCCCCTCCTTTACCATGTCCAATGAGAAGATCACTCACTCACTAATGTAGTGATAAAGATGAATCTATGAGCTAGTCATATTCATCATGATATCCCTTTTTGTTTTAGGTAAATCCAATGTATTTATGCATACTTGGATTAGTTGTGTTCATCCAAGTTATTTATGGATACTTGGATTTGTTGTGTACATCCATTGCATATGTGTTTGCTTGGATTTGTGTTGTGTAAATCCAAGCTACATGTGTATACTTGGATAAGTCTAGTTGAGTTGTAATAGATTTGATTAGGAGTTCTCACTAAACTATAAAGTGATGTGGTTGTGTCTTGTGAGTTCTCATTAAACTTTAAAGTGATTAGTAGTTGTGTTGTGTGAAGTTCTCACTTAGCTTCAAAGTGAAGAGTCGTGAAGATTGGTTCTAGCTTTCGATTAGAACTCAACATCTAGCCTTGTGTCGTAAAATGGTGAAGTAGGCAACGTCGTGAAGATTGGTTCTACCTTAAGATTAAAACTCGACATCTAGCCTTGTGTCGTTAAATTATGAAGTAGGCAACGTCGTGTAGATTGGTCCTAGCTAAAGATTATGTCTCGACATTTAGCTTAGTGTCGGAAAATAATGTAAGCAACGATGTAAGGTTCTCTCCGCCGAGAAGGGAGCTTGTGGATATAGTGGAAATCTCGAGTAGGTGTACTCGAGGAGTGGAGTAGAAACGAGGATAGAGCCTCGTTGTCGAACCACTATAAATCTTGGTGTCTTCCCACTAGGTTGTCTCCTTCCTTACTCTTTACTTATTTCATTATCATTATACTTGCTTATTATCCTTGCTAGTGCCTTTCAATTGAACCTAATCATTATGCAACTTAGTCTCAAGTAAAAGATAGTTTTGATACAAACCAAATTGAAAGTAATTTTAATTTGGTCACCAATCGAAGAGAAACTATTCAACCTCCCCCCCCCCCTTCTAGTTTCTACAATTGGTATTAGAGCAATGGTCACTCAATATCTTTGAAGTATATTGTACTTTGAAACTTGGATCGATCCATTGTCTCCTCAAATTAGAAGGTCTAGTTGTACTAAAGTTTCTCTTTGGTCAAAACTATAATATTGCATCCCACTTAAGATTAGTAGCCTTTATACATTTTAGATATACTCTTGAAATATATCTACTAGTTTGCATCTTGCTTTGTGTAGGTACTCATGAAGATCAATCAAATAATTGGTTATGGATTGAGTTACTTGCACTTTTAGAAGAATCATCTTCATTGATCTTTAACATCTTTGAATGATGATACCAAGATGATTGGGAATGATACTAGTCCTTGAAGACTTAGTACTCATCATAGTCATTGATTGGGCATAGCACTTATTCCTTCATGGATTGCTCTTTGTGGCCAAGGTACGCTTTCGTTCTTCCACACGCCCTTTGATCATTCTTTTGATCATTACTTGACTATGTGCTTGTTCTCGGCATCCTTGCCTTGACATTTAGTTGTGGTTTGTGTTTCTTTTCTTTTATCCTCTCAAACCTTCATTGCTTGGATACTTGACTCACTATGGTGATGTAGAGTGAGTTAGTAGAAGCTTAAAGTATCAAGCATGATTTCCATGATTTGCACCCATACGGTTAGTAGGCCCTTTGTGGGAGAGAAAGTGAATTAATACCTTGCTCATATTTTAGTTTAGACTAAGACTATTATTGAAAGTGATCTTAGTCTATACTTGAATAATTGATTTGTGCTTATTCATTACCAAAGCCGTTTATCGTTTCGCCGGAAAGGCACGTCTTAAACCACTATATATGACACAAGCTCTTCGTTACAACTACTTGAAGATTGTCATTAATCCCTTGAGCATTGATCCTAATCTTGATTCACTTCTCTTGACTTCTCTCCACTTAGTCGTTTTGCTACGAGTAGTCGTTTGTCCGTTTCGGTTCTTTCCGATCTTGATTTAACTCGTAATCCTTCATTAAAGCATATTGCTTAGTGTTATGATGATCCAATGATATTCTAAAAGGCTCATGATTTAATTTTAAGTATTTTAGAAAAACTGGATTTTCAAAATTTGGCGTTTTTCAGAGATAGAAACCTGCCTCTGTAGGCGGTTCCTTATCTCCGCGGCTCAAACCCGCGGTTCCTTATCGATAAGGTACCACGGGCAGTAACTTTTGTCAGAGCGCCAGTTTGAGTTTTTTATTCTTTTTCAAACCAAACTCTCTCTCTCCCAAAAACACACAGCCGACGGGTTTTACCTTTTCCACCATTGTTGAAGCTTCCAAAACCTTCAATCACTCAAATTAATTGATTCCAAGTTGTGGGTTTCACTCATCCTTCATCTAACATCAATTCATTGTAAGTATTTTCTTTTAATTTCATCTATTTTGTTCTAGGGTTCATCCTTTCATAATTGGGGATTTTTAAAATTGAAATTGAATTAAAACCTTAATAGGAATATGGGTTGACATGGTAATCTTACTATGATTCCTTAGGTTGATATTCATTAAGATCTAACTAAAACCCACTTGTAGAACAAATCCGAATTTAGGCTAAATGATTTTGGTTAAATGATGGATTTGAGATGAACCCATGAACAAGTAGGTAATGACATTGTTAATGCTTACCTAAAAACCTTGTTTTGAAAAACCAATGTTCTAATCCATTGTTGATCTAACATAGATCATGTGTTCTTGGTTAATGATGGAATAGACACATTGTGAACATGAAAATGATATGGATTCAATCCTATGTTTGTCAAGAAATTGATATAACACATTTTCATTTTTCGTTTTCCTTTTGATTCTCATATGAGTGATTGGAAAGATTGTTTTTTGTGTTTAGGTACTTGTCATGTCTTCAAGATATCAAAAAGATCACGATCGAACACGAGCATACATGCCCTCTTACCCTCTTTTGATTCACTCTCACAAAAACTCGTCTAAGTATCTTGAACATCGTTGTTTCCATGAAGGACGCATCGTTTGTTCCTCTTTCGCAAATGAGTTTATTCGTGCCATGTTTAAGTCTATTGGGTTTGATTGTCTTCTTGATATTAATGAGCCAATATTTCCTTCGTTTCTTATGGAGTTCTTTAGCTCATTCACATTGATAAGCATCAATAATGGTTTGTCTATACGATTTTCCATTATGGGGAAAATCATTATTTACACTCTTGAAGAATTTGGTGATATTCTTGGAGTTCCATCTAATGGTCAATGTCGATTCACCGATGCTTGGAGTATTAACTCTTTAGAATCGGCCCCTATTGATGCTCATTATGTGACTATGCTTCCTTCATCTTCGGACATCATTCATGTCATCTCTAAACCTCGTGAACATCCTATTCTTGGTAAATCTCAAAGATTTGTTCGAAATCTCTCCCTTTGGGAATTACTTACTAGCGATCTTAATGATTCTATGATTCCTTGGGCCGAAATCATTAGGGAAAATGCAATGTGTCTAGATGGGAATCGGGACTTAATACCCGCTTGTCTTGCACATATGTTGTATTGTGTTGCTACAACAACTCCTTACAATCTCGCATTTTTCATAGCTAGAAGAATCGGATCTGTTCTTCTTGAGTCTGAGTCAAGTCTTCCCTACGGAATGCTTCTCTCTCGTCTTCTTAGAAGAGTCCTCATTGACTTTCCATCTCTTCTCTCGTCTCCTTATCACTCCGTTGATCGTGTCATGTCTCCCATTCAAGGGAACATTTCACCCGAGATCAATGTGAACTCGAGTCAAGTCGAAAACACCTCTCAAGAAGAGTCTTTTAGCAATCCTCCTTCCAATTTCTTCAATTTCATGACTTCTTCTATCTCAACTTCTTCATTCCATGAAATTGATTCTGATTATCAATTTTATCTCAATCATCTTCTTCGAGAACACCTCAGAAGTGAATCAAGGAGTTAGATATTTTGCTCATGATGACTTGCAACACTCATCCAGGATGATTTCATGTCTTTCTTCTCTTCATTTGGTTATGTATTAACTTATGCTTGGATTATTATTTTCTTTGATCCTTAATGTTAATTATGCCATCATGTTTGTATTTTACATAGCTTTGCGCATGCCATATGATAGTTAGCTTATTGGATTATGATCTGTAGTTAACTTTGGCTTGTGAAACTTTTGGAAAAATATGGGTTTATCAAAAACTGGGATGGGAAATTTTTGAAAACCTTCTGGTCGCGGTTCCATATCGACCCGCGGTTCCTTATCGATAAGGTACCGCCAGTCCTAGATAAGGAACCGTCGGTCACTGTGCACGACAGCATCTTTGCTTTACACTGTTTTCTTAATTTTGTGTAAACCTTGCATGATTTTCACTAATAAACTGCACATTTCCTAAACTAGGGTATCTAAATTCATTATTCACCTAAAATGATTTTAACCCATTACTAGTTTGGATCATCCCCTCACCCATTTAAACCCACCTTGTTTGCCATGTTCTTCACACATCAAACATACTTCCCTAAACCTTAAACCACCCATGGTACTAACCACTCCATTGGTTCTACCTCCTCTTCATTCAATTCTAGAATGAATGAGCTTTCTTCACCCTTCACTCCAAGTGCACCCTTGGAAGTGACCACACAACCTCAACCAATCCAAAACATTCCTTTTGGGAATGACTTTGATGACTCTTTGGTGACTTCACCATTTACCCCTCACAACTCACCCATTTCACTAACCTTGGAGGATTTACCTCCACACTCACCCATTTCCCCTTTGGGGAACATGCCTCCACTTTCACCCACATCACCCTTGGAGAACTTGCCTCCTCCACCTCCACCCAACTCAAACATCCCAATTTTGGGTGTCCCACTTTCCCTACTTTTGGGTGATCCTTACTTTGGGTTTCAACAAACTCATGGTCCTAGATGTCCATGTTGTCTCTACAACCACTTCCTCATCCAAAACCTAAGGATGGATATGTATGGACTACATAGGGGTTTGCAATATTTCTTGCTTACTTTGTTCTCCATGCCTCCTCCTAGGAGATGAATGATGGAGTTGTCTTAATAAGAGTTTTCAACAAAACCAAGCCTAAGAAGACTACTTATCTAGATTCTATGTTAAGCTAGCTATGTATTAGTTAGTTTTTATTTATCTTTGTACTTGCCTCATTAATGAATGTTTCATGTTGTTGTCTTATGGATTTAGCTTTGTGTGATTCTATCCTTTTGTGCACACTAATCAACTTTAATTTGAAATTAAAATTGAACCTAAATCTATCACAACCCCTAAACTTGACTAAAATTGGTTCAAAATGATATCTAAATTATTTTGTCACTCTTTGTCAAGACATTCTTTGTGAATGTGTTGCTTTATGCAACCCTAGCATATTTTGGTTCTAATAGAGGTAAAATTCCAAGATTTGCAACTTTTTGAAAAAGTCTTAGTTTTTCCCAAAACCCAGGAAAAACATGGTTCAAAGTCCTCTGGACGCGGTTCCTTAAAGACCCGCGGTTCCTTAGTGATATGGAACCGCCGGCCCCTATAAGGTACCGCGGCCAGAAAGTGGCTTTTGACGATTTTTTGGTCAAAACCTCTAAGCCCTATTCCCAGTCAAGATTCCTTGTTTACTCAAATTGACTAAACATTCCTTGACACTACACATTTTGTATTCAAATTCTTACCTTGATCACATTTTACTTATACCCCAACCTTGAGATTTCATTCTCACACCTTCCCAACCTTGAGAATTCATTCTCACATAACCTTGAGATATCATTCTCACACTCTCACAATGCCTAACTCCTACATTCCTAACCTTGACATTTCTTTGTCACAACCCCTCTCACCCAAAGCTTCTTCATCCAATCTTTCAAAGAAACCGAAAATCTCGGTTCGACCCGTTTGGGTTAAGAAGAATGAACCATCTTTGTCCAAACCACCCAAAAACCCTACCTTCTCTCCAATCAAGTATTGGAATGAGACATACACCATAAACCCCATCACTGGAGCAAAAGAACATGTTCCACCACCACCACAATCCTTCAATACCCCCCAACTCAATGACCTTGAAACCTTCCCAAACCTCACAAGGCATTGTGAAAACACTCCCAAACCCTTTACCTCACCACCACCAAACCCTAAGTTTGATGCCATACCCCCATCAAACGATTTTGTGTTGCATCATGGATCCTCATGTGATTGTTGCCGATTTCAACAAATTGAACTTGCTCATGTGTATGAGAAGTTAAATTTTCTTGAATTCCTCCTCACTCGACCTCCTATTCAAGTTTTCGTTCCGGTGGACAAAACTTCGAATGATGCATCATCGTCTTTTTAGTTTTATTTTATTTTTAGCAATCTTGGAAAATATCACTATTAGACTAGCTTATGCTTAGTGGTTTATTTTCCATATTTATTGCTTTTAGATACTCATACTATGTGTATGACTATCTTATTTGTTGTATTTTTTTTATGTAACCTTTGTGTTATTTGTGTGCTATTTCATTAGTTCTACTTTGAGTTGATCTTGGTTAATTTTTTACAATTGCTTATGGGTGATTCCATCAATTCTAAAGCTTTAACCCATTGACAAGCTTATCATCTTCATTGGATTGAAGTTTGATTTTGTCAATTACCTCTTTGGACATACTTAGCAAAATACTTGCTTCTAATTTGAGATTTCTTCTCTTTCTCCCTCTCAAGTTACTTAGTATGTAGTGATCATATATACATTGGTGTTTCTTTCCTTTCTACTAACCTTTGTGTAGCATGTCACCTTAGCTCACAAACTTGGTGCCCCAAGAAAGGGGGAGCAACCACCAAGGGGGAGCTACTAGCAAAGTTTGATGCTCTTCAAAGACTTATGCTATCCTTTTTGCTACGACAAAGGGGGAGAAATGATAGTGATAAACTAGTTAAATAATTCCATAGTTTGTGTTTCTACGTAAATGAGTTTATCGTTTGTCGTAATCAAAAAGGGGGAGATTGTTAATGCAAGTGATGCCTAAAAACATTTTTAATGTTAACTAATCTTTCTCAGTTTTGATCACAACAAACCATACAACACATTTAGTGTAACACAAAAAATGAATTATTTAACTAACACTATCATCAAGGTAATAATCATATCACTAACCTTTCTTAATCATACTTAGTGATCATCAAAATGATTATCCTTAAAACTCACTTTTGTTAATAAGACAAAAGACTTTTTAATAAACTTTCTTTTTTAGAAAATGTTTTATTAAAATGGAAAATGAAAATTTAAAAATGGCATATTCCAAATGCTGTTAGAATATCCTTTGAAGGGTTCAAATACCTCAGATATTCCCACCCCACTAAAAGACAAAAAACGGAGCGGAGTCTAGTGGCGGTACCTTAAGTACCTACGCGGTACCTTAGCGATATGGTACCGCGGGGTGAGATAAGGTACCGCGCACAGTAGCCGTTATAGATCCGTTGTAACTTTGTCTCCTTTAAATAGTGGGTCAAATCTCATTTTCCAGTAAGCCTCTTGGACGTTTTTCTCAGCCTTCTTTCTATTTTCTATAGCATAATCATTAGTAAATGATCACTTAAATTGTTAAGGATGTTTACATATGATTATCCTCTTGATCCCCTCCTTTACCATGTCCAATGAGAAGATCACTCACTCACTAGTGTAGTGATAAAGATGAATCTATGAGCTAGTCATATTCATCATGATATCCCTTTTTGTTTTAGGTAAATCCAATGTATTTATGAATACTTGGATTAGTTGTGTTCATCCAAGTTATTTGTGGATACTTGGATTTGTTGTGTAGATCCATTGCATATGTGTTTGCTTGGATTTGTGTTGTGTAAATCCAAGCTACATGTGTGTACTTGGATAAGTCTAGTTGAGTTGTAATAGATTTGATTAGGAGTTCTCACTAAACTATAAAGTGATGTGGTTGTGTCTTGTGAGTTCTTACTAAACTTTAAAGTGATTAGTAGTTGTGTTGTGTGAAGTTCTCACTTAGCTTCAAAGTGAAGAGTCGTGAAGATTGGTTCTAGCTTTCGATTAGAACTCAACATCTAGCCTTGTGTCGTAAAATGGTGAAGTAGGCAACGTCATGAAGATTGGTTCTACCTTAAGATTAGAACTCGACATCTAGCCTTGTGTCGTTAAACTGTGAAGTAGGCAACGTCGTGTAGATTGGTCCTAGCTAAAGATTAGGTCTCGACATTTAGCTTAGTGTCAGAAAATAATGTAAGCAACGATGTAAGGTTCTCTCCGCCGAGAAGGGAGCTTGTGGATATAGTGGAAATCTCGAGTAGGTGTACTCGAGGAGTGGAGTAGAAACGAGGATAGAGCCTCGTTGTCGAACCACTATAAATCTTGGTGTCTTCCCACTAGGTTGTCTCCTTCCTTACTCTTTACTTATTTCATTATCATTATACTTGCTTATTATCCTTGCTAGTGCATTTCAATTGAACCTAATCATTATGCAACTTAGTCTCAAGTAAAAGATAGTTTTGATACAAACCAAATTGAAAGTAATTTTAATTTGGTCACCAATCGAAGAGAAACTATTCAACCCCCCCCCCCCCTCCCCTTTCTAGTTTCTACAGAGATGACTCCTCAGGGGCTACTGAGGGATATGGCTTAGTGGATTGCAACGGTATAACCTTCACAAGGGTCGCTTATGTCAATGGACTGAAGCATAACTTAATTAGCATCAGTCAACTCTACGATGCTGGTTTCAAAGTCCTGTTCACTAAGACCCAAGGAATAATCTTCAATCAAAATGATGATGTTGTTTTAATTACACCTAGAAGAAGGGATGTGTATGTCATTGACATGACATCATGTCCAGAAGGGATGAACACCTGTCTCTTTGCCATAGCATCTGATAGTGAAAATTGGCTATGGCATAAGAGACTCTCCCACCTTAACTTCAAGAACATCAACAAACTGGCCAAGAATGATTTAGTGGTTGGGCTTCCCTCTCTGACCTTCACCAAAGACAGACCTTGCTTAGCCTGCGAGAAAGGGAATCACCATAGAACCTCATTTAAGACAAAGCAATCTTTCTTCATAAATAAGTGCATCCATCTTCTTCACATGGACTTATTTGGACCAATAAAACCTCAATCCCTTAATCACAACAAGTATACACTAGTCATTATAGATGAATTCTCCAGATTCACATGGGTATTCTTTCTCAAAAGAAAGAGTGAAGCTGCTGAAAGAATAATGTCTTTCATCAGAGAAATAGAGAACTTCAATGACTGCAGAGTTAAGGCTATCAGAAGTGACAATGACACTGAATTCAAGAACCATGCCATGGAAGCCTTTTGTGATGAAAAGGGAATATCACATAACTTTTCTAACCCACGCACCCTTGGACAAAATAGTGTCGCTGAAAGAAGAAACAGAACTCTCATAGAGGAAGCTAGAACCATGATCAGCGAATCAAGACTTCCAAAACAATTTTGGGGTGAAGCTGTGAACATAGCTTGTTACATACAAAACAGATCTATTATTGTGAAGAGACACGGCAAGACTTCTTATGAAGTGTATAGGAAGAGAGCCCCTGATGTAAGCTACTTCCATGTCTTTGGTTTCCCTGTTTTCATTCACAACTACAGAGATCACCTGGGAAAATTTGATGAAAAGTCAGATGATGGATTCTTTATTGGCTACTCTCCCACCTCCAGAGCCTATAGAGTATTCAACATTCGCAGGCAAGAACTAGAAGAATCCATCTATGTCACCTTTAATGAAGCAGATGTTTTCATTACTCACACCAACACAGAAGAATGTGACATTGACTTCAATGAAGTAAAATCATATCCAGATAATGATTTCTCAAATCCCAAGGAATCATCTCAGACCTGTCACACGGACTTTCCTTATGTTCATGCATTTGATCCTCACTCAATCTCTGACATCACTCCAGAGGTTGAAAATGCTAAACCTATCACTCCACCCACTGTAATGAATGCTGATCTTATCGAACCAATCTCTCAACTTGATGAAGAGATTATGGATGAAGAAATAACATGTGAAGATCCACCAGCATTCATTGAACCTGCAGTGACTCCTAAACCCACAAAGACTCCTGCTCCTCAATCCAATTGGAGTAGGAATCAAGATATTCTTCTGGTGAATATTCTTGGTGAACCCTCTGAGGGAGTCACCATCAGAGGCAAATTAAGATCTCTAGAAACCGCCTCAGCAAATGAATGCCTTTTCGCTGATTTCCTCTCTGAAGATGAACCTAAGAATGTGGCTGCTGCGCTTCTAGATGAAGGGTGGGTTGTTGCCATGCAAGATGAGTTGAATCAGATCAAGAGGAACAAGGTGTGGACTCTGGTAAAAGCTCCAGCTAGAAAACAAGTGGTTGGAACTAAGTGGGTCTACAGAAACAAGAGGGATGAAGCTGGCATGATTGTTAAAAATAAGGCTAGGCTTGTGGTGTTGGGGTACAATCAATCTGAGGGTATTGACTATGATGAAACATTTGCACCAGTAACCAGATTAGAAGCTATCAGAATCTTCCTAGCCTTTACAGCTTATATGGGGTTTACTGTATACCAGATGGACGTGAAGAGTACTTTTCTAAATGGTAAGCTTGCAGAGGAAGTATATATCTATCAACCCCCTGGGTTTGAAAGCAGTGAGTATCGTGATCACGTCTACAAACTTCACAAAGCACTCTATGGGCTGAAACAAGCGCCTAGAGCCTGGTATGAAACCCTATCAAAATTCTTACTTGAAAATAAATTTTTCAGAGGTACCATTGATCAAACCCTGTTCACTTATAGGTCCAAGGGTGATGCCATTTTAGTATAGATTTATGTGGATGACATAATTTTTTGGTTCAACCAATATCACTTTGAGCAAACAGTTTTCCAAACTCATGACCAAAAAGTATGAAATGAGCATGATGGGGGAATTAACTTTTTTCTTGGGTTTTCAAATTAAACAAATTTCAAAAGGAATTTCCATTTGTCAAGAAAAATATGTTAAGGATTTGCTTAAGAAGTATGATCTGTCTGATTGTGCATCAGTGAAATGCCCCATGCTTCCTCCCAACAACTTGGGAGCTGATGACTCAGGGGTCTCTGTTAATGGGAACTTATATAGAGGCATGATTGGGTCACTGATGTACCTCACAACAAGCAGACCAGACATACAATTTCCCACATGTCTCTGTGCTAGGTACCAAGCTAACCCCAAGGAATCCCTGATGATCCCTATTAATCGTTGGGCTCAATGGTTATGAACCATATATCTAGGTTTGATCATCATTCATATGATAACATAGCGGAAAAGAACAATGATCATGACAAGGTGTTTAGGCACAAAGAACAAGAATTAAAACAATTTGATTGTTCATTATATTAATAACAAACAATCACTAGACGTGTATACATTGAATCCCACGTCTAGTCGACCCACACTTTAGGTTTACATTGTGAATGAATAATATATATAAAAACCTACGTATGTTTTCTTTATATACTAGAAAACATAGCTTACAAAGAAAGCTAAAGTAATAAAAAGACTCCAACGGCTTGTTCTTTTGCAACTTGTACTTTTTAGCCCTTGTCTTCTTATTTTGTTGTGTTTTGACTTATCAACTCAATAATTCGACCCAACAATCTTCCCCTAGTTGATGATGTCAAAACACTCCTCTTAAGCATGAATCCTTTGTATGTAGTACATGATCTCCAAGAAGCTTCCCCTTAAGTATAGCACATATTCTTCCCCTTTTTGACACATCAATAGGGAATATGTGAAAGTATGCAATCTTGAAGATTCTCCAAAAGTAGGCTCTATGTAATGATCCTGAAGAAAAATAAATAAAGTAGTCTTGATGCAGAAGTAGAATACCACAAACCTATGTTCCATGTCTTGTTTATCCATGTGATGAAGAACTTATACCAGAGTGAGAAATATAAGTAGACCTCGATCCCTTGTCAATATTCTCATCCTTTGTGAGACACTGAGCACGATAATGTAACTCCTTCAAGTGTTTATGACAAGTCTTCAACACCAACCATGTAAAGCACGAACAAGTTACCTTTAAAGTCAGTGGCTGGAAGTCCATGACTTTAAGATATGATAGAACACAAACTCGCGAAAATCTTCTTCAATCATCAAACTTCCCATAAGAATTCTTCCCCTTAAGCTAACACTTCTTCATGATGATTTTAATGGAATCACATCTTCATACCATATGTAAAAGCCAGTTATGGATAACTCTTACATAGTTTAAAATATCCATCAAATCCCACAAATAATTGCTAACTCGCTTTAAAATCATTAATCCATTTAAAAATATCCGAGCCATAAATATCAACATGATATTCTATATTAAAACGGAGATTCCATGTACCTTTGTGTGTATAATTCTCCTTTTTGTGTGCTTAAAACGTACCAGTTTTCTCAAACAGCAGCAATCAGTGTGTTACCCGAGATCTTTCTTTGTCCAATATCCTTCCTTGTGTATTGCCCGATATCGGACAACACGTATCAGCGTTTGAAGCACATATCTCGGACAACACTGTCAACTGTCAGCGTTGACATTCTTCTTATCAGCGTCTAGTGAACTGACCCATATTTTATTCCCAACAATCCTCCCCTAAACTTGATATCCATTCCAATGATCAAGTTTCTGAATAAAAACTAAAGGTTTAGGAGGAATCTTGCAAAAACTTCTTATGTTGGTGATAAACATATCTGATCAAGTCCTTGGCCACGTCACTAGTATAATCTATCTCCAAGGGTGTCTCTAGCATCTTCTCCAACACTTCTTTGGACAAGAAATAGTCAGCATCCACAAGTAAATACTCTGAAAACTTTGTAGAGCTCATATGAAATACACCACAAGTAGAATATAGCCTCCAATGAAGATTACTGAGATCATCTTCAAGATCCTTCCAAATGGCAGGATCTGCTTCTTTTGGACCACACAAAGTCATAAATGTGTTCCAAAGTCTTATTCCATTAGCTGAAGTAGGTGCTTCAGCTGTATACTTGGCCTCTATTAACCTCCATAGATGCACCAAGTCTTCCCTGTCTATGCTTGCAAATATAGAAATAACTGAAGTGAAAGTATGTACCTCCTTTCCAAATCGTCCAATCTTCCAAAATCCACACTCATCTTCATCAAAACTGATGATTGGATTTCTGTCATCTAGAGGTACTACATTTACCAAATCTGAAGCTTCCAATGGAGAAAGCTTGAGATGCTTCCTTATTACACCTTCAGTTGGAAAATACACATCCATGTTTTTAGGAAATTGGAAAGGATCTCCTTTCTTCACTGGTCTTTGAGCAATCCTTATTTCCTTTTGAATCTGCATTTCCTCAGCAAGCTCTTGTTTCCTTTCTTCTGAAAGAAACTTGTAGACATTCTGTTCTTGCACCTTCCTCCAAATAGGATGTGCCCTATACTCTAGCTCCTCAAAAGATAAGGCCAGCAACTTCTTTGATGTCCAATTAGGCTGATGACATCTAAGCAACTTATAGTACAACTGCCTTCTATCTCTTTTGAGCCAGGTCTTGACCTCTTGTGCATTAAACCTCATAATCACCTTAATGTCTTCTTGTACCCTAAGAAGAACTTCCAACCCCCAAATTTGATCTGATAAACTCATACCTGGGTTGTCCATCACCTTGTCTTCCCAAGCATGGTACATTCTGGTGATTTCTGGTAGGTCCCAATCAATCTGATTCTTCAACTCACTCAACCTTTCCTTTGCTAGCTCATCCCCATATTCAAGCCTTTCTGGATCTTCAATAATTTGAATGCTTGAATCTGAGCTATCACCTTCTTTATCATCACCACTTTCTTCCTCACTCTCAGAAACAACAAATGGTGATCTTCTACTCCTCTTCAAATCTCTTTCCACAAGTTGTGCAGCCAACTGTTCATCAAAAGCTATTTGTGCTGCATCTTTCTTTGGAACATCTTCTTCAACCAATTTGCCTTTACCTTTGTCTTTGGGATCAATAATTGGTAAAGTGAAAGAAGAAACTTGTGTGGACACATCTTTGATGATTGTTGATGGCTGGAATACATCAACACCACCTGCAACTTTGTCAGCGTTCAAGTTGCTCCTATCAGCGCCACGATTACCTTTATCAGCGTTGGATATGTCAGCGTCCAAACCTGTATCAGCGTCCAATGTTTCTTTAAAAGATCCTTCCAAGTTCTTTGGTGTCACCTTGGATGTATCAACAACTGGATGCTTCTTCAAGTTGGTGAGAGCTTCAGCAACCTGCAAAGATTCACTAAATTGTGAACTCTTCTCTGAACTCTTCTCACTAGCTGTGTGAATCAGCTCATCCTCCTCATCCTCTTTATCCTCCCCTTTGGAAGATTCCTCCATTAGACTCCTGCTACTTGGATTCTCCAAAACAGTTACTCTCTCCCTCAAAACTTGGAGTTCACGTCCCTGTTGGTTGACAGTTTGTACAAGACTGACATTTTGCTTTTGCAAGCTAATGACAGCCGCCGTCAATTCAATTATGGTCATAGGTTCCAATCTGCCCTCAGCTAGAATGGAGATTTGACCTCCCAAAATAGAATCATGGGGCATGGATGAGGTCTTAATGATGTTGGGACTGTCTTGACCAGCATCTAAGCCTGTGTCAATAGCCCCAGCCTCACCCATGTCACCAGCCACACTTGTGGAGGTGGTTCTCTCTGCTACAAGGCTAGGATCACTAGAGGAGAACACTCCAGTAACCCTTTGGCGTTTAGTCAACCTAGATTGTAATGGGGTGGAAGATGAAGTAGATTGTGTGGGTGTGGGTTGGTTAAGGGGTGTTTGGGTTTGTTCAGGAATTGTATCAGTGTTAGGATTGGCTGTGTCAGCGCTCACATTTGGAGTGTCAGCGCTGGGTTGGTCAAGGTCCATGTTTTCTGGTGAAGGTGATGGTTCATGAATAGGCTCAAGTTGGGGTTCAGGGTCTGGTTGTGGTTGTGGTTGTGGTTGTGCAGCCTGAATTACTTCAAGCATTGGTTGAGTAAGAGGTATGGGGTCGTTTGTGGAGCTCATTTTAGCAAAAATGGTTTTCTGTTGTTTAGGGATCTCATAAAAAGTGTCATGATCCCTAGAACAATATTCTTGTAAATCAAATACCATTTGCAAAAATCTAGGGTAAGCCAAAGTCATTTTACTTCCCTTGTTTTTACACATCCCTTCAAAAATCATTTTTGAAAAATTATACTTAAGCCCACGAGTTATACAAACCAAAGCACTTGCTATTGACCTGTTTATTTCATTAAAAGAAGTACATTTTGGACTTAAGCATTGTAAAAGGACATGTATCAAATATTTCCAGTCAGAGGGAAATTCCTGCTTATGATATTTATTTAAAGTGACATCAGCAGGAATAGGATAACCCAATTCCCTAAGACCCTGTTCTATTGTTGCAATGGCAAGGGTAGTCACACCATCAGCGTCATCAAGACGCAAAGCTTGGCGAACCAAGGCTTCAGTGACCACCCATGTTCTTCCATGAACAGTAGATGTTAATGTGGTCACTCCATTAGTTGTTGTGGAACTGACATTGTTCCAAAACTGTCTAATGTGTGCGACAGGGACTAATGGTGTATGAGAAAGTGCATACCTCAATGAAGATGCATTTAAAAATGCCACCATCTGTGAATACTGAGGAAACAAATCATCATCAGCAGTTAAGTAAGCTACCATATTGTGTTGGCTCTTGAACTCCAATGTTAAATTCTTTGAGTTGAATTTGGGTGCCATGATTGAAAGCTGTGTAGGTTAATTGATATGGGAAAAATTCTAGGAGAAAAAGTGTTAGACAAGAAAATATGAATACCCAGAATAAAAAGATTAGCCAAATTTATAGGAGAGATGCATGATGTTGATTGGTCAAAAATGAGGCGGTTATATTCAAAAAGCAATCATGAAAATCTTGAATCAAATATAACTTATCTCATGCATTAATTAAAAGTAACTTCTCCCCAAAATTACGGCCAAAGATTAGTCAAAAATAACAACTGGGTAGGGCCCACTAGGTGTCAATGGTCAAAAATAGCCCATCAGCGCCCAACGGCTATATTTTCTTGTCAGCGTTTGCCTAAAGCCTTGTCAGCGTCACGATTGGACGTAACAGCGTTTGGAGAAAAACTTGTCAGCGTCTAAAAAGTAAAAATAAAAAGAAAAAGACCTTAACAAAGTAATTTATCCTAAGGGAAATATCTTACAAGTTGATAATAATTACTGGGCGGCAAGCACTGTCCATTTATGCACACTTGCTTAAACAAGATAGACACAAATGACCTCTAGTGTCCCTTGCTAACCAAAATAGTTACCAACAAAGTTATTTCATAAAATTCTTTGTAACTCCCAGGTAAACGCATAACCAAAGTATTCCCAAGTCTCCCATCAGACCACAACCAATTCTAGGCCAAAAATGTCTTGGCAGCATGCATAGTTTATCAACTTTGCATGCTACAGTGCCTCATGGTTTAGTAAAACTAACCCATACTCACCTGTGGACACAATCTAGAATTGTGATAAGAGTATCATATGGATACCCAAAAATCCTAAAGGTTCCTTAAACCTCCCCTGAAACTATGATACATGAGTTCTCAAAATACATATGAACATAAAAAAAATTTATGTCAAGATAGGAATATAAATATTCCAACCATCATCCATAAACAAAACATGTCCAAATAGCTCTTCAAAGATCCATAAGCAACTCTGTATCCAATGGTATAAAGCTACCACCTACCTGCACATTTAGATGAAAACCACAAAACTAACATTTGTTACTGACAGCGCCCCGATAACACTTGTCAGCGTTGAAGGACTCTTGTCAGCGTTAGACAATAATATCTCCAACAACGGCAAAATAACACTTGACAGCGTTACATTTACCTTTGTCAGTGTTAGAAAAATAATGTGGAAAATCTAAATCATCACAAAGACCAATAACAATGCATTATCCTGTACATACTTTTACAAAAAGGTTCCAAAACACATATTAAGTGAGATTAACCATTCCAATATTTGTTACCAAATATTGAAATCTTCCAGCATCAAAAGGTTTAGTTAATAAATCAGCTACATTATCTTCTGTATCTACCCTATCTGGTTGTATTAAACCTTTCTCAAAGCAATCTCTTATAAAATGATGTCTAATTTCTATGTGTTTGGTTTTAGAATGATGTACAGGATTTTTAATAATGCATAAAGTACTGTTATTGTCTACAAAAATCTTGGTATGCATAAAATTATACCCATAATCCAACAGCTGGTTCTGAATCCATAAGACTTGTCCACAACAAGCAGCTGCTGCAACATATTCTGCTTCAGTTGTAGAGTTTGCCACCACTGTTTGTTTCTTGCATTGCCAAGATATCAATCTGCTCCCAAGAAATTGGCATCCACCAGTTGTGGATTTTCTATCAAACTTGTCACCACCATAATCACTGTCTGAATATGCAATAAGATCCAATGAATAATCTTTTGGGTACCATAATCCAAGATCTGGATAACACCTTAGGTACCTAAAAATCCTCTTCACAGCAAAAAGGTGACATTCTTTGGGAGTCACTTGATGGCGTGCACATGCACACACAGCAAACATGATGTCAGGTCTTGAGGCTGTAAGATACATCAATGATCCAATCATTGATCTATAGTGCCTAACATCCACATCCTTTCCAGCTCCAATTTTTCCCCAAGGGTGTTGCCTATCCATAGGAGTGGAAGCCTCCTTCTCATGTGGAGAAAAACCATATTTCTTCAAGATTTCAGCTACATACTTATCTTGTGAGATGAAGATACCATCTTCTTTCTGCTGAACTTGTAATCCTAGAAAGAAGTTCATCTCACCCATTGCACTCATCTTGAATTTATCTGTCATGAGCTTGGAAAATTCCTCACTCATTTTTGGATCAGTAGACCCAAAAATGATGTCATCAACATAGACCTGCACAAGCAACACATGTTTTCCTTTCTTCTTTGTAAATAGTGTCTGATCTATGGTGCCCCTTTTGAAACCATTTTCCACCAAGTAGGTGGACAACGTACCATACCATGCTCTTGGGGCTTGATGAAGTCCATACATTGCTTTCTTCACTCTATAAACCTTGTCTGGATTCTCAGGATCTTCAAAACCAGGAGGTTGCATAACATATACTTCCTCAACAATTGTCCCATAGAGGAAAGCACTCTTCACATCCATTTGATAAACAGTGAAGTTCATACAAGAGGCATAAGCTAGAAAAATTCTTATAGCTTCAATTCTTGCAACTGGTGCAAAAACTTCTTCATAATCAATTCCTTCCTCTTGTGTATAGCCCTGAGCTACCAAACGTGCCTTGTTTCTGACCATAATGCCTCTTTCATCTTTCTTGTTCCTTAGAACCCATCTTGTCCCAATTGGTCTCACATATCTAGGACAATCAACCAGCTCCCAAACATCCTGTATAGCAAATTGATGAAGCTCATCCTGCATTGCTTCCACCCAACTTGGTTCCTTGAGAGCATCAAAAATTTTCTTGGGTTCTTCCTGTGACAGAAAACAGGCAAACAAACATGCTTGTACAAGAGGGGTATCAACCTTCTTGTGTATATTGGCAATAAATCCACCAAGACCCTGATGGGATCTTCTTGTCTGAACTGGAGCCATAACATCACCAATGATTTGAGATGTGGGGTGATCCTTTGCTGTGGAAGTGAGAACTCCTCCTTCAATAAGTCTGGTGTCCTCAATTTCACGCTCCATGTTGCCAATATCTTCTTCAGATTCTTCTTGATCAACAGAAATCTCTTCATGAATATTAGAAGGTCCACCCTGTTCAAAATGTGAAGAGAAAAGATGTGCAAAGGTGTCATCAAACTCTGAACCTTGCTTGTCAGCGTTTGGGCTAACAGTGCTTGAACTATTGTTGTCAGTGTCTGATCCATCAGCGTCTGAATTGCTCTTGTCAGCGCTCGATTTCCCTTTGTCAGCGCCTGAAGAAGTATGCATGTTTGTATTTGGTGGTATCTGAAAACCACCATTATCTTTTCTAGCAGCAGCAGCAGCAGCATAATACTCATATGTCCATATAGGAAGTGTAACATATTCTTGTGTGGAAGATGATTCAACTGCTGGTGGTCCATCCTCCTTAGCAACCTGTATACCTGAAACATTACCAATTCTCTTTTCCAAAACACTTGAAGTTACCTTCACAATGTCTGGATCAGTAACAGGCATATAATTTAAAGCTCTAGATAAAGGTTCTAAGTCAAACAACCAATTTGGACCACTTTCAGGATCACTAGGTTTACTCTCTAAAAACCTAACATGTACTTTTTCAAGTATACGTTTTTCCTTTTTAATGTAAACCCTATATCCTTTGCTCTGCACTGAATAACCCATGAAGTAGCCTTCATCACCTTTTGAATCAAATTTACCTAGGGCCTCACTAGTTTCTAAAACAACTACATGACAACCAAATGGCTTGAGAAAGCCAATATTGGGCTTCCTTCCCCAAAGTAATTCATAAGGTGTCTTATTATGTATCTTGTTGACCAATGCCCTATTTTGAACATAACAAGCTGTGTTAACAGCTTCAGCCCAAAAGGCTATAGGAAAGTGGGCATCAGCCAACATGGTTCTGGCTGCTTCAATAAGGGTCCTATTCTTCCTTTCAGCAACCCCATTTTGCTGTGGGATTCTAGCTATACTAAACTGCCTAGTAATCCCTTTCTTGGCACAAAAATCATCTAACAACTGATTTCTAAACTCACCCCCATTGTCACTTCTAATAATTTTGACCTCATTACCATTCTTCTTTTCTATCTGGGTAATGAAATTAATCAGACTTTGGGCAGTTTCACTTTTCTTGGCTAAAAAGAAAGTCCATGTAAACCTGGAATAATCATCAGTGATAACAAAACAGTATGATTTTCCCTTCAAACTTTCTATATTAGTTGGACCAAAGAGGTCCATATGCAATAAGTGAAGTGGTTTAGAACTAGAGTGCACCTGTTTAGACCTAAATGAGACCTTGTGCTACTTGCCCTTAAGACATGCAACACAAGAGTGGTCATTGTGGAAAGCCTTTTCAGGCAAACCATCAACTAAACCAAGCCTCACAAGTCTATTGATATTCTTAAAGTTTATGTGCCCTAATCTCCTGTGCCAAAGATTACTTTCATCTACTGAGGCTTTAGCATACAGACATGACATTTTATTATTTATCTTAATTCCATTAAGATTCACATTATATATGTCTTTATGCCTTGGTGTTCTAAAATCTATATATTTTTCTTCAGGAAGCTTATAATCTTTGCTTAACACCAAGCACTCAGTATCTGTGAAAAGAACCTTATTTTTGTTATCACACACTTGTGATACACTAAACAAATTATAATCCAGTTCTTTTACCAAGAAGACATTCTCAAACCGTAGATTGTTGGTGACAAGGGTACCTTTTCCTGTGATTGTTCCATAGCCCCCTCCAAAGTATACCTTATCACCATCTTGAATAGGAGAGAAATTGGTCAGATAGTCTTCCTTTCCTGTCATGTGCCTTGAGCATCCACTATCCCAGTATCCATAATCATTGATCTTCTTCTGAATGCCCTGCACATAAAGAAAACACATTAGTTTTCTTTGGGAACCCAAGCCTTAGAAGACTTGGATTCATTTGGTTGTTCAACAAGAACAGACTTGGTTCTCATAACAACCCCATTTTCATCCCTGTTTGAATGAAATTCCCAGTTAACCCCAATTGGTGTTGACAATGCCTTAGAAATATAATGAAACCTGTTGCATGTCATAGAAATACCAGCAGAATTAGGGTTTTGGTCTTGTTTTGGTCTCCATGTTAAGCTAGTAGAAGCTTTAGACCTATTTCCCTGTGGTTGCAAATACCTAGGTTTAGCAGTATGTCTGTCAGCGCTGAAATTTCTCTTGTCAGCGCCCCGATCGCTCTTATCAGCGTTGAACCTAGGGTTTGCTACAGGAACCCATTGCCTATTTGACCAAGTGTTTGACTTTTGAAAAGGTCTTAGGCCTTATGTGTTAGACCCTCTAGAAAAGAATGGGGCTGGTCTAACAACTTGTGAACTTTTGTTCACAAAGGTATTGGGTCTGACAGTGTTTGACCTATGTTGACTTTTGTCAGCGCTGAAATGGTTCCTATCAGCGTTGACTTTGGAAGCGTTGACACATTTGTAGGCCAAATGTGAGAAGCTACCACATGTATAACAAGCTTTTCTAGACATAGTCTTAGGTCTAGAAGCAAAGAAGCCTGTTCCATGATCACTAACTTGGCTTTTTGGTGACCTAGTATTCCTATACATCTCTGCATACTTAACACTATGTTTTCTAACATTTTGTGGGCCAAGGTCAACAGTTTTGCCAGTGGTAGGGTGTGTGATCTTAATAGGTTTAGGATCAATGGACTCACTTGTTGATCCCAAACTTAGATCGATTAAGCTTTGTGTATACGAGATTAGATCAAGTACTACACGTAGAGAAACCTTTGCTTATGAATAAAGTAACAAAGTGTTATGCGGAATTAACACTTGATCTAAAACACAATGATGTTAAACAAACTTTCACTTGTATTAGAATGATTCTTGTTGAGTACAAGTTGCAAAAGAACGTACCAGTTTTCTCAAACAGCAGCAATCAGTGTGTTACCCGAGATCTTTCTTTGTCCAATATCCTTCCTTGTGTATTGCCCGATATCGGACAACACGTATCAGCGTTTGAAGCACATATCTCGGACAACACTGTCAACTGTCAGCGTTGACTTATTCCTTTTCAGCGTCGAAACCCTTCCTGTCAGCGCCCAAATAACAAACGTCAGCGTCTACGTAAAAACCTGTCAGCGTCTAAATATCTTGTCAGTGCCTCGTCTGCTGACGTCATCTAGGGCCACATCTCCTATCAGCGTATAAGGATAAAGAGACCAGTATACTATAATGATAACAAGTTATCAACAAATACTGATCCAAATAGTCTTAATATTCCGTGTGAACACAATTGGTTTTGACCAATCACATCTGATGCACCATGTGAACACAAGATTGATCTTCACGTTTAACTTACTTTGATCAACCAATCAAGATATTCAAACCGTGTGAACTCATAAGATATTCACCAATCACAAAACTTGCATCGAATGAATATAAAGCTTATTACTTCTTTTGCTTCTTCGTGTGAACACTCTTCACTCCACCAATAAGAATCAAGTAAATCAAATAACCAATAACGACTTATCCCCATGAGAGTAACCGTATACCAGCATGTATAAGATTCGAATTAAAATTAGTAACACAATATTACTCCTTTTGGCTGTGTGAATCCAATCTTTTCCTTCACTGTCAAACCGTGTGAACACTAAAACCTCCACCAATGGGAAACAAGTGACCGTGTGAACAGAAGTATCTTCCACCAATAGGAATAAGTGACCCACGGTAGAACAGTGAACTAGCATGTATAGGATCAAAGCATATAACGAATTAGGGTTTTTATCCTATGGCCGTGTGAACGCAAGCTTTGTTTCGTGTGAATGCAACGATCTTCAACCAATGAGAATTAAAGACTCACGCCATTGATCTTTGCGTGCATTCGTTTCTATCAGGAACATCACAATCTGCTTGATTTTCCTTCTTCCCAGTAATAACACAGAAAGTCGATCTAGGGTTTTGAAAGTTAAACATCGAAACCCTAACTTAGGGTTTGTAGATTAACCATAGATCCTGAATTAACAGCCACCAATCTCACAAAATTCTGCTTTTTATGTAGATCTAGGGTTTGAAGAAACCCTAGTTCATGATTTCATGTGAAAGCAGAAAACTGAAAATCAACCATCAGCCAACTTCGACGCTTAATAACTTTTGCCTGGGGATAAAACTCGACAATTCCTCCGGTGGATGTTTAGATCTATGTATGTAGAACACACATCTAAAATTTCGTGACGATCCAACGGTTCAATCAAAAGTTATGACCTTCTGAATACTGCTGCGCACACAAAAACGTCCAGAAAAATTCAATACGAATTTTTCTTCTTCACCATACACGAACACCTCGTCGGACCTAGATATCAAGAGCCTTAGGCTCTGATACCAATTGTGGACTCTATGGATCGTTAGACTCAATGGTTAAGAACCATTCTATCTAGGATTATCAATTCCATATATATAAAACATAAAGGAATAGAACATTAATAGGAACAAGATGTTGTGAGAACAAGACATGAATTTCCCTAATGATTACTTGCATTAAACATTAAAACAAATAATCTCTAGGCGTGTATACATTAAATCCCACGCCTAGAACACACGAACTCAATTGTAGGTTTACATTGTGAATGAATAATATATATAAAAACCTACGTATGTTTTCTTTATATACTAGAAAACATAGCTTACAAAGAAAGCTAAAGTAATAAAAAGACTCCAACGGCTTGTTCTTTTGCAACTTGTACTTTTTAGCCCTTGTCTTCTTATTTTGTTGTGTTTTGACTTATCAACTCAATAATTCGACCCAACAATCCCACCTTGTAGATGTCAAAAGAATTTCCAGGTACTTAAAAGGATCTCCCACACTGGGTCTCTGGTATCCAAACGGATCAGGCTTCGACCTCAAAGCCTACTCAGACTCTGACTATGCTAGGTGATGTCTTGATAGAAAGAGCACCTCTGGGAGTTGTCAAATCCTTGGAGGAAAGTTAGTATGCTGGAGTGCTAAGAAACAAAACTCAGTGGCCATGTCATCAGCTGAAGCTGAATATGTAGCGACCGCTGGTTGCTGTGCTCAAGTTCTCTGGATGAAAAGTCAGCTGGCTGATTATGGGATCACTTATGAAAAGGTTCCCATATTTTGTGACAACACAAGTGCTATAGCCATCTCCAATAATCCGGTACTTCATTCCAGAATTAAGCATATTGACATCAGGTATCACTTTATCAGAGACCATATTTTAAAAGGTGATATTGAGCTTCATTTTATACCCACTGAATACCAGCTCGCTGATATATTCACCAAGCCTCTGGCTGAGCCAAGTTTTACTAGGCTGGTTGTTGAGCTGGGTATGCTCAATATCGGTAAACATATCTGATAAATGATCTCTGTCTCTGGGCATTTAAGGGAATTGATGTAACGAGGTAGTTACATTCTAATGGGAGTTAATATATTCCCATATTTAATTCAAATGATTGTCTTTCATTGTCAACAACTTTCCCACTTTCCAAAGGGACAGAAAAATTACATGAAGAGTCAAGGGGTCCCACTTTTCCTAAAAGGTAAACTTTTGCATTTAATGCTTTAATTGAAAACGGCTAAACCTTTTATCAAAACCCTTGACTCATTTTTCAAACATCACATTACTCATTACTTTCACACACACATACTATTCATCTTCTTCACATCCTCCATTTCTTCCTTCCATCAACAATGGCGTCTTCATCAACAAACACCTCGTTCACCGTTTTGTCCGCCTTGAATGTAGATTTTGGGATAAACGATGGAAAGATCGCCTTGAACAACTGGGTATCACTTTTGGAACATAACAATCCTCTCTACCATCCCTTGTTATCCTTCCTCAAGAACTCCACCATTTACGAATCCATTACTAGGGAACCCTCCACATGCTACCACTAATACTTGAGGGAGTTCTGGTACAACGCTAAAGTTGATCAAACCTCATCACACATCACCTTCAACCTTTCCACACATCCACAACCCCTCACCTTTGATTTCCACACTTTTTCCAAAGTCATTAGACTTCCAGTCAATGAAGGCATGTTCGCTGTGCCTGCCAGCGCCACAGTGAAGAAGGCTCTGGCTACCCTTCGTCCTCATGATGACGATGACAAACCCTTCACCACCCAAGGCTTCCAAAACAAATCACTGATCAAAGTGAATTACTTTTCACCCACTTGGAGGACGTTGATGCTATACATTGTGAAATGTCTGGGAGGAAACCAGGGGTCACATGATCAGCTTAATGGTGCTCAGCAAGCAATCGCTTACATCTTAATTTGGGGGCAAGATATAGGGATCACCCACATACTTTACACTGACCTCATTGCAAAGCTGGAAAACAAAGGGAAGAAGCATCGACTGGCCACCATCTGCTACACAAGATATCTCTCTCTCCTCATAGAGGATATGCTTGGTGAAACCTACACAAATGATGAACTTCACTCCTTCTCTCCCTATCGCATCACTCCCGCCTCTCTGAAGACTCCCATGGAGGATGAAGTGCCTCTCAGCAGGCATATGATGCAGGTTGCTGGGTTACTCGCTGATAATGGAGAGCCCTTGATCCCTCACAATGAGGTGAATGCTGAAAGACAAACTGACAAGTCTTTATCCAAGACCTTTGTGCAGTCTACTTCTCAGCCCAAGGTACCCAATGAAAAGAAGAAGAAGAAGAAGAGGAAAGACATCCCCTTTCCTCTAAAACCCCTTCTGTTAATCCTTCCAAGACAAAGAAGACCAAGAAGAACCCATCCCCTTCTCTGGAGGACATGGTTAAAGAGCCTACAGCTGACAAACAACTAGAGTCTAGCGTCTCCTTGTCAGCAGAGACGACTAAGAACCTTCTCAACGCTAATATCTCTCAGGTATTAGTTCACCTTTTTTTCTCTTGGAGGATCACTTACAGTCACTCTCAAAATTCTGTAGGAGAGAGTGATGAAGTCTTAGGGTTTGCCTCAACCCATAGAGTGTCTGTGTCAGCACCTAGATCTCTAGGATTATCTGTACACTATGTCTTAACACTAGGATGTGATTCACTTCTGCTCATAACGCACCCTGATGATCCTTCACCCTCTAGACTGTGCTCTTGTCCATAACAACTTGAGCATGCTATAGGTCCTGACCCAGAGTCTGTGCACCTTACGTAGTCTCTGGGTCCCTTCATATGCAAAAAAGTCCCAAAGAATTTATTCTTTTGGGGGGACTGAATAATCACCCTCAGTCTTCCTAGGGGCAGCGATAAAAGGTGACCCTTACCTTCAAATATGTCACAACTAAAAGAGTCCCAAAGAATTTATTCTTTTGGAGGGACTGAATAATCACCCTCAGTCTTCCTAGGGGAAGCGATAAAAGGCGACCTTTAACCTCCATTAACTCACAATTAAAAGAGTCCCAATGAGCAATCCTTCAGGGGGAGTTGGATAATCACACCCAGCTATCCTAGGGGCAGCGAACGGTGACCATTCACCACATAGTTTTCACAAATCAAAAGAGTCCCAAGGAGTAATCCTTATGGGGGAGCAGGATAATCACACCCAGCTATCCTAGGGCAGCGAATGGCGACCCTTCAACATATCTATTTCACACTAAAAGAGTCCCAAGGAGAAATCCTTAGGGGGGGGGCTGGATAATCACACCCAGCTTTCCTAGGGGCAGCGAATGGCGATCTATAACTTCATATTTATTTCACACTGGTTACTAACAAATGTCATAACAGGCTCATAATCTTCATGAAGAACAGCAAAATGATGATGCCTATTCCATTGCTAGTGATGATAATGTTGAAGCCCCCCACATTGATCTGGATGCCATGTCAGACATTGACTCCATGCCAGAAGATGAGGTCTTTATCATTGAAGATGACCGACCATTTCAGACTATGCTGATATGGATGTTGATGATGACCAAGTCACATCAGAATTAAAGCCCATTTCCTTCCCATCAATGGCAAATGTTCAAGAACTAGCTGCCAAGCAGCTATGGGACCAGAGGCTCAGTACACCAACCCTAGTTCCCTTCCCTACTTTGCCAAATCTCATGGAACTGGGGGAAATGAAACACTTGGAACATTTGAAACACCTCAAGCCTGTCCATGTTCCTAGCATGAAAGATGTTCAGGAACTAGCCGCTGAGGAACTCTAGGTCAAAAGGGGAGACATTAGTATCACCAAGCCTAAAGTCACAAATGATGTCCTCCTCTATGAATTACAAACACTCACTCATGCTGCTGAGGAACTCACCACCACCCTAGAGACTTCACTAACTTCATATGTGGAATCCTCTATGACTGTACTGCTTTCGAAACTGTTGGGAAATGCCTTGCAAACTCAACTCCCAGTAGTTCTAAACTAAAGTCTTCAGCAATACATGCCATCAGTCCTCACCACAGTTGTCAAAGCCAATGTTGCTGCTATTGCCAAGGCATCTGAGCCTTCCAGACAACTTCGTCAGGAGCTCTTACAGGAGGAACTTAAAGAAATATGCTTATTTGTTCATCAAGAATTTGTTAAGTTCCTTAAAACTGGATCAGGCACAGCTTCTGTCGGCGTTATGCCTGAGGGGGAGAATTCAACAACCTCTACCTCTGAAGAAGAAGCAAATACTGCTCCACCTAAGGTGGAGCAATCACTTAAACAACCAGCACCCTCAAAAGAGATCCCAACACCAAAACCCATCAGATCCTTCAACCCCATCACTGAGGTGGCACAGGACAAGGGAAAAGGTATTGCCTCTGAGGTACCTGAAACAACCCTACACTTCCTCTAAGAAGAAGGTGGATCCACAACCAGGCACTCTGACTTGAAAAAATTTAAAAGTGCTGATGAACCACCACTAACCCCAGAGCAGGCAAAGACTCAAATCTTGGAACCAAAAAGGTTAGCAAACATTAGAGCTGCTGAAATCAAGAGCAAAGAAGCTCTGAACAAACTACTCTCTCCAGCTGTAAAGGAAGCTCAGCTGAAAAAGCTCAAAGAACTTGAAGTTAAAAGGAGCAACCTTCAAAAGGAATATGAGAGAATAGTGGACCAAAGAGCAGAGCCTGGTCAAATCACCAAATACGCATGTTACACTGACAAAGACAAAAGAGTAGTGAAGACCTTATACACAGAAAACCAACTGACCAACTACAAAGTCTTCAGTGACTTTAAACTCAGAGATCTGGGCCTCTCTGAATGGTTCGAAGTGCTGTCTCTTGCCCAAAAGAAGACTGGGCCTGGTGCTGCCCAAATAATGAAAAATATTCAAGCTAAGCTGAATTGGGTAAGAGACACTGCAAAGAAGCTGAAGGTACCTCTGCCTACTCAACTATCACAACAACAATCTTCTCAAGGACAAAGAAAAAGGAAAACCCAAATTGGGCCTTTGGTAGAGAAGCTGGTCACTGAGAATATTGTGGTAGATGGAATGTACAGAAACCTTGTACTTCCCAAGGAGATTACTAAACCAGTGGGAGGCCAAGTATACTTAGAACCAGAGACATGAATGGTCTTCATGAATGGTAATTGTGAGTATTGCTTTCAGTGGATAAATGAACTACATCTGGCCAACTATCCAACTCATCAGACTCAAACAGGGCATCCTAAGGAACTGCAAATTAGCTGATGATTTTGAGTTTGAAATTGAGCTGATCAGTAACTCTAGGAGTGACAAAGTTGAAGCTCATAGAATCTGTGACCAAGGCCTCGATCGCTAAAGAACCTTTCATTTTGTTCTATGTTTACACCACTGGGTGTTCTTGTAATAGACTAGGTTCTTTATGTTTAATAAAACTCTGAGGTATGTTTGTTAAATTATGTGTAAGAAGAAGCTGTGTACTCACTTACAATAATTTTAGACTTAGTATAATTTATAAACAAATAGGGGGAGATTGTTGGGCCAATGAAAGTTTTAACTATGGCCCAGTCTAGATTTGTTTAAATTAGACTAAGTGTTATTGATCGCTGAGAGGACCAGCGACAGAGACCAGACCAGTGGAAGGCAAAGCCTCAATTGGCACACCAGGAACATTCAAGTCAAAGAAGTCGAAGACAATCTGAAGTCATACTCACCAGCGATTATGGATAGCTGGGATGTAGAAGGAATGTGATGGTATTCAAGGATCTCTGAGTTGACAATACTCAGAGATCACTTAAGAACCCTAGAAGTCTGATACAAGCAAAGCTTGTCTAATCATTTATAGTTTAGGCGGGAGAATCTACTAAGTGTTTTGAGCGGGACAAAACAAGAGATTCAAGATAAAGCATAGTACGACCTAGTGGGACAAAAGGTGAACAGTTGGCAGAACTGTTCACCTAAAGTTGTTTAAAGGTATGTCTCGATTTGGACATGCATTTAATACGTTGTACTCTTCCATTTAGAAGATGGCACGTATCAAATACTCCCACTAAGGAAGCAACCTCGTACCACTATAAATAGGAGTGAGAAAGAAGAGTTAAGGTAACCCTTGTGCTTGGATAAATTATCTAAGTTCTTTCTCACTTTGGAACCACTGGGCCCTCAGCTGTCTACCAGCGTCTCATTGGTTCCCTTGTAATCGTGAGTCTCGAATCTAGTTTACTTGTTCTAGGGTTCATTTCTTATTGTCATTCAACAGGTGTATTCATAGAACTTTGTAATACTTTGTTTATAACAGTTAATAAAGCATTACGCGTTTGAAAAGTATTTCGTAGTGTTTTTGTGTTTATACGAGTTATAGTTTCGACAATTGTCATATTAAAGGACTTTCAATATTATTGTTAAAAATTCTAAATTAGGCCAACTGGCAACTTAATCATGTCTAGAGAGAATTTGTTTTAACAGTTCGTTGGATACATACATAAAGCTTAAGACTTCATGTTTTGGCGTTTTGTGAAAAAAAAACCAATCCAAAATTCGAGCAGATTTGTATCAAGGTATTGTCGATTGTGTTAATGCCGGAGAAGTTCAATAAAAAAAATAGACATGGCCAAATTGTTGTCTTTCCTGTTTCTTTTATTGGAGGACCGCGCGACACACGGAGACGATTTTTTGATGACATGACGTTAGTATAAGATGCCGGTAGACCTAATATCTTTCTTACCATGACTTGAAGTCCTAATTGGCCTGAAACTGTGGAAGAACTTTATGAGGGACAAACGTCCCAAGATTGACCGGATCTGGTTACAAGAGTTTTCCGTGCGAAACTAAAGTTTCTTAAGTGGAAACTATTCAAAAAAACATATCATTGGCATTTTCATGTCGTACGTATATGTTATCGAGTTTCAAAAACGGGGTTTACCACACAGACAATTTCTTTTGATTTTAAGTTCGACTGACAAGCTGGCGAATCCTGATGGTTACGATAAGATTGTTCTTCCTGAAATTCCAGACCCAAACACACAACTAGAACTGCACGTACTAGTAGTAAAGCACATGCTTAATGGTCACTTAAATCCTTAGTGTCCTTGTATGGAGGGTGAACCCAAAAAATGTCGCTGGAATTATCCTAGGCAATTCCAAGATACAAAGCGACAAGGCGATGACTCATACCTTTTGTATCAAAGAAGAGACAATAGCATTAAGGTAAACGTACGAAACAACGTCCTAAACAATATATGGCTTGTTCCATGTAACCCTAAATTGTTGATGTTGTTCAATTGCCACATCAATGTGGAGGCGCGCTCGAGTATAAAATCCACTAAATATGTCTTCAAGTACGTTTACAAGGGTCACGTCAAACAAGTTGTAAATGTTGATCGATGGAGAACAAGTTCACAACGAGATAAAAAGATCCCAGGATACATGATATGTATCACCGCCCGAAGCCATGTGGTGAATTTACGGATTCCCTTTATCTAATATCCATCCATATGTCATGTCATTGCAAGTTCATCTACCAAATAAACAGTTTGTCAGGTTTGCAGAAGACGATGTACTCACTAACATTCTTGAGAGGGAAAAGGATAAGAGGTCGATGTTGACTGCCTTTTTTTATTTCAAAGACAAACCAAACACGAGGAAATATTTGTATAAAGACATCCCGCGATACTACACTTAGAATAAGAGTACACGGAAGTGGAAACTTTGACAAAAAGGTAAAATGAGACCTAGAATGGTTTCAACTAATCTTGTTGAAGAAGAGCGATTTTATCTACGTTTACTATTGTTACATGTTAAAGGACCTACCGGGTTTGATTATCTTTACACCGTGAACGACGTGTTGTAAACTACTTTCCGTAAGGAGGCACTCTTAAGGGGATTAATAAAGAGTGATGATTACATACATACATGTTTGCGCAAGTCCTCTACGCACAAAATGCCCGCCTCTCTTAGAAGACTATTCACGACTCTTCTAATCTTTTGTGAGCCAGGTGATGTTCACAAACTTTGGGAAGATCATTATGAATCACTCTTAGAAGACTACAACTAAGAATGTGTGAGTGTGGAACGTGTTCAAAAATATGGTTCTAACAAACATATCATCAGTACTATAATATATGGGTAGAAGTATTAGTGATTTTGATCTTCCCAAAATTACTACCGATGTACGTTCGTATGCATATGGATGTCGTGAAGTACACGAGGAGAGCTCGATAGTTGTACGTGATGAAGATATACTCGCGCACTATTCTCTCAACATTGATTAAAATCGCATATGATACCATCATGAGACATGTTGTTGATGACTCTCTAGGTGTTTTTTTATTGATGGACCTGGATGTACTAGGAAAACATTCTTGTATGAAGCTTTGCTTGCCACTGTCCGTTCTCGTCGTCTTATTTCACTAGCAACTGCTTCATCATAGGTTGCGGCAAATAACATGACCGGTGGACGAACTGCTCACTCACGATTCAAAACTCTTATCAATCTTACTACAAACTCGATATGCAACATAAGAAAACAATGTGGCGTTGCCAAACTACTTTTTCAAGCCAAGTTGATAATATGGGATGAAGCCTCAACGGGTAAAAGACAAGCCATGGAGGCAGTAGACCGTACAATGCAATACATTACCGGGGTCAAACTTCCTTTGGGCGGTAAGATAATGGTTTTAGGAGAAGATTTTAAACAGGTTTTACCGGTCGTACGGCGTGGAACACGAAATCAAATTATAGATTCAAGTCTACGAATGTCACCTCTTTGAAGTATTATTAAAATAATGAACTTGATCATAAACACGAGGGCACGGATAGACTATTTGTTTACAAACTTCCTATTACGATTCAGTGACAGAGTTGAAGAGGTCATTGATCAAGACTACATTCGAATACATGATGACATGACCATTCTGTACATTACCGACGCTGCCTCAAAGGATGTATCATGAAATATTTCCTTCCTTTGCCACCAACATTCATACATGTAACACCCGTTACGTGTATTTATGGCGTGTCATCAAAGCATGCAAGGTAATATGTACTAAAACATACATAACCAAAAGGGAAGACCGGAATCAAGCATCGGTTCCCAAACATAAGTCCAAAACATAAATAAAGTAAATGAGATGAGAAGGATAAAACATGTGTCCAAACAAGCATAAGTATAAGAAGGCAAAAGGAGAAGAAGTCTAAGGCAACTTTCATCCTATGCACGTCCTCCAAATGCTCAAGTCTGTCCATGGGTACCTGCCGTTTTGGGACATGGAAAGGAAAGTAACAGCTGAGCAAAACGCTTAGTGAACGGATATATAACATAGTATGAATGTTTGAAACATAAATAAGACTGAAAGCAGCGAAAATGTATAAGTCCTGGAAAACCTAGTACATGTTTATAAAACTGGTGTTATACTTTGGAAAGACTTATGTTTTAATATAAAAACTGTATCTTAATTAGTCAAGAGCCCATATAGGTCATGAGGTTCCACCGTGCATGAATACTTGGAGGGGTGACCTAATCATGTAATTAGAGGGGTTGCCTCTAATTAATTAGTCTATGTAGGAGGGATCAACTCCTTGTGAAGGATGTAAGGTGCAAGGTGCAAGGCACACACCACATTCACCATGAAAATCCTGTAAAAACATGTAACTAGGATGCACCCATACATCCCACGTGATAATATAAATATAAGGCCAAAACTAAAAAGGGACGCCACGAGCAATCACTCCACCATGGGGAAGTCATAACACTGGTGCCTCCAGTGTTATGGTTATGGTACCTCCATAACTAGGTAACATTGGTCATGCATGTATATGGCTTAGGCATTTAAAACTAACATAAGCATATCAAAACATATGAAACATATACTTGGAAAAACAGTTGGCTACAAACGGGGAATCCTAATAAGGAAAGAATGTTCATACTAAAGGAAGGAAAATCTATACTCATGTCCAGTAGTGAAGCTAGAATGGAAGATGGACGATCTACTCCGACTTCACGGATATTACATAAATAAAGGGACGTGTATGAGTTATCTGATACTGAGTGTGTTACTGGCTCAGTGTGTTCTTAGTTTATATTATATGTTCTTGTCATGTTTTAAATGTTATCGTGTATTTATTCATGTTTTACATGTATACTGATTATGTATTTCATGTATTCATGTATTACTATACTTGTGATGTTATAATAAGTAACTTTCTAAAAATAGTAGCTTTCCAAAATAGCATGTTTCCTAAAATAGAAAGTTTCCATAAATAGAAATAAGCCGGATGAATAAATCTAAAATATAAGCTAGTGCTTATAAGTCTTAAGTTATAAATCATGATAATTTAAATGTCATAATAGTAAGGTTTAATAATAATAAAAATATTTTAGTCTATACATGATAATTATCAATTAATAATATAAGACATGGTTTAAAAAGGATTATTAATTAATAATAAAGCTTGATCAAAATTAATAAACTTTACTATAAGTTTATACTTGTATAATTAAATCAATGTATGGTTTTAATTTAATTAAGTCATAAATAATTACTTAGGCTAGATTAATTATTAATTAATAATAATAAAGCATGGTGTATTAATTAATAAAACGTCATGGTCCATTTAATAAACTTTACCATATACAGTTTAATTAAATTAAGCATGGTCTTTAATAAAAATACTTAGGTTATACATGTATTATTACTTTAATAATATAGCCCAAGTCATGAATTAATTAGCCAAATTAAAAGTTCATGTAATTCAGTCTAATTAACTTATTAATAAAATAAATGGAAAAATGTATATGTTCCCGAGCCCAAAACCCGAGACAAAACCAAACCAAGCACCAACAGTCGGCTGCTGTTGGTTTTGGTCAGTGGCTACGCGGCCAATGTTGTTGTCGTGCCACTGCTTGGTCGCAGGCTTCCATCGGCAGTGGCCGGTTCCCCCTGCTGCTCAAAGCTCCCACCGGCCTTAGCCGGTTCCCACTGCCTACACCAAACAACCCCTGCAGGTTTGTTGTTTGCTGCCGACCAGACCAGAACCACCACCGCACCCTTAATGGGTCACGACTGGTTGGAGAAATACCACCGAGACCCCCCACTGGTCCCGGTTTTCGTGTAGTCAACCAAAACCCGACCACCAAAAGATCAATTACATGTATAATATTTAGTAGATCAATTATTCCTGATATTAAGGTAAGGAATTCGTGATTTAAAAAGATAAGAGGAAGGTGATTACCATTATACGTGTTTTGGAATAACTACAAATACACATACTCGAATCAACAAGAAGTCAAAAACCCGTCTTCCCTTCTTCTTTGGTTTCTGGCCGGCGGAAACGTCCACACATAAAACCCTAACTTTTCATTTGTAATGACAATGAGTAAAAGGTTAGACCCTGTTTGTTTATGTTTTTAGGTGGGGTGGGCTCAAAGCCCATTTCTTCTTGTTTGTTTTACTATCATGGCCCAACACAAGAATACACACTCTTTCTTTTCTTTTCTTTTTTTTGTTTTTCGTTTTCAAATAAGTTAGCTTGTAAACTCGTGTTAACTTCTCGTGGTTTTATTTCTTGCTACACTTAATTATTATACGTACAAATTTAGCGTGTAATAATATACGAAATGCTTGTAATAAACGTTCGTGATTCGACGTAAGTTAATAATTATTAAAGACTTAATTAAATCGTGATTTCATGCATTTTAATGTTCTAGGTATTTTTATGCGGGTTTTACAATACATCTGCTGATTTAGTTTCAAGAGCATTAGTATAAAAAAATGAACATGTTGATAGCAATAACAATTTGTTGATTGACAGATTTCCTAGCGACGGACAAATTAACTAAGTTTTGATGAAGGAGAAGATGAAAAACATAACATGTATCCTTTTAAATTCTTGAACTCGTTAAACGTGAGTGGTATTCCACCTCATTACCTGCGCTTGAAAATCGGATGCCCAATTATACTTTTAAGGAATCTTGATCAGACAAATGGATTATGTAATGGAATAATGTCAGAATTTTTGTGCAAATTCTTTTAACAATTAATCAATTAATGTTCGTTTTCCTCGACTCGACTCGAATTGATATCGGACTTAACGTGGATAGATTTGTTCTTGGTAACTAAAACTTTTTGGTATGTTTAAAACTAAAAAGACAACTAATTAAGTCTAATTTAATTAACCAAAACTTTACTATTTAAATTTTAACATTAACTAAGACTATATTAAAAAACTATTTAAACAAATGTGGAAATTAATTTGAACTAATTTAAAACTAAAAACTATTTGTATTTATTTAAATGAAATCTAAGTAAAACTATTTTAAATAAAACTAATTTAATTGAAAACTATTTTAAAAACTAATTTTTAAAAACAAATTAAATAAAATATTTTTTTACTTTTTCTTTTTTATTTAAACTTTATAAAAGAAAAAAAATTTAAATACTTTTAATTAAAATTAATTAAACTTAAAACTTGTATTTAAACTATAAAACTGCCAGCTATACTGAAACTTACTATTTTAATTAATTAATGCGAGATTAAACACAAATAAATGGCTAGATGAGTTGGTAAGGCGTTGGTCAGTTAAGCTAGAGGTCAGGGGTTCGAATCCCCTGACAGACAAATTTTGCAATTAATTATTTTTTTTTGGAATATTAAACATACAGGTCAAAAGGACCTGTTGCTTTTGATGCAACAAATATCAGAAAAATCAAATTAGCTATAACAACTAAACAAGTAGCAGATAGAAAGCAAATAAGCCCAAATAAGCCTAACAACTAAAAAAGGAAATAGCAAATAAGCTAAATCTAAAAATAAGCAATAAGCAGATTCAATCTAAGCAAATCAAAACTAAACTTAATAAAAAATAAATAAGCAAATAAAAACCTATCAGCAAATTAATAAGCAAAATGAGAAACTAAACTTATCCAAATAATCAGATTATCCAATAATAAAAGTAAAGCAGATTTAACTTAAACATAATAATGAACGCAAATAACAAAATAGTAAATCCAAACAAACTCAAACAAAACTGGACGAATTTTACTACTCAAGCAGATAAAACCAAAATAAAGCAGATTCAAACAACATAACAGCAGATTAAACCAAAACGATCCAAATAAACTACAACTGATTAATAAAATAAGCAGATAATTAAAAAAAACTCAACAAAGTAACATTATCTAAACAATTTAAAGCAGATTCAAACTTAAACATATTAAAACAATAAGCAGATTAAAATCAAACTTAAAGCAGATTCCAAACAAATAAACTCAAAACTATTAATCTATAAAAATAAGAACTAGAACCTGATGTCGAATCCTTTGGGAAGAAGGAAGGCGCTGTACCCCCTTTAAGAACCGAATCAAACCTCCTTTACCCACATATCATCATCATCATCATCATCGTCTCTTTCTCATCTCACGAACAAAATATACTCTTCGAACAGATTTTAATAACTTCCTAGTGGGGGAAATTATCTATCCACTTTCTTATTTATTTTTTTATTTTTTTATTTTTTATTTTATCAATTATAATAAAAACAAACAATAATATTAAAAAAAACAGATTAAAGATTGTAATAAAACTTGACAGAAAATTAAATGAGACGAGATTAATTAATTGAAAATAACTTTTCATTAATAATAAGAGAAAATTACAATTACTGGAAAATAAAAATTACAATTTACCTAAAAATCTAATTTGCATAAAAATTAAAATTAAAAATAAAAGTGCACACTCAAATGAATTACAGGAGAGGGGTTTTTATAGGAAAACCTTAAAACCTTCTTGATGATGCTTAGAGAGTAAGCAATTAATCTGAGCCGCTCTTTCTTTTCTCTTTCTTCATTTTCTTCATCAACGGTTGAAACTCTCTCTTGAGTCACATGGATTGCCAAGCTGTAAAAGGGGTGTGCTTCTTGTGCTTTCTTCAAGCTGAGATGGCAAATAGGGATTGGTGGATTGGTGGATGGTGATTTGTTTTGACCAATCAAAACAAGGGATGCGGCCACGTCATTTTGAGATGAGGACCACACCTTGGTGTTCTTCTCCGATTCTTGGGGGAATTAATTGGCAAGTGTGTGAATCACACGAATTGGGTAAAAGCCCCAATTTTTGGTGGGTAAATTTGGTGTTAAGGGTGAATTAGGGTTTGGGTAAAAAACATGGTGGTGGCTGCGTTTTTTATGGGAGAAAGATAAAGGTGGGTGGTTTGTTTTCTTGTTATTATCGAATGGAGTGGGAAGGGTAAATTAATTTATTAAACGTGTGGGTGGTAAGTGTGTATGGGAATTGAAAAGTTGACCAGGTTTTGTTTGTGTGAGTTGACCAAAACTCGTCCCATTTTATTTAGAAAATGGGCTTGGCCCAAAATTTTTTTAAACATTTCCAACCGTCTCATAATATTGGTATTTTGGGCCATATTGGGCTAATTAACAAAAAGTAGATACTTGAAATCCTTAAATGGGCTTTTGAGCCCATTTATCCAATGTGGGATCCACTTGGCCCAATTATCTTTGTAAATGATTAAATCCACTAAAACGAGCTTGATTTCGGCTTTCTTGTTCATTTCTTCAAAACCGTGTCGAATTGCCGGTTTTCGTGAACTTTGGCACACTTTTGGTCTTTGACTTTGTCTTCATCTCTTTCTTGGACTTTTCTTCAACATTTGACCGTGAAATCCCGTGTATTCTTTCCTTTTGATCATTTGTACCTATTTTACACAAAAACACAAAACCACGCGTAATTCCGACTTTTACGATATTAAACACATGATTAGGTCTTGTTTTTCCTTGATTTTAGTGGCAAAAGGATAAGTGTTTACACACTTATTAAATCCCCTACACTTGACCATTGCAATGACCCCATGCAATGCATTATTTTAAACCATAAAGTTACATTTTTCTCATTATTAACCCATTTTAGCCGTTATTAAGATATACTATTACTACTACGACGGAAAGATAAAAACTTTAAAGGAAACAAAAGTTATAACAATTTATTAACTTGGAAATTATTTGATGGAAGAAACTCGTAAAGAAATATAGGGCTTTGGTATCATGAATATTAATCATCCTTAAGTTTCACGTTCCCCATACCAAGCTTAAAAACGAGACCATTGTTTACCATAAGTCCTTAAGTTAAAACCACTCATATAAGATAATTGTGTAATACTCTTTCTCCAATTCCTACGTTGTATCTCTAGATTTTATTGATTGTCATTCACCCGTAGGCTCATTTGACTTATTTGATAATTATTAGTCCAAAAATGAAGGCCAAACGGTGCAAACCCGACACTCAAAACCTAACCTCGTCCTTAAAAACGTTGTCACTAAAGTAAGCCCACATCAAGGATGATTTAACACGATTTGGGGAATAAATTCCCAGACCCAAAATTTGGCCAATAGTACTACTTATTAATTATTCCTCCAAAGTCATGTAGACTTTATGTGGAGTTTAGCAAGTTCACATCATATACCCTTAGGCTCTTTAAGATGTAAAAATGCTCCTCATCTATTGTCCACACCCTAAGGCTCCTTGAACGATAAACAAGGGAATTGATTTTTGATCAATTTTTATTCAACACTTACCATGCTATACACCCTAAGGCTCTTAATGACAAGGTTCGTGCTACATGCCCCACACCCTAAGGCTCCTTGAGGTCATGTTTTAATCTTATTCTTTCTTATTTATGATATATATAGTAGGCCAAATTCGGCGGTCCCATGGTCTCAATACCTCCTACTTAATGGTTATGAGTCACCTTAGTCGGAAGTCCACAACGCTGGCACCCTCAATGTGTTCATGCTTTAATTACAAGGAGAATAAAGATTTGGCTAAGAGTTAAGATATCGAATCTACACCGCAAAAATCCTCATTTATTAATCAATTAAATATACAAGCGGGAAGAAAGAGCCACAAAAACTCATATAAATAAGAATTAACCCTTAAACTTATTATCAACTCTATCATCTCTCGTTCTCCACAATTCAAAATCTCAAGGAATGAGACTCGTGGATGCTTACCCTAATAAACCAATTAAGGTCCATATGGTTAAGGATACTAGCTAGAGTAAACTTGGATAAGTAAACTCGGGTTGAGTCAAAATATTCACGACGGGCCTAATATATCAAAGATATCTAAACTTGTTAAAACCATTTTATTTATTTATTTATTTTTGACTTTATTCTTGAAATGGAAAATATAAATAAGATGCGATGACAAAAGGATAGAAAATAAATGGAAATACTACTAGGCCAAAATAGATCAAAAATTTGAAAAATGATGAAAATTTTTTAAAATTTCCGGTTAAATGGGGTCAAATTCATGGAAAAGCCAACTAAAATTTCGATAGAAATTCCCCTACACTTAATATAAACATTGTCCTTAATGTTTAAGCATGTGGGAGAATAAACTCCCCTACACTTAGGACATTGAGTACGTTGTTTAAAATCGAGCTAAGGAAGAGACAACTAAAATGATTACATTTATTCGCGTTTTATTTATATACATGTATGAATCACAATAGCAAAAACTTATCAAAGGAACCGGGTACACGGAAACACGGGATCACGGGTCGCGTCAAAAATACCAAAAGTGGATCATTAAAGCACATGTCCCTGCACACAACATCACAACACACAAACAACCTACTTGGCTCCCCTACACTTATTGGTGAAAATGAGTGAAGGTGAAAAGGGGTGGAAATGGTGGAAAAGGGTAAAAATCTAACCTAGTTAAACGATGCTTGATTTATTTATCACGAGTCTCTAGCTCGACTCGAATTCCCGAATGTCATAATTCAAATGGGAAAATCATGGGAAAAACCGAGATTTACAAGGGAGAAAAATCTCTCCATGATAAAGGTGAAACATACTCACATAAGGAATACCCCATGAAAATCCACCCGGGTCAAACACATAATTTCCATCAAGAAAGGAAATAACCCCCGAGGTGGTAAAATCACACAAGTAAAAGAAGAGTGGGGTATCCTTAGGCAACGATCTCTTAAATGAAAGGGTAGTATGGTGATATGGCAATGATAGCACAAAAGTCTCTATTCCGGGATCAAACACCGGTTCCTTAATGGGAAAATAGCAAGAGGTGTTGACATTTAAGCTCAAAATATCATCAAAATCCAAAGTGGGAAGGTCGTCCTCTTCCAAACTCGATGTGAAAACATAAGTATCATCGGAGTCATAGGAAAACTCATCCTCGTGAGGAAAATAGGTAATTAGAAAGATATCTAAACCCTCCTCAATTGGAATAACCTCTAAAGTAGGAGTGACATCTAAGAGTGGAGGATCCTCTTCAAAAGTCATGACTTCTAAAATTGGAGTATAAAAGTCATAAGGAGTCTCCATGGAAGAATCACTCATATAGATATGAGGTGCATTAAGATCATGGGATGGGTCATCAAAGTTAATGAGATAACTTAAAGAAGTGTCATCATCGTAAGTATCAAAGATTGGTTGATAAAAAATGGGTGGGTCAAAAGTGGGTGGGTCAAAAGATAGGTCGTCTACACCGAAGATAGTGTGATCACTTGAAGAAGTGTCATCACTATAGGTGTCATAAATAGGAGTTTCAAAAATTTGAGGCTCTAAGGGAAGGGATGAATTTATCACAAAATCATTTTGATTAGAATTTTGAATTCCAAAAGGATTAATAAAAATCTCTTCATTATCATAATTAAGAACATCAGTCATATTGACCGACTCTTTTCCATTTGATTTTGTTGTGATTTTTTCCATTTTAAAAACTTGTTGTTCATCCCGAACCCTAAGAATTAACTCCCCTTCGGCCACATCAACTAAGGCTCTTCCAGATCGTAAGAATGGTCTACCAAGTATTAACGGAATACGAGGATCCATCTCATAGTCGACGACGACAAAGTCCACGGCAAAAGTGAATGTACCAACTCGAACAAAAATGTCTTCGGCAATACCAACGGGGTATGCGAGAGTTCGATTAGCTAACTCGAGAGTCATGCGAGTCGGTACAAGGTCGGGTAATGATAATTGTTTCCATACCGATAGTGGCATAAGATTGATGCTAGCGCCGAGATCCGCTAAAGCCATACAATCATCAATTTGAGGAAAAGAGCAAGGTAACATGAATCGTTCGGGATCTCCTAGCTTTTCGGGAAGCTCTTTGAGAAGAATCGCGGAACAATTCTCATTTAAACGAGTGTTCACGAGCTCAACCATTTTTTCTTTCTTATTAAGCAAATCTTTAAACATTTTCACAAATTTTGGCATTTGAGCAAGTGCTTCAATAAGGCTAATGTTAACATTGACGTTGGAAATCATTTTCAAAAAGTTGGAGACGTGAACTTCATCTTTGGTGAGCACTTTAGCCTTGTCTAACCTAGAGGGATAAGGAATATTAGGTTTAGACTTTGAAGGGTAAGAAGGAGAAGGACTCGCTTCTTGAACAACCTTATGGTTAGGCTCATTAGGCAATGGAGCACTAGTACTAGGAGTGGTAGTGGGAGGAATCACCGAAGGGGGAGTAGGATTACTCATTATGACCTCCGGGCCTTGTCTCTCCTTTATGGGCGAAGAGATGGCAGGTCCCACTAAAGTGGCTCCACTTCGAGTAGTGATAGCACTCACATTAGCACGAGGGTTAGTATCGGTATTAGAAGGTATGGCTCCTTGGGGTCTAAGGGCTTGAACCATTGTCAAAAATTTCTTATCAGTTGATTCTTGCATCTCTCTCATAATTCGCTCAGGGTCGGTCAATTTTTGTAGAACCAAGTCCATTTGAGGATTATGCATGTTCATTTGATTAAACCCTTGATTTAGAAAACCTTGATTAGGAAAACCTTGGTTTTGATATTGAGGTTGAAAACCGTTGTTATTATGAAAACCTTGGTTATTATTTTGAAAACCTTAATTTTGACCATTAAAATTCCCATGATTTGCATTCCCTTGAAAATTACCCATTTGAGGACCTTGGTTCCTATTTTGGTATTGGGTATTTTGGGCGGGTGAGGGTGGTCTTTGTGGAGCTACAAAACCCGGGGGAGCCAAATAATTAGTACTCTTATAAGACAAATGGTAACATCAACATTTGGTTTGAATTGAACCCGTTCATTATCATTGGTGTTATAAGCAAAAACTTGTTGTTGTTGATTGTAAACCTTGTCACAATTAAAATATGAATGTGGTCCACCACGAGTCTCACACGTTTCACTAGTTTCTTTCAAGGCATTAACTTGACCCTTTATTTCTTTGGTTTGTAAAGCAATTGATTCAACAAGCGAAGTAAGATTATCAATTCTTTTGTCGTTCTCACTAGAACTAACACTTGCCATAGTGGCCCTAACACTCTTGGTTTGTACTTTTGCCTTGTTTTCAATTATATCCCAAGCCTCGTTCATTGATTTCACAAGAATATTGCCCCCCGCGGCACTATTAAGTGAGTCTTGGTCATTTAGAGTTAAACCATTGTAAAACGTATTGATTTGATGCACTTTAGTGAAACCGTGTTGTGGACATTTTCTTAAAAGCTCTTTAAAACGATCCCAAGACTCACTAAACGTTTCCCCATATTTTTGCTCAAAGGTGATGATGTCATTCCTTAAAGAAGTGGTCCGTGATGGTGGGAAAAAGTAGTTAATGAACTTGGTCTCTAAGTCGATCCATGTAGTAATACTTTGGGGTGGTTACTTATCAAGCCAAATCCGGGCTTGTCCCTCGAGGGAAAAAGGAAAGAGTTGTAAACGAATAGCCTCTTATGGCACCCCATTGTATTTCACTGTATTAGTCAAATGGATAAATCTCTTGATATGATCATGAGGGTCATCTTGAGAACGACCCAAAAATTGTGTATCGGAAACCATTTGAATAAAACCCGTTTTGATTTCAAAATTATTTGCTCCAATTGCGGGGAGAACGATAGCGTCATCGTTTCCCTCAACGTGAGATTGCAAAATCTCGATCATAGGTCGGTTATCCGTTGCCATTGTATTGTAGAAAGCTCGATTCTCGGGATCGGCTTGAATGACGGTCTTTTTGTTTTTCTTCTTCTTCTTTTTGGAAGAATTAGAAGTATTTGGTACACCAATCGGTATGTATGTACGCGCGCGAGTGCGCATACAATTAAAACTTTGGAATGAGGTAGGTGACCTCGGTCGAATTTGAGAGGAAAATGATTATCCCCCTCGAGGTGCAATATTAAAAAGCTACAAAAAATATACTTAATACTAATTGAGTTGGCAAACCAATAGTCGGCCGTCCCTCTCAATATACGCACAAGCGAGCGGGGAAACGAGGTGGCACAAAGCACTTAAAAACCTTTTTCCTTAGACGGCCTTTTATAGCGCGTCGCCTTATACCCACCTTATAGTTTGTATATATCGAGTTCAAACGTCTTACTAGTATTTATCTATTTTGCACTTTTATTTTGTTTAGGATTCGAATACAATAGTTAGGTGATGAAATCCCAAGTAAGGTCTTATTTGGAAAGTAGGTAAGTTAATGTTCTACGTAATATAATATACTAAAAGAAAAATCTTTTTGTATTTTTTTAGAAAAATATATATTCACAAAAAAATAAAAGAAATCGAACTAAGAAAAATAACACTAATACGTAATATTTTTGGTGTAATACTTTTAGGAAAAAGTATTACTTTTTGATTTTTTAATTTTTTTGTTACAAATCTTAGGAAAGAATTTGTTTTTGTGATTTTTTTAATTTTTTTTTTGTATTTTTAAGTTTTTGATTTTTTGTGTTTTTGATTTTTTTACAAGAAAATTAACGTTCAAAATGAACGGATCCCAAAATCCAAACGTCTCACGAAATCTTCAATCGTAACGAGCGAAGCGGCAGTGGCGCCAATTTAATGTCAGAATTTTTGTGCAAATTCTTTTAACAATTAATCAATTAATGTTCGTTTTCCTCGACTCGACTCGAACTGATATCGGACTTAACGTGGATAGATTTGTTCTTGGTAACTAAAACTTTTTGGTATTTTAAAAACTAAAAAGACAACTAATTAAGTCTAATTTAATTAACCAAAACTTTACTATTTAAATTTTAGACTATATTTAAAAACTATTTAAAAAATGTGAAAATTAATTTGAACTAATTTGAAACTAAAAACTATTTGGATTGATTTAAATGAAATCTAAGTAAAACTATTTTAAATAAAACTAATTTAATTGAAAACTATTTTAAAAACTAATTTATAAAAACAAATTAAATAAAATATTTTTTTACTTTTTATTTTATTATTTAAACTTTATAAAAGAAAACATTTTTAAATACTTTTAATTAAAATTAATTAAACTTAAAACTTGTATTTAAACTATAAAACTGCCAGTTATACTGAAACTTACTATTTTAATTAATTAATGCGAGATTAAACACAATAAATGGCTAGATAAGTTGGTAAGGCGTTGGTCAGTTAAGCAACAGGTCAGGGGTTCGAATCCCCTGATAGACAAATTTTGCAATTAATTAATTTTTTTTGGAATATTAAACATACAGGTCAAAAGGACCTGTTGCTTTTGATGCAACAAATATCAGAAAAATCAAATTAGCTATAACGACTAAACAAGTAGCAGATAGAAAGCAAATAAGCCCAAATAAGCCTAACAACTAAAAAAGGAAATAGCAAATAAGCTAAATATGAAAATAAGCAATAAGCAGATTCAATCTAAGAAAATCAAAACTAAACTTAATAAAAACTAAATAAGCAAATAAAAACCTATCAGCAAATTAATAAGTAAAATGAGAAACTAAACTTATCCAAACAATCAGATTATCCAATAACAAAAGTAAAGCAGATTTAACTTAAACATAATAATGAACGCAGATAACAAAATAGTAAATCCAAACAAACTCAAACAAAACTGGACGAATTTTACTACTCAAGCAGATAAAACCAAAATAAAGCAGATTCAAACAACATAACAACAGATTAAACCAAAACGATCCAAATAAACTACAACTGATTAATAAAATAAGCAGATAATTAAAAAAACTCAACACAGTAACATTATCTAAACAATTTAAAGCAGATTCAAACTTAAACATATTAAAACAATAAGCAGATTAAAATAAAACTTAAAGCAGATTCCAAACAAATAAACTCAAAACTATTAATCTATAAAAATAAGAACTAGAACCTGATGTCGAACCCTTTGGGAAGAAGGAAGGCGTTGTACCCCCTTTATGAACCGAATCAAACCTCCTTTACCCACATATCATCATCATCATCATCATCTCTTTCTCATCTCACGAACAAAATATACTCTTCGAACAGATTTTAATAACTTCCAAGTGGGGGAAATTATCTATCCACTTTCTTATTTTTTTTTATTTTATCAATTATAATAAAAACAAACAATAATATTTAAAAAAAAACAAATTAAAGGTTGTAATAAAACTTGACAGAAAACTAAATGAGACGAGATTAATTAATTGAAAATAACTTTTCATTAATAATAAGAGAAAATTACAATTACTGGAAAATAAAAATTACAATTTACCTAAAAATCTAATTTGCATAAAAATAAAAATTAAAAATAAAAGTGCACACTCAAATGAATTACAGGAGAGGGGTTTTTATAGGAAAACCCTAAAACCTTCTTGATGATGCTTAGAGAGTAAGCAATTAATCTGAGCCGCTCTTTCTTTTCTCTTTCTTCATTTTATTCATCAACGGTTGAAACTCTCTCTTGAGTCACATGGATTGCCAAGCTGTAAAAGGGGTGTGCTTCTTGTGCTTTCTTCAAGCTGAGATGGCAAATAGGGATTGGTGGATTGGTGGATGGTGATTTGTTTTGACCAATCAAAACAAGGGATAAGGCCACGTCATTTTGAGATGAGGACCACACCTTAGTGTTCTTCTCTGATTCTTGGGGGAATTAATTGGCAAGTGTGTGAATCACATGAATTGGGTAAAAGCCCCAAATTTTGGTGGGTAAATTTGGTGTTAAGGGTGAATTAGGGTTTGGGTAAAAAACATGGTGGTGGCTACGTTTTTTGTGGGAGAAAGATGAAGGTGGGTGGTTTGTTTTCTTGTTATTATCGAATGGAGTGGGAAGGGTAAATTTATTTATTAAACGTGTGGGTGGGTAAGTGTGTATGGGAGTTGAAAAGTTGACCAGGTTTTGTTTGTGTGAGTTAACCAAAACTCGTCCCATTTTATTTAGAAAATGGGCTTGGCCCAAATTGTTTTTAAACATTTCCAACCGTCTCATAATATTGGTATTTTGGGCCATATTAGGCTAATTAACAAAAAGTAGATACTTGAAATCCTTAAATGGGATTTTGAGCCCATTTATCCAATGTAGGACCCATTTGGCCCAATTATCTTCGTAAATGATTAAATCCACTAAAACGAGCTTGATTTCGGCTTTCTTGTTCATTTCTTCAAAACCGTGTCGAATTGCCGGTTTTCGTGAACTTTGGCACACTTTTGGTCTTTAAATTTGTCTTCGTCTCTTTCTTGGACTTTTCTTCAACATTTGACCGTGAAATCCCGTGTTTTCTTTCCTTTTGATCATTTGTACCTATTTTACACAAAAACACAAAACCACGCTTAATTCCGACTTTTACGATATTAAACACATGATTAGGTCTTGTTTTTCCTTGATTTTAGTGGCAAAAGGATAAGTGTTTACACACTTATAATGGAACAAGGCTGATATGCAAACGCTTTGATCCAAATGTCATCAATTTGTGCCGACTTTAAACACTTACTATTTTATCTCGTGACTTTACCATTGTACTTGTTTGTTTTGCAACAATATTACCAATGTTACCGGTTACATTTCCATGTCATTATTTAATTTAACCTAATATTCCATGTCACTAATAAAACCACCATGGACTATTAAAATACCCGCTCATGTTTTTTGACCCGTCTTTTAACTGGCCCAATATTCACTTCACATTCTAACATGCTCATTAAAGTCTTTTAACTGGCCCAATACTTTGACCCCTCTTTTAATGGAGATCATCATCCCCGACACATCCTGAACAACTCCAGAATATGAAGCAATTCAACATGCTCATTAAAGTGTATAATTGGATTTGGGTTTTCTTATTTTTGGATTTAGGTTTTAGCTTCTCTTTCTTAAACCTTTAAATCATCAAAACCTCACATCATTTTTAATTTTATTTTTATACAATCATACATCTCAGATCTTATGAACTTAATATTTGAATAACCAGAAAACCCTGTAAGCTTGAAAAAACTCTTGCACTTCATAACAACGTTATCCAGAACCTATTTCATGTTTATCTTTGCCAACACAATCATCATTAAATCATCTTTAAAAAAAATCGTAAACCCACTAACATACGGATGTTAATAAGATCATCTTTTAAACAAATGAACATGTTAATAAGAAATTTTAACAAGAAATTTCTTCAATCTCATCTTCCTCCGCAAATCGATAATCACATTAAATCTTCTTCCGTCGCCTCCCCGTCATCTGTGACGGCGGCCGACGCTTTCTTAGCCGAATCAAATGACAACAATTACTTCGAAACCCTATGAAAAGAAAGGATATGAATATGATCAGAGATTGTATGTTTTTGGATCTAAGCAAAAGAGTTGACTTTTAAAACAAAGAAGAACAAGTTACCAAGAACAAAAGAGTTGACTTTTAAACAAGAGATTGTATGAACATGTATGTTTTTGAAATATGGTTCTTGTTTCTAAAGGTTTTTACATATATTTGTTAAAACAAAGAAGAAAAAAAAAGTTAAAGGTAGTAAAAGAACTGGGTATAATTTACTCTTTCATTAGAAAAATAAATATGCCAACATGGAAATAACTGTGCCAGCGTGTCAGTTACAAGTTACCAAATTGGTCAAGTCGAAACAAATTTGAAAGTTCGTTGTTAAAGTCACGAGATAAAATAGTAAGTGTTTAAAGTCGACACAAATTGATAAGTAAGATGGTATTTTTTAGCTTTTACCCATTCAAATAAGCAATTAACCAAAACTTAATCTAAAACAATTTTAAGAAAAACTAATTTAACCACAAATTAAAAACTTGAAAAATACTAATAAATCTAAAAATTAAAAATCAACTTTTTATAAAATAAACTAATAAGCACTTATCTAAAAACTTAACCAAATTGATTTTTAGAAAAAGCTAATAAGCCAAAATTTAAAAACTTTTAAAAACACTAAATAATAAAAATATTTAAAAACAACTTTTTATAAAAATTAACTAATAAGCACTTAATTAAAAATAAGAAAATTAACACAATAAGCACTAAAACACTATAAGCTATAAAAATCAAACACATAAAAACCAATAAGCACAATCAATCAAAAGCATCAATAAACATCAAGATTAAGCAACTACAAGATCATCTAAATCAACACAGGATTAATAATAAAGAAAGGAAGAATGAGAACAATTAATTAAAAAGCTTGATTAAGATAAAGATTAAGATTCAAAATACAAGATTAATGAAAAAGTTTAAAAACATTAAGAAAAGCTAGAGAGAGAAAATATTAAGCTACTCCTAATCCTAAACTAATCTACTCCTAAATTACTAACCACCTCCTAATGACACATTAGGAGGGTATTTATAGGAGGAGTAAAAAATGATGCTTTATTCCTTCTTTCTTCTTGTTCTTGACTCGATTTAAAATCTTTGTCTTTTTTGACGTCGTCTCGGGATTTATCGATATAATTTGAACTCGTCTTATAATTTTCTTCTTTAATTAGACTTGGTTCTTCGACTTCATTAAACTTCCGTCTTTAGACTTTTTCTTCGATAAATCTTCAGAATAGGCCTTGGACTTCCGTTCTTTTTGCACTCTTGATCTTTTGACTTCGTCTTTTCTCGTTTTCTTCGATAAAAGCCCGTGAAAGCCCGTGTTTTCTTCCTTTTTCATCTTTTGGTCCTAAAACACAATAAAAACACAAACTACGCATAATTCCGACATTTACGACATAAAATACACGTTTTGGCTTGGTTATTATTATAATTAAGTGGTAAAAGGATGGGTATTTTCACACCTATCAAATCCCCTACACTTGACCATTGCAATGCCCTCATGCAATGCATTAGTTACAAAGCAAGTTTTACATTTTCCACCACAATCAATCCACATTGGCCTTTATTAAAGAGACAAAATATTTAAAGGAAGAAAACAAGTAAAAAGATCAAAAACTTACCTTGGGGTTTTGGAATGTCATGAATGATTATCATCCTCAAGTTTCACGTTCCCCATACCAAGCTTAAAAACGAGATCATTGTTATTATAAGTTAGCGAACTATCACAAACTCATGTGGCCCAATTATTCACTTAGACTCCCTTATTCCTAGGTGTATCTCTTATATTTTATTATTGTCTTGAATGATCACGAGGATGCATTGTTGACTTATTTCGATAGTTTATTTAGGCTGAAAATAAAGTGAGACGATTTAATCAATAGTTAGCTAACGGACAAAATCTTTTAAAACTGCTTCTTGGGACCTTTTAAAGTTCATATCTTGGCATAACTCGCTTCAATATTTGAGACCTTTCTCAGACCGATATTTGGCAGCGACTTCATACTTCAAATCTTGAGAGACGTTCTTGAAATTATGGTCTTCTCTTCATAATAAGAATTTCTTCACTTGAAGTTTTGAGAGATTCTTCATATTTGGACCACGACTTCTTCATTTTTCTCCAATCTTTATTTTGGACTTTGATATACAACGATCCACCTCCTTTTAGGAATTGGATCTATTTATCCTCATACCTTGTTAGGGTCTTTTCGGATAGACTTCTCCATGATCTTTAGGGGAGTATTTGCTTTTCGTCGTGTGTCTCGATCCTTCATATTGATTTTTGATAAATGATTCTTCACATCACTTGGGATCTTTAGCAACAAAATGTAGCCCTCATGCCTTGTTAGGGCCTTTTTGGACTCGCCAATCTTCGCATCCCGCTTCAATAAGTTATGCCTTGGCTATGAACTCTAATTAATACCGAGCAACTTTTAAACGATCTTGTGCTAGAAGCTAAGTAACTTTTCAATTCGTACAACCTTATTTATTGCAAATATATTTATTAACAAGCGATGGGAGAAAAAGCTCATAATCAACTCACATAAATTTATGAAAGAATACCAAACTTATAACTGACTCTATCATCTCTCGTTCTCCATAATTTAAAATCTCAAGGAATGAGACTCGTGGATGCTTAGCCTATTAAATCAAAGTTTTGGGTTTTCGAGTCATCTATAGGATCTTGCAAACTCTTAGACTCTTTCAAGTTTAGAATTCGCATTTTAAAGTTCCCTTGATAAACGAATTTCTAGGATCAATTATAGGAACTTGCGAAAAGTTCTTGTTCTTAACCCGTGAGAGTTAAGACTTTCACGTTTTAAAGTTCCCTATATAAAAGCCTAGCAAAACTTGACTTAAACACGTTAAGGATACTAGCTAGAGTAAACATAGATAAGTAAACTCGGGTTGAGTCAAAAGATTCACAACGTTGAAAAATTAAAACCACTTTATTAAAATTTATTCTAGCAAAGAAAGAAAATAACTATAACAAAGGAGAATACTACTATACAACTAGGCCAAAATAGATCAAAAATTTTGAAAAATGTCGAAAAATCAATTTTCCGGTTAAAATGAGGTCATATACAAGGAAAAGCCCACTTAACTTCGATAGAAGTCCCCCTACACTTAATATAAACATTGTCCTCAATGTTTAAGCATGTGGGAGTAAACTACTACACTTAGGACATGGTGCACGTTGTTTAAATCTTGCTAAGGGAGAGACAACTAAAGTGATTCCTATTTAAATATTGGAAAATATAAAATAGAGAATCAAAAGAGTTTAGGATAAAACCGGGAAGATGGGCACACGGGATCACGGGTCGTCAAAAGTCATCAAGAATGTATCTTTGAAAGCTCGAATCCCTACACATGATAAGAAAGAAAACAACAAACACATAGTAGGGTCTCCCCCTACACTTATTATGAAAACAGATATAAAGGATAGATAATCGGGTTGCCTCCCGAGAAGCGCTTGTTTTTGTTAACCGAGTCACGAGCCTGATGTCACACCCCCACCATGGCGGAATATGGGGCACGACGTATGGATATCATCACAACAATAGCATGTCCATAGAGATAACTAAATGATATAAGAAATGTCATAAAATGGTGACACAAATGTCATGACAATATCTCAACAATGCAGGAGTCTAGGTAAGTAGGTAACAGTCCTACCACTTACCCAAGACAAACAATAAACATAAACCAAACAAACATATAGGTGCCAACAGTATCACTAGATAAATAAACAAACAAAGCTAAGAAGGAACGGGGATCTCCTTCTAAATGCATATCCTACGCTCTCCAAATCCTAGCCACTTATGTTCTCAAGCTTAACCATAATATCACCTGAAAGAGACACTAAAACACGTCAACATAAAGTTGGTGAGAGTCATAGGTCTAGACTCCAACGCCAAATCAGTTATAAGCTGTGAATAACAACCATCAACACAATAACATATGGACAATGCGCTACAATTATGTATTAACAACTAGCATTCAAGTTCAATCAATCATCACGATTCCAAGGCATCACGCCTTACCAACAACCACAATTACCAAGGCATCACGCCTTACCAACAACCATAATTTCCAAGGCATCACGCCTTACCAACAACCATAATTTCCAAGGCATCACGCCTTACCAACAACCATAGTACCATAGGCGCCCATACACCTATGTACCTTTCCCATCCAAATCATACACAAACAAGAATCACATAGCAGTTAATCACATAATATACACACAAGTCCATCTCAAACCTTAAAAACATTCACAACATCAATTTATAAATAACTCAACACAGTGTCTCTTCCATCCCATCTGGAAGTCAAAAACAATAATAAACATGGGACTATGAAACTCACCTGATTGAGCTTCTCCAAAAGTCCTCGCACTAGCAACAAGCTAACAAACCAAAAACACGCAATCAATACATGAACCAATCATTAAGATGGTTCATCAACCTATGATGGACTTCTAGCCTACTCCCATATAAATACCCCATTTATATGCTCTAAACACCCCATTACCCTAACAAGTCCTTAACTTGTTTAAGTTTAATAACTATCCCGTTCATATTTTACACAAAATAGTCCTAATTTTAAGTCTCCAAACTTTAAGTCAAACGTCCACTTAAACATACCCATGGTTTCTGTAAAAGGAATATTCATACCCTTACATATGTTAGCTAACACCTCCCACTTGCCCTAACCTTAAAGCTACTGTTAAGGCCCCGATATATATATATACTTTTGTCATTCCAGATTTCCTGATTTTAAACATACAAAAAGTTTGTTACTATTAGAGGGTCTTACCCTAAACCACAACCTTAGCCCAAGTGCAGATACTTACTACAATATATAAACCATCTCTCATGTTCGTGAGAAGATCCCAATGCAACTCTAAGTACCCCAAACAACCCAAAACTTAAAAAGAAAACAGGCTGACTTCAAAACTGTTTTGACCTCTGACTGTTGTAACCTGCTTTTGACCCACTTCCCGACCTCCAATTTAACTCTACTTTCTTGAATTGGAAAGCCACTTCAAATATCTTTCCATGGATATGTGGATCACAAAATAAGAGTTTGTAGAACTCCCAATATGATCAAAACAATTGACTCAAAATTCTGCCCAGTTTTTAAAAACGGGTTTAACAAAATCAACCTCATTAATTAACCCTAATCCCTCTAATTACAAGCCCTAATTTATGTAATCATCATATTATGATTAATACAACATTAATTTACTGTTTTTAAATTAAACCCTAACCTAAATCCATCATAAGATGATTAAAGAAATCATAAAAACAATTTAATTGAAAAGGGTTTGAAGATTTTACCTTAGATTTTTTGGAAAACAAGATTTTTGATGAAGAACCCTAATTTTCTCCATGGATGTCGACCCATACTTGATCTCCAGGGATTTTATGAAGTGTTTTGATAAAAATAAGGCTTTCTATAATTTCCTAACAAGTCCTTGGCCCATCACTCCCTCCTAATAGAAATCTCGTCTCGAGATTTACTCCTTAGGATCAAAACACACAAACAACAAATCACATGAGGATACTTGTTTTAAATGAACTCCTCTCGTTTCCACGTGAACTTTAGTTCAAGTTTCAAAATACCACATATACAAACCAAAAATAATTAAACTCATTGCCAAACTCTTGATCTCACAGTCAATAAATCTCACAAATGACTCTTTGATAAAACAAAGACTCTTATTAACACAAGTCCCGAATAACAGTACATGAAAAATGCATTCTCAAACAACCTTTACCAATCTTATTACATGAAATATATCATATATATATATATACCACTCATTTTCCCCAGGTAATTCTATGCTCATAAGCTAATGGTCCGATCTTTACAAAGATCATAAATGGACCTACAAAACTCTACATCAACTCTTCCATTTTACCAAAACATACCACCCGCTACTATGGGTGAAACTCCCTACATAATTTTGTCACTAACTCTAGTGGTTTCCTCCTTTTCTACATAACATCCTTTGTTGCTCTCACCCTTTCCACTACATCATTACCACATTAGTAGTCTCTTTTACCAATTCTAGTCCACAATGGGGACAACTCACCCTATCCTTTCATATAGTGCCTCAAATGGCATTTATCGACTTCTAGTATGATAACTATCATTATATGAAAACTCAGCCATCGCTAATGAGTTTCCTAACTCCCTCTAAATCAATCACTCATGCCCTTAGTGTAACTCCAAAGGTTGTATAAATATCTCACTTGCCTATCCTTTTCCCATTTAACTAGATATACTCATATCCAATCTCGTTCATCAACTCCCTTCAGTCCGTTCCCCAAACTACTTAAAAATTCCAATTTCCTTACAAAGTGACCTATGACGGTCTTTCACATATCCATTAGTTCTTCTAATCCAAATCAACTTATGATCTATACACATCATCAAAAGGACGGTTAAATCAGTTAGACCAAGCCCTTCGTCCCTATGGCACATCATACCTATAACTCCTCATCCATTCGATTATCGATACTAAGCCTCCCAAACAATCAGTATAGGTCAGTGCCATTTCCCTTTCCATAATCCTTCATAAGGCATTCCATACATATTAGGCTAACTTTTACGCAACACCCTCTATTCCATCACATTTGTACGCAATCCTTCCAACTTCTCAACTATGTGACTTCTCATTCCTCTTGAAATATGAGATGAATTAGTCAGTCTATCGACTAACACCCAACTCTCGTCGTACTTATTCCTCCACCCCATTATGTATCCCTTTCACCAACTTCGTCCTTACATCGCCCCTTTCTAAGCTACTTCTATCTATGTAGGAAGTATAGTCTACGTCCCTTTTCTCCATATGATTGTCCAAGCCACGCAACATACATGTTGACGCATTCTCTGCTTTAGACAACTCAACTCGTGCAACCTACATCCTTCATCCAAACCACCATAATACGTCATCCATATAGTTTAAGTTCGTCTCAGCTTTACTTCATTCTTCTTATTCCATGTTTCATCAACCATGCTTGCCCTTCCCAGATGGTACTTGGCCTTGCAATCTTCCTTCGTCACCTAACTAAGTCTATCCAGTTCTTCCAAATCTTCAGTTCTAGCAACGTATAAGTGGTCGCCTTTCTTTGTCGTCCTCGTACGCGTCCAAATCCTTGCTCCACGTATCGTCATGCTTCGCGAATTCATCCAGTCCTTCCGATAATGCCAAGATCGGCTCATTATCCAATCCACTTCTTCAGCCTTCAAATGCTTCCTCATCCTTATTCACTTCGCCCCTTGCTGGTTCTATGATATGCCATCATCTCTAACTTCTCATCATGGTAGATTTAATACTAAAACTCACCCTTGAAAATCTCACGTATAATTCCACTCCAAAACCAACACATACTTCGCCTCACTCTCCTTCTTAGACTTTGAGTAGATCAAGATGTCGTCGATACTCCCGATGACAACTTATTTATATACGTTCATGCACACTTGCTTCATTGACACCATGAAAACCGCTAGTGCTTTGGCGAAGCCAAATGCATAACCGTAAACCCAAAGCGTTCATACAACATCCTTAGTAGTTTCAGCTATGTCCTCCTTGCACCCTCTCTTAGTGGCAATACGAATAAATTCCCACCTCGTTCTACTTGCAAAATTCTACACGCATCTTAAAAGACCGACACTTCCTCTCATCGGACCACTCAACCTCTTTCCACATCCAGTCTACTACTAAGCAACTCAAACTTTATCTGGCATTCCTTGCAATTTCTAACAGCTCTTGTTTTTAAATCACTCCATCAACGATTTGCCTTGAAAAGGCACTAACTACAACTCCTCTCACCTCCCCTACTTGCTCTATTTATGGTTCTACCTCACAGTAATAGGCAAACCTACTAAATTTCGGGAAAGTTTCAAAAACATACATGCCTTACGAACAATATCCCCTTCCAACACTCTCTATGGCACGTTACTTGTGCCAATTTCCCTACGTTTCACAAATCTCTATTCATCTCCTTTGGCATCCTAATAGACCTCATGACCACACTAGTTCGTCTACGAACTTCTTTCCTTCCCACTAAGGGTATTTCGACCATTCTCTCATGGTCACCTACTTAAGCGTGTAGGCGCGACCAAGTCCTTCATATGACTACCTCAACGCTCCCGAACAATTCGAAACCAAAACTACATCCTGAATCCATCAGATACGATCAACGAATCAAACCAACGGAGAACTAACGACATTTCACGTGCACCAGTTAAAACAAGTCAAAAACCATGAGACTCAAAAGAAAACTCAAACCCAAAACGTGTGTCAATTCAAAATGACCCATGACAACGAAAAATAATCCAAGAAACACCCAATGGCAACCAAACATATTACGCCCCGCGACATATTATTCAAACCGTGCAAAAGATCGACTTTTCCAAAAGAATATATGTCTTTTATTTATTTATTTATTATTACCTCCCACATCTATGTGACTCGAAGAATCTACAAACAACCCTCTTGACGAACTCAAAACTCAACTCAAAAACTAGGTATCCCGTGCATCCCAAATCATAAAAATAAACTACTATTCAAACTCAACCTTTAACCTGACACTTGTACAATAATTTCGGCCAAGATACTGACCTCCCATGACAATACATTCTGAATATTTGAAAGGTACGTTCCGAGTACATAATTTTTGGCTTTTGAATCACCCAAAAAGCTTTAAAAATGAACAAGTTATGACCAAAACAATTTTATACTAGTTGTTTTAAAACTAAAGAATAAACTTAGTGATTAATGCAATCCTTTTAAATGAAAGATATATTTGTATGTGTAACCTTCATAAACTCAATTTAACCTCGTATTAATAATTATAAATGACGTGAATCGGTTAAACCCAATTATATAAACTATGTAAGTAGAAAGAAATTTTACTTCGCTTTATTTTAAAGAAAGTCTTTTAGAATTTGAAATAAATAAGTGTTGATTAAAAAAAAATCTTACGTTGCACCTTGTTTCAAACACGACTCCAACACCTTACCCTTATTTCACCGAATACAACCAACTATCTAACCCTATAATACATTTCAAAGCCCCCCCTTTTCTCAATATATACCGACCAAAAGAAATGTAAGACCCAACACAAAAGATTTCTTTATTTCAAAAGAAATCCCAAGTTATTTCAATAGACTTAAAACCAAGAACACCATTTCAAAACGTACACGTGAAATACGAAACTCAAAGAATACGCTACAAGACACACTTCAAAAGATTCAAAACTTCGTTGAAACTCCACCAAACTCGAGCTCCAATAAATTGTTTAAACACAAGAGAGTACTAGGTACGTTCAAGTTATAATAACTACTGAACGACCGTAAATCATAACATAACATCTATTAGTATATATACATCCGCATATGTATACCTATCGAATCTCCCAAACATACTCGTTATCATACATGTCAAGTCAATCAATCGCTTTATACGCTCGTTTTTTCCATACGAGTAATCACCATCTCACCCTGCCACAACAAGGCATGAAGCCCACCTCCAAAACCAAACCATATCGTGTGACCCCATAATCACACAACACAGCTATAACCCAAAACATATAACACAAAAAAAAATAATAGCCATATCATAGGCAGCCATTACATAAACCCATATATTATACGTATACCCAAAATCCACATCTCATCATATACAAGCATGTACTAACCCTCTTTCATGCAATCATACTTGAGAACCCATTGAAGTTGTGGTACTTGTATAACTATGTTGGCCACCATACTTATACAATTACCCTTTCCCCAATGCACTCCCTCCTATGATGACACTTATAAGAATCAATACAACATATAACACATAAATCCCTCTACTCACATAAGCTCATAACCACATAACCAATAAGGTCCAAAACTCCGTCTACTTAAATAACATAGTCAAACTCTTGAAATACATAAATCCATAGTCTAGCTAAAATAGCATAGACTAAATCCAAAACAAAAACATAATCAGTTATAAGTCATGTCACCCGTAAGAGTGGAAACAGCTTAAAACCCTTCCTATCCACCTACTCCTAGTAAGTCGAACCACCACACGATTCTTAGGGAACATGACTTAAACATCAAAAGAAAAAATAACATACCTCAGGTATGTAAAATAACTCGATAAAAGATAGAAACTACCTTGTACTAAATTATGTACTATAATGTACAATTTAAGCAAAATACAACAGTGACTAGCGTGGACGATTATGGTTCAACCCGCACTAGTCACAAACCCGAAAAGAAAATAACATGTGACTAAGTATGAACATACTACGGTTCAATTCATACTAGTCAAAACATCGCAATAAATAACATCCAAACACATCAATTATTATAAAATGCACACATACTCCTATGACGCCTATATGCAGGGACCCTTAAGCTATAGACTAGGCTACACGACTAGGCAACCTAATTCTCTATAACCATTGTCTCTGATACCATTCTGTCACACCCCCACCATGGCGGAATATGGGGCACGACGTATGGATATCATCACAACAATAGTGTGTCTATAGAGATAACTAAATGATATAAGAAATGTCATAAAATGGTGACACAAATGTCATGACAATATCTCAACAATGCAGGAGTCTAGGTAAGTAGGTAACAGTCCTACCACTTACCCAAGACAAACAATAAACATAAACCAAACAAACATATAGGTGTCAACAGTATCACTAGATAAATAAACAAACAAAGCTAAGAAGGAACGGGGATCTCCTTCTAAATGCATATCCTACGCTCTCCAAATCCTAGCCACTTATGTTCTCAAGCTTAACCATAATATCACCTGAAAGAGACACTAAAACACGTCAACATAAAGTTGGTGAGTGTCATAGGTCTAGACTCCAACGCCAAATCAGTTATAAGCTGTGAATAACAACCATCAACACAATAACATATGGACAATGCACTACAATTATGTATTAACAACTAGCATTCAAGTTCAATCAATCATCACGATTCCAAGGCATCACGCCTTACCAACAACCACAATTACCAAGGCATCACGCCTTACCAACAACCATAATTTCCAAGGCATCACGCCTTACCAACAACCATAATTTCCAAGGCATCACGCCTTATCAACAACCATAGTACCATAGGCGCCCATACACCTATGTACCTTTCCCATCCAAATCATACACAAACAAGAATCACATAGCAGTTAATCACATAATATACACACAAGTCCATCTCAAACCTTAAAAACATTCACAACATCAATTTATAAATAACTCAACACAATGTCTCTTCCATCCCATCTGGAAGTCAAAAACAATAATAAACAGGGGACTATGAAACTCACCTGATTGAGCTTCTCCAAAAGTCCTCGCACTAGCAACAAGCTAACAAACCAAAAACACGCAATCAATACATGAACCAATCATTAAGATGGTTCATCAACCTATGATGGACTTCTAGCCTACTCCCATATAAATACCCCATTTATATGCTCTAAACACCCCATTACCCTTCCCTAACAAGTCCTTAACTTGTTTAAGTTTAATAACTATCCCGTTCATATTTTACACAAAACAGTCCTAATTTTAGGTCTCCAAACTTTAAGTCAAACGTCCACTTAAACATACACATGGTTTCTGTAAAAGGAATATTCATACCCTTACATATGTTAGCTAACACCTCCCACTTGCCCTAACCTTAAAGCTACTGTTAAGGCCCCGATATATATATATACCTTTGTCATTCCAGATTTCCTGATTTTAAACATACAAAAAGTTTGTTACTATTAGAGGGTCTTACCCTAAACCACAACCTTAGCCCAAGTGCAGATACTTACTACAATATATAAACCATCTCTCATGTTCGTGAGAAGATCCCAATGCAACCCTAAGTACCCCAAACAACCCAAAACTTAAAAAGAAAACAGGCTGACTTCAAAACTGTTTTGACCTCCGACTGTTGTAACCTGCTTTTGACCCACTTCCCGACCTCCAACTTAACTCTAGTTTCTTGCATTGGAAAGCCACTTCAAATATCTTTCCATGGATATGTGGATCGCAAAATAAGAGTTTGTAGAACTCCCAATATGATCAAAACAATTGACTCAAAATTCTGCCCAGTTTTTAAAAACGGGTTTAACAAAATCAACCTCATTAATTAACCCTAATCCCTCTAATTACAAGCCCTAATTTATGTAATCATCATATTATGATTAATACAACATTAATTTACTGTTTTTAAATTAAACCCTAACCTAAATCCATCATAAGATGATTAAAGAAATCATAAAAACAATTTAATTGAAAAGGGTTTGAAGATTTTACCTTAGATTTTTTGGAAAACAAGATTTTTGATGAAGAACCCTAATTTTCTCCATGGATGTCGACCCATACTTGATCTCTAGGGATTTTATGAAGTGTTTTGATAAAAATAAGGCTTTCTATAATTTCCTAACAAGTCCTTGGCCCATATACAAAAGCCCGGTTCCCTTTTTCCCTTTTTTCCCCTTTTCTTTTCTTTGGTACGTCTAAACCGACCCAAACACCCCTAATTTCGGTTTTTTTTTATTTTTATTATTTAATATTATGTTATTAACATTACCTTAATTTACCTTAATTTATTTCAGCTCCTAAAGCTTCCAAAACCTCAAAACCGTAAAACTAGTCAAATTTACGCGTTTTACCGTAAAAGACGTAAAATATACACTTTTATAAAAAATCCCAAATTTTGAAATAAACTTTATAACTAAGTCCTAAATGACTTAAAACCATCCCGAAAAATATTCATATGACTAATTACCTCATCCGAGACCTCTAAATGCTAAACCGTAAAAATACGATTTTCTTTAGGGAAAATAGACAAATAAGTTACTAAAGTTTGCTTAAATGTTCACCTAAGTTACTAAAGTATTTTTGGTTACAAATTAGTTACTTATGTTTGGTTTACCTGTTATATAAGTTACTCTTTTAGTTGCAACCTTTTATCACCGGTAGCTAAGTGACGTGGCATATAATATCAATGGTTAAAACATAAAAATGTTACCAAAGTTTGCCAAAATGTTCATCTAAGTTACTAAAGTTTTTTTTCATTACAAATAGGTTACTAAAGTTAAGGTAACAGGTTAAATAAGTTACCCTGTTCGTTTTAACCCTTGGTGCTAGGTAAGTGCCGACGTGGAATTACTTATTTTGTATTTGTTTAAAGAGTAAATTATCTTTTATTTTTAAATTATGTGTATCCTAATAACGCGCATGATTCAAGAAAAATGATCGTAGCAAACCATCTACTCCTAGGATATCTTCAAATTCATTCATTTTACTTTTTTACTAAGACATGATGAGCAACTATCTTGACCGGGTTGATGGGTGAAGAAGGGTGAGTGTGTGTCGGATGAATGGGTGATGGTGGTTGTAGTGGTGGATCGCGTACTTCGGCCGGAGGTTGTGGTGGCTGGCGAGAGTGTTAACCATAAGATTCACCATTAACATGTGTTCGATCCGGAGGTCGGGGAGGATTGAATAGATAAGAAGCCATTTTAGAGACAGAAACATGAGAGAATAAAAGTGTGTGTTTTATTCTAGAGAGAGAAAGGGAAATAAGAAAATGATAATACGGGTATATATAGCTCAAGACTAAAACTAACTACGTCCATGCTTGTCCCGGCTATGTAAACTAATTTAATTCCGTTAATCGCTCACACTTTAGGGCTAACAGAGAGTGACATCAATCTTTTTTCGGTGGAAGCGTTTTTTCTATAGATCCGGTGGTAGTGAGAACTAGTGGTGGTGGCCGTTGTGTTAATGAACGAACATTGAGGAGTCAGCAACATTCTTGTTTAAGGTGGGATCCACAAAATGTTGATGTGTCCATAACAACAGGTTACCAACAGGTTGCCCACCCTCGGAGTAACCTAATTGTAACTTTTTAAAACTTTAGTAACTCATATAATTAACCCATATACTTGAGTAACCTTTTTGTAACCAAAAATACTTTAGTAACTTAGGTGAACATTTGAGCAAACTTTAGTAACTTATTTGTCTATTTTCCCTTTTCTTTAATACATATACGTATACTTAAAACCACCAAATAACACCATCTCACTTCATAGTCACTACCATGTGAACTCATGAACATGAAATCATCACACATCGTTTCATTCACAAGGTACCCCGTACCGGAAACGATATCCAACCCACAATCTATACACACCAATAAGCACATAAACACGTAAAGACATGTAACTAGCACAAAATAAAACTAAGTGACGAACCTCAAAACCAGGGTTGGTACACCTGACTCGTCCCCGAATTAAATGGTCCATGGGGAAGCCTCGAATGTAATACCGGGATCAAAGACCTTGTCCTCGTTCCCGGAGGAAAATACAACAGGGGAGGATGGAGGATAAGTCTTAAAAGGTAGAAAAGTCCTCTCAACATACGAAAAGTATGTGAGATCATGATCCACGGGAGGTGGGGTGGGTAAAGTAAGCAAATTGTCATCCCCCAAAGACAATTGATGCTCAGACAACGACAAAGCCGTAAGGTTATCAATCATATAATAATAAATGTCACCTCCCGGGTCAAAGCACTCATCCTCCGTAATGGTGTCTAAAGGAGTGGATGAAAGGTGCTCGGGAGGGGGACTTGGGACAATACCTTCCTGCAGCAAATTAGCAAAAATAATATCCCCCTCCGTGTCATCATCATCAATACCCGGAGGTATTGAGTGAATGTCGATTTCTTCCAGCAATGGGTCATTATACTCAACGGGTGTAATAGACTAAGGTAAAGATTCTTTAATAGGAGGAGAATTCAACGCTTCAATTTTAGCAATCAGAAGATGAACTTTTAGTAATTTTTCGCGAAGAATAACGTCTTCCACCTCATCTACAAGACCAAGTTCAGGGGTGAACTTCTCATAAGTCGGAGAGAATAAATCAACATCGCCTTCATCGTCCGGAGGAGAAGGAGAAATTTCAAAAGTGAAATTCTCATAGCATGGAGAAGAATCATCATCATTAAGAGCGACCTCTTCCGTAAGCTCCTCAAAAGTTAGCACATCACAAAACTCATCAAAGAATTTATCAAGATCAAAATCACTAATCTCACTCGATGTATCACAATCCTTAGACGTATTAGGGATATCAAGAGTAGGAGTAGTAATCTTAGAAGATGGATTGAGATTGTAGATATCATCCTCGTCATCATCATCATAATAGACTGTACCATTCCAGTTAGGAGTGATATAGTCGACTAACTCCTCCTTGATAACCTCCACATCTTTAAGAAGCTCATGAAGCAATTTTTGTTGATCATCTCCCCGAGTATGTTCAATTAAACCCATTCTATCCCACACTGTAAGTAAACATTTTGGTGTAGAAAAGAAGGGAAAACGACCAAATTGGCTCAAAAAGGTGTAGGTGGATTTCAAAATTTGGTCACCATCAAGCAAAGGTTGTCTTTCCTGATGTAAGTCAGCTCGGATTTGAGTTAAACTTTCTAGAACGTCATTCAAAGTAGTGAGTTGTTGGTCAAGACTAATTCCCTGAGAGGATTGATGATTGAGGGTGTGATGTGGGGGCTCAAAGTTATTCAAACCGGAATCATAGCATGGAATTGGCTCAAAGATATTCATCGGTTGACAAGAAGAAGCATCGTGAGGGCCCCCACAAATATTGCAATACGGGTATTGAGAAAACCTGATGCATTTTGAGGATAAGGATTGTCATATACGGGAAAGGGTGAGAAAGTATTGTAAGAGGAGAAGTACGAATTTGTTGAATTGCAAAATGGACAAAATCCAAATTGTGTATTGTCGATATCAGAGCCGCACCGGTCACAAATACACCAATGACATGTTTGATAACCATGCCATGGTCTCCCACACCGTACGCAAGACGAATCCATGAATAATAATAGATAAGCAAGAAGAATATTTTTGGTACAAAACTTTCGAAAAAGAAATGCTTTTATGATTTTTCAAATGTTTTTGGATTTTTGAAATTTTTTATTTTTATGGATTTTTGAAAATTTTTGACACGAAAAATAACGTTCACGAGTGAACGGATCCCAATATCCAACGCGTCTCTAAAAAAAAACCGTTAATCTTCACGAAAAGAGCCGGCAGCAGCGCCATTTAATACAAGGTTTTTAGCCTCGTATGAAAGTTCGTTGAATCCGATCTTTTCGAATTGATTATTGGTTCAAAAGTGTGACTCAGTCGTTCTTGGTGGAAAATAAAATGGTTTGGTTATCTATTATACTAAAAAGGTAAATGCGCAAAATAATAACAATAAGCTAAAAGCGATTAACTAATAAAAACAAGACAAGATAAATAATAAAACGTGAAATTAAAACGAAACAATTAATAAAAATAAATCTAAAAGCCGAAATTAACTATCGACTCGAAAATAAAGCTTACTAAATGAAAAAAGAGAGAATAAAACTAAAATGGTACTATAAAGCTAAACGAGGCAAAACCTAAAGCGGGTACTAAATAAAAGATTAAACTTGAACTTTACGAAAAAAAATATTAATTTTAAAAATAGACGAAAAATTCAACTAAAATACGTAACTTTCAAAAATAAAATCGGAACAACTTTCAGATAAAACTAAACAATTACGGAACAATACTAATAAATAAGCAAGCAGGCAAGCTAGCTGCTGGAAGCAGCAGGCTGCTTAATTTGGCGCCAAAGCGTACCAAGCTAGCAAGCACACAAGACAATTTCTTTTTTTTTTATACAGTACATTTCGGGGAAAACTTCGGAAAAGCTACAGTTGAATTCTGATATCTCCATTTCTTCGGAATAAGTTCAGAACAGTGTATTTCGGAATACCAATGTTTTCGGAAAAATCGTTTCTTCGGAAAAATAGCTTTTTCAGAAAAATTGCTATTTCGGAATACTTGCATTTTCAGAAAAATTGCTATTTCGGAATACTTGCATTTTCCTAGAAATCTTCGGAAAAATACTTAATTCAGAGAAATGACAATTTCAGAAGAGATGAAATCTTCGGAATATAAAACCCTAATCTGAAAACTTGAAAACAAATAAAGTAACATAAAAAATCACGAAATAAGCTAAAAATAAGCACAATTCAAATAAGCAATTAACCAAAACTTAATCTAAAATAATTTTAAGAAAAACTAATTTAACCACAAATCAAAAACTTGAAAAATACTAATAAATCTAAAAATTAAAAATCAACTTTTTATAAAATAAACTAATAAGCACTTATCTAAAAACTTAACCAAATTGATTTTTAGAAAAAGCTAATAAGCCAAAATTTTAAAACTTTTAAAAACACTAAATAATAAAAATATTTAAAAACAACTTTTTATAAAAATTAACTAATAAGCACTTAATTAAAAATAAGAAAATTAACCCAATAAGCACTAAAACACTATAAGCTATAAAAATCAAACACATAAAAACCAATAAGCACAATCAATCAAAAGCATCAATAAATCAATAAACATCAAGATTAAGCAACTACAAGATCATCTAAATCAACACAAGATTAATAATAAAGAAAGGAAGAATGAGAACAATTAATTAAAAAGCGTGATTAAGATAAAGATTAAGATTCAAAATACAAGATTAATGAAAAAGCTTAAAAACATTAAGAAAAGCTAGAGAGAGAAAATATTAAGCTACTCCTAATCCTAAACTAATCTACTCCTAAATTACTAACCACCTCCTAATGACACATTAGGAGGGTATTTATAGGAGGAGTAAAAATGATGCTTTATTCCTTCTTTCTTCTTGTACTTGACTCGATTTAAATTATTTGTCTTTTTCGACGTCGTCTCGGGATTTGTCGATATAATTTGAACTCATCTTATAATTTTCTTCTTTAATTAGACTTGGTTCTTCGACTTCATTAAACTTCCGTCTTTAGACTTTTTCTTCGATAAATCTTCAGAATAGGCTTTGGACTTCCGTTCTTTTTGCACTCTTGATCTTTTGACTTCGTCTTTTCTCGTTTTCTTTGATAAAAGCCCGTGAAAGCCCGTGTTTTCTTCCTTTTTCATCTTTTGGTCCTAAAACACAATAAAAACACAAACCACACATAATTCCGACATTTACGACATAAAATACACGTTTTGGCTTGGTTATTATTATAATTAAGTGGTAAAAGGATGGGTGTTTTCACACCTATCAAACACGCTGGTGTTAGAGTGCTATTGCCAAGAATTTCTCTTGCTCCATCCGAAGAAGACATGTTCACTTTCAAACTAAAGAGAACACAATACCCTGTGGGGCCTTTCTTTGCGATGACTATCATTAAAGCTCAAGGACAAAGAATTCCAAATGTCGGTGTCTACTTTCCCGACTATATTTTCTCGCATGGCCAACTTTATGTTGCATTGTCTAGAGGAATATCTCGTTCATCTACCAAGGTTTTAGTGAAACCAATAAAAGACTTTGGTGAAGAAGGAGTCTACATCTCTAATGTCGTGTACCTATAATTTTTACGTGAGGAGTCACGATCGTCGTTAGATTTTCTTGTCCTAATTAAGAATTGATGGAATGTATCAGTTCAAATTTTACTAAATGTTTTTATATATTAGTAGAAATGCATGGTTGTTTAGATTTCATCTAAACTTGAATTATCGTTTGTTATGAGGCTTTTCATTGCATTTTCGTCTTACGTTTATATATTGCTTTATTAAGTATTTGAAACAGGGCAATTCCACATATATGCATGTGTAATTATTTTTACCAAATTAACAAAAAAAAACTATGTCTACTTTTTTTAATATACAAACTCAAACTTGTAATAAAATTAGATATGAGATATAAATGTATTATACACATTTCTATAATGTAATCATAACTCTTTATTATTAACTGTGCCTTATATATTTACACACACAATCTCATCTCACTCCTAGCCAACCAGTGTAAATCAATGATAAAAATATTTGATCATCAAACTTATCAAAATCTCTCCCTATCAGGTACAAACTCGAATCCAAATCTATTACATCTTTTTTTTTTTGGTGATGATCGGTATTGATAACTGATCAAACTTATATGATTTATTATATATATCTTTCAATGGGTTTTATTGCATGTCTATAATCATCTTTCTATGATTCTTGATAGCTTATTGAGGTTATTAGTATTTTCAAGATTGTGATTGTGATTATTATTGATATATAGATGATCCAAGTATAAAACTTTTTCGTTTTTTCCTAAATAATCCAGTGATTCATTTAAACTTTTAGGTTCCTTGTTAATTGCATGTGTCCTCTTACCGTGGCTAATCACTAATCAATATAAGTATGATCATTTTTCTGAAAAAAATTGATGTTAGTTTTGCAGAATTAGGGTTTGAACATATACCTTACCTAGATTGAGTTTAAGGACAATCAAACTTGTTACACTAAATTTAGAGTTTTGGATTTAGTTAATTATGCATATCATTTATTGTTTTACTTTATATGAAACAATTTGCATATGATTTGACCATGTAAATGAAATTTGGTTTTGGTGTACTTTATGAGTTTACAACCTAAATATACAAAGGAGTTTAGTACCATGTTGATAAATCATCTTCCATGCATTGATCATCGTCTCTCATAACAACAGTAATAAGACGCTTTGCACCATCATGAAGCAAAAACGACATTCGTCAATACCTTGTTGATGAAATGCTCATACTGACAGTTGGCGAGATCAAACACTCCGTATTGAAGTTTTTAAGCCATTCTCCTTTTTATTGTCTTGTAGGTGCAAATAAAGTGTTATGCTATTGAACTGATATATCATATACAACTCATGTAACTACTTATGTTATATAATGCTATCCGATCTTGAATTAGAGTAAGATATTTACCAAGAATTGTAACTTACTCTTATGTTATGTTGCAAATATTTTTGGCTTGTTATGATTAATGAATGTTCATGTTGTAAGTTTTGTATTGATATTATCAATCTATGGTTATGTGTTCATTAGGATATCAAAGTATGATTATGTGCTCATTAATTTGGTACCTTATATGTAAGACCCATCTTGGTCTTAGACCCTACAGTTTGTGTCCAAAATAGATTATAGGTTTGAATAACGTGAACCCTTTATTTATAGAATATAATTTAAAAAGTGTACTTTTCATGTAAGGACGACATCTACAACTGTACATAATAGCACATCCATACTACATCAAAGAAAATGTGATTAAATCTTATAACACATTCTTTAGTTTAAAATGATTTTCTTTGGATTAATGCCTTTGTGTTTTATATAAAGAATTACTTGCCTTCTTTTGCTTGCATATGATGTTGATATAGATGATTCTTTTAGTTGGTGGGATTTACAATTCATGCGTTCCTGATTTACGTAAATAAAATGAGTATCGAACTATTAGTGGAAGGAACACACACAACGTTCACCAACGACATGTACTTAGCTAAAATACCAATTAGTACAACCGTTATTGATCATCACTTTTTGTTCTTAACAATAATATGTAAACATAGCTAAGTAATAAAATTGTGTGTTTCAGGTTCTACCAACTGTGTTCACAAACACGTTATACACCGGTAGTAAACGGTTGTACTTAATCCACAATGAAGGAACAAAACACAAAGTTTACATTAGGAAGGTTGTTGGGAGTAACAACTATGAGTTGTACTCTCATGAATGGGCTCGCTTTTTGAAGGACAACAAATATCGCAACGTGTCCATCTTCCATTTTATTCAAGTAGAAGATGAATATTATGTTACAACGTACCAGGCTGATGGAATTGAATGTAATGGATATGACATCAATGAAACCAAAGATAAGCATATGAGATACCTGGTAACATTGGACAATCTCGAAGAGTCTCTGGTGCGTTAATTTATTATTCATTATAATGGAAAGCAGTTGGTACATATACAACCAAGGTTCTAAAAGGCGCGCCTTTGCGGCGCTAAGGCGGGGCAAATGCGTGAGGCGTGACCTTCACGTTAAGAAATAGACCTTGGCGTCGGCGCTAGGCGTGACCTGGGATAAGGCGGGAAAAGGCGAGCAAAAACGGGCAAAGGCGCGAGTTTTTTTGAAAAGCTTTGAATATTTTTAACTATTTAGGATTTTTACTTGCGTTGACTAATATTTCCAATTTTAGTTAAGATTTATAAATGTTTATAACTCGTATAATTATAAATATGATATAAAATTAATAATTTATAATTATATATTGCCGCCTTAAGTCACGCCTTAAAAACGCCGCACCGTTACGCCTTACGCAAAAGCTCAAGGTTTGGACTCGCCGCCACGCCGCGCTTCACGCTATCTGGAACCTTGTATACAACACAATTATGGTAATATCGTACTAAATAGACTGTTATCAATTAAATATGTAGGTGCTACCTTATGAGTTTCTTATGATAGGTACCATAAATCAAATAGAAGTTATGGCCGCTAACAACTTAGTGTCAACTGTGACTCGTCGTAAAATTGACATATCATAAAATCGTAAAGGACATGTGTTGTCTGGTCAAGGATGGAATATTTTACGTCATGTCGAGAGCCTACAGGTGCGAAGTAGGTTGGTTGTTACAAATCTTTGTGGGAATAAAATTTCATTGGTTGTGTTTGGTGAGAATTGTATGGGTTTGCAGTTGGAGATGGTACCACCAATGCAACTTAATTCACAAGTACCGTTCATCAACCGGTCTGATGATAAAGGTATGGTAAATAACTTATATTTGAATGACGAAAATATGTTCTCCCATTTGTCACATACATTTACATCTACTAACAACCTCTTTATATTAATCAAAAATTATAGATTTAAGGATGTGACACCAATGTGCATGGGAAAAGCATCATACATATCATGAAAATGAAAATCGTTGTTTTTATGCGCCAACATTGGCATACGTTACTAACAAAGATCGTCTGGTAAGAGCATGATTATTTTTGTTTACATATATGACTCTATTAACGTTATTACAATAATACTGTGTTTATGCCGTCGTTTGGGCAGACCATACATCACGGGGATGTGAAGGCTAACAAATTGCAAAAATATCATAACTTAATGTTGCATTATCAAAAGTTGGAATTCTATGTTGATACTGATATGGAGTTTCACTTAGAGAGACCTTGGAGAAGACACCACATGGATATCAAAGCTAATTAGAAACACATTGTACACAAATGTGGTTTTGAGGACAATAAAATGGTAAGATTCAAGCTGGTTGGTAAAGTTAAGGATGTTTTAAAGACTGTGGATGGATCAAAGCCAATTATGATACCAGTATTCCATATGTGTTAAAATGGTTCCTTTAACATTTGAAGGACTTTATGTTTTTGGGTATGTTAAAATGGTTAATGTTAAGTTTCATGTTCAAGTACAATTATCTATGCCTATTATTTTATGTATCTTTTGGATTACTAAGAACTGAAGGAGTGACTTTTGGTATTAGACATGACGACATTCGGTGAATGTAATGTTGAAAACTATGTGCATGTTTTAAGTATGTCTTTTGAATGTATTTGATGTTAATCAATATAACAACAGAATGTCTTGTTTACGAGTTCTTTGCATTCTTTTAGTATGACATTAAACTATACATTCTTTTCTCGCACACTTTGTAAAGTATGGTGTTAGACTTTTATTTCATATGGTACAAGACTTTCCATTGCATTTTAGGCTTACCACGAAATATCGTATCATTAATTATATGCCGTCAGACAATTCAGCCGCTTTACACGGGTAATCGCCTAATGCTCTTAAAAGTGACAACAAATATCAGTTCTTATTTACTAAGAGGATCGAAATTGTATATGTCGACAATATTAGTTATCATTTATATTTTCAATTAAACTTAAAATTTCTAAATCACAAAATGTTTGTAAGATCTCTACTCCTACATGTAGTAAAAGTGCAAAACTAACATTTACACTTCAGCCTAAAAGTTATATATTATTTGAACACAATCACCCCATACATTTTAAAAAGAACTTTAAACCCTTTTGACCATGGAACAACAATCCACTCTTATAAAAGATACTCATAACAAATTAGGGTTTGGCATTGTAAACAAATCTCCTCCACTCAGACACAAAATGAGGCAATTACAGAGGAGATCTTGAAAATTGGTTTTTAAGGGTTGTTGCCCTCCTCTGTTCCAAATCAAAGTCTGTCTTTTGACTTTTTTATTTTAGTCAAACTTCATTCTTTGTTGCCAATGATTTTTTTTATCATTAATCAACAACCCTTTGGTTCGATATTCGAATCAGCAATTTATCAGATAATTAACTGCTGCTGCTGCTGTAGCCACTGTTCTTGTTATTATTATTATTATTATTATTATCATTTTTTATAAGCGAATCCAAACGACCCCTAAATGCCTAATTCGTATATCATATATGTATCCGTGGTATGTACTATTCAAGAGGCTGTGATGATGAATTTAGTTGTGTCTGAGTGGATCCGAACCAAGATGAGATTATCCGTATCTTGGCGGGGCGAATTGTTAATTTGCAGCCATGGCGGATTTATCCTCTTTTTTCGATTGTTTACAAATCTGAGCCTCCTTATAGTTTTTCTTCCTTATTTTCTTACACTTTGTATCAAAATGTTTTAAACCTTGTTTCATTTCATGATTATAATCTTGCTTAAGAATTAATAATCCGTAATGCTTATTTAGCGTAAAGCCTTGTGCTGAGGTTACCAAAGATGGCACAGCCGACGGCTGAAGAATTAAGACTTATTTAGCGTAAAGTCTTGTATTGAGTTGAATCATATACCGTAACTTTCATATAAGTTGGCCTTGTTGGAATGAGAGTCATTACTTTTATTCAATTTAGTTGAAACAAACTTTGTAACATGATATGTTTTGATGTTTTCTTTTAAACTATATCAGTGATCCATCTAAAAAACAATGCAAGTCTAGAAGCCTATGAATGATGGATTATCAGTTACTTTACAGTTTACAGGATATGTCATATTTTACTCATATGTTGCAGCACAAAGGTTTGATTAAGGTTTAAGAACAAGAGCCAAACCAAACTTGGGTGTTTTGTGCAAGGCTTTGATGTTGAGCTCACTTGACAAGCTTACACGCGATTTTGGAATAATCTCGTGCTGCAAGACAACACCTAGCTTTCCCTGACTGTTGAGTTTGCCCTTAACGACTGTTTGACCATCAAATGCGTAGGATCCTCCAAGTAAGAAGTTGGTCTTGTTTGTTGGTAACCTTCTTGTAATCTCGAATGCAGCAATAGTCCTTTTTGAAACATCAAAATGGTGCATATACGTGCCCCTTATCATGTCCCCTTTGTCACCCCTGAAAATAATTTAATCTCATCAACATATATTAATAGGTAGCTTTAACATAATATATTTGAACGGTAGTTGCATACAGGATAACGGAGGCAGTAGCATTTGGCACGTGAACATTGATACCAACTATGAGGTTTGTTAATTTACTAGAAGATGTCTCATAGGCTGCCAGTGCACCCATGGCAAATGCTGAAGTGCCAATTGTTGCTGAAACATCAATAGTTGGAGCTTGATTCAAGACAATTGTTGATGCTAGAGTAGCATGGTGATGCAAGTACTCAACCACAAGCTGATAGAAGAAAAATGTGTAATCAAAACGCCAACATTACATGCAGAAATGAATGAACAGATATTTAAGGTTGAAGACTACTTTTCCGGTTCTAAAATCAGGCAGTTGGAACGAGGCAACGACCTTTGTTGACGGGATAATCTTTGTCAGAGTTAATGTAGTTGTAATCTGCAGAATCATTGTAAATTGGTGCGTAAAGAGCCATGGTTGGAGAAGTTAGAAACATAGATATCAATTTTTGTGGAATGTAAACCTAGGTATACACACAATCAAATAATGTACCTTACTAGATTTTAAATCATGGAGCTTGAACGATGCATTGATGTTTGCAGATGGAACAGTTTTCTTCAAAGCTAAGATCATTGTAATCTGCAAAACTAAAATATACTGAAACTGAAGAATGTATCTGATCAAACTGGCAAATGCGTAAAAGAAGCATACGTTCGACTGTGCATCGAACTTGACACCAATTGACGTGTTCTTAGATTTGTAAAAAGCTCCAACATCTCCTGTAGACGCTCCCCTTCTATTTGTTGCAGTTGATGCAAGTTTCTGAGAAACAAGTAATAAAATAGTAGTTTTGTTCACGAATCACATAAATCAGTAACAAGGCAGCTAAATCGGTGAGTCAAATTACATAAATATATGTCTATCATTAGGCATTAATGTAATTAAATGCATTTGGCAGATAGACATACTACTCCAGTAACAGTTTTGGTTGAGACCGTGAACCTATGCTCCAACAAGTCATCCTTTGTCTGCAGATCTGCAGATAAAACGAGGATACGTGAAAACTTGCTGAAGCACACTTTGACATCAAGTTTATATTTAAGCGAGTGAAAGAAAAAGATGTTTTATGAAAAATGCAAGGAAAAAAAGAAGTAATCACACACGCGTGTCTCAGTTATGTGATAAACGGACATAACACAAAGAATGTATTTGGAAGCCTAACTATGACATTGTTAGCCGTAAACACTAGCTACAATTACGCCATAAAATCTAATTTATAACAAGTCAATACCTGACAAGTGCCTAGTATATCAACCCCTTGAATGCATTTGCTCTTTTTTTTTCAGCTTATTTAAGAGGGTGTTTATTTTAGCTTATATAGTGGGCTTATAAGCTTATTAGCTTATATAAGCTTATAAGCCAAAACCAAGTGTTTGGTTAAGCTTATATAAGTGGGCTTATAAGCTTATATAAGGAGGTTTTGATAAGTCAAGAATTTATAGCTTAGGCTTATATAAAAATATTACCTAAAAAGACTTTTATACCTTTATTTAATAATTACTATCATTTTTATTTTTATATATTTTTTTGTCATTATAAGCTTAGGGTGAGGTTATTTTCAGAACCAAATAAATGTACAAAACTGCGAGAACCACCTTTTTTACTCTTAAAATGCACATGTATATATATCGGGTTAGTTTATTAGGTAGAAATACATGAATTTTTATTGTCGTAGGTCACTAAGAACATGTATGCACATGTATTTGTTTTGTATGTATGATAACTATCTTTTCGTTAGATAATAAGAAAACACATGTGCACTTTTCATATCGCTCATCATACTCGGATATATAACTAACAAAAAAACTATTAAATGTTAATTTAAACATAATAATGAAAATACATACGCATTGTTAAGAATATTAAGGTGGTTCTCGCAGTTCTGTACATTTATTTGGTTCTGAAAATAACCTTTCACTATAAGCTTATTATATAAAAGTCATAATTTGTTTATATAATATACGCCTAAGCCCATTTATAAGTGTTATATATCGGTGTTTTGAAACCCGACTCGGCTTGGTCAACCGTTCGACCGGTTCGGGTCAAAACTAGTATGTTTCTTGACTATACCGGCCGGGTTTTTTTATATCTATTTTAAAATTTTGATAAAATAAACAGAGTATAAAAAGTTAAAAACATTCCCCGTAATCATCGGAAAATGCCTCACTCGACCGGGTCGACCACAGACCGGGTGTTCAAAATATAATCCATCTACTAGCTATTTACTTTCGGGTAAAAAATAAGTGAGCAGTAAGCACTTTTTAATAGATATAAATATAAGTTACTGTGAGAGATAATCTATACCAAATACTTACCTTTGGATTTGATGCCGAAACTGGAAAAAAGTCCGGGTCCGGTTTTCTTGGTTGACTTTTTCCTTCGGGTAGTCATAAGACTTGACTCTGTGAGTATGTGTGATTCTGATGTTGGCTGTTCCTTTTAACCACGTGATTCATACTTTTAAAACGTGAATTGGACCGGATCAAACTGAAAAACTGGATCAAAGTTATTTCGATCCGCTTCTCACACCATTAATTTAATTAATTTAAGAGTAAAGTGCAAAACACTTGTCAAAAGTTTTAATTATATCATTCGTTAATACTTTGCGTAACATATATTCTTGTGGTTGTGAAATGGTGCACTATACATCTCTAAGGACGGATGGTGCAAATAGTTTTCAATTAAGAGTTAAAATTGTTTGTCACTTTAAATGTGTTTTAGTCCTTTTAACAATCTAGAGATAATTTTTGCATCTAACTTTTCAAAAATAAAATTTCAAAAAAATTCGAAAAAGTTTTTTTTTTTCAAAAAATAATTTTCAAAAATTTTAAGAAAGTTTTTTTCTAAAAATGTTTAAGAATTTTTTTTTAATATTTACTTCTCTTTTGAAAACAAAATTACTTTTTCGAATTTTTTTGCAAAAAATACTATTTTCGAATTTTTTTTTAAATATATTTTTTAATTTTTTTGTAAAAATTTTTCTTTCTGAAATTTTGAAAAAAAAACCTTTTTGGAGTTTTTTTATAAAAAAACCTTTTTCGAATTTTTTTTGAAAAAATAAAAATATTTTTTCAAATTTTTTTTTGAAAAATAACTTTTGTCCTATTTATTTTTTTGAAAAGTTAAGTGCAAAAATCGTCTGTGGGTTGTAAAAATGACTAAAACACCCTGAAATTGACAAACAGTTTTTATCTGTAACTGAAAACTAATTTCATCATCAGTCCTTAGGGATGTATGATGCACCATTTTACAAATATAAGGATGTATATTACGCAAATATTAACGGGATGTAATTAAAACTTTTGACATACTACAAGAATAATTTTTGCACTTTACTCTTAATTTAAGGGTAAAAGCTATAAAATACCATCGTACTTATTGATTTGTGTCAACTTTAAACACTTACTAATTAATCTCGTGACTTTACCATTCTACTTTCAAAATTGTTCCGACTATACCAATATAAGCATGAAATGACTATATTACCCTTGTCTTTTTTAATATAATTACATTTATTGCCATGAAATCTGCTTCTCACTCCCCTTTTTTAGTTTTTCTCTCTCTAAAAACCACTGTTTCATTAAAATTGAAGATCGAATAGCCGTTGAACTCCATTGTACTAGAAACACGATTATACGTCTTACATCCTTAGTATTCACTGCGTTTCGCTAACATATTAATTTCAAATTATACAGATGTCGATAAGTATACCTTGATCTTACATCAGTAGGTTCACCCAAAACTCTAAAATTAAGAAATCTCATTAGATCATATCGCAGCTTAATGACCATGTAGCTAAAAGAGTGTGTCAGCATGAGAGTTTCTCTTGACCATGGATCCATAAACGCCCATTGTAAAACTTGCTCATATACTGTACCATAACATTATCCCATGAACATTCTCTCTCCATGTCAGTCGAACTCTTAATGAACAAAGAATATGAACCCGTAATATTTATTGGTTATCTCATGCCATTGGTTGCAACTTTGTTCAACATCATAAATATACTCTTTTTTAATACTTTCCTCAATATTATATATATATTTTTTATATGCAATAAATATCATAAATAATCAAATGTACTTTTTATATGCAATAAATATCATAAATATCCTACAAATCTTTCACTGTAATTTACAGATGGATATGTACATTGCTAGTCTAGTCATTAAATATTTGATTATGATGATAATATGGGTGACAATAAAAAAGGGTCTTTTAATCATTAATTAATATAAAGAAGAAAAAGTCAAAGGGTATATTAGTCATTTAAAAGGATAATATAGTCATTTCATGCTTATATTGGTATAGTTAGAATAAATTTGAAAGTAAAATGGTAAAGTCACGAGATAAAATAGTAAGTATTTAAAGTCGGCACAAATCAATAAGTAAGATGGTATTTTATACCTTTTACCCTTAATTTAATTACCGAATGTTACGTTTTGTTCTAGCCCTTTTCTAATGTTTTTGAGCCAGATTGATTTTTAATCCGGTTCAATTTTTAAACTATACTCGACCCTCAAAAACACTTATTACCAATTTTATAAACCATTATGTATACTATTTGGCACGAGCCTTTACTCACCAAAAAATGATCTTTCTTTGTCACTAAATAATGTTTAGATATATTGGTTTATAATCTAAAAGCACGTTAATCAGTCGACTTTTGCATTAGTTAATCAACTTCTTTTCTTAGATAGAAATGAATAACACGTAAAAAATCTAATGACCATTTGTTAATATGGTAATTTCATAACAAAAGAGTGGCAAAACGGACGGGTCGGTAGGCACGGGCGATGAGAAAAAATGACGGCGGATTAAACGAGTGTGGGTTAATTAAGCGCATGCTTAAAAAGGAGAACAAACGTTTTAGTAAAAAACACTAGTTTAAAAGTTTAGGAAAAATATTAAGATTTAAGTTCTTTTGGATACCAAAGTTTTCTAGGATACAAGGGGACTCATCCCCACCATCCATCTCCATCTCATTCAAGGGCTGAGATTAAATCCTCAATTTACACAACTTTCTCCTTTCTTTCTCATAAAAACACACACCCCGTTCTTTCACTTCTCTCTCTGCCCCGATCTACTTTCTCTCTCTAAAATTTGAAGCGAACAATCACAACATCATCATGAATCCATCACAATCGATTAACTAGATCGATTACTTAACACGAATTCATATCAGGTTTGTATTCTTATAATCTATGCTTATTTTTTTTAGCTTATTTGATTTTGAATAAGCTTATTAATTTATTTTCATTAGCTTTTTTGAACGAAATATGCCAATTGATAGTTTTTATTTTGATCGAATTATTCCGATTGATTGTTCTTATTTTGATCAATTTATTCTATTTAGCTTTTAATTAGGTGATTTATGTGAATAAGCTTATTTGTTTGAATAAGATTTTTAATTAGATGAGAGTTATAAATAATCTTGAGAATTAGATAGGAGTTATGTGAATAAGCTTACAAATTACACGAGAGTTATGAATAAGCTAGCTTATTAGCTTATGTTGACAAATCGTGAGGTATTTTATGTAAGTTGGATTAAGTTTGCTGATGTAGGCTGCAATAAGCTTGATATATCATGTATGATATATATATATCATATATGATATATCATCACTTTTCATATATGATAGATATATCATATATGATAACTGATGATATATCATATATGATATAACTATCATATATGATATATCAAATAAACCATAGGAAAAAACAGATTCTGTATGAGTATTTTTTAGAAAATCAATATAAACTCTTGAAACTTGTCTTCTATCATATATATGAGTAATTTATTTTGGTGTTAAAATGTTGCATAATATGTTCTTTTTATCTTTTATAAATGCAGTCAGACGGAGATGGTGCGATTGGCAGCTTTGGAGCAAAGCAGAGAGGGATGTTGATTATAACAAGAGGATGTGCATGGATATGTTTTAAGGATCAAGACGGAGTAGGCGTTGTTCATGAATTCATCATTTGATAATCTGTTTTTTTGCATTTTTTTGATTTTGTATAAATTGTTATCATATATGATATCAGAGGTATATCATATATGATTTTACATTAGGTTACGTTCGGTTTGAATTATCATATATGATTCTGTTCAAAAGTACATTTTTATGTTATGAACAAGTGTTTGATTATTAATTGTGCATACTCTTTGTTGTAATCATGAATTCATCAGATTCTTTATTTAATAAATCCAAGTTTTTCTTGAGTGTCATATATGATAGTGCATGATCATATACTCCGTATGACTTAATTTATAAAAACCATCGTGACATAATACCAAGAAAGTTAAATCATATTAACAAGATGTTGTACGAGATACCAATTGATTACAAAATCGTCCATAAACTTCAAAACTCCATTAGGAGATTACAAGAAAAAACAAACAATAAACGTAAAAGAAAAATTCACGAGCTTATTCATTAAGCTTCTTGGTCTTTTGGATGCTTGTAATGTTCAACACGCCTTGTAAACAACCTTCTCTACACAAAAAAGAAGATTTAATTCAATTTTCAAGCACATAATCATATATGATATATTTGATCATATAATGATATTTAGCTTATATCATATATGATATAGCATATCATATATGATACTTCATTAGCAAGTCATACTAAATATGTTCAGCCAGATTAATCCATTAAAAAAAGAGTTAATTCAATTTTCAACCACATTATCATATATGATATATCTCATCATATATGATATTTTAGCTTATATCATATATGATATAGTATATCATATATGATACTTCACAAACAGGTTACACTAAATATGTTCAGCGAGATTAAGCTAAAAAACCTTATAATTCATGAAAATAAGCTAATAAGTTAGCTTATAATTCATCATAATAAAGGTGATGATTATCAATAAGCTTATTCACATTAAGCATCAAGTTACCTTATCATTTGACATGTTAAATTCATGTAACTTATCAAATAAGCTATAAAAAATAAGATGAGTTATAAGCTTCTTCACATCGAATAAGCTAAAAAAGATGAATCAAAACAGATCGAATGAACTTTACCTTATTTATGAAGAGGATGATCGATTTGTGACGGTGATGATCGAAGGATTTGATGTTTGTGTTGATAAATTAAGATGTAAATATGTGTGTGTGTGTGTGTGTGTGTGTTTATGTGTGTTTTAGAGAGAAGACGAAGAAGAAATCGATCCCAGAGAGTGGTAGGTGGTGTTAGGTGGGAGGGGTAAAATGACGAAACTACCCCTCCGCTTTTTTTTTTTTTTTTTTTAATATGGGTTGTTGGATAAGATGAGATGGACGGTCCAGATTTGTCCCCTTGTATCCAAAGGATACAAGGTATCTTAAATAACCGGACTCAAATATTAAATATAAAAAATTCAAAGAATCACCAATTTGATGTTTAAAGAACCCGGATCTTTTGCAAATTTGCTTTAATTTGCAAAGTTTAAAAAGTGCTGATTGAACGACACGTGTTCTCCCCTTTTTTTTCAACAAGGGTATTATGATAATTTTACACGTGTTTTATATTTCACCTCAAACTTTAAACGCAAATAAATCTTAAACGACAAACTTTTTGAGAAAACCGATTTACCATAATTTTTAAAAATTAATCCCTTTTATTTTACGTATTTAATTTTCTTGATATTTTTGACATTTTCGACCTTAATTATTTCCCTTCTTATACGGGGAATCATAAAAAACTTAAAACACGAAAACTTTAGAGTTCGTCTCACACTTTACTAAAAAATTTGAATAACTCAAATCCATGATGATATGAGTGAGACATGACTTGTTAAAGTTGACATTTTATTCATATTTGTTACACACAAAGTGTTTGATAACATGTATAACTTAGCTTTTTTTTATTTTAAATTGTGTTAAATGCACTCTTTCTTATACATTGATATACCACTAATCATTTTATTGATTTAAAATTTAGAAAGTAATGTTTTTTATAAGTGTTCATCCGTTAGTCTTGTTCATCAATTTATCCGTCGATGAATTAATGAAAACGACTAACTAATGAACAAGACAACATTAAAATACATGTTGTGTACAAGTGTTAATCAGTTAGTCTTATTTTTCAAATCATTTGTTGAACTAACAAATAAGACTAACAGATGAACAAGACTAACTATTGATGAACAAGATTAACTAATGAACAAGACAATTGCATGTTGGTAATAAGTGTTCATCAGTTAATCTAGTTCATCAGTTCATCAATTTATGAGTTCATCAGTTATGTTGATGTATTGATGAACAAGACCAACCGATGAACAAAAAAAATTAATTCCATGTTGTTCATAAGTGTTCATCGGTTATTCTTGTTCACCAATTTCTCGTTGATGAACAACAGTAATTGATGAACAAGAGTAACTGATGAATACGACAAAAACAATGTTCTTGATGCTCATCAATAAAAAAAGGTTGTTCATCAATAGTAAGTGATGTTTATCAATATAAAAGAATTGCTCATCAATAAAAAGTCTTATTCATCGGTTATTTTTGTTCAACAATTAGTCTTGTTCATCAGTTAGTATTGTTCATCAGTTATAATACATGGTCATTAATAAAATGGTTATTGTGATTTATTGTAAAAAAAAAGATAGTGCATTTAGCATCATATTAAACATTAAAATCTAAGTTATACGATTTATCAAACACTTTATGTGTAACAAATAATGTAACACCCCACTTTGAGAAGTAGACCGTTACATGATAATTACGACGTGTCATCAAAGTTTAACACCCCCAATTTACATTGCGCAGCGGAAAATACACAATTGGGTGTTATTTACAAACTTCATTTCACAACTCTTTAAATGACCCAAAAACAGTGAATTTAAGAATAAATATGGAAATAATTTAAATCAATGTCTAAAACCTTCAATCCCAAGTAAAATCAGTTTAAAATATATCAGAGTAGCGTACATGTTTTCCTAGGATCTTAATCAAGACAACAAACCTTTTACCAAAATACTTGACCATTTACTATATGTTTATGACAATAGGGAAAGAAATCTGTTTTAGACCAAATTACTACAAAAGCAATCCGCAATCCTTCTCCAGCAAGCTCCGCAATCAACAACTTCAAGTACCTGAAATACATGCTTAAAATCATCAACACAAAGGTTGAGCAAGTCTATAGGTTTTACAAAACATAATTGAACACATCGTAAAAATCATCAACAATTGTTTAATAGAATTGTGGCCATACAATCTATCAATCAGGTATAATATAATATAGTTATCGAATTATATTAAGCTCATGACACCGACCCCTTAACTTAGTCACCCACGTCAAATGCCAGCATGACTAGAAAAATTACCAGTGCCCCTACTAGGGTATTAATTGCAAGAATACCAATTCTCATTCACGTAAAATTATCCTTCCCAGCGGGTTACTCAGCGTAAAGCCCTGGTCTCAGATAGGGTTGTCAGTCCAATAGTACTATTATTAGAATAAGCGGCTATTCCCAACTCGCAACATCAAGTCAGAAGATAGTTAACGGCTCATGAATTTAGGGTCTTATGCAATTAGGTACTTATACAATTCATTTCATCAAAGGCAACATCGGGTCCAACAATTACTCATGACATGTGTTCATTTTACTTCAAATAGCATGTATCCCCCTCGCGGGTTTTAAAATCATTAAAACAAGTAGAAAGCGAGGCTATAGACTCACCTGTAGTAATAGCAGTAGTAAGACGATCTTCGACGATAGTTGATGCCCGTAAACACAAAAACCGCAACCTATCAAATAAGGCGCGTTCATCAATAATTACTCGAATAAAATCCATACTTAGTAATATAAAACTCAAAATCATAAAATCAAAACCAATCCAAAATAAAAATAATACAAGTGCCCTTTTATTCCATTCTATATATTTACTATTAGTTGACTTCTTCGATAAAAATCTGCCGGTACACACCAAATGTACAAGCTCATTTACCCCACTTAAACACGTCAAATTTTTGTGATACTAATCAGTAACTTCACTTACTATATATAGAAAGCCCTGTTAAAAACTCATCAAATGATTTTACATTTAAAGTTCCCTGCCCGACTCATCTTTGAACTACAAAAACCGGACAGTTTTAAGTCAACAATACTTATAGTCTTTTAACACATTTATTTTTCTCCGTTTATGAAACCGACACTCAACTTTGGAAATAACTCGACATCCTCATACTTAACCTTAAAAATCAGTCATTGACACATTTCAAAAATCCATTTTATAGTCCCCGAGATTCGATCCAAATATCGACAACACTTATATATTGTGTCGGTACTCGTCTCCCGGTACACGAAATAATCAAACTAACGTAACTTTTCGCTCGTTTGGAGCTACAAGTCCTACCTTATACCAAAACGAAGGTAAAAACATCCTCTACAACAATATCTAACTAGTTCATCTCAAACTCAAACTCATATTTTCAGAAAATTACTTTTAATAATCTGCCTAAAAATACATCTTTAAATATCACCCAAAATTAATTTTTCACCACATTTTAATCTTATTTTTACCACTATAAGCATTCCTACATTACTAGTTCATATCATAACACCTTAAATCATCCTAGATGATCAAATCATAAAAACCAAATTCAAAAATATCAACATGCAATCAATAAAACATATACATATGAACATAAACACCTACATACAACAAGAATTTAAGATCAAACATCAAGAATTTCATCCAAAAATGGGTTTTATAAAAATGTGCTTGCATGTAGCTAAATTTCATACCAATGTGTAGGGAATGATGAAACTAAGATGGGTCTTTGATTAGTTTAGATGGATTCAAGCTCAAATTTGAAAAATCAAGGGTGCTAGGGTGGTTGTGGGTGACGGTCAAGAGAGGAAAAGAGGGAGGAGAGATAAAATTTTTTGGTGAAATGTGTTTGTGTGTGTTTTTGTTTATTTAATTTCCTTTTATATGGAAAAAGTTTAGGGTAGTTTTTGCCAATTGTGATTCTTTTGGATCAAAGTGCATATACTTTGTTAAAAAGCGGGAAATAACTATTAGTCACTTTTGAAAATTTTTACGGGTCTCGGGTTTCATAAAAATGCTTCTCAAAACTTAAAACGCACTCAAAAATAATATATTATATAGTCCCGGCACGACTTAATATGACATTAAAATAAAAACGTCAAAATATTAAACGTCGACATGTTTAAAATAAAAATGTAAAATTTCTCGGGCATCCGTCGATATCGTCATCACTAATAATCCTCGCAACTCGTCAAAACGTAAAAATAAAATTTCAACATCATCCAAATCAAATCACCAATCGTCATAATAATCAACCTCGTCAAAAATTTAAAAAATATACGTAAAAATATAATTAAATAATGACCACGGTTTTTGGGTTGTTACATCCTACCCTCCTAAAAGAGAGCGACGTCCCGGCGCTCAACCCGCCTCACATTCGCACTTCCTCACTTCTAGAGTCATCGTGATCTCTTATCCTCAAGAGATACTCACGTCTTTCACACCAGTCCAACTCAATTCTTATGATATCACCATATCCACAACTATTACTACACTTCAACTTTCAATTTCACTTTCTATTATGCTAATATTCCTTCATCATTCATACTCCTTCTGCATCACCTTCTCAGTTTCATTCCTGCCCCAAAACTCTGACAACATACCCCGCAATTCAGACAACATGCAATACCACAATATTCTGACAACATATATATACCACAACTCAGATAACATACATAGTTGTGATTCAAGTTGTCATATTACACCTCTTAACTAATGATATGACGATTATCATCGCATAAAGATTCCATCTTCACTAATTTCCATTAGTCCTCATAGTAAAATATTTAGATATCATCATCCCAAGTTTCTGTTGCCATCGTTCAATTCATCCTTTCACTCTGTCTGTTACTTTCCAAAAATAAGCAATATTCCTTCTTAACTCAATTCTTCGCACTTTCTGTAAAAAATTCTAATATCCAAAAGTCAATCTCATTCTCTGGTTCACATACAATATGTTCAAACCTTAATCAATACTCATACTTTATCACAACAATTTCCAATATTCAAAATTTTACTCTGCCTCCATGTCCTGGGGTTACACTCAAACCAAATACAATTAGATTATCCATAATTCTTACCAGTCACTTAAATACTTTCCATACCCATTCTCCACTTTCATTAATTCTAACAATCTCTATGTCCCGAGTGTAGTGCTTAAACTAACATGATTAGATTATCAATAATTCTGATCAGTCACTTATATACTTCTTATACTCATCTTCTACTTTCAGTCAATCTAGCAAGCACTATACTGGATTACTGTACCTTCCATAGTACATTGTTACATCTTCATCGTATCATATTACTGCTTAGATAACTCCGTTAGCCTCATCTATTCAAATCTGAAATATATAATGGTCAAATCACTTCCTGATATCGTAATATACTTTATTCCAACCATACTATATCGATACTTCAATTTGAAAATCCCTTCAATACTACATGCGACACTCTCAGCACTCTAAGAATAATTAAATTCTCTGTTTAATCTGAACAATTCATTTCCCACTGGTCCTTGAATTCTTAACACACCCTCTGATTTAATAGGAGAAAAATTAAATAATCACAATAACCGTTTTTGTTTTTGTGGAACAAAAACATACATCTCGACTTTCTCATTTCTATTACCATTCTATTTCAAAATTTCCAACAATCTGTTGATCTTCTTTCTTTGATATTCCTTTTCCATTAGTTTATCAATTAAACTCTAAGGTTCTTTCCATTCTATCCATTCTGCTTGTTGTTACCAATATTCCAATTATCTCAAAACTCAAGAGTCAATTCTCAATTACTTCAGAAACTTTATAAGCCCTTTTTCCTTCTCCTTCTTACTAAATACTCACTAGTTGATAGTGACAGTATCCACACTCATCCTTCATAATCTGAAACATACTTCGTAATACATAACCATAATATATCCCATCTAAAATTTACCAATTATTATTTCTCAGTCACATTAAGTGATTTTTAACTCCTTTCTTTAAAATCCCCGAATGGCATTTTTTACACAAGTCCTTTTTATTCTTATTTTCTTCATACTTGATTCCATACAAGCAATACTTTTCAATTCCAAAACAAATACCACAATGTCCAATCAAATGATCATATAAACCCCGTTACACTTCTTTATTCAAGTCAACACACTACTATTGCTTTCCTTTCCACTTGATATTATCCAAATATCATCATCGCAACTCTATAATTCCTTCTGATTCCTCCAATACTAATTATACAGCATAGAACTTCAATCTATCCTCAGCGTTCATAAACAACTTCCTCAAATACAAAATCAGATATCACAACCACAACATAAATATATTCTCCATTTATACATCTACCTCCATTCATATATTTAGTTCTTCTTTGTCAGCTGTATCCTTGGTTCAACAATCAGTGAAAATCTCCTGATAAACCTCCGATAATACCCAGCTTACACAAAGGAATTGACAAGCTTCAGTCGGTTTCGTCGGTATTGACAAAGCCTCAATCGTTTCAATCTAGTCAGATTTTCACGATCACTTCAGCCATAGATTGCACATTCTAAAACATCTATAATACTCCAACTAAAATTCTTATCCAAAGAATTTTACACACCATTCCTTCTTAATAACAATTTTCCAATTGTTAGGGAATATTTTTCTTTCCTTCAATCATCTATTCATCACACTAAACATTCACAATCAATAATGGACACCAATATCTGGTGTTCAGTTGTTCAACCTCACAGCAATCATCTTATTCACAGAACATCCAGCTTTTTTTTTCCTTACTTTCATTATTACTTCTCTGATGACTTATCCTTCCAGTCAAATCAGATTATCTTTATTGTCTCATCTGTCAATCCTTATAATCGAACGTATTAGCATTCTCAACTTCCTGATAATACCATATAATATAATATACAATCAGATTGCATAACTCCTATCACCAAGCTAACACAAAGCTTCCTTTTTCCCAAGACGACAGTGAACTCTACGATTCCGCAGAACAATCACATAATATCCTCAAGTACTAACCCATCTTCTCATTCTTTTCCGACTACTACTAGTAAAGCGCACAAAAATTTCGACTTATTGTAGTTTCCTACTGATACTCGCTTTTAGATGGGTTCAGAATTATCTCTCGATATCCTCTCGAATTGATCTTGGTTCTAAGTGGAATGATTGTTCTTGGTTACTAAAAAGGGATTGGTTTTTTAATCTGCTAATGTTAAATGCTCTAAAATGTAAACTTAAATTTAAAAGCAATTAAATTAATATCAATTAATAAAACTTGAATAAAAATTAAAATTAAAATTGAAATTAAAATTATGAAATGAAGAAACAGAAAGTAACCCTTAAAAATACTCAAAGAAAATTGATTCGGAAGTAACCTTGATTCGGAACTATTGATCCGGAACTTTTCACCCGGAAGTTTATCCGGAACTTTCTTCGGAAGTTGATTCGGAAGTTGGTTCGGAACTTCTGGAAATAAAGATTGATTCGGAACTTTTGCTCATCCGGAACTTGTTGTTCATTCGGAACTTTTGCTCATCCGGAACTTGTTGTTCATTCGGAAGTTTTGCTCATCCGGAACTTTGTTCGGAACTTTCACTCGGAAGATTGATCCGGAACTTTGAGTCGGAAGTTTATTCGGAAGTATTGACTGATTCAGAACTTTTAAAAAGAAAACTCATTCGGAAGATTTTAAAGGAAATTTATTCGGAACTTTTCAAAGACACATTCATTCGGAACTTTTTAAGTTCATTCGGAAGATTGTGTTCATCCGGAAGTCTTAGTTCATTCGGAAGTTTTAGTTTATCCGGAACTTTTGGTTCATCCGGAAGTCTGGGAAACTCAAGAACAGTAACTTAACCGAAAAAACAGGGGAACTCGAATTCGATCTAAAAATCACCAAGTTTTTCACCAAAAACTTAAATAAACTAATCACTAAGCATCTACTAACCATAAACTACAAATCCCAACAATAAAAACGCAAATTCAACAACTTTTTAAAATCAAAACTCAACCAAATAAGAACTTAAGAACTTGAAATGAAAGATGATGATGAACAAGATGAAATGGAAAGATTAAACAAGAACTTGTATTGATGATTAATGTTTTAACAATCACAAAACAAAGATTAAAATTACAAGATTTGAAAAACAAAGATCAAAATCACCAAACACCCTAGTGGTGTTGGTGATACCTACGAAACAGAAAGGGAGAAAAAGGTGGGGAGAAGAAAAACTAAAAACTGGATGCAAAGTGTGTGAGGAGAACCCTTTATATAGGTGTTCCCTTTGGTTGGTGAGTGAGCTTTCTCCCGTTCTTCTTGTCTTCTCGTCTTTTCAGAAAAGTTGACGTTTTCGATTCTGATTCGGGATTTGTTGTCGATTAAATTCAACTCGTCTTTTAATTTCTTCGTTTAATAGACTTGAGTTTCTTCGACTTTAGTAAATCTTCCATCTTTGGTCCTTTTCTTCGATAAATCTTCGAATCGGCCCAGTGACTTCAAATATTTTGCATCTCTTGGACAATAGACTTCATCTTGAGTCTTTTTCTTCGATAAATCCCGTGCAATCCCATGTTTTCTCCATTATCCATCCGGCTGGCTCTGAAAACACAATAAACACAAAAACAACGCATAATTCCAAACAAATGATATTAAATACGCGTTTTGGTCTCGTTTCAACCAGAATTAAGTGGTAAAAGGATGGGTGTTTACACACCTATCAAATCTCCTACACTTAACCATTGCCATGCCCTCATGTAATGCTTAGTGATAAAGCAAATTTACACTTTTCTCATAATCAATCAACCTTGGCCTTATTCAAATACTACTAAACAAAAATTAAGGTACTAAAAGAAATTAAACTTTAAAGGAAACAAAAGAATAGAAATAACTTGCAAAGAAACCAATGACTTACATTAGGGCTTTGGTGCTGCGAAGATTTATCACCCTCAAGTTTCACATTCCCCAAACTAAGCTTAAAAACGAGATCATTGTTATTATAAGTTTGTAAATCAAACACTTACACACATGGCTTAATTATATGCTTAAACTCCCTTATCCCTAGGTGTATCTCTTATATTTTATTTTTGTCTTAGAATGATCATGAAGATGCATTTTTGGACTTATTTCGATAGTTTATTTAGGCTGAAAGCAAAGTAGGACGATTAGATCAATAGTTAGCTAAAGGACAAAATCTCTTAAAACTGCTTCTCGGGATATCAAAAAGTTCATATCTTGGCATAACTCGGTTCACGATTTGAGACCTTTCTCGGGCCGATATTTGGCATGTACTTCACACTTCATATCTTGAGAGACGTGCTTGAGATAATGGTCTTCTCATCGTTAATAGAGTTTCTTCACTTGGAGACTTTTGAGGGGTACTCCAACTTTGTTGACCACGACTTCATGATTATTTCTTCAATCTCTATTTGGGATTTTGAGATACAACGATCCGCCTCCTTTTTGGACTTGGATCTATTTATCCTCATACCTTGTTAGGGTCTTTTCGGATAGACTTCTCCATGATCTTTATGGGAGTTGATTGCTTTTCGTCGTGAGTCTTGATCCTTCATATCGACTTTGGGAATAATGCTTTTCACATCACTTTGGATCTTTAGCAATAAAATGGAATCCTCATGCCTTGTTAGGGCCTTTTCGGACTCGCCAATCTTCGCGCCCCGCTTCATAAGTTATGCCTTGGCTATGAACTCTTATCATTACCGAGCAACTTTTAAACGATCTTGGGCTAGAAGCTAAGTAACTTTTCAAATCGTACGACCTTACTTATTGCAGATAAATTATAAGCAAGTGATGGGAGAAAAGGCAAATAATTACACCAAGTAAGCTTGTGCAAGAATACCGACTTATAATAGACTCTATCATATCTCGTCCTCCACAATTTAAAATCTCAAGTAATGAGACTCGTGGATACTTAGCCTAATAAACCAATTAAGGTCTACATGGTTAAGGATACTAGCTAGAATAAACTTAGATAAGTCTATTCGGGTTGAGTCAAAATAAACGCAACGGGCCTAATATGTCAAAGACTTCTAAACTAGCTACACCACTTTATTAATATTTTTGACTTTATTGCGGGATATATACATATGAAAGTAACGATAAAAATTTGAAAATTACGACTAAATGGCCAAAGTTAATAAAAAATTTGAAAAATGTTGAAAAATATGATTTTCCGGTTAAATGAAGGCATTTTCATGGAAAAGTCCACTTAAAACTTCGATAGAAGTCCCCCTACACTTAAGATAAACATTGTCCTCAATGTTTAAGCATGTGGGAAAAGTCTCCCCTACACTTAGGACATTGTGCACGTTGGTTAACTCAAGTTAAGGAAGAGACGACTAAAGTGATCAATTTCAAATGTGAGTATGAAGAAAATTGAATCACGATAGTTGAGAGATAGAACCGGATTTCGGATAACACGGGAGCAAGGTACTTCAAAGATCCCAAGAGTGCACTTATCCCTGTAATCACATCACCACACAAATACAAACACGTATAGAAGTCCCCCTACACTTAGGAGGTTAAAACATAAAAGGATAGATACTCGGGCTGCCTCCCGAGGAGCGCTTGTTTTTGATAACCGAGTCACGAGCCTGACTCGACCCAAAATTAGTTCATGGGGAACGTGGTGAGGGATGGAATCACCTCCTGAGAGGTGTCCTCACCAAAGTACAACTTCACTCGTTGGCCATTCACCTTAAAATTAGGTCCATTAGGTTGAGCGAGCTCGAGAGTACCATATGGAAAAATTTGGGCAATGGTGAATGGGCCGGACCAACGAGATTTCAGCTTGCCAGAAAAGATTTTCAACCGAGAGTTAAAAAGTAAGACTTTGTCTCCAACATGGAACTCTCGGTTCTTAATCTTAGAGTCGTGAATGAGCTTAGTTATTTCCTTATAGATCAAAGAATTTTCATAAGCCTCATTACGGAGTTCATTTAGCTCATTGAGTTGGATCTTGCGTAGGTCACCGGCTTTGTTAATATCAAAATTAGCCCACTTCAAGGCCTAGTAAGCCTTGTGTTCCAACTCAATGGGGAGGTGGCACGCTTTCCCGTACACAAGACGATAAGGCGTACAACCGATCGGGGTCTTGTAAGCAGTACAGAAAGCCCACAAAGCATCATCAAGCTTATCAGCCCATGAGGCACGATGCTCTCCCACGGTCCTTTCAAGAATTCGCTTTAGTCCTCGGTTAGATATTTCAGCCTGGCCATTAGTTTGTGGGTGGTAGGCTATGGAAAGACGATGGTTTACACCGTACTTAGCCATGACTCTAGCAAATTGGTCATTGCAAAAATGAGTCCCACGATCACTAATAATGGCACGAGGCACACCGAATCTAGCGAATAGAGCTTTCAAAAAGTTACAAACCACCCTTGCGTCATTAGTAGGTAAAGCTTTGGCTTCAACCCACTTTGAAACGTAGTCAACGGCTACAAGGATGTATTTGTTTCCTTTGGAAGAAGAGAATGGCCCCATAAAGTCGATACCCCAAACATCAAAGATTTCACATTCTTGAATGAAATTCTGAGGCATCTCGTCTTTATGTGTGATCGTGCCTTGTCTTTGGCAAGCCTCACATCGTTTAACCATATTGTGAGCGTCACGATATATGGAGGGCCAATAAAATCCCGAATCAAACACTTTTTTGGCGGTGTAGTTGGGACCAAAGTGACCACCGGTGGGTCCTTTGTGGCAAGCATCAAGGATTTCTAAAGCTGCCGGTCCATCAACACATCGGCGGATAATCAGGTCGGCACATTGTTTGAATAGGTAAGGGTCGTCCCAAAAGTAAGTCTTAATGTCGGTGAAGAACTTTTTCTTTTGTTGGGACGTCAACCCTTCCTTGAGAATTCCACCCGCCAAGTAGTTTGAAAAGTCCGCAAACCACGGGGTTTCATCAGAATTCGAATTTATAGACATTAAGGTCTCCAAGGGAAAAGAATCATTGATTTCTTTGTTCGGATGATCCCCTTGGTAAGGATCCTCAAGTCCGTTGAGATGATCCGCGGCTAGGTTTTCAGCTCCTTTTTTATCGTGAATTTCGATTTTAAATTCTTGGAGAAGCAAAACCCAGCGAAGAAGTCTTGGTTTGGAATCTTGCTTTGTCAACAAGTACTTCAACGCGGAATGATCGGTATACACGATTGTGGTGGAAAGGACAAGATAGGGGCGAAATTTTTCAAAGGCATAGACAACAGCTAAAAGCTCTTTTTCGGTTGTCGTGTAATGCAATTGAGCCCCTGTCATTGTCTTGCTAGCGTAATGGATTGGTTGGAAGTGTTTGTTCACTCTTTGTCCCAGAACCGCTCCAATAGCAAAATCACTAGCATCGCACATCAACTCAAAGGGAAGCTCCCAATTAGGGGTAACCAAGACGGGTGTCTTAGTTAGCTTATCCTTAAGCGAGTTGAATGCGTCAAGACACTCTTTAGAAAAGATAAAAGGAGTATCTTTTTCCAAGAGGTGGGTCATCGGGCGAGCGATTTGAGAAAAATCTTTGAGGAATCGACGGTAGAAGCCCGCATGACCCAGAAAACTTCTCACACCCTTCACTGTTGGAGGTGGAGGCAACTTAGCGATAACATCGACTTTAGCACGGTCTACTTCAAGACCGGCTTTGGAAATCTTGTGTCCCTGCACGATGCCTTCTTTTACCATAAAATGGATTTTTTCCCAATTCAGAACAAGGCGAGTGTCTTCGCACCGCTTAAGCATACGTTCCAAATTGGCAAGGCAAGAAGAGAAGGAATCCCCGAAGACCGAGAAATCATCCATGAAGACTTCCATAGTTTGTTCAACCATGTCATGGAAGATAGCTAACATGCACCTTTGGAAAGTCCCGGGGGCATTGCATAAGCCAAAAGGCATTCTTTTGTAAGCAAAAGTGCCATAGGGACAAGTGAATGTTGTCTTCTCTTGATCTTGGGGATCGATGGGTATTTGGAAATATCCCGAGAAACCATCAAGAAAGCAGTAATATTCATTACCCGCTAAACGTTCAAGCATTTGGTCGATAAAAGGTAGAGGGAAATGATCCTTTCTCGTGGCATCATTGAGTTTGTGGTAGTCTATACAAACTCTCCACCCAGTAACGAGACGAGTGGAAATCAACTCGTTGTGTTCATTGGGAACAACGGTTATTCCGCCCTTCTTGGGCACACAATGGACTGGACTAACCCATGGTGAATCCGAAATAGGGTAAATCATACCCGCATCAAGAAGTTTGATAACCTCTATTTTGATGACTTCATGGATTTTTGGATTCACCCTTCGTTGGCTTTGAATTGTGGGCTTAAAGTCGTCCTCCATGAGAATTTTGTGTGTGCAGAAGTGAGGATCGATTCCGCGAATATCAGAAATTTTCCAAGCAATAGCCTTCTTATGATCTTTCAACACGGTGATAAGTCGGGCTTTTTCTTCTTCCTTTAGGTCCTTAGCAATGATGACTGGCGACTTCTTCTCTTCTTCAAGGAATACATACTCGAGATGAGGCGGCAACTCCTTAAGTTCTAAATCCGGAGGATTTTCGACGGGAGGCGTTTTCAAAGTCGGAGTATCGATAGCAATAACCGTGGGAGATGGAGGAGAAGGATTGTCTTCGTTGAGAAGGTTGTCAAAGAAATGCATGTCTTCATCCCCATCGGTGGGAGAATCATTAGTAGCTAAATTCACATCTCCCATGGTGTCTTCAAGATTGTTCCAAAACAAATCACTTTCTCCAAATAGAGACATTGATGAATCAATAGAGGCAACAGTATCAACATTGGGAAGAGAGGTAGGAATATTTTTACAAGCATCATTAAAGTGTTCTTCACAAGCCTCATCCAGAACGTCAATACAATTAACACTCTCGTATGAATAAGGTTGTTTAGACAACTTTCCCATGTTGAAGACGATTTTATCGTCACCCACTCTCATGATAAGCTCACCGGCTTCAACATCGATGAGAGTGCGACCGGTCCTCAGGAATGGACGACCCACTATCAAGGGAACACGAGGGTCCATCTCGTAGTCGACGACGACGAAATCGGCAGGAAAAGTGAATTTGTCGACTCCTACAAAGACGTCTTCGGCTATCCCCACTGGATAAGCAACCGTACGGTTAGCTAATTCCAAAGTCATTTTGGTGGGGACTAGCTCAGGGAGAGATAATTGCTTCCAAACGCTTAGAGGCATTAGATTAATGTTGGCACCTAGATCGGCTAAGGCCATGCAATTCTCTACTCCCGGGAAATTGCAAGGGATTAAGAAACGACCCGGATCACCAAGCTTGGTTGGCAATTTCCTTAAGAGCACTGCAGAGCAATTCTCATTAAGTTGGGTGTTGGCAATATCGAGAAGCTTTTCCTTGTCACTAAGAAGATCTTTAAACATTTTTGCATACTTAGGCATGTGAGCGAGAGCCTCAGCGAAGGAGATATTGAAATTCAGTTGTTTAAACATTTTAAGAAAGTTTGAAACCTGAATATCGTCCTTGCTTTTGAGCTTCTCTTTCCTCAACCTAGATGGATAAGGTATATTGGAAGAAGAGGAAGGCTTTGGGAGAATAGGATCACTCACATCCTTGGGTGGAGGAGGGGTAGGAGTAAGAGGTGGAGAAATTGGGGAAGGAGAAGGATGAGGAATAGGAGCAGGTGACTCGTTCTCCTTAGTCACAACCACCGGTGGAGGTATAGGAAGATCGGGTTCCTTGGTACCTTTGCCACTTCGAGTAGTGATTGCTTTCATCTCCCCTCTCGGATTCGCAACAGTGTTACTCGGAAGAGTACCCGAAGAAGAGGGTTGATTACCTTGGAAGAAACTATCCATCATGTTCTTCAAGTCATTCGTTTGACTATCCAACGTGTTTCTCATGTCGGCTCTCAAATCGTTCCCTTGTTTGACCAGGTCTGCTTTCAGGTTGAGCACTTCTCTCTGAAGATTTCCCACTATCACATCGTTAGTCCTCATATAAGTTTCCACTTCTTGGTGAAGAGCGGTGGGTTGGTTGGGAGGAGCATTGTATGCGGGTGGTTGATAAGCAGGTTGCTGGTATACTTGGTTGTTTCGTTGAGGTGGTTGTTGCTGCTTGTGAGGTGGTATGTATGGTGTACGAGGTTATTGTTGTTGTTGAGGAGGGCGATTGAGGTTTTGTTGTTGGTTTGGGTTGGTAGGAGGAAAACCGGGTGGTGAGAGGTAGTTGTTGGAGCGGTAGCTAAGCAAATTACGGTCACCTTGAGGTCTAGCTTGATAAGAAGGTGGAGGATAGGTGCCATAAGCTGCATTCACGTTCTCAGAAGGGTAGTCTTGGGTGGCGGTACAAGTGGTGTAAGAGTGAGGACCCCCGCATATCTCGCATGGTTGGCTAACAGCATTGACTTGAGCGTTTTTAGCGTTGCTGCTGTTGTTGTTGTTAACGGTGTGGGTAACAAGCGATTCAAGAAGCGTAGTGATTTTGTCCAGTCGCTTGTCGCTGTCACTAGTGCTAGCACTAGCGACATTGGTCCGAACACTCTTGGTTTGCACACGAGATTTATTCTCAATGATATCCCAAGCAGCGTTGGAAGTCTTAGCCAAAAGATTACCCCCCGAGGCACTGTTTAGTGAATCTTGGTCACTCATGCTTAAACCATTGTAAGAAGTATTAATTTGATGTACTTTGGTAAAACCATGTTGTCGGCATTTTCTTAAAAGATCTTTATAACGATCCCAAGATTCACTGAATGACTCATCGTACTTTTGTTCAAAATTTATGATTTCATTCCGCAAAGCGGTAGTACGAGAGGGTGGGAAAAAGTAATTGATAAACTTGGTTTCCAAATCCGTCCACGAGAGAATACTCTGTGGCGGTTCCTTAGCAAGCCAATGCCGGGCTTGTCCTTCTAAAGAAAAGGGAAAAAGTTGTAACCGGATTACCTCTTGTGGAACACCATTGAATTTGACCGTGTTGGTTAGTTGCAAGAATCTCTTGATATGGTCATGTGGGTCATCAATGGTACGCCCCAAGAATGGTTGAGCAGAGACCATCTGGATAAAGCCTGATTTTAGCTCAAAGTTGTTGGCTGCAATCGCTGGTATAACAATTGGATCAGTGTTGCCATCTACATGAGCTTACAGCAGTTCAATCATCGGGCGATTATCCGGAAGGGGCTCATTGTTGTTGTTATTATTCATGTTGTTGAAAGGTGGGTTGTTGTTGTTGTTATTATTATTGTTTGGAGGTGGTATGTTGTTGTTGTTTTGTACACCGGCCATGTCTAAGTGATCGAGAGGCTCGGGCTCTTGATAAGACGTGGATCGAGTGCGCATACACCTGCAAAAGAACTAACAAGAGAAAAACAAAGCAAAAATATTTTTGGTTTTTTATGTTTTTTACTTTTTAGGATTTTTGAAAATTTTATATTTTTTTGTGTTTTTGAAAGTTTTATGAAAAAGTAACGTTCACGGGGAACGGATCCCAAAATCCAAGTTCTCACAAAAAACTTTTGATCTTAATGAGAAGAGCCGGCAACGGCGCCATTTGATACTCGCTTTTAGATGGGTTCAGAATTATCTCTCGATATCCTCTCGAATTGATCTTGGTTCTAAGTGGAATGATTATTCTTGGTTACTAAAAAGGGATTGGTTTTTTAATCTACTAATGTTAAATGCTCTAAAATGTAAACTTAAATTTAAAAGCAATTAAATTAATAACAATTAATAAAACTTGAATAAAAATTAAAATTAAAATTAAAATTAAAATTATGAAATGAAGAAACAGAAAGTAACCCTTAAAAATACTCAAAGAAAATTGATTCGGAAGTAACCTTGATTCGGAACTATTGATCCAGAACTTTTCACCCGGAAGTTTATCCGGAACTTTCTTCGGAAGTTGATTCGGAAGTTGGTTCGGAACTTCTGGAAATAAAGATTGATTCGGAACTTTTGCTCATCCGGAACTTGTTGTTCATTCGGAACTTTTGCTCATCCGGAACTTGTTGTTCATTCGGAAGTTTTGCTCATCCGGAACTTTGTTCGGAACTTTCACTCGGAAGATTGATCCGGAACTTTGAGTCGGAAGTTTATTCGGAAGTATTGACTGATTCGGAACTTTTAAAAAGAAAACTCATTCGGAAGATTTTAAAGGAAATTTATTCAAAGACACATTCATTCGGAACTTCTTACTCATTCGGAACTTTTTGAAAAACTATTCATCCGGAACTTTTTAAGTTCATTCGGAAGATTGTGTTCATCCGGAAGTCTTAGTTCATTCGGAAGTTTTAGTTCATCTGGAACTTTTGGTTCATCCGGAAGTCTAGGAAACTCAAGAACAGTAACTTAACCGAAAAAATAGGGGAACTCGAATTCGATCCAAAAATCACCAAGTTTTTCACCAAAAACTTAAATAAACTAATCACTAAGCATCTACTAACCATAAACTACAAATCCCAACAATAAAAACGCAAATTCAACAACTTTTTAAAATCAAAACTCAACCAAATAAGAACTTAAGAACTTGAAATGAAAGATGATGATGAACAAGATGAAATGGAAAGATTAAACAAGAACTTGTATTGATGATTAATGTTTTAACAATCACAAAACAAAGATTAAAATTACAAGATTTGAAAAACAAAGATCAAAATCACCAAACACCCTAGTGGTGTTGGTGATACCTACGAAACAGAAAGGGAGAAAAAGGTGGGGAGAAGAAAAACTAAAAACTGGATGCAAAGTGTGTGAGGGGAACCCTTTATATAGGTGTTCCCTTTGGTTGGTGAGTGGGCTTTCTCCCGTTCTTCTTGTCTTCTCGTCTTTTCAGAAAAGTTGACGTTTTCGATTCTGATTCGGGATTTGTTGTCGATTAAATTCAACTCGTCTTTTAATTTCTTCGTTTAATAGACTTGAGTTTCTTCGACTTTAGTAAATCTTCCATCTTTGGTCCTTTTCTTCGATAAATCTTCGAATAGGCCCAGTGACTTCAAATCTTTTGCATCTCTTGGACAAAGGTCTACGAAATCTAAGGATTTGTTAAATGATAGATTGATCTAAGGATTTGATGGTGGAAATGGGGAAGAAGGAGATGAGGTGTAGAGAGAGAAAGGAAAGAAAAGGAAAAGTAGAGAGAGAAAGTGATTAGATTAAATGAAATGTTGTCAAAATGAATGAACCACCCCTCCTAACATGCTAGGAGGGGTATATATAGCCCACCCTACATGTGGGCTATATGGACTATATTTAGTACAAACTGGATCATGAGCCAAATACAATAATATATCGTTGGAGCGACCGATCCTTCATAAATACGTAAAAACGTATTTCCAACAATCTCACCCTAAGGGAGGTCGCTCCAAGTTACAAAGTTCTAAATATTCTATAGCTCGTGATCTATGCTAATAATGATGTGACCGAGACTTTCTTTGGGAAAACACATTTCCAACAATCTCCCCCTAAGGGAGGTCACACCATTTTACAAAATCTTAAACATAGCATACTATGCTTGAGTCTTCGATCTTGTTCTTGTGAATATGCTTGATGTGATCTTTGACTTTAGTCTTGAGCATGTTTCATTGCCTTGACCTTGTGCATTCATCACTTGTGAAATTTGCCTCTTCGTGACTTCATGTTCCACATACTTATACCTTTAAATTCTTGAAAGCTTCAGAGTTTGATACAGCGGAAGACTTGACCTTCAGACTTTCTTGAATTTGTTGAAGTACTAAGTGTATGTAGTATAAGCATGTGGTGACGACTTCTTCTGGATTATACACCGCAATGCCACCTTCTTGTTACGCTGCATAAGACAGTTAGCAACAAACCATATACACGGATGAAATGGCCTTGAACATTTCATTCGAATTCGGTAGCATTTTACCTCCGGTCGGTGAAGACCGTTGGACGATATTAAATATCGTACTTGTGGCAGGTAGTTTCAATTAAGAACCTCCTTGACAAGATTTCGCGGGTAAACCCGTTCTCTTTACTCGACCGTCCAAAGCTGACTGCGAACGTAAAGAGTGAATCATTTGGATAATATTATCCGCATGATTTGAAGCCGTCAATTCATGTTCCTGGAACAAGTGAAGTTCAATTAAGAACCGCACCATCGTTGCTTTCCAGTTGTCACGAGCTTGATTCATATAGAATCTCGCTAGTTACCTACCAAGTGCTGTTTGATGTTAACACTAGAAGGATTTCCATTCGTCACTGTAAATACTTAATAGTATTACTCTGAATGTTCTGGCAAGATCACTAAGATATTGCGTAGAGGCCTGGAACGTGTTTAAATTCATTTAAGAATTAAACAGCTGTTGCTTTCCAGTTATTACAAGTTTGATTCATAAAGAATCGCACAAGTCACCTACCATGAGCTTTTTGATATTCGCTCAAGAAGGATTTCCATCTTCATTGTAAATACTTTCGTATTACTCGGATGTTCAGGCAAGATCATGAAGATTTTGCGTAGGACTCTTAAGAACTTTCTTACTTTTCACAGTGTGTGAAGAAGCAAGTAAATATGAGAGTGTGTCCTAATGAGATATTTGATGATCTCAAATGGCTCTAGACTCGATCGTGCATTTTGGATTTTAATGATCGGAGGCTGGAGAGGAGTGCCACCTTTTCAATACCAATTTATTCGGAGTGAATAAATCAATAGATAATGTGTTGATCTCCGTGTGATTAAAACAAATACCTTTTGAGAGATATTTGAGTTAGCTGGGAAGGGTTGTGCATTGCATCACTGGGTCCATGATGTCTTTCTTCAATATCAAGAATCATTAAAAATGATCTCAATAGCATATGAATTGACCCGGTTTCTGCCTAAGGTTGTAAGGAGGGCTTCTTTCTTTACACCCTTTATCTTTACAATTCTTTTTCATTCTTCAACCCCTTCAATGCTTACCAATACGTCATCACTAGCACCTTGTTGTGATTGTTCCAGTGCTAACTTAAGTACTTGGTCGGCATTCAGCTACGTTCACATTCTTTCTCCATCTTTCCTAAGGACTACTATTTCTAGCTATGGAATGTCCTTGGGAAGATTCCTCCGGTTCTAGAGAAATCATTGGACTTTAACCTATCCTACCATCCTTATGTCACCACAATCTTCACCGTCGTGAATAGAGATGTTTTGGGTAAGTGTATGTCACCATGAAATCCATTTTTAAGTGCAAATCCATTTTGCTCCCCCTTAACATATGCCACGATATCCGAAAACATTTCGCACATGTCGGGATGAGCTAGCACGTTAAGTCAAACCATTTGTGATTAATCATTTCCCATATTAAATCACATTTTCTCCCCCATATTAAAAATATTAACTCAATCAATGTTTTTAATATCAATTGATTTAATAGCATTTTAAGAAAATTTGGGAAGAAAAATGCAAATCCAATTATCTTCATGAAATACACAAGCTCCCCCTCAAATTAATGAGGGTGTACTTGAAATGTAAATTAAATACCTTTTAAACACAAGTGTAAGGTATTTAACACGTGCAAAGATCAATATATGATGATGAATTCACAATATTAGCAATGTACGAGGTTGGACCTGAATAATGGAGAACATCATATGAAAGAAGCACATGGTTCTTGTTCACGAATGTTGGTCACCTCGTCACGTCCCCGAGAAAATTAATTCCCGTTGTTGAGTCAAAGCTTTCCGGTGAAATGCTTGACTTGATTATGAAAAGCGGGTTGCTATCTGAAATAATAGCAAACCATTTTGAGCATGTTTTAAAAGTTTAAACTTCTGCTCGAACTTTATTTACAACCCCGTGTCATTATTGAATGACATTTCTAGGTTCGTAAATATTATCGATTCTAGAAGACATGCTCTTTTTATCAAAACGTTTTTGAACACACAATTTTGAAAGATTTAGAAAAACCTTTTGAGAAATTCTCGAAAAATTGTGTTCAAAGTTTTGAAAACCAATTACTTGAGCTTAAGATGTTGAATATCTTATAAAACGAGCTCAAGTCCGAGAAGTTGTAAACTTCCCGTTGTTAAGGATAAGTTTATCATCGGCGATAAACTTTCCTTTTATCTGAAGAACGAGTCCTAAGCTGACATTTACTTAGAAGTCGTTTGTGCATGAGCTTAAAAACTTCGAATGTTTTTATTATTAGCTCATGCCCGAGAAAAATTAATTTCTCGTTGTAAGGATAAGTTTATCATCGGCGATAAACTTTCCTGCCTTTGAAGAACGGGTCACTGACTGTAATTTGACTGTGAGCCATAATGCATGAGCTTAAAAACTTGGAATGTTTTTGATATAAGCTCATGCCCGAGAAAAATGAATTTCTCGTTTTTAGGATAAGTTTATCATCGGCGATAAACTTTCCTTTCTTTGATGAGCGAGTTACAGTCTGTGATATGACTATAAGTCCTTGTTTGCAGCTTAACCATGAATCCCCTGAGACATTTGTTTCTCTGATATCTGCTTCTTCAGCAACCAAACTCTAAGAGTGTCCTTAGTTGAACGGTATACAACGATTGGACCGCTTCGTTCTTTTGGAACATCAACTTTGGTACCTGCATTCTCATTAGGAGTTTGTATACTTTTGCATGGGTTAGAGATATCTATTTTTGAAGCACGTGGGGGTTCACAGTTGGCTTGACTTGTGTCAGAGGCGACCTGAGTAGATGATTCACTTATCTTAGCTGGCAAACGTTTCCTTTTATAGAAAATCTTAAGTTTAGGCTTAAGTGACGTATCATCTTTATCAATTTCCTCCCTAGTAGTCTTAGAAGAAACGGAGACTATCCTAGTTAAAGGGCACTCGTTTCCTACAAGAGTGAAAGTTCTACCAGTGGGGCGCCAAACTTTTCCAAAGGGTTTGATTTTAGCTATCCACTGGGACTTAATTCTAGCACGGGAGTTCACCTCATCAAGTAATTTCTTGACACAAGCATCATGATTTGCCGTAAAGACACATTTTCTACATGTTTTACAAGTAGCATATTTAATGTCTGAATAATTCCTAGATGATTGATCGATGCTCCTAGAAGATGACATGCTATGGTTAGCAGTGTTGGGTAATCTAGAAGGCATCTGACTAGGTTGGACATTGCTATCTCTTGCATGTGTCTTTTGCTTAGCTTCCCCAAGACCAGATTTATGGCAAACGTCATTTGAACTAGTTCTAGACGTGGTCTTGGTATTTTTAGGGAAACTAGAGGCAATCATATGATTTGGTCTTGCTAAAGCTGGAGTGATCACATAGGGCCTAGTTGCTGGAGTGTCTGGTCTAGAAAGATGAACCAAATCAACTTGGGAGGCAAACCGCGGTCTCGAGGATTGTGGTCGCTCGGATCTAAATGCAGTAGGTTGTCTGACAATCGGTTGTCTGACGAACTGATTTGTAGGCGGTTTCCCCAAGATTGATGGTTTTTCAAGCTTAGTGTCCACACTAGGTCCTCTAGTTTTCCTTAACTCGTTTTTCAACGCAGCTATAGCAAAAACCTTTTCCTGTACTTGGGCTTTTAAAGTCTCATTCTCTTTGAGCACTCTATCTTGGGATGCCAACTTAGATTCAAGCAGTTGAATTTGTTTCACAAGATTATCCTTTTCAGCTTTAGAATCTAGAACAGTTTGATCCAATTTTCTTTCAAGAACAACGTTTGACTTTTCAAGTTTTTCAAAGTATGTTTCAAATTTGTCCTTTTTCTTAGAAAATTCAAGTTTGGCATCCTCAAAATCTTTTGATTGTTGAGCTACAATCATTTCGAGCTCTCTAATCTTGGAATCAGAATCAGTTAACGAGGCAGTTATAAAGCATTTATCATGATGAACTATAGCATTTTGAACACTTTCTCCCCCATTATGACTCACATCGGATGAATCAGAAGTGGTATTGCTATCACTCTTTTCCATCCCATGTCTGTCATAATTAGGTTCAGAATGCTCAATATGCGGCATGTCATCAGCATAGACATCATAAACAACATTATATTGTACCATGTTTGCAGGCTCTGGGTCATAAATGGGTAAGGTGTCATCAAAAGAGATCTCGTGAACATTCCCTGACGTGCCACTGGTATCATGTTGTCCTCCTGATTCCGTGCTCTTGCCATCGTTAGGCTCCAAGTTGTCAATCGTATGACCAATTTCCTCTTGCATCGAAGAGTCTTGCACTCCATTATCATACCCTTGCTGAAGTCGAGATCTTTCATAAATCGAAGGCGAGACCGAGGTCATGAGTTTCAATATTGTATCACGAAAAACTCGAAGCTCGGTATGTGTATCTCGAAGAAAAGATTGGCAAAGCATCGAACTTTCAGACTTGATGATATTGAATTGGAGGAAAGGCGTGAGTTGTGTCACAAGAGCCTTATAAGCAAGTGTCGATGCAGAGTGATTAAAATTTTCATTGTTGAGATGCTCTGCGAGTTGGGTCAAGATGGTGAACATTGATTCCATGAATATATGACGATCTTGACCAAAGATTGTCACAAATTCGCTCCCTCCTTGAATCCCCGAAAGAGTGACAAGATGAGACTGAAGCATTCGAAATGAAGTGATGCCACTTTCGCTGACCTTGTCTTGCAAATTATATGATTCTCCCTTGTTTGATGTCGAATTCAAAAAATCCATTGAAAGTCGAAGAAAGATAATGTGGATGTTGTTGTAGTCGGGATTTATAATACGTGAAGAAACTTAGAAACAGAAAGTCACGGAATATGATAAAACCAACGAAACGATCTGAAAATAAATCTGAAAAAATCCTCGATGGATGAATAAAGTCCGTCTTCACGTACAAGTAGCCGATCAAAAATCCGTCGAGAAAATAAACCTTGGCACTTTCTCACGTTGTCACGTCACTTTGGTCACGTCACTTTGTCTCGAATATAACTTTTTTTCAAAATAAAAATTAAAAAAATTTGAATAAAAATAAAAATAACAATTGATTATCTCAATAAAAATTAATATCAAAATAAAAATTAATATCCAAAATAACAATTTTCAAAATAAAAATAAAATAAAGAAGATTTGAGTAAAAATTGAAATGATAAAAAATTTGGATATAAATTTTATAAAATCTATAAAATGAAAAAAAAAAAAAAAATTTGTCCCAAAAATACGTATGAGATTTAACTAAACAAAAACTAAAAAACGTTTTCTTGAAAAAAATAAAGTAAGATTGAAAAAATAAAAAAAAAATCTGATACTATCTCCTTGTTTTCTCCGTCCAACAATACGTGGCCCTAACTTAATCTCTTGCCTAGTTATTTCCGCCTCAAAATCTTTACCCTAACTTAATCTCTCTCTCTCTCACAGATTAAAACTCCTCCGTCTCTCACTTCTTCTCCCAAAAACTGAATCTCTCTCTCCTCTCCCAAATACTTCAACACAGCCGCCCCCCACTTATCATCATCTTTCATTGATCATAGGAAACAACAACCTAAATTCAAACCCCTGCTACAAATCCCACGAGATTTATAGACAAATAATCATGCCAAAAATTCAAACCCACTTGATTGAAGGACAAGAGATAGATTCGTCTTCAAGATCTCTAATTTGAGGTCTCAGGTAGGTTTTTTTTTTTTTTTTATCTGTAGAGTCCCTCTCTCTTCTGTAGTGTCTTTCTTGTGTGTGTCAGTTTGAGTGTGTCTGAGAGTTTGTTTTGGTTTTTAACTGTTTTGGTCAAGAGTTGTGACGAGGGTGTTGTGATTTCGAAATGAGGGTGGGTTTGTGTGTGTGAGTCGAGTCGAGGGTGAGGGAGTGATGAGGTGAGAAGGTGTTTGTTTGTGTTTGGGTCTGTTTTGTCGAGAGGTTCTTCTGTCGAGAGTGGGATCTGTTTGATTGTGAGGGGCGGTTTGTTGTGTGGTTAAGGGTCGTGTCGAGGGTTGTGTCGTGGGGGTGTTAGTGTCGTGAGGGGAAAGAGTTGGGTTGTGGTGGGTGTAATAGTCGAGGGAGATTTCGAGGGTGAGGGTGAGGGTTCGAGAGGTGTGAGGGTTCTGGGTTTGAATGTTAGGGTGATGAGAGTGAGGCTGTGAGACGAGGTGTGACAGTTTGAGAGTAGGCGAGGGTGTTTGTTTGATGTGAGTGAGGGGTTCGAGGTGGAGTCGAGTGAGAGGTTGTGGGGGTGTGTGTGTCTGGTTTGTGGTTTGACGAAAGGTCTGTTTTGTAGTCGAGTCTCAGAAAAAAAGGGTGTTCGAGAGATGAGAGATGAGAGTCAGTGAGTTGGGTTGCAAGTGTAAGCACAAAAAATGAATCGGAGATCTTTGTTATGTGATTTGGTTTTCGAGTCTGGGCCTGTCGAGTGTAGTTCGTTTGATTAGAGTCTTTAGTGTAAACTGATGAGTCGAGGGTGTGTGGTTGGGTTTGTTATATTTTTTCAGTCAGTCAATTCCGAATAGACTTCTATTCGGAAAGAAATGTATTTGGAAACCCTATGCGGAATCCCTATGCGGAATCCCTATGCGGAATCCCTATGCGGAATCCTATACGGAAAATTTTGTCTATGCGGAAAACCTATTCGGAAAGATTTTCTATTCTGAAAAATGGTCTATTCGGAAAGACGGAAATCTGACCCGAGAACTGATAACTTTGGATATATTAGGACAAATTGATGGGAGATGAATTATTGGACTGATTTGACCAAAAACCTGAAGAAGAAACTGATTAAAAATGACATATTAAAAAAAATGATTAAAAAATGACATAATAAAAAAAATGACTGATAAAAAATTATTAAAAAAGAAAAACGACTGATTAAAAAAAATATGATTAGACAAATGATGATATAAAAAAACTGATTATTTAACAAGAAAAACTGATTATTTAAAAAGTTGATTATAAAAAAAACACACGTAAAAATAAAACTGATAAAAAATAAAAATTGATAAAATTGATAGAAGAAAAATAGATAACTTTATTAAAAAAAAATTGATAAGATTTATAAAAATTGATAAAAAATTTATCGAATGATGAAAAGATTGATAAAAAAATTAGAAAAGAAAGGATTTTTACCACCAAATCAAAAGATAAAAAAATGCAAATCCTAAGATTTAACCATGGCTCTTGATACCAATTGAAGGTCTACGAAATCTAAGGATTTGTTAAATGATGGATTGATCTAAGGATTTGATGATGGAAATGGGGAAGAAGGAGATGAGGTGTAGAGAGAGAAAGGAAAGAAAAGGAAAAGTAGAGAGAGAAAGTGATTAGATTAAATGAAATGTTGTCAAAATGAATGAACCACCCCTCCTAACATGCTAGGAGGGGTATATATAGCCCACCCTACATGTGGGCTATATGGACTATATTTAGTACAAACTGGATCACGAGCCAAATACAATAATATATCGTTGGAGCGACCGATCCTTCATAAATACGTAAAAACGTATTTCCAACACAATAGACTTCATCTTGAGTCTTTTTCTTCGATAAATCCCGTGCAATCCCATGTTTTCTCCATTATCCATCCGGTTGGCTCTGAAAACACAATAAACACAAAAACAACGCATAATTCCAAACAAATGATATTAAATACGCGTTTTGGTCTCGTTTCAGCCAGAATTAAGTGGTAAAAGGATGGGTGTTTACACACCTATCACCTACTACATACCTTCTCATCATTGACCAATAAAATCGTCAAATAGATATTCCACTGATTACTTCCTGAAATCAGTACTCAATGTTCAACAACATTCCAATTTAATTCTTTCCACCTTTATTTATCGTATCCTATGATATTCATCCTTATCCTGGTTAACTTTCTCACAACTCTAGTTCAATTGATTGCGCTATACTTCTTAATTCCATAAACTCAGAAAATATTTCCTTAATATATATATATATATATATATATATATATATATATATATATATATATATATATATATATAGATTTGTGTTCATATGCGTTACAACTTAAAATGCGTTATAATAAGCACCATTCAAGTAGTGACAAGTGTCTTTTTCATTTAAAAGAAAATATAGATTTATTTTAATATACTAAAGGGTATAATGGGTATTAAATAACTCCAATTATCTAATAGATCATTCTAACCCACATTCTTTTAAATAAAAAATAAACCGTCTCTTGTTTTTCTCCCTTTGTTGCAAATATTAACATCACCATCTTGGTCGCCCAACCTTCGTCACCATCGGTTTCTACCTTAAATTTAACCACGACTACCCCTATCCCTTATGCATCATGTGTATGTTTATGATCGTCGTCTCAGTAACGTGTCTATACCAAAACCAAAAAGTTCCACGTAGCCGAAAAAGTAGAAGATATATTATTCATTGGTGGAGACCATCATTTGGTTCGATTACTACACAAGATCTGTAAGCGGTATTTAAGATTCTAGATGGTTTTGATTTCCATTCTTGGTGATTTTTGGTCATCTAAATTGTTTGTGATATTGGTTATTAATTGGATTTTATATATTAGGAATCAAAGACTCAAGGAGACGTGTAGGAATATTGCAATGGTTGAATGTTTATCATTTGGTCATTTGTTTTTAACGGTGGGCACAAACACATATGATATAATTTGGGAGCTGTATTGCTTATGTTTTCCCTAATTAGTGAAGTAGTATATCAATAGATGGAGCCATAGAGGTGGTTTTGTGTAAGACTTTTGTTAGTTTAAAAATAACGTCTTTAATTATTAATATAATTATGAATTTATGGATCATTTCTTATACGCATTTATGTACCAGTAGTTGGGTTCTTTAATTATTCATCACTAGTTTTTTATAAATTAAATAATGTATTATTTTAATTTTTTCATACACATTTGTCTATCAACATTTTATTGTGTCACTTATAAATTTAAAAAAACAAATAAAGAAAAATAATGTATCAATAATAATGTGTCGCTACTATATATAAAAACATAAAAGAAGTAATGTGTCAGTAATGATGTATGTCTCGCTAATACATAAAAAAATTAATAAAGAAAAATAACATGTCAATAATAATGTGTCACTAATATAGAAAAATATTATTGTATAAAGTATGTCAATGTCAATAATAATGTTTCATTAACATGTAAAAAAATTAAAGAAAAATATGTGTTAGTAATAATGTATCACTAACATATGAAGAAATAAATAAATAAAGGATGTGTCACTAATATACATAAAAATATACAGTATTATTTTACATGACAAGTTTAAAAGAAAAAGAAAATTGTCACAAGCTAAATGCTCTAAATTAATTTGCAGATATGTTAAAAGATGTCACGTGATGATCGCAAATACTAAATTGCATGTGTACACATCAAAGTGTGTATAAAGAATGCTATTTTATTTGAATCACGCATGTATAAGGCATAACACATTGTTACTCAACTACTACATAAACATCTTTTTTAAAAAAATTAACATAAAAAGTCCAATAGTAATTGATACATGGGACATTTAAACGCATTATCAATGATTCATATTTTCGTATCCAATGATTCGTTAACCAGTTGCTACATTATTGTATTAAAAAGTAAAACATATAATGATACTAAAAAGAAGGAACAAGGAAATAGAATAGTGAAAGGTCAAACAGAAAAGTGTGAATGGTCTTAAAAATGTTTTACAAGTGACCACTGAATTTATATTTATTTACAAGATTGTCATTTCATTTAATTGGATCTTAAAACATCATCATTATTGAGAGTGACATCATCTTTGATAGATCCAGTGGTTCACAACTGTACCTATTATAATGTATTTTAAGAGTGTATACCACAATAACACTCCCCTATATATATATATATATATATATATATATATATATATATATATATATTCTTCCGTCGGTGAATTTCTCAATATATCCTCATTAACGCCTTCAGAGTTTAATACACCATCAATAACACTTTCAGAATTTTAATAAAATTCTAACTCAATGATTACCAGATAAGAATATACAGTTTACTGCATCTAAATCTCAAATCTTATCAGCATTTCCAAAATATAGGCTGTAATAGCAGCAACATTCCCTTCATATTGATTTTCCATTATCTGAATAATTCCTTTATTCAATCTCCTTTACCGAAATGATAACACTTCATTACCACAGAAATACCAATTTTTATACCACATTCCTTGTTATTCCTTCAGCAGCTCGACCTCCAGCTAGTCCGTACTTACATCAAGTAAATAGATAATTACTTAAGTGGTATAAAATACATATGACCTACGCATCATACTTCCTTCTGCTTACCCCATTTATAGCAACTGCTTGAATACCATCTCTTCTTATCTTAGACTATTAAATTCTAAGTTTACCTTCTATTTGAGGAAATAAATTCCTATTCCTTGTTGTCATTCGCATCAATACCATTCCTTTACCCTTTTCTGCCACACTTAATTTCAAATCAGGATCAGTCTTTAATTTACTATCTCTTTTCATCTAGTTGAACAACCCAACTGACTATCGATATATTAAACATCCATCAGTTACTCGAACTTATCCATATAGTTGCACCTTTCCAATTTCCATCAATAATCGTACGACACTCTTCACCGCATCTCTTCTCATTCCTAATAATTCAACACACAGACATCCTTTTAAAACCTTGTAGAATAACAACAACATCTCTAGCTGGAACAACAACATCTTCAATCTCAGCAGCATCTTCAGGTTCAGCAGCATCTTCAGTCTCACCAGCATCTTCTGTTTCAGCAACATCTTCAACTAATACAACAAGATTTTTATTCTCAGCAGCATCTCGTCTCTTCTCAGCACTATCAGCCTCAAACAATCTAACAACTATTCCCACAATCATATAATCTACCCTAATGGTTGGCAACCCTTGGAGACATATTTCAAGATACTCAGTCACACACACAGGAATCCCTGCTAATGACAGAAACATATCTCACTCAACTCTTTCCATTGTTATCACATACGAAAGAGACTTGACAAGTATACACATCTAGATAGAAAGAATAGGGTCTTTTTATCAAGATATAACATGAATACTGCATATGCCAACAACACAATACTACCCAAATTCCACAATCATCTCAAAAGAAAAGATACAAATACACATCAAAATACTAAAGGGTAATAGTAGATATCATCCATAAATCCGAGAAAATCACAACAAAACCTTGTCGCTAATGTCACTTACCCTTACCATCCTAAACAACAACAACAATAATAATAACCCATCACAATACTACCTCACAACGTCTAGATAATTCAAATACAACACAACATAATAATACATAAACTAAAATACAACAACAATCCATCACTACATCACTCCATCGGATGTGGTCCATCACTTTCTCCAACTTGGCTCGTTCCTGCTTCATCTTCAACTGGTCCTAACTTGCAGCACCTCCCTTTTGGATCTAAACACGGTGGATCCCTAAATCCATACTTCAAAATTCCTCCTTGGCACGGTGGATCTATCATATAATGAGTATTAGCATACACCTCACTATCCTGAAACTTCCAATGTGGCTCAAGATACGGCCCAACATGATCTACATATTCACTTAACCTGTGAAGCCTATCTATCTCTTTCTGATATTTCTCAAAATCAGTTCCATAACTTCTCACTTCTGCTCTAACCTCAGTTCTTCCGACCTCACTCTCAGTCATATAATTACCACTATCAGATTCTACAACATTTTTCTTATCATTCGTATCATCCTCGTAATCTAACCATCCACCTGAAATCTTATGAGCACCTACATACTGATTCTGCAAACTCCATTGACCAACAACAAATCCCCCTTTCTTGACGTAATATGGTATGTCAGACATTTTCTGAAATCACAGAAAATTCAAAAGTACATAAGGTCATTGTTCAAAAATATATATACAATGCATAATCATGCAAATGCAAATGAATTACGTATACCAAATATATATGTGTGCGATGCAATGATGCAATGCAATGCAAATGATAATTATATAATATTCATAAAAATGAAATTATGATGAAATTATGGTGAAAGCACTCCACGTCCTTTCATTAATACCAATACCTCATTGCAGTATTTACTTAATAAATACTCAAGAATTCACAACAATTATAAGGGATACATCTATAATAACAAAGCATAACAAAAATAAATAATCTTACCGGAGCCTTGCAGAGAAGTTACGTTGCTTTTATAAAATACTTTCGACACCAAAGTTATAGTTTAGGACACTTTTCAAAAATCGACCTAATTCGCTATAACTAAAAAGCTCTGGTTACCAATCTTTAACACCCCCAATTTACATTGCGCAGCGGAAAATACACAATTGGGTGTTATTTACAAACTTCATTTCACAACTCTTTAAATGACCCAAAAACAGTATATTTAAGAATAAATATGGAAATAATTTAAATCAATGTCTAAAACCTTCAATCCCAAGTAAAATCAGTTTAAAATATATTAGCGTAGCGTAGAGGTTTTCCTAGGATCTTAATCAAGACAACAAACCTTTTACCAAAATACTTGACCATTTACTATATGTTTATGACAGTAGGGAAAGAAATCTGTTTTAGACCAAATTACTACAAAAGCAATCCGTAATCCTTCTCCAGCAAGCTCCGCAATCAACAACTTCAAGTACCTGAAATACATGCTTAAAATCATCAACACAAAGGTTGAGCAAGTCTATAGGTTTTACAAAACATAATTGAACACATCGTAAAAATCATCAACAATTGTTTAATAGAATTGTGGCCATACAATCTATCAATCAGGTATAATATAATATAGTTATCGAATTGTATTAAGCTCATGACACCGACCCCTTAACTTAGTCACCCACGCCAAATGCCAGCATGACTAGAAAAATTACCAGTGCCCCATACTAGGGTATTAATTGCAAGAATACCAATTCTCATTCACGTAAAATTATCCTTCCCAGCGGGTTACTCAGCGTAAAGCCCTGGTCTCAGATAGGGTTGTCAGCCCAATAGTACTATTATTAGAATAAGCGGCTATTCCCAACTCGCAACATCAAGTCAGAAGATAGTTAACGGCTCATGAATTTAGGGTCTTATGCAATTAGGTACTTATACAATTCATTTCATCAAAGGCAACATCGGGTCCAACAATTACTCATGACATGTGTTCATTTTACTTCAAATAGCATGTATCCCCCTCGCGGGTTTTAAAATCATTAAAACAAGTAGAAAGCGAGGCTATAGACTCACCTGTAGTAATAGCAGTAGTAAGACGATCTTCGACGATAGTTGATGCCCGTAAACACAAAATCCGCAACCTATCAAATAAGGCGCGTTCATCAATAATAACTCGAATAAAATCCATGCTTAGTAATATAAAACTCAAAATCATAAAATCAAAACCGATCCAAAATAAAAATAATACAAGTGCCCTTTTATTCCATTCTATATATTTACTATTAGTTGACTTCTTCGATAAAAATCTGCCGGTACACACCAAATGTACAAGCTCATTTACCCCACTTAAACACGTCAAATTTTTGTGATACTAATCAGTAACTTCACTTACTATATATAGAAAGTCCTGTTAAAAACTCATCAAAAGATTTTACATTTAAAGTTCCCTGCCCTACTCATCTTTGAACTACAAAAACCGGACAGTTTTACGTCAACAATACTTATAGTCTTTTAACACATTTATTTTTCTCCGTTTATGAAACCGACACTCAACTTTGAAAATAACTCGACATCCTCATACTTAACCTTAAAAATCAGTCCTTGAAACATTTCAAAAATCCATTTTATAGTCCCCGAGATTCGATCCAAATATCGACAACAATTATATATTGTGTCGGTACTCGTCTCCCGGTACACGAAATAATCAAACTAACGTAACTTTTCGCTCGTTTGGAGCTACAAGTCCTACCTTATACCAAAACGAAGGTAAAAACATCCTCTACAACAATATCTAACTAGTTCATCTCAAACTCAAACTCATATTTTCAGAAAATTACTTTTAATAATCTGCCTAAAAATACATCTTTAAATATCACCCAAAATTAATTTTTCACCACATTTTAACCTCATTTTTACCACTATAAGCATTCTTACATTACTAGTTCATATCATAACACCTTAAATCATCCTAGATGATCAAATCATAAAAACCAAATTCAAAAATATCAACATGCAATTAATAAAACATATACATATGAACATAAACACCTACATACAACAAGAATTTAAGATTAAACATCAAGAATTTCATCCAAAAATGGGTTTTATAAAAATGTGCTTGCATGTAGCTAAATTTCATACCAATGTGTAGGGAATGATGAAACTAAGATGGGTCTTTGATTAGTTTAGATGGATTAAACTCAAATTTGAAAAATCAAGGGTGCTAGGGTGGTTGTGGGTGACGGTCAAGAGAGGAAAAGAGGGAGGAGAGAGAAAAAAATTTGGTGAAATGTGTTTGTGTGTGTTTTTGTTTATTTAATTTACTTTTATATGGAAAAAGTTTAGGGTAGTTTTTGCCAATTGTGATTCTTTTGGACCAAAGTGCAAATACTTTGTTAGAAAGCGAGAAATGACTATTAGTCACTTTTGAAAATTTTTACGGGTCTCGGGTTTCATAAAAATGCTTCTCAAAACTTAAAACGCACTCAAAATAATATATTATATAGTCCCGACACGACTTAATATGACATTAAAATAAAAACGTCAAAATATTAAACATCGACATGTTTAAAATAAAATGTAAAATTTCTCGGGCAGCCGTCGATATCGTCATCACTAATAATCCTCGCAACTCGTCAAAACGTAAAAATAAAATTTCAACATCATCCAAATCAAATCACCAATCGTCATAATAATCAACCTCGTCAAAAATTTCAAAAATATACGTAAAAATATAATTAAATAATGACCACGGTTTTTGGGTTGTTACACAAAGTATGCAAGATAATATGTCTTAAAACATAAATGACCATAAAGGGAAACCAGAATCAAACATCGGCTCCCAAAACATAAACTCAAAACATGCATAAAGTAAATGAAGTGAAAAAGGAGAAAAAGTATAAGGTAGCTCCCATCCTATGCACGTCCTCCATGCTCAAGTCTGTCCTTAGGTACCTGCCGTTTGGGTCATGGAAAGAAAATATACGGCTAAGCAATACGCTCAGTGAACGGATATAATGACATGATATGCATAACTGAAACTTGAGTAAAGTATGAAATGCAGCGGAATAATGTAAGTCCTGGAAAACCTAGAAAATGTTTATAAAGTGGTTTATATCAGAAGAGTCTTATGTATATTCATGAAAAGTAATTTAAATGCCAAAGAGCTCATATAGGTCATGATATATATCAACATGCATGAATACATAGAGGGGTTGCCTCTAATTATAATAGTTTGGGTAGAGGGGTCAGCTTCATGTGACGGATGTAGAGCACACACCACAGTCACCGTGTAAATCTGTAAAACATTACTAGGATGCACTCATTCGTCCCACATGATCATAACAATGGACAAATAACTGAAAGGGACTCCGCGAGAAATCACTCTCGTCACGGAAGAGTCATAACACCGGTGCCTCAAGTGTTATGGTTATGGTACCTCCATAACTAGGTGAAACATGGCATGCATGTATATAGCTCAGGCAATTTAAAATCATGGCATGGTAATTACTGAAAAGTTTAAAACATGTAAACTACTAGGAAAAACAGATGGAAGTAAACGGGGAATCCTAATCATACATAGAAAAGGAATGTCCATACTGAAGGACGAAATATCCGTACCTTATGTCCAGTAACAAATGAAAGCTGAAAGTCGGAAAGTAACTACTCCGACTTCACGAGGGCTACATAATAAAGGACATGTATGAGTTGTATGTTCATGTATAACTTACTGATTCTTAATTTACTTTACTTGTTCTCGAATTGTTCTACTCGTTCTTGACTTGTTTTACGTGTTCTTGACTTGCTTTACGTGTTCTTGACTTGTTTTACTGTTTCATGTTTTATCATGTATTTCTTGGTGTTTCATGTGTTCTTGATTAATGTGATTCATGTTTCATGTGTTCTTATACTTGATGTTTCATAATGAGTAACTTCCTAAAAATAGCAGGTTTCTATATATAGTAACTTTTCAAAAGTAGCAGGTTTCAATATATAGTAACTTTCCAAAAATAGAAAGTTTTCATAATTAGTAAGGTTCCAAAAATAGAAAGTTTCCATAATTAGTATGTATCCATAAATATCATGTTTTCAAAATAGTAATAAGCTTGATTAATAAGCATATAATATAAGCTGGCTCAATAACATATTTTATAAGTCATGATTCATTTAAATGATAATACAGTAAAGTTTATTTAGTAAATGATATAACATGTCATAATCTTATAGTTAACTATTAATTAATAATATAACATGGTTTTATAACAATACTTATTAATTAATAATAAAGCATGGTTCATATCCTTAAACTTGATAATAAAATAATAAAATTAAAGGTTGTAATTAATTTAATTATATCATGGTTAAAATGTATTTAATTAAATATGCTAAGTCTAAATTTAATTAAACTAAAAGTGTCGTGTTATATATCATGAATAATCATATAAAATAATTATTAAGTCCATAGTCAATTTGATTAATGGGGACATGTTAATTTTGTATAATCAATAATCATATTAAATAATCCATGGTTAAAAATATAATTAACATGTTAATAAGTCATGTCTAAATACTTAAGTTTAATATGATAAAGTTACAAATAATCATTAGTTAAATAATTTTCATGATTTATTCCTTGTTTATTGATTACCAATATTCGTGAATTATAACTAAATATATCCATGTGAAATAGGCCTTGTTATTATTTAGTAAAAATAAATAAGTCGAAATTAATATAAGCCAAACGTCCCCTTTCTTGTCTTGTTTTTGTAATCCGACCCAAACACATCCTAAACCAAATACCAAACACCCCCTTGTCTCGTGTTGCGGTTGTGGCCTTAGCCACTGGCTAGCTGGGGGTTTGCCACTGGCTTCGCAGCCTTGTTGCTGCTTGGTTAGTGGTTCCCACCGACTGCCAAACACGCCCACTGGCCGAGTAAATCTCCCACCGACAGCCTACCCACTGCAGCCATTGGCTTGCGGCTGATGGCCTCCGGTATCCACTGATCAAGCAAACGCCCCAGTGGGGCTTGCTGCTGTTGCCGCTGACAAGGGAAACAGCCACCGACACTTATGTCTCGGATGTTGGCTTGAAAATCAAACCGAGAGCACCCCTTTTGGAAAAAGGGTTCTCGGTTCTTGAGTCAAATCAAGCAAAACCCGACCTCGATTTTATATTTCACGTTTTAAACATTCGTAACACATGTTTATACTTTTAGTTAAATGGGAGTCACGATTTCGATGAAATAAAATAAAAGAAAAAAAGAGGTAATAACGATTACGTAGAGATTAAGGAAGACAAAACACGAACACGAATCTGGAACTAAGATCAAAAGGATCTCCCTATCCTTTTCCATCTGTGGAACCGGTGGCCAACAAGAACCCTTTTAGGGTTTCTTGTTTTCTTTTTGATATTTGTAAAATGGCATAATACTTGTTCCCTGTACATGTAATTCTAGTAATGGATCGGGCCTTGGGCCTCTTGTGTTTCTTTAATAAAAACCGGCCACAAGGACCCTTAAAGTATACATCTATTTTTTTTCATAATTTCGTGTATCCTGATTATTCGTGATTTAGGTTCGTGTTGCATCGTGTTAAGTTTTGTCGTGAAATATTTAATATACATAAATACTTATTGTGTTGTAATTTAAATGTACGTCATTACTTGTCGTGTATTTATGAATTTTCAATCTTGTGTCACATTAAATGTACGAGATTACTTGTCGTGTTATATTTCACTCATATTAAATCATATTTGAGTGATTCAAAATTTTCGGGTGAAGAATGGCCTAGACTCTATAACTTTCGTGCAATAACTTTTTCGTAATTCAGATTTTAAGCTTGATAATATTAGATCCAAAAAATACAAAAAATAAGAAAATTTGAATCCAGTTAAAAAGCCGAAAACAAAATTTCGATTCACATATCAAAATTTATACCAAATTAAAGAGGATAAAATTTTATGAATTATGGTGAAATCGGGTTTTTGTAAAAGTTTGTCATTTGAGAGTTATGTGCGTTTAAAGTTCGATGATGAATTATAAAAACAAAAAAAGACTAAAATACCCTTGAACAAATTGAGAAAATGTTTATCCGTTGGTGGACGTCGGATGAGATGGATAATGATCCAATGGGTATAATTACTTTTTACACTTTGTAAAATAAACCCATTTTGTAAGGGATCACTTCTTTTTTTAAATAAGTTCTTTAAAGCTCATCTAATACATTACATATGCCCATTAAGCCTATTAATAATAATAGATGAGCAAGAATTATCTCATACTTAAAAAAACTCATAATTAACAAAATATGCAAGATTTGTCACATATATAACAAATGTTAGAGTTGTAGAATATAAAGGATAATACTTTTTTCTTAACAAACTTATGTTCCAGTGTTGTTTTAGCTCTTAATAGTGTGTCGCTTTTTTATTACGTCATTAGGATCGTTATAACAATGATGGTTTTGAATCGGTCGATCAATTTCGACCTTGATCGATCACGTTGCGGCGACTGAATCGATTTGATCGACGTCTAAAAATCAGTCACCCATACGAACCGTATGAACGATTTGAAAACAAGTTTATCCAAAAAAACCTTACTTTCTAATTTTAATTAAAAAAGATTAATTTTAAGATCTAACACTTTACCATTATAAATACTCAACTCACTTAATTTTTTTTTACCAAAAAGTAATTTTTTTAAAAGAAAAAAATATGGCTTACACACTTCCAGATAATTTCGTAATGCATTTCTCTAGTTCCGTATTGTAATTTTAAATTCTGTATTTTAACTATTAAAAATACGATTAGAACGATTGTGTTGTAATTTAAAATTCCTTATTGTAACTTTGAATTATGTATTTTAATTATTATGTAATGTTTTTTTATTTTATGAATGAATTTTAATTTTATTTAAACATTTTTGAACTAGATCACCTTATTGTAGAAGCAAATCGCTTGTAGATCGTCGGAGAGAGAAATTTAAAATGACAGAAAAATGATAGTCATATTAGGTCACTGTTGTGCCTAGCTTTATGATTCGTTATAGAATTATATATGATTTTCTCAGACAATAAAAAATATGCATGTGCCCTCGTTAGAAAGATAATTTAATTTTCGTTGTAATGGTGTATTTTTGTCGTTTGACGATTTCCACTTATGAGATATCTAATTTTTTTAATAAGAGATGAAAATTTGATTTTTTTAAATGAGTGAATATAATTGATTAATTGATTTATGCTAAATTAAAAGTTACATCGATCTCAACTCTGTATTTCATAGAAACTCAAAATGGGTTTGAGGGGGGATGAGAAATATAGGCATGATCTTATATGTGTGTATTCGTCAATAAGAAATTGACGTACATGTGTGTGTTCCATAGATCTGTAAATGATAGATATGTAGAATTTTAGGCAAAATTGTCAGGCTTGTATTAAAAAAAGGGTAAATTGTAAATTTTGTCTTTATATTTTATAAAAATAGCAAATTTGTCATTGAGAGCAAACTATTTATCTAATGTTAAAAAGTATTTTTCAAAATTTTAAAAACAAATTAACTACTTTTAAATGCCTAAAAATGATTTTAAACTAAAATAATTATAAAAAATAATTAAATAGTGGGAAAAATCATAAACCAATTTGTAAAAATCTAAAATGTGATAAAGCACAATGGAAAAATAAAAGAAAGCAAAAACAAGCAAGAAATAAGTTGAAAAAGCTAAAAATAAGTTGCTGGTTGGATTGTACTAACAGTTCTCACTGCTAGTGTTAAGTGGACAGTTCTTGGCTCTTGTTTTTGTTATTTTCTTGCTTTTTGTTGGGAACAAAGGCACCCCTACAAGCGTTTGGCTTGTGGAGAGTCAAAATAAGCAAAGAACAATCAATATCCAAGGCCAAATAAGCACAGAAGAGCAACATTTCAAAAAAAATAAGCACAGACTGCAATACTACCATGTCCGATATCTGATGACCTATAAACTACGTGTTATCAGATATCAGATGACTCACAAAAGTAGACGTTCTCGGATAGATGCAGATAGCAGAAAAAATTATGAACTTGAATAAGCTATAAGCCTACAGTAAGCTACACAACCCTCAAGCTAACTTCTAACAGCCTAAACAAATACCTTATCTAACATTAACCAAGATTACAAACTTTAATTCATACAAATCAACACAAAAATCCAACTGTTGAAAATTAGGTAGTTTAATGAATAAATTTTGAAACTTGCAAACACCAATTCACTCCTTAACAATTTAAACCAAAACTTAAAACTAAGTCCAATAGGTCAAATGAAAGATGCACATGCTAGTTGTAGGATGATGTGTTGGGAAATGTCGGTATATTTTAATTTAATACGTTATAGATCAAATTTAGGAAATTACCTTTAGGTAAAGGTAATAATCCAAAAATAAGCTAAAGACGAATCAATTAAACACAAGAGTGATCCCGGTTCGTTGTACACAAGGCACTTGTGAATTTGAGACTTTCGATTTGAATTGGACAATTAATTTGAATTCGATTTTGGTTTTTATCTTATTTACTCCTACAAATTTTAAACCTATAGTGCATGAATCGTAACCCGAAATTAAATCTAAAAGACAAATATTTAAATCTATATTATTTTAACTTTTACTATTACTCTTTAAATAAAACAAATTATTTAAACAAAACCATTTAAAACAAAATTATTTAAAACAATTTAAAAACTATATTAAATTTAAAAATTATAAAATATTAATTTATTTATTTAAAAACTTATTTTATTTAAACTAATATTTTTTTTCATTGATTAAAAATTAAATGAACTTATAATATAAAAAAATTAAACTTTTTATTTAATTAAACTGTTTAGACTAAAAATTTGAGAAAAATGTTTATTAGACAAGAAACATGTCAGTTTGAAATGAAAATATAATAAACTGAAGACACAGTTTAATAACAAAAATGAGAGCTAGCATAGTTGGTTGAGGTTGCTGACTGTTAAGGGGGAGGTCTCGAGTTCGAGACCCCCTGAGGACAACTTTTTGGTGTAAACTTTTTGGTGTAAATTATTTTTATTAGCTGTAATAATGAATAACATCCAAACAATGATTAAAATCAGTAACAACTAACAATTACTACACACTAAACAGAAACTTGGATAAAATTAACAGACATACTAAAATTCAGCATTCAAATTAAAACTCAGATACAGTACCCAAATTTATCCAACAACAAAATCAGTTGAAAACAAATTTATATCCGAACTTCACTAAAAGTTAGACAGAGAAAAGAAAAGTCAAATATCCAAAATATGTCACTCAGATAAAAAAACGTGAAATCACAGCAAGTAAAACCAATTCGCAGCTAAACAGATTCTACCAAGTGAATTCAAACTAAAACCACTCAATTGGATATACCGGCTTATAAAAAAATGAACTTTTTTATAGTAAATTAGATTCAACCAAATCCCTCAACCACTTATCACATAATGTTAAATCCTACCATTTCAACAGATTAAATAAAGGATAAAATTAAGTAAACTCTTAGAAACGAATATAAGTCATATCTAAGCAGTCATAGACCCCCTAAACGACTTAGACAGATTATAACACTACTCATCAGATTTTAAGCATCAAAACACACCTCCATACTCAGCAGATTAATTAAGGTAGAACCAAATTACATATTATAGATCCTAGTATCTATATCAGAACAGATCAATCAACAATAATTCACTCAAACTAACATTTAAAGAAAAACTCAAACATAAACAGTCTATCAGTTTTTAACTAAAAATTCATTAAGATAAAAACGAGCTTTACCATTTTGACGATCCCGTTGATGAAGAAGGGTTAGCGCTGAGCCACCTTTAACAACTTAACACCAAAACGCCACCACCAATACCATCATTCGAACCATGACTAGATCACGAACAAAATACCTCTCGTAACCACCAATTTTACTCGATCTAACTGCTTCTTTTTTTTTAATTATTCAGTGGGAATAATTATTTATCCCTAATCTTTTTCAAACATTAACTTAAGCTATAAAAGAAGCTTATGTAAACATTTTTCACAGTTATAATTATAGATTCATAATTAAAAGTATCACCAAAAATAATAATAACAACACAAGACCAACAATTATAAACTGAAATTGAATTTTATTAATTCATTTAAATCATTACAACTTTTATAAAAAGAAAATAAAAACTTCTAATTTAAAACTAACATTATAACATTACAAAAAGAAAGGTATGCTTTTACAGAAGAAAAATGGGGGTATTTATAGCCTAACCAAGAGGTGGGTTTGTTGATGATGAATTCCAGGCCCTTGGATGATCTTTTTCTCTTCTCTTTCTTCAAAAACTTGATCTAAGGGCTGATAATAGCCTCTCGGTCACACGGATCGCCAGGGTGGCGTTTTTTTGTGCTTGTTGTGCTTCTTGGATGCTAAAGTGGCATGTATTCATTGGATAAATTATTGGTGGTAGTCAAATCCACCAATCATAGATGAGGGATGACACAACAAGAGGTGTCACGTAGGCCTTGGATAACATCTTCTTTTTCCCCTAAAAAGTTGGGAGTTTATTTCAGCGCGTGGGATGCACTTATTTGGAAACCCCCAAATTGATTTAGGGTTTGTGCTTGAGTGGTTGTGTGTTTATCTGCTTCTCTTTCTTTTTTTCTTGTTTGTAACGAGAGGTTGTAACAAATGAGTTTGACTAAGTGAAAAGTTTACCCTATTTATGATACTTCCACCGTCTCACTTATCTTGCTTCATGGGCTTTAAGACCCAACAAATTTTCCTTCGTCTCATTTGTATGTGCCATGGGCTTGGGCCCAAAACTAAATAAATCCATCCGTATATAACTTGTGGTTTTGGGCTTTTAATTTGGACTTTTATTAATGAAATAACTTCCTTAGCCCATTAATTAAGCCCATTAGTGTGAATGTGGGACCCACTTGACCTCAAACTTTGATAAATCCGCGAATAAAAATGAACTTGACTTTTGGCTTCTTGAAATTATCTTCAAACTCGTGTCGATATTGCCGGTTTTGGTGATCTTTGTACCTAAACACATGAAACAAGAAACATTGTACATACAAGACCATATTCATATGTTTTATGCATTTTAAGCTTGTTTTATGATATAATTGATATGAGTAATTTCACTCATATCAAACTCCCCCTTGCAAAACAATTTTCATGTCCTCACGCAATGATAAAATAAAGCTACTAACTACACTTTTATTCAACTTTTGACACTTTATTTTCCAAAGACATAATGTATTGCTTTCGTTATTTGAAAAATAACTTTTAGGACCATAAAACTCAAATAGATTCATCGTCCTCGACTTTTCACTCTTCCAAGCCAAGTTTAAAAACAAGATCATTGTAAATCATAAGCCCAAATGTTAAGACCACTCATACAAGTAATTTGTGTTAAACTCAATTTCCTTTTATTCCTAATTGTATCTCTAGATATTAAATTTTGTCATTCACCCAAAGGCTTATTTGACTTATTTAATAATTATTAGTCCAAGAATGAAGGAAAAAACGGTGTAAACCCAACACTTAAAACCTAACATCGACTTCAAAAACCGTTGTCACTAAAGAAAGCCCACATCAAGGATAACTTAACACTATTTGACGGATAAATCTCTGGATCCGAAAATTGGCTAATAGGTCTACTTAAAGCAACAATAAATCCTCCAAAGTCAATTTTGACTTTATTAATGGAGTTAGCAACATTTACATCATACACCTTGAGGATCTTTAAGATGTAAAAGTGCTTCTTATTTTTGATCCACACCCGAAGGCTCCTTGGACATAAACAAGGGAATTGACATTCACTATCCCACCTTAAGGCTCATGATGATGAAGCAATTTTTATTAAACACGTCTGATGAGACGGCTTTTATACATGGTCTCATCGTTCTTTTTGGACTTAAAATGCATTAAATATCATCAAAATACCCAAATATATGCTTGTGTTTGTTGCTTGTGTATTTTAGGTACGGATATTGAGAAAATGACAAAAGATCACAAGAATCACGCAAAAACGAACACGGGAAACGAAGCCGCACGATGAACCAAGCCCTAGTGAGGAATTTTCCAAAGAAAACCCTTGAAGATTTGAAGAATATTGAAGATTGGTCCTCCAAGTTTGAAGAATTGACACTTTATACCCTTGTATCTTCATAATTACAAGATTGGTCCCTAAAGTTTGTCAAAATTACAAAAAGGACCCTTAACTTTGAAGAATTGGCAAATTTAGTCCCTCAACAAATCTAAATTGTCAATTATGGTCCTCCAAGAAGTCAACCAACAAGTCAAAGCCTTGAAGTTTGAAAACATGGCAAATTCAGTCCTTGGAGAATGAAGAAATTGCATAAATAGTCTTTGTTTCAAGATTTCAAAAAGATTGTGCCAAAAATGACACATTGCCAAAGTTATCTACAAAGAAAAGTTTTGTTTGAGCTGATAATACAAAATAAAGAAAAAAGAAAACATGAGGGGGCAATCTTGGGAGACAATTAAACTCCACCAACCAACCAACATCTGACACCTCATCTAACCCGACCCACCCAAACCGTTTACCCAATACCCAACCCGGTTGACCCATTAAGTAAATAATACGTTTAATATTAAACGTGTTCCTTTTTTTCCCCTTAAACACATTTACCCTAAACCTAAAAAAAATCAAAACACACGTCTTTTTCCTTATAAACCCTAATCTTTCCCCCAAATTAAAAATTCATGATTAATACTTGATACATTCCAGATCGATGATTGATCATGGATTAATCCTAAACCCACTTTTAAACTCCCATCACTCTCACTCCCTGGTCCCCAAAACCCCACCCATTGGCAAAAAGACAAGGTCACACCAGAGAATCAACGACTCTCAATGGTTTCGTGTCCTCCAAACGAAATCAAACGCTCAAGAATGATTAATCCAGCCTGTCTACCACAAACGTCCAAGGGATTCGCACATGGCTTCAAGAAGATATTCAAAAGATGGGATTCACTTTAAAGTATGTCCCCTCCAAAATAGTGTTTCACTTGATGACCATTCACTTTAAAGTTAGGCCCGTCTTTTTGAGCAAGCTCAACAGTGCCATAAGGGAAAACTTGTGAAATGGTGAATGGTCCGGACCAACGGGACTTAAGCTTGCCCGAGAAAATCTTAAGTCTAGAGTTGAATAAGAGGACTTGATCACCAACATTGAAAATGCGGTTTTTGATCTTAGAGTCATGAATCCTCCTAGTCTTCTTTTTATAGATCAAAGGATTCTCATAAGCTTGATCTCTTAATTCACTTAGTTCATTCAATTAAACCTTGCGATGATCACCCGCGGTCCTCAAATCAAAGTTACAATGCTTAAGAGCCCAATACGCCTTATGTTCGAGTTCAATTGGCAAGTGGCATGCCTTTCCGTAGACCAGCCTAAATGGTGTACAACCAATTGGCGTCTTGTAGGCCGTACGGAAAGCCCACAATGCAGCGTCCAACTTATCCGACCATGAAGTGAGATTTTCTCCAATAGAACGCTCCAAAATCCTCTTAAGAGCTCGGTTTGAAACCTCCACTTGACCACTCGTTTGAGGGTGATAAGCCGTCGAAAGTCGATGAGTGACACCATATATTATTTTAGAACTTTTTCAAATTGTTCATTACAAAAATGGGTCCCACGATCACTTATTATAGCCCGTGGAGTTCCAAACTTAGCGAAGAGTTGTTTCAAAAATTTCACTACAACTCGAGCATCATTCGTAGGTAAAGCATTTAGCTTCAACCCATTTAGACAAATAGTCCACGGCTACGAGAATATACTTATTTCCTTTAGATGATGGAAATGGCCCCATAAAATCGATTCCCCACACGTCAAAGATTTCACAAACTTGGTTAATGTTTTGGGGCATTTCATCCCTTTGTGAATTCTTTCCTTGACGTTGACAAGCATCACAAGTCTTGAGCAAGTATTGGGCGTCTCGATATATGGAAGGCCAAAAGAAACCGACAACAAAGACTTTCTTCGCGGTGGCGTTGGCACCATGATGTCCCCCGGTAGGTCCTTCATGACAAGATTTAAGAATATCTTGAGCTTCCTTGCCAAACACACACCTACGAATCACTTGATTCTTGCACACTCGAAACAAATAGGGGTCGTCCCAAAAATAATAGGATATATCCTTGAAAATTTTCCGTTTTTGTTGGGACGACATACCCTTGATCACAAATTTCCCCGCATGGTAATTTGTGATGCCCGCAAACCATGGGGTATCACCATGAAAAGCAATCATACCAAGCGTCTCGAGAGGAAATGTTTCATTAATTTCCTTGTTCTCTCGATCGCTTTGGTGAGGATTCTCAAGTCGAGATAGATGATCGGCCGCGAGATTCTCGGCTCCTTTTTTGTCTAGAATTTTCACATTAAATTCTTGAAGGAGGAGAATCCACCAGAGCAACCTCGGCTTTGCATATTGTTTATTAATAAGATATTTGATAGCCGAGTGGTCCGTATACACTATGGTTTTAGACAACACGAGGTATGGTCTAAACTTTTCAAAAGCATACACAACATCAAGTAACTCCTTTTCCGTTGTAGTATACTTGGTTTAAGCATCCGTCATAGTCTTACTTGCATAATGTATAGGCAAGAAATGTTTGGTCTTACGTTGCCCCAAAATCGCACCTACCGCGTAATTACTAGCATCACACATAATTTCAAAAGGTAGATCCCAATCCAGGGCAACTAAAATCGATGATTCGGTTAATTTCTTTTTAAGCATCTCAAAGGCTTTGATGCACTCATCCGAAAAGAGGAATGAAGTCTCTTATTCCAAAAGATGGGTCATAGGCCGAGCTATCTTAGAAAAGTCTTGGATAAAACGTCTATAGAAGCCATCATGGCCGATATAACTCCTAACTTCCTTAATGGTGGTGGGTGGAGGTAATTTGGCAATCACGTCGATTTTAGCTCTATCTACCTCAATACCGGCCTTAGAGATCTTATGTCCTAACACAATTCCTTATTTTCTTTGCACATAAAATGATATTTTTCATAGTTAAGCACGAGATTTGTTTCCTCACAACGTTGTAACATTCTTTCCAAGTTAGAGTTTTTAAGTGTTTCCTCATGATATTTTTCATAGTTAATACATTTTAATAGTTTTTAAGTGTTAAAAAATAGTTTAATTTGATTTTAAAATTTTTAAAAATAGTTTTTAGCTTAATTAGGATATTTTTGAGGTTTACAAATTATAAATTCTTGTTTAGGGCTTTTTAATAATTAAAAGTGATTTTTAGGGCTTTAATTAGCATTAAAAAGTCATTATTTAATTAATTAAAAGGTTTTAGCAAGTTTGGATTTTTTTGTAAACTCTTAGAATATTATTTGGGATTTTTAGTAATTTTTAGGTGGAAATTTTTATTTTTTGTCGTTTTTTACGGTTTTACGTTTGCGCCTTTTTCGTCGTAGTTTAATTAGTTTTCGTAACCGTCTCTTCTTTCCTTTCTTATTTCTTTTTCAATCAATATAATCTCAAACAAAAATAAACTCTCAACACAACGCACTTGCCTCCTTGGGAAACGAACTTGCTTGGTCATTGGTGCTCGGTTTTCCTAAACCGACACTTAATACTACCACTATTTGTCATCCTTTTCCTAAAGGGTACAAAAAGACTACATCATTTTGGCGCCGCTGCCGGGGAGGCGTGTTGTGTTTTGGTTGAACCATTGTTGTTTTTTATATTAGCCATAAAAGTATTTGTATTAATAGCACTCTATTAATACGTATTATCGTTTTTCGATTTTTGTGTGAATATTATTACTATATTGTATACGTAGAACAATAAATTTACAAGTACTCCGAATACGTGAGCAATCACAACCTTGATTCGGGATTTCATCACTCGATCATTGTATTCGAATCTCAAACCAAAGAAAAAAGGCAAAAATAGATAAATACTTTCGTGAAGCTTGATTTTGATAATACAAACTATAAGGTTGGTATAAGGCGGTTGTATTTCACGACCTAAAGGAAAAAGGCTCTTAAGTGCTTCGCGCCGCCTCGTTTCCTCCGCTTGCTTGTGCGTATTTGATTTTGAGAGTGAATCGAGGGTTTTGCCGCCCAAAGTATTACTAAGTATCATATATATTTTCTTGGTTTCATTTGATTAAACCCTCTTGAACGATTTGGTGTTCCACCATCGTTCTAAAGTCATCGAAGGCGTTCACTTCACGTGATCGTTTTCATTCTTTGAGGCCTTTTTAATCAAGAGATTTGATTAAGGAGGAGATTTGTAGATTTTGGTCTACTTAATACATTCCAAAAAATCCAAAAAAGTTAAAAACAATCAAAAACCACAAAAAAAATTGAAAAAGTAAAAATACCAAAAAGAATCTTCTTTGCTCGCCTTCTCGTTGTACGTGACGTTTATGCAAACTCGCTCTAAAGCTAGACGTGCTCGTAAACGAAGAAACAAATCACTCACTCCTACTAGTGAGGACTCTCCTATTGACGAACCCATTATAGTGAAAGAAGCACCCATGGCTAATCGAACTATGATGGAGTTGCTTCAAGCACCCACCGAGGGTTATGGAGAAGCGATTGTGATTCCCGCTATCCTTGCGGAGAATTTTGAGGTTAAGACGGGTTTGTTGTCCATGATTCAAAACAACAAGTTTCGAGGGGACGAAAAGGACAACCCGCATAACCACATTCGCCAATTTAATCGTCTCACCGCCACGTGCAAGTTTAAGGATGTTTCAAACGACTCGATTAAGATGATGCTTTTTCCGTATTCCTTAGCGGGGCCCGCAAAGATTTGGTTAGAGAAAGAGCCACCCAATTCTATATTGACGTGGAAGGATCTCGTTTCAAAATTCGTGAACCAATTTTTTCCGCCCTCTAAGACTACGCACTTGAAAAACGAGATTTCAAAGTTTTCACAAGAGTTTAATGAGAGTTTTTCAACGGCTTGGAATAGGTTTAAGGAAATGTTGCACGAATGTCCTCATCATGGTTTTTCCGACTTGCATCAAATAGACACGTTTTACAATGGCTTGAACGATCATGAGCGTGATTATCTTAATGCCGCCGCGGGTGGTAATTTTTTGTGTAAGACGGTCGAGGAAGCATTGGTAATTATTGAGAATAGGTCTAAGGTGTATAGTCCTCGTAGCACGTCGAGTGTTCGTAAGGCTTCGTCTTCATCTTCACCTAGTTTGTCACACACCGTTGATGCTTGCCAAGTCGAGGCTAATTTGGAGAACAAAATTTTTGATATAGTGAAAGGCTTGTTAGTTGAGTTTAAAGTTGGTGAACAACCCGCTCCCGCTACGATTAAAGCGGTTGAGGTTTCTTGTATGTATTGTGGTGGAGCTCACGATTATTCCGAGTGCATTACCAACGGTGGTAACACTTCGAGTGCCTTCGCGGCCGCGGGAACTTATAACCAAAACGGTCAAGTTCCTCGCACTAATCAATTGACTCCACCGGGTTTTTCACCAAATCAAAATGCTAACAATTATCGAAACAATCAAGTTGGTTACCAAAGCAATCAAAGGAACAATTATAAGGGTAATAACAACTATGGGAATCAAGGGAGTAGTAGTAGCCAATTGCAAAATCAAAATCAAAACCGTAATTTTCAAAATGCAAGTCAAGGTCTTCAAAATAATAAAGAACTTCCAATAGACTTTTTGAATTACGCAACTTCAAATGATAAGATTTTGGAAAACATTCAAGAGCAAATGGCTAATCAAGCTAAGGACACGGCTAAGAATGCAAAGGAGTTAGCTACTTTTATTAAGGAAAATCTAGCCATGAGAAATGAATTGAAAAATGATTTTGCTAACCAAATTCGAGGTCAAAACAACAAGATAGAGCAAAGTCATGCTAGGCTTGAACAAAGAATTGACCAAAAAGCCGCTATCCAAGATGTGAAGTTTAATAATTTTGATGCTAAGCTTAATGCAATTTTAGAAGCCGTAATGGGAAACAAAGCCTCTACTTCGGGTAGTTTGCCGAGTAACACCGTTTCAAACCCGAAGGGAGAGATGAAAGTGATTACCACACGTAGTGGTAAGGCACTTAAAGAACCGACTCCTCAACCAATTACTCCAACGGTGGAGGAAATTGAGGAAGAACCCGAGGTGGTGGTCGAAAAGGAGCATATTTCAAGCCCACAAAGTACCGCTCATGCCACACCTACGGTTGACCCATTACCCATTTTGGAACCCGAGATTCCAAAGGCTATGCCTATGCCCCAACCCACACCACCCTTGCCTTACCCATCGAGATTTAGGAAGGAGAAACGACAAGAGCGCGACAACTATCAATTTGAGCTTTTTATGAAAATGTTTCGTGATTTGCACTTTAATGTGAGTTTCGTCGATGCCTTGGTCATGATGCCTCGATTTGCCGCTAACTTTAAGAGTATGTTGAACAACAAGGAGAAATTACACCAAAAGTCTAGTTGTTCGTCGGTTTATCTTAATCACATACCTCAAAAAGTCGGTGATCCCGGTAAATTTTTGATCCCTTGTGCAATTCAAGATATGGAAGAATGTTATGCCTTGGCCGATCTTGGTGCTAGCATTAACTTGATGCCACTTGCAATCTACAAGTCGCTCAATCTTCCTAATCTTACTCCTTCACGAATGTCTATTGAGTTGGCCGACCATTCCACGATTCTTGCATGTGGTTTGGCGGAAGACGTTTTTGTGAAAGTGGGGAAGTTCTACTATCCCGTAGACTTTATTGTTGTTGACATCCCCACGGATCCTCAAGTTCCTCTTATTTTAGGTCGTTCGTTTTTAGATACGTCTATGGCTTTGATTGATGTGCATGCTAGAAAGATCACCTTACGTTTCAACGACGAGGAACTTGTTATAAACGCAACTCAAAATTCTCAACTTTCTCATGTTTATTCCGTTGCTACCATAAACCTCGTTGATATGATCGACGTGGTTTGCGAGGAATTTTCACAAGAAGTTTTAGGGTTTGGTGATGAAGAAACTAGTGGCAATCCCACTATGTTAGATCCAATTCTTGATAATTCGACACCAACCTTCACTCCTTTCGAAGGTGGTGGTTTTACGTTGGAAGAATTCGATGTTCCACGTACTTGTGACGAAGACCTCGACAACTATGAGGACTTCTCGATTATCAAGGATTTTCTCAACGGTTTCCCATTTCCTCCACCCGAGGAGGTTATGAGTATCGAACCCAAATCTTCACTTGAGGAACCACCTATCCTCGAGTTGAAAGATTTACCTCCTCACCTCGAATATGTCTATTTGGAGGAGGACGACAAGTTGCTGGTTATTATTGCGAAGGAACTTTCGGATGATGAAAAAACCGCACTTGTCGATGTTCTTAAGGATCACAAAGGGGCGATTGCGTGGAAGTTATCCGACATTAAGGGAATCGATCCCAAATTTTGTACACACAAAATATTAATGGAGGAAGATTTCAAGCCAACAATCCAAAGTCAAAGGAGGGTGAACCCCAAAATTCACGACGTCATCAAAAAGGAGGTCCTTAAACTCCTTGACGCGGGAATGATTTACCCTATTTCCGATAGCCCTTGGGTGAGTCCTATTCATTGTGTCCCTAAAAAGGGAGGGATGACCGTTGTGCCAAACGATGCCAACGAGTTAATTCCCACAAGACTCGTGACCGGATGGAGAGTGTGCATTGACTATCGTAAGTTAAATGAAGCCACTCGAAAAGACCATTTTCCCTTGCCCTTCATGGACCAAATGTTGGAGCGTCTTGCGGGAAACGATTTCTATTGCTTTTTAGATGGTTTTTCCGGTTACTTCCAAATTCCCATCGATCCTCGTGATCAAGAAAAAACTACGTTTACGTGTCCATATGGAACGTTTGCTTATCGTAGAATGCCATTCGGACTTTGTAATGCACCGGGAACTTTTCAACGATGCATGATGGCTATTTTTCATGATATGATCGAGAAGACGATGGAAGTCTTCATGGATGACTTTTCCGTGTTTGGTGATTCCTTTACTTCGTGTTTGTCGAACCTTGAGAGAATGTTAAAACGTTGTGAGGAAACCAACCTTGTGCTCAATTGGGAAAAGTGTCATTTTATGGTTAGAAGTGGAATCGTCTTAGGGCACAAGGTCTCGAAAGCGGGGATTGAGGTAGATCAAGCTAAGGTAGACGTCATCGCCAAATTACCTCATCCCAAAACCGTCAAGGGAGTTAGGAGTTTCCTAGGCCACGCGGGCTTTTATCGACGATTCATCAAGGATTTCTCGAAGATTTCTCGACCCATTACACACCTTCTTGAAAAAGAAGCACGCTTTGTCTTTGACGAAGATTGTGTACGAGCCTTTGAGATCCTTAAGAGGAAACTTACCGAAGCTCCCATTCTTGTTGCTCCAAATTGGAACCTTCCCTTTGAACTAATGTGTGATGCTAGTGATTACGCTATAGGGGCCGTTTTGGGGCAACGTCATGATAAGCATTTCTTGCCTATTCACTATGCTAGCAAGACGATGACCGAGGCTCAACTTAAGTACACTACAACGGAAAAGGAGTTCCTTGCCGTGGTGTATGCATTTGAGAAATTCCGACCTTACCTCGTCTTGACTAAATGCATAGTGTATACGGACCATTCGGCTATCAAGTATCTCATGGCTAAACAAGATGCAAAGCCGAGATTACTTCGTTGGATTCTCCTCCTTCAAGAATTTGATCACAAAATCGTTGACAAAAAAGGAGCCGAGAATCTAGCGGCCGATCATCTCTCTCGTTTGGAAGATCCTCACCAAAGTGTTTACGAGCCTAAGGAAATCACCGAAACATTTCCGCTTGAAACACTTGGTGTAGTGAATTCCAAAATTGATTCTTCTACCCCATGGTTTGCGGATTTTGCAAATTACCATGCGGGTAACTTCATCATTAAGGGTATGACAACTCAAGAAAAACGAAAATTCTTTCGTGATGTCAAGTTCTATTTTTGGAACGACCCTTACTTGTTTCGAACTTGTGCGGATCAAATCATCCGCCGTTGTGTATTTGGCACCGAAGCTTCTAACATCCTTAGAGCTTGCCATGAGGGACCCACGGGTGGTCACCACGGTGCTAATCTCACGGCTAAAAAGGTGTTTGATGCCGGCTTCTTTTGGCCTACTATTTACCGAGATGCACAAGATCTTGTGAAGTCTTGTGATTCATGCCAACGACAAGGAAAAGCCTCACAAAAAGATGAAATGCCACAAAATATCATTCAAGTATGTGAGATCTTTGACGTTTGGGGCATAGACTTTATGGGGCCGTTCCCATCATCTCGTGGTAATAAGTATATTCTCGTTGCGGTTGACTACCTATCTAAGTGGGTGGAGGCTAAGGCCTTGCCCACTAATGATGCTCGTGTGGTAGTTAAGTTTTTGAAAAGTTTGTTTGCTAGGTTTGGAACCCCTCGTGCTATCATAAGCGATCGTGGAACCCATTTTTGTAATGACCAATTTGATAGGGTTCTAAGGAAATATGGGGTTACACATCGTCTTTCTACGGCTTATCACCCACAAACGAGTGGGCAAGTCGAGGTTTCAAACCGTGCATTAAAGAGGATCTTGGAGAGATCCGTGGGGGAAAACCGACAATCTTGGTCGGATAAGTTAGACGATGCTTTATGGGCCTTTAGGACCGCTCATAAGACACCCATTGGGTGCACTCCCTATAAGCTTGTGTATGGAAAGAATTGTCATTTGCCTATCGAGTTAGAACACAAGGCTTATTGGGCCCTAAAGCATTGTAATGATGACATGGAGACCGCGGGAAAACACCGGAAAATGCAATTAAATGAATTGGATGAATTAAGGGTTATTGCTTATGAAAATTCATTGATTTACAAAGAGAAAACTAAAAAGTTGCATGATTCAAAAATTAAAAACCGGGTTTTTAACATTGGGGATCAAGTTTTACTTTTTAATTCAAAATTGAAAATATTTTCCGGTAAATTGAAAACCCGTTGGTCCGGTCCATTCACCGTGACTCAAGTATTTCCGTATGGGACCATCGAGCTAGCTCAAGATGATGGTCCTAACTTCAAGGTGAATGGACATAGGTTGAAGCACTACTTTGGTGGGGAAGTTCCATCCTTGAACTACCTCGACCAAGTCACCTTCCCCAATGATAATTAGTATTGAGGGGATCGAGTCGAGCTCATGACTCGGTAATCAAAAACGAGGTGCCTCGTGGGGAGTCCCATGCTTATCCTATGTACATATTATCGCTTTCTTAGTCTAATGTAGCTTATGTGTGGGGATTCGTGCCCTTCCAACCTTTGTTCCATGGTTGTTTGTGATATGTGGTTTTTAGATCATGATCTTCACGATTGGAGCCTCTCGTGTTCGTTTTATGGGAGCACTCGATCGTTTGCTTTGGAGACATTTCTCAATATCCATGATATATCCTTTATTGTTCTAACCTTAGGTTTTTAGCACACTTCATAAACGGCTATTAATTTAATGGTTACACCCTTTCCATGCTAGATTAGGCATTCGACTACGTCTCTAGTATGGGGGTGTTTGCACCCCTAGACTCGAAACATTGAGGACAATGTTTAACTTTAGTATGGGGGGGTGAATAGATACTTGCCTTGCCAAACCTTCACGCTTTCCAAAGTTTATCGTTTTGTTTATCGTTTTGTTGCAAAATAAGGCTAAAAATGGCCAAATTTTAAATTTTTCTCATATTTTATAAGTGTTTGAAGACACGAATGTAGGTTTTCCGATGGCGAGAATAAGAATAATTTTTGACTCGACCGTGCGTGTTGAGCACTTAGCTTTGATTCCTTAACTACACATTAGGCTAAGTCTCTTAAATGAGGACGAGAAATGATAGAGTTAATTATAAGTTACTATGCTAAACGTAGAGTACTCGTATTCTTTCAAAAACTCATGTGTTCTCGTTGTTTGCTTATTCTCCCTTCGCATGTAAATATTTTTTGCTTAATAAATATTGATTTAGCGGTTTAGTTAGGATTGTTGGATTTCTAGTCTTTTCTAGTAGCTTTCGTGTAATTAAATTGGGAAGACATTAAGATATCGCCAGCGTCACGGTTTTGAAGTATTGGCACCCTAATAATCGAAAGCTTCACCCAATAATAAGATTTCAAGTGCTCACCTAAATCAAGCAAACAATTTGAAGCCCCACAAGGCCTAAAATCTATGCAAAATTGAAAGTGAATCAAGCCTTAATCTTCGAAGCTTTAAAGATCCAAAATTCGCTTTAGCGTGAGGATATACGTCTTTGGCTAATAAAACCACCGATGAGGCGGATAATAAAAGGCAAGGCAAGACCAAAGTCATAATAAAAGCTTCATGGCGAAGTTGAATAAAAGATGGAGGTAAACCAAAGATAATAAGGCCCTTCCGTTAGGGGGCGTATAAAAGTCTTGGTAATAAGTCTCATGTTCAAAACCGTTATAAAACCGTGTTTATCGATTCTTCTTGTCAACTTAATTTTTTAACATCGTTGTCTATTAGGAGGGGTTATTGATTTGATGGTCTTAGTTACACCGTTAGGACTTTATTTTTAGACCTAAATCTCTATTATCGCATAAGTCAAACAATGTATCCTCGTGAAACATTCAAGACAAAATAAAATATAAGAGATACAACTTAGGAATAATGGGAGAATAAATACGTGATTAGGGCATATGAGTAGTGTTAGCATTACTAACTTATAATGACAATGATCTCGTTGCACGCTTAGCATGGAATTGAAGTGAAAATCGAGGACGATGAAATTATTTCTAACGAAGCATTCACGTGTTCTTATTCTATGAACCTAAACGTCCCATTTTGCGATGAAAATCATACATTATGTCTAAAACACAAGTAGTAGTAATAGTAGTAGTGTAGCTAGTTTATCATTTCAATAAAGTCAATAAAAATGAATTTTGGAGATGCTACGATTCTAGCATTGCGTGAGGGCACGGCAATGGTTTAGTATGGGGGAGTGATGAGACGGCTTTTATACATGGTCTCATCGTTCTTTTTGGACTTAAAATGCATTAAATATCATCAAAATACCCAAATATATGCTTGTGTTTGTTGCTTGTGTATTTTAGGTACGGATATTGAGAAAATGACAAAAGATCACAAGAATCACGCAAAAACGAACACGGGAAACGAAGCCGCACGATGAACCAAGCCCTAGTGAGGAATTTTCCAAAGAAAAACCTTGAAGATTTGAAGAATATTGAAGATTGGTCCTCCAAGTTTGAAGAATTGACACTTTATACCCTTGTATCTTCATAATTACAAGATTGGTCCCTAAAGTTTGTCAAAATTACAAAAAGGACCCTTAACTTTGAAGAATTGGCAAATTTAGTCCCTCAACAAATCTAAATTGTCAATTATGGTCCTACAAGAAGTCAACCAACAAGTCAAAGCCTTGAAGTTTGAAAACATGGCAAATTCAGTCCTTGGAGAATGAAGAAATTGCATAAATAGTCCTTGTTTCAAGATTACAAAAAGATTGTGCCAAAAATGACACATTGCTAAAGTTATCTACAAAGAAAAGTTTTGTTTTGAGCTGATAATACAAAATGAAGAAAAAAGAAAACATGAGGGGGCAATCTTGGGAGACAATTAAACTCCACCAACCAACCAACATCTGACACCTCATCTAACCCGACCCACCCAAACCGTTTACCCAATACCCAACCCGGTTGACCCATTAAGTAAATAATACGTTTAATATTAAACGTGTTCCTTTTTTTCCCCTTAAACACATTTACCCTAAACCTAAAAAAAATCAAAACACACGTCTTTTTCCTTATAAACCCTAATCTTTCCCCCAAATTAAAAATTCATGATTAATACTTGATACATTCCAGATCGATGATTGATCATGGATTAATCCTAAACCCACTTTTAAACTCCCATCACTCTCACTCCCTGGTCCCCAAAACCCCACCCATTGGCAAAAAGACAAGGTCACACCAGAGAATCAACGACTCTCAATGGTTTCGTGTCCTCCAAACGAAATCAAACGCTCAAGAATGATTAATCCAGCCTGTCTACCACAAACGTCCAAGGGATTCGCACATGGCTTCAAGAAGATATTCAAAAGATGGGATCAAAGAACAGCATATTCGCATCTCCAAACAAGGGTATTTCTGGAATTTAATAGATTAGGGTTTCTTTTTATTTTCGATTCTAGAATGATCTGAGGGGATCTATAAATGAGGACCAGTTTGTGGTATCCTATTTTTTTCCTTGTCTCGGATTTAATGTAAAAACCCCTTTTTATGAATAAAAAGTTTGTAGTTTTTTTATCCGAGTGCCCATTTATATTATGTTTTTATGATTTAAGTTGGTGATTTTCAATTCAAGTATAAGTTTCTTGTTTAAGTTTTCAGTAAGTTTGTTGAAGTGAATCAAAGTCTTTAATATTAAAATTATTTGCAGGTTTCAAATATTTAGAATTAGAGTTTTAATTGAAAAGATTGTGAAAAAAAAAGTGGAATTGTCTTGTTTATCTTGTGCACTAACTGAATCAAGACCTTAGGTCTTGATTCTTGGGTTTATCTTCACTCTTAGCAGCTTCCTTTTTCACTCAGGGTGCTTCGGTTCAGCTGTTGAACCCCAACGAACCACCCCACTCTCATTTTATTGTCCAAGAACCCCTGCCTCACCTAGTTGTTGGTAGAGGTCAGGGGAGCTTAGCTGGCCCTTGTTGGATGCAAACAAGGGCAGGTATCGCCATTTCTTCCTTTCTTTTTATTTACTTTAATTTGCTAATTGTTCTTGCGAGTATTTGTTTATTAAGTTTGTTGATTTGTTAAGGATTGTCTTAGATTAAATAAACTGTTGAATTTAGTTAAGTAGCGTAAGCAGTAAGTGTGCTTAGGATTGTTTAGTTTAAACTGATAAAGTTAGTGCTAGAATATGCTTACTTGGACTATATGATTAGCTTGCTGCATTGTTTGTTCTCAGTTTAAGATTGGCGTGTTTTTAACTAAGTTGTTGTTGAACTGTTTAGCGTAAACTGAAATCTGCTTGGGTGTTCTTGGTTTAATTAGCATATGCAAGATTGGAATTTAGGGTGTCTGCGTAGTTTAAGCTTTGTTTTTGGTCTTCATATGTTGCTCACTTGTTCGTATATCATTTCCTGCTGAAATGGTTTAGTGCATCAGGTTCGATTGCCTTTTTCTTTCTTTTTATGTGCTTACTGTTTCTGCTTATCAGTCCGTAGGTATCAAGTTAATTTAGCCGTTTATTTTTGCATGATTCAGTAGTAAGCTTAATTTGGTTTTTGAAATAAAAGTGCTTGAACCTGCTTGCTGTTTGATTACTTGTTAGTATTTCAAGTCAATTGTTTGTGTCCGTATTTGTGCCTTTTTTCTGTTTGCTTGCTTAAACACCCCCACACGCCAACTGCTGGTGAGGGGTTTGACTGTCCAAAATATAAAAAAAGAGAATACAAACAAGAAAAAGATCCAGGTCTGTGGCCTTTTTGGTTCGTTTAGGGGTGATTTAGGCTGTAATTTTTGATCTAGTGTTGTGTTTTTGTTTAGTGTTTGTGTAGTAGTGTTTGTCTGAAACGAGAAAGAAAAGAGATCCATGATTTGTGATTTATTTGATCAATTTGGAATAGTTTTAGCCTAATTCAGAAACAAGTATTGGTGTTTGGGTGAGTTAGTCTTTCTGTGCACAAGTGTTAAAAAAAAAATAAAATATATTTTCAAAAATTTTGGCGTGGCCAGGAATCGAACCTGCGCCACCACTGCCAAAGCACACACACCTTACCGCTCGCCCTTGGGACTTTTACTGATAAAGTCTTAAGGTGTTATCCTTTTAACACCTCTTTCCACTTGGCTTTTTAAAACAAGCCGTAGCTTGTTTGGCTTATTTCCAGCTTATCAAATAAGCTTTTTGGTTCCTTTTTATTTTCCTAGGGTCTAATTAGGATATAAGACTTTTCTAGCCTAGTTTGATATTTTTCCTTTTATTTATTTATTTTTTATGCATTTTTATTTAGCCGTAATTTAATAAATAGATTAAAAATAGGAAACAGTAATCTTAATTTTAGGAAAAATAATTTTTAAGTTTTAATTTATTAACTTGAGGTTTACATCTAGTTAGATTTTCAAAAACTTTAATTTTTAATTTTATTTAATTTTAGGTTTTTAATTAAACTTTAAAAATTAATATAAGATTATAAAAAGGGTTTTAGGAACTTTAAATTTCATTTTTCTCTTAGTTATAATATTCTAGAATTTTAGAAATTTTTTTTAGAATTTATTTTATAAACTTTTTATTTTTTGCATTATTTTATTATTATTTTATTCATAAAAATTAAAAGTTTTATTTTTAACTTTTTTTTCATTTTTCTAGATTCTAGACATTAAATTAGGAACTTTTTCACTTTCCAATTAATTTTTAGGCTTTTCAATTAATTTCTAGATTTAATTTAAGGTTTAATACATTTTAATAGTTTTTAAGTGTTAAAAAATAGTTTAATTTGATTTTAAAATTTTTAAAAATAGTTTTTAGCTTAATTAGGATATTTTTGAGGTTTACAAATTATAAATTCTTGTTTAGGGCTTTTTAATAATTAAAAGTGATTTTTAGGGCTTTAATTAGCATTAAAAAGTCATTATTTAATTAATTAAAAGGTTTTAGCAAGTTTGGATTTTTTTGTAAACTCTTAGAATATTATTTGGGATTTTTAGTAATTTTTAGGTGGAAAATTTTATTTTTTGTCGTTTTTTACGGTTTTACGTTTGCGCCTTTTTCGTCGTAGTTTAATTAGTTTTCGTAACCGTCTCTTCTTTCCTTTCTTATTTCTTTTTCAATCAATATAATCTCAAACAAAAATCAACTCTCAACACAACGCACTTGCCTCCTTGGGAAACGAACTTGCTTGGTCATTGGTGCTCGGTTTTCCTAAACCGACACTTAATACTACCACTATTTGTCATCCTTTTCCTAAAGGGTACAAAAAGACTACATCAACGTCACCATGCCATACACCCTAAGGCTCTAATGACAAGGCTAGTGCTACATGACTCCCACCCGAAGGATCATAGAGAACATGTTTTTGTTTATTCTTCTTATTATTATGATATATATAGTAAGCCAAATCTCCGCAATCCCATGATCAAAAATTCCATGACGCTGACACCCTCAATGTGTTCTCACTTTAATTACAAGGGAAGAATCTTCTTAAACTTTTTCAAGTTTTAGAATTTGCATTTTAAAGTTCCATTGATAAACGACTTTCTAGGATCAATTATAGGAACTTGCGAAAAGTTCTCGTTCTTAAACCCGTATGAGTTAAGACTTTCGCGTTTTAAAGTCCCCTATATAAAAGTCTAGCAAAATTGATTTAAACACGTTAAGGAATAAGCTAAGGTAAAAACCGAGTCGAGTCAAAAACTATTTTTATTTTCACCAACGGAAAGCCTACATTCGAGTCAAAAACACTTATTTTCTTTATTATTAAACACAAAATACACTAAAAATTTAAATTTTTTATGAAAAATGAGAAAAACGATTACATATGTTTGAACACGACAAAAGCAATTGCAAGCGATTATATCGATTGACTCCCCATGCTAAAACCAAACATTATCCTCAATGTTTCCTAGCTCAAGAGTAACACCCCCTTGCTAGAACACGAAGAGTCTAATGCAAAATTCCTAACATGGTAAGACGCAAATCTATAAGCCGTTTATTAATTATGCTTCAAGATAAAACGTTAGTCGATAAAAATCAAAGAAAAGTGAGTGCCCCTTTTGACAATCAAAGTACAAAAGCTCGAGTGGACCGGAAAAAACCGAACACGAGAGTCTTCAATAATTAGGGTCATACCTAAGATTCACAACACAACAAAACACGAGCACGAGCTTGAAAAGATCAAGCCTTATTAGTGTTAGAAAATAGATAGACGATAGAATGTATGGGACTCCCCCACAAGGCACCTCGTTTTTGTTAACTGAGTCATGAGCTCGACTCGATCCCCGTATTCATCGGTCCTTAGGGAAAGTTTGAAGATCCGGAACAACCTCCGTAGGTATGTCCCCTCCAAAATAGTGTTTCACTTGATGACCATTCACCTTAAAGTTAGGCCCGTCTTTTTGAGCAAGCTCAACAGTGCCATAAGGGAAAACTTGTGAAATGGTGAATGGACCGGACCAACGGGACTTAAGCTTGCCCGAGAAAATCTTAAGTCTAGAGTTGAATAAGAGGACTTGATCACCAACATTGAAAATGCGGTTTTTGATCTTAGAGTCATGAATCCTCCTAGTCTTCTCTTTATAGATCAAAGGATTCTCATAAGCTTGATCTCTTAATTCACTTAGTTCATTCAATTGAACCTTGCGATGATCACCCGCGGTCCTCAAATCAAAGTTACAATGCTTAAGAGCCCAATACGCCTTATGTTCGAGTTCAATTGGCAAGTGGCATGCCTTTCCGTAGACCAGCCTAAATGGTGTACAACCAATTGGCGTCTTGTAGGCCGTACGGAAAGCCCACAATGCAGCGTCCAACTTATCCGACCATGAAGTGAGATTTTCTCCAATAGAACGCTCCAAAATCCTCTTAAGAGCTCGGTTTGAAACCTCCACTTGACCACTCATTTGAGGGTGATAAGACGTCGGAAGTCGATGAGTGACACCATATATTATTTTAGAACTTTTTCAAATTGTTCATTACAAAAATGGGTCCCACGATCACTTATTATAGCCCGTGGAGTTCCAAACTTAGCGAAGAGTTGTTTCAAAAATTTCACTACAACTCGAGCATCATTCGTAGGTAAAGCATTTAGCTTCAACCCATTTAGACAAATAGTCCACGGCTACGAGAATATACTTATTTCCTTTAGATGATGGAAATGGCCCCATAAAATCGATTCCCCACACGTCAAAGATTTCACAAACTTGGTTAATGTTTTGGGGCATTTCATCCCTTTGTGAATTCTTTCCTTGACGTTGACAAGCATCACAAGTCTTGAGCAAGTATTGGGCGTCTCGATATATGGAAGGCCAAAAGAAACCGACAACAAAGACTTTCTTCGCGGTGGCGTTGGCACCATGATGTCCCCCGGTAGGTCCTTCATGACAAGATTTAAGAATATCTTGAGCTTCCTTGCCAAACACACACCTACGAATCACTTGATTCTTGCACACTCGAAACAAATAGGGGTCGTCCCATAAATAATAGGATATATCCTTGAAAATTTTCCGTTTTTGTTGGGACGACATACCCTTGATCACAAATTTCCCCGCATGGTAATTTGTGATGCCCGCAAACCATGGGGTATCACCATGAAAAGCAATCATACCAAGCGTCTCGAGAGGAAATGTTTCATTAATTTCCTTGTTCTCTCGATCGCTTTGGTGAGGATTCTCAAGTCGAGATAGATGATCGGCCGCGAGATTCTCGGCTCCTTTTTTGTCTAGAATTTTCACATTAAATTCTTGAAGGAGGAGAATCCACCAGAGCAACCTCGACTTTGCATCTTGTTTATTAATAAGATATTTGATAGCCGAGTGGTCCGTATACACTATGGTTTTAGACAACACGAGGTATGGTCTAAACTTTTCAAAAGCATACACAACATCAAGTAACTCCTTTTCCGTTGTAGTATACTTGGTTTAAGCATCCGTCATAGTCTTACTTGCATAATGTATAGGCAAGAAATGTTTGGTCTTACGTTGCCCCAAAATCGCACCTACCGCGTAATTACTAGCATCACACATAATTTCAAAAGATAGATCCCAATCCAGGGCAACTAAAATCGGTGATTCGGTTAATTTCTTTTTAAGCATCTTAAAGGCTTTGATGCACTCATCCGAAAAGAGGAATGAAGTCTCTTATTCCAAAAGATGGGTCATAGGCCGAGCTATCTTAGAAAAGTCTTGGATAAAACGTCTATAGAAGCCATCATGGCCGATATAACTCCTAACTTCCTTAACGGTGGTGGGTGGAGGTAATTTGGCAATCACGTCGATTTTAGCTCTATCTACCTCAATACCGGCCTTAGAGATCTTATGTCCTAACACAATTCCTTATTTTCTTTGCACATAAAATGATATTTTTCATAGTTAAGCACGAGATTTGTTTCCTCACAACGTTGTAACATTCTTTCCAAGTTAGAGAGACATGAAGTGAAAGACTCCCCAAAAACCGAGAAATCATTCATGAAGACTTCCATTGTTTTTACGATCATATCATGAAAAATGGCCATCATACACCTTTGGAACGTCCCCGGAGCATTGCATAACCCAAAAGACATTCTACGATAAGCAAATGTTCCATAAGTACAAGTGAATGTGGTCTTTTCTTGATCACGAGGGTCTATAGAAATTTGGAAATAGCTGGAAAATCCATCCAAAAAGCAATAGAATTCATTTCCCGCTAGTCTCTCTAACATTTGATCCATAAAAGGTAATGGAAAATGATCCTTTCTAGTGGCATCATTAAGCTTTCTATAGTCGATACTGTTGGGAATAAAATATCGCCAAGACACTTGGACGCTGACAAGAGCAATTTGGACGTTGATAGGAAGAAATCAAGCGTTGACAAGACAAGCGTTGACAGGAAGAAGTCAAGCGTTGATGAGAAGAAGTCAAGCACTGATAGGATATTCTAGTCTACACGTTTTATGCTTCTAGTATGTTTCTAGTAAATATATGTTTGACAATGTATTTCTTATGTTTATCTTTACCAAGAATAACTGATATGTAGACTCTTGTACAAGGTTCCTTAATCTATAAAAGGAGGCCTTTAGGTTTTATTTCATATATAAGTTTTATAAGTTTTACACTTTCATTGTACGCGAGTTCGATTAATCAATCAAAGTGAAAGTTTGGTTTAACTTGTTTGTGTGTTCTTGTTTAAGTATTAATTCCGCATATTACTTAGATTGTTTCATATACAACAAAGTTTCTCTAAGTGTTTAACTTGATTTATTCTCGTTTACACAAGCTAAATCGATCTAAATTTGGGATTAACAAGTGGTATTAGAGCTTGTTGAGAAACTTTGATCTTAAGAACACAAAAACCCTAAATCGCCAAAAACCCTAATTTTTCAAGAAACCCTAAAATTCAGACGACATGTCTACTCCAGAATTGACCTCCACCTCAAGCCACAACATTAAGATCCCCATGCTAGATCCAGACAACTTTGAGCTGTGGAAGTTTAATTTTGAGCAGTATCTTCAAATCCATGACCACACCCTATGTGAAATTATTGAATATGGAAACACATTCGATAAGGCTGCCAAGATTGTAGCTGCTATTACTGCGAGATCAACTCCAGGCTCAAGTGGAGCTGATCGAAAAGAACAACCTGAAGATGGGTGAGCTGTCTCAGCTGAGGACATTGCAAAGAGAAGGAATGACATGAAAACTCTAAGCATCCTTAAACTTTCTTTGGGACAAGCCAACAGTACAAGTATAGAGGCTATGAGTCTGCCAAAGATCTTTGGGCAACTCTTCTAGTTACTTATGATGGTAATGATGATACTGCCTCAGAGAAAAAGAAGCAACTCTTGCATGAGTATGTTGTGTTCAAAGCTCTTCCCAATGAAAAGCTAAGTGGAGTCAGAAGCAGACTTCTTGACATTATAAGCAAGTTGTCATTCATGGGAATAGTGCATGATGATGCTGATATCATCACCACTTTCCTTAAAAGTCTTGGTGATGCATGAAAGATTGAAGCAAGGTCTATGATTGCTAATAATACTCACAAAAGTTCCACTTTTAATGACGTCTACAATAAACTGAGGATTGTAGAAAGTGAAATCCTTTTAGATCAAGGAAGCAAGTCTACCAATGGAAATATGGCCTTCTTCTCACACAGTGAAGGTCAATTTGATCAAAGGGAGTCATACATGCACCCCGTTACTGGATCACCTTGTGTTAACGTTGGATCAAGCTCTGTCAGCGCCTCACATTTAGACGCTGACACATACAATGTTGACTCACCAAGAGTTAAGCCTGCTGGTATTGATCTAGATATAGTTTGTGCATACATTGCTTCATTGCCCAATGGTTCAGTGATTACATATGAGGACCTTGAGCAAATTAGTGATGAACATTTGGAAGAGATGGACATAAAGTGGAATATGGCACTTGCAAGCATAAGGGCTAATAGATGGAATAGAAGATTCAGGAAGAAGATGACTTTTAATGCTAAAGACACTGCTGGGTTTGATAAATCCAAGGTTGAGTGTTAAAATTGCCATAGAATGGGTCACTTTATGAGAGAGTGTAGATCTCCAAGAAGATCTGATGCTGGAAAGCCTTCAAGCCAAATCGTCAAGGTTGAAGATACAAATGCTATGGTTGCTATGCAAGATATTGATGGTATTGGCTGGGACTGGAGCTTTTTGGCCAAGGATGTGGAAGAAAACAAGGCCTTGGTTGCAGAAAAGGAGGAAGTGGAGCATGTTCACTATGCTCTCATGGCACATTCTTCATCTTCATCAGACAATGAGGTATATGATGATGCATTTTGTAGTAAAGGTTGTCGACTAAACACTAAAAAACATAATAAAGAGAATTTAAAGTTAAAATCAGACGTTGTTAATGAAAAATGCAAGTTATCTAACTATCAACTTTCACTTGTTCAAACTGGAAAAACTGTGGCTGAGTATAATAAAATAGAGCTTGACCTAAAAGATCAAATCATTGTTTTGACTCATGACCTAAATGCTAGTATTAAGGTAAGGGACATCTTGGAGAGATCCAATGGTGCTCTTCAGGCTAAGTTAGATGAGGCTATCAAAAACAAAGATAATGTAGATCTTAAAATTCAAAAATTTGATCAAGCTTCTAAAACCCTAGAAAAATGTATGAGTGAACAAAGGGATTCTAGGGATATGAGTGGGATTGGGATGAAGGAATATGCTGGTGTTCCACCACCTGCTGGGAAATTCTATGGTGTCCTTAGAAAGGATTTGTCTTGGACTGGTATACCAGAACTTCAAGAAGAGGAATTTATTCCCCCACCAAGAGCTCTTACTCCAGTAGAGGAATACAAGCAAAAATTGACTGATTTGGACCAATGGAAGAAAGCTAACCCTACTTTGTTTGTTAAGGGTGGCATGCTTAGTGACAGCCCAAATGAGTCAACACCCATAAAAGTGACCAATCCTAGTACTGGAAAGACTGTTGACCTTGGCCTAAACATTGATAGAAAACCTAGAATTAAATATGCAGAAATGTATAGAATACCTAGGTCACCAAAAAGTCAAGTTAGTGATAATGGGACATGTTTCTTTTCATCTAGACCTAGAGTTATGTCTAGAAAAGCCTGTTATACTTGTGGAAGCTTTTCACATTTGGCTTACAATTGTGTCAATGCTTCAAAGGTCAACGCTGATAGAAAGTCAACCATGGTCAAACCCAAACCTTTTGTCCAACAAAGTTCACATATCATTAGACCAGCTCCATTCTTTACTAAAGGGTCTAATACTTATGGACAAAGGCCTTTTCAAAAGACTAATACATGGTCTAACAGACAATACGTTCCTGTAGCAAACCCTAGGTTTGACATTGATAAGGGTAACTTCAGCGTTGACAAGAACAAATTAAACGCTGACAAGAATGTTTCCAACGCTGCTAGACCAAGAAATGCCAAATACTTGTAACCAAAGGGGTCTAAAGCTTCTTCTAGCTTGACATGGAGACCCAAACAAGACCAAAACCTTAATTCATATGGGATTTCTATGACCTGTAACAGATTTCATTATATTTCAAAGGTCATGACTAAACCAATTGGGGTTAACTGGGTGTTTAATCCAAACGGGGATGAACAAGGGGTTGTCATAAGGACTAAGTCTGTTCTTGTTGAACAACCAAATGAATCCAAGTCTGCTCAGGCTTGGGTTTGTTGGGAATTAATTTGATGAGACAAATAAAAAATAATGAAACAAGGAGGACTTATATGCAATTATCAAGTTTTACAAGAATATGGAGCCCTTTCATACAACAAGGAGGACTTATTAGCAAAAGATGGAGGGACTTCTAGTGTAATTAGATTTCTTGTAAAGAGGGTTATGTGTACTATATAAACACACACCTTGCATAGGTTTATTCATTCATTCAATTATTCATAATGTAAACCTAAAGTGTCTTCGTGTTCTAGGCGTGGGATTTAATGTATACACGCCTAGAGGTTATTTGTAATCGTTTAGTGCAAGTAATCGTTTGGAATAAAGTAATCGTTGGAAGTAAACACCTTGTTTATGTGTTTCGTTCAATTCCGCATATATTTATTATATGAACGAGATGCATATCCTAGTAAGCTTAATCGATCCGTGAATTAATGGTTTCCACAATTGGTATCAGAGCGGGTGGCTCTCGATGCTAGGAACTAACAAGGTGTTCGAGTCGAAGAATGAAGATCAAAGCTTAAAAATTCGTCTTTGTTTTTAAGTTCGGATCTCACTGTGCAGCTATGTTCAAACAGTCATAACTCCTTCGTTAACCGTTGGATCGACGTGAAACTCAAACTATAGGTTCTTGGCGTTTATGTATTGAATCTCACCGGGGGGATCGTCGATCTGAGATATTATGAAATAGATATACATCGTCGAATGTTGCTGCAGAGAAAGGTTTTTCTATTTTTTTATTGAATAAGATTTAGGGTTTCATCCCCTAAACCCTAGATCGATCTTAAAACAGAAAAGAAGTTCAAGCGTGTTATGTTTATGATCATTGCTGTTAAACGCATGATGGTTTTCCGTTCTTATTAGTATTATTAGGGTTTTGTAAACCCTAAATCTGCTCATAATGATCTCAGAAGAATCTGAGTTGCTACTTGAAGGAAGGGTTGGTGATCGACAGTTCAAAGCAGCAAACAGAAAGGTTTATGTTAATCATCATGTACGGCTTCTTGATACTTTTATTAGGGACGCAAGGAGTGGTCCCAAGGCAGTATAAAAGAAAGAGTACAAAGGCAGCATGTGAATGTGTTGTACTACTGATCGTGTGGATCAAAGAAGAAAAAGACGTGACTACTATACAATGGGAATTATTTTTGACTTATTTTTAGCCAAGATATATTCTTATTTTTGTGGGTACAAATAATACTGCTGCTGGTTTGGAAAGAAATTTTTTTATGGAAGCAGTTATTTACGAAGATTATGGGAACAAAAATTTGGAAGACACGTTTTGGTTTGCTGTGATTCGTGGTTGGATACGAGCTGTTATGGTGATCATGATTGGTGCAGTAGCAAACATGATTGTTGCTCGATCAATAAAAGGATGGTACTTGTTCATATATACTGAGTGTAATTGCAAAAGATCATGTACATGGTTTCCTTGGTGGGGTCAAAGCAAAAAGAAACAAAGGGATTCACGTGTTCATTATATGCAAAAGTGAATTTCACATAATTGTGTTCACAAGAGCCAATATGGCATGGCTTATTTGTGGTCCCAGATGACAAAGGACAGAGAATTGTTTTAGAAAAGCTAAGTTTGTTCACAATGAGGTATATTTTTAGTAGCCACATTCATTATTATTCATACCCATTGTTATATTATTCTCATGGAAGCAACGAAGTTGATTAGTTGAGACATGTGATTTTGATGTCTTACAAGAACACGTGGGATTGAAGTCAAAAGTGGTTCACGTGATATATATAGATGTTGACGTGAGGTGCAACAAAGCAGCTGTCCAAAAGAAAAAGAATTCACGTGGGGTTTCTTTTAAAAAAAAGGGAGTATAAAGAAGTAGTTTTGATAAGACGAAGACAAAGGAGAAAGTGGTACAGTCGAGTTGTATTTTAGCCGCTGTCAAGAGTGATTTAGTCACAGATGATGTCAGTGGCTGAGCCGAGCCGCTGACAAGAATAAAACACACGCTGACAAAGAAGACGCTGACACATTATAATTTAGACGCTGACAGCGTGTTGTCCGATATATGGTTTTTAAGCGCTGACAAGTATTGTCCGATATAGGACAATACATACAGAAGATATATTGGATGACTCAAGATCTCGGACAGAACTGTCTGTTTAAAATTTTATGGCTCGTTTTTGAAGATTGTGTTTTGATACAATAAAGTTTTATTTGATTATGTGACAAGGCTAACCTTGCGGTTACTTACCGACTTGGATTAGAAGCAGAACGCCGACAGAGGCAGCAGTTGCATAAAAGAAGAGGATGATATTGTACTTAGATGATTTTCATTGCAAATTAGAGGTTTTGATGAAGACGATTGATTATTGCTTCTTTGGTGTTGGAGTTGCTTTTCGCAGGTTTGTATTTTATCATATCTCAAAAGATTCGCCTCTCTTTTGAGATAACTTGCTTGTTCGTTTAAATGTTTGGTGACGAAGACTTGTCAAATCTAGCAACTAGATACCTTGCTATCACTTGAAGGAGTTACATTATCGTGCTCAGTGTCTCACAAAGGATGAGGATTTTGACAAAGAGATCGAGGTCTGCTTATACTTTCAGTGTCAGTATAAGTTCAACGTCACGTGGATAGTGCAAGATATAAGGTACAAGCTTGGGAGATTCCACTTCTTTAACAAATAGGTTATATTCGTTTTTCTTCATTCGTAATCTACAATTAGAGTCTACATGGTTCGTGATTCATTTACATGCACCACTCAAGGGGAAGCGTTTATTAGTTGTTTATCTTTCGAAGACCCCTATTGGATGAGACAAAAAGGGGAAGAAGATTCAACGATCAAGGTATGCAACTTATTTTTGTGTGGTGATATGTTTCACAAGAAATCTTACTTTAAGGGGAAGCTTGTTTCATTCGTGAAACATCAAGATTTGAAGATTGGTTTTGTCATCATCAAATAGGGGAAGATTGTTGGGAATTAATTTGATGAGACAAATCAAGAATAATGAAACAAGGAGGACTTATATGCAATTATCAAGTTTTACAAGAATATGGAGCCCTTTCATACAACAAGGAGGACTTATTAGCAAAAGATGGAGGGACTTCTAGTGTAATTAGATTTCTTGTAAAGAGGGTTATGTGTAGTATATAAACACACACCCTGCATAGGTTTATTCATTCATTCAATTATTCAAAATGTAAACCTAAAGTGTCTTCGTGTTCTAGGCGTGGGATTTAATGTATACACGCCTAGAGGTTACTTGTAATCGTTTAGTGCAAGTAATCGTTTGGAATAAAGTAATCGTTGGAAGTAAACACCTTGTTTATGTGTTTCGTTCAATTCCGCATATATTTATTATATGAACGAGATGCATATCCTAGTAAGCTTAATCGATCCGTGAATTAATGGTTTCCACAGAGTTCCCAAAGAAAACTAATTTGTTTTCTTTATGTGCAGGGCATTCAAAAGCAGGTTAATGATTATGGATATTGGGATAGTGGATGCTCTAGGCACATGACGAGGAAGGAAGATTACTTAACAAACTTTACCCCCATTAAAGATGGTGACAAAGTGTACTTTGGAGGCGGATATGGAACTATCACTGGCAAAGGCACTCTTATCACCAACAATTTGCATTTTAAGAACGTGTTTTTGGTAAAAGAACTTGACTATAATCTGTTTAGTGTATCACAGGTATGTGATAACAAAAATAAGGTTCTTTTCACAAATACTGAATGCTTGGTGTTGAGCAAAGATTTTAAAATACTAAATGAGAAATTCATTGATTATAGAACACCTAGGCATAAGGATATTTATTAATGTGAATCTTAATGGAATTAGGATGAATAATAATTTGTCATGTCTGTATGCTAAGGCTTCAATTGATGAGAGTAATCTTTGGCACAGAAGGTTAGGGCACATTAATTTTAAGAACATAAATAGACTTGTGAGACATGGTTTAGTTGATGGTTTGCCTGAAAATACTTTCCACAATGACCACTCTTGTGTTGCATGCCTTAAAGGCAAACAACACAAAGTCTTCTTTAAGTCTAAACATGTGCCTTCTAGTTCTAAACCACTTCACTTACTGCATATGGACTTGTTTGGTCCAACAAATAGAGAAAGCTTAAATGGTAAATCCTACTATTTTGTCATCATTGATGTTTTTTATAGATTTACTTGGACTTTCTTTTTAGCTTTGAAAAGTGAAACTATTGATATTTTGATTAACTTTATTACTCAGTTAGAGAAGAAGACTGGGAATGAGGTTAAAATACTTAGAAGTGATAACGGTGGTGAGTTTAGAAGTAAGTTGTTAGATGACTTTTGTGTCAAGAAAGGGATTACTAGACAGTTTAGTATAGCTAGAACCCCACAACAAAATGGGGTAGCTGAGAGGAAAAATAGAACACTCATAGAAGCAGCTAGGACTATGTTGGCTGATGCTCACTTCCCCATAGCATTTTGGGCTGCGGCTGTGAATACAGCTTGTTATGTTCAGGATAGGGCATTAATCAACAAGACTCACAACAAGACACCTTATGAGCTATTTTGGAGTAGGAAACCTAATATTGGTTTTCTTAAACCCTTTGGATGTCATGTAGTTGTTTTAGACACTAGTGATACCTTAGGAAAGTTTAGTGCTAAAGGTGATGAAGGCTACTTTATGGGTTATTCAGTGCAGAGTAGAGGATATAGGGTTTACATTAAGAAATAAAAACGTATACTTTAGAAGGTACATATTAGGTTTTTAGAAAGTAAATCCAGTGATCCTGAGAATGGACCAAATTGGTTATTTGACTTGGAACCTCTATCTAGAACTTTGAATTATATGCCTGTGACTAATCCAGACATTGTGAAGGTGACTTCAAATGTTGTGGAAGAACCAGTTGTTGAAATTTTAGGTATACAGGTTGACAAGGAGGTTGGATCACAAGCAGACAAATCAGCACCCATACTTGAGTATGTTACCATTCCTATATGGACAGATGCATTTGCTGCTGCTGCTGCTGGAAAAGAGAAAGGTGTTCCACAAGTATCACCAGTTGAAAACATGCATGATTCTTCAAGCGCTGACAAAGGAAAATCTGGTGCTGACAAGACAAATTCAGGCGTTGATGGCTCAAACGTTGACAACCCTAATTCAGGCGTTGACAACTCTTTTGACCATTTATTCTCTTCCAGTGTTTTTGAACAAGGTGAACCTTCAAACAGAAATGGAGAGGTTCATTCAGATGATGATGGAAGAGCATTTGAAGAAGATATTGGCAACTTGGAGACTGAAATTGATGATAATACAATAATTGAAGGAGGAGTACTTACATCTACTATGAAGAATCATCCTTCTTCTCTTATTATAGGTGATGTGATGACTCCTGTACAAACTAGAAGGTCTCATCAGAATCATGGAGGATTTATTGCCAATATTCACAAGAAGGTTGATACCCCTCTTGTTCAAGCATGTCTATTTGCCTGGTCACAACAGGAACCCAAGAAGATTTTTGATGCTCTCAAAGAACCAAGTTGGGTGGAAGCAATGAAAGATGAGCTTCACCAATTTGCTATTCAAGATGTTTGGGAGTTAGTTGATTGTCCCAGACATGTCAGACCTATTGGGACAAGATGGGTTCTTAGAAACAAAAAGGATGAGAGAGGAATTGTGGTCAGAAACAAGGTACGTTTAGTTGCTCAAGGATATACACAAGAGGAAGGAATAGACTATGAGGAGGTCTTTGCACCTGTTGCAAGGATTGAGGCAATAAGGATTTTTATAGCCTATGCTTCCTGCATGGGATTTACAGTCTATCAAATGGATGTGAAGAGTGCTTTTCTTTATGGCACAATTGTAGAGTAGGTTTATGTAATGCAGCCTCCTGGTTTTGAAGATTCAGAACATCCAGACAAGGTGTATAGGGTGAAGAAAGCTATGTATGGACTTCATCAAGCCCCAAGAGCATGGTATGGTACATTGTCCATATATCTGGTGGAAAATGGATTCAAAAGGGGCACCATAGATCAGACTTTGTTTACAAAGAAGACTGGTAAGGATTTCTTACTTGTACAGGTCTATGTGGACGATATCATCTTTGGCTCTTCTAGTCCAAAGATGAGTGAAGACTTTTCCAAACTCATTACAGACAAGTTCAAGATGAGTGCAATGGGGGAGATGAACTTCTTTCTAGGGTTACAGGTTCAGCAGAAAGAAGATGGTATCTTCATCTCTCAAGATAAATATGTAGTAGAAATCTTGAAGAAGTTTGGCTTTTCTCCACATGAGAAACGGGCTAGCACGCCCATGGATAGGGAACACCCTTGGGGAAAGGTTGGAGATGGAAAAGAAGTGGATATCAAGCATTATAGGTCAATGATTGGATCATTGATGTATTTCACAGCTTCCAGACCTGATATTATGTTTGTTGTGTGTGCATGTGCACGCCATCAAGTGACTCCCAAAGAGTGTCATCTTCATGCTCTCAAGAGAATTTTTAGGTATCTTAGGTGCTATCCCACCTTGGGATTATGGTATCCAAAAGATTCTCCATTGGAACTTATCACATATTCAGACAGTGATTATGGTGGTGACAAGTTTGATAGAAAATCCACAACTGGTGGATGCCATTTTCTTGGGAGTAGGTTGATATCTTGGCAATGCAAGAAACAAACAGTGGTGGCCAATTCTACAAGTGAAACAGAGTATGCAGCTGTAGCTGCTTGTTGTGGACAAGTCTTATGGATTTAGAACCAACTGTTGGATTATGGGTATAATTTCATGCATACCAAGATTTTTGTAGACAATAACAGTACTTTATGCATTATTAAAAATCTTGTACATCATTCTAAAACAAAACACATAGATATTAGACATCATTTAATAAGAGATTGTTTTGAAAAAGGTTTAATACAACCAGATAGGGTTGACACAGAGGAAAATGTGGCTGATTTATTAACTAAACCTTTTGATACTGGGAGATTTCAATACTTGGTAACAAGTATTGGAATGATTAATCTCACTTAATATGTGTTTTGGGGGATTATTGTAAAAGTATGTACATGATATGCATTGTTATTGGTCTTTGTACAAAATTAGATTTTCCACTTTATTTGTCTAACGCTGACAAAGGTTATTTTAACGCTGACAAGTGTTAAATTGACGTTGTCAACAACATGTTAGTTTTGTGGTTTTTGATCTAATTATGCAGGCATTATTAGCATTGTAAAAATGGATACAGAGTTGCTTATAGATCCTTGGAGCTTACTTGGAGCATGTTTAAGTTTATGGATGATGGTTGAAATATTTCTATTTCTATCTTGACATAAATTTTTATTACATGCATTTTATTTAGCGACTTGTATATCATAGTTTAAGGGGAGGTTTAGGAAACCTTTAGGACTTTTTGGGTGTTCCTATAATACTCTTATCACAATTCTAGATTGTGTCCACTGGTGAGTATGAATTAGTTTACTAACTCATGAGGCACTGTAGCATGCAAAGTTGATATACTATGCACGCTGCCAAGACTTTTTGGCCTAGAATTGGCGTGGTCTGTTGGGAGACTTGGGTATGATTTTTATTGGGACTACCTGGGAAGTTACAAAGGATTTTATGAGATAACTTCATTGTTAAGAACTTTGGTTAGCAAGGGACACTTGAGAACAATTATGTCTATCTTGCTTAAGCAAGTGTGCATGATTGGATAGTGCTTGCCACCCTATGGTAATTTTTAGTCTATAGGTTATCTTCACTAGGATAAATCACTTTGTTAAGGTCCTTTTTCATTTTTATTAATTTTATTTTTGGACGTTGACAGTTTATTTTCCAAACGTTGTTAGGACCAATTTTGACGTTGACATGGCATTTTCCAACGTTGACAATAATATAGCCGTTGGGCGTTGATAGGTTATTTTTTTACCGTTGATAGCTTATGGGTCCTACCCAGTTGTTATTTTTGACGAAAATATGGGCCGTAATTTTAGGAGTTGGTAATTTTTTATTAATGCACAAGATAAGTTATATATATTTTCAAGATTTTAATCAGTATCTTTTGAAAATAACTGCCTCATTTGTGACCAATCACATGTGCTTACCTCTCCTATATATTTGGCTCATTCTATTGAAACAGGGTAACTGCTTATTCTTGTCTAACTAAATTTTCACACACATTCATCTTTCATAACATTTCTCACAACTTTCTACATCAATGGCTCCTAAGTTTAAACCGGGTGATTTGGTATTGGGGTTTAGAAGTCAGCACAACATGGTTGCCTATTTAGAGGCTGACAACACTCTGTTTCCTCAATATACTCAGATGGTGGAGTATTTAAATGCATCCCCTTTAATGTATGCACTTTCTCATACTCCTCTTATCCCTGTCACTTAATACTCGGCTTCTACCCCTTGTATCAAAACTCGTAGTCCCAAGTCTTTTCGAATTGATTACCGATCTAAAGTACGACTCAATTGTCTTTTGGTGAATCAAGAGAATGGTTTGGTTTGTTATATATTTTAAACTAATAGCAAATAAGTAAGTGTCGTTGAGTAAAGTAGAAGTTTAAAGATTAATACTAAAATGACGAGTTAAAATAAATGCTTGGAAACTTAAAGGCAATATTAGAAAAATACTAGCACACTAAATAAAACTAACACTTAGAAACTTTGTAAAAACAAGAAACTAAACCATTGGAAAACAAACAATTACAGCCAAATCGGAATGTTCGAAATGCATTAATCGGAATATTGGTCGGAATATAGTGATCGGAAAGTAAGGCAATCGGAATGTCCAAAAAGTGTCCAGATCGGAATATATTCCGATCTGTTGATTGGAATGTGGGTCTGAGTTTCAATAGGAATGTTGGAAATGAACAAATCGGAATGTTATTAAACCCCTCGTCGGAATGTTAAAGAAGGCAATCAATCGGAATAATGAGATGACCTCGTCGGAATGTCTGAAAAAGGATGCAATCGGAATGATGACAAAAACCATATAATCGGAATATAGAGATGGGTCAAATCGGAATAACATGCAAAATACCCAATCGGAAAATACACAAAGACCACAGTCGGAATGTATAAACCCTAATCCGATCACCACGATCGGAATAAGGGGGTGCAATCGGAAAAATCAGAAACCCTTTTCTGATTTGCCAATCTGAAAGAGGAGTGTGGTGGCTGGTCGGAATAAGCATATCAGAAAGGGGTTTAGACCCTTTCCGATATAAATGGGATTCGGTAAAAAGCTAGTAATAAGCTATATTGAATAAGCTCACACCAAACTAGAACGAATCAAAACTGAACCGGATCAAATAAGCACTAATATCAACTTATCTAAACTTAAAATAAACAAACTTTTAAATCAAACCATAAAAAGATGAACTTTTTTAAGAAAACTTTTAAAAAGTAAATGAGCTAAACATAAAAATAAGCCAATAAGCACAAGAATCTCAAAGCTTATTCGTATGAAAACTTAAGTAATGATCAAAAGATTAACTTTTTAAGCACGAAATCATTAAGAACAACACGGATCATATGAAATTCGCACCAAAATTAATCTAAAAATCAAAGAAAGGTAGAATGAGATTAAGAATTAAAAGCTTAACTAAAACTTGATTAATGAAATAAGCAATACACAAATATTTAATCTTGAAAGATTAAAAGAAAAGATGAAACTTAGTGAGAGAAAGTTTAGAACTTTCTCTCTCTAAAACTAGAAAGAAAAGTAAAAAAATGAAAACTTAAAAACTAAAGACTAACTCCCTTCCTAATGTGTATTAGGAGGGTATTTATAGGAAAAGTGGAAGGAGTGCATGTGTTGCATCTTCTTTCTTTCTTTCTTCACGTCTTCTCGACTCGACTTTAATTCTTTGTCTTTTCTCGATGTCGTCTCGGGATTTGAACTTGTCTTTTAATTTTCTTCTTCTATTAGACTTAAGTTCTTCGACTTCATTAAACTTCCGTCTTTAGACTTTTTCTTCGATAAATCTTCAGAATAGGTCTTGGACTTCCGTTCTTTTTGCACTCTATGATCTTTTGACTTCGTCTTTTCCCGTTTTCTTCGATAAAAGCCCGTGAAAGCCCGTGTTTTCTTCCTTTTTCATAATTTGGTCCTAAAACACAATAAAAACACAAACCACGCATAATTCCGACTTTTACGACATAAAATACACGTTTTGGTCTTGTTATTATTGGAAATAAGTGGTAAAAGGATAAGTGTTTTCACACTTATTAAATCCCCTACACTTGACCATTGCAATGCCCTCATGCAATGCATTAATTTTAAAGCACGGTTTACATTTTCCATCATAAATAACTCACCTTGGCCTTTATTAAATACTAAACATAAAAAGATAGAAACAAGTAAAGAAATCAAATACTTACATTGGGTTTTGGCTGTCATAAACGTTTATCATCCTCAAGTTTCACGTTCCCCATACCAAGCTTAAAAACGAGATCATTGTTATTATAAGTTAGCAACCAACACGAATTCATGTGGGCCAATTATTCACTTAGACTCCCTTATTCCTAGGTGTATCTCTTATATTTTATTTTTGTCTTGAATGATCACGAGGATGCATTGTTTGACTTATTTCGATAGTTATTTAGGCCGAAAATAAGGTGAACGATTTAATCAATAGTTAGCTAAAGGACAAAATCTTTTAAAACTGCTTCTCGGGACCTCATAAAGTTCATATCTTGTCATAACTCGCTTCACGATTTGAGACCTTTCTCGGAACGATATTTGGCAGAGACTTCATACTTTGAATCTTTGAGAGACGTTCATGAAATAATGGCCTTCTCTTCATAATAGGAATTTCTTCACTTGAAGTTTTGAGAGATTCTTCATCTTTGGACCACGACTTCTTCATTTTTCTCCAATCTTTATTTTGGACTTTGATATACAACGATCCGCCTCCTTTTAGGACTTGGATCTATTTATCCTTATACCTTGTTAGGGTCTTTTTGGATAGACTTCTCCATGATCTTTAGGGGAGTATTTGCTTTTCGCCGTGTGTCTCGATCCTTCATATTGATTTTCGATAAATGATTCTTCACATCACTTTTGGATCTTTAGCAACAAAATGTAGCCCTCATGCCTTGTTAGGGCCTTTTCGGACTCGCCAATCTTCGCATCCCGCTTCAATAAGTTATGCCTTGGCTATGAACTCTAATCCGTACCGAGCAACTTTTAAACGATCTTGGGCTAGAAGCTAAGTAACCTTTTAAATCGTACGACCTTATTTATTGCAGATAAATTTATTAACAAGCGAAAGGAGAATAGGCTTATAATTAACTCACATAAATTCACGAAAGAACACCAAACTTATAATTGACTCTATCATCTCTCGTCCTCCACAGTTTAAAATATCAAGGAATGAGATTCGTGGATGCTTAGCCTATTAAATCAAAGTTTTGGGTTTTCGAGTCGCCTATAGGATCTTGCAAATTCTTAGACTTTTTCAAGTTTAGAAATCGCATTTTAAAGTTCCCTTGATAAACGACTCTCTAGGATCAATTATAGGAACTTGCGAAAAGTTCTTGTTCTTAACCCGTGAGAGTTAAGACTTTCGCGTTTTATAGCTCCCTATATAAAAGCCTAGCAAAACTTGACTTAAACACGTTAAGGATACTAGCTAGAGTAAACTTAGATAAGTAAACTCGGGTTGAGTCAAAATATTCATGACTAATAAAAATTTAAAACCACTTTATTGAAAATTTATTCTAGCAAGGAAAGAAAATAAACATAACAAAAGAAAATACAACTATACAACTGGGCCAAAATAGATTAAAAATTTTGAAAAATGTCGAAAAATCAAGTTTTCCGGTTAAAATGAGGGCAAATTCATGGAAAAGACCACTTACTTCGATAGAAGTCCCCCTACACTTGAGATAAACATTGTCCTCAGTGTTTAAGCATGTGGAAGTAAACTCCCCTACACTTATGACATTGTGCACTTTGTTTAAATCTTGCTAAGGAAAGGACAACTAAAGTGAATTCAATGTGAACATATAAAATATGAAATATTGAATCACAAGAGTTTAGGATAGAACCGGGAAGATGGGAACACGGTATCACGGTTCGTCAAAAGTCATCAAGGTGGATCTTTGAAGCTTTAATCCCTGCACAGCATAAGAAACAAGACAACAAACACATACGGGGCTCCCCCTACACTTATTATGAAAGCAGTAAAGGATAGATCACGGGTTGCCTCCCGAGAAGCGCTTGTTTTTGTTCACCGAGTCACGAGCCTGACTCGACCCAATTTAGTTCATGGGGAACGTGGTGAGGGATGGAATCATCTCATGAGAGATGTCCTCACCAAAGTACAGCTTCAAACGCTGGCCATTCACCTTGAAATTGGGCCCATTTGGCTGAGAAAGCTCAATGGTCCCATATGGAAAGACTTTGGCGACGGTGAATGGACCAGACCAGCGACTCTTCAACTTGCCAGAGAAGATCTTCAACCGAGAGTTAAAAAGTAAGACTTGATCACCAACGTGGAACTCTCGGTTCTTAATCCTTGCGTCATGAATGATCTTGGTCTTCTCCTTGTAGATTAGTGAGTTCTCGTAAGCTTCATTCCTCAGTTCGTTGAGCTCGTTGAGTTGAATCTTGCGATGATCACCGACTTTGTTGATGTCTAAGTTCGCCCACTTCAGGGCCCAGTGCGCCTTATGTTCCAGCTCGATGGGGAGGTGGCATGCTTTCCCGTACACAAGACGATAAGGTGTACAACCGATCGGGGTCTTATAAGCAGTACGGAAAGCCCACAGAGCATCATCTAACTTATCGGCCCACGCGGCGCGATGCTCTCCCACTGTACGCTCCAAAATTCGCTTCAATCCACGGTTGGATATCTCGGCTTGCCCATTGGTTTGGGGATGATAAGCGGTGGAAAGACGGTGATTGACACCATACTTAGCCATGACTCTTGCAAATTGATCATTGCAAAAATGAGTCCCGCGGTCACTGATAATAGCACGAGGAACGCCGAATCAAGCGAAAAGCTGCTTCAAAAAGTTCACAACCACCCTCGCATCATTCGTAGGGAGAGCCTTAGCTTCAACCCATTTAGAAACGTAGTCAACGGCTACGAGGATGTACTTGTTCCCTTTGGATGATGGAAATGGCCCCATAAAGTCGATGCCACATACATCAAAGATTTCACATTCTTGTATGAAATTTTGAGGCATCTCATCTTTATGTGTGATCTTGCCTTGGCGTTGACAAGCATCACAATGCTTAACCATTTCGTGAGCGTCACGATAAATGGTGGGCCAATAGAATCCAGAATCAAACACTTTCTTAGCGGTGTAGTTGGGACCAAAGTGACCACCGGTGGGTCCTTTATGGCAAGCAGCAAGGATTTGCAAAGCTGCCGGTCCATCAACACAACGACGAATGATCAGATCAGCACATTGTTTGAATAGATAAGGTTCATCCCAAAAGTAAGTCTTAACATCATTCAAGAACTTCTTCTTTTGTTGGGATGTTAACCCTTTGATGAGAATACCACCCGCTAAGTAGTTTGCAATGTCCGCAAACCACGGGGTGTCATCAAGATTGAGATTTATAGACATTAAGGTCTCAAGGGGGAAAGATTCATTGATCTCTTTGTTCGGATGATCCCCTTGATATGGATCCTCAAGTCGACTCAGATGATCCGCGGCCAGGTTTTCGGCTCCCTTCTTGTCACGAATTTCAATGTTGAATTCTTGAAGGAGTAAAACCCAGCGAAGAAGTCTTGGCTTAGAGTCGTGCTTAGTCATCAAGTACTTCAACGCGGAATGGTCCGTGTATACGATGGTGGTGGATAAAACAAGATAGGGGCGAAATTTTTCAAAAGCATAGACAACAACTAAAAGCTCTTTTTCGGTTGTCGTATAATGCAATTGAGCCCCCGTCATTGTTTTGCTAGCATAGTGGATTGGTTGGAAGTGTTTATTCACTCTTTGGCCCAAAACCGCACCAATAGCAAAGTCGCTAGCATCGCACATCAATTCAAAGGGTAGCTCCCAATTAGGGGTAACCAAGACCGGTGCCTTAGTTAGCTTATCCTTAAGAAGATTGAAGGATTCAATACATTCTTTAGAAAATATAAAAGGAGTATATTTTTCCAAAAGGTGGGTCATCGGGCGAGCGATTTTAGAGAAATCCTGAATGAATCGACGATAGAAGCCCGCATGACCCAGAAAACTTCTCACACCCTTCACGGTTGAAGGTGGAGGTAATTTGGCTATGACATCTACTTTAGCACGGTCGACTTCAAGACCGGCTTTAGAGATTTTGTGTCCTAGCACAATGCCTTCTTTTACCATAAAATGGCATTTTTCCCAATTCAGAACAAGGCAAGTGTCTTCGCACCGCTTAAGCATACGTTCCAAATTGGCAAGGCAAGAAGAGAAGGAATCCCCAAAGACCGAGAAATCATCCATGAAGACTTCCATGGTTTGCTCAACCATGTCATGGAAGATAGCCAACATGCACCTTTGGAAAGTCCCGGGGGCATTTCATAAGCCAAAAGGCATTCTTTTGTAAGCAAATGTGCCATAGGGACAAGTGAATGTTGTCTTCTCTTGATCTTGGGGATCGATGGGTATTTGGAAATAACCCGAAAAACCATCAAGAAAGCAGTAATATTCATTACCCGCTAAACGTTCAAGTATTTGGTCCATAAAAGGTAGAGGGAAATGATCCTTTCTCGTGGCATCATTGAGTTTGCGGTAGTCTATACAAACTCTCCACCCAGTAACGAGACGGGTAGGAATCAACTCGTTGTTTTGATTGGGCACAACGGTGATTCCGCCTTTCTTAGGCACACAATGGACTGGACTAACCCATGGTGAATCCGAAATAGGGTAAATCATACCCGCATCAAGAAGTTTGATAACCTCTTTTTTGATGACTTCATGGATTTTAGGATTCACCCTTCGTTGGCTTTGAATTGTGGGCTTAAAGTCGTCCTCCATGAGATTTTTATGTGTGCAGAAGTGAGGATCAATTCCACGGATATCAAAGATTTTCCAAGCGATAGCGCTTTTATGCTTCTTCAACACGGCGATGAGTCGGGATTTTTCTTCTTCTTTTAGGTCCTTCGCGATGATGACCGGTAACTTCTCGTTGTCTTCAAGGAAAACGTACTCTAGATGAGGAGGTAGGTCCTTAAGCTCGAGAGTGGGAGGATCCTCAATAGATGGTGTAACTAACGATGGATCATCATTAGTCACCTCTTTAGGAGAAGGAGGAGAAAACGGGTCTTCATTGAGAAGTCTCTCAATAGTACGAATGTCTTCATCCCAATCGGTGGACGAATTATCATACTTAATATCGAGAGGACCCAAGCTAGCTTCGAAATCATCCAAGTCACTTTCTCCAAAAGGAGTCAATGCCGGAGCAATTGAGGCAACGGTCTCAACATTGGGTAGAGAAGAAAGAGTAATTTTGCAAGCATCATGAAAATGTTCTTCACAAGCCTCATCGAGAACATCAATAGCATTAACACTCTCATATGAATAAGGTTGCTTAGAAATCTTACCCATGTTGAAGACAATTTTATCGTCACCAACTCTCATGATTATTTCGCCCGCGGCTACATCAATGAGAGTGCGACCGGTCCTCAGGAATGGACGTCCAACGATTAATGGAACACGAGGATCCATCTCGTAGTCAACGACAACAAAATCCGCCGGGAAGGTGAATTTGTCAACGCCAACAAAGACATCTTCGGCTATCCCCACTGGATAAGCAATCGTACGGTTAGCTAATTTCAAAGTCATTTTGGTGGGGACTAGCTCGGGGAGAGATAATTGCTTCCAAACACTTAAAGGCATTAAGTTTATACTGGCACCTAGATCGGCTAGGGCCATGCAATTCTCTACTCCCGGGAAGTTGCAAGGAATCAAGAAGCGACCCGGATCACCAAGTTTGGTGGGCAATTTCCTTAAGAGCACTGCGGAGCAGTTCTCATTAAGTTGGGTCTGAGCAATGTCAAGAAGCTTCTCCTTGTCACTTAGAAGATCTTTAAACATTTTCGCGTATTTGGGCATGTGAGCGAGAGCCTCGGCAAAGGAGATGTTAAAATTTAATTGTTTAAACATTTTTAGAAAGTTTGAAACCTGAATATCATCCTTGCTCTTTTGCTTCTCTTTCCTCAACCTTGAAGGATAAGGTATATTAGATGTAGAAGAAGGATTTAGGGGAGTAGGATCACTCACAACCACGGGTGGTGGGAAAATGGGGATAGAAGGTGAATGAGGTGAGGAAAGTTGCTCTTTTTCCTTGTTCACAATCACGGGTGGAGGTGTAGGAAGCTCGGGTTCCGTATAACCTTTTCCACTACGAGTGGTGATTGCTTTCATCTCCCCTCTTGGATTCGCAACGGTGTTACTCGGAAGAGTACCCGAAGAAGAGGGTTGATTACCTTGGATGAGCGAACCGATCATATCACGTATGTTAAGCGCTTGAGTGCTGAAAGAGTCTCTGATGTCGGCACGAATTTTATTGCTTTGTTTTGCCATGTCATTTCTTAGCTCGGCTCGAATATCGCTCCCTTGTTTCGCCATTTCGCCCTTCAAGTTGATGACTTGACTCTGAATATTCGTCACCATCTCCCGATTAGTCTTCATGAACGTCTCGGCGTCTGGACTCACTGCCATCGGTTGATTGAGAGGTGGAGCTTGGTAAGCTTGAGAATTTCCTTGAGTTGGGTATGGGTTTCTTTGGGATTGATATTGATTGGTAGCACGAGGTTGGGATTGGTTGTTTCGGTTATAGCTTTGTTGTTGGTTTTGGTTGGGAGGAGGAAAACCGGGTGGGGCAAGATAGTTGTTTGAACGATAACTTAGCAAGCTACGGTCTCCTTGCGGACGAGCTTGATAGCCTCCCGTGGGATAAGTACCGTATGCTGCGCTAACGTATTCAGAAAAATTGCCTTGGGTAGAAGGACAATCATTGTAAGAATGAGGACCACCACATGTGTCACAAGAAATAGCAACGGCTTTAGCTTGTTGAAAGTGGTTTGTGGCCATGGTCATGAAATTCTTGTTCATCTCAGCGAGTTGTCGAGAAATTTCAGTCATCTCGAGATTGGAAGTAGTAGAAGAAACATTGACTCTCGAGTTAGATCTTGAGGATGTGGATGAATCCCAATTCTTGTGGTGAGTAGTCATGTTTTCAATCAACTCTCTACACTCCTCCGGTCTCCTTTTCATAAAAGTACCACCGGCGGCGGCGTTGATCGTGTCACGATCACGAAAAGTGAGACCATTGTAGAAAGTATCAATGAGAGTAACGGGGAGCATGTTGTGACAGCGGTCGATCAAATCATTGTATCGTTCCCAAGCATCGAAGAGCGATTCATCATTGTCTTGCATGAATCCACTGATTTGGTTACGAAGGCTTGTGACCATGGATGGTAGGAAGTAGCGCGACAAAAAGCGTTGAGTCATGTCATTCCACGTATGAATAGAATTCTTCGGAAGACGGTCAAACCATTTTTCGGCATGGTGAGAAAGCGAGTGGGGAAAAATTTGGAGGCGAAGGTCATCCATAGAAACACCGGGGCACTTCATGCTTTGGGTGATGGTAATGAATTTGTCGAGGTGTTTGTTGGCATCATCATCTGAATTCCGCGAAATGGGTTAGTTTTCACTTGTTGGATCATGTGATGCTTCAACGAAAACTCCTGAGCCGTAACGTGCATCAGCACAATCGGGCCTCCGCGTCCGTTCATGGTGGGTTGACACAATTCCTCCATTGTTCGTAAATCAGGTAGGGGGACATTGTTGTTGTTGTTGTTATTGTTATTCAAATTGGGTAGAGGTGGGTTATTATTGTTGTTATTAACACCAGCCATATCTAGATCTTCACGAGTCTCGGGCTCAGAATAGTTCGAAGATCTAGTACGCATACACCTGCAAAATAAAAATACACAGAGAGAATATCTATATAATCTTTTTGGTGCAAAACCTTTTGGAAAAGAATTGCTTTTTATGATTTTTAATGTTTTTGTATTTTTGAAGAATTTTATTTTTTTTTGGATTTTTGAAGATTTTTAAAGCAAGGAAAATAACGTTCAAAGAACGGATCCCAAAATTCAATGCGTCTCTCACTAGAAACCGTTAATCGTAACGAAAAGAGCCGGCAGCGGCGCCATTTAATACTCGGCTTTTACCCCTTGTATCAAAATTCGTAGTCCCAAGTCTTTTCGAATTGATTACCGATCTAAAGTGCGACTCAATTGTCTTTTGGTGAATCAAGAGAATGGTTTGGTTTTTTTATCTATTTTAAACTAATAGCAAATAAGTAAGTGTCGTTGAGTAAAGTAGAAGTTTAAAGATTAATACTAAAATGACGAGTTAAAATAAATGCTTGGAAACTTAAAGGCAATATTAGAAAAATACTAGCACACTAAATAAAACTAACACTTAGAAACTTTGTAAAAACAAGAAACTAAACCATTGGCAAACAAACAATTACAGCCAAATCGGAATGTTCGAAATGCAATAATCGGAATATTGGTCGGAATATAGTGATCGGAAAGTAAGGCAATCGGAATGTCCAAAAAGTGTCCAGATCGGAATATATTCCGATCTGTTGATCGGAATGTGGGTCTGAGTTTCAATCGGAATGTTGGAAATGAACAAATCGGAATGTTATTAAACCCCTCGTCGGAATGTTAAAGAAGGCAATCAATCGGAATAATGAGATGACCTCGTCGGAATGTCTAAAAAAGGATGCAATCGGAATGATGACAAAAACCATATAATCGGAATATAGAGATGGGTCAAATCGGAATAACATGCAAAATACCCAATCGGAAAATCCACAAAGACCACAGTCGGAATGTATAAACCCTAATCCAATCACCACGATCGGAATAAGGGGGTGCAATCGGAAAAATCAGAAACCCTTTTCCGATTTGCCAATCGGAAAGAGGGGTGTGGTGGCTGGTCGGAATAAGCAGATCGGAAAGGGGTTTATACCCTTTCCGATATAAATGGGATTCGGTAAAAAGCTAGTAATAAGCTATATTGAATAAGCTCACACCAAACTAGAACGAATCAAAACTGAACCGGATCAAATAAGCACTAATATCAACTTATCTAAACTTAAAATAAACAAACTTTTAAATCAAACCAAAAAAAGATGAACTTTTTTAAGAAAACTTTAAAAAAGTAAATGAGCTAAACATAAAAATAAGCCAATAAGCACAAGAATCTCAAAGCTTATTCGTATGAAAACTTAAGTAATGATCAACAGATTAACTTTTTAAGCACGAAATCATTAAGAACAACACGGATCATATGAAATTCGCACCAAAATTAATCTAAAAATCAAAGAAAGGTAGAATGAGATTAAGAATTAAAAGCTTAACTAAAACTTGATTAATGAAATAAGCAATACACAAATATTTAATCTTGAAAGATTAAAAGAAAAGATGAAACTTAGTGAGAGAAAGTTTAGAACTTTCTCTCTCTAAAACTAGAAAGAAAAGTAAAAAAATGAAAACTTAAAAACTAAAGACTAACTCCCTTCCTAATGTGTATTAGGAGGGTATTTATAGGAAAAGTGGAAGGAGTGCATGTGTTGCATCTTCTTTCTTTCTTTCTTCACGTCTTCTCGACTCGACTTTAATTCTTTGTCTTTTCTCGATGTCGTCTCGGGATTTGAACTTGTCTTTTAATTTTCTTCTTCTATTAGACTTAAGTTCTTCGACTTCATTAAACTTCCGTCTTTAGACTTTTTCTGCGATAAATCTTCAGAATAGTTCTTGGACTTCCGTTCTTTTTGCACTCTTTGATCTTTTGACTTCGTCTTTTCCCGTTTTCTTCGATAAAAGCCCGTGAAAGCCCGTGTTTTCTTCCTTTTTCATATTTTGGTCCTAAAACACAATAAAAACACAAACCACGCATAATTCCGACTTTTACGACATAAAATACACGTTTTGGTCTTGTTATTATTGGAAATAAGTGGTAAAAGGATAAGTGTTTTCACACTTATTATCACTCATATTAAGCAGTTTTGGAACACTGTTACTTCCTCAACGATTAATAATGTGACTACATTGACAGCTACAGTCCATGGGCATTCAAGGGTGGTTACTGAAGCCTTGGTTCGCCAGCTTTGCATCTTAATGATGCAGATGGTATAACCACCCTACCCATTGGTGAGCTAGAACAAGGACTTCAAGCTTTGGGTTATCCTTTCCCTGAAGAGGGATCTTTAAATAAATATTCAAAACAGGAATTTCCCCTTGCTTGGAAGTACTTAATACATGTCATACTTCAATGTTTGAGTCCCAAATGTACTGCACACAATGAAAGTAACAAGTCAATTGGAAGTGCCATTGTGTGTATTGCTACTGGGCAACAATATAATTTTTCTAAAATGATTTTTGATGGCATGTGTAAAAACAAGGGTAGAAAGATGACACTTGCTTACCCAATATTTTTACAAATGGTTTTTGATGAACAAAGGTATTGCACCAGGGATCATGATGGTTTTTATACGATCCCTGTGCAAAAAAAAAGCTATTTTGGAAAGATGAATTCACCTCCATACAGAGACTTACCCCTTACCCAAGCCATGCTTGTTGTTATTGTAGCAGCACAACCTCAACCAGACCCACAACCATAACCAGACCCATTACCTGAACCATCACCATTACCCTAGCATATGGAACTTGACCAAGATCCCTACAACGCTGACACATTAAATGTTGGCATTGACACTTCAAATCCTAACGCTGACATACTTTTACAACACACCCAAACACCCTTTAACCTTCAAACTGCTACCCAATCCACATCATCTTCTACACCCCCTGAATTTAGGTTGGTAAAACGCCCAAGTACTACTAGAGTGTTATCCTCTAGTGGTCCTAGCCATGTTGCAGAGAGAACCACCACCACAAGTGTGGTTGGTGACGTGGGTGGGGCTAGGACTATTGGTACTAGCTTAGATGCAGGCCAATCCAGTCCTAACATCATTAAGACCTCATCCATGCCCCATGACTCTACTTTGGGAGGTCAAATTCCCATTCTAGAGGAGGGCAGATTGGAACCCTATAATTTGTTGGAATTGACGGTTGTCTGCATTAGCTTGCAAAAGCAAAATGCAGACCTTATACATACTGTCTCTACAAAAGGCCTTGAACTCAAGCAATTGAGGGAGAGGATTGTTATTTTGGAAGGTGCTAACCTTAGACGTGGAATGGAGGATTCTTCCAAAGGGGAGGATGAGCAGATACATGTGAGTGACAAAGGCTCACATGAAGGAGAATCTTTGGGTATAGCTGAAGCTCTAACAGATTTGAAGAGGCAACCAGGTTTTGATGTTTCATTGGTTACCCCTACAAATTTGAATTTATCTTTTACTGATATGTTGGAGCAATTCACAAATCCAAGCGCGGATAGGAGTAAGGTGAGCGTTGACAAGCAGATTTTTGACGCTGACAAGCCAAGCGCTGATAAGAGTAAGTTAGGCGCTGACACACAGGTTTTGGACGTTGATAGACATGCATGTATAGTTGATGTATCCCAGTCATCAACTATCATTAAAGATGTGTCTACACAGGTACCATCATCATCTTTACCCATCATTGATATATTAGATAAGGGTAAAGGAATTATGGTAGAAACAGTGGTTCCCAAGGATGCAGCCCAAGTAAAGTTTGATTCCATGTTGGCTGTACAACTTGAGAAAGAAGATAGGATGAAGGAGACTGCTGTTGAGAGTAAGGAAAGAAGTGGTGATGAGAGCACAGATTCAAGTGTCATGATTATTGAAGAACCAGAAAGGCTTAAATATGGTGATGGCAAGTGAAAAGCTTACACAGTTGAAGAATCAGGTAGATTATGAGATGCCTGAAGTTGCTCAGATGTACTTTGCATGGGAGAATAAAGTAATGGAAAATCCAGACATGACTTTATCAGATCAAATTTGGAATTTAGAGATTCTACTTAGAGTTCAAAGAGATTGCAAGGTGATTATGAAGTATAAAGCTAGCAAAGTTCTTGAACAGACCAAGACAGAAAGAAGGGAGCTCTATTACATGTTGCTCAGATGTCATCAAACAGGTTGTACTTTTAGAAAGTTGCAGGGATTGTCTTTTGATGAATTGGAATATAAGGCTTATCCTATATGGGCAAAGGTGCAAGAGCAGAATACTATTAGACTTCTTTCAGATGAAAGAAAGGAAGAATTTGCAGAAGAGATGGAGATCTAAAGGGCTTTGATTACACCAAGACCATTGAAGAAGGGAGTTCCACTTGAGTTTCCACCAAATTTGGATAGAGTGAATCCCAGTGAAGCTGTTATTAGAAAGAGTATTAAGCTCTCACCCTTGGAAGCTTCACATATGGTAGAAGTATTACCTCATGATTCTAGAAACCCTATAGTTAGCTATGAAGAAGATGCAAGTAGGTTTTGGATGGTTGGAAGATATGGGAAGGAGGTACATACATTCACTACTTTGATGTCTTTGTTTGCAATCCTGGATAGGGAAGACTTGGCAGACCTTTAGAGGTTGATGCAGGCCAAGTAAGAGACTGAAGCACCTACTTCAGTCAATGGAATAAAGATTTGGTCAACATTCAAGAGAATGTGTGCACCAGATGAAGAAGATCTAGTTTGGAAGGATCTTGATGATGATATATGTGGACTTCAATGGCGCTTATATTCAACAGCTAGAGTGTATCATTTGAGTACTACTAAGTTTTCTGAGTATCTTCTTGTGGATGCTGAGTATCCTATGTCCAAAGAAGTTTTGAAGAAAATGATGACAACACAGCTAGAGATGGATTACTCAAGTGACGTGGCCAAATATTTGATTAGGTTTATTTATTTCCAATTTGATAAGATTTGTAAGAATCCTCCTAGTGTTTAGTTTTTATTCAGAAAACTTGATTACTAGAGTAGATATCAAGTTTAGGGGAGGATTGTTGGGAATAAAATATAGCCAAGACACTTGGACGCTGACAAGAGCAATTTGGACGTTGATAGGAAGAAATCAAGCGTTGACAAGACAAGCGTTGACAGGAAGAAGTCAAGCGTTGATGAGAAGAAGTCAAGCACTGATAGGATATTCTAGTCTACACGTTTTATGCTTCTAGTATGTTTCTAGTAAAGATATGTTTGACAATGTATTTCTTATGTTTATCTTTACCAAGAATAGCTGATACGTAGACTCTTGTACAAGGTTCCTTAATCTATAAAAGGAGGCCTTTAGGTTTTATTTCATATATAAGTTATATAAGTTTTACAATTTCATTGTACGCGAGTTCGATTAATCAATCAAAGTGAAAGTTTGGTTTAACTTGTTTGTATGTTCTTGTTTAAGTATTAATTCCGCATAATACTTAGATTGTTTCATATACAACAAAGTTTGTCTAAGTGTTTAACTTGATTTATTCTCGTTTACACAAGCTAAATCGATCTAAGTTTGGGATCAACAGATACAAACACGCCAACCGGTCATAAGTCTAGTAGGAATCAATTCATTATCATCATTAGTAACAACCGTCGTTCCTCCTTTCTTTGGAACACAATGCACAGGGCTAACCCATGGGCTATCGGAGATATGGTAGATCATTCCAGCGTCTAGAAGTTTCATAACTTCCTTTTTTATCACCTCATGAATCTTTGGATTAACCCTTCTTTGATTTTGGATAGCGGGTTTATAATCTTCCTCCATCAAAATTTTATGAGTACAAAATTTTGGATCAATACCCTTGATGCCGGAGATTTTCCATGCAGTGGCCCGTTTATGTTTCTTAAGCACCTTAATAAGTTCCTCCTTTTCATTATCTTTCAATCCCTTAGCAATAATCACCGGTAACTTATTCGTTCCTTCAAGAAAAGCATACTCCAAATGAGTGGGAAGATCCTTAAGTTCTAGTTCGGGTGCTTCTTCAATAGAAGTTTTCACTTTTGTCTCATTCTCGTTCACAACATTTAAGTCCATAGGTGGTTATTCAAAAGGATCTTCATTCAAAATGCTTCAAGTAAGTCGATATCTCCCTTCGTATCATAATAATCCTCATCATACGTAGATGGCAAATCTGGTGTGCTAAGAAAATCATCCACCTCCTCCAAGATAAAATCACTAGCCCCGAATGGAGTAAGGGATGGAGAAGAAAGGGCAATAATAGGATCCGATAAAGAAGGATTGCCACTTTCAGAATTAGCCGAGAATCCAAGCACTTCTTGAGAATATTCTTCACAAGCAACGTCAATCATATCGATTTGATTGATTGATTCCTCGTAGTACTTGGAAGAATATTTCGAGATATGACCAATATCAAACGTGATATTTTCTTCATCAACTCGTAAAGTGAATTTCCCCGCTTTCATGTCAACTAAATCACTAGCAGTCATTAAAAACAGTCTTCCCAAAATAAGAGGTACACGAGAATCATCCGGATAATCGCAAACCACAAAATCCGTTGGAAAGACGAGTTTCCCTACTTTGACAAACACATCCTCGGCTATTCCTTTTGGAAATGCGTTCGATCGATCCGCAAGCTCGAGAGTCATCTTAGTAGGTGTAAGCTCGGGAAGTGATAACCTTTTCCACACGGAAAGAGGCATCAAATTAATGCTAGCGCCAAGATAGGCTAATGCTAAGAATTATTCCATATTAGGGAATCACATGGTATAAGAAACTTGCCCAGGTCTCCAAGCTTTTTGGGAAGCTTTTGTGTAAGAACCGCGGAACAATTAGCATCTAAAGATGTAGACACCTCAATCAATTTTCCTTTATCGTTTATCAACTTTTTGATCGTTGAAGCAAACTTACGCATGTAAAGCAATGCATCCGCGAAACTGACATTAATATAAAGATTCTTAAACATCTCAAGAAACGTGTACATTTGAGCATTAAATTTTTCACGGAGCTTCTCTTGGTTAAGTCTCGAAGGGTAGGGTAGTGTGGGTTTAGTATTCGGAAGCTCGGGTTCCAGAATAGGAAATTGGTCTACCTTTGGTGGATTAGGAATTTCCTTTTCTCTAACCACCTCGGGTTCTTGCTCCACTTCCCTCACCAGAGAGGTACTAAAATGTGGAAGCAAAGGTCCTCTAAAGCCTTCCCACTACGTGTGATTATAGCTTTCATCTCACCCTTCGGGTTTGGAATGGTGTTTCTAGGTAAGCCACCTGAAGACGAGGAAGGTTTGTTCATTATTGCCTCAAACATCGAAAGTATTTTGTTCTCAAACTTAGCTTTATTTCCCTCAATACGCTTTTGGTTTTGCTCTAATCTTTGTTGGTTAAGCTCAATCTTATTATTTTGCCCTTTAATCGTATTTTGAAAATCGAGTTTCAAAGTGTTCATTTGTCCTTGAAGATTGTTTTGAAAGGCTTTTAAATTTGCCTCATTCGTTATGATATAGCTTGACAAATCATTTTGGTTATTAATATGAAAACCTTGATTGTTTTGATTGCCATGGAATCTATTTCCTTGATTAAAATTCCCTTGGTTACCACGGTTTTAATTATTCCCATTGTTTCCATTGTTGTATTTATTTTGAACCGGTGGAAAACCTGGTGGAGCAACATGATTTTGACGAGGAGCTTGACCGTTAGGGCCATAAGTTCCCATCACGGCAAAAGCACTAGCTTGATCAAACCCCATGGTTGAACAGGCATAATTCAGATGTGCTCCACCACATGATACACAAAAATTCTCAACCGCATTAATTGATCCATGAGGATTCTTCCTAATCTCATTCAAAATCGTATCAATCTTAGAGTCCAATCTAGCAATCTCGGTATTAGAAGAATTCACATTGGGAATAACCGGTGTGTTTCGTGAATATTGCACTCTAGACTTATTCTCAATGATACCCCACGAGTCTCTCAGAGTTTTTCTTAAAAGATTACCACCCGCGGCGGCATTTAAAGAATCTTGTTCAACCATATTAAGTCCATTATAAAAAGTAGTGATTTGATGTAACTCCGTGAAACCGTGGTGTGGACATTGTCTCAACAAATCCTTAAACCTTTCCCAAGCATCTCCAAACGATTCATGCACTTTTTGTTCAAATCTAGTAATTTCGTTCTTAAAGTGAGTTGTTTTGGATGGTGGAAAGAAATAATTCATAAACTTAGACACTAAATCATCCCATGTCAAAATCGAACCCAATGTTTCCTTTTCATACCAACGCTTAGCATTCCCCTCGAGCGAGTACGGAAAAAGCATGAGCTTAATCGCGTCATTTGGCACATCTCTAAACTTGAGAGTCGAGGTGATACGAAGAAAATTCCGAATGTGAGAGTGCGGGTTATCGGTCTCATTGGCACAAAATTGGTCGACACGAATGAGTGATAAAGACCCGTCTTAATCTCATAATGATCCGCCAAAATAGCCGGCACAACGATTGCTTCCCCGTACCCTTCGGTGGGTGCACGGAGAAATTCTTCCATTGTTCGGTTATCAGCCATATTAACAACAATAGGTGGAATCTCGGGTTCCACTATTCGTTGTTGACGATTTCTATTTCTACGAGGAATGTTTTCAAGCCTATCGTGATTAATCAAAAGTCGATTAGATCGTAATTGCATAAACCAAAGTGACGAGAATTTAGAGGGTTGAAGAAAAGAAAATATATTAGAAGAAGATTATTTTTGGTATTTTATTTGATATTGCTCAATCAAAAGATTGATAAAAACAAGGAATAAGGATAATTACTATGGAAGTAAACTACCCTCGGTCGACTTTAAAACGTAGGTGAAAACCTAAACGGCTCGAGGTTCAATAAGTAAACAACAGAAATAAGATTTAATACTACTTGAGTCGGCAAACCAATAATCGGTCGTCCCTCTCAATATACGCACAAGCAAGCGGGTAAACCAGGTGGCACAAAGCACTTAAAAACCTTTTTCCTTAGACGACCTTTTATAGCTCGTCGTCTTATACCCACCTTATAGTTTGTATAAATCGAGTTCAAACTTTTTATTAGTATTTATCTAATTTGCCTTTTATTTTTGTTTTGGATTCAAATACAATAGCTAGGTGATGAAATCCCAACTAAGGTCTTATTTGGAAGTAGGTAAATTTATTGTTCTACGTAATACAATATAGTAATAACAAATAACACGAAAAACGATATATACTATATTAATAGAGAAATAACAAAACTTTCCGAGGACGGAAAGGGTCTTCAAATCAACGATCAACTAATCTCCATGAACGAATCGTACACAAGATCCCCGGCAGCGGCCCGCCAAATTTTTTGATGCATTGGGAAATGTCAGTGTATTTTAATTTAATACGTTATAGAGCAAATTTAGGAAATTACCTTTAGGAAAAGGTAATAATCCAAAAATAAGCTAAAGACGAATCAATTAAACACGAGAGTGATCCCGATTCGTTGTACACAAGCAACTTGTGAATTTGAGACTTTCGATTTGAATTGGACAATTGATTTGAATTCGATTTCGGTTTTTATCTAATTTACTCCTACAAATTTTAAACCTATAGTGCATGAATCGTAACCCGAAATTAAATCTAAAAGACAAATATTTAAATCTGTATTATTTTAACTTTTACTATTACTCTTTAAATGAAACAAATTATTTAAACAAAACTATTTAAAACAAAATTATTTATAACAATTTAAAAACTATATTAAATTTAAAAATTATAAAATATTAATTTATTTATTTAAAAACTTATTTTATTTAAACTAATATATTTTTTTTTATTGATTAAAAATTAAATGAACTTATAATATAAAAAATTAAACTTTTTATTTAATTAAACTTTTTAAACTAAAAATTTGAGAAAAATGTTTATTAGACAAGAAACATGTCAGTTTGAAATGAAAATATAATAAACTGAAGACACAGTTTAATAACAAAAATGAGAGCTAGCATAGTTGGTTGAGGTCGCTGACTGTTAAGGGGGGGGTCTCAAGTTCGAGACCCCTGAGGACAACTTTTTGGTGAAAATTATTTTTATTAGCTCAATGTAATAATTTTTAACATCCAAACAATGATTAAAATGAGTAACAACTAACAACTAATACACACTAAACAGAAACTTGGATAAAATTAACAGACATACTAAAATTCAGCATTCAAATTAAAACTCAGATACAGTACCCAAATTTATCCAACAACAAAATCAGTTGAAAACAAATTTATATCCAAACTTCACTAAAAGTCAGACAGAGAAAAGAAAAGCCAAATATCATATGTCACTCAGATAAACCAAACGTGAAATCACAACAAGTAAAACCAATTCGCAGCTAAACAGATTCTACCAAGTGAATTCAAACTAAAACCACTCAATTGGATATATCAGCTTATAAAAAAATGAACTTATTTTTACAGTAAATTAGATTCAACCAAATCACTCAACCACTTATCACATAATGTTAAATCCTATCATTTTAGCAGATTAACTAAAGGATAAAATTAAGTAAACTCTTAGAAACGAATATAAGTCATATCTAAGCAGACATAGACCCCTTAAACGACTCAGACATATTATAACACTACTGATCAGATTTTAAGATAAAAACACACCTCCAAACTCAGCAGATTAATTAAGGTATAACCAAATTACATATTATAGATCCTAATATATATATCAGAACAGATCAATCAACAATTATTCACTCAAACTAACATTTAGAGAAAAACTCAAACATAAACAGTCTATCAATTTTTAACTAAAAATTCATTAAGATAAAAACGAGCTTTACCATTTTGACGATCCCGTTGATGAAGAAGGGTTGGCGCTGACCCACCTTTAACAACTTAACACCAAAACGCCACCACCAATACCATCATTCGAACCATGACTAACTCACGAACCAAATACCACTCGAAACCACCAATTTTACTCGATCTAACAGTTTCTTCTTTTTTTTAATTATTCAATAGGAATAATTATTTATCCCTAATCTTTTTCAAACATTAACATAAGATATAGAAGAAACTTATGTAAACATTTTTCACAGTTATAATTATAGATTCAGAATTGAAAGTATCACCTAAAATAATAATAAGAACACAAGACCAACAATTATGAAACTAAAATTTAATTTTATTAATTCATTTAAATCGTTACAACTTTTATAAAAAGAAAATAAAAACTTCTAATCTAAAACTAACATTATAACACTACAAAAAGAAAGGGATACTTTTAAAGAAGAAAAATGGGGGTATTTATAGCCTAACCAAGAGGTGGGTTTGTTGGTCATGATCAATTCCAGGCCCTTGGATGATCTTTTTCTCTTCTCTTTCTTCAAAAACTTGATCTAAGGGCTGATAATAGCCTCTCAGTCACACGGATCGCTAGGGTGGCGTTTTTTTGTGCTTGTTGTGCTTCTTGGATGCTAAAGTGGCATGTATTCATTGGATAAATGATTGGTGGTAGTCAAATCCACCAATCATAGATGAGGGATGACACAGCAAGAGGTGCCACGTATGCCTTGGATAGCATCTTCTTCTTCCGCTAAAAAGTTGGGAGTTTATTTCAGCGTGTGGGATGCACTTATTTGGAAACCCCCAAATTGATTTAGGGTTTGTGCTTGAGTGGCTGTGTGTTTATCTGCGTCTCTTTCTTTTTTTCTTGTTTGTAACGAGAGGTTGTAACAAATGAGTTTGACTAAGTGAAAAGTTTACCCTATTTATGATACTTCCACCGTCTCACTTATCTTGCTTCATGGGCTTTAAGGCCAACAGATTTTCCTTCGTCTCATTTGTATGTGCCATGGGCTTGGGCCCAAAACTAAATAAATCCATCCGTATATAGCTTGTGGTTTTAGGCTTTTAATTTGGACTTTTATTAATGGAATAACTTCCTTAGCCCATTAATTAAGCCCATTAGTGTGAATGTGGGACCCACTTGACCTTAAACTTTGATAAATCCGCGAATAAAAATAAACTTGACTTTTGGCTTCTTGAAATTATCTTCAAACTCGTGTCGATATTGTCGGTTTTCGTGATCTTTGTACCTACACACATGAAATAAGAAACATTGTACATACAAGACCATATTCATATGTTTTATGCATTTAAAGCTTGTTTTATGATACAATTGATATGAGTAATTTCACTCATATCATAGGACCAAGTTCTCACCCTTAAGTCCTTTTAACCCCCAAACCAAACACCCATATCTGATCTATTTAGAAAATTTAACAAAGACTTTGGTTTTATATCTACTCCAAATCTATTTTAAACCAACATGAACATGTATAAACCATAGAAAGAACTAAAATAAACAATTAATATTACACAATAATAGTAAACATAGAACTTTCACAAAACCACCAAGAAATCACACAATGAGAAAAGCTAGTTAAGGTTTGAGTTGGTTACCACGTTTGGACTTGTTCAGTCTAAGCACACACCAATTTTTATAGCTCACCAAGCTTTATGAGTGTTGTGAGAGTACTTATGAAAGTTGTGCAAGTGAGTAAGTGGATGAAAGACTACCACAGTCTACACAATAGACTACCACAGTCTATTGTGTATGGTCTTGGATACCTGCTATAACACACCACCAAACAACAAAACAAGTAGCCAAAAACACCTAAGAGCTTGGTGTCAATCAAGCTGATAAGGGCTTTTGGTACAGTGAGTACCAATAAACAAGAAAGATAGGAATTTTAGAAAATCTTGAAAAAGTGAAACTTTTGCAAAGGAGTAGAAGTAACCATACAATAAAATAACTTTGCTATGAAATCTCACTACCCCTTCATTTTGTAAAAATCACAAGGTTATGATCAGTTCCATAACAAAGGTTCTCAAAAAGCTATTTGTCAAATTTATTTGAACAAAAGTTTTTTTATAAGTCTTACACTACTTGCAGAAAAATAAAAATGATTAAACTAAAACAAGAATTAAAATATGGAGCTCAAATTTTGCTTTACAAGGTTTTAACAAACTTTAACTATTTTTTGAATAAAAGTTTACAAAATGCAAAAACTGGAACAAAAAGATCATTCACATGTCGAATGTCTTTTATACTAGACTAAGGTAGGTTCTAGAACTGATAAAATACAAAGAAACCCTAGCTAACAAATTTCTAAAGAGCCCTTGGTCTTCAAAGTTTGAAATTGGTCTTCAAGTGCCTATGTGATGTGAAGTTGGACTCTTGTGCTTTGCTAACTATTAAGATCAATCCTAGATGTCCAAGGAAGCATTAGAGAACAAGAAATAGCTGAGAACCCCTGATCTTGCTGTGGTATTTTGTCTTCAAACAAAAGTAAGGGTTTTGGGTGCAGGGGACACGTGGGTAGCCCAAAGGGTGAAGTGGGGACTGATTTGAGCGCGTAAATAGGTTTTAAAAACCGTTAATCAGTATTCTGAATGAGCTTGAGTCGTATCCCCTTGATTTGGTAATTAATCATAGATTAGGGTTTATCAGTGAACAGTGGTGATTTTTGATCGAGATTAGGGGTTAATTTGTTGTTGCCCGCGTGTTTATATTATTAATAAACTAATTTGAATTTTAGTTTAATAATATAGCAGGTTAGTGGATAGCTGACATGGTAGGGGTATTGGGTTGGTTTTGGGTCGGGTAAAGGGTATTAGATTAGGCTTAGATGGGTTAGGAAGGTGGGCTTGGTGGGTTTTAATGAAAATGGGTTATAGGTAATGGCAGTTTTGGCCCCAGCTTTTGCAAAATTCTTTATTCTCCTTCCAAACTTTCATAACAACTATTCCTTCATTAATATCTTTAGGGTATTTGCAGATTTGACCTTTCAAACTTTGTAAACATGGAATAATGACTAATCATGCAATTTTATGATTCTTTAAGAGATGATTTTGACTATTCTTGAAACTTTAGGGACCCAAATGTAAATTTTTTAGTTTTATAAGGGTTTAAAGTGACAAGTCTTCCAAAGTTGAGGGACCAATCTTGTAATTTTTTCAAACTTCAAGGACTTTGGAAAATCAATGCTCGGGTCCGGTTCTTTGTGCGACTTCATTTCCCGTGTTCGTTTTTGCTTGATTCTTGTAATCTTTTGTTGAATTTACGATATCCGAACCTACTAACACAGAATGAACAAATACAAAGGGTTTTGCACGGTTTTATGATATTTTTGTATATTTAAAGCCCGATTTGGACGATGAGACTATGTATAATTACAGTCTCATCACTCCCCCATACTAAGCCATTATCGCGCCCTCACACAATGCTAGAATTAAGTATCATAGCACTTCCAAAATTATTTTTTATATGACATATATTAAAACGTAAATTTAACTTAAATACTATGTGAGTTTTAGACATAATGTATTGTTTTCATCACGAGAATGTGACTTTTAGGGTCAAAGAATAAGAACACGTGAATGCCTCATAGAGATAATTTCATTGTCCTCGATTTTCACCACATTTTATGCTAAGCGTGAAACAAGATCATTGTCATTATAAGTTAGTAATGCTAACACTACTCATATGCTCTAATCACGCACTTAGACTCCCTTATTCCTAAGGTGTATCTCTTATATTTTATTTTTGTCTTAATGATCACGAGGATACATTTTTTACTTATGCGTAAATAGAGATTAGGTCCAAAAATAGAATCTTAACGGTGTAACAAAAATCATTAAATTAGTAACCTTTCCTAATAGTTAATGATGTCAACAAATAAGATTTGATAAACACGGTTTTATAACGGTTTTGAACATATGACTTATTACCATGAATTTTATTACCCGCCTCATCATCGGTGGCTTTGATTATCATGGTTTACATCCATATTTTATTAAACTCCGCCATGGAGCTTTTATTATGACTTCGGTCTTGCCCTTGTCTTTTATTGAACCTCGCCATGACGTGTTTATTATAACTTGACGTATATCCTCACGTTAAGGCAAATTTGGGATCTTTAAAGCTTCGAGTTTTAAGAAATTCACTTTCAAATTTGCATAGATTTTTCGGCCTTGTGAGCTTCAAATTTTTGCTTGATTTAGGTGAAGAGGAACTTAAAAATTATTATTGGGAAAGCTTTTGATTATCCGGTTTGCCAATACTTCAAAACCGTGACGGTGACGATTCTCAAATGTTTTCTCAATTTAATTACATGGAAACTATTAGAATTAGCTAAGAACCAATAACAGTGAATACACCGCCAAGTCAATATTTATTAACAATTTGAATATATACAAGCGATGGGAAAAAAAGCAAATAATTAAAACACATGAGTTTTTGAAAGAATATGAGTACTCTACGTTTAGCATAGTAACTTATAATTATTGCTATCATTTCTCGTCCTAAATTTAATGAGACTTAGCTTAATATAGATAAGGAACGAAGCCAAGTGCTCAACACGCACGGTCGAGTAAAAAATTACTCTTATTCTCACCATTGAAAAACCTACATTCGTGTCTTAAACACTTATGAAAAACGAGAAATTTTTTAAATTTTGGCCATTTTTAGCCTTATTTTACAACAAAACGATAATAAAAAGATAAAAATTAGAGAGCGTGAAGGCGTTGCAAAGTGAAGTATCTATTTACCCCCCATACTAAAATTAAACATTGTCCTCAATGTTTCGAGTTTAAGGGTGAAACACCCCCATACTAGAGACGAAAAGTCGAATGCTTAATTTCGAGCATAGAAAGGGTAAAACGAATAATCTATAGCCGTTTATGAATTATGCTAAAAGAATAAACTTTAGAACATAAAAGGATATCATCAGATATCATAATCTTCAAAGCAACGATGGAAGCTCGAGTGATACGTAAAATGAACACGAGAGGCTTCAATGATGACGATGATTCCTAATATATCACAATCACAAACAACCACTGAATAAAGGTCGGAAGAGCACAAGTCCCCTCACATTAAACTATTAAAAAGCAATAATATGTACAAGGATAAGCGTGGGAATTCCCCCACGAGGTACCTCGTTTTTTATAACCGAGTCAAGAGCTCGACTCGAATCCCCATAAATGTGATCATTTAGGGATTATCATGGTAAGGTCATTTTTGGTGGGGCTTACATGATAAACAAGGCCCAAAAAGCAACCGGTATAAAGGACTAAGTCCTTTGATGATGCAAAATACCAAGGTCGAAGATGACGTCTTCGTTTTCATGGGATAAACGAAACAACGCCACTTCAACTCGAACCAAAACCCCAAAGAGGTAGAAGAAATAGATAAGAAGTAGAAGGATGAGACAAAGGGTGGGGCAAAACATTGAGCTACTAGAGGTAGACTCACACTAAGCAAATGAATAATTTTTCCATATATTGCATCGGTGGAAGACTGAGATTTCCCTTTACAAGCAATTCCGGGATCAAAAATATCGTCCTCGGTAGAGAAGTGTGAGGAAACATAAGGGGATTCCCCCACACTAAAACCACACACACCATCATCAAAAGGAGTAGACGAGGTGGTAGCACTCAAAACACGCGGTGATGACGGAGTTAAAATAGGAACATCATTCAAATAACGTTAAAATCTTTTCCTTTTTCATCATGTTTAAACTCTTTATGAAAACCCGATTTAATTATGTTGAAAATATTTGGCGTTTCTAACTCAACATTAGGCACACTAAAAATCCTCACATTTAAGTCGTGGGTGGCGGGAGGGGAATTGAACAAGTTTTTAAAGCGATAATTAATAATAAACGCATTTCCCTCGTGGTCAACATAAACGTCATCATCCTCAAGATAGTCAATCTCATCGATTTCTTCATCATAAATAGGGTCATCAAACCAAGGTTTTTCAAAGCCGTCATTACAATTTTTTGAAACTCTCTCAAAAAGATTACGATCAAGCACAAAACCGACATTCTTTTGTGGGAATTGTTGATAAGCTAAATCCTCACGAATGTGGTTAACAACATTCTCATTTGAGGAGTGTTGATAAGGTAACTCCTCGAGAATGGGATTTGTGGTCACGTGAGTTGGTTCATCATTATGAAGAATGAAGAAGACGTTCCAACTCATCAATTTTGGCCTCAAGATCGATAACTTCATGATCCTCACTTATGGAAAGTGGGTCAATACGAGAAAGCTCTCTTTCGATTTTTTCCTCGATCTCGGGTTCAAGGTCATAATCATCATACTCACCACATGAGGAATTCTTTTTGGTAGAATCCTCAAGAATAGCTTGTGGATTACGAAGTATGTGATCGATCTCGGGAAAATCACCATCGTCATCAAAGAAATAGTCGATGTGAGCACTCCCTTGAGAAGGTTTCTTAAGGGTCACAACCATGGTCTTACAAGTCAAATGACTATGCTTAGGTGACTCTTCCATGATGGGTAGATTTTCTTTAGAGAAATCCTTAGCCTCAATAGATTTTGGGTTAGGAGCAAAAGGCACTTCAATTGAATTAGAAGTTGATGCCTCAAAGTTATGGTCATTCGGAGGAGGTAAAAATGAATCCATATTGGTTATTGTCGTGATGGAATTAACGTTCTCCTTCGGATTTGGTTGGTCACTTGATTCGCCAAATAAATCCCAAAATGATTCGTCCATACATTTTCTTAAACCTTTTCAAGTAAGTAAACGTATTCTTTATCATTAAAATCTTCTTCTCGAAAACCGTTATTTTTCATCCTTTCAAAACATGAATCAAGCCTCATTTTTTACGCTAAAGTAAACATGTTTAGAGTATTAGGTTTTGGAACCTCGGTTTTGCTTTGATCATTTTGATTTTGAGATTTATTGATTCCATCTTATCCTCCCAATATTTCATATTCAACCTCCCACCGTGAACGTCGATTACGGCACGAGCCATCAATAAAAATGGTCTACCTAAAATATAATGGGTCATTTAGGGTCACACTCGTAATCGGAAATGACGAAGTCCGCGGGAAAAGTGAAATTTCCAATCTTAACATAGACATCCTCGGCTATACCAATTGGTGTAAGTGGAGTACAATTTGCTAGCTCGATTGTCATGTTAGTGGGGATAATATTAGGCAATTTCACCAATTTCCAAAGAGAATGAGGCATGAGATTGATGCTAGCACCTAAATCGGCAAGGGCTAAACATCACTGAATCTCGGAAAAATCACAAGGTAATAGAAATTGGCCCGAATCTTCTTCCTTTCTCGGCATATGCCTTTTAGGTTTTCTTAGAAGAATCGAAGCACAAACTTCTTCCAGGTGAACTTTTGTTAGGTCAATGAAACTCTCTTTTAGAACGGTGGATGGAATTTGAGGTACACGAGGATGTGCACTCTTTTCCTTGGTCACCACCTTTTTTCCGTCGACTTTTAGACATGAAGTCGTTTTACAGGTCGAGGGTAGAGACGAATGCACAATTTTAAAGCCATCAAGGTTAGGGGTAATCACATGAGATTTTCCATTAGACGATGATGTAGCTTTGACGTGTTCCATAGGGTTTGTCACGGTGTTACTTGGTAATGCACTCGAAGACGAACTCGGCGGTTTGTTCATAAGAGCCGCAAACATGTTCTTAATCTCACTTTAACCTTGTTCAGTTTTATTGTTTTTGACCTTTAAAAGTGTTGGAAAACTCGTTTTTAAAAGTACCAATTTGTCCATCTAATCTTCTCATATTAGCCTCTTTGGTTTTCATATATTCTTGAAAATCATTTGAAAACCGACTTTGATTTTGATTAAAGTTTCCTTGGTTTTGATTATCTCTTTAAAAATTTCATTAATTTTGATTCCTGTTTGAAAATTACCTTGATTGTTGTTGTTTTGAAAATTTGAATTTTGACCATTGTTAAAATTCCGATTTTGATTGTTGTTGTTAAAACCTCGATTTTGCCAATTCAAATTTTGACCTTGATTTCCTTGATTATTTCCATGAAAATTGTTTCAGTTTTGATTTGAAAAATTATTGCCTTGATTATAATTTCCTTGTGATGGACCCGCGTTATTTTGATTTTGAAAATTTCCATTTAACGCATTAACACTTGGCGTTTGGCCATCCGTAGCCGCACAATCATAATAGTTATGTGGTCCACCACAAAACGTACACAAAATCTCGACCGCTTTCACCGTAGCGGGAGCGTATTTATTTTGCATTTCGATCAAGAACAACGTAAACACATTCGTCAATTTATCGACTTTCGCGTCAACCCTCTCAATATTACGATTAGCATGGCTAATATTGGCGACATTGGAAACACTCGTGTGCTATGGAGTTGGAAAACCTTAGATCTATTCTCTACAACCATTAACGCGTCCTTCGGAGTTTTACACAAAAAGTTACCGACCTCAGCGGAATTTAACGAATCTTGCTTATGAAGATTAAAACCGTTGTAAAATGTGTCGATTTGGTGCAACTCGTAAAATCCATGATGAGGACATTGCCTAAGAAATTCCCTAAAACGACCCCACGCGTCTCTAAACGATCCATTCGGCTTTTGTTCAAACCTCATGATCTCATTTTTTAAAAGCGTGGTTTTTGACGGTCGAAAAAAATGATTGACGAATTTGGAAACGAGATTGTCCCACGTAATTATGGAGTTAAGTGGTTCTTTCTCGTACCAATCCTTGTCGGAGCCATCGAGCGAGTAAGAAAAAGCATAAGCTTGATGACATCGGTGTCAACGTTCTTAAACTTGCTCGTAGCTAAAAGATGATTAAAATTCCGAATGTGATCGTGAGGATTATCCGCTTCACGACCCTTAAACTTTGTCGATTGAATTAATGCCAACATTTCCGATTTGATTTCAAAATTTTCCGCTTCGATTTTAGGAATTACGATCGCATCTCCATAACCCTCGGTGGGCGCTTGGAGCAACTCTATCATCTTACGATTCTCGGTCATCTCGTCTACGGTTTCAACAACGATATTAGGAACGTTTGTTTCTAAATTTTGTCTTCGTTGTCAATTCCTTTGATTTCGATTACGTCGATTCGACACATTGTTAGAATTCGGATAATTCGACGATCGAGTGCGTGCACTAAACGTAGAATGGGGGTAGCAAAGAAGATTCTTTTTTGGGTTTTTAAACTTTTTCAATTTTTTTTTGTTTTTGATGGTTTTTTAATTTTTTTTGATTTTGGGTATATTACGTTGATAATTGAATCCACAAAAATCTATCCACTAATCAAAGGTCTCGATTAATGAATCCAAATGGAATGAAAGTAATTACGTCAAGTAAAAACCTTCGTTCGACTTTGAAACGTTGGTAGAACACCAAAACATTTCGAGGGTTCGATAATATAAGCAAATAAAATAAGGTTAATAATACTTGATTTGGCAAACCTTTAATTAATCGTTACTTTCTTAATAAGCACAAGCGAGCGGAGAAACGAGGCGGCGTGAAACACTTAAGAGCCTTTTTGTTTAGGTCGTGAAATACAACCGCCATATACCCACCTTATAGTTTGTATTAATTAAGATTAACTTAACTAAGAGTATTTATCTATTTTGTCTTTAACTTCTCTTTGATCGATACACTCACTAATCACCGGAACACCGATTAATGAGGTGCGTTTTCACGCGTATTTGGATAATATTGTGTATTAATTGTGCTACGTATTACAATATATAAAACTATTTTGTGTTACTTGATTTCAATTTAACACGCTTTATTTTTATGGTTATAATAGTAGAAAATAAAAATGAGTATGTACAATAATTACGCTTCCCCAAAATGGAAAGTAAAAAACATACTACTCAAACAAACACGATATATAATAGGCATAAAACACCTTCCCCGGTAGCGGCGCCAAAATTGATGTAGTATTTTTGTTATATACTTACTTTTAGGAAAAAGCAAGCAAAAACAATCGTCGAAGTATTAAATTATACGTTTTAGGAAAAACGCAAAATCCGACAAGTGAGTTCGTTCCTCAAGAGAGGGTTATTTGTTAGTGTCAATATTATAAATACGAAATTTGGATTAGTATCGTTTTTGGATGAAAAGGAGGAAAAATAAAAGATGATTATGCTAAAATTAAACTACGACGTAAAAACGTAAAACGTAACGTAAAAATAAACTTACAATAAAAATTTATAAAAATTACAAATAGATCCTAAATAATATAAAAAAGGTTTAGAAATCAAGAAAAACTTTTTGTAACTTTTTATTTAATTATTGTTTAATTTTTAAATCTAACTAATGTCCCAAAAATCAGAATAACAAAAAAAGCTCAATCAAAGATTTTAAAGTTTGTAAACCTCAAATATATTTATCTAATGCTAAAAAGTATTTTTTTAAAATTTTAAAAACAAATTAACCATTTTTAAATGCCTAAAATGATTTTTAAACTAAAATAATCATAAAAAATAATTGAACAGTGGAAAAAATCCAAAACATATTTCTAAAAATCTAAAATGTGATAAAGTACAAAGGAAAAATAAAAGAAAGCCAAAACAAGCAAGTAATAAGTTGAAAATGCTAAAAATAAATTGCTGGTTGGATTATACTAACAGTGGCTAGGAAACCAAAGTGAGCAGTGGGAAAATTCTTCCCGCTGCTAGTGTTAAGTGGAAAGATATTTGGCTCTTGTTTTTGCCGTTTTCTTGATTTTTGTTGGGAACAAAGGCACCCCTACAAGCGTTTGGCTTGTAGGGAGTCAAAATAAGCAAAGAACAATCAATATCCAAGGCCAAATAAGCACAGAAGAGCAACAGTTCTAAAAAATAAGCACATGCTGCAATACTACCATGTCCGATATCTGACGACCTATAAACTACGTGTTATCAGATATCGGATGACTCACAAAAGTAGACGTTCTCGGATAGATGGAAATAGCAAAAAAAATTATGAACTTGAATAAGCTATAAGCTTACAATAAGCTATACAACCCTCAAGCTAACTTCTAGCAGACCTAAACAAATACCTTATCTAACATTAACCAAGATTACAGACTTTAATTCATATAAATCAATACAAAAATCCAACTGTTGAAAATTAGGCAGTTTAATGAACAAATTTTGAAACTTGCAAACACCAATTCACTCCTTAACAATTTAAACCAAAACTTAAAACTAGTCCAATAGGTCAAATGAAAGATGCACATGCTAGTTGTCACCCTTAAGTCCTTTTAACCCCTAAACCAAACACCCTTATCTGATCTATTTAGAAAATTTAACAAAGACTTGTTTTAAATCTACTCCAAATCTATTTTAAACCAACATGAACATGTATAAACCATAGAAAGAACTAAAATAAACCATTAATGCTACACAAGAATAGTAAACATACAACTTTCATAAAACCACCAAGAAATCACACAATGAGAAAAGCTAGTAAAGGATTAAGTTGGTTACCACGTTTGGACTTGTTCAGTCCAAACACACACCAATTTTTACAGCTCACCAAGCTTTCTGAGTGACATGAGAGAACTTATAAGGGTTGTGCAAGTGAGAAAGTGGATGAAGGACTACCACAGTCCACACAATAGACTACCACAGTCTATTGTGTATGGTCTTGGATACCTTGCTATAACACACCACCAAACAACAAAACAAATAGACAAAAACACCTAAGAGCTTGGTGTCAATCAAGCTGATAAGGGCTTTTGGTACAATGAGTACCAATAAACAAGAAAAATAAGAATTTTAGAAAATCTTGAAAAAGTGAAACTTTTGCAAAGGAGTATAAGTAACCATACAAGAAAATAACTTTGCTATGAAATCTCACTACCCCTTGATTTTGTAAAAACCACAAGGTTATGATCAATTGCATAACAAAGGTTCTCAAAAAGCTCTTTGCCAAATTTCTTTGAAAAAAGTATTTTTTTTTTATAAGTCTTACACTACTTACAGTAAAATAAAGATGATTACACTAAAACAAGAATTAAAATATGGAACTCAACTTTTGCTTTGCAAGGTTTTAACAAACTTTAATTATCTTTTGAATAAAAGTGTACAAAATGCAAAATCGGAACAAAAAGATCATCCACATGTCGAATGTATTTTATACTAGACTAAGGTAGGTTCTAGAACTGATAAAATACAAAGAAACCCTAGCTAACAAATTCCTAAAGAGCCATTGGTCTTCAAAGTTTGAAATTAGTCTTCAAGTGCCCATGTGATGTGCAGTTGGACTCTTGTGCTTTTCCAACTCTTAGGGTCAATCCTGGACGTCCAAGGAAGCATTAGAGGACAAGAAATAGACGAGAACCCTTGATCTTGCTGTGCTATTTTGTCTTCAAGCCAAAGTAAGAGTTTTGGGTCAAGGGGACACGTGGCTAGGGCCAAAGGGTGAAGTGGGGACTGATTTGAGCGCGTGAAGAGGTTTTAAAAACCTTTAATCAGTATTCTGGATGAGCTTGAGTCGTATCCTCTTGATTTGGTAATTGATCATAGATTAAGGTTTATAAGTGAACAGAGGCGATTTTTGATCGAGATTAAGGGTTAATTGGTTGTTGCCCGTGTGTTTATATTATTAATAAACTAATTTGAATTTTAGTTTAATAATATATCAGGTTAGTGGATAGTGGACGTGGTGGGGGTATTGGGTAGGGTAAGGGGTATAAGCTTGGGCTTAGATGGGTTAGGAGGGTGGGCTTGGTGGGTTTTAATGAAAATGGGTTATAGGTAATGCCAGTTTTAGCCCCTAGCTTTTGTAAAATTCTTCATTTTCCTTCCAAACTTTCATAACGGCTATTCCTTCATTAATATCTTTAGCGTATTTGTAAATTTGACCCTTCAAAGTTTGTAAACATGGAATAAGGACTAATCATGCATTTTTATGATTCTTCAAGGGCTGATTTTGACTATTCTTGAAACTTTAGGGACCCAAATGCAATTTTTGAGTTTTACAAGGGTTTAAAGTGACAAGTCTTCCAAAGTTGAGGGACCAATCTTGTAATTTCTTCAAACTTCAAGGACTTCTTTGGATAATCAATGCTCGGGTCCGGTTCTTTGTGTGGCTTCGTTTTCCGTGTTCGTTTTTGCTTGATTCTTGTAATGTTTTTTTGAATTCATGATATACGAACCTACAAACACACAATGAACAAATACAAAGGGTTTTGCACGGTTTTTATGATATTTTTGTATATTTTAGGCCCGATTTGGACGATGAGACTATGTATAAATACAGTCTCATCAACACAATTGCAAAAATGTTTAAGGATTTAGGGTGCATTGAAGGTATGGTTTTTCTCCCGCATTTTAGGATACTTGACCAGTCATTGGATGACGGTTTGCTACCACTATCGTCTGGAGAAGACGTTAACAGATTATTAGAGTATGTTCCTATGTTTAAGGAAATGGAGGTGTATATTGAATCAGGTGTTTCGTAGGTACAACAGCACCTGATGGAAGAAAAGGCACGTAAGGGTAAGGCTGTAGTGATAGAAGAAAATGTTGGTGATGATGTTTTGAAAGAGTTGGCTCCAGAAAGTGTAAACAATGAGAAGATGGTGACATTTTGTCAGAATAGATTTATTGGGAGGGACGGATGTGTAGTGGCTAATGGTTTTCGTGTATGTGATGATGACATTGAGTTCCCACCACCATGGTCAACATAAAAAATGTTTCAAGATAGGAGTAGAAGGATGAGTGTCGAGTATGAGTCTAGGAGAATATTAGAAGAGCTTGACATCGTGTTTGGCTTTAATGATTCAATCCATGAAGAACAATAAGTTTCAAACGATGTCAATTGTGATGATGTCTCTTTTGGTGAGGTTGATTTTCATGCTTTGCTGATTTTGATATGGGGATGGTGATTCATCAATACGAGACTGGTGATAGTGATAGCATCAGTGGCAAATCAGAGGATTTTCCTACATGGGACAACGATGCAAATTTAGATGAAGCCATGATTGTGGGTTGGAATGATGATCCTTACCATGTTGATGATGAGCCTGAAGAGATTAGTGACATGTTTGCTGACATTGATCAAGTACTGGATGCGCTTTAGCAAATAACTTAATCTAAATACGTGGATGACATTTTTGCTTATTATCAGCTACAATTGGATGAAGTATATGTTGACTTTGTGATTCCAGATGATGAACTGAAAGCAAAGGTTGTTGAGTTTAAAGCAGAGGCTGTTGAGGTCAAAGTAGAGCTTGTTGGGGTGAAGAAAGAGGCAAACGATGGTGATTATGCTACTTCACAAGAGCTGGTGGAAGTCCTCAAGAGGAGAAGAGTGATGGCATTGATGAGTAACAAGCAAGATGAAAATAAAGCAAAATGAATGGTTTCAAGCACCCTTAATCTTTTGTTATGTCTATATTGTAGAAGATTATGATGTTAGGTTTTAATCTAACTTTTGGTTATGTAATAGGAAGCCTAACATTGGCAACTAATGAACAAGGCAGTCTGACTGATTTGGAAAAAATAGTTGACTTGTATGACCACTTTGTCATCGTTTTGCAGTTTCTCAAAGACAATCACTACAAATCCATTTAAAACATAAAATTGCAGGAGCTAAATGATGAGACGTCTTTTATACATGGTCTCATCGTTCTTTTTGGACTTAAAATGCATTAAATATCATCAAAATACCCAAATATATGCTTGTGTTTGTTTCTTGTGTAATTTAGGTACGGATATTGAGAAAATGACAAAAGATCACAAGAATCACGCAAAAACGAACACGGGAAACGAAGCCGCACGATGAACCAAGCCCTAGTGAGGAATTTTCCAAAGAAAACCCTTGAAGATTTGAAGAATATTGAAGATTGGTCCTCCAAGTTTGAAGAATTGACACTTTATACCCTTGTATCTTCATAATTACAAGTTTGGTCCCTAAAGTTTGTCAAAATTACAAAAAGGACCCTTAACATTGAAGAATTGGCAAATTTAGTCCCTCATCAAATCTAAATTGTCAAATATGGTCCTCCAAGAAGTCAACCAACAAGTCAAAACCTTGAAGTTTGAAGATATGGCAAATTCAGTCCTTGGAAAATGAAGAAATTGCATAAATGGTCCTTGTTTCAAGATTACAAAAACATTGTGCCAAAAATGACACATTGCCAAAGTTAAATACAAAGGAAAGGAAGTTTTGGCTGTGTTAAGTTGAAATGGAAACATTGGGGAATGAAGGGGACTTAAATTGCCATTTCCACAAACATGTCCCACGAATCCTCTTGTGACACGTCACCACAGACCCACCCAAACCCAATTACCCACCCATTCACCCTAAACCCCACCCGTATCCCACTATGTCACGTTTTTATTGATATTAGTTTTAACTAATATTAATTAACCAAGAAATAAAAAACGGGTTATCTCTCTCTCACCCAAATCTGCCAAACATAAACTCTCCCCAAAAAACCCTAATCCCCAAATCGAACAATCAAAGGGTAAATCCTAATTACCCTTGATTATGTTTAATTTGCCCCACACCTAGCTAAACCCCTCACCCAGAATTTGTCCACATCCCCTTTTGGTCCCCCCACCAGCTCACGTTATCCCCATGTGAAGAAGAAGCCAAAGAGATGGCAGAAGATCAATGGCTTGGAGGATTTGCTTATTACCTACGCCAAATCCAACGTCTAAGAATGATGCATCCCAGCTGTCCATCACAAAAATCCAAACGAGGGTCATATGGTCTTCAAGAGGAGGATTCAAAAACCAGCATATTCGATTTATGATCCGCATCTCAAAGAGGGTATTTCTGGAATTTAATAGATTAGGGTTTCTTTTATTTTTCAATTCTAGAATGATCCGAGGGGTCTATAAATGAGGACCAGTTTGTGGTATCCCATTTTTTTTCCTGTCTCGGATTTTATGTAAAACAATTTTTTTTATGAATGAAAAGTTGGCAGTTTTTTTAATTGAATCCGAGTTCCAGTTTACGTTTATGTTTTTAAGATTCAAGTTGATTATTTTTTTTAGTTTGAGTTGTCAGTTGTTCTTGTTAAGTTATCAGTAAGTAAAAGGTTTTCGAAATTTCCAGGTTTAAGTTATTATAAGTTTCAGTTATACTGAAAACATTTGAGTGTTCTTAAAAAAAAAAAAAAAAAAAGAAGAGAAAGAGGACTTATGTTTAACTTGTGCACTTACTGAATCAAGACCTTCGGTCTTGATTCTTGAATCTCATTTTATTTCTTAGCAGCTTATTTATCCAACTTGGGTGCTTCGGTTCAGTTGTTGAACCCCAACGAACCACCCCACATCTCATTTTATTGACCAAGAACCCCTGCCTCACCTAGTTGTTGGTAGAGGTCAGGGGAGCTTAGCTGGCCCTTGTTGGATGCAAACAAGGGCAGGTATCGCCAATCCTCCCTTTCTTTTTTTACTTTAATTTTGCTAATTGATTCTTGTGAGTATCTGTTTATCAAGTTGCTGGTTCGTTAAGGACTGATTTTAGATTAAAAGAACGGTTTGAATTTAGTTAAGTAGTTTAAGTCAGAAATAGTACTTAGGGTTATTGTTAGTTTAAATTGATTAAGTTTGTGCTAGAATATGCCCACTTGAACTTTTTTGATTAGCTTGCTGCTTTGTTTGTTCTCAGCTTTAAGTTTGGCGTGTTTTTGACTAAGTGGATGATGAACTGTTTAGCGTAAACTGAATCTGCTTGGGTGTTCTTGGTTTAAGTAGCATATGCAATATTGGAATCTAGGGTGCCATATAGCATTAGCTTTGTTTCTGGTCTGCATATGTGCTCATTTGTTCATATGTCCTTTTTCTGCTGAAATGATTTAGTGCATCAGGATTCGGTTGCCTTTTTCTTTCTTTTCATATGCTTACTGTTTCTGCTTGACAGTCCATAGGTATCTAGTTAATTTAGCCATTTATTTCTGCATGATTCAGTATTGAACTTGATTTGGTTTGAAGTTGTTAAACGCTTGAACTGCTGGCCTGTTTGATTATCTGCTTAAGTAAATCAGTCCTAGGTACTTAGTTTGTTTGACTGACTATTATGGTGTGATTCTTGGTTAATAATTGATTTGGTTTGTATTGATTCGTATTTGCTACCTGAGTAATCATTTGTGCTTCAGTCCCTTTTCGTGTGTCGAGTTTACTATTTGTGCTTTTTACTTGCTTAAACACCCCCACATGCCAACTGCTGGTGAGGGGTTTGACTGTCCAAAATATACGAAACAAATACAAACAAGAACTGGTAAAGGAAGAAGATTGAGTCCCTTTTGATTAATTGAAGTGTTGGGTAGTAGTGTTTGTCTAGTGTTTGTCTGAGAATAGTTAAAAGAAGAAAGATTGGTTCCAGGTCTGAGGACTTTTTGGTTCGTTTAAGGGTGACTTAGGCTTCAAACTTGGACGTGTGTTTGTGTTTAAGTAAGTTAAGGTTACTGTGCTCAAGTGTAAAAAAAAAAAAAGAAAAAAAAAATATTTTCAAAAATTTTGGCGTGGCCAGGACTCGAACCTGCGTCACCACTGCCAAAGCACACACACACTACCATCCTGCCCTTGGGTCTTTTACTGACCAAGGGAGGAAACAAAACAAACTTAAAGTCATTTGAGATTGGGCTTATTTAATCAAGCCGTGGCTTAATAAGCCATTTGTGGCTTATTCTTTAAGTGTTTTCGCTACAATTTAGTTTTCCTAGGAAAGTTATTCAATTTTAGATTTTTATAAATTAAGTTTATATTTTTCCTTTTATTTATTTATTTTTTATGCATTTTTATTTAGCCGTAATCTAATAAATAGATTAAAAATAGAAAACAGTAATTTTAATTTTAGGAAAAATAATTTTTAAGTTTTAATTTATTAACTTGAGGTTTACATCTAGTTAGATTTTCAAAAACTTTAATTTTTAATTTTATTTAATTTTAGGTTTTTAATTAAACTTTAAAAATTAATATAAGATTATAAAAAGGGTTTTAGGAACTTTAAATTTCATTTTTCTCTTAGTTATAATATTCTAGGATTTTAGAAATTTTTTAGAATTTATTTTATAAACTTTTATTTTTTGCATTATTTTATTATTATTTTATTCATAAAAATTAAAAGTTTTATTTTTAACTTTTTTTCATTTTTCCTAGGTTAAGGACATTAAATTAGGAACTTTGTCACTTTCAAATTAATTTTTAGGCTTTTCAATTAATTTTTAGAATTAATTTAAGATTTAATACATTTTAATAATTTTTTTAGTGTTTAAAAATAGTTTAATTTGGTTTTAAAATTTTTAAAAATAGTTTTTAGCTTAATTAGGATATTTTTGAGGTTTACAAATTATAAAATCTTGTTTAGGGCTTTTTAATAATTAAAAGTGATTTTTAGGGCTTTAATTAGCATTAAAAAGTCATTATTTAATTAATTAAAAGGTTTTAGCAAGTTTGGATTTTTTTGTAAACTCTTAGAATATTATTTGGGATTTTTAGTAATTTTTAGAAATTTTTAGGTTAAATTTTAATTTTCGTCGTTTTTACGGTTCTACGTTTACGCCTTTTTCGTCGTAGTTTAATTAGTTTTCGTAACCGTCTTTTCTTTCCTTTCCCATTTCTTTTTCAATCAATATAATCTCAAACAAAAATCAACTCTCAACACAACGCACTTGCCTCCTTGGGAAACGAACTTGCTTGGTCATTGGTGCTCGGTTTTCCTAAACCGACACTTAACGCTTACCACTATTTGTACTTCCTTTTCCTAAAGGTCGTATTTTACTACAATCATTTTGGCGCCGCTGCCGGGGAGGCGTGTTGTGTTTTGGTTGAACCATTGTTGTTTTCTATATTAGCCATAATAGTATTTGTATTAATAGCACTCTATTAATACGTATTATCGTTTTTCGATTTTTGTGTGAATATTATTACTATATTGTATACGTAGAACAATAAATTTACAAGTACTCCAAATACGTGAGCAATCACAACCTTGATTCGGGATTTCATCACTCGATCATTGTATTCGAATCTCAAACCAAAGAAAAAAGGCAAAAATAGATAAATACTTTCGTGAAGCTTGATTTTGATAATACAAACTATAAGGTGGGTATAAGGCGGTTGTATTTCACGACCTAAAGGAAAAAGGCTCTTAAGTGCTTCGCGCCGCCTCGTTTCCTCCGCTTGCTTGTGCGTATTTGATTTTGAGAGTGAATCGAGGGTTTTGCCGCCCAAAGTATTACTAAGTATCATATATATTTTCTTGGTTTCATTTGATTAAACCCTCTTGAACGATTTGGTGTTCCACCATCATTCTAAAGTCATCGAAGACGTTCACTTCACGTGATCGTTTTCATTCCTTGAGGCTTCGTTAATCAAGAGATTTGATTAGTGAGGAGATTTGTAGATTTTGATCTACTTAATACATTCCAAAAAATCCAAAAAAGTTAAAAACAATCAAAAACCACAAAAAAATTGAAAAAGTAAAAATACCAAAAAGAATCTTCTTTGCTCGCCTTCTCGTTGTACGTGACGTTTATGCAAACTCGCTCTAAAGCTAGACGTGCTCGTAAACGAAGAAACAAATCACTCACTCCTACTAGTGAGGACTCTCCTATTGACGAACCCATTGTAGTGAAAGTAGCACCCATGGCTAATCGAACTATGATGGAGTTACTTCAAGCACCCACCGAGGGTTATGGAGAAGCGATTGTGATTCCCGCTATCCTTGCGGAGAATTTTGAGGTTAAGACGGGTTTGTTGTCCATGATTCAAAACAACAAGTTTCGAGGGGACGAAAAGGACAACCCGCATAACCACATTCGCCAATTTAATCGTCTCACCGCCACATGCAAGTTTAAGGATGTTTCAAACGACTCGATTAAGATGATGCTTTTTCCGTATTCCTTAGCGGGGCCCGCAAAAATTTGGTTAGAGAAAGAGCCACCCAATTCTATATTGACGTGGAAGGATCTCGTTTCAAAATTCGTGAACCAATTTTTTCCGCCCTCTAAGACTACGCACTTGAAAAACGAGATTTCAAAGTTTTCGCAAGAGTATAATGAGAGTTTTTCAACGGCTTGGAATAGGTTTAAGGAAATGTTGCACGAATGTCCTCATCATGGTTTTTCCGACTTGCATCAAATAGACACGTTTTACAATGGCTTGAACGATCATGAGCGTGATTATCTTAATGCCGCCGCGGGTGGTGATTTCTTGTGTAAGACGGTCGAGGAAGCATTGGTAATTATTGAGAATAGGTCTAAGGTGTATAGTCCTCGTAGCACGTCGAGTGTTCGAAAGGCTTCGTCTTCATCTTCACCTAGTTTGTCACACAACGTTGATGCTTGCCAAATCGAGGCTAATTTGGAGAACAAGATTTTTGATAAGCTTAAAGGATTGTTAATTGAGTTTAAAGTTGGTGAACAACCCGCTCCCGCTACGATTAAAGAGGTTGAGGTTTCTTGTATGTATTGTGGTGGAGCTCACGATTATTCCGAGTGCATTACCAACGGTGGTAACACTTCGAGTGCCTTCGCGGCCGCGGGAACTTATAACCAAAACGGTCAAGTTCCTCGCACTAATCAATTGACTCCACCGGGTTTTTCACCAAATCAAAATGCTAACAATTATCGAAACAATCAAGTTGGTTACCAAAGCAATCAAAAGAACAATTATAAGGGTAATAGCAACTATGGGAATCAAGGGAGTAGTAGTAATAGCCAATTGCAAAATCAAAATCAAAACCGTAATTTTCAAAATGCAAGTCAAGGTCTACAAAATAACAAAGAACTTCCATTGGACTTTTTGAATTACACTACTTCAAATGATAAGATTATGGAAAACATTCAAGAGCAAATGGCTAATCAAGCTAAGGAGACGGCTAAGAATGCAAAGGAGTTAGCTAATTTCATTAAGGAAAATCTAGCCATGAGAAATGAATTGAAAAATGATTTTGCTAACCAAATTCGAGGTCAAAACAACAAGATAGAGCAAAGTCATGCTAGGCTTGAACAAAGAATTGACCAAAAAGCCGCTATTCAAGATGTGAAGTTTAATAATTTTGATGCTAAACTTAATGCAATTTTAGAAGTCGTAATGGGAAATAAAGCCTCTACTTCGGGAAGTTTGCCTAGTAACACCGTTTCAAACCCGAAGGGAGAGATGAAAGTGATTACCACACGTAGTGGTAAGGCACTTAAAGAACCGACTCCTCAACCAATTACTCCAACGGTGGAGGAAATTGAGGAAGAACCCGAGGTGGTGGTCGAAGAGGAGCATATTTCAAGCCCACAAAGTACCGCTTATGCCACACCTACGGTTGACCCATCACCCATATTGGAACCCGAGATTCCAAAGGCTATGCCTATGCCCCAACCCACACCACCCTTGCCTTACCCATCGAGACTTAGGAAGGAGAAACGACAAGAGCGCGACAACTATCAATTTGAGCTTTTTATGAAAATGTTTCGTGATTTGCACTTTAATGTGAGTTTCGCCGATGCCTTGGTCATGATGCCTCGATTTGCCGCTAACTTTAAGAGTATGTTGAACAACAAGGAAAAATTACACCAAAAGTCTAGTTGTTCGTCGGTTTATCTTAATCGCATACCTCAAAAAGTCGGTGATCCCGGTAAATTTTTGATCCCTTGTGCAATTCAAGATATGGAAGAATGCTATGCCTTGGCCGATCTTGGTGCTAGCATTAACTTGATGCCACTTGCAATCTACAAGTCGCTCAATCTTCCTAATCTTACTCCTTCACGAATGTCTATTGAGTTGGCCGACCATTCCACGATTCTTGCATGTGGATTGGCGGAAGACGTTTTTGTGAAAGTGGGGAAGTTCTACTATCCCGTAGACTTTATTGTTGTTGACATCCCCACGGATCCTCAAGTTCCTCTTATTTTAGGTCGTTCGTTTTTAGATACGTCTATGGCTTTGATTGATGTGCATGCTAGAAAGATCACCTTACGTTTCAACGATGAGGAACTTGTTATAAACGCAACTCAAAATTCTCAACTTTCTCATGTTTATTCCGTTGCTACCATAAACCTCGTTGATATGATCGACGTGGTTTGCGAGGAATTTTCACAAGAAGTTTTAGGGTTTGGTGATGAAGAAACTAGTGGAAATCCCACTATGTTAGATCCAATTCTTGATAATTCGACACCAACCTTCACTCCTTTCGAAGGTGGTGGTTTTACGTTGGAAGAATTCGATGTTCCACGTACTTGTGACGAAGACCTCGACAACTATGAGGACTTCTCGATTATCAAGGATTTTCTCAACGATTTCCCATTTCCTCCACCCGAGGAGGTTATGAGTATCGAACCTAAATCTTCACTTGAGGAACCACCTATCCTCGAGTTGAAAGATTTACCTCCTCACCTCGAGTATGTCTATTTGGAGGAGGACGACAAGTTGCCGGTTATTATTGCGAAGGAACTTTCGAATGATGAAAAAACCGCACTTGTCGATGTTCTTAAGGACCACAAAGGGGCGATTGCGTGGAAGTTATCCGACATTAAGGGAATCGATCCCAAATTTTGTACCCACAAAATCTTAATGGAGGAAGATTTCAAGCCAACAATCCAAAGTCAAAGAAGGGTAAACCCTAAAATTCACGACGTCATCAAAAAGGAGGTCCTTAAACTCCTTGACGCGGGAATGATTTACCCTATTTCCGATAGCCCTTGGGTGAGTCCTATTCATTGTGTCCCTAAAAAGGGAGGGATGACCGTTGTGCCAAACGATGCCAACGAGTTGATTCCCACGAGACTCGTGACCGGATGGAGAGTGTGCATTGACTATCGTAAGTTAAATGAAGCCACTCGAAAAGACCATTTTCCCTTGCCCTTCATGGACCAAATGTTGGAGCGTCTTGCGGGAAACGATTTCTATTGCTTTTTAGATGGTTTTTCCGGTTACTTCCAAATTCCCATCGATCCTCGTGATCAAGAAAAAACTACGTTTACGTGTCCATATGGAACGTTTGCCTATCGTAGAATGCCATTCGGACTTTGTAATGCACCGGGAACTTTTCAACGATGCATGATGGCTATTTTTCATGATATGATCAAGAAGACGATGGAAGTCTTCATGGATGACTTTTCCGTGTTTGGTGATTCCTTTACTTCGTGTTTGTCGAACCTTGAGAGAATGTTAAAACGTTGTGAGGAAACCAACCTTGTGCTCAATTGGGAAAAGTGTCATTTTATGGTTAAGAGTGGAATCGTCTTAGGGCACAAGGTCTCGAAAGCGGGGATTGAGGTAGATCAAGCTAAGGTAGACGTCATCGCCAAATTACCTCACCCCAAAACCGTCAAGGGAGTTAGGAGTTTCCTAGGCCACGCGGGCTTTTATCGACGATTCATCAAGGATTTCTCGAAGATTTCTCGACCCATTACACATCTTCTTGAAAAAGAAGCACGTTTTGTCTTTGACGAAGATTGTGTACGAGCCTTTGAGATCCTTAAGAGGAAACTTACCGAAGCTCCCATTCTTGTTGCTCCAAATTGGAACCTCCCCTTTGAGCTTATGTGTGATGCAAGTGATTACGCTATTGGGGCCGTTTTGGGGCAACGTTATGATAAGCATTTCTTGCCTATACACTATGCTAGCAAGACGATGACCGAGGCTCAACTTAAATACACTACAACGGAAAAGGAGTTCCTTGCCGTGGTGTATGCATTTGAGAAATTCCGACCTTACCTCGTCTTGACGAAATGCATAGTGTATACGGACCATTCGGCTATCAAGTATCTCATGGCTAAACAAGATGCAAAGCCGAGATTACTTCGTTGGATTCTCCTCCTTCAAGAATTTGATCACAAAATCGTTGACAAAAAAGGAGCCGAGAATCTAGCGGCCGACCATCTCTCTCGTTTGGAAGATCCTCACCAAAGTGTTTACGAGCCTAAGGAAATCACCGAAACATTTCCGCTCGAGACACTTGGTGTAGTGAATTCCAAACTTGATTCTTCTACCCCATGGTTTGCGGATTTTGCAAATTACCATGCGGGTAACTTCATCATTAAGGGTATGACAACTCAAGAAAAACGAAAATTCTTTCGTGATGTCAAGTTCTATTTTTGGAACGACCCTTACTTGTTTCGAACGTGTGCGGATCAAATCATCCGCCGTTGTGTATTTGGCACCGAAGCTTCTAACATCCTTAGAGCTTGCCATGAGGGACCCACGGGTGGTCACCACGGTGCTAATCTCACGGCTAAAAAGGTGTTTGATGCCGGCTTCTTTTGGCCTACTATTTACCGAGATGCACAAGATCTTGTGAAGTCTTGTGATTCATGCCAACGACAAGGAAAAGCCTCACAAAAAGATGAAATGCCACAAAATATCATTCAAGTATGTGAGATCTTTGACGTTTGGGGCATAGACTTTATGGGGCCGTTCCCATCATCTCGTGGTAATAAGTATATTCTTGTTGCGGTTGACTACCTTTCTAAGTGGGTGGAGGCAAAGGCCTTGCCCACCAATGATGCTCGTGTGGTAGTCAAGTTCTTGAAAAGTTTGTTTGCTAGGTTTGGAACCCCTCGTGCTATCATAAGCGATCGTGGAACCCATTTTTGTAATGACCAATTCGAAAGGGTTCTAAGGAAATATGGGGTTACACATTGTCTTTCTACGGCTTATCACCCACAAACGAGTGGGCAAGTCAAGGTTTCAAACCGAGCATTGAAGAGGATCTTGGAGAGATCCGTGGGGGAAAACCGACAATCTTGGTCGGATAAGTTAGACGATGCTTTATGGGCCTTTAGGACCGCTCATAAGACGCCCATTGGGTGCACTCCCTATAAGCTTGTGTATGGAAAAAATTGTCATTTGCCTATCGAGTTAGAACACAAGGCTTATTGGGCCCTAAAGCATTGTAATGATGACATAGAGACCGCGGGAAAACACCGGAAAATGCAATTAAATGAATTGGATGAATTAAGAGATATTGCTTATGAAAATTCATTGATTTACAAAGAGAAAACTAAAAAGTTGCATGATTCAAAAATTAAAAACCGGGTTTTTAACATTGGGGATCAAGTTACTTTTTAATTCAAGATTGAAAATATTTTCCGGTAAATTGGAATCCCGTTGGTCCGGTCCATTCACCGTGACTCAAGTGTTCCCTTATGGGACCATCGAGCTAGCTCAAGATGATGGTCCTAACTTCAAGGTGAATGGACATAGGTTGAAGCACTACTTTGGCGGGGAAGTTCCATCCTTGAACTACCTCGACCAAATCACTTTCCCCAATGATAATTAGTATTGAGGGGATCGAGTCGAGCTCATGACTCGGTAATCAAAAACGAGGTGCCTCGTGGGGGAGTCCCATGCTTATCCCATGTACATATTATCGCTTTCTTAGTCTAATGTAGCTTATGTGTGGGGATTCGTGCCCTTCCAACCTTTGTTTCGTGGTTGTTTGTGCATTGTGGTTTTTAGATCATGATCTTCACGATTGGAGCCTCTCGTGTTCGTTTTATGGAGAGCACTCGATCGTTTGCTTTGGAGACATTTCTCAATATCCATGATATATCCTTTATTGTTCTAACCTTAGGTTTTTAGCACACTTCATAAACGGCTATTACTTATTGGTTACACCCTTTCCATGCTAGATTAGGCATTCGACTACGTCTCTAGTATGGGGGTGTTTGCACCCCTAGACTCGAAACATTGAGGACAATGTTTAACTTTAGTATGGGGGGGTGAATAGATACTTGCCTTGCCAAACCTTCACGCTTTCCAAAGTTTATCGTTTTGATTATCGTTTTGTTGCAAAATAAGGCTAAAAATGGCCAAATTTTAAATTTTTCTCATGTTTTATAAGTGTTTGAAGACACGAATGTAGATTTTCCGATGGCGAGAATAAGAGTAATTTTTGACTCGACCGTGCGTGTTGAGCACTTAGCTTTGATTCCTTAACTACACATTAGGCTAAGTCTCTTAAATGAGGACGAGAAATGATAGGGTTAATTATAAGTTACTATGCTAAACGTAGAGTACTCGTATTCTTTCAAAAACTCATGTGTTCTCGTTGTTTGCTTATTCTCCCTTCGCATGTAAATATTTTTTGCTTAATAAATATTGACTTAGCGGTTTAGTTAGGATTGTTGGGTTTCTAGTCTTTTCTAGTAGCTTCCGTGTAATTAAATTGGGAAGACATTAAGATATCGCCAGCGTCACGGTTTTGAAGTATTGGCACCCTAATAATCGAAAGCTTCACCCAATAATAAGATTTCAAGTGCTCACCTAAATCAAGCAAACAATTTGAAGCCCCACAAGGCCTAAAATCTATGCAAAATTGAAAGTGAATCAAGCCTTAATCTTCTGAGCTTTAAAGATCCAAAATTCGCTTTAGCGTGAGGATATACGTCTTTGGCTAATAAAACCACCGATGAGGCGGATAATAAAAGGCAAGGCAAGACCGAAGTCATAATAAAAGCTTCATGGCGAAGTTGAATAAAAGATGGAGGTAAACCAAAGATAATAAGGCCCTTCCGTTAGGGGGCGTATAAAAGTCTTGGTAATAAGTCTCATGTTCAAAACCGTTATAAAACCGTGTTTATCGATTCTTCTTGTCAACTTAATTTTTTAACATCGTTGTCTATTAGGAGGGGTTATTGATTTGATGGTCTTAGTTACACCGTTAGGACTCTATTTTTAGACCTAAATCTCTATTATCGCATAAGTCAAACAATGTATCCTCGTGAAACATTCAAGACATCATAAAATATAAGAGATACAACTTAGGAATAATGGGAGAATAAGTACGTGATTAGGGCATATGAGTAGTGTTAGCATTACTAACTTATAATGACAATGATCTCGTTGCACGCTTAGCATGGAATTGAAGTGAAAATCAAGGACGACGAAATTATTTCTAACGAAGCATTCACATATTCTTATTCTATGAACCTAAACGTCCCATTTTGCGATGAAAATCATACATTATGTCTAAAACACAAATAGTAGTAATAGTAGTAGTGTAGCTAGTTTATCATTTCAATAAAGTGAATAAAATGAACTTTGGAGATGCTACGATACTTTATTCTAGCATTGCGTGAGGGCACGATAATGGTTTAGTATGGGGGAGTGATGAGACGGCTTTTATACATGGTCTCATCGTTCTTTTTGGACTTAAAATGCATTAAATATCATCAAAATACCCAAATATATGCTTGTGTTTGTTGCTTGTGTAATTTAGGTACGGATATTGAGAAAATGACAAAAGATCACAAGAATCACGCAAAAACGAACACGGGAAACGAAGCCGCACGATGAACCAAGCCCTAGTGAGGAATTTTCCAAAGAAAACCCTTGAAGATTTGAAGAATATTGAAGATTGGTCCTCCAAGTTTGAAGAATTGACACTTTATACCCTTGTATCTTCATAATTACAAGTTTGGTCCCTAAAGTTTGTCAAAATTACAAAAAGGACCCTTAACATTGAAGAATTGGCAAATTTAGTCCCTCATCAAATCTAAATTGTCAAATATGGTCCTCCAAGAAGTCAACCAACAAGTCAAAACCTTGAAGTTTGAAGATATGGCAAATTCAGTCCTTGGAAAATGAAGAAATTGCATAAATGGTCCTTGTTTCAAGATTACAAAAACATTGTGCCAAAAATGACACATTGCCAAAGTTAAATACAAAGGAAAGGAAGTTTTGGCTGTGTTAAGTTGAAATGGAAACATTGGGGAATGAAGGGGACTTAAATTGCCATTTCCACAAACATGTCCCACGAATCCTCTTGTGACACGTCACCACAGACCCACCCAAACCCAATTACCCACCCATTCACCCTAAACCCCACCCGTATCCCACTATGTCACGTTTTTATTGATATTAGTTTTAACTAATATTAATTAACCAAGAAATAAAAAACGGGTTATCTCTCTCTCACCCAAATTTGCCAAACATAAACTCTCCCCAAAAAACCCTAATCCCCAAATCGAACAATCAAAGGGTAAATCCTAATTACCCTTGATTATGTTTAATTTGCCCCACACCTAGCTAAACCCCTCACCCAGAATTTGTCCACATCCCCTTTTGGTCCCCCCACCAGCTCACGTTATCCCCATATGAAGAAGAAGCCAAAGAGATGGCAGAAGATCAATGGCTTGGAGGATTTGCTTATTACCTACGCCAAATCCAACGTCTAAGAATGATGCATCCCAGCTGTCCATCACAAAAATCCAAACGAGGGTCACATGGTCTTCAAGAGGAGGATTCAAAAACCAGCATATTCGATTTATGATCCGCATCTCAAAGAGGGTATTTCTGGAATTTAATAGATTAGGGTTTCTTTTATTTTTCAATTCTAGAATGATCCGAGGGGTCTATAAATGAGGACCAGTTTGTGGTATCCCATTTTTTTTTCCTGTCTCGGATTTTATGTAAAACCCTTTTTTTTATGAATGAAAAGTTGGCAGTTTTTTTAATTGAATCCGAGTTCCAGTTTACGTTTATGTTTTTAAGATTCAAGTTGATTATTTTTTTTAGTTTGAGTTGTGAGTTGTTCTTGTTAAGTTATCAGTAAGTAAAAGGTTTTCGAAATTTCCAGGTTTAAGTTATTATAAGTTTCAGTTATACTGAAAACATTTGAGTGTTCTTTAAAAAAAAAAAAAAAAAAAGAAGAAGAGAAAGAGGACTTATGTTTAACTTGTGCACTTACTGAATCAAGACCTTCGGTCTTGATTCTTGAATCTCATTTTATTTCTTAGCAGCTTATTTATCCAACTTGGGTGCTTCGGTTCAGTTGTTGAACCCCAACGAACCACCCCACATCTCATTTTATTGACCAAGAACCCCTGCCTCACCTAGTTGTTGGTAGAGGTCAGGGGAGCTTAGTTGGCCCTTGTTGGATGCAAACAAGGGCAGGTATCGCCAATCCTCCCTTTCTTTTTTTACTTTAAGTTTGCTAATTGATTCTTGTGAGTATCTGTTTATCAAGTTGCTGGTTCGTTAAGGACTGATTTTAGATTAAAAGAACGGTTTGAATTTAGTTAAGTAGTTTAAGTCAGAAATAGTACTTAGGGTTATTGTTAGTTTAAACTGATTAAGTTTGTGCTAGAATATGCCCACTTGAACTTTTTTGATTAGCTTGCTGCTTTGTTTGTTCTCAGCTTTAAGTTTGGCGTGTTTTTGACTAAGTGGATGATGAACTGTTTAGCGTAAACTGAATCTGCTTGGGTGTTCTTGGTTTAAGTAGCATATGCAATATTGGAATCTAGGGTGCCATATAGCATTAGCTTTGTTTCTGGTCTGCATATGTGCTCATTTGTTCATATGTCCTTTTTCTGCTGAAATGATTTAGTGCATCAGGATTCGGTTGCCTTTTTCTTTCTTTTCATATGCTTATTGTTTCTGCTTGACAGTCCATATGTATCTAGTTAATTTAGCCATTTATTTCTGCATGATTCAGTATTGAACTTGATTTGGTTTGAAGTTGTTAAACGCTTGAACTGCTGGCCTGTTTGATTATCTGCTTAAGTAAATCAGTCCTAGGTACTTAGTTTGTTTGACTGACTATTATGGTGTGATTCCTGGTTAATAATTGATTTGGTTTGTATTGATTCGTATTTGCTACCTGAGTAATCATTTGTGCTTCAGTCCCTTTTCGTGTGTCGAGTTTACTATTTGTGCTTTTTACTTGCTTAAACACCCCCACACGCCAACTGCTGGTGAGGGGTTTGACTGTCCAAAATATACGAAACAAATACAAACAAGAACTGGTAAAGGAAGAAGATTGAGTCCCTTTTGATTAATTCAAGTGTTGGGTAGTAGTGTTTGTCTAGTGTTTGTCTGAGAACAGTTAAAAGAAGAAAGATTGGTTCCAGGTCTGAGGACTTTTTGGTTCGTTTAAGGGTGACTTAGGCTTCAAACTTGGACGTGTGTTTGTGTTTAAGTAAGTTAAGGTTACTGTGCTCAAGTGTAAAAAAAAAAAAAGAAAAAAAAAATATTTTCAAAAATTTTGGCGTGGCCAGGACTCGAACCTGCGCCACCACTGCCAAAGCACACACACACTACCATCCTGCCCTTGGGTCTTTTACTGACCAAGGGAGGAAACAAAACAAACTTAAAGTCATTTGAGATTGGGCTTATTTAATCAAGCCGTGGCTTAATAAGCCATTTGTGGCTTATTCTTTAAGTGTTTTCGCTATAATTTAGTTTTCCTAGGAAAGTTATTCAATTTTAGATTTTTATAAATTAAGTTTATATTTTTCCTTTTATTTATTTATTTTTTATGCATTTTTATTTAGCCGTAATCTAATAAATAGATTAAAAATAGAAAACAGTAATTTTAATTTTAGGAAAAATAATTTTTAAGTTTTAATTTATTAACTTGAGGTTTACATCTAGTTAGATTTTCAAAAACTTTAATTTTTAATTTTATTTAATTTTAGGTTTTTAATTAAACTTTAAAAATTAATATAAGATTATAAAAAGGGTTTTAGGAACTTTAAATTTCATTTTTCTCTTAGTTATAATATTCTAGGATTTTAGAAATTTTTTAGAATTTATTTTATAAACTTTTTATTTTTTGCATTATTTTATTATTATTTTATTCATAAAAATTAAAAGTTTTATTTTTAACTTTTTTTCATTTTTCCTAGGTTAAGGACATTAAATTAGGAACTTTGTCACTTTCCAATTAATTTTTAGGCTTTTCAATTAATTTTTAGAATTAATTTAAGATTTAATACATTTTAATAGTTTTTTTAGTGTTTAAAAATAGTTTAATTTGGTTTTAAAATTTTTAAAAATAGTTTTTAGCTTAATTAGGATATTTTTGAGGTTTACAAATTATAAAATCTTGTTTAGGGCTTTTTAATAATTAAAAGTGATTTTTAGGGCTTTAATTAGCATTAAAAAGTCATTATTTAATTAATTAAAAGGTTTTAGCAAGTTTGGATTTTTTTGTAAACTCTTAGAATATTATTTGGGATTTTTAGTAATTTTTAGAAATTTTTAGGTTAAATTTTAATTTTCGTCGTTTTTACGGTTCTACGTTTACGCCTTTTTCGTCGTAGTTTAATTAGTTTTCGTAACCGTCTTTTCTTTCCTTTCCCATTTCTTTTTCAATCAATATAATCTCAAACAAAAATCAACTCTCAACACAACGCACTTGCCTCCTTGGGAAACGAACTTGCTTGGTCATTGGTGCTCGGTTTTCCTAAACCGACACTTAACGCTTACCACTATTTGTACTTCCTTTTCCTAAAGGTCGTATTTTACTACAATCACTAAACATAGGCTTTAGATATCATTTGCAGATTTAACTTACATGTGCAATTTTTCTAAATGGTGATAAAAATCCATGTCAAACTACAATGTTGGTTATTGGCTCTTGCAAATCAATATCAATCTGTTAGGATGTTTGACATTCTAGAGTCAAACATCATATGAAGCCTACCAAAATCCATGTCAAACTATCTATGTGGTGACTACAAACTAATATCAATTATTCATTTACAAATTTGGTCACTGGCTCTTGCAAATCAATACCAACCTGTTAGGATGTTTGACATTCTATAGTCAAATATTAATGGAAGCCTACCAATTCCATGTCAAACTACCAAACAAAATATTTTTCTTTCCATTAAACCTTAAAAACACAAGGGTACATCCAGATATCCAAAACACACATGCTAAACCAGTTACAACTAAACACTATCCTACCATTCCATCCTTCAATTTCTTCACAATGTTGACCATCTCACACGCACCAAGATGGGATTGGTCCTTCATAATTTGGAGATCAACTGCCTTCCCCTTATCCTTTTTTTAGCATTCTTTAAGACTCTTGTAGTTTGGTAAGTGTCATCATTATCCTCAACACCTATAAAACTTTCCAACTCCTCAATGAACCTTGATCTCATTCTGACAATCTCCTCCACCTTAGAACATGGACTTTTGAATTTCTCCTCCAATTGTAGCCCATTCTCCAATTCCTTCTCTATGAACGTAATTAGGCATACGACCAAGTCAATGGACTTAGAAGTAGATTCAGATTGAATGTTTGTCATTGTATGATAGAAGAATGTTTGCTTTGAATGATAAAGTTTGTGCATAGAGCCATGTGTTATAAAGACTTGAAAGTTGAAACATTGTTCAATTTAGGTCATTAAGATAAAGGGGCGAGATGGTTTGGCTGCTTTCATTAGTAAACAACGGTGGTTACAAAATATACCCCTATCAAAACAGGGTAATTAAAAGAACAACATCATAAACATTCAAAAACTAGGTACACATCATAATCACTGTCAATGTCTTCCATGCGATCCACATAAGCTTGCTTCTGCCTTATAGCATCCCTAACTTTCTCAATCAACTTGGTTAGATCAACCAACTTTTGTGTGTCGCTATCACAGATTTTCTTCAACAATTGACCCAACCATCTTCAGCTTCATCAAGCTTAGTCTCGATCTCGTCGATCAGCATTCCAATATTTCCTAGGGTATTCCTCAGCTGGTCACATTGACCGCGCAACACATCCACATAAGCTTGTTCAACCGCAACCATTTGACCTATGTACAGACCCATACACTCGTTGAGTTCTGAATCTCCACATACTTGCTTCAATTCATTAAGGATGGGAATTCTTCTAGCCATTTTAGTTGAGATAAATTGATTAGTTGAAAGGGTTTGTGAAAGAGATAGAGGGTTACAGATAATTGAATATCGATGAACAACTGATGATAAGAATATATAGTCGTGGAATTTAAGTCCCTGAAAAGTTTTAGTAACTCAAAGGTCTTGCAATTTAAGTCCCTGAAAAGTTTTAGTAACTCAAAGGTCATGGAAATTACGTCCTTCAAAATGTGTCAAAATGTAGACTGTCAACTTTTTTTTGCTGGAAAACGGTTTCACGGACGCAATTTGCATAAACGAAAGGTGAAAGCAATCGTGGCGGGGATTAAATGGTTCCGGGGACGAAAATTGCATAAAGGAAAGGTGGGGATTTGATGACGAGATGGGGTGGCACGGGAAATGACGAATGTACCCACACGTACCACGCACGTGTGTGAGTTAACAGGAAAAAACGGCGAAAAGTCAAAAAATATTAACTCGGTGGTAAAATTGCACGATATTTTCAAGTATAATGGCATAACTGATTGAAGTTTGTTCTCGGTAGCAAAATTGCCATTTTCAAAAAATACAGAGACAGAAATTTGTAGTTTACCCTTAAAAAAAAGTGTTTAATAAAATCATGTGAGACAACTTTAGTTTTTTTTGGCGATTAAGGAACTTTTTGATACGAAGTAAAAAAAAAGGAGCTGCTTTGACCGGGTTCGAACCCCAAGATTCGGTCTTTACAAAATCGATCGTGTTGGCTTTAATTTTGGAAAGATTAGGTCCGAACCCGGCCAAAGCAGACCTAAATCGAAAAAAAAACTAAAGTTGTCTCATATATTTAGAAATATAAGAAGAAAATGCTGGTCATTACGTGTTTCCATAACAATAGGATCAGTTTACAACCATTTCGGATCACTCTTCTCTGTGTTTTCTCAGCTCAAACACACACATCGTAACTTTTTTTTTACGATTTCCCACAAACAAATTAAAAAACCCGAAATCTGTAAATAATTATATAGCACGACATGCGTGTTCGTGGAACCATTGCGTATTTCGTTATTCTGTGATTTATATTTGAACATTTAATATTGAAGGAAAATATAATGGAGAGTTATTTGAATGAGAATTTCGGAGGAGTGAAACCTAAGCATTCGTCCGGTGAGACGTTGGAGAAATGGAGGAGTTTGTGTGGCCTTGTCAAGAATCCCAAGAGAAGGTTTCGGTTCACTGCTAACCTGGTTAAACGCGCTGAAGCTGCTGCTATGCGGCGTTCAAACCAGGTGGTGCATTGGTTCTTATGGAATAACGTGTGCATGTGTAGTGTTGGCGGTTATATATGCATTCAAATTTATGTGCCCGTTGTAACTGTTCTTTTCAATAACTTTTGCATGTTTAAAACTGAATAAATTGGTTTTTCATGTGTTAAACTGTTTCTTTTACTTTTACGACAATTACACAAGGTTGTTTTTGCTTTAAGGATGGTTTGTAATATCCTTTGGGATCAAAGTCATTCGAAACTGGTATAGTTGCACTCCCCTTTGTAGTGTTATCATCAATTGTTGTAGTGATCTTGTACATAGACTTCGTATATGCACAGATTAATTATGGTTCGTATATTTGAACTTGTTTGGAACTTGTGATTTTTCTAGAAACAATAGTGTGTTTGCTGGATGCGTACGTAAGATCTTGTTATGACGTTTCATTCATTTACAATTTTCTAGTTGTCTAAGTTCTTTTTCTGTGATATGTGATGTTTAACAAGTTGAATCACATACACGTTGGCTTACATGTCATATACTGACTGGTCATTACAGGAAAAGTTGAGGGTAGCAGTTTTGGTTTCGAAGGCTGCATTTCAGTTTTTGCAAGGTGTGCTCTTAGTACTTAATTATTTATGTATGTGCTGCATATGTGTATCTAGTAATTTATGCAACTCTATATCTCTTCCATCACATAGTGCCGTTTTTTTCTAATTGGCTTCCTTTTCTTGATATAATGAGTGCAGGGGTACAACCAGAAACAGATGACTACACGGTACCGGATGAAGTCAAAGCCGCTGGTTTTGACATCTGTGCTGATGAAGTAGGTTCCATTGTCGAGTCTCATGACCCCAAAAGGCTAAAATATCATGGTGGAGTGGATGGTATGGCAAAAAAACTCAAGACATCGCCAACTGATGGACTTTCCACTGAAGGGCTAAGCCGCAGACAAGAACTTTTTGGAATCAATAAGTTCGCCGAGACTGCACAGAAAAGCTTTTGGGTGTTTGTATGGGAAGCCCTTCATGATATGACATTAATGGTTCTTGGTTCGTGCGCCTTTGTCTCTTTAATTGTTGGAATAGCAACTGAAGGCTGGCCTAAAGGTGCTCATGATGGTCTTGGAATAGCAGCAAGTATATTGTTGGTTGTTTTTGTAACAGCAACAAGCGATTATCGTCAATCTTTACAATTCAAAGACTTGGATAAGGAAAAAAAGAAAATATCCATTCAAGTTACAAGAAACGCGTTCAGACAAAAGTTATCAATATATGAGCTTCTCGTTGGTGATATTGTACATCTTGCTATAGGAGATCAAGTTCCTGCAGATGGGCTTTTTCTTTCAGGGTTTTCACTCTCAATCGATGAATCAAGTTTGACCGGTGAAAGTGAGCCGATAATGGTCAGTGCTGAGAACCCTTATTTGATGTCTGGTACCAAAGTCCAAGATGGTTCATGCAAAATGTTGGTCACGACAGTTGGGATGAGAACTCAATGGGGAAAGTTAATGGCGACTCTAAGTGAAGGGGGAGATGATGAAACACCACTACAAGTTAAACTAAACGGAGTCGCAACAATTATTGGAAAAATAGGTCTGTACTTTGCCATAGTGACTTTTGCAGTACTCGTGCAAAAACTAGTAACTCGTAAGATCATGGAAGGAACTCACTGGAGTTGGAATGGTGACGATGCTTTAGCACTGTTGGAATACTTTGCTATTGCTGTCACTATTGTTGTTGTAGCGGTTCCTGAGGGGTTACCTTTGGCGGTTACATTAAGTCTTGCATTTGCTATGAAAAAAATGATGAATGATAAGGCACTTGTACGTCACCTTGCTGCTTGTGAGACTATGGGGTCTGCAACGACTATATGTAGTGATAAAACGGGGACCTTAACTACCAACCGTATGACTGTAGTGAAAGCATGTATCTGTATGAAAGTCATGGATCTAAGCAAACAGGTCACGCCTCAAATGCCAGATAAATCTAAGAAGCTTCTTTTACAATCAATATTTACAAACACCGGGGGCGAAGTTGTCATCAACCAACAAGGAACACGTGAAATACTAGGAACTCCAACAGAGACAGCCATACTAGAGTTTGGATTGTCGCTTGGTGGTGATTCCCAGACTGAGCGTCAATCATGTAAGATTCTCAGAGTTGAACCGTTTAATTCTACAAAGAAGCGAATGGGTGTGGTGCTTGAGCTTCCAGAAGGGCTTGTAAGAGCTCACTGTAAAGGTGCTTCTGAAATAATATTGGCTGCTTGTGACAATATGATTAATGTGAATGGTGAAGTTGTTCCTCTTGATGAGGCGTCACTTAACCATTTGAAGGGTGTAATAGACAAATTTGCCGGTGAAGCACTTAGGACTCTTTGTCTTGCTTATATAGACCTGAAAAACGACGTTTCTGCTGAAACTCCAATTCCAGCTTCAGGGTACACGTGTATTGGAATTGTGGGGATTAAAGATCCTGTGCGTCCAGGTGTCAAGGAATCAGTAGCTCTTTGTCGTGCAGCTGGTATAACTGTCCGTATGGTTACAGGTGACAACATAAATACCGCAAAGGCAATAGCTAAAGAATGTGGAATACTTACGGATGATGGCATAGCAATCGAAGGTCCAGATTTTCGTGAAAAGAGTCTGGAGGAATTGTACAGAGTAATTCCGAAAATTCAGGTATGTCTTTTATACTAGTAAATATTAATGATAATGAGATTAACTGCAAAATTGTATTTTTTATGAATTATTGTAATTTAGGTGATGGCTCGATCTTCACCTTTGGATAAGCATACATTAGTTAAGCACTTGCGAACTACGTTTGGTGAGGTTGTGGCAGTTACTGGTGATGGAACAAATGATGCTCCTGCACTTCATGAAGCAGATATCGGTCTTGCAATGGGCATTGCAGGCACTGAGGTTAGCAAAATCTTCGCAGTGTATTAATCAAGGTTTTCCTATATCGATGTAAAATATCTATGTTTTCCAAACTTTAGGTAGCAAAAGAAAGTGCAGATGTTATAATTCTAGACGACAATTTCTCAACAATCGTGACTGTTGCAAAATGGGGACGATCAGTATACATTAACATCCAGAAGTTTGTACAGTTTCAACTCACCGTCAATGTTGTTGCTTTGATAGTCAACTTTACTTCAGCTTGTCTGACAGGTAGGATTAATAGTCAGTTTCATAGACGCTTAGCACTATGTTCTTACTGGTTTTCTAACATGATTACTATTTTAGGAAGCGCTCCACTCACGGCTGTTCAACTACTGTGGGTCAACATGATCATGGATACACTGGGAGCACTTGCGTTAGCAACTGAGCCACCAAATGATGAATTAATGAAGAGGTCTCCAGTTGGAAGAACCGGAAATTTTATAAGCAATGCTATGTGGCGGAATATCTTGGGACAGTCTTTATACCAATTCACAGTGATATGGCTGCTTCAGTCGAAAGGAAAATCCTTTTTTGGTCTTTATGGAGATGATTCTGATTTAATCCTAAATACCCTCATTTTCAACGCCTTTGTATTCTGTCAGGTATAGATATAAATTTTATGATTTTGTTATCTGCAAAATGTGATCAAGTACTAATATTGGACCGCTAATACTTTGCAGCTATTCAATGAGGTAAACTCGAGAGAAATGGAGAAAGAAGACGTTACAGATGGGATATGGGACAATAACGTATTTGTAAGCGTTATCTCAGCAACATTCATTTTCCAGGTGATAATAGTTGAGTACTTGGGCACCTTTGCAAATACATCACCACTAACAATCTTCCAATGGTTGTTTAGCATATTTATCGGGTATTTAAGCATGCCCATTGCTGTCTACTTGAAACGGATCCCTGTTAGCATAGAAAGATCCGATTCTAACTTCTTAGAAACTTGTTAGGTTTAGAATATTAGAAGGTTGGTTAGTTGTGTAGTTGATAATTATACTACCTTTTGATTTGCTATTAGTAAAATCACTAATCAGTGTAAAGTATTCTCTGAAGCTTCTAAATCAGATCTCACGTCGAGTTTTAACTTATGCACACGTCGCAAGATCCATAATGACATCACTCGGTCGGGACGCTCATTATTCATAGACAAGACTCGTCGAAACGAAAAGGTGCAATTATTCATATTGTATATGATCTTGGTTCCATTTTTCTTTGTAACAACAAATAATGAGGACCCATTTTGCCATTGGCAACAGTAAAAGAAGGTGATTCCACTTACCATAAAGAGAGACACAGACTGAAATTTCAAACAAACCAAACCATACCTATATGAACTTTCTTCATAGTAGTCCATTATTTGACAACTCTTGTCCACCCAACAAATGCATATAATCATATCAAATCAAATAATGTTTTTTGCATTCCACATTCCCCAAACAAACTCTTCATGGCTTTCACCCTTTTGAAAGTCAGCATTACAATCCTCAGTTCCCAAAAAAACAGAATATAAAACAAGAAAGCTTCAAGGGTTCCTTCACAATGACATATACAAAGTAATAGTACAATCTTTATCCAGAACTAAAGCTTAAAAAGGGTAGTGAAAAAGACAATTGAATTCAAGGAAAAAGCATAGAATAACCCCTCCATTTGACAATCTTTAATTGACACCTCTTTTGCCACTTTTCACAGTATGTTATACTTTACCATCCATTTTCCCTTAGTAAATATAATGTTTACCCCACACCCTCTTCTTCACTAGTTGCCACTAGCATACCTTTCTCATACTCAAACTCCTTTTGGTAACTCTTCAAATCATACCATATGTTGGTAGATTAGTATTCCCAAAACTCAATCTTATTTAGTTAAGATCACCCGATCAAATCCAATCAACGAATTTATGCAGTCTAAACGAAATGCTACTATAGTCGCCTATTAATCTTCTGCGATCGGCAATTTGGTTCTAAGCCGTTGTATGTAAGCTTCCTCTTGATGCCATTGGTATTAGAAGGATTCCAATTACTTCTCAATAAACCAAAAGAAGTCATCGACTCGGGAGTGTTGTTCTTTTTAAGAACGATCTCCTTTAGAAGATTGTAACATTTATATATAATTTCCTGCGTGTAAAAGATAAACAAAATGTCAATAAAACACTAGCAAGCAATGTTTGCAAGAAGACGCAAAAAAGTTATAAAAGAAAACACTTGCTTTTTCTAGAGATTGAAACGATGATGACACAACACCGATCTTGAACTCCAATGTGTTCCTAGTTAACTGATCATCACAAGCTAATAACACTGCTGCCATTGCAACAATAGATGGCCTATGATCCATCAGATTAACCTCTGCATAAACATAACAACTCAAACTTATCAGTAACAATTTATAAATGTTACTACTACTATAGTCCCGAATTAACCTTGAAACTTTAAAGTACCTTTTGAGAAATCAACAATAAGCCCAATAGCTTTAGAAACTAACTCATTACATTCACATTCACATTCATCACAAATCTTGTACACAAAATGATCAAGATACGCAAAAGGAGTAACACAACACATTTTCCAATCCAATGTTGTCAAAACCATCAACTCCATTCTTTCAATGACACTGCTTTCAAATGCGTACCCTTGCGCTTTGTAATGAGACAATGATGGCACAATTTGTTCTTCCATTTTAGCAGCCAATGATAAACATGCAATGCACAACAACTGGATAGCCCAATCTTTACCATTCTACAAACACATTATTCAATCCATCCATAAATAAATATGCTTAAGACTTTTAAGTCAAACTTAACTTTTTAACCATTTCATATCTAACAAAAAACAAGTGTAAAAAAAAAGACTCATAGTTGTAACAAATTTGACCATAAGAGTTAAATAATGTAGTACTAATCAAAAACTAATTACACAAAGACTTACATCGATTAATCGCTTCGAATTAAACCGATCAAAATAAGCCAAAGACAAATAAGCAGTCTTAAAACGAAACCCCAAAATTTCCCTATTCTGCATCAAATAAGTTAAGCCACAAAAAATCATTAACTATAAAAAAGCACATGGTCTATGTATAAATGGAAAGATTTCTTCATACACTGAAAATCCAATTAATAGCATCTAATCTAGCACACTTAAACCATTCATTATTAAAAGAAAAACATCCAACATAATCAAAAGACATGGTTTCTTGTTGGATTAAGGTTTGTATGTAGTGATCATCATCTGAAGAGGGTTTAAAGGGTTTTTTAAGTAGTTGTTGTTGGTTTAAGGATGAGTCATTGTAATCTTCTTCTTCTTCACATAAAAGATTTGGTAGAGAAATGTCGGAACTCATGTTTTTTAAGGTAGTTGAAGTAAGTAAGATTGGTTTTTTTTTTATTATGGTGTTGATAAGATGAAAATGTTTGAGTGTTGGTTGGTTAGATTGAGGAAATCTAGAGGGAGAAATGGCGCCAAATGAGGGTGAGTTTATGAGTTGTAGCGATTTTGGTGCCGCCAAATTTTCATCACGAGTTTTATAGGACCAAAGAGAAACTGCTGGACTACTCCCACATTATTATTAGTGGGAAGTTTCATTAACACTTCTTTGCGTACGTACTAGCATGATATTCGCGTAAATTAATGATGAGATACTAGCATGACATCCGTGCAAAATAGTAGTTCAAAGGCGAATATTGTTTAACTTTGATTTACGAGTATGTTTAACGAAAATAGTAGTAGCAAGAAGCTATAGTAAGAAACAACGTCAAGAAGCGTATGTAGGAACTATTAAGTAATAGTTTGTTTTAATAAAATCCTTTCAATAGCATAGTAGTATAAGTATTACTCTTAAAATTTTATTCTCATATAAAATGTTAGTTGCTTGTTGTCAAACACGCATTGTAACAACACGTTGAAGATCAAATTGATAGTTGCTTTAAAACGCTTGCAAAGTTGCTAAGGTTTGAAAACGATTACATGGATATCCTTGTTAAGTCGCATACACAGAAGAGTTTTGGATGAGTGTGTAACAGGTGCAGTCGCATAAGGCCTCTACTTTAAAATGGTTACATTTTTATTAATTTTGTATATAAATATATATTTTTTTTTTTTTAAACAAATAGCTCTTTTTATTAATAATTATAATTTACATATTAGGAGAAGGCAAACGGGCAACAAGCTGCGCCGCTAGCCCTTTTTGTATAGCAAAACCAAGTCTATTAAATACAACGTTTGTGGATTTAGGAGTCAAAACATTACTATTCATAACACGTTGTATTCTCGTAAGTAGCTCTACCGCCTCAGGTGCAAGAAAACCAAATGTATCAAACGCGAAAGGAATAAACACATGTTGATTTTCAACACATGCTTTCTCGTGTTTAGTCACTTTGCACGAGGCGGCTTTTATAGCAGCATGACCCGCTGTAAAATCTCGACTGCCTAGCCCTACGAGAGGAGAAACACCTGTTAAATCAACGCACATGTTTAATATTAATATTAAATATGTATGAGTTATATAATCCAATTTTACATGCAACTTATTTTATTTAACACATGTAAAATGAATTCTTTGTTGTTATTGCTTTGGGAAAGGAAAAACGAGACAACCCTGCGCATATGTATAAGTAAAGATTCGTCCTCGCCGGACAAGTTATACAATGAAAAAACTTTTTCATTTGCTCGTTTAACGTAACTTTACAAGCCGTGTTATACACTATTGTTTCTAACATGCTTAAGTATTTCTTTTTGTCATTGTATGCGATATATGTATATAACAGTCAAAATAATTATTTAGCAAACAGTTCTACTGATGGCGTGAAGTCATATAAAGTTGCTGATTTATTTGCTATAACAGTTCCTAGCTTATAGTCATAATCCATATCGTCCCAAAAGAAAATATTTGTACCATAAATCATTTTTAATAGTTGGTGGAAATAAAACCAATAGAATAGTCTACTCATGGGCTCATGGTGGATTATCTTTTTGCTTGACTATAATTTGTACACTTGTACCTGCCTTTCTAATAAATACATATATATATATATAGTGTAACTTTATTTACAGAACCCATCTTAGTGACAGAACTTGCAAAACTCTTATTTTTCAAGGCAAACATGTATGTTTGAAGGATATTTATGCACAAACATTAGAGATGTAGTTGCATATGTTTTAAGGAAGCTAGTAATTGTGAGATTTCAATGTTTATAAATTAGTGCATGTAGTACTCATATTTTTCAATGTTTTAAAACTCGCTTTTTTTAATTGATTCGGTCGAACCACCGGGTCACGGTTCAACATGCGGTTTAATCAGATTTTTCGATCAAAACCAGCGTCCGATCACTCGACATTATAATATACAGTGAGTAATTCTTGTTCAAAAAACAATAACTCAGAAAATGATTTGTTGGACAAATAAGAAACATGAAAAGAAAGGATGGGGGAGAATATAGTTGTCGTTGTGAAGATATGACATAATAATGTTTTGTTATAAACATCCAACACACTTATATCCAAGCCCCAACTGTTTCTTTTTACTCTTTCAATTATTTAATGATTTGTTTTTTAAATTTTTGTATTTTGTTTTCTTAGAGCATCTAGAAAGCTATATAAATCAGGAGATAAAAATTCTTCTTTTGTTTATTACGATCGTATTTATGACACTTTGTGTTGACATGATCATAATATAATGTGCTAAATTGATATTCTAACGTTTAATGATATCACATAAACGAGAATAGTATGTTATTTCACATTCTAGCGATTACAAACAAGCTTATTATATGTGCTAATCTTTACTTTCGATACTTTGAGACTCATTTCGTGAACACTTTTTTTTCTTCCTGGAATCAGAGAAATCCGAGCTCGACACCCTGGTTCAATGGCTTGATATGAGAGACGGCCGACTATGCAAATTTTAGGGTCATGTCTCCCGAAACAAGTTGTTTACACTCTAATGTTAGATAGGTTAATTGACCATAATCTAATAATGAGTTTAGTTTCATTAGGCTTAGAGTTTGGATTAAGTTGTTTATTATCAAAAATATATATTTTGTATAAATGCGTAATGTTATCTCTTCAATTAATAATACGCTTTTATTATTTACATGATATCATAGTCAGTTTAAATATATCGACAAAAGTTGTGTTCTTCGGTCATCAGCCTACATGCCGATGATCATAGGGATCTCGTTACTTAGATAGGTTCATTGGACCAAATCTGATAATGAGTTTGGGTCATCTAACCTATCTAAGAAAGTTGTTATCCTTCGTTAATCAGCTTACATGCCGATGATCAGAGAAATCTCGTTACTTAGATAGGTTCATTGGACCAAATCTGATAATAAGTTTGGATCGACTAACTTATCTAAAGAAGTGGGCTCTCGTTCTTTGGCCCAACCTATGACTGAACACAGGAGTTGGCCGTACTTACGAGTTTTGGAACTGTATATAAGGTTTAGTACATTCATAAGCAAGAATTATTATAATCCTAGTCTACAAATGAGAATGAAAATATAAGGTTTTTATAAGAAGCACGTGAGCAGGGAAATACATGATGGGGGTTGATTAGTTAGGAGCGTTTTCACGTGTTAATATGGGACACACCACCTTACGCTCCTCATTTGTCTTTTCAGATAACTTTTTATTATGTATATGATAGCTACTCGATAGTCCCCATTTGTTTTATGTTCAATTGACCCGAAATGTAAAGCCTTTTTAGTTTAATATATCATACTTTTGTTGATATTCAGTATCATAAACATGTTTAATTATTTTTGCATGGGTTTTTCTATCATGTGCCCTAAGGGCACATGATAAGAACACATAAGGTACACAAAAAGTACACCGGGTCCCACAGAAAAGTACACAGAAATTCACAAAGTGTGAATCTCTGTGTACTTTTCTGTGGGACCCGGTGTACTTTTTACCTTCTTATCATGTGCCCTTAGGGCACAAGATAGAAAAACCCTTTTTGCATTGTGTACCTAACTTGATAAAATGAGCAACGAAACAAAATTATAGATAATGAAATAGGGTGTCAATTTCTGACTCGACACGGGAATTAAGAAGCTCGGGTTACGTTTCATAAATATTAGGCCACGACTCATCCTACCCGTTTATTAAACAGTCTCGTTCGGGTTAAAAATAAATTAAGTTGGTCGACTTGTTAACTTGTTTAAAAAAAATTCTTATATAAAAAATTATTAATATATTTTTATACGAGTTAAACGAGTCAAATCACAAACACATTTAACATATTTAACACGTGTAATATACAAACTTTTGTATGTAAAACTTTTTAAATAAGTCAACTCGAAACTCGTTTAACCCATTCAACTCGTATAACTTGTTTAATGTTAACTTATATATATATATATATATATATATATATATATATATATATATATATATATATATATATATATATATATATATATATATATATATATATATATATATATATATATATATATATATATATATGGTTAAATGAGTCAGGTTCGACGATATAGTTGATATAATTAATCTGATTATTTAATAAAAAAAATTTAAATTGAGTTTTTTACCCGTTAATCTAACAACCCAAACTCAACTCGAATTGCTATAAGAAGGTTATAGAAGGTAGCTAGGTGCAACAATGCTATTTGTTATATATATATTTTGCATTTATTTATTAATCTTGATTGATTGCATTGTTTAGGTGGTGTTGGAAAGATCAAAGATCATAGATCCAACAAAGTAATTAGGGATGTGACCGGTTGACTCATTAAATCTATACGAACTCCAATTTATGAGATCCACATCAATGCACATATTTATACGTGATTATTAGCCTTTATACAAGGAAACTCTGGTTTCAGACCCAAATTATTGACTTACGCATACTTCAATTCTTGATCATTGTGTCCCATGTATATACACTCTGTATAACTACATATGTATTATTGTCCCGTATAAAAATTATTTACGTGTATATATAGAGTTAGAAATTAAGATTAGAAGAAAAAAATTAGACTTTTTAATGTCGTACTTTTAATTTAATCGATAAAGAAGTTCCGAATCTTATGCAAATGATATATGTCTTTCACTCGGTATATCAATTGTTAGGGCAATGATTCTGAGATGCTTTGAAATGAACATAAAAAAAACGCTTTTCTTACTGATGATCTTATTTAACTTTTTAATGTTGAAATATAATATTAAACAACACTGTACTTTAATTCATGCGAAAATAAAAATGAACTCGTTATGCGCAGTAAATGTGAGTAATATGTTCTTTAGGTGTAAAACTGATTTGACCCGTCGGTTTAATTGGTTGAATCGGTGACCCGGTGATCCGATAGCTCGAGCGAGTCAATTAAAAACTCGAGTTTTAAAACATTGGTCTTAGCTACTTATTTACATTTGCGTGGCTTGTCACTCCTTAATGGTTGTTCAAATGTTTAACTTGAGGTTAATGTGATACGTTAGTCACATTTCATTATACTTATCAATTTTTTTCTTTTATTTTCGTAGGTCAATTTCCCTTTATAAAAAAAAAACTATTCATTTACACATTTCAAATTGTGTATTAGACTTTTGTACATTTATCGAATGGTGCTTCACTGTACAAATAAAAAATCAAAATATCCCACCGATCAATTTTCTTTTAGGATTTTTCTATCTTGTGCCTTAGGGGCATATGATAAGAAGGTAAAAAGTACACAGGGTCCCATAGAAAAGTACACAGGGATCCATATTTTACGGATTCCTGTGTACTTTTCTGTGGAACCCTGTGTACTTTTTATGTACTTTGTAACTTTTTATCATGTGCCCTAGGGCACAAGATAGAAAAACCCTTTCTTTTAACTATTAATGGGCCAAGATACTAGATAGCTAAACATGGGTCTTTAAGGGCCTTTAGTTCATCATGTAGTGCAATTCTAGTAAAATGAAACTGAATTTTCAACATAAAGAAATACTAGTCATATTTTTCTTGAAAGGTCATATATTATAAATAGAATCGTGCTTCACAAACCGAGCTATACAAAGAAACCAATAGCCACTACACCACAAAACTATGAACAATTAATAAAAGATCAAAAACACAAAAATTATTATTTCGAAAACACCATATCTTATATCTTATATTAATATATAAAAAGCTCATTTTAAAGTTAAAGAAAAAGTTGAAAATTCAACATTTTCATATATAAACATAATGTTTAAACTAGAAGAGTACCCGCGCATAGCGGCGGGAATTGTCTCGCGGCACGTAATTAAGATATGTTAATTGACTCGATAGTCGAGTCGATAATCCGATAAATCAACCAGATTGATCCGATGGTCGAAATCGTGACTTGGTGACCGAACTCCGAACCTATAACCCAGTGATCAAACTCGCGATCTAGTAGTTAAACCTGTGACCCGTTTATCGAACTCTTGACCTGATGATTTTCAACTATGCATCCTTTCTAGCCAACATAAATGTTTTATAATTGCCATGCATAACAATTTTCTTAACAATTATTTACTTAATACTTTTAATACTTCACTTTTCCAAAAATATAGCTTTTTCCAATATAAGTTGTAATATAGAAATAGAATGGACCTACAACTTTTTATGATCATGTTATTGATGCATTTATTTATTTAAAAATATCTGAAAATAGTGTTTAGCAAATGGTCAATGACAGATTTATATGGAAGTCGAGTGTAACATAGACCACATGATTTAGAGTTACAAAATACCCCCTCTGTCCCATAATAATTGTTCACATTTTACTTTCAAAGTATTTTTTCGAGAACTTTGACCGTGAGTATCTTTATTTGTGTTATATGATACTTGATAAAAATTATATCTACGGAACATACATTTAAAAAACTCTCTCCAATCATATATTTGGCATAAATTATTATATAACACGCACAAAAATAATTACGATTAAAGTTGCGGAAAAAAGACTCCAAAAGTCAAATGTGGACACTTATTTTAGGACGGAGGTAGTATAACTTTTTAAAGTACTAAATTTTCAGTACGTGCAACACTAAAAAAATGTTTATGTTATTTACTTAAGTTTAAAAGTAATTTATACTACAAATTTAATTATTTATAATAAAGTCTGTGCTAACACTTTCCTAAAAGAATTATGTTATGCCCAACGAAAATCTAAGGTTCATCTCTACATACGACTCCGAGTCGTGTAGCCTAAAATGGATAGATTTTTCGAAGTTTAAAAAGACCTTCATAAAGTTTTTAATACACAAATAAAAGTATGTGATCAATGATAATGATGAACACATTCTTCTTAGCTGACATGTTAAAAACAGTCTAACGGTAATCAATCTCGTCTTTCACGCAATAATGAAGGGAGTGAGATTTAGACATCCTTACCCGTACACAAAAGTAGAGGGCTACTTCGAGAGGACCTTAGGCCTTACAAGTGTGAGGATTGAACCTTGACCTCTTGATGACATGTGAATGAAACTATAAACAATTTGATTCATAACTCTTAAATAACAACATGCATGTATCGTCTTTTTCCGATGATAGATTGTCTTTGAAGAGGCAAGGTATGCGGTAACGTCAAACACTCGAGTTAAGGGCATTTTATGCATTTTTCAAAGTATGCATATTGTACAATAAGAACAACATGCACGTACATATACAAAACGTACAATAAGAACAAAATACACATGATTGTTCAAATGTGATTAACGTCTAATGCTTTCTAATTTATATTACAACAAACTTTGCATGACAAACTTAACCACATTTCTAACAGATAGAATCACTTGTGAATAGAATTGACCATCAACATGTATATATGCAACTCCAAGAAAGACTGCAAGTTTTGGTAAAAAAACTTGTAAATCAAACAAACCTATATCAAAGATTTGAAAGCATAAGCCAACCCACATAAACATTGGACATTATAATTTATGTACATTACAAAACACTGCAATTACATTGAGGCGATACATATAGATTAGGAAAAGAGATCATCATCATCATATGATCCTCCACCAGTCACAGATAATTAAAGACTTGGATGTTTTACCTAATCAACATGAAATTTAAAACCATGAAGTTGAAAAAACACTCAAGTAAATATGCCATGCGTCAGATACGGCATGTCGAGAAACATATGCAAATAAGACGTAATCCTTAAACTACAGGGAATTTCGTGAAACTTACTCAAGTATCATCGGAAAATTATTTTCGTGAAAAATTACCAAAACGAATACAATAATATAATCATACTTATCCATGTTTCTAATTAAGAGATAAACTTTCATCTTCCTGAAGCTAGACTTCCTCTTCAACAACAGTAGAAAAAAAATCACTATTCATCACAGCTCTGACTACTCGCGCATGTGATATTTTGAGCGACTTGTACGTATAAAGCAGCATAAACACCATGTGTATATAGACTTGTACATATAAAGAAGCATAAACACCATGTGTATATAGTCGATCTTTTGACAAACTCAAATAGAGAAAGCACGTTCTTCGACATGCCAATACCCAAAGCATATGCTAATCCAAAGACCCTCTAAAGTAGTACTCCACTAAACAAATTTGCAAAGATTATTCTGCCATCACACTAATTCCAATAAGCTTCGGGTAATTGTGGATGCAAGTGTTGAAAAGGACATAATATTTACCTTTTATTCAATCAAGTCGTGGAAAAAAGAAAAACAGAAATGTTCCAAAAGTGGATCTATGTAAAACGTATCATCCTTTCGAGCTTAAATCTTCAATGCCAAACAAAACACATAATCATGATATATACACAGTAATGGATCTCAATAAACATATTCCAAAAACGGATAATCGTTTACCCTCATCATTCTCATTATCATTTTTTATGTTGCTCAAATAAAGGAGTCACGATATTACGAATAGATCATGGAGAAAGATAAATAATTACCTATTAAATGATCATATCCAGATACATAGATGCCCGTGGGAAATTTATGAAGTGAGCTTACAAGTACGGTCACCATTTTTTCCTCTCCTGCAAGTGCAATATACACAAACATGAACAACGACAAATAAAACAAAAAGGAAGCAAAAACAGAAGTGCAATTACATGAATAAAAACAGAAGAGCACGGAAATAGACAAAACAAATTTGCTAGGCGAATTATGGAGCCTATGTTCTTTTAATGACTAAAAGAAGTGGGTTACAATTAGTTGGTGAAACTTCTTTGATAAGTTTTGCAAAGTCTTACAGTATTTCCTTAGTTCCAGAGATTAATAGTTTCCTAATTTTCAATTATTTCCAAAAATTGTGTAAGACCTTCCTCTTTTTGTGTAATATCATAATATGTCACCGAATGCATTGTGTTTAAATTACAGATTGAGATGTTTCTTACATAACAAGCTTTGTTGAATTTTTTCAACTTTCAACATTTCATATCCCTCCATTATAGATAGTATAGATAGATATAGATATAGATAAGAAACAAACGTATTAGTCACTACATCATAAGTTCGATCATCGGGTGACGAGTTCGACCATCGTGTCGACCCGGTCAAGTCAATTTTGTGTTACGGATTCGACCATCAGGTCAATCCGGTCGAGTCACTGTTTTGCAGGTTTGTTCACCGGGTCAACCCGATGGAGCCACCGAGTCACGAGTTCGACCTTCGGGTCAACCAGATCGAGTCACCAAGTTATCCGTTCGACCACCAAGTCAATTAGGATATCATATACTATCCGTCGCTATACGCGGATACACGTCTAGTTAAAATAAAGTTTCAAACTTGACCACGATATGCGACGAGTTACAACTTCTTACCTTTTATTGGGTGTTTAATAGACCTAAATAAGCGATTACATCTTGGATTGATTGGTGTACAGATCCGATAACAAGTTGCAAAGTGGTGTTTTGGTTGGTAGTTTGATCACACTTTCTTTGGAAATGAGGTGGATGGCAATTAGCATAATAAGGCAAGACATCAAGCGTCGACTGGAAGTTTATTAGTGTTGTGGGTCAAAATTATCTCTTCGCTTGTTTAATGTGATTTTTTAGTTTATTTATGTTAGGTCTTTGAAGATGCCTTTAGACATGTCTTTAAAATTTTATAGTTCTTATGGCATTGTCTTGTTTATATACTTTATATACTTGTATATCCATTTTTTTACTGTGTTGCCTTTAAAAAAAAGCAAAAATTAGTATAAGAAAAAAGACATGACCACGCAACATGACCAATTCACCTTCATCTTCACCTTCGACTTGATACGAGCCAACATTCAAAGTTTAGCCAAGCGTTGGATACTCGAGAATATATCTTCACTCTTGATTTTAACATTGTCATCCCAAACCGCATGAATAAAACGATTCCACCAATTCCAAATTGCTCATAAAATATCTAAACACCCTATTAATAATTTTGAAAAACTTAAGATAACTATGAACATTATGGTTTTCAAGCGCCTCGAATATAGATAAAGAAGGGAATACGTTCAGGGTATGAAGTCGTCACCAGCTCCAAATATTTCTCCAACCTATCTGCTCATATTGATGATGGTTCCTCTGGACCGGTTGGTGATCATATAGAGAAGACACATGATCTGAATCCGGAGGAGGTGGCAAGGATACCACCTCGGAGCCTTCCAAAGAGAAAATCCCCCCTCCTAAGTTTTCACCACTTGGCAACTCATACTTAGATGGGTCAAGTTCTAAAGATGTTTTTTCTGATGATGTCGAGGAGCCTCCTAAACACAGGGATTGTAAGGGAGTCGTGGATCCGGACCATCTCCATTCCAAACGTAAGTCTTTTCTTCTCGGACTTCCTCTTTTTTTATATATATATGTGTGTTTCCAATGTTATTTGCTCTAACTCTAATAGAGTTTTATCTAACTTTCCGGATCAGGTGTATTCACCGTTGACGAGGAGATGTCTGGTCCGAGTGCTAGGTATACTCCATATTGGAGTATTGGTGTTGCAAGCCGAGTGGATACGCCTGCGGAGTGTCGAGATTTGATGATACATATAATTCCTCCGGTTGTGCAACGAGAGTTAAGCTCCTATCCTCCATCCCTTGCCTTGAGTCGAAGCTGGTACCAACTCGCTCGGAGTACTATGGGGATGGTTGATTCCCTTCGTCGATTAGAGGAGGAGTCAAAAGACCAAGATAGTCTTTTGGAGAGATGTGAGGAGTATAAGGCCCTCCTCCGGGAATCAGATCTTAAGTTGTCGAAGCAAGTTCAGGCTAATTCCAAGCTCTCTTCCCAGCTCCAAAATTCCGAAAAGGCTTGTGCTTCTAAAGACTCCGAACTTGCTGCAGTTGTGGGTGAAAAGTGGGATTTAACCGAAAGGTTAAAAGGCCGTGATGCCCGAATCGCTGATCTCGAGGAAACTCTGAATGTCCTTCGTGCCGATAAGGAAAGATATGTCGAAGAAGCTAAGGTACTGAGTGCCGAGAAGGAGGAGCTACAAAGCAAGTGCAATACTTCGGGGATGGGCCGATATAATGTTGTTAGGACATTGCTTCCTGCTGTTGTTTCCAAGCTTCTCAATAGTCATGAGCATAAGAAGAATATCACTGATTGTTTTAACAAGGCTATTGAAGCTGGTTGGGCCGAGGGGATTAAGGTGTGGAGACCTGTGGAGGAGCAGCTAGCCATCATCCAAGCTACCCCGGGCTTTGATGTTTATTGGGACAAGAAGATGGGACCTATGGTTGATCGGCTTCCGGCTGCTAAATATCCTTACATCCAAGAAGTTTCCACCAACTTCTATCTACCTATTGAGCGCCTAATGGAAATTGAACATGCCCCTGCTCCGGAAAAGGTTGTTGACCCCTTGGTTGAGGCTACTAACGACGAAGGTGGAGAGTCCCCTCATGATGATGATGCTTCTGGATCTAAAGATTCCCCTCCGGCTTAGCTTACTTGTAATCCTTCAAAACAATTTACTTTTATGCTTATTTCTATTCAGATGACTGTAATATTCCCTAGACTAGTTTCATTGCTTTATGTTTTCTCTTGTTTGGATGATGTAATATTGGTTAAGTTATGCTCCAAACACTTGCTTTTATTTTTTGAATGCATGTTTTTTTATATATATTATCGGGTACTCTTGTCCGGAAAGGCTTTAGTTATTTGCATGAATCCTTTTTGTTTCGGATAAGACTTGATGAAAGTAATTAAATTCTTCCTTTGTCGGAGAGGAAGAACCAATCATGCACGAATCGTCCTTCCCTTTCGGATCAGTACTTAGCAAAAATTATTAAATTCTTCCCTTGCCAAATAGGGAAAGAATTGACTATACACGAATAAGCCTTCCATTTCGGATGGGGCTTAGTAAAGGTTATTAAATTATTCCCCTGCCGAAGGGAGAAGACATTGATTATAAATGAATAAACCTTCCATTTCGGATAGGACTTAAGAATAATTAAATTCTCCCCTTGTCGAATGGAGAAAGAATTGATCATACATGAATAGGCCTTCCATTTCGGATAGGACTTAATAAAAATAATTAAATTATTCTCTTGTCGAAGGGAGAAAGAATTGATCATACCTGAATAGGCCTTCCATTTCGGATAGGACTTAATAAAAATAATTAAATTCTTCCCTTGCCGAAGGGATAAAGAATTTGATCATACATGAATAGGCCTTCCATTTCGGATAGGACTTAATAAAAATAATTAAATTCTTCCCTTGCCGAATGGAGAACGAATTATATTTATATTAACAAAGCGCAAACTAAATATAACGCTAAATTATCCGTGTTAACCACACATGTTTGCAAAGGTGCTTTCTATTCCGGTGCTAAAAAGAGAAGCTTTTTCATTGATTTAAACAAGAGACATGGCCTTTCCCTTATGGAGGGAGTGAAGGTCGATACATTTCGGAATAAAAAACATAGAAATAAAGTAGACTCTTCCCTTGTCAAAGGGAGGGAAAGTCGTTACATGATAAAAATGAAATTACAAATAACACTTCCTACGGTTCATTGCATGCCACACTCTTGGAACTTTTTTGTCTTTCATGGTAAGGAGCTTGTATGAGCCGTTTTGGTATGCTTCCTTGACACGGTACGGGCCTTCCCAAGTGGGAGCGAGTTTTCCTTCTTTATGTACCCTACTTGCTTCATTCTTTCGGAACACAAAATCTCCTGGGCGAAATGTGACGGGACGAACTCACTTGTTGTAGTACTGCTCCACCTTTGTTTTGTACTTTGCTTCTCGGATAGCTGCCATTTCCCTTTTTTCTTGTATTAGATCCAAGTTTATGCGCAGGGCATCATCATTTTCCTTTTCATTTACCATCATGGTTCGATAGATAGGCATTCCTATTTCAGCTGGGATTACTGCTTCCGAACCGTAGGTGAGGATGAAAGGCGTTTCACCATCACTCTGCTTTAACGATGTCCGATGGGCCCACAATATGTGTGGTAGCTCCTCTGCCCATCCATGCCTGATTCGGCCAAGCCTTGTCTTAATGCCTTCCATGAGGGTTTTGTTAGCCCTCTCTACTAAACCATTTGCTTGGGGGTGAGCTACGGCTGTGTTGATCTGCTTAATCTCCATGTCCAAACACCAACTCTTGAATGATTAGTTGATGAATTGTTTGGCATTATTTGTGACTATAATTTTTGGAATTCCGAATCGGCAAACCACATTTTCCCATAAAAACTTAATAACTTATTTTCCGGAGATTTTTACCAACGGCTTAACCTCCAGCCACTTGGTGAAATAATCGATGACAACTATTATGTATTTCACATTTCCGGATGAGGCTGACAATCGACCCAAGATGTCCATTCCCCATTGATAGAATGGCCATGGTGCCATGATAGACTTCATCAGCGTCTTTGGCAGTCTTGCTATAGGTGCATGAATTTGACACGAGTCGCACTTTTGCAATTCCTCCCTAACATCCGTATGCATGGTTGGCCAGTAGTATCCAGACCTTAATGCTTGTGCCACTATCAATCTTGGCTTCAAGTGCATGTTGCATGAGCCCATGTGTATTTCTCGAAGGATATAGTTAGCTTGCAATGGTCCTACACACCGGAGCATCGGTTCTAGGTATCCTTTATTGAACAAGATTCCATCAACCATTTCGTATTTAGTAGCTTCAATCTTAGGCATCGTGCTTCATCCTTATCAGTTGGCCAAATTCCATCCCGGAGGCACTTTATGATAGGAGTCATCCAGTTATCCTCCACTTCTTCCACTATAGTGTTCACTTCGCTTTGGTCAGTGGATCTTTCGTTTAGGACTTCCACTAGTACTTCTTTTGTCAAGTGATCGAATGCTAACCTTGCGAGTTTGCTTTGGATGTCAGCTTTCTGGTTTTTACCTCTTGGTATGTTTATGATTGAGAAATGAGAGAATTTTGGTATCATGGCTTTTGCCTCAGCTAGGTATTTTATCATTCGATCGCATCTTTCCTCGTACGTTCCGTTGATTTGGTTGGCCACCAGCTTTGATTCTACTCGGACTTCAATCTTCCCTACCTTCATTTGTATTCCAATTCTCAAGCCTGCTAGCAGGGCCTCGTATTCTGCCTCATTGTTGGTTGTTTCAAAATTCAGCTGGAGAGCATAAGTGTATTCGGTACTGGTTGGGCTAATGAGAACCAATCCGGCTCCTACACCTTGAGCACTAGATGCTCCGTTCGTGAAAAGGGTCCATTTTTCCGTTTCATCCTTTCCTAACTTCAGAACGGGCATCTGAAAGAATTCTTCTGCTGCTTGGCCTATGGGTGATTCGGTTAGAAAGTTTGCTAACACTTGCCCCATTGATTGCATTTCTAGGCTTGTATTCTATCTTGTAAGCCCCCAATTCAATTGTGTATTTAGCTAACTTTCCGGATGCATCCGCCTTGCTTAATATTTGCTTGATTGGTTGGTCTGTGATCACAATAATTTTGCGGCCTTCGAAATACCTTCTAAGCCTTCTTGATGCTTTCAGCAAAGCTAAAGCCAACTTTTCCATAGAAGAGTAGTTCTTTTCTGCATCATTGAGTGTTCGGCCAATATAATAAATCAGACATTGCCTTCCAGTCCTTTCAGTAAGCAGTACTGCACTGATTGATTCTTGTGATGCTGCCAAATACATATATAGCGGTTCCTTTGGCCTAGGGGTAGTAAGGGTGGGTAAATTCATAATCAGCTGCTTCATTTGCTGGAACGCCTCTTCCGCTCCGGTGTCCATTTATACTCATGCTTGTTCTCCTTGGTGATATTCTTTAAGGTGTTAAAAAAGGGTAATGCCCTTTCGGCAGACCGTGATAGAAATCGATGCAAATCTGCCAATTTGCCAATTAAGGATTGCATTTCCTTCCATGTTTTTGGTGACTGGATATCTATGATGGCTCTTGTTTTCTTCGGATTTTCTTGGATACCCTCTGGAGTAATTATATATCCAAGGAATTTGCCTTCTTCTACTCCAAACGAGCATTTAACCGGATTTAACTTCATGTTAATCTGTCTGATGTTTTCAAAAGTTTCTGCTACGTCTGCTAACATGCTCTTCTCGTCTTTGCTCTTTATCACCATATCATCCATATATGCCTCCATGTTTCGTCCTATTTGACTTTGAAAGGCTGAATCAACCAATCTTTGATATGCTGCCCTGGCATTTTTTAATCCGAAGGGAATTTTGGTGTAGCAGAATGTGCCTTGGTCCGTATAAAAGGCTGTTTTCTCTTTATCTTCCAGAGCCATTTGAATTTGGTGATAGCCCTTATATGCGTCCAAGAAACATTTAAAGCGTGACTCCACCACAGACTCAATTTTCTCATCGATGTCCGGTGGTGAGTAGTAATCCTTTGGGCATGCTGAGTTGAGATTTTTAAAATCCACACACATCCTCCATGATCCATCACTTTTCTTGACCATGACCGGATTGGAGATGTACGTTGGGTACTTTACTGGTCTGACTATTCCTGCCACCACTAGATCACCCACTTCTTTGATTATTGCTTTGCTCTTTTCGGACCCAAGCATTCGTCTCTTCTGACATATCAGATCCAAACTTTCATTTAGATTTAAATTATGCTGCATGATCCGTCTCGGCACCCCTGTCATATTGGATGGCTCCAATGCAAAAACATCCAGATTATCTTTCAAGAAATTCTTTAGAGCTGGCAAGCTTTGGTTAGTCCACCCCCGATAATAGTTAGCTGTTCTGGATAGGCGGGGTTGATCATTATGCTTTCCGTACCGGATGATGTTTCATCCTTCACGACCTTCTCTTTGGTTGGAGGAGTCGACGTCTGTCTTTTTGCTATTTGCCTACATTTCGAGACAATGACTGATCGGGAAACCAACTTGGCTATTCCTCTCGGGGTAGGAAACTTCATCATGGCATGAATGGTTGATGGTATTGCCCGGAGGATCCGAATGCCCGTTCTTCCAATGATCACATTATATGGTGATGGAGCACTGATTACTATGAATTTCATGTGAGTTCTTCGGACTAGACTGTCTGATCCGAAGATGACTTCTAATTCGACCTTCCTATTGTCTTAACTACTTCTCCGGCAGATCCCACAAGGTCTGTTTGTGTATGCCTCATTTTTGACTTGACACTTGCTGGTAACTTCTCGAAGCAATGCTCAAACATAATTTCCACTGAAGCTCCCTCATCAACGTATACTCTTCTCACTAAGTAACCTCCCAATTCGGCCTCTATGATGATCAGATCGTCGGACATTTCGTCTTCCTCCAAGGGGCGGAAAGTGATTGTGGCCTTCATCCAGCTTTTGGTTTCTTCTCTAGCCTTCCTTTTTCCCTTTCCGGTATTGTTATAACCATGTTTATTATCCTATCTTGCCTCGGAGCTTCTTCCCTTCGGTTATCTCATCCTCTCTGACGTACCTCCCGGACCAGGTGGTTTAATTTTCCAGATTCTAGAGCTAGCTCAATTTGCTTTCTCAATTGGATGCAGTCATCGGTAAAGTGGCCCTTGTCCTGATGATAATCACATACCGATCCATATTTCCACCTCTCGCCGGGTTGTTCATTGGACGGGGAGGAGGTAGATGAAGCTGTGTTTCGGTTGCCAAAATATCTTTTACATTCTTTGTCAAGGAGTTGACACTTAGGGCTGGTGCCACTCGGTTGCGGTCATGATAGTTGTTTCGGTTGTAATCATTTCGGTTGTAATTGTCATTTCGTGGTGGTGGGTATGGTGCCCGATTGTCTCTATCCCTGGTCCTATTATTGAGGAAATCTCTTCCCTTATATGCTTCTCGTCCATCATTCCTTCGATTGTTGTTCCAACCATTATACCTTTGGTTACGATCGTCCCTTCTTTGGGTGGGAGGGTTGGGTTTCCTATATTGCTCGGATCCTTCTCCTTTTGGAACCTCAGTGTTGGCGAATGCTTCTTCTGGTCGTACGAAATCATCCAATCTTTCCATCATTTCATCCACTGACTCCGGGGCCTTGTCAGAATATCTTTTTGCTAGTTCAGGGCTCTTGACTGAATCCATGAATGCCGAAATCTTCATGACTTCTGGAACACCATGGATTAGACCAACTTCTACTGTCCATCTCTCTTTGAAGTCTGTGAGTGATTCGTTTGCTTTCCTTAAGATCTTGGTTATCTCGTGAGGGCCCTTATGACATAGCTTCTGGATCGAGTATCTCTTGGTAAATGCCTTCCTTAAGTCAGCCCATTCATCAATGCTATCTGACTCCAAGCTTTCAAACCATCCTCTTGCTCCCCCTTCCAATGTCTGCTGGAACATCCTGCACCAAACTGGCATTGGCCACTCTCCGGAGTTGGCTGCTCCTGTAAAACGGTTCAAATGATCTTCTGGATCTCTCGTACCGTCGTATGTCTTGACATTAACCGGAAGCTTGTATTCGGGTCCAGCAAAGTCAATGATTCTTTGAGTGAGAGGAGATTTGACTACTTCTTTGAAAGGCTTCATTAAATCCGCATCGGATACCACCTTACCCATCACTATCTTAGTGCTACTGCTTCCTTCGTCTTCTTCACTAAAACTTAGACGGACTGGTGCTACAGCGTTCCGGTTGTGCTCCTTGACTAGCGATCGCAAAGCCGAGATATGTTGCTCGAGTTGTTCCCTTATGGGGTTATGATTTTCCGGTGAGGTCAAGTTGATGGGAAAATTAGGACCTGTCGGAGTGACATGAGGAGTAGGATCTGCCATTCTAAACAACTGGTAGATAGAATATCAAGTCCCACGGATGGCGCCAAATGTTCTTGCAATTTCTTGCGGGGGTCCGAATGGTGAGACCTGTTCGGACTTAAGATGATGTTCGCTTCGGATTACCTGAAACCAAAGTAAACACGTTAGCCTCGTCCGGGTGTGAGAACCCAGACCAAGCTCAGGCGTGAGAGTAAGTAAAGGATAAAATCCGAATGGGATAAATATATGAGTATTGTAATGAAAATAATATATTAAGGGTAAAAAGTTAACCTAAATTTTGGACGCAAAGGGGGTATTTATACTAGTCAAATCTCTAAAAGGCCGGGAGTTGTGATGGGCTTCGGTCGGCCCAATTGGGGACACCCTTCCTGTTTTCTCGGGTGTGTGTCTGTTGACTTTTCCTGTTGACTTACGCTAGTACCTTACGGACGAGTCATGCGTTTCGGATCGTGTCATGTGTTCCGGACACATACACGAACAATGCACAAAGAGTTTCTGAAGTTCTAAGTCCATAATTATCAATGCTTTTAATAGAGTTAGAGAACAGGTTAAAAAAACGCTTAAATTATAAGGTTATAATGATGTGGTGTCATAAGAAAAAGTGGTGTCATAGCAAAAAAGTGCTGCCACGTAGGATATGACACTAAAATGCTATGATACCATATTTTATGGGGTAGCAGTGAGCCGTGGGAAATGTGTTGCATAGCTTTTTTTTGTTAAAAAAAACTTAAATAAATTATACACTAATAAAAAAATATTTCATTAAATAAAAAAACATAATACACGAATTAAAAAAAACATAAAATTAAAAAACGTAAAAAAATACACGAATTAAAAATAACATAAAAAAACTAGGCATAACGAGCATGGATCATATTTTTCTTTGCCTTAACAATACCCGCGTCAATTGGTGTCATATTGCTCGTGTCGATTTGTAGCATCCTCATATCTGAATTGAATTGTTGAGATGTAATCAGTTCCATTCGAGTCTTTGTCTTGGCTTCGATGATATCCATCTTCGCCTTACGATCCAACTCGTATTGTTGTTCCATCGTTGTTTTAAACATTTATGAGTTTGAACCGGAACTATCGGATGAGTTAGTTAAACGTTGACTCTTTGAAACCCGGTGTAGCCTATCCGGACGAGGCACCGCGTCTGGTACGAAAAGTTCGGATTCTTCTTCGGGAGTAGGGCGTAGACGATTTCCTCTTGCTTGGGTCGAGTCGGGATTTTTCCACTTATTTTTATCTTTCAAAAAATTCCAAGCACTCTTGTGCCTAAACTTCATACCCGTTTGGTTTCTAAACGCGATTTTGACCCGCATCAGAAACCCCTCGTTGTCCTCCTTTCTTGCCGTAGCCAATTCATCATAAATGTTATTAAATTTAATCGAAAGGCGATTCAACGGAGTCTATTTTCCGGTCAACATGTTTTTGATTTGTTCCTTGTACTTCAACTTTGTGGCATGCGTGTTGTAGACGGCTAGAACCTTGTACCATAAAATTTCCTTCTTTTGACCCGCATAGAACTTTAGATCCTTGGATACTTGGATGTAACACTTTGCCAAAAGCAATTTTTCGGCTTGGGTCCAATAATTTCAAACACCCAAATCTTCGGGTTCGGGTTCTTGAGATTTCTTGGCCATTGTTTTCTTTTTTGGTTTTTATTTTTTGGATGGCGGGGTCGGTTGTGAATGTTGAGACATTTGTGCAAAATGTTGTTGACGAGAAATTGATTAAACATCATTTGGGAGTCGAGGTTAGCATATGGGTTAAAGTTATGATATTATGACATGTGATTAAACGAAGGATGAGACGAATTGGAGGAAGAACCGGGGTTGTTGTTCGGATTCGAAGACGATCTCAGGATTTGGTTGGAAGGGTCGTTAAACATGTTACCGATCCATTGATTATTTGGATGCATTTTGGTGAAGAAAGAAGAAATTAGGAGTTTATAAAATATATTGGAAGTTGTATAAAAAATGGTATGATCTAGAGATTTAAGGGGTTAAATTTTTAAAAAGTGGGTTTTTTAAAGAAAAAAATAGCCGTTGTCCTTTTATTTACAACGGATAGTTTTTTCAAAAAAATAATAAAAATGCGAGATTCCGTGAGCTGAGGATTACGACGCGAGCCACAACGGCGCGAAAACCGATGCGATGTGATGCGTTGTTGCCTTTCTGGCACCATAGAGTATAACGCGAGCCATGGCACAACCGTACTCTAAGCTCTTAACAATGTCCATCCAAATTCCTTGCCATTATACGTGTAGCTAGACGAACCGAATCTACCATCAATTATATAGAATTCTTTAATAACATAAGCTACAAGGAATATTCTTCATTTGAGAAATCACCACTTCCAATTTTCAAAAAAACTAAAGATGTGTTTAATTGTTGAAAAATAAGATATTTTAAGAAAAAAAACCCGATTAAAATAATATTTTATGAAATTTCTCTACTAAAAATAGAAAACCTATATTCTCAATTAATATTTAAAAAATTTAGGTTTAGAGTTCTTTAGTTTTCAATTTTTTTTTAAAAAAGAGTTACTTTATTCTCAAAGAAACTAGAGGAGGTAAATTAAGAAAACTTTTCTGCAACTAAACGCAATCTAAAATTTTTATAATAAAGAAATCAGTCACCTAAAAAAGGCTAGTATCTTTCTCCTTATTTATAAGTTATAAATAAAAAGTGATCGTAAAAGTTGGATGATTAAAGAATTAAATAATATGTAAACATATTACGCATTTTAAGTTTTTCAAGTTTTAAGATTTATATTTTAAATTTAAAGAAAAACGTTCTCCATTTTATATATTTATATTACATATAAAAGATATCAATAGCGCTTTATTTTATAATATATAATGATATTAATTTAAAAGCTTATTCTACAAGTAAACTAAGTATTAGATATCATGATTACTATTATAAAATTTAAGTATTATATCATATAGCTTATGTTAGGAACATTTAATCCACTCCTAAACTTAATTTTAAAATACTTCAAAATAAAAAATATATGTTATTATGTATATTTTACAAACTAATAAAACATATAATACTTCATATAATGTATATGCTAACAAGTTTATGGTACATATGATTTTAAATACCCACTCAGTTTAACCAAAAACTGGAATCACATATGTTCAACTAGCCAATAAAAGTCGTTTGAAAATTAAACGGGGATGACGGGGTGAACCAGTATGAACGGGTGAACCGGTTTGGACTAAGTTTATTTTTTAGGTCTCTAGTTAATCAGTTTATCATTCTTATTTTGGTAAGGCCTAGACTTTAATCAAAGGTAAACCATACTTAGGGGTTACAACAAAAAATCATAATGATAGGAGAGTTTTAATATAAAAACTAATAGAAAAAAGTTTTTAATATAAATAAATAATAAATTGAGTAGGTTGATTAAGGGTTAGGGTTGAGCAACGAACTCGGACCGGATCGATCAAAACTGGACCGAACCAAAGATCAAAATGGTTTAAAAACCAAGACCAGACTGAAATGGTCAGGTTCGATCATGGTCGGTCCAAACTTGTCCGGTCCGATCCTGTTAGGCATAATAGAATGATTTTTTGATAAGATCGAACCGGACCGGACCGATTGAAACGAGGACCGAAATGGTCCAAAACCTCGAAGCAAAATTGTCCGGTTCAGGTCAATCTGGTCCGGGTCAACGGTCCAAATGCTGACCCCTATTAAAGGTGCTCAACAACTACTAATCCTCCTATTAGTTTTGCCTCTCATCTACCGTAACTCACGAGTACTTACTTCTAGTATTATAGATAAGAGAAATGCTACAATCCCATATAGATTTGTTCAATGAAGTTTACAAAATAATGTGGCAAAAAATTCTGGATGCATATAAAAAAAAGAAATAAAAAGTAAATTTGATTCTACCAATAATTTCATGACACATCATTTTATAAACCTTTTTGTGAAAAAAATTGTGGTTGTATTTCTCGATAAATAAATAAGAATAAAAAAGCTAATAAAAGTATCTAGTTTTCATAATTAATTTCAAAATTTTAGTGAAAAGGTTATTTTTCATGATTAAGTCATTGAAATAACTATTCAATACAAATACATATAATATAGGGTTATTTAAATATATATTCTAGTAAAACTTTAAAATTACGTTAGTATTTTTTAAAATTTTATAAGTACTTCAATATGTTTACAAAATTTAACAATAAACACACGTATTCAAAAATATATTCTCAGTATATTTAAATCACACATAGCTAAAAAAAAACTTTTTATAAAAAATGTTTTACATTTTATATTACAAATTTATCTTTTTCCTTTAATCAAACAATCATAATAATTTTAAATGGCATAGTTACCAATAAATTTTCAATATAATGCATCCTGTTCGCGTATGTCTCCGGCACATGGCCGAAGGCAATACACTTAAACCGAATAAATAGCCACGTAGGAAAGAGAAAAGAGACAAGATCCCCCATATCTCGGGAGACCTTATTTTACCCAAAGCGCAATGCTTTATCCAATGGATCCAACCATCAACCGCCGCCTACTTTATACTATACTTGAACCTAGGGTACTGTGCATGATACATGTCTCTATGACATGACTACTCAGCCAGGTATATCTTTATCTTGGGTATAAATACCCAAGGGCATTTACTACACACAACAACACATAGTACACTACAGTCAATTCTACTTAATAATATTCCTCCGGTATTCCACACCGGATACCACTCTAGTGATAGTTACTTACTCTCACACCGGAGTTTGGTCTCGGGTTCACACCTGGGACGAGTTAACGTGCGTTCCTTTATTGCAGTATAGGCCCAACCTACAAGCAAACCATACACGAGACCGAAGCTTAATCTACAAGGGCTAAGTGCCTACGGATTTTTGTTTCCACATTTGGCGTCATCCGTGGGACCCTAAACTGGAATCTCCATACAGCTATTGATGCCAGGACCTTCGGAAGCGGGTCTCCTTTGTTGCTATCTCCGGATCGCGACAATACAACCACGAGTGGGGAGACAAAGACACCTTCCACGTTACAGCAAAAGATTCTAGAAAGTGTTAGTGAGTTGCGGAACTTGGTAGGGCGCTATAATGCCGTGGGGCAAGAGCCTATCATGCCCATAAAGTTGGTCTTCGACGATGAGCCGCATGGAGCTCAGAAGGAGAAGCCCGAAGCATAAAAAACACACAAAGATGCCGATAAGCCCGCCGATGACTTACAAAAACCTTTCAAAGACGTCGTCTCCTCACCGTTCACAAGAAGAATCATCGAATTTTCATCACCAAAACACATTCTCCCGACAACATTGAAGCTATACACTGAAGCGACAGACCCCAATGATCATATAACTCGTTTCGCCGGTGCGGCCAAGTCAGGGGAGTGGCCCATGCCAGTATGGTGTAGGTTCTTTCAGCAGACACTCGACGGAGCGACAGGAGGATGGTTCGAACGACTACCACCAGGAAGCATAGGACATTGGGACGACCTAAGGGATCAATTTCTCGAAAGGTTTGCCCTAAGAAGGAAAAGTCTTAGAAGCTCCATGAAAATCACAAGTATCGTGAGAAAGGCTCATGAATCGCTGTTAGCATTCAAGGAAAGATGGACTGACGAAGCTAGTTACATACAAGGGTTTCCAGAGGTCATGAGGATTTCTGCCTTTACGGCCGGGGATAAATGCCCAGAATTGTCTCAATGTTTCTCTGACGACGAACAAAAAACTGTGGCTGAAATGTTCAAAAGGGTTGATGACTTTGCCAAATCAGAAGAGGCTTACAAGAACACAGAACTGCCGCAAGGGGAAGGAATCGAAAGGAATGGAAAAGCCATGAAGGAAGATAAGTACTTTTTAGGAAAGAACTCCAATCGCCACAAAAACGAAGGTGACTACAGACCGAAACTTGTGTACTCACCATACGTTCCTCCCATGAATCCGAACAAATCAAGAAGGAACCAGTACCAACGTCCCTGGCTCGAGACGTTGACCAAGTTCCCTAAAGAGATTTTGGTAACAGAATTGCAGCTCCAGTTGCCCCAACCTCCACCCACAAAAGGGCATAGTACGCCCAGAAAACATGGACAAGTACTGTGATTATTATAGGGAGAAGGGTCATCTCACTAATGATTGTCATCAACTGAGAAAACAATTAGAAGCGGCGCTTGAGTCAGGAAAGTTAAACCATTTGGTTAAGGAATTGCGAGGAAGGGTGAACAAAGGGAACCATGGAAGAGGAAATGGAGGAGGCGACTACAAGGACAAAACAATAAACATGATAAGAAATAAGTGTTGTGGAACGAAGTGAAAAGAAGTATGTAAAGTCGAAGTAGACTGGATGAACGCCCCAATATACTTCCCTCCGGTAACTGAATCCGAAGCCTCAGACGACCCTCTAATATTCGAAGCAGAAATAGAAGGCTATTGGGTGAAACATGTGTTCGTTGATGAAGGTGCAACCATGGAGGTAATGTTCGAGCATTGCTTCATGAACTTGGAACCGGACATAAGACGAAGACTGAACCCCGACCCTTCAAAGTTCTGAGCTTCTCAGGGGAGGAAACAACGCCTTTGGGAAAAGCTAGAAGTAACCTTCGGATCACATGACATGGAAAGAAAAACAACAATGACCTTTTGTGTAATCAGAGCTCCATCACCCTCCAACATCATTCTTGGTCGAACTGGAATTAGAGAATTGAGAGCCATACCCTCCACCATACACTCCGCAATGAAGTTTCCCACCCCGGGCGGCATTGCTACTATTATCTTGGATTCACTAAGAACACGGGTTTGATCCGGAGGTCGGGGAGGGTGGTACAAGTGTTTAGCCATTCTTAGAGAGAGAAAGAGAGAGAGAGAGAGAGAGAGAGTTGCTCTAATAAAATTGTTTTATTAGAGAGAGAAAGTGAAGAAAGGAAATGAAGAACCTCACCCCTCCATGAAAGTATGGAGGGGTATATATAGCACGGGACTTGAACTACTTACGTATGACATTAATAGTCCCTGCAAGTCCCGTCTATGAAACTAATGTAATTTCGTTATTCGCTCACATTTTATGGCTAACAATCTTCCCCCAATGTGAAGACATACGTAATTACTTACAATGTTCCTAACAAATGCAGATACAACAAAAGTATGACAGTATTAAGTTTGCTTCCAATGCTGAGGAAGACGTCGTTGTCTTCAAGTCTTCTAGAAAAACTTATACCCAGTTTGAATCCTCTTTCTCTTTGCTTGTTAAGGAACCATTGTATCGTGTATGAACTGGATTAACTTCCCCCCAATTCATACCACATGTCTTGAAAAGCTTTCTTCATAGACTTCTTTTTGACGAAGCTTCTAAATCAGCTTCCCCCAAACCAATATCCCATCTTGAGCATAACCTGTAGCTTGAGCAATCTTCTAACTTTGACATTTAAAGTGCACATCGTAATTTTGTAGAAGAAGAAGCAAACCACACCAAGTAACTGCTACCTTGACATTTTTAGTCTTCATGATTATGTGTTTGGGGGAACATGTAAGAAATCAGCAACAAATCTTCTCACGCTTGTAGAATACTTCCCCCTGGAAGTTGAACTAAGTACCCCAAAATACACGTTCTTCCCCCATGATGGTGACGAACTCTCAGAAGCATCATCTGACGTGTATGGTCAAAATCGCGAGATGTTCTTGTCGAAAGTATGATGGTTACGAACACTCAGAAGCATCATCTGATGTGTACGCTCAGAATCGCTAGATGTTCTTATCAAAGGTATGATGGTTACTAAAACTCGGAAGCATCATCTGACGTGTACGCTCAGAATCGTGAGATGTTCTTGTCAAAAGTATGGTGGTTAAGAGCACTCGGAAGCATCATCTGACGAGTACAATCAGAATCGCGAGATGTTCGTGTCTGAAGCAGAAATCTTTGTTGACGTTCTGTAGCTCAAGTTGCTCGTGAGAATTGTTTGTTGATCACATCTCTGCTCATTTACTCTCTGGCTAAACTTACCAACCTCGTATTCTTTCGGCTATCTGTAGTGACTACTGGTAAAGTAAACCTGATATTCCAAACTTGAAACTGAAGTACAATACCCCAAATTTGTTACTTACGCTTAGCACTTTTGTTGATTGACGAACGATACAGAGAAACGTCTCTTAGTACCTTATACATAAACGAAGAGATAAGTATAAGATGTTAAACACCTCCTGAAATACCCACAACTACAGGTGAGTGTGACACTGAGCACTACAACATAACTCCTTAAGTGATAGTTGTCCATGTCTTCGACCATCCACCCCTTGACATTGGAAACTAGATAAATCAAGTCTCAATCATAAACGCTCAAGCGAATCATCAATCGATAGAAGTGGGTGAGAAGGCTCGATGATGAATTAATTAGAGGCCTTCATGAAATCCTACTTCAACTTCAAATAAAAAATACCAAATCCACTTCGTAATCACCTGACATTCTTTGCTCGAATACTAGCCGTTTTGAAAATTTCAGTGAATCTTAAAGGATAGTTTTAGTGTTTATTTGTTTTTATTGTGTATTTCTCGTGTTTGTTTGAGAGTTGTTAACTAGAGAAACAACGTTGACTAAAAGAATTAGAAGCCGTCAACATTGTCTAGTTAACTCGAATTTTATTTTTTTTGAAAATTAATATTTCAAAACGAGGGTTCTCCTTAATCCGAATGAGTATATAATCACCTTAATTCATATATAACAAGCATGGTTTCATACTCATTATGAGGGCCTTATACGAATATTGGAACATGGCCCATCAAAACAAAATCCAGTCATGCAAGAGGCCTAGCCCGTGTTTCATTAGATACCCGGGTCCATTGGGGTATAATATAGCCACAGAAACCTAAAAATTAGGTATCACACAACCCTAATCTCTTATCTAACTTCCTCCACCTCTTTCATCGTTACACACTATGCAACCACTCATCAGATCTCATCTCATCCAAGTAAAATAAAAAATGATCAATCTCTTTAATCAATTAACCTCACATTTCATATATCAATAAGAAACTAATCAATATGATCTCCATCTAATGAAATAAACATCATCACCCATACCGAATTCACACGGACACCCATTGATCTTCGATTTAGATAACTAAATCTCTGTTAAGACAGATGAAGCCACCAGGTCAAGGCGATACGAGATACATGTCATCAAGATCTTAATGGTCTCGGGTAGGTTGATATGGTTGCATGTCGTTATGTGCTTTATCGAAACACAAGTGTGATGATAACATACATGTTATACATCTATCCTGAGATTCGTATATCAAACAGAAGGTTGAATCCTTCGATAGATCGATGATGATATATTGTTTAGTGTTAGATCTTTAAAGATCTTGACATGCAAGACAAAACATGAATGAATATGAGATCTTGTATTTTTCTGTTTGTAAATTGAGTCTAGTTGGGTTTAGGTGACGATGGGTTAGTGTAGGATAGAGTTGGTGTTGATGGGAGTTAAAAGGCTGGTGTTTGTTTGAGATACAAGACTCACTGAGTTGACCCGGTCAACTCGGTAATTACCGAGTTGACACGGTGAGTGATGTAGGTTGGGTTTTGACAAGACCTTGGAAACCTCAAAAAGAAATGTTTCCATCTCAATCTTGTCTTAAAAATCTCCATCACAATAAACATAAACATTCCATCGCAATGTATCATTGCCCCATCGCAATGTTAGCAACCACAAATATCCATCGCAATAATACTCGAACATCCGTCGCAATCCCATCTTAAAATAAAAACTCCATCGCAAAGTATCACATCATCGCAATATCCCATCGCAATCCTTACCAGACACTCTATTGCAATGTTGTACACCCATCGCAATAAGCATCTGAATGAGCATCGTTAGAATGATCCATCAGAATAATCCCATCGGAATAATCCCATCATCGGAATAACCATCGGAAAAGGGTTTTGATACCCGAAAATAGTGGATCTTGGATATTTTGATATTTCTGTCCTTTTCCCAATAAATGGATCTGATGATGTAGAATGGGACAAAAAACGTGTAAAAGAAAGATGACAAAGAATTTATGACAGAGACATGATCAGATAATGAGAAATAGATAATATCATACGTGATAAAAGCAGTTAAAAGAAAAATTCAACCATAATAATACGAACCAAGAGTTAAACACGAACTCGAACACAAACACGGATACAAACACGGATACAAAAACATGAAACACCCCCGGTTAGCTCTGATGCCAATTGTTATCTTGGATTCACTAAGAACACGGGTTTGATCCGGAGGTCGGGGAGGGTGGTACAAGTGTTTGGCCATTGTTAGTAAGAGAAAGAGAGAGAGAGAGAGAGAGAGAGAGAGAGAGAGAGAGAGAGAGAGAGAGAGAGAGAGAGAGAGAGAGAGAGAGAGAGAGAGAGAGAGAGAGAGAGAGAGAGAGAGAGAGAGAGAGAGAGAGAGAGAGAGAGAGAGAGAAAGAAAGAGAGAGAGAGAAAGAGAGTTGCTCTAATAAAATATATTTTATTAGAGAGAGAAAGTAAAGAAAGGAAATGCAGAGTCTCACCCCTCCATGGAAGTATGGAGGGGTATATATAGCACGGGACTTGAACTACTTACATATGACATTAATAGTCCCTGCAAGTCCTGGCTATGAAACTAATGTAATTTCGTTAGTCGCTCACATTTTAAGGCTAACAGCTACGCTAAGGACAAAAGCAAGAGCAATCTTTGAGTGCAGGGTGATCGAGGATGGTCAGAAGATAGAAAAAGAAAAGGCAACGGCCGTGGGGAAGGAGTTAGACAAGTGGCTTGCATTTGAAAAGTTCAACCAGCAGGAAAGGGTAGAGGGGGAGATGACGGAGCAAGTCATCGTCCATCCCGTATATCTAGAGCAGTTAGTAACCATCAGAAGGTTGTTCACAAAAAAATGCAGGTTACAACTAATAGATTTGTTGAGGAATAGCACAGACGTGTTTGCTTGGGAGCCATCGGACATGACGGGGGTTCCTAAAATAATTATCAAATACTCACTCAATGTGGATCCAGCAAAAACCCCGGTGGCTCAGAAGAGAAGAACTTTGGGTGAAGAGAAAAGTCGAGCAGTGCAAAGGAACGTGGAAGATTTGATGAAAGCTGGAATCGTGAGACCGATCCGATACCCTACTTGGATCTCCAATCCAGTCCTCGTAAAGAAGCCGGACGGTGATTGGCGGATGTGTATTGACTTCAAAAATCTCAAATCGGCATGTCCCAAAGATTACTACCCTCTGCCTGACATCGATGTGAAGATCGGGTCTGTGATGGGTTTCAAGTTAAAATGTTTCCTCGATGCGTACAAAGGATACCATCAAGTGCTCATGGACAATGAACACGAGGAAAAAACGGCTTTCTATACGGATGAAGGAACATTTTGTTACACCAAAATGCCTTTCGGACTCAAGAATGCCGGAGCCACGTACCAACGGCTGGTGGACTCCGCATTGCGATCATAAATAGGGATAAACTTGGAAGCCTACGTGGAGTATTTGATGATCAAAAGCAAAACTGAGGAAAAATGATCAAAGACATCAAAGAAACATTTGACAATTTAAGAAAAATCAACATGAAGCTGAATCCAAAGAAGTGCTCCTTTGGGGTTGAGGAAGGTAAGTTTCTGGGATATATGGTGACCTCGAAAGGAATACGAGCCAATCCTAAAAATACGAAGGCTGTTGGAAATACGTTTTACGTATTAGAAAGGATCGGTCACTCCAACAATAGATTAAGTAGTAGCTCGTAGTCTAGTTAAATTAATATTAAACAAACAAGGCCAAGCCAAGCCTACAACATGTGTAGGCCGGCGGCCCATTGTAAGCCCAAGCCCATCTCATGGGTTTGTGTATATAAACCCTCTCCTTAGTTAGAGAGGGTGTGGTTCACTTCATAATTTCACATAGTTAAAGTGTGTTTTTCATACTTTCTCTCTCTAAGTGTGTGTGTTCTCACCATCTTTCTCTCTCTTTCTCTCTCTAGTATATAAGCAAGATTTACAATATTCTACAAATGGTATCAAGAGCCATGGGATGATTGTATTGTTTATGTGTTTGTGTCTTTTTTTATTCAAATCATTTGATCTAATTTTTTTTGTGCTTTTTATGGGTTTTTCTTGATACAAATCATCTACATAGTTGTGGTAGAGATTTGGTATATTTACTTTGGCTAAAAACACAAAATGTTTGGGTGTTTGGATCATTTTTTGGCTTAAAATCTCGAATTGGTTGGGTTTTATCCGAGAAAAGTGGAAGTTAGGATACTTTTGTACTATTGCGACACTAAAACCATCGCAATGTCATTAGGGTTTTGATATTGCGAAACTTTTTGCGAAGCATATTGCGACAGACCTGACATTGCGACAGACCTGACATTGCGACAGACCTGACATTGCGACAGATTTATTATTGCCACAGATTTGTTATTGCGACAGATTTGTTATTGCGACAGGTGTTATTGCGACAGGTGTTATTGCGACAGATTTGTTTTTGCGACAGATTGTTTTTGCGACAGGTGACATTGCGACAGGTGACATTGCGACAAGTGACTTTGTGATAGGTGACATTGTGACAGGTGACATTGCGACAAATTGATTTTTGAGCATTGCGAAGTATTATTTTTGTGATATTCCGAAGATACCAAAATTATTCCTTAAAATTTTTTGAATTCGTGAGTTTTTTGTTTGTCTTGGAATTTTTTGGTTTATCGAGAACAAACTTTAAAGGATTTTAACATTTTTCTTGACTTCTACACACGACAACAAACACATTTACTTTCTCTCATTGTTCGATCAAGGTTTTGTAAATCTTAACTTATCGAAATGGAGTTTACATCACTTACGGATAAGTCCATCCTCTCGGGTACGGATAATCGTCCACCAATGTTGGTGAAGACTATGTACGAGGATTGGGCTTCCCGAATGGAACTTTATATGTTGAATAAAGAAAACGGACATCTCATTTGGGCATCGGTGCTCAATGGACCATTGGTATATGGTACTGTGACGGAAGGTGCTGTTACTCGTCCTCGCACAACGGGTGAATTAACTGGAGATGCTAAGATTCAAGACAAGTGTGATAAACAAGCTACAAACATCATTCTCCAAGCCCTTCCTCCAGATGTCTACAAACTTGTCAGTAAACATAAAGTTGCCAAAGAGTTATGGGATAGAATTCGTGTTCTAATGCATGGCACCTTGTTAACTAAACAAGAACGAGAGTGTAAGCTATATGATACGTTTGATAAGTTTGACTATGTCCCCGAGGAGACTCTCAATGATTACTATTTGCGATTTACTCTATTGATGAATGAGCTCAACATCTATGGCCTGCCAATTCCTACGTTTCAATTAAACACCAAGTATTTGAACACTCTTCCTTCCGAATGGAGCAAGTACGTGACGACTGTCAAATTGGCAAAGGATTTGCATCAAACCAACGTGGATCAACTTCAAGCTTTTCTTCAACAAAACGAATGCCACATGATCGAGGCTCGGTTGTCAACACCTCAAGTTCATGATCCACTTGCCATGTATGCTTCTCAACAAATGACTCCCCAACAAAACATGGCTTATACTTATCAACAACCATCATACTTGCAGCAGCTACCACAACACACCTATCAACAACCACATCAACCATCTTATCAACCACTAACGATGCCACAACAAGCATTTCAACAAAGTGTTCTTCAACAGCCTTATACACAACAACCAGCACATAAGGCATCACCATCACAAGCTATTACTTCTCCAATGGGCTATACTCCTCAACAAGGGTATCTTCCAATTGAAGCACCACCAGCATAAGCCTTTTATTCCAATGAACTCCCACCAATTCAAGCACCGATCTTCACTCCAAATGATACGCCTAATGATGTCTTAAACCACCTCACTGCCTACTTGTCAAAACTTGTTGCAACTAGAGTATTTCCAGCAACAAACAATCAGCTCTGCACTTCTTCAAATCCTCGACAACAAGCTACTATTCAAGATGGTTAAGTGACGGTGCAATCCATTCAGGAAAGGCAAAATTCATATGGACCCACAACAAGGACCGTGAACGCTCAAGGTGTGAATTCTCAAGTTAGTGGAAATAAAAGCCCTATTGGTCCTCAAAAGGTTGTGACTTGCTACAATTGTCGAGGACAAGGTCATATGGCTAGGCAATGCACTCAGCCGAAAAGGAGAAGGGATGCAACATGGTTTCGTGAGAATATGTATTTGGTCGATGCTCAATCTAAGGGAAATATTTTGGACTCAGAGGAATTAGCATTTCTTGCAGACCCAGGAGCAGTAGATAATGAAGGCATTGCAGTCGTCTCTACTTCTAATGCAACATATCAAGCAGATGATCTTGATGCATATGATTCGGATTGTGATGCCATTCACTCAGCCCAAGCGGCTCTCGTTGCTAATCTCTCTCACTACGGTTCTAATGTCGTCAGTGAGGTACCAACTACATCTAATATTGTTCATGATAATCCACATCAAGTTGAGCATGAAAATGACAACCTCGAACAACATTCGGGAACTAGTAACTCAAATGATGTGGTATCCAATCCAACATATTTGAATGAACTTCAACCAAATGCTACGACGGGTATGGAATCTTATGATCAACATGATTTGGTAATGGTGCCTAAACATATTATTGATAACATGAATGTGGTCGTCCTACAAACCGTATATTTAGATGCCAATCTAACCGCTGAGCTTGCGCTGTACAAGGAAAAGGTCAAAACTTTTGAAATGGTCCCTCAAGCAGATAAAATAACTTGTTCTGAATTTAACCAAGTTCGTTTTGAAAAGATAGAACACTTAAAGGAAATAGAATCATTAAGAGCTAATCTTTCCAATGAATCAAAAGAAAAAGAGTCGGTTGTAAATGATTTTTAAAAACTTAAAAAGGATTTCGAAACTCTCGAGTCTAAAAAGTTTGAATCGGAAATTAATGCTACCAAACTTCTTAAATTCGAAGAACAACAACTTTTAAAACAATATGCTTGCATAGAAAAGATTCATATTTTAACTAAATAATTTTAAAGAACTAGAGCTTAAGCGTCTTCAAGATTTACCACCTAATCCCGGTTATGAAAAACAAGCTCAGGAATATATTTTTTGTCTTTATGATGTGACCCTAATTGGAAAATTGAAAGAAGCACCTTATGTTCGTGATACTGAGGAGACAATGTCACTTGTGGAAGAAACTCGATCTAAAATGCTTTCAACATTCCATAAGCTTGATTATGTTAATCATAATAAAGATCAATTTGATAAAAATACCCGTATTCGATTACAAAAGGAATTAGCTCAATTATCAGCTTTTGTGCCCCTAAGTTTGTCAAATGAAAACCTTTCTAGTACCTCTCCTACACTTGTCAAAAAGGATTTATCTAAGTTAACTCCACCGGTAAGTAAGGTGTCAGATAGCTTAAATGCGGTGCACCAACACTTTACCGATTTTGACAAGGTCATTAAGGAACGTATGACGGCTTTGACCATAACGGAAGATAATTGGAATTGTGAGCACACTAGAGCTGCGTTTCAAAACGAAATTGTTTCGTTTGTAAACAATATTAAAGCTTGTCTTAGCAATATTGATCAAGATTTGCTTTTGGAAATAAATGAAGTTAAACGTGTTTTCAATGAAATGGATGATGCTTATGAAAACGGTTTACTTGAAATAGAACGAAATTCACGCCAAAATGATCAGCTTCTGAAGCAAGTGATGTCGCATGATATTGTTTCCGTCTGTGTGAATAATAGTGTCGATAATGATTCTATTGTGCATAATGTTGAATCTGTGGATAATGTGGTAGATAGTACTTGTCACAAATCTGACGCTAAATTTTTAAAGCTTCAAGATTCTTATTCTTCGCTTTCAAAACGTTTTGATGAGATTCAAAAACATTGTATTTCACTTGAATGTAAACAACAATTTATTCAAGAGCTTTTTGAAACGTCATTCGAAGGTGTTAATATAGATGATGCAAATTTTCAAAAGAATTTTCAATTGAATTTACAATCAAAACAGCGTCAGCCAAGTGACAAGGTTGCTAAATATTTGCTGATAGACATAGAGAAATCTAAGGAGATTAACTGTGTAAACGTACTTGAGGCTGCTGAGAATTTTATACTTGATCTAGATAATCGAGTTTCCAAGATTTTGTCCAAAGTTGATAACTTAAAACAGAAAAATACACAACTCTTCGATTCAGTAAAGCCCGCATGTGCTAATACCACTGCACAAAATCAATCATTGATTGAACGATTGAATCAAAAGTCAGTGAAAATATCTGATTTGAGGGAACAAATTTGTGATAAAAATTTGGCTTTGGCTGAGTTAAAGGAAACTCTTCGTACCCTAAAAGGTAAGAATGTTGTGGATAACGCAACCACTGTCTCAGCAACGTCCTCTAGTGCAATCAAAAGGAATCTCATCGCCGTCACACCACTTAACAAGGTCCCGAGGACTAAACCATCTCAAACATTGGTCACTAAAGATAAGGCAAAATCAAAACCAGCCTCTAATATTCTCGTGTTGCCTTCTACAGGAGTAAACACCACTACTAAGGCTCAAAGATCTAAGCTAAAAGAAAGACGAAGAATGATAGGATCTTGCCCCCATCTAGTAGTCAAGTGAAGAAGAAAGTAGAAGCCCACCCTCAGAATGTTATTTCTGTTTTTGAATAAAAAGAATCATGTAGCTAAACCTAAAGGCTCCGCGGTTGTGCAATGTTCTAAGCCTACTGTGAATTCTAATTTGAAATGTTGGAATTGCAATGAATGTATGTTTTCTAGTCGTCATGATTCTTGCCTTCTTGACCATGTGAAGGAGATGAATGCCCGGAAAAATGGTTTAGAGTGGAAACCGACTAGGAAAGTGTTAACCCAAGTTGGCTGGATGTGGCGTCCCACTGGTAGAACTTTCACTGTAGTAGGAAATGCGTGCCCTTTAACTAGGATCACTTCCACTACAACGATGAAAGCGTGCCCTTTAACTAGGATCACTCCCACTACAACGATGAAAGCGTGCCCTTTAACTAGGAGTACCAAGGCTACCAAAACACAAGCGTGTCCTTTAACTAGGAACACCAACACTCCTGTAGGAACTAAGTGCCCTTTAAATAGGTCTACTCCCACTGTAGTGCCCACGAATAATCCAAAACCTCATAAAGTTGGAACAATAAAACCTGTTATTGGTAAAACTCACATTAGAAAAAGCTAGAAATCTAAGGAAAACACAAATGTTAACAATCCTGATAATATTATATCTGTATCTGCTAACACTCCGAAACCAATAGTTTCCAATGCATTGTCTACTGTTGTTGATGAAAACAGGTGGTCTAAATTGTTCTATGGTATTTGGACTCTGGTTGCTCCAAGCATATGACCGGAGATCGCTCTCAGCTCAGAAATTCCGTCAGCAAGTTTCTTGCTACGGTTCGATTTGGAAATGATCATATTGCAAAGATAATGGGTTACGGTGAATATCATATTGGGAATGTTATCATTTCTAGAGTGTATTATGTGGAAGGTCTCGGTCACAACTTATTTTCTGTGGGACAATTTTGTGATTCAAAACTTGAAGTCACTTTTCGTGAGCTTTCCTGCTTCATTCGTAATTTGGAAGGGGTAGATTTATTGAAAGGTACTCGAGGGAATAATTTGTACACTTTGTCTCTACAAGATATGATGGCCGCTTCACCCGTATGTCTTTTCTCCAAAGCATCAAAGACTAAGTCATGGTTATGGCGTCGCCGGTTATCTCATCTTAACTTTGACGCTATTAATCATTTGGCGAAAAACGAACTTGTTCGTGGTCTTCCTAAACTTACATTTCATAAGGACCATTTGTGTTCCGCGTGTACAATAGGGAAAAGCACTAATAAATCATACAAACCCAAGATTGGAGACACCAACCAAGAGAAACTTTATTTGTTGCATATGGATTTTTATGGGCCAATACGTGTTGAAAGTCTTAGTGGTAAAAAGTACATCCTCGTCATTGTCGATGATTACTCTCGGTTTACATGGGTTAAACAACAAAAATTGAGGCACCTAAATTAATCATCGGATTTCTCAAGATGATTCAAGTGCGTCTCGACTCTACTGTCTGACGCATTCGACAGATAATGGAACCGAATTTGTGAATAAAATCTTGCGTAATTATTATGAAGATGTTGACATATATCATGAAACATCTGTTGCTCGCAATCCACAACAAAACGGTGTCGGTGAAAGGCAAAATCGCACACTTATGGAAGTTTCTCGAACGATGTTAATTTACCCAAAGGCTCCATTGTTTTTATGGGCAGAAGCAATATCTACAGCAGTTTATATACAAAACCGGTCACTAATTCGAAACGCCATGGTAAAACACCTTATGAGCTTCTACATGGAAGATTACCAGATTTATCATATCTTCATGTATTTGGTTCTCTTTGCTATCCAAATAATGATGGTGACAATTTGGGAAAAATTCAACCAAAGGCTGATATTGGTATTTTCATTGGTTATGCACCTGCAAAGAAAGCATACGGAATCTACAATCGTAATTCTCGCAAGATCCTCGAAACTATGAATGTTGATTTTGATGAGCTGACGACGATGGCTTCTGAGCAAAGCAGCTCTGAACCCGCTCTTCATGAAATGGGACCTAGTAACATTAGCTCTGGTCTTGTCCCAGACAACCCTACTTCATCATCATTTACACCACCTTCTAGGAATGAATGGGATACGTTGTTTCAACTGTTCTTTGGTGAATTCTTTACTCCTCTAAGTATTGTTGCTCCAGAACATGAGGTAATAGCTCTGGTTACCGAAGTTGTCGCTCCAGCAACCAAAGCACAATCAGATACGTCTACACCTACAATTGGTCAAGAGGAAACTTCATCGAGTAATTCTCAACCAACACATGTATCAACTACCCATGTCATGCCTATTGATGATGAAGAGGATGATGATGATCACGATTTGGAATTCGCTCAAATGCGTGAACTTCCATTATTTGGTGTACCAATTCCCGACTCTAATCAAGCCGGGTCGTCCACCTCAGAGGAAGCTCCTACTACGGTCTACTCTAATCCACAGATCCGTGAACATGACAACAAGTGGACAAAGGATCATCCTATAGATTCTGTTATTGGTGACCCTAATCGTCCGGTATCCACATGAAGTCAGTTACAAGAAAGTGCTATGTTTTGTCATTTTGATGCCTTTCTCAGTGAAGTTGAACCTAAGACGTGGCAACAAGCATTTACCCAATCTTGTTGGATAGAAGCTATGCAAGAAGAACTTAATGAATTTGTATGTCTTGATGTTTGGGAGCTTGTCCCATGTCCGGTTAAAGTGAAGTTACTCACATTGAAATGGGTTTACAAGGTGAAACTCGACGAGTTAGGTGGAATGTTGAAGAACAAAGCTCGACTAGTAGCTCGTTGATACAAGCAATTATTAGGCATCGACTTTATGGAATCCTTTGCACCGGTTGCCCGTTTGGAAGCTATTAGACTATTCTTCGCTTATGCAGCCCACATGAATATGATCGTCTATCAGATGGATGTGAAGACTGTATTTCTCAATGGTGAAATCAAGGAAGATGTCTATGTTCAACAGCCGGATGGTTTTGTGAACTCTAAATATCCTAACATGTGTACAAGCTTAAGAAGGATCTCTATGGGTTGAAGCAAGCTCCACGCGCGTGGTATGATCTATTGTCACAATTCCTCATCATGCAAGGCTTCGCTAAAGGCAAGGTGGATCTCACGTTGTTCATTCAGAAACGGGGTAAAGATATGATTATGGTACAAATATATGTTGATGATACTATATTTGCTGCCTCGAACCAAACCTTATTGGATGAGTTTGGGTGTAACACCCCATTTTGATAAATGGAATGTCACGCGTGATTATGGCGTGTCATCAAAGCATACAAGGATAAATGTCTAAACATTACATGACCATAAAGGAAATACCGGAATCAAACATCGGTAGTCCAAAAGTAGAACTCATCACACACAAACATAAGTAATGTAAAGGAAAGGACTAAACAATGTCTATGGAAATGAGTATCATAGATAAATGCATAAAGTAAAGAAGGCTAGGAAGCTTCCAATCCATATGCATGTACGCTTAAAGTCTACGAGCGTCCCTGAGTACTTGCCGTTTTGGGAACATGAAAAGGAAAACGGCTGAGCAATACGCTCAGTGCACAGATATACAAGTAAAGCATGAGTAATATAAGCATATAAACATGAAAAAACAGAAGAAACTAAGTCATGAATAACCTGGTTACATCTTAGTAAAATTGGTTTTATAGTTTAAAAAGCCTTATGTTTATCTTGTAAAAACTGTTTAACATATTTTACCATTAGCCAATATAGGTTATGAAATATCAACGTGCATGAATACTTGGAGGGGTGACATCGTCATGCAAATTAGAGGGGCTGCCTCTAATTTAATATACTAGTTTTGGGTAGGAGGGATCAACTCCTTGTGAAGGATGCAAGGCACACACCACATTCACACTGAGTAATCTGCTGAAAACATGTAACTAGGATGCACCCATACGCCCCACCTGATAATATAATAAATGGTCAAAAGCTGAAAGGGACACCACGAGCTATCACTCCATTGTGGTGAAGTCATAACACTAGTGTCTCTAGTGTTATGGTTATGGTACCTCCATAACTAGGTGAAACTGGTCATGCATGTATATGGCTTTATGTATTCTAATTAAACATAAGCAATCAAAACATATAAAACATATATTGGGGAAAACAGTTAGCTGCATATGGGAAATCCTAATAAGGAAAGTATGTCCATACTGAAAGGACGGAGAATCCGTACCTTGTGTCCAGTGAACGAAGAAGACGAACGGAAGAGAGTCCTACTTCGGTATCACTAATGCTACATAAATACATACGTGTAAAAGTATCTGATTACTGAGTACGTAACTAGTTTTATATCATGTTTTAGCTTGTTTTATATGTTCATGTCATGTTTTACTGATTTAAGCTTTATACTGTGTTTATCATATATTCTGTCTATTCTGATTAAGTATTACTTGTATTTCATGTATTATTGTACTTGTTGTGTAATAATAAGTAACTTTCTAAAAATAGCAGGTTTCCTAAAATAGAAAGTTACCAAAAGTAGAAAGTTTCCAAACATAGAAAGTTTCCAAAATAGAAAGTTTCCAAAAATAGAAAGTTTCCAAAAATAGAAAGTTTCCAAAAATAGAATTACTGCTTAAAATAGATAAGTTTCTAAAAATAGAAAGTTTCCATAAATAGATATAAGCTGGATAATTAAGCTAATTATATAAGCTTAAGTGTTTTCTGATTAATATTCTAAGTCATGTGATTATATAGTATAGTTTATTAATTATTTCATGTAAATTAAATAAACTATAGGTTTTAAGTATTTAATTAAATATAACATGATTTAATTAAATAAAGGTAAAATAAATACTTAGGTTAAAACATGTATTATTATCTATTAATAATATAACCTAAGTCATGTAAATTAATTAATCATAAGTCATGATTTTAATAATTAATTAATTATATAGTGTAATTAAAAGATAAAATACTTGGGTTAAAATTCGTGTGTTAATAATAAAATTAATAACCTAAGTCATGTAAATTGAATTAATCATGTTCATGCTTTAAGTAATTTAATTCTAAGTCTTGTAAAAATAATATAACTCGTAAAAAAATAAACCTTGAAAAATAACTCATGAACCGGACCGTGTTTCAAATCTAAACATGTGTGAACCGGACCCGTGATTAAAACCCATGAACCGGACCCAAAATCACCACCATACCCCGACGTAGGTCGGTTTTTCCCTTGCCTTGCTGCTGCCGTGACACCATCACCACCAAACCGAGACCATATGGTCTCGGTGGTGCGAAGTAAGCCAAGCCGAGACCCTCTTGGGGCTCGGTTAGGCGTCGGCCAAACAATAAACACCCCTAAACCCATGATTGATTAAACCCCATGATTACTAACATGTTTAATTACTTGTTTTTAATTAGTTTATTAAAAACCTTCATGATTTTATGTGATTAAATAAATCAAAACATAAAATAAAAGAGTTAGGGTTTATACCGATTACGTGAAATCAAGAAGGATGAACACACAACGATCCTTGCACTAGATCAAACACCAAAATCAAATTGAATCACCCTTGTGGTGATGCTAAACCCGGCGGCCAAAAGGAACAAAGAAAAGAAAACTAGGGTTTTTCTTATTTTCTAAAATTTGTGATAAATGAAACATGTTTTTCCTAAATTCCTTATTTAATAAATTTTAATGGGCTAGGCCCATGTTTCTTGTTGTATCCACGGGTAGGGGCCCACATAAGGGTAACCCGAACCTTTCTCGTGTTTAAAATATAAGTGTGTTCTCGTATTCTTAATTTACGCGATTTAATTTGCTATCGATCGTGACTTAATATATTTATTCGTGATCGTAATAAATATACATACATACGTAATATTAGCTCGTGATTAATTACGTTCATGATTTCATATTCGTATGTTCGTGATTATAATTATTATTGGAATAATTATCGTGTGTTAATACGTAATAAATACTTATCGTGTTATAACACGTACGTAATACTTGTAATTCTTGTTCGTGAAACGTAAACATGTTATAAAAGGAAAGTTCTAGTCATGTACGTACTACCGTAAGGGTACTATTCATGGTAAAAGCATGCGGGTTTTACAACTCTTCCCTCCTAAAAAGAATAATTCGTCCCCGAATTATAGATAAAGTAACTAGAAAATAAGAACATACCCGAATTCAAAATATGAAATGAGGGTAAGAATCCCGGATAGACTCCTCTGTTTCCCAAGTGGATTCCCGCTTGGTATGATCCCTCCAAAGGATTTTGACGGATGGAATCATCTTCCTTCTCATGATTCGTTCTTGTCTGTCAAGAACTCGTTCGGGTTCTTCTATGAAAGTGAGATCTTCACGAATCTGTTCCAGCGGATACTGAACCATGTGAAGGGGATGATACTGGTACCCTCTGAATAAGGACACATGAAACACATTGTGCACATGAGAAAGCTGTGGAGGTAACGCTAAACGGTAAGATACTTCACCGGCTCGTTCCATGATATCAAACGGTCCGATGAAACGAGGACTGAGCTTCCCTTTAATTCCAAAACTTCTAACACCACGTGCCGGCGAAACCTTAAGGAAAACGTGATCTCCTACATTAAAATGTATGTCCCTACGATGCTTGTCTGCGTAGCTCTTCTGACGTGACCGTGCTTCTTGAAGTTTCTGCTTAGCTACTGCGACCTTCTCATTAGTCAGCTCGATGATTTTTGGTCCTTCAAGTGTTCGCTCACCAACCTGATCCCAGCAGATTGGGGCGCGACACTTCTTGCCATACAACATCTCGAAAGGAGCACACTTGATACTTGTGTGCCAACTGTTGTTGTATGCAAACTCCACCAAACAGATATAATCGTCCCAATCACCCGTCCATTCCAACGCACATGACCTCAACATGTCTTCCAATGTTTGAATCGTTCGCTCTGACTGCCCGTCTGTTTGAGGATGAAAAGCCGTGCTAAGCTTAAGTTGTGTACCCCAAGCTTTCTGCAGACTTCTCCAGAATCGTGAAGTGAATCTAGGATCTCTGTCTGAGATGATGCTGGATGGAGCACCGTGGAGTCTCGTGATCTCCCTTCTATAAGTATCGGCGAGTTTACTGACCGAATCTTCCTTGCGGATCGGTAAGAAATGATCTGATTTGGTAAGTCGATCAACGATAACCCAAATTGCATCGTGCTTCCTCTTGGTTGGCGGAAGACCAATAACAAAATCCATGGTGATTTTGTCCCACTTCCATTCTGGAATATCTAACGGTTGAAGAAGACCGCCAGATCGCTGATGCTCGATCTTAACCTGCTGGCAGGTAAGACATTTGGAGACGTAAGTGGCAACATCCTGTTTCATACCACTCCACCAAAATTACTGCTTGATGTCATGGTACATCTTGGTCGAATCAGGATGCATAGAGAATGGGGAGCTATGAGCCTCAGCGAACAAGGCTTCCTGGAGTTCTTGATCATCAGGAAAACAAAGTCTCGTGCCCTGCCATAAGATACCATCTGCATCTACTCGAAATTCTGTCTGCTTCTCCAAATTCTGAATTATCAACCCGATTTCTCCATCATCTTTCTGAGCTTCCTTAATCTTAGAGAGTAACTCGGGTTCTACTCTAAGATTAGCCCAGTAACCGTGCTGTCCACGTACCATGATCTCTATGTCTAGTCGCTCCAAGTCTCTTATGATTTCTTCCTCAATCTCAATGCCGTTGATCATTCTGGACTTTCTGCTAAGTGCATCTGCTACTACATTCGCCTTGCCGGGATGATACTGCAGATTCATAATCCTTCAACAGCTCTAACCATGTCCTCTGTCTCATGTTCAATTCACGCTGAGTGAAGATATACTTCAAGCTCTTGTGGTCTGTGAAAATATCACATGATTCTCCATACAAGTAGTGCCTCCATATCTTCAATGCAAATACGACTGCAGCAAGTTCCAAGTCATGCGTAGGGTAATTTTCCTCATAAGGCTTAAGCTGCCGTGAAGCGTACGCGATCACTTTCCCATGTTGCATGAGAACACAGCCAAGTCCCTTCCCCGATGCATCACTGTAGATTTGAAATCCACCCGTACCAGAAGGGAGATTAAGAATAGGTGCAGATACTAACTTTTGCTTCAGGTCTTCAAAGCTCTTCTCTCGTTCTTCAGTCTAGACGAATTTCTCCCCTTTCCGCATCAGTTTGGTCAATGGTAGTGCTAGGCGGGAAAAGTTCTCCACGAACCTACGGTAATAACCAGCTAAGCCTAGGAAGCTACGGACTTCAGTTGCTGATGTCGGCCTTGGCCATTTGGTAATAGCCTCAACCTTCGCTGGATCCATCGTGAGTCCTTCTGCTGATACAGTGTGACCTAAGAATGCCACCTTGTCTAACCAAAACTCACACTTGGAGAATTTAACATACAGCTGCTTCTGGCGAAGAATCTGTAGTACTGTACGAAGATGGTCTTCGTGTTCCTCCTTGGACTTAGAGAAAATCAGGATGTCATTGATGAAAAACAATGACAAACTTGTCCAGAAATTCATGGAAGATTCTGTTCATCAAATCCATGAACACTGCTGGAGCATTGGTCAGGCCGAATGGCATGACTACAAATTCGTAGTGGCCATAGCGTGTACAGAAAGCAGTCTTGGCGATGTCCTGCTCCTTAACCCGTAGCTGATGGTAGCCTGACCTTAGATTAATATTGGAGAAATGTTTGGCCCCTTGGAGTTCGTCAAACAGATCGTCTATACGTGGGAGTAGATAACTATTCCTGATGGTAATCTTGTTGAGCTCGCGATAATCTATGTAAAGACGCATACTGCCGTCCTTCTTCTTAACAAATAAGACCGGTGCGCCCCATGGAGATGCACTCGGTCGAATGAACCCTCGTTCCAGAAGTTCTTGCAGTTGATCTTTCAGCTCCTTTAACTCTATGGGAGCCATGCAATAGGGAGCCTTGGAAATCGGCTCAGCTCCTGGAATGAGCTCGATATTAAATTCCACTTCACACGCAGGTGGTATGCCCGGAAGTTCTTCTAGATATACATCTGGAAATTCTAACACTATCGGCTGATCCTGAATTGATGGGGATTCAGCATCCATGTCATGAACAGTAGCTAGATAACCCTCGCAACCATGTGAAAGTAGTGCACGTGCTTGCAGGGTTGATATGATTTGTACAGACCTGCTGGGTACGAACCCGTTGTAAATGTACTCTGGTGCATTAACATCACCGAAAATGACTCGATATCAATGGCAGTCTATGGTAGTGTGATGCTTGGATAGCCAATCCATGCCCAAAATCATGTCAAAATCATTCATGTCCAACGGAAGTGCGTCAACAGGACGAACCTTGTCGTCAAACTCTAGGGGAAGGCTCTTGTACACATGGGTTATAAGTACAGAGTCTCCCAAAGGCGTGGAAATACTGAGTCTATTCTCTAGTGGCATGGGGAGTATCCTAACATTCTTGGCATAAGCATTAGAAATGACCGAGTGAGTAACACCTGTATCAAACAGAACACATGCAGCTTGACCATACATATACAAGATTCCAGTGATGGTACCTGTAGACTTGTTGGCATGATCGCGAGATGTCGTGTAAACGCGTCCAGTAGTAGGAGGCGGCTTGGTATCAGCATGTCCCGATGTGCCCTCTATCTCGCCCTTGCGGCAGTCCTTCATGCGATGGCCAGGAAGACCACACTTGAAGCATGCATCACTGTCGCTGCGACATGGCCCTGGGTGCCTACGGTGGCAAGTAGAGAAAAGAGGATGAGTATATCTTCTAGCAGGTGTCCTAACTGGCTGAGAACCTGATAACAACACTATACATGAGACATGAAAATAGGGTACAAAGGACAATGCGGATAATCGTAAGGTTGAATACCAGTGATAGCTGGACGGTTAGGCTGTGAACCTCTCTGGTTCTGGTCCCTACCGTTACCATGATTCCTGGTAGAAGATTTGCTAATGTGTCAGAATTAAGAATTATAACATGAATCATAAGAAAATGCGTAAGTATAAGGACCTGCTGATGTTGGAGTGTCCAGCGTTGTTACGGTAATTATCATTACCGCCACGCCTATCCGTAGCAGAACGGTCGTTAGTCTGACCGTTTCCCTTGGGCTGATTAGGCTGCTGCTGAGTAGCCGGCTGAGACCGGTCCCCAGTCTTCTGCCTGGAAGATACATTTTTAAAGAGATGAAATATTGGCATATACTGAAAGAACACGGATTGGTCACCGCTTGAATACGAATGTTTACCTCTTATTGGGTCTCTCTGCTTCCCTGAACTCATCTCTCTCCTGCAGCATCTCCAGCTTACGTGCTGCATCGGCCACTTGTGCTACCGTGTTGAACGTAGCACACACCAAGTTGTTTGCGACCGATGTGCGAAGAGCCCACCTGAAGTGGTGTGCCTGCTCTTTAGGAGTACCTGCTACTGCACCAAGGAAACCAGCTAAGCGAAGAAAGCGCTGCATGAACTCGTGGTTATTCTCCCAAGCTCTCTGTCAGATCCCATGATACTCTCTCTTCAGCTTGTCCTGCTCAGCCTTGGGAAAGAACTGCTCCATCACCCTATCCCTAAACTGAGGCCATGTCAAACCAGCCACCCAATTATCACCTCCCTCAGACTGCTTCAGTGATAACCACCAATTTAACACATCACCTTCGAACCGGTAGCATGCCAACCTCGACTTGAAAACGGGGTCACAACCCATAGCATCGAAGATCTTCTCAATGTGAGCCAACCAACTTTCAGCTTCACTGGGGCTATCTGTTCTCTCGAAAGCTCGAGGACGGAGCTTGTTGAATCTCTCCAGCCATGTGGCCAATGTCACTGGAGGAGGAGGAGGTGCTGGGTGATGCTGCTGATTGTTGGCAGTCTGAACCTCAGCCCTGGTTTTGTTCCTCAGTTGAGGAAGCAAAGCTTGCATTGCAGCTTGCATTGCTGCATTGTGTTGTTCCTGCTCGCGTGTGAGAACCATCTGACAGTATAACATAAAATACATGATTAAACTGATCAAAACATAAACTATATACATGAAAAAAATTTATACCAATAAATCATGAGAAAAATTTTATGTAGGAAAATATGTACATGAATGCATGATGCAGTTTTATGAAAACTTTTGTATGCGCGAGAGTGAACGCCTATGGTCAGTTCACCCAAAACAAAAGACATGGCGAGGGGACGCCGATGGGTCGGTCCCAAATTTAAAAGTTTCGATAAAACACATGCGACTAAATAAGGCCAGTCCTTTACCAACCATTACTTAGTCATAAACCTGCGACAATGACATATATATGTATGCATGAAAATGATGAATGCATGAAAATGATGAATGCATGAAAACCGACTATCAGTTCTAGGAAGACATAGTGACTACCCACTAATCACATGTCATGTTTTGAAAGCCTACAGGTCGAAGCCTTGGCTCTGATACCATAACTATAACACCCCATTTTAATAAATGGAATGTCACGCGTGATTATGGCGTGTCATCAAAGCATACAAGGATAAATGTCTAAACATTACATGACCATAAAGGAAATACCAGAATCAAACATCGGTAGTCCAAAAGTAGAAATCATCACACACAAACAAAAGTACTGTAAAGGAAAGGACTAAACAATGTCCATGGAAATGAGTATCAAAGTATAGATAAATGCATAAAGTAAAGAAGGCTAGGAAGCTTCCAATCCATATGGACGTACGCTTAAAGTCTACGAGCGTCCCTGAGTACCTGCCGTTTGGGAACATGAAAAGGAAAAAGGCTGAGCAATACGCTCAACGCACGGATATACAAGTAAAGCATGAGTAATATAACCATATAAACATGAAACAGTGGAAGAAACTATGTCCTGAGTAACCTGGTTGCATCTTAGTAAAACTGGTTTTATAGTTTGAAAAGCCTTATGTTTATCTTGTAAAAACTGTTTAACATATTTTACCATTAGCCAATATAGGTCATGAAATATCAACGTGCATGAATACTTGGAGGGGTGACCTCGTCATACAAATTAGAGGGGCTGCCTCTAATTTATTATATTGGTTTTGGGTAGGAGGGATCAGCTCCTTGTGAAGGATGCAAGGCACACACCACATTCACACTGAATAATCTACTGAAAACATGTAACTAGGATGCACCCATACGCCCCACCTGATAATATAATAAATGGCCAAAAGCTGAAAGGGACCCCACGAGCTATCACTCCGCCGTGGTGAAGTCATAACACCAGTGTCTCTAGTGTTATGGTTATGGTACCTCCATAACTAGGTGAAATTCGTCATGCATGTATATGGCTTTAGGTATTCTAAATAAACATAAGCAATCAAAACATATAAAACATATATTGGGGAAAACAGTTGGCTGCATACGGGAAATCCTAATAAAGAAAGTATGTCCATACTGAAAGGACGGAGAATCCGTACCTTGTCTCCAGTGAACGAAGAAGACGAATGGAAGAGAGTCCTACTTCGGTATCACTAATGCTACATAAATACATACGTGTGTAAGTATCTGATTACTGAGTACGTAACTGGTTTTATATCATGCCTTAGCTTGTTTGATATGTTCATGTCATGTTTTACTGATTTAAGCTTTATACTGTGTTTATCATATATTCTGTCTATTCTGATTAAGTATTACTTATATTTCATGTATTATTATACTGTTGTGTAATAATAAGTAACTTTCTAAAAATATCAGGTTTCCTAAAATAGAAAGTTACCAAAATAGAAAGTTTCCAAAAATAGAAAGTTTCCAAAAATAGAAAGTTTCCAAAAATAGAAAGTTTCTAAAAATAGAAAGTTTCCGAAAATAGAAAGTTTCCAAAAATAGAAAGTTTCCAAAAATAGAATTACTGCTTAAAATAGATAAGTTTCTAAAAATATAAAGTTTCCATAAATAGATATAAGCTGGATAGTTAAGCTAATTATATAAGTTTAAGTGTTTTATGATTGAAATTCTAAGTCATGTGATTATATAGTATAGTTTATTAATTATTTCATGTAAATTAAATAAACTATAGGTTTTAAGTATTTAATTAAATATAACAAGATTTAATTAAATAAAGGTAAAATAAATACTTAGGTTAAAACATGTATTATTATCTATTAATAATATAACCTAAGTCATGTAAATTAATTTATTATAAGTCATGGTTTTAATAATTAATTAATTATATAGTCTAATTAAAAGATAAAATACTTAGGTTAAAATTCATGTGTTAATAATAAAATTAATAAGCTAAGTCATGTAAATTAAATTAATCATGTTCATGCTTTAATTAATTTAATTTTAAGTCTTGTAAAAATAATATAACTTGTAAAAAACAAACCTTGAAAAATAACTCATGAACCGGACCGTGTTTCAAATATAAACATGTGTGAACCGGACCTGTGATTAAAACCCATGAACCGGACCCAAAATTACCACCATACCCCGACCTAGGTCGGGGTTTCCCTTGCCTTGCTGCTGCCGTGACACCATCACCACCAAACCGAGACCATATGGTCTCGGTGGTGCGAAGTAAGCCAAGCCGAGACCCCCTTGGGGCTCGGTTAGGCGTCGGCCAAACAACAAACACCCCTAAACCCATGATTGATTAAACCCCATGATTAGTAACATGTTTAATTACTTGTTTTTAATTAGTTTATTAAAAACCTTCATGATTTTATGTGATTAAATAAATCAAAACATAAAATAAAAGAGTTAGGGTTTATACCGATTACGTGAAATCAAGAAGGATGAACACACAACGATCCTTGCACTAGATCAAACACCAAATCAAACGGAATCACCCTTGTGGTGATGCTAAACCCGGTGGCCAAAAGGAACAAAGAAAAGAAAACTAGGGTTTTTCTTATTTTCTAAAATTTGTGATAAATGAAACATGCTTTTCCTAAATTCCTTGTTTAATAAATTTTAATGGGCTACGCGGGTAGGGGCCCACATAAGGGTAACCCGAACCTTTCTCGTGTCTAAAATATAAGTGTGTTCTCGTGTTCTTAATTTACGTGATTTAATTTGCTATCGATCGTGATTTAATATATTTATTCGTGATCGTAATAAATATACATACATACGTAATATTAGCTCGTGATTAATTACGTTCATGATTTCATGTTCGTATGTTCGTGATTATAATTATTATTGGAATAATTATCGTGTGTTAATACGTAATAAATACTTATCGTGTTATAACACGTACGCAATACTTGTAATTCTTGTTCGTGAAACGTAAACATGTTATAAAAGGAAAGTTCTAATCATGTACGTACTATCGTAAGGGTACTATTCATGGTAAAAGTATGCGAGTTTTACATTGGGACACTCATGTATTCCAAGTTTAAGATGTCAATGATGGGCAAGGTATCATTGTTCTTAGGACTTTAGATATCTTAGAGTCCCAGAGGCATCTTTATCAATCAATCCAAGTATGCCCTTGAATCACTTAAGAAATATAAGATGGAATCTTGCGACCCCGTGGATACTCCAATGGTGGAACGAACTAAGCTAGATGTAAATCCACATGGGATTGTCATTGATCCGACACTTTATCGTTGAATGATCGGTACCCTTCTGTATATCACAGCTAGTCGACCTGATCTTTAATTTGCTATATGTATGTGTACTCGGTATCAAACTAGGCCTACCGAGTTACACTTAGCTATTGTTAAAACGGATCTTTCGGTATATTAAAGGAACCATTAATCGGGGACTTTGGTATTCGAAGGACTATTCGATTGCACTAATGGCATATGTAGATGCGGATCACGCGGGCTGTCAAGGTAAAAGGCGTAGCACGAGTGGAACTTTGCAACTACTAGGAGATCGACTAATTAGTTGGGCATCGAAAAGGCAGAAAAGCGCTGCAATTTCAAGTATGGAAGCAGAATACATAGCTATGTCCGGTTGTTGTGCTCAAATTCTTTGGATGAGATCACAATTAACCGACTATGGTCTAGGTTTCAACAAAATTCCGATGTACTACGACAACAAAAGTGCAATTGCCTTATGCTGCAACAACGTTCAATTCTCCCGGTCGAAGCATATTGACATTCACTACCATTTTATCAAGGATCAAGTGGAAAATGGAGTGATCGAGCTTTACTTTGTCCGATCTGAGTATCAATTGGCGGATATTTTCACGAAGGCTATAGATCGCGCTCGAATTGAATTTTTGGCCGACAAGCTAGGTTTGAGAACTTTCTCACCCGAGACTCTTAAGGAACTGGCAGATGAAGCGAAATAATAGTGGTGGTAAACTATTCTCTGTATCCTTGGTGGTCATCTGTAAATATTGTTTATATTTTTATCCACAAAAGCAAAATATAACAATATAAAACCATATAAAAACTAGAAAAATTGAAAAATTCAGAAATATCAAAAAATATTTTACTTTATTTTCAAAGGCATGTCTTTTGGGACGATAATATTTACGGCCTTAGAAATGTTGATTAATATTGACACGGCGCCATAAATAGAGTTCGTACAAAAGTTGTAAATATTTCATAAAACATGCCTTTATGGCTTGTAGTTATTTCAGACTGCAACCCGCTTTTCATATTAAAGTCAAGTATTTCTTATGAAAGCTTTGGCTCAACAACGGGAATTAATTTTCTCGGGCATGGTTTACTTTATAACCATGTAAGGGATTGTGTTTACGTTATAACACAATCTAACACGGATATATGTACGCATTAGTGCATTTATTTGTTAAAACAAGAGAAATCTTGTTTTTATGAAGTTGTTAGCCTCAAAAATTGTGTCAAACAAGAATGTTCGATCATATGATCATTATGTATCGTATTTAAGAGCGTTGTAATAGGTAGTAAGTTAGTCGTGTTTTACGGGCTTAATTTTAAGTTAAAGTTCATTCATAAGTAACTAAAGCCCAAAAGATAAGCCCGACCCATTATCATATAGCCCATTATGCCACATGTAGGCAAGGCTTTAAATACCTCTCCTTGCATGTAAGGATAGGTTGGTTGGCTCATTTGTATTCTATTCTCACAATCTAATATTCACCTAGTTTCAAATATTCTCTCTCTACTTTCTCTCACTCTAAAAAACATCTATCTTTTATCTACCTTTCTTATTTAATCATCACATATTATAAGGGACAACAATTGGTATCAATCGCCATAGGGTAGAATTGTGATTGGTTGTTGTGATTTTATATTTAATTCGTATGATTTGATCTTTATATCATCTCTTGAATTCAAATCTCTTTGTGTTTTCCGTGCTCTAAATCTTGGTATACATCTCCTACATAGTTCTGGTAGGGATTTGGTTGTTTTGGTTTGGTTAAAAACACGGATTTCTTGTGAAAAATCTCAGCTTTTTACTTAAAGTCTCGAACCTGTTTATCTCCATCGCAAAGCTTCAGGGTTCTCATATTCCGATCGCGTATTCCGATCGCAAAAGCCTAAGGGTTTCTACATTGCGATCGTGTATTCCAATCTATTATTCCGATCGTGGATTCCGATTGAACATTGCGATCTGGATTCCGATTGAACATTACGATCTGGATTCCGATTGAACATTGGATATGGATTCCGATTGAACATTGCGATCTGGATTCCGATTGAACATTGCGATCTGGATTTCGATTGAACATTCCGATCTGTTATTCCGATAGCATTCCGATCTGTTATTCCGATAGCATTCCGATCTGTTATTCCGATAGCATTCCGATCTGTTATTCCGACAACATTCCGATCCAACATTCCGATCCACATTCCGATCCACATTCTGATGGACATTGCGATGGATATTGCGATGGACATTGTGATATGTTTCGTTAAATTTTGTTCGAGTATTTTTTAGACTTAGCCACTATCTAGACTAGTTCCGGAACATAGTTTACACAAAGATTAAAAAAAAAATTCCCTAGACCATTTTTAGGCCATTTAAGCTTCGATTTCAAATTTTGGTGATGCGGAAAATTTTTTGACCAAAAATTCAAATTTTTAGGCCATTTTTAGGTTTTTTTTGGTCAAAAATTTTCCTTTCTCAAAATTTTTCCCTACTAGTTATTGGCTATTTCTAACTTGAATTCAAAATTTGGTTATTCAAAATTTTCGGTTTATCGTTTTATTGGATTGAGGAATTTATTGTCGGTCTGAGAAAAAATCGGAATTTTCGGAATTTCAACCACAACACAATCACACCATATCTACTTAAGATCCGAAGTCAGTTCATCAACTGAGACATCATCATCATAGAAAAGAGCAATGCGTGTACAGACAGAGAAGAACGAGAGATGAAACTACAAGAACAAGTCCTTAAACAACGTTGTATGCAAGCTTTCAGTGATCTTATAACGAATCTAAAACGTCTTGAAAGAGAGACCTTCTCGTACAATCCTTTGTATATGCATGCTTTTTATTGCTTCTTCGGAAATGACCATCGCAGGTTCACTTATGAGTTAAGAGACCACTTGAAAAATCTGGAGAATGAATTACTCAACAAAAACCTTCATGAGACAAATTCCAAGAAAGCCCTCAAAACACTCAGAACACTGTTTAAACCATTCTTTGCTTCAAAGCTATTCAAGAATCCCAATTTTGATTCAGAAGTTCGAGATGCACAAGAGCACTTTAAAGACTACACTAAAATGGACGCAGAATCTTTCAAAGACTTGATACATCAAAACATGGAATCAATTGAGAGGCTTATGGATGAACACTTACTTCATGAAAAAGACATGATAAATAAGATGAATGACAAAAGGGTGAAAACGCAAGAGTGCACGATTGCAAAGATTCATGTAGTGGATACGAGTCCAGTTTTAACTGTAAGTAACGGGACAATATCGAGGAATGCAACTAACAGCTGCAGATCAGGGAACACAAAGCATGGTGCGTAGAATGATCATAGCATTTCTAGGAAAGAAAGCAGTCGCTCTGGCAAACAAAGCATTGACTCTGAGAATGACATCAGTAATACACCTTCCTATGATAATGGCCCTGTTTTCGATTCTGAGCCATTGGAAGAGGCACACAATGCTGAATATAATGTGTTTGCCAATACCAATACGAAGGAGCATCGTGATCAAACAACAACCCTTATTGACACATGTATGACGAAAGGTTGATAGCAATACCACACCCGATTCATCAGACATGTGCAATAATGAGTTTGAGGATGATCAACATGAAAATATTTATGATGATGAGGAGCGTGTCGCGCTTGCTAATTTAATTGCTAGTTTACAAAAAGATGTCAATGAAACTAAAAGGAGTCAAAAGTAATTAAAGAAGGCAAACGCTACGCTCACTTAAAATTTTGAAGAATGCAAAGCTGCTCTAATTAAATCTAATGAGACCCTTGAAAGTTATAGAGCTGAGCTTCTTCAAAAGACCAAAGAGCTTGAGGGATACAAGGGTAGCGCGTTAAAAAGTCAAAAGGACGATCTTGAAAAGAAATACAACGAAACTCTTTAGTTATTAACCAAAGAGAAATGTCAATTTAATGTTTTATTAATGGATGAACGTCAAAAAACGTACCTTGCTACCACCAAATTTAACGAACTTGAACAACGGCTTTCGATGGAAACACAGAGACTGCTAAATTTCTTGATGTTAAGAAACAAGAGGTTGAAACGATAAAACAAGATTTCAAAAGCCGACATGAAAAATATACTGAAAAAGTAACGGAACTAGAAAAACAAGTCGAATTTTTGAAGAAAATTGTTTATGAAACGCACGACTATATTCAAACCGTAAGAACGATAGCACATCCATCAATGTTTAAGGGTCAAGCTAGCTTTTCAAGTCCTGATTACCTTGCCCAAGCTCAAGCTGCGAACCCCCGCCTTTATATGGATGAGTCCGAATGGACCGATCCTGAATGCCCTCTTGTTAATGATGAGACATCCCTTTGGGAAGAGGAGAATAGATCACCAGTCAATAAAGAGTTTGTGAAACCATATAATTATGCTTATGAGAATAGTCTATATGGTCTTTTCACTACACAAAAATAGAAGTCTCGTGAGGAATTGTTTTTAGAAAGCAAACAAAGAAGAATTCAATGGAAGAAAGTTTTTGCCACTAAGAAATCTAACGTTTTTAAGTATATCAACTATTTACCCCTTGATTCGTCTAAAAGCAAAAGTAGGAAGACTCTTGGTATTCTAAAACATCACATTGATAATGTTCAATCAATCGTGGAAAGAGATTGGCAAAAATGTGAAAACGAAAAGTGGAAAAAAGAGATTCCTCATGATATAACCTTGCTTGTGAAAGAACTTCTGATACCGAATACGACGACGATAAAAACCACTGTTCTTGAATTTGAAACATTAATTCGGTCTGAATTATTTGATTATTTGAAATACGTCGAGTCTCTTGAAAAAGAAATTGATAAACTTCAGACGGAAAAATCAGAATTCTCGAACGAATGTGATCTCCTCTTAGAAGAATGTCTCTCTAAAGATATTTTGTGTGTTACTCTTCAATCTTGTGCTGATATCGATAAATATTCTGATGTTGCATGCAAATATCTTGATAAGATCAAAGAGTGTGAGCGTCTTCAAACTAAGCTTTTGAAACATAAAGAAAATGTTGATAAAAAGGCTTTTAAGTTACTTCACATAAAACGGATTTCTTTCAAAAACATTGTCATTCTCTTGAACTTGCTTTGCAAAAAGACATCAGAAAAGGTCCAAATGATAATAACCTGCAAGTAAAACTTTCCGCCTTGTGTCGAGAAATGAACGAAAAGAGTATGGAAATTCCAGACTTGAAAGCTATGGAACCTAAAGTTGTGAAACCTGTTGTTCGACAACCCAATGCCTACAAGGATCCAAAGCCATCTCTCTTAGGAAAACCGACTCCTTTCTCCAATTCTTCTCATGTAAAATCTAGGTTACTCCCTAAGACTGATGTGCAACCAACTGTTCCTAAACCATCAATACCACCCTATGTTCCTCCATTTAGAAGGCACACTGTTGCTAAACCCAACCATGTGAATGCACCTAGCACTTCTAGGACTCCTTCAAAATGTGTGACATTCGTGTCCACAAAGGAATCTGTAGGTTCAAATGACTTAGTTCATACCAACAACCTAGAGGATGCTAAGCAAAAAGGGAAGATTCAGAAAGACAAACCCATGTATTCAAAACCTAGTGCATCAACAAACGCTAGAGTTCAACACACTCCTAATGGTAGTCAACCAAAACCTAGGATCCCTTCCCAGCAACCTAGGACATGGCAACCATCCGTGAGTACTTGTGTACCGAACATTACGACTGAACGATCAACAAAGCCTAGGTACACACAGACTTTCGTGATTTCCAAATTTCCCGCATTCCCCACTTGCACGAAGGGCATTCAGAATGGAAATCATGACCATTGCATTCTGCAATATCTTTATGAGATCAAATCTCGTACCTTTTCACAGAGAAAGAATGCAGAATCATATAACACAACAAGGAGATACAAACCCGTCGCAAAAAACAAATCTGAAACGTGGATAAAAAAAGGACATAGTTTCTCTCCAAAGAAGTCTTCCGCTGTGCAAGAGAAAACTACTCCTCGATCTAGCCTTCAGTGGAAACCAACGGATTGGATCTTCAAGGAAGTTGGTCATAAGTGGATTCCAATAGAGAAGAGTGATGAAACCTGCGCTAGCACGAATGCGAATGTTTTGAACGTAGACAAGGAATTTGTTACTCCTAACACTAGTATTTGTACGAACGCTTCTTCATTGATTGCAGGTACCTCAGCGGATTCCGAACTCACTTCTTCCTCCAAGGGTTCCAATTCTGTACATTCGATATCACCTTCTTCAGCTGTACAAAAGTCTATTTTGGATTATTTTCAAAAAAACTTGAGAAAAATACAAAAAATAAAATAAAACGTAAATATCCATAAAAAACAAAATAAAAACTGGAAAAACCTTTCAAAATACCAACAATATTCTTCTCGACATGTCTTTCAGTATCGATAATATGTACGTGCCTAGAAATGTCGCTCAACGACACGGGTGTGTACATAAAGCTCGAATGAAAGTTGTAAATATTTTTCAAAACATGTCATTTCAATGATTTACAATTATCTCAGAATGTGACTCGTGCTTCAAAGAAAGGAAAGTTGATCATGGTTGATAACTTATCCTCAACAACGTGAAAATTAAATTTCTCGGTCATGAGCTTTCATTAAAAACATTCAAAGTTTTTTAAGCTCATGAACACGACTTACAATTAAATTTCAGACTGTAACTCTTTTTTTTGGTAACCGTGATTTCCGACTCATTGGCCGACTAATCCACGGGGTTTGAGCCCACCGCTACACAGACTCAAACCAGGTAAAGCCCTCCCTTTTCAGGAGGTTGGCGTGGCCACTTCAAGGTTGTTTGCACCTAGTGGGAATTGAACTTGAGACCTCACACACTTTGGAGTAATAGCCACAAATCTTTCTTCAAATAAAGGAAAGTGTATCTTTAAAGATAACTTATCCTAAAAACGGGTAGAGCAATCTATATTGGGTTGAGCTTGTCACAAAACATTCAACGTTTGAGCTCAACACAATGGCTTGTAATCACTTTCAGATTGCAACCCGGATCGATATTCACGGGGGAGTGTACGATTTAGTACGCTTACCTTCAGCAAAAGAAGAGAAATCTTCTTACACTTGGTGGATTCGTCACGACATTCAAAGTCTATGAACTCAAGTTTATGCGTTAGAAAAACCTCTTCACCAAAAAGAAATAGAGTTTTTCGAAAAGCGTTGAACATAATTTTTCCAAGATTTTTTCAATGATTATTCAAAGTCTTTCAAAAATTGTGAGTTCAACAACTCCCATCATCAAAAAGCGAAATGTGGATCACATCCTCATAATGACAATTCAATTGGATCAATTTTTGAGGGGGAGCTTTCATAATTCATGCTATGTTAGACACACTTTTCTCCCGAAGATTTTCAAGACTATTTTTCACAAATATATTTTAATCAAATTTGGTATCTCTAATATCGAACGGTTTTATATATTAGAGATAGGGGAGAAAATGTGATTAAAATGTGATCTAAAAGACTCAAGCACTTTTAACTCTTACCCACATGTGCGAAACACTTTCGATTATCGATGCACATGTGAAGGGGGAGCATTTCTGAAACGAAAAAACTATCAATGTGTTAAATGTTTTTCAAACACCTTGTTAGACATTTGAAGCGGTTTTTATGGTTACGATCAAATACCCACAACATCTTTAATCCACGACGTTATTGCTGTCAAAAGGGTGGTTAGGTTTAAGTCCTATGATCCAACAAGAACCGGAGGGATCTTCCGAGGGAGAATCCAATAGATTATTAGAAGTCCTTAGGAAAGATGGAGTAGAATGTAAACGTAGTTGAATGCCGACTAAGTACTGATGCTAGCACTGGAACAATCACAACAAGGTGCTAGTAATGATGTCTTGGTAAGCATTGAAGGGGTTGAAGAATGAAAAAGAAATGTAAGGATAAAGGGTGTAAAGAAATTAGCCCTCCATACAACTTAGGCAGAAACCGGGTCAACACATCATAAAGAAAACTCATAATGGACCCAGTGATGTAAAGCACAACTCTTACCTAGCTACTCAGGCTTCTCTCAAAATAAGTTTGTTTTATTGTCACGGAGATCAACATGACTTCTATTGACTTTCTCATTCCGAGATAGTTGATATTGAATAGGTGGCATCTGCTCTAGCCTCCGACCACTAAAAGTGCACAAATCGAGTCTAGAGCCTAGAGATCAATCAAATCTCATTAGGACACACGGAATGACAATAAAGAGAGTCCTACACTAAATCATTGCAATATTGCTAGAACAATCAGAGTGATACTACTCAGTATTCACAATGATGAGTCTAAATCCTTCCAGTGTTAACATCAAACAGCACTGCGGTAGGTCATATGTAAGATTCTTTATGAATTGAACATGTGTAAAACTGAAAAGCAACAGTGGTTTGATTCTGAATTAATTCAAACTCGTTTCAGGTTTCTACGTAATATCTTTATGGTCTTGCCAGAACATTCAGAGTGATATTCATTAATATTCACAGTGACGAATGGAAATCCTTCTAGCGTCAACCTCAAACAGCGCTACGGTAGGTGACTTGCGAGATTCTTATGAATCAAGCTTGTGTCAACTAGAAAGCAACAATGGTAAGATTCTTTATGAATCAAACTCGTTCCAAGAATTTGAATTGACGACTTTAATCAAGTGGATATTTATCCAATTGATTCACTCTTTACCTTCGCAGTCTTGCTTTACGACGGTCGAGTAAAGAGAACGGCTAGTAAAGCCGTGAAACCCTGTCAAGGAGATTATTAATTGAATCTACCTAACTACAGGTACGATATTTAATATCGTCTGACGGTCTTCATCGACCGGAAGTAAAATTCCACCAATTTAGGACGAATGTCAAAACCATTCAGTCCGTGTCTATGTTTTGTCTCGAGAAGGTGGCGTTACGGTGTACTCAGCAAAGTCAAAGATTCAAAACCACATACTCATGCCTAAGGACATATTCAACAATTAATAGTGTGAGCATGTGGATGAAGACACAAGATCGCAAGATGGCAAAGACAAGTCAGGAATGATTTGAAGATCTCAAGATCAAAGACAAAGTCGAAAGACAACGATAAAGGCTCAAAGAACACAACATGAAGGAACAAGACAACTGTTACACGTTCAAGACTCATTTATGGCGAGATTAGTAATCTCTACAAATCTCCAAATGACAAAGGGTAATGACCTCTCATAAGGGTAATGACCTCTCATAGAGGGAGATTGTTAGCCTCAAAATATTGAGTCAAATAAGAATGTTCGGTCATATGATTATTATTTATCGTATTTAAGAACGTTGTAATAGATAGTAAGTTAGTCGTATTTTTTTTGGTAATGGGTTACCCCGGTAAATAAATTAACCAAAAAATCGTTTAAGTACAAAGGAATGTGGCAGAGATACCACATTAACCTCAAGCTACATGCAGCTTGTTAACATAGACTATGAAACATCAAAAGCCCTAACCGAATCTAGGAAACAAAGGTAAACTAGATAAAAACCAAGATGTGAACATGAAACCGCGCTCACTCGTCAGCATCCAACACCACCATGATAGGAGCAGGATGAATCCAAATGAGTCGTATTTTACGAGCTTAACTTTAAGCTAAAGTTCATTCATAAGTAACTAAAGCCCAAAAGATAAGCGTGGCCCATTATCATATAGCCCATTATGCCACATGTAGGCAAGGTTATAAATACCTCTCCTTGCATGTAAAGAGAGGTTGGTTGGCTAATACTATATTCTCTTCTCACAATCTAATATTCACCTAGTTTCAACCATTCTCTCTATTTTCTCTCTCTGCTTTGTCTCTCTAAAAATCATCTATCTTTTATCTACCTTTCTTATTTAATCATCACATATTATAAGGGACAATATAAGTTATCATCTCTACAATCATAGCAATCTACAATTGGTATATACATACTCGACGATGCGACTACTCAAACGACGACTACAGCTCTTTCGATATAACACGTGTCAACAATTGAGGGGGAGCAATTGTCAAGCATTCAAAATATTTGATGCCAAACGTGCCATGTTCAAAAATTGGCGTCAAGATAAAAATACCAATCGTACATGTGGTGCCAAGAGATGACTTCAGACGTGACGAGACGACCAACATTTGCCGACAAGAACCATGTGATCTTATCATATGATGTTCTCATCAATCAGGTCCAACCTTGTCAATTTACTCTTATATGGTGAATATGTGATTATTTTTACAAATCGGTATCATATCTCACACATTGGTATCATGAAGATAAATGGACTTGCATTTTTCTTCCCAAAAACTTTCTTAAAATGTTATTAAATCAGTTGATATTAAAAACATCGACTGGGTTAATATTTTTAATATGGGGGAGAAAATGTGATTTAATATGAGACATGATTAATAAAAAATGGTTTGACTTAACGTGATTAGCTCATCCTGACATGTGCGAAATGTTTTCGAATATCGTGGCATATGTTAAGGGGGAGCAAAATGGATTTGCTATATCAAAAATAGATTTCATGGTGATTTATACTTACCCTCAACCCATTTATTTCACGACGATGAAGATTGTGGTGACCAAAAGATGGTAAGATATGTTAAGTCTAATGATTCGTCCAGAACCGGAGGAATCTTCCCAAGGACATTCCATAGCTAGAAATAGTAGTCCTTAGGAAAGATGGAGAAAGATTGTGAACGTAGCTGAATGCCGACCAAGTACTTAAGTTAGCACTGGAACAATCAAAACAAGGTGCTAGTTATGACGTATTGGTAAGCATTGAAGTGGTTGAAGAATGAAAAAGAATTGTAAAGATAAGGGAGAAAACAAAGAAGCCCTCCTTACAACCTTAGGCAGAAACCGGGTCAACTCATTAACTATTGAGATCATTTTTAATGATGCTCGATATTGAAGATAGACATCATGGACCCAGTGATGCAATGGACCCATCCAAGCTAACTCAGATATCTCTCAAAATATATTTGTTTTTATCACACGGAGATCAACACGTTATCTATCGATTTATTCACTCCGAGTAAATTGGTATTGAAAAGGTGGCACTCCTCTCCAGCCTCCGATCACTAAAAATCCAAAATGCACGATCGAGTCTAGAGCCATTTGAGATCATCAAATATCTCATTAGGACACACTTCTATATTTCCTTGCTTCTTCACACACTGTGAAAAGTAAGAAAGATATTAAGAGTCCTACGCAAAATCTTCATGATCTTGCCTGAGAATCCGAGTAATACACAAGTATTTAAAATGAAGATGGAAATCCTTCTTGAGCGAACATTAAAAAGCTCATGGTAGGTGACTTGTGTGATTCTTTATGAATCAAACTTGTGATAACTGGAAAGCAACAGTTGTTTAATTCTTAATTGAACTTAAACACGTTCCAGACCTCTACGCAATATCTCAGTGATCTTGCCAGAACACACAGAGTGACACCTTAGTGTTCACAGTGATGAGTGGAAATCCTTCTAGTGTTAACCTCAAACAACACTTGGTAGGTAACTTGCAAGATTCTATATGAATCAAGCTCGTGACAACTAGAAAGCAACGATGGTGCGATTCTTTAATGAATCAAACTTGTTCTAGGAATCAGAATTGACGGCTTCAATCAAGCGGATAATTTTATCCATATGATTCAGTCTTTACGTTCGCATTCAGCTTTGGACGGTAGAGTAAAGAGAACGGGTTTACCCGTGAAATCTTGTAAAGGAGATTCTTAATTGAAAGTATTAGCCACAAGTACGATATTTTATATCGTCCAACGGTCTTCACCGACTGGAGGTAAAATGCTACCGACTTAAAATAAAATGTTCAAAGCCATTTTGTTCGTGTCTACTTATCTTACTACATTTGAAGACGGTGGCGTAGCGGTGTCCGAGAAGAAGTCGTCCCCGCATGCTTATACTTTATGCACTTAATACTTCATCTAATTCTAGAAAGCCTAAAAGTCAAGTCTTCCGCTGTATCAAACTCTGAAGCTTTCAAGAATTACGAAGGTATAAGTATGTGGGACATGATGTCACGAGGAGGCCAATATCACAAGTGATGGATGCACAAGATCAAGGCAAGAGATTAATGTTCAAGATTGATATCAAAGATCACATCAACATGTTCACCAGAAAAGAAAAAGAAAATAAAGACGAAGACTACGAGCTCAAGACAAGAATAGTATGCTAGGTTTATTTTATTATTATAACTCGGGTAACGCCCTTGTTTGGAGTGACCTCCCTTAGGGGGAGATTGTTGGAAATACGTTTTACGTATTAGAAAGGATTAGCCACTCCAACAATAGATTAAGTAGTAGCTCGTAGTCTAGTTAAATTACTATTAAACAAACAAGACCAAGCCAAGCCTACAACATGTGTAGGCCGGCGGCCCATTGTAAGCCCAAGCCCATCTCATGGGCTTGGGTATATAAACCCTCTCCTTAGTTGGAGAGGGTGTGGTTCACTTTATAATTTCACATAGTTAAAGTATGTTTTTCATACTTTCTCTCTCAAAGTGTGTGTGTTCTCACCATCTTTCTCTCTCTAGTATATAAGCAAGATTTACAATATCCTACAAGGCCATCTCAGAAATGCGGTCACCAAGGACATGGAAAGAAATGCAATCTCTTAGTGGAAAGCTGGCATCCTTAAATCGTTTCTTGTCTAGATCAACAGAATGCTCACTCCCGTTTTTCGAAACATTGAAAAACATAACTAAGGAAAACAAAGAGGAGTATCAGTGGACGGAGCAAGCAGAAAAAGATTTCCAAGAATTAAAGAAGGTGATTATGGAACTTCCATCATTAGCAACACCAATGAAGAATGAAACATCGTATGTATACCTGGCTGCGTTAAAGGAAGCAGTGAGTGGGGTCCTTCTAGTCGAGAGAGGGGGTGTTCAAAAACCAGTCCGGTATGTAAGTCGAACACTGCACGACACCGAGACGAGGTACTCAATGTTGGAGAAGCTAGCTTTTGCTTTGCTACACCTTTCAAAAAGACTCCGCAGATACTTTGAGGCACACAACATGTTGGGTCAAAAGTTGATGAGTCAAATCACCATGGAAATAAGAAGGACCAAATATGGTATTAGTAGAAACTTCAAGCTGGTGGACAAAATACAAGAGAGTTCCCCGTGCTAGTACAAGATCCCACTACTTGAAGATTCCCTTGCTGGATTTCCCCCTGCCATATATGATAAAAGATGGAGATTTGATCAAAGTAGTGATAAGAATGAATATTTCTGTTTTGATTTAGTCATTATTATCTTATTTAGTTTCCATGTATTCCTAGTTTCCTTAATCTATAAAAGGGACCACCAGACGTAGGTTTTATTCATCAGTTCCAACATAAAAAATGGAACCTACTGCTATTATGATCTATAGGTGTGGGATTCAATGTATACACACCTAGAGTGATTTGTGTTAATGATTAATACAAATCCTTTTGGGAATTATCCGTCTCTTAAACATTTGTTCATGATTATCATTTAATTCCGCTATGTTAATTCATATGAATGTTGATCATCCTAGATAAAACGGTTTCGACTGTTTGAGTATAAAGATCTTGGGATCAACATGTGGTATCAGAGCGGGTGGCTCTCGATATCTAGGAGAATTAAGATGTTTAATTTGGTTGCTGTGAAGATTTAGGGTTTATGTCGAAACCCTATATAATTAATTGTTATTTGCTGCCGTATACAGGCGAGAATGGAGCAAATAATAATATCTCCTTTAAATTACACGTGATGCACAAATGGTGATATTAAACAAATTGAATCCAATCTGTTTATTATATTTTGTTTGTGGAACTTTTGATTGGTTATGGTTGGAAGCATTCACGTGGTTGGCTACAATGAAAAAGGTCATGACGCAAGCTTCTGGTCTAGTCAATGATTTTGTGGTCCCAAGTATAATTATAATTATTTTCAGGGGATCACGAGATCACTTTGCATCTTGTTTTTATATAGTCAGACGAGGGTCCACATGATGAAATTGAAAAGAAAAGTGAGGTTTGAAAAATAAGAGCATACGTTCGGTCAATGTGGGTCAACAATATGATTGTATGCGTATGATTAGTCAAGGTAATATATTTGTGTTCACATCAATATATACGCTTTGTACTAGAAAAGAAAAAGAGTAGTCGACTTCTGGTTCAAGTGCAGGTCAGCAGGTCAGAAAGGAAGTGATACACAGTAGGGTATATTTTTAATTCTTTGTTTTTTGTTATTTATTTTACTGTTATAAATTCATTCTTACTTTGTATGGGTTTGGCATAGTTAATAACAAAAACAGGGGCATTAAAAGTTACCCCTGCTTTTAAAAAAGTTCCCCCTGCTTTCATTAAAAGTTCCCCCTGCTACGATCCCCCTGCCTTCAATAGTTCCCGAGCTTTCATTAACAGATTCCCACTGTTTTTGAAAGTTCCCCCTGCTGTCAGATATGAGTTTTGGGACAGCAAGGTTTTGGAGTTTGGTACATTCACAACAACTGGTCTTAAAGGTATAAAGGCTTGTTTTATCTTTATTGATTACGAAGAAAAGTTTTTATCATTTATTTGAAGATGAAGGAGATTTTCGCGGGTATGGGTTTTATGCTTACACGCTTCGTGACGAAGAGTTACAAGATCTAGGAATGTGTGATTTTTCTTATGATACTCTATGCACATACTTTCTATCACTTGAAGGAGTTATATTATCGTGCTCAGTGTCTTATTTTCATGGAAAATGAGGATTTTGTATATGGCATCTCTTTGTCATGTGGTTAGTGCAAGATATAAAACGCAAGTTCGGGTTATTCTACTTCATCATTAAGTAAGTTATGATCAGATTTCTTCATATGTAATCATTACTTAAAGCCTACAGAATTCAAGATTCATAAATGATTAGCACACTTTAAGGGGAAGCTCATTTGATAAAGTGTTAGTCATTCACATACGACATCAAGTTGAAGATTTTTGCTACTGTTCACTAGTATTACTACAACTAATGTAAGTTTCTACTTCTCAAATTCATTTTAAGATGCGGAAAACTTCATGGAATGTAATTTGGGGCACATAATACTTGGATTTGATGTATGATATTGGTTAGTAGTAGTTGAAAATCAAGTTTGTTCACATAGAAGACCCTTATTTGATCATGTCAAAAAGGGGAAGTTGTCTACAGAGAATGTTCAGCCTGTTGATCTTTGGTGTTGTATGCTTAAGGGGAAGTGTTTTGACATCATCAACTAGGGGAAGATTGTTGGGTCAAAAGCTGATGAGTCAAATCACCATGGAAACAAGAAGGACCAAATATGGTATTAGGAGAAACTTCAAGCTGGTGGACAAAATACAAGAGAGTTCCCCCTGCTAGTACAAGATCCCACTACTTGAAGATTCCCCTGTTGGAGTTCCCACTGCTGGAGTTCCCCCTGCCATATATGATAAAAGATGGAGATTTGGTCAAAGTAGTGATAAGAATGAATATTTCTGTTTTGATTTAGTCATTATTATCTTATTTAGTTTCCATGTATTCCTGGTTTCCTTAATCTATAAAAGGAACCACCAGACATAGGTTTTATTCATCAGTTCCAACACAAAAAATGTAACCTACTGCTATTATGATCTCTAGGTGTGGGATTCAATGTATACACACCTAGAGTGATTTGTGTTAATGATTAATACAAATCCTTTTGGGAATTATTCGTCTCTTAAACATCTTGTTCATGATTATCATTTAATTCCGCTATGTTAATTCATATGAATGTTGATCATCCTAGATAAAACGGTTTTGACTGTTTGAGTCTAAAGATCTTGGGATCAACACAACATTCATGTCATAACCGATCAGCCATTGAAGCAAATATTGGGTAAATCTAAATCATCCGGAAGATTGGCAAAATACTCTTTGGAATTGGCAATGTACGAAATATCTTATGTCTCGCGAAATTTAGTCAAGGGTCAGGTATTGGCAGATTTCCTCAATGAAGCATCATTAGGACATGAAGGAAGGGTGGAAATATATGAGATCACGGAGCAAGAAGAGCCGGAAGTAGCATGGACATTGTATACAGACGGAGCATCAAGCTCCAAAGGGGCAGGAGCCGGTTTGGTATTAATAAATCCAGAGGAGATGGAATTCACATATGCTCTAAGGTTCAACTTCAATTGCTCTAACAATGATGCAAAGTACGAAGCATTGTTAGCCGGACTACGCTTGGCAAATAAAATGGGAGTGAAGACCATAGAAGCTAATGTAGATTCCAAGCTTGTTGCCTGTCAGTTAAACGGGGAATTTGTTTCCAGTGATGATAGGATGATGAAATACTTGACCAAAGCAAAAGAAATCATAATGTGCTTCACAAAGTTCAGCATCATGCATGTCTTAAGGACCAAAAACCAAAAAGCGGATGTTCTTAGCAAACTTGCTTCGGTTGCATTCAATCATCTCACAAAGGAAGTTATAGTGTAAATTCTTGAGTCTCGGTCAATTGACGCACATGAGGTTAATGATATAGTGCAAGAGGAGGCGGAAAGTTGGATGAAACCCATTCAGAGGTGCTTAGAGAACGACATATGGTCGCAAGACCCTAACGAAGCTAGGGCAATGAGGATGAAGATAAGTCAATACACCATCAAAAATGATGTGTTGTTCAAAAAAATCCTACTTATCTCCAATGTTAAGATGTATGGGCCCCGTCCAAGCCAACTACATCATTCGGGAAGTTCATGAAGGGTCGTGTGGAATGCACTCCGGCACAAGGTCGGTGGTGGCTAAAATCATGAGGCAAGGGTACTATTGGCCCACCATGCACCAAGATACATGGGAAGAAATTTCCAAATGTTATTCATGCAAAATACATGCACCGGTGCCAAGGCTAACTAAAACCAAACTCACCTCCATCATGTCGCTATGACCCTTTTACCAATAGGGAATGGAAATTCTTGGTCCAATTGAGGGATCTCCAGGAAATGTAATATTTGTGATTGTGGCCATCGACTATTTCACAAAATGGATTGAAGCAAAACCATTGGCAAGGGTGACCGGAAAGGAAGTTATGAAGTTTCCTTAGCAAAACATCGTGTGTAGGTTCGGACTACCTAGAGTTATTGTGACAGACAATGAGAATCAGGTAGTGGAGGGAACGTTGAGGAAGTGGTGCGAAAAATGGGGAATTAAGCAAATGAACACCGTCGTCGCTCACCCGTAGGCTAATGGGCTAGTGGAAAGAGCCAATAAATCTTTAATGCATGGACTTAAAGCCCGCTTGGGGAGAAATCTGACGGGGTGGGTCGATGAGTTACCTCATGTGTTATGGGCACATAGAACATGTTTAAGACAAGTAATGGGGAAACCCCATTCAGCCTAATATATGGAAGGGAAGCAGTCATTCCAGCGGAAATGGGAGTCTCATCTGCAAGAACACTTCTCTTCAATGAGTATAACAATGAAGAAGAGCTCTGGCTGAACCTAGATTTGTTGCAAGAGCGGCGTGAGGCCGCAGCCATTGAAGAAGCAAAGTACAAAAAGAAAGTTGAACAATATTACAACAAAAGAGTTAAACTTTGCAATTTTATGTTGGGCGACTTTGTATACCGCCGAAACAAAGCCAACAGGGTTAAAAAAATTGGCAAGTTGGGTCCCAACTGGGAAGGTCCTTACAGGGTAAAGGAAGCATACCAAAATAGATCATACAAGCTCGAGACCATGGATGAAAGGGAACTACCAAGAACATGGCATGCAATCAATCTCCAAAAATGTTTCATGTAAGAGTGTAATGTAATGAATAGAACAATCGAATGAATGAAGTCTTTTACTTTGATTAACAACACAATTGTTATTACACTTGTAGTCCTCGAAGTAGCTAACCGGAGGAAAACAAAACTGTAAGAAACTATAAGTGTTTGGACGCGCCTAGGAGGCAGTCCGGAGGATAAATTAAAAGCAGACATGTGCCGATGTCCTCCCATAATTAATAAAAAACACTTTAAGTGTTTGGACGCGCCTAAGAGGCAGTCCAGAGGATAAATTAAAAGCGGACATGTGTCGATGTCCTCCCATAACTAATAAAAAACGCTTTAAGTGTTTGGATGCGCCTAAGAGGCAGTCCGGAGGAAAAATTAAAAGCGGACATGTGCCGATGTCCCCCCATATTTAATAGACAACACTTTAAGTGTCTGGACGCGCCTAGGAGGCAGTCCAGAGGACAAATCAAAAGCGGTCATGTGCTGATTTCCTCCCATACATCTAAGTATATGAAAATTTTATATATTCTAACTGTATAGATATTTCTCTTCCAAAGGAAAATATTATAAAGAGACTTAGTCAAATTTAAATGTTTTGCCGTCGGATCAATACAAGAGGATTGTTAGCATCCAGACCCATCAAATACCAAGTATTAACTACTATGTAAAAGTTAGGAGATGTGCATAAAATAAGAGACATCCTCAATATTTTTGGAAAGTTAGCAAAACATGAAGGTACAAACTAAAGAATATATGAAGTAATACAAAAGTTCATCATGGCATTAACCCAAAAGGCATAAGATTCTGGCAAAAGTATTCAAGAAGCAAGAGTAAATGAATTATTACAAGATAAGAAATATTGTTTGTTACAAGCCTATTCCGGTATACTGGAGGCAATAAATGTCTACCCAGCGGTGGTATCAACTTCGGAGTCAGGTTTCTTCTCCTCCTGTACTTTGGATGAGGGTCCAGATGAGTCAGCATCCTTGTGAGTAACATTAGAAGTCGCAGTAGAAGGCACTTCACTAAGAGAGACTTGTGATGGTGCACCTTCGGGCTCTAGCTGCATCAAGTCACCAACGGACAAGGAAAAGGAAGATGAAATTTTCTGAACGAAGGGGTAGGAGGCAACGAACAAAGCGTTGCAACTTCCCACCCAAGTGTTGAGAGCATCCCTTTTTATGTTCTTCACTTCGGTAAGAGCAGCTTGAATTTGCTCCGGTGTACGGTTGAGACCCACGGATTTCATGAAACCTGCTAAAAAGGCCAAGCTACACGCCGAACCGAGCGCCTTACGATACTCATAGTTCCCCAAAAGTTTCCTCACTAAGTTAGGGACCCCCTCACGGACAAGCATTTGCTTATCCACCTCAGCTTGACTAAGAAGGACTGTACGATGTTTATTATTCATCTCAGAGGCGGAAAGCTTATCAGAAGTCTCCAGAAGTTCTCGGTTCTTAAGAATTAATTGTTCATTATCTTCGGCAGCAGTCTTCTTCAGGTTCTCATTATCTTCCTCTAAAGCATGAATACGGAGGTTCAACTCTTCTTCGGTTTTAGCACATAAAGAATGAGAGTCCTTGAGTTGCTGGTGAGAAACTTTCAAGCGATCTAAAAGAACTTGACCTTGAGTAAAAGACTCCTTGTCAGAAATATGAGAATTGTCCATCTTCACGTAATCACTGTTAAGACTCTCATAGCGCTTCATCAGCTCGGCCGCAGCGATAGTCCCTTGAGCAACAACTCAACAACTATGATAGAGGACATCATAGTTGGACATCGACTTCAGATACTGATCGTCAGCAGGAGTGGCAAGATGGTACATAAATTCCTTTGCAACATAGTTGGCATCAACCCTCACATCTTCATTCAACCTCCAGTTCAGAACAAACCTGGGAGGTACAACGTCATCTTCTCCTACAAAAATGCATGGGAGTTGAATAAAAAGAACAGATATAAAAAAAGAGATAAGTGAAAAGAAAAAAGGAAATATACCAACAACTTGGGAATCATTCTCAGCACCAGGAGATGATTGGTCACTCACATGTACAATAAAAGGGCACTTCTCTTTGTTAGTACCAGAACCTCCGGCTACGTTCCGGGGAGAAGGTTTCACAACACTGGTCGGCTGAGTAGAATGAGTTTTTTAGAGTCCACCTTGGAGTCGGAATGAACAGTTTGGCGGCTGCGATTCTTAACACGACGCTCAGATGTACTCTCTCCGGCCACATGAGTTGTCTTCTTCACTCTTGAATGTTTCTCTTGTTTCTGCTTAGCTTCCAGAACTCTAGCCGATGGTTTCTCAACAACTAACTGAATCGGAGTCAGCTTGGGGATATCTTGCCCGAAAGGTAGAGGATTGGTAACACGAGGGGTAGGCTGCTCATTCTCTCCGAAAGGCTTACCAGTGTCAACAATGGCCTCGTCAAATGTGGGCAAGCTCAAAAACTCCTCACAACTCATCTCTACAAAGGAAAAAAAGCCTAGGACGAGACAAGCATAAGCAAGACCGTGTAAGTAATTGCGAGTTTTAATAAAATAAAACAAGACATACCTTTCTTGTCGGCATTCAAGAGTATCCGGCGCAACTCCGGATGACAATAGGGGAAAGATAAACCAACAAGGAAGAGCAGAACCTCTTAAGGAGGACGGCATACAATAGGCTTCTTGCCAAGAGCCTTAGCATGGGAATAATTAAATAAGGAGGGAAAATCATCTGTAGTAACAGACTCACGGTGTCTCCAAGGTATGACAAAGGGAATAGCCCGGCGATCTATCAAGAAGAACTATCGCTTCCATTTTTTAAGACTAGAAGTAGTCTCGATCAAACACTTACCGTATTCTCCCTCACCCCTACTCTCAAACGAGAACAAATGGACCTACTTACATAATCTGAAGAACACACTAAACAAAGTGACGGATACAAGAATCTTCAAGCCAAAACAATGAAGTTCAAACATCACGACCCTATTCACCCCTATGGGAACCAACTGAGAGATATGTACTTTGAAATAATGAATCACGTTTAAGAAAAAAGTAGAAAAGGGTATCCGAAGGCCAACATGATCAAGATATTGACGATATATACCAATAGCTAAGTCAGGGAGAAGATCTATAGTCATATCCGGATCCGGAAGGCGCGGCCTTATATCTGAAGGAATGTTATATTTACAAATCACAACCTTCAAGTTGTCATCGGTCATAACTGATAAGCGTATATGCATGTCACATTTTGGATCGCGTTTGATAGGCGGATCCACTCTTCGGTGCATGATCTCTTTCCCCATCATCCGAAGCAACCAGATACATAGGCGAAGGAAACAACAAATAAAGAAAAAGGACTAACCTATAAGTACGAGGAGGTAGCAGAAATGAAGAAAGAAACAAAGATAAAACGAGAAGGAATTAAACAAATGGCGTGTATATATATATATATATATATATATATATATATATATATATATATATATATATATATATATATATATATATATATATATATATATATATATATATATATATATATATATATATATATATATATATATATATATATATATATATATATATATATATATATATATATATATATATATATATATATATATATATATATATATATATATATATATATATATATATATATATATATATATATATATATATAGGAGGATAAGGCGATAAAAAGGAGGCAACACTGTTCAACTGTGAGTTACGATGAAGCAGATCCACCGCAGAATTTGAAAGGGCAGAACACGTGGCACCATCCAGTGATGCCACAAAGAGAAGCAAAAGGTCTAATAAGGGAGTCCACTTGAACCAATCCAGAAAACGAGGCAGTCCAACGATTAGCGCCAAGGCCAAAATGGAATGAACCCATCTAAAGTATTAGTTCATCATGGGCATAACAAACTAATACTGGGGGGACATGTTTGCGTATGTCTCCGGCACATGGCCGAAGGCATTACAATTAAACCGAAGAAATAGACATGTAGGAAAGAGAAAAGAGACAAGATCCCCCATATCTTGGGAGACCTTGTTTTACCCAAAGAGCAATGCTTTATACAATGGATCCAGCCATCAACCGTCACCTACTTTATACTATACCTGAACCTAGGGTACTGTGCATGATACATGTCTCGATGACATGACTACTCAGCCAGGTATACCTTTATCTTGGGTATAAATACCCAAGGGCATTTACTACACACAACAACACATAGTACACTACATTCAATTCTACTTAATAGTATTCCTCCGGTACTCCACACCGGATACCACTCTAGTGATAGTTACTTACTCTAACGCCGGAGCTTGTTCTCGTGTTCACACCTGGGACTAGTTAACGTGTGTTCCTTTATTGCAGGATAGGCCCAACCTACAAGCAAACCATACACGAGACTGAAGCTTAATCTACACAGGCTAAGTGCCTACGGATTTTTGTTTCAACACATCCCATATATAGAAACGCTAGATATTGTATATTTACCAATCGTCAGCATGTGCATCAATTTACTGATGGGCAAGTACAAACAAAATGAAAGTGGATCTCAAAATAACTTGCACGTTGAAGAGAAATTGAGGAATATAAAGGATTGAAAGAAATTTGATTTCTTATAAAAAACAAACTTTTTTCTTGATTTCAAATGAACGATATAATGGAAAGAACAAAGATTAAATATATTTTATTTTCACCTATTTTTATAATACAATCATCTTCTAAATCGTTAGGTGTCAAACGAAAAAAATATACCCTAATGACGAGCATTTAATTATCTTTCTAACGATATGCACTATGATATATTTTTGAAGAAAAAATAATTTTTCTTCTTTACTCATTAGAACTTATTTGAAATATCATACTAATAGTGTTTCATCATATATGATACTAGCAGTGGCGGAGCCACGATATTGACATATTAGGGGCGAAAAAAATTTACCTTAAAATTTATTTTTTAACTAAGAAATAATAGTGAACTAAAGCGACATAATATTGCATAAAAGAGCGTAGTGCTAAAGCGAAAACAAAACACACCTTATGCTGCGTGAAAATCGCAACCAAACAACAGTTGTGCAATAACAAAACAAGGTGCGTAACAGCGACATCCAAACAACATTACTGCGACATCCGAACAGCATTACAGCGACATCAAAACAACATTGCAGCGACATCCAAACATCATTTCAACGACAACCAGACAGCCTTATTTCAGCATCCAAACAGCCCCAAAACAAACAGCAAGGACAACCCCAAAAAGCAGCATATACATCAGCAACATCAGCAACAAAAAAACAACTTTAAGCGTGCATAAACCTACTAAAAACATGTTGATAAAGTGCCAAAATAACAAGTATTAACAAGAAAATATGTACATCTTGTTTGAGCATAAAAATAACAACAAAAATTGCTCACTTTGAGCAAAGAAATATGTTATAGTTGTCCTTTACGATCTGTCATATTCTGGAACCGGTTCATCACCTCTTCATCGGTAATATTAAGTGCTTCTCTTTCTACGCCACATATAACACAAGAGTTTAAAAACTATTGACTAATTCGATTCCGCAAATCTGATTTAACAATCTTCATGGCAGAAAAACAATGCACAACGTTTGCGTTTGCAACAAACAATATCAAGCCAACTTTAATAACCGATACACCAAAGGATAAGAAAGGTATTTCCTTTTCTTCACCATCATTGTAGCAAGGTCGGTGATACCATTTAAGTCGACAAAACTGCTATCTTTTGTGACATTGGCATAATATAAGCTTAGTTGACTTTCAAGTTCCATCCTTTCAATGCTATCAAAATCGTTTGGGTGCAACTCACTCAGTTTTATTAACTTTGAGGTGTCAAACTGAGAAAATGAATCAAATGGATTCAAACAAGCCATATTTGCAAGTAATTCAGTGCTAGCCTCATTAACACGATCATTAAAATCTTGAATTTGCATATCTACAACTGTGTTAAAACATTCAACCTCAAAGAAATGTCGATTAGTAATATTGACCCTTCGTCTCTGACCATATGGACTAACATATACTCCATCCATACTCACCACATGAATATTATGCTTTTGATAAAATAAAGAGATTCTACCTAAAAGTGGAACAAACCCGTTCAATCTGAATTCTTTTAATTGTTCCTTGGTTAAATTGACCATCGAAACCACTTCTAAAATATCTTGGTCTTTCTTTTGGAGAGCTTGTGATCTAAAATGTATTTCATGATATGCAAATAAAATAAAAATCAAATGATTCGAAGTATACAAGAATACACTTGCCTGATTTTGCTTAGAACCATCATTTCCTTCGCTTTCTACGGATTCAAGCACCTTAATCACAGATGGAAGCAAATCTATCAAACGCAAAATTGTTTTGTAGTGAAAATTCCATCTTGTATCCCCAGCTCGTATAAGGGAAAGCTCTTGGTTCTTACCCCTTCCAGTTTCAACTTCACTGTTACCAATTGCTTTTTCCACTCTCTCTTTTTCACAATCTATAAGTATGTCTTTTCGTTTGCAAGAAGCACAAACAACATTCGTCACAATCGTTAATTTGTCAAAAAAAGTCAACAACACCCAAGTGTGTTCTTGCAATCGCCACAACTACTAACTGAAGTTGGTGAACAAAAAATGTACATAATAAGCCGAACTATTTTCTTCCAATATCTTAGCTTTCAAACCATTAAATTCACCACGCATGTTGCTAGCTCCGTCATAACCTTGTCCTCTAAGTTGTTTCAGACTCAAATTATGATTAGCAAAAAAGGAATCAATGGAAGCTTTAAGAATGAAGAAGAAGTCTCTTTTACATGAACAACGCCAACTAAACTTTCTTTGACTAGTCCAGATTTATTAACATAACGCAAAACAATAGCCATTGTTCTTGTTTAGTTACATCACTAGACTCGTCAACTAACAATGAAAACACATCATCACCAATTTCTTTTAAAATAATTTTTGAGGTACCTCGTCTCTGAAACAACTAGCAATCTCTTTTTGAATTTGTGGAGAGTCGAGTTGACAATTCTTTGGAGCACTTCTCAAAACCGCACCAATGTTCTTATCTAAACTTCCAATTAACTTTCTCAATTCCTTAAAATTTCCCATATAAAGAGAACTCTCCCTCTCGTTGTGGCCTCGAAATGGCAATTCACCATTCAAGCAATATCTAGTAGCAATAACCTAAACATATAACCGAATACGATAATCCTTCTTTTCCTGTTCCGTTTGCTTATTAAATGCAAATGAAATTGATTGCTTTTGTCTCATTAGATCTTCATATTTTTTTAGAGCTCGATTGTAAAAGCTTTTAAAATCGCCAACATGACTAGCCAATCTTTCTGTTTTATTCCAACCATTGAACGCTTTTGTTACAAATGCTTCATTCTCGCCTTGATGACCAAAATCATCTCTAAATAAGTAATAATATAAGCAAAAGGCTTTTTCTGCCTTTACACTATATTCTAACCATAGATCGAACCAACTTGGGATAAAACGCCTTGTTTGACTATAATTTTTCTTTTGAAGTCATGGCCACGTGGTTTAAAAGGTCATCGATTCCAATATTTTCGCCTTATATCATCTCTTTGATTAACGTTATATTGTGAAATTCTCGTTCTATCAAAAAGATCCCAAGGAAGATCATTCAAGTCAATCACATCAATAGGTTGTTTATGCTTTTCCATTGTAGCTTCTTCAATAACATGATCCGATGTTGATGAAGATGGCGTTTTTCGTTTATATTGGTAGTATTTTTTCATGTTTCTAGACAAAAGTAACCAAAATAATATTAGATAAACACTACATAAGACTTCGCATCTCTTTAAACAAATGACAAAACCAAAAGTAACCAAAACAATATAAGATAAACACCTACTGCCTTTTGTTGTCGTTGTTTTTAAATAAATGATAACCAATAATTTATAAGTCATATCACAATTCAAGATCTAGGTATCTATCTTACGAAAAAAACAATTAATCAATAAAACAACTTTGAAATTAAAGTTAAGGTTTTCACTTATGAGTTACCAATTACCAAGTTTAAAGATTGGAGATGGAAAAAAACAAAAAATGGATTTATTCTTGACTTGTTTAACATGATATGATTCTCTATCTTTGCTTGTGGAATGACGGTTTTCTACCAATGAACAATTCTACGGTACATTATTCCATAAGGTATATTTTACAAGCCATAAATATTATATGTTGGGCTTATTTTTGTTGAGGGCTAAATGAAAATTGGGTTGAAGGCAAAAAAATAAATAAATTCCAATAATTAATAAAATCTGCAATATAAAAAAAAACATTTAGGCCATTTTGTTGGGGCTGTAGCCCTCCCTACTTATACTAACCCTCCGCCCCTGGATACTAGTGTTAAATTATTATATGATATTAGTTTATATCATATAAAAGGTTGCAAAAATCGTGAATTGCTAGTCGGTCGGTCGGTCACTTTGTACCTTGTAATCATTTTAGGCGGGATTAATCAGTGATTAATCGAATCGGCATTTATAGCAAATTTTGGTATATCTGACAAGTTTTGGGTATTTCTAGAGGTGGCAAAATGAGCGGGCGGGCAAAATGAGCGACATGCTAAAAGGGCGGCAGGATAAATGGACGCGGGCGAAACGGGCGGGCTAAACGGGCGCAAGCTAAAACGGAGAAAACACATATAAAAAACATATAAAAACGTAGATATAAAAAATAAAATACTTGTTTGAAAGTTAAGGATAAAAAATTAAATATAAAATATCCGCCGAGTAACCTAATTATTATTTTACATATGCGCCCATTAAGCCCATTTATTTTCTTACATGTGAGCTCGTTTAGGCCATCAACAATAATGAATAGGCAAAAAGTGTCCAATCCTTTTTGAAAAAGTGTCAAAAGTGCCCATATCTAATCAAATGAGAAAGATTTGCCACCTCTAGGTATTTCTAAGGAGTTTTATGTATTTTTTGCAATATTATTTTAAAATACAACTTATCATACATAAAAATAACTACTATAAGTGATAAACACAAGTTTATATTGAGTTTTCGGTATTTTCAGCAAAAATTACAGTTTTTCGGCAAGTTTGACACCCCTTGACCATTGTTGACCCAGTTGACCTCCATTAATCGTTTTTTCATTAGTCAAAAAATTCGAGGGCCTTGTAGCGATTAAACTGTAATTAATCGGTCTTGTAGACCTTTGTTTACAACACTGATCATATATGATAAGTTATATCGTATATGATACTGGTGTTACATCATATGTGATATTAGTATCATATATGATAATTTTGCAAAACGTGAAAAAAATGATTTTTTTTGTCGAACGTGATTAATATAGCATATCTATAGAAAGATAATTAGATGCTATTCATATATGATACTAATATCTATAGAAAGATATTAGTATCATATATCATATTCGTAACGGTATTCTTTTCGCATAACGAGTAACGGTTCAAGGGATATTAATGTTTGAAAAAAGAAATTGAAATTTGATTTGGTTTAATCTCATCCATTGGATTAAAATGGATATAAAAGGTGAGGATTAATCCATTGGTATCTAAATAAAGTTTAGTATCCAAATGAATTTAAATTAAAGTAATTATGAAATTTACAAGAATATTGTGTAATTATGATTTTTCGCAAGGAGAATAATGTAAATCTTACTATAATATAAGGACCAGATTTGTAAATTAGCCGTTAGTCCCCTGCAGCTGTTTTTCTTGCAAGAAATATATTTGTTGTTCCATAATTTCTTCTCCCCCTTCTCCTTCCTTGAATCCACCATCAATCTGCCCGTTATTACAGGTTAACAACTGTGATTGGTGGTGGCTCACCGCGCTTCTGGTGATGCCCGTGAAATTCTGAGCTGCTCTTCGGATTACATTTAGCCAAATAAGCGCACGCTGATCTTTAGATTTATTTCTATATCAGTTTCGTTATTCTTTTCCAATTATCTTGTACGAGGTTACGAGGTATTCTTCATATTTGTTTAAGAATTATGTTATTCGCGCGAAATGTTCTATAGAATGTTACGATATGCATGTGTCTATATTCATTTGCATTATGAATGTAAAGCTTACGATTATTGTTGAATGTCATTCATTTGACAGAGAGAACAAGTCATGGAAAATAGCTACAACCCAAGTCCACAGATTGCCACCAACGTAGAGCCAGTATCTCGTCCATTACCTTTTAACAAGACAACAACGTTTGTACAAAAAAATTGTCCTGTCTTCCAAGCTAGAGAATCATGGGACCGTCTTTTTGATGAAGCTTATAGAGCAGATGTTGAGATTCATACAGATAGTCATGACGGCGTCATCTATGGACATGCTAGTATTCTTGTAAGCTCAATTATTCTTGAAAATGCCGGCTAATGGTCATAAGTCATAACTCATAATGCATAACTTTTACTCGATCCATGTTTTTACCAACAGGGTTTTGCCTCTCCTGTTTTTCGAAGCATGTTTAAGAAATCAAGAACCAAGCATCAAGTTTTGATTCACGGGGTTCCACTAGAGGCTGTTCGGACATTCATCCGCTTCTTGTACTCTTCATGGTAACAATTCTTTAAAAGGTCTGTTGTGCCTAATATTTTATTGGTTGTGACTTATTTTTGTGGGTTATGTTTCTTGCGTTGCTTTGGCGTAGCTATGAAGAAGAACAAATGGAGGAACATATATTGTCCCTCTTAGTGCTTTCCCATGCTTTTGTAGTACCTCAATTAAAACGAGAGTGCGAGTATCAGATTGAACACAGATGGTTAAATGTGGACAATGTGGTCGACGTATTTCAGCTATCACTGTTATGTGATGCTCCTCGGCTTGGTATCATTTGCAACCGGTTTATCCTAAAGTGCTTTGATGCCGCATCTTCCTCTGCAGGATGGAAGGCCATGAGAGCTAGTCATCCACATCTTGAAATGAAACTTATTGTATCTCTCAGGAATGAAAACAACGTAAGAATATACATTCATATCACAGCTTCAACCAATTTCTTGGTGTGGTGTTCTGATTGATTAGTTAGCCTTTAATTTTCACTATTTAGAGACGAAAAGAGATGATGAGGAAGTTGACAGAAAGGAAGGTTTATTTAGAATTATACGAAGCAATGGAAGCCCTTGTTCATATATGTAGAGACGGTTGCGGGACAATTGGTCCACAGGATAAGGTGTTGAAAGAGGATCAAGAGCCTTGTAAGTTTAAGGCTTGCAAGGGACTTGAACCCCTTCTTCGCCATTATTCTGGATGCAAGTTGAGAGTACCTGGTGACTGCACTCATTGCAAAAGAATGTGGCAGCTCTTGGAGTTACATTCTCGTATATGTGTTGATTCTAGTGTTTGCAGGGTTCCTTCATGCAGGTGTGTGTCCCTAATCTTTTGTAAGATTTTGTAACCTATATACAATCTTTTACTTACTTTGAACATATATTGGGTGACAGGAAAATCAAGCAGAGGATCGCGAAACAAAGCAAAAAGAAGAAAGCAATGAAAGACGAAATGAAGTGGAATATATTGGTTAGGAAAATCATGAGAACGAAGAGCATAACCGGAGCTCCTTATTTCACATTGGCATCATCATGAGGGTGAGGGTTAGTATACAACTTATGTATAGCAAAATAGTCACAATAAAAGCATAAACTTCACAATTGTTGTCGTTTTTGTAATCATAATCATATGCAAGAACAAAATTATAGTTTTTCTTTGTTAAGTTCTTGCTTCGTTTGTACAATGTATGTACATTTGAAATGTTCATGAATCAACACGAAACATTGAGAAAGATGAATGTCACTACACTATGCAAAAGGAAAACCACCAAATTGAGTTTGATATTTCCAGGATCAACACCAAGATTCAACACATCGATAGAGTACACTCGATCATACATGGCTACATGCCTTCTGTCCTAAACTTTTGGGAGACGTTCCAAAACATCAGTGATATGCTGATACAATTCTGTCATAGTTTATTGTTAGGTTTGGTGTAATTTTGCTGTTGCATTTTTGGTGCTACTCACTAAGATGTTCAGCAGATTTGAGAGGTAAATTTGCTGCTATATTAATACCGTTATGCAGATTCATGTTGATACCTTCGATTCAAATATTACCCACCGAAGCATAAGTCATTAAGTTGGTAACATACAACCCCCTAAGGAAAAAGGAGTAGGATTTTATTAAATTTTGTTTCCTCAAACACAAATCCAATAACTAAAAGTCTGAACGTAAAAAATGACAAGCCTTGATTTCTTTGCTAGTAAACTAGCGCTAGGCTAACAGCCTAACATACAATTTTTGCTCATAGGAAGGGAAGTGATTTGAGTACGTAGAGATACACAGATCCAGCAATGTTGAATCTGAAAAAAAAAATGAGTTGAAGAACTCAAAAGGAACTTCTAGCACTTTGGAAGATCAGCCGGTGGAGGTAAAAGCTTTTGATTTGGATGTTTTCCGTCCAATATGAGCCAAGCCATCTTCAAACCCCAGCTCGTGTGAACTTCTAAATGGCAATGCATGAACCATACCCCTGCTCAGTGCATATAAAGAAACCCGTATCAACAAAGTTATAAGAATTCTTTGTATCGTATGAGAAAACAGTGCGATGAACATAGAAACCTACCTGGGTTATCTGCCAGAAATCGTATAGCAACCCACCCGCCAGAAGGGACACCAATCGTGTTTCTTTCAATAGGGTCGATGAGATTAAAGTTCTTGGGGTCCTTGTTAGGATTGTAGTTTCCAAACCCTTGACCAACGACAAAGAAGTTGAAACCATGGAGATGAAGTGGGTGGCTTTCAACACCAAGAATGCTTGTATCTTGCATAACCAACTCCACACTAGTATTAAACGGAAGAACCATGAGTTTTGTATCATTGCTCACAAAGGTATTGTTAGGAGGAGTTCCTGTATAGTTAAACCAATGCAATGGGCTGATTGGAAAATAAGGACTATAAACACCCTTTGATTGATCAAAATAGTGGGACTGGAGAAGGGCAACACTTGGTTGTACGAATGACACGTTGTTGATAGAGGCAGCGAATCTAGTTCCATTTGGTCCTTGGCAAGTTTTGTTCTTTTCACAAGGACTCGTACCAAGTCCAACGGTGAAAAATAAATGTCTGTCAATCTTTTGTGGTACATTAGCTGGATACTGCGCACTAGCCAAACTACGAAGTCTATCTGAGAATTTCGTCACAAATGAAGTGTCATTCAAAGATGGTAACGTTGGTTTAAAGAGTGGAATATTTTTCATGTGAACGGACGATTCATATTCAAGAATACCAGCAACCGTGGAATTGTCAAAGGTTCCTTGTCCCGTAACATATGGTCTAGCTGACATGAGAAAGTTGGCACCAGGAAACTTTGGTTTTGTCCTAAGAAGAACATTGGTGGTTTGACCAGGAGCTAGTATGATAGTTTCAGTGTCGAAAGGTTTTACGTATATGGCATCAGCTTCAACAACTTTGAGAGTGTGATTTGCAATGCTGAAAAAGAGTTCATCATTGAGTGCTGCATTGATGAGTCGAAGGAGGTATGTTTTCTCCGGCTTAACCTTTAGCTTGAACGTATCTGCTAATTTAATCTCATCAGACACGTTTATTAGTATGTATATATGCATGCATGATTATAACTGAAACAAAAAAATACTCGTTTTCAGTTCATGGATAACAAGTCGCGGAATACCTTTAGCAGAAGAGTTATACAATGGACCGGGAAGCCCATTGAAGGTATAGGCATCAGAAACATTTGGACCTCCACCAGTTTGTGTTGCTTGAGCAATTATGGCTTCCGGATCAGTATTAAACCACTCTCCTGTAGGCATAACGCATCGTGTTAATTTTATCGCATTTCAAAAAATTAGAAAGCTCATTAAACCGAAATAGAAAAAAGTGTAAAGAAAGTCAAAATATAATCGGACTTTGCAGAAACTTTTACCAAAGATGATGGGAACTTCTTTGTAGGGTTTGGTAAACGGGTAAGGGACATGAAGCTTTGGAAGAATGATAAGAGGTCCATAAACACTAGCTCGGAGCCATGATATATGAGCATGCCAAAACAAGGTTCCTCTTTGTCCAACAACGGTATAGTTGTACACATAACTTTGTCCAGTTTGTATGGGGCATTGTGTTATGTAAGCCGGCCCATCTGCCCATCCACTTCGAAGCTGTCTAATACCATGCCTGTTTACCATCAGAAACATACAATCATATGAACAAACATAGATAAAAACATTTACAACATCGTCGCAGAAATAGAAAACATGAAGCTACCAATGGATTGTAATATTGTTGGAAACATGGTTGGTGACTTTGATAAGCAAACGGTCACCCTCCCTGGCGACTATACGTGGACCGGGAAATTTCCCATTCACCGTAACCATGCTCCTAGTGTGGTTAAGTCGTGTCACATTTTGCAGTTGGATCTGCATAGAACAGTAAATTTTGGTTAGCATCTTAAACTAGAACATATAAACTACAGCAAAAACATGATATAGCATCAAACGAGACGCACGTTGAACTCGTAGTTCCTGGTGGTGGCAGCAACACAATACACCAAAAGTATTAAAGTTATTGCAACTATTGGGAACATTCTTCTCACGAAACTATCCATCTTTCTCGGTTAGTAATCTAAGAGGCTTTTGCTACTGATATGAAACAGGCAATGAAAGCTGAATATTTATAGGTTTGAGACTAATGATGATTGATTTGGAAGATTTAAGAATGTCATATTTTATTGTTGGAGTGCAACTTTTGAGTGCTAAAAAAGTGATATTTTACATCTGTTTATTCAATACCTTCCCTTTGTCGTAAGGACTTTGTTCCAACTATTGCTTCTTTTAAAGTCTTCTTAACAGGTCTTCTGTTTTAAACTAGGGTGAAGGCCGATAATACTGATTAACTTATTTAAATGTACCAATATACGCAACATACTATATTTATTACAAATCTATTTAACTTACTTTCAAATACTTACCAAGGTACATATTATTAACCAAAATCTAAGTTGTTTGACCGATTACTATTAAGAAAAGTTACTTTTTGGTCCCTAATGTTTGCATTGACTTCTAGCGTTAGTCGTTTGGCAGTTTTACACTAGTTAAGTTATAATAATGATACATTTAACTTTTGCATTGACTTCCAACATTAGTCCATTGACTTTTATATCTAATATTTTCATAATTATTTATAAATTGCTTTATACACATATTTTTACATGCAAATATTTGTACACATTGTTATTATACACACATTTTCAAAAAGTAATAATTTATTTTTATCATAAAAAATGTTATATTTTTTTCTGAAAAAAACTAAAAAAGTCTAAACTCAAAAAAGATTAAAAAAAATTTACAATTTTCTTCGACAGCTACTATAAAAGTTATAATTGAATACTTTTCTTCCAAATTTTTTTTTAAATTGTTTAAATGTTTTTGTCTTATCTTGAGATAAAAGTAAAAAAAAAGTAATGTAAAAAAATTAAAACTTTTTATGTTTTAATTTTTAAAATGTTAAAAAATTTTCTTCTATCTTAAGAAAACATAAAATTGTTTACAAAATTTCTAAAATTTTTAATATTTCAGGAAGAAAAATATTTAGCTTTCTAAAAAAAACTCGAAGAATAACTTTAAAGAATAAAATTTTTTAAGAGTTAACTGCTTTTTTGGTCCTCGTGGTTTGGTCTAGTTTTCACTTTTGGTCCAAAAATTCAAATAGTTTCGGTTTTGACCAAAAAGATAAACTATTTCTCCAATTTTGGTCCAAATTCACGTTGACCACTCGTTTGACCAGTTAAATGATATAAGATGACTAAAGTGCCCTCGTCTTGATAGGGTATAATTACAAAAGTACCTCATTTTTATTATTATTATTATTATTTTATAATATTACTTTATTATTATTATTATTATGTTGGGCTGTAAGGGTTTTATCATTAAGTTACAGGTTTGTTTGAATCTTACGGGGATTTGATAGCAATTTTGGTTTACATTTAAGTTAGCTTGTTACACTAGCAGTTTTGACAATATATCCATATGGAGGATGAAGAAATTGGTACACCCACACATGACGACTTCAAATTTGTGATGGTGTTTTTTATGGTGAAAAATCAAGTGGAAGAAAAATAAAAGAGATAAAAAGAGAGTTCTAATATGATATAGTTCAAAGACGAAAATACCCTTATAATCAACGGTCAAATAAGTCAAACTGAATTTTTGGACCAAAAGTGGGGAAATAGTTTATTTTTTGGCCAAAATCGAAACTATTTGAGTTTTTGGACCAAAAGTGAAAACTAGACCAAACCACGATGACCAAAAAAGCAGTTAACTCATTTTTTAACTTAAACTTTTTTTACTTATCTTAAAAGATGTTAAAAAACTTTAAAAAAGATTTAACCTTTTTAATTTTTTGGAAGAAAAAGATTTAGCTAATTTTGACATTTTAAAATTTTTTGAAGAAAAAAGTAGAAATATTAAATCTTTAACTTTTGTTTAAAATTAGTTTTTTTAAATCGAAAAAAACATAAATATATTAAAAGTTGTAACTGAAATCTTTTTCGAAGAAATTTTTTTAGAACAATGAACTCTCTTTTTGAAAGAAAACAAAAAAGAAATTTCAAAAAAAACAAAACTTTTTTTTTTGAAAAAAATTAAACCTACATTATTAAAAAAACAAAACTATAATTTAAAATTTGAAAAATTTTAAAAAGGTTAAATCTTTTTAAATGTCTTTTAACATATTTTAAGATAAATAAAAAAATAAAAAAGGTTAAATATTTTTAAATGTATTTTAACATATTTTAAGATAAGTAAAAAAATTAAGTTAAATAAGTTTTTTTTTTAACGTTTTTCTTCTAGATTTTTTTTAAAATCTAAACATTTTTCTTCCTGAAATATTAAAAATTTTAGAAATTTTTTTAAACAGTTTTATGTTTTATTAAGATAAAAAGTAAATTTTTTAACTTAAAAAAAATTAAGAGTCAAAAAGTATTTTTTTTTAATTTTTTACATTAATTGTTTTTTACTTTTATCATAAGAAAAGACAAAAATATTTAAACAATTTTAAATTTTTTTTGGAAGAAAATTATTTAGTTATAAACTTTTTAAATAATTGTCGAAGAAAAACGTAAATTTCTTTTAGTCATTTTTTACTTTTTCCCATAAAATATAACTTTTTTTCATATAAACAAAGTATTATTTTTGAAAATCCGTGTATAATAACAGTGTGTATAAAAATTTGCATTTAAAAATATGCGTATAAAAGAATTTATAAATAATTATGAAAATATTATATATAATAGTCAAGGGACTAATAATGGAAGTCAATGCAAAAGTTAGTGTATCATTATTGTAACTTAACTAGTGTAAAACTGCCAAAAGACTAACGCTAGAAGTCAATGCAAACGTTAGGGACCAAAAAGTAACTTTTTTTAATGGTAACTGGTCAAACAAGTTAGATTTTAGTTACTATTACGTATATTGTAAGTATTTGAAAGTAGGTTGTGTAGATCTGTAATAAATATAGTAAGTTGCGTAAATTGATATATTTAGATAAGTTAGTTACGTATTTTCAGCAAAGTATTTTAATCATATACTAAACATATGTTTATCAACTATAAGTGAGTTTTCCTGTGATTTAGGTTATGTGTTACTACTCCATCCATTATGAGTTCTAAGATAATTTCATACATGTCTGTCCGCGTATGTCTTCAGCTAAAGGCCTCCGGATACATACACTATCCCGGATTGCAGCCGAGACCCCAACAATTAATAAGGCAAGTATGTGAACAGTGAGCATTTAATGAACACGCCTAAAGGTAAAAGCGAGCCATTCTATTATCCAGCATGAACCGTCCGGACTAATGGGTAAAGGGCTACACCGCCGCCCTGGGGAACAAATCCCTCGATTGGTGGGAAAGATCCCACCTCGAGCATAGAGCCTAGTCTAATGACACGACTAGACGTCCAGGTATGCTCTTGAGAGTAGTATAAATACTCCTCACATTTAATACACACATAACTCAATTAACTTACTACCATTAACTATTTCATCTAACCTCCGATATTCCACACCGGATACCATCCACGTGATCGTTACTTACTCTCACGTCGGAGCTTGGTCTCGGGGTCAAACCAGGGACGAGGCTAACGTGTGTTGTCTTGTATTCATAGGTTCAATACCAAGATACAAGCCATACGACTACTGTGACCAAAGGAAATTCGCTCGTGTCTACCTAGCCGGGAAATTTTGCTTCAACATTTGGCGCCATCCGTGGGACCTTAAACTCGAATCTCCATAATCAGCAACCTATAGCAGAACCTTCGGGAAGAGGGTCCCCTCTAGAATTATCCCCAGTTCGTGAACCCACAACTGTAGAGGGAGATACCGAAACACCTTCCAACCTACAAGAAAGGATCTTAGAGAGTATGAGCGTGTTGCAGAATTTGGTAGAGCATCACAACGCTATAGCCAAAAATTCAATCTCGCCAACAAGATTGCTTTTCGAGTATGAGACCCTTGATGCATAGAAGGACAAAAACAGAGCACAGAAAGATGGAGCCGAGGGGCAAAAAGCTCGCAAAGATACTGGTGCTCCGGTAGATGACCTACAGAATCCTTTTAAGGATATTATCACCTCACCCTTCACTAAGAGAATCATAGAGTTCTCCTCACCGAAGCACATACTACCCGCAACCATCAAACTATATACCATGGATACCGATCCTAATGATCATATTACTCGTTTCGCCGGAGCAGCCAATTCGGGAGAATGGCCAATGCCAGTATGGTGTAGGTTTTTTCAGCAGACATTGGCCGGGGCTGCAGGAGGTTGGTTTGAAAGCTTACCAATGGGAAGCATTGATAATCGGGATGATTTGAAAGATAAATTCCTGGAAAGGTTTTCACTAAGAAGAAAATGTCTTAAGAATCCAATGGAGATCACCACTATCACCCGGAAAGCACACAAGTCTCTAGCAGTGTTCAAGGAACAGTGGACGGACGAAGCAAGTTACATCCAGGGAGGCCCCGAAGTAATGTAAATATCAGCCTTCGTAAATGGAGCTAAATGCCCAGAGTTATCCCGTCGTTTCTCTGACGACACTCCAAAAACGGTTGCCGAAATGATGCGAAGGGTAGATGACTTCATCAAGTCAAAAGAAGTCTTCAGAAATAAGAAATTACCACAAGGAGAAGCTGGTGAGAGAAACACCAAATATAATAAGGAGGAAAAATACCTCTCTTCCGGATCGCGTGGACACAACAAAGGTTGACAAAGAAACTACTATAGGTCTAAACCCACGTTCTCCCCATATGTACCTCCGCTGAGTCAAAATTAAGGAAGAAGGGCACCTTACCAATGCCCCAGATTAGAGTCTTTGACTAAATTCCCCAAGGAAATCCTAGCGACTGAGTTGCAATTACAACTTCCCCAACCACCTCCGACCAAGGGCATCGTTCGACCTGAAAATATGGATAAGTATTGTGATTACCATCAAGAGAAAGGGAACCTCACTAACGATTTCCATCAATTAAGAAAACAGTTGGAAGCGGCTTTTGATTCCGGCAAGTTAAACCATCTCGTGAAAGATTTACGAGGTCGAGTGAATAGAGGCAATTAGAGAATGGGAAGTGGGGATAACAAGGGAAAGATGATAAACATGCTAGAAAGCAGACATAGTGGGTTGAAGAGAAAAGAGTTATGTAAGATCGAGATAGATTGGATGAACTCCCCCATCACGTTCCCACTGGTAACCGACATAGAAGCCTAGGACGACCCTTGATATTTGAAGCCGAGCTAGAAGGGTATTAGGTGAAAAGAGTGTTTGTCGACGAAGGGGCTACGATGCAGGTCATGTTCTAACATTGCTTTTTAAACTTGGAACCCTCCATTCAACGAAGGTTAACTCCCGATCACGTGAAAGTTTTAAGCTTTTCCGGTGAAGAAACTACACCCCTTGGAAAAATTGATTTGGAGGTAGCTCTTGGTTCACATGACTTGACAAGAAGGACCATAATGAGCTTCACGGTAATTAGAGCACCGTCGCCATACAACATAATACTCGGAAAGACCGAAATCTGGGAATTAAGGGCTGCTTGACAATCTTGATATTTCTGGTCGTTATTCTAATCTCGATATTGTATATTTTGTATTTACTTTAAGAAGAAATTTAAATTATCGGCTAACCGAGAAGGTTAGACTTGAAACTTAGCGTAAAAATGTCGTTTAGATTATAACCGGCAAGGAATATGTTAGGTATCGATATTTATATTCTCGTTATGACATAGAAATATTTTCTATTGTCGTCGTCTAATTTTTCGTTTTACGGGTATTTTTTGTAATTCACGTTAAACCTTTAAGTGTCGTTTGTGCATTCGACGCATTAACTATTTTAAGTCATTTAAATATCAAAATATAAATGTCATCCGAATGTCAATATGATTATTTTATATTGAGCGTTTATTTTTCGTGTTTTACGCGTAACTTTTAAAATATCGGGTATCGATAATACCCGCTTTAACATTTTGAAAAATCTATTTAACTAATAAATCATATGACACCATACCAGCCCATCCATGGGTGGCGTGGCATCTTCTTATCACAAATGAGATATAAGTGTTTTGTTAAATAACATATACTTTATAAAATATATATATCAAGACCTTATCTCTTATTTCATGAAAATCAAAAGTCACACATATCTTTTTCTCTCTTATATTTGCCGTACAAAATAGCAATAACAATATCCATAAACATATTTCTTGCTAGATAGTATGGTTTCTTAAGTGAAGGGTTTAATAAGGTTGATCATTTTGGGATACATATCTCATTGTTTTCTACTTGGATTAAAGGTTTTGCTACCTATTTCTTTTATAAATCTTTTATTTCATTAACTTATTTATCATGTTAATCTCTATAAATCTATTTATATACATATGTATTGAGACATGTGTGAGGTTTAGACATGATTACATGCAAAGATTTATAAAGATCTAGCATAAAGAAGCCCTAAAACATGATTTATGAACTTGTAATTTTGATCAGTAGGAAAACGTAATTTTTGGAACATTTCTTGAAGTATGACCTGGTATATTATTTAAAATTCATGTAGGCCTATGTTTTATGAATATTTGTAGAGTTGACCCATGCATTGACTCTTAAAAATGAGTGATTTATGATTAAAATATTAAAACATGTCAATCTGGAGTATGCTCTGTTAATCAGTAAATTTCATACAGTAGACTCTGAATTCATCCAAAAACCTAAAACTATGGAAGATAGCTTACTTTATCTAGTTTCTAATAGTTTAACAATTGTTTACGGTTTGAAAATGGCATCAAAAATGGTGAACATGAAAAATTAGTATTAAATTCAAAAGTGACCCACTAGTGTTCAAAAGACTTTTTGGTAAAATTGAGATTCTATATGATAAAAATGTATTAGAAAATGTATAAAACCTTATTATACTTAAGGGCTGTATTCACATCATGTCTAACACATACGTAATACTATGTATGTATGCACATATAATAGTTATAAACGTTTTATAATTATGCTTAATTACCGACTAAAACCTAAAACCTGTAAATTGTTTATAGGTTGCGGATCGCCGACTACTCCCACGTGATGAGAGTGCTCGAATTTGTAGTCAGCTTTATCTTCATTCACAAGTGAGTCTATAGCCACGCTTTTAAATTTTTTAATTGTTTTAGAAACCTACGAGGGGGATAACATGCTTGTTTTACTAAAAAAGAGTACAACTATAAGTTGCGGTAAACCAATTGAATGGTGCAACTAGAAGTTGTGAAAGCTCTATTTACTTGAAATGTAATTATTAAAAATGAAGGGTACAACAAGAGTTGTTGTCCATGAATGGGTGCAATCAGAAGTTGTGGTAAACCCTATTTGTTTTAAAATAGAACACAAGGGACCCGATTGTATGCTTAGATGAAAGTTATTACATAAGTTAGCTTTAGCCTTATAAGACCCATGGAATCATGAATTGTTAATCGAAAGAACGCTAATACTATGGATATATCTATCAGGGTGACGCCCAGTCCGGTCACGACTAGCTATCGTGTGGTGTAGTGAAGCACTAGTAATGAAACATCGGATGCATATGTATAAGAGAGATATACGCACTTGGCTAGGTGTGTTGGGCTGAAATAATATATGTTAACGTTTAATGTCACGAGGCTTATGTAATAACACCGATAATTATGTCCGTACAACATAATTGTCTTTCGACGAATTATTAACCATGGAAGGTTATTCACAATACTTGTGTTCTCTTTATTTAATTTAAACTATATAGATTCACTCAACAAATTTTGTTGACTTTTTAGCATGTTTTATCTCAGGCCTATAGGGAAGGCACTCGAGGAAGGTGGTTTCGTGAAGCTTGCTTATTTGAAATGACTTTGGCCCGCTTTTCTAAAAAATATCCATTCAAAGAACTTTTATCATTTATTATGTTTTGTAAACTTTAAATTATTTGGGACCATGTGAAAAGTTTTATCGTTGAATGAATGAATGGATGTTTTTATTAAAACGACTCGTTTTGAGCCGTTTTCTCTGATTATGAGCTTGAATCATGTAAGTAACACCCAATGACCCTTCCGCTGATATGACTAGAAATTGAAGGTGTTACAGATTTGTATCAAGAGCTCAAGTTATAAAGAACGAAAAGATTTTCCAAAAATGAATTTTTGAAATCTTTTAACTATAACATTTGCAAGTGAAACCTCCGAGTTGCCAATGGACGAGAATGAAAGTATTTATATATGTATATGGGATTATATATATATGTTGTAATCTTTATCAATTACTTGTACTTGTGAATTACAAGGTATGTTTTCATTTATTTAAATATAAATGATAATTTTTATACTTATACGAGATATTTATACGACGTAGATTGTCACGAAGCCACTCTAGTCATTTTCACGCTAACGCTGAAGTTATTATTGAAGTTAATCCTGCTATTCCCGAGACCAGCTAAGTTGTAGATATACATGATCCCAACGAAATGGTTAATATTATCGATAATATTCTTTTGGTTACAAGGATTTTGATTCCTTGGTTCTTATTCTTGATTTATCAATTCGTTCATTTCATTTAGTAAGTTTAATCTACATTTTCATTAAACTTCAACATTCTACTGTTTTGCTAGAAACAAGTTTGTCTGAGATTCTACCTGTTGTCTGTTAGGAATTGATATTGATTGGTATGGTGTTCACATACAAACCAGGATTCCATATCATATCACTGATCATTTTTTGCTAAATCAGTTTCTCGTTTGTTTTGATCCTGATCTTTTGCGTTGTGCTGGCGATGCTTAAATAAGGTGATTTATAATCGTCTTGTTAAATTGTGTTGGCCATTTATTTGAACAAGGAAATTATAAATTGTTGAACCACAAATTTCTAAATCTTATTTGGATGGATTTGATCAATCCATGGAAATAATGATTTATAAACGTATGGGCTTAACCATATAGCATCTGCGCATTTCAACTCTTATGACTCATAATTCATTTGCTCGATTCATTCGTTGATTTTTTTCTTCTAATTCTTTGATCGTGAAATGGTTGTATTGAGGCTTTTCCAGAACTGCCAATTGAGGAGGATATCAAGCGTCTCTGAAAGACACTGTAGAAATCTTCTTCTAGTAGGATCGAGGAGCCTTCTTAGCCATGTGAATTACCTAGTAACTCTTAGTGGAATAGTTTATCAATTGTAGTATCTTTTCATAAATCATTAACTAAACTGTGACATCAGTTAGTAGGACTAGTATTTTAAGTTGTATAGCATTAGACGATGACAATCTATAATGCTTAACAATACAACTTGTACTAGTTTGTGATCAATGGAATGACTATCTTTTGATTCCTAATTCTACATCGTTCTAGTACTATCTTTCTTTTCTTTTCTCTTTTAAATTCCTGTGGTATAACGTAACCATTGAGTGAATACTCACTATGATTTGATTTGCGTTGCACAAGAATCATGCAGTCAATGAAAGCTATGACTGAAGCACGAATGCGTCAAGTTGTCAGCGAATAAGTTGCTGTATCTTTAACTGAATTCATGGTCAACATGAATGGTGGAACCTGAACTGTCAAGGTCAAGCAGTAGATTCACGAGCTGACCAAGAATATACGTGGTGATGTGACTTCTTCTAAGTCATTTGCTATTTGTTAATCTGTCTACATAGCTTATTAGCTCATGAGACACATAATTCAAAACACGACTGATGAGTTCACAGAGTGAGAAAAATAATTTCAAACCGGAAAATCGTTTCGTGCATTAGAGCTCGCAAGTATATCGAAAAAGGTTGTGAATTATTCTTAGCTTAAGTATCGTAGAAGTAATCGTAAGAGAAGTAAGTAGAATTACTCTAGTCAATTGTGACTATTCCGAAGTGTTCTGGGATATTTTCCAGGTTCTTCGCCTCCAAGGCAAATAGAATTCCAAATTGATCTAATTCCTGGTGCTGCAACTGTGGCACGTGAGCCATATCAATTAGCATCATCCGAGCTAAAGGAATTATTTGTGAAGTTGAAAGAACTATCTAATAAAGGTTTTATTCGACCGAGATCGTCATATTTTGGAGATCCTACTCTATTCGTTAAGAAGTAGGATGTTTTGTTCCGTATGTGCATCGATTTTCGAGAGCTGAATAAGCTAACGATCAAGAATCGTTACCTGCTTCCAAGAAATGATGATCTATTTGATCAACTTCAAAACTCTCGTGTTTTCTTCAAGATTCTAGTGTCTTCTCCAAGATTAACATTCGGTCTGGTTAACATCAACTTCGCATCCGTGAGGAAGATATTTCAAATTACTGCGTTTAAAAATCATTATGGACTTTATGAGTGCTAAGTAATGCCATATGGATTGACCAATGCACCAGCAGTATACATGTATTTCATAAATCGCGCTTGCAAACCGTATCATGATAAATTTATGATTATGTTCATTGATAAGGTTCTGATTTATTGTAAAAATAAAGAAGAGCATGGTGAACATTCGGAGACTATCTTGAATGTGCTAAGGACTGAAAAACTGTATGCAAAATTTTCAAAATATGATTTTTGACTTGATTGCGTGCAATATCTTAGCCATGTGATTGATAGTTGTTGAGTTCACGTCGATTCCGCAAAAATTGAAACCATTAATAATTTAGGGTGCACCTACTACTCTGACTGAAGTGCGACAATTTTTAGTTTTTTTTCGGTTACTACTAAAGGTTCATCGAAGCGTTTTCATTAATATCTAAGAAGATGACTATGGTTAGCGCTATTTGGAAGACTGGGGGATCCATTTATGTGAAAATCTCACAAGTCTGAATTTTCCATACATTTTGGATCGGACAAAATGTACCATGACTTGAAAAAGTTATACTGGTGGCAAAACATGAAAGCAGATATTGCGACTTATGTTGGTAAATGATTGACATGTGCTAAAGTCAATACTGAATACCAAAAGCTATCACGATTACTTCAACAACCGAAAATTCCTATATGGCAGTGGGAGCTAATTACAATGGATTTCATTACTAAGGTTCTGAAAACTATGTTTGGCTTTGATTCAATTTGGGTCATTGTCGTTCAATTGACTAAATCTGCTCATTTCACTCCAAAAATAAAATGATCATGCAAACTAAGAATCCTTCGTTAGCCACTCGTAGTAGACTGAAAAGTTATGATGATGTGAAACGAAAACCTTTGGTGTTCGAGGTAGGTGGAAAAGTTATGCCGAAAGTATCACCATGGAAAGGTGTTATACGTTTTGGAAAACATGGGAAGTTAAGTCCCTCTTATGTTGAGCCACTTGAGATAATATCTAGAGTGGACTTGGTGGCATATAAACTTGAATTACCTCTAAGAGCTAAAAGTAATTCACAATACTTTTCATGAGTCGAACCTAAATCAATGTCTATCCGACGAAAATCTTATTATCCAAAAGTTGTCGAAATCATGGATAGGGAAGTTAAGCAACTAAAGCAAATTCAAATTTCTATTTTCAATGTCCGATGAAACTCGAGACAAGGACCATAATACACTTAGGAAATGGATGATCAAATGTGGAAGAAATATCCTCATTTGTATGACTTCAATAAGAAGGCATGCAGTAAGGCAAATCGATCTTCAGAGACGAAGATCCCTGTTAGGTGGGGATGATGTGACAATCTTGATATTTCTGGTCATTATTCTAATCTCGATATTGCATATTTTGTATTTACTTTATTGAGAAATTTAAATTATCGTCTAACCGAGAAGGTTAGACTTGAAACTTATCGTAAAAATGTTGTTTAGATTATAACCGGCAAGGAATATGTTAGGTATCGATATTTATATTCTCGTTATGACATAGAAATATTTTCTATTGTCGTCGTCTAATTTTTCGTTTTACGGGTATTTTTTGTAATTCACGTTAAACCTTTAAGTGTCGTTTGTTCATTCGACGCATTAACTATTTTAAGTCATTTAATTATCAAAATATAAATGTCATCCGAATGTCGATGTTTTTATTTTATATTGAGCGTTTATTTTTCGTGTTTTACGCGTAACTTTCAAATCACGTAACTTTTAAAATATCGGGTATCGATAATACACGCTTTAACATTTTAAAAATCTATTTAAGTAATAAAACATATGACACCACACCAGCCCATCTATGGGTGGCGTGGCATCTTCTTATCATAAATGAGATATAAGTGTTTTGTTAAATAACATATACTTTATAAAATATGTATATCAAGACCTTATCTCTTATTTCATGAAAATCAAAAGTCACACATATCTCTTTCTCCCTTATATTTGCCGTACAAAACAACAATAACAATATCCATAAACATATTTCTTGCTAGATAGTATGGTTGCTTAAGTGAAGGGTTTAATAAGGTTGATCATTTTGGGATACATATCTCATTGTTTTCTACTTGGATTAATGGTTTTGCTACATATTTCTTTTATAAATCTTTTATTTCATTAACTTATTTATCATGTTAATCTCTGTAAATCTATTTATATACATATGTATTGAGACATGCGTGAGGTTTAGACATGATTACATGCAAAGATTTATAAAGATCTAGCATAAAGAAGCCCTAAAACATGATTTATGAACTTGAAATTCTGATCAGTAGGAAAATGTAGTTTTTGGAACATTTCTTGAAGTATGACCTGATATATTATTTAAAATTCATGTAGGCCTATGTTTTATGAATATTTGTAGAGTTGACCCATGCATTAACTCTTAAAAATGAGTGATTTATGATTAAAATATTAAAACATGTCAATATGGAACATGCTCTGTTAATCGGTAAATTTCATACAGTAGACTGTGGATTCATCCAAAACCTAAAACTATGGAAGATAGCTTACGTTATCTAGTTTCTAAATCAGTTGGATAGTTTACCAATTGTTTACCGTTTGAAAATGGCATCAAAAATGGTGAACATGAAAAATTATTATTAAATTCAAAAGTGACCCACTAGTGTTCAAAAGACTTTTTGGTAAAATTAAGATTCTGTATAATAAAAATGTGTTATAAAATGTATAAAACCTTATTTATACTTAAGGGTTGTATTCACATCATGTCTAACACATACATAATACTATGTATATATGTACATATAATAATTATAAACGTTTTAATTATGCTTAATTACCGACTAAAACCAAAAACCTGTAAATTGTTTATAGGTTGCGGATCGCCGACTACTCCACGTGACGAGAGTGCTCGAATTTGTAGTCATCTTTATCTTCATTCACAAGTGAGTCTATAGCCACGCTTTTAAATTCTTTAATTATTTTAGAAACCTACGAGGGGGATAACATGCTTGTTTTACTAAAAAAAAGTACAACTATAAGTTGCGGTAAACCAATTGAATGGTGCAACTAGAAGTTATGAAAGCTCTATTTACTTGAAAAGTAATTATTGAAAATGAAGGGTACAACAAGATTTGTTGTAAACCCATGAATGGGTGCAACCAGAAGTTGTGGTAAACCCTATTTGTTTTAAAATAGAACACATGGGACCCGATTTTATGCTTAGATGAAAGTAATTACATAAGTTAGCTTTATCCTTAAAAGACCCATGGAATCGTGAACTGTTAATCGAAAGAACGCTAATACTATGGATAGATCTGTCGGGGTGATGCCCATTCCGGTCGCGACTAGCTATCGCGTGGTGTAGTGAAGCACTAGTAATGAAACATCGGATGCATATGTATAAGAGAAATATACGCACTCGGCTAGGTGTGTTGGGCTGAAATAATATATGTTAACGTTCAATGTCATGAGGCTTATGTAATAATACCGATAATTATGTCCGTACAACATAACTTTCTTTTGACGAATTATTAACCATGGAAGGTTATTCACAATACTTGTGTTCTCTTTATTTAATTTAAATTCTATTAATTCACTCAACAAATTTTGTTGACTTTTTAGCACGTTTTATCTCAGGTCCATAGGGAAGGCACTCGAGGAAGGTGGTTTCATGAAGCTTGCTTATTTGAAATGACTTTGGCCCGCTTTTTCTAAAAAATATCCATTCAAAGAACTTTTATCATTTATTGTGTTTTGTAAACTTTAAATTATCTGGAACCATGTGAAAAGTTTTATCGTTGAATGAATGAATGGATGTTTTTATTAAAACAACTCGTTTTGACCCGTTTTCTATGATTATGAGCTTGAATCATGTAACACCCAATGACCATTCCGCTGCTATGACTTGAAATTGGAGGTGTTACAGGGTGTGCCCTCCACTGTACACTCATCTATGAAATTCCCTAATATCAACGGAATAGCAACAATGAGAACAAAGGCCAGGGCAATATATGAGTGTAGGGTAATAGAAGACGGATAGAAGATAAAAAAAGAGAAAGCAACAGTTGTGGGGAAAGAATTGGACAAGTGGCTCATCCACGAAAAGCTTAACCAGCAAGAACGAGAAGCAAGAGCAAATGACGGAACAAATCATAGTCCATCCCGGATATCCGGAATAGCTAGTCACCATTGGAAGGTTGTTCACTAAGAGATACCGGCTATAACTCATAGATTTGCTGAGAAACAACTCCGATGTATTCGCATGGGAACCTTCGGAAATGACCGGAGTACATAGAAGCATCATAAAGCACTCCTTGAATGTCGATGTAGAAGCCAATCCGGTCGCGCAAAAAAGAAGGACGTTGGCGAAGAGAAAAGCCAGGCGGTCAAGATATCCTACGTGGATTTCGAACACGGTCTTGGTAAAAAAACGGATGGTGATTGGCGAATGTGCATAGACTTCAAGAACCTCAATTATGCCTGCCCGAAGGATTATTATCCCTTGCCAGACATAGTTGTCAGAATAGGATCAGTCATGGGGTATAAATTCAAATGCTTCTTGGACACGTACAAAGGGTGCCACCAAGTACTCATGGACGAAGAAGACGAAGAAAAAACGGCATTCTGTACTGACGAAGGCACATATTGTTACACAAAAATTCCCTTCGGCCTGAAAAATTCCGGAGCCACATATCAAAGGTTGGTGGATTCAGCATTTCGTTCACGAATTGGGGTAAACCTAGAAGCATATGTAGATGACCTAATGATAAAGAGTAAAACCGAAGAAGAGATGCTTGCGGATATTCAAGAAACCTTCGATAACTTAAGGAGGATTAACATGAAACTAAACCCGAAGAAATGCCCGTTCGATGTCAAAGAGGGAAAGTTCCTTGGTTAGATGGTAACCTCGGAAGGCATCCGAGATAACCCAAAGAAGACAAAGGCAATTAATGAAATGAGGTCTCCTAAAACATTGAAATAAATGCAATCCTTGAGTGGGAAGTTGGCAGCATTGAACCGGTTCTTATCGCGGTCAGCTGAACGATCAATGCCATTCTTTGAGACGTTGAAAAACATCACCAAGGACAATAAAGAAGAATTATGTTGGATTGAAAAGGCCGAAGGAGCCTTTCAACAACTCAAGAAAGTAATCTTGGATCTCCCACTGCTTACCTCCCCGATCAAACGAGAAATATTATATGTATACTTGGCCGCATCCAAAGAAGCAGTCAGCGGTGTGCTTTTGGGCGAGAGAAACCGAACGCAAATGCCAATAAGATATGTAAGCCGAACGCTTCACGATGCTGAAAGAAGGTATACTCCTTTGGAAAAGTTAGCCCTAGGCTTGCTACACTTATCACGAAGGTTAAGAAGATATTTCGAAGCTCATGACATTCACGTCATAACGGACCAACCTCTGAAGCAAATACTAAGCAAGTCTGAAGCCTTAGGAAGACTGGAAAAATACTCAGTCGAGTTGGGAACATATGAAATCCATTATGTATCCCGGAATTCAGTCAAAGGGCAAGTTTTAGTTGACTTCCTGAATGAGGCCCCGTTGGAACACCAAGAGGGCGCAACAATCCATGAAATATCTGAAGAAGAAGAGCCCGAAAGCCAATGGACGCTATATACAGATGGGGCTGCAAACAGTAAAGGTGCCGATTCCGGACTAGTTTTGATCAACCTAGAAGATGTGGAATTCATATATGCTTTGAGGTTTAACTTTAACTGCTCAAACAATGAAGTCGAATACGAAGAACTGTTGACAGGTCTTCGGTTAGCTGAAAATATGAGAGTAAAAAAGTTGTAAGTCAAGGTAGACTCGAAGTTAGTTGCTTGTAAAATCAAAGGAGAATTCTAATCAAATGATGATTGGATGATCAAGTATCTAGCAAAGATCAGGGAACAGTTACCCACCTTCACAGAGTTTAACATAGAGCACATACCTAGAAGTAAAAATCAGAAGGCTGACGTGTTAAGCAAACTTGCCTCGGTCGCATTCAACCACCTCACCAAGGAAGTATTAGTAGAGGCCCTTGAGGCAAGATCAATTGATGTACAGGAAGTCAACGATATAGTCGAAGAAGAAGGAGATTGTTGGATGACACCGATCAAGAAATGTTTGGAAGAAGGAATATGGCCGCAGAACCCAGACGAAGCTAGGAATCTGAGAATGAAAATACCCCAGTATGCCATTGAGAATGGAGTCCTATTCAAGAAATCATATCTATCACCGATGTTAAGATGCGTGGGGCCACTTCAAGCAAACTACATCATCCGGGGGGTTCACGAAGGTGCTTGTGGTATGCATGTCGGGTCAAGGTCGGTCGTGGCAAAAATAATACGTCAAGGATACTTTTGGCCAACAATGCATCAAGATGCATGGGATGAAATCTCTAAGTGTGATTCTTGAAAGATACATGGTCCTATACCGAGACTACCAAAGACGAAGCTCACTTCGATAACATCACCATGGCCCTTTTACCAATGGGGAATGGATATCTTGGGACCCATCTCCGGAAATGTTGGTAATATCAAGTTCGTGATTGTAGCTATTGACTACTTTACTAAATGGATTGAAACCAAACCAGTGGCCAAGATAACCAACAAAGAGGTCAAAAAATTCGCTTGGGAAAACATTGTCTGCAGATTTGGATTGCTTGGAGTCATAGTGACGGGAAATGGAAAGCAACTGATAGATGGGTCGTTTAGAAAATGGTGCGACAAATGGCACGTCAAGAAAATGACCACCGCAGTGGCCCATCCGCAAGCAAATGGCTTGGTTGAAAGAGCCAACAAGTCATTGATGCATGGTTGGAAAGCCCGATTGGGAAGAAGGCTAACAGGTTGGGTCGACGAGTTGCCTTATGTGTTATGGGCACATCGGACAATGATCAAGACCAGCAATGGAGAAACTCCTTTCAGCCTCACCTACGGAAGTGAGGCAGTGATCCCCGCTGAAATTAGGATCCCATCTACCAGAACCTTGCTCTTTAATGAAAATGCAAATGAAGAGGAGCTGCGGTTAAATCTGGATTTGCTACAGTAAAGAAGGGAGGCTGCAGCCATTCAAGAGGCAAAATATAAAAAGAAGGTCGAGCAATACTATAACAAGCATGTCAGACCATGCTCTTTCAAGGTTGGAGACTTCGTCTATCGCCGCAACATGGCCATCAGACAAGAGAAATAGGGAAACTAGGCCCCAATTGGGAGGGACCCTACAGAGTCGTGGAGGCCTATCAAACCGATTCATACAAGTTGGAGACCGTGGACGAAAAGAAATATCACGCACATGGCACGCAACTAATTTACAAAGATGTTTCATGTAATATGAACAGTGATGCATGAACAATTCACAATGAAGGAAAGTCCTTTTGCTAAACATAATTAATTGCAGTAACTATAAACCCCGACCTAGCTAACCGGAAGGTATGTAAGTACGCATTAAAAATGTTAGACGCGCCCAATGGGTAGTCCTGTGACAAATCATAAGCGGCTCGGTGCCGATGTCTCCCATACGAAACATAAAACACACCAGTGTTGGACGTGCCCAATGGGTAGTCCAGAGACATATCCAAAGCGGCTCGGTGCCGATGTCTCCCACATGAAACATAAAAAGACACAAGTGTTGGACGCGCCCAATGGGTAGTCCGGAGACAAATCAAAAGCGTCTTGGTGTCGATGTCTCCCACATGATACATAAAACACACAAGTGTTGGACGCACCCAATGGGTAGTCCTGTGACAAATCATAAGTGGATCGGTGCCGATGTCTCCCATACGAAACATAAAACACACCAGTGTTGGACGTGCCGAATGGGTAGTCCAGAGACAAATCAAAAGCGGCTTGGTGCCGATGTCTCCCACATGAAACATAAAAACGCACAAGTGTTGGACGCGCCCAATGGGTAGTCCAGAGACAAATCAAAAGCGGCTCGGTGTCGATGTCTCCCACATGAAACATAAAACATACAAGTGTTGGACGCACCCAATGGGTAGTTCGGAGAAAAATCAAGAGCGGCTCGGTGCCGATGTCTCCCATATGAAACATAAAATACAAGTGTTGGACGCGCCAATGGGTAGTCCAGAGACAAATCAAAAGCGGCTCGGTGTCGATGTCTCCCATATGAAACATAAATCACACAAGTGTTGGACGTGCCAAATGGGTAGTCCGGAGATAAATCAAAAGTGGCTCGGTGCCGATGTCTCCCATATGAAACATAAAATGCACAAGTGTTGAATACACCCCATAGGGTGATCCGGAGGTAAACTAAAAACATCCTCCGGTATCAACATCATAGTTATATATTCCACATGCTTAAGGGCAAAATGCATAAAAAAGCAAGACACAACAGATAAAGAAAGGAAACATTAGCTAATGATATTATACGAATAAGTGAAACATGTTCGAAGATGAATAAAGTGAACAGGGTAAAGCTTGTCCGGAGGAAACTAAAACTAGGAGAATACATAGTTATTACAGACATAATGTTTTGAGAATGTATTGTTTGCGGAAACAGAATTACAAGATACACCGGCATACCGGGTCATAATTTAGGGCTTCCCACCATCTTGAGCTGGAGTCTCTTGAGCTTTAGCCGAACCATCACCCGATGAAGTCTTAGAAGCATCAAACTCTTGGCTGTCGAAATGTCCTCAACCGAAGGAATAACAAGCTTCTCAGCAGGAGCAAGTTGCATGATATCAACAATCGGAAGCTTGTTCGCTACTGCTATCTTAGCCACAAAGGGATACTCGGTTGAGAACAAAACAGTAAAGTCTTCCTTCCAAGTCTTGGCCATTTCAATGTTCAGGTTGTTAGCGGCAGCAATCATAGCAGCTATCTCCTCGGGAGTACGATTAACTTAGAGCCTAGTCTAACGACACGACTAGACGTCCAGGTATGCTCTTGAGAGTAGTATAAATACTCCTCACATTTAATACACACACAACTCAATTAACTTACTACCATTAACTTATTTCATTTAACCTCCGGTATTTCACACCGGATACCATCCACGTGATAGTTACTTACTCTCACGCCGGAGCTTGGTCTCAGGGTCAAACCTGGGACGAGGCTAACGTGTGTTGTCTTGTGTTCATAGGTTAAATACCAAGATACAAGCCATACGACTACTGTGACCGAAGGGAATTCGCTCGTGTCTACCTAGCCAGGGAATTTTGCTTCAACAATGTCCGTTAGTTCTGATTCTAATAATAATAGGAAAAGCGCCTTTCGGTCAAGCAATTGATTCAAAGAAAACTTTCCATGCTTAAGCACTGAAAACTTACCATTCTCAACATGTACCTTCTCCAATACCTTTGCTAGAGAGCCATTGTCTGATACATACCATGTCAGATCTTCACTGGTAGGTTGTGTTTTGTTAGACCTCTTGAGGATAATGAATAGTTGCAACCTAATATGGTTACTCCATAAATTACCACAATAAACACTATCTTCGTATACCAACGATTTGCCACTAAACACAAATCTCTTAAAACAAAACCTGCATTTTCCATATCTCATGCCCAAAAAGATGCCAAAACAAAGTGTTAACTGGCTGGTTAATAAGTTACAGGTACATCTTGAAAGTCTTAACAACGGTCTTGTTTACCAAAAATTATAATAAGACTAAACAGTACGAAGCAACATTCTATTTTACAGAACGCTTCTTGGATTACTCTTTCTTAGGTCCCTTCTTCTTAGATCCCCCCCTTAGGTTTATTCTCCGCAGTCTTGGCCTCTTGTCTGAAAGAAGTATCCATACAACCGTCAATCAGTCAAACTCTCATCATTCAAGCATTTTCCATTCTACTATTCTAGTATTATTATTTTTTAGGTTCTATTTAACATACAGTACGGTATATGCCTTCATTTTTACTATCGAATTTTCATGATAAAATACACGAATAGGCAAATTATAAAATGGGCCACTTAAGGACAGTTCAGTGTTTTTGTAGATGATTGAAGAAAGCATAAAACTCTACTCTCGTAGTCTGAAGTTTGTCAATGATGCAGTAACATATGTTCAACATTTGCACGACAAATAAGGCAATGATTTGATCTTACTTGGTTCTATTCGGGTCTTTCAAGTCTTCAACAGCTTCCTTCACTACAAAAAGCGCCATTTTCTTCACCTGCGAGTAGCAGCAAAGAGCAAATGCACCAATTAGTTTACAACAAAACAATCCACATTTGAAACCTGTGATGAACCTAATAGGCTTTTACATTGCTTATAAACTATGCTACAACTTGATTGACTTATGCAATAAGGGTTCACAAACTGCACTTTAGCTAAAAAAAGTCGACACACCCAAGACTTTGACATATAAACCTGATGAACACCCTGCTACATACAGCAAAACTAGGAGATACATGAAAATATGACAAGGAATGGGTCAAAACATAATTATATCACTACACTTACCCTAACGAATTCATGAAGGCAAAGCTTCCATCATATCACATGATTCTGTCTAATAGTAGTAATTTAGGAACCTTAATTATTTTTGAAAGTAGGGACAGTTGCTTTGAACTATCTTACCAAAAGGGAAGAAGCAAGTGACTATATGAGATACCAAAAATTAGGAACTTTTAAATAGAATATATTGCAGTATATACAAATCAGGCAGACAGTTTACCTCTAACTTATCTTCTTTTGCCCTATGACTTTGCGGAAGAAGACGAAAATCTTCAGTCAAGCGGATACATTCGCCAACATTTTTGGGGGAAAACGAAATCCAACGCAACCTTTATACATGACTGCAGTAACACAATATCAACACAAAAGATCTGGTCAATAAAAAAATGTAGTATTTTTCATAACTTGTGACTTGACGGTTCACATTCACTATTAGCTATGAGTAACGGTGTATGTTTGTTTTACCAAGCGTTAAACTGTGAACTTTATGGCAAACTACTAACTGTCAACAAAATATTGATACATCTAAATAAATCGTGCAGTAATTGCAAACTACTCTAAATTTGACAAGAGTGGATCAGTCAGTCTCAATAGAAACTATGACATGTGTTAAAAGGACAAACTTTATTACGTGCAAGAAAAAAAGAGAATAAAGCTTTCAAAGGCTGGCAAACAATAAGAATCAAGCATGTGACTCGTCGTAAGACCCTCTTACACAACTACCAAGTGAAAAGATGAAACTGAATATGCATGTAGTTTAATAACTTAAGAGCTATGACTGGCAAAAATCAATAAAATAATTAACGTAACATACTTCAAACGATGAAACATAATGCCTAATCTGTGTTAAATTATTATCCATCAAGTATAATGCTTAATGGGACAGGAAACCGCCAAACATTAAAGGGCTGTAACTTGTATTCCCAGACAGTTTGCATGACAGATTTCACTAGATTTAAAGGATTTGCCCTGATCACACAATGTGTTAGCTGAAATCTAGTGAATTTATTATGTCAAATTAACGTTCCGGACAATAAAAAAGTCTCTTTATAATGGGCTATTTTGTAAGGGAAATTCATTCAATAACATACGATTTCTCCGAATGGCGAATGCTTCTTGATTCACCAATTTGTTCATACTTCCGTCATGCCTCAATTTATGTATGTGGTCATAATTTTGCTTCGTTGGAATTTCTGCCTCCATGCTCTTTCTTGTGGCGACTATCCTTGGCTTTATGCCCAGGTTTCTCACACCCAACAATGATACACTTTTCTAAAATTGTCGTTGTTTTGTTGTGTATAGTTATTCTTTCCATCCTTAGAACCCTTTGTACAGTGGCTGGCCACCAAGGCGCGAGCCACTGGACCGTGGGTCGCGTTTTTGGCTCTCAAGCCGTAGTTACCAGCCGGTGGCGCCACAACTGCACCGTGGGTCGCGCGGGCTGCATTTTTTTTGAAGGGATAATAGGTTGTAAATGTAACATTGTTGTCCCATTTTACTATGTTATGTAATGTCTTATTAATCTTACCAAAAAACACACCCACTATCACTAATTGTCCCTATTGTAACAAAATTAGCTATTCTGTTTGTTTTTTATGACGTGTCACCCACTACCCACTTTGTTGACCCGTTACATGTTTTTGACCCCGTTATTTCACCCACCCCCGTTATTAAAAACTCACCCACCTAATATATCCCCATTTCCCCCCTTTTCCAAACCCTAAAACATACACACACACACACTTTTAATCAAACCCAATTATTCCCCCCCTCTTTCCGAACCCTAATTTTTCAGATCGACACCTAATTCATTTTAATGCAATTGAAGGTATGTAAACTATTATTACCCTTTTTAATTGTTAATTGGATACCTAATTATTGTATCTAACCCTAATTTTTTATTTTTTATTTTCCAGAATGACTATACCTGGAATTGATGGTATTGAGTTGGATGTTTGGAATGATGGGATTTTCATGCATGAGCCACTAAGGTATGATAGTGGTGTACTGTTGAAGATGTACATTCCTAGGTTAAGCTATGCTGATTTTAAGAGGTTGATTATTAAGTCCACAAATTGTATCAGCCTATTTGGTATGTACTATAGACGGCCAGATAGTGATTTAGATAAAGGTTTGGTCAAATTAGAGAATGATTATGATTTGATTCACATGTATGATTTGTCAAAGTTGTATGATGGGATTGAAGTTTATTTGGATCATTGTAATATTGACCTAGCTCAATATCTAGCAGTCCCTGACCCTAGTACAGTTAGTGATTGCACTTCAAATAAAAGAGAAACACCTCGCAAGAGGTATTGCAATGAATTTACTGAGGAAGAAATGGTTAGTTGGGCTGAGCAAGAAGTTGAAGATGATGCTCTTTACAGGGGAAAAGAGAAAGTGGGAGTTGAAAGTGAGGAGAAATCAAAGGATGTTGGTAGAGGTAAAGAGAAAGTGGTAGATGTAAGTGACAGTGATGATAGCTAGTGGGTGTTTGATGAAAGTGATGTCGATAGTGATGAGTCCGACATGTCATTTGATTATCTAAGTGTTGCCGAAGAAGAACTTATACATGTTAGAACTAGGAAAGCGAATAGAACTAAGATAAGACAACCACCAATTCCAGACATTGATGATTCGACAAGTACTACTAGGGCAGTTCCAACAACCCAGAATGAAATGTTTGTTGAGCATGATGATTTAATTTCTGACTTGATGAGGAATTTGAAGCACGATGCTGAAGATCCTGATTTGCAAGACCCGTTTGTTGGTGCTCATGAAAGAGAAGACAGATTCCCTACACATGATCGGAGCACACATTGGAGAATGAAGACCCCAAAGGTAATACATTTGTGCATTTTCAGTTGTGTTATACAATTTATGTGTAACTTGATTTATAACTCTTATTATTTTCATGTAATAGATTGGAGAAAAGTATGTGGATGCTGCTGAATTGAAGGAATGTATAACATACTATGCACTTTCCAATGGTTACTCAATCTGGTATAAGAGAAGTTCTACGAATGTGATCCTTGCTGTTTGTGGCCAAAGACCTTTAAATCTTAAGGAGCCTTCTGTTGGCAAACAAAGGAAACAATTCAGGTATCCTAATGTATCTAAGGAAGATGTTAGAAAATGTACTTTCAGGTTATATGCTAACTGGATGAGTACAGAGAAGACATTTCAGATTAAGTCTTTAAACCCTGAGCATAATTGTGTTAGAAATTTTAAGTTCGGTTCATTAATTGACTATAAGTGGATAGGAAAGCACTTTGGTGACAAAATTAGGAAGAATCCTGATATCAAGTTGTGTGATATATCTGATCTTGTCATAAAGAAGTATAAGTGTACTATAACCCCTAATCAGTGTAGGAGTGCCAAGACTTTTGCTTTATTAGAGTATGAAAAAACTATTGAGGAACACTATGCTCTCCTAAGATCATATGGCAAAGAGTTATTGGATTCTAACCCAGGGTCTACTGTGAAATTAGGAGTTACAAATACTGATGACAAGACTTATTTTGATAGGTTTTATGTCTGTTTTGCTGGGTTAAAACAAGGGTTTATAAATGGGTGTAGAAGGGTGGTTGCATTAGATGGGTGTTTCTTGAAGAGACCAAATCAAGGAGAGATCTTAACTGCCATAGGAAGAGATGGTAACAACCACATTTACCCAATTGCTTAGGCAATTGTGAATGTGGAAACAAGGATAATTGGAGCTGGTTTTTAGAACTTCTAGGAGATGACTTGGAAATGCCAACTGGTCATGGTCTTACTTTAATGTCTGACCAACATAAAGGTCTAATAGAGGCTGTCAAAGATGTAATGCCAGATGCTGAGCACAGGCAGTGTGCTAGACATATATATGAGAACTTTAGAAAGCAATATAGTGGCCTAGAGTTTAGGAAGTTATTTTGGGCTGCCTCAAAAGCTTCATATCCTTAGAAGTTTAATAAAGTAATGGAAAGAATCAAAGCTGCAAACCTTGGTGCTTATCAGTATTTGATGGATAAAAATCCCAAGACTTGGTCTAGGGCATTTTTTGAATTAGATAGGGGGTGTGAGGCTGTTGAAAATGGATTTAGTGAGTGCTTTAACTCGGTATTGTTGTTGGTGAGAAACAAGCCTTTACTGACTATGTTGGAGGCTATGAGGGTCATAGTGCTTGAAAGGATGAATACTATGAGGAAGATATCAGCTACATGGACTAATGACATATGTCCAAATATCTTGAAGAGACTTGACTTGATGAAAAATGATACAAGGTATGATTTAGATCCTTTCAAAGTTATTTAATGATGATTTGTTATGCTCTTTAATAATGATTGCTTATTTTGTTTAATAATGTTGTTGAATTGTAGGTTCTGGAATGTTACTCATGCTGGCGGTGATACTTTTGAGGTAAGATCAGGCTGCAACTCTTTCAAGGTCGATTTGTCAACAAGGACTTGTAATTGTAGATTATGGCAGCTATCTGGGTTGCCCTGTGTACAAGCTATCACAGCTATTTTCAAGATCAACAGGGACCCTGAAGAGTATGTTCCAAATTGGTTTAGAAAGGAGCTTTACTATGCAACATACCATAATTATCTTAGTCCAGTTGGAGGTATTGAGTTTTGGCCAGATTAGAGTCAATACTCGAAGGTATTACCTCCAAAGCCTAAGGTTATGCCAGGAAGGCCAAGGAAGAAGAGGATCCGGGCAATTCATGAAGGTGGAAGTGGAACAAAGATCTCAAAGGTAGGATGTCCGGTAACTTTTCAAAACTGCTTTCAAGTTGGTCATAACAAAAAACGATGTAACGCTCCACCTGCTCAAAAACCAGTCATAGAAAAGAAAAGAGTTGGAAGGCCTAGTAAAAAAGATGCAAGTGATGCTACTGGTTCTGCTAGTGGTATTGGAAGAGGTTCAGGTAGAGGTGTTGGAGGTTTAGGTATAGGTGGTCAAGGTGGAGGTTTTAGTAGAGGCGGTCAAGGTGTTGAAGGTTCTGGTAGAGGTGGTCGAGGTTTTGGAGGTTCTGGTAGAGGTGGTCGAGTGTATGGCAGAGGTGTTGAAGGTTCTGGTAGAGGTGGTCGAGGTGTTGGAGGTTTTGGTAGAGGTGGTCGAGTGTATGGCAGAGGTGTTGGAGGTTCTGGTAGAGGTTGTGGAAGTTCTGGAAGAGGTGTTGGAGCTTCTGGTAGTGGTGTGGCTAGTACTGGAAGAGGTGATGGCGATTCTGGTAGTGGTGCTAGAGGTTCTGGTAGAGGTGATGGAGGTTCTGGTAGTGGTGTAGCAGGTGGTGTGAGTGGTAATGCTGGTGGTGTGAGTGGTAATGCTGGTGGTGTGAGTGGTAACATGGGTCATCGTATACCAGGGTTCAATTATTCTGATTCCAACATGAAGGCATTCAACAGGGTTGGTGGTGTTAGGTTTTCAACAACACCACCTGGTTACCATAAGGAAAGCTTTCAAAGAGGTTTGGCTTACTGGTTAGATGATGATGATGATGATGATAGTCCTAGTGTTTACTATGATATGAATGCTGATACACAAGGTACTCAAGCAACCAATCAAGCTGTCGAAGAAAACCAAGCAGAATTTGTAATTCCTACCCAAGATGAAATTCCTAGTCAAGCAACAAATGAAGTACCAGATGAAAGGCCAATTGCAACAAGACAAAGGCCACTAAGCAGCAGGATTATCAAAAGAAACTTGGCAAGAAAGATTCAAGGTGAAGGAAGCTCGACAAACACTGCTCTCAACTTGGACTAATCTATCACCCAAGTGTATCTTTTGTGTACTCTAAATTAAAACTAATCTAGATTATGTGTATTTGGTAGCCCTGTTTTGTGTATTAACTTAGGGCATGATAAAACTAGCACCATCAGAAACTTATTCGAGTGTGTACCTTTTGTGGTATTTGACTTTCTATAGTCAGTTATATATGAAGTTAATTGACTTGCTAAAGTCATTTTAAATCTATGCAGTTTTCTTTAAGCTTGTGATTTGTTGAATTCTACTTCCATTAACTGTATACAATAATAAAAGACACAATAAATAAGGTTAAAATTTGCAAATTTTTCATTGCTAATAACAGTTTGACTTTATGGAGTCAAATTCCATTACAAAACACAAAGACAACTACTGCTAATGTTACAAACACACAAACCCATACCATCCTTTCTAAACAATCCTTATACCTAAAACAACACACAAAACCACCATTATCCCAATCAAAATGAGGAATATCCTATGATATAACTCAAGCTTTGACTTTGTGGCAGTCAACTCTTTCTCCATCCTTGTATTGTCAACATTGTTACCTTTCTTCACCTTTGAATATAGATCTAGTAGCAGCTCCCTATAGTAATCACTTGGTAAATCATCATCAAAAAATTCGTATACATGACACTTCTTTTTTTTTTGTCATATATTGGGCATGCAATAAATCGTTTTCCTGGATTATCCTTGGTCCAAGCTGTTTGGACTGTTAATTGGTAACCACAATCACAAGTGGGTCGAACGTATTTGTGTGAGACTCGAGGGGTTCCATTAGCATAGGACATCGTGATGTTGGTGGTGGTGATGATTGTAACAGCAAGGATGAATGGATCTAGGTTATAGTGGGGGTGATGGTTGTACAAAGGATGAATGGATCTAGGTTATAGTGTGTGTGCGTGTATGTTTTAGGGTTTGGAAAAGGGGGGAAATGGGGATATATTAGGTGGGTGAAATAACGGGGTCAAAAACATGTAACGGGTCAACAAAGTGGGTAGTGGGTGCCACGTCATAAAAAACAAACGGAATAGCTAATTTTGTTACAATAGGGACAATTAGTGATAGTGGGTGTGTTTTTTGGTAAGATTAATAATACATTACATAACATAGTAAAATGGGACAACAATGTTACATTTACAACCTATTATCCCTTTTTTGAATTTATGACCGTTGGCAACGGCTAGATTTTGAATTGGGTGATTGCTTTTACCGTTGGAACCCAAAGAATACCCATTTTTTACCTATTTTTTCACTATATATTTTTTCTTACATCCATCATGAGTTAAAATCCAAACCAAAATTCAAACCAATACCTGAATCAATAGATAAACAATTTTTTTAGCGATACCCAAAATCAAATACCGAATACTCAATTACCAAATTCGTTATCTTCGTCTAACCCAAATACTCCCCCATCCGCAAACTCTAGCTTGTGAAGAACTAATCAATTTTCTTCATTTGTCAACTAAAATCAAATAACAAATCCTTTCGCTAACTTCCCACAACAAAACCCGTTTGTTAATTGTACACCCAAGGCATTCAATTTGTGGTTCCAAAATTCTCAACAATCTCAACTATTCCAACAAACCCAACAACAAAATAACAAAACTTTCCTCAACATTCGTCTCACCAACCTCAAGAAACCGAAGAGCCCGATGAAGACGAAACTTCACCCGCGTGTCCTTCGAAGAAAAAAGGGAGGCAAAAAAGTGTTGTTAAGAAATACCTGAAATCGGACCGTTCATTTTGGTCCCAACGTGAAGAAGAACTTTTGGCCGAGTGTTGGATAGAATAATCAGAAGATCCAAAGGTCGGTAATGACCAATAAAATGATACGTTTTGGTACAAAATTCTCGCTATTTATAACGATCGGGTTATAAAGGAGGGTTGTAAAGCTCGAAACAAATATATGTTAACCGACAAGTGGACGTCGTTGAACCGAGAAGTATTCAAGTTTAACCAATTTTATGATAACGCCAAACTTTTGAGTGCCGAAATGGAAGAAAAATTGATGACTCGTGTGTTGAGCTTATATAGGTTGATAGCGGGAATAAGGAACTTTCACATAAAAGTGCTTGTCTTGTTTTGAACGACAAGTACAAATAAAAAAAATCCCGATTCGACCCGAACATGGCGTCAACGCGGGAAGATAGCCGACCAAGATCAAGATTTTTTAATGACAATGAGATACCTCGTCCATCTGGTGCTCCAAGAAAGTCCAAGGTTCAACGCTCCTCAAGCTCATCCGCCACTTCGGGTTGTTAAAAGGAACAATTGGTTGAATTGCTACATCAACAAATAATATGTGATCGTGATGCAAAAAAGGAGAGAATGAAGCAAGAGGTAGCGGCAAGGCTAGAAGTGTGTGAGTTTCAAAAAAGGAACGAAGAATTGCAAATTCTTCGGTTCGACACGACCGGAATGAGTGCCGAAGATGCGGTAAGGATTGAAAAGCTCAAAAACGAGGCACGTGCAAAATATTTACATTTTTAAGTTGTAATTTGTTTAATTTGTATTATATTATGGTATGTTTTTTAAAGTTGTATTTTTATTTTTATTATTAGTGAAATATTAGGTTTTTAGTTTAAAATAAATTGTTGTATTTAAAAAATTGGTGGGGTCACCATAACACCAAAGTTGTCAAGTTAATTAGGGAGGGTGTTTTTTGTGTTATGGTAGGTTTTGGTGTTATAGAAAAAAATTGTGATGTGGCACCACTTTTCTCACGGCTTAAGCCCATGGCTCAAATCGTTCCTGGAGCTCTTAGAATATTTTTGTCTAGAACTACCACCATTCTTGCCTTTGTTTTGTGGTTGGACTTTGATTTGGACGAATTTTCTCCAACCATATTCGCATAATCGCATCTGGTTCTATTGAATTTGCATCTGCTTTTTATTCATCGACTTATTTTCCTCAACACAAATTTTAAGAACTAGTTGCTCAAAACTCATATCGTGAGTCAAATGTAGGGATGAGTATTTAAAATCGGATCCCGGAACCGAACCGGTACCGTATCGGAATTGTACCGATTCCCGTTCGATGCAGTACCAGGACTACGAAATAAGCCGAAAAAAATCGGTACCACTAATCCGGTACGGGGTCGGTACCAAATCGGAAAATTCCTGAATAAAAAGGGGGAAGACCCGGATTTTCCAGTACCCTTACGAGTACCGATATCTTAATCCCGTTCGGTACGATACTGATATCATTAGTTTATGTTTGGGAAAATATCGGTACCACTATTCGGTACGGAATCAGTACGGGACCGGTACCGTGCTCATCCCTAGTCAAATGTGTCACACAAATGTGTCAGATATAACTTACAATTTTTTCAAGATTGAAGCCATTTTTTTATTAATGAAACCAACAAAAAAATTAAAGTCCCATGTCTCCATTTTATGCACAATGATTTGAAATTCTTCCACTTGTTTTCCAACAAGCTTTGCATCATTCATCTTGAAATTTAGGAATTCTCCAAAGATAAATTTCTTAGAACATGCAACTTGAGTCGTGTATTTCTTTTCCAATGATTCCTAAAGCTCCCTTGCGGTTACAAAGGTTAAATATATATTGTACAAAGAATCAACCAAAGCTTTCAAAATATAACTCCAGCAATAATATTCACTGTGGTTCCATTGTGAGGTGGCTATTTCATAGTCCGCCATTTGTAATATTCATTATGGTTCCATTGTGAGGTGGCTATTTCATAGTCTGCCATTTGTGCCTCAGTAACATTCTCTCCATCCACGAAATACGAATCTCTAGTTCAGAATCTGTGAGTACATACGCCACATGCAATGATGTCAAGTATTTCTTTTCCAATGATTCTTAAATCTCCTTTGCGGTTATCGTACAAAGAATCATCCAGAATCCAGAGTATTCAGAATATAATTCCACCAATTATATTCATTGTGGTTCCATTGTGCCATTTATGCCTCATTAGGAACATTGTTTTCATCCACGAAATACGAATCTCTAGTTCAGAATCTACGAAATGCGAATCTCTAGTTTAGAATCTGTGAGTACATACGCCACATGCAATGATGTCAAGTAAAACATCTTTTGTTGCCATCGACGAAAATCGGACACGTTGAACTTTTCAGGTTTTTCAACATGAGATTTCAGTACGGTTTAATCCATTTTGAAAATTCTGCTTTAGATTGTGGGGAAAGATATTATAACAATATCAAAAATTATAACAAACACGATTGAGGCCTGCAATTATGTGACTGTTTTGAGGAGACAACAATCAATTCAAATAAACTATGGAATTCATGTTGTGATGGATATAGTGATTTTTTTATGAGAAAAACGTTGAAATGAAAACAACTGTGGAGGATTATGGTGTAGCAAATTGGGGTCCACACATGAAAGTGTGAAGAAGTTAGAAATTTTTTATACATATAAGTGTGGATTTTCAAGATTTGTTCACATTTATTTAGTTAACTATTTTTTTACACATTTATATGTGTTAATTAACTTAAAATATTTTCTACACTATTTAAAAGTGTGTAAAAAAATGTGATTTGATGCAAAAAAAAAAAATTGTGACATATGTCTTATCTCTCATAATTTTTAAACTTATTCACATTAATATATTTATTCACATAAATCACCTAATAAGTTAGTTATAACTAAGATTAATTAATTTAGATAGTTCGTTCAAAATAAATTGAATTGGAAATTTATAATATCGGATGATGATAAAGTAATAACCTTATTCATATCAAATCAACTAAAGTAAGAATAGATCGGATGAATCTAACTTGATGTTAATAATTAGAAGTTGGTCAATTGAAGAAGAAGATGATCGATCAATTAGATGTTCGTGACGCTCGATCAATTTGCTCGAGATGATGGACTAGTGAACAATTTTTAAGTAGAGAGAGAAAACTTGTGTGTTAAACGATTTTTATTAAGAAAAAACAGATTATATATGGAACGTGAGATGACTAAAATACTAATGTAATGTAAATTAGAAATTTAATCTCTTGATGGAGGTGAATGGTAAAGATAAAGGACGCCATTAAAAAAATTAATGTCCAAATAAACTCAAATCTTAATTCTCTTTCATATTAGCATAATGCATGAATTAGCACTATTTCATGCAACATGAACTTAACAGATTGTGGGACAAAAAAGTTATGTGGATAAGATGACTACCATATTACCATGCAGTCGCTATGTATATAAATAGATGAATCTATCTTTCCAAAATATACGCCAAAAACATACCATTTGAAACTCTTTAGCTATAAAACATATATACTTTAGTTTATGGCTAAGGTAGTTATGGTCTCTGCCGAATAAACGGATGTTATTCGTGTATCAAATAATCCTCATACAAGTTAGTATTAAGTTTAAGACTATCTCATTGCTGTTGCTCGAGTGCTTACATGCATTCTGTTGGTTTGGTGTTATTTTGCTGTTGCATTTTTGGTGCTACTCACTAAGATGTTCAGCAGATTTGAAAGGTAAATTTGCCGATGCAGATTTCATGTTGAGACCTTCGATACCACCGAAACAATAAGTCATTACGTTGGTAACATAAGGAAAATGGAGTTAGATTTTATTAAAATTTGTTTCCTCAAATACAATCGAATAACTAAAAGTTTGAATGTAAAAAATGACAAGCCTTGATCTCTTTGCTAGTAGTAAACTAGCGCTAGGCTAACATACAATTTTTTTCTCGTAGGAAGGGAAGTAATTTTAGTCCGTAGAGATACACAGATCCAAAAATGTTGAATCTGAAAGAAAAAAATGAATCGAAGGACTCAAAAGGAACTTCTAGCACTTTGGAAGATCAGCCGGTGGAGGTAAAAGCTTTTGATTTGGATGTTTTCCGTCCAATACGAGCCAAGCCATCTTCAAACCCCAACTCGTGTGAACTTCTAAATGGCAATGCATGAGCCATACCCCTGCTCAGTGCATATATAAAGAAACCCGTATCAACAAAGTTATAAGAATTCTATGTATCGTATGAGAAAACAGTGCGTTAATTATAGAAACCTACCTGGGTTATCTGCCAGAAATCGTATAGCAACCCACCCGCCAGAAGGGACACCAATCGTGTTTCTTTTAATAGGGTCGATGAGATTAAATTTCTTGGGGTCCTTGTTAGGATTGTAGTTTCCAAACCCTTGACCAACGACAAAGAAGTTGAAACCATGGAGATGAAGTGGGTGGCTTTCAACACCAAGAATGCTTGTATCTTGCATAACCAAATCCACACTAGTATTAAACGGAAGAACCATGAGTTGTGTATCATTGCTCACAAAGGTATTGTTAGGAGGAGTTCATGTATAGTTAAACCAATGCAATGGGCTGATTGGAAAATAAGGACTATAAACACCCTTTGATTGATCAAAATAGTGGGACTGGAGAAGGGCAACACTTGGTTGTACGAATGACACGTTGTTGATAGAGGAAGCGAATCTAGTTCCATTTGGTCCTTGGCAAGTTTTGTTCTTTTCACAAGGACTCGTACCAAGTCCAACGGTGAAAAATAAATGTCTGTCAATCTTTTGTGGTACATTAGCTGGATACTGCGCACTAGCCAAACTACGAAGTCTATCTGAGAATTTCGTCACAAATGAAGTGTCATTCAAAGATGGTAACGTTGGTTTAAAGAGTGGAATATTTTTCATGTGAACGGACGATTCATATTCAAGAATACCAGCAACCGTGGAATTGTCAAAGGTTCCTTGTCCCGTAACATATAGTCTAGCTGACATGAGAAAGTTGGCACCAGGAAACTTTGGTTTTGTCCTAAGAAGAACATTGGTGGTTTGACCAGGAGCTAGTATGATAGTTTCAGTGTCGAAAGGTTTTACGTATATGGCATCAGCTTCAACAACTTTGAGAGTGTGATTTGCAATGCTGAAAAAGAGTTCATCATTGAGTGCTGCATTGATGAGTCGAAGGAGGTATGTTTTCTCCGGCTTAACCTTTAGCTTGAACGTATCTGCTAATTTAATCTCATCAGACACGTTTATTAGTATGTATATATGCATGCATGATTATAACTGAAACAAAAAAATACTCGTTTTCAGTTCATGGATAACAAGTCGCGGAATACCTTTAGCAGAAGAGTTATACAATGGACCGGGAAGCCCATTGAAGGTATAGGCATCAGAAACATTTGGACCTCCACCAGTTTGTGTTGCTTGAGAAATTATGGCTTCCGGATCAGTATTAAACCACTCTCCTGTAGGCATAACGCATCGTGTTAATTTTATCGCATTTCAAAAAATTAGAAAGCTCATTAAACCGAAATAGAAAAAAGTGTAAAGAAAGTCAAAATATAATCGGACTTTGCAGAAACTTTTACCAAAGATGATGGGAACTTCTTTGTAGGGTTTGGTAAACGGGTAAGGGACATGAAGCTTTGGAAGAATGATAAGAGGTCCATAAACACTAGCTCAGAGCCATGATATATGAGCATGCCAAAACAAGGTTCCTCTTTGTCCAACAACGGTATAGTTGTACACATGTTATGTAAGCCGGCCCATCTGCCCATCCACTTCGAAGCTGTCTAATACCATGCCTGTTTACCATCAGAAACATACAATCATATGAACAAACATAGATAAAAACATTTACAACATCGTCGTAGAAATAGAAAACATGAAGCTACCAATGGATTGTAATATTGTTGGAAACATGGTTGGTGACTTTGATAAGCAAACGGTCACCCTCCCTGGCGACTATACGTGGACCGGGAAATTTCCCATTCACCGTAACCATGCTCCTAGTGTGGTTAAGTCGTGTCACATTTTGCAGTTGGATCTGCATAGAACAATAAATTTTGGTTAGCATCTTAAACTAGAACATATAACTACAGCAAAAACATGATATAGCATCAAACGAGACGCACGTTGAACTCGTAGTTCCTGGTGGTGGCAGCAACACAATACACCAAAAGTATTAAAGTTATTGCAACTATTGGGAACATTCTTCTCACGAAACTATCCATCTTTCTCGGTTAGTAATCTAAGAGGCTTTTGCTACTGATATGAAACAAGCAATGAAAGCTGAATATTTATAGGTTTGAGACTAATGATGATTGATTTGGAAGATTTAAGAATGTCATATTTTATTGTTGGAGTGCAACTTTTGAGTGCTAAAAAAGTGATATTTTACATCTGTTTATTCAATACCTTCCCTTTGTCGTAAGGACTTTTTTCCAACTATTGCTTCTTTTAAAGTCTTCTTAACAGGGTCTTCTGTTTTAAACTAGGGTGAAGGCCGATAATACTGATTAACTTATTTAAATGTACCAATCTACGCAACATACTATATTTATTACAGATCTATTTAACTTACTTTCAAATACTTACCAAGGTACATAATATTGACCAAAATCTAAGTTGTTTGACCGATTACTATTAAGAAAAGTTACTTTTTGGTCCCAAATGTTTGCATTGACTTCTAGCGTTAGTCGTTTGGCAGTTTTACACTAGTTAAGTTATAATAATGATACATTTAACTTTTGCATTGACTTCCAACATTAGTCCCTTGACTTCTATATCTAATATTTTCATAATTATTTATAAATTGCTTTATACACATATTTTTACATGTAAATATTTGTACACATTGTTATTATACACACATTTTCAAAAAGTAATAATTTATTTTTATCATAAAAAATGTTATATTTTTTTTCTGAAAAAAACTAAAAAAGTCTAAACTCAAAAAAGATTAAAAAAAATTTACAATTTTCTTCGACAGTTACTATAAAAGTTATAATTGAATACTTTTCTTCCAAAATTTTTTTAAATTGTTTAAATGTTTTTGTCTTATCTTAAGATAAAAGTAAAAAAAAGTAATGTAAAAAAATTAAAACTTTTTATGTTTTAATTTTTAAAATTTTAAAAAATTTATCTTCTATCTTAAGAAAACATAAAACTGTTTACAAAATTTCTAAATTTTTTAATATTTCAGGAAGAAAAATATTTAGCTTCCTAAAAAAACTCGAAGAAAAACTTTAAAGAATAAAATTTTTTAACTTAAACTTTTTTTACTTATCTTAAAAGATGTTAAAAAACTTTAAAAAAGATTTAACCTTTTAATTTTTTGGAAGAAAAAGATTTAGCTAATTTTAACATTTTAAAATTTTTTGAAGAAAAAAGTAGAAATATTAAATCTTTATCTTTTGTTTAAAATTAGTTTTTTTAAATCGAAAAAAACATAAATATATTAAAAGTTGTAACTGAAATCTTTTTCGAAGAAATTTTTTTAGAACAATGAACTCTCTTTTTAAATGAAAACAAAAAAGAAATTTCAAAAAAAAACAAAAATTTTTTTTTTGAAAAAAATTAAACCTACATTATTAAAAAAAACAAAACTATAGTTTAAAATTTGAAAGTTTTTAAAAAGGTTAAATCTTTTTAAATGTCTTTTAACATATTTTAAGATAAATAAAAAAAATAAAAAAGGTTAAATATTTTTAAATGTCTTTTAACATATTTTAAGATAAGTAAAAAAATTAAGTTAAATAAGTTTATTTTTTTAACGTTTTTCTTCCAGATTTTTTTTTTAAAATCTAAACATTTTTCTTCGTTAAATATTAAAAATTTTAGAAATTTTTTAAACAGTTTTATGTTTTATTAAGATAAAAAGTAAATTTTTTAACTTAAAAAAAATTAAGAGTCAAAAAGTATTTTTTTTTAATTTTTTACATTAATTGTTTTTTACTTTTATCATAAGAAAAGACAAAAACATTTAAACAATTTTAGATGATTTTTGGAAGAAAATTATTTAGTTATAACCTTTTTAAATAATTGTCGAAGAAAAACGTAAATTTCTTTTAGTCATTTTTTACCTTTTCCCATAAAATATAACTTTTTTTCATATAAACAAAGTATTATTTTTGAAAATCCGTGTATAATAACAGTGTGTATAAAAATTTGCATTTAAAAATATGCGTATAAAAGAATTTATAAATAATTATGAAAATATTATATATTATAGTCAAGGGACTAATAATGGAAGTCAATGCAAAAGTTAGTGTATCATTATTGTAACTTAACTAGTGTAAAACTGCCAAAAGACTAACGCTAGAAGTCAATGCAAACGTTAGGGACCAAAAAGTAACTTTTTTTAATGGTAACCGGTCAAACAAGTTAGATTTTAGTTACTATTACGTATATTGTAAGTATTTGAAAGTAGGTTGTGTAGATCTATAATAAATATAGTAAGTTGCGTAAATTGATATATTTAGATAAGTTAGTTACGTATTTTCAGCAAAGTATTTAATCATATACTAAACATATGTTTATCAACTATAAGTGAGTTTTCCTGTGATTTAGGTTCTGTGTTACTACTCCATCCATTATGAGTTCTAAGATAATTTCATACATGTCTGTCCGCGTATGTCTTCAGCTAAAGGCCTCCGGATACATACACTATCCCGGATTGCAGCCGAGACCCCAACAATTAATAAGGCAAGTATGTGAACAGTGAGCATTTAATGAACACGCCTAAAGGTAAAAGCGAGTCATCCTATTATCCAGCATGAACCGTCTGGACTAATGGGTAAAGGGCTACACCGCCGCCCTGGGGAACAAATCCCTCGATTGGTGAGAAAGATCCCACCTCGAGCATAGAGCCTAGTCTAATGACACGACTAGACGTCCAGGTATGCTCTTGAGAGTAGTATAAATACTCCTCACATTTAATACACACATAACTCAATTAACTTACTACCATTAACTTATTTCATCTAACCTCCGATATTCCACACCGGATACCATCCACGTGATCGTTACTTACTCTCACGTCGGAGCTTGGTCTCGGGGTCAAACCAGGGACGAGGCTAACGTGTGTTGTCTTGTGTTCATAGGTTCAATACCAAGATACAAGCCATACGACTACTGTGACCGAAGGAAATTCGCTCGTGTCTACCTAGCCGGGAAATTTTGCTTCAACATTTGGCGCCATCCGTGGGACCTTAAACTCGAATCTCCATAATCAGCAACCTATGGCAGAACCTTCGGGAAGAGGGTCCCCTCTAGAATTATCCCCAGTTCGTGAACCCACAACTGCAGAGGGAGAGACCGAAACACCTTCCAACCTACAAGAAAGGATCTTAGAGAGTATGAGCGTGTTGTAGAATTTGGTAGAGCATCACAACGCTATAGCCAAAAATTCAATCTCGCCAACAAGATTGCTTTTCGAGGATGAGACCCGTGATGCACAGAAGGACAAAAACAGAGCACAGAAAGATGGAGCCGAGGGGCAAAAAGCTCGCAAAGATACTAGTGCTCCGGTAGATGACCTACAGAAGCCTTTTAAGGATATTATCGCCTCACCCTTCACCAAGAGAATCATAGAGTTCTCCTCACCGAAGCACATACTACCCGCAACCATCAAACTATATACCAGGGCTACCGATCCTAATGATCATATTACTCGTTTCGCCGGAGCAACCAATTCGGGAGAATGGCCAATGCCAGTATGGTGTAGGTTTTTTCAGCAGACGTTGGCCGGGGCTGCAGGAGGCTGGTTTGAAAGCTTACCAATGGGAAGCATTGATAATCGGGATGATTTGAAAGATAAATTCCTGGAAAGGTTTTCACTAAGAAGAAAATGTCTTAAGAATCCAATGGAGATCACCACTATCACCCGGAAAGCACACAAGTCTCTAGCAGTGTTCAAGGAACAATGGACGGACGAAGCAAGTTACATCCAGGGAGGCCCCGAAGTAATGTAAATATCAGCCTTCGTAAATGGGCTAAATGCCCAGAGTTATCCCGTCGTTTCTCCGACGACACTCCAAAAACGGTTGCCGAAATGATGCAAAGGGTAGATGACTTCATCAAGTCAGAATAAGTCTTCAGAAATAAGAAATTACCACAAGGAGAAGCTGGTGAGAGAAACACCATATATAATAAGGAGGAAAAATACCTCTCTTCCGGATCGCGTCGACACAACAGAGGCTGACAAAGAAACGACTATAGGTCTAAACCCACGTTCTCCCCATATGTACCTCCGATGAGTCAAAATTAAGGAAGAAGGGCACCTTACCAATGCCCCAGATTAGAGTCTTTGACTAAATTCCCCACGGAAATCCTAGTGACTAAGTTGCAATTACAACTTCCCCAACCACCTCCGACCAAGGGCATCGTTCGACCTGAAAATATGGATAAGTATTGTGATTACCATCAAGAGAAAGGGCACCTCACTAACGATTTCCATCAATTAAGAAAACAGTTGGACGCGGCTTTTGATTCCAGCAAGTTAAACCATCTCGTGAAAGATTTACGAGGTCGAGTGAATAAAGGAAATTAGAGAATGGGAAGTGGGGATAACAAGGGAAAGATGATAAACATGCTAGAAAGCAGACATAGTGGGTTGAAGAGAAAAGAGTTATGTAAGATCGAGATAGATTGGATGAACTCCCCCATCACGTTCCCACTGGTAACCGACATAGAAGCCTAGGACGACCCTTGATATTTGAAGCCGAGCTGGAAGGGTATTAGGTGAAAAGAGTGTTTGTCGACGAAGGGGCTATGATGCAGGTCATGTTCGAACATTGATTTTTAAACTTGGAACCCTCCATTCAACGAAGGTTAACTCCCGATCACGTGAAAGTTTTAAGCTTTTCCGGTGAAGAAACTACACCCCTTGGAAAAATTGATTTGGAGGTAGCTCTTGGATCACATGACTTGACAAGAAGGACCATAATGAGCTTCACGATAATTAGAGCACCGTCGCCATACAACATAATACTCGGAAGGACCGAAATCCAGGAATTAAGGGCTGTGTGACAATCTTGATATTTCTGGTCGTTATTCTAATCTCGATATTGTATATTTTGTATTTACTTTAAGAAGAAATTTAAATTATCGGCTAACCGAGAAGGTTAGACTTGAAACTTAGCGTAAAAATGTCGTTTAGATTATAACCGGCAAGGAATATGTTAGGTATCGATATTTATATTCTCGTTATGACATAGAAATATTTTCTATTGTCGTCGTCTAATTTTTCGTTTTACGGGTATTTTTTGTAATTCACGTTAAACTTTTAAGTGTGGTTTGTTCATTCGACGCATTAACTATTTTATGTCATTTAATTATCAAAATATAAATGTCATCCGAATGTCGATATTATTATTTTATATTGAGCGTTCATTTTTCGTGTTTTACAAGTAACTTTCAAATCGCGTAACTTTTAAAATATCGGGTATCGATAATACCCGCTTTAACATTTTGAAAAATCTATTTAACTAATAAATCGTATGATACCATACCAGCCCATCCATGGGTGGCGTGTCATCTTCTTATCACAAATGAGATATAAGTGTTTTGTTAAATAACATATACTTTATAAAATATATATATCAAGACCTTATCTCTTATTTCATGAAAATCAAAAGTCACACATATCTCTTTCTCTCTTATATTTGCCGTACAAAATAGCAATAACAATATCCATAAACATATTTCTTGCTAGATAGTATGGTTTCTTAAGTGAAGGGTTTAATAAGGTTGATCATTTTGGGATACAATCTCATTGTTTTCCACTTGGATTAAAGGTTTTGCTACCTATTTCTTTTATAAATCTTTTATTTCATTAACTTATTTATCATGTTAATCTCTGTAAATCTATGTATATACATATGTATTGAGACATGTGTGAGTTTTAGACATGATTACATGCAAAGATTTATAAAGATCTAGCATAAAGAAGCCCTAAAACGTGATTTATGAACTTGTAATTTTGATCAGTAGGAAAACGTAATTATTGGAACATTTTTTGAAGTATGACCTGGTATATTATTTAAAATTCATGTAGGCCTATGTTTTATGAATATTTGTAGAGTTGAACCATGCATTAACTCTTAAAAATGAGTGATTTATGATTAAAATATTAAAACATGTTAATCTGGAATATGCTCTGTTAATCAGTAAATTTCATACAGTAGACTCTGAATTCATCCAAAAACCTAAAACTATGGCTTACTTTATCTAGTTTATAAATCAGCTGGATAGTTTAACAATTGTTTACGGTTTGAAAATAGCATCAAAAATGGTGAACATGAAAAATTAGTATTAAATTCAAAAGTGACCCACTAGTGTTCAAAAGACTTTTTGGTAATATTGAGATTCTATATGATAAAAATGTATTAGAAAATGTATAGAGCCTTATTTATACTTAAGGGCTGTATTCACATCATGTCTAACACATACATAATACTATGTATGTATGCACATATAATAGTTATAAACGTTTTATAATTATGCTTAATTACCGACTAAAACCTAAAACCTGTAAATTGTTTATAGGTTGCGGATCGCCGACTACTCCCACGTGATGAGAGTGCTCGAATTTGTAGTCATCTTTATCTTCATTCACAAGTGAGTCTATAGCCACGCTTTTAAATTTTTTAATTGTTTTAGAAACCTACGAGGGGGATAACATGCTTGTTTTACTAAAAAAGAGTACAACTATAAGTTGCGGTAAACCAATTGAATGGTACAACTAGAAGTTGTGAAAGCTCTATTTACTTGAAATGTAATTATTGAAAATGAAGGGTACAACAAGAGTTGTTGTCCATGAATGGGTGCAATCAGAAGTTGTGGTAAACCCTATTTGTTTTAAAATAGAACACAAGGGACCCGATTGTATGCTTAGATGAAAGTTATTACATAAGTTAGCTTTAGCCTTAAAAAGACCTATGGAATCATGAATTGTTCATCGAAAGAACGCTAATACTATGGATAGATCTATCAGGGTGACGCCCAGTCCGGTCACGACTAGCTATCGCGTGGTGTAGTGAAGCACTAGTAATGAAACATCAGATGCATATGTATAAGAGAAATATACGCACTTGGCTAGGTGTGTTGGGCTGAAATAATATATGTTAACGTTCAATGTCATGAGGCTTATGTAATAACACCGATAATTATGTCCGTATAACATAATTGTCTTTCGACGAATTATTAACCATGGAAGGTTATTCACAATACTTGTGTTCTCTTTATTTAATTTAAACTATACAGATTCACTCAACAAATTTTGTTGAGTTTTTAGCATGTTTTATCTCAGGCCTATAGGGAAGGCACTCGAGGAAGGTGGTTTCGTGAAGCTTGCTTATTTGAAATGACTTTGGCCCGCTTTTCTAAAAAATATTCATTCAAAGTACTTTTATCATTTATTATGTTTTGTAAACTTTAAATTATTTGGGACCATGTGAAAAGTTTTATCGTCGAATGAATGAATGGATGTTTTTATTAAAACGACTCGTTTTGAGCCGTTTTCTCTGATTATGAGCTTGAATCATGTAAGTAACACCCAATGACCCTTCCGCTGCTATGACTAGAAATTGAAGGTGTTACAGATTTGTATCAAGAGCTCAAGTTATAAAGAACGAACAGATTTTCCAAAAATGAATTTTTGAAAATTTTTAACTATAACATTTGCAAGTGAAACCTCCGAGTTGCCAATGGACGAGAATGAAAGTATTTATATATGTATATGGGATTATATATATATGTTGTAATCTTTATCAATTACTTGTACTTGTGAATTACAAGGTATGTTTTCATTTATTTAAATATAGATGATATTTTTTATACTTATACGAGATATTTATACGACGTAGATTGTCATGAAGCCACTCGAGTCATTTTCACGCTAACGCTGAAGTTATTATTGAAGTTAATCATGCTATCCCCGAGACCAGCTAAGTTGTGGATATGCATGATCCCAACGAAATGGTTAATATTATCGATAATATTCTTTTGGTTACAAGGATTTTGATTCCTTGGTTCTTATTCTTGATTTATCAATTCGTTCATTTCATTTAGTAAGTTTAATATACATTTTCATTAAACTTCAACATTCTACTGTTTTGCTAGAAACAAGTTTGTCTGAGATTCTACCTGTTGTCTGTTAGGAATTGATATTGATTGGTATGGTGTTCACATGCAAACCAGGATTCCATATCATATCACTGATCATTTTTTGCTAAATCAGTTTCTCGTTTGTTTCGATCCTGATCTTTTGCGTTGTGCTGGCGATGCTAAAATAAGGTGATTTATAACCGTCTTGTTAAATTGAGTTGGCCATTTATTTGAACAAGGAAATTATAAATTGTTGAACCACAAATTTCTAAATCTTATTTGGATGGATTTGATCATTCCATGGAAATAATGATTTATAAACGTATGGGCTTAACCATATAGCATCTGCGCATTTGAACTCTTATTGACTCATAATTCATTTGCTCGATTCATTCGTTGATTTTGTTCTTCTAATTCTTTGATCGTGAAATGGTTGTATTGAGGCTTTTCCAGAACCGCCAATTGAGGGGGATATCAAGCGTCTTTGAAAGACACTATAGAAATCTTCTTCTAGTAGGATCGAGGAGCCTTCTTAGCCATGTGAATTACCTAGTAACTCTTAGTGGAATAGTTTATCAATTGTAGTATCTTTTCATAAATCATTAACTAAACTGTGATATCAGTTAGTAGGACTAGTCTTTTAAGTTGTATAGCATTAGACGATGACAATCTATAATGCTTAACAATAAAACTTGTACTAGTTTGTGATCAATGGAATGACTATCTTTTGATTCCTAATTCTACATTGTTTAATTACTATCTTTCTTTTCTTTTCTTTTTTAAATTCCTGTGGTATAACGTAACCATTGAGTGAATACTCATTATGATTTGATTTGTGTTGCATAAGAATCATGCAGTCAATGAAAGCTATGACTGACGCACGAATGCGTCAAGTTGTCAACGAATAAGTTGATGTATCTTTAACTGAATTCATGGTCAACATGAATGGTGGAACCTGAACTGTCAAGGTCAAGCAGTAGATTCATGAGCTGACCAAGAATATACGTGGTGATGTGACTTCTTCTAAGTCATTTGCTATTTGTTAAGCTGTCTACATAGCTTATTAGCTCATGAGACACATAATTCAAAACACGACTGATGAGGTCACAGAGTGAGAAAAATAATTTCAAACTGAAAATCGTTTCGTGCATTAGAGCTCGCAAGTATATCGAAAAAGGTTGTGAATTATTCTTAGCTTAATTATCGTAGAAGGAATCGTAAGAGAAGTAAGTAGAATTACTCTAGTCATTTGTGACTATTCCGAAGTGTTCTGGGATATTTTCCAGGTTCTTCGCCTCCAAGGCAAATAGAATTCCAAATTGATCTAATTCCTGGTGCTGCAACTGTGGCACGTGAGCCTTATCAATTAGCATCATCCGAGCTAAAGGAATTATTTGTGAAGTTGCAAGAACTATCTGATAAAAGTTTTATTCGACCGAGATCGTCATATTTTGGAGATCCTACTCTATTCGTTAAGAAGTAGGATGATTCGTTCCGTATGTGCATCGATTTTCGAGAGCTGAATAAGCTAACGATCAAGAATCGTTACCTGCTTCCAAGAAATGATGATCTATTTGATCAACTTCAAAACTCTCGTGTTTTCTTCAAGATTCTAGTGTCTTCTCTAAGATTAACATTCGGTCTGGTTAACATCAACTTCGCATCCGTGAGGAAGATATTTCCAATTACTGCGTTTAAAAATCATTATGGACATTATGAGTGCTAAGTAATGCCATATGGATTGACCAATGCACCAACAGTATACATGTATTTCATAAATCGCGCTTGCAAACCGTATCATGATAAATTTATGATTATGTTCATTGATAAGGTTCTGATTTATTGTAAAAATAAAGAAGAGCATGGTGAACATTCGGAGACTATCTTGAATTTGCTAAGGACTGAAAAATTGTATGCAAAATTTTCAACATATGATTTTTGGCTTGATTGCGTGCAATATCTTAGCCATGTGATTGATAGTTGTTGAGTTCACGTCGATTCCGCAAAAATTGAAACCATTAATAATTTAGGGTGCACCTACTACTCTGACTGTGCGACAACTTTTAGTTTTTTTTTTCGGTTACTACTGAAGGTTCATCGAAGCGTTTTCATTAATATCTAAGAAGATGACTATGGTTAGCGCTATTTGGAAGACTGGGGGATCTATTTATGTGAAAATCTCACAAGTCTAAATTTTCCATACATTTTGGATCGGATAAAATGTACCATGACTTGAAAAAGTTATACTGGTGGCAAAACATGAAAGCAGATATTGTGACTTATGTTGGTAAATGATTGGCATGTGCTAAAGTCAATACTGAATACCAAAAGCTATCACGATTACTTCAACAACCGAAAATTCCTATATGATAGTGGGAGCTAATTACAATGGATTTCATTACTAAGGTTCTGAAAACTATGTTTGGCTTTGATTCAATTTGGGTCATTGTCGTTCGATTGACTAAATCTGCTCATTTCACTCCAAAAATAAAATGATCATGCAAACTAAGAATCCTTCGTTAGCCACTCGTAGTAGACTGAAAAGTTATGATGATGTGAAACGAAAACCTTTGGTGTTCGAGGTAGGTGGAAAAGTTATGCCGAAAGTATCACCATGGAAAGGTGTTATACGTTTTGGAAAACATGGGAAGTTAAGTCCCCGTTATGTTGAGCCACTTGAGATAATATCTAGAGTGGACTTGGTGGCATATAAACTTGAATTACCTCTAAGAGCTAAAAGTAATTCACAATACTTTTCATGAGTCGAACCTAAATCAATGTCTATCCGACGAAAATCTTATTATCCAAAAGTTGTCGAAATCATGGATAGGGAAGTTAAGCAACTAAAGCAAATTCAAATTTCTATTTTCAATGTCCGATGAAACTCGAGACAAGGACCATAATACACTTAGGAAATGGATGATAAATGTGGAAGAAATATCCTCATTTGTATGACTTCAATAAGAAGGCATGCAATAAGGCAAATCGATCTTCATAGACGAAGATCCCTGTTAGGTGGGGATGATGTGACAATCTTGATATTTCTGGTCGTTATTCTAATCTCGATATTGCATATTTTGTATTTACTTTATTGAGAAATTTAAATTATCGTCTAACCGAGAAGGTTAGACTTGAAACTTATCGTAAAAATGCTGTTTAGATTATAACCGGCAAGGAATATGTTAGGTATCGATATTTATATTCTCGTTATGACATCGAAATATTTTCTATTTTCGTCGTCTAATTTTTCGTTTTACGGGTTTTTTTCGTAATTCACGTTAAACCTTTAAGTGTCGCTTGTTCATTCGATGCATTAACTATTTTAAGTCATTTAATTATCAAAATATAAATGTCATCCGAATGTCGATGTTTTTATTTTATGTTGAGCGTTTATTTTTCGTGTTTTACGCGTAACTTTCAAATCGCGTAACTTTTAAAATATCGGGTATCGATAATACCCGCTTTAATATTTTGAAAAATCTATTTAAGAAATGAAACATATGACACCACACCAACTCATCTATGGGTGGCGTGGCATCTTCTTGTCATAAATGAGATATAAGTGTTTTGTTAAATAACATATACTTTATAAAATATGTATATCAAGACCTTATCTCTTATTTCATGAAAATCAAAAGTCACACATATCTCTTTCTCCTTTATATTTGCCGTACAAAACAACAATAAAAATATCCATAAACATATTTCTTGCTAGATAGTATGGTTGCTTAAGTGAAGGGTTTAATAAGGTTGATCATTTTGGGATACATATCTCATTGTTTTCTAATTGGATTAAAGGTTTTGCTACATATTTCTTTTATAAATCTTTTATTTCATTAACTTATTTATCATGTTAATCTCTGTAAATCTATTTATATACATATGTATTGAGACATGCGTGAGGTTTAGACATGATTACATGCAAAGATTTATAAAGATCTAGCATAAAGAAGCCCTAAAACATGATTTATGAACTTGTAATTCTGATCAGTAGGAAAATGTAATTTTTGGAACATTTCTTGAAGTATGACCTGATATATTATTTAAAATTCATGTAGGCCTATGTTTTATGAATATTTGTAGAGTTGACCCATGCATTAACTCTTAAAAATGAGTGATTTATGATTAAAATATTAAAACATGTCAATCTGGAACATGCTCTGTTAATCGGTAAATTTCATACAGTAGACTGTGGATTCATCAAAAACCTAAAACTATGGAAGATACCTTACGTTATCTAGTTTCTAAATCAGTTGGAAAGTTTACCAATTGTTTACCGTTTGAAAATGGCATCAAAAATGGTGAACATGAAAAATTAGTATTAAATTCAAAAGTGACCCACTAGTGTTCAAAAGACTTTTTGGTAAAATTAAGATTCTATATGATAAAAATGTGTTAGAAAATGTATAAAACCTTATTTATACTTAAGGGCTGTATTCACATCATGTCTAACACATACATAATACTATGTATATATGTACATATAATAATTATAAACATTTTAATTATGCTTAATTACCGACTAAAACCTAAAACCTGTAAATTGTTTATAGATTGCGGATCGCCGACTACTCCACGTGACGAGAGTGCTCGAATTTGTAGTCATCTTTATCTTCATTCACAAGTGAGTCTATGGCCACGCTTTTAATTTCTTTAATTGTTTTAGAAACCTACGAGGGGGATAACATGCTTGTTTTACTAAAAAAAAGTACAACTATAAGTTGCGGTAAACCAATTGAATGGTGCAACTAGAAGTTGTGAAAGCTCTATTTACTTGAAAAGTAATTATTGAAAATGAAGGGTACAACAAGATTTGTTGTAAACCCATGAATGGGTGCAACCAGAAGTTGTGGTAAACCCTATTTGTTTTAAAATAGATCACAAGGGACCCGGTTGTATGCTTAGATGAAAGTAATTACATAAGTTAGCTTTATCCTTAAAAGACCCATGGAATCGTGAACTGTTAATCGAAAGAATGCTAATACTATGGATAGATCTGTCGGGGTGACGCCCATTCCGGTCGCGACTAGCTATCGCGTGGTGTAGTGAAGCACTAGTAATGAAACATTGGATGCATATGTATAAGAGAAATATACGCACTCGGCTAGGTGTGTTGGGCTGAAATAATATATGTTAACGTTCAATGTCATGAGGCTTATGTAATAACACCGATAATTATGTCCGTACAACATAACTTTCTTTCGACGAATTATTAACAATGGAAGGTTATTCACAATACTTGTGTTCTCTTTATTTAATTTAAATTCTATTGATTCACTCAACAAATTTTGTTGACTTTTTAGCATGTTTTATCTCAGGTCCATAGGGAAGGCACTCAAGGAAGGTGGTTTCATGAAGCTTGCTTATTTGAAATGACTTTGGCCCGCTTTTATAAAAAATATCCATTCAAAGAACTTTTATCATTTATTGTGTTTTGTAAACTTTAAATTATCTGGAACCATGTGAAAAGTTCTATCGTTGAATGAATGAATGGATGTTTTTATTAAAACGACTCGTTTTGACCCGTTTTCTATGATTATGATCTTGAATCATGTAACACCCAATGACCATTCCGCTGCTATGACTTGAAATTGGAGGTGTTACAGGCTGTGCCCTCCACTGTACACTCAGCTATGAAATTCCCTAATATCAACGGAATAGCAACAATGAGAACAAAGGCAAGGGCAATATATGAGTGTAGGGTAATAAAAGACGGACAAAAGATAAAAAAAGAGAAAGAAACAGCTGTGGGGAAAGAATTGGACAAGTGGCTCATCCACGAAAAGTTTAACCAACAAGAACGAGAAGCAGGAGGAATGACGGAACAAAACATTGTCCATCCCGGATATCTGGAACAGCTAGTCACCATTGGAAGGTTGTTCACTAAGAGATACCGGCTACAACTCATAGATTTGCTGAGAAACAACTCCGATGTATTCGCATGGGAACCTTCAGAAATGACCGGAGTACATTGAAGCATCATTAAGCACTCCTTGAATGTTGATGTAGCATCCAATCCGGTCGCGCAAAAAAGAAGGACGTTGGCGAAGAGAAAAGCCAGGCGGTCAAGATATCCTACGTGGATTTCAAACACGGTCTTGGTAAAAACCGGATGGTGATTGGCGAATGTGCATAGACTTCAAGAACCTCAATTATGCCTGCCCGAAGGATTGTTATCCCTTGCCAGACATAGTTGTCAGAATAAGATCAGTCATGGGGTATAAATTCAAATGCTTCTTGGACGCGTACAAAGGGTACCACCAAGTAATCATGGACGAAGAAGACCAAGAAAAAACGGCATTCTGTACTGACGAAGGCACATATTGTTACACAAAAATTCCCTTCGGCTTGAAAAATTCTGGAGCCACATATCAAAGGTTGGTGGATTCAGCATTTCGTTCACGAATTGGGGTAAACCTAGAAGCATATGTAGATGACCTAATGATAAAGAGTAAAACCAAAGAAGAGATGCTTGCGGATATTCAAGAAACCTTCGATAACTTAAGGAGGATTAACATGAAACTAAACCCGAAGAAATGCCCGTTCGATGTCAAAGAGGGAAAGTTCCTTGGTTAGATGGTAACCTCGGAAGGCATCCGAGATAACCCAAAGAAGACAAAGGCAATCAATGAAATGAGGTCTCCTAAAACATTGAAATAAATGCAATCCTTGAGTGGGAAGTTGGCAGCATTGAACCGGTTCTTATCGCGGTCAGCTGAACGATCAATGCCATTCTCTGAGACGTTGAAAAACATCACCAAGGACAATAAAGAAGAATTATGTTGGACTGAAAAGTCCGAAGGAGCCTTTCAACAACTCAAGAAAGTAATCTTGGATCTCCCACTGCTTACCTCCCCGATCAAACGAGAAACATTATATGTATACTTGGCCGCATCCAAAGAAGCAGTCAGCGGTGTGCTTTTGGGCGAGTGAAACCAAACGCAAATGCCAATAAGATATGTAAGCCGAACGCTTCACGATGCTGAAAGAAGGTATACTCCTTTGGAAAAGTTAGCCCTAGGCTTGCTACACTTATCACGAAGGTTAAGAAGATATTTTGAAGCTCATGACATTCACGTCATAACGGACCAACCTCTGAAGCAAATACTAAGCAAGTCTGAAGCCTTAGGAAGACTGGAAAAATACTCAGTCGAGTTGGGAACATATGAAATCCGTTATGTATCCCAGAATTCAGTCAAAGGGAAAGTTTTAGTTGACTTCCTGAATGAGGCCCCGTTGGAACACCAAGAGGGCACAACAATCCATGAAATATCTGAAGAAGAAGAGCCCAAAAGCCAATGGACGCTATATACAGATGGGGATGCAAACAGTAAAGGTGCCGATTCCGGACTAGTTTTGATCAACCTAGAAGATGTGGAATTCATATATGCTTTGAGGTTTAACTTTAACTGCTCAAACAATGAAGTCGAATACGAAGAACTGTTGACAGGTCTTCGGTTAGCTGAAAAGATGGGAGTAAAAAAGTTGTAAGTCAAGGTAGACTCGAAGTTAGTTGCTTATAAAATCAAAGGAGAATTCTAAGCAAATGATGATTGGATGATCAAGTATCTAGCAAAGATCAGGGAACAGTTACCCACCTTCATAGAGTTTAACATAGAGCACATACCTAGAAGTAAAAATCAGAAGGCTGACGTGTTAAGCAAACTTGCCTCGGTCGCATTCAACTACCTCACCAAGGAAGTATTAGTAGAGGCCCTTGAGGCAAGATCAATTGATGTACAGGAAGTCAACGATATAGTCGAAGAAGAAGGAGATAGTTGGATGACACCGATCAAGAAATGTTTGGAAGAAGAAATATGGCCGCAGAACCCAAACGAAGCTAGGAATCTGAGAATGAAAATACCCCAGTATGCCATTGAGAATGGACTCCTATTCAAGAAATCATATCTATCACCGATGTTAAGATGCGTGGGGCCACTTCAAGCAAACTACATCATCCGGGGGGTTCACGAAGGTGCTTGTGGTATGCATGTCGGGTCAAGGTCGGTCGTGGCAAAAATAATGCGTCAAGGATACTTTTGGCCAACAATGCATCAAGATGCATGGGATGAAATCTCTAAGTGTGATTCTTGCAAGATACATGGTCCTATACCGAGACTACCAAAGACGAAGCTCACTTCGATAACATCACCATGGCCCTTTTACCAATGGGGAATGGATATCTTGGGACCCATCTCCGGAAATGCTGGTAATATCAAGTTCGTGATTGTAGCTATTGACTACTTCACTAAATAGATTGAAACCAAACCAGTGGCCAAGATAACCGACAAAGAGGTCAAAAAATTCGCTTGGGAAAACATTGTCTGCAGATTTAGATTGCTTGGAGTCATAGTGACAGGAAATGGAAAGCAACTAATAGATGGGTCGTTTAGAAAATGGTGCGACAAATGGCACGTCAAGCAAATGACCACCGCAGTGGCCGATCCGCAAGCAAATGGCTTGGTTGAAAGAGCCAACAAGTCATTGATGCATGGTTGGAAAGCCCGATTGGGAAGAAGGCTAACAGGTTGGGTCAACGAGTTGCCTCATGTGTTATGGGCACATCGGACAATGCTCAAGACCAGCAATGGAGAAACTCCTTTCAGCCTCACCTACGGAAGTGAGGCAGTGATCCTCGCTGAAATTAGGATCCCATCTACCAGAACCTTGCTCTTTAATGAAAATGCAAATGAAGAGGAGTTGCGGTTAAATCTGGATTTGCTACAGGAAAGAAGGGAGGCTGCGACCATTCAAGAGGCAAAATATAAAAAGAAGGTCGAGCAATACTATAACAAGCATGTCAGACCATGCTCTTTCAAGGTTGGAGACTTCGTCTATCGCCGCAACATGGCCATCAGACAAGAGAAATAGGGAAACTAGGCCCAAATTGGGAGGGACCCTACGAAGTCGTGGAGGCCTATCAAACCGGTTCATACAAGTTGGAGACCGTGGACGAAAAGAAATACCACGCACATGGCACGCAACTAATTTACAAAGATGTTTCATGTAATATGAACAGTGATGCATGAACAATTCACAATGAATGAAATTTCTTTTGCTAAACATAATTATTTGCAGTAACTACAAACCCCGACCTAGCTAACCGGAAGGTATGTAAGTACGCATTAAAAATGTTAGACGCGCCCAATGGGTAGTCCTGTGACAAATCATAAGCGGCTCTGTGCCGATGTCTCCCATACGAAACATAAAACACACCAGTGTTGGACGTGCCCAATGGGTAGTCCAGAGACAAATCAAAAGCGGCTCGGTGCCGATGTCTCCCACATGAAACATAAAAACACACAAGTGTTGGACGCGCCCAATGGGTAGTCCGGAGACAAATCAAAAGTGTCTCGGTGTCGATGTCTACCACATGATACATAAAACACACAAGTGTTGGACGCACCCAATGTGTAGTTCTTTGACAAATCATAAGCGGCTCGGTGCCGATGTCTCCCATACGAAACATAAAACACACCAGTGTTGGACGTGCCCAATGGGTAGTCCAGAGACAAATCAAAAGCGGCTCGGTGCCGATGTCTCCCACATGAAACATAAAAACACACAAGTGTTGGACGCGCCCAATGGGTAGTCCAGAGACAAATCAAAAGCGGCTCGGTGTCGATGTCTCCCACATGAAACATAAAACATACAAGTGTTGGACGCACCCAATGGGTAGTTCGGAGAAAAATCAAGAGCGGCTCAGTGCCGATGTCTCCCATATGAAACATAAAATACAAGTGTTGGACGCGCCAATGGGTAGTCCAGAGACAAATCAAAAGCGGCTCGGTGTCGATGTCTCCCATATGAAACATAAATCACACAAGTGTTGGACGTGCCAAATGGGTAGTCCGGAGATAAATCAAAAGTGGCTCGGTGCCGATGTCTCCCATATGAAACATAAAATGCACAAGTGTTGAATACACCCCATAGGGTGATCCGGAGGTAAACTAAAAACATCCTCCGGTATCAACATCATAGTTATATATTCCACATGCTTAAGGGCAAAATGCGTAAAAAAGCAAGACACAACAGATAAAGAAAGGAAACATTAGCTAATGATATTATATGAATAAGTGAAACATGTTCGAAGATGAACAAAGTGAACAGGGTAAGGCTTGTCCGGAGGAAACAAAAACTAGGAGAATACATAGTTATTACAAACATAATGTTTTGAGAATGTATTGTTTGCGGAAACAGAATTACAAGATACACCGGCATACCGAGTCATAATTTAGGGCTTCCCACCATCTTGAGCTAGAGTCTCTTGAGCTTTAGCCGAACCATCACCCGATGAAGTCTTAGAAGCATCAAACTCTTGGCTGTCGAAATGTCCTCAACCGAAGGAATAACAGGCTTCTCAGCCGGAGCAAGTTGCATGATATCAACAATCAGAAGCTTGTTCGCTACTGCTATCTTAGCCACAAAAGGATACTCGGTTGAGAACAAAACAGTAAAGTCTTCCTTCCAAGTCTTGGCCATTTCAATGTTCAGGTTGTTAGCGGCAGCAATCATAGCAGCTATCTCCTCGGGAGTACGATTAACTTAGAGCCTAGTCTAACGACACGACTAGACGTCTAGGTATGCTCTTGAGAGTAGTATAAATACTCCTCACATTTAATACACACACAACTCAATTAACTTACTACCATTAACTTATTTCATCTAACCTCTGGTATTTCACACCGGATACCATCCACGTGATAGTTACTTACTCTCACACCGGAGCTTGGTCTCAGGGTCAAACCTGGGACGAGGCTAACGTGTGTCGTCTTGTGTTCATAGGTTAAATACCAAGATACAAGCCATACGACTACTGTGACCGAAGGGAATTCGCTCGTGTCTACCTAGCCAGGGAATTTTGCTTCAACAATGTCCATTATTTATGATTCTAATAATAATAGGAAAAGCGCCTTTCGGTCAAGCAATTGATTCAAAGAAAACTTTCCATGCTTAAGCACTGAAAACTTACATGTACCTTCTCCAATACCTTTGCTATAGAGCCATTGTCTGATACATACCATGTCAGATCTTCACTGGTAGGTTGTGTTTTGTTAGACCTCTTGAGGATAATAAATAGTTGCAACCTAATATGGTTACTCCATAAATTACCACAATAAACACTATCTTCGTATACAAACGATTTGCCACTAAACACAAATCTCTTAAAACAAAACCTGCATTTTCCATATCTCATGCCCAAAAAGATGCCAAAACAAAGTGTTAACTGGCTGGTTAATAAGTTACAGGTACATCTTGAAAGTCTTAACAACGGTCTTGTTTACCAAAAATTATAATAAGACTAAACAGTACGAAGCAACATTCTATTTTACAGAACGCTTCTTGGATTACTCTTTCTTGCGTCCCCTCTTCTTAGATCCCCCCTTAGGTTTATTCTCCGCAATCTTGGCCTCTTGTCTGAAACAAGAATCCATACAACCGTCAGTCAGTCAAACTCTCATCATTCAAGCATTTTCCATTCTACTATTCTAGTATTATTATTTTTTAGGTTCTATTTAACATACAGTACGGTATATGCCTTCCTTTTTACTATCGAATTTTCATGATAAAATACACGAATAGGCAAATTATAAAATGGGCCACTTAAGGACAGTTCAGTGTTTTTGTAGATGATTGAAGAAAGCATAAAACTCTACTCTCGTAGTCTGAAGTTTGTCAATGATGCAGTTACATATGTTCAACATTTGCACGATAAATAAGGCAATGCTTTGATCTTACTTGGTTCTATTCGGGTCTTTCAAGTCTTCAACAGCTTCCTTCACTACAAAAAGCGCCATTTTCTTCACCTGCGAGTAGCAGCAAAGAGCAAATGCACCAATTAGTTTACAACAAAACAAACCACATTTGAAACATGTGATGAACCTAATAGGCTTTTACATTGCTTATAAACTATGCTACAACTAGCTTGACTTATGCAATAAGGGTTTACAAACTGCACTTTAGCTAAAAAAAGTCGACACACCCAAGACTTTGACATATAAACCTGATGAACACCCTACTACATACAGCAAAACTAGGAGATACATGAAAATATGACAAGGAATGGGTCAAAACATAATTATATCACTGTAACACCCCATTTTGATATATGGAATGTCACGCGTAATTATGGCGTGTCATCAAAGCATGCAAGGTAATATGTAGTAACACATACATGACCATAGGGGAAACCGGAATCAAACATCGGTTCCCAAACATAAGCCCAAAACATAACAAAGTAAATGAACTGAATGAAAGACTAAACAAGCATAAATATATGAAGGAAACAGGAGGAGAAGTCTATGGCAGCTTCCATCCTATGCAAGTCCTCCAAATGCTCGAGTCTTGGGTACCTGCCGTTTTGGGACATGGAAAGGAAAGTAACGGCTGAGCAAAATGCTCAGTGCACGGATATACAATATAGCATGAAATAGGATAAGCATGTAACATATAACAGCGGAAGACTAAGTTCTGAGTAGACTGGTTACGTATTGAGAAAACTGGTTTTATAGTTTGAAAAGCCTTATGTTTATCTTATGAAAACTGTTTTAACATAAATATACCATAGCCCATATAGGTCATGAAAAGGTCACGTGCATGAATACTTGGAGGGGTGACCTCATCATGCTGATTAGAGGGGATGCCTCTAATCAATATACTGGTTTGGGTAGGAGGGATCAACTCCTTGTGAAGGGTGCAAGGCACACACCACATTCACCATGATAAACTGAATAAAACATGTAACTAGGATGCACCCATACGCCCCACCTGATATAATAATATGGCCAAAACTGAAAGGGACGCCACGAGCAATCACTCCGCCGTGGGGAAGTCATAACATCGGTGCCTCCAATGCTATGGTTATGGTACCTCCATAACTAGGTGAAACTGGTCATGCTTGTATATGGCTATAGATTATGCTAATTTAACATAAGCAGTTCAAAACAATAAAACAAATGCTGGGGAAAACAGTTGGCTGCATACGGGGAAATCCTAATAAGGAAAGAATGTCCATACTGAAAGGACGGGAATCCGTACCTCAAGTCCAGTGAATGAACGGAAGAAAGACTCCTACTTCTGGATCACTAACGCTACATGAATACACACGTGTATAAGTATCGATTCACTGATTACGTACTGGGTTTTATGTCTCATTTTAGCTGACTTGGTATGTTTTAGGTCATGGTTCACTGTTTAAAGTCTTAAACTGTGTTTATCTTGTATTTTGATTACTCTGTTTAAGTACTACTGGTATTTCATGTATTATTATACTTACTGTGTAATAATAAGTAACTTTCCAAAAATAGCAGGTTTCCAAAAATAGAAAGTTTCCAAAAATAGAAAGTTTCCAAAAATAGAAAGTTTCCAAAAATAGAAAGTTTCCTAAAATAGAATTTACTGCTTAAAATAGATTAGTTTCTAAAAATAGATCAGCTGCCTTAATTAAATAAGTTTCCATATATAGAAGGTTTCCATGATTAGATTAGCTGCCTGAATTAGATAGATATCCATATATAGAAGGTTTCCATTAATAGATTAGTTGCCTTATTTAATTAAGTTTCTATAAATAGAAGTTTCCATATTTAGAATTAAGCTGGTTACATAAGCTAACATATAAGTCTACGTGTTTATAAGCTGATTTCTTAAGTCATATGATATAGTATATAGTTTAATTATTATTTCATGTATTTTAATTAAACTATAGGTTAAGCATTTTAATTAAAGTATGACATGTTTTAATTAAAATGAAATGAAAATACTTAGGTTAAAATGTGTATTATTATTATTAATAATATAACCTAAGTCATGTCTAAATTAATTAATTATAGGCATGTTTTAAATAATTAATTAATTATAACTTATAACATAAAAATACTTAGGTTAAATTAATGTCATGTTAAACTAATAATTAAAATAACCTAAGTCATGATTTAATTAATATTTCATGTTATTAATTAATTATATCCTAAGTTCATAATTCATAAAAATTAACATGTAGCATAAATCATGATTTAACCAACGAACCGTGAACCGGGCATGAAATCGACACCGTACCCCGAACCAAATCGGGGTTCCCCTTGGTTCCTTGCTGCCGTGGGACCCACACCACCAAACCGGGACAACATGGTCTCGGTGGTGGTTTCTAGGCCAAGTCGTGACCCCCTTAGGGCACGGTCTAGGCGTCGGCTAAACCAAACACCCGTAAAACACCCTTTTGATTTTACCCTATAACCAAATACATGTTTATTTTATGTTTTTAATTAGGTTTTAAAAACATCATGTTCTTAATTAATTTTACCAAATCAAATCAAAAGAAATAATTAAAAGAAAGGTTAAAAAGGTATACCGAATGTGTGGATCAATAGAGGATGAACAAACACTAACACTTGTACAATATCCATGATCAAAATCAACAAGAACACCTCCCATGGTGTTGTAGAAGTGGCGGCCAAAAATGGGGAGGAAGAAGGAGAGGAGAAACTTTTTAGGGTTTTATCTATTTTCTATAAAATGTGATAATGAATGACTTTTTCCCCTTAACCCCCTTGTTTAGTAAAATGATGGGCTAGGCCCATTTCTTGTCCCTAATTTCGTGGTTCATGGGGCCCACATGAGGTAACCCAAATGTTTTTCGTGTCTAAATAATAAGTGTGTTCTCGTGTTCGTTCGTGGTTAAACGTGTTCGTGTTTAAAGTGTTTCTGTTTATTTTATCATGTAGTTTATCGTATTCTTAACGCTCGTAATTATATTATATGTATTTACGTAATTATTTTAGTTCGTGTTTTAAAATGGTGATCATGATTTAATTATGTTCACGTGAAATATCTATTAACTGTTTATCATGAGTTCGTACGTAATCGATACTTATCATGTCATACACGTATGTACTTACTTGATTAATAGCACATGAATGTGATCAATACTGAATAAGGTAAGTTTTAATCTAGGACGTACGATCTTAAGGGCACTATTCATGGTAAAAGCATGCGGGTTTTACAATTCTTCCCCCCTAAAAAGAATAATTCGTCCTCGAATTATAGGTAAGGTAACTGGAAGCGAAACATACCTGAATCAAACTGGAAAGGTATGCAAAATAACGGAAATGAAGGTGACATGGTAGAAGGGAACGTGGAACGTGACATGTCTTGAAAAGACATGGAACGTGACGTGACTGAAAGGACATATCTAATCGATAAGAGAAAAATGGATAAGAAGTCCAGATGAACTTGTCCGTTTCCAAGTGGCCTCCCTCTTGGAACGGTTCCTTCAGAAGATCCCGACACTAATGATAAATCTTGGTCCTCCTGACCTTGACTTGGAATACGAAGAAATTCTTGGTTATCAACGGAAGGTAGATCCCCTAAATTCGATCGAGGAAAATAAGAGTTAACGTGCAAGGGTAGCTGAAACGTTACGATGCAAGACAATCTGACTTAACTGATAATTAGAAACAATGCGCGAGACATAAAGAAACGTAGTACGTGAAATATTTTGAACGTGATACGTGAAAAATTTTGAACGTGCTACGCGGAGATATGGCGAGTGTAGTATCAGTAAACATATCGTGATCCATGATACGTGTAACCTATTTTGATCATGATATGAGGAACGTGGAATGAACCTGACATGTGAGACATATCGTGATCATAGAATATAATGGCGGTAACGCCAAACGCTACAAGGTGAGACGTGGAATATGACGTGAAACGTCTATCTGATGATGGAGAGTTATACTAAACTTGGGTCTGGTCTCACAAGTTCTTGCAAACTTCCCAGAATGAGAAAAGAATGAACGTAAAATCGTAAGCCAAAATACGATCATGAACGTGAATAGTGTCATGAACGTGAGCGCGAAAGCAAGTTGTGGGATTAGAATGAAGACGTGAAGTAAGTTAGGAGTACAATTACGAATCTTTGTCTGACCCGATAGCTGAGGGATTTCCAAGTGATCGGATGAGCCTTGGCTGGAACATGTTTGTTCAATCTGTTGGTTCTAAAATCCGTACGGATGTAAGGATTCTGCAGACTTGATCAAACTGTTGACAATAACCCAGATAGCATCATGCTTCTTCTGAGTTTGTTGAAATCTGGTAACTAAAATCCATGGAGATCTTGTCCCTTTTCGATTCGTAATTTCATATGATGAAACATCCCAGTCTGTTGGTGTCCTATCTTAACCTGTTTGTATGACAGGTATGAAGATATGAACGTAACTGTATCCTGCTTCGTAGAAACTTGATACATAGAAGGTTGCGAAACTCTGAGTCTTTGAATCAGACTTATCCTAGCGTAGGATTTCCTAGAACACCTAATGTAGTGTAGGGTTCTCTCCTTTACGCATAAGCAGAGTCATGGTAAGATTAACCGTAGGAACCCATGTGATTCAGCGTGTCACTGTAATCAAACAGAATTGATATTGGAAAAATTTTCAGGGTAGAATTTCTCTTGTCATAGAATTTGCAACATAGTGCAGATATGGTCTTCCTGTTCTTCTCTAGGCTTAGAGGAAATCAGGTTATCCTCAATGAAAACGCTGATGAATTTGTTTAGGAGTTCATGGAAACTCAATTTATTAAGTCCATAATGCGGTTGGAGCATTGATGAGACTAATACAAAATCATAAATCTAGCATGACCGTGTCGTGTACGAATAGCAGTCATGGACATGTCCTGCTTTTTCACTCGTCACTGTTGGCAGCATGATCGTGAGTTCGATCTTGGAAAAGTGATTAACACCAAACGGTTGATTGGACATGTTGTCAATATGTGGAGGAGAATAACTGTCATGAATGGTGATTTGTTTAAGTCGACGGTAGTCGACACATAATCTCATGGTACCATCCTTCTCCTTGAAGGTTCTTCTGGAGTGTAAGGATCAATTTTGGAATAATCCGTTGGTTATGCGTAAAAGGACTTAAGTAGTCGTGTCTTACTGACAACTAGAAAATTTTAGCGACCATGGCTAACAAAGCGCGTGCTTGAAAAGCATAGATAATTTGTACAGGTTTTCCTGATGGAAAATCAAGCTGAATGTATTCAGGAGCCTGAACGTTACTGTACATAATTATGAATCATAGCATGGTGTGGTGTTCATAGTACATAATTAGGATAAAATTCATCTCGTGTCTGTCCGAGGAAATGCGTTAGCAGCTTGGATCTTATCATTAAGCTGAAGGAAAACCTTCGTATGCGTGGGAATACGAAAGGCGTCCTTCATGGTTATGAATATATGAACTATGGTGAAAGAAATGAAAGTGACATCGGCAACGTGACAGTTCTCACTGGTGCGCCGATAATGGTATTGAAATTCTTGTGGCCTGATTAATACATGGCACAACAACATAGATATACCTTTGGAGGGTACCCTGAATTTCTTAGAAATGTTCCATAATCAGACGTGAGTCATGTGTCTTGACTCGTGTCTTGAGAAATGTAAGCGTGACATATGTCTTGACTGGTATCTTGACATGTGTCCTCAGAAAGTATATGTGAGACATGTGTCTTGACTGATGTCTTGACATGTGTCTCGAGATGTGAAACAATTAGAACTACAAATATTAGGTTAATATGCCAGAATTGGCGGATCGGTTGGACTACTGATCATTTGTATGTCTGATCACGTCCGTGGCCGGAGCCTCGGTTGTGATTTCTAGGATAGTTGCTGTCATAGTAGTGATTACTATCATCTTGTCTGTCGGTTCCATGACGGTCATTCTCATGACCGTGACTCATGTAACTATTTAGCTGAGTGGCCGGCTGGTACTGGTTTGCACTCATATGGCTGAAATGACGGCCGAACGATGTGTGACATGTAACTATGAATTTGGGACAATGATTGATGGGAATTATCTGATGGTGAAGCATCTTCTCGTCCAATTGCTTTGCTCCGACGCCTTTGTCTTCGTCTTTTAGGATCTCCAGGTTGTGAACAGCATCAGCATCAGCATCTCGTAGCGTCTCCCAACATCAGCAGCATCAACCTTCAGTAACATCTCCAAGCTATGAGCGGCATCGACAACCTTGTAGAATACCAGCAAGTGAACATACGCCTGAGATGATTTAGAATCGACTAGCGAATACTCTTGAAGTATTGCAAGTGGGATACACATGGATTAAGGTACATGTAATACACATGAAATACGGTACGTGGAGTACACATGGAATACACGTGAAATGATCGGTATGGGGTCGGTCATTTATCATGATTTAAGGAAAGTATAACGGTTAAACGGTTAGGAAAACCATCATGATAACCTGGCAGTATTAGCATAGACATCATTCTGGTTGCATAGAGAAACGCTAAAGTGTGGTTACACAAAATTCAACGATGATTTGCCTGACGGCATGATCAATGGAAACCAACCATGACTATCATGAAAGCATGATTCAAGAAATCTAACAATGTCTTGCAGGACAACGTAAATAACAAAAGAGGCGTGAAACATAATCAACATGAAGACGGAATTATCATGAGGAAACATGAAACCATCTATTACGAAGAAGTGTATAACATAATCAGCATGAAACTGAAGTTAACCATGACAGTATGAAGGCATACTTTACATAAAAACATAATAACTTATGATGGGACATGAAATTTTTTTTTTTTTTTGCCAATTTAAATCATGAGAAAAATTTTATGCAAGAAAAACAGTGCATGAATGCGTAATGTAGTTTATAAAACCTTTATATGTGCGAGGGAACGCCTATGGGTCGGTTCCAAAACAAAAGACATGGCGAGGGGACGCCTATGGGTCGGTCCCAAAGTTAAAAGTTTCGATAAAAGCACATGCGACTAAATAGGATCAGTCCTGTACCAACCATTACTTAGTCAAAATTCCTGCAACATATGATATATTATATAATTGCATGAATGCATGAAACATAATAATTAAAAGTCATTGTCAAAACTTAACAGAAAAAAAAATTTTATGTGAAAAATATGAACTACTGGGGTTCAGTCCACCTAATCACAGTTCATGAGGAACATCGTGCATAGACAATGGCACATAACTAAGTATGGATGACGGTTGTTCATTCCATATTAGTAAAACGATACTGGTGAAAACAACATGGTTAAAACAACAAGGTGCTGAAAACGTCATGGTTAAAATAAAAAGGTGCTGAACGCATCAATACGTGGAATAACAAGCGTTGACTTAGGAAGCTCCTGGTGACTACCCACTAGTCATAGGTCGAGTTTTAGAGCCTACAGGTCGAAGCCTTGGCTCTGATACCATAATTGTAACACCCCATTTTGATATATGGAATGTCACGCGTAATTATGGCGTGTCATCAAAGCATGCAAGGTAATATGTAGTAACACATACATGACCATAGGGAAAACCGGAATCAAACATCGGTTCCCAAACATAAGCCCAAAACATAACAAAGTAAATGAACTGAATGAAAGACTAAACAAGCATAAATATATAAAGGAAACAGGAGGAGAAGTCTATGGCAGCTTCCATCCTATGCAAGTCCTCCAAATGCTCGAGTCTTGGGTACCTGCCGTTTTGGGACATGGAAAGGAAAGTAACGGCTGAGCAAAACGCTCAGTGCACGGATATACAATATAGCATGAAATAGGATAAGCATGTAACATATAACAGCGGAAGACTAAGTTCTGAGTAGACTGGTTACGTATTGAGAAAACTGGTTTTATAGTTTGAAAAGCCTTATGTTTATCTTATGAAAACTGTTTTAACATAAATATACCATAGCCCATATAGGTCATGAAAAGGTCACGTGCATGAATACTTGGAGGGGTGACCTCATCATGCTGATTAGAGGGGATGCCTCTAATCAATATACTGGTTTGGGTAGGAGGGATCAACTCCTTGTGAAGGGTGCAAGGCACACACCACATTCACCATGATAAACTGAATAAAACATGTAACTAGGATGCACCCATACGCCCCACCTGATATAATAATATGGCCAAAACTGAAAGGGACGCCACGAGCAATCACTCCGCCGTGGGGAAGTCATAACATCGGTGCCTCCAATGCTATGGTTATGGTACCTCCATAACTAGGTGAAACTGGTCATGCTTGTATATGGCTATAGATTATGCTAATTTAACATAAGCAGTTCAAAACAATAAAACAAATGCTGGGGAAAACAGTTGGCTGCATACGGGGAAATCCTAATAAGGAAAGAATGTCCATACTGAAAGGACGGGAATCCGTACCTCAAGTCCAGTGAATGAACGGAAGAAAGACTCCTACTTCTGGATCACTAACGCTACATGAATACACACGTGTATAAGTATCGATTCACTGATTACGTACTGGGTTTTATGTCTCATTTTAGCTGACTTGGTATGTTTTAGGTCATGGTTCACTGTTTAAAGTCTTAAACTGTGTTTATCTTGTATTTTGATTACTCTGTTTAAGTACTACTGGTATTTCATGTATTATTATACTTACTGTGTAATAATAAGTAACTTTCCAAAAATAGCAGGTTTCCAAAAATAGAAAGTTTCCAAAAATAGAAAGTTTCCAAAAATAGAAAGTTTCCAAAAATAGAAAGTTTCCTAAAATAGAATTTACTGCTTAAAATAGATTAGTTTCTAAAAATAGATCAGCTGCCTTAATTAAATAAGTTTCCATATATAGAAGGTTTCCATGATTAGATTAGCTGCCTGAATTAGATAGATATCCATATATAGAAGGTTTCCATTAATAGATTAGTTGCCTTATTTAATTAAGTTTCTATAAATAGAAGTTTCCATATTTAGAATTAAGCTGGTTACATAAGCTAACATATAAGTCTACGTGTTTATAAGCTGATTTCTTAAGTCATATGATATAGTATATAGTTTAATTATTATTTCATGTATTTTAATTAAACTATAGGTTAAGCATTTTAATTAAAGTATAACAGGTTTTAATTAAAATGAAATGAAAATACTTAGGTTAAAATGTGTATTATTATTATTAATAATATAACCTAAGTCATGTCTAAATTAATTAATTATAGGCATGTTTTAAATAATTAATTAATTATAACTTATAACATAAAAATACTTAGGTTAAATTAATGTCATGTTAAACTAATAATTAAAATAACCTAAGTCATGATTTAATTAATATTTCATGTTATTAATTAATTATATCCTAAGTTCATAATTCATAAAAATTAACATGTAGCATAAATCATGATTTAACCAACGAACCGTGAACCGGGCATGAAATCGACACCGTACCCCGAACCAAATCGGGGTTCCCCTTGGTTCCTTGCTGCCGTGGGACCCACACCACCAAACCGGGACAACATGGTCTCGGTGGTGGTTTCTAGGCCAAGTCGTGACCCCCTTAGGGCACGGTCTAGGCGTCGGCTAAACCAAACACCCGTAAAACACCCTTTTGATTTTACCCTATAACCAAATACATGTTTATTTTATGTTTTTAATTAGGTTTTAAAAACATCATGTTCTTAATTAATTTTACCAAATCAAATCAAAAGAAATAATTAAAAGAAAGGTTAAAAAGGTATACCGAATGTGTGGATCAATAGAGGATGAACAAACACTAACACTTGTACAATATCCATGATCAAAATCAACAAGAACACCTCCCATGGTGTTGTAGAAGTGGCGGCCAAAAATGGGGAGGAAGAAGGAGAGGAGAAACTTTTTAGGGTTTTATCTATTTTCTATAAAATGTGATAATGAATGACTTTTTCCCCTTAACCCCCTTGTTTAGTAAAATGATGGGCTAGGCCCATTTCTTGTCCCTAATTTCGTGGTTCATGGGGCCCACATGAGGTAACCCAAATGTTTTTCGTGTCTAAATAATAAGTGTGTTCTCGTGTTCGTTCGTGGTTAAACGTGTTCGTGTTTAAAGTGTTTCTGTTTATTTTATCATGTAGTTTATCGTATTCTTAACGCTCGTAATTATATTATATGTATTTACGTAATTATTTTAGTTCGTGTTTTAAAATGGTGATCATGATTTAATTATGTTCACGTGAAATATCTATTAACTGTTTATCATGAGTTCGTACGTAATCGATACTTATCATGTCATACACGTATGTACTTACTTGATTAATAGCACATGAATGTGATCAATACTGAATAAGGTAAGTTTTAATCTAGGACGTACGATCTTAAGGGCACTATTCATGGTAAAAGCATGCGGGTTTTACAATCACTATACTTTCCCTAACAAATTCATGAAGGCAAAGCTTCCATCATATCACATGATTCTGTCTAATAGTAGTAATTTAGGAACCTTAATTATTTTTGAAAGTAGGGACAGTTGCTTTGAACTATTTTACCAAAAGGGAAGAAGCAAGTGACTATATGAGCTACCAAAAATTAGGAACTTTTAAATAGAATATATTGCAATATATACAAATCAGGCAGACAGTTTACCTCTAACTTATCTTCTTTTGCCCTATGACTTTGCGGAAGAAGACGTAAATCATCAGTCAAGCGGATACATTCGCCAACATTTTTGGGGGAAAACGAAATCCAACGCAACCTTTATACATGACTGTAGTAACACAATATCAACACAAAAGATCTGGTCAATAAAAAAATGTAGTATTTTTCATAACTTGTGACGTGACGGTTCACATTCACTATCAGCTATGAGTAACGGTGTATGTTTGTTTTACCAGGCGTTAAACTGTGAACTTTATGACAAACTACTAACTGTCAACAAAATATTGATACATCTAAATAAATCGTGCAGTAATTGCAAACTACTCTAAATTTGACAAGAGTGGATCAGTCAGTCTCAATAGAAACTATGACATGTGTTAAAAGGACAAACTTTATTACGTGCAGGAAAAAAAGAGAATAAAGCTTTCAAAGGATGGAAAACAATAAGAATCAAGCATGTGACTCGTCGTAAGACCCTCTTACACAACTACCAAGTGAAAAGATGAAACTGAATATGCATGTAGTTTAATAACTTAAGAGCTATGACTGGCAAAAATCAATAAAATAATTAACGTAACATACTTCAAACGATGAAACATAATGCCTAATCTATGCTAAATTATTATCCATCAAGTATAATGCTTAATGGGACAGGAAACCGCCAAACTTTAAAGGGCTGTAACTTGTATTCCCAGACAGTTTGCATGACAGATTTCACTAGATTTAAAGGATTCGCCCTGATCACACAATGTGTTAGCTGAAATCTAGTGAATTTATTCTGTCAATTTAACGTTCCGGACAATAAAAAAGTCTCTTTATAATGGGCTATTTTGTAAGGGAAATTCATTCAATAACATACGATTTCTCCGAATGGCGAATGCTTCTTGATTCACCAATTTTTTCATACTTCTGTCATGCCTCAATTTATGTATGCGGTCATAATTTTGCTTCGTTGGAATTTCTACCTCCATGCTCTTTCTTGTGGCGACTATCCTTGGCTTTATGCCTAGGTTTCTCACACCTAACAATGATACACTTTTATAAAATTGTCGTTGTTTTGTTGTGTATAGTTATTCTTTCCATCCTTAGAACCCTTTGTACAGTGGCTGGCCACCAAGGCGCGAGCCAATGGACCGTGGGTCGCGTTTTTGGCTCTCAAGCTGTAGTTACCAGTCGGCGGCGCCACAACTGCACCGTGGGTCACGCGGGCTGCATTTTTTTTGAATTTATGACCGTTGGCTACGGCTAGAATTTGAATTGGGTGATTGCTTTTACCGTTGGAACCCAAAGAATACCCATTTTTTACCTATTTTTTCACTATATATTTTTTCTTACATCCATCATGAGTTAAAATCCAAACCAAAATTCAAACCAATACCCGAATCTATGGATAAACTATTTTTTTAGCGATACCCAAAATCGAATACCGAATAGTCAATTACCAAATTCGTTATCTTCGTCTAACCCAAATACTCCCCATCCGCAAACTCTAGCTTGTGAAGAACTAATCAATTTTCTTCATTTGTCAACTAAAATCAAATAACAAATCCTTTCGCTAACTTCTCACAACAAAACCCGTTTGTTAATTGTACACCCAAGGCATTCAATTTGTGGTTCCAAAATTCTCAACAATCTCAACTATTCCAACAAACCCAACAACAAAATACCAAAACTTTCCTCAACATTCGTCTCACCAACCTCAAGAAACCGAAGAGCTCGATGAAGACGAAACTTCACCCGCGTGTCCTTCGAAGAAAAAAGGGAGGCAAAAAAGTGTTGTTAAGAAATACCTGAAATCGGACCGTTCATTTTGGTCCCAACGTGAAGAAGAACTTTTGGCCGAGTGTTGGATAGAATAATCAGAAGATCCAAAGGTCGGTAATGACCAATAAAATGATACGTTTTGGTACAAAATTCTCGCTATTTATAACGATCCGGTTATAAAGGAGGGTTGTAAAGCTCGAAACAAATATATGTTAACCGGCAAGTGGACGTCGTTGAACCGTGAAGTATTCAAGTTTAACCAATTTTATGATAACGTCAAACTTTTGAGTGGCGAAAATGAAGAAAAATTGATGACTCGTGTGTTGAGCTTATATAGGTTGATAGCGGGAATAAGGAATTTTCACATAAAAGTGCTTGTCTTATTTTGAACGACAAGTACAAATAAAAAAAATCCCGATTCGACCCGAACATGGCGTCAACGCGGGAAGATAGCCGACCAAGAACAAGATCTTTTTAACGACAATGAGATACCTCGTCCATCTGGTGCTCCAAGAAAGTCCAAGGTTCAATGCTCCTCAAGCTCATCCGCCACTTCGGGTTGTTAAAAGGAACAATTGGTTGAATTGCTACATCAACAAATAATATTTGATCGTGATGCAAAAAAGGAGAGAATGAAGCAAGAGGTAGCGGCAAGGCTAGAAGTGTGTGAGTTTCAAAAAAGGAACGAAGAATTGCAAATTCTTCGGTTCGACACGACCGGAATGAGTGCCGAAGATGCGGTAAGGATTGAAAAGCTCAAAGACGAGGCACGTGCAAAATATTTACATTTTTAGTTGTAATTTGTTTAATTTGTATTATATTATGGTATGTTTTTAAATTTGTATTTTTATTTTTATTATTAGTAAAATATTAGGTTTTTAGTTTAAAATAAATTGTTGTATTTAAAAAATTGGTGGGGTCACCATAACACCAGAGTTGTCAAGTTAATTAGGGAGGGTGTTTTTGGTGTTATGGTAGGTTTTGGTGTTATAGAAAAAAATTGTGATGTGGCACTTTTCTCACGGCTTAAGCCCATGGCTCAAATCGTTCCTTGAGCTCTTAGAATATTATTGTCTAGAACCACCACCATTCTTGCCTTTGTTTTGTGGTTGGACTTTGATTTGGACGAATTTTCTCCAACCATGTTCGCATAATCGCATCTGGTTCTATTGAATTTGCATCTGCTTTTTATTCATCGATTTATTTTCCTCAACACAAAATTTAAGAACTAGTATCTCAAAACTCATATCGTGAGTCAAATGTAGGGATGAGTATTTCAAATCAAATCCCGGAACCGAACCGGTACCGTATCGGAATTGTACCGATTCCCGTTCGATGCAGCACGAGGACTACGAAATAAGCCGAAAAAAATCGGTACCACTAATCCGGTACGGGGTCGGTACCAAATAGGAAAATTCCTGAATAAAAAGAGGGAAGACCCGGATTTTCCAGTACCCTTACGAGTACTGATATCTTAATCCCGTTCGGTACGATACTGATATCATTAGTTTATGTTTGGGAAAATATCGGTACCACTATTCGGTACGGAATCAGTACGGGACCGGTACCGTGCTCATCCCTAGTCAAATGTGTCAATCAAATGTGTCGGATATAACTTACAATTTTTTCAAGATTGAAGCCATTTTTTTAATAATGAAACCAACAAAAAATTTGAAGTCCCATGTCTCAATTTCATGCACAATGATTTGAAATTCTTCCACTTGTTTTCCAACAGGCTTTGCATCATTCATCTTGAAATTTAGGAATTCTCCAAAGATAAATTTCTTAGAACATGCAACTTGAGTCGTGTATTTGTTTTCCAATGATTCCTAAAGCTCCCTTGCGGTTACAAAGGTTAAATATATATTGTACAAAGAATCAACCAAAGCATTCAAAATATAACTCCAGCAATAATATTCACTGTGGTTCCATTGTGAGGTGGCTATTTCATAGTCCGCCATTTGTAATATTCATTATGGTTCCATTGTGAGGTGGCTATTTCATAGTCTATCATTTGTGCCTCAGTAACATTCTCTCCATCCACGAAATACGAATCTCTATTTCAGAATCTGTGAGTACATACGCCACATGCAATGATGTCAAGTATTTCTTTTCTAATGATTCTTAAATCTCCTTTGCGGTTATCGTACAAAGTATCATCTAGAATCCAGAGTATTCAGAATATAATTCCACCAATTATATTCATTGTGGTTCCATTGTGCCATTTATGCCTCATTAGGAACATTGTTTTCATCCACGAAATACGAATCTCTAGTTCAGAATCTACGAAATGCGAATCTCTTGTTCAGAATCTGTGAGTACATACGCCACATGCAATGATGTCAAGTAAAACATCTTTTGTTGCCATCGACGAAAATCAGACACGTTGAACTTTTCAGGTTTTTCAACATGAGATTTCAGTACGGTTTAATCCATTTTGAAAATTCTGCTTTAGATTGTGGGGAAAGATATTACAACAATATCAAAAATTATAACAAACACGATTGAGGCCTGCAATTATGTGACTGTTTTGAGGAGACAACAATCAATTCAAGTAAACTATAGAATTTATGTTGTGATGGATATAGTGATTTTTTTATGAGAAAAACGTTAAAATGAAAACATCTGTGGAGGATTATGCTGTAGCAAATTGGGGTCCACACATGAAAGTGTGAAGAAGTTAGAAATTTTTCATACATATAAGTGTGAATTTTCTAGATTTGTTCACATTTATTTAGTTAACTACTTTTTTACACATTTATATGTGTTAATTAACTTAAAATATTTTCTACACTATTTAAAAGTGTGTTAAAAAATGTGATTAGATGCAAAAAAAAATCTGTGACATATGTCTCATCACTCATAATTTTTAAACTTATTCATTTGAATCAGCTTATTCACATTAATATATTTATTCACATAAATCACCTAATAAGTTAGTTTATAACTAAGATTAATTAATTTAGATAGTTCGTTTAAAATAAATTGAATTGGAAATTTATAATATCGGATGATGATAAAGTAATAACCTTATTCATATCAAATCAACTAAAGTAAGAATATATCAGATGAATCTAACTTGATGTTAATAATTAGAAGTTGGTCAATTGAAGAAGAAGATGATCGATCAATTAGATGTTCGTGACGCTCGATCAATTTGCTCGAGATGATGGACTAGTGAACAATTTTTAAGTAGAGAGAGAAAACTTGTGTGTTAAACGGTTTTTATTAAGAAAAAACAGATTATATATGGAACGTGAGATGACCAAAATACTAATGTAATGTAAATTAGAAATTTAATCTCTTGATGGAGGTGAATGGTAAAGATAAAGGACCCCATTAAAAAAATTAATGTCCAAATAAACTCAAATCTTAATTCTCTTTCATATTAGCATAATGCATGAATTAGCACTATTTCATGCAACATGAACTTAACAGATTGTGGGACAAAAAAGTTATGTGGATAAGATGACTACCATAGTACCATGCAGTCGCTATGTATATAAATAGATGAATCCATCTTTCCAAAATATACGCCAAAAATATACCATTTGAAACTCTTTAGCTATAAAACATATATACTTTAGTTTATGGCTAAGGTAGTTATGGTCTCTTCCGAATAAACGGATGTTATTCGTGTATCAAATAATCCTCATACAAGTTAGTATTAAGCTTAAGACTATCTCATTGCTGTTGCTCGAGTGCTTACATGCATGCTGTTGGTTTGGTGTTATTTTGCTGTTGCATTTTTGGTGCTACTCACTAAGATGTTCAGCAGATTTGAAAGGTAAATTTGCCGATGCAGATTTCATGTTGAGACCTTCGATACCATCGAAACAATAAGTCATTACGTTGGTAACATAAGGAAAATGGAGTTAGATTTTATTAAAATTTGTTTCCTCAAATAACTAAAAGTTTGAATGTAAAAAATGACAAGCCTTGATCTCTTTGCTAGTAGTAAACTAGCGCTAGGCTAACATACAATTTTTTTCTCTTAGGAAGGGAAGTAATTTTAGTCCGTAGAGATACACAGATCCAACAATGTTGAATCTTAAAGAAAAAAATGAATTGAAGGACTCAAAAGGAACTTCTAGCACTTTGGAAGATCAGCCGGTGGAGGTAAAAGCTTTTGATTTGGATGTTTTCCGTCCAATATGAGCCAAGCCATCTTCAAACCCCAGCTCGTGTGAACTTCTAAATGGCAATGCATGAACCATACCCCTGCTCAGTGCATATATAAAGAAACCCGTATCAACAAAGTTATAAGAATTCTATGTATCGTATGAGAAAACAGTGCGTTAAGTATAGAAACCTACCTGGGTTATCTGCCAGAAATCGTATAGCAACCCACCCGCCAGAAGGGACACCAATCGTGTTTCTTTTAATAGGGTCGATGAGATTAGAGTTCTTGGGGTCCTTGTTAGGATTGTAGTTTCCAAACCCTTGACCAACGACAAAGAAGTTGAAACCATGGAGATGAAGTGGGTGGCTTTCAACACCAAGAATGCTTGTATCTTGCATAACCAACTCCACACTAGTATTAAACGGAAGAACCATGAGTTTTGTATCATTGCTCACAAAGGTATTGTTAGGAGGAGTTCCTGTATAGTTAAACCAATGCAATGGGCTGATTGGAAAATAAGGACTATAAACACCCTTTGATTGATCAAAATAGTGGGACTGGAGAAGGGCAACACTTGGTTGTACGAATGACACGTTGTTGATAGAGGCAGCGAATCTAGTTCCATTTGGTCCTTGGCAAGTTTTGTTCTTTTCACAAGGACTCGTACCAAGTCCAACGGTGAAAAATAAATGTCTGTCAATCTTTTGTGGTACATTAGCTGGATACTGCGCACTAGCCAAACTACGAAGTCTATCTGAGAATTTCATCACAAATGAAGTGTCATTCAAAGATGGTAACGTTGGTTTAAAGAGTGGAATATTTTTCATGTGAGCGGACGATTCATATTCAAGAATACCAGCAACCGTGGAATTGTCAAAGGTTCCTTGTCCCGTAACATATGGTCTAGCTGACATGAGAAAGTTGGCACCAGGAAACTTTGGTTTTGTCCTAAGAAGAACATTGGTGGTTTGACCAGGAGCTAGTATAATAGTTTCAGTGTCGAAAGGTTTTACGTATATGGCATCAGCTTCAACAACTTTGAGAGTGTGATTTGCAATGCTGAAAAAGAGTTCATCATTGAGTGCTGCATTGATGAGTCGAAGGAGGTATGTTTTCTCCGGCTTAACCTTTAGCTTGAACGTATCTGCTAATTTAATCTCATCAGACACGTACGTTTATTAGTATGTATATATGCATGCATGATTATAACTGAAACAAAAAATACTCGTTTTCAGTTCATGGATAACAAGTCACGGAATACCTTTAGCAGAAGAGTTATACAATGTACCGGGAAGCCCATTGAAGGTATAGGCATCAGAAACATTTGGACCTCCACCAGTTTGTGTTGCTTGAGCAATTATGGCTTCCGGATCAGTATTAAACCACTCTCCTGTAGGCATAACGCATCGTGTTAATTTTATCGCATGCCAAAAAATTAAAAAGCTCATTAAACTGAAATAGAAAAAAGTGTAAAGAAAGTCAAAATATAATCCGACTTTGCAGAAACTTTTACCAAAGATGATGGGAACTTCTTTGTAGGGTTTGGTAAACGGGTAAGGGACATGAAGCTTTGGAAGAATAATAAGAGGTCCATAAACACTAGCTCGGAGCCATGATATATGAGCATGCCAAAACAAGGTTCCTCTTTGTCCAACAACGGTATAGTTGTACACATAACTTTGTCCAGTTTGTATGGGGCATTGTGTTATGTAAGCCGGCCCATCTGCCCATCCACTTCGAAGCTGTCTAATACCATGCATGTTTACCATCAGAAATACAATCATATGAACAAAGATAGATAAAAACATTTACAACATCGTCGCAGAAACAGAAAACATGAAGCTACCAATGGATTGTAATATTGTTGGAAACATGGTTGGTGACTTTGATAAGCAAACGGTCACCCTCCCTGGCGACTATACGTGGACCGGGAAATTTCCCATTCACCGTAACCATGCTCCTAGTATGGTTAAGTCGTGTCACATTTTGCAGTTGGATCTGATGGTTTATGATTATCATAACAATTATAAAAACCCTAACATAGATCAAAGAGTATACAGCGGAAGCAGATTAACAAGATCTTTATATAACACAATTATAATTATTCAAGGCTAGGGTTACATACCTTTTCCTTAGCAGAACGATCACCGGTAAAAATAGATCAAGAACACCACCAGGATGTAATCTAAAATAAGATCACACCACGATCTTGTACACACGTGATACGATGAGCTAATCGTGAGTCTAGCACGAACAGAACCGAGCCTTCCAAGCCTATGGAAGATCTACCCAACAACCCTAGAGAGGGGCTAGGACTAGATCTAAAGTAGCTTTTAGAAAATCAAAGATGAACCCTAATGGGTGTATATTGGCCGGCGGTATAGAGCTAGAAAGAAGAATAATGGAGTGAAAAATTATGAGGCCTTAAGGTTTGTTTATATACACCTTGGAAACTTATCTTCCAAGGTTTAAACAAGATAAAGCCTAAACTTTTTCATCCCTATCCTTTGCCTCTAATATGGCCGGATATACATGTGCTCAAAAGAGAGTTTCCGGAACTTTCCGACACCTTCTTTTAGCTTCTTTAATATTCTATAACGATCGTTTAATACTTAACTTTTAATTACTTAACGATCGTTAGCCACAGTCTGATTTAATAAATATAATAAATATATTTAATAAATAAATTAACTCTTCACGTAATGTGTGCAATGCCGTGATCTCGAGTTCGAACCTATCACACGACTATCGATTTTAAAGTCCATAAACTTTCAGCTCCCACTTGGACAAAATTCGAATGTCGTGATCACATTGATTAGCGTCTAGTTACACTAACAATGTCACTAGTACAACTCGAGTAAGGCTTCCTGGACAAAACCTTTTAATGATATATAATCATTATTATTATCCTCTCATTTCAAATACATTGTTAATAAGGATATGGATCTTAGTCATTCCTTCATTAACTATTCTGTTTCTCGTTTACGGATATAGCAAGATTACCAAAACACATTTGGGTGTGGCCATACAAACATCTTACTACTCCCCCGAGGGGCCCAGTTGTATTTATACTTCAAATAATAATTTGAAGGAAACGAATCCCATTTTGACTACAAGCAAAACACATGAACTTCGCAACTCTTCTGAAAATAACCCTTATGACTACCAGTTACGTTTAGCGTTAGGTTACCTTACAGAAATGCGCTATATTCAATGCAGTTTTCTGGCATCTCAGATCTAAGGATAACTATTTATGATTTACTTAATGACAAAGATCCAAAAAGTAAAATCACATAGTTGGGATAAGTCCAATATTTGATCCATCAAATATCATCCAAAATTGACCAATATACTTTCAAGTATACTCTGTCACTATTTTGAATTGTCTTAATTTAATAATACTCCCATATTATTAATCGACAACGGACATTTAGAAACATCAAAATGCTCATGGATTAAAACATGTAAAATAGGATACAAAATCAAATAACAGAAAAATAAACGAAATCCAATATTTATTTCATCAATTCAATAATGTCTTACATCCTTTATCCAAATACTAATCAACAGATTTATTGCATGAATTCGCTAGCTAGTTGCAGCCCAATTGCCTTGGCATGCTTAACTACCTTTGGCCTAGACAAAGCCTTAGTAAAAGGATCAGCTACGTTATCATCTGTGTGAACTTTTATTAATTTTATTTCTCGAGCTTCCACTTGTTCTCGAACGTAGTGATATCTACGTTTAAAGTGTCTGGCGCCCTTCATGACTCCAGGGTCATTGGCGAATATTATTGCCGCAGAGTTGTCGCAATATATATCAATAGGTTCTTTAATTGAAGGCATCACTCCAAGATCTCCAATAAACTTCCTAATCCAAACAGCTTCCATTGCAGCTTCTGAAGCGGCCATGTACTCAGATTGAGTCGCATTCATAGCAATGGTTTTCTGCTTACTGCTCTTCCAGTCAACTGCTCCTCCATTGATGACAAACACGTAACCCGTCTGAGACTTCGTATCGTCTTTATCACATTGCTAGGACGCATCACAGAATCCTGTTACATTCAATTCTGTGTCTGGTTTACCCCCGAATACCAAAAACATATCTTTCGTACTTCTTAAATACTTGAGAATATGCTTAACAGCAGTCCAGTGGGACTTTCCTGGATTCTGTTGGTATCTACTGACCAAGTTCTGAGAAAATGCCACATCAGGCCTTGTGCATCTTACAGCATACATAATAGATCCTACAGCCGAAGCATAAGGCACCTTCTTCATGTAAGCCACCTCCTCAGGTGATGATGCATCTTTCTCATGACTTAACTCATGCTTAACCTCCATTGGTAAGAAACCTTTCTTAGAGTTATGCATGTTATATTTCTTTAATATCTTATCAATATAAGCATCTTGGCTAAGACCAATTAACCGTCTACTCCTATCTCGATAGATCTTAATTCCCAGAATATATGCAGCATCTCCCAAATCTTTCATAGAAAAACATTTACCAAGATAATCCTTAACTTCCTTAAGTCTTGGAATGTTACTTCCCATGATCAATATGTCATCGACATATAGAATTAGGAACACTACATTACTCCCACTAGCTTTGCGGTATACACATGGCTCATCACGATTTTGAATAAATCCAAACCTTTTGATTTCTTCATCAAATCGCTTATTCCATTGACGTGATGCTTGCTTCAAACCATAAATAGACCTTTGAAGTTTGCACACGCGTTTTGGATATTTGGGATCAACATACCCTTCTGGTTGTTGCATATAGATGTCTTCATCTAAGCGACCGTTCAAGAAGGCAGTTTTAACATCCATTTGCCATATCTCATAGTCATAGTATGCTGCTATAGCTATGAGAATCCTAATAGCTCGTAAGTCTGCTACAGGAGAAAATGTCTCCTCGTAGTCTATGCCAAAAGTTTGAGTAAAACCTTTAGCCACTAAACGTGCTTTGTAGGATTGTACATCACCATCCATGTCAGTTTTCTTCTTATAGATCCACCTATTTTTCACTACTTTAGCATTTTTAGGTGCGTCTACAAGACTCCAAACATCATTGATTTCCATGAATTTCATTTCCTCATTCATCGCAACTATCCATATTGACTTTTCTGGATCAGACATTGCGGATCGATAGTTAGCAGGTTCACCAAGATCCCCTACTTCCTCCTCATCATCCTCTATGTATAGACATAGTTTGTCCGACGCACGTATAGCCCTTTGAGACCTACGTGGAGGAATTAATTCCGGTGGAACACTCAGACTTTCTGGTTCTACAGGAATTTCATCGCTAGTATTTTCAGAAGGCAATGTATCTTCTTGAATTTCTTCAAGATCATAATTTCTCCCACTGAATTCTTGATTTACAAGATCATTTTCAAGGAAGTCTCCATACCGAGCCACAACTATCTTGTTCTCAGCCGGATAATAAAAGTAGTAACCCATAGTTTCCTTAGGGTAACCTACAAAGATATATTTTACTGAGCGTTGTTGGAGTTTATCTCTAGAGTCACGTTTCACATACGCCTCGCAACCCCAGACTTTCAAATAAGACAAATATGGCTTCTTGCCATGCCATAGTTCATATGGTGTCTTATCAACCTTCTTTGTGGGAACCATATTCAGAATACGAACAACAGTTTCAAGAGCATAATCCCAAAAAGATAATGGTAAAGTTGTAAGATTAAACATAGATCGTACCATATCCAATAATGTACGATTTCTCCTTTCAGATACACCATTTTGTTGTGGAGTATATGGAGAAGTAAGTTTCTGAACAATTTCATTCTTACTTAAATAATCTTTAAACTCTTGACTTAAATATTCACCACCACGATCAGAACGAAGAGCTTTAATCTTCTTTCCTAGTTGTAACTCTACTTCGGGTTTAAACATTTTGAATGTTTCAAATACCTCATGTTTATGTTTAAGCAAATAAACATAACCATAACGGCTATAATCATCCGTAAACGTCAAGAAGTAGCTAGCACCTTTCCTTGACACATGTCTAAGTGGTCCACACACATCAGTGTGTATTAGACCAAGTAGTTCAGTAGCCCTTTCAATATTGCTATTAAAAGGTTTCTTGGTCATCTTCCCAGAGATACAAGATTCACATTTATCAAATGATTCATCATTGATACTTTCCAAAAGCCCATCACATTGAAGCTTTTGTATGCGAGTCTTCCCAATGTGGGCAAGTCTACAATGCCAAAGATAAGAAGAGTTCTTGTCTAACTTACTCTTCTTATTCATGCTAAAAACAGAATTATTTTTCCTCTTGGGATTTTTATCATGCATGTTAATTTCAAAAACACCATTCACAGAAATTTCATCAAAATAGAATAAACCATCTTTGAAAACAGAAATTCTATTATTATCAATCGTGTGAGTAAATCCAAGATCCAACATACTAGAAAAGGAAATAACACCCCTAACAATTGTAGGTGCATAATAACAATTATTTAAAGACAGTACTAAACCCAAAGGTAAAACTAATTTAAATATTCCTATAGCTTCAACTGCTGCTTGTGCGCCATTGCCCACTTGCAGAAATTGTTCCCCTTAGGTAAGTCTCCTCTTCAACTCAAATCCCTGCAGGGTATTACAAATATTAATACCACATCCCGTATCATATACCCAGGAGTTTGATTTGTATGAAAGATTAAATAACTCTATCATAAATAAGTTACCTGAAGATGGTGCTGCAGCAACTTGCTCAACCTTCTTCTTATGTTCTGCCATTTCATGGAGATAGAGAGAGCAATTCCTCTTCCAGTGTCCAGTCATCTTGCAGTAGTGACAAGTCTCATCTTTCAGAGATTTCTTAGCAAAGTTTTGCTTTGGTTTTGATGTAGTCGCAACTTGCTTGCTCTTATCAACCTTGCCTTTGCCTTTCTGCTTCTTATTCACTTGCGGTTTTGGTTTTGACACTCTACCCTTTTGTACATAAAGTACTTGAGGAGTAGCAGTGGGTGCCTTATCTTTCAAACCCTTTTCAAAGTCAATGAGCATTGCATGCAAATCATTAACTGTCTTCCCCGTGCAATGCATATTATAGTTACGAACGAAATCATTGAAGTCCTTATTAAGGGACCTATTGATCAAGTTAATAGCCATATTATTATCAAAGGGTTGTCCTAGTGCGATGAGTTGTTCCATATAACCCCTCATCTTCATATAATGGTCACTTACGGACTTACCAGGAGCTTGCTTGCAACTATGTAGAGCATCAACCAGATCATAGATCTCTACAGCTTGCGGCGTTTCATACACAGCCTTGAGTTCATCAAGCATTTGCTGAGGAGAAGCTAGCTTATACTTCCTTTGACGTGATGGAGCCATTCTCCCTAACATTACAGCAGCCACCTCATGGTGCTTCTTAACGTTAGCAGCGTGTTGAAGCCTTTCCGCATCAGTTGCTCCTTCAGCAAGATCCTCCGGAAAAGGAGTTTCCAAGATATTGATGGTACCCGCTGCTCTCAGAACAATTCTTAGTGAGCGGTACCAATCATTGAAATTAGGGCCAGCAAGTTCAGGCCGTTCAAAAAATGCTTTGAACACCGAGCTTATTGTCAGATTGTTTTCGGGTTGAGCCATTTCTACAGAAATAAGTTCAAACATTAGTATTTTCGATAATAAAATTCAAGAAAATAAAATTACCCCGGTAGTAAAACCATAGTATTTTCCTTGAAAAACTAGAATCCATATTGACATAGATTTATCACATCAGTTGATCTGCTAGTGACAAATGTATTCAACACAGTAACTTGTCGAACAATAATTGCCAAATCATATTGCAATTTCTAGATATGTCAGGGATTTACATTGCCAAAAACTTTTGCATTGTAAACATGTTTTATCCCTTCTTTATGCCTTAAGTTTCCAGTTCTCACTGAGTAACTCAATTAAGTCGACTAATCTAAAGAACGTAAAACCTTCATGTGCAATCTTATTCAGTCATGAAGTTTTCTCTCCATTACAACATCGTCCGATATCTTATATGACGACAATTGTAACTTCAAGTGTTCGTCAATTAGAGGGCATATGACTTAAATTTTAGGGTATAGATTTTGGTGTCAAAATCATGTATGGAGAAGCATGCATACATCTCCATAGCATAAGTTTAATAAAACGTTTAGTAAACTTTTTGGTGAGACTAAAAGTTCATCATATATTTGCAAGTTGAGGTATTGGTTAAACCAAACAACCTTAAAGAATTATACCAATAACAACCGTAGGTAATTCCAATTTTGACGCACAGGCGAGCCGGGAATTTGGTCAGCGTAAAAGCATAGCACCTCCTTCCTTAACCGGGTACTTGACCAGTGGTGCGTTATACCCACTTTATAGTTTGTCAAAATTGAGTAGGCCGTTAAGTTGCTATTGCAATTCTAATCAACACAAATCATATGTAATTTAGACCTCAAAATAATTCATTAATTTTGATAAGATTTAGTCCATATTATTTTTTCTTAAAAAAAATTACCCTTGTTTACAACATACAATTAAAAAAAACGCATGAAAACAAGTAGTACAAAAAAAAACTAAATCAAAAAGCCACATGCAAACAATTTATTCAAAGAACATCAAATCTAGGGTTTTTATAAACATAAAAAGTCTTCCCTAATTTTAAAACTTCGAATCAAATGAAGCAAATAGCAATCAAAATTATATGATCCGTAAAAAACATGCATGTTTATTACGGATCTTCCATATTCTCTTAACAATTAAAAAACTACTACGGATCGTAACCCCACATGACATAACAATTAATTCATGCATACATCTAAAGTTAATTACCATGTAACTTTAGGGTTTACAAATTTTATTTATTTATTTTTTTTATAAAAAAAACCGGCAAAGCCATTTTTAAAACAATAAAAAAAACAAAACCCCTAATTTTTATAAAACCTAAAAACAACATGTAATTTTAACACAAATCAATATTAGTTAAAAAAAACTTTAGATCTTGATAATTATAATCATGTTAAAACGGCTCTCGATGCCACTGAAGGTTTATGATTATCATAACAATTATAAAAACCCTAACATAGATCAAAGAGCATACAACGGAAGCAGATTAACAAGATCTTTATATAACACAATTATAATTAATCAAGGCTAGGGTTACATACCTTTTCCTTAGCAGAACGATCACCGGTAAAAATAGATCAAGAACACCACCAGGATGTAATCTAAAATAAGATCACACCACGATCTTGTATACACGTGATACGATGAGCTAATCGTGAGTCTAGCACGAACAGAACCGAGCCTTCCAAGCCTATGGAAGATCTACCCAACAACCCTAGAGAGGGGCTAGGACTAGATCTAAAATAGCTTTTAGAAAATCAAAGATGAACCCTAATGGGTGTATATTGGCCGGCGGTATAGAGCTAGAAAGAAGAATAATGGAGTGAAAAATTATGAGGCCTTAAGGTTTGTTTATATACACCTTGGAAACTTATCTTCCAAGGTTTAAACAAGATAAAGCCTAAACTTTTTCATCCCTATCCTTTGCCTCTAATATGGCCGGATATACATGTGCTCAAAAGAGAGTTTCCGGAACTTTCCGACACCTTCTTTTAGCTTCTTTAATATTCTATAACGATCGTTTAATACTTAACTTTTAATTACTTAACGATCGTTAGCCACAGTCTGATTTAATAAATATAATAAATATATTTAATAAATAAATTAACTCTTCACGTAATGTGTGCAATCCCGTGATCTCGAGTTCGAACCTATCACACGACTATCGATTTTAAAGTCCATAAACTTTCAGGATCTGCATAGAACAATAAATTTTGGTTAGCATCTTAAACTAGAACATATAACTACAGCAAAAACATGATATAACATCAAACGAGACGCACGTTGAACTCGTAGTTCCTGGTGGTGGCAGCTACACAATACACCAAAAGTATTAAAGTTATTGCAACTATTGGGAACATTCTTCTCACGAAACTATCCATCTTTCTCGGTTAGTAATCTAAGAGGCTTTTGCTACTGATATGAAACAAGCAATGAAAGCTGAATATTTATAGGTTTGAGACTAATGATGATTGATTTGGAAGATTTAAGAATGTCATATTTTATTGTTGGAGTGCAACTTTTGAGTGCTAAAAAAGTGATATTTTACATCTGTTTATTCAATACCTTCCCTTTGTCGTAAGGACTTTGTTCCAACTATTGCTTCTTTTAAAGTCTTCTTAACAGGGTCTTCTGTTTTAAACTAGGGTGAAGGCCGATAATACTGATTAACTTATTTAAATGTACCAATCTACGCAACATACTATATTTATTACAGATCTATTTAACTTACTTTCAAATACTTACCAAGGTACATAATATTGACCAAAATCTAAGTTGTTTGACCGATTACTATTAAGAAAAGTTACTTTTTGGTCCCAAATGTTTGCATTGACTTCTAGCGTTAGTCGTTTGGCAGTTTTACACTAGTTAAGTTATAATAATGATACATTTAACTTTTGCATTGACTTCCAACATTAGTCCCTTGACTTTTATATCTAATATTTTCATAATTATTTATAAATTGCTTTATACACATATTTTTACATGTAAATATTTGTACACATTGTTATTATACACACATTTTCAAAAAGTAATAATTTATTTTTATCATAAAAAATGTTATATTTTTTTCTGAAAAAAACTAAAAAAGTCTAAACTCAAAAAAGATTAAAAAAAATTTACAATTTTCTTCGACAGTTACTATAAAAGTTATAATTGAATACTTTTCTTCCAAATTTTTTTTTAAATTGTTTAAATGTTTTTGTCTTATCTTAAGATAAAAGTAAAAAAAAGTAATGTAAAAAAATTAAAACTTTTTATGTTTTAATTTTTAAAATTTTAAAAAATTTATCTTCTATCTTAAGAAAACATAAAACTGTTTACAAAATTTCTAAATTTTTTAATATTTCAGGAAGAAAAATATTTAGGTTTCTAAAAAAAACTCGAAGAAAAACTTTAAAGAATAAAATTTTTTAACTTAAACTTTTTTTACTTATCTTAAAAGATGTTAAAAAACTTTAAAAAAGATTTAACCTTTTAATTTTTTGGAAGAAAAAGATTTAGCTAATTTTAACATTTTAAAATTTTTTTAAGAAAAAAGTAGAAATATTAAATCTTTAACTTTTGTTTAAAATTAGTTTTTTTAAATCGAAAAAAACATAAATATATTAAAAGTTGTAACTGAAATCTTTTTCGAAGAAATTTTTTTAGAACAATGAACTCTCTTTTTAAATGAAAACAAAAAAGAAATTTCAAAAAAAACAAAACTTTTTTTTTTGAAAAAAATTAAACCTACATTATTAAAAAAAACAAAACTATAGTTTAAAATTTGAAAGTTTTTAAAAAGGTTAAATCTTTTTAAATGTCTTTTAACATATTTTAAGATAAATAAAAAAAATAAAAAAGGTTAAATATTTTTAAATGTCTTTTAACATATTTTAAGATAAGTAAAAAATTAAGTTAAATAAGTTTATTTTTTTAACGTTTTTCTTCCAGATTTTTTTTAAAAATCTAAACATTTTTCTTCGTTAAATATTAAAAATTTTAGAAATTTTTTAAACAGTTTTATGTTTTATTAAGATAAAAAGTAAATTTTTTAACTTAAAAAAAATTAAGAGTCAAAAAGTATTTTTTTTAATTTTTTACATTAATTGTTTTTTACTTTTATCATAAGAAAAGACAAAAACATTTAAACAATTTTAGATGTTTTTTGGAAGAAAATTATTTAGTTATAACCTTTTTAAATAATTGTCGAAGAAAAACGTAAATTTCTTTTAGTCATTTTTTACTTTTTCCCATAAAATATAACTTTTTTTCATATAAACAAAGTATTATTTTTGAAAATCCGTGTATAATAACAGTTTGTATAAAAATTTGCATTTAAAAATATGCGTATAAAAGAATTTATAAATAATTATGAAAATATTATATATTATAGTCAAGGGACTAATAATGGAAGTCAATGCAAAAGTTAGTGTATCATTATTGTAACTTAACTAGTGTAAAACTGCCAAAAGACTAACGCTAGAAGTCAATGCAAACGTTAGGGACCAAAAAGTAACTTTTTTTAATGGTAACCGGTCAAACAAGTTAGATTTTAGTTACTATTACGTATATTGTAAGTATTTGAAAGTAGGTTGTGTAGATCTGTAATAAATATAGTAAGTTGCGTAAATTGATATATTTAGATAAGTTAGTTACGTATTTTCAGCAAAGTATTTAATCATATACTAAACATATGTTTATCAACTATAAGTGAGTTTTCCTGTGATTTAGGTTCTGTGTTACTACTCCATCCATTATGAGTTCTAAGATAATTTCATACATGTCTGTCCGCGTATGTCTTCGGCTAAAGGCCTCCGGATACATACACTATCCCGGATTGCAACCGAGACCCCAACAATTAATAAGGCAAGTATGTGAACAGTGAGCATTTAATGAACACGCCTAAAGGTAAAAGCGAGTCATCCTATTATCCAGCATGAACCGTCTGGACTAATGGGTAAAGGGCTACACCGCCGCCCTGGGGAACAAATCCCTCGATTGGTGAGAAAGATCCCACCTCGAGCATAGAGCCTAGTCTAATGACACGACTAGACGTCCAGGTATGCTCTTGAGAGTAGTATAAATACTCCTCACATTTAATACACACATAACTCAATTAACTTACTACCATTAACTTATTTCATCTAACCTCCGATATTCCACACCGGATACCATCCACGTGATCGTTACTTACTCTCACGTCGGAGCTTGGTCTCGGGGTCAAACCAGGGACGAGGCTAACGTGTGTTGTCTTGTGTTCATAGGTTCAATACCAAGATACAAGCCATACGACTACTGTGACCGAAGGAAATTCGCTCGTGTCTACCTAGCCGGGAAATTTTGCTTCAACATTTGGCGCCATCCGTGGGACCTTAAACTCGAATCTCCATAATCAGCAACCTATGGCAGAACCTTCGGGAAGAGGGTCCCCTCTAGAATTATCCCCAGTTCGTGAACCCACAACTGCAGAGGGAGAGACCGAAACACCTTCCAACCTACAAGAAAGGATCTTAGAGAGTATGAGCGTGTTGTAGAATTTGGTAGAGCATCACAACGCTATAGCCAAAAATTCAATCTCGCCAACAAGATTGCTTTTCGAGGATGAGACCCGTGATGCACAGAAGGACAAAAACAGAGCACAGAAAGATGGAGCCGAGGGGCAAAAAGCTCGCAAAGATACTAGTGCTCCGGTAGATGACCTACAGAAGCCTTTTAAGGATATTATCGCCTCACCCTTCACCAAGAGAATCATAGAGTTCTCCTCACCGAAGCACATACTACCCGCAACCATCAAACTATATACCAGGGCTACCGATCCTAATGATCATATTACTCGTTTCGCCGGAGCAGCCAATTCGGGAGAATGGCCAATGCCAGTATGGTGTAGTTTTTTTTCAGCAGACGTTGGCCGGGGCTGCAGGAGGCTGGTTTAAAAGCTTACCAATGGGAAGCATTGATTATCGGGATGATTTGAAAGATAAATTCCTGGAAAGGTTAGAAAATGTCTTAAGAATCCAATGGAGATCACCACTATCACCCGGAAAGCACACAAGTCTCTAGCAGTGTTCAAGGAACGGTGGACGGACGAAGCAAGTTACATCCAGGGAGGCCCCGAAGTAATGTAAATACCAGCCTTCGTAAATGGGCTAAATGCCCAGAGTTATCCCGTCGTTTCTCCGACGACACTCAAAAAACGGTTGCCGAAATGATGCAAAGGGTAGATGACTTCATCAAGTCAGAATAAGTCTTCAGAAATAAGAAATTACCACAAGGAGAAGCTGGTGAGAGAAACACCATATATAATAAGGAGGAAAAATACCTCTCTTCCGGATCGCGTCGACACAACAGAGGCCGACAAAGAAACGACTATAGGTCTAAACCCACGTTCTCCCCATATGTACCTCCGGTGAGTCAAAATCAAGGAAGAAGGGCACCTGACCAATGCCCCAGATTGGAGTCTTTGACTAAATTCCCCAAGGAAATCCTAGCGACTGAGTTGCAATTACAACTTCCCCAACCACCTCCGACCAAGGGCATCGTTCGACCTGAAAATATGGATAAGTATTGTGATTACCATCAAGAGAAAGGGCACCTGACTAACGATTGACATCAGTTAAGAAAACAGTTGGAAGCGGCTTTAGATTCCGGCAAGTTAAACCATCTCGTGAAAGATTTACGAGGTCGAGTGAATAGAGGCAATCAGGGAATGTGAAGTGGGGATTACAAGGGAAAGATGATAAACATGCTAGAAAGCAGACATAGTGGGTTGAAGAGAAAGGAGGTATGTAAGATCAAGATAGATTGGATGAACGCCCGATCACGTTCCCACTGGTAACCGACATAGAAGCCTAGGATGACCCTTGATATTTGAAGCCGAGCTGGAAGGGTATTGGGTGAAAAGAGTGTTCGTCGACGAAGGGTCTATGATGCAGGTCATGTTCGAACATTGCTTTTTAAACTTGGAGCCCTCATTCAACGAAGGTTAACTCCCGATCACGTGAAAGTTTTAAGCTTTTTCGGTGAAGAAACTACACCCCTTGGAAAAATTGATTTGGAGGTAGCTTTTGGATCACATGACTTGACAAGAAGGACCATAATGAGCTTCACGGTAATTAGAGCACCGTCGCCATACAACATAATACTCGGAAGGACCGGAATCCGAGAATTAAGGGCTGTGTGACAATCTTGATATTTTTGGTCGTTATTCTAATCTCGATATTGCATATTTTGTATTTACTTTATTGAGAAATTTAAATTATCGGCTAACTGAGAAGGTTAGACTTAAACTTAGCGTAAAAATGTCGTTTAGATTATAACCGGTAAGGAATACGTTAGGTATCGATATTTATATTCTCGTTATGACATAGAAATATTTTCTATTGTCGTCGTCTAATTTTTCGTTTTACGGGTATTTTTCGTAATTCACGTTAAACCTTTAAGTGTCGTTTGTTCATTCGACGCATTAACTATTTTAGGTCATTTAATTATCAAAATATAAATGTCATCCGAATGTCGATGTTCTTATTTTATATTGAGCGTTTATTTTTCGTGTTTTACGCGTAACTTTCAAATTGCGTAACTTTTAAAATATCGGGTATCGATAATACCCGCATTAACATTTTGAAAAATCTATTTAACTAATGGAAAATTCTTGAAATGTCCCAAAGTTGCACCCCAAAACATATGACACCACACCAACCCATCCATGGGTGGCGTGGCATCTTCTTATCACAAATGAGATATAAGTGTTTTGTTAAATAACATATACTTTATAAAATATGTATATCAAGACCTTATCTCTTATTTCATGAAAATCAAAAGTTACACATAGCTCTTTCTCCCTTATATTTTCCGTACAAAACAACAATAACAATATACATAAGCATATTTCTTGCTAGATAGTATGGTTGGTTAAGTGAAGGGTTTAATAAGGTTGATCATTTTGGGATACATATGTCATTGTTTTCCACTTGGATTAAAGGTTTTGCTACCTATTTCTTTTATAAATATTTTATTTCATTAACTTATTTATCATGTTAATCTCTGTAAATCTATGTATATACATATGTATTGAGACACTTGTGAGGTTTAGACATGATTACATGCAAAAATTTATATAGATCTAGCATAAAGAAGCCCTAAAACATGATTTATGAACTTGTAATTTTGATCAGTAGGAAAACGTAATTTTTGGAATATTTCTTGAAGTATGACCTGGTATGTTATTTAAAATTCATGTAGGCCTATATTTTATGAATATTTGTAGAGTTGAACCATGCATTAACTCTTAAAAATGAGTGTTTTATGATTAAAATATTAAAACATGTCAATCTGGAACATGCTCTGTTAATCGGTAAATTTCGTACAATAGACTGTGGATTCATCCAAAAACCTAAAACTATGAAAGATAGCTTACGTTATCTAGTTTCTAAATCACTTGGATAATTTACCAATTGTTTACGGTTTGAAAATGGCATCAAAAATGTTGAACATAAAAAATTATTATTAAATTCAATAGTAACCCACTAGTGTTCAAAAGATTTTTTGGTAAAATTGAGATCTTATATGATAAAAATGTTTTAGAAAATGTATAAAACCTTATTTATACTTAAGGGTTGTATTCACATCATGTCTAACACATACATAATACTATGTATATATGTACATATAATAATTATAAACGTTTTATAATTATGCTTAATTACCGACTAAAACCTAAAACCTGTAAATTGTTTATAGGTTGCGGATCGCCGACTACTCCCACGTGACGAGAGTGCTCGAATTTGTAGTCATATTTATCTTCATTCACAATTGAGTCTATAGCCACACTTTTAAATTCTTTAATTGTTTTAGAAACCCACGAGGGAGATAACATGCTTGTTTTACTAAAAAAAGAGTATAACTATAAGTTGCGGTAAACCAATTGAATAGTGCAACTAGAAGTTGTAAAAGCTCTATTTACTTGAAAAGTAATTATTGAAAATGAATGGTACACCAAGAGTTGTTGTAAACCCATGAATGGGTGCAACCAGAAGTTGTGATAAACCCTATTTGTTTTAAAATAGAACACAAGGGACCCGATTGTATGCTTAGATGAAAGTTATTACATAAGTTAGCTTTAGCCTTAAAAGACCCATGGAATCGTAAGTTGTTAATCGAAAGAACGCTAATACTATGGATAGATCTATCGGGGTGACGCCCAGTCCGGTCGCGACTAGCTATCGTGTGGTGTAGTGACGCACTAGTAATGAAACATCGGATGCATATGTATAAGAGAAATATACGCACTTGGCTAGGTGTGTTGGGCTGAAATAATATATGTTAACGTTCAATGTCATGAGGCTTATGTAATAAAATCGATAATTATGTCCGTAGAACATAATTGTCTTTCGACGAATTATTAACCATGGAAGGTTATTCACAATACTTGTGTTTTCTTTATTTAATTTAAACTCTATAGATTCACTCAGCAAATTTTGTTGACTTTTTACCATGTTTTATCTCAGGTCCATAGGGAAGACACTCGAGGAAGGTGGTTTCGTGAAGCTTACTTATTTGAAATGACTTTGGCCCGCTTTTCTAAAAAAATATCCATTTAAAGAAATTTTTATCATTTATTGTGTTTTGTAAACTTTAAATTATCTGGGACCATGTGAAAAGTTTTATCGTTGAATGAATGAATGGATGTTTTTATTAAAACGACTCGTTTTGAGCCGTTTTCTATGATTATGAGCTTGAATCATGAAGTAACACCCAATGACCCTTCCGTTGCTATGACTAGAAATTGGAGGTGTTACAGATTGGATCAAGAGCTCAAGTTATAAAGAACGAAAAGATTTTCCAAAAATGAATTTTTGAAATCTTTTAACTATAACAGTTGCAAGCGAAACCTCTGAGTTACCAATGGATGAAAATGAAATATATGTATATGGGATTATATATATATGTTGTAATTTTTATCAATTACTTGTACTTGTGAATTACAAGGTATGTTTTCTTTTATTTAAATATAAATGATAAGTTTTATACTTATACGAGATATTTATACGACGTAGATTGTCACGAAGCCACTCTAGTCATTTTCACGCTAACGCTGAAGTTATTCTTGAAGTTAATCCTGCTATTCCCGTGACCAGCTAAGTTGTGGATATACATGATCCCAACGAAATGGTTAATATTCTTGATAATATTCTTTTGGTTACAAGGATTTTGATTCCCTGGTTCTTATTCTTGGTTTATCAATTCGTTCATTTCATTTAGTAAGTTTAATATGCATTTTCATTAAACTTCCATATTCTACTATTTCGCTAGAAACAAGTTTGTCTGAGATTGTACCTGTTGTCTGTTAGGAATTGAGATTGATTGGTATGGTATTCACATGCAAACCAGGATTCCATATCATATCACTGATCATTTTTTGCTAAATCAGTTTCTCGTTTGTTTCGATCCTGATCTTTTGTGTTGTGCTGGCGATGCTTAAATAAGGTGATTTATAATCGTCTTGTTGAAATGATTTGGCCATTTATTTGAACAAGGAAATTATAAATTGTTGAACCACATATTTCAAAATCTTATTTGGGTGGATTTGATCAATCCATGGAATAATGATTTATAAACGTGTGGGCTTAAGCATATAGCATCCACGCATTTAAACTCTTATTGACTCATAATTCGTTTACTAGATTCATTCGTTGATTTTGTTCTTCTAATTCCTTGATCGTGAAATGGTTGTATTGAGGCTTTTCTAGGATCGCCAATTGAGGAGGATATCAAGCGTCTCTGAAAGACACTGTAGAAATCTTCTTCTAGTAGGATCGAGGAGCCTTCTTAGCCATGTGAATTACCTAGTAACTCTTAGTGGAATAGTTTATAAATTGTAGTATCTTTTCATAAATCATTAACTAAACCGTGACATCAGTTAGTAGGACTAGTCTTTTAAGTTGTATAGCATTAGACGATGACAATCTATAATGCTTAACAATACAACTTTTACTAGTTTGTGATCAATGGAATGACTATCTTTTGATTCCTAATTCTACATCGTTCTATTACTATCTTTCTTTTCTTTTCTCTTTTAAATTCCTGTGGTATAACGCAACCATTGAGTGAATACTCATTATGATTTGATTTGCGTTGCACAAGAATCATGCAGTCAATGAAAGCTATGACTGAAGCACGAATGCGTCAAGTTGTTAGCGAATACATTGCTGTATCTTTAACTGAATTCATAGCCAACATGAATGGTGGAACCTGAACTGTCAAGTCAAGCAGTATATTCACGGGCTGACCAAGAATATACGTAGTGATGTGACTTCTTCTAAGTCATTTGCTATTTGTTAAGCTGTCTACATGGCTTATTAGCTCATGAGACACATAATTCAAGACACGGTTGATGAGGTCATAGAGTGAGAAAAATAATTTCAAACTGAAAATCATTTCTTGCATTAGAGCTCACAAGTAATCGAAAAAGATTGTGAATTATTCTTAGCTTAAGTATCGTAGAAGGAATCGTAAGAGAATTAAGTAGAATTACTCTAGTAATTTGTGACTATTCCGAAGTGTTCTGGGATATTTTCTAGGTTTTTCGCCTCCAAGGCAAATAGAATTCCAAGTTGATCTAATTCCTGGTGCTGCAACTGTGGCACGCGCGCCATATCAATTAGCATCATCCGAGCTAAAGGAATTATTTGTGAAGTTGCAAGAACTATCTGATAAAGGTTTTATTCGACCGAGCTCATCATATTTTGGAGATCCTGCTCTATTCGTTAAGAAGTAGGATGATTCGTTCCGTATGTGCATCGATTTTCGAGAGCTGAATAAGCTAACGATCAAGAATCGTTACCTGCTTCCAAGAAATGATGATCTATTTGATCAACTTCAAAACTCTCGTGTTTTCTTCAAGATTCCAGTTTCTTCTCCAAGATTAACATTCGATCTGGTTAACATCAACTTCGCATCCGTGAGGAAGATATTTCAAATTACTGCGTTTAAAAATCATTATGGGCATTATTAGTGCTAAGTAATGCCATATGGATTTACCAATGCCCCAGCAGTATACATGTATTTCATAAATCGCGCTTGCAAACCGTATCTTGATAAATTTATGATTATGTTCATTGATAAGTTTCTGATTTATTGTAAAAATAAAGAAGAGCATGGTGAACATTTGGAGACTATCTTGAATTTGCTAAGGACAGAAAAGTTGTATGAAAAATTTTCAAAATGTGATTTTTGGCTTGATTGCGTGCAATATCTTAGCCACGTGATTGATAGTTGTTGAGTTCACGTCGATTCCGCAAAATTGAAACCATTAATAATTTAGGGTGCACCTACTACTCTGACTGAAGTGCGACAATTTTTAGTTTTTTCGGTTACTACTGAAGGTTCATCGAAGCGTTTTCATTAATGTTTAAGAAGACGACTATGGTTAGCGGTAACTGGAAGACTGGGGGATCCATTTATGTGAAAATCTCACAAGTCTAAATTTTCCATACATTTTGGATCGGACAAAATGTACCATGACTTGAAAAAGTTATACTAGTGGCAAAACATGAAAGCATATATTGCGACTTATGTTGGTAAATAATTGGCATGTGCTAAAGTCAATACTGAATACCAAAAGTCATCAGGATTACTTCAACAACCGAAAATCCCTATCTGGTAGTGGGAGCTAATTACAATGGATTTCATTACTAAGCTTCTGAAAACTATGTTTGGCTTTGATTCAATTTGGGCCATTGTCGTTCGATTGACTAAATCGGCTCATTTCACTCCAAAAATAAAATGATCATGCAAACTAAGAATCATTCGTTAGCCACTCGTAGTAGACTGAAAAGTTATGATGATGTGAAACGAAAACCTTTGGCGTTCGAGGTACGTGGAAAAGTTATGCCGAAAGTATCACCATGGAAAGGTGTTATACGTTTTGGAAAACGTGGGAAGTTAAGTCCCCGTTATGTTGAGCCACTTGAGATAATATCTAGAGTGAACTTGGTGGCATATATACTTGAATTACCTCTAAGAGCTAAAAGGAATTCACAATACTTTTCATGAGTCGAACCTAAATCAATGTCTATCCGACGAAAATCTTATTATCCAAAAGTTGTCGAAATCATGGATAGGGAAGTTAAGCAACTAAAGCAAATTCAAATTTCTATTTTCAGTGTCCGATGAAACTCGAGACAAGGACCATAATACACTTAGGAAAGGGATGATCAAATGTGGAAGAAATATCCTCATTTGTATGACTTCAACAAGAAGGCATGCAATAAGGCAAATTGATCTTCAGAGACGAAGATCCTGTTAGGTGGGGATGATGTGACAATCTTGATATTTCTGGTCATTATTCTAATCTCGATATTGCATATTTTATATTTACTTTATTGAGAAATTTAAATTATCGGCTAACCGAGAAGGTTAGACTTGAAACTTAGTGTAAAAATTCCGTTTAGATTATAACCGGCAAAGAATACGTTAGGTATCGATATTTATATTCTCGTTATGACATATAAATATTTTCTATCGTCGTCGTCTAATTTTTTGTTTTACGGGTATTTTTCGTAATTCATGTTAAACCTTTAAGTGTCGTTTGTTCATTCGACGCATTAACTATTTTAAGTCAGTTAATTATCAAAATATAAATGTCATCCGAATGTCGATGTTTTTATTTTATATTGAGCGTTTATTTTTCGTGTTTTACGCGTAACTTTCAAATCGCGTAACTTTTAAAATATCGGGTATCGATAATACCCGCTTTAATATTTTGAAAAATCTATTTAACTAATAAAATATATGACACCACACCAACCCATCCATAGGTGGTGTGGCATCTTCTTATCACAAATGAGATATAAGTGTTTTGTTAAATAACATATACTTTATAAAATATGTATATCAAGACCTTATCTCTTATTTCATGAAAATCAAAAGTCACACATATCTCTTTCTCCCTTATATTTGCCGTACAAAACAGCAATAACAATATCCATAAACATATTTCTTTCTAGATAGTATGGTTGCTTAAGTGAAGGGTTTAATAAGGTTGATCATTTTGGGATACATATCTCATTGTTTTCCACTTGGATTAAAGGTTTTGCTACCTATTTCTTTTATAAATCTTTTATTTCATTAACTTATTTAACATGTTAATCTCTGTAAATCTATGTATATACATATGTATTGAGACATGTGTGAGGTTTAGACATGATTACATGCAAAGATTTATTAAGATCTAGCATAAAGAACCCCTAAAACATGATTTATGAACTTGTAATTTTGATTAGTAGGAAAAGATAAATTTTTGAACATTTCTTGAAGTATGACCTGGTATATTATTTAAAATTCATGTAGGCCTATGTTTTATGAATCTTTGTAGAGTTGACCCATGCATTAACTCTTAAAAAGGAGTGATTTATGATTAAAATATTAAAACATGTCGATCTGGAACATGCTCTGTTAATCGGTAAATTTCATACAATAGACTGTGGATTCATCCAAAAACCTAAAAACTGTAGAAGATAGCTTACGTTATCTAGTTTCTAAATCAGTTGGATAGTTTACCAATTGTTTACGGTTTGAAAATGGCATCAAAAATGGTGAACATGAAAAATTAGTATTAAATTCAAAAGTGACCCACTAGTGTTCAAAAGACTTTTTGGTAAAATTGAGATTCTATATGATAAAAATGTGTTAGAAAATGTATAAAACCTTATTTATACTTAAGGGTTGTATTCACATCATGTCTAACACATACATAATACTATGTATATATGTACATATAATAATTATAAACGTTTTATAATTATGCTTAATTACCGACTAAAACCTAAAACCTGTAAATTGTTTATAGGTTACGGATCGCCGACTACTCCCACGTGACGAGAGTGATCGAATTTGTAGTTGATGAGATGGCATTTATACATGATCTCATCGTTCTTTTCGGGCTTTAAATGCATAAAAATGCCATAAAGTACTATATATATGCTTGTGTTTGTTTACTTGTGTATTTTAGGTATGGATATCGTGAAAAAGACAAAAGATCAAAAGTTACAAGGAAAAACGGACACGAGAAACGAAGCCGTACAAAGAACCGGGCCCTAATTCATGGAATATTCAACAAATACCCTTGAAGACTTGAAGACAAACAAGATTGATCCTCATTTATTGAAGAAATGACACTTAAAACCCTTGTATATTGATAATTACAAGTTTGGTCCCTTAAGTTTGTCAAAATTACACAAAAGGTCCTTCAAGTTTGAAGAAATGGCAAGATTAGTCCCTCAACAAATTCAAATTGTCAATTATGGTCCCTCATCAAGCCAAAGATACATTGAAGACCTTTGAAGATCAAGAATGTCCAAGATCAGTCCTTCAAATATGCAAAAGTGGCAAAAATAACCCTTGTAAACCTTTTTCCAAAAGTTTGTGCCAAAACTGCCAAGTGGTGAAAGTTATTAACAAAGGAAATACATTTTTGTGGCTGAAATACCTGATTTACCAAAAATCCCAAAGAACAAGGACCCAAGTTGCCATTTCCAAACTTCAAATCCCATAACACGCGCCAAACACTTACTTTCCCCCAAAATCGGATCAAACTTACCACTATTCACCCTTCTTCACCCCCAGAATTTACTCACTTAAAACAAAGGGTAAATCTCAATTACCCTGGCACATGTGTGATTCACACATGCAGAAACACATCCCACACACAAAACCCTCATCTCCACTCACCAATAGGCCCCACCATTCAACACGTCAACCAATGAAATTGCAACGTACTCTCCAAGCAATCTGACGTGTCCAAATCAACAGCCAAGGTTCCTTGCTTCACCCCAAAGCTATTATAAACGGTTTGGATGCATTTGGACAGCTCATTCCATCAAATGATCTAGAAGAACTCAAGGGCATTTTAGAGAATTCACTTCTAGGGTTTGTGAATAGTGTATCCAGGCATTTGCCTATAAAAGGAGACCTCAACATGTGAGAGTCCCTTTGTTCCAGTTTTAGGCTATTATCTTTGTAATTCCTTTTTAAGTTTAAATAAAATTTGAATTTCTGAAATTTTGAAATCTCTTTTTGATTTGATTAAAAGTTTGGTGTTTGAGTAGCCTAATTCTGAGTTCCATTTGATTGATTAGACCTTCCTTAACCTTGTGGTTAAGGCACGTCTAGGTTTGAAAGGTTTTCAAGGTTCAAAGGCCTTGAAATCCTTGTTTCTGATTTTGGCTTATTTTGTGTACTAACCCTTGGCCATTTGCTATAAGCTCTTACAAGCTTATTGACACCAAGCTTGTGTAGGGATTAGAGCCCTTGGTTGAGTTGTTTGCTGCTTGTGTTGAAGACATCAAGTCCTTGAGGTTCTACTTTGAACCATCAACCAAGGCAGTTTGCATCATCTTCATTGAAGTAGCTTGGTCTTGTTCTAGTTGTTGAACAAGGTCCAAGGAGCATAGCTGGCCTTCCTAGGATGTTGTGGAAGGCAGGTATAATCTCTTGGTTAAGATTCCCCTAAAAATTTCATGTTTATGACTGTTTTGATTTGGTGCTTTGATTTTGAGTATTTGTGTTCGTGCTTCTGATTTTTGAGTTTGATTGTGTTAGTTGCTATCTAGGAAGTGTTTTTGATCATTAAAATCAGTAGGTTATTAGTTGAAATCACAAGTTCCTTTGTTAAGTGGAAGATTAAGGAGTGTTTGGGTCTACTGCTTGAACTGGATTTGTGGTTTGCTAAGCTGTTGTTTGTTGTGTGCAAGTGTTGGTATCTGTTTGTTAGGTGCTATTGATCATCTGTTTGCAGGTTTTGAGGGTTTGAACACATAGATTCATAATTTGGCTATAAAATCTTAAATACTTGGTAAAATTGGCTAGGATTTTGAGGACACCTAGATCTAAGCTTAGGCTAGGGCTAACAAGTGCTAAACCTTAGTTAATCACACCAGGGAAGAAGGTTTTGAGGCTTGAAATTGGATCAAGTGCCAAATAGATCAGCAAAACTTGTCTGCATATTGTTCATTGTTCATCAGAAACATTTTGTGCTTTGATCTTGTTGATTACTTTGATTCAGTGTTTGATTCTTGTTGCTTTGTGTTTATTCATAGTTTATATAGCTTGTGTATGCATCCTGTTAAGTTTGGTCGGCTTATTCAGTCTAAATCTGCTTATTAAGTGCTTAACTGCTTATTTCCATATCTGGTGCATATCTGGTGACTGTTTGGCTTATTGTGGCTTATTGTGTGAACCAATTTGTGATTTTATTGTTGCTATTGACTCCTTGTGATTCACTGATCACAAGGGTGCCTTTGTTTCCAATTGAATCAAACCAGAACTCTCAAATAAGCTTGGTCAAATAGTCAAAGCAGTGGGAACTCCTTTCCCCTGCTAGTTGCCACTGATAGTGTAAAATTGGGTTCAGCTTATCAATAAGCTATAATAGCTTATTCCAACCAGCAACAACTTTGTTTTTGTAATAGGTGCTCATATTTTGACCCATTTGTTCATACTGGAGCATTTGGTGGGTTGACTTTAGGGTTTGACTAGAAAACCAACTCCATTGACTTTTTCATAAGTTCATTTGTGCTTATTCTGGCTTATTGGTTGTGCTTATTGGATTTTTGTTAATTGATTTTGCTTATTGAGTCCATTTGAAAGCTTTTGCAAGTTGAATCAAGTCCTGAGGTGCCCTAAATCTCTAAAACGACTATTTTGTCTTTTAGTGAATTTTTACTTTGCTTATTTCTGGCTTATTGAGTGAGCTTTTTCAAAATTTCTTTTTACAAATCTCATAAGCATCCCAAAAGAAGGTTTTGTGTCAAATTAGAGCTTATGGCATTAGCTTATGGCTTAATGGGCTGAAAAGCCCAATAAGAATAAGCTGAGTGTTAAATAAGCTGTGATAAGCTCATATTCAGCTTTTGGGCCTTTAGAGTTTTGTTCTTAGAACTGAATTTTAAGTCAGATAGGGCTTTTCCAAGTCAATTGGGCCAAGTTTGACTTTTTGGGCCCAAAAGCCTAATTTGGTTGACTGTTTTTGGTTTTGGCCCATTTGAGGGCCCAATAGGGGTATTCTGGTAATTTCACTTTGATTTTCTGATTATTTAGGTTAAAATAAACTAGTTTGCAAGTTTTTAGAATTTTTTATAATTTTTGGATTTTTAATATTATTTTATTATTATTTTATTATTATTATTATTATTAAAATTTCACATTTTCCAACTTTTTACATTTTTCTTAGGTTTAATACATTAAAATAAGAATTTAGCAACTTTTAGAATAATTTTATCTCTTTTAGATTAATTTTTATAATTATTTTAAGTTTTAATAGTTTTTAAATCATTTTAAATAGTTTTTATTAGTTTAAAATTTCTAAAAATAGTTTTTAATCTTTTTAGGTCATTTTAGAGGTTTACCAATTGAAAAATCTTTATTTGGGCTTTTTGATAATTTATTTGATTTTTAGGGCTTTAATTAGCATTTAAAAATTGAATATTTAATTATTTAAAAGGTTTGAAAAAGTTTTGATCATTGGTGAACTCTTAGTTTATTTATTTTGATTTTTGGTGAATTTTTGGTAATTTTTAGAATTAATTTTTATTTTTGTGGTTTTTAAGGTTCTACGTTTTAACTTTCTAGTAGTGTTTATTTTTATTTTTTACGTCTTCGTCATCTTCTTTTCTCATCCCCTTCTAAACTAATCATTAATCACAAACATTTAACAAGTTTTTCACACACATATACCTCCTTGGGAAACGAACTTTCATACCTTAAGGGCCATTAGTGTTGATTTTCCTAAATCATCACTCGATACTTACCGCTCATTTACGCTCTTTTGTTTTCCTAAACAAGAGGTGTAATTTACTACAATCATTTTTGGCGCCGCTGCCGGGGAGGTGTGTCGTGATTAATTTGCATTGTTGTTTTTAATATTAACCAAAATAGTATTTGTATTAGTAGAACTCTACTAATACGTATTATCGGTTTTCTTGGTTTTTCTTGTACAAATATTATTACTATATTGTATTAAGTATCACAATAAATTCACAATATCTCCAAAAGTGTGAAAACACAACCTTAGTTGGGATTTTATCACTCAATTATTGTATTCGAATCTCAAACAAAAAGAAAAAGGCAAAAATAGATAAATACTTTCGTGAAGCTCGATTTTGAAAGATACAAACTATAAGGCGGGTATTATAAAATATACCCTAAGGAAAAAGGCTCTTAAGTGCTTCGCGCCGCCTCGTTTCCCCGCTTGCTTGTGAGTATTTTGAGATTGAGGGCTAATCGAGGGTTTTGCCGCCCAAAGTATTATTACGTATAATATATTTGCTTGGTTTCTTTGTGATTAAAACCTCTTGAGCGATTTGGTTTTCACCAAAGTTCTAAAGTCATTAGAAGGCGTTCACTCCACGTGATCGTTTTCATTCCTTTGAGGCTTCTTTAATCAAGAGTTTGATTCGAGGAGAGATTTTGTAGATTGTTGTCTACGAAGGTACACCAAAATCCAAAAAAAATTAAATATCATCAAAAACACAAAAAAAAATTGAAAATTCACAAAACACCCAAAAATAATCTTCTTTGCTCACCTCCCATTCTTCGTGAAGTTTATGATCACTCGTAATCAAGCAAAACGAGCTCGTAAACGTCTTCAAAAGCAAGCCAATCAAGAGACGTTGATTGTTGAAGAACAACCTCCAATTGTTGAACCTATTGTAGAACAAGAAGTCGTCATGGCTAATCGTACTATGATGGAGTTGCTACAAGCACCCACCGAGGGTTTTGGAGAGGCTATTGTGATTCCCGCCATCCTTGCTGAGAATTTCGAGATTAAGACGGGTTTAATGTCAATGTTGCAAGCAAATAAGTTTAGAGGTCACGAGAAAGACAACCCGCACTATCACATTAGGAATTTTAACCGTCTCACCGCCACTCGCAAGTTTAAGGATGTTCCACATGACGCCATTAAGATGATGTTGTTTCCATACTCTTTAGATGGACCCGCAAAAATTTGGCTCGAGAAAGAACCGCCAAATTCGATTTTGACATGGGCCGATCTCGTTTCTAAGTTTGTGAACAAGTTTTTTCCACCATCTAAAACAACACACTTGAAAAATGAGATTTCATGATTTGTGCAAAGAAATAATGAAAGTTTTTCAATGACATGGGAACGATTTAAAGAAATGTTACATGAATGTCCACACCATGATTTTACGGAACTGCATCAAGTTAATACTTTTTATAATGGGCTTAATGATCATGAACGAGATTATTTGAATGCCGCCGCGGGTGGTAATTTTTTGTGCAAGACGACAAATGAGGCTTTACAAATCATCGAGAATAGATCTAAGGTTTATAGCCCTCGTAACACACCGAGTGTTGCTAATTTGGGTTCGTCATCATCGTCAAAATCGTCTCGTAGCATTAATGCCTTAAATGATGAAGCTAATGAGGAAAATCGGTTTTTTGATAGATTTGCTAATCTTATGTCCCATTGGAAGGCTCAAGAAGCTTCCAATTCCGCTTCGGTTAAAGCGGTTGCTAAGAGTTGTTTATCTTGTGGGGGAGCTCATGATCTTTCCGAGTGCATTACCGCGGATGGTAACACTTCGAGTGCTTATGTAGCAACGGGAACTTACAACCAAAACGGTCAAGGTTCCTGCCCAAATCAAGCTCCACCAAATCAAAATGTTAACAATTATCGAAACAACAACCAAGGTAATTACCAAGGCAATTCACGCAATTACAACAAAGGGAATTATCAAAATGGGAATGGACAAATTTCTAATCAAAACCAAAACCGTGATTTTCAAAACACTACACAAGCTTTTCAAAATGCTCACACTAAAAATTTGCAAGGAGAATTTTTGGATTATGCTAAAGCAAATGATGCTAAATTTGATAACATGCAACGTGAGATGATTAGCTTAAGATCCGAGTTGAAAAACGAGATAAAAAATGAACTTGCTAATGAACTTAAAACTCATGCAAACAAAATGGAAGGAAATGTCCAACGTCTTCAACAAAATCAATAAACGATGGAATTAGGACAACATGAGATTAAGCAAGAGTTATTAAAAGCGGATGCTAGGCAATCAAAATTTGAGGACCGAATGGCTAAGATGTTTGAAGCAAGCATGTATAAACCCTCTTCCTCGGGTGGTCTTCCTAGTGATACCATTGCAAACCCGAAGGGAGAAATGAAGGTTATTACTACACGAAGTGGTAAAACTTTCAAGGAACCAATCTCTCGTCCAAGTACTTCTACGGAGAAGGAAATCGAGAAAGAACCCGAGGTGATGGTCGAAAAGGAGCACATTACAATCCCACGAAGTACCGCTCATACCACACCTACGGTTGAACCAATACCAATTGTGGAACCCGAGTTTCCAAGGCCGTTGCCTAATGACCAACCCACACCACCTTTACCCTACCCTTCGAGACGAAACAAAGAGAAATTGCAAGAACGTAACAAACAACAAATCGAGCTTTTTATAAAAATGTTTCAACAAGTGCATTTTGATGTGAGTTTAGCCGACGCGTTGTTGTATATGCCTCGTTTCGCTTCCACTTTTAAAAGTATGATGAGCGATAAGGAAAAGCTTTCAAAGCTTGCTAATTGTTCTTCGGTTTATCTTAACCGCATACCGGAAAAGGTTGGTGATCCCGGAAAGTTTCTCATTCCTTGTGACATACAAGATATGAAAGAATGCCTCGCCTTGGCCGATCTTGGTGCGAGCATTAATTTGATGCCATTTTCCATTTGGAAATCGCTTTCGCTTCCGGCTCTCATTCCTTCGAACATGTCTATCGAGATGGCCGATCATTCTACGATTATGGCATGTGGAGTTGTCGAAGATGTTTTCGTGAAAGTAGGGAAGTTCTACTATCCCATTGATTTTATAGTAGTTGACATCCCCGCGGATCCTCAAGTTCCTCTAATTTTAGGTCGTTCATTTTTAGACACTTCGAGATCGCTTATCGATGTTCATGCGAGAACTATCACTTTGAGATTCAACGAAGAGGAACTTGTTATAAACGCTACTCAAAACTCGAAACCTTCTCATGTTTATGCAATCGCTACCATCAATCACATTGACATCGTTGATGTGGTTTGCGATGAGTTTTCACAAGAAGTGTTAGGTTTTTCCGATAGCTCGTCAAGTGGCAATCCCACTATTTTGGATCCAATTCTTGCTAATTCCACACCAAATCTCACTCCATTCCAAGGAGGCGATCTCACTTCAAATGAAATCAACAATAAAGATGAGGTGTTGATTAGTGATGATACTTCTATTCCACCATTTCTTTCGCCGATGGAAGTTATGAGTGTTGAACCAAAATCTTCAATCGAGGAACCACCTATTCTTGAATTGAAAGATCTTCCTTCTCACCTTGAATACGCATTCTTGGAAGGTGATGACAAGTTGCCGGTTATTATTGCAAAAGGTCTTGCTAATGATGAAAAAACCGAGCTCTTGAAAGTTCTTAAGGCTCATAAAGGGGCAATTGCGTGGAAAATATCCGACATTAAGGGTATTGACCCAAAATTTTGTACTCACAAGATTTTAATGGAGGAGGATTACAAACCCGCAATTCAAAGTCAAAGAAGGGTGAATCCCAAAATTCACGATGTCATTAAAAAGGAGGTCCTTAAACTCCTTGACGCGGGAATGATTTATCCTATATCCGATAGCCCATGGGTGAGCCCAATCCATTGTGTCCCTAAAAAGGGAGGAATGACCGTTGTGCCTAATGAAAACAACGAGTTAATTCCCACTCGTGTTATGACCGGTTGGAGGGTGTGTATTGACTACCGAAAGTTAAATGACGCCACTCGTATAGACCACTTTCCTTTGCCCTTCATGGATCAAATGTTGGAGCGACTTGCGGGAAATGAATTCTATTGCTTTTTAGATGGTTTTTCCGGTTACTTTCAAATCCCTATCGACCCTTGTGATCAAGAGAAGACTACTTTTACGTGTCCTTATGGAACGTTCGCTTATCGTAGGATGCCTTTCGGACTTTGTAATGCACCCGGTACGTTTCAACGGTGTATGATGGCGATTTTTCACGATATGATCGAGAAGTCGATGGAAGTGTTTATAGATGACTTCTTGGTGTTTGGCAATTCGTTCACGTCATGTTTATCTAATCTCGAGCAAATGTTAAAACGTTGTGAAGAAACCAATCTTGTGCTTAATTGGGAAAAATGTCATTTTATGTGTAAACAAGGAATCGTCTTAGGACATAAGGTGTCGAAGGCGGGGATTGAGGTCGATAAAGCTAAGGTAGACGTCATCGCCAAGTTACCTCATCCCAAAACCGTTAAGGGAGTTAGGAGTTTCCTAGGCCACGCGGGCTTTTATCGTCGTTTCATCAAGGACTTTTCGAAAATCTCTCGACCTATGACACACCTTCTCGAGAAGGATGCTCCTTTTAACTTCAATGAGGATTGTGTTAAGGCTTTCGAAACTCTCAAAAGGAAACTTACCGAAGCTCCCATTCTTGTTGCTCCTAATTGGGAATTACCCTTTGAAATCATGTGCGATGCAAGTGATTATGCTATAGGGGCCGTCTTAGGGCAACGTTATGACAAACATTTTCGTCCTATCCACTATGCTAGTAAGACGATGACCGAGGCTCAATTAAAGTACACCACAACGGAAAATGAATTCCTTGCCGTGGTCTATGCTTTTGAGAAATTCCGACCTTATCTCGTCTTTACTAAAAGCATCGTGTATACCGACCATTCGGCTATCAAGTATCTCTTAGCTAAGCAAGATGCTAAGCCGAGATTGCTTCGTTGGATGCTCCTCCTCCAAGAATTTGATGTCACCGTGCTTGACAAAAAAGGAGCCGAGAATCTAGCGGCCGATCATCTCTCTCGTCTAGAAGATCCTCACAAAGATGTTTTCAAGAACAAGGAAATCACCGAAACATTTCCTCTTGAGACTCTCGGTGTAGTGAATTCTAAAGACACCACCCCATGGTTTGCCGACATTGCAAATTACCATGCGGAGAATTTCATAATCAAGGGTATGACGACACAACAAAAACGAAAATTCTTTCGTGACGTCAAGTTCTATTTTTGGGACGACCCTTATCTCTTTCGAGTTTGTACGGATCAACTCGTTCGACGTTGTGTGTTTGGTGCCGAAGCTTCTAATATCCTTAGAGCTTGTCACGAGGGACCCACGGGTGGTCACCACGGTGCTAATCTCACGGCTAAGAAAGTGTTCGATGCCGGTTTCTTTTGGCCTTCTATCTATCGTGATGCACACGCACTTGTGAAGTCGTGTGATTCGTGCCAACGTCAAGGAAAATCGTCTCAACGTGATGAAATGTCGCAAAACATAATTCAAGTGTGTGAGATTTTTGACATATGGGGAATAGTCTTTATGGGGCCGTTCCCATCGTCTCATGGAAACAAATATATCCTCGTCGCGGTGGACTACCTTTCTAAGTGGGTGGAAGCTAAGGCTTTGCCTACTAATGATGCTCGTGTGGTAGTGAAGTTTTTGAAGCAACTATTCTCTCGGTTCGGAACCCCTCGTGCTATTATAAGCGATCGTGGAACCCATTTTTGTAATGACCAATTCGAAAAGGTTCTAAAGAAATATGGAGTTACTCATCGTCTTTCTATGGCTTATCACCCGTAAACGAGTGGGCAAGTCGAGGTTTCGAACCGAGCTTTGAAGAGGATTTTAGAGAGGTCAATTGGAGAAAACCGTGCTTCATGGTCCGACAAACTTGATGACGCTTTATGGGCCTTTAGGACCGCTTATAAGACACCTATCGGTTGCACTCCTTATAAGTTAGTCTATGGGAAGAATGGTCATTTGCCCATTGAGTTGGAGCACAAGGCATATTGGGCCCTTAAGCATGCAAACTTTGACTTGAAGACCGCGGGAGATCACTGGAAAATACAATTGAATGAATTGGATGAATTAAGAGATAATGCTTATGAAAATTCATTAATTTTTAAAGAAAAGACTAAAAAGTTTCATGATTCAAAGATTAAAAACCGGGTTTTTAACGTTGGTGATCAAGTGTTGCTTTTTAACTCTCGTCTTAAGATATTTTCCGGGAAATTGAAATCTCGTTGGTCGGGTCCGTTCACCATTACACAAGTGTTTCCTTATGGGACCATTGATCTAGCTCAAGATGATGGTCCTAATTTCAAGGTGAATGGACATAGGCTTAAGCACTACTTTGGTGGGGAAATTCCTTCAATGGTTGCCCTCGACCAAGTCACCTTCCCCAATGATAATTAGCATTGAGGGGATCGAGTCGAGCTCATGACTCGGTAATCAAAAACGAGGTGCCTCGTGGGGGAGATCCCATGCTTATCCTTTATGCTCACTATTCACTAATAAGGGGACTTGTACCCTTTCAACTCGTTGTCTCGTGGTTGTTTGTGATTGTGTTATCTAGATCATCATCATCATCTACGATTGAAGACTCTCGTGTTCGTTTACGTGAGCCTCCATCGTTCGTTTGAAGAAGTTTTTCACGATTCCATGACATATCCTTTATTTCTCTAACAATTATCCTTTAGCATACTTAATAAACGGCTTTAGATATATTGTTGATCACCCTTTCCATGCTAGATCCTAAGCATTCGACTCTTCGTCTCTAGTATGGGGGTGCTCCACCTTTAGACTCGAAACATTGAGGACAATGTTTACTTTTAGTATGGGGGGGGTGAATAAGTACTTGCTTTGCTACGTCCTCACGCTTTCCAATTTTCAATGTTTTGTTGCTAATAAGGCTAAAAATGGCCAAATTTTAAAATTTTCTTAGTTTTCATAAGTGTTTTTAAGACACGAATGTATATTTTCCGTTGGGTAGAATAAGAGTTAATTTTTGACTTGATGGGCATTTGGAGCCATTTACATTCCTTAACCCGCTCAATTCAAGTTTTGCTAGACTTTTATATAGGGAGCTTTAAAACGCGAAAGTCTTAATTCATTCGGGTTAAGAACAAGAACTTTTCGCAAGTTCCTATAATTGATCCTAGAAAGTCACTTATCAAGGGAACTATAAAACGCATTCTCTAAACTTGAAAAAGTCCAAGAAAGTGCAAGATCCTATAGGTGGCTTGAAAACCCAAAACTTTGATTTGATATAGTCTTAATGAAAGCTAATCCAAATTTGGCTTAATTTTGACTTGCATGGCTAAGTATTCACGAGTCTCTTTAATTAGGGGTCTTTATATAGTGAAGAACGAGAGATGATAGAGTTAGACAAGTGATCATGCTAAACGTAGAACATGAAAATGTTCTTTCAAAAACTCATATGTTTTTAATTGTGGCTTTTTCTTCCCATAAGATCAATGCATTAGGAATAAATCATAGTTGCAATAAGTAAGGTCGTACGATTTGAAAGGTTACTTAGCCTCTAGCGCAAGATCGTTTAAAAGTTGCTCGGGATTGAATAGAGTTCATAGCCAAGGCATAACTTATTGAAGCGGGACGCGAAGATTGGCGATTATCCAAAAAGGCCCTAACAAGGCATGAGGAGCTCTATTTTTGCTAAAGATCCAAAGATGATGTGAAGTATCATTATTCCTAAATCAATATGAAGGATCGAGACACACGACGAAAAGCAATTACTCCCCTAAAGATCATGGAGAAAGTCTATCCAAAAAGACCCTAACAAGGTATGAGGATAAATATATCCAAGTCCGAAAAGAAGGCGGATCGTTGTATATCAAAATCCAAAGTAAAGATTGAAGAAAAATGATGAAGTCGTGGTCCAATATGAAGAATATCTCAAAAACGTCAAGTGAAGAAATTCCAAAGATATGAAGAGAAGACCATAATTTCGAGAACGTCTTCCCAAGATTTGAAGTATGAAGTACATGCCAAATATCGGTCCGAGAAAGTTCTCAAATCGTGAAACGAGTTATGCCAAGATATGAACTTAAAGAGATACACGAGAAGCCGTTTTAAAAGATTTTGTCCTTCGGCTAACTATTGATCAAATAGTGCTACTTTGCTTTCGGATTATAACTACTCAAATAAGTCAATATGAATCACTTGTGGTCCATGACAAATAGATAAAAAATGCTAGTAACCCATTTCCTATTATAATAACTAGGATTGCGGGAGGAAAAAGTATTACACAATTTGGACGTATGAGTAGTGTTAGCATTGTGACTTGTACCAACAATGATCTCGTTTTTGCACTTAGCATGGAATGTATGACAATCAAGGATGACGAAGTTTACTCTAAGGGACATTTGCTTGTTTCTATTCTTTGACCCTAAAAGTCACTTTTTGTGATGAAAATCATACGTTATGTCTTTACACATCTTCGTAGTATGTTGCAAGTCTTTTACTCTTCAATAAAGGTTAATAAAATTGAACTTTGGTGATGCTTAGATACTTTATTCTAGCATTGCGTGAGGGCACGGCAATGGCTTAGTATGGGGGAGTGATGAGATGGCATTTATACATGATCTCATCGTTCTTTTCGGGCTTTAAATACATAAAAATGCCATAAAATAGTATATATATGCTTGTGTTTGTTTACTTGTTTATTTTAGGTACGGATATCGTGAAAAAGACAAAAGATCACAAGTTACAAGGAAAAACGGACACGAGAAACGAAGCCGTACAAAGAACCGGGCCCTAATTCATGGAATATTCAACAAATACCCTTGAAGACTTGAAGACAAACAAGATTGATCCTCATTTATTGAAGAAATGACACTTAAAACCCTTGTATATTGATAATTACAAGTTTGGTCCCTTAAGTTTGTCAAAATTACACAAAAAGTCCTTCAACTTTGAAGAAATGGCAAGATTAGTCCCTCAACAAATTCAAATTGTAAATTATGGTCCCTCATCAAGCCAAAGATACATTGAAGACCTTTGAAGATCAAGAATGTCCAAGATCAGTCCTTCAAATATGCAAAAGTGGCAAAAATAACCCTTGTAAACCTTTTTCCAAAAGTTTGTGCCAAAACTGCCAAGTGGTGAAAGTTATTAACAAAGGAAATACGTTTTTGTGGCTGAAATACTTGATTTACCAAAAATCCCAAAGAACAAGGACCCAAGTTGCCATTTCCAAACTTCAAATCCCATAACACGCGCCAAACACTTACTTTCCCCCAAAATCGGATCAAACTTACCACTATTCACCCTTCTTCACCCCCAGAATTTACTCACTTAAAACAAAGGGTAAATCTCAATTACCCTGGTACATGTGTGATTCACACATGTAGAAACACATCCCACACACAAAACCCTCATCTCCACTCACCAATAGGCCCCACCATTCAACACGTCAACCAATGAAATTGCAACTTACTCTCCAAGCAATCTGACGTGTCCAAATCAACAGCCAAGGTTCTTTGCTTCACCCTAAAGCTATTATAAATGGTTTGGATGCATTTGGACAGCTCATTCCATCAAATGATCTAGAAGAAATCAAGGGAATTTTAGAGAATTCACTTCTAGGGTTTGTGAATAGTGTAGCCAGGCATTTGCCTATAAAAGGAGACCTCAACATGTGAGAGTCCCTTTGTTCCAGTTTTAGGCTATTATCTTTGTAATTCCTTTTTAAGTTTAAATAAAATTTGAATTTCTGAAATTTTGAAATCTCTTTTTGATTTGATTAAAATTTTGGTGTTTGAGTAGCCTAATTCTGAGTTCCATTTGATTGATTAGACCTTCCTTAACCTTGTGGTTAAGGCACGTCTAGGTTTGAAAGGTTTTCAAGGTTCAAAGGCCTTGAAATCCTTGTTTCTGATTTTGGCTTATTTTGTGTACTAACCCTTGGCCATTTGCTATAAGCTCTTACAAGCTTGTTGACACCAAGCTTGTGTAGGGATTAGAGCCCTTGGTTGAGTTGTTTGCTGCTTGTGTTGAAGACATCAAGTCCTTGAGGTTCTACTTTGAACCATCAACCAAGGCAGTTTGCATCATCTTCATTAAAGTACCTTGGTCTTGTTCTAGTTGTTGAACAAGGTCCAAGGAGCATAGCTGGCCTTCCTAGGATGTTGTGGAAGGCAGGTATAATCTCTTGGTTAAGATTCCCCTAAAAATTTCATGTTTATGACTGTTTTGATTTGGTGCTTTGATTTTGAGTATTTGTGTTTGTGCTTCCGATTTTTGAGTTTGATTGTGTTAGTTGCTATCTAGGAAGTGTTTTTGATCATTAAAATCAGTAGGTTATTAGTTGAAATCACAAGTTCCTTTGTTAAGTGGAAGATTAAGGAGTGTTTGGGTCTACTGCTTGAATTGGATTTGTGGTTTGCTAAGCTGTTGTTTGTTGTGTGCAAGTGTTGGTATCTGTTTGTTAGGTGCTATTGATCATCTGTTTGCAGGTTTTGAGGGTTTGAACACATAGATTCATAATTTGGCTATAAAATCTTAAATACTTGGTAAAATTGGCTAGGATTTTGAGGACACCTAGATCTAAGCTTAGGCTAGGGCTAACAAGTGCTAAACCTTAGTTAATCACACCAGGGAAGAAGGATTTGAGGCTTGAAATTGGATCAAGTGCCAAATAGATCAACAAAACTTGTCTACATATTGTTCATTGTTCATCAGAAACATTTTGTGCTTTGATCTTGTTGATTACTTTGATTCAGTGTTTGATTCTTGTTGCTTTGTGTTTATTCATAGTTTATATAGCTTGTGTATGCATCCTGTTAAGTTTGGTTGGCTTATTCAGTCTAAATCTGCTCATTAAGTGCTTAACTGCTTATTTCCATATCTGGTGCATATCTGGTGACTGTTTGGCTTATTGTGGCTTATTGTGTGAACCAATTTGTGATTTTATTGTTGCTATTGACTCCTTGTGATTCACTGATCACAAGGGTGCCTTTGTTTCCAATTGAATCAAACCAGAACTCTCAAATAAGCTTGGTCAAATAGTCAAAGCAGTGGGAACTCCTTTCCCCTACTAGTTGCCACTGATAGTGTAAAATTGGGTTCAGCTTATCAATAAGCTATAATAGCTTATTCCAACCAGCAACAACTTTGTTTTTGTAATAGGTGCTCATATTTTGACCCATTTGTTCATACTGGAGCATTTGGTGGGTTGACTTTAGGGTTTGACTAGAAAACCAACTCCATTCAGTTTTGCATAAGTTCATTTGTGCTTATTTTGGCTTATTGGTTGTGCTTATTGGATTTTTGTTAATTGATTTTGCTTAATGAGTCCATTTGAAAACTTTTGCAAGTTGAATCAAGTCCTGAGGTGCCCTAAATCTCTAAAACGACTATTTTGTCTTTTAGTGAATTTTTACTTTGCTTATTTCTGGCTTATTGAGTGAGCTTTTTCAGAATTTCTTTTTACAGATCTCATAAGCATCCCAAAAGAAGGTTGTGTGTCAAATTAGAGCTTATGGCATTAGCTTATGGCTTAATGGGCTGAAAAGCCCAATAAGAATAAGCTGAGTGTTAAATAAGCTGTGATAAGCTCATATTCAGCTTTTGGGCCTTTAGAGTTTTGTTCTTAGAATTGAATTTTAAGTCAGATAGGGCTTTTCCAAGTCAATTGGGCCAAGTTTGACTTTTTGGGCCCAAAAACCCAATTTGGTTGACTGTTTTTGGTTTTGGCCCATTTGTGGGCCCAATAGGGGTATTCTAGTAATTTCACTTTGATTTTCTGATTATTTAGGTTAAAATAAACTAGTTTGCAAGTTTTAGAATTTTTTATAATTTTTGGATTTTTAATATTATTTTATTATTATTTTTAAAATTTCACATTTTCCAACTTTTTACATTTTTCTTAGGTTTAATACATTAAAATAGGAATTTAGCAACTTTTAGAATAATTTTATCTCTTTTAGATTAATTTTTATAATTATTTTAAGTTTTAATAGTTTTTAAATCATTTTAAATAGTTTTTATTAGTTTAATATTTCTAAAAATTGTTTTTAATCTTTTTAGGTCATTTTAGAGGTTTACCAATTGAAAAATCTTTATTTGGGCTTTTTGATAATTTATTTGATTTTTAGGGCTTTAATTAGCATTTAAAAATTGAATATTTAATTATTTAAAAGGTTTGAAAAAGTTTTGATCATTGGTGAACTCTTAGTTTATTTATTTTGATTTTTGGTGAATTTTTGGTAATTTTTAGAATTAATTTTTATTTTTGTGGTTTTTAAGGTTTTACGTTTTAACTTTCTAGTAGTGTTTATTTTTATTTTTTACGTCTTCGTCATCTTCTTTTTCTCATCCCCTTCTAAACTAATCATTAATCACAAACATTTAACAAGTTTTTCACACACATATACCTCCTTGGGAAACGAACTTTCATACCTTAAGGGTCATTAGTGTTGATTTTCCTAAATCATCACTCGATACTTACCGCTCATTTACGCTCTTTTGTTTTCCTAAACAAGAGCTGTAAGTTACTACAATCAGTAGTCATCTTTATCTTCATTCACAAGTGAGTCTATAGCCACGCTTTTAAATTCTTTAATTGTTTTAGAAACCTACGAGGGGGATAACATGCTTGTTTTACTAAAAAATAGAGTACAACTATAAGTTGCGGTAAACCAATTGAATGGTGCAACTAGAAGTTGTGAAAGCTCTATTTACTTGAAAAGTAATTATTGAAAATGAAGGGTACAACAAGAGTTGTTGTAAACCTATGAATGGGTGCAACCAGAAGTTGTGGTCAACCCTATTTGTTTTAAAATAGAACACAAGGGACCCGATTGTATGCTTAGATGAAAGTTATTAAATAAGTTAGCTTTAGCCTTAAAAGACCCATGGAATCGTGAATTGTTAATCGAAAGAACGCTAATACTATGGATAGATCTATCGGGGTGACGCCCAGTCCGGTCGCGACTAGCTATCGTGTGGTGTAGTGAAGCACTAGTAATGAAACATCAGATGCATATGTATAAGAGAAATATACGCACTTGGCTAGGTGTGTTGGGCTAAAATAATATATGTTAACGTTCAATGTCATGAGGCTTATGTAATAACACCGATAATTATGTCCGTACAACATAATTGTCTTTCGACGAATTATTAACCATGGAAGGCTATTCACAATACTTGTGTTCTCTTTATTTAATTTAAACTCTATAGATTCACTCAGCAAATTTTGGTTACTTTTTAGCATGTTTTATCTCAGGTCCATAGGGAAGGCACTCGAGGAAGGTGGTTTCGTGAAGCTTGCTTATTTGAAATGACTTTGGCCCGCTTTTCTAAAAAATATCCATTCAAAGAACTTTTATCATTTATTGTGTTTTATAAACTTTAAATTATCTGGGACCATGTGAAAAGTTTTATCATTGAACAAATGAATGGATGTTTTTATTAAAACGACTCGTTTTGAGCCGTTTTATATGATTATGAGATTGAATCATGTAACACCTAATGACCCTTCCGCTGTTATGACTTGAAATTGGAGGTGTTACAGGTTGTGCCCTCCACTGTACACTCAACTATGAAATTCCCTAATCCCAACGGAATAACAACAATGATAACAAAGTCCAGGGCAATATATGAGTGTAGGGTAATACAAGACGGACAGAAGATAGAAAAAGAGAAAGCAACAGCGGTGGGGAAAGAATTGGACAAGTGGCTCATCCACGAAAAGTTTAACCAGCAAGAACGAGAAGCAGGAGGAATGACGGAAGAAATCATAGTCTATCCCGGATATCTAGAACAGTTATTCACCATTGGAAGGCTGTTCACTAAGAGATACCGACTACAACTCATAGATTTGCTGAGAAACAACTCCGATGTATTCGCATGGGAACCTTCGGAAATGACCGGAGTACATAGAATGATCATAAAGCACTCCTTGAATGTCGATGTAGCAGCCAATCCAGTCGCGTAAAAAAGAAGGACGTTGGCGAAGAGAAAAGCCAGGCGGTCAAAATGGACGTGGCAGAGCTAATGAATGCTGGCATTATACGACCGGTGAGATATCCTACGTGGATTTCGAACACGGTCTTGGTAAAAAAACCTGATGGTGATTGGCGAATGTGAATAGACTTCAAGAACCTCAATTCTGCCTTCCCGAAGGATTATTATCCCTTGCCAGACATAGATGTCAAAATAGGATCAGTCATGGGGTATAAATTCAAATGCTTCTTGGACGCGTACAAAGGGTACCACCAAGTACTCATGGACGAAGAAAAAACGGCATTCTATACTGACGAAGGCACATATTGTTACACAAAAGTTCCCTTCGGCCTGAAAAATTCTGGAGCCACATATCAAAGGTTGGTGGATTCAGCATTTCGTTCACAAATTGGGGTAAACCTAGAAGCATATGTAGATGACCTAATGATCAAGAGCAAAACCGAAGAAGAGATACTTGCGGATAGTCAAGAAACCTTCGATAACATAAGGAGGATTAACATGAAACTAAACCCGAAGAAATGCTCGTTCGGTGTCGAAGAGGGAAAGTTCCTCGGTTATATGGTAACCTCGAAAGGCATCCGAGATAAACCAAAGAAGACAAAGGCAATCAATGAAACGAGGTCTCCCAACACATTGAAATAAATGCAATCCTTGAGTGGGAAGTTGGCAGCATTGAACCGGTTCTTATCGCGGTTAGCTGAACGATCAATGCCATTCTTTGAGACGTTGAAAAACATCACCAAGGACAAAAAAGAAGAATTCCGTTGGATTGAAAAGGCCGAAGGAGCCTTTCAACAACTCAAGAAAGTAATCTTGCAGCTCCCACTTCTTACCTCCCTGATCAAACGAGAAATATTATATGTATACTTGGCCGCATCCAAAGAAGCAGTCAGCGGTGTGCTTTTGGGCGAGCGAAATGGAACGCAAATGCCAATAAGATATGTAAGCCGAACGCTTCACGATGCTGAAAGAAGGTATACTCCTCTGGACTAGTTAGCCCTAGGCTTGCTACACTTATCACGAAGGTTAAGAAGATATTTCGAAGCTCATGACATTCACGTCATAACAGACCAACCTCTGAAGCAAATACTAAGCAAGTCTGAATCCTTAGGAAGACCGGAAAAATACTCAGTAGAGTTGGGAACATATGAAATCAATTATGTATCCCGGAATTCAGTCAAAGGGAAAGTTTTAGTTGACTTCCTGAATGAGGCCCCATTGGAACACCAAGAGGCCGCAACAATCCATGAAATATCCGAAGAAGAAGAGCCCGAAAGCCAATGGATGCTATATACAGATGGGGCTGCAAACAGTAAAGGTGCCGATTCTGGACTAATTTTGATCAACCTAGAAGATGTGGAATTCACATATGCTTTGAGGTTTAACTTTAACTGCTCAAACAATGAAGTCGAATACGAAGAACTGTTGGCAGGTCTTCGGTTAGCTGAAAAGATGGGAGTAAAAAAGTTGCAAGTCAAGGTAGACTCGAAGTTAGTTGCTTGTCAAATCGAAGGAGAATTCTAAGAAAATTATGACCGGATGATCAAGTATCTAGCAAAGGTCAGGGAACGGTTACCCACCTTCACAAAGTTTAACATAGAGCACATACCTAGAAGTAAAAATCAGAAGGCTGACGTGTTAAGCAAACTTGCCTCAGTCGCATTCAACTACCTCACCAAGGAAGTACATCAATGGCGCCTAAGTTTAAACCGAGTGATTTGGAATTGGGGTTCAGAAGTCAGCACAACATGGTTGCCAATTTAGAGGCTGACAATGCTCTGTTTCCCCAATATACTCAGATGGTGGAGTATTTAAATGCATCCCCAATAAGGTATGCCCTTTCTCATGCTCCTCTTATCCCTGTCACTCATATTAAATAGTTTTGGAATACTGTCACTTCCTCAACGATTAATAATGTGACTACATTGACTGCTACAGTCCATGGGCTTCAATGGGTGGTTACTGAAGCCTTGGTTCGCTAAGCTTTGCATCTTAATGATGCAGATGGTATAACCACCCTACCCATTGGTGAGCTAGAACAAGGACTTCGATCTTTGGGTTATCCTTTCCCTGAAGAGGGAACTTTAAACAAATATCCAAAACAAGATTTTCCCTAGCTTGGAAGTACTTGATACATGTCATTCTTCAATGTTTGAATCCCAAATGTACTGCACACAATGAAATTAATAGATCAATTGGAAGTGCGATTGTGTGTAGAGGCAAGATCAATTGATGTACAGGAAGTCAACGATATAGTCGAAGAAGAAGGAGATTGTTAGATGACACCGATCAAGAAAAGTCTGGAAGAAGGAATATGGCCGCAGAACCCAGACAAAGCTAGGAATCTGAGAATGAAAATACCCCAGTATGCCATTGAGAATGGATTCCTATTCAAGAAATCATATCTATCACCGATGTTAAGATGCGTGGGGCCACTTCAAGCAAACTACATCATCCGGGAGGTTCACGAAGGTGCTTGTGGTATGCATGCCGGGTCAAGGTCGGTCGTGGCAAAAATAATGTGTCAAGGATACTTTTGGCCAACAATGCATCAAGATGCATGGGATGAAATCTCTAAGTGTGATTCTTGTAAGATACATGGTCCTATGACGAGACTGCCAAAGACGAAGCTCACTTCGATAACATCACCATGGTCCTTTTACCATTGGGGAATGGATATCTTGGGACCCATCTCCGGAAATGATGGTAATATCAAGTTCGTGATTGTAGCTATTGACTACTTCACTAAATGGATTGAAACCAAACCAGTGGCCAAGATAACCGACAAAGAGGTCAATAAATTCGCTTGGGAAAACATTGTCTGCAGATTTAGATTGCTTGGAGTCATAGTGACGGGAAATGGAAAGCAACTAATAGATGGGTCGTTTGGAAAATGGTGCGACAAATAACACGTCAAGCAAATGACCACCGTAGTGGCCCATCCGCAAGCAAATGGCTTGGTTGAAAGAGCCAACAAGTCATTGATGCATGGCTTGAAAGCCCGATTGGGAAGAAGGCTAACAGGTTGGGTCGACGAGTTGCCTCATGTGTTATGGGCACATCAGACAATGCTCAAGACCAGCAAAGGAGAAACTCCTTTCAGCCTCACCTACGGAAGTGAGGCAGTGATCCCCGATGAAATTGGGATCCCATCTACCAGAACCTTGCTCTTTAATGAAAATGCAAATGAAGAGGAGTTGTGGTTAAATCTGGATTTGCTACAGGAAAGAAGGGAGGCTGCGGCCATTCGAGAGGCAAAATATAAAAAAGAAGGTCGAGCAATACTATAACAAGCATGTCAGACCATGCTCTTTCAAGGTTGGAGACTTCGTCTATCGCCGCAACATGGCCAGCAGACAAGAGAAATAGGGAAACTAGGCCCGAATTGGGAGGGACCCTACAGAGTCGTGGAGGCCTATCAAACCGTTTCATACAAGTTGGAGACTGTGGACGAAAAGAAATACCACGCACATGGCACGCAACTAATTTACAAAGATGTTTCATGTAATATGAACAGTGATGCATGAACAATTCACAATGAATGAAAGTCCTTTTGCTAAACATAATTAATTACAGTAACTATAAACCCCGACCTAGCTAACCGGAAGGTATGTCAGTACGCATTAAAAGTGTTAGACACGCCCAATGTGTAGTCCTGTTACAAATCATAAGCGGCTCGGTGCCGATGTCTCCCATACAAAACATAAAACACACCAGTGTTGGACGCGCCCAATGGGTAGTCCGGAGACAAATCAATAGCGGCTCGGTGCCGATGTCTCCCACATGAAACATAAAAACACACAAGTGTTGGACGCGCCCAATGGGTAGTCCAGAGACAAATCAAAAGCGGCTCGGTGCCGATGTCTCCCAGATGAAACATAAAACACACAATTGTTGGCGCGCCCAATGGGTAGTTCGGAGACAAATCAAAAGTGGCTCGGTGTCGATGTCTCCCATATGAAACATAAAATACAAGTGTTGGACGCGCCAATGGGTAGTCCAAAGACAAATCAAAAGCGGCTCGGTGCCGATGTCTCCCATATGAAACATAAATCACACAAGTGTTGGACGTGCCCAATGGGTAGTCTAGAGATAAATCAAAAGTGGCTCGGTGCCGATGTCTCCTATATGAAACATAAAATGCACAAGTGTTGAATACACCCCATAGGCTGATCCGGAGGTAAACTAAAAACATCCTCCGGTATCAACATCCTGGTTATATATTCCACAAGTTTAAGGGCAAAATGCGTAAAAAAGCAAGACACAACAGATAGAGAAAGGAAACATTAGCTAATGATATTATACGAATAAGTGAAACATGTTCGAAGATGACCAAAGTGAACAGGGTAAAGCTTGTCCGGAGGAAACCAAAACCAGGAGAATACATAGTTATTACAGACATAATGTTTTGAGAATGTGTTGTTCACAGAAACATAATTACAAGATACACCGGCATACCGGGTCATCATTTAGGGCTTCCCACCATCTTGAGCTGGAGTCTCTTGAGCTTTAGCCGAACCATCACCCGATGAAGTCTTAGAAGCATCAACACTCTTGGATGTCGAAATGTCCTCAACCGAAGGAATAACAGGCTTCTCAGCCGGAGCAAGTTGCATGATATCAACAATCGGAAGCTTGTTCGCTGCTGATATCTTAGCCACAAAGGGATACTCGATTGAGAACAAGGAAGTAAAGTCTTCCTTCCAAGTCTTGGCCATTTCAGTGTTCAGGTTGTCAGCGGCAGCAATCGTAGCAGCTATCTCCTCGGGAGTACGATTGTACTCTACAGCCTTCAGAAACCCTGCATTAAAAATAGCACCAGCTCCAAGGGAGAGAGATCGTCGGTATTCATAACTGGCCAGCAGTCTACGAATAAGTATCGGAAAACCGTCCCTCACAAGAACCTGCTTGTCGACCTCCGCTTGAGCAAGAATAGAAGTCAAATGCCTATTGTTGGCCTCCAACTTATTAATCCTATCAAAGTCTTTCACATGGTCTTGAGCACTCACACCAAGAAGACGCTTCAGGTCTGCATTCCTGTTGTCTCTAACTTCGAGCAAACCTTGAGAATCCTAAGCCTCCTTCTCCAACCTCTCAATAGTACCAAGATACTCTTGCTCTCGAGTAAGGCAACCGTTATAATTATCCTCCAGCTTCTTATGAGTGAGGGCCATTTGATCCATCACGGTCTTACCGGAAGCAAAGTGACGTTGTGCACTTTGCTGAGCAGAATCTAGGCGAGAATGCTCCCGGCTTAATGCTTCGTACCTCTTCAGCAGCTCCGAGACAATAAGGGTATTCCGAGCAAGGGTTTGTGTCACAAACGTGAATTTTGAATCTATTAATTTCCGTGAAACGTGATGGTTCGGGTTAGACTTGTGTGCCTTTGATGCTCCCGGTTGTTTACACGTTTTTGGTGTACGATTTAAATTTTATGAATGACAATCATGAAAATTATTATTTTAATAACTATAATTCGTTTACGTTACGTGATAGAAATTACCATTATAGGAGTAGACTTTTACTAAACATAGACGTAATTTAATTTAATGAGTTTCGACACGCGATTTAAACTATTCAATTAATATATCCATAACCTATTTATTAACTATATATATTGATTCATCTCAAACCAAACTTGTCGAAACATACCCTGCTCGAATCACCTTATACATAATACATCACTTAAAATCATTTTATTATACTACCACATTTACACAAATTAAACAAATATGTATAAGAAAAACAATTTCCTTTCTCTCCCTATTTAACAAACCGGCCCCATACTCTTTGTTTACAAACCTCACGTTTCATTTCCATGTTTGAATTATAGTACTTCACCAAACCTTTAACTCCCTTGTACTTGTTTTTCCCCCTTGCTTCTTTGCCCAACGTGTAACACCACCATTCCCATTAAATTTTCAAAAGCCTCCATTTACAACCAACTCTCATTTATGTTAGTCAAAAGTTATGTACTTCATCCTCATCTTCACTCTGCCATAGACGAAAACCAAAGAACTTTGCTCTTCCCCAAGATAATATCAACTTCCCATGGTGTACTTGCTAGTTCCCTTCATGGTTAAGAAGTAACCAAATCCTATTAGCAAACCCTAACTAGACAATTGTAACCTTAACCTACTCACTCTCCTATAAATACTATCCTTTTCCTCACTAAAACACACACCCGAAACTTAAGACATCAAATAAAAACACAAGCCTTTTGTTCTTAGGTCACGGTTGAAGAAACAAACAAGGGTCTCGGGTTGTTTAAATACGGGCTAAGGGTGTATGAGATCTTGGGTTGATCGTGTATGTATTGATTGGTGTTAAGGTTTTTAGTTCTATTCCATCTTCATCAAATACTCTTAGGACCTTTGTAAGTCACCACAACCCTTGCTCATTTTATCTTGGTTGATATTTACACTTGCTAAACCCTTGAACAACCTAAAAATATTACATAATTAAGTCACGGTTTGGGCTTTGATGTGATACTAATTACCTAAAGCTATCTAGGAACAACTAAAGAGACCCACTAACGAGTAAACAAATTGAGTGAACGTATGTGAGGGTCGAATATAAAATGAGAAGTATGGTGCTATGCTATAAAACAAATATGATCTTATATGACGCTTATTGAAGAACATATATGATTCGATACAAATAAGTTAGGTTTAAATGGAATGCAAAGGTGATTTTATGTGCTATAAAACTCGCATCATGTGTTTGTAAAACCACAGTTATCTGGCCTTTTCTTCATGCCTCCATGTTTGTGAATGTATGTAAAGTTACAACTGGTTCGACTATATGCTAAACCTAGGAGAAACTAAACATGTTGAAATGAGAATGACTACTTTCTTAACCTTATGAAGAAACATGATAGATCTTTTATCATAACCACACCTACTGATGATGAACTTTCTATTTTGAAAACTTGGATGAAAGGTAATATGAGAAGCCATATAAACTAGGGTTGAGATATATTTCTAAAACATGACATTACCACATTTGTAGAGGACTTAAAACCATGTAAAACAATGACAAATGAATAAGCAAGAAAAAGTGATAAACTAGGGCTGTAAGTACTTATGTGTGTGTGTGTGCTTGTTCAAATAATAAGAGACCATGCGTCCTTGCTTCTATACGTGGGTTATGTATGCCGGATGTTATGTAAACTTACATGAAATACTTGGTTGGAATACATGAAATCAGACGCAACATAGTAAGAAATAGTGTGAGTGTCTGCTGTTATAGTGTGCGTGTGTATTTGATGTATGTACTTGTGTGTTTCGTGGATTCAAACAACCAGAACAAATGAAAACCTACACTGCCTACACATAAACTCTATGCATGCATGATAAGGAAAGTAATTAGATTGAATTCCAAAGTAAACCTAAAGTGAGTACAGTAGGTATGCATATAAATAGGTTTATACGATGTATGTTTGTATGTGTATGGTAGCAGTAACTAGTAACAATAAACAAAATAGGGAAATTAAGTGAAGTACTTGTGACTGTGTACGTATGCAAGTATTGTGCTAAAAAAAGGAAATTAGTCATTGTTGACAACAAGTTTTGCCTTATTGCTAGTACTATTTGATATAAGAACATGACATAGGAAAAGTAATGAGAAGCATGTATGTATGGTGTTAATATGATACAAAATGGGGACCATCTTCTTCTTTTAGGGCAGCCTACAACGAGCAGAAAGTAACCACCCCCTTTTTCTATTTTCTTGACTTACCATAATAAAAAGTGTATATGTATGTATGTATGTTAAAAAGGTAAAAGCAAAGTAAGGCCACCATTCCTTGTTTCATGTAAACTATGTAAACAAAGGACCCAAAATGAAACTAAGGTACTATGCTTAAATTGGTATATTATGTGTCTATATTTGTACAAGTAGTCAAAAGCATGGAATAAACCACAAACATCTTATGTGCAACTAAGACCCATGTAAATTAAAACAAAGGAGTATGTGCATGCGTTGTGAAATAGCAGAGACAAGCCCAAGAGAAAACTAGTATATCCCATTTAGTTATGAACACAAATGCAAGCATTTTCTTTATTTACCAATCGCCTCTTGGTTTGACCCGTGGAGCCTACTTCACGCCACGTTTCAACTTAGTAAACTAGCTCACCTAAGTAATCTAAAATTACTTTATAAAACTTGACACGGCCTAGTTTTTAAAACAACTTTCGGTTTGTCTTAAAGTTAAGTAACGAACGTACGATAAATTTCCAAAGGTGATCGATTTACACTTATAAATAATTAAACTTTACTTGTTTATTTTTACTTGCGAGTGTACCACTTTGCATAATTATTTGCTAGACTTAAGGACTTCATAAAAATGAGATATTTATCAAATATCGACGACCTCGCGGCCTAGTTGTTATAACAAGAACCCGATTATTTTTCGGATTAATACATAACGAGTTGTTAAAGCACAAAGTCGACCCCGTGACTAAAATTGTTGAACGAGAAAATGTATAGAAACATTTTATAAAGCTATAGCAAGTATAAAATGTCAACCAATTGCATTATACATTAATATTTCTTGTATTTAGCCTAAGTAAGATAATTTACTTAGGTTACGAGTAGATCGTTTGCGCATCGTTTTGCGTGCTTTGATTTTCCGTGCTATCCTTATTGATCATATTCACTACTTCATCGAGGTGAGTTTCATAGCCCCACTTTTAATTGTTTTAACTATTTTGGGGTGAGAACATTGCTTGTTTTAAACGGATGAACATAAAACTCGATACGTTTGCCTACATGATGTCTAAGTAGCGATATCCCTAGATGCTTTAGCCCACTATCGTGAACCGTTAATTACTTTGTGTAAGCGCAAATGTTATGGATAGATCTATTGGGATTGAACTCCCTATCTAATGTTGGTTGTGTGACCAAATTAGATACACTTACATTTGAGTCGTTACGAATGCTTTGGGATAGGCATTTGCTCGGGCTCTTATTATATCTTGTTGGTTTAGGTTAACGCTTCGGTGTTACGAGCTTAGACGTAGATTGTTGAAACATATACTTTTGATTATAATCTTGTATTTGTTATAAGATTATATGTTGGTTGCCTTGAAAATCTTATGGTTCATCACACTATTTAAACTTAAACCTATGAACTCACCAACCTTTGTGTTGACGCTTTAACTATGTTTTTCTCAGGTATCAAGACGGAGGAGTGACGTGGTTGTGCATGGGAGATTTTTAATAAAAATGGTCGTGACTAGTGTATGGATATTTGGATCAATGTTAAAGTCTTTTGGAACAACGATTTTATTATGATCCTGTGTAATTCGCTTCCGAACAAGTTTTATGATTTTAATTAAATGAAAACGGCTTTTAAATAGTCGTTCTTTGTATCTATGTCTTGTGATAGTTATGACCGTCGCACCCCATTGTGTTGCCTTACTCTGATAAATTGGGGGTGTGACAGATTGGTATTAGAGCTGTAGTTATAGAGAACTAGGTTATTTTGCAAAATGATTTTTATAAACGTGAGTCAAAATTTAATTTTGGGAAAAATAATTCTAGATTATAACTAACTCAAAAAAAAATATCCTAGAACCACTTCACTCTGCGTCCGTGATAAAAGTAAGTTGTGACTAGCCATGTTAGTTTAAACTTGATTGCTATGTGTTATTAGCATTAAGTATTTCCTGCCTTGTTTGAATGATCCTTATGTAAGGTGTACTTATATGAATGTGTACTAAGACGAATTTTCTTATATTTTGAAGTAAAATACCTAGCATCCTTGTTTGGATTGTTGTGCTACTAAAATGGTTTGTGCCATGTTTAATCGAACTAAGATGGTTTGTGCCACGTTTATTTGGAGTAAAAAATACACATACTTATGCTATTACGTATTTTGTTAAAAATAGTCCACTGGACTACTATGAACTATTTAAACACTTGTGTGTTTCTATGTTATCCTATATTGATATACGCCGAATTAAAAATATACGCCAAAACAGTACTTGGGCGCGGTGAGATTTAGTAATGGTTGATGATAATTCGTGAGTAAACCTAAAGCCAAGACAAAGCATCGAAAACGTTAAGAGGTATAACGATACTTAGCAAGGTCTTAAGGTTGTTCTTGTTTGATTGGGTTGTGAGACTAAGTTAAGTGCCAGTCGTTATACAAGGGTTTTTGATAAGTTTTCTTGAGGATGGGTGAACCTCATGAATTTACATGTTGCGTGATTAGTTTGATCGTTAGGGTACAACATATTTTATGAGTTTTGTGTAGGTGTAATCAATGTTAAATTGTGTGAGTAATATCTAAAGACGAGTAAATTCACTAAAGATGTTAAGAAGTTTAACGACTAATACTTGACTAGACCTCAAGGCTGTTCTTGTTTGATTGGGTTGCGAGGCTTAGTCAAGTGCCATTTGTAACGCAGCTTAATAATTTTAGTGAATCTCCTCGGGGATGGATAAGACTTACATGATCTGACAAGGTGATTACCTCATTGACGTTTGACTAGTACGATACATTAGTACCATTAGTTTGCATGGTGTGCGAACACTGAAATAATGAAAGTTGTCGTCTCTATTTTTATACAACATACGATGATAAACACTCTATACAAAGTATTACTCCTGTAATACTCCACAAAGTACTATATCATAAGGAACAAACATAAATTAGTATTACAAAAATATAAAAACTATCCGAAATATGGCGACGCGTAAGTCAAATGCACATCAAGGAGAAATTTATGTTGGAGAAATTGTACAAAGACGGATCTAAAAGTTCTAGTTCATTGGTTTGTAACTAAGTTGCTATTATAAATTTACAAAGTATTATATAACAACTAATATTTACGGGAGAACTTAGTTATATGAGGATTATGTCATATTTTAAATTAAAGAGATTATCGCATGTCACAAAGCTTGGGAACCCTAGATGTGAATTTTGGTCACTCCTAAGAAACCCTAATAGCGCTTGTCGTACATAAAAATTCTATAGAATGATTATGAACAAACGACAGATAAAAACAAAATGAACAATTTTTGTGATGAAATTCTTGTGATAGAATTAACTAGTTGATTGGATTAAACAAATTGAACAATTTTGAGATAAAAACAAATTGACCGGAGTGTCAGAGATGTAATAAAGCATGATCGAAGCTCTCGAAAATTTTGTGATAGAATTGAGTGACTGATGTGGAATATTAAATAATTTATTTTTATGAAGATCAAGTGACTCGACATCTGTCAATGTCATCACCAACAAAAATTGGGTTATGTAACGTACTTTAAAAACTTTTATTTAATTGTTTCCAGTTACTTTTAAAAGTTATCTTTTATATCTTATGAAACTTTTACTTAAGAAATGTTTTTTATCCTACAATATTTTTATATATCGGAGAAAAATTAATCAAATGAATTCTTTTTTTGAAGGAGTTTTATAGAATATTTTTTGGAAAACATTATTTAAAAAAAAAAAATTTTTTTGAAGGAACCATCACCGAAAATTTATTAGTAAGAATTTTGACAACACGTTTTGGTAAAATCAGTAAAGGTATTACTGACAAAAATAATACACGATTTATGACGAAATGTTTTGATATAGACTATCATGTAAAATTTTGGAAAATCTGGCGTGGCTACCAACCTAATGTATAAAACACCGCGACTAATGTTGAAACATTTTTAGTAAGGACTACCATGTTAAGTTTTGGAAAAATCGAGTTTTATGATCAATTTGACGTGGAGGACGCAAACTATTGATAAACTTGACGAGAACTAGTACAAATAAGTATGGAAATTATTTTGTTGATTGTTAAAAGTGAGCTATGATAACAAATAAAATGAACTATGGACTAATTTGTTGATTGTGAAAGTGAGTAATGGTAAAGAACGAAATGAACTATGGACTACCAATATATAAATTACAACCTCAGAGAGTTAAATTTTGATGAAAACGAAGCAACCATTGGTCCCGAGACGTACGTAGCCTGATCAACTACGTATGATCGTGGTGGAACGCGAGCATGCTCATAGTAGTCATCGTAAAAATGAAATATATTAGTATTATTAGAATATATTCAAGTTGCCCTATCCGTCAATTTTTTTTATTATGTGCTATGAACGTCGAACATTTTTTCTACCGTCTTAAGTAAGAACGTCGAGTACGCGATACGAGTAAACCTAGTACGATTATTTACTTACCCACTATCACAAGCTAGAGCGTGTATGACATGAAAAATACTAAGAGCGGCAATTTTTTTGACGACAATAAAAATCAAATAGATTAAGAGTAGGAAAAATCTAAACCAAATTTTAAATAATAATAAGAAGAACAAAACACCATTTGAGTAAAACTCAATTTAACGGCTTGAAGAACCCGTTGCAATTATAGACCGTGAAAATGAAATGACTTAGCCAAAGTCCGTGAAAGTGCGTTAGAATGCATAAAGAGGACTCGCGTTAACTTGGGAACGTCAATACCAATTTGAGCTTAAATACCCTCATCTTTTTAATTAGATAAGTTTCATCGAAATATGAGCTTCGGGGTCGAAGCTCAAATTTAAGGGATGTCGGATGTCACAAACATGAATTTTGAATCTATTGATTTCCGTGAAACGTGATGGTTCGGGTTAGACTTGTGTGTCTATTGATGCTCCCGGTTGTTTACACGTTTTTGGTGTACGATTTAAATTTTTATGAATGACAATCATGAAAATTATTATTTCAATAACTATAATTCATTTACGTTACATGATAGAAATTACCATTATAGGAGTAGACTTTTACTAAACATAGACGTAATTTAATTTAATGAGTTTCGACACGCGATTTAAACTATTCAATTAATATATCCATAACCTATTTATTAACTATATATATATTGATTCATCTGAAACCAAACTTGTCAAAACATACCCTGCTCGAATCACCTTAGACATAATACATCACTTAAAATCCTTTTATTATACTACCAAATTTACAAAAATTAAACCTTACAAATATGTATAAGAAAAACAATTTCCTTTCTCTCCCTATTTAACAAACCGGCCCCATACTCTTTGTTTACAAACATCACGTTTCATTTCCATGTTTGAATTATAGGACTTCACCAAACCTTTAACTCCCTTGTACTTGTTTGTCCCCCTTGCTTCTTTGGCCAACGTGTAACACCACCATTCCCATTAAATTTTCAAAAGCCTCCATGTACAACCAACTCCCATTTATGTTAGTCAAAAGTTATGTACTTCATCCTCATCTTCACTCTGCCATAGACGAAAACCAAAGAACTTTGCTCTTCCCCAAGATAATATCAACTTCCCATGGTGTACTTGCTAGTTCCCTTCATGGTTAAGAAGTAACCAAATCCCATTAGCAAACCCTAACTAGACAATTGTAACCTTAACCTACTCACTCTCCTATAAATACTATCTTTTTCCTCACTAAAACACACACCCGAAACTTAAGACATCAAATAAAAACACAAGCCTTTTGTTCTTAGGTCACGGTTGAAGAAACTAACAAGGGTCTCGGGTTGTTTAAATATGGGCTAAGGGTGTATGAGATCTTGGGTTGATCGTGTATGTATTGATTGGTGTTAAGGTTTTTAGTTCTATTCCATCTTCATCAAATACTCTTAGGACCTTTGTAAGTCACCACAACCCTTGCTCATTTTATCTTGGTTGATATTTATACTTGCTAAACCCTTGAACAACCTAAAAATATTACATAATTAAGTCACGGTTTGGGCTTTGATGTGATACTAATTACCTAAAGTTGTCTAGGAACAACTAAAGAGACCCACTAACGAGTAAACAAATTGAGTGAACGTATGTGAGGGTCGAATATAAAATGAGAAGTATGGTGCTATGCTATAAAACAAATATGATCTTAGATGACGCTTATTGAAGAACATATATGATTCGATACAAATAAGTTAGGTTTAAATGGAATGCAAAGGTGATTTTATGTGCTATAAAACTCGCATCATGTGTTTGTAAAACCACAGTTATCTGGCCTTTTCTTCATGCCTCTATGTTTGTGAATGTATGTAAAATTACAAGTGTTCCGACTATATGCTAAACCTAGGAGAAACTATACATGTTGAAATGATAATGACTACTTGCTTAACCTTATGAAGAAACATGATAGCTCTTTTATCATAACCACACCTACTGATGATGAACTTTCTATTTTGAAAACTTGGATGAAAGGTAATATGAGAAGCCATATAAACTAGGGTTGAGATATATTTCTAAAACATGACATTACCACATTTGTAGAGGACTTAAAACCATGTAAAACAATGACAAATAAATAAGTAAGAAAAAGTGATAAACTAGGGCTGTAAGTACTTATGTGTGTGTGTGTGTGCTTGTTGAAATATTAAGAGACCATGCGTCCTTGCTTCTATACGTGGGTTATGTATGCAGGATGTTATGTAAACTTACATGAAATACTTGGTTGGAATACATGAAATCAGACGCAACATAGTAAGAAATAGTGTGAGTGCCTGCTGTTATAGTGTGCGTGTGTATTTGATGTATGTACTTGTGTGTTTCGTGGATTCAAACAACCAGAACAAATGAAAACCTACACTGCCTACACATAAACTCTATGCATGCATGATAAGGAAAGTAATTAGATTGAATTCCAAAGTAAACCTAAAGTGAGTACAGTAGGTATGCATATGAATAGGTTTATACGCTGTATGTATGTATGTGTATGGTAGCAGTAACTAGTAACAATAAACAAAATAGGGAAATTAAGTGAAGTACTTTTGACTGTGTACGTATGCAAGTATTGTGCTAAAAAAAAGGAAATTAGTCATTGTTGACAACAAGTTTTGCCTTATTGCTAGTACTATTTGATATAAGAACATGACATAGTAAAAGTAATGAGAAGCATGTACGTATGGTGTTAATATGATACAAAATGGGGACCATCTTCTTCTTTTAGGGCAGCCTACAACGAGCAGAAAGTAACCACCCCTTTTTCTATTTTCTTGACTTACCATAATAAAAAGTGTATATGTATGTATGTATGTTAAAAAGATAAAAGCAAAGTAAGGCCACCATTCCTTGTTTCATGTAAACTGTGTAAACAAAGGACCCAAAATGCAACTAAGGTACTATGCTTAAATTATATTATGTGTGTATATTTGTACAAGTAGTCAAAAGCATGGAATAAACCACAAACATCTTATGTGCAACTAAGACCCATGTAAATTAAAACAAAGGAGTATGTGCATGCGTTGTGAAATAGCCGAGACAAGCCCAAGAGAAACTAGTATACCCCATTTAATTATGAACACAAATGCAAGCATTTTCTTTATTTACCAATCGCCTCTTGGTTTGACCCGTGGAGCCTACTTCACGCCACGTTTCAACTTAGTAAACTAGCTCGCCTAAGTAATCTAAAATTACTTTATAAAACTTGACACGGCCTAGTTTTTAAAACAACTTTCGGTTTGTCTTAAAGTCAAGTAACGAACGCACGATAAATTTCCAAAGGTGATCGATTTACACTTATAAATAATTGAACTTTACTTGTTTATTTTTACTTGCGAGTGTACCACTTTGCATAATTATTTGCTAGACTAAGGACTTCATAAAAATGAGATATTTATCAAATATCGACGACCTCGCGGCCTAGTTGTTATAACAAGAACCTGATTATTTTCGGATTAATACATAACGAGTTGTTAAAGCCCAAAGTCGACCCCCGTGACTAAAATTGTTGAACGAGAAAATGTATAGAAACATTTTATAAAGCTATAGCAAGTATAAAATATCAACCAAGTGCATTATACATTAATATTTCTTATATTTAGCCTAAGTACGATAATTTACTTACGTTACGAGTAGATCGTTTGCGCATCGTTCTATGTGCTTTGATTTTCCCATGCTATCCTTATTGATCATATTCACTACTTCATCGAGGTGAGTTTCATAGTCCCACTTTTAATTGTTTTAACTATTTTGGAGTGAGAACATTGCTTGTTTTAAACGGATGGACATAAAACTTGATACGTTTGCCTACATGATGTCTAAAGTAGCGATATCCCTAGATGCTTTAGCCCACTATCGTGAACCGTTAATTACTTTGTGTAAGCGCAAAATGTTATGGATAGGTCTATTGGGATTGACCTCCCTATCTAATGTTGGTTGTGTGACCAAATTAGATACACTTACATTTGAGTCGTTACGAATGCTTTGGATAGGCATTTGCTCGGGCTCTTATTATATCTTGTTGGTTTAGGTTAACGCTTCGGTGTCACGAGCTTAGACATAGGTTGTTGAAACATATACTTTTGATTATAATCTTGTATTTGTTATAAGATTATATGTTGGTTGCCTTGAAAATCTTATGGTTCATCACACTATTTAAACTTAAACCTATGAACTCACCAACCTTTGTGTTGACGCTTTAGCAATGTTTTTCTCAAGTATCAAGACGGAGGAGTGACGTAGTTGTGTATGGGAGATTTTTAATAAAAATGGTCGTGACTAGTGTATGGATATTGGATCAATGGTAAAGTCTTTTGGAACAACGATTTTATATATGATCCTGTGTAATTCGCTTCCGAACAAGTTTTATGATTTTAATTAAATGAAAACGTCTTTTAAATAGTCGTTCTTTGTATCTATGTCTTGTGATAGTCATGACCGTCGCACCCCATTGTGTTGCCTTACTCTGATAAATTGGGGGTGTGACAGTTTGGTAGGCATGAATTAACACATCATAGTTGGCAAGGGAAGAAAGTTCAACCTGCTCAGCCGGGGTAGCCAAATGGAATAACAACTCTTGGGATGAATAATGGGAATCAATACGAACATCCTCTTCCAATCGCCGCCGCGGAGGCACAAACCGGCAATAGGACCCACCCTTACTGAAAAAACAGGACCTTGAGAGCCTCCTAAAGGAAGGAAACATAATAATAAAAAGATCAGTATATAAAAAAAGACGCAACAAGAGATGCAATAAAGGTCGAGATGACTGCACCTGCACTATCGTCACGAACATCGTCATCCAAAGGAGAAGATTGGTCACTAAGGTTGATATGGGGGGGGGGGGGGTCTTGGATTTAACACCACTGGTCTTACTTGTCTTGTCCTCAGGTTCTGAAGGGTGAGAATGGTTTAAGGGAGGAGTCGAATGCACCTCTGTATCTTCCGTCCCCGATGAACCTTGTGCCTTGCCACCCACCTTCCGCTTTGCATTACGCCCCGAAGGTTCCCCACCTGCAGGCCTCTTTTTTTGGCTTAACAACATTCTTTCCCTCATTGCGAAGACGGGCAGCAAGGACTTTCGGATCAGGAACAGTCACAGCCTCTTGTTGAGGAGTAAGAGCAGGGATGACAGTTCTTGCCGGCAGCGGTTGAGTAACTTTCAGAGCAGGATTTGACATAACTTCATTCTCGTCTTGACCAACTTTGGCATTATCAAAGGATGGAAGCTTCATAAACTCGTCCATAGTAAGTTCTACAAGAAAGAAAAAGATCACGGTTAGAGCGAGCGACAATAGCCCGCGGAAATAACACAAAAAAATGTATATAAAAGTACCTGATGGAGGCCCAAGTATTGAAGAACGGGCTGACTTGTTTCTGGAGGCCCGAGATCGCGTGACGAAGAGGGGTTTAGTAAAATGGGCATAACTTTTGCATCCTAAGTCCGTTTTCAGCCCGTGACCTGTCAAAACGTGCGTAAAAAGGAGACCGACGACGCTGTAACCACTTTTTAGCTGGTTGCGGATTTTTCAAGGCCCGAAAAGCCTTTTTACTATCAGTTTTTTGCATTTTTATGTTTTTTTAACTTTCAGTTGGACTTTGTCATTGGGCTACAGTCCAGCCCGTTGGATTTTTAGGGTTTTTCTTTGTTTGCAGTCATTATTTAATGAATCTGCTGTAACCCTAGCAAGATAGTTATCAGTTTAATAAAAGTTAAACCATTGGCCGTTGAGTTGCCGTGTTTTACCCTAATTTTCGGGCATTCTTCAGAATCAACGATTATTAGCAGAATTGTTTCTGGCATTCTTGTTGAATCAACAGATCCAATTACTTATCTTTGTTACTTTGTTTTTTAGTCTACATCAGTTGGTATCAGAGCCAAAGTTCCTGATCTAGATGCCTCCAAGGAGAACTAGGCCTATTCACGATGTGAATGAACAGGAATTTGAGCAGCGTATGATGGAGAGAATGGAGGAGCGAATCGATCAAATGTTTGATCAATTGACCGACCAGATGAACACTTTGATGAGCAATAGGAGGCCTCGTAATCGCCGTCATGAGGAAGAAGATGCAGATCTGGAAGAAAATCCGTTTGGTGATGGTTTGTCTGATGATGAACAGTCAGTAGGGCGACGGATGAGAGATCGCAGTGGGAATAATGATAGGCGTTGGGAGACTGGAATGAGGGTTAATATTCCCGAGTTTAATGGGGACACTTTAAAGCCTGATGAGTTTATTGATTGGCTTGTTGCTGTTGAAGAAGTATTTGAATTCAAAGAAGTTCCAGAAAACAAAAGGGTTTCGTTGATCGCTACCAAGTTACGTGGTCGGGCATCCGCGTGGTTGGCAACAATTGAAACTGACGAGGAACAGAGTTGGGGAAGTCAAAGATCACGAGTTGGCAGAAGATGAAGAAAGTCATGAGGGATAATTTTATTCCTCATAACCACCAGCGAATGATGTACCAGCGGTTACAGAATCTAAAACAGGGGGCCAAGTCTGTTGAAGATTACACGACCGAATTTTACCAACTAATTGCAAGGAATGACGTTCAAGAGACAGAAGATCAGCTTGTCTCTCGGTACATTGGTGGATTAAGAGTCCAGATCATGGATTCTGTTAACATGTTTGATCCGATGACACTTTCTGAAGCTTATCAACGAGCATTAACTTTTGAGAAGCAGAACCGACGAGTGGGGAGTTCTTCATCTCCTGCAATAACAGGTGCTTCTGGTTCGGGTAATGCGGCATCACGTTTTTCCCCAACTCAGGCTAAAGCAGTTGGTAAGAATACTGGACCAGTTCCTAAAGCGGCCGGCAGTGGTGGGTTCAAGTGCTTTAACTGTGGTGAACCTGGTCACCGACAATCAGAGTGTAAGAAGGCTGGGAAGAGGCAGTTATTTATTGAACCTGAGGAAGATGATGATGTGGCTTATGATGACTACGTGGGAGACACAGTTTATGATGCAGAACCTGAGTATGAGGAGGAGTATGTGTCTGGAGATGTGGGGGTGAATTTGGTGGTAAGGCGCTCCTACTTAACACCAAAAGCTGATGGTGATGATTGGCTCAAACACAACATCTTTCAGTCAACTTGTACCAATATGGGTAAGGTTTTGCACTTTTATATGCGATTCAGGTAGTTGTGATAATTTGATGGCTGAAGGAGCAGTCCAGAAATTAGGGCTAGAAACTGAAGATCGTCCCAAACCTTATAAGTTACAGTGGCTTAAAAAGGGTGGGGAGATAACAGTTTCCAAGCGTGTCCAAGTTCTGTTTTCAGTAGGAACAACTTACAAGGATAATATTTGGTGTGATGTGATACCTATGGATGCTTGTCACTTATTGTTGGGTAGACCTTGGGAGTATGACCGTGATGTAACTCACCATGGGAGAACTAATACTTATAGTTTCCTGTTTGGGGGTGTGAAGATTACTTGATGCCAAATAAACCTAAGGAAGTCGTTAATAAACCCATTGGCACTTTACTAACTCTTTCGCAATTCGAAGACGAGCTGGAGGTGGGAGGTGATGTTATTGTATTAATAGGGAAGGAGGTTTCTGAAGACGGTGAAGTTCCTGAAGCCATGATCCCTTTACTTGAGGAATTCTCTGATGTTTTCCCTGGTGAATTACCTGATGGTTTGCCACCATTGCGTGACATACAACATCATATTGATCTAGAGCCTGGGTCACAGTTGCCTAACAGGGCCACATTATAGGATGAGCCCGGGAGAACATGAGGAGTTGCGGAGGCAGGTTGAGGAGCTGGTTTCCAAGGGTCATGTTCGTGAGAGTATGAGTTCGTGTGTTGTTCCTGCCCTATTGACTCCAAAGAAGGATGGTACATGGCGTATGTGTGTTGATAGTCGAGCCATCAATAAGATTACTGTGAGGTACAGGTTTCCTATTCCTCGCCTTGATGATTTGCTTGACCAAATTAGTGGTGCTACCATTTTCACGAAGCTGGATTTGAAGAGTGGGTATTACCAGATTCGTCTGAGACCTGGTGACGAGTGGAAGACCGCTTTCAAGACCCGTGAAGGGTTGTATGAGTGGTTGTTCATGCCTTTTGGTTTATCAAACGCACCAAGCACATTTATGTGTGTGATGAATCAACTGCTCAGGCCTTTTATTGGCATGTTTGTGGTTGTTTATTTTGATTACATTCTTATTTATAGTGCTTCTTATAATGAGCATGTCAATCATGTGAGGCAGGTCTTGACCTTGCTTCGGAAGGATAATTTTTATGCAGCCACGAAGAAGTGTGTGTTCATGACCCCTAAAGTTTTGTTTTTAGGGTATGTTGTTTCTGGTGATGGCATACAGGTGGATGAATCTAAGGTAGCAGCTTTTCAGGAGTGGCCAACTCCAACTACCATTACTGAAGTTCGGAGTTTCCATGGTCTTGCTTCTTTCTATAGGCGGTTTATCCCTAATTTCAGTTCCATTATGGCCCCTTTGACAGACTGTATGAAGGGTAAGTCATTTGTGTGGACGGAGGAAGCAGAGATGGTTTTTCAGGTTGTCAAGAAAAAGCTTACTACAGCGCCATACCTGGTATTACCTGACTTTTCTAAAGTTTTTGAGCTTCATATTGATGCTTCTAAGGTTGCAATTGGTGGAGTTCTTAGTCAGGGTGGGCGGTCTGTTGCCTACTTTAGCGAGAAGTTGACAGGGCTGAAGTCGAGGTACTCTACTTATGACTTGGAGTTTTATGCAGTGGTCCAAGCTGTGAAGCATTGGCGCCATTATTTGTTTCATAAGGAGTTTGTTTTGTTCACTAACCATGATTCCTTAAGGCATATTCGTACTCAAGATAAGGTTTCACATAAACATGGGCGTTGGTTGGCTTTTCTTGAGAAATTTACTTTTGTGGTGAAACACAAAACGGGTGCTTCCAATCGTGCTGCTGATGCCTTAAGTAGGAGAAGTAGTTTACTTGTAACCATGCAGGTTGATGTTCCTGGACTGGATGTCATTCGTGACATGGTGACTGTGGATCCATACTTTTCAATTGTTCTGCAGGATTTGCAATCCGGAGAGAAAACAGATTTTGTTATGCATGATGGGTTCCTATTCAAAGGGAATCAACTTTGTATTCCTGATTCAAGTCTTCGCTTGCAAATTATTAAGGAGTTGCATGGTGAAGGATATGTTGGTCGTGATCGCACTTTACAGTTGGTTCAAGCATCTTATTTTTGGCCTACTATGAGGAAGGAAGTGGATCGTTACGTTAAGAGGTGTCGTATTTGTCAAGTTTCAAAGGGGACGGCTACTAATGCAGGTCTTTATATGCCTTTGCCAGTTCCTTTGCAGCCCTGGGTTGATATTAGCATGGATTTTGTGTTGGGACTACCTCGTACTCAAAGGGGTAATGATTCCATATTTGTTGTTGTTGATCGTTTTTCTAAGATGGTTCATTTTGTTCCTTGCAAGAAGACAACAGATGCAGTTAATGTAGCCCAACTTTTCTTTAGGGATGTGTACCGTTTACATGGTTTACCTTCCTCCATTGTTTCTGATCGAGACACCAGGTTTTTGAGTCATTTTTGGCGTAGTTTGTGGAAGATGGTGAATACTCAACTTAATTTTGGTAGTGCTTATCATCCTCAAACTGATGGGCAAACCGAAGTTGTTAACAGGTCCCTTGGTAACCTGTTAAGGTGTTTGGTGGGTGATCATGTGAAGGCATGGGATCAGAAGTTGTATCAAGCTGAGTTTACTCATAATCATGCTGTTAATCGGAGCACTGGGTTTAGTCCTTTCCAGGTGGTTTATTCTGCTCAGCCACGTGGTCCTCTTGATCTTATGACTCCTCAGATTTCTAGGTCTGTTCCGAAGAAAGTGCAGGATTTTGTTGAGGGGTTGCATGATGTTCATAAATCTGTTCGTGACAACTTGGTGCGCGCTAATTCAAAGTACAAGCAGGATGCAGATCAAAAGAGGAGACATGTTGACTTTGAAGTAGGAGACTTTGTGTGGGCTGTTTTGACTAAGGATCGTTTTCCAGTTGGTGAATATAATAAATTGTCTGCTAAGAAGATTGGTCCAGTGGAAATTGTGGATAAGATGAACTCAAATGCTTATCGTTTGAAGTTGCCAAGTCATATTCGTTGTTCTGATGTTTTTAATGTGAAGCACTTGTTGCCTTACCATGGTGATTCTTCCGATGATGATACAGCTAGGAATTCGAGGGCGAATTTTTCTTATCCATTGGGGAATGATGGAGGCCCAAGTATTGAAGAACGGGCTGACTTGTTTCTGGAGGCCCGAGATCGCGTGACGAAGAGGGGTTTAGTAAAATGGGCATAACTTTTGCATCCTAAGTCCGTTTTCAGCCCGTGACCTGTCAAAACGTGCGTCAAAAGGAGACCGACGACGCTGTAACCACCTTTTAGCTGGTTGCGGATTTTTCAAGGCCCGAAAAGCCTTTTTACTATCAGTTTTTTGCATTTTTATGTTTTTTTAACTTTCAGTTGGACTTTGTCATTGGGCTACAGTCCAGCCCGTTGGATTTTTAGGGTTTTTCTTTGTTTGCAGTCATTATTTAATGAATCTGCTGTAACCCTAGCAAGACAGTTATCAGTTTAATAAAAGTTAAACCATTGGCCGTTGAGTTGCTCTGTTTTACCCTAATTTTCGGGCATTCTTCAGAATCAACGATTATTAGCAGAATTGTTTCTGGCATTCTTGTTGAATCAACAGATCCAATTACTTATCTTTGTTACTTTGTTTTTTAGTCTACATCAGTACCCTTTTTATCAAGGTCAACAACAATGCGACGGAACGGAGGGTTCTCATAAGGACACCATAAACCAGACAGAAACACCAAATGCCTATGAGGAGGACGGAGTAATATAGGGTTATCAGCAAGCAACTTCGCGTTATCTGCATTAAAGTGCATGGGGAAATCGTCATGAACGTCCGTATCTCTATACCTCCAAGGCATGGCGTGAGGAACCGCCCTCCTATCAAGAAGAAACTGTTGATCCCAAACTTAGATCGATTAAGCTTTGTGTATACGAGATTAGATCAAGTAATACACGTAGAGAAACCTTTGCTTATGAATAAAGTAACTAAGTGTTATGCGGAATTAACACTTAATCTAAAACACAAAGATGTTAAACAAACTTTCACTTGTATTAGAATGAACGAACTTGATTACAATGAAAGAGGTTTAACTTGTGAAAACTTCTGAAAACTGATAATAACTTTAACCTAAAAGATCTTCTTTTATAGATTAAGAAGTCTTGTACAATAAGCTACGAATCAACTATTCTAGGTAAAGATAATAATAGAAAATACAATGTCGAACTTATCTTTACCATACACAAATAAAGAAACAAATAAACAAAAAGATTCGTATGAAGATATATTCCATCAGTGTTAATCTTCAAGGCTGTCAGCGTTGACTTCTTCAATGTCAACGCTTGGCTGTCAGCGTCCAATGTCATCCTATCAGCGCTTGAATTCTTCTTATCAGTGTCTAGTGAACTGACCCATAATTTATTCCCAACAATCCTCCCCTAAACTTGATATCTATTCCAATGATCAAGTTTCTGAATAAAAACTTAAGGCTTAGGAGGAATCTTGCAAAAACTTCTTATGTTGGTGATAAACATATCTAATCAAGTCCTTGGCCACATCAATAGTATAATCAATCTCCAAGGGTGTCTCCTTCATCTTCTCCAATACTTCTTTGGACAAGAAATAGTCAGCATCCACAAGTAGATACTCTGAAAACTTTGTAGAGCTCAAATGAAATACACCACAAGTAGAATAAAGCCTCCAATGAAGATTACTGAGATCATCTTCAAGATCCTTCCATATGGCAGGATCTGCTTCTCTTGGACCACACAAAGTCAAAAATGTGTTCCAAAGTCTTATTCCATTTGCTGAAGTAGGTGCTTCAGCTGTATACTTGGCCTCTATTAATCTCCATAGATGCACCAAGTCTTCTCTGTCTATGCTTGCAAAGATAGAAATAATTGAAGTGAAAGTATGTACCTCCTTTCCAAACCTGCCAATCTTCCAAAATCCACACTCATCTTCATCAAAACTGATGATTGGATTTCTGTCATCTAGAGGTACTACATTAACCAAATCTGAAGCTTCCAATGGAGAAAGCTTGAGATGCTTCCTTATGACACCTTCAGTTGGATAATACACATCCATATCTTTGGGAAATTGGAGAGGATCTCCTTTCTTCACTGGTCTTTGAGCAATCCTCATTTCCTTTTGAATCTGCATTTCCTCAGCAAGCTCTTGTTTCCTTTCTTCTGAAAGAAACTGGTAGACATTATTTTCTTGCACATTCCTCCAAATAGGATGTGCCCTATACTCTAACTCCTCAAAAGATAAAGCCAGCAACTTCTTGTATGTCCATCTAGGTTGATGGCATCTAAGCAACTTGTAATACAACTGCCTTCTATCTCTTTTAAGCCAAGTCTTGACCTCTTGTGCATTAAACCTCAAAATCACCTTTATATCATCTTGTACCCTGAGAAGAACTTCCAACCCCCAAATTTGATCTGACAAACTCATCCCTGGGTTGTCCATAACCTTGTCTTCCCAAGCATGGTACATTCTGGTGATTTCTGGAAGGTCCCAATCAATCTGATTCTTCAAATCACTCAATCTTTCCTTTGCTAACTCATCCCCATATTCAAGTCTTTCTGGATCTTCAATAATTTGAACACTTGAATCTGAGCTATCTTCTTCTTTTTCATCACCACTCTCTCCCTCACTCTCAGAAGTAGCAACAAATGGTGATCTACCACTCCTCTTCAAATCTCTTTCCAAAAGTTGTGCAGCCAACTGTTCATCAAATGCAATTTGTGCTGCATCTTTCTTTGGAACATCTTCTTCAACCAGAATCCCCTTACCCTTGTCTTTTGGATCAATAATAGGTAAGGTAGAAGAAGAAACCTGTGTGGACACATCTTTGATGATTGTTGATGACTGGAATACATCAACACCACCTGCAACTTTGTCAGCGTTCAAGTTACCTTTATCAGCGCCCCGATTACCTTTGTCAGCGTTGGATGTGTCAGCGTTCAAACCTGTATCAGCGCCCATTGTTTCTGTGAAAGATCCTTCCAAGTTTAATGGTGTCACCTTGGATGTATCAATAACAGGATGCTGCTTCAGACTTGTAAGAGCTTCAGCAATACCTAAAGATTCACTAAGTTGTGAACTCTTCTCACTGGCTGTATGAATCAGCTCATCCTCTTCATCCTCCCCTTTGGAAGATTCCTCCATCCTACTCCTGCTACTTGGATTCTCCAAAACAGTTACCCGCTCCCTCAATACTTGGAGTTCACGGCCCTGTTTGTTGACAATTTGTACAAGGCTGACATTTTGCTTTTGCAAGCTAATGACAGCAGCCGTCAATTCAGTCAATGTCATAGGTTCCAATCTGCCCTCAGCTAGAATGGGAATTTGACCTCCCAAAATAGAATCATAGGGCATGGATGAGGTCTTAATGATGTTGGGACTGTCTTGACCAGCTTCTAAGCCTGTGTCAATAGCCCCAGCCTCATCCATGGCACCAGCCACACTTGTGGAGGTGGTTCTCTCTGCAACAAGGCTAGGACCACTAGAGGAGAACACTCCAATAGTCCTTTGGCGTTTATTCAACCTAGATTGTAATGGGGTGGAAGATGAGGTAGATTGTGTGGGTGTTGGTTGGTTAAGGGGTGTTTGGGATTGTTCAGGGATGTCATCAGCATTGGGATCGGCTGTGTCAGCGCCAACATTTTGAGTGTCAGCGTTGACATTGGGTTGGTCAACGTCCATGTGGTCAGGGGAAGGTAATGGTTCAAGGATAGGCTCAATTTGAGGTGCAGGGTCTGGTTGTGGTTGAGCAGCCTGAATTACTTCAAGCATGGCTTGGGTGAGAGGGATAGATCTGTTTGTGGAGCTCATCTTGTCAAAAATGGTTTTCTTTTGCTTAGGGATCTCATAAAAAGTGTCATGATCCCTAGTACAATATTCTTGTAAATCAAAGACCATTTGCAGAAATCTTGGGTAAGCCAAAGTCATTTTACTTCCCTTATTTTTACACATCCCTTCAAAAATCATTTTTGAAAAATTATACTTAAGCCCACGTGTGATACAAACCAAAGCACTTGCAATTGACCTGTTTATTTCATTAAAAGAAGTACATTTTGGACTTAAGCATTGAAGAAGGACATGTATCAAATATTTCCAGTCAGAGGGAAATTCCTGCTTATGATATTTATTTAAAGATTTACCAGCAGGAATAGGATAACCCAATTCCCTAAGACCTTGTTCTATTGTTGCAACGGCAAGAGTAGTCACACCATCAGCGTCATCAAGACGCAAAGCTTGGCGAACCAAGGCTTCAGTGACCACCCATGTTCTTCCATGAACAGTAGATGTTAATGTGGTCACTCCATTAGCTGTTGTGGAACTAACATTGTTCCAAAACTGTCTAATGTGTGCGACAGGGACTAGTGGCTCATGAGAAAGTGCATACCTTATAGAAGATGCATTTAAAAATGCCACCATTTGTGAATACTGAGGGAACAAATCATTATCAGCGGCCAAGTAAGCCACCATATTATGTTGGCTCTTGAACTCCAATGTCAGATTGCTTGAGTTGAACTTTGGTGCCATGTTTAAAGCTGTTTAGGTTATGTGATATGGGAAAAATCTAGGAGAAAAATGTTAGACAAGAAAATATGAATACCCAGAATAAAAAGTTTAGCCAAATTTATAGGAGAGATGCATGATTTTGATTGGTCAAAAATGAGGCAGTTATATTCAAAGAGCAATGATGAAAATATTGAATCAAATATAACTTATCTCATGCATTAATTAAAAGTAACAACTCCCCAAAATTACGGCCAAAGATTAGTCAAAAATAACAACTGGGTAGGGCCCACTAGGTGTCAACGGTCAAAAATAACCCATCAGCGCCCAACGGCTATATTTGCTTGTCAGCGTTTGCCTAAAGCCTTGTCAGCGTCACGATTGAACGTAACAGCGTTTGGAGAAAAACTTGTCAGCGTCTAAAAATAAAAATATTTAAAAAGAAAAAGACCTTAACAAAGTAATTTATCCTAAGGGAAATATCTTACAAGTTGATAATAATTACTGGGCGGCAAGCACTGTCCAGTTATGCACACTTGCTTAAGCAAGATAGACACAAATGTCCTCTAGTGTCCCTTGCTAACCAAAATACTTACCAACAAAGTTATTTCATAAAATTCTTTGTAACTCCCAGGTAAACCCATAACAAAACTATTCCCAAGTCTCCCATCAGACCACAACCAATTCTAGGCCAAAAATGTCTTGGCAGCATGCATAGTTTATCAACTTTGCATGCTACAGTGCCTCATGGTTTAGTAAAACTAACCCATACTCACCTGTGGACACAATCTAGAATTGTGATGAGAGTATTATAAGAATACCCAAAAGTCCTAACGGTTCCTTAAACCTCCCCTTAAACTATGATACATGAGTTTCTCAAAACATATATGAACATTAAAAATTTATGTCAAGATAGGAATATAGATATTCCAACCATCATCCATAAACAAAAACATGTCCAAATAGCTCTTCAAAGATCCATAAGCAACTCTGTATCCAATGGCATAAAGCTACCACCACCTACACATTTAGATTGAAAAACCACAAAACTAACATTTGTTGCTGACAGCGCCCCGGCAACACTTATCAGCGTTGAAGGAACTCTTGTCAGCGTTAGACAATAATATCTCTAACAACGGCAAAATAACACTTATCAGCGTTACATTTACCTTTGTCAGTGTTAGAAAAATAAAGTGGAAAAATCTAAATCATCACAAAGACCAATAACAATGCATTATCCTGTACATACTTTTACAAAAAGGTTCCAAAACACATATTAAGTGAGATTAACCATTCCAATATTTGTTACCAAATATTGAAATCTTCCAGCATCAAAAGGTTTAGTTAATAAATCAGCCACATTATCTTCTGTGGCTACCCTATCTGGTTGTATTAAACCTTTCTCAAAGCAATCTCTTATAAAATGATGTCTAATTTCTATGTGTTTGGTTTTAGAATGATGTACAGGATTTTTAATAATGCATAAAGTACTGTTATTGTCTACAAAAATCTTGGTATGCATGAAATTATACCCATAATCTAACAGCTGATTCTGAATCCATAAGACTTGTCCATAACAAGCAGCTGCTGCAACATATTCTGCTTCAGTTGTAGAGTTTGCCACCACTGTTTGTTTCTTGCATTGCCAAGATATCAGTCTACTCCCAAGAAATTGACATCCACCAGTTGTGGATTTCCTATCAAACTTGTCACCACCATAGTCACTATCTAAATATGCAATAAGCTCCAATGGAGAATCTTTTGGGTACCACAAGACAAGATCTGGATAACATCTGAGGTACCTAAAAATCCTTTTCACAGCAAAAAGGTGACACTCTTTGGGAGTCACTTGATAGCGTGCACAAGCACACACAGCAAACATGATGTCAGGTCTTGAGGCTGTAAGATACATCAATGACCCAATCATTGATCTATAGTGCCTAACATCCACATCCTTTCCAGCTCCAATTTTTCCCCAAGGGTGTTCCCTATCCAAAGGAGTGGAAGCATCCTTTTCATGTGGAGAAAAACCATATTTCTTCAAGATTTCAGCTACATACTTGTCTTGGGAGATGAAGATACCATCTTCTTTCTGCTGAACTTGTAAGCCTAGAAAGAAGTTCATCTCACCCATTGCACTCATCTTGAATTTATCTGTCATAAGCTTGGAAAAGTCTTCACTCATCTTTGGATTGGTGGATCCAAAAATGATATCATCAACATAGACCTGGACAAGTAAGACATCCTTACCTTTCTTCTTTGTGAACAATGTCTGATCTATGGTGCCCCTTTTAAAACCATTTTCCACCAAGTAAGTGGACAATGTACCATACCATGCTCTTGGGGCTTGATGAAGTCCATACATAGCTTTCTTCACTCTATAAACCTTGTCTGGATTTTCAGGATCTTCAAAACCAGGAGGTTGCATGACATATACCTCCTCAACAATTGTTCCATAGAGGAAAGCACTCTTCACATCCATTTGATAAACAGTGAAGTTCATACAAGAGGCATAAGCTAGAAAAATTCTTATAGCTTCAATTCTTGCAACTGGAGCAAAAACTTCTTCATAATCTATACCTTCCTCTTGTGTATATCCTTGAGCTACCAAACGTGCCTTGTTTCTGACCACAATACCTCTTTCATCTTTCTTGTTCCTTAGAACCCATCTTGTCCCAATTGGTCTCACATATCTAGGACAATCAACCAGCTCCCAAACATCCTGTATAGCAAATTGGTGAAGCTCATCCTGCATTGCTTCCACCCAACTAGGTTCTTTGAGAGCATCAAAAATCTTCTTGGGTTCTTCTTGTGACAGAAAACATGCAAACAAACATGCTTGTACAAGAGGGGTATCAACCTTCTTGTGTATATTGGCAATAAATCCACCAAGATTTTGATGGGATCTTCTTGTCTGAACTGGAGCCATAACATCACCAATGATCTGAGATGAGGGGTGATCCTTTGCTGTGGAAGTGAGAACTCCTCCTTCAAAAAGTCTGGTGTCCTCAACTTCACGCTCCATGTTGCCAATATCTTCTTCATCAGACTCTCTTTGATCAACAGGAATCTCTTCATGGACATTAGAAGGTCCACCTTGTTCAAAATGTGAAGAGAAAAGATGTGCAAAGGTGTCATCAAACTCTGAACCTTGCTTGTCAGCGCTTGGGCTGACAACGCTTGAACTGTTGTTGTCAGCGTCTGATCCATCAGCGTCTGAATTGCTCTTGTCAGCGCTTGATTTCCCTTTGTCAGCGCCTGAAGAACCATGCATGTTTGTATTTGGTGGTATTTGGACACCACCATTATCTTTTCTAGCAGCAGCAGCAGCAGCAACATAATACTCATCTGTCCATATAGGAAGTGTAACATATTCTTGTGTGGGAGATGACTCAACTGCTGGTGATCCATCCTTCTTAGCAACCTGTATACCTGAAACATTACCAATTTTCTTTTCCAAAACACTTGAAGTTACCTTCACAATGTCTGGATCAGTAACAGGCATATAATTTAAAGCTCTAGATAAAGGTTCTAAGTCAAACAACCAATTTGGACCACTTTCAGGATCACTAGGTTTACTCTCTAAAAACCTAACATGTACTTTTTCAAGTATACGTTTTTCCTTTTTAATGTAAACCCTATATCCTTTGCTCTGCACTGAATAACCCATGAAGTAGCCTTCATCACCTTTTGAATCAAATTTACCTAGGGCCTCACTAGTTTCTAAAACAACTACATGACATCCAAAAGGCTTGAGAAAGCCAATATTTGGCTTCCTTCCCCAAAGTAACTCATAAGGTGTCTTATTATGTATTTTGTTGACCAATGCCCTATTTTGAACATAACAAGTTGTGTTAACAGCTTCAGCCCAAAAGGCTATAGGAAAGTGGGCATCAGCCAACATGGTTCTGGCTGCTTCAATTAGGGTTCTATTCTTCCTTTCAGCAACCCCATTTTGCTGTGGGGTTCTAGCTATGCTAAACTGCCTAGTAATCCCTTTCTTGGCACAAAAATCATCTAACAACTGATTTCTAAACTCACCCCCATTGTCACTTCTAATAATTTTGACCTCATTACCATTCTTCTTCTCAATCTGGGTAATGAAATTAATCAGACTTTGGGCAGTTTCACTTTTCTTGGCTAAAAAGAAAGTCCATGTAAACCTGGAAAAATCATCAGTGATAACAAAACAATATGATTTACCCTTCAAACTTTCTATATTAGTTGGACCAAAGAGGTCCATATGCAATAAGTGAAGTGGTTTAGAACTAGAGTGCACCTGTTTAGATTTGAATGAGACCTTGTGCTGCTTGCCCTTAAGACATGCAACACAAGAGTGGTCATTGTAGAAAGCCTTTTCAGGCAAACCATCAACTAAACCAAGCCTCACAAGTCTATTGATATTCTTAAAGTTTATGTGCCCTAATCTCCTGTGCCAAAGATTACTTTCATCTACTGAGGCTTTAGCATAAAAACATGACATCATTTTATTATTCATCTTAATTCCATTAAGATTCACATTATATATGTCTTTATGCCTTGGTGTTCTAAATTCTATGTATTTCTCCTCAGGGAGCTTATAATCTTTGCTTAACACCAAGCACTCAGTGTCTGTGAAAAGAACCTTATTTTTGTTATCACACACTTATGATACACTAAACAAATTATAATCCAGTTCTTTTACCAGGAAGACATTCTCAAAACGTAGATTATTGGTAATAAGGGTTCCTTTTCCTGTGATGGTGCCATAGCCCCCTTCAAAGTATACCTTATCACCATCATGAATAGGAGTGAAGTTTGTCAGATAGTCTTCCTTTCCTGTCATGTGCCTTGAGCATCCACTATCCCAATATCCATAATCATTGATCTTCTTCTGAATGCCCTGCACATAAAGAAAACACATTAGTTTTCTTTGGGAACCAAGCCTTGGAAGACTTGGATTCTGGTTGTTCAACAAGAACAGACTTGGTTCTCATAACAACCCCATTTTCATCCCTTTTTGAATGAAATTCCCAGTTAACCCCAACTGGTGTTGACATGGCCTTTGAAATATAATGAAACCTGTTGCATGTCATAGAAAGACCAGTAAAATTAGGGTTTTGGTCTTGTTTTGGTCTCCATGTTAAGCTAGTAGAAGCTTTAGACCTATTTCCCCGTGGTTGCAAATACTTAGGTTTGGCAGTGTGTCTGTCAGCGCTGAAATTGTTCTTGTCAGCGCCCCGATTGCCTTTATCAGCGTTGAACCTAGGGTTTGCTACAGGAACCCATTGCCTATTGGACCAAGTGTTTGACTTTTGGAAATGTCTTAGGCCTTGTGTGTTAGACCCTCTAGAAAAGAATGGGGCTGGTCTAACAACTTGTGAACTTTTGTTCACAAAGGTATTGGGTCTGACAGTGTTTGACCTATGTTGACTTTTGTCAGCGCTGAAATGGTTCCTATCAGTGTTGACATTGGAAGCGTTGACACATTTGTATGCCAAATGTGAGAAGCTACCACATGAGTAACAAGCTTTTCTAGACATAGTCTTAGGTCTAGAAGCAAAGAAGCCTGTTCCATGGTTACTAACTTGGCTTTTTGGTGACCTAGTATTCCTATACATCTCTGCATACTTAACACTAGGTTTTCTAACAGTTTGTGGGCCAAGGTCAACAGCTTTGCCAGTGGTTGGGTGTGTGATTTTAATAGGTGTAGGATCATGGCTCGTGATTGGTGTGGGCTCATTTGGACTTTCACACAACAACCCTCCCTTAACAAACAAAGTGTGGTTAGCTTTCTTCCACTCATCTAGGTCAGTCAATTTTTGCTTGTATTCTTCAACTGGGGAAGTCACTCTAGGTGGAGGAATGAATTCCTTCTCTTGGAGTTCTGGCAAGCCAGTCCAAGATAAGTCCTTTGATTGGACACCATAGAAATCCCCAGCTGGTGGTGGAACACCAGTATAATCTTTCATCCCAATCCCACTCATGTCCTTAGAGTCTCTTTGTTTACTAACACACTCTCCTAGGGATTGTGTGGCCTTATCAAATCTCTGGATTTTAAGACTCACATTATCTTTATTTTTGTTAGCCTCATCTAACTGAGCTATCAAATCAAGATTAACCCTGTTTGTGATATCTTGAATATATTTACTTTGATGTAACTCATGTTTTAAGATATTTATTTGATCCTTTAAATCAAACTCCATTTTCTTATACTCAGCTACTGTCTTTTCTGTTTGGGTAAGAGCAATTTGATAATTAGATACTTTGCATCTTTCAGTACTTGCCTCATCTAATAATTTTACTATCTCTTGATTTAGTTTTTCAGTATTTAAACGACAACTCTTAGAACAGAAAGCATCATCATATACCTCATTATCTGATGAAGAGGAGGAGTGTGCCATGAGAGCATATTCAACATGCTCTTCTTTAACTTCAGCAACCAAAGCTCTGTCCTCTTCCTCATCTTTAGCCATAAAGTTCCAGCTCCAGTCCCATCCTCCAACGCCATCAATTTGTTGAACAGCAACCATGGCCTTGGGATCTTGGCTCTTAACCATTTGGCTTGAAGGCTTACCAGCATCAGATCTTCTTGGAGATCTACATTCCCTCATAAAGTGTCCCATCCTATGACAATTGTAGCACTCAACTTTGGATTTGTCAAATCCAGCGACATCCTTAGCATCAAAGGTCATCTTCTTCTTGAACCTTTTATTAAACCTGTTTGCTCTTAAACTTACAAGAGCCATAGTCCACTTGATGTCCATCTCTTCCAATTGCTCATCACTTATCTGCTCAAGATCTTCATATGTAATCCTTGAATCACTGGGTAAAGAAGCAATGAATGCACACACAATATCTAGATCTAAACCAGCAGGTTTAATTCTATCAGCGCCAAAGTTGTGTGTGTCAGCGCTTGAGTATAAAGCATTGACAGGATATGATCCAGCGCTGACAGACTGTGATCCAGCGTTGACACATTGAGATCCAGTGACTGGATGTCCATAGGAGTTCATGGAATCAAATTGGCCTTCACTTTGTGAGAAGAAGGCCATGTTGCTACTGGAAGATTTATTATCACTCTCCAAAAGCCATTCATTCTCCAACAGTCTTAGTTTGTTGAAGATGTCATCAAACCTGGAGGTCTTGTGGGTGTTATTGACAAGAATGGATCTTGTCTCAATCTTCCATACATCACCAAGGCTTTTGAGAAAAGTAGCATTCAAGTCAGGGTCATCAATCTGTGTTCCCATGAAGGAAAGTTGACTTGTGATGTCAAGCAGTCTACTTCTCACACTGCTGAGATTCTCATTAGATTGAGCCTTAAAGACAGCATACTCATGCATGAGTTGCTTCTTCTTTTCTTCTTTTGTGTCAGCATTGCCACCATGTGCTACTTCAAGAGCTTCCCAAAGCTCTTTTGCAGACTCAAAGCGTTTGTACTTGTGCTGATTCTCATGACCTAGGGCGTGTTTCATGATGTTCAAGATTTTCATGTCCACCCTTTTCTTGGCTATATCTTCAGCAGATACAGCTCTTCCATCTTCAGGTTTTTCCTTCTTATCAGCTTCAGGACAATTAGGAAGAGCTATCCTTGTGGCAATAGCAGCAGCAATCTTTTGAGCTTTGTTGAATGTGTTCCCATATTCAACAATCTCCCAAAGAGTGTAGTCATGGATGGCTATATATTGCTCAAAATTAGACTTCCAAAGCTCGAAGTTCCTGGCATCAAACATGGGAATTTTGATACTAGGGTTTGTGGTGTTGTTTTGTAGCAAAGCTGGAGCAGGAGGCTGATTTGTGCCAGACATGATGTTTTTAGGGTTTTGAGAAATTTAGGGTTTTTAGGGTTTTTGGTGTTTTAGGGTTCTTGCGTTACTTAAAGATCAAAAGTTTCTCAACAAGCTCTGATACCACTTGTTGATCCCAAACTTAGATCGATTAAGCTTTGTGTATACGAGATTAGATCAAGTAATACACGTAGAGAAACCTTTGCTTATGAATAAAGTAACTAAGTGTTATGTGGAATTAACACTTAATCTAAAACACAAAGATGTTAAACAAACTTTCACTTGTATTAGAATGAACGAACTTGATTACAATGAAAGAGGTTTAACTTGTGAAAACTTCTGAAAACTGATAATAACTTTAACCTAAAAGATCTTCTTTTATAGATTAAGAAGTCTTGTACAATAAGCTACGAATCAACTATTCTAGGTAAAGATAATAATAGAAAATACAATGTCGAACTTATCTTTACCATACACAAATAAAGAAACAAATAAACAAAAAGATTCGTATGAAGATATATTCCATCAGTGTTAATCTTCAAGGCTGTCAGCGTTGACTTCTTCAATGTCAACGCTTGGCTGTCAGCGTCCAATGTCATCCTATCAGCGCTTGAATTCTTCTTATCAGCGTCTAGTAAACTGACCCATAATTTATTCCCAACAGAAACCACTTGTGCTTCTATCCATTTAAGCTAAAGGGTTTTTCTTGCAAGCATTTACCGTACCTAGGAGGCCAACGGCTTTCGAATGAAAACCAATGCCCCTGCTTACACAATATGTAAAAGACCTGAAACAAATTCACAGTGCATGGTATATTCAGACTTCGGCAGCAAACTTCAAACATGGTAGCACGGTTAACGCTCATTGGAATCAGTTGAGAAATATGCACACGAAAGTACCGGATTACAGCTAAGAAAAAAACTAGAGAAAGGTATCTGAAGCCCTCCATGCTTCAAATACTCTTCGTATATCCCAATGAAACACTCCGGAAGTTGATCCATAGTTAGAAGAGGATCAGGTAGACGAGGACGAAGATCGCTAGGAATGAGATACTTCCTAACAATTTTCTTAAGATCATCGCTAGACAATGTGGAAACCCTAATGTGCATGTCATATTTGGGATCACGAAAGGTAGAGGGTCCCGCCTCATCATCGGAACCACTAACAAACATAATGTAAAAAAATATATATATGAATAAGTAAACCGGAAATGAGAAGAACGAGGGGCACACGATTATTTATACATGGTGGGAAAAAGAAAAGAAAGTGAAATTAAAAGGGGCGGATAAAAGTATTTATACATGGTGGGGGGAAAACGAAGAGACGTGCACGGTTTCCCACACTCAATCCACACCATTAAAAACTAAAGAGGACACGTGGAGCAAGATTAGTAACGACAAAACGCAACCCAATGTCGCGAGTGGATGACAACACACAAACCAAAAGACAAAAGTAATTCAGAGGGAGTTAATGCAACGGGTCGCATTTGTAAAACCCGCTTGCTTTTACCATAAATAGTACCCTTATTATCGTACGTACATGATTAGGACTTTCCTTTTGTAGCATGTTTACGATTCACGAACAAGATTTACAAGTATTACGTACGTGTTATAACACGATAAGTATTTAATACGTATTAAGACACGATAATTATTTCAATAATAATTATAATCACGAACATGCGAACATGAAATCATGAGCGTAAATAATCACGAGCTAAATATTATGTATTTACGTATATTTATTACGGTTATGAATAAATATAATACGACACGAACGATAACTAATTAAATCACGTAAAACACGACACGAGAACACGTATAATTTAGACACGAGAAAACATATGGGTTACCCCATGTGGGCCCTCTTACTCGCGGATAGACACAAGAAAAAGGGCCAAACCCATTTGATTTTACTAAAACAAGAATAAAGGGAAAAGATATTTTCATAACTACAGAAAATTAGAAAATAAACAAAACCCTAAAATCTTTTCTTTTCTCTTGTTCTTCTTGGCTGTCGGGTAAAAACACACACAAGGGGTGTGTTTATGATTTTTGGTGATTGATTTCTTGCAAGATTGTTAGTGTTATCGTTCTCCATTGTTTCACGTAATCGGTAAATCCTTAAACCCATTTTCTTTATGTTTTTTTATTTAATCAAGAACATATGAAATCATGGTTTATTAAAAACAAGTAAATAACATGTTATTAAATCATGGGGGTAAATTAATAATGGTTTAAGGGGTGTTTGTTTCGGCCGGTACACACAAACCGAGAGCCCAAGGCTCTCGGTGTGCCTCGTGTGCACACAGCCGAGACCTACGGGTCTCGGTGTGGTGTTGTTGTGCCTCGGCCGCAAGAACAAGGGAACCCCCGACCTTGTCGGCGTGTGTGTTTGGTTTCGGTTGGGTCTCGGCAAAAACAAGGACCAACACCGGCATAAGCCGGTGGCTATATATAGAATGCATGGGGAACCCAAGCCACGGCAGCAGGGGGAACCACCGGTTAGCCGGTGGGAACTTTTGCTAGCCGGTGGCTAGCCATGATCAAGGACACCACCGGCTCAGCCGGTGGCTGTTTTGCGAAAACAGTGGCAACCGGTCAAGCCAGTTTTGCCACTGTTAAGGGTGCGTTTGTTGACCGGTTCACGGGGTTCACGAATACGGTTCACGACACGTTTAATAAATAAGACACGGGTTTCAGTCACGATATTATTTTACAAGGTTAATTATTTCTACAAGATTAAATTAAATTAATTAAAACATGTACATGATTATTTTAATTTATACATGACTTAGGTTATCAATAATTATTAATAATACATGGATTTTAACCTAAGTAATTATCGTTTTATTTAGACTATATAAATAATTAATTATTAAAATCATGACTTATAATTAATTAATTTCCACGACTTAGGTTATATTAATATATAAATAATACATGTTTTAACCTAAGTATTTTTACCTTTATTTAATTAAATCATATTATATTTAATTAAATATTTTAACATATAGTTTATTTAATTTACATAAAATTATTAATAAACTATACTATTTAATCACATGACTTAGAATATAAATCAGTAAACACTTAATCTTATATTATTAGCTTAATAATCCAGCTTATTTCTATTTATGGAAACTTTCTATTTTGAGAAACTTATTTAATTAAGGCAGCTAATCTATTTATAGAAAATTTCTATTTTTTTAGAAACTTATCTATTTTAAGCAATAATCTATTTTTGAAAACTTTCTATTTTAGGAAACCTGCTATTTTTAGAAAGTTACTTATTATTACACAACAAGTATAATAATACAAGAAATACAAGTAATACTTAATCAGAATATACAGAATATATGATAAATGCATTATAAAGCTTAAATCAGTAAAACATGACATGAACATATAAAACAAGCTAAGACATGACATAAAACCAGTTACGTACTCAGTAATCAGATACTTCTACACGTATATTATTTATGTAGCATTAGTGATACCGAAGTAGGACTCTCTTCTGTTCGTCATCTTCGTTCACTGGACACAAGGTAAGGATTCTCCGTCCTTTCAGTATGGGCATTCTTCCTTATTAAGATTTCCCGTATGTAGCCAACTGTTTTCTCCAGTATATGTTTTATATGTTTATGAATTGCTTATGTTTAATTAGATACCTAAAGCCATATACATGCATGACCAGTTTCACCTAGTTATGGAGGTACCATAACCATAACACTGGAGGCACCAGTGTTATGACTCCACCACGACGGAGTGATAGCTCGTGGCGTCCCTTCAGCTTTTGGCCATATTATTATTATTATCATGTGGGTAGTATGGGTGCATCCTAGTTTACATGTTTTCAGCAGATTATTCAGGTGAATGTGGTGTGTGCCTTGCATCCTTCACAAGGAGCTGATCCCTCCTACCCAACCAGTATATTAAATTAGAGGCAGGCCCGTTAATTTGCATGACGAGGTCACCCCTCCATGTATTCATGCACGTTCATATTTCATGACCTATATTGGCTAATGGTAAACATGTTAAACAGTTTTTATAAGATAAACATAAGGATTTTCAAACTATAAAACCAGCTTTACTAAGATATACCAGGTTATCCAGGACTTAGTCTTTCCGCTGCTTCATGGTTATATGCTTATGTTATTCATGATTTATTTGTATATCCGTGCACTGAGCGTTATGCTCAGCCATTTTCCTTTCATGTTCCCAAAACGGCAGGTACTCAGGGATGCTCGTAGACTTTAAGCGTACGTGCATGTGGATTGGAAGCTTCCTAGCCTTCATTACTTTATGCATTTCATTATATTTTGATACTCATTTCCATGGACATTGTTTAGTCCTTTTCATTTACAGTACTTATGTTTGTGTGTGATGAGTTCTACTTTTGGGGTACCGATGTTTGATTCCAGTATTTCCTTTATGGTCATGTGATGTTTTATACATTTATCCTTGTATGCTTTGATGACACGCCATAATCACGCGTAACATTCCATTTACCAAAATGGGGTGTTACAATTATGGTATCAAAGCCAAGGCTTCGACCTGTAGGCTTTCAAAACACGACCTGTGATTAGTGGATAGTCACTATGGTCTTCCTAGAACTGACAGTCGGTTTTCATGCATTCATCATTTTCATGCATACATATATATGTCATTGTCGCAGGTTTATGACTAAGTAATGGTTGGTACAGGACTGGCCCTATTGAGTCGCATGTGTTTTATCGAAACTTTTAAATTTGGGACCGACCCATTGGTGTCCCCTCACCATGTCTTTTATTTTGAGTGAACTGACCATAGGCGTTCACTCTCTCGCATACAAAAGTTTTTATAAAACTGCATCATGCATTCATGTATAAATTTTCTTGCATAAAATATTTCTCATGATTTATTGGTATAATTTTTTTTCATGTATATAGTTATGTTTTGATCAGTTTAATCATGTATTTTATGTTATACTGTCAGATAGTTCTCACACGCAAGCAGGAACAACTCAATGCAGCAATCCAAGCTGCAATGAAAGCTATGCTTCCTCAGCTGAGGAACGAAATCAGGGCTGAGGTACAGGCTACCAACAACCAGCAGCAACACCCAGTACCTCCTCCTCCTCCTCCAGCAACATTGGTCACATGGCTGGAGAGATTCAATAAGCTCCACCCTCAAGCTTTCGAGAGAACAGATAACCCCAGTGAAGCTGAAAGCTGGTTGGCTCACATTGAGAAGATCTTCGATGCTATGGGTTGTGACCCCGTCTTCAAGTCGAGGTTGGCTTGCTACAGGTTCGAAGGTGATGTACTATCATGGTGGATGGCACTGAAGCAGTCTGAGGGAGGTGATAATTGGGTGGCTGGTTTGACTTGGGCTCAGTTCAGGGATTTGGTGATGGAACAGTTCTTTCCCAAGGCTGAGCAAGACAAGCTGAAGAGAGAGTACCATGAAATCCGACAGAGAGCTGGGGAGAATAGCAACGAGTTCATGCAACGCTTTCTTCGCTTGGCTGGTTTTCTTGGTGCAGCAGCAGGTACTCCTGAAAAGCAAGCACACCACTTCAGGTGGGCTCTTCGTACATCGGTCGCAGACAACTTGGTGTGTGCTACGTTCAACACGGTACCACAAGTGGCCGATGCAACACGTAAGCTGGAGATGCTGCAGGAAAGAGATGAGTTCGGGGAAGTAGAGAGACCCGATAAGAGGTAAATAATCGTATTCAACGGTGACCAATCCGTATTCTTTCAGTATATGTCAATATTTCATCTCTTTAAAACTGTATCTTCCAGGCAGAAGATTGGGGACCGGTCTCAGCCGGCTACTCAGCAACAGCCTACCTAGCCTAAGAGAAACAGTCAGACTCACGACCGTTCTGCTATGGATAGGCGTGGCGGTAATGATAATTACCGTATCAACGTTGGACACTCCAACAGCAGCAGGTCCTTATACTTACGCATTTTCTTATGATTACATGTTATAGTTCTTGTTAGAAGTAATTAAAGTGATGGCCATATAATATATCGTTGCGAAGCTCGTGAAAAATTTTATTTAATGATGTCGAGAGTTTTTAGTTATTATTGTTTATGTAACGGGATTTAGTCCCGAACACACAAAAGAGGAAGGCCTCCTAAACATTTCTTAGTTAGTATAAAAGGTCTCCTAATCCTCATTTGTATGTGTGCTTTCCATTTGATTAGTTTTAGAGAGAAAAAGGTGTTTGTTTTCTCTCACTAGGAAATCACCAACTTTTTATTTCTTTTCTTTTCTTCATCTTAATCTAATCCTTCTTTTTTAGTTTAATCATCATCATGTTATTTGTGTCTGATTAGTCGTGTGATTTAATCATACAAGTGGTATCATTCGCCAAGGGATTCGTAGTTAGCTTTGGTGTTGATTTGGTATTGATTACGTGGTTTTGGTATAGGCTATTGGATTCGATTAGTATTAGAGGCTTTGAGGTGTTGTTATTGGTGTGATCGAAGTGGTTTTTGATATTGGTGGATTCGAGGTATGGTTTTGGTGGCTTAAGTTTATCTCAGTCGTCTATATTCTGAATCATTGTATTTTCGGAATTCTCTTCGCAAAAGGGTTTTATATTCCGAAATCTTGCCATATTTCTGAAAAAACCCATTTTTCCGAAAAAATTTTCTCTGAAAAACTCATTTTTTCGAAAAAGCCATTTCTCTGAAAAACTCATTTTTCCGAAATAGCCAATTTCTCTGAAAAACTCATTTTTCCGAAAAAGCCAATTTCTCTGAAAAACTCATTTTTCCGAAAAAGCCATTTCTCTGAAAAACTCATTTTTCCGAAATAGCCAATTTATCTGAAAAACTCATTTTTCCGAAAAAGCCAATTTCTCTGAAAAACTCATTTTTCCGAAAAAGTATTTTTATCTGAAAATCCATTTATTCCGAAAAAGCTTTTTTTTTTCTTCTGAAAATCCACTTATTCCGAAAAAGCATTTTTTCTGAAAACTCCATTTATTCCGAAAAAGTATTTTTTCTGAAAACTCCATTTATTCCGAAAAGGTGTTTTTTCTGAAAACTCCATTTATTCCGAAAAAGTCTTTATTCCGAAAAAACCTTTTTTCCTAAAAAGTGATTTTTTCTGAAAACCCCTTTATTCCGAAAAACCTTTATTCTGAAAAAACCTTTATTCCAAAAAAACCTTTATTCCGAAAACGTGTGTTTTTTTTGCCTTGGATTTTTTTATTTCAAGAAGAGCTCATCTTTAGGGGATTTAATTATATTTAGGGGATTTTAACTTCAACATTCTGCTTTCTACGAATTGAGATCCTGTTTTTCACACGACTGCTACGATGACGTCTCAACAAGATATTTACGCTACGGGTACTGAGAATCGTCCTCCCATGCTCACCAAGGAGAACTATACTACATGGGCTAGTCGTCTCCTTCGTTATGCAAAATGTAAACCTTTGGGAAAATTGATTGTCAACTCGATTCAAAAAGGTCCGTATGCTAGAAGAACAATCATTGTGCCTGGGGACCCTACGAATGCTAACCCAGTGGCTGACTCAAGTCATGAGCAAACGGATGAAGAATTAACTGAAGCTGAATCTAAACAACTCGACGCTGATGATCAAACAATTCAAGTCATCCTTATGGGACTTCCCGAAGATGTTTATGCTGATGTCGATAGTTGTGAAACCGCACACGAGATGTGGCTTAGGATTCAGAAAATGATGAAGGTGAGTGAAATTGGTTTACAAGAGAAGGAAACTAAGTTGCTTCGTGAATGGGAGAAATTTACGTCTACTGAAGGGGAACAAATTGAACCTTACTATCATCGATTTTCAACCCTCATGAATCATCTTAGAAGAAACAAACATGAACCTGCACAAATTGCTGCAAACATCAAATTTCTTGATAATCTTCCTTCTGCATGGTCAAGATATGTCACTCTTGTCAATCAAACCAAGGATCTTCATGTAGTGGACTACACTCAAGTATATGATTATTTGAAGATGAATCAAGATGAAGCTAACGAAGTTAGGGCTGAAAGACGTGCCAAGACACAAGATCCATTGGCTTTCATGGCAAACTCTCCATCATCTATGTCATATCCCATGGTACCTTACCCTCAACCCTCATCAAGTAACTTCATGCCACAACAACAACAACAATTCACTCCTTATGGATATCAACCTCCTGCTGTTGTGAACTACTTACAACAACCCATTGCCTGTTTTGATGACATCACCGATCCAACTCATGCGATTAACACTGGTCTTGCACTTCTTACAAAGGCATTCAAATTTACCATTAACCCCACCAACAACAATCAAAGAATCTCCTCGAACACTAGAAATAGGCAGATTGCTCAACCTTTCATGAATGCGAATCAAGATCGCCAATTGGTAGTTTCTGGGAACACGGGGACACAGTATGGTCAGAATGTTCGGAATGTAGGAAATCAGTATGGACAAATCCGTGGTCAGAATTCGATTGTTCCAAATGTGGGTAATCAGAATGGGTTAATAGTTTTGCCAACGGTTGGTAATCAGATGGGAAACATTGTGGCTGCAAGCGCTGAGAATACTGGTACGGGAAATGGAAACAACAATCATCAGGTTCAGTGCTACAACTGCAGGGGAATTGGTCATTATGCTCGTGATTGCACAGCCAAAAAGAAGAGGGATGCTGCTTATCTTCAGACTCAGCTTCTCATAGCACAAAAAAGAGGCAGGGATTCCACTTCAAGCTGAGGAATTTGATCTTATGGCTTCTGCTGCAGAATATGACGAGGAAGAAGAGGTGAATGCCAACTACATCTTGATGGCAAACTTACAACAAGCATCAACCTCAGGAATGGATGATGACAAAGCTCCCGTCTATGATTCAGACGGTCCCTCTGAGGTACACCCAAGTTTTGATGATAATGATATATATAGTATGTCTAATCAGGAGGAAGAGTATACTGAGATGCTTGAGCCCTACATTGAGACACACGGGGACCAAACGAATAATAGTAATATTATTTCGAATAAGCCAAGTGTGGACCTTAGTGTGGATCAAGTTGCCCAGCCTAAAACTCTTCCTGATGAGACTCATGCATATTATAAATCTCTATTTGATAATCTTGCTAAGGATGTAGATCATGCTATGGTGGTTAATAATAAGTTTAGAGAAACTAATGCCAAATTGACCACTGAGCTTGCGGGCTATAAGGAATGGGAGAAATGTTTTGAAATTCATCAGGCTAAAATAAAGGAACTTGAACAAGCTCATGCTACATCGATTTATCAAGAAAAATGCACAACTAAGAAATTAAATGCCTTACACTTAAGTAGTGCTAGAAAGATAAGCGAATTGAATGATGAAATCACTTCTCTTAATAAACAGCTTTCAACTGAAAAATCTACTATTTTGGAGTTAAAAGAAGAACAAAAAAAGCTGAAACATGATTTCAAAATTCGAGAAGATGGGCTTCTTAAGGATTTTTGCAAAGCTCAGGATAGGATTAGAGAATTAGAAAACCTTTTAGTAAAGCGTGGCCAAACTATGCAGACGATAAATATGCTCGCACCAAAAGTGAATGAGATAAATTACACTCGATACAAATTGGCTTTAGGTTGTCCTATTCCCCCTAATCCCGGATACCTTAAGCAAGTTCAGGCCACTAATGAAACTTTATATAATGGTAGTGTTCTGTTGTCTGATGAGCATGATCCTCCTATTGTGCATGATTCCGAGCAAACTACTGAACTTGCTGAAGAGACTCGTTTAACAATGAAATAGCTTGATAAAGAAGTGACACCCGTTTATTATCCGAAAATCAATCCTCCAACTGTTTTTGTTCGGTCTAAAACGAGTACTGAAATGCTTTTGCTACCAAGTGAGGAATTGTCTGATGACCCTCCTAAACCGAGTATTACACGTCGATTTCTAAACGAGCTTAAAGATAACTTTGTCATTCTTAAACGTGTTGTTAATTACAAAATAACTGGAGGAAATTTTACATCACCTGTTCAAATTGAGGTCCAGAAAATTCTTCAAAACGATATTAATCCGATTATTAATCAAGTTGATGCTAGGTTAGGTAATTTGGAAAACGCTTTTCTGAAAGAATTTGCCAACTTTTTTGAAGACTTCAAATCTTTAGCGAAGGAAGCTGATGAATCTCTTGATAAAATAAAAGTTTTGGAAAATGATCTTGAACGCCTCTCTGAAGCAAGTGATTGTATTGATAGCAGCCCTGTTGAGTTAAGTACCTCTGTGCCGCATAATGAAAACCTTCAAACTGAGCTTGATCTTATGAAAGAGAAAATGGAATCTTATGTCATTAAAAAGGATAAAGAATTCACCGATCTTTGGAATAAATTTGTCAAAAAATGTGATAAATGCAAATACGACAAGATTTCGTATGAAAAAGCTTACAATGAAATGCAACAAACTATCGCTCGGTTGCAGGCTCAATTAGGAGGGGTTAAGGAAACGAATTTGGCCTCTTTAGGGTTAGAGAGTGCTAGTGATGGTACTGTTCATAAGCTTAAGGCTAAGATTGCAGATTTAGAATCTGTTGTCGTTTCATATAAGCGGGCTGTTGAACAAAGCAAGTCTGTCTATCAGAAACTTATTGATAAAATCTGTGAGAACTGTAAATTAAAGGCCTTGTTAAAAGATAAGACTTTTGAGCCTAGCTCGATTGTGGATACGATGATCCAGAAACCAGCAACCTCGGGAACCACTCGTATTGCTGTAACACCGTCTCCCAAGGATGCTGGAATGAAAGCTGTTGTTATTGCCCTAGGAATGTTTCACGTTCGACCTTCATCTCAAACTAGGGTAGATATCTTTGTGCCTAGCAACCAACGTAAAGCAAGCGTTAGGACAAAACCGACCACTATTGCACAACCACAAGTCATTGATTTAAAAAATGCTAATTGTAACAAGCGCATGTCTTTTTCTACAGGAATGAACAACTACACTAAGAGCAGAAGGCCACAGCCTACGAGCAATACAAGGAATGATAGGGTCTCTTCTGCCTCTAGAAGTAGTCGTCCCAAGGCTAATAATGTGGAAGTAGAAGAACACCGTAGTAATTTACCGTTTTTTATTCATAATCAGAAACTTAATTCTTCTGAATGTAATGACTTTAAACTTGCTATTCGGAATTAAAAATCTGAAGTTATTTGTGCTAAATGTAATAAATGTTTCTTTAATATTAGTCATGATGTTTGTGGTTTGACTATGAATGGTTTGAACTATGGTGGTTACACTCGACTTGACAAGCTTTCTATCAGCGAAACACATAGCACTCCTAAGGCTAAAGTGTATGTTCCAAAAACTAAGCAGGTAGGGTCCACTAAAAGTCTTGCTACGCCTAGAAGTCCTAGATTTACCTCTAAGTGGTTGCCTACTGGAAGATATTTTGCCTCTAATGGTCATGTTATTGATTCTAGTAGATCTCATACTGACAGTGAAATGTCGGTATGTGATATGGCTTGATTATTACCTAACCATACAGGAACCTATTTCTTCGGTTGCCAAATTTTCTCTTCTCTTATCATTGGCAGGCTGTTGAAATTTGTCTCTAGTGTGTGGACTCGGGCTGTTCCAAACATATGACTGGGAATCGAAGTCTTCTCAAGAACTTTTTATGGCGTTTTATGGGAACTGTTCGATTTGGAAATGATCATGTTGCGGCAATTCTAGGCTATGGTGATCTTCATTGGGGAAATATTATCATCACCAGAGTTTCTTTATTGATGGCTTGGGACACAATTTGTTCTCGGTTGGGCAATTTTGTGATTCAGATTTGGAGGTTGCCTTCAGAAGTCATACTTGCTTTGTTAGGGATCTTGAAGGAATTGATATGTTGAAAGGAAATCGCACAACAAACCTTTACACCATTGATCTTTTTCAAATGTCTGTTGCATCTCCAATTTGTCTCATGGCCCGGGCCACTTCGACAAAGTCATGGTTATGGCATCAAAGGTTATCTCATCTCAATTTCGATGCCATCACCCAACTTCAAAAGATGATCTCGTTACCGGTCTTCCAAAGTTCAAATATACTAAAGACCATCTTTGTCCATCATGTGAGCAAGGTAAAAGCAAGAAGAAGCCTCACAAACCCAAACTTGTTCCAAATTCGACGAATAGGTTGCATCTCCTTCATATGGATTTGTGTGGCCCAATGAGAATCAAAAGTATTAATGGAAAGCGGTATGTCCTTGTGATTGTGGATGATTATTCTCGTTACACATGGGTTCATTTTCTTGCTTCGAAAGATGAAGCCCCGGATGTAATTATCAATTTCTTAAAGAAAACATCAGTGCTACTTCAAGCCCCTGTTATCATTGTAAGAACGGATAACGGTACATAATTCACCAATCAGAAACTGAAAACTTATTTTGACGAAGTTGGGATTTCTCATGAAACTTCAGCTGTAAGAACTCCAGAGCAGAATGGAGTTGTGGAACGGAGAAATCATACGTTAGTTGAAGCTGCTCGGACGATGCTTCTCTCCTCCAGTGCACCGTTATTCCTTTGGGCTGATACTATAGCAACTGCATGTTATACTCAAAACCACTCCATTATTCACACCCGCTTCAACAAAACACCTTATGAGATCATTAATGGAAGAAAACCGGATATTTCATTTTTACATGTCTTTGGTGCTTTATGTTATCCGAAGAATGATCGTGAAGATATCGGTAAACTTGAACCTAAAGGTGATATTGGTTTTTTCATTGGTTATTCTTCAACTGCTTGTGCTTAAAGGGTTTATAATCGAAGGACAAGAAAGGTAATGGAGACTATGAATGTTACTTTTGATGAACTCTCGGGTATGGCCTCTCAACATAGAAGTTCACATCCCGAGCTTCAAGGTCAGACTTCTGGACACGTAAGTTCAGGACTCGCGCTTCAATTTGCACCGTCAGCAATCTCTTCGTTACAACCCTCAGAATGTGACTTTGAAGTATTATTTGTGCCAATTTATGATGAATATATGGAGGGTCCTTCGTCATTTGGTGTTCCTCAAAATGCCCCGGTTGCACCTGCTACGGTAGTTCCAGAACCACCAGCTGCATCTACACCAACGGCACCCGTTTTTGCACCATCTACGTCAACCTCAACCATATTGACTCCAAACATTCCAACCACGTCTCCGACTGCTAACGCAACTCAACAACATTCTCAGCAAATTCCTTCTCATGTTCATCTTCAGAATGAAATAGTTGCTAAAAATGCAAACAATGCGATGCTCAACGAACACGAGTTTGTTAATCCATTTGCGGCTTCCACAAGTTCTACTCAGCCTTCAACACCATATGTGGATCCGTCGAGCTCGCATCAAGTTTCTCATACACTTCCACATGAACACAAATGGACTAAGAATCATCCTTTGGTTCAAGTGATTGGCAATCTCTCACGACCAGTCTCAACACGAAATCAGCTGCATACCGACGGTGATATGTGTATCTATGCACTATCAGTCAGCACAATGGAACCAGCTAGTGTGAAAGAAGCAATGACCGATGCATCATGGATTGAGTCTATGCAAGAAGAACTCAATCAGTTCATCCAGCTTGATGTATGGGAGTTAGTACCTCGACCGGACAATATTGATCCCCTTACTCTGAAATGGTTATTCAAAAACAAGATGGATGAGGAGAAAACGGTCATTAGGAACAAGACTCAGTTAGTTGTGAGAGGTTATAAACAACTAGAGGGAATTGATTTCGCTGAATCCTTCGCCCCGTTTGCTCGAATGGAAGCTATTAGGATTTTCTTGGCATACGCTACACACAAATCGTTCAATGTGTATCAAATGGACGTGAAGACGGCTTTCTTGCATGGACCTTTAAAAGAAGATGTGTATGTATGTCAACCTGAAGTTTTCATCAACACCGAACATCCAAGCCATGTCTACAAGTTGAAAAAGGCAATTTATGGTTTGAAACAAGCACCGAGGGCATGGTACGACGAATTAGCATAATTTCTTCTACAAAATCACTTCAGCAAAGGAACCATTGATCCAACCTTATTTATCAAGCACTACGGCAACGACATATTGGTGGCTCAGGTCTATGTAGATGATATTATATTTGGTTCTACTAACCCAAAATATTCCATATTATTTGCAGACCTTATGAAAAGTCGTTTTAAAATGTCCATTATGGGGGAAATGACGTTTTTTCTTGGTCTCCAAGTTCACCAATCCCCCCGTGGAATTTTCATATATCAGGCCAAATATGTGCTTGAAATTCTAAAGAAAGTTGGAATGGAAAACTGTGATCCTATTGGTACTCCAATGGACACTAAACACAAGCTTGATTTGGATAAAAAAAGGGACATTTGTAGATGCTACAAAATACCGAAGTATGATCGGGTCCCTTATGTACTTAACCTCAAGTAGACCGGACATTGTGCATGCTACTTGTTTATGTGCTCGGTACCAGGCTAAGCCAACCGAGAAGCACCTCAAGGAGGTTAAAAGGATCTTTCGTTATCTCCGGGGAACCATTCATATGGGTCTCTAGTATACGAAGGATTCTGGTTATAATCTCACTGGCTTTTTAGATGCCGACCATGCAGGATGTCATGATACATTCAAAAGCACTTCCGGTGGAGCACAATTCTTAGGCGAGAAGCTAGTGAGCTGGTCATCAAGAAAACAAGACTGTACGGCGTTGTCCACCGCGGAAGCAGAATATGTGTCTCTATCCGTGTGTAGTGCTCAAGTCCTTTGGATGAGAACACAACTCACGGATTATGGCTTTCACTTTAACAAAGTGTCTATCTATTGTGACTCACAATCAGCCATAGCCATATCCTGCAACCCGGTCCAACACTCCAAGAACAAGCACATTGCTGTCCGATTCCATTTCATAAAGGAGCATGTGGATAGAGGAACGATCGAACTGTTTTTTGTCAAGACGGACTACCAACTAGCCGACATCTTTACCAAAGCTTTTTCTCAAGACAGATTTGAATTCTTGGTTCGTCCACTTGGTATGCGTAGTTTTACTCCTGATGAACTTGAACGTCTTGCACATTAGTAGTAACCTTGTATATATCTATCAGAAAATCAAAATACAAAAATATAAAACCTATAATAACAAAATAAAAAATGAGAAAATCTTTCAAAATACCAAAAATATTCTCCTTCGACATGTCTCTCAGCATCGATAATATGGACGTACTTAGAAATGTTGTTCAATAACGACACGGGTACGTACATAAAGTTCGAATGAGAGTTCAAATGTTTTCAAAACATGTCCTTTCTATTTTTCCTCTCATAATGGCTTATAGTCACATGTCAGACTATAACCCGGACCCTAAATAAAGGAAAGTCTTTTACTTATCCTCAACAACGAGAAATTCATTTTTCTCGGTCATGAGCTTATATCAAAACATTCAATGTTTTAAGCTCATAAACACAATTTTCTTGAACTTTTGAGCACAACTTTTCAAAGTATTTCAAAACAATGTGCTCATATACTCACCTATTTAAATAGAATCTCTTTTCGAGGGGGAGTATAATGATTTCATAAACAAATGTTCCAAAGCTTCATGACACATTATTCTCTCCATGTTTCATCACTAGTTTCACAAAAATTTCAATTTCATGCAATTTTTGAGGGGGAGAATAGTGATTAAAATGTGTTATCTTGAATAAGATCTTTGATATAAGTGCTTTCTCTTCCTACTATGTGCAAAAACCTTTCCTTTTATGATGCACATATGTAGGGGGAGCGTTTTGGGTGATACAAAAACCTTTAAGGTGTAAACTCTGATGTCATCAACACCTTGATTGCTTTTTCAACAGGTTTTTCTGGTTACGATATCTATACCCTTCAACACATTAATTCACGACGGTATTGGTGTCAAAAGGTGGTTAGGTATTCGTCCTATGATCCAACCAGAACTGGAGGGATCTTCCCAGGGACAATCCATTAGAATTTAGATGTCCTTAGGAAAGATGGAGTAGTTGAGTGTACGGGAAAAATGCCGACTAATGACTTAAGCTAGCACTAGAACAATCACAACAAGGTGCTAGTTATGACGTCTTGGTAAGCATTAAAGGGGTTGAATAATGAAAAAGAAATGTAAGGATAAAGGGTGAAAAGAAATAGCCCTCCATACAACTTAGGCAGAAACCTGGTCAATACATCTACTATCAGAATCATGTTGATGATTTCTGGTATTGAAGACAAAGCATCATGGACCCAGTGATGCAATGCACAACCCCTCCCAGCCTACTCAAGCTTCTCTCAAAAGAAGTTTGTTTTATTGTCACGGAGTTCAACTCATTTCTATCGACCTTCTCACTCCGAGATAGTAGATATTGAATAGGTGGCAGTCTGCTCCAGCCTCCAATCACCAAATAAACGTGCACTTATAGAGTCTAGAGCCAACGAGATTCATAAAAAATCTCATTAGGACACTTATTCCATATATCAATTGTTGTTCATCATTAGAACACAAGCGATGATTTACAGAGTCCTACGCTCTATCCTTGTGGTATTGCTAGAACATTCAGAGTGATACTCTCTAGTATTCACAGTGATGAATGGAAATCCTTCTAGTGTTAACATCAAACAGCACTGCGGTAGGTCATATGTACGATTCATTTTGAATTAAACATATGCTAACTGGAAAGCAACAGTGGTTTGATTCTTAAATGATTCAAACTCGTTCCAGGTCTCTACGCAATATCTTTATGATCTTGCCAGAACATTTAGAGTAATACTTTTCAGTATTTACAGTGACGAATGGAAATCCTTCCAGTGTCATCATCAAACAGCACTACGGTGGGTAACTTGTGCGATTCTATATGAATCAAACTTGTGTCAACTGGAAAGCAATGATGGTTTGATTCTTAATTGATTCAAACTTGTTCCAGGAAATTGAATTGACGACTTAATCAGCAGAATGGAAATGTATGATTCACTCATTACTATGAATTATCTTTCGATAAATTCAAGTATTGAGAACGGCTACCATAGCCGGAAACCCTGTCAAGGAAGTTCTTTGAACATACCTAATCACAGGTACAGTATTCTTACTGTATAACGGGAAACCGGAGGAATGCAAGCGGTGGCGTAACTTCAAGAAGTCGTAATTCAAGACCACATGCTCATATAAATGAAGAAACCTCAAGAACATCTAAAGACAAAGACTTCCGCTACTCTGATAATCAAGGGAGATTATTAACAAGCTTTCAAGTCAACACAAAACATGAGTATGTAAATAAAGACACAAGAACACAAGCTGGCAAAGTTACAAGATCAAGTCAAGGCAAAGATCAAAGATCCAAGATCACAAGTCATGAAAGGAACTATGAAGAAACTCTCAAGACTTCGAGCTTCAAAGTCTGCAACAACAAAGAAGTGAAGTCACATATTACATGACCACTCTTAGGGGGAGATTGTTAGAAGTAATTAAAGTGATGGTCATATAATATATCGTTGCAAAGCTCGTGAAAAATGTTATTTAATGATGTCAAGAGTTTATAGTTACTATTGTTTATGTAACGGGATTTAGACCCGAACACACAAATAAGGAAGGCCTCCTAAACATTTCTTAGTTAGTATAAAAGGTCTCCTAATCCTCATTTGTGTGTGTGCTTTCCATTTGATTAGTTTTAGAGAGAGAAAGGTGTTTGTTTTCTCTCACTAGGAAATCACCAACTTTGTATTTCTTTTCTTTTCTTCATCTTAATCTAATCCTTCTTTTTTAGTTTAATCATCATCATGTTATTTGTGTTTGATTAGTCGTGTGATTTAATCATACAGTTCTTAATTCTGACACATTAGAGAATCTTCTACCAAGAATCATGGTAACGGGTGGGACCAAAACTAGAGAGGTTCACAGCCTAACCGTCCAGCTATCACTGGTATTCCATCTTACGATTATCCGCATTGTCCTTTGTACCCTTTATCATGTCTCATGTATATTGTTATTATCAGGCTCTCAGCCAGTAAGGACACCTGCTGGAGGATATACTCATCCTCTTAGCACTACCTGCCACCGTAGGCACCAGGGCCATGTCGGCGCGATAGCGATGCATGCTATAAGTGTGGTCTTCCTGGAAATCGCATGAAGGACTGCCGCAAGGGCGAGATGGAGGGCACATCCGGGCATGCTGATACCAAGCCGCCTCCTACTAGTGGACGCGTTTACACGACATCTCGCGATCAGGCCAACAAGTCTACAGGTACCATCACTGGAATCTTGTATATGTATGGTCAAGCTATGTGTGTTCTGTTTGATATGGGTGTTACTCACTCGGTCATTTCTACTGCGTATGCCAAGAATGTGAGGATACTCCCCATGCCATTAGAGAATATACTGAATATTTCCACGCCTTTGAGAGACTCTGTACGCATAACCCATGTGTATAAGAGCCTTCCCCTAGAGTTTGATGACAAGATTCGTCCTGTTGACGTACTTCCGCTGGACATGAATGATTTTGACATGATTTTGGGCATGGATTGGCTATCCAAGCATCATGCTACCATAGACTGCCATTCATATCGGGTCATCTTTGGTGATGTTAATGCACTAGAGTACATTCACAACGGGTTCGTACCCGGAAGGTTTGTACAAATCATATCAACCCTGCAAGCACGTGCATTACTTTCACATGGTTGTGAGGGCTATCTAGCTACTATTCATGACATGAATGCTGAATCCCCATCAATTCAGAATCAGCCGATAGTGTCAAAATTTCCAGATGTATTTCCAAAAGAACTTCCAGGCATACCACCTGCACGTGAAGTATAATTTAATATCGAGCTCATCCCAGGAGCTGAGCCGATTTCCAAGGCTCCTTATCGCATGGATCCTAAAGAGTTGAAGGAGCTGAAGGAGCAATTGCAAGAACTTCTGGAACGAGGTTTTATTCGACCGAGCGCATCTCCATGGGGCGCATCGGTCTTATTCGTTAAGAAGAAGGACGGAAGTATGCGTCTTTGCATAGACTATCACGAGCTCAACAAGATTACCATCAGGAATAGGTATCCACTACCACGCATAGACGATCTATTTGACCAACTCCAAGGGGACAAACATTTCTCTAAGATTGATCTAAGGTCGGGATATCATCAGCTACGGGTTAAGGAGCAGGACATCGCCAAGACTGCTTTCCGTACACGCTATGGCCACTACGAATTTGTAGTCATGCCATTCGGCCTTACCAATGCTCCAACAGTGTTCATGGATCTGATGAACATAATCTTCCATGAATTTCTGGACAAGTTCGTCATTGTCTTCATTGACGACATCCTGATATTCTCTAAGTCCAAGGAGGAACACGAAGACCATCTTCGTACAGTACTACAGATTCTTCGCCAGAAGCAGCTGTATGCTAAATTCTCCAAGTGTGAGTTCTGGTTAGACAAGGTGGCATTCTTAGGTCACATTGTATCAGCAGAAGGAATCACGATGGATCCAGCGAAGGTTGAGGCTATTACCAAGTGGCCAAGACCGACATCAGTGACTGAAGTCCGTAGTTTCATAGGCTTAGCTGGTTATTACCGTAGGTTTTTGTGGAGAACTTTTCCCGTTTAGCACTACCATTGACCAAACTGATGTGGAAAGGGGAGAAATTCGTCTGGACTGAAGAAAGAGAGAAGAGCTTTGAAGACCTAAAGCAGAAGTTAGTATTTGCACCGATTCTTACTCTCCCATCTGGTACACGTGGAATTCAGATCTACAGTGATGCATAGGGGAAGGGACTTGGTTGTGTTCTCATGCAACATGGGAAAGTGATCGCGTACGCTTCACGGAAACTTAAGCCTTATGAGGAAAATTACCCTACGCATGACTTGGAACTTGCAGCAGTCGTGTTTGCATTGAAGATATGGAGGCACTACTTGTATGGAGAATCATGTAACATTTTCATGGACCACAAGAGCTTGAAGTATATCTTCACTCAACGTGAACTGAACATGAGACAGAGGAGATGGTTAGAGCTGTTGAAGGATTATGACATTAATCTGCAGTATCATCCCGACAAGGCGAATGTAGTGGCAGACGCACTTAGCAGAAAGTCTGTAATGATAAACGACATTAAAATTGAGGAGGAAATTATAAGAGACTTGGAGCGACTAGACATAGAGATCATGGTACGTGGACAACACGGTTACTGGGCTAATCATAGAGTAGAACCCGAGTTACTCTCTAGGATCAAGGAAGCTCAGAAAGATGATGGAGAAATCTGGGCGATAATTCGGAATTTGGAGAAGCAGACAGAATTTCGAGTAGACGCAGATGGTATCTTATGGCAGGGCACGAGACTTTGTGTTCCTGATGATCAAGAACTATGGGAAGCATTATTAGCTGAGGCTCATAGCTCCCCATTCTCTATTCATCCTGGTTCGACCAAGATGTACCATGACATCAATCAGTACTTTTGGTGGAGTGGAATGAAACAGGATGTTGCGACTTACGTCTCCAAATGTCTTACCTGCTAGCAGGTTAAGATCGAGCATCAGCGATCTGGCGGTCTTCTTCAACCGTTAGATATTCCAGAGTCGAAGTGGGACAAGATTACCATGGATTTTGTTACCGGTCTTCCGCCGACAAAGAGGAAGCACGATGCGATTTGGGTTATCGTTGATCAACTTACCAAATCAGCTCATTTCTTACCGATCCGCAAGGAAGATTCGGTCAGTAAACTCGCTGATACTTACAAGAAGGAGATCATGAGACTTCACGGTGCTCCATCCAGCATCGTCTCAAATAGAGATCCTCGTTTCACTTCGCAATTCTAGAGAAGTCTGCAGAAAGCTTGGGGTACAAAACTTAAGCTTAGCACGACTTTTCATCCTCAAACAGACGGGCAGTCAGAGCGAACGATTCAGACATTAGAAGACATGTTGAGGTCATATGCGTTGGAATGGACGAGTGATTGGGACGATATATCTATTTGGTGGAGTTTGCATACAACAACAGTTAGCACGCAAGTATCAAGTTTGCTCCTTTCGAGATGTTGTATGGCAGAAAGTGTCACGCCCCAATCTGCTGGGATTAGGTTGGTGAGCGAACACTTGAAGGACCAGAAATGATAGAGTTGACTAACGAGAAGGTCGTAGTAGCTAAGAAGAAACTGCAAGAAGCACGGTCACGTCAGAAGAGTTACGCATACAAGCATCATAGGGACTTACATTTTAACGTAGGAGATCACGTTTTCCTTAAGGTTTCGCCGGCACGTGGTGTTAGACGTTTTGGAATCAAAGGGAAGCACAGTCCTCGATTCATCGGACCGTTTGATGTCATTGAACGAGTCGGTGAAGTATCTTACCGTTTAGCGTTACCTCCGCAGCTTTCTCATGTTCACGATGTTTTCCATGTGTCCTTACTCAGAGGGTACAAGTATCACCCCCTTCACATGGTTCAGTATCCACTGGAACAGATTCGTGAAGATCTCACTTTCATAGAAGAACCCAAACGAGTTCTTGACAGACAAGAACGAGTCATGAGAAGGAAGACGATTCCATTCGTCAAAGTCCTTTAGAGGGATCATACTGAGCGGGAAGCCACTTGGGAAATAGAGGAGTCTATCCGGGCTTCTTACCCTCATTTCATATTTTGAATTCGGGTATGTTCTTCTTTTCCAGTTACTTTATTTATAATTTTGGGACGAATTATTCTTTTTAGGGGGGAAGAGTTGTAAAACACGCATGCTTTTATCATGAATAGTACCCTTATGATCGTACGTACATGATTAGAACTTTCCTTTTATAGCACGTTTACGATTCACGAACAAGATTTACAAGTATTACGTACGTGTTATAACACGATAAGTATTTAATACGTATTAAGACACGATAATTATTTCAATAATAGTTATAATCACGAACATACGAACATGAAATCATGAGCGTAAATAATCACGAGCTAAATATTATGTATTTACGTATATTTATTACGGTTATGAATAAATATAATACGACACGAACGATAACTAATTAAATCACGTAAAACACGACACGAGAACACGTATAATTTAGACACGAGAAAACATATGGGTTACCCCATGTGGGCCCTCTTACCCGCAGCTAGACCCAAGAAAAAGGGCCAAGCCCATTTGATTTTACTAAAACAAGAATAAAGGGAAAAGATATTTTCATAATTACAGAAAATTAGAAAATAAACAAAACCCTAAAATCTTTTCTTCTCTCTTGTTCTTCTTGGCCGCCGGGTATAAACACACACAAGGGGTGTGTATGTGATTTTTGGTGATTGATTTCTTGCAAGATTGTTAGTGTTATCGTTCTTCATTGTTTCACGTAATCGGTAAATCCTTAAACCCCTTTTCTTTATGTTTTTTTATATAATCAATAACACATGAAATAATGGTTTATTAAAAACAAGTAAATAACATGTTAATAAATCATGGGGGTAAATTAATTATGGTTTAAGGGGTGTTTGTTTCGGCCGGTACAAACATACCGAGAGCCCAAGGCTCTCGGTGTGCCTCGTGTGACCACAGCCGAGACCTACGGGTCTCGGTGTGGTGTTGTTGTGCCTCGGCCGCAAGAATAAGGGAACCCCCGACCTTGTCGGGGGGGGGGGGGGGGGGGGGGGGGTGTGTGTTTGGTTTTGGTTGTGTCTCGGTAGAAACAAGGACCACCACCGGCATAAGCCGGTGGCTATATATGGAAAGCAGGGGGAACCTAAGCCGCGGCAGCAGGGGGAACCACCGGCTAGCCGGTGGGAACTTTTGCTAGCCGGCGGCTAGCCATGATCAAGGACACCACCGGCTCATCCGGTGGCTGTTTTGTGAAAACAGTGGCAATCGGTCAAGCCGGTTTTGCCACTGTTAAGGGCGCATTTGTTGACCGGTTCACGGGTCCGGTTCACGGGTCCGGTTCACGGGGTTCACGAATACGGTTCACGGCACATTTAATAAATAAGACACAGGTTTCGGTCACGACATTATTTTACAAGGTTAATTATTTTTACAAGATTAAATTAAATTAATTAAAACATGTACATGATTAATTTAATTTATACATGACTTAGGTTATTAATATTATTAATAATACATAGATTTTAACCTAAGTAATTATCGTTTTATTTAGACTATATAATTAATTAATTATTAAAATCATGACTTATAATTAATTAATTTCCACGACTTAGATTATATTAATACATAAATTAATACATGTTTTAACCTAAGTATTTTTACCTTTATTTAATTAAATCATGTTATATTTAATTAAATACTTTAACCTATAGTTTATTTAATTTACATGAAATTATTAATAAACTATACTATTTAATCACATGACTTAGAATATAAATCAGTAAACACTTAAGCTTATATTATTAGCTTAATAATCCAGCTTATTTCTATTTATCGAAACTTTCTATTTTTAGAAACTTATTTAATTAAGGCAGCTAATCTATTTATGGAAACTTTCTATGTTTTGAGAAACTTATCTATTTTAAGCAGTAAATCTATTTTTGGAAACTTTCTATTTTTGGAAACTTTCTATTTTTAGAAAGTTACTTATTATTACGCAACAAGTATAATAATACAAGAAATACAAGTAATACTTAATCAGAATATACAGAATACATGATAAATGCAGTATAAAGCTTAAATCAGTAAAACATGACATGAACATATAAAACAAGCTAAGACATGACATAAAACCAGTTACGTACTCAGTAATCAGATACTTATACACGTATATTATTTATGTAGCATTAGTGATACCGAAGTAGGACTCTCTTCCGTTCGTCTTCTTCGTTCACTGGACACAAGGTACGGATTCTCCGTCCTTTCAGTATGGACATTCTTCCTTATTAGGATTTCCCGTATGCAGCCAACTGTTTTCCCCAGTATATGTTTTATATGTTTATTAATTGCTTATGTTTAATTAGATACCTAAAGCCATATACATGCATGACCAGTTTCACCTAGTTATGGAGGTACCATAACCATAACACTAGAGGCACTAGTGTTATGACTGCACCACGACAGAGTGATAGCTCGTGGCGTCCCTTCAGCTTTTGGCCATATTATTATTATTATCATTTGGGGCGTATGGGTGCATCCTAGTTTACATGTTTTTAGTAGATTATTCAGGTGAATGTGGTGTGTGCCTTGCATCCTTCACAAGGAGTTGATCCCTCCTACCCAACCAGTATATTAAATTAGAGGCAGCCCCTCTAATTTGCATGACGAGGTCACCCCTCTAAGTATTCATGCATGTTGATATTTCATGACCTATATTGGCTAATGGTAAACATGCTAAACAGTTTTTATAAGATAAACATAAGGCTTTTCAAACTATAAAACCAGTTTTACTAAGATATACCAGGTTATCCAAGACTTAGTCTTGTCGCTGCTTCATGTTTATATGCTTATGTTATTCATGCTTTATTTGTATATCCGTGTACTGAGCGTTATGCTCAGCCGTTTTCCTTTCATGTTCCCACGACGGTAGGTACTCAGGGACGCTCGTAGACTTTAAGCGTACGTGCATGTGGATTGGAAGCTTCCTAGCCTTCATTACTTTCAACATTTCATTATATTTTGATACTCATTTCCGTGGAGATTGTTTAGTCCTTTTCATTTACAGTACTGATGTTTGTGTTTGATGAGTTCTACTTTTGGGGTACCGATGTTTGATTCCGGTATTTCCTTTATGGCCATGTGATATTTTATACATTTATCCTTGTATGCTTTGATAACACGCCATAATCACGCGTGACATTCCATTTACCAAAATGGGGTGTTACAACATTTATGAGACCCACTAAAGAATTACAACGCATTGAAGTATTACGCTATTAGCCAAGGCTAACACCATGATACTGGGGGGACATGTTCGCGTATGTCTCTGGCCAAAGGCCTCTGGAAACATACACTACCCCGGATTACAGCCAAGACCCCAACAATTAATAAGGCAAGTATGTGAACAGTGAGCATTTAATAAACACGCCTAAAGGTAAAAGCGAGCCATCCTATTATCCAGCATAAACCGTCCGGACTAATGGGTAAAGGGCTACACCGCCGCCCTGGGGAACAAATCTCTAGATTGGTGGGAAAGAACCCACCTCGAGCATAGAGCCTAGTCTAATGACACGACTAGACATCCAGGTATGCTCTTGAGAGTAGTATAAATATTCCTCACATTTAATACACACACAACTCAATTAACTTACTACCATTAACTTATTTCATCTAACATCCGGTATTCCACACCGCATACCATCCACGTGATAGTTACTTACTCTCACGCCGGAGCTTGGTCTCAGGGTCAAACCTGGGAAGAGGCTAACGTGTGTTGTCTTGTGTTCATAGGTTTAATACCAAGATACAAGCCATACGACTACTGTAACCGAAGGGAATTCGCTCGTGTCTACCTAGTTGGGGAATTTTGCTTCAACAATGTCCGTTAGTTATGATTCTAATAATAATAGGAAAAGCGCCTTTCGATCAAGCAATTGATTCAAAGAAAACATGCCATGCTTAAGCACTGAAAACTTACCATTCTCAACACGTACCTTCTCCAATAACTTTGCTAGAGAGCCATTGTCTTATACGTACCATGTCAGATCTTCACTGGTAGGTTGTGTTTTGTTAGACCTCTTGAGGATAATAAACAGTTGCAACCTAATATGGTTACTCAATAAATTACCACAATAAACACTATCTTCGTATACCAACGATTTGCCACAAAACACAGATCTCTTAAAACAAAACCTACATTTTCTATATCTCATGCCCAAAAAGATGCCAAACAAAATGTTAACTGGCTGGTTAATAAGTTACAGGTACATCTTGAAAGTCTTAAAAACGGTCTTTTTTACCAAAAATTATAATAAGACTAAACAATACGAAGCAAAATTCTATTTTACAGAACGCTTCTTGGATTACTCTTTCTTGGGTCCCCTCTTCTTAGATCCCCCCCCCCCCCCCCTTAGGTTTATTCTCCGCAGTCTTGGCCTTTTGTCTGAAACAAGAATCCATAAAACCGTCAATCAGTCAAACTCTCATCATTCAAGCATTTTCCATTCTACTATTCTAGTATTATTATTTTTAGGTTCTATTTAACATACAGTACGGTATATGCCTTCCTTTTTACTATATAATTTTCATGATAAAATACACGAATAGGCAAATTATAAAATGGGCCACTTAAGGACAGTTCAGTGTTTTTGTAGATGATTGAAGAAAGCATAAAACTCTACTCTCGTAGTCTGAAGTTTGTCAATGATGCAGTAAAATATGTTCAACATTTGCACGATAAATAAGGCAATGCTTTGATCTTACTTGGTTCTATTCGGATTTTTCAAGTCTTCAACAACTTCCTTCACTACAAAAAGCGCCATTTTCTTCACCTACGAGTAGCAGCAAAGAGCAAATGCACCAATTAGTTTAAAACAAAACAATCCACATTTGAAACATGTGATGAACCTAATAGGCTTTTACATTGCTTATAAACTATGCTACAACTTGCTTGACTTATGCAATAAGCGTTCACAAACTGCACTTTAGCTATAAAAAATCGACACACCCAAGACCTTAACATATAAACCTAATGAACACCCTGATACATACAACAAAACTAGGAGATACATGAAAATATGACAAGGAATGGGTCAAAACATAATTATATCACTGTACTTTCCCTGACGAATTCATGAAGGCAAAGCTTCCATCATATCACATGATTCTGTCTAATAGTAGTAATTTAGGAACCTTAATTATTTCTGAAAGTAGGGACGGTTGTTTTTAACTATCTTACCAAAAGGGAAGAAGCAAGTGACTATATGAGCTACCGAAAATTAGGAACTTTTAAATAGAATATATTGCAGTATATACAAATCAGGCAGACAGTTTACCTCTAACTTATCTTCTTTTGCCCTATGACTTTGCGGAAGAAGACGGAAATCTTTAGTCAAGCGGATACATTCGCCAACATTTTGGGGAAAACGAAATCCAACGCAACCTTTATACATGACTGCAGTAACACAATATCAACACAAAAGATCTGGTCAATAAAAAAAGTAGTATTTTTCATAACTTGTGACTTGACGGTTCACATTCACTATCAGCTATGAGTAACGGTGTATGTTTGTTTTACCAGGCGTTAAACCGTGAACTTTATGACAAACTACTAACTGTCAACAAAATATTGATACATCTAAATAAATCGTGCAGTAATTGAAAACTAATCTAAATTTGACAAGAGTGGACCAGTCAGTCTCAATAGAAACTATGACATGTGTTAAAAGGACAAACTTTATTACGTGTAGGAAAAAAAGAGAATAAAGTTTTCAAAGGCTGGAAAATAATAAGAATCAAGCATGTGACTCGTCGTAAGACCCTCTTACACAACTACCAAGTGAAAGATGAAACTGAATATGCATGTAGTTTAGTCACTTAAGAGCTATGACTGGCAAAAATCAATAAAATAATTAACGTAACATACTTCCAACAATGAAACATAATGCCTAATATGTGCTAAATTATTATCCATCAAGTATAATGCTTAATGGGGTAGGAAACTGCCCAACTTTAAAGGGCTGTAACTTGTATTCCCAAACAGTTTGCATGACAGATTTCACTAGATTTAAAGGATTCGCCCTGATCACACAATGTGTTAGCTTAAATCTAGTGAATTATGCTGTCAATTTAACGTTCCGGACAATAAAAGAGTCTCTTTATAATGGGCTATTTTGTAAGGGGAAATTCATTCAATAACATACGATTTCTCCGAATGGCGAATGCTTCTTGATTCACCAATTTTTTCATACTTCCGTCATGCCTCAATTTATGTATGTGGTCATAATTTTGCTTCGTTGGAATTTCTTCCATAATTTCCGCCTCCATGCTCTTTCTTGTGGCGACTATCCTTGGCTTTATGACCAGGTTTCTCACACCCAACAATCATACACTTTTCTAAAATTGTCGTTGTTTTGTTGTGTATAGTTATTCTTTCCATCCTTACAACCCTTTGTACAGTGGCTGGCCACCAAGGCGCGAGCCACTAGACCATGGTTTGTGTTTTCGGCTCTCAAGTCGTAGTTGCCAGCCGACGGCGCCACAACTGCACCGTGGCTCGCGCCGTGGGCTGTATTTTTTTTTGAATTTATGACCATTGGCAACGGCTAGAATTTGAATTAGGTGATTGTTTTTACTGTTGGAACCAAAAAGATACCCATTTTTTACCTATTTTTTCACTATGTATTTTTTCTTACACCCATCATGAGTTAAAATCCAAACCAAAATTCAAACCAATACCCGAATCAATGGATAAACATTTTTTTAGCGATACCCCAAATCGAATACCGAATACTCAATTATCAAATTCGTCATCTTCGTCTAACCCAAATACATCCCCCATCTGCAAACTCTATCTTGTCAAGAACTAATCTTTCTTCATTTGTCAACTAAAATCAAATAACAAATCCTTTCGCTAACTTCTCACAACAAAACCCATTTGTTAATTGTACACCGGAGGCATTCAATTTATGGTTCCAAAATTCTCAACAATCTCAACTATTCCAACAAACCCAACAACAAAATAATAAAACTTTCCTCAACATTCGTCTCATCAACCTCAAGAAACCGAAGAGCCCGATGAAGACGAAACTTCACCCGCGTGTCCTTCGAAGAAAAAAGGGAGGCAAAAAAGTTTTGTTAAGAAATACCTGAAATCGGACGGTTCATTTTGGTCCCAACGTGAAGAAGAACTTTTGGCCGAGTGTTGGATAGAATAATCAAAAGATCCAAAGGTCGGTAATGACCAATAAAATGATACGTTTTGGTACAAAATTCTCGCTATTTATAACGATCGGGTTATAAAGGAGGGTTGTAAAGCTCGAAACAAAATTATATTAATCGGCAAGTGGACACCATTGAACCGAGAAGTATTCAAGTTTAACCAATTTTATGATAACGCCAAACTTTTGAGTGCCGAAAATAAAGAAAATTTGATGACTCGTGTGTTGAGCTTATATAGGTTGATAGCGGGAATACGAAATTTTCACATAAAAGTGTCTGGCTTGTTTTGAACGAAAAGTACAAATAAAAAAAATCCCGATTCGACCCGAACACGGCGTCAACGCGGGAAGATAGCCGACCAAGATCAGGATTTTTTTAACGACAATGAGATACCTCGTGCATCTGGTGCTCCAAGAAAGTCCAAGGTTCAACGCTCCTCAAGCTCATCCGCCACTTCGGGTTCTTAAAAGGAACAATTGGTCGAATTGCTACAACTAAAAATAATATTTGACCGTGATGCAAAAAAGGAGAGAATGAAGCAAGAGGTAGCGGTAAGGCTAGAAGTGTGTGAGCTTCAAAAAAGGAACGAAGAAATGCAAATTCTTCGGTTCGGCACGACCGGAATGAGTGTTGAAGACGCGGTAAGAATTGAAAAGCTCAAAGACGAGGCACGTGCAAAATATTGACATTTTTAAGTTGTAATTTGTTTAAGTTGTACTCCCTTCGTCCCATATTAAATGTCCACATTTGACTTTTCAAGTCTTTTTTTGTTAACTTTGACCGGAAATAACTTTTTTGTGTTGTATAATACTTGATGAAACTTATACTAATGAAAAATACATGTAAAACAAGATCGATTCATATACTATACATCAAGTATTATATAACACATACAAAGATACTTAAAGTCAAAGTTGAGAAAGAAAGACTTAAAAAATTCAAAGTGGACATTTAATATGGGACGGAGGGAGTATTATAATATGGTATATTTTTTAAAGTTGTATTTTTATTTTTATTATTAGTGAAATATTAAGTTTTTAATTTAAAATAAATTGTTGTATTTAAAAAAATGGTGGGGTCACCATAACACCAAAGTTGTCAAGTTAATTAGGGAGGGTGTTTTCGGTGTTATGGTAGGTTGGTGTTATAGAAAAAAATTGTAATGTGGTACCACCTTTCTCATGGCTTAAGCCCATGGATCAAATCGTTCCTGAAGCTCTTAGAATATTTTTGTCCAGAACCACCATCATTCTTGCCTTTGTTTTATGGTTGGACTTTGATTTGGACGAATTTTCTCCAACCATGTTCGCATAATCGCATCTGGTTCTATTGAATTTGCATCAGCTTTTATGCATCAACTTATTTTCCTCAACACAAATTTTAAGAACTAGTTGCTCAAAACTCATATCGTGAGTCAAATGTAGGGATGCGTATTTCGAATCGAATCCCGGAACCGAACCGGTACCGTATAGGAATTGTACCGATTCCCGTTCGATGCAGTACCAGGACTACGAAATAAGCCGAAAAAAATCGGTACCACTAATCCGGTACGGGGTCGGTACCAAATCGAAAAATTTCTGAATAAAAAGGGGGAAGACCCCGATTTTCCAGTACCCTTACTAGTACCGATATCTGAATCCCGTTCGGTACGATACTGATATCATTAGTTTATGTTTGGGAAAAAATCGGTACCACTATTCGGTACGGAATCAGTACGGGACCGGTACCGTGCTCCTCCCTAGTCAAATGTGTCAATCAAATGTGTCGGATATAACTTACAATTTTTTCAAGATTGAAGCCATTTTTTTAATAATAAAACCAACAAGAAATTTAAAGTCCCATGTCTTCTATTCTATTTCATGCACAATGATTTGGAATTTTTCCACTTATTTTCCAACAGGCTTTGCATCATTCATCTTGAAATTTAGGAATTCTCCAAAAATAAATTTCTTAGAACATGCAGCTTGAGTCGGGTATTTCTTTTCCAATGATTCCTAAAGCTCCCTTGCGATTACAAAGGTTAAATATATATTGTACAAAGAATCATCCAAAGCATTCAAAATATAACTCCAACAATAATATTCACTGTGGTTCCATTGTCAGGTGGCTATTTCATAGTCTGCCATTTCTAATATTCATTGTGGTTCCATTGTGAGGTGGCTATTTCATAGTCTGCCATTTGTGCCTCAGTAACATTCTCTCCATCCACGAAATTTACGAATCTCTAGTTCAGAATCTGTGAGTACATACGCCACATGCAATGATGTCAAGTATTTCTTTTCCAATGATTCTTAAATCTCCTTTGCGGTTATCGTACAAAGAATCATCCAGAATCCAGAGTATTCAGAATATAATTCCACCAATTATATTCATTGTGGTTCCATTGTGCCATTTATGCCTCTTTAGGAACATTGTTTTCATCCACGAAATACGAATCTCTAGTTCAGAATGTACGAAATGCGAATCTCTATTTTAGAATCTGTGAGTACATACGCCACATGCAATGATGTCAAGTAAAACATCTTTTGTTGCCATCGACGAAAATCGGACACGTTGAACTTTTTAGGTTTTTCAACATGAGATTTCAGTACGGTTTAATCCATTTTGAAAATTCCGCTTTAGATTGTGGGGAAAGATATTACAACAATATCAAAAATTATAACAAACACGATTGAGGCCTGTAATTATGTGACTATTTTGAGGAGACAACAATCAATTCAATTAAACTATGAAATTTATGTTGTGATGGATATAGTGATTTTTTATGAGAAAAACGTTGAAATGAAAACAACTGTGGAGGATTATGGTGTAGCAAATTGGGGTCCACACATGAAAGTGTGAAGAAGTTAGAAATTTTTCATACATATAAGTGTGGATTTTCAAGATTTGTTCACATTTATTTATTTAACTACTTTTTTACACATTTATATGTGTTAATAAACTTAAAATATTTTCTACACTATTTAAAAGTGTGTAAAAAATGTGATTAGATGCAAAAAAAATTGTGACATACGTCTTGTTGGTGTTTACTTCGTCCCAACCAGGGTATAGATAATCAATCCTAGCTACATACCAAATCAATGGTTACCGGATATCACTTGGAATCGTGTAATCACTTTCCAAAGTAAATTATTCGACCCTAATGCCTGGGTATCACGAATACCTACTTGGGATAAGACCAAATGCTGTTAGAGATTTAGGCACAAATCACTAACCCTTTTGTTGTTATGTGTTTCTTGTTTCTGTCTATATCTTCATGCAAGTCATGATCACCTATTTATAGGTGTAGCACTCAAACCCTAGTCAATTGAATTAATAGGAATTAACGGCCAATTAATCTCCTCTTAATGTGCTCCATAATACCAGGAAAGTGGTTACACGGCCAAATAAACGTGGTCATTAAATCCACTTAAATGGGTCAAAGACTGTTACAAGTGTACAAGTTCAGCTCCAACGTTTGTCTATTCTTCAGTCCCACTGAAGCATCAGCTACCCCTGAAGGGTGTTCCCGCTGAAGCCTTCAGTACTGATGAAGACATGCTGATGAGTAAACATTGAAGACAAGTCTTTAGTAAAGTTACTCCCTGATGAATACCTTCAGTCCAGAGTTTAACTCACTGAAGAGTGAACTCACTGAAGATCATCAGCAATGCTGAACAACATGTTACCCACTATAAGAGTCTGGGTATTCAGGGACTTATGGGTGTGCACTCCGTACCTCCTTACCCATTCACCAGTATGAACTGAACCTACAATTGAACTATATTTCCAACAATCCTCCCCAATATAGTACAATTCCTTTTGCATGAAGATTAACATTAACAAAACCAGTGCATAAATGAAAATATCCTAAGGATTGAATTTCCATCTTAGTACAATACTTCAAACATTCGAGAATCAGGGTGTTCTAAGAATTGAACCCTTCAACTACTTTGAATACCTGAAGATAGAATACACACAAGTTTTCAAATCCATAACAACTCCTGACACTACGAGCCATGTGTCCATATCCAAATTCATAAATGTTGTAAGAGCCAAGTCCATGCTCCCTGAGGCGGCGAAACCTCAACATTTACATAGGTGGTTCCTCTTTAGATCATGCTCTTGCTTCAACACTTTTTCAAAGACATTAACCATTAAGAAATTTATAACTTCATCTTCCTTCAGCAAGTACAAGCACATCCTTGGGATGATATACATGAGCTTCAGTCACCTGAATGTTCAGCTTTCCACATTGAACTCAGCTCCAAGTTTCCTCAGGAGGGAGTTAGGTGTCCTAGCATTCAGTGACTATAGTGGACTTTTAAACCCATCCCTTTACCAGACTTTATAACCAAGTCTCTAGCCAATCCCTTCATCAAGTGATCAGATAAATTTTGTTGAGACCTCACAAACTCTATTGAAATCACCCCATTCGTGATCAGTTCACAAATCATGCTATGTCTAACACCTAGGTGTCTAGACTTACCATTGTACATCTGGCTATATGCCTTAGCCAATGTAGCTGCACTATCACAACGGATAGAAATGGGTGCCATAGGTTTGACCCACAATGGAATCTCAAGAAGCAAGTTTCTCAACCATTCAGCTTCTTTGCCAGCAGCTGCTAGAGCCACAAACTCAGATTCCATGGTAGAACCAGTAATGCAAGTTTGCTTCTTGGATGCCCAATAAATTGCACCACCACCAAGTAGGAATACCTAGCCACTGGTGGATGAATTATCCTCAGTATTGCTGATCCAACTTGCATCAGTGTAACCTTCCAACACTGATGGATATCCAATATATGAAAAACAATAATCTATTGTTCCTTTCAAATACTTCAGTACCCTCTGAATTGCTTGCCAATGCTGAGTACTAGGATTACTAGAGTACCTTCTCAGTTTACCCACAGGAAATGCAATGTCAGGCCTAGTACTTTTCATGACATACATCAAGCAACCAGTCACCCTAGAATACTCAAGTTGGGAGACTGCCTGGCCATTGTTAGGCATAAGTTTCTCACTTGTATCCATTGGTGTACTCACTGGAGTACAATCAAAGTGATTGAATTTCTTCAGTACCTTCTCAATATAATGAGACTGAGAAATTACAATAACATCACTTTCATGTTTGATCCTTATGCCAAGGATAACATCAGCCTCCCCCATGTCTTTCATGGAGAACTTTGATGACAAAAATTCCTTTGTCTGATCAACCTTAGCTTGGTCAGTACCAAATATTAACATGTCATCCACATATAGGCAAATGATGACTCCTTTACCAGATTCATCAAATTTGCTATATACACATTTGTCAGCTTGGTTAAGTGAATAACCATTAGACAAAACCACTTCATCACATTTTTGGTGCCATTGCTTAGGTGCCTGCTTCAGTCCATGAAATGTGTATAGTTAAGTTCGTTTTTCTCAGTTCTTAACAAATTGAAAGTCCTAACAATATCGGGTTTTTAATTGTTCTTGGTTGGTAATGTTTTTTGGATAATCTATTGCTAATTCAAACAAGTCTTGCAAAAATGAAAAATATCGTCTACTTATATTTAAAACACAGTGCAAATACCAAGTTTCTATTCAATTAAAATGCAAAATGTAAATTTTACAAACTATAAGGACTAGAAATGTAAATTCTATGAAATGTAAAGTTAAGCCATGATTAAGAACAGATTAATTCTTCAAGGACTAAAGTGCAATTTTTCAAAACAATTTACCAAAAACGGGTTACAAACTCTAATAAGCTCGTTTGAGCTTATTTTTCAACCAAATTCAACCAAACCACTTGCAAACGTCTTAAAATCAGAATTAAACTAGACTTGTCCAAGGATTTTAGCTGAAAGTGACTAAAAAGCTGATAAGCCAATTTCAATAAGCACAAAATAAGCTGCAAAGAAATCTAGAATTGCACAACTAGATTTTATTGATGAAAATGATTAATAAGCTCAAAATAAGAACAGGAAATCAAGTCTCATGAGAAATCATCAAGTAATAAGCTCAGAATTCTAAAATAAGCAAAAAGAGTGCTTATGTTGACCAACTTTGACCAAGATTTTTCAATAAGCTCAAAATCTGAAAAATTAACCAGGAACACTTACTAAATGATATTATGAAAGAAAATCGACCAGTTTATGAAGTGGATATTGAGATATGAAAAAGCAGTTCACAAGTTACAGAAACTTGAGTTTGCTTAATGTTTTAGACTTTTGCTTATTTCTACTTAAAAACTTGATACTGTACAAAATCCTTATACAATTTGAAACTTCATATATTGACCTAGAACTGAGAACTGGTTTGGAGGAATTTCATTAACAATAAAAGAAATGGTAAGCAAATCAAAATCATAACTTTTTGAAACAATGCTTGTAGAAAACTGACCCACACTTTTTAGATGGCCATTTGCCTTTTTGACCTCACACTTGACTAGAAAATGGCTTAAAACTACTTGTTATCACTTACTAACTTAAAATGAACAAGAACTTGCCAAAAATCAACACTTGAACATCCAATACAAGCTAATGCCAAACACCCATTTACTGATCTTTTGGAAACTTTTGTGAAGACTTATTGATCAAATGATTGAATTGAGTAGAAAGCTTTAGTAAACTAATTTTAGCAATCAAAATGAAGTATGTGAGAACAAGTAACAAGCAGTGATCACAACTAAAACTCAAAATGATAAGCAAAGCTATTATGACTGTAATAAGCTGAAAACAGGACAAGTACAAAGCTAATAAGCAGGATTAATCTACAATTAAGCAAACAAATCACTAAAATCAGGCTATAACAACTTTGATCATTCAAACAAACAAGATTATCTAAGAATTAAGCAGGCAAGCAACTGTTTAGAGGAATTTAAATGCAGTACATGTAAACCTTATGCAAAGGCCTCCTTTGGGGAGTAGAGGAGCGCTGAGCTCTCTATTCTAGTGCTAACCACCACCTTAGCACTAGAAAACACTTATCAACAACCTATCAACAGCAATCAATCAACAAGAATCACCATATCTGACTGGAAATCATCAAATTCTGCTAGAAATGAACTGAATGATCAAAACAGCAACAATCTTCAACTTTAGCCAGTTATGATCAAGTTATGATCATAACAAACTAACAACAGCAACAAGAGTATCAAGGAAGCAGGTAATGAACAGTAGAATAGGTAATAGAATTTTGGAGGGAAAATGGAATTTGAATTTTATTGAGTAAGGAAAGTAGTTACAAGGGTAGTTAAGTTGTTACAACTAACTATAACAGACTCAAGAGTGTGTCAAGCTCTTGAGTTGTTAAGCTAAACTAGAAATGAATTGAGAGGAAAATTAAAGTGTGTGAAATTTCACACTTTCTACCACTGCAAGAAATGAGAACTAAACATGTATTTATAGACTTTAGGAGTAGAGCAGTTGGGGTTGGTGACGTGTTGGAACCAATCCCAGGCTTCCACGTGTCAAAAATCTGCTAAATGAGTTTTGCTGATGAAGAACAGATTTGGGGGTTTTGTCTTGAGTTGATTTCAGCTTAATTAGTTGTAACCATTGGATTCGTCCTTCAAAAATGAGCAAGTTTGATGTTTATAACTTCTCTTGAAAATGCTTCTAGCTCAAAGTCGAATCTGGCAATTCGTTTTGATGAAGATGACACGTGTCATGATTTAACTGGCCAAAAGAATGAGTTGCGGATCATTATCCACATTGGATATTATGATTATTGCATGTCCTATTCTCATTGGTGGAAAAATGGATAGTGCGTTTAACTGTTGAGATTGTGACAAATAAATGGCTAGCAGCTGAAGTGTATAAATGACACTGAGTTGGCAATCCATGTTCCACTTTTCTTGGCTTCCCATTGGTTTAGAGCTTTAGACACGGATTAAGCACTATTAACTTTCTAGAAATGGCAGAAATGATCCCTTGACTTGGCAGAATGTATTCTTTAGCTAGTAACTTCATTTCTTTGGCATATTTGGTCCTTCAAACTTCATTCTTGAACAAATTTGATCCTTTGACTGAGTTGACTTGAGAGTTGACCAGATTTGACTTTGATCTTGACTTTTACAAAATTACACTTTTGGTCCTTCATCTTTGGAAGATTGTCAAGATAGGTCCTTTGTCTTCAAAGTCTTGTCACTTTTGATCCTTCTTTGTCTTCAAAGTCTTGTCACTTTTGATCCTTCTTTGTCTTTTTCATCAAATTAAGCTTGATTTTCCTTTGTTTGCTTGAAAATGTATCCTTCTTACCTATTTGAGCACAAACACAAAACATACCACATAATTCTGCTTTATAGCACAAAGTTTAGGTATTTTTATTGTGTTTTAGGGTGATTTGTTGATAAATTGATATGAGTTTTTGCTCATATCAAATCCCCTACACTTGAACATTGTCATGTCCTCATGCAATGCTATACATTTAAGCACAAATTTACATTCTCCTCATAATTAATCCACCTTGGCCATATGGAATGCATCTACACTACTCTAAACTAAATGATGCATGATTTTGATTTTGAACAAAATACAATTCTATCTATATCTTTTTGGTTTTTCTTGAAATGGTTTTGATGGAAATAACTCATAAAGAATTCAATGAATTTGATTAGGGCTTGGGTACCATGGACATTTATCACCCTCAAGTTTCACTTTCCCCATACCAAGCTTAAAAATGGGATCATTTCATTCACAAGTAAAAAGTGTATCAACTTATTCATGACAATTAAATGTGGAACCGATTATTATTTGAGCAAATTGCTTGTGGGCAAATTTGTCATTATTTAAAGCGTGAAGTATAAGAAATGTAAAATCCAAAAATAAGGAAGCACGGTTTTAATCCTAAGTAATCCTCTCATCCATTACTTGAAAAACCGCTCACAATTAATATAAGTCCGTTTCAAGAGTAATAAGACATTCGCCTTATGTGTAAAATCCTCATGTCATGCTTTCATAAGTAGCTACACACTCGCTAAGGAAAGAAAAATAAACTCACGCAATAATTTACATCCGCCATCTTTTTGAGACTTTGGATCTTCAACCCCGCAACCCGTCAAGGTAATATAGGATTGGAGCAATCTATTGAATCCCCGCAACCCGTCAAGGTAATATTGGAACTCAATAGTCACTATAATTAACACCACACTGCCCCTCTTGGGAGTCTTGTATAATTACTTTTTTTCTCTTTTCTTTTTCTTTTTTTTTCTAGCCACTCATTTTTTTCATAAGCCGCTCTTATTTTTCTTTATTCCTCACTAAGAAAGTTGAAAAGAATAAAAGGAAAAACACCCGCTAAATATTGAGCATGACATAAGTCTAGTACACATAAAACGTTCTAACTTAGAATCTTAAGACGTACTCATATCAACCATGAATGATTAGACAAAAATACATAAGAGATTACAAACCAATTAAAACTGTTCTTGATTATTTATTAACATATATACATGCGAAGAAAATAGAGGTTAAGAAGAGAAGGGTTTAGCCACAAGTAATTATCATGAAGTTTATCTAGCCCTTTTACACTTGCTTCAACTCTATCATTTCCCATTCTCCACAAATTTAAAATCTCAAATAATGAGATTGGTGGATGCTTAGCCTAATAGACCAATGAAGGACTACATGGTTAAGGATACTAGCTAGAGTAAGCTTAGATAAGCAAACTCGGGTTGAGTCAAAATATCCATGGCGGGCCTAATATGTCAAAGAAGTCTAAATTTGTTAAAACCATGTTTTTATTAAATTTTTCTCTTTTTATATGTTTTTGATGAAAAATAAAAGAAGAAATATATACAATACAAATGTGTTATGCAAATGAAAAATGATTAATGCAAAAATTATGAATGCATATTTTTGGTGGCCAAAGTAGATCAAAAATTCGAAAAATGTTTGAAAAATTAATTTTCCAAGTTATCATGAAAGACAATGACAAGTTCTAGGTAAGGTCACTTCGATAGAAGACCCCCCCTACACTTAAGCTAAACATTGTCCTCAATGTTTAAGAGCATGGAAGTATAAAAACTTCCCCTACACTTATGACAATAAATAGACTTTGCTTAACCCAAGTTAAGGAAAGGACAACTATTAGTGAATTCATGTTTAAGCACAAGGTGTCAATGAAAAATCACAATAGTAACGAAGTGAACCGGATACAAGGGCCTCCTCCATAAGCTCCAAAGCATGAAATGAGTGAGCAACCCTACAAACAATCATGAAGACAAAAGAAGGTCTCCCCTACACTTATCTCCAAGTCTATACCTTTATTGCTAACCTACAACACTCTAAACCTAGTTATACGATGCTTGAGTTAATGAGTCTCTAGCTCGACTCGTCCCTCAATGAATTAATTCATGGGGAAAATGGGGATCTCTTGGACCATTTCAACGGAAATGTCCTCCCCAAAATAATGCTTCACACGGTGACCATTCACTTTAAAATTTGGACCATCGGGTTGTGACAACTCAATAGTTCCATATGGAAACACTTGAGCAATAGTGAATGGACCGGACCATCTCGACTTAAGCTTGCCCGCAAAATGTTTCAACCTTGAGTTAAAGAGGAGAACCGGCTCTCCAACTTTGAACTCACGGTTCTTGATCTTAGCATCATGCAATTTCTTAGTCTTTTCCTTGTAAAGAAAAGAATTTTCATAGGCATTGGCTCTCAATTCATCCATCTCATTAAGTTGATCTTTCCTATGTGAACCGGCTTGGTTTAAATCAAAGTTAGCCCACTTGAGAGCCCAAGATGCCTTATGTTCTAACTCGAATGGGAGGTGGCACGCTTTTCCATAGACAAGCCTATAAGGAGTACAACCAATTGGTGTCTTAAAAGCCGTCCTAAAAGCCCAAAAAGCACCATCAAGCTTATCCGACCAAGAAGCTCGATGCTCTCCCACCGTTCTCTCTAAAATTCTCTTTAAACCACGATTTGTGACCTTGGTTTGACCATTGGTTTGAGGGTGATACGCGGTAGAAAGTCTATGATTAACTCCATATTTCTTCATAACTCTCGTGAATTGATCATTACAAAAGTGCGTACCACGATCACTTATGATGGCCCGAGGTACACCAAATATAGCAAACAATTGCTTTAAGAACTTCACAACAACTCTAGCATCATTGGTAGGTAAGGCTTTAGCCTCCACCCATTTTGGACACATAATCCACCGCCACAAGTATATACTTGTTTCCCTTAGAGGATGGAAAAGGTCCCATGAAATCAATGCCCCATACATCAAATATCTCACACTCTTGAATAAAATTTTGTGGCATCTCATCACGTTGCGTAATTTTTTCTTGTCTTTGACACACATCACAAAATTTCACCATTTCATGGGCATCTTTGTAAATGGAAGGCCAATAGTAACCTGAATCAAAGACTTTCTTGGCGGTATAGTTGGGCCCAAAATGTCCACCCGTAGGTCCTTTATGACACTCTTCTAAGATCTTAAATGCCTCGGGCCCATCTACACACCGTCTAATGATTTGGTCCGCACATTGCCTAAAAAGATAAGGATCATCCCAAAAGTAGTACTTAACTTCCTTAAGAAATTTCTTCTTTTGTTGATAAGTAAGACCCTCAATAAGCACATTGCCCACAAGATAGTTTGCTATATCCACAAACCAAGGAGTGGCATCCTCTTGGGAAGAGATAGACATGAGCTCCTCTAATGGAAAGGATTCATTGATTTCTTGATGTGGAAAATCTCCTTGAAAAGTATGCTCAAGTCTACTCAAGTGATCCGCCGCTAAGTTCTCGGCCCCTTTCTTATCACGAATTTCTATCTTAAACTCTTGAAGCAACAAAACCCATCTCAAAAGCCTAGGCTTAGCATCTTGTTTTGTCATAAGATACTTGAGAGCGGAATGATCCTATACACTATGGTTTTGGAGAGCACAATGTATGGTCTAAATTTCTCAAAAGCATAGACTATAACAAGCAACTCTTTTTCCGTGGTAGTGTAATGAAGTTGTGCACCGGTCATGGTTTTACTCGCATAGTGTGTAGGTTGAAAATGCTTATTAACTCTTTGTCCTAAGACGGCCCCCACCGCATAATCACTAGCGTCACACATAAGCTCAAAAGGTAATTCCCAATTTGGAGAAACCAAAACGGGAGCCTTTGTCAATTTCTCCTTAAGAGTCTCAAAAGAGTCCAAACAATCTTGGTTAAAAATGAAAGGAGCCTCTTTTTCCAAGAGGTGAGTCATCGGTCTAGCTATCTTAGAAAAATCTTGTATAAAGCGCCTATAAAATCCCGCATGACCTAAGAAACTCCTCACACCTTTAACTGAGGTGGGTGGGGGAAGCTTAGCAATCACATCAATTTTAGCTCGATCCACTTCTAATCCCTTGTTGGATATTTTGTGTCATAAAACAATTCCCTCTTTCACCATAAAGTGACATTTCTCCCAATTAAGCACTAAACGTGTTTCCTCACAACGCTTAAGCATTCTCTCTAGATTGGTGAGACATGAGGTAAATGAATTTCCAAAGACGGAAAAATCATCCATAAAAACCTCCATAGTTTGCTCTATCATGTCATGGAAAATCGCCATCATGCACCTTTGAAACGTCCCCGGTGCATTACATAAGCCAAAAGGCATCCTCTTGTAAGCAAATGTACTGTAGGGACAAGTGAATGTGGTCTTTTCTTGATCCTTAGGGTCAATGGGTATTTGGAAATAACCTGAAAAGCCATCAAGAAAACAATAGTACTCATTTCCCGCTAAGCGTTCAAGCATTTGATCCATAAAGGGTAATGGGAAATGGTCTTTCCTAGTAGCCTCATTGAGTTTTCTATAATCAATACAAACTCTCCAACCAGTGACAAGTCTCGTAGGAATAAGCTCATTGTTCTCATTAGGCACTACAGTGATTCCACCCTTTTTTGGAACACAATGTACCGGGCTAACCCATGGAGAGTCGGAAATGGGGTAAATCATACCCGCATCTAGGAGTTTAATTACTTCCTTCTTAATGACCTCATGGATTTTTGGGTTAACTCTTCATTGACTTTGAATGGCGGGTTTATAGTCATCCTCCATAAGGATTTTGTGTGTACAAAAATGTGGATCAATTCCCCTTATGTCAGATATTTTCCATGCTAAGGCTTTCTTATGTTTCTTAAGGACTTCAATAAGTTGCTCCTTCTCATCCTATTTTAACTCTTTAGCAATGATCACGGGTAGTTGGTCTTTGCCCTCTAAGAAAGCATATTCTAAGTGGGATGGAAGGTCCTTAAGTTCAATTGGAGGTGGACTCTCTATGGAAGGTTTTACTATGGAAGGATCCTCAATGGTAACTTCTTGTGAAATAGGAGAAGGAATAGGGTCCTCATTGAGCAACTTTTGGATCGTAAGAATATCTTCTTCCCAATTAATGGGAGAATCATCATCACCAACAAAGTTTGACTCAAATCCCTCCAAGAGGAAATCACTCTCTCCAAAAGGTGTTAAAGAGGGAGCAATTGAGGCCACGGTTTCAACATGGGGCATCTCATCACTAGTACTCTTGCAAGCATCATGAAAGTGTTCATCACACACCTCATCTAGCACATCAACTATGTTAATAGTCTCACAAGGTCTAGACTCCCAAACCTCTTTCCTATCACAAACTTTCCCTAACTTAAACACCACTCTCTCATCCTCTACTCTCATAATTAGTTCTCCTTCCGCCACATCTATCAAAGTACGACCCGTTCTCAAAAACGGTCTTCCAACAATCAAAGGAACTCTAGGATCTATGTCATAATCAACCACTACAAAGTCGGCCAGAAATGTAAACTTATCCACACCTACAAACACATCCTCCGCTATACCTACGGGGTAAGCTATGGTTCGGTTGGCTAATTCAAGGGTCATCCTAGTGGGAGTGAGCTCGGGAAGAGAGAGTTTTTTCCAAACCGATAAAGGCATGAGGTTAATGCTTGCCCCTAAATCCGCCAAAGCCATGCAATTTTCAACACCGGGAAAATTACAAGGTATCAAGAAGCGCCCCGGATCTCCAAGTTTTGTTGGTAAGGTTTTAAGTAGCACGGTGGAACAATTTTCATTAAGGGATGTGTTGGGCAAATCAACCAATTTTTCTTTTTTGGAGAGTAAATCCTTGAACATCTTAGCAAACTTTCGCATATAAGCAAGAGCTTCCGCAAAGGATATGTTGATGTTGAGTTGTTTGCACATCCTTAAGAAATTTGAGACTTGGATGTCATCCTTATTCTTTAACTTGTCCTTTTTCAACCTTGAAGGATATGGAAGAGTAGGTTTTGGTATAGGTGGAATAGGTGTTGTAGTGGAAGATTTGCCTTTGTTAGCTTCTTCATTGGGAGGTGTGGAAGGTAGAGGAGAAGTAAGAATAGGTTGAGAAGGTGTGTTTGAGTGAATGGGAGCATTTTGAGGTGGTGAAGTAGAGGTAGAAGGCTTGTCACAAGTAGGAACAAAAGTGGGTGGAACAATAGGAGATTTAGAAGGTGAAGGATCCTTTGTTGTTTTTCCACTTCTTGTTGTAATAGCACTGACATCTGCCCTTGGATTTGTTTGTGTGTTGGAAGGTAAAGCCCCTTGTGGTCTTTCATTGAATGCCATTAAAAGCCTATTGGTTTGTGAATCCAATGCAAGTTTCATATGGTCATTCATTCTCTTTTCAATTTCACGCATTCTCTTGTCAACATACTCTTGAGTCTCTTGCATCCCATATCCTTGATTTTGGGGTTGAGGGTAAGCTTGATTTGGTATTTGAGAATATCCTTGATTTGGGAAAGGTAGAATGGGTTGATTAAATCCTTGATGTGGTGGGTAAAAGTTATTTCCTTGATGTTGAACATTGTTGGGTGCCTTGTAGTTATTTCCTTGGTAAGGTGGTCTTTGTCCTTGATTTCTTTGTAAAACTTGAGGAGGATTTTGTTAAATTTGGGTGGGTGGTTGGGGTGGGAATCCCGGTGGAGTAAGGTAATTTTGGGACTTGTAAGAAAGGTTATTTGGATTGATATTTGGCTTGAAGTGTTCACGATGTTCCTCTTGGTAAGCATAGCATTCCCCTTGATAAACTTGCACCTTATCACATTGTTCATAAGAATGGGGACCTCCACAAGTTACACAAGAAAGAGTAATGGCATTCACATCATTTGAAGAATTGTTCAATACCATGCTCTTAATGGCTTGAATAAGCTCTTGTTGACCACTCTCCATCTTTTGAAAAATCTCTTGTTGATATTTGAGGAATTGGTTATCACAAGGTGTTTGAGAAGTGTTTTGGATAACATGAACCCTTTCTTCAAATTGAGTGTTTGTTTGAACCATTTCTTTAGTCTCAATGATGTCCACGGCCTCTTGAATGGATTTAGGAAGAATATTCCCTCCCGCGGAAGCATTGAGTGAATCTTGGTGATGAGGTTTAAGGCCATTATAGAAAGTATTGATTTGGTGAACTTCATCCAATCCATGGTTAGGGCATCGCCTCAATAACTCTCTAAACTCCTCCCAAGCATCACTAAAGGATTGACTAGGTTTTTGTTGAAAGCCTATAAGTAAATTCCTCAAAGTCGTGGTCTTAGATGGAGGAAAGAACTTGTTCAAAAACTTAGTGGTGAAACCATCCCATGTGGTGATACTATCGGGTGGTTGGGTGTCTAACCAATGCTTAGCTTGTCCCTCTAGTAAAATGGCACTAATATCAACTTAATAGCATCATGTGGAACTCCATTGTACTTAAGGGTATTGCAAAGAGCAAGGAATCTCTTAAGGTGATCATGAGGATCATCATTCTTGTGGCCATAAAAAGGTGTTTGTGAAACCAAGGTAATCATAGCCGTTTTTAGCTCAAATAAATTTGCGGGAATGTCGGGAATCCTAATAGCATTAGCATATCCATGAACATTGGATTACAAACGTTCCATCAAAGAACGATTATCAACAGCCATGGCTTCTTGTTGTGGATGAGTCAAAGCACGATTCTCGTGATCGGCTTGATGGACGGTGGTGGTCTTACTCTTTCTCTTTTTCTTCCTTTTCGGAGGAAGAGGTTGTACACCAATCGGTATTTGTGCACGCCCGCGAGTGAGCATGCAACTCAATACGAGGAATGAGAGAGAAGCTCTCGTGTGACTTTGAAGAGAAAAGGATTATCCTCCTCGAGTTTCAATATGAAATATCCACAAGAAAATAATAATATACGTATGTACTACTTGGGTGCAAGACCCCCAATGAAGCCTTCCTTCTTAGAATACTCACAAGTGAACGGGGGGTTAGGTGGCGCGAAGCACTTAAGTACCTATTGACCCTTAGATGGCATTTTATAGCACATCGCCTTTCTATTCACTTAACTGTTTGTATTCTTCGAATTGTTGCTTATTGAGAGTATTTATCTATTCTTGCTTTATTTTGTTTGATCGATACACGTGTCAAGGACCGGAACGCCCCTCAACACGGTGTATTGCCTTGGCAATATTTATGGAAGATATGTAGATTGGTTGTTCTTATACGTATACGTATTTACTTATAATAATATATGGAAAATATTTTTGTATTTATGAGTTTTTAAGAGAAAATACTATATGTACATAAAAACCGATAGAATCCAATAATATATATTTTTGGGTGCAATCTCTTAGGAAAAAGATTGCTTTTTGGATTTTTTAATTTGTTTGGTCCATTCTTTAGGAAAAGAATTGTTTTGTTAATTTTTTAGTTTTTATATATTTATATTTTTGATTTTTTTATTTGTTTTTTATTTATGATACGTAAAAATAACGTTCACAAGGTGAACGGATCTCAAAAGCCAATGAAAACCGTCAATCGATAGTCTCTCGTAAATTCAAAGAACCGGCAGCGGCGCCATTTGAAATGTGTATAGTTAAGTTCGTTTTTCTCAGTTCATAACAAATTGAAAGTCCTAACAATATCGGGTTTTTAATTGTTCTTGGTTGGTAATGTTTTTTGGATAATCTATTGCTAATTCAAACAAGTCTTGCAAAAATGAAAAATATCGTCTACTTATATTTAAAACACAGTGCAAATACCAAGTTTCTATTCAATTAAAATGCAAAATGTAAAATTTACAAACTATAAGGACTAGAAATGTAAATTCTATGAAATGTAAAGTTAAGCCATGATTAAGAACAGATTAATTCTTCAAGGACTAAAGTGCAATTTTTCAAAACAATTTACCAAAAACGGGTTACAAACTCTAATAAGCTCGTTTGAGGTTATTTTTCAACCAAATTCAACCAAACCATTTGCAAACGTCTTAAAATCAGAATTAAACTAGACTTGTCCAAGGATTTTAGCTGAAAGTGACTAAAAAGCTGATAAGCCGATTTCAATAAGCACAAAATAAGCTGCAAAGAAATCTAGACTTGCACAACTAGATTTTATTCATGAAAATGATTAATAAGCTCAAAATAAGAACGGGAAATCAAGTCTCATGAGAAATCATCAAGTAATAAGCTCAGAATTCTAAAATAAGCAAAAAGAGTGCTTATGTTGACCAACTTTGACCAAGATTTTTCAATAAGCTCAAAATCTGAAAAATTAACCAGGAATACTTACTAAATGATATTATGAAAGAAAATCAACCAGTTTATGAAGTGGATATTGAGATATGAAAAAGCAGTTCACAAGTTACAGAAACTTGAGTTTGCTTAATGTTTTAGACTTTTGCTTATTTCTACTTGAAAACTTGATACTGTACAAAATCTTTATACAATTTGAAACTTCATATATTGACCTAGAATTGAGAACTGGTTTGGAGGAATTTCATTAACAATCAAAGAAATGGTAAGCAAATCAAAATCATAACTTTTTGAAACAATGCTTGTAGAAAACTGACCCACACTTTTTAGATGGCCATTTGCCTTTTTGACCTCACACTTGACTAGAAAATGGCTTAAAACTACTTGTTATCACTTACTAACTGAAAATGAACCAGAACTTGCCAAAACTCAACACTTGAACATCCAATACAAGCTAATGCCAAACACCCATTTACTGATCTTTTGGAAACTTTTGTGAAGACTTATTGATCAAATGATTGAATTGAGTAGAAAGCTTTAGTAAACTAAGTTTAGCAATCAAAATGAAGTATGTGAGAACAAGTAACAAGCAGTGATCACAACTAAAACTCAAAATGATAAGCAAAGCTATTATGACTGTAATAAGCTGAAAACAGGACATGTACAAAGCTAATAAGCAGGATTAATCTACAATTAAGCAAACAAATCACTAAAATCAGGCTATAACAACTTTGATCATTCAAACAAACAAGATTATCTAAGAATTAAGCAGGCAAGCAACTGTTTAGAGGAATTTAAATGCAGTACATGTAAACCTTATGCAAAGGCCTCCTTTGGGGAGTAGAGGAGCGCTGAGCTCTCTATTCTAGTGCTAACCACCACCTTAGCACTAGAAAACACTTATCAACAACCTATCAACAGCAATCAATCAACAAGAATCACCATATCTGACTGGAAATCATCAAATTCTGCTAGAAATGAACTGAATGATCAAAACAGCAACAATCTTCAACTTTAGCCAGTTATGATCAAGTTATGATCATAACAAACTAACAACAGCAACAAGAGTATCAAGGAAGCAGGTAATGAACAGTAGAATAGGTAATAGAATTTTGGAGGGAAAATGGAATTTGAATTTTATTGAGTAAGGAAAGTAGTTACAAGGGTAGTTAAGTTGTTACAACTAACTATAACAGACTCAAGAGTGTGTCAAGCTCTTGAGTTGTTAAGCTAAACTAGAAATGAATTGAGAGGAAAATTAAAGTGTGTGAAATTTCACACTTTCTACCACTGCAAGAAATGAGAACTAAACATGTATTTATAGACTTTAGGAGTAGAGCAGTTGGGGTTGGTGACGTGTTGGAACCAATCCCAGGCTTCCACGTTTCAAAAATCTGCTAAATGAGTTTTGCTGATGAAGAACAGATTTGGGGGTTTTGTCTTGAGTTGATTTCAGCTTAATTAGTTGTAACCATTGGATTCGTCCTTCAAAAATGAGCAAGTTTGATGTTTATAACTTCTCTTGAAAATGCTTCTAGCTCAAAGTCGAATCTGGCAATTCGTTTTGATGAAGATGACACGTGTCATGATTTAACTGGCCAAAAGAATGAGTTGCAGATCATTATCCACATTGGATATTATGATTATTGCATGTCCTATTCTCATTGGTGGAAAAATGGATAGTGCGTTTAACTGTTGAGATTGTGACCAATAAATGGCTGGCCGCTGAAGTGTATTAATTACACTGAGTTGGCAATCCATGTTCCACTTTTCTTGGCTTCCCATTGGTTTAGAGCTTTAGACACGGATTAAGCACTATTAACTTTCTAGAAATGGCAGAAATGATCCCTTGACTTGGCAGAATGTATTCTTTAGCTAGTAACTTCATTTCTTTGGCATATTTGGTCCTTCAAACTTCATTCTTGAACAAATTTGATCCTTTGACTGAGTTGACTTGAGAGTTGACCAGATTTGACTTTGATCTTGACTTTTACAAAATTACACTTTTGGTCCTTCATCTTTGGAAGATTGTCAAGATAGGTCCTTTGTCTTCAAAGTCTTGTCACTTTTGATCCTTCTTTGTCTTCAAAGTCTTGTCACTTTTGATCCTTCTTTGTCTTTTTCATCAAATTAAGCTTGATTTTCCTTTGTTTGCTTGAAAATGTATCCTTCTTACCTATTTGAGCACAAACACAAAACATACCACATAATTCCGCTTTATAGCACAAAGTTTAGGTATTTTTATTGTGTTTTAGGGTGATTTGTTGATAAATTGATATGAGTTTTTGCTCATATCATTCCATACAAGGACTTAATCAGTTTACACACCTTGTGCTCATTACCAGGCATGATGAAGCCCTGAGGTTGGTTCATATAAACCTCCTCATCTAAATCACCATTCAAGAATGTTGTCTTCACATCCATCTGATGAATAATCAGATTGTGAATACTAGCTAAAGCAATCAGCATTCTTATGGTACTGATACGTGCTACTGGAGCATAAGTATCAAAATAGTCTATCCCTGAATTTCGTTTAAAGCCCTGAATGGCTAACCTTTCCTTGAACTTTTCAACAATTCCATCTATCTTTATTTTCCTTTTGAAGATCCATTTGTTACCAAGTGTATTACAACCTGGAGGTAGATTAACCAACACCCAAGTGTTGTTCCCCATGATGGAGTCCATCTCATCATTTATTGCTTCTTTCCAGAAAGCAACATCTTGGGACTTCATTGCTTCATCAAATGTTTTGGGATCATCATCAACATTAAAGCAATAGTAGTATTGGTCTGAGACCTTATCCCTTGTACCTTCAACCAAGTATAGTTGAAACTCAGGCCCAAAATTCCTTGGAGTCCTATGCCTTGTGCTTCTTCTAAGCTCAGGCTCAGGTTGCTGAACCACAACCTCATCAGTGACCCTTTCAGGTTCCACTAAAGCACCAATATCCTCAGTTGCCGCAAGAGTCCTAAGGCTTGGTCTAGGGACTGATGAGAACCTTGTTTCATCAAAGTTAGCATCCCTTGATTGAATGATTGAGTTTATAGAAACTGAATCATTTGGTTCAATTACATAGAACCTATAAGCCTTGGAATGCTCAGCATATCCAACAAAGATGCATTCAATGCATCTTTTACCCAAGGTTTTCACCTTTGGATCAGGGAGTCTTACAACTGCCCTACATCCCCAAACTTTGAGGTAGTTCAAGTTTGGTTTTCTTTTAGTCCAGAGTTCATAAGGGGTAATCTTGTTCCTTTTGTTGGGAACCCTATTTAATAAATAGCAAGTTGTTAACATAGCTTCACCCCAAAACCCTTGACTCAGTTCTGAATAGGACAACATGGAATTAACCATTTCTTTCAGTACTCTATTTTTCCTTTAAGATATACCATTTTGCTGAGGGGTATAGGGAGCAGTCGTTTCATGGATGATACCAACAGACTGAAAATACTGAGCATCCATGTACTCACCTCCCCTATCAGTCCTTAATCTTTTGATTTGGACTCCTTGTTGTAATTCAACTTCAGTTTTAAATACTTTAAATTTATCTAATGCTTCATCCTTAGTATGTAACAAGTAAACATAGCAAAACCTAGAAGCATCATCAATAAATGTTACCAAGTATTTCTTATTCCCTAATGAGGGAGTAGCATGCAAATCACATAGGTCACTATGGATTAGCTCCAAAACATCAGTTTCACGTTTTACATCTTGAAATGGTTTCTTAGTTATTTTGTTCGACATGCAAGTCTGACACTTTTCAGTGTCCATGTCAAATACTGGGATTAACCCATCCTTAGACATATTTTGCATCCTCTTAAAGTGGACATGGCCCAGCCTAGCATGCCATAGTGATGAATCCTTCAGTTTACTGGTGGACACTGAGGCTGAACAAATATTTGCACTACCAGCACTAACTGAGTTAATACTGGTGGTTGTTTCAATTTTAAGCCTGAACATTTGATTGCTCAAATAACCAAAACCAATAAACACACCATGTTTGGATAAAACAAATTTATTAGATTCAGTCACTTGTTTATAACCACAATTATTCAAAATACTACTAGAAACCAAATTCTTCCTAATATTAGGAACATGAAAACATTAAACAACCTAACAATCTTTCCAGAACTAAACTTAAGGTCTACACAACCACGTCCATGCACTAGGGCTATTGACTCATTTCCCATGTGAAAAATAGATCCATCATTCAGTGACTCATAAGTCTTGAACCAACATCTATTTTTACACACATGAACAGTTGCTCCAGAATCAACCCACCACGCAACATCATCATCCGGCACAAAATAAGCTTCAGATACATATGTAACATAATAAATCTGGTGAGATTCATTAAACATATTATGACCTTTCAGTGTTGTGTTGTTAGAACCAATCACTGAACCATTTGTGCGTGTGTGACAACCGTGGTTTTGAGGTTCGTCACTTGGTCTTACTTTTAGGTTATTTTATGTGTGCTTACTTGATTTGTGTGTTTATGTGCTTATTTTGTGTGAACGAGGTTGGTGTGGTTATCGTTTATGAGTATAGAGTACTCATAAGTAAATCGAGGAACGGTTATTTCATGTTCATGAGCTCACAAGTGGTGACTATGAAATGAAAATGGTGATATTGTGGTGTTTACGTATACGTATATGTATTATAGAAAATTGTATTTTTACGATTTACGGTTTAGCATTTAGAGGTCTCGGATGAGGTAATTAGTCATATGGATATTTTTCGGGATGGTTTTAAGTCATTTAGGACTTGGTTATAAAGTTTATTTCAAAATTTGAGATTTTTTTTAAAAGTGTATACCTTACGACTTTTACGGTAAAACGCGTAAATTTGACTAGTTTTACGGTTTTGAGGTTTTGGAAGCTTTAGGAGCTGAAATAAATTAAGGAAAATTAAGTTAATATTATTAATACATATAATAATAATAAAAAATAAAAAAACGAAATTAGAGGGGGGGGGGGTTAGTCGGGTTTAGACGCACCAAAGAAGAAAGAAAGAAGGGAAAAGCCCAAAACAGGCCCAATGGACTTGTAATGGGATTAGGGGGCCTTTAGGACTTAACCAAACCCAACTCATAACCATAATAATCAGCTTTTTAACCTCCATAACATCTCCTAGCCGAAATTCATCAATGGTGGCCAATTAGGGTTCTTCAAAAATTAGGTTTTTCTTCATTTCTATTAATTCAAAGGTAAAACCTTCTTAACCCTTTTCATATAAATGTTTTTAATGTTTCTATGATCATCTTATGATGGATTTAGGTTAGGGTTTAATTAAAAACAGTATATTAATCATATTTTAATGATTAAATAAATTAGGGCTTGTAATTAGAGGGATTACGGTTAATTAATGAGGTTGATTTTGTTAAACCCGTTTTTAAAAACTGAGCAGAATTTTGGTGTCATTGTTTTGATCATATCCAGAGTTCTAGGAACATTCAAGATGCAATCAAGCTAGCCCTGGATAGGTATTTGAGTTGGCTTTCTAAATCAATAAACGAGAACTAAATTGGAGGTCAGGAAGTGGGTCAAAAGCAGGTTACAACAGTCGGAGGTCAAAGCAGTTTTGAATTCAGCTTGTTTTCTTTTTAAGTTTTGGGTTGTTTGGGGTACTTAGGGTTGCATTGGGATCTTCTCACGAACATGAGAGATGGTTTATATATTTTAGTAAGTATCTGCACTTGGGCTAAGATGGTGGTTTAAGGTAAGACCCTCTAATGGTAATAAACTTTTCATACGTTTAAAATCAGGGAATTCTGGATAGGTAGCAATATATATACATATATCGGGGCCTTAAATGTAGCTTTAAGGTTAGGGCAAGTGGGAGGTTCTAGCTAACACATGTAAAAGTATTAATATTCCTTTCACAGAAACCATGGGTATGTTTAAGTGTACGTTTGACTTAAAGTTTTGAGACCTAAAAACTAGGACTGTTTTGTATAAAATATGAACGGGATAGGTATTGAACTTAACCAAATTAAGGACTTGATAAGGAAGGGTAATGGGGTGATTAGAGCTTATCAATGAGGTAATTATGTGGGAATAGGCTAGATGTCCATGATAGGTTGATGAGCAATCTTAGTGATTGGTTCGTGTATTGATTGCGTGTTTTTGGTTTGTTGGCTTGTTGCTAGTGCGAGGACTTGTGAAGAAGCTATCAGGTGAGTTTCATAGTCCCATGTTTACTATTGTTTTTGACTTCCAGATGGGATGGAAGAGACACTGTGTTATGTTATTTATAAAATTTATGCTGTGAATGTTTGGTGTTGGTAATGGACTTGTGTGTACATTTATGTGATTAACTGCTATGTGATTCTTTTTTGTGTATGATCTGGATTGGAAAGGTACATAGGTGTATGGGCGCCTATGGGACCTATGGTTAATGATAAGGCGTGATGCCTTGGAAATTATGGTATTTGGTAAGGCGTGATGCCTTGGAATTATGATTGTTGGTAAGGCGTGATGCCTTGGAATTGTGATTGTTGGTAAGGCGTGATGCCTTGGAATTGTGATTGTTGGTAAGGCGTGATGCCTTGAAATTGTGGTGATTGATTGAACTTGAATTCTAGTTGCTAATACATAATTGTAGCGCATTGTCCATATGTTTATTGGTTTATGGTATTCACAGCTTATAACTGATTTAGCGTTGGAGTGTAAACCTATGACTCTCACCAACTTTATGTTGACGTGTTTTAGTGTCTCTTTCAGGTGATACTATGGTTAAGCGTGAGCACCTAAATGACTAGGATTGGAGTCGCGTAGGAATGCATTTAGAAGGAGATCCCCGTTCCTTCTTAGTTTATTTTGCTGTTTGTTTCTTTGAGTGGTACTATGAACCTATATGTTGTATTGTTTGTGTTATTTGTTTGTCTTGGGTAAGAGGTAGGACTATTACCTACTTACCTAGACTCCTGCTTTGGTTGAGATATTGTCATGACATTTGTGTCACCATTTTATGACATTATAGTTGCATTTTAGTTTTCTCTATAGAGACACCGTTTGTTGTGATGATATCCATACGTCGCGCCCCATATTCCGCCATGGTGGGGTGTGACAGAATGGTATCAGAGCCAATGGTTATAGAGAATTAGGTTGCCTAGTCGCGTAGCCTAGTTTATAGCTTAAGGGTCCCTGCATATAGGCGTCATATGAGTATGTGTGCATTTTATAATAATTGATGTGTTTGGATGTTATTTATTGCGATGTTTTGACTAGTATGAATTGAACCATAGTATGTTCATACTTAGTTACATGTTATTTTCTTTTCGGGTTGTGACTATTGCGGGTTGAACCATAATCGTCCACGCTAGTCACTGTTGTATTTTGCTTAAATTGTACATTATAGTATATAATTTAGTACAAGGTAGTTTCTATCTTTTATCGAGTTATTTTACATACCTGAGGTATGTTACTTTTCTTTTGATGTTTAAGTCATGTTCCCTAAGAATCGTGTGGTGGTTCGAGCTACCAGGAGTACACGGGTAGGAAGGATTTTAAGCTGTTTCCACTCTTACGGGCGACATGACTTATAACTGATTATGTTTTCGTTTTGGATTTAGTATATGCTGTTTTAGCTAGACTATGGATTTCTGTATTCCAAGAGTTTTATTCTGTTATTTTTATAGATGGAGTTGTGGACCTATTTGGTTATGTGATTATGAGCTTATGTGAGTAGATGGATTTATGTGTTATATGTTGTATTGATTCTTATAAGTGTCATCATAGGAGGGAGTGTATTGGGGAAAGGGTAATTGTATAAGTATGGTGGCCAACATAGTTATACAAGTACCACAACTTCAATGGGTTCTCAAGTATGATTGCATGAAAGAGGGTTAGTACATGCTTGTATATGATGAGATATAGAATTTGGGTATACGTATAATTTATGGGTTTATGTAATGGCTGCCTATGAGATGGCTATCGTTCTTTTTGTGTTATATGTTTTGGGTTATAGTTGTGTTGTGTGATTATGGGGTCACACGATATGGTTTGGTTTTGGAGGTGGGCTTTATGCCTTGTTGTGGCACGGTGAGATGGTGATTACTCGTATGGAAAAACGAGCATATAAAGCGATTGATTGACTTGACATGTATGATAACAAGTATGTTTGGGAGATTCGATAGGTATATATATGCGGATGTATATATACTACTACGTGTTAGGTTATGGTATATGGTCGTTCACTATTTATTATAACTTGAACGTACCTTGTGTTTGTCGTGTTTTATGGTGATGGAGTTTGTTGGAGTTCCAACGACGTTTTGGATCTTTTGAAGTGTGTCTTGTAGCGTATTCTTTGAGTCTCGTATTTCACGTGTACGTTTTGAAATGGTGTTTTTGGTTTCAAGTCTACTGAAATAACTTGGGATTTCTTTTGAGATAATGAAATCTTTTGTGTTGGGTCTTGCATTTCTTTTGGTCGGTATATATTGAGTTAGATGGTTGGTTGTATTCGGCAAAATAAGGGTAAGGTGTTGGAGTCGTGTTTGAAACAAGATGTAACATAAGATTTCTTCTTAATCAACACTTATATATTTCAAATTCTAAAAGACTTTCTTTGAAATAAAGCGAAGTAAAATTTTTTTTCTACCTACATAGTTTATATAATTGAGTTTGACCGATTTATATCATTTTTAATTATTTATACAAGGTTAAATTGAGTTTATGAAGATTTCACATACAATTATATCTGTCATTTAAAAGGATTACATTGATCACTAAGTTTATTCTTTAGTTTTTTTTAAAACAACTAGTATAAAACTGATTTGGTCATAACTTGTTCGTTTTTAGAGCTTTTTGAGTGATTCAAAAGCCAAAAATTATGTACTCGGAACGTACTTTTCAAATATTCAGAATTTATAGTCATGGGAAGTCAGTATCTTGGCCGAAATTATTGTACAAGTGTCGGGTTAGAGGTTGAGTTTGAATAGTAGTTTATTTTTATGATTTGGGATGCACGGGATACCTAGTTTTTGAGTTGAGTTTTGAGTTCGTCAAGAGGGTTGTTTGTAGATTGTTTGAGTCACATAGATGTGGGAGTTAATAATAAATAAATAAATAAAGAAAAAGATATATATTCTTTTGGAAAAGTCGATCTTTTGCACGGTTTAAAAAAATATGTCGCGGGGCGTAATATGTTTGGTTGCCATTGGGTGTTTCTTGGATTATTTTTTGTTGCCATGGGTCATTTTGAATTGATACACGTTTTGGGTTTGAGTTTTCTTTTGAGTCTCATGGTTTTTGACTTGTTTTAACTGGTGCACGTGAAATGTCGTTAGTTATCCGTGGGTTTGATTCGTTGATCGTATCTAGTGGATTTAGGATGTAGTTTTGGGTTCGTATTGATTGGGAGCGTTGAGGTAGACATATGAAAGACTTGGTCGCGCCTACACGATTAAGTAGGTGGCCCTGAGAGAATGGTCGGAATGCCCTTAGTGGGGATGAAAGAGTTAAAAGTTTGTAGACGAACTAATGTGGTCATGAGGTCTCTTAGGAGTGCCAAGGGAGATGAATAGATATTTGTATAATGTATGGATATTGGCACAAGTAACACGCCATAGAGAGTGTTGGAAGGGGATATAATACCTCAAAGGTATTTATGATTGTTCGTAAGGCATGTAAGTTTTCTGAAAATTTCCTGAGATTTAGTAGGTTTGCCTATTACTTTGAGGTAGAACCATGAATAAAGCAAGTAGGAGAAGTGAGAGGAGTTGTAGTTAGTGCCTTTCCAAGGCAATTGTTGATGGAATGATTTAAAAACAAGAGCTGTTAGAAATTGCAACGGATGCAAGGTAAAAGTTGAGTTGCTTAGTAGTAGATTGGATGTGGAAAGCGGTTGAGTGGTCTGATGAGAGGAAGCATTGGTCTTTTAAAATGCGTGTAGAAATTTGCAAGTAGAACGAGGTAGGAATTTATTCGTATTTCTGCTGAGAGAGGGTGCAAGGAGGACGTAGTTGAAATTGCTAAGGATGTTGTATGAACGCTTTGGGTTTACGGTTATGATTTTGGCATCGCCAAAACGCGAGCGGTTTTCATGGAGTCAATGAAGCGAGTGTGCGTGAACGTATGTAAATTAGTTGTCATCGGGAGTATCGACGACATCTTGATCTACTCAAAATCTAAGAAGGAGAGTGAGGCGAAGTATGTGTCGGTTTTGGAGTGGAATTAAACGTGAGATTTTCAAGTGTGAGTTTTAGGATTAAGTTGGCCAGGACTAGTAGTCAGAGATGATGGCATATCGTGGAACAGCAAGGGGCGAAGTGAAGAAGGACGAGGAAGCATTTTGGAGGCTGAAGAGGTGGATTCAAAGATGAGCAGATCTTGGCATTATCGGAAGGAATGGATGAATTCGCGAAGCATGACGACACGTGGAGCAAGGATTTGGATGTGTACGAGAACGACAAAGAAAGGCGATTGCTTATACGTTGCAAGAACTGAAGACTTGGAAGAACTAGATAAGACTTAGTTAGTGGAGCTGGATTGTTATATCTGCCTAGAATGCTAGAGGTATTTGGTGTACGAGACGTGGAGAATGATCTATACGGATCATGAACGTCTCCAACACATATTTAATCATCTTGATTGAACATTTGGCAAAGGTGATGGGTGGAGTTAATTGATGGAAGAAAATTGCTAGGCCAAGTACCATCTGGGAAAGGCAAGCATGGTTGATGAGACATGAAATAAGAAGAATGAAGTGAAGCTGAGACGAACCGGAACTATATGGATGACGTATTAGGGTGATTTGGATGAAGGGTGTAGGTTGCACGAGTTGAGTTGTCTAAAGCAGAGAACGCGTCAACCTGTATGTTACGTGGCTTGGACAATCATATGGAGAAAAGGGACGTAGACTATACTTCCTATATAGATAGGAGTAGCTTAGAAAGGGCGATGTAAGGACGAAGTTGGTGGAAGGGATACATAATGCAGTGGAGGAATAAGTACGACGAGAGTTAGGTGATAGTCGATAGACTGACTAATTCATCACATATTTCAAGAGGAATAAGGAGTCACATAGTTGAGAAGTTGGAAGGATTGCGTGCAGATACGATGGAATAAGAGGTTTTGTGTAAAAGTTAACCTGATAGGTATGGATTGCCTTATGAAGAATTATGGCAAGGGAAGAAAACGATGGGAAGCAAGCATAGTATACTGTTGATAGACTAATGGTTGGTATGAGTATACTATAGGGGTAATTGAGAAAGACGCCTAGAGCATTGGCGTGAGGTTTGGAGATAGTTGGAGAACACATTACATCAACAAGAATTCTCCTTCAAAAGAGAGAGAGTCACCGGTGAGAGGGGCATATTCCCCATTAATGAGGATGTAGAGAATAAAGGAGGAAACCAATAGAGTTAGTGACAAAGTTATGTATGAAGTTTCACCCATAGTAACGGGTGGTATGATTTGGTAAAATGGAAGTGTTGATGAAGAGTTTTGTAGGTCCATTTATAATCTTTGGAAAGATCGGACCAGTGGCTTATGAGCATAGAATTACCTGGGGGAAAATGAGTTGTATACATGATACATTTCATGTATTGACATTGGTAAAGGTTGTTTGAGGATGCATTTTGCATGTACGGTTATTCGGGACTTGGGTTAATAAGAGTCTTTGCTTTATCAAAGATCATTTGTCAGATTTATTGACTGTGAGGTCAAGAGTTTGGCAATGAGTTTAATTATTTTTGGTTTGTATATGTGCTATTTTGAAACTTGAACTAAGGTTCACGTGGAAATGAGAGGAGTTCTTTTAGAACAAGTATCCTCGTGTGATTTGTTGTTGGTGTGTTTGATCCTAAGGAGTAAATCTCGGGACGATATTTCTATTAGGAGGGAGTGATGTGACAACCGTGGTTTTGAGGTTCGTCACTTGGTCTTACTTTTATGTTATTTTATGTGTGCTTACTTGATTTGTGTGTTTACGTGCTTATTTTGTGTGAACGAGGTTGGTGTGGTTATCGTTTATGAGTATAGAGTACTCATAAGTAAATCGAGGAACGGTTATTTCATGTTCATGAGCTCACAAGTGGTGACTATGAAATGAAAATGGTGATATTGTGGTGTTTACGTATACGTATATGTATTATAGAAAATCGTATTTTTACGATTTACGGTTTAGCATTTAGAGGTCTCGGATGAGGTAATTAGTCATATGAATATTTTTCGGGATGGTTTTAAGTCATTTAGGACTTGGTTATAAAGTTTATTTCAAAATTTGAGATTTTTTTAAAAGTGTATATCTTACGACTTTTACGGTAAAACGCGTAAATTTGACTAGTTTTACGGTTTTGGAAGCTTTAGGAGCTGAAATAAATTAAGGAAAATTAAGGTAATATTATTAATACATATATTAATAATAAAAAATAAAAAAAAACGAAATTAGAGGGGGGGGGTTAGTCGGGTTTAGATGCACCAAAGAAGAAAGAAAGAAGGAAAAAGCCCAAAACAGGCCCAATGGACTTGTAATGGGATTAGGGGGCCTTTAGGATTTAACCAAACCCAACTCATAACCATAATAATCAGGTTTTTAACCTCCATAACATCTCCTAGCCGAAATTCATCAATGGTGGCCAATTAGGGTTCTTAAAAAATTAGGTTTTTCTTCATCTTCTATTAATTCAAAGGTAAAACCTTCTTAACCCTTTTCATATTAAATGTTTTTAATGTTTCTATGATCATCTTATGATGGATTTAGGTTAAGGTTTAATTAAAAACAGTATATTAATCATATTTTAATGATTAAATAAATTAGGGCTTGTAATTAGAAGGATTACGGTTAATTAATGAGGTTGATTTTGTTAAACCCGTTTTTAAAAACTGGGCAGAATTTTGGTGTCATTGTTTTGATCATATCCAGAGTTCTAGGAACATTCAAGATGCGATCAAGCTAGCCCTGGATAGGTATTTGAGTTGGCTTTCTAAATCAAGAAACGAGAACTAAATTGGAGGTCGGGAAGTGGGTCAAAAGCAGGTTACAACAGTCGGAGGTCAAAGCAGTTTTGAATTCAGCCTGTTTTCGTTTTAAGTTTTGGGTTGTTTAGGGTACTTAGGGTTGCATTGGGATCTTCTCACGAACATGAGAGATGGTTTATATATTTTAGTAAGTATCTGCACTTGGGCTAAGATGGTGGTTTAAGGTAAGACCCTCTAATGGTAATGAACTTTTCATACGTTTAAAATCAGGGAATTCTGGATAGGTAGCAATATATATACATATATCGGGGCCTTAAATGTAGCTTTAAGGTTAGGGCAAGTGGGAGGTTTTAGCTAACACATGTAAAAGTATTAATATTCCTTTCACAGAAACCATGGGTATGTTTAAGTGTACGTTTGACTTAATGTTTTGAGACCTAAAAACTGGGACTGTTTTGTATAAAATATGAACGGGATAGTTATTGAACTTAACCAAATTAAGGACTTGATAAGGAAGGGTAATGGGGTGATTAGAGCTTATCAATGAGGTAATTATGTGGGAATAGGCTAGATGTCCATCATAGGTTGATGAGCCATCTTAGTGATTGGTTCGTGTATTGATTGCGTGTTTTTGGTTTGTTGGCTTGTTGCTAGTGCGAGGACTTGTGAAGAAGCTATCAGGTGAGTTTCGTTGTCCCATGTTTACTATTGTTTTTTACTTCCAGATGGGATGGAAGAGACACTGTGTTATGTTATTTATAAAATTTATGCTGTGAATGTTTGGTGTTGGTAATGGACTTGTGTGTACATTTATGTGATTAACTGCTATGTGATTCTTTTTTTGTGTATGATATGGATTGGAAAGGTACATAGGTGTATGGGCGCCTATGGGACCTATGGTTAATGATAAGGCGTGATGCCTTGGAAATTATGGTATTTGGTAAGGCGTGATGCCTTGGAATTGTGATTGTTGGTAAGGCGTGATGCCTTGGAATTGTGATTGTTGGTAAGGCGTGATGCCTTGGAATTGTGATTTTTGGTAAGGCGTGATGCCTTGGAATTGTGATTGTTGGTAAGGCGTGATGCCTTGAAATTGTGATGATTGATTGAACTTGAATGCTAGTTGCTAATACATAATTGTAACGCATTGTCCATATGTTTATTGGTTTATGGTATTCACAGCTTATAACTGATTTAGCGTTAGAGTGTAAACCTATGACTCTCACCAACTTTATGTTGACGTGTTTTAGTGTCTCTTTCAGGTGATACTATGGTTAAGCGTGAGCACCTAAATGACTAGGATTGGAGTCGCGTAGGAATGCATTTAGAAGGAGATCCCCGTTCCTTCTTAGTTTATTTTGCTGTTTGTTTCTTTGAGTGGTACTATGAACCTATATGTTGTATTGTTTGTGTTATTTGTTTGTCTTGGGTAAGAGGTAGGACTGTTACCTACTTACCTAGACTCCTGCTTTGGTTGAGATATTGTCATGACATTTGTGTCACCATTTTATGACATTATAGTTGCATTTTAGTTTTCTCTATAGAGACACCGTTTGTTGTGATGATATCCATACGTCGCGCCCCATATTTCGCCATGGTGGGGTGTGACAGCCTGATCCACTAGCTTTGTTGCCAGTACCAATACCTTTGTAATCCCTTTTGAAGTGTCCAGGTTTCCCACACTTCCAACAAGCCACTGATGACTTCTTGTTAGGATTTGCTTTGGTGTTATCCTGATGCTTACGTTTGCCCTTGTTGTCATTGTACCTGATGGAGTTGTTATGCTCCACCATATTGACAACTGATAAACCAGCAACATTGTTGCTCTTTGGCTTGTCACTTTCATGCACCCTGAGGGATTCCTCAATGCGCAAATGACTGCCCAACTCAACAAGAGTTAATTCCTCCTTCTTATGTTTCAAGGTATGCTTGAAATCTATCCAAGAAGGAGGTAATTTGTCAATGACACAAGAGACCTGAATGGTCTCCTCCATGTTTATTTTATGTTGTGTAAATCTACCAAGTATTCCAAGAAGTTCATTGTATTGTTCCATGACTGGTCTTGAATCAGTCATTTTGTAATTTATGAAATCATTCACAAGGAACTTCTTACTTGATGCATCCTCAGCCATATATTTGGCTTCCAAGGAATCCCATAGTTCTTTACCAGATTCAGAATTTTGGTAAATATCAAATAAGGAATCAGAAATACCATTAAGAATAATACCACGACACACATAGTCGTCATTCTCCCATTTGCTCCTTTTCCTTAGTTCCTCCAAAGTAGCATCATCACCACCATCAGGAATAGGAGTTGTCAACACACACACCACACTCATGGTTGAAAGAAGAAAGTGCATCTTCTTTTGCCATCTCCTGAAATCCACCCCTTCAAACTTGTCCAGTTTGGAGAAGTTAGCCACCATATGCTTCATTGCAGCCGCCATTGATTATCATAAAATAATTTACTTTGATTGTTGGTGTTTACTTCGTCCCAACCAGGGTATAGATAATCAATCCTAGCTACGTACCAAATCAATGGTTACTGGATATCACTTGGAATCGTGTAATCACTTTCCAAAGTAAATTATTCGACCCTAATGCCTGGGTATCACGAATACCTACTTGGGTAAGACCAAATGCTGTTAGAGATTTAGGCACAAATCACTAACCCTTTTGTTGTTATGTGTTTCTTGTTTCTGTCTATATCTTCATGCAAGTCATTATCACCTATTTATAGGTGTAGCACTCAAACCCTAGTGAATGGAATTAATAGGAATTAATGGCCAATTAATCTCCTCTTAATGTGCTCCATAATACCAGGAAAGTGGTTACACGACCAATTAAACGTGGTCATTAACTCCATTTAAATGGGTCAAAGACTGTTACAAATGTACAAGTTCAGCTCCAGCGTTTGTCTATTCTTCAGTCCCACTGAAGCATCAGCTACCCCTGAAGGGTGTTCCCGCTGAAGACTTCAGTACTGATGAGGACACGCTGATGAGTAAACACTGAAGACGAGTCTTCAGTGAAGTTACTCCCTAATGAATACCTTCAGTCCAGAGTTCAACTCATTGAAGATCATCATCAATGCTGAACAACATGTTACCCACTATAAGAGTCTGGGTGTTCAGGGACTTATGGGTGTACACTCCGTACCTCCTTACCCATTCACCAGCATGAACTGAAGCCACAATTGAACTATATTTCCAACACGTCTCCTCTCTTATAAATTTTAAGCTTATTCATTTGAATCAGCTTATTCACATTAATATATTTATTCAAATAAATCACCTAATAAGTTACTTTATAACTAAGATTAATTAATTTAGATAATTCGTTCAAAATAAATAGAATTGGAAATTTATAATATCGGATGATGATGATAAAGTAATAACCTTATTCATATCAAATCAGCTAAAGTAATAATAGATCGGATGAATCTAACTTGATGTTAATCAATTAGAAGTTGTTCAATTGAAGAAGAAGATGATCGATCAATTAGATGTTCGTGACGCTCGATCAATATGCTCGAGATGATGGATTAGTAAACAATTTTTAAGTAGAGAGAAAAAACTTGTGTGTTAAACGATTTTTATTAAGAAAAAACAGGTTATATATTGAACGTGAGATGACCAAAATTAGAAATTTAATCTCTAGATGGAGGTGAATGGTAAAGATAAAGGACCCCAATAAAAAAATTAATGTCCAAATAAACTCAAATCTTAATTCTCTTTCATATTAGCACTAGCTTCAAGGGCCGCCCGTTGGGCGGCGAGCTTTAAAAATTTGTTCGAGAAAACATTTACATTTTGAGAATTGTTTGTACTATTTTGATTGTTTGTAATATTGGCTATCATTTACGTAACTTCATGGAATTATGCTTAGTGTTATAATTTACAAAACATAGTTGTGCAATAATGTTTTGCTCTTTGTTTATGCAAATAAGCAGCCATAATTATATGAGAGTATTTTAAATTAGTTTCCAAAATAAAAAGAAATAAGTAAATCTATTACCTAAAGCAAACACAAACACCCCCTTTTGAAACCAAAATAAACCCAATTAGAAAGCAAACCCAAACACACATAATTCATCCTCAATCTGAAAATAGACAACCACATCTTTTTTGCTTTATGTGGACAGTAGAGCAACTCCACCGAATCAAGAATTATGTGTAATTATGGGTAATCTCGTTTGACAAATTATCTTTGACTTTTCACAAATATTCACATCCTATGGTAATTATTCACATTCTTGATTCTTGCAAATCTTTTCAGGAGAATTAACCTACTGTGATTGCGGGTTTCATCTAACTTGATGTAATAGGGTTACAAAACATAGAAGTGTTTGTCAATGAACCATCCGCTTAGAAACACAATATTAGGTTACAACAAAAATATATATGCCAAATAATAAGACTAAACATATTTATAAGTAGATAAAGTTGGTCAGAATGTTGGAATACTTACTGTGTTGTGGTGGTATTTTGCGAGGCCTTCCACGTTTATTGTGTGATGCCATAGATATAGGTTGCGGTGATCCAACCTCTTTAACATGTGATCCAATATCAACACTAACAGGATTTTTAGGATGTCTTCCAGATTTTTTTTTTGTATTCCAAGTTTCTTATAAACACCTAACATATTCTCATTAACTTCTTGTGTTAACACTTGCTTCCCGTCACGTGATTTAAGTATGTTTTGGTTGACAGATGAAAATGCGCCTACAAAAACATAATGAAACACAATGCTTTAAAATATACCTATAAACTTTAGTTTGTGTCTTTAAATTTAATGTGAATAATATATTACCTTATGTGATTTCAGACAGGGGAGTTCTTGGGTCAGTGAACGGTGGTGTCATTTGCGTGAGTGATACTGGACTCTCATGATTCTCATTAACTGGTACATGTTTTGTTTTTTTAATAACAACATTATCTACAGTTTCCTTACGTGGACGTCCACGACCCCTTTTTGGTACCGTAGTAGTTTGGGATACTGTAGGAAATAATCATCATTAATAAAAAAAAATAGATTTAACAAAATGTCCTACCTATTTTGGTGTCAAATATTAGAACTGAATTTAGTACCTGTTATCATGTTCGGTAGTTTAACATTAGGTGGATGGATGTTAAAATCAGGCACATTAGCCACCACAGTGCTATGAACACTATCCTTCCTGGGCCGTCTACGACCCCTTTTTTGGACTGGCAAAACAAGATTATCGGTAATTGATTTTGATGATACATTTTCTGTCGAAAAAATGCACATATTATAAAACTATAAACCTATTGAAAACAAATTAGAAACTAAATATTAAATCTGATGAATTACTTGTGATATCGGATAGGGGATATCTGTGTATAGCGGTTTGTGGTAGTGGGACATGTGACGGTATTGATGCGTGACTATTCAAACTGTGCCCAACTCGGGTTAAATGTGAAGCTTGCTTTCCACTAACATTATAAGCTATCAAACAGTGCATAGTAAAATTTAAAAAAATAGGTCTACCATCTAATAAATGGTCATAAAAATGTTGATATTATATGTCATACCTTTTGTTTCAACTGAATTTAACTTTATAGAATATCCGTAAGAAGATTGTTTGAATAATCCCACATTATTCACATTAGCATATGGCAAATCATCATAAGATAATGCACGAACACCTATATGTTCATGGTTGATATCATATATCGATTTGATATTGTAATACATATTTAAATTAGTTAACAGTTGATATGTTACCTTGTCGCACATTATTCACCTTAGCATATGGCAAATCATCATAAGATAATGCAGGAACACCTATATGTTCATGGTTGATATCAGATATCAATTTCATATTGTGATACATATTGAAATTACTTAACAGTTGATATGTTACCTTGTCGCAGCGGCGTGATTCCATATTCTACAACCGTCGAATGTGTCGAATGTGTAGAAGATGTCGAAAGTGTAGAAGCTTTTAGAGTAGTGTCAATAATGTTGCTTGAAGGTACATCATTGTTTAAAAGATTATCAATGTCAGTAACATTCATATCAACAACATATGGTATTCCTTTTTTTTCCGTACGAATGGTATACAGGCGAGATGTTTTTGATGATTTTTTTTCAGGAAGGTCATCATTTATGTAGAACTTGGTGGAGTACATAGCATTGGTTACAGAATTTTTTGTGACATTCTCTGACTCTGAAAAATAGCAAAATTATATCAGATATCTTTTGTATTATTAAAAACGACTCTGAATAAAAATGAATATTTATCGTTACTTACGCTTAAAATACTTGGATTTACATAACTGAAGAATCATTACTACATGACCCATTGAACTCCTCTCATCAAATAGCTTTGCAAACTTTTGATCCCATTCATCAAAAAAACAACATTCAAGCTTTGCACCTCAGATATAATAATAAACATGAAAATACAAATATTTAAGGATCTAAATGCAAGAAGAAATATATACTGTTCATTAATAAATAATAGTAATTGAAATCTTACTCAACGTCCTCCAAAATGATTGTCCGTCTTGTTTGGTCAGTCCCCTTTTTGTTAAATGGGATAGAGTCAGAAATAGAGATTATAGTTCCAATGACGTCTGCATTTTTTAATTCAAAATATATGTCATAATAAAGAGTAGAAAAACTATTATCCAAAAAAACAGTTGATATAAATCACTCACCCACAAGTTCTGTTTCCGGGTATTCACGGGCGGTAAATGCAGAGAACGGTGTAAATTTAAAACCATGAGTGTTATTGTCAAAATCTGCAACCCTTTTGACGGTTGTGTTTTTGTAGAAATTGAGCTTAAAAGGATGGTTTAGTAATGGAAATTTTCCTGAGTTATTTCCAACACTAAAGTCACCGAATATGTAACATTTCCCTTCATCAAGCAAACCTTGAAACTTGCTGATAAATTCAGGTTTGATTTTAGCTTGCATACGATTACCCTGCAAAAAAAATCATTATTTATCTTTATATATAAAGTAAAGATTATATAAAAAATATATTTCAATATGTATGAACTGTTAATAAAAATACCTTGGGATCTTGCATAACAAAGTCTAAACTCCAGACTACTTTTGGGTTTCCAACAGGATGGGACTTAAATATGCTGAGGCATCTTGCTAATACCTTGATATCGTCCAACATGGGATCAACATCAGCTATCTTAGTCACAACTGCATCCATGTTTTTTTTTTCTACAAAGTAAAGAAAACATATAATGTTCAAAACGAATTGATATACATGATATTCTTAAAAAAACTGAATAGTAAATTAGTTACCGTATATCAAAGATGAAAGATAATAAAAATTTGTGAGATCTAAAGTGGCGGAGTGGCCATGTATTTATAGTGGTATAATTAGGTTAAAACTTTTGTTTTTAAGTTTCAAAATATCCGGGATATCAGATACATATTTTAGGATGTAATCAAAATATTTATTAATTGATTGACCAAGAAATCAGGAATAAACTGTTACCATTTTAAACGGATATTTTTAGTTATGTGTTCTTATCATAAAATTCAAATAATTTTTGCTTTTTAAATTTGAAAACCATCCTTACAGGGAAAAATGATATAATCCATCATATCATAATTATCAAAATAATCGGATTAATAATTAAATTAACAGCTATAAATAAAAAATTAAAAATTAAAAATTAAATAACAAACCTGTAGGTATGATGATTTGACATACAGTTGATGATACTCATAACATCTTTTGCACAAAAAATACCACAGCCCATCATGGTCTAAAAACACGTTCGATGTTTTTTTTGGAGGTTTTGGGGATTTTCGGAATGAACTGTAAATTGGATATGGTTCGATTTAATTGTATGTCACACGCATGAGATATGGTTGGATGTTGATTAAGAAATCTGGAAAATTATTGTTTTTGATCCAAATAACCAAACTTGTGTTTTGTTTTGTAAATAAAAAATGGGGATCTTGATCCGTCTGTTTCATTGTTTAGAAATAGGTGGTCAATTTTTTTGTTGTCAATAAATGTTCCAATACATTGTCCCCACCTACTTTTTCTCCCATCCCTTGATTATTTATAAATTTACAGGTGTCATTCTTAGGGAATTTTGGGCAAAGATTGTTTTGAGCAAAACCATCCTTTATACATATTAAAGATAATGCATGAATTAGCACTATTTCATGCAACATGAACTTAACAGATTGTGGGAAAAAAAAGTTATGTGGGTAAGATGACTACCATAGTACCATGCAATCGCTATGTATATAAATAGATGAATCCATCTTTCCAAAATATACGTCAAAAACATACCATTTGAAACTCTTTAGCTATAAAACATATATACTTTAGTTTATGGCTAAGGTAGTTATGGTCTCTGCCGAATAAACGGATGTTATTCGTGTATCAAATAATCCTCATACAAGTTAGTATTAAGCTTAAGACTATCTCATTGCTGTTGCTCGAGTGCTTACATGCATGCTGTTGGTTTGGTGTTATTTTGCTGTTGCATTTTTGGTGCTACTCACTAAGATGTTCAGCAGATTTGAAAGGTAAATTTGCCGATGCAGATTTCATGTTGAGACCTTCGATACCACCGAAACAATAAGTCATTACGTTGGTAACATAAGGAAAATGGAGTTAGATTTTATTAAAATTTGTTTCCTCAAATACAATCGAATAACTAAAAGTTTGAATGTAAAAAATGACAAGCCTTGATCTCTTTGGTAGTAGTAAACTAGCGCTAGGCTAACATACAATTTTTTTCTCATAGGAAGGGAAGTAATTTTAGTCCGTAGAGATACACAGATCCAACAATGTTGAATCTGAAAGAAAAAAATGAATTGAACGACTCAAAAGGAACTTCTAGCACTTTGGAAGATCAGCCGGTGGAGGTAAAAGCTTTTGATTTGGATGTTTTCCGTCCAATACGAGCCAAGCCATCTTCAAACCCCAACTCGTGTGAACTTCTAAATGGCAATGCATGAACCATACCCCTGCTCAGTGCATATATAAAGAAACCCGTATCAACAAAGTTATAAGAATTCTATGTATCGTATGAGAAAACAGTGCGTTAATTATAGAAACCTACCTGGGTTATCTGCCAGAAATCGTATAGCAACCCACCCGCCAGAAGGGACACCAATCGTGTTTCTTTCAATAGGGTCGATGAGATTAAAGTTCTTGGGGTCCTTGTTAGGATTGTAGTTTCCAAACCCTTGACCAACGACAAAGAAGTTGAAACCATGGAGATGAAGTGGGTGGCTTTCAACACCAAGAATGCTTGTATCTTGCATAACCAACTCCACACTAGTATTAAACGGAAGAACCATGAGTTTTGTATCATTGCTCACAAAGGTATTGTTAGGAGGAGTTCCTGTATAGTTAAACCAATGCAATGGGCTGATTGGAAAATAAGGACTATAAACACCCTTTGATTGATCAAAATAGTGGGACTGGAGAAGGGCAACACTTGGTTGTACGAATGACACGTTGTTGATAGAGGCAGCGAATCTAGTTCCATTTGGTCCTTGGCAAGTTTTGTTCTTTTCACAAGGACTCGTACCAAGTCCAGCGATGAAAAATAAATGTCTGTCAATCTTTTGTGGTACATTAGCTGGATACTGCGCACTAGCCAAACTACGAAGTCTATCTGAGAATTTCGTCACAAATGAAGTGTCATTCAAAGATGGTAACGTTGGTTTAAAGAGTGGAATATTTTTCATGTGAGCGGACGATTCATATTCAAGAATACCAGCAACCGTGGAATTGTCAAAGGTTCCTTGTCCCGTAACATATGGTCTAGCTGACATGAGAAAGTTGGCACCAGGAAACTTTGGTTTTGTCCTAAGAAGAACATTGGTGGTTTGACCAGGAGCTAGTATAATAGTTTCAGTGTCGAAAGGTTTTACGTATATGGCATCAGCTTCAACAACTTTGAGAGTGTGATTTGCAATGCTGAAAAAGAGTTCATCATTGAGTGCTACATTGATGAGTCGAAGGAGGTATGTTTTCTCCGGCTTAACCTTTAGCTTGAACGTATCTGCTAATTTAATCTCATCAGACACGTACGTTTATTAGTATGTATATATGCATGCATGATTATAACTGAAACAAAAAATACTCGTTTTCAGTTCATGGATAACAAGTCACGGAATACCTTTAGCAGAAGAGTTATACAATGGACCGGGAAGCCCATTGAAGGTATAGGCATCAGAAACATTTGGACCTCCACCAGTTTGTGTTGCTTGAGCAATTATGGCTTCCAGATCAGTATTAAACCACTCTCCTGTAGGCATAACGCATCGTGTTAATTTTATCGCATGCCAAAAAATTAAAAAGCTCATTAAACTGAAATAGAAAAAAGTGTAAAGAAAGTCAAAATATAATCCGACTTTGCAGAAACTTTTACCAAAGATGATGGGAACTTCTTTGTAGGGTTTGGTAAACGGGTAAGGGACATGAAGCTTTGGAAGAATAATAAGAGGTCCATAAACACTAGCTCGGAGCCATGATATATGAGCATGCCAAAACAAGGTTCCTCTTTGTCCAACAACGGTATAGTTGTACACATAACTTTGTCGGGTTTGTATGGGGCATTGTGTTATGTAAGCCGGCCCATCTGCCCATCCACTTCGAAGCTGTCTAATACCATGCCTGTTTACCATCAGAAATACAATCATATGAACAAAGATAGATAAAAACATTTACAACATCATCGCAGAAATAGAAAACATGAAGCTACCAATGGATTGTAATATTGTTGGAAACATGGTTGGTGACTTTGATAAGCAAACGGTCACCCTCCCTGGCGACTATACGTGGACCGGGAAATTTCCCATTCACCGTAACCATGCTCCTAGTGTGGTTAAGTCGTGTCACATTTTGCAGTTGGATCTGCATAGAACAATAAATTTTGGTTAGCATCTTAAACTAGAACATATAACTACAGCAAAAACATGACATAGCATCAAACGAGACGCACGTTGAACTCGTAGTTCCTGGTGGTGGCAGCAACACAATACACCAAAAGTATTAAAGTTATTGCAACTATTGGGAACATTCTTCGCACGAAACTATCCATCTTTCTCGGTTAGTAATCTAAGAGGCTTTTGCTACTGATATGAAACAAGCAATGAAAGCTGAATATTTATAGGTTTGAGACTAATGATGATTGATTTGGAAGATTTAAGAATGTCATATTTTATTGTTGGAGTGCAACTTTTGAGTGCTAAAAAAGTGATATTTTACATCTGTTTTTTCAATACCTTCCCTTTGTCGTAAGGACTTTGTTCCAACTATTGCTTCTTTTAAAGTCTTCTTAACAGGGTCTTCTGTTTTAAACTAGGGTGAAGGCCGATAATACTGATTAACTTATTTAAATGTACCAATCTACCCAACATACTATATTTATTACAAATCTATTTAACTTACTTTCAAATACTACCAATGTACATAATATTGACCAAAATCTAAGTTGTTTGACCGGCTACTATTAAGAAAAGTTACTTTTTGGTCCCTAACGTTTGCATTGACTTCTAGCGTTAGTCGTTTGGCAGTTTTACACTAGTTAAGTTATAATAATGATACATTTAACTTTTGCATTGACTTCCAACATTAGTCCCTTGACTTTTATATCTAATATTTTCATAATTATTTATAAATTGCTTTATACACATATTTTTACATGCAAATATTTGTACACATTGTTATTATACACACATTTTCAAAAAGTAATAATTTATTTTTATAATAAAAATGTTATATTTTTTTCTAAAAAAAACTAAAAAAGTCTAAACTCAAAAAAGATTAAAAAAAATTTACAATTTTCTTCGAGGTGTTACTATAAAAGTTATAATTGAATACTTTTCTTCCAATTTTTTTTAAAATTGTTTAAATGTTTTTGTCTTATCTTAAGATAAAAGTAAAAAAAAAGTAATGTAAAAAAATTAAAACTTTTTACGTTTTAATTTTTAAAATGTTAAAAATTTATCTTTTATCTTAAGAAAACATAAAACTGTTTACAAAATTTCTAAATTTTTTAATATTTCAGGAAGTAAAATATTTAGCTTTCTAAAAAAAACTTTAAAGAATAAAATTTTTTAACTTAAACTTTTTTTTACTTATCTTAAAAGATGTTAAAAAACATTAAAAAAGATTTAACCTTTTTAATTTTTTGGAAGAAAAAGATTTAGCTAATTTTAACATTTTAAAATTTTTTGAAGAAAAAAGTAGAAATATTAAATCTTTAACTTTTGTTTAAAATTAGTTTTTTTAAATCGAAAAAAACATAAATATATTAAAAGTTGTAACTGAAATCTTTTTCGAATAAATTTTTTTAGAACAATGAACTCTCTTTTTAAAAGAAAACAAAAAAGAAATTTGAAAAAAAACAAAACTTTTTTTTTTGAAAAAAATTAAACCTACATTATTAAAAAAACAAAACTATAATTTAAAATTTGAAATTTTTTAAAAAGGTTAAATCTTTTTAAATGTCTTTTAACATATTTTAAGATAAATAAAAAAATAAAAAAGGTTAAATTTTTTTAAATGTCTTTTAACATATTTTAAGATAAGTAAAAAAATTAAGTTAAATAAGTTTATTTTTTTAACGTTTTTCTTCTAGATTTTTTTTAAAATGCTAAACATTTTTCTTCCTGAAATATTAAAAATTTTAGAAAATTTTTTAAACAGTTTTATGTTTTATTAAGATAAAAAGTAAATTTTTTAACTTAAAAAAAATTAAGAGTCAAAAAGTATTTTTTTTTTATTTTTTACATTAATTGTTTTTTACTTTTATCATAAGAAAAGACAAAAACATTTAAACATTTTTAAAATTTTTTTGGAAGAAAATTATTTGGTTATAACCTTTTTAAATAATTGTCGAAGAAAAACGTAAATTTCTTTTAGTCATTTTTTACTTTTTCCCATAAAATATAACTTTCTTTTCATATAAACAAAGTATTATTTTTGAAAATCCGTGTATAATAACAGTGTGTATAAAAATTTGCATTTAAAAATATGCGTATAAAAGAATTTATAAATAATTATAAAAATATTATATATAATAGTCAAGGGACTAATAATGGAAGTCAATGCAAAAGTTAGTGTATCATTATTGTAACTTAACTAGTGTAAAACTGCCAAAAGACTAACGCTAGAAGTCAATGCAAACGTTAGGGACCAAAAAGTAACTTTTTAATGGTAACCGGTCAAACAAGTTAGATTTTAGTTACTATTACGTATATTGTAAGTATTTGAAAGTAGGTTGTGTAGATCTGTAATAAATATAGTAAGTTGCGTAAATTGATATATTTAGATAAGTTAGTTACGTATTTTCAGCAAAGTATTTTAATCATATACTAAACATATGTTTATCAACTATAAGTGAGTTTTCCTGTGATTTTGGTTCTGTGTTACTACTCCATCCATTATGTGTTCTAAGATAATGTCATACATGTCTGTCCGCGTATGTCTTTGGCTAAAGGCCTCCGGACATATACACTATCCCAAAATTGCAGCCGAGACCCCAACATTTAATAAGGCAAATATGTGAACAGTGAGCATTTAATGAACACGCCTAAAGGTAAAAGCGAGCCATCTTATTATCCAGCATGAACCGTCCGGACTAATGGGTAAAGGGCTATACCGCCACCCTGGGGAACAAATCCCTCGATTGGTGGGAAAGATCCTACCTCGAGCATAGAGCCTAGTCTAATGACACGACTAGACGTCCAGGTATGCTCTTGAGAGTAGTATAACCTCTGATATTCCACACCGGATACCATCCACGGGTCGGAGCTTGGTCTCGGGGTCAAACCAGGGACGAGGCTAACGTGTGTTGTCTTGTGTTCATAGGTTCAATACCAAGATACAAGCCATACGACTACTGTGACCGAAGGAAATTCACTCGTGTCTACCTAGCCGGGAAATTTTGCTTCAACATTTGGTGCCATCCGTGGGACCTTAAACTCGAATCTCCATAATCAGCAACCTATGGCAGAACCTTCGGGAAGAGGGTCCCCTCTAGAATTATCCCCAGTTCGTGAACCCACAACTGCAGGGGGGAGACCGAAACACCTTCCAACCTACAAGAAAGGATCTTAGAGAGTATGAGCGTGTTGCAGAATTTGGTAGAGCGTCACAACGCTATAGCCAAAAATTCAATCTCGCCAACAAGATTGGTTTTCGAGGATGAGACCCGTGATGCACAGAAGGACAAAAACAGAGCACAGAAAGATGGAGCCGAGGGGCAAAAAGCTCGCAAAGATACTGGTGCTCCGGTAGATGACCTACAGAAGCCTTTTAAGGATATTATCGCCTCACCCTTCACCAAGAGAATCATAGAGTTCTCCTCACCGAAGCACATACTACCCGCAACCATCAAACTATATACCAGGGCTACCGATCCTAATGATCATATTACTCGTTTCGCCGGAGCAGCCAATTCGGGAGAATGGCCAATGCCAGTATGGTGTAGGTTTTTTCAGCAGACGTTGGCTGGGGCTGCAGGAGGCTGGTTTGAAAGGTTACCAATGGGAAGCATTGATAATTGGGATGATTTGAAAGATAAATTCCTGGAAAGGTTTTCACTAAGAAGAAAATGTCTTAAGAATCCAATGGAGATCACCACTATCACCCGGAAAGTACACAAGTCTCTAGCAATGTTCAAGGAACAGTGGACGGACGAAGCAAGTTACATCCAGGGAGTCCCCGAAGTAATGTAAATATCAGCCTTCGTAAATGGAGCTAAATGCCCAGAGTTATCCCGTCGTTTCTCTGTCGACGCTCCAAAAACGGTTGCCGAAATGATGCGAAGGGTAGATGACTTCATCAAGTCAGAAGAAGTCTTCAGAAATAAGAAATTACCAAAAGGAGAAGCTGGTGAGAGAAACACCAAATATAATAAGGAGGAAAAATACCTCTCTTCCGGATCGCGTGGACACAACAGAGGCTGACAAAGAAACGACTATAGGTCTAAACCCACGTTCTCCCCATATGTACCTCCGGTGAGTCAAAATTAAGGAAGAAGGGCACCTTACCAATGCCCCAGATTAGAGTCTTCGACTAAATTCCCCAAGGAAATCCTAGCGACTGAGTTGCAATTACAACTTCCCCAACCACCTCCGACCAAGGGCATCGTTCGACCTAAAAATATGGATAAGTATTGTGATTACCATCAAGAGAAAGGGCACCTCACTAACGATTTCCATCAATTAAGAAAACAGTTGGAAGCAGCTTTTCATTCCGGCAAGTTAAACCATCTCGTGAAAGATTTACGAGGTCGAGTGAATAGAGGCAATCAGGGAATGGGAAGTGGGGATAACAAGGGAAATATGATAAACATGCTAGAAAGCAGACATAGTGGGTTGAAGAGAAAAAAGGTATGTAAGATCGAGATAGATTGGATGAACGCCCCCATCACGTTCCCACCGGTAACCGACACAGAAGCCTAGGATGACCCTTGATATTTGAAGCTGAGCTGGAAGGGTATTTGGTGAAAAGAGTGTTTGTTGACGAAGGGGCTACGATGCAGGTCATGTTCGAACATTGCTTTTTAAACTTGGAACCCTCCATTCAACGAAGGTTAACTCCCGATCACGTGAAAGTTTTAAGCTTTTCCAGTGAAGAAACTACACCCCTTGGAAAAATTGATTTGGAGGTAGCTTTTGGATCACATGACTTGACAAGAAGGACCATATTGAGCTTCACGGTAATTAGAGCACCGTCGACATACAACATAATAATCGGAAGGACCGAAATCCGGGAATTAAGGGCTATGTGACAATTTTGATATTTCTGGTTGTTATTCTAATCTCGATATTACATATTTTGTATTTACTTTATGAAGAAATTTAAATTATCGGCTAACCGAGAAGGTTAGAATTGAAACTTAGCGTAAAAATGTCGTTTAGATTATAACCGGCAAGGAATACGTTAGGTATCGATATTTATATTCTCGTTATGACATAGAAATATTTTCTATTGTCGTCGTCTAATTTTTTCGTTTTACGGGTATTTTTCGTAATTCACGTTAAACCTTTAAGTGTCGTTTGTTCATTCGACGCATTAACTATTTTAAGTCATTTAATTATCAAAATATAAATGTCATCTGAATGTCGATGTTATTATTTTATATTGAGCGTTTATTTTTCGTGTTTTACGCGTAACTTTCAAATCGCGTAACTTTTAAAATATCAGGTATCGATAATACCCGCTTTTACATTTTGAAAATCTATTTAACTAATAAAACATATGACACCATACCAGCCCATCCATGGGTGGCGTGGCATCTTCTGATCATAAATGAGATATAAGTGTTTTGTTAAATAACATATACTTTAAAAAATATGTATATCAAGACCTTATCTCTTATTTCATGAAAATCAAAAGTCACACATATCTCTTTCTCCCTTATATTTGTCGTACAAAACAACAATAACAATATCCATAAACATATTTCTTGATAGATAGTATGGTTTCTTAAGTTAAGGGTTTAATAAGGTTGATCATTTTGGGATACATATCTCATTGTTTTCCACTTGGATTAAAGGTTTTGCTACCTATTTCTTTTATAAATCTTTTATTTCATTAACTTATTTATCATGTTAATCTCTGTAAATCTATGTATATACATATGTATTGAGACATGTGTGAGGTTTAGACATGATTACATGCAAAGATTTATAAAGATCTAGCATAAAGAAGCCCTAAAACATGATTTATAAACTTGTAATTTTGATCAGTAGGAAAACGTAATTTTTGGAACATTTATTGAAGTATGACCTGGTATATTATTTAAAATTCATGTAGGCCTATGTTTTATGAATATTTGTAGAGTTGACCCATGCATTAACTCTTAAAAATGAGTGATTTATAATTAAAATATTAAAACATGTCAATCTGGAATATGCTCTGTTAATCAGTAAATTTCATACAGTAGACTCTAGATTCATCCAAAAATCTAAAACTATGGAAGATAGCTTACTTTATCTAGTTTCTATATCAGTTGGATAGTTTAACAATTGTTTACGGTTTGAAAATGGCATCAAAAATGGTGAACATGAAAAATTAGTATTAAATTCAAAAGTGACCCACTAGTGTTCAAAAGACTTTTTTAGAAAAATTGAGATTCTATATGATAAAAATGTGTTAGAAAATATATAAAACCTTATTTATACTTAAGGGCTGTATTCACATCATGTCTAACACATACATAATACTATGTATGTATGCACATATAATAATTATAAACGTTTTATAATTATACTTAATTACCGACTAAAACCTAAAACCTGTAAATTGTTTATAGGTTGCGGATCGCCGACTACTCCCACGTGACGAGAGTGCTCGAATTTGTAGTCATCTTTATCTTCATTCACAAGTGAGTCTATAGCCACGCTTTTAAAATTTTTAATTGTTTTAGAAACCTACGAGGGGGATAACATGCTTGTTTTACTAAAAAAGAGTACAACTATAAGTTCCGGTAAACCAACTGAATGGTGCAACTAGAAGTTGTGAAAGCTCTATTTACTTGAAAAGTTATTATTGAAAATGAAGGGTACAACAAGAGTTGTTGTCCATGAATAGGTGCAATCAGAAGTTGTGGTAAACCCTATTTGTTTTAAAATAGAACACAAGGGACCCGATTGTATGCTTAGATGAAAGTTATTACATAAGTTAGCTTTAGCCTTAAAAGACCCATGGAATCATGAATTGTTAATCGAAAGAACGCTAATACTATGGATAGATCTATCGGGATGACGCCCAGTCCGGTCACGACTAGCTATCGCGTGGTGTAGTGAAGCACTAGTAATGAAACATCGGATGCATATGTATAAGAGAAATATACGCACTTGGCTAGGTGTGTTGGGCTGAAATAATATATGTTAACGTTCAATGTCATGAGGCTTATGTAATAACACCGATAATTATGTCCGTACAACATAATTGTATTTCGATGAATTATTAACCATGGAAGGTTATTCACAATACTTGTGTTATCTTTATTTAATTTAAACTATATAGATTCACTCAACAAATTTTGTTGACTTTTTAGCATGTTTTATCTCAGGCCCATAGGAAAGGCACTCGAGGAAGGTGGTTTCGTGAAGCTTGCTTATTTGAAATGACTTTGGCCCGCTTTTCTAAAAAATATCCATTCAAAGAACTTTTATCATTTATTATGTTTTGTAAACTTCAAATTATTTGGGACCATGTGAAAAGTTTTATCGTTGAATGAATGAATGGATGTTTTTATTAAAAAGACTCGTTTTGAGCCGTTTTCTCTGATTATGAGCTTGAATCATGTAAGTAACACCCAATGACCCTTTCGCTGCTATGACTAGAAATTGAAGGTGTTACAGATTGGTATCAAGAGCTCAAGTTATAAAGAACGAAAAGATTTTCCAAAAATGAATTTTTGAAATCTTTTAACTATAACATTTGCAAGTGAAACCTCTGAGTTGCCAATGGACGAGAATGAAAGTATTTATATATGTATATGGGATTATATATATATGTTGTAATCTTTATCAATTACTTGTACTTGTGAATTACAAGGTATGTTTTAATTTATTTAAATATAAATGATAATTTTTATACTTATACGAGATATTTATACGACGTAGATTGTCACGAAGCCACTCTAGTCATTTTCACGCTAACGCTGAAGTTATTCTTGAAGTTAATCCTGCTATTCCCGAGACCAGCTAAGTTGTGGATATACATGATCCCAACGAAATGGTTAATATTATCGATAATATTCTTTTGGTTACAATGATTTTGATTCCTTGGTTCTTATTCTTGATTTATCAATTCGTTCATTTCATTTAGTAAGTTTAATCTACATTTTCATTAAACTTCCACATTCTACTGTTTTGCTAGAAACAAGTTTGTCTGAGATTGTACCTGTTGTCTGTTAGGAATTGATATTGATTGGTATGGTGTTCACATGGAAACCAGGATTCCATATCATATCACTGATCATTTTTTGCTAAATCAGTTTCTCGTTTGTTTCGATCCTGATCTTTTGCGTTGTGCTGGCGATGCTTAAATAAGGTGATTTATATTCGTCTTGTTAAAATGAATTGGCCATTTATTTGAATAAGGAAATTATAAATTGTTGAACCACAAATTTCTAAATCTTATTTGGATGGATTTGATCAATCCATGGAAATAATGATTTATAAACGTGTGGGCTTAACCATATAGCATCTACGCATTTAAACTCTTATTGACTCATAATTCATTTGCTCGATTCATTCGTTGATTTTGTTCTTCTAATTCTTTGGTCGTGAAATGGTTGTATTGAGGCTTTTCCAGAACCGCCAATTGAGGAGATATCAAGCGTCTCTGAAAGACACTGTAGAAATCTTCTTCTAGTAGGATCGAGGAGCCTTCTTAGCCATGTGAATTACCTAGTAACTCTTAGTGAAATAGTTTATCAATTGTAGTATCTTTTCATAAATCATTAACTAAACTGTGACATCAGTTAGTAGGACTAGTCTTTTAAGTTGTATAGCATTAGACGATGACAATCTATAGTGCTTAACAATACAACTTGTACTAGTTTGTGATCAATGGAATGACTATCTTTTGATTCCTAATTCTACATCGTTCTATTACTATCTTTCTTTTCTTTTCTCTTTTAAATTCTTGTGGTATAACGTAACCATTGAGTGAATACTCATTATGATTTGATTTGCGTTGCACAAGAATCATGCAGCCAATGAAAGCTATGACTGAAGCATGAATGCGTCAAGTTATCAGCGAATAAGTTGTTGTATCTTTAAAGGAATTCATGGCCAACATGAATGGTGGAACATGAACTGTCAAGGTCAAGCAGTAGATTCACGAGCTGACCAAGAATATACGTGGTGATGTGACTTCTTCTAAGTCATTTGCTATTGTTAAGCTGTCTACATAGCTTATTAGCTCATGAGACACATAATTCAAAACACGGCTGATGAGGTCACAGAGTGAGAAAAATAATTTCAAACTGAAAATCGTTTCGTGCATTAGAGCTCGCAAGTATATCGAAAAGGTTGTGAATTATTCTTAGCTTAAGTATCGTAGAAGGAATCATAAGAGAAGTAAGTAGAATTACTCTAGTCATTTGTGACTATTCCGAAGTGTTCTGGGATATTTTTCCAGGTTCTTCGCCTCCAAGGCAAATAGAATTCCAAATTGATCTAATTCCTGGTGTTGCAACTGTGGCACGTGAGCCATATCAATTTGCATCATCCGAGCTAAAGGAATTATTTGTGAAGTTGCAAGAACTATTTGATAAAGGTTTTATTCGACCGAGCTCGTCATATTTTGGAGATCCTACTCTATTCGTAAGAAGTAGGATGATTCGTTCCGTATGTGCATCGATTTTCAAGATCTGAATAAGTTAACGATCAAGAATCGTTACATGCTTCCAAGAAATGATGATCTATTTGATCAACTTCAAAACTCTCGTGTTTTCTTCAAGATTCTAGTGTCTTCTCCAAGATTAACATTCGGTCTGGTTAACATCAACTTCGCATCCGTGAGGAAGATATTTCAAATTACTGCGTTTAAAAATCATTATGGACATTATGAGTGCTAAGTAATGCCATATGGATTGACCAATGCACCAGTAGTATACATGTATTTCATAAATCGCGCTTGCAAACCGTATCTTGATAAATTTATGATTATGTTCATTGATAAGGTTCTGATTTATTGTAAAAATAAAGAAGAGCATGGTGAACATTTGGAGACTATCTTGAATTTGCTAAGGACTGAAAAATTGTATGCAAAATTTTCAAAATATGATTTTTAGCTTGATTGCGTGCAATATCTTAGCCATGTGATTGATAGTTGTTGAGTTCACGTCGATTCCGCAAAAATTGAAACCATTAATAATTTAGGGTACACCTACTACTCTGACTGAAGTGCGACAATTTTTAGTTTTTTTTTCAGTTACTACTGAAGGTTCATCGAAGTGTTTTCATTAATATCTAAGAAGATGACTATGGTTAGCGCTATTTGGAAGACTGTGGGATCCATTTATGTGAAGATCTCACAACTCTAAATTTTCCATACATTTTGGATCGGACAAAATGTACCATGACTTGAAAAAGTTATACTGGTGCAAAACATGAAAGCAGATATTGCGACTTATGTTGGTAAATGATTGGCATGTGCTAAAGTCAATACTGAATACCAAAAGCTATCACGATTACTTCAACAACCGAAAATTCGTATCTAGTAGTGGGATCTAATTACAATGAATTTCATTACTAAGCTTCTGAAAACTATGTTTGGCTTTGATTCAATTTGGGTCATTGTCGTTCGATTGACTAAATCTGCTCATTTCACTCCAAAAATAAAATGATCATGCAAACTAAGAATTGTTCGTTAGCCACTCGTAGTAGACTGAACAGTTATGATGATGTGAAACGAAAATCTTTGGTGTTCGAGGTAGGTGGAAAAGTTATGCCGAAAGTATCACCATGGAAAGGTGTTATACGTTTTTGGAAAACGTGGGAAGTTAAGTCCCCGTTATGATGAGCCACTTGAGATAATATCTAGAGTGGACTTGGTGGCATATAAACTTGAATTACATGTAAGAGCTAAAAGGAATTCACAATACTTTTCATGAGTCGAACCTAAATCAATGTCTATCCGACGAAAATCTTATTATCCAAAAGTTGTCGAAATCATGGATAGGGAAGCTAAGCAACTAAAGCAAATTCAAGTTTCTATTTTCAATGTCCGATGAAACTCAAGACAAGGACCATAATACACTTAGGAAATGGATGATCAAATATGGAAGAAATATCCTCATTTGTATGACTTCAATAAGAAGGCATGCAATAAGGCAAATTGATCTTCAGAGACGAAGATCCCTGTTAGGTGGGGATGATGTGACAATCTTGATATTTCTGGTCGTTATTCTAATCCTGATATTGCATATTTTGTATTTACTTTATTGAGAAATCTAAATTATCGTCTAACCGAGAAGGTTAGACTTGAAACTTAGTGTAAAAATGCCGTTTTGTATAACCGGCAAGGAATACGTTAGGTATCGATATTTATATTCTCGTTATGACATAGAAATATTTTCTATTGTCGTCGTCTAATTTTTCGTTTTACGGGTATTTTTCGTAATTCACGTTAAACCTTTAAGTGTCGTTTGTTCATTCAACGCATTAACTATTTTAAGTCATTGAATTATCAAAATATAAATGTCATCCGAATGTCGATGTTTTTATTTTATATTGAGCGTTTATTTTTCGTGTTTTACGCGTAACTTTCAAATCGCGTAACTTTTAAAATATCGGGTATCGATAATACCCGCTTTAACATTTTGAAAAATCTATTTAAGTAATAAAACATATGACACCACACCAGCCCATCTATGGGTGGCGTGGCATCTTCTTATCATAAATGAGATATAAGTGTTTTGTTAAATAACATATACTTTATAAAATATGTATATCAAGACTTTATCTCTTATTTCATGAAAATCAAAAGTCACAAATATCTCTTTCTCCCTTATATTTGCCGTACAAAATAACAATAACAATATCCATAAACATATTTCTTGCTAGATAGTATGGTTGCTTAAGTGAAGGGTATAATAAGGTTGATCATTTTGGGATACATATCTCATTGTTTTCCACTTGGATTAAAGGTTTTGCTACCTATTTCTTTTATAAATCTTTTATTTCATTAACTTATTTATCATGTTAATCTCTGTAAATCTACTTATATACATATGTATTGAGACATGTGTGAGGTTTAGACATGATTACATGCAAAAATTTATAAAGATCTAGCATAAAGAAGCCCTAAAACATGATTTATGAACTTGTAATTTTGATCAGTAGGAAAACGTAATTTTTGGAACATTTCTTGAAGTATGACCTGATATATTACTTAAAATTCATGTAGGCCTATGTTTTATGAATATTTGTAGAGTTGACCCATGCATTAACTCTTAAAAATGAGTGATTTATATTAAAATATTAAAACATGTCAATCTGGAACATGCTCTGTTAATCGGTAAATTTCATACAGTATACTGTGGATTCATCCAAAACCTAAAACTATGCAAGATAGCTTACGTTATCTAGTTTCTAAATCAGTTGGATAGTTTACCAATTGTTTACGGTTTGAAAATAGCATCAAAAATGGTGAACATGAAAAATTAGTATTAAATTTAAAAGTGACCCACTAGTGTTCAAAAGACTTTTTGGTAAAACTGAGATTCTATATGATAAAAATGTGTTAGAAAATGTATAAAACCTTATTTATACTTAAGGGTTGTATTCACATCATGTCTAACACATACATAATACTATGTATATATGTACATATAATAATTATAAACGTTTTATAATTATGCTTAATTACCGACTAAAACCTAAAACTTGTAAATTGTTTATAGGTTGCGGATCGCCGACTACTCCACGTGACGAGAGTGCTAGAATTTGTAGTCATCTTTATCTTCATTCACAAGTGAGTCTATAGCCACGCTTTTAAATTCTTTAATTGTTTTAGAAACCTACGAGGGGGATTAACATGCTTGTTTTACTAAAAAAAAGTACAACTATAAGTTGCGGTAAACCAATTGAATTGTGCAACTAGAAGTTGTGAAAGCTCTATTTACTTAAAAAGTAATTATTGAAAATGAAGGGTACAACAAGATTTGTTGTAAACCCATGAATGGGTGCAACCAGAAGTTGTGGTAAACCCTATTTGTTTTAAAATAGAACACAAGGGACCCGGTTGTATGCTTAGATGAAAGTAATTACATAAGTTAGCTTTACCCTTAAAAGACCCATGGAATCCTGAATTGTTAGTCGAAAGAACGCTAATACTATGGATAGATCTGTCGGGGTGACGCCCAGTCCGGTCGCGACTAGCTATCGCGTGGTGTAGTGAAGCACTAGTAATGAAACATCAGATGCATATGTATAAGAGACATATACGCACTCGTCTAGGTGTGTTAGGTTGAAATAATATATGTTAACGTTCAATGTCATGAGGCTTATGTAATAACACCGATAATTATGTCCGTACAACATAACTTATTTTCGACGAATTATTAACCATGGAAGGTTATTCACAATACTTGTGATCTTTTTATTTAATTTAAATTCTATTGATTCACTCAACAAATTTTGTTGACTTTTTAGCATGTTTTATCTCAGGTCCATAGGGAAGGCACTCGAGGAAGGTGGTTTCATGAAGCTTGCTTATTTGAAATGACTTTGGCCCGCTTTTCTAAAAAATATCCACTCAGTGAACTTTTATCATTTATTGTGTTTTGTAAACTTTAAATTATCTGGAACCATGTGAAAAGTTTTATCGTTGAATGAATGAATGGATGTTTTTATTAAAACGACTCGTTTTGAGCCGTTTTCTATGAATATGAGCTTGAATCATGTAACACCCAATGACCATTCCGCTGCTATGACTTGAAATTGGAGGTGTTATAGGTTGTGCCCTCCACTGTACACTCGGCTATGAAATTCCCTAATCCCAACGGAATAGCAACAATGAGAAAACAAAGGCCAGGGCAATATATGAGTGTAGGGTAATAGAAGACGGATAGAAGATAGAAAAAGAGAAAGCAACAACTGTGGGGAAAGAATTGGACAAGTGGATCATCCACGAAAAGTTTAACCAGCAAGAACGAGAAGCAGGAGGAATGACGGAACAAATCATAGTCCATCCCGGATATCTAGAACAGTTAGTCACCATTGGAAGGTTGTTCACTAAGAGATATCGGCTACAACTCATAGATTTGCTGAGAAACAACTCCGATGTATTCGCATGGGAACCTTCGGAAATGACCGGAGTACATAGAAGCATCATAAAGCACTCCTTGAATGTCGATGTACTAGCCAATCCGGTCGCGCAAAAAAGAAGGACGATGGCGAAGAGAAAAGCACGGCGGTCGAGATATCCTACGTGGATTTCGAACACGGTCTTGGTAAAAAAACCGGATGGTGATTGGCGAATGTGCATAGACTTCAAGAACCTCAATTATGCCTGCCCGAAGGATTATTATCCCTTGCCAGACATAGTTGTCAGAATAGGATCAGTCATGGGGTATAAATTCAAATGCTTCTTGGACGCGTACAAAGGGTACCAGCAAGTACTCATGGACGAAGAAGACGGAGAAAAAACGGCATTTTGTACTGACGAAGGCACATATTGTTACACAAAAATGCCCTTCGGCCTGAAAAATTCCGGAGCCACATATCAAAGGTTGGTGGATTCAGCATTTCGTTCACAAATTGGGGTAAACCTAGAAGCATATGTAGATGACCTAATGATAAAGAGCAAAACCGAAGAAGAGATGCTTGCGGATATTCAAGAAACCTTCGATAACTTAAGGAGGATTAACATGAAACTAAACCCGAAGAAATGCTCCTTCGGTGTCAAAGAGGGAAAGTTCCTTGGTTAGATGGTAACCTCGGAAGGCATCCGAGATAACCCAAAGAAGACAAAGGCAATCAATGAAATGAGGTCTCACAAAACATTGAAATAAATGCAATCCTTGAGTGGGAAGTTGGCAGCATTGAACCGGTTCTTATCGCGGTCAGCTGAACGATCAATGCCATTCTTTGAGACGTTGAAAAACATCACCAAGGACAATAAAGAAGAATTATGTTGGACTGAAAAGGCCAAAGGAGCCTTTCAACAACTCAAGAAAGTAATCTTGGATCTCCCACTGTTTACCTCCCCGATCAAACGAGAAATATTATATGTATACTTGGCCGCATCCAAAGAAGCAGTCAGCGGTGTGCTTTTGGGCGAGCGAAAACGAACGCAAATGCCAATAAGATATGTAAGCCGAACGCTTCACGATGCTAAAAGAATGTATACTCCTCTGGAAAAGTTATCCCTAGGCTTGCTACACTTATCACGAAGGTTAAGAAGATATTTTGAAGCTCATGACATTCACGTCATAACGGACCAACCTTTGAAGCAAATACTAAGCAAGTCTGAAGCCTTAGGAAGATTGGAAAAATACTCAGTCGAGTTGGGAACATATGAAATCCATTATGTATCCCGGAATTCAGTCAAAGGGCAAGTTTTAGTTGACTTCCTGAATGAGGCCCCGTTGGAACACCAAGAGGCCGCAACAATCCATGAAATATCTGAAGAAGAAGAAGAGTCCGAAAGCCAATGGACGCTATATACAGATGGGGCTGCAAACAGTAAAGGTGTCGATTCCGGACTAGTTTTGATCAACCTAGAAGATGTGGAATTCATATATGCTTTGAGGTTCAACTTTAACTGCTCAAACAATGAAGTCGAATACGAAGAACTGTTGACAGGTCTTCGGTTAGCTGAAAAGATGGGAGTAAAAAATTTGTAAGTCAAGGTAGACTCGAAGTTAGTTGCTTGTAAAATCAAAGGAGAATTCTAAGCAAATGATGACTGGATGATCAAGTATCTAGCAAAGATCAGGGAACGGTTACCCACCTTCACAGAGTTTAAATAGAGCACATACCTAGAAGTAAAAATCAGAAGGCTGACGTGTTAAGCAAACTTGCCTCGGTCGCAATCAACCACCTCACCAAGGAAGTATTAGTAGAGGCCCTTGAGGCAAGATAAATTGATGTACAGGAAGTCAATGATATAGTCGAAGAAGAAGGAGATTGTTGGATGACACCGATCAAGAAATGTCTAGAAGAAGGAATATGGCCGAAGAACCCAGACGAAGCTAGGAATCTGAGAATGAAAATACCCCAGTATGCCATTGAGAATGGAGTCCTATTCAAGAAATCATATCTATCACCGATGTTAAGATGCGTGGGGTCACTTCAAGAAAACTACATCATCCGGGGGGTTCACGAAGGTGCTTGTGGTATGCATGCCGGGTCAAGGTCGGTCGTGGCAAAAATAATGCGTCAAGGATACTTTTGGCCAACAATGCATCAAGATGCATGGGATGAAATCTCTAAGTGTGATTCTTGCAAGATACATGGTCCTATGTCGAGACTACCAAAGACGAAGCTCACTTCGATAACATCACCATGGCCCTTTTACCAATGGGGAATGGATATCTTGGGACCCATCTCCGGAAATGCTGGTAATATCAAGTTCGTGATTGTAGCTATTGACTACTTCACTAAATGGATTGAAACCAAACCAGTGGCCAAGATAACCGACAAAGAGGTCAAAAAATTCGCTTGGGAAAAAATTGTCTGCAGATTTGGATTGCTTGGAGTCTTAGTGACGGGAATGGAAAGCAACTAATAGATGGGTCGTTTGGAAAATGGTGCGACAAATGGCACGTCAAGCAAATGACCACCGCAGTGGCCCATCCGCAAGCAAATGGCTTGGCTGAAAGAGCCAACAAGTCATTGATGCATGGTTGGAAAGCCCGATTGGGAAGAAGGCTAACAGGTTGGGTCGACGAGTTGCCTAATGTGTTATGGGCACATCGGACAATGCTCAAGACCAGCAATGGAGAAACTCCTTTCAGCCTCACCTACGGAAGTGAGGCAGTGATCCCCGCTGAAATTAGGATCCCATCTACCAGAACCTTGCTCTTTAATGAAAATGCAAATGAAGAGGAGCTGCGGTTAAATCTGGATTTGCTACAGGAAAGAAGGGAGTTTGCGGCCATTAAAGAGGCAAAATATAAAAAGAAGGTCGAGCAATACTATACCAAGCATGTCAGACCATGCTCTTTCAAGGTTGGAGACTCCGTCTATCGCCGCAACATGGCCATCAAACAAGAGAAATAGGGAAACTAGGCCCCAATTGGGAGGGACCCTACAAAGTCGTGGAGGCCTATCAAACCGGTTCATACAAGTTGGAGACTGTGGACGAAAAGAAATACCACGCACATGGCACGCAACTAATTTACAAAGATGTTTCATGTAATATGAACAGTGATGCATGAACAATTCACAATGAATGAAAGTCCTTTTGCTAAACGTAATTAATTGCAGTAACTATAAACCCCGACCTAGCTAACCGGAAGGTATGTAAGTACGCATTAAAAATGTTAGACGCGCCCAATGGGTAGTCCTGTGACAAATCATAAGCGGCTCGGTGCCGATGTCTCCCATACGAAACATAAAACACACCAGTGTTGGACGTGCCCAATGGGTTGTCCAGAGACAAATCAAAAGCGGCTCGGTGCCGATGTCTCCCACATGAAACATAAAAACACACAAGTGTTGGACGCGCCCAATGGGTAGTCCGGAGACAAATAAAAAGCGGCTCGGTGTCGATGTCTCCCACATGATACATAAAACACACAAGTGTTGGACGCTCCCAATGGGTAGTCCTGTGACAAATCATAAGCGGCTCGGTGCCGATGTCTCCCATACGAAACATAAAACACACCAGTGTTGGACGTGCCCAATGGGTAGTCCAGAGACAAATCAAAAGCGGCTCGGTGCCAATGTCTCCCACATGAAACATAAAAACACACAAGTGTTGGACGCGCCCAATGGGTAGTCCAGAGACAAATCAAAAACGGCTCGGTGTCGATGTCTCCCACATGAAACATAAAACACACAAGTGTTGGACGCACCCAATGGGTAGTTCAGAGAAAAATAAAGAGCGGCTCGATGCCGATGTCTCCCATATGAAACATAAAATACAAGTGTTGGATGCGCCAATGGGTAGTCCAGAAACAAATCAAAAGCGGCTCGGTGTCGATGTCTCCCATATGAAACATAAATCACACAAGTGTTGGACGTGCCCAATGGGTAGTCCGAAGATAAATCAAAAGTGGCTCGGTGCCGATGTCTCCCATATGAAACATAAAATGCACAAGTGTTGAATACACACCATAGGGTGATCCGGAGGTAAACTAAAAACATCCTCCGGTATCAACATCTTAGTTATATATTCCACAAGTTTAAGGGCAAAATGCGTAAAAAAGCAAGTCACAACAGATAAAGAAAGGAAACATTAGCTAATGATATTATACAAATAAGTGAAACATGTTCGAAGATGAACAAAGTGAACAGGGTAAAGCTTGTCCGGAGGAAACCAAAACTAGGAGAATACATAGTTATTACAGACATAACGTTTTGAGAATGTATTGTTTGCGAAAACAGAATTACAAGATACACCGGCATACCGGGTCATAATTTAGGGCTTCCCATCATCTTGAGCTGGAGTCTCTTGAGATTTAGCCGAACCATCACCCGATGAAGTCTTAGAAGCATCACACTCTTGGCTGTCGAAATGTCCTCAACCGAAGGAATAACAGGCTTCTCAGCCGGAGCAAGTTGCATGATATCAAAAATCGGAAGCTTGTTCGCTATTGCTATCTTAGCCACAAAGGGATACTCGGTTGAGAACAAAACAGTAAAGTCTTCCTTCCAAGTCTTGGCCATTTCAATGTTCAGGTTATTAGCGGCAACAATCATAGCAAGCTATCTCCTCGGGAGTACGATTAACTTAGAGCCTAGTCTAACGACACGACTAGACGTCCAGGTATGCTCTTGAGAGTAGTATAAATACTCCTCACATTTAATACACACACAACTCAATTAACTTACTACCGTTAACTTATTTCATCTAACCTCCGGTATTCAACACCGGATACCATCCACGTGATAGTTACTTACTCTCACGCTGGAGCTTGGTCTCAGGGTCAAACCTGGGACGAGGCTAACGTGTGTTGTCTTGTGTTCATAGGTTCAATACCAAGATACAAGCCATACGACTACTGTGACCGAAGGGTATTCGCTCGTGTCTACCTAGCCAGGGAATTTTGCTTCAACAATGTCTGTTAGTTATGATTCTAATAATAATAGCAAAAGCGCCTTTCGGTCAAGCAATTGATTCAAAGAAAATTTCCATGCTTAAGCGTTGAAAACTTACCATTCTCAACATGTACCTTTTCTAATACCTTTACTAGAGAGCCATTGTCTGATACGTACCATGTTAGATCTTCACTGGTAGGTTGTGTTTTGTTAGACCTCTTGAGGATAATAAATAGTTGCAACCTAATATGGTTACTCCATAAATTACCACAATAAACACTATCTTCGTATACCAACGATTTGCCACTAAACACAAATCTCTTAAAACAAAACCTGCATTTTCCATATCTCATGCCCAAAAAGATGCCAAAACAAAGTGTTAACTGGCTGGTTAATAAGTTACAGGTACATCTTGAAAGTCTTAACAACGGTCTTGTTTACCAAAAATTATAATAAGACTAAATAGTACGAAGCAACATTCTATTTTACAGAACGCTTCTTGGATTACTCTTTCTTGGGTCCCCTCTTCTTAGATCCCCCCCTTAGGTTTATTCTCCGTAGTCTAGGCCTCTTGTCTGAAACAAGAATCCATACAACCGTCAGTCAGTCAAACTCTCATCATTCAAGCATTTTCCATTCTACTATTCTAGTATTATTATTTTTTAGGTTCTATTTAACATACAGTACGGTATATGCCTTCCTTTTTACTATCGAATTTTCATGATAAAATACACGAATAGGCAAATTATAAAATGGGCCACTTAAGGACAGTTCAGTGTTTTTGTAGATGATTGAAGAAAGCATAAAACTCTACTCTCGTAGTCTGAAGTTTGTCAATGATGCAGTAACATATGTTCAACATTTGCACGATAAATAAGGAAATGCTTTGATCTTACTTGGTTCTATTCGGGTCTTTCAAGTCTTCAACAGCTTCCTTCACTACAAAAAGCGCCATTTTATTCACCTGCGAGTATCAGCAAAGAGCAAATGCACCAATTAGTTTACAACAAAACAATCCACATTTGAAACATGTGATGAACCTAATAAGCTTTTACATTGCTTATAAACTATGCTACAACTTGCTTGACTTATGCAATAAGGGTTCACAAACTGCACTTTAGCTAAAAAAAGTCGACACACCCAAGACCTTGACATATAAACCTGATGAACACCCTGCTACACACAGCAAAACTAGGAGATACATGAAAATATGACAAGGAATGGGTCAAAACATAATTATATCACTACACTTTCCCTAACGAATTCATGAAGGCAAAGCTTCCATCATATCACATGATTCTGTCTAATAGTAGTAATTTAGGAACCTTAATTATTTTTGAAAGTAGGGACGGTTGCTTTTAACTATCTTACCAAAAGGGAAGAAGCAAGTGACTATATGAGCTACCAAAAATTAGGAACTTTTAAATAGAATATATTGCAGTATATACAAATCAGGCAGACAGTTTACCTCTAACTTATCTTCTTTTGCCCTATGACTTTGCGGAAGAAGACGGAAATCTTCAGTCAAGCGGATACATTCGCCAACATTTTTGGGGGAAAACAAAATCCAACGCAACCTTTATACATGACTGCAGCAACACAATATCAACACAAAAGATGTGGTCAATAAAAAAATGTAGTATTTTTCATAACTTGTGACTTGACGGTTCACATTCACTATCAGCTATGAGTAACGGTGTATGTTTGTTTTACCAGGCGTTAAACCGTGAACTTTATGACAAACTACTAACTGTCAACAAAATATTGATACATCTAAATAAATCGTGCGGTAATTGCAAACTACTCTAAATTTGACAAGAGTGGATCAGTCATTCTCAATAGAAACTATGACATGTGTTAAAAGGACAAACTTTATTACGTGTAGGAAAAAAAGAGAATAAAGCTTCCAAAGGCTGGAAAACAATAAGAATCAAGCATGTGACTCGTCGTAAGACCCTCTTACACGACTACCAAGTGAAAAGATGAAACTGAATATGCATGTAGTTTAATAACTTAAGAGCTATGACTGGCAAAAATCAATAAAATAATTAGCGTAACATACTTCAAACGATGAAACATAATTCCTAATCTGTGCTAAATTATTATCCATCAAGTATAATGCTTAATGGGACAGGAAACTGCCAAACTTTAAAGGGCTGTAACTTGTATTCCCAGACAGTTTGCATGACAGATTTCACTAGATTTAAAGGATTCGACTTGATCATACAATGTGTTAGCTGAAATCTATTGAATTTATGCTATCAATTTAACGTTCCGGACAATAAAAAAGTCTCTTTATAATGGGCTATTTTGTAAGGGGAAATTCATTCAATAACATACGATTTCTCCGAATGGCGAATGCTTCTTGATTCACTAATTTTTTCATACTTCCGTCATGTAACACTCTCATTTTTCGTATCGGTACAGCGGAAGGGTCTTTCAGAGTGTTACGGGATAGCACAATAACTCCAATCATAGACAACACATAAAAATGGTTGTACAAGGTTTAACAAACATTCATTCGATGAAAAGTTTCAAAAGTGTACAACAGGTCCCAAATTATACAGGTCATTAAGTTTACAAAACACAGATCGAATGAACATTTTTAATATTAAGTGTGGGCCATCAGAGTCGATCTCCATCCGGATTACCTTCAAACACCTGAGATAGAAAACATGCAAAAATCATATCAGCGAATGCCGAGTGAATTCATAGAGTTTAATGAAAACCGTTATATAAAACAATCATTTACATTCATTTAAAATCAGAACACAAGTATAATATCGGAAGTAAGTCCACATATTGCTAGTCAGGCAATATATAAATCAAGCATACATCTGAAACCGTCCATGAGACCGTAGTCTCTATATTACCATGATAGGTAATATATTCATCGTAATAGCGTCGTTATCGTTTATTTAGATTATACATGTCGTATAGATTATAGATTATAGGATTATTATTAGCCGCATGACATTGTTACCTTACTGTGAAAACAGCGGGCCGCGAACCCGACAAACAATTTGCCCATCTAAGTTAGCGTGTCGTCACAAAAATCACGCTATGGAATCTTCTCATACATAAATTCGCTTACCAATCAATGTGGTACGACGGGGATCAACCGTCAAGGCGTGAACTGGGGTGATCGTCCCCAAATAGTACTATCAAATGCATAAGCGTCTACCAAATCCCGGTAGTTCACAATTCATGCTAATGGGACTTTAAGTGACATAACCTAACTACTAATAATCCTTTTAGTCTCGAATATAGGGTCATAGCATCATTCGGGTCCATATCATTTAGCATACAATCGGGACTACTTGTGTTCTTTTTTATAAAAATCTAGCATGTTATCTCCCTCGCGGGTTTACAAATCATTTTATAAAACATTTAAAAGAGTGCGAGGCTATGAACTCACGTTGTTAATGAAAGGCGGATTATCGGCTACGGGCGTGCTTCGGTCACGGAAACCTATATAAATAATAATCGGTCTTAGAATCGGTCCAATGACTTTTATCAAAATAACAATATACATATATATGATTTTTGTACATATGATGATGATCAAGTGGGTTTATAAATCCTCGTTTACTCATTTTAGTGTTTACGTTTTGATAACGTCTTACTAGTTCACTAGTTTTACCGATTTTACCTATTTTAAGTCCATTAATTCTTTTATAAGTTCTTTTACTTTTTTTTACCCATTTTATACCTATATGATCAGTATATATATCTTTCATGTTGGGCCCAAATGGGTTAAGCCCAAATAATTCTTTTTACAAGTATTTATCTTATTAAGTCCAATTATTAGTCTAATAGGTTTAGTTAGCTCGTAAATGTCCATAATTCTTATAGTTCGGGTTTTATCGGATTTTACTTGTATTAGTTATTTATACATCAGTATACAACTTTTATAAACTTTACATTAGACGGGTTTGGTCGTCTAAGTTTTATTTGATGAAAAACGTTAATTTTACGGCGATAGCCGAAAAAGTCGTAAAAATCAAGTTTATAGTTTTTATTATTTATAAATATTATTTTTACCATCATTTATATAATTTACCCATTTAATTAACCTTTTATACATTTATATAAATAAGTTTTATAAGTTAGCGGGTTTACATTTTACATTTTATACATTATAAAGTGAGTGCTTATATAATAATAATAAACATTATTTCCAAAATCTGATTTTTAACTTCATATTCACCATTTTTATCATATCTAGAGTTCTACAATGACTTAGAAGCTCATTTTTGGATGACAACTTCTTCATAATATGTGCTACATATAACTTAGTTATAGCTACTGCCCATTTTGAGTCTAAGTTGCCTTAACAGTCCCTACAAAACTGCTTATTCAGATTGTACCACCTAACTTGTTTTGATCATATCTCACTCATTATTTTGATTCCATTGCATGGCCAACTCTCACATGTTTATAACATCATCTACTTACTGTAAATAGATCAAACCATGCATTTTTATCAGTTCATCATTTAGTTATCTACTGTTTTTATACAGCCAACTAAATAATCAAGATTTTAGCTTCATTTCTTATAGTTATCATCATTTTTAAGCATATTTATCAACACTTGATCCCCACACAACATTTTTATCATGATATATACATCATATACATATACAAAATGAAAGAAAGTACATTTGTTCTTTACAAAATAATAAGAGAAAAATGTAGAGGATGATCTTCTTTACCAATCCAAGTGGATTTCTTGTTTTAGGAAGGCAAGAACTTGATGAACACAAGTATCTCCAAGACCATCAAATATCAAGATCATATGTTGGAAAATCAGCCCTAGGACACAAGCAAATCACCTCCAAAGTTGGTTATATGGCCACCAAATGATCAAGGCTTCAAGGAAACACCTTAATAGGACTAGTAAACATGTGGTTTGTAGCTAGAAAAGATCAAGAATGGTGTTTGTTGCTTGATTTGGGACGGCACAAGGGTGGAGTAGAGAGAGTTTGAGAGTGAATTGCATGTACGAAATGGTAAGAATGAAACCATTAGCTAGTTTTTGTTTTAGTGGTAAATGTGTTGGCTTAAAGTGTAAGCTAAATATTACACTTGTGTAAACAAGTTAAATTGATGCCACCTATGTGTGGTGGTGTCCATAATGCCGTCCCATATAAGCTAGTGGGATGGGGCAAAGTGTTTTGTCCTATCTCACTAGTTTACGGGTATTTCTCGATTCTAGTTTTCTCGATTTGCGTGCCCTCGGGTCGTTTTACGAAAAACGTTTTTATAAATATGAATCACCGTCACAAAACGACTCCAATAAAAATTGTCTCATCAAAAACGGAGTTCAAAAACGTAAATACGTAATCCTAAGGTTTCCGGTTTAGTCGTAAAAGACGCCAAATTATGCACGTAAGCCCAAATTTAAATCCGTAAATTGTGAGTTCGTCAACCAACAAAAAAATAAGTTTCAAAATATTATACGAGAAAATATTTCACTACCTGAAAATGTTAGATTTGTCACAGCTTTTCCTCCTAAAAGGGATCAACGTCCTCGTGATCCATTTCATTTGGATGTCCGTTTCTTATTGAAATCGAAGAGGTGCGGATATTTCTTCCACATTTCATCCTCTCGTTCCCAAGTATACTCCGGTCCATGCTTTGAATTCCATCGGATCTTGACAATAGGTATCCGACTTTGTTTCAGTTGCTTTACCTCACGGTCCATAACTTCTACGGGCTCTTCGATAAAATGCAACTTCCCATCTATTCGAACCTTACCTAACGGAATTTTCTCATCACTCACTGCTAGACATTTCTTCAGATTAGATACATGGAATGTGTTGTGAACACCATGAAGTTCTGGGGGTAACTCTAGTTTGTAAGCCAACGGACCTACTCTAGATAAAATCTTAAAGGGTCCAATATAACGGGGATTCAATTTCCCTCGCTTTCCAAATCTGATAACGCCTTTCCATGGCGATACTTTCAACATTACTCGGTCACCCACTTCAAACTCCATTGGCTTCCGCCGCACATCCGCGTAACTTTTCTGTCTACTACGGGCAGTCAACAACCTCTTCTTAATCTGAACTATCATCTTCGTAGTCTCCCGGATCAATTCCGGTCCCGTGAGCTGGGTATCCCCAACTTCACTCCAACATACAGGAGATCTACACTTCCTACCATACAAAGCTTCAAACGGTGCAGCCTTAATACTAGAATGGTAACTATTGTTATACGAAAACTCTGCTAACGACAAATGTTTATCCCAATTCTTACCAAAGTCTAACACACATGCTCTCAACATATCTTCTAGTGTTTGTATCGTCCTTTCACTCTGCCCATCAGTCTGGGGGTGATAAGCAGTGCTCATGTCGAGATTCGTTCCCAAAGATCTTTGGAGAGATTTCCAAAAATTCGATGCGAATCTAGGATCTCGATCTGAAATGATCGATACAGGCACTCTATGCTTGCATACAACATTATCAAGGTATATTCGAGTCAGCTTCTCCAGTGAGAACTGCTCCTTAACCGGAATGAAGTGTGCTGATTTGGTCAGTCTATCGACAATAACCCAAATCGAATTGTTTCTAGATGATGTTCTAGGAAGCTTGGTGATAAAGTCCATCGTAATTCGCTCCCACTTCCATTCAGGAATCTTTGGTTGTTGAAGTAGTCCTGATGGCTTTTGATGTTCCGCTTTAACTCTAGCACAAGTTAAGCATTGAAGAACATACATAGCTATGTCAGCTTTCATATTTGGCCACCAGTACAACTTCTTCAAATCATGGTACATCTTATCAGATCCCGGATGAATGGAATACTTAGATTTATGGGATTCTAACATAACCAAATCTCTTAAGCCTCCAAACTTCGGTATCCACATACGACCTCTTAAACATTTCACTCCATCAGCTCTAATCTCTAAAGGATCTCCTTCTCCTCGGAACCCTTCATTAACAAAATTCTCCTTCTTACAAGCTTCTATTTGCGCATTTCTAATTTGCTCAGGCAAATTATTGTGCACGGTCAAGACTAGAGAACGCACCCTGATAGGCTCTCTATCTTTCCTACTCAACGCATCAGCAACAACATTGGCTTTTCCTGGGTGATATTTTATATCACGGTCATAATCACTTAACAACTCTATCCATCTTCGTTGCCTCATGTTCAATTCCTTCTGGTCGAGAATATACTGTAGGCTTTTGTGATCGGTGAATACCGTACACTTGGTGCCATACAGATAATGTCTCCACAACCTAAGAGCAAAGACTACAGCTCCTAACTCAAGATCATGAGTAGTATAATTCTCCTCATTCTTCCTTAATTGCCTAGAAGCATAAGCTATCACTTTCTCTCTCTGCATCAAAACAGCTCCATAACCTCTAAGAGATGCATCACAATACACTACAAAATCTTCACTCCCTTCGGGTAATGATAAGATTGGCGCACTACATAATTTTTGCTTCAATGTCTGAAATGCTCCATCTTCATCACTTCCCCAAACGAAAGGTTTATTCTTCTGAGTAAGCTTAGTCAAGGGTTTAGCTATCAAGGAAAATTCTTTAATGAATCGCCTATAATAGCCAGCCAATCCTAAGAACTGTCGCACTTCCGTTGGCGTTGTCGGTGCAGACCAATTCTTAATAGCTTCAACCTTTGCAGGATCAACATGAATTCCATCTCTGTTAATCACATGACCAAGAAATTGCACAGAATCTAACCAGAAATCACACTTCGAAAACTTAGCATACAACCTTTCATCCTTCAACAACTTCAAAACAATCCTCAAATGTTCTCTATGCTCATCTTCATTCTTAGAATAGATTAGAATAGCGTCAATAAACACAATCACAAATTTATCCAAGTAGGGCTTGCACACTCGATTCATTAAATCCATGAAAACCGCAGGTGCGTTAGTTAACCCAAATGGCATTACTTGAAATTCATAGTGTCCATAACGAGTTCTAAATGCAGTTATAGGAATATCTTCTTCACGGACGCGAAGTTGGTGATATCCTGACCGCAAATCTATCTTAGAATACACACTAGATCCTTGCAGTTGATCAAACAAATCATCAATCCTAGGTAAAGGATATCGATTCTTAATTGTCAACTTATTCAGTTCCCTATAATCAATGCACATACGAAAAGATCCATCCTTCTTCTTAACGAACAAGACTGGAGCTCCCCAAAGTGACGAGCTCGGTCGAATAAAACCTTTATCAGACAACTCCTTAAGTTGCTCAGATAACTCCTTTAATTCAGAAGGGGCTAATCGGTAAGGCGCACGTGCCACCGGTGCAGCACCAGGAATTAAATCGATTCGAAACTCTACTTGCCTTATCGGTGGAAGTCCTGGTAAATCTTTAGGAAATACCTCAGGAAATTCACAAATAATAGGTACATCTTCCAATCGTTTCTCCCTAGACTCATTCCCGGTCACTTGAGCTAAAAATAACTCACAACCGTTCCTGATGTACTTTTGGACTTTAATACATGAAACGATTTTCAAACGGGATTCACCTCGACTACCATCATTGACAAACGTCCTATTCCTAAGAGGAATCTTAACCTTCTTCTCTCCACATAAAATAGTAGCATTATTCAACGACAACCAATCCATACCAATAATAATGTCAAAACTACCTAATTCTATCAACATCAAATCAATCGGAAAGGAATGGTTCAAGAGATTTAGAGAGCATCCTTCTAATAGCTTATTAGTTTTCACTAATTTACCATCAGCCAATTCCACCTCGTAACTGGTACTTATCTCAACAGGTTCAATATCAATAAGGGCACTAAATTTAGTGGATACAAAGCTCCTATCGGCACCCGAATCGAATAAAGCAACAGCATAATGATTGTTGAGTAAAAACGTACCGGTAACGACATTCGGATCCTCTTTCTTCACCTCAATTGTTCCAAGTTGGTAGATACCACCCTGGGGGTTTCTTCCAGGTACAATCGCTTTCAACTTGGGGCATTCCGATTTCCTATGACCTTCTTCATTACAGTTGAAGCAAATGGTTCCCTTCTTACACCTTTCAACCTTGTGTCCAAGCTTTCCGCAATTTCGGCACTTCCAGCAGTCGCCAGGATGCCTCTTGTTGCCACACTTAGGACATCTGTCATCGTTGCGCGGTGCATTGTTGGTAAGAGCATTTGCATTCCCCTTTCTCTGGTTCTGACGGCGATTGAAATTCTTCCTATTATCACCTCTATCTACACGATCACCGTCTCCCTTTCTTTTCTCACCTACACGGGCTTCATCTTCCTTATCCTGAATTATCTGTCCAATGAGTTGGTAAGCCATTCGAACAGCATCATCAATGGTCAGTGGTTTAGATGATGCCACGTCCCCCCGGATATTCCTGGTTAACCCTTTCACATATTGCTCAATTCGGATCTCTTCGGGTTCAACCAATCGAGGACATAGCAAGGCCAACTCATGGAATCGATTCGTGTAACTATCAATGTCCACACCTTTCATTCTCAGATGAATCAACTCTTGCTCTAACCTAATGATCACACTACGAGGACAAAACTCTAAAGTCATCCACTTCTTGATTTCAGCCCAAGGAGTAGCATTAGCAGCATCAAGACCCATGAAAGCAATTCTCCCGTTCCACCAAGTCAACGCACGACCTTTAAGAGTAGCCATAGCAAAAGTCACCTTATCTTCCTCCTTACACTTACTAATCCTAAACACCGATTCAATCTTCTCGATCCACTGGCTTAGTCCTACAGCACCTTCAGTTCCATTAAAAGGTAGAGGTTCACACTTCATGAACGTCACATAAGTACAGCCACCAACTTCAGGTGCATTCGTTCCAAGTCCTCCTACATTTCCTCCAGCATTAGCATTCACATTATTAGCATTCACATTCACATTAGTACCGCCAATTCCACTACCGCCAGCTCCACTACCGCCAGCTTCATTTCTAGCATTTGCCATAAATTCAGTCATAGATGCGGTAACTTGCTCCGTAATAATCCTACGTACATCATCCTCAGTCACAGCCTTCTTGGGCGGCATAGTTCTATAATTCCAAAATTTCAAAGCATTAAGCATTCATCCAACAAAGGATTCATATAATATGGATCGAATTCAAAATCAAGATACAAATAAGGCACAATATGGAATTCAAGACAAGATACATATTTCATTCGATTTGAAACAAAAGTATTGTCTTAGTACATCCCATATCAAAGTTCTAACACTATTTACACTCAAAATTCGTGCCAAGTCTATTATTAACAAGTCGGTTCAGTCAAAGCTCCAAACACAAAAGATATAAAGGTCACTACTAAACACAGACTGGTCTACTGAGAACCGCTAGATGGTCCATCATCCATCGTCTTCTGGATCTTCGTCGGACGATCACTAGACACATCTTCAGCTGGGCGCTTACGGATTACTCCTCTTTCAACCATGTCAGCATAAAATCTACTGTTCCAACCCACGGATATATTCAACTCCTTTTCAGCTTTCTCACGCATCGCACGAGCCACACTCAACTGAATCTCCATAGTATTCACCTTTCTCTTCATAGCAACATACTCACGGCTTTCCAACACTGATAACCTCCTAAAAGCCTCATTCAAACCACGTTCTACATCACTCAAATCCAAACTAAGCAATTCTCGCTCTTTCTCACCAACCTTAGTCTTCGACTCCAGATAAGCAACCTGAGTCTGAACAACACCTAATCCAACCTCTGTCACACAACTCTTAACACGGGAAGCATCTAGATCACGTCTCAAGGCCCATGGTGCAAGACCATCAATATGAGTAGCCTCTCGAGTACTAGATGACTCTCCTATCTCACGTCTACGAGTATCAATACCATCAGTACCGTCAGGTGCATCGTCGTCCTCATCCTCCTCTGATTCAGAATCAGATTCAGACGATTCAGACATTTCATCCCTAGGTAACTCATCCTCAGAATCAGACAAACAAACTGGTGGGGGCAAAGGCTCGCCCTCTGGAACATCATACGGATAAATAAGCTCAGCTTCCTCATCGTCATCAACCTCAACATCTATACCTACGTCTTCCTCGACATCCTCGTCGTCAATCTCGTCATCTAAATCATCTAACCCAATCTCATCCTCATTCTCAATATCAACATTCTCAATATCCACGTCCTGATTACCCACATTCTCAATATCCACATTCTCATTTCCCACATTCTCAATATCCACATTCTCAATATCCACATTCTCAATCTCATTCTCTACTAAGTCAACCTGAGGGGCAATCTGATCTCCTAGTCCTAACTCGGGCTCGGGATCCTCAAATGGTTCCTCCTCATCATCAATATCAAAATCTACTAAGTCTAAATAAGGATCATCTTCTATATTAGGTTCGGGAATAGCATGGTTTTCTACAGGAATATTAGGGTCAGCCATGACAATCTGCATTTATATATATTTATCTCGTATTAGGATAACATACTAGTTAAACAATTACATAATGAAATCACGATATATACATATATATAAATTAAATTATATATATTAAAATATATATCTTCTCAATAGGGCTTGTTGGTAACGTCGGAGATCTCTGGCACCGTTATAGTCAAAAGATTTTTCAAATATTTTTCTTAAATGTTCATTGTCAAAAGATTTTGAAAAGTTTTGTTCAAAACCTTGGTTTTTAAAATCTTTTGTTCTCTACAACGAGAGCTCTGGTACCAAACTGTAACACTCTCATTTTTCGTATCGGTACAGCGGAAGGGTCTTTCAGAGTGTTACGGGATAGCACAATAACTCCAATCATAGACAACACATAAAAATAGTTGTACAAGGTTTAACAAACATTCATTCGATGAAAAGTTTCAAAAGTGTACAACAGGTCCCAAATTATACAGGTCATTAAGTTTACAGAACACAGATCGAATGAACATTTTTAATATTAAGTGTGGGCCATCAGAGTCGATCTCCATCCGGATTACCTTCAAACACCTGAGATAGAAAACATGCAAAAATCATATCAGCGAATGCCGAGTGAATTCATAGAGTTTAATGAAAACCGTTATATAAAACAATCATTTACATTCATTTAAAATCAGAACACAAGTATAATATCGGAAGTAAGTCCACATATTGCTAGTCAGGCAATATATAAATCAAGCATACATCTGAAACCGTCTATGAGACCGTAGTCTCTATATTACCATGATAGGTAATATATTCATCGTAATAGCGTCGTTATCGTTTATTTAGATTATACATGTCGTATAGATTATAGATTATAGGATTATTATTAGCCGCATGACATTGTTACCTTACTGTGAAAACAGTGGGCCGCGAACCCGACAAACAATTTGCCCATCTAAGTTAGCGTGTCGTCACAAAAATCACGCTATGGAATCTTCTCATACATAAATTCGCTTACCAATCAATGTGGTACGACGGGGATCAACCGTCAAGGCGCGAACTGGGGTGATCGTCCCCAAATAGTACTATCAAATGCATAAGCGTCTACCAAATCCCGGTAGTTCACAATTCATGCTAATGGGACTTTAAGTGACATAACCTAACTACTAATAATCCTTTTAGTCTCGAATATAGGGTCATAGCATCATTCGGGTCCATATCATTTAGCATACAATCGGGACTACTTGTGTTCTATTTTTATAAAAATCTAGCATGTTATCTCCCTCGCGGGTTTACAAATCATTTTATAAAACATTTAAAAGAGTGCGAGGCTATGAACTCACGTTGTTAATGAAAGGCGGATTATCGGCTACGGGCGTGCTTCGGTCACGGAAACCTATATAAATAATAATCGGTCTTAGACTCGGTCCAATGACTTTTATCAAAATAACAATATACATATATATGATTTTTGTACATATGATGATGACCAAGTGGGTTTATAAATCCTCGTTTACTCATTTTCGTGTTTACGTTTTGATAACGTCTTACTAGTTCACTAGTTTTACCGATTTTACCTATTTTAAGTCCATTAATTCTTTTATAAGTTCTTTTACTTGTTTTTACCCATTTTATACCTATATGATCAGTATATATATCTTTCATGTTGGGCCCAAATGGGTTAAGCCCAAATAATTCTTTTTACAAGTATTTATCTTATTAAGTCCAATTATTAGTCTAATAGGTTTAGTTAGCTCGTAAATGTCCGTAATTCTTATAGTTCGGGTTTTATCGGTTTTTACTTGTATTAGTTATTTATACATCAGTATACAACTTTTATAAACTTTACATTAGACGGGTTTGGTCGTCTAAGTTTTATTTGATGAAAAACGCTAATTTTACGGCGATAGCCGAAAAAGTCGTAAAAATCAAGTTTATAGTTTTTATTATTTATAAATATTATTTTTACCATCATTTATATAATTTACCCATTTAATTAACCTTTTATACATTTATATAAATAAGTTTTATAAGTTAGTGGGTTTACATTTTACATTTTATACATTATAAAGTGAGTGCTTATATAATAATAATAAACATTATTTCCAAAATTTGATTTTTAACTTCATATTCACCATTTTTATCATATCTAGATTTATACAATGACTTAGAAGCTCATTTTTGGATGACAACTTCTTCATAATATGTGCTACATATAACTTAGTTATAGCTACTGCCCATTTTGAGTCTAAGTTGCCTTAACAGTCCCTACGAAACTGCTTATTCAGATTGTACCACCTAACTTGTTTTGATCATATCTCACTCATTATTTTGATTCCATTGCATGGCCAACTCTCACATGTGTATAACATCATCTACTTACTGTAAATAGATCAAACCATGCATTTTTATCAGTTCATCATTTAGTTATCTACTGTTTTTATACAGCCAACTAACTAATCAAGATTTTAGCTTCATTTCTTATAGTTATCATCATTTTTAAGCATATTTATCAACACTTGATCCCCACACAACATTTTTATCATCATATATACATCATATACATATACAAAATGAAAGAAAGTACATTTGTTCTTTACAAAATAATAAGAGAAAAATGTAGAGGATGATCTTCTTTACCAATCCAAGTGGATTTCTTGTTTTAGGAAGGCAAGAACTTGATGAACACAAAAAGTATCTCCAAGACCATCAAATATCAAGATCATATGTTGGAAAATCAGCCCTAGGACACAAGCAAATCACCTCCAAAGTTGGTTATATGGCCACCAAATGATCAAGGCTTCAAGGAAACACCTTAATAGGACTAGTAAACATGTGGTTTGTAGCTAGAAAAGATCAAGAATGGTGTTTGTTGCTTGATTTGGGACGGCACAAGGGTGGAGAAGAGAGAGTTTGAGAGTGAATTGCATGTAGGAAATGGTAAGAATGAAACCATTAGCTAGTTTTTGTTTTAGTGGTAAATGTGTTGGCTTAAAGTGTAAGCTAAAGCTTACACTTGTGTAAACAAGTTAAATTGATGCCACCTATGTGTGGTGGTGTCCATAATGCCGTCCCATATAAGCTAGTGGGATGGGGCAAAGTGTTTTGTCCCATCTCACTAGTTTACGGGTATTTCTCGATTCTAGTTTTCTCGATTTGCCTACCCTCGGGTCGTTTTACGAAAAACGTTTTTATAAATTATGAATCACCGTCACAAAACGAATCCAATAAAAATTGTCTCATCAAAAACGGAGTTCAAAAACGTAAATACGTAATCCTAAGGTTTCCGGTTTAGTCGTAAAAGACGCCAAATTATGCACGTAAGCCCAAATTTAAATCCGTAAATTGTGAGTTCGTCAACCAACACAAAAATAAGTTTCAAAATATTATACGAGAAAATATTTCACTACCTGAAAATGTTAGATTTGTCACACGTCATGCCTCAATTTATGTATGTGGTCATAATTTTGCTTCGTTGGAATTTCTTCCATAATTTCTGCCTCCATGCTCTTTCTTGTGGCGACTATCCTTGGCTTTATGCCCAGGTTTCTCACACCCAACAATGATACACTTTTCTAAAATTGTCTTTGTTTTGTTGTGTATAGTTATCCTTTCCATCCTTAGAACCCTTTGTACAGTGGCTGGCCACCAAGGCGCGAGCCACTGGACCGTGGGTCGCGTTTTTGGCTCTCAAGCCGTAGTTACCAGCCGGCGGCGCCACAACTGCACCGTGGGCCGCGCCGTGGGCTGCATTTTTTTTTTGAATTTATGGCCGTTGGCAACGACTAGAATTTGAATTGGGTGATTGCTTTTACCGTTGGAACCCAAAGAATACCCATTTTTTACCTATTTTTTCACTATATATTTTTTCTTACATCCATCATGAGTTAAAATCCAAACCAAAATTCAAACCAATACCCGAATCAATGGATAAACAATTTTTTATAGCGATACCTAAAATCAAATACCGAATACTCAATTACCAAATTCGTTATCTTCGTCTAACCCAAATACTCCCCCATCTGCAAACTCTAGCTTGTGAAGAACTAATCAATTTTCTTCATTTGTCAACTAAAATCAAATAACAAATCCTTTCGCTAACTTCCCACAACAAAACCCGTTTGTTAATTGTACACCCAAGGCATTCAATTTGTGGTTCTAAAATTCTCAACAATCTCAACTATTCCAACAAACCCAACAACACAATAACAAAACTTTCCTTAACATTCGTCTCACAAACCTCAAGAAACCAAAGAGCCCAATGAAGACGAAACTTCACCCGCGTGTCCTTCGAAGAAAAAAGGGAGGCAAAAAAGTGTTGTTAAGAAATACCTGAAATCGGACCGTTCATTTTGGTCCCAACGTGAAGAAGAACTTTTGGCCGAGTGTTGGATAGAATAATCAGAAGATCCAAAGGTCGGTAATGACCAATAAAATGATACGTTTTGGTATAAAATTCTCGCTATTTATAACGATCGGGTTATAAAGGAGGGTTGTAAAGCTCGAAACAAATATATGTTAACCGCCAATTGAACGCCATTGAACCGAGAAGTATTCAAGTTTAACCAATTTTATGATAACGCCAAACTTTTGAGTGCCGAAAATGAAGAAAATTTGATGACTCGTGTGTTGAGCTTATATAGGTTGATAGCGGGAGTAAGGAATTTTCACATAAAAGTGCTTGTCTTGTTTTGAACGACAAGTACAAATAAAAAAAATCTCGATTCGACCAGAACATGGCGTCAATGTGGGAAGATAGCCGACCAAGATCAGGATCTTTTTAACGACAATGAGATACCTCGTCCATCCGGTGCTCCAAGAAAGTCCAAGGTTCAACGCTCCTCAAGCTCATCCGCCACTTCGGGTTCTTAAAAGGAACAATTGGTCGAATTGCTACATCAACAAATAATATTTGATCGTGATGCAAAAAAGGAGAGAATGAAGCAAGAGGTAGCGGCAAGGCTAGAAGTGTGTGAGTTTCAAAAAAGGAACGAAGAATTACAAATTCTTCGGTTCGACACGACCAGAATGAGTGCCGAAGATGCGGTAAGGATTGAAAAGCTCAAAGACGAGGCACGTGAAAAATATTTACATTTTTAAGTTGTAATTTGTTTAATTTGTATTATATTATGGTATGTTTTTTAAAGTTGTATTTTTATTTTTATTATTAGTGAAATATTATGTTTTTAGTTTAAAATAAATTGTTGTATTTAAAAAATTGGTGGGGTCATCATAACACCAAAGTTGTCAAGTTAATTAGGGAGGGTGTTTTTGGTGTTATGGTAGGTTTTGGTGTTATAGAAAAAAATTGTGATGTGGCACCACTTTTCTCACGCCTTAAGCCCATGGCTCAAATCGTTCCTGGAGCTCTTAGAATATTTTTGTCTAGAACCACCACCATTCTTGCCTTTGTTTTGTGGTTGGACTTTGATTTGGATGAATTTTCTCCAACCATGTTCGCATAATCGCATCTGGTTCTATTGAATGTGCATCTGCTTTTTATTCATCGACTTATTTTCCTCAACACAAATTTTAAGAACTAGTTGCTCAAAACTCATATCGTGAGTCAAATGTAGGGATGAGTAGTTCAAATCGAATCCCGGAACCGAACCGGTACCGTATCGGAATTGTACCGATTCTCGTTCAATGCAGTACCAGGACTACGAAATAAGCCGAAAAAATCGGTACCACTAATCCGGTACGGGGTCGGTACCAAATCGGAAAATTCCTGAATAAAAAGGGGGAAGACCCCGATTTTCCAGTACCCTTACGAGTACCGATATCTTAATCCCATCCGGTACGATACTGATATCATTAGTTTATGTTTGGGAAAATATCGGTACCACTATTCGGTACGAAATCAGTACGGGACCGGTACCGTGCTCATCCCTAGTCAAATGTGTCAATCAAATGTGTCGGATATAACTTACAATTTTTTCAAGATTGAAGCAATTTTTTTAATAATGAAACCAACAAGAAATTTAAAGTCCCATGACTCCATTTCATACACAATGATTTGAAATTCTTCCACTTGTCTTCCAACAGGCTTTGCATCATTCATCTTGAAATTTAGGAATTCTCCAAAGATAAATTTCTTAGAACATTCAACTTGAGTCGTGTATTTCTTTTCCAATGATTCCTAAAGCTCCCTTGCGGTTACAAAGGTTAAATATATATTGTACAAAGAATCAACCAAAGCATTCAAAATATAACTCCAGCAATAATATTCACTGTGGTTCCATTGTGAGGTGGCTATTTCATAGTCCGCCATTTGTAATATTCATTGTGGTTCCATTGTGAGGTGGCTATTTCATAGTCTGACATTTTTGCCTCGGTAACATTCTCTCCATCCACAAAATACGAATCTCTAGTTCAGAATCTGTGAGTACATACGCCACATGCAATGATGTCAAATATTTCTTTTCCAATGATTCATAAATCTCCTTTGCGGTTATCGTACAAAGAATCATCCAGAATCCAGAGTATACAGAATATAATTCCACCAATTATATTCATTGTGGTTCCATTGTGCCATTTATGCCTCATTAGGAACATTGTTTTCATCCATGAAATACGAATCTCTAGTTGAGAATCTACGAAATGCGAATCTCTAGTTCAGAATCTGTGAGTATATACGCCACATGCAATGATGTCAAGTAAAACATCTTTTGTTGCCATCGACGAAAATCGGACACATTGAACTTTTCAGGTTTTTCAACATGAGATTTCAGTACGGTTTAATCTATTTTGAAAATTCTGCTTTAGATTGTGGGGAAAGATATTACAACAATATCAAAAATTATAACAAACACGATTGAGGCCTGCAATTATGTGACTGTTTTGAGGAGACAACAATCAATTCAAGTAAACTATGGAATTTATATTGTGATGGATATAGTGATTTTTTAATGAGAAAAACGTTGAAATGAAAACAACTGTGGAGGATTATGGTGTAGCAAATTGGGGTCCATACATGAAAGTGTGAAGAAGTTAAAAAATTTTCATACATATAAGTGTGGATTTTCAAGATTTGTTCACATTTATTTATTTAACTACTTTTTTACACATTTATATGTGTTAATAAATTTAAAATATTTTCTACACTATTTAAAAGTGTGTAAAAAAAGTGATTAGATGCAAAAAAAATTTGTGACATAAGTCTCATCTCTCATAATTTTTAAACTTATTCATTTGAATCAGCTTATTCACATTAATATATTTATTCACATAAATCACCTAATAAGTTAGTTTATAACTAAGATTAATTAATTTAGATAGTTCGTTCAAAATAAATTGAATTGGAAATTTATAATATCGGATGATGATAAAGTAATAACCTTATTCATATCAAATCAACTAAAGTAAGAATAGATCGGATGAATCTAACTTGATGTTAATAATTAGAAGTTGGTCAATTGAAGAAGAAGATGATCGATCAATTAGATGTTCGTGACACTCGATCAATTTGCTCGAGATGATGGATTAGTGAACAATTTTTAAGTAGAGAGAGAAAACTTGTGTGTTAAACGATTTTTATTAAGAAAAAACAGGTTATATATGGAACGTGAGATGACCAAAATACTAATGTAATGTAAATTAGAAATTTAATCTCTTGATGGAGGTGAATGGTAAAGATAAAGGACCCCATTAAAAAAATTAATGTCCAAATAAACTCAAATCTTAATTCTCTTTCATATTAGCATAATGCATGAATTAGCACTATTTCATGCAACATGAACTTAACAGATTGTGGGACAAAAAAGTTATGTGGATAAGATGACTACCATAGTACCATACAATCACTATGTATATAAATAGATGAATCCATCTTTCCAAAATTAAATATACGCCAAAAAACATACCATTTGAAACTCTTTAGCTATAAAACATATATACTTTAGTTTATGGCTAAGGTAGTTATGGTCTCTGCCGAATAAACGGATGTTATTCGTGTATCAAATAATCCTCATATACAAGTTATAGTATTAAGCTTAAGAATATCTCATTGTTGTTGCTCGAGTGCTTACATGCATGCTGTTGGTTTGGTGTTATTTTGCTGTTGCATTTTTGGTGCTACTCACTAAGATGTTCAGCAGATTTGAAAGGTAAATTTGCCGATGCAGATTTCATGTTGAGACCTTCGATACCATCGAAACAATAAGTCATTACGTTGGTAACATAAGGAAAATGGAGTTAGATTTTATTAAAATTTGTTTCCTCAAATAACTAAAAGTTTGAATGTAAAAAATGACAAGCCTTGATCTCTTTGCTAGTAGTAAACTAGTGCTAGGCTAACATACAATTTTTTTCTCATAGGAAGGGAAGTAATTTTAGTCCGTAGAGATACACAGATCCATCAATGTTGAATCTGAAAGAAAAAAATGAATTGAAGGACTCGAAAGGAACTTCTAGCACTTTGGAAGATCAACCGGTGGAGGTAAAAGCTTTTGATTTGGATATTTTCCGTCCAATACGAGCCAAGCCATCTTCAAACCCCAACTCGTGTGAACTTCTAAATGGCAATGCATGAACCATGCCCCTGCTCAGTGCATATATAAAGAAACCCGTATCAACAAAATTATAAGAATTCTATGTATCGTATGAGAAAACAGTGTGCTAAGTATAGAAACCTACCTGGGTTATCTGCCAGAAACCGTATAGCAACCCACCCGCCAGAAGGGACACCAATCGTGTTTCTTTCAATAGGGTCGATGAGATTAAAGTTCTTGGGGTCCTTGTTAGGATTGTACTTTCCAAACCCTTGACCAACGACAAAGAAGTTGAAACCATGGAGATGAAGTGGGTGGCTTTCAACACCAAGAATGCTTGTATCTTGCATAACCAACTCCACACTAGTATTAAACGGAAGAACCATGAGTTTTGTATCATTGCTCACAAAGGTATTGTTAGGAGGAGTTCCTGTATAGTTAAACCAATGCAATAGGCTGATTGGAAAATAAGGACTATAAACACCCTTTGATTGATCAAAATAGTGGGACTGGAGAAGGGCAACACTTGGTTGTACGAATGACACGTTGTTGATAGAGGCAGCGAATCTAGTTCCATTTGGTCCTTGGCAAGTTTTGTTCTTTTCACAAGGACTCGTACCAAGTCCAATGGTGAAAAATAAATGTCTGTCAATCTTTTGTGGTACATTAGCTGGATACTGCGCACTAGCCAAACTACGAAGTCTATCTGAGAATTTCGTCACAAATGAAGTGTCATTCAAAGATGGTAACATTGGTTTAAAGAGTGGAATATTTTTCATGTGAGCGGACGATTCATATTCAAGAATACCAGCAACCGTGGAATTGTCAAAGGTTCCTTGTCCCGTAACATATGGTCTAGCTGACATGAGAAAGTTGGCACCAGGAAACTTTGGTTTTGTCCTAAGAAGAACATTGGTGGTTTGACCAGGAGCTAGTATAATAGTTTCAGTGTCGAAAGGTTTTACGTATATGGCATCAGCTTCAACAACTTTGAGAGTGTGATTTGCAATGCTGAAAAAGAGTTCATCATTGAGTGTTGCATTGATGAGTCGAAGGAGGTATGTTTTCTCCGGCTTAACCTTTAGCTTGAACGTATCTGCTAATTTAATCTCATCAGACACGTACGTTTATTAGTATGTATATATGCATGCATGATTATAACTGAAACAAAAAATACTCGTTTTCAGTTCATGGATAACAAGTCGCGGAATACCTTTAGCAGAAGAGTTATACAATGGACCGGGAAGCCCATTGAAGGTATAGGCATCAGAAACATTTGGACCTCCACCAGTTTGTGTTGCTTGAGCAATTATGGCTTCCGGATCAGTATTAAACCACTCTCCTGTAGGCATAACGCATCGTGTTAATTTTATCGCATTTCAAAAAATTAGAAAGCTCATTAAACCGAAATAGAAAAAAGCGTAAAGAAAGTCAAAATATAATCGGACTTTGCAGAAACTTTTACCAAAGATGATGGAACTTCTTTGTAGGGTTTGGTAAACGGGTAAGGGACATGAAACTTTGGAAGAATGATAAGAGGTCCATAAACACTAACTCGGAGCCATGATATATGAGCATGCCAAAACAAGGTTCCTCTTTGTCCAACAACGGTATAGTTGTACACATGTTATGTAAGCCGGCCCATCTGCCCATCCACTTCGAAGCTGTCTAATACCATGCCGGTTTACCATCAGAAACATACAATCATATGAACAAACATAGATAAAAACATTTACAACATCGTCGCAGAAATAGAAAACATGAAGCTACCAATGGATTGTAATATTGTTGGAGACATGGTTGGTGACTTTGATAAGCAAACGGTCACCCTCCCTGGCGACTATACGTGGACCGGGAAATTTCCCATTCACCGTAACCATGCTCCTAGTGTGGTTAAGTCGTGTCACATTTTGCAGTTGGATCTGCATAGAACAATAAATTTTGGTTAGCATCTTAAACTAGAACATATAACTACAGCAAAAATATGATATAGCATCAAACGAGACGCACGTTGAACTCGTAGTTCCTGGTGGTGGCAGCAACACAAAACACCAAAAGTAGTAAAGTTATTGCAACTATTGGGAACATTCTTCTCACGAAACTATCCATCTTTCTCGGTTAGTAATCTAAGAGGCTTTTGCTACTGATATGAAACAAGCAATGAAAGCTGAATATTTATAGGTTTAAGACTAATGATGATTGATTTGGAAGATTTAAGAATGTCATATTTTATTGTTGGAGTGCAACTTTTGAGTGCTAAAAAAGTGATATTTTACATCTGTTTATTCAATACCTTCCCTTTGTCGTAAGGACTTTGTTCCAACTATTGCTTCTTTTAAAGTATTTAAATCATACTAAAAACATACATATTTTGGAAAAAGGCTACTCAACCACAAAATATAACATATGTTTATCAACTATAAGTGAGTTTTACTGTGATTTAGGTTCTGCCTTAACTACTCCGTAAGTTATGATTCTAATAATATTAGGAAAAGGGCCTTTTCGGTCAAGCAATTGATCAGATATTCAAAGAAAAACTGCCATGCTTAAGCACTGAATTTCGGCCAGCGTCACATTTATGACTTGCAAATCTCAGAACTAGTAATGTAGTCGCACCAACAGTAACAAGCATTCGCATATACATAAAATGCAGAACAGAAACAAGTAGAACAAATAGCTAAATTAGTATCTCAGATTTTTTGGTAGTCGACTTCTAGTAAGTAAACCATTCTCAACTTGCCACCTTCACCGATACCTTTGCCAGAGCGTCATTGTCTAATATGGTTACTCCATAAATTACCACACTAAACACTATCTTCATATACCAACGATTTGCCACTAAACACAAATCTCTTAAAACAAAACCTGCATTTTCCATATCTCATGCCCAAAAAGATGCCAAAACAAAGTGTTAATTGGCTGGTTAATAAGTTATAGGTACATCACGAAAGTCTTAACAACGGTCTTGTTTACCACAAATTATAATAAGACTAAACAGTACGAAGCAACATTCTATTTTACAGAACGCTTCTTGGATTACTCTTTCTTGGGTCTGCCCTTCTTGGGTCCCCTCTTCTTAGATCCCCCCTTAGGTTTATTCTCTGCAGTCTTGGCCTTTTGTCTGAAACAAGAATCCATAAATCAGTCAGTCAAACTTTCATCTATAAAAAACTAGCATTCAAGCATTTTCCATTCTACTATTCTAGTATTCTTATTTTCTAGGTTCTGTTTAACATACAGTATGGTAGGTTATACTGATGCTGGTATAAAGATACCATGAATTCAAGAAAGATTTTTCGGCCAATTTATTCCATTATATGCCTTCCTTTTTACTATCGAATTTTCATGATAAAATACAGAATACGCAAAGTATAAAATGGGCCACTTAAGGACAGTTCAATGTTTTTGTAGATGATTGAAGAAAGCATAAAACTCTACTCTCGTAGTCTGAAGTTTGTCAATGATGCAGTAAAATATGTTCAACATTTGCACGATAAATAAGGCAATGCTTTGAGCTTACTTGGTTCTATTTGGGTCTTTCAAGTCTTCAACAGCTTCCTCCACTGCAAAAAGCGCCATTTTTTTCACCTGCGAGTAGCAGCAAAGAGCAAATGCACCAATTAGTTTACAACAAAACAATCCACATTTGAAACATGTGATGAACCTAATAGGCTTTTACATTGCTTATAAACTATGCTTGACTTATGCAATAAGGGTTCACAAACTGGACTTTAGCTATGAAAAAGTCGACATACCCAAGACCTTGACATATAAACCTGATGACTACCCTCCTACATACAGCAAAACTCGGAGATACATGAAAATATGACAAGGAATGGGTCAAAATATATCACTGCACTTTCCCTAACGAATTCATGAAGGCAAAGCTTCCATCATATCACATGATTCTGTCTAATAGTAGTAATTTAGGAACCTTAATTATTTCTGAAAGTACGGACGGTTGCTTTTAACTATCTTACCAAAAGGGAAGAAGCAAGTGACTATATGAACTACCAAAAATTAGGAACTTTTAAATAGAATATATTGCAGTATATACAAATCAGGCAGACAGTTTACCTCCAACTTATCTTCTTTTGCCCTATGACTTTGCGGAAGAAGACGGAAATCTTCAGTCAAGCGGATACATTCGCCAACATTTTCGGGAGAAACGAAATCCAATGCAACCTTTATACATGACTGCAGTAACACAATATCAACACAAAAGATCTGGTCAATAAAACAATGTAGCAATGAAAACTATTGTTCATAACTTGTGACTTGACGGTTTACATTCACCTTCAGCTATGAGTAACGATGTATGTTTGTTTTACCAGGCGTTAACCCGTGAACTTTATGAGAAACTACTAATTGTCAACAAAATATTGATACATCTAAATAAATCGTGCAGTAATTGCAAACTACTCTAAATTTGACAAGAGTGGATCAGTCGGTCGGTCTCAATAGAAACTATGACATGTAGTGTTAAAAGGACAAACTTTATTACGTGCAGGAAAAAAAATAGAATAAAGCCTTCAAAGGCTGGAAAACAATAAGAATCAAGCATGTGACTCGTCGTAAGACCCTCTTACACAACTACCAAGTGAAAAGATGAAACCAAATATGCATGTAGTTTAGTAACTTAAGAGCTGTGACTGGCAAAAATCAATAAAATAATAAATGTAACATACTTCAAACGATGAAATATAATGCCTAATCTGTGCTAAATTATTATCCATCAAGTATAATGCCTAATGGGGCAGGAAACTGCCCGACTTTAAAGGGCTGTAATTATTATCCATCAAGAGCCTTGGTTTGATTGGTTTTGTTCTTGTGTTCTTGATTTTGTGTTTTGATAATCCATACCCACGTCCAAATTTTTTTTTGTGTTTTTATGCTTTGATCTTGATACACGTTATCTAGTTACTTGTTGTAGTGATTTTGGTATCTTGGTTTTGGTTAAAAACACAAACTTTCTTGGATCAAAAGTGCAAAAAGGTATTGTGTTCATCTTTCCGAAATTCAAGCAGAAATCTCCATCGGAAAGTACAAGTGAAAAGTGGGCTTCCATCGCAATAACCATCCCCATCGGAAAGGGTTTGGTTCTACATTGCGATACTGAGGATTTCAATACTTATTCCGATCTGGACATTCCGATCGTTCATTACGATCTGGGATTCCGACGGTTATAAGGAAGTGGTTAAGTCGTTACTCTGCCCAAATTTTGTCAGCTATATTCCGATCTGAATCTTTCCGATAGGACTTTGCGATCTGAACTTTCCGATAGGACATTGCGATCTGAATCATTCCGACAAGGTTACATTGCTATCTGAGTATTGCGATCTGAAATCATTCCGATCTGACATTACGATCTGGACGTTTCGATCTGACATTCCGATCTGATATTCCGATGGGTATTCCGACGGATTAAATTTGAGGATTCCGATACAGTGACAAGTATTTAAAGATTTTTCAAAAACGTGTTTTTGAAAATTTTGTATGTAATTTTGTTTTGGAATTTTTGGTTTATCGAGAACAATTATTAGGGGATTTTAACATTATTTCTTGACTTCTACTCACAACAACAAACACAATTACTTTCTTTCATTGATCGATCGACAAGTAATCCTTACATTCATTTATTATCGATTTTTAAATGGATTTCATGGTGACATACACTTACCCAAAACATCTCTATTCACGACAGTGAGGATTGCGGTGACATAAGGATGGTAGGATAGGTTAAAGTCCAATGATTCCTCTAGAACCGGAGGAATCTTCCCAAGGACATTCCATAGCTAGAAATAGTAGTCCTTAGGAAAGATGGAGAAAGATTGTGAACGTACCTGAATGCCGACCAAGTACTTAAGTTAGCACTGGAACAATCACAACAAGGTGCTAGTGATGACGTATTGGTAAGCATTGAAGGGGTTGAAGAATGAAAAAGAATTGTAAAGATAAAGGGTGTAAATAAAGAAGCCCTCCTTACAACTAAGGCAGAAACCGGGTCAATACATATGCTATTAAGATCATTGTTTAATGATTCTTGATATTGAAGATAGACATCATGGACCCAGTGATGCAAAGCACAACCCATCCCAGCTAACTCAGATATCTCTTAAAAGATATTTGTTTTAATCACACGGAGACAACACGTTATCTATTGATTTATTCACTCCAAATAAATTGGTATTGAAATGGTGGCACTCCTCTCCAGCCTCCGATCACTAAAAATCCAAAATGCACGATCGAGTCTAGAGCCATTTGAGATCATCAAATATCTCATTAGGACACACTTTCATATTTCCTTACTTCTTCACACACTGTGAAAAGTAAGAAAGATCTTAAGAGTCCTACGCAAAATCTTCATGATCTTGCCTGAACATCCGAGTAATACGAAAGTATTTACAATGAAGATGGAAATCCTTCTTGAGCGAATATCAAAAAACTCATGGTAGGTGACTTGTGCGATTCTTTATGAATCAAACTTGTGATAACTGGAAAGCAACAGCTGTTTAATTCATAACTGAATTTAAACACGTTCCAGGCCTCTACGCAATATCTCAGTGATCTTGCCAGAACACTCAGAGTGATACCTTTGTGTTCATGGTGATGAGTGGAAATCCTTCTAGTGTTAACCTCAAACAGCACTTGGTAGGTAACTTGCAAGATTCTATACGAATCAAGCTCGTGACAACTGGAAAGCAACGATGGTGCGGTTCTTAATTGAATTTCACTTGTTCCAGGAACATGAATTGACGGCTTCAAATCATGCGGATATTATTATCCAAATGATTCACTCTTTATGTTCGCAGTCAGCTTTGGATGGTCGAATAAAGAGAACGGGTTTACCCGCGAAATCCTGTCAGGAAGTTACTTAATTGAAACTATCCGTCACGGGTACGATATCTAATATCGTCCAACGGTCTTCACCGACCGGAGGTAAAATGCTACCGATTTAGAATGAAATGTTCAAAGCCATTTCTTTCGTGTCTACTTATGTTGCGGCATTTGAAGACGGTGGCGTTGCGGAATCCAAGAAGAAGTCGTCCCCACATGCTTATACTGCATACACTCAGTACTTCAACGAATTCAAGAAAGTCTGAAGGTCAAGTCTTCCGCTGTATCAAACTCTGAAGCTTTCAAGAATTATAAAGGTATAAGTGTGTGGAACATGAAGTCACGAAGAGGCGAATATCACAAGTGATGAATGCACAAGGTCAAGGCAAGAGAACATGCTCAAGACTAAAGTCAAAGATCTCATCAGCATATTCACAAGAACAAGATCGAAGACTAAAGCATAGTATGCTAGGTTTAAGATTTTGTAAAATGGTGTGACCTACCTTTGGGGGAGATTGTTGGAAATACGTTTTTCCAAGGAAAGTCTCGGTCACATCATTATTAGCATAGATCACGAGCTTTAGACTATTTAGGACATTGTAACTTGGAGTGACCTCCCTTTGGGGGAGATTGTTGGAAATACGTTTTTACGTATTTAGAAAGGATCGGTCACTCCAATGATATTGGGCTCGTGATCCAATATAGCCCATATAGCCCACATGTAGGGTGGGCTATATAAACCCCCCTCCTAGCATGTTGGGAGGGGTTGTTGGTTCACTTCCATTCACATAATCACATTTTCCATTTTCCTTTCAACTCTCTCCTTTCTCTCTCTTCTTTCTCTCTCTAAGTTTCTTCCATTTATCATCATTCAATAGATAATCCACACAATGCTATATCCTTAGAAAACATCGATCCTACAATTGGTATCAAGAGCATGGTTGATTCTTCGGATTAGCACATTTTATCTATTCATTTGGTGGTAAAAAAAAATTTACAAATTTTTTTCTTTTCTTCTTTTTCTTTCTTCCGTCTATTTTTTTTTAAGCTTACTTTTAAATATTCTTTGCTAAAAGTTTTATAAAAATTTTGTTTTCTACTAAAAGTTTCTTCTATTTTTCTCAATTTTCTAAATTTTAATCCATTTTGATTAGTTTATTTTATAATTTTTTGTTTTGTCTTTCTGTTTTGTCTTTTGTCTCAACGTATCGTATCTGAAAAGGGTCTAAGTATTCCGATGCATAATCTTTTCACATTCCGATAGAAATTCGCCACATTCCGATCGCAATAACCCTCGGTTTCTACTTTGCGATCAAGTTATTCAGTTTATCTTATTCCGACGTGGGTTGCGATTGCCTTTTGCGATCGTGTTTGCGACGGATTTAAGAACTATAGAAACGAAACTCTGCCAAAAAAATTTCCACATTGCGATGGATCTTTATTAATATTGCGATGAAATTTTTTACTATTGCGATTAAAGTTTGATGAAAACATTTGAGGTGACTCAAGACCAAAACAAGACTCGACTCTCCCCTCGTCTCACTAGAACAACATACACTCGCGACACCCTCACCTCTTGTCCAACAAAGACCCTCACCTCTCGTCTGAACAAACCCACAGGACTCACTCAGCCTCGACTCTTGACTTCGACTCCCTCGACCTCACATCCCTCGACAAACTCAAAACAGACCAACAAGACCCTCACAGACACCCCCTCACAACCCTCGAATCCAACACCACTTCGACTCAAAAAGACTAACCAAAACCCCTCACTCTCGACAACCAAACTCTTCGTCCCAAGACACTGACTCACATTCACCTCACTGGACTCGATCCACACACACTCGACTCTTAATTCAAAACATCAAAACCAAGATCTCAGAACTTTAATTTTCGTGTGGTAAAGTTTTTTTGAAAAAACCTCTATTACACGAAAGAAAATCTCATCACAGATCTGTTTGTAATGTACGAAAACAGATCTGTTTGTAATGTACCAAAAAAACCAACATGCATCAAGAAAGTACCTACCCGAGACCCATGCTAGGATCTTGAAGCCGAATCCTTGATATTATCTTCTCGTGTGAATTGATAATTTAACAGAAACTTAAATGGGGTTGGATTCGATAACATCCAATAAGCCGAATCTTTGATATTGGTTTAGATTAGTTTTATTCATGGTTCGAAGAAATTGATGGAATATAGGAGACGGAGTATATTAGGTTTAGATTGTGGTGGTTGTTTTGGGAAGTGAAGTCAAAGAGACGGAGGAGTATTTTTGTTTTTCTGTGAGAGAGAGAAACAGTAAAGGGGAGTTTAGGGGGATGTGCATATGAAAGAGACAAAGTGACGGAGGAAACTAAGTTAGGGTTGAGTTGTGTGCATTATTATTATAGTAGGATCAGGTTTTTAAACTATCTGCCACGTTTAGTTTATCTCTGCCACGTGGTTTGACTGGGTCTTGTGAGAGAAAGAAGGAGCGTTTTTTACAAGAAAGAATAGGTGCATTTTTTTTTATATTATTAACGATTTTGAAATGGGCCACGATCCTTCTAAATTTTATTAAAAACTGTGTTAGATTTTTATTTTAATCTTTGTCATATTAAACTATTTTTATATATAATTTTGACGAGACCACGAAACATTAGATATAAATTATCAGGCCGATCACTATATTAACCGAATATATTTACGTGGTAGTGGGTTGCAAGGATATAAATTTGTTTAATCTATTAATATCGGGTTTATTTTTTTTTTCAACGTTTGAGCCGACAACAATTTTTGAGCCGAGAAAAGTGTGATCTCATCTATCGTGGATTTTTTTTTTTTTTTTTTAAAAAAAAGTTATTTACGGATCTTTCGAAATTTCTTCACGAATTGTAAGATTCCGAATACAACTACAATCACGATCATTTTTCATCGACTTTCAATGGATTTTTCGAACTCAACATCGAACGAGGGAGAATTGCATTTTTTGCAAGATAAAGCTAGAGAAAGTGGTATCACTTCAGTTCGACTACTTCAGTCACATCTTAGGACTATTGCATGGGTTCAAGGAGGAAGCGAATTTGTGACACTCTTTGGTCAACATCATTATACATTCATCGAGTCACTATTTCTCAACTTGAACCACCTAGCTGAGCAACTTCACAAAGAAGACTTTAATCACTCTGCATCAGAAACTGCATATCAGGCTCTTGTGACACAACTCACGCCTTTCCTCCAATTCAATATCATCAAGTCTGACAATTCAGAGATATGCCGGTCATTTTTTCAATACACACAGAACGATGTTAAAGATTTCCGTGATAAACTGTTGAAATTTATGACATCGGTTTCGTCTTCGATTTATGAAAGATCCAGACTTCACCAAGTGTATGATAATGGAGTGCAAGAATCTATGATGCAGATACAAGAGGAGAATGGTCATACGGTTAACAACTTGGAGCCCAACGATGGCAAGAGCACGGAATCAAGAGGACAACATGTTACCATTGGCACGTCAGGCAATGTTCCCGCGATCTCTTTTGATGACACCCTACCCGTTAATGACGAAGAGCCTGCGGACATGGTACAATGTAATGTTGATGATGTATATGCTGATGAAATACCGCATATTGAGCATTCTGAACCTAACTATGAGAAACATGGGATGGAAAAGAGTGATAGAAATACCACTTCTGATTCATCCGATGTGAGTCATAATGGGGGAGAAAGTGTTCAAAATGCTAAACATCATGATAATTGTCTTATAACTACTTCATTTACTGCTTCTGATTCCAAGATTAGAGAGCTTGAAATGATTTTAGCTCAGCAATCAAAAGAGCTTGAGGATGCCAAAATTGAATTTTTGAAGAAAACGGAGAAATTTGAAACATATTTTGAAAAACTTGAAAAGTCAAACGTTGTTCTTGAACGAAAATTGGATCAAACAGTTCTAGATTCTAAAGCTGAAAAGGATAATCTTATGAAACAAATTAAGTTGCTTGAATCTAAGTTGGCATCCCAAGATGAATTGTTCAAAGAAAATGAGACCTTAAGGGCTCAAGTACAGGAAAAGGTCTTTGCTATAGCTGCGTTAAAAAATGATTTGCGGAAAACTAAAGGACCTAGTGTGGACACTAAGCTTGAAAAACCATCAATCTTGGGGAAACCACCTACAAATCAGTTCGTCAGACAACCGACTGTCAGACAACCTACTGCATTTAGATCCGAGCGATCACAATCCTCGAGACCGCGGTTTGCCTCCCAAGTTGATATGGTTCATCTTTCTAGAACAGTCACTCCACCATCTAGGCCCAATGTGACTAAAACAGCTTTTGCAAGACCTAATCACATGATTGCCCCTAATTTCCCTAGACATAGTCCAAAGAATACGTCTGGAACTAGTTCAAATGACGTTCGCCATACGTTTGGTCTAAGGGAAGCTAAGCAAAAGACACAAGTAAGAGATAGGAATTTCAAACCTAGTCAGATGCCTTCTAGTTTACCCAACACTGCTAACCGTAGCATGTCACATCCTAGGAGCATCAATCAATCTTCTAGGAATTCTAGATCTTACTCGGACATTAAATATGCTACTTGTAAAACATGTAGAAAATGTGTCTTTACGGCAAATCATGATTCTTGTATCAAGAAACTACTTAATGAGGTGAACTCCCGTGCTAGACTTAAATCTCAGTGGGTTGCCAAAATCAAACCCATTGGTAAAATGTGGCGCCCCACTGGTAGAACTTTCACCCTTGTAGAAAACGAGTGCCCTTTAACTAGGATAGTCTCTGATTCTATTAAGACTACTAGGGAGGAAATTGAAAAGGAGGATGCATCACCTAAGCCTGAACTTAAGGTTTTCTATAAAAGGAAACGTTTACCAGCTAAGACAAGTGAATCATCTCCTCAGAACACCTCTGGCACAAGTAAGGCCAACTGTGAACCCCCACTTGCTTCTAAGATAGATATCGCTAACCCTTATCCAAGCATGCAAACTCCTAATGAAAATGCAGGTACCAAAGAGGATGTTCCAAAAGAACGAAGCGGTCCAATCATTGTATACCATTCAATTAAGGACACTCTCAGAGTTTGGTTGCTGAAGAAGCTGATATCTAAGAAACAAGTGTCTCAGGGGATTTGCAGTTAAGCTTACAGTGTAAAGGACTTACAGTCACATAACAGACTGTAACTCGCTCTCAAAAGACAGGAAAGTTCATCCCGATGATGACTTATCCTCAAAAACGAGAAATTAAATTTTCTCGGACACGAGCTTACATTTAAAACTATTCAAGGGTTTTAAGCTCGTGTAAAGGACTTATAGTCGCATCACAGACTATAACTCGCTCTTCAAAGAAAGGAAAGTTTATCGCTGATGGTAAACTTATCCTAACAACGAGAAATTAAAATTTTCTCGGGCATGAGCTTATGTAAAAAACATTCCAAGTTTTTAAGCTCATGCACAATGGCTCCTCGTTAAATGACAGACGATGACCCGGACTTCAGAGACAGGGAAGTTTATCTACGCAACGATAACTTACCCTCTTAACAAGAAATTAAGTTTTCTTGGACACGAGCTTATCCTAAAACCATTCAAAGGTTTTAAGCTCGTGTATAAGGCTCATCATTAAATACCAGATGATGACCCGTTCTTCAAATAAAGGAAAGTTTATCGCCGATGATAAACTTATCCTTACAACGAGAAATTAATTTTTCTCGGGCATGAGCTAATATTAAAAACATTCGAAGTTTTTTAGCTCATGCACAATGACTTACAGTTAAATATCAGACTGTAACTCGGACTTCAATTTTAGGAAAGCTTATCTTTAAAGATAACTTATCCTCGTAACGGGAAATTAAATTTTCTCGGCTTGTATTAAAACATTCCAGGTTTTAAGCTCAGAAAGGAAAGTGAATCTTTTAAATAAGAGAACTTTTCCTCATAACGAGAAATTCACCTTTCTCGGTCATGAGCTTTACGTTAAAACATTCAAAGTTTTTCAAGCTCATGAAAACGACTTCTAAGTAAATGTCAGCTTAGAACTCGTTCTTCAATTAAAAGGAAAGTTTATCGCCGATGGTAACTTATCCTTAACAACGGGAAGTTTACAACTTCTCGGACTTGAGCTCGTTTTGTAAGATATTCAACATCTTAAGCTCAAGTAATTGGTTTTCAAAACGTTGAACACAATTTTTCGAGAATTTCTCAAAAAGGTTTTCTAAATCTTTCAAAATTGTGTGTTCAAAAAAAAATGTTTTGATAAAAAGAGCATGTCTTCTGGAATCGATAATATTTACGATACTAGAAATGTCATTCAATAATGACACGGGGTTGTAAATAAAGTTCGAGCAGAAGTTCAAATGTTTTAAAACATGCTCAAAATGGTTTGCTATTATTTCAGATAGTAACCCGCTTTTCATACTCAAGTCAAGCATTTCACCGGAAAGCTTTGACTCAACAACGGGAATTAATTTTCTCGGGCATGGTTTACTTTATAACCATGTAAGGGATTGTGTTTACGTGATAACACAATCTAACACGAATATATGTACGTGTCGGTGCATTTATTTGTTAAAACAAGAGAAATCTTGTTTTTTATGAAGTTATCATCTCCACCAACCGTAGCAATTTACAGTTGATATCTACATACTCGACGAGGCGACTACTCAAACGGTGACTAAAACTCTTTCAATAGAACACGGGTCAACAATTGAGGGGGAGCAATTGTCCAGCATTCAGAATCTTTGACGCCGAAAGTGCCAAGTTCACATGTTGGTGTCAAGACAACGATATCAATCAAATGGAGTCAAGAGATAACTTCAGACGTGATGAGGCGACCAACATTCGTGAACAAGAACCATGTGCTCCTTTCATATGATGTTCTTCATCATTCAGGTCCAACCTCATAAATTGCTAATCTTGTGAATACATTATCATATATGATCTTTGCACGTGATAAATATCTTACACTTGTGTTTAAAAGGTATTTAATTTACGTTTCAAGTACACCCTCATTAATTTGAGGAGGAGCTTGTGTAATTCATGAAGATAATTGGCTTTGCATTTTTCTTCCCAAAATTTTCTTAAAATGCTATTAAATCAATTGATATTAAAAACATCGATTGTGTTAATATTTTTAATATGGGGGAGAAAATGTGATTTAATATGGGAAATGATTAATCACAAATGGTTTGACTTAACGTGCTAGCTCATCCCGACATGTGCGAAATGTTTTCGGATATCGTGGCATATGTTAAGGGGGAGTAAAATGGATTTGCACTATCAAAATGGATTTCATGGTGACATACACTTACCCAAAACATCTCTATTCACGACGGTGAAGATTGTGGTGACATAAGGATGGTAGGATAGGTTAAAGTCCAATGATTCCTCTAGAACCGGAGGAATCTTCCCAAGGACATTCCATAGCTAGAAATAGCAGTCCTTAGGAAAGATGGAGAAAGATTGTGAACGTAGCTGAATGCCGACCAAGTACTTAAGTTAGCACTGGAACAATCACAACAAGGTGCTAGTGATGACGTATTGGTAAGCATTGAAGGGGTTGAAGAATGAAAAAGAATTGTAAAGATAAAGGGTGTAAAGAAAGAAGCCCTCCTTTCAACTTAGGCAGAAACTGGGTCAATATATATGCTATTAAGATCATTGTTTAATAATTCTTGATATTGAAGACAGACATCATGGACCCAGTGATGCAAGGCACAACCCATCCCAGCTAACTCAGATATCTCTTAAAAGATATTTGTTTTAATCACACGGAGACAACACATTATCTATTGATTTATTCACTCCGAATAAATTGGTATTGAAATGGTGGCACTCCTCTCCAGCCTCCGATCACTAAAAATCCAAAATGCACGATCGAGTCTAGAGCCATTTGAGATCATCAAATATCTCATTAGGACACACTTTCATATTTCCTTGCTTCTTCACACACTGTGAAAAGTAAGAAAGATCTTAAGAGTCCTACGCAAAATCTTCATGATCTTGCCTAAACATCCGAGTAATACGAAAGTATTTACAATGAAGATGGAAATCCTTCTTGAGCGAATATCAAAAAGCTCATGGTAGGTGACTTGTGCGATTCTTTATGAATCAAACTTGTGATAACTGGAAAGCAACAGCTGTTTAATTCATAACTGAATTTAAACACGTTCCAGGCCTCTACGCAATATCTCAGTGATCTTGCCAGAACACTCAGAGTGATACCTTTGTGTTCACGGTGATGAGTGGAAATCCTTCTAGTGTTAACCTCAAACAGCACTTGGTAGGTAACTTGCAAGATTCTATACGAATCAAGCTCGTGACAACTGGAAAGCAACGATGGTGCGGTTCTTAATTGAATTTCACTTGTTCCAGGAACATGAATTGACGGCTTCAAATCATGCGGATATTATTATCCAAATGATTCACTCTTTATGTTCGCAGTCAGCTTTGGACGGTCGAATAAAGAGAACGGGTTTACCCGCGAAATCCTGTCAGGAAGTTACTTAATTGAAACTATCCGTCACGGGTACGATATCTAATATCGTCCAACGGTCTTCACCGACCGGAGGTAAAATGCTACCGATTTAGAATGAAATGTTCAAAGCCATTTCTTTCGTGTCTACTTATGTTGCGGCATTTGAAGACGGTGGCGTTGCGGAATCCAAGAAGAAGTCGTCCCCACATGCTTATACTGCATACACTCAGTACTTCAACGAATTCAAGAAAGTCTGAAGGTCAAGTCTTCCGCTGTATCAAACTCTGAAGCTTTCAAGAATTATAAAGGTATAAGTGTGTGGAACATGAAGTCACGAAGAGGCGAATATCACAAGTGATGAATGCACAAGGTCAAGGCAAGAGAACATGTTCAAGACTAAAGTCAAAGATCTCATCAGCATATTCACAAGAACAAGATCGAAGACTAAAGCATAGTATGCTAGGTTTAAGATTTTGTAAAATGGTGTGACCTACCTTTGGGGGAGATTGTTGGAAATACGTTTTTCCAAGGAAAGTCTCGGTCACATCATTATTAGCATAGATCACGAGCTTTAGACTATTTAGGACATTGTAACTTGTAGTGACCTCCCTTTGGGGGAGATTGTTGGAAATACGTTTTTACGTATTTAGAAAGGATCGGTCACTCCAATGATATTGGGCTCGTGATCCAATATAGCCCATATAGCCCACATGTAGGGTGGGCTATATAAACCCCCTCCTAGCATGTTAGGAGGGGTTGTTGGTTCACTTCCATTCACATAATCACATTTTCCATTTTCCTTTCAACTCTCTCCTTTCTCTCTCTTCTTTCTCTCTCTAAGTTTCTTCCATTTATCATCATTCAATAGATAATCCACACAATGCTATATCCTTAGAAAACATCGATCCTACATGTAACTTGTATTCCCAGTTTGCATGACAGATTTCACTAGATTTAGAGGATTCGCCCTGATCACACAATGTGTTAGCTGAAATCTAGTGAATTTATGCCGTCAATTTAATGTTCCGGACAATAAAAGAGTCTCTTTATAATGGGTTGTAAGGGGAAATTCATTCAATAACATACGATTTCTCCTAATGGCGAATGCTTCTTGATTCATCAATTTTTTCATACTTCCGTCATGCCTCAATTTATTATGTAAGCGGTCATAATTTTGCTTTGTTGGATTTTCCACCAGAATTTCCGCCTCCATGCTCTTTCTTGTGGCGACTATCCTTGGCTTTATGCCCAGGTTTCTCACATCCAACAATGATACACTTTTTTAAAATTGTTGTGTTTTTGTTGCGTATAGTTATTCTTTCCATCCTTAGAGCCCTTTGTACAGTGGCTTGCCACCACGGCGCGAGCCACTGTACCGTGGGTCGCGTTTTCGGCTCTCTAGCCGTAGTTGCCAGCCGACTGCGCCACAATTGCACCGTGGGCTGCGTTTTCATTTTTTTTAAATTTATGACCGTTGGCAACGGCTAGAAATTTGAATTGGGTGATTTTTTTAACCATTGGAACCAAAAAATACCCAGTTTTACCTATTTTTTCACTATAAATACCTTTTAAACTAAAAAAAACATATACAATCTTCTATTCTCAATACTATTTACTTCCATATTTTTCCTTACATCCATCATGAGTCAAAATCCAAACCAAAATTTAAACTAATACCCGAATCAATGGATAAACAATTTTTTTAGCGATCCCCAAAATCAAATACCGAATACTCAATTACCAAATTCGTCATCTTCGTCTAACCCAAATACTCCCTCATCCGCAAACTCTAGCTTGTCAAGAACTAATCAATTTACCACATCAAAACCTGTTTAATAATTGTACAATTACCAAATCCTTTCGCTAAATTCCCACAACAAAACCCGTTTATTAATTATACACCCGAGGCAATCAATTTGTGATTCCAAAATTCTCAACAATCTCAACTATTCCAACAAACCCAACAACAAAATCAACAAAACTTTCCTCAACATTCGTCTCAACAACCCCAAGAAATCGAAGAGCCCGATGAAGACGAAGCTTCACCCGCGTGTCCTTCGAAGAAGGAGGCAAAAAATGTTGTTAAGAAAAACCCGAAATCGGACCGTTCATATTGGTCCCAACGTCAAGAAGAAGTTTTGGTCGAGTGTTGGATAGAAATATCAGAAGATCCGAAGGTCGGTAACGATCGGATTACAAAGGAGGGTTTTAAAGCTCGAAACAAAAATATGTTGACCGACAAGTGGACGCCATTGAACCGAGAAGTATTCAAGTTTAACCAAACTTATGATAACGCCAAACTTTTGAGTGGCGAAAATGAAGAAACTTTGATGACTCGTGTGTTGAGCTTATATAAGATGATAGCGGAAATAAGGAATTTTCACATAAAAGTGCTTGGCTTGTTTTGAACGACAAGTAAAAATGAAAAAATCTCGATTCGACCCGAACCCGGCGTCAACGCGGGAAGATAGCCGACCAAGATCAAGATCTTTTCAACGACAATGAGATCTCTCGTCCATCCGGTGCTCCAAGAAAGTCCAAGGTTCAACGCTCCTCAAGCTCATCCGCCACTTCGGGTTCTTAAAATGAACAATTGGTCGAATTGCTACAACAACAAATAATATTTGATCGTGATGCAAAAAAAAAAGAGAATGAAGCGAGAGGTAGCAGCAAGGCTGAAGAGTGTGAGCTTAAAAAAAGGAACGAAGAATTGCAAATCCTTCGGTTCGACAAGACCGAATGAGTGCCAAAGACGCGGTAAGAATCGAAAAGCTCAATGTCGAGGTGCGTGCAAAATATTTAAAATTTTAAGTTGTATTTTGTTTAAGTTGTGTTTTCTTTAAGTCGTATTATATTTTGGTATGTTTTTTAAAGTTGTATTTTTTTCGTGTGTCTTTTTTTTAAGTTGTATTTTTTTTATTATTAGTGAAATATTAAGTTTTTAATTTTAAATAAATGGTCACCATAACACCATATTTGTCAAGTTAACTAGGGAGGGTGTTTTTAGTGTTGTGGTGGGTTTGGTGTTATGGGAAAAAGTGATGATGTGGCACCACTTTTCCCACGGCTTGAATCCATGGCTCAAATCATACTTGGATCTCTTAGAATATTTCTGTCCAGAACCACCACCATTCTTGCCTTCGTTTCGTTGTTGGACTTTGCTTTGGACGAATTTGTTCGAACCATGTTCACATAATCGCATCTGGTTCTATTGAATTTTGCATCTGCTTTTTCATTCATCGAGTTATTTTCCTCAACACAAACTTTAAGAACCAATTGCTCAAAACTCATATCGTGAGTCAAATGTAGAGATGAGTATTTCGACCCGAATCCCGGAACCGAACCGGTATCGTATGGAACTGTACCGATTCCCGATATCCGAATCTCGTTTGGTGCGGTACCAGGACTACGAATAAAGCGGAAAAAATCGGTACCACTAATCCGATACGGGGTCGGTACCAAATCGGGAAATTCTCGAAAAAAGGGGGAAGACCCTGATTTTCCGGTACCGATATCTTAATCCCGTTCGGTACGATACTGATATCATTAGTTTATGTTCGGGAAAAAATCAGTACCACTAACTCGGTACGGAATCGGTACGGGACCGGTGGTAGCGTGCTCATCCCTAGTCAAATGTGTGAGTCAAATGTGTCGGATATAACTTACAATTTTTTTAAGATTGAAGCCATTTTTTAATAATATAACCAACAAGAAAGTTAAAGTCCCATGCCTTCTACTTCCATTTCATGGACACTGATTTGGAATTCTTTCACTCGTTTCCCGACAGAATTCTCCAAAAACAAATTTCTTAGAACATGCAACTTGAGTCGTGTATTTCTTTTCCAATGATTCCTAAAGTTCCCTTGCGGTTACAAAGGTTAAATATATATCGTACAAAGAATCATCCAAATCATTCAAAATATAACTCCAGCAATAATATTCATTGTGGTTCCATTGTGAGGTGGCTATTTCATAGTCTTCCATTTGTAATATTCATTGTGGTTCCATTGTGAGGTGGCTATTTCATAGTCTGCCATTTGTGTCTCAGTAACATTCTCTCCATCCACGAATACGAATCTCTAGTTCATAATCTGTGAGTACATACGCCACATGCAATGATGTCAAGTATTTCTATTCCAATGATTTCTAAATCTCCCTTGTGGTTATCGTACAAAGAATCATCCAGAATCCAGAGTATTCAGAATACAATTTCAGCAATTATATTTATTGTGGTTCCATTGTGCCATTTATGCCTCATTAGGAACATTCTTTCAATCCACGAAATACGAATCTCTAGTTCAGAATCTACGACATGTGAATCTCTAGTTCAAAATCGTTAGTATATACGCCACATGCAATTATGTCAATTAAAACATCTTTTGCTGCCATCGACGAAAATCGGACACTTTGAACTTTTCAGGTTTTTCAACATCATATTTCAGTACTAGTACCGTTGTTTAATCCATGTTGAAAATTCTGCTTTAGATTATGAGGAAAGATATTACAACAATATCGAAAATTATAATAAACGATTGAGGCCTGCAATTAGCAGTGTCCTAAAACGAAATTTTGCCCAAATTAGTGTGACTATTTGAAGGATACAACAATCAATTCAAGTAAACTATGGAATCTAAAATTATGTTGTGATGGATATAGTGAGTTTTTTATGAGAAAAACATTATAAAGATGTCAGTATTTATAATAGGGGAACTTGTGCGTCATAAAAACAGCCATTTGAACAAGAATTTTCAAAGCTAAAACAAGAAGGGAAAAAAATAAAATGCATTTTAGTCCCTGTGGTTCGACCAAATTTAAGGTTTTGTCCTAATCCTAAGTGAGTCAGTAGTCCTCGTTTGAAACGCATATTCGGTCCTTAACCGATCTGAAATGATCAAATTACCCTTTCCTTCTTCCTTGATATGGGAAAGTAAAGGGCATTTTAGTCATTTTACATTGATCAAGACAGAATATGCAATCCATAGTTCAAAATGAATGAGGACTACGACTGCACTTTTGGAAGGATCGGGAGTTGGATCCAAACAAGCAAGAAGGACCAAAAATAGCATTTAGTCAAAAAAAAAATTACAATCCCAAATTTCATATAAACACAGGCTTTGTATCTCTCTTTAATAGGATCGGGTATTGTTGTTAAAATTCGTAAAAGCACGATTTATAACATAACCCATTATATAAAAATGGCCAATCCACCAAGGATAAAAAGGAAAGAAAACACTCGAAACCACCAAGATCTTTCGAAGGAATCTACATATTGGAATATTAGAGGTTGATCTCCATTCGTTTTCACGCTGCGTTTTTACCCTCGTTGTCCGAGACAAAGGTAAAAAAAGTTGAAAATGTAAGGATTTGCTTTTGGGGTACAAAAATCCATCCAACTAAAAATAAGCATTTGGGATTATTTTTTGAAAAACTCATCGTGTCTCCTTTGATATATACCAGTAGGAAATAGCACGATGGTTAAACTTTAAGCTTCATCTCAAAAATATATAACACGTAGAAAGTTTAAATTACCACACACAAATTGCACATGTGATCTTGCTTACTTTAACTCATCACCATCAAGGTTATTAAATGAATGGAAAATTCTTTGAAATGCTCTAAGGTTACATCCACTTTTCCAAAATGCATCAACCAAATAAAAAATTCTCAAAATGTCTTATGCAAGTTATACGACTTTTCCAAAAATGGAAAAAAAAAGTTTAATAATTTCCCAAAATTTTCCCCATTTTTGGAACAGTGGAATAAGTTGCGTAAGTTATATAAGACATTTTAAGAAATTTTCATTTGGTTAGTGTATTTTGAGAAAGTAGGTGCAATCTTAAGAATTGAGCGGAGGACACTCTCTCCTAAGGGGGTTAGTGTGAACAATATTCTTCCACATGTTGTACTTATGACTGGGAGTTTGAGCCGATCAGGGTGATCAGTTATCAGCATTAAAACTTGATAGCATTTGTTCATGTCACGTGACAATTCTAGCATATTAAATTTGCATTGGACGCCAATATCCTGAAAGTGAAAATCATTTGTCGAATATTATGCTCCATTTTGAGTGGCAACCCAAAATATTAGTAAGGTCACACCTAGATTGTGTGTGCACATGATGATTGTCTTTCAAATGTTGTCCTTACAGGGAATCGTGACGCTGATGAGCGTTGTTGGTTATCATCGTTTTAGAAGAAAACTCAGCCAACTATAAATTATATCAGCAACCGAGACGGCCAATATCCTCAAAAAGCAAATCATCCGTCGTATTTTAAGCTTCATTTTGAGTTGTAAGTAACCCAAAAATATCAATAAGATCACACCTACATTGTGTGTGCACATTGTAACGGCAACATTGTCTTTCACACATCGTCCTTACAGGATTAGTGTTACTAGTTATCATCATTTTGGAAGAAAGCCAACTAAATATTATATTTGCATCGGAGACATATATATGTTGAAAATGCAAATCATCCTTTGGTAACCATGTTTGAACCACGGCCATGCAATATACACTCAAGCCAGGTAAAGCCTTACCTATCTAGGAGGACAGCGTGGCCACTTGAAGTTTATTTGCACCTAGGGACCCTCGAGTAAGGTACATCCTATGCTAAAAATAAGATCAACAAGCGACCATTGCTTAGTTCGAGTCCAAAAATATTGATTACATCACACCTACATTGTGTGCGCATAAGGAGATGGCAAGCTTCTACATGAACCACTTAGGTAAAAAAAAGAAGCAGCCATTACTTACCCCTTCTAAGAGGTGCACAAATGTTGCAACCTTCCCACAAAAAAGAAGATTTGTGGTCAAAGGTTTTTGTTAGTTTTATGCATATGCCACTTTCGTCACAAAAGAAACATGTGTGTTATAAAATTTAGTACAAAATCTAAAACCTTGTTCCATTTATGGAGGATCAAGTATTAACTCATTTGTTAAAGAGTGAAGAAAACGATTAGTAAGTTTCTTACTTCTAAGGTATTGACCATCTTAACTTTCTTTTCTCGTTGATATACTTCATCAAACCTTTTTGCATCTCGTCAAAGTGGTGCACCAAAGGAATGACCAACCATGGATATGATATCGGTGACTCACGAAAGGTGTTCCCTTAACGGAAAAGCTAGAAGTGTGTTTAGTATGTTAGAAAGGAAACGCATGAAAACAATACTCGTACTTCATCACGTCTTTTGATTGAAGACTTCTCAACTAAGTACCAAGTTCTCTACCGGCTATACCAAGACAAGATTTATGCCTTCATCAAGGTCATCATGAATATTAGATAAGAATAAGCTATTCAAAGGATTCAACAACGTTGACGCATGATATTGTTGAGAAGATGTTTAAAAAAAAAATTATGTTGTTTAAAGGAAAAAAAAATGATGACAAACAAACTCACACAAACAAACGTACCGCTTTGTAAAAAAGTGGTTAAAAAGAGCAATTATTGTATGAAGTAGGAGTATTTATGATCAAGCACAAACAAATGAGAGACATGCCCGAACAAATGCGAGAGATATTGGCAACTACAGTAAACTAGGGCCGATTACAGTACGAAAACCATAGCGTACCAAGAACCAATTTGGTGCAAAACTCCGGACCGACGACCAGACCAAAATGTACGGCTGTGGGTTCGGTCGGGTTCAACAAAGCATAATAGTTGGTTTTGTGAAACACCGAAACGGACCAGACATGACCGAGAATGGAAAATGAGGAAAAGGGTGGACTTAGGACCGGACCGAAATATGTTTAGTCCGGTTAGGTCTGGTGTCTATAATCCTCAGCCCTAATTGATACTACATCAAATTTATGCGGATAGTGAGAAACGATTGGTAAACAAACAAATGAACTCAAAGAATCTCAAATTGCCATGTACGTAGGTCTCGGAATGAAAATAAACCTCTTTTATGGTTAATGATTAACAAGTTAATTCACTTGGTGATCACTAACTAACCGGAGTCTACCAAGACCGTCAAAAAACATTGTCCAAATAATGTGAATAAAGCATGATGGTAACTAAATCACCATTTTCGGACTAGCTAGCCACTAACGATGCGTTTGTATGTAATAGTTCTTGATATCGCTCATTTATACGAGTTTTTCATAGCGATATTTGTTATGTTTTGTGTCCTAAACGTAATGGATAGACCCCGTATTGCTTATATTTTGTGTAAAGTGTGTTTTATAGGTTCTCAACTCACCATGTCTTACCGACAAGAAAGAGTTGATTCACCTTGAGGGTACGGCTCTTGGTGTGACACATCAAATCCGTTGATGGTTGCCAGGTTACCCAAAACTGGATGGTTTTCACTTGCCATGGTCCTAGACTGAAAAGTGGCTAATCCAAGGGGGTACGGCTCTTGGTAAAGATTTTATCAAATCCGTTGATAGCTGTAATAGCTTGCTTAAAGCTATAGGGTGTTCAACTCACCGATGCTTCATTGCTAAGAATTGGCGAGTCCAGAAGGGTACGGCTTCTGGTAAAGACATATCAAATCCGTTGACGGCTGTGATGGTTTGCCTAAAATCATCAGGGTACCCCCACTCACCATTGATTCACGTTCTAAGAGTTGGGCTGGGTTCTAGTCTCCCAGGGTGATGCTTATTCCACCAGAAAGACTGGCTAGCCCAAGAGCGAGCAGCTACTTGGTAAAGGCTCATCAAATCTGCTCATGTTGCTGTAAAGATTCAACACGATGCTGATTTGTTTCAAGCTTTGGAGAAGCTTCTAGTGTTCCTTGGTGCGGCGGTTCTATTGGTTCTTGTGCTGCTGTTGTTCTTTTTGCTGGATCAATCCTCAAGCTTTATTGCACTGTGTACCAGGAAACTTGAACTCAACAGGTCAAATTCAAGTTTAGGGGAGGATTGTTAGGACCATTGTAATAAATAGACTAGGAGTGTGTTTTATAGGTTTTAGTTATGTTTGGAGTTATTGGAGGCGATTTGGGACCAAAAGGAGCTAAGCAAACAAGTCAGGGATCAATTGGTCTAATGTTGCGCCGCAACTCCTACCTACTGCGGCGCAAGTGATTGACACCCAAATCAGTACCAGCCTCGGAAGCCGAGTTGCGGCGCAACTCCTACCTATTGCGGCGCAATTGAAGGGGCTACAGATCATGGTGCTTGCGGATCACTAGTTGCGGCGCAAGACACATGAGTTGCGGCGCAACAGATGCAGTTACGAAATTGTGTTTTTATTCCTAATTAAGGGGGAGCCCAAAGAGTTAGTGGGACATTATGGCTGAACGTTTTTTAAACTACCAGGAGGAATATATAACAAAGGAGTGAGTGGAAGAAAACAACAAGCATTACCATCATACACAGAAGCATCATCTATCATCACACATCATCATAATCATAATTTTCTGTTGAACAATCGTTGTTTTCAATTTCTACTTTGTTAATTTGGGAGATCATTGGAACCTATTTCTCAGTTTGGTATTGAATCTTCTATCATTTTAATTGCAATTTGAAGTATGTCTTTTACATATTTAATTGTGTTTGTTACGATCATGAGTAGCTAATTTCTTAATACGTTTGCTAGGATTATGTGATGTTTATGTGTTAGGTTTTGGGTTTGAAATTCGATTGATGTGTTGAGATTAATTGGGGATCCGTTTGGGTTAATAACTTAATTATCTTGTTAAAATTGTTTATACTCTTGTTTGGTAATCTAAAAACGGGTATTCGAAAGGAATCCGTAATTTTTACTAAAATAGGAACGAATTAATCGGCCTGTCTTTAGTTGATTATAAGTGAATGATATTCGAAAGGAGTCATTAACAACAATTTTTACAAGTAGTTATTCACACAAACGCTAGCTACTAAATTAAGAGAAATCGGTTTAGGAGTTGGTAAGCTATTCGAAAGGAAGCTTATAAATTAATTCTCACACATCAGCTTGGAACTTTATGCACAATATCTTGAGGTGTTAACGGTATTCGAAAGGAATCGTTGCATGGTTAGGGAATTGGAGAAATCCGGTATTCGAAAGGAACTTAGGATTTTACATTTGAAGTTTATCGATATTTTCATACCTAAGAGATAACGCATATTCATTAACGGTCCAAGCAAGCGTTTCTTTTATTCATATTTGAAATCTTAAATATTTTTACTGTTATTATAAGCAAGTCTTCACTAAGACTAAAACCAACTTGTTACTCGTTACGCGTTTTTATAAACTAATACTTCCAACTATAAATAGTCCCTGTGTTCGAACCCGATATTTGCTAATACTATTTTACAACTGACAAGGGTACACTGCCCGTGTCATAATCTAGTAAAGGTTAATTTTGGGAAAACTAGATTTTTCGCATCAAGTTTTTGGCGCCGCTGCCGGGGACTTGATTTAGTTGAAGTTTTTAGTTTATTGTTTGATTACTTGTTTGAATATTTTTCACGGGTGTTTTTTTTTTGTTTGTGTTGTGATTTTCAGGATTATTGATTGTGTATGTACTTGAGATCCCAAGGGAAACAAGTGCAAAGTCCTCTTTCGGATCCGGAAAAACTTTTGAGGAAACGGGGTTTAGGAGCAGCCGCTTCGGTAGTTTATAGTGAAAGCATATCCTCCGAGGAGGAAGTTGAACCAGTTTTTGAAGAAGAAATGTCAGAAAACGGAGATGATGATATACTAAGAAACAACCCACCCAATCCTTTTGACATACCGATGATCGATAGGAATAGGATAGTACCACAGACGAATGGGTCGGCCATTGTGGTACCGGATTTGGGGGATGACTTTTCCGTTAAAGGTCATCACTTAAAGATGATTCAAGATAGTACTTTTGACGGACATTTCAAGTCCGACCCGCACAAGCATGTGGCGAGTTTCATAGAGACATGTAGAATGTTTCGATATGGAGCGGGTCACGAGGAAAGCGTTATGCTAAGTTTGTTTCCATCGTCTCTCACGGGAGAGGCGAAAACGTGGTTTAATGAATTAGAGCCGGGTACGATTGCAACTTGGGAAGAAATGAGGGAGCTTTTTGTAACAAGATTTTTTCCACCCATCTTGCGCAGGAAGCTATTGAACCAAATCCGTTCTTTTCAACAATGGGACAACGAGACCATAACAAGTGCTTGGATTAGGCTTAAGGAATTGTTAAGGAACTGCCATGGGCACGAGTTAGATAAAGATGAAGTTATTGATATCTTCTACTACAGTTTGGATAGTCGTTCTCAACACGACTTGGATTTGGCGGGTGGTGGCAGTTTCCTATACAAGTCACCAAACGAGGCTCACCGAATGATGGAAGACCAAGTTCAAGCTCATATTGCTAGGGATCGGGTTAATAGGAATAGGAGAGTTAGAGGAACGGTGAACCAAGTTGAAGAAGGAGGTAGTAGTGGTAGCAACAAAGAAGTGGTGAACGAGATTAAAGCCTTGGGTAATGAAATGAAAAACCGAATGGGTCGTTTGGAAAAAGATGTACACTTAGTGAAGAACGGTTGCGGGAAATGCGGGGGACCTCACTACACGGATGATTGTGAGCCGAAATCTGAGGAGGCTAACTATGCCAACTATGGGTATCAAAACCGGGGAAATAGTGGGTATGGAAATAAGAATCAGGGAAACAGAAATGAGGCGAGATTTCAACCCAACCAATCGAAACAAAAGGAGGAGCATACCGAACAGAATTTTGAGGAAATGATGAAAGATTTTGTCTACTCCCAAAAGGCGGCAAATGATATTATGGCTAACTCCATGAAAGGATTCACCGTAAAATGGGAGCAAAACCAACGGAACACCCAAGCTAACATGCAAGACTTGGAGCGAAAATTTGAAAGATTAAGTGAAAAGTTCTCGAATCGACCAACGGGTCAAATGCCAAGTTCAACCCAACCAAATCCGAGGCAAAATCAAAACAACACCGGAGGATCATCGAACCAAGGGTCGAAGTATGTACCACCAAATAATCGTGATGAGCAAGTGAACGTTGTGGAGACTAGGTCTGGACCTAAGTATGGGGGGGACCGAAAAATGGTGCTGAACAAAGACAAAACGGAAATTTCAGCTGAAACAGACATCTTGCGCCGCAACAACAGGGACTTGCGCCGCAACTCGTACTCCGTGGGGAACCCGATTGTCATTGACCAACCAATTGCGCCGCAAGATAATGTAGTTGCGCCGCAACTCGAGATCCGAGACTTCGAAAAGAACCATGAACCCATCGATAGTGATTCGGACGACGAGGAAGAGATAGAAATGGAGTCGAAACCTGGGAAGGAACCAAAGGGTGATAATAAAGAAAAAGAACCGGAAATCGAACCAAAAGGGCCATACAAGCCACATATCCCATATCCGCATAGACTTCGAAAAGAAAAGAAAAAGGAACAATACGGGAAATTCATCGAGTTAATGAAAACTGTTAAGATTAATGTTCCTTTAGTTGATCTTATTGCGGGTATGCCAAATTATGCAAAATTCATGAAGGAACTCGTGAGCGGGAAAGGTGATTACATGGAGAAAATCACCGCGTTCTTAAATGCCGAATGTTCAGCAATTGTGAAGAGGTCTATTCCACCGAAACTTGAAGACCCCGGAAGTTTTCTTTTAACTTGCACTTTTAACGATACATTTACTTTTAGTGCATTAGCGGATTTAGGGGCAAGCATTAACTTAATGCCCTACTCTATTTACACTAAATTGTCTTCAAATGTTTTAACCCCAACACGTATGAGCATAAGATTGGCCGATCGATCTTATCAATATCCATTGGGTATTGCCGAAAATATGCTCATACGGGTTGGAGAATTTTTATATCCCGTGGATTTTGTTATTCTTGAAATGGAGGAGGATGAAAAAGTTCCTCTCATTTTGGGTAGACCATTTTTGAACACCGCGGATGCTATCATCCGGGTTCGGGATACCGAAATTTCTTTGGGTTTGGGTGATGAAAGGGCAACATTTTCTTTGAATCAAGCAATGAAACATTCATATTCTACTGATGAATCTTGTTTTAGAATTGATGTTATAGATGAAGCTTATGACCTCGATTGGGAAGGCATTTTGGAAGCAGAGGCGGAAATGGAAATGCTGAATTCCATTGTTAAAGAAGAGGCGAATGATGAGGAAAGCTCGAATGAAGTGAAGGAGTTGGTAGTTAACGACGGGGAGAGGATCAAAACTTCTATTGAGGATCCCCCGAAGGATTTGGAACTTAAGCAATTACCGGCACATCTAGAGTATGCATTCTTAGATGGTAATTCTAGTCTCCCAATTATTATTTCGTCCTCACTTTTGGAAGACGAGAAGGTTAAATTACTAACGGTCCTTAAAAGCCATAAAAAGGCTTTCGCTTGGCGTATTTCTGATATTCCGGGTATAAGTTCTGATTTTTGTAAACATAAAATCAACTTTTTAGATAATGTAAAACCCGTTGTCCAAAGACAACGGAGACTTAACCCGAATATGCAAGATGTGGTCAAAAAGGAAATTGTTAAACTCTTGGATGCAGGTATAATTTACCCGATAGCAGATAGCCCCTGGGTTAGTCCGGTCCATTGTGTGCCCAAGAAAGGTGGAATGACTGTGGTATTGAATGAAAAGAACGAATTGGTACCGACAAGAACAGTGACGGGCTGGAGGGTTTGTATCGATTATAGGAGGTTAAATGAGGCGACTCGAAAGGATCATTTTCCATTGCCATTTATGGATCAAATGATAGAAAGGTTGGCGGAAAACGAGTTTTATTGTTTTCTTGATGGTTTCTCGGGTTATTTTCAAATTCCAATTGACCCCGAGGACCAAGAGAAAACAACATTTACTTGTCCTTTCGGTACCTTTGCTTATAGACGGATGCCATTCGGGTTATGTAATGCACCGGGAACATTTCAGAGGTGTATGATGGCGATTTTTCAGAATATGGTTGAGAATTCTATGGAGGTTTTTATGGACGATTTTTCGGTTTATGGGAGTTCATTTGATGGTTGTTTAGAAAGTTTAGATAAGATGCTAGCACGGTGTGAAGAAACAAATTTGGTGCTTAATTGGGAAAAATGCCATTTCATGGTGAAGGAAGGAATAGTATTGGGGCACAAAATTTCTAAGGCGGGAATTGAGGTTGATAGAGCAAAGATTGAAGTTATAGCAAAGTTACCACCTCCAACGAACGAGAAATCAGTTAGAAGCTTTCTAGGACACGCGGGGTTTTATAGGCGGTTTATTAAGGATTTTTCAAAGATAACTAGGCCGATGACTCGTTTGTTAGAGAAGGATACAAAGTTCGAATTTTCGGAGGATTGTATGAAGGCATTTGAATTGTTGAAGGAAAGATTAACGAACACACCCATTCTAATCTCGCCAAATTGGGATCTACCCTTTGAGTTGATGTGTGACGCGAGCAATTTTGCGGTAGGGGCGGTATTGGGTCAAAGGATTGAGAAACATTTTAGGCCGATTTATTTTGCAAGCAAGACATTAAATGAAGCTCAGCAAAATTATACCACTACCGAGAAGGAATTACTAGCTGTTGTGTTCGCATTCGATAAATTTCGGTCTTATTTGGTATTGAGTAAAACGGTAGTGTTCACGGATCACTCGGCCTTGAAGTTTCTGTTTTCAAAGTTAGATGCGAAGCCGAGATTGATTAGGTGGATCTTACTTTTGCAAGAATTTGATGTGGAGATCCAAGATAAGCGGGGTAGAGAAAATGTGGCGGCGGATCATTTGAGCCGTTTGGAGAATCCGAGTCTTGGAGCTTTGAATGAGGAGGATATTCGAGACACCTTTCCGGATGAAAGATTGGCATTTGTTGGAAAAGCAGTTGGTGAACGGGGTCCTTGGTACGCCGACATAGCCAATTATTTAGCGGGTGGAGTCGTTAGTAGATTGCTTACTTATCAACAACGGAAAAAGCTATACTCGGATGCCAAGTATTACTTTTGGGAGGAGCCGTTTCTATTTAGAATGTGTGCCGATGGAATGGTGAGAAGGTGTGTTTATGGAGCCGATACAAGGCGAATTCTCGATGAATGTCACCATGGTCCAACGGGAGGGCATTATGGTCCAACCGTGACGGGAAAGAAGGTGTTTGATGCGGGTTTCTATTGGCCTACTATTTTTAAGGAAGCACACACCTTAGTGAGGACATGTGATTCGTGTCAAAGGCAAGGTACGGTTACAAAACGAGACGAGATGCCGCAACAAAGTATACAAGTGTGCGAAGTTTTTGATATTTGGGGAATTGATTTCATGGGGCCGTTTAAACCGTCGAACAAAAATGTCTACATCTTGGTGGCGGTGGATTATGTATCTAAATGGGTCGAGGCAAAGGCACTACCTACTAATAATGCTAACGTTGTTATTGATTTTTTACGAAGTTTGTTTTGCAGGTTTGGCATGCCAAAAGCTTTGATAAGTGATCGGGGAACCCATTTTGCAAACACCCAAATGGAAAAAGTTTTGAAGAAATATGGGGTACAACACCGGTTTTCGACTTCCTACCACCCTCAAACAAGTGGGCAAGTCGAAAACACCAATCGGGCGATTAAACGGATTTTGGAGAAGACGGTCAACAATAACCCGTCTTTATGGTCAAAGAAATTGGATGAAGCATTATGGGCATTTAGGACAGCTTACAAGACTCCGATTGGGACCACCCCGTTCAAGATGCTATATGGGAAAACGTGTCATTTACCCATGGAGATAGAGCATAAGGCGTATTGGGCGCTTAAAGAGTGTAGCATGGATTTACTAGCTAGTGGCGAAACCAGATTTCTACAACTCCATGAGTTAGACGAGTTAAGATGGAACGCATACGAGAATTCCGCTCTTTATAAGGCGAGAACTAAGATGGTCCATGATTTGAAAATTAGGCGGAAAGAGTTTAAGGAAGTGGACAAGGTGCTTTTGTTTCAATCGAAGTACAAATTTAAAGCACCTAAGTTGAGATCAAAGTGGACGGGTCCTTACTTGGTGAGACGGGTCTTTTCGGGTGGATATGTGGAGCTAGAAACGGATGAGGGCGGATCATTTATCGTTAATGGTCAAAGAGTCAAACTTTATCATGAGGAAGATGAGGAGAACGGTATGACGATGGAGGATGGGTTTTACCCGTTCTAGATTCTCGGCACAACGAGGAGTCAAGCTCATGACTCGAGGAAAAAACGAGCACTTCCGGATTAAACCCCGGTTTGTTGTATCATTTCTCTTTTAATTTCTCTTATTTTGGTTATTTTTGCTGATTCTAGTTATTTTAGTAACTTAGGAGTTTTAAAAAGTATGGTTTTGTATAAGTGTTTAAGTAATTTAAAAAAAAAAAAAAAAAAAAAAAAAAAAAAAAAAAACAACAAACGGAATAAAACACCTCGGCTCCTCACTTGCGCCGCATCTTATTATCCTGCGCCGCAAGTCCGGATCCGAGGGTGGTTGTAATTTGGGTGTTTCTTTTTCTTGCGCCGCAACTCTTTTTCCTGCGCCGCAAGAGCATCAGGTGTGGTTAAAAGTAGGGTCTCAGACCAGAAAAAAAAAACAAAAAGAGAAAACAAAAAAAACACACACTCATCTCAATTCGATTTCTCATCACATCTTTTCTAAAAATCAATCAATTCATCCATGAGGAGATCGGTATGTTTGTTTATTCCTTTTAATTTCTCAATTTTTGTTTAATTAGGGTTCTTGATTTGCAATTGATTTGGGGGAAAGTTTAATTAGGGTTCTTTAGTAGTAACATTAGTTAATTAAGATAAGTTTTAGCCTAATATCGTTTAGCTTTAGGATTCTTAGGTTTTGATTTGGTCATGTCGGGGTTTCCTTTGTTGCTGCAGATCTCGCCCAGAAAATACCCACTTGCGCCGCAAGAGGAAGTAGTTGCGGCGCAAGAAGGGCCTCAGACCTGACATCTTAAAAAAAAAAAAAAAAATGTAGTCTAACAAATGTAGTTTGTTTTGTCTTTGTTTTTGTTTATTTTTGTAGGGCAAACGTCAAGCGGTTGGGGAGCCGGAAGTGGGAGAATCATCCACTGCGCATCGAGTGACCCGCCCACCGGTTCCATCCACTGAATCAATGCTTATGAGACAGGAATCGCACCCTTGGCTCAAATGGCCGGGATGCACGGCTGATGAAAAAATCAGATTTAATAACAACTTGGCCTTACTTCAGGATAAAGCGGTTCATCCCCCGAAGTTCTTGGATTGGGGTATGCTCGATACTTTGGGAATAACTGCAGAGTTGAACCCGTTCCTGACTACTCGGTTTGTAAAATGGGTAGGAGCGGCACCTTTTGAGGTGGAAGTTTGGAAGAAAGCATTCAGTGTCCGAGAGAATATTTATCGAGAACTTTGTCTCGAGTTTTACTCTACCTTGACAGTTGACCCGGTCCCGGATAATAGTTATGAGGTTTACGATGCAAAGCTAATCCAGTTTCGGTTAGGGGGGAAAGCTCATGAGGTCACCCTGCCACATTTTGGGTATTTGACGGGTTTATTCACTGAAGCTGAATATATGAATAAACCCAATATGGCGAATTATATTGTTGAGGGAAGTTGGAACCGGGATGCAATCCGGAGTAGGAAAAATGAGGTGTGGTTTGATTTGTCCGGACATAGGCCTCACGCCTCCACCAATAAAGCGAACAATCTCACGGATCCAATAATTAGAGTGCTTGAAAAAGGAATCTCCAATTCATTCTTGCACCGGTTTCAGCATCAGGACAAAGTTTATCTCGATGATTTGTGGTTGTTGTATTTCTTCGCAAAAAGGGACCCGGCTGAGTATGTGAATGCCCCGTGGGCACTGGTTGAGTATATGAACGAGAAAGGGTCGGGACGACAAGCCGCAGGGCCTATGGTTTGTGGCCATTTTATTACGAGGATAGCAAAGAATTTGGGTGTTCTGACTCAGGCAGGGATTCAAAAGTGCAGTCCACCAGTGGGATGGAAGATGGTTACAATGAATGATTTGCTTCGGGCAAAAATTATAACCGCAAACAGAGTTTATGTTGGTCATGTGCAAGAGGAAGCGGGTGACGGTGCTGAGGAAGAGAATGAGGAGGAAGAGGGTAACGCGAACGCAGCGGGAGCGGTTCCCCCACAACCTGGCCCGTTTGATTTTAACCCCATGATGCAGGAACTGTATAGGATTGGGCGCCGAGTGGACGAGACATATGCGGAGGTTCATCAGATCAGGACAGAGGTCGATAGGACCCGCTCGGATGTTCACCAGTTTGGGGATTATACGCAGTACCACATGGCGCGATACCAGCCCATGTGGGAATATATGACCACTTCCCAGTACCATGTGCATCATCCCGAGGCAGCGAGTGGGTGGACTGAATACAACCCACCTCCCATGGGGTACCAACCACCACCTACTGATGATGAGTGAAGAAGTTGAAGCCGTTTGTGGGGCTTATTTGATTGTTGTTGTACTTTATGATGTCGAACTATTTACTTTTCAGTTGTGTCGGGTCGCGTTTGGAACTATTTAATCTTTCGTTGCTTAGGATTTATGTTTATGCTCATTAACGTGTTTGTTTATGTGTTTGTACCTTACCAAGACTGGCATTAAGTTCAGCACGTGCGGAGTAGACTCGGAATTCATACCACATCAAACGGAACTAGCACGGTGTTATCTCTCTTTTTCCCTTTTATTTTTTTTCTAATTTTATTTTAATTTCCCTTTTAGTTAGATTTTCTTTTGATGGAACACATTAGGGACAATGTGTTAGTCAAGTATGGGGGGGTGAGTCGGGAAATTAGTTAGTTTTGTCCCCTATATCCATTACGGTTTGAGTCGGATTTGCTTAGGGACAAGCAAATGCTTAAGTATGGGGGGTTTGATATCGCTCATTTATACGAGTTTTTCATAGCGATATTTGTTATGTTTTGTGTCCTAAACGTAATGGATAGACCCCGTATTGCTTATATTTTGTGTAAAGTGTGTTTTATAGGTTCTCAACTCACCATGTCTTACCGACAAGAAAGAGTTGATTCACCTTGAGGGTACGGCTCTTGGTGTGACACATCAAATCCGTTGATGGTTGCCAGGTTACCCAAAACTGGATGGTTTTCACTTGCCATGGTCCTAGACTGAAAAGTGGCTAATCCAAGGGGGTACGGCTCTTGGTAAAGATTTTATCAAATCCGTTGATAGCTGTAATAGCTTGCTTAAAGCTATAGGGTGTTCAACTCACCGATGCTTCATTGCTAAGAATTGGCGAGTCCAGAAGGGTACGGCTTCTGGTAAAGACATATCAAATCCGTTGACGGCTGTGATGGTTTGCCTAAAATCATCAGGGTACCCCCACTCACCATTGATTCACGTTCTAAGAGTTGGGCTGGGTTCTAGTCTCCCAGGGTGATGCTTATTCCACCAGAAAGACTGGCTAGCCCAAGAGCGAGCAGCTACTTGGTAAAGGCTCATCAAATCTGCTCATGTTGCTGTAAAGATTCAACACGATGCTGATTTGTTTCAAGCTTTGGAGAAGCTTCTAGTGTTCCTTGGTGCGGCGGTTCTATTGGTTCTTGTGCTGCTGTTGTTCTGTTTCCTGGTACACAGTGCAATAAAGCTTGAGGATTGATCCAGCAAAAAGAACAACAGCAGCACAAGAACCAATAGAACCGCCGCACCAAGGAACACTAGAAGCTTCTCCAAAGCTTGAAACAAATCAGCATCGTGTTGAATCTTTACAGCAACATGAGCAGATTTGATGAGCCTTTACCAAGTAGCTGCTCGCTCTTGGGCTAGCCAGTCTTTCTGGTGGAATAAGCATCACCCTGGGAGACTAGAACCCAGCCCAACTCTTAGAACGTGAATCAATGGTGAGTGGGGGTACCCTGATGATTTTAGGCAAACCATCACAGCCGTCAACGGATTTGATATGTCTTTACCAGAAGCCGTACCCTTCTGGACTCGCCAATTCTTAGCAATGAAGCATCGGTGAGTTGAACACCCTATAGCTTTAAGCAAGCTATTACAGCTATCAACGGATTTGATAAAATCTTTACCAAGAGCCGTACCCCCTTGGATTAGCCACTTTTCAGTCTAGGACCATGGCAAGTGAAAACCATCCAGTTTTGGGTAACCTGGCAACCATCAACGGATTTGATGTGTCACACCAAGAGCCGTACCCTCAAGGTGAATCAACTCTTTCTTGTCGGTAAGACATGGTGAGTTGAGAACCTATAAAACACACTTTACACAAAATATAAGCAATACGGGGTCTATCCATTACGTTTAGGACACAAAACATAACAAATATCGCTATGAAAAACTCGTATAAATGAGCGATATCAAACCCCCCATACTTAAGCATTTGCTTGTCCCTAAGCAAATCCGACTCAAACCGTAATAGATATAGGGGACAAAACTAACTAATTTCCCGACTCACCCCCCCATACTTGACTAACACATTGTCCCTAATGTGTTCCATCAAAAGAAAATCTAACTAAAAGGGAAATTAAAATAAAATTAGAAAAAAAATAAAAGGGAAAAAGAGAGATAACACCGTGCTAGTTCCGTTTGATGTGGTATGAATTCCGAGTCTACTCCGCACGTGCTGAACTTAATGCCAGTCTTGGTAAGGTACAAACACATAAACAAACACGTTAATGAGCATAAACATAAATCCTAAGCAACGAAAGATTAAATAGTTCCAAACGCGACCCGACACAACTGAAAAGTAAATAGTTCGACATCATAAAGTACAACAACAATCAAATAAGCCCCACAAACGGCTTCAACTTCTTCACTCATCATCAGTAGGTGGTGGTTGGTACCCCATGGGAGGTGGGTTGTATTCAGTCCACCCACTCGCTGCCTCGGGATGATGCACATGGTACTGGGAAGTGGTTATATATTCCCACATGGGCTGGTATCGCGCCATGTGGTACTGCGTATAATCCCCAAACTGGTGAACATCCGAGCGGGTCCTATCGACCTCTGTCCTGATCTGATGAACCTCCGCATATGTCTCGTCCACTCGGCGCCCAATCCTATACAGTTCCTGCATCATGGGGTTAAAATCAAACGGGCCAGGTTGTGGGGGAACCGCTCCCGCTGCGTTCGCGTTACCCTCTTCCTCCTCATTCTCTTCCTCAGCACCGTCACCCGCTTCCTCTTGCACATGACCAACATAAACTCTGTTTGCGGTTATAATTTTTGCCCGAAGCAAATCATTCATTGTAACCATCTTCCATCCCACTGGTGGACTGCACTTTTGAATCCCTGCCTGAGTCAGAACACCCAAATTCTTTGCTATCCTCGTAATAAAATGGCCACAAACCATAGGCCCTGCGGCTTGTCGTCCCGACCCTTTCTCGTTCATATACTCAACCAGTGCCCACGGGGCATTCACATACTCAGCCGGGTCCCTTTTTGCGAAGAAATACAACAGCCACAAATCATCGAGATAAACTTTGTCCTGATGCTGAAACCGGTGCAAGAATGAATTGGAGATTCCTTTTTCAAGCACTCTAATTATTGGATCCGTGAGATTGTTCGCTTTATTGGTGGAGGCGTGAGGCCTATGTCCGGACAAATCAAACCACACCTCATTTTTCCTACTCCGGATTGCATCCCGGTTCCAACTTCCCTCAACAATATAATTCGCCATATTGGGTTTATTCATATATTCAGCTTCAGTGAATAAACCCGTCAAATACCCAAAATGTGGCAGGGTGACCTCATGAGCTTTCCCCCCTAACTGAAACTGGATTAGCTTTGCATCGTAAACCTCATAACTATTATCCGGGACCGGGTCAACTGTCAAGGTAGAGTAAAACTCGAGACAAAGTTCTCGATAAATATTCTCTCGGACACTGAATGCTTTCTTCCAAACTTCCACCTCAAAAGGTGCCGCTCCTACCCATTTTACAAACCGAGTAGTCAGGAACGGGTTCAACTCTGCAGTTATTCCCAAAGTATCGAGCATACCCCAATCCAAGAACTTCGGGGGATGAACCGCTTTATCCTGAAGTAAGGCCAAGTTGTTATTAAATCTGATTTTTTCATCAGCCGTGCATCCCGGCCATTTGAGCCAAGGGTGCGATTCCTGTCTCATAAGCATTGATTCAGTGGATGGAACCGGTGGGCGGGTCACTCGATGCGCAGTGGATGATTCTCCCACTTCCGGCTCCCCAACCGCTTGACGTTTGCCCTACAAAAATAAACAAAAACAAAGACAAAACAAACTACATTTGTTAGACTACATTTTTTTTTTTTTTTTTTTAAGATGTCAGGTCTGAGGCCCTTCTTGCGCCGCAACTACTTCCTCTTGCGGCGCAAGTGGGTATTTTCTGGGCGAGATCTGCAGCAACAAAGGAAACCCCGACATGACCAAATCAAAACCTAAGAATCCTAAAGCTAAACGATATTAGGCTAAAACTTATCTTAATTAACTAATGTTACTACTAAAGAACCCTAATTAAACTTTCCCCCAAATCAATTGCAAATCAAGAACCCTAATTAAACTAAAATTGAGAAATTAAAAGGAATAAACAAACATATCGATCTCCTCATGGATGAATTGATTGATTTTTAGAAAAGATGTGATGAGAAATCGAATTGAGATGAGTGTGTGTTTTTTTTGTTTTCTCTTTTTGTTTTTTTTTTCTGGTCTGAGACCCTACTTTTAACCACACCTGATGGTCTTGCGGCGCAGGAAAAAGAGTTGCGGCGCAAGAAAAAGAAACACCCAAATTACAACCACCCTCGGATCCGGACTTGCGGCGCAGGATAATAAGATGCGGCGCAAGTGAGGAGCCGAGGTGTTTTATTCCGTTTGTTTTTTTTTTTTTTTTTTTTTTTTTTTTTTTTTTTTTAAATTACTTAAACACTTATACAAAACCATACTTTTTAAAACTCCTAAGTTACTAAAATAACTAGAATCAGCAAAAATAACCAAAATAAGAGAAATTAAAAGAGAAATGATACAACAAACCGGGGTTTAATCCGGAAGTGCTCGTTTTTTCCTCGAGTCATGAGCTTGACTCCTCGTTGTGCCGAGAATCTAGAACGGGTAAAACCCATCCTCCATCGTCATATCGTTCTCCTTATCTTCCTCATGATAAAGTTTGACTCTTTGACCATTAACGATAAATGATCCGCCCTCATCCGTTTCTAGCTCCACATATCCACCCGAAAAGACCCGTCTCACCAAGTAAGGACCCGTCCACTTTGATCTCAACTTAGGTGCTTTAAATTTGTACTTCGATTGAAACAAAAGCACCTTGTCCCCTTCCTTAAACTCTTTCCGCCTAATTTTCAAATCATGGACCATCTTAGTTCTCGCCTTATAAAGAGCGGAATTCTCGTATGCGTTCTATCTTAACTCGTCTAACTCATGGAGTTGTAGAAATCTGGTTTCGCCACTAGCTAGTAAATCCATGTTACACTCTTTAAGCGCCCAATACGCCTTATGCTCTATCTCCATGGGTAAATGACACGTTTTCCCATATAGCATCTTGAACGGGGTGGTCCCAATCGGAGTCTTGTAAGCTGTCCTAAATGCCCATAATGCTTCATCCAATTTCTTTGACCATAAAGACGGGTTATTGTTGACCGTCTTCTCCAAAATCCGTTTAATCGCCCGATTGGTGTTTTCGACTTGCCCACTTGTTTGAGGGTGGTAGGAAGTCGAAAACCGGTGTTGTACCCCATATTTCTTCAAAACTTTTTCCATTTGGGTGTTTGCAAAATGGGTTCCCCGATCACTTATCAAAGCTTTTGGCATGCCAAACCTGCAAAACAAACTTCGTAAAAAATCAATAACAACGTTAGCATTATTAGTAGGTAGTGCCTTTGCCTCGACCCATTTAGATACATAATCCACCGCCACCAAGATGTAGACATTTTTGTTCGACGGTTTAAACGGCCCCATGAAATCAATTCCCCAAATATCAAAAACTTCGCACACTTGTATACTTTGTTGCGGCATCTCGTCTCGTTTTGTAACCGTACCTTGCCTTTGACACGAATCACATGTCCTCACTAAGGTGTGTGCTTCCTTAAAAATAGTAGGCCAATAGAAACCCGCATCAAACACCTTCTTTCCCGTCACGGTTGGACCATAATGCCCTCCCGTTGGACCATGGTGACATTCATCGAGAATTCGCCTTGTATCGGCTCCATAAACACACCTTCTCACCATTCCATCGGCACACATTCTAAATAGAAACGGCTCCTCCCAAAAGTAATACTTGGCATCCGAGTATAGCTTTTTCCGTTGTTGATAAGTAAGCAATCTACTAACGACTCCACCCGCTAAATAATTGGCTATGTCGGCGTACCAAGGACCCCGTTCACCAACTGCTTTTCCAACAAATGCCAATCTTTCATCCGGAAAGGTGTCTCGAATATCCTCCTCATTCAAAGCTCCAAGACTCGGATTCTCCAAACGGCTCAAATGATCCGCCGCCACATTTTCTCTACCCCGCTTATCTTGGATCTCCACATCAAATTCTTGCAAAAGTAAGATCCACCTAATCAATCTCGGCTTCGCATCTAACTTTGAAAACAGAAACTTCAAGGCCGAGTGATCCGTGAACACTACCGTTTTACTCAATACCAAATAAGACCGAAATTTATCGAATGCGAACACAACAGCTAGTAATTCCTTCTCGGTAGTGGTATAATTTTGCTGAGCTTCATTTAATGTCTTGCTTGCAAAATAAATCGGCCTAAAATGTTTCTCAATCCTTTGACCCAATACCGCCCCTACCGCAAAATTGCTCGCGTCACACATCAACTCAAAGGGTAGATCCCAATTTGGCGAGATTAGAATGGGTGTGTTCGTTAATCTTTCCTTCAACAATTCAAATGCCTTCATACAATCCTCCGAAAATTCGAACTTTGTATCCTTCTCTAACAAACGAGTCATCGGCCTAGTTATCTTTGAAAAATCCTTAATAAACCGCCTATAAAACCCCGCGTGTCCTAGAAAGCTTCTAACTGATTTCTCGTTCGTTGGAGGTGGTAACTTTGCTATAACTTCAATCTTTGCTCTATCAACCTCAATTCCCGCCTTAGAAATTTTGTGCCCCAATACTATTCCTTCCTTCACCATGAAATGGCATTTTTCCCAATTAAGCACCAAATTTGTTTCTTCACACCGTGCTAGCATCTTATCTAAACTTTCTAAACAACCATCAAATGAACTCCCATAAACCGAAAAATCGTCCATAAAAACCTCCATAGAATTCTCAACCATATTCTGAAAAATCGCCATCATACACCTCTGAAATGTTCCCGGTGCATTACATAACCCGAATGGCATCCGTCTATAAGCAAAGGTACCGAAAGGACAAGTAAATGTTGTTTTCTCTTGGTCCTCGGGGTCAATTGGAATTTGAAAATAACCCGAGAAACCATCAAGAAAACAATAAAACTCGTTTTCCGCCAACCTTTCTATCATTTGATCCATAAATGGCAATGGAAAATGATCCTTTCGAGTCGCCTCATTTAACCTCCTATAATCGATACAAACCCTCCAGCCCGTCACTGTTCTTGTCGGTACCAATTCGTTCTTTTCATTCAATACCACAGTCATTCCACCTTTCTTGGGCACACAATGGACCGGACTAACCTAGGGGCTATCTGCTATCGGGTAAATTATACCTGCATCCAAGAGTTTAACAATTTCCTTTTTGACCACATCTTGCATATTCGGGTTAAGTCTCCGTTGTCTTTGGACAACGGGTTTTACATTATCTAAAAAGTTGATTTTATGTTTACAAAAATCAGAACTTATACCCGGAATATCAGAAATACGCCAAGCGAAAGCCTTTTTATGGCTTTTAAGGACCGTTAGTAATTTAACCTTCTCGTCTTCCAAAAGTGAGGACGAAATAATAATTGGGAGACTAGAATTACCATCTAAGAATGCATACTCTAGATGTGCCGGTAATTGCTTAAGTTCCAAATCCTTCGGGGGATCCTCAATAGAAGTTTTGATCCTCTCCCCGTCGTTAACTACCAACTCCTTCACTTCATTCGAGCTTTCCTCATCATTCGCCTCTTCTTTAACAATGGAATTCAGCATTTCCATTTCCGCCTCTGCTTCCAAAATGCCTTCCCAATCGAGGTCATAAGCTTCATCTATAACATCAATTCTAAAACAAGATTCATCAGTAGAATATGAATGTTTCATTGCTTGATTCAAAGAAAATGTTGCCCTTTCATCACCCAAACCCAAAGAAATTTCGGTATCCCGAACCCGGATGATAGCATCCGCGGTGTTCAAAAATGGTCTACCCAAAATGAGAGGAACTTTTTCATCCTCCTCCATTTCAAGAATAACAAAATCCACGGGATATAAAAATTCTCCAACCCGTATGAGCATATTTTCGGCAATACCCAATGGATATTGATAAGATCGATCGGCCAATCTTATGCTCATACGTGTTGGGGTTAAAACATTTGAAGACAATTTAGTGTAAATAGAGTAGGGCATTAAGTTAATGCTTGCCCCTAAATCCGCTAATGCACTAAAAGTAAATGTATCGTTAAAAGTGCAAGTTAAAAGAAAACTTCCGGGGTCTTCAAGTTTCGGTGGAATAGACCTCTTCACAATTGCTGAACATTCGGCATTTAAGAACGCGGTGATTTTCTCCATGTAATCACCTTTCCCGCTCACGAGTTCCTTCATGAATTTTGCATAATTTGGCATACCCGCAATAAGATCAACTAAAGGAACATTAATCTTAACAGTTTTCATTAACTCGATGAATTTCCCGTATTGTTCCTTTTTCTTTTCTTTTCGAAGTCTATGCGGATATGGGATATGTGGCTTGTATGGCCCTTTTGGTTCGATTTCCGGTTCTTTTTCTTTATTATCACCCTTTGGTTCCTTCCCAGGTTTCGACTCCATTTCTATCTCTTCCTCGTCGTCCGAATCACTATCGATGGGTTCATGGTTCTTTTCGAAGTCTCGGATCTCGAGTTGCGGCGCAACTACATTATCTTGCGGCGCAATTGGTTGGTCAATGACAATCGGGTTCCCCACGGAGTACGAGTTGCGGCGCAAGTCCCTGTTGTTGCGGCGCAAGATGTCTGTTTCAGCTGAAATTTCCGTTTTGTCTTTGTTCAGCACCATTTTTCGGTCCCCCCCATACTTAGGTCCAGACCTAGTCTCCACAACGTTCACTTGCTCATCACGATTATTTGGTGGTACATACTTCGACCCTTGGTTCGATGATCCTCCGGTGTTGTTTTGATTTTGCCTCGGATTTGGTTGGGTTGAACTTGGCATTTGACCCGTTGGTCGATTCGAGAACTTTTCACTTAATCTTTCAAATTTTCGCTCCAAGTCTTGCATGTTAGCTTGGGTGTTCCGTTGGTTTTGCTCCCATTTTGCGGTGAATCCTTTCATGGAGTTAGCCATAATATCATTTGCCGCCTTTTGGGAGTAGACAAAATCTTTCATCATTTCCTCAAAATTCTGTTCGGTATGCTCCTCCTTTTGTTTCGATTGGTTGGGTTGAAATCTCGCCTCATTTCTGTTTCCCTGATTCTTATTTCCATACCCACTATTTCCCCGGTTTTGATACCCATAGTTGGCATAGTTAGCCTCCTCAGATTTCGGCTCACAATCATCCGTGTAGTGAGGTCCCCCGCATTTCCCGCAACCGTTCTTCACTAAGTGTACATCTTTTTCCAAACGACCCATTCGGTTTTTCATTTCATTACCCAAGGCTTTAATCTCGTTCACCACTTCTTTGTTGCTACCACTACTACCTCCTTCTTCAACTTGGTTCACCGTTCCTCTAACTCTCCTATTCCTATTAACCCGATCCCTAGCAATATGAGCTTGAACTTGGTCTTCCATCATTCGGTGAGCCTCGTTTGGTGACTTGTATAGGAAACTGCCACCACCCGCCAAATCCAAGTCGTGTTGAGAACGACTATCCAAACTGTAGTAGAAGATATCAATAACTTCATCTTTATCTAACTCGTGCCCATGGCAGTTCCTTAACAATTCCTTAAGCCTAATCCAAGCACTTGTTATGGTCTCGTTGTCCCATTGTTGAAAAGAACGGATTTGGTTCAATAGCTTCCTGCGCAAGATGGGTGGAAAAAATCTTGTTACAAAAAGCTCCCTCATTTCTTCCCAAGTTGCAATCGTACCCGGCTCTAATTCATTAAACCACGTTTTCGCCTCTCCCGTGAGAGACGATGGAAACAAACTTAGCATAACGTGAGCAGATTTGATGTGTCACACCAACAGGTCAAATTCAAGTTTAGGGGAGGATTGTTAGGACCATTGTAATAAATAGACTAGGAGTGTGTTTTATAGGTTTTAGTTATGTTTGGAGTTATTGGAGGCGATTTGGGACCAAAAGGAGCTAAGCAAACAAGTCAGGGATCAATTGGTCTAATGTTGCGCCGCAACTCCTACCTACTGCGGCGCAAGTGATTGACACCCAAATCAGTACCAGCCTCGGAAGCCGAGTTGCGGCGCAACTCCTACCTATTGCGGCGCAACTGAAGGGGCTACAGATCATGGTGCTTGCGGATCACTAGTTGCGGCGCAAGACACATGAGTTGCGACGCAACAGATGCAGTTACGAAATTGTGTTTTTATTCCTAATTAAGGGGGAGCCCAAAGAGTTAGTGGGACATTATGGCTGAACGTTTTTTAAACTACCAGGAGGAATATATAACAAAGGAGTGAGTGGAAGAAAACAACAAGCATTACCATCATACACAGAAGCATCATCTATCATCACACATCATCATAATCATAATTTTCTGTTGAACAATCGTTGTTTTCAATTTCTACTTTGTTAATTTGGGAGATCATTGGAACCTATTTCTCAGTTTGGTATTGAATCTTCTATCATTTTAATTGCAATTTGAAGTATGTCTTTTACATATTTAATTGTGTTTGTTACGATCATGAGTAGCTAATTTCTTAATACGTTTGCTAGGATTATGTGATGTTTATGTGTTAGGTTTTGGGTTTGAAATTCGATTGATGTGTTGAGATTAATTGGGGATCCGTTTGGGTTAATAACTTAATTATCTTGTTAAAATTGTTTATACTCTTGTTTGGTAATCTAAAAACGGGTATTCGAAAGGAATCCGTAATTTTTACTAAAATAGGAACGAATTAATCGGCCTGTCTTTAGTTGATTATAAGTGAATGATATTCGAAAGGAGTCATTAACAACAATTTTTACAAGTAGTTATTCACACAAACGCTAGCTACTAAATTAAGAGAAATCGGTTTAGGAGTTGGTAAGCTATTCGAAAGGAAGCTTATAAATTAATTCTCACACATCAGCTTGGAACTTTATGCACAATATCTTGAGGTGTTAACGGTATTCGAAAGGAATCGTTGCATGGTTAGGGAATTGGAGAAATCCGGTATTCGAAAGGAACTTAGGATTTTACATTTGAAGTTTATCGATATTTTCATACCTAAGAGATAACGCATATTCATTAACGGTCCAAGCAAGCGTTTCTTTTATTCATATTTGAAATCTTAAATATTTTTACTGTTATTATAAGCAAGTCTTCACTAAGACTAAAACCAACTTGTTACTCGTTACGCGTTTTTATAAACTAATACTTCCAACTATAAATAGTCCCTGTGTTCGAACCCGATATTTGCTAATACTATTTTACAACTGACAAGGGTACACTGCCCGTGTCATAATCTAGTAAAGGTTAATTTTGGGAAAACTAGATTTTTCGCATCAGTTCTTCGACTACATGTGATATAATATTTAGCTCATAACCATATACAAATCAAGTTAAGCGGAAAAAAAACAAGATCGGGCAGCCCGTAAGTTCCCACATATTAATTGGGTCGGAAGGTAACTCATTATCCCTAATGTCCTATAAAACCATTGACATGAACCAAACATCTACCACTTGTTTGGTTAAACTAGACTTTAAGTTCAGCGTGCAATCCTTTTCAAATGACTAATATACAACATAGAACACTCCTTGATAAGTCGCTTTTGTATCTATTTATGGTGTATAAAAAAGTGATAAGGAGGCTTACTGTCAGCAATTAAAAAAGAGCACACATGAATACACAATATGTGGTTCTTTCAGCATGTAAACACAAGGATAATCTTTCAATTACGATGTAGGTGGATGTGAATACTTTTTTACTGGTTTCCCATCAATTAACATGGTTGCTAATAAATCAAATCATAAATACTTACCAAGTTACTGAATACCAAATAGGCAGCTCTATTAGTCGAAGCAGAGCATAAACAGTACTCATAAGCACGTAAATCTTACTTCAAGATGGGATAATCGTTTTAGATAAACATGTCTACAAGTCAACAGTGTATTGAGAAGTGATGCTTATGTGCGGAAGGATACATCAAACAACATATTAAAGTTATTTCAGAGGTGCAGTTTAACCATAATGAGATGACTCATGCATTGTAAACGACCAAGGTGCAGCAAAATCTCTTAGAAATGGATCTAGCGAGATTTTGTAACACAAACCTTGGTCTATATTAATTTCAAACAAAGCAATTTAATTTAAATAGTAAAACGTTAGACGTCATAGTAAGTGAGAGATACCTTTAAATTTCTTACTTGATGAGCACAGCCGGCAGGTATAAAGACAGCATCTCCAAGTTTTTGAAGGAACGTCCATGGTTCGATTCCTGTGAGTGCCATAATGACAACAATCAGAATCACTCCACCAGTAAAAGCTGATACACATCTTGCAAAAGTATACTAACCAAACTCTTCTTTAAGCCTCTTCTTATGCTCCACAGTTAGGTAAAATGTTTGGTCATGGATTGGATGGACAACCTAGAGCATATATCAGGTTAGTTTCCTTCCTTACGTTGGTTAACTAATAGTATGAAATGTCAGCTACTGCTATTTTAAGCATCGAAGGACCCAGCGGATGAGGTGTAATTAAAGCAAGGATTGGATTACCTGCTCCACTGGACGGCAATAGATATGTCTGAACTCTCTGAAGTGGTTTTTGAGATATTCCTCCAATTTAGGAGTATCTTCCCTCCGAAAGATGTCCCACAAAGCACCTCCATCTTTCAAATCAAATCCATCAACACACCTGCCATCCTCACTGTCGACTTCTTCAGTAGCTTCTATTTCCTCGTTATTGCTATCAGAAGTTTCAGGCTTTTCATCCGATAATGTCTCTACTTTATGTTTCTTCCCATTTTGTCTCCCTCTTCTGGGATTGCGCCTCTTCCCATTATCTTCTTGATCATTATCAGTATTACACTCACCTTCATCACATAGTTCCTTCTTCAACGCATGTCCAGTTGACTGATCTATAGTAGTTATATATGCTCCATCGGTTATTTTTCGTTTCTTCGAAACAGTAAGTTGTTCAGCAGTAGCATCTTTAGTGTCCCAAACAGCAAGTTGCGGCTTACCTTCCACCCCATATAGTTCCTTCTGATCCTGAACTTTCTGCTTCTTTTTCAACTTATTTATAGCTTTAAGTTTCGCTGAGTCGGGCGTCACAGTTGCAGTGTGAGTCAACACGTTCACCTTCATGTCATCAGAGATTTTATTAAAAGACAAAACATTTAATATTAGTAAATTAATCACTTCTCATGCAAATTGGAAGGCCTAAAATCAGTATACGAAATCTTACGCTGAAGTATAAAATAACGGCATACCGCATCAGACATGTCACAGTGAAGTTTAGTTACAGAGTCTCCACGCCCTAATTCTTGAGTAACGCCATAGGCTATATATGTTTTAGGGCCCATGTCGGGCTTCAAAGACTTTAAAGGCAACTTGACAGCAAGATTAAGGTACCCATCACGAGGATGAGTATATTCTTTAAATGGCAAGCAAGTGATAAATTCAACACCATGACGAGGTAAGCGTTCATCAAATAAACTTGATGGAGGCCAGTCCTTCAGCTTAAGGATCCTAGGCCACCCGTTCTCTTCGTATTGACCATCCGTATACGTTTTAAAAAACTGATTAACATTAAGTTCAACCTGCATGTCACGAAAAAGAACTTAACGCAAATGCAAATATACAAAAAGTTATTGCAGACTTAACCAAACTTCTGATGAACACGTGTGACAAATTTGAGATGAAAAGAAAGTATATAAAACAGATGTTCGGTATCGATAGAAAAAGAGTATGCAAAACAAACCTCACACCAATCTAAGCAATTAAGAGCAGACACGTCCAAGAGCGTGTCATGGTTGACATTTGTGACCTGACGAAAAGCGCGCCACATAACCATGGGCTCCCAGCTAAGCCCAAGGGTAGTTTCAAGAACATTACTAACTATGACAGGCTGTCCTTTTGACCAATGCCACTGAAAATGCTTTAAATCTCCAGCTTGAATGTCTATAGCACGTGGACAATACAAGTAATTATCATTGGAATTTTCACGTGATGCAGCTTTACGCAACTGCTTATCATCACTTTCACAGACAAAATCTGAACATGTGCACCATTCTTTAGGCAATTCTCGCATGTCCTCATCTGGTATGTGCTTCTCTAAGAGCTTTTGTGCAGAATGCAGCAATTTTGAAACATGATCCGGTTTCTTTGCATGAACCAACTCTAAGATTCCATTCCCACAACCACCCATACCTTGTGGAGGACATGGAATTCTGCCATCATCGAGAGATTTCCAGTCATTACTTTCCTCTTCTTTTGGTGACGCATCTGTGGCAGACGGCCCATCATGAGTTTCCAGTTCTTTTGGTGCAGGGTTCTTATCACTATTAACATCTTTCAGCCTCCCCCCAAACAAGTATTCAGAACCTGGATCTTTAAAGTGAATGACAACTTCTCCCTTGTTTCCCTGAAGGTTACCAACACGCAACTCCCAACAACATTGAAGGCAGAGGTCATAATTACAGGACGAGCAACTTCTATGCAGGTCAAAAATTGAGGTTTTACAGCAGTCGCTGCATACATTAAATGACAAAATCAGAAAAATCCAGTCAAAAAACGAATCCTTGATTACTTATCCAACAGCTGAAATGACATACCAGTACATGCGTTCACGGAGGCTACATTTTGTCTCTATCACATGCAATTCCGATAAGCTACATCCTGTTCAAGAAGATGAAATCAGCAAAAGCTACATAAAAGAACAGATGATTGCTACGCAAACTATCATTATACCAACCACACTATCAAGCCATGAAATAAAAAGTGAGCTACAACATTTAATAAGCCATCATTTTTTGAACTAAAAACAGATGTTCTGAAGTTTGGCGGAGGACCAAACACTAACCAAGTATCCATATGTTAAGGACTTGTATAAAAATTTACGGCAATCCCTTATAATTACCCCAAACAACAGTAAACTAAGTCATTCAACTAGCAATAATACTCGAGAATCAAAGACCAATAAAGAAAGTACTCTGGATTTTGGCCTCAATCTGTTTCTCCTTTATATGTTCTTCATTGAGACGCTTCAAAAACGGAAGAAGAACGTGCAATATATAGATAGAGTACTGAACTTTCTGATCAGTGCTAGGTTCAAAGTTAACCTTTTCTTTGACCTACAAGCATACAAACAGCAGATTCAGTACAGGAAAATCTTATTATGCAAATATATAGTAGATTCAACTAACCAACCTTGGGGTGCACATCTCGCAAGCAACGTTTGCAGTTGCAATTGTCTTGGCAAACAGGGCAACGCTTCAGCAAACATCTCACGTGTCATGTTTGGATACCTAAACAAGTCAAAGTTACAAACTTTATTAACACAACATCATTTTAAGATAGACATTGGATTTTCGGAAGACAATTTAATATGCAGTATAAAGTATTGCTCTAAACTGAAGTAGCAGAAAGATATTATTGGGTGTTTAGCGTAAAAGAAGGGCACTTTTTAGAAGGAAAAAAAAATTACACTTGCTGAGCAAAAAGCAGGATGGTTCTAACAACGTATATACTAGGCGGTGTTTATTTCGGCTAATATGGGCTGATTATGGCTTAATTGGTTTTGTGCTTGAGCTCACTTTGTGTGGCTTATTTTGACACTTTCTGGCTTATATAAAGTTGATTATGCCATAAGTCAACATAAGCCGAAAACCAATAAGCCATAAACTGGTTATAGAAGCTGAAACAAACACACCCTATGATAAAGCAGGATAATAAAAGAAAGGTACTGACCAAGTCTCCATGCAAAGACGACAGTACCGCTTGGTTTTACATTTAGTACAACGAACAACGTCTCCTTTGTCGTTCCTCTGACACTGATGGCACATAACTGATTCCACATAAACCAAGTTTCCCTGTAAACTGTTCATTTATTATTACCAAACAATGAAGCACACACTAATTCAAAACTATAAAAGAGCTAATTGCACTAAAGTTTATTTAACTCAGTTTTAATAGTTTTGTATATCCAATAATTTGTTTCCCTAGATCTGTGTAACATGTTTTTTTTAATTCCGTCTTTTTGATGTACCGTGTAGTCAGAGGCGGAGCCGGAAAGTTATAGTCTACACTTTGATCATTTTAAAAAACTACTACATTACAAACTGGTTTGTAGGCATATACACTCAAATTTAAAGGGAAAAGGAGTAAATCAGTCAAATAATACATAGATTAGTATTAACGGAAAGATGGAAGAAAAGCATACACTTCCATCGTCAACTTGTTTTCTAGCAGAATACCGTGGCCTCTTCAAAGAAGCATCGCCTACTATCTTCGAACCATCGGTAGTTGTTGTTAGGGTGTCCTTACTAGCAGCAGAATCATTGGTACTTGTTGGAGTATCCTTTTTAGCAGCAGGAGGAGGCTTCTTCTTCTGCTTCTTGTTGGGATTGATTTTACGCTCAAAAACGATATCCTTAAAAGGGTCGACTGCGTAGTTAAGTCTGACCTTGTTTCGTGACGACCACCGCCTACTTTCGTCTTCTTCTCCAACAAGAAGACAAGAGTCTTGCTTTTTAGCAGCAGCATCTTCATCTTCATCTTCATCAACAATCATATTATTATTATCAAGAAACTAACTTTTTAAAAAAATTAAAAAAAAATCTCTAATCTCTAAATCTTTATAAAAAAAAAGATTTAAACTTTCATATACCCTTTTAATTAACAAAAAAAACCTACAAATACCTTTGAAATGATCATGGTCTTTTATTAATCTTTGTTCCTTGTTTTCTTGTTGAAAAGTATCTGTCTTTTGATTCTCATTTTCTTCCTTATTCGTTATCTCCATGATTCAATTGATTAATTTTGTTTTTTTTTTATGAAAAAAGAAAAAGGGTTGTGCGGGTGATTTATAAAGAGGGGAAAGGCTGAATTTATGTAAGTTATTTGTTCAAATTAACTAATGTACGCAAGATATTTTTTTTATTCCGGATATACGTAACATAATTTCAAATACTTACTAATATACGTAATATTGACCAAAATGTGACTTGTTTGACCAGTTACCACTTAGAAAAGTTACAGTTTGGTCCTTTGGTCTGCGTGGACTTCCACCGTTAGTCCTTTGACATTTTTTTCATTAGAAAACTTAGCAATGATACCTTGACTTTAATACACGTATTTTTATACACGTTTTTATACACACTTTTTAAACGTGTTATTATATACACGTTTTATACGCGAAAAATTCTGAACTTTGACATACGATTTCAACGTCAAAACTTAACCCGCAAACTCCAAAAAACTCACGTTAAGTCAATGTATACGTTCTCTACAACTTTCATGTTTTATGTTTTTCATGAAAAAGACATTTAGATGGTCGAAACCCCGATTTAAAACTATGACAACAATACTAGTATTTCCGATAATTAAGTAAATCCGAATTTCAACGGTCTCGGTTAGTACTAAATACTTACTTTAAAGTCTCTAAACCTATCAATAACTAAATATAGACATTCTATACGTAAAATATTATAAAACAAAGTGTAAACCTTATAAAAATAGTAGTATGATAAAAATGGAAAATTTAATAAGTACACCAGATCGATTCCATTACGTATCTAAAAAAACCTGTAAAAAGACGGGTATTATTGTCATAGTTTTAAATCGGGGTTTCGACCATCTAAATGTCTTTTTCATGAAAAACATGAAACATGAAAGTTGTAGAGAACGTATACATTGACTTAACGTGAGTTTTTCGGAGTTTACGGGTTAAGTTTTGACGTTGAAATCGTCTGTCAAAGTTCAGAATTTTTCGCGTATAAAACGTGTATATAATAACACGTTTAAAAAATGTGTATAAAAACGTGTATAAAAATACGTGTATTAAAGTTAAGGTATCATTACTAAGTTTTATAATGAAAAAATGTCAAAGGAGTAACGGTGGAAGTCCACGCAGACCAAAGGACCAAACTGTAAATTTTCTAAGTGGTAACTGGTCAAACAAGTCACATTTTGGTTAATATTGCGTATATTAGTAAGTATTTGAAATTATGTTGCGTATATCCGGAATAAAAAAAGTATCTTGCGTACATTAGTTAATTTGAACAAATAAATTACCTAAATTCAGCCTTTCCCCTTATAAAGAAAGAAAAAAAAACTGTGGGTTGAAACTAGGGTTTGTAAAATATGCCGTTCTGATTGTCTCCCAAGTACCTCCTACTTTTTTCATAAGGTCAGTCTAGACAAAGCATCAGTTGCACTATGAGCTTAGGTAGTCATTTCATTTGTGCTGGAGTATGTAGTCATCCTCTAGTCAACTAGTATTTCAAACTGAAATGATCAGTTTTGATAATGAAGTGCCTATCTAACAAATAGCTTCTCCACCTTTCCAAAGCCATTAACAAAACACACTTGACTCTCACACTACACCTGACAAGCTACCCATAGATCACAAATGGGTCTATTGGATCAAATATCATGCTGATGACACTGTAGAAAAGTTCAAAAACTAGATTGGTTGCTAAAGGATTTAATCAAAAAGAGTGCATTGACTATACTGAGACCTTCGCTCCAGTTGGAAAGATGGTTACTCTAAGAACACTTCTTATTGTTTCCACCATCAACAACTTGTTTATACATCAACTTGATATCAACAATGCACTCTTGCATGGTGATCTCAATGAGGAAGTCTATATGACTGTTTCAAGTGGTTACAATAAGTCTCTTCCCCAACTCACTAAATCCCTTTGTAGCTTAAAGCAGACAAATAGACAAATGGTTTGTTAAGCTGACCACTCTTTTATTGTATGTTGGCTTTACTCAAAGCCATGATGATTCCTCTCTTTTCGGTTACTACAAAGGCAATGATGTTCTCATTCTTTTGATTTATGTGGATGACATCTTGTTAGCAGACAACAATCTCATTCTTATTGCAAATATCAAGACTCTTCTTCATGAGTCTTTTACTATCAAAGATCTTGGTTATCTTGGAATTGAATTTCTCATAAATTCTAATGGTTTAGTTATGACTCAGAGGAAGTATGCTTTGGATCTAATTGACTTTGCCAAGCTTCAGGATGACAAACCAGCAAAGACACCTTTAGATCCTAGAGTCAAGCTCACTTACACAGATGGAGAATGCTTGGTTGATCCATCTCATTACAGAACTTTAGTTGGTAAGCTTGTTTACCTCACTATCAGCACACCTGACATAGCTTTTGCAGCTCAACTCTTAAGTCATTCTCTCATGATCCTCATACACCTCATTTGGAAGCACTTCGTAGAGTTAATAAGTACATCAAAATGGGCCAGGACAAGGTCTACACTTTCCAAAACATAATCCTTTAACAATACATGCTTATTGTGATAGTGATTGGGAAAATTGTTCATCTTCAATAATGTCTATTTCTGGTGTTGGCATCTTCTTAGGTACAAGTCTTATTTCCTAGCACTCCAAGAAACAACCAATGGTTTCCAAGTCTTCAACTGAGCAACAATGAAGACTACAAGATCAAGTGTGAAGGGAACAAGATGTATACATCACCGTATTGCATTAAACACAAAAGTTACTTAGTAGTTGTAAAACACTTTTAGTTCAATAGTTAGTTCGTATGTGACACTAGTATAAATACTTTGTATCCTATATTTTCCCATTTGATGAAATACAATCAACTATGTGTTTTCTCAAAAACTCTCTCAATATCAATAATTCTTCCTCACACATTCTAATTTGATGGTAACCAAACCTCAAATCTAACTTTGAAAAAATAGTATCTCCATGTAACTCATCAATGAGTTCTTTAATAATGGGAATAGGGAACTTGTCCTTCATTACATGCTTATTCAACTATCTGTAATCAACGTACATTCTCTATGTGTTATCCTTTTTTTCACCATGACTATTGGAGATGCAAAAGGATTGTTGCTAGCTTTAATCAATCCTATTTCCAATAGTTCCTTCACCATAACTAGGCGAGGGTTCGAAGAAGACATTCTTCCGCTTGGATGTCATTGCACGACTTGACCCACTAACCACTAACATTTTCCATTCTAAAAAAAATAATAATTCCTTCACCATAGAATCAATAACATCCTTTTGAGCGGGTGGATGTCTGTAAGGCCTTATGTTCACTCGTTGTGTACATTCAACCAATGGTATCATGTGATCATAAGCTCCTGTGGGAGATAATTCCTTTGGGACTTCAAATACATCATGAAACTGTCTATCACCAACTGCAACTCTGTGGGCAGAGATTGTGGTTGATCTTGTATACTTATTGATTGCAACCTAATGTTTGGAAAACACTATACATCAAGAGTTCGTCATGTGGAACACTTTCTACCTCCTTTTATTGTTGCTTACCTTCAATCCACTACAATGTAGCCTTAGGTTCCCCTCTCAAAATCATTCTTCTATTATTATACAGAAATTCAAACTTGAGCTAGCTAAAGATGCATTTGATATCACCCAATGCAGCTAACCATTGGATTCCTAAAACCATTTCACAAGCCCCTAGTGGTCAAATCATCATATCAGTCTTAAACTATTCTCCTATAACAACCACTTAGACCCTTTACAAGCCTCAGTTCTAATCAATTGTTTTTCACCTCCTATAGTCACTTCTAAAGGACAAATATCTTGCATTATACACCCAATCCTCTTGGTCATATTGTCATCTAAAAAATTATGAGTAAATCCACAATCAAACAAGATATGCAAATCATGTTTGCCAGCCTTCCCAATCACCCTAATTGTTTGGAAAGTGTGGACCCATTCAGAGCATTAAGATAAATTTATGGTATCTCCTCTGCCTCACCTTCCATTAACTCTTCAACTTTATAAAACTCATCCCCCTTGTAGAAAACTAGAAGGGGGTTGAATAGTTTTTACCGATTCGTTGTAATTATTTAGAAACTTTTTCATGATTATGAATGGATGTAGACGAAGTGTGAATTAGTAAAGTAAATGACTTGATCAATAGAGAAACAAACCACAATGCACAATGATTTATAGTGGTTCGACCTAGCAAGATCTCACTTATCTTGCTCCTACTTCTAATCCTGGAGTATCCACTCGAGAGTTCTACTTCACAAGTAAATGAATCTCCTTTACACCGGTGGAAAAACTTTCACACTCAAACTTATAATCTTTAACAACACCTAAGGTTAAGATGTCTCGTTCTTTACAAAGGCACAACAACGCCTTATACACTTCTACACTTGTGGTTTATAACACCAACCACACTTTAACAAGTAGATAGATGAACTGGTACAACAATGATGATTGTGTAGGTAACACTTACCACATTCACGCAATGTGAAGCCTTGAAGAATAAAAGCTTAGAGTTGAGATTTCTCGTGACTGATCTTTATATGAACAAGGATCTAAATCATAAGCAAGAATAGGACAAGATAGATTAGAGAGTTAGATATATACTGATATTAGATGGAAGGGGGTAAAGATTTAGCTTGGACAAGGTTGCAATTTATAGGCACAATGGCAGAACCCCATGGTACCCGTCGGACCCTTCACCTTTGGGTCCGTCGGGGTCCGGCTGGTCTGACTTTTGTTGCCTCTTAAATTTTTGTCCAAGATTACAAGTATGTGTCATATCAACCTTGTTTGACTTTATAAATCTGACATCAAAAGTCAAAGCCTTTATTTTGATCACTTTTGTATTTGCATTTTATGTTTATATAAGTTGTGTGGAATTATAAAACTTTAGTATATAAGTTCATGATCCTAAAGTAACTTATATGATGCTTATAATTTCAAACATAAAAATATGTTTGATTTTTTTTGTTAACAAAACGTTAAGTATGATTAAAACGTAAATATCGTTTTAGTGCGATATTTGCATTTGCAAAATCTCCCCTTTTTTGTTGAAGACAAAACACGAACTTATTTTTAGTTTGATTTTACATCAACATATAAGTTTCTTTAGAAATATGAATTTATATTTCTCTTCTACCCCTTTTTGTCGAAAGAAAAAGGGAAGGTGTTTAGTGGAAAAAATGTTTGAGGGCGATGTTACGTTATCGTGATATAAGAAAAATAGATAGCAAACAATTTTTTCATGACTCCCCTCAGTTCAAACTCCCCCTAAATTGGAGAACCGGGAGCCATGGATTATGAAAATCATACAAAAGAGAGGTTAGAAAGATACACAACATTTGGTACAAGTATATGAGATAGTCCAACATTGTACTATATGAATTTACACATTTTGTAGACAAGAAAAATAAAATATGTAAAATGAGATGTAGAGGATTTGATTAAGTCTAATGAGACTCCCCCTAGATTCATGCCCGTATGTGAATAATTCCTTAAATAGAAAGTTAGTTTTCTCGAGACTAAGGGTCGAGACTAATCATGAGCACACAACATTCACACATTTTTCATATTTGTACAAATCGTAAGTTGAATAACACGGGTTCATTCATCTTTCCCCAAAGTAAAATTACAACTAGACGCATGTGAAACATTTGGGTAAAGAAATGAGTTACATTTGACAAACAAAAAAATAAAGAAAAGAAGACAGTCAAACCCACGGACCCTTTGGGGTGTCAGACCCAAAGGGGAAAGGGTCTGATGGGGTCAGGGTACCCTGGAGACAGAAAAAACAGAAAACATGAGGTGCCCGGGAGTATTTTGCAAAATGAGTGCTTATTGAGAGAGGGGGTGTAGGAGTGCATTGACACTCTAAAGAATGTTGGTGAGAGTGAACCTATTTAATAACGGAGTTCTGTGACAATAGTTTGTGTAAAACGACAATGATCGCATGTAGGAGGTGTGTTTGTAGAAGGGATATTGTGATGAGTGTAAAAATAGGAGGGGTTTTTGAGATCTCGGAGTTGTTCAGCCTCATGGAGCTGCATAATGATCATATCATTAAAGGCAATTTGATGTTTGTTTTGCAAGTCTTAAATTTATATAACTAAAGATTACCCAACAATTGACTAGACCACAAACACGGGCAAGTATACCCTTTCATGTATAGTATAGTCTTAAGGTAAGTCCAGATCTTTCCACGGGATTGGTGTTAAAATGTAAAAACAATTATCTCTAGAGTGTCACAAGTTCATGAAATTATACTTATCAAATGATGAAAAAGGTATGTTTGGTTAAGGCTACAAACATGGAAAAGGTAGATAGCAAAGATGAATATAAGCACATAAACAATTTAAGGCAACATGCAGAATACTAGTCGCACATGAAACATCTATTCAATATAACAAAAAATCCTTTCGACCTATAGATCATGTTATACCAAAAGCATTAAGAATCGTTTATGTTGGTTTCAATAATTCAAATACTTGTTGAGCCTAACTCTCTCGAGCACATGACAAAGCATTAAACAAAATCATATAAGATTATAAGGATTGGTATGCATTTTATTTCACCAATTTCTACAAGACGAATACCAAGATTCATTTACTAGATGACATGGAATCCAATCAATTATATAAGTACTATTTATAATCATGAATGAACCAAATACATAACAATGATCAAATATAATAATATCAAGTACAAGAACAAATCAACCATGCTTATAATCACGAACCAGGGAGAAAGTGCGCCGCACAAACCTAATTGTGCGCCGCACTTCGCCCCTGCGAAGCTATTTTCTATCCAATCATTAGGTTGTAAATGCCTCAACCAAATACACAAGTTTCTACTCCAAATAACAAACATCTCAATAGGTTATAAATTAAAAGTAATAACAAACATGAAGATGAGAATTATACCAACAATTTTGATCAATATAGAACTCCAAAAGTGTAAGTCTTGATCCCACTTATTACAAGCAATCAACTAATATTCTGAGTTCTTCTTACTACAGCAATAGAAAACATGAACTAGCTAAATTTCACCTTGAACCAAATATAGTTAATAACAATAACCAAGGATTGAAGAAACCTTGATTCCTTTAGAACTTTTGTAACAATAGAGATGGAGTAGTACATGGATAACCTGGGGATACGATCCAATATGTAGCCCCAAAAACGTAGGTAGTGTTATGGAAAAGTATATCAAAGGTTTCCCAATGAATGTCATGCATAATTGCACTTTATTTTTGTAACTGCACTTCAATGTGTGCCGCACATTTGGATTGGGCGTCGTACAAATCCAACACTCCAAAATTAGTTTTCTATTGAAGCGCGCCGCACTTTTTAGATGTGCGACACACATTAGCTTTATTTCAGCTTTATTTATCCTTTAGTCCTTTTCTTCTCCTTTCTTCCATTTCCTTCTCTATAGTTTTATTCTTCTCCTACAATCAATGATACACTAATTTAGTAATAATTCAAAACATATTTTATTTATTTACATAGAAAACATGGACAAAGGCATCATTACAAACATGTATAAATGAGGCACATGGATCAATAATGACCATGGCAACATGCCATTCAGTCTCTTGGTAACGTCCCGAGACCTCTCTATTAGTGTACCGATACTTCTCTTTTAGTGTCTTTCGTCTCATATACTTTCTCGTACCTCTTTCCACATGGATCAATAATGACCATGGCAACATGTCATTCACTATCTCCTTCCTTATCAATGTTCTCAAATTCTCTCTTGTTCCCCACTTACCAATCTTTGTATTTTAACGAAACAGGAAATGCTCCAAGCATTCCCACAATCTTCTTATACACACATATGTCAAATAATGGGTTGTGGTAGATCCTCTCACTCAATGAGCCATCCAAAATTTCTTCTGGTTCGGTCCATGGTTGCAAATTTGGTCCATAAATGGGCATACCATATGCATCTCTCTTTATGGTATAGTATTTTTCATCTTCATCATCACTATGTTCATGTTTCTTAGCTTTAAGGTATCATAATTTTGATGGAAATCCATCAAAGCTAGACATGATAGCCTTTCCAACATCCACCTTTTCATCAATGGTGTGCAAAAATTTTCTTCCAACAACTAGTTGAATGTCTCGATCAATAGGAATATCTAGTAGCATGAAATCGGCTAGTAATGTTGTTGTACCAACTTGGCAAAGAACGCCAATCAGTCTTCCAAATCCCTCCATGTAGAAGTGATCAAGCATCTTGATACGATCAAACCTCGGTTTGACACGACCTACATCTAAGTGTTTGAATATTCCATATGGCATAACGTTCACATTCGACCCGGTATCGACAAAAGCATTATAAGTGACTTTACCCTCCAACCTTATTGGTAGGACAAAGTAGCCGTGATCTTCTTTTTCAAGCATCACTTTGTTTTCATGAAGCATTTGAATAGCTACATCTTCATACTCCGGTGTTAAGCCATCTTCAACTTATCGAGCAAAAATCCATCAACAATCATCTTGTATTTGTCGCTATATTTTATAGTTTTGATGATAGGATGGTTCATGTTAATAAACATGACTCTTTCTTGAATATCCTCTTGAAGTTCTTCCATTGACGATTCTTCTCTAGTCAACAGCTTGTTAATGGTGAGTGAAGGTCCTTCACCATTGTAGTTCTTTGTAAGTGTGAGCGGGTTTCTTTCCTTTATTTCTTTTGTTTTTACCCATACTACAAACAAATCGAGGAGCATCTACTCCTTCGGGATCAACGGGTGGCAAATCATCAAAATTGATATTGTCAATCAAAGTATCAATCTCCCCAAAATCCAAACTTTTGTGAACCTCTGGCCATAAAGTTAGCATGCCACAATTAATATCAATGTGTGCATTGGCAAGCTTTAGGAATGATCTCGCAAAATTTACACATGGCTCACAATCGTCTTCCTTCGGATTCACAAAGAAGTCAACGAAATACAATTCATCCTTAATCATGACAATGAGTTTCTTGTCTATTTCCTTGTCTTTATTCCGATGCATTTTGTAAGTTAAGCCAAGCTCAATAACAAATTCATTGCTAATCAAACTTCATTCCATCTCCAAATCTCCTTGTCCATAATAAGAAAATATCCCTTCAACATGGTAAGGCATCAAATATTTCTCACTCGGCATCAATGCCTCTATTCTAAAGAAAGTCATAACCTTTTGGATACCACTATCGGCTGAGTCTTTACACTCATATCCTGTCCAATCTCCTTCAGATTCCAATATATCATTGAAACTAATATGCTCATCCTCTCCTAAGCATAGTCTACCCAATCTAGTATTCGAGTCCATTTCAATCTTTAAAAAACAACACATCAAAAGAAACATTAGTATGTTAGTGACCATAAAATCCAAATGATATTTTATACCCTAAGGTTCTCAGGGAACACTTAAAATTCATCAACCGTTTTAATTTGATCAAGTAATAGGCTGTTTTAACCTTCTGGTTTTTAAGTTGTGCGGCGCCCAATTGAGAAGTACGACACACTTTTACGCGACACAGAAAAGCAGGTGCCGCGCACTTTGTGTGACCAGAATTATTTTTGACAATAACACAACTTCTAAACCAGTCAATCCAATTTTTCAAGCATTTCACATAGCATTTCTTCAATAGGTAATCAAACAAATACATCATGACCAAGTTTGGAAACTTTTCCACAAGTATTTTTTGAAATATAAATATTTTTTGTTTTTACTAATTTTCTCAATTTTTTTGTATTTTTGTTGTATCTAAAAATTCAGAAAAATTACTACAAATCATAATAAATAGTAAACAAGACATACCAAAGCAAATTATACTACTAAAGAGCAAACCAAATAGATAATGAAAAATTGAAAGCAAATATTTTTGTTTTTTTCTTAAGGTGTAATATGAACAAACACACAAGCTCAAAAAGTATAAGTACACACAAAGCAATTCTCATGTTTTCAACAATGAGTGTTGAGAGTAAAATGTTTTGGCGGTGTTTGTTGAATCATAATCTATACGATTCACTGATCGTTATTAAGACTCATCTGGGATTATATAACAATGAACATTAAACATGCATAGCGGAATTAGCACAATGAACAATTGTTACTATTAAGGTTTTCTTTATTCCACATAAATCAAACCTAACTATTAACTATAACACCCACGTGTTTTATGATTCTTAGACTCTCATAGGAGTTCTAAGCTATGCTGGATATAAAACAATAGCCATGCCCCTCTTTATATACTAGAGGTGCTAGGGTTTACAAGGAGATAAACATAATAAAGCAAGTATATCTTCTAAGTATAAAGAATATCTTCACAACATTCTTCATACTTATCTTCATTCTCTAGAATCTTCTGAAGATCTCTACGTCTTCAATAACACTAAAGGTACTTGAGTAGGCTAGGGGTAATTGGATTCACCCTAGCCGTACATGGATTGCACTAGCGGGACATGGAATGTGCTAGCGGTACTTATTAGACTCTAGCGGTACTTCCAAGTACCTTTGTAAGTACTTTTGGTTTTGTGTCATCAAATCTTATTTCCCAACAGTCTTCCCCTATTTGATGATGACAAAACATCCATAAATCTCCTTTAAACATACACCACTTCCCCTTTTTGGAATCTCTGCAAATAGGGGTCTTCCGAAGATAAGCAATGAATAATCACTTTCACTTAAGTGATCTATCTTCCCCTTGAGTGATGCATGTAGATGATTAAATAAGCTTCCCCTGAAACATAGATCCATCATCTCTTGAATCACGAACTCTGTAAGCTTCAACTCATGATCACTGATGAAGAAAAAATGAGTATAACCCATTTGTTGAAGAACATTGAATTCCATCCACCCTGAAAAGAAACAGACTCTTCGCCTTCGCATCGAATCCATTCACCTTGAAAAGAAACAAACCAATCGCCTTCACACCGAATCCATTTATTGAATGTTATTCACCCTGAAAAGGTCAACAACTTTGAGTCTTCGTACCGAATGGTACTCACCCTCAAAAGGTCAAAAACTTTGACTCTTCGCACCGAATGTATCATAATGATCTCCAATAATCGAGCCATTAAAACTGAATTATTTTCAGTTGTGTCCGAGATTCGTAGTTGTACCAAAAATATATGTCATCCGATATCGAACAAAGCAAACGGTATTTTAACCATTTATCGGATACAATGAACGGTACTTTATCCAGCGATCCAGCGGTACTTCAAAAAATAAACCAAATAGCGACCCTTTTTCTGTCACTATTGTGTAGCAAAACAACTTTATCCTTCCTCCCATAGGTATTCGTGACATGCTTTTCTGTCGCAGAACTGTTGCTAATTCGAAGTATCATTTGCCCCAATATAATAAGTGACACCTCGTTTGCCACTTTTCTGTTGCTGAAAAACAATGTCCCTTCATTGTTTTTAGTGACACTCCAGCTGTCACGTATACTGTTATTAACCAATGGTACATATGTGTATGAGCGGTACTTAGAATATAGGCAACAGTATTTCCAATATTTGAGGATAATAATGGAATATTATTAATCATACTGATGTTTCCTTTAAATCTTCCAGGATACTAGCAACTTCCATTATTCCAATGTGGATATTAACAGCGAATATTTCTTCAATAAATATCACCCCATGATAAAACAACTATTCCTGTTTATTATTCCACACGTTTTGCTATATCCAGAAAAATAGGAAACAAAATATATCATGTCCAAAGTAGGAAAGCGAATATAGTCCCATAAGATCAGCACATATTACGTACCAAAATAACTTGGATGAAATCAAACATCCCACGTCATGTACTTGATTGTGATATTCTCTGTAGCATCAACGCATCATGTGATATCTATCATTCTATGAGCATATAACAACCAAATCCTATGTACTCTTAGTCCTATTCTTTGACACCATTCGCATCAAAACATAGAACAACGTCCTTCCAAACTGTCTGTTCTTCTATTAAAGAATACAAAGAATAGTACAAGAATATACAAAAATACCTCACGTGATGCTTCCATCTCCTGTGTACTTTGTGTCCAAAACCTATGATCAACATTACATGTTAGGACCAGCAAGTACATCACAACCAATAACTTGGCCTGCTCATTGAATCACAACAACCACAATCTTCTTTGATCATGTCCACTGCTGCTGCTTCAAATACATAAACAGATCCACCATGAACGCATATAACCAGACTTTAGAGTTTTAGTAAACCCTAATAACAATCAATGTTTTGGATGACCACAAACATCAGCAACCTTTGGGAACATATATTTTCTTCATCTTTATGTCTATGAACTGAATCATAGGAAACCATACGTCTGTTGCTGATGCTTAGATCACGTGAATATTCTTGTAGGGACTAAAGCAATGTCTTTGAAACTCATTGAGCATACATGATAGCTTCAAAACCCTAGACCTGCTATTGGTATATAGCTTGAGTACCACAAACCTTCATAATATCATTTATGCAATAACCACCTCCTTTGCATAACGTAATCAAGAGGTCTTCTCCTACAAATCAGCATATATCATCTGCTTTTCTTGAACAAAACGTAACAACATCGATGATTTACCTAGGGTTTGTTGGGAGAAACCCTAGATCGACAACTTTTGGAGCTTATATTTCTGTCTAATTTAATCTAGGGTTTGTACAAACCCTAATTCAACTTTAATAAATAACACAGAAACTTGAAAAACGTTTTCTGCAGCCTACTTCGACCAGCTGTAACTTCTTAGGTGTATTCCCATTCTTGATAACTTGCCACAGAGTATAATCTATGTGATTCAAGTAATGTACCATCTGCATAACCCATGTCTCATAGTTATCACCTTTGAGAACTGTAAGTTTGACAGCAGAAAGAGTATGGGAAGGTGTTGTAGTTGTAGTAGTAACTACAACATCTATGGCTTGAACACCTTGTGGTGGTGCAGGATGCACAACTTGAGGCTGTCCATATGGTATTGGATCAAGATCTGGAATGTCTTCCAAGTGAGGGTCATCACCACGTTGAGACATTAAGTTTTAGTGTGAGTGGAGTTTTTAGGGTTGTGTTCTTCTTTTTCAAAGTTTCTCAAAAAGATCTGATACCACTTGTTGATCCCTTTGATTAGATCTATATTCTGTTAAGAACTAGTATAGTCGTTTGTAATCAAACTAAAACACTTTGAGAACTCTTACTCAAGATAAATAAGTTATGCGGAATCTAACTTATAAAGCACAGAAGAACAAAATTACTTTTAACTATTCGATTCTCTTATTAATCGACTTGAATGAGGTACATGAATGACATCTTACCTACGTTCCTTTTATAGAGTAAGGAACCCTAGAATCCTTAGAATATTCTATAAAGATAAGTATATCACAGACGATATATTATCAATATTCTAACTATTAAGTATATCACATAAGATATACTCTAACTATAACTATGACATATCTTATACAAAGATATATTCGTCCTAATCAATATAGCAGTACTTACATTATAAGTAGCAGTACTTACTATGTACCGCATTAACACTAACGGTACTTGAAAGATACTAACAGTACTTAAATTACACTGACGGTTAATAAGTGTGAAAACACTTATCATTTTACCACTTATTTCCAATATTAACAAGACCAAAACGTGTATTTTATGTCGTAAAAGTCGGAATTATGCGTGGTTTGTGTTTTTATTGTGTTTTAGGACGAAAAGACGCAAAAGAAAGAAAACATGGGCTATCACAGGCTTTTATCGAAGAAAAAGACGAAAGACGAAGTCTATAGTCCAAGAGTGCAAAAGATTTGAAGTCAATGGGCCTATTTGAAGATTTATCGAAGAAAAGGACCAAAGATGGAAGATTTATATATGTCGAAGAATGATAATTAGATTTTGTTTACCCTTTTTATATTACTTTTCGTTACTCGACTCACTCGAATTGATTTTCGGTTAAACGTAAAACTTGACTTGTTTTTGGTAAATAATATTTTGGTATTTTTAAACTAATTTAAAACTATTTAAAATAAAAGCTATTTAATCTGTTTTAAACTAATTGCTTTAAATGAAAATCTTTTTAATCTAGTCTATTTGTATATAAAAGTAAGTTTAAAAGCTAATTTTTTAAAAATCTAATTCAAACTAATTTTAATCAAGACTATTTTTAAACTTAAACTCAATTGAAACTAATTAAATGAAAACTTTCTTAAAAACTTTAATTAAAAATATATTTTAAAATAAAACTAAAGACAAATTTAAATTTATAAAAGTAATAAACTAAATTTTTAAACGAAACTAAAATATATAAAACAAAAAAAACTAAAATTATAACTAAATTTAAAAACTATTTAAAATAAATGAAAAATATTTTTTATCTTTTTATATTTTTGAAAAGTAAATAAAAACGGAATTAAAAAAACTAGTTTAAAACTTTTTAATTAAAATTAAAATAAAACTTAAACTTGTAATTAAACAAATTTAAAACTGCCAGACCTAAGTTCCTATATTAATTAAACTAAATGGAATTAAACACAAAAAGAAGCACAACACAAATGGTTGGGGTGTCGGGCAGGCGAACGAGAGGTTGCTGGTTCGATCCCCAGCAATGACGAGTTATGTTATTTTTTATTTTATTTGATTTTTATTTGGAACTCTCTTTGGAATATCAAAAAGGAACAACAGATAGATTATTTCTGTTGTCCTAGACACAAAAATAACAGTAATAAGAAACAGCAAACAAAGATTATACTAAAACCAAAAGCTAGAAATAGCAACAAGATAAGCAGAAAAGATTAAGCTACAACACTACTCAAATATTAAAAAAAAACTAATAAGCATGAAAGATTAGACAAAAAAAAACAGATAAATCAATAAGCTATATCTAAAAAGCAATAAGCTATATCTAAATAAAGCATATAAATTAAATTCAAATTAAACTACAAAACAGATAAGCAATGAAAAACTGAAAAAAAAATCGAATAAGTTTAAACAGCTAAACAGTAAGCAAATAAACCAAAAATACAAATTCTAAATAAGCAAACTTAGCAAATCTATAAGCTACATCGACTAAGCATTCATAAACCAAAAAAAATCTTAAACTCGCAACTGATTTAAACGAAAACTTAAACCAAACTGTTTATATTAAGCAAATCCAAACATATCTATTAAACTAAAGTAGATCCAACAACTTGAAAGTAGAAACTCAATAAATCAACTTAACAAAAACTGTAAATAAGCACTACTAAATTATCAATAAGCAAACAAAGCAGATTATCAACCAAATAATAAAATAAAACAAGAAAATTAAAAAAAAAGAAATAAACACCTTGTGGAGAAACCGTTGTGACGAAGATCGGCGCTGAGCCGTCTTATTAACCGAAAACAAACACCGTCTTCATCATCTCGACTCCAACCACTCGAACCAAACAATTCTTCGAACCAAATAAGAACTTACTCGAACAGTAGCTTTAATATTTTCCTAGTGGGGGAAAATAAATTTACTTTCCTTTATCTTTATTATTATTAATATTTTTTTTTATTATTTTTTTTATTAACCGAATATTAAAACAACAGTAGCATTTTTAAAAAAAAATAAACAGAAGGCAGATTAAAGCTTAATTTAGACAGAATCCAAAAGGAGACAAGAATTAAATAACGGTAAAACTTTTTCATTAATTTAAAATAAAGATTACAAGTGCTGAAAATTAAAAAAAAATTACAAGATTAAAACTAATCTAATTTTACTGAAAAATAAAAATGAAAGAAAAGCTATCTAACATTACAGATTAAGGGGGTTTTATAGGAGAACCCCGAACCTTCTAGGTTCTCCTTGGTGCCCACGTTTAAAGATCTTGGCCCTTCAATCTTCAATTTCACCCTCTCTCTTGATCATGCGGCTAAGATTAAACCTTGAGTCTCGGATTGCCAGCGTGGAATGGTGTTATTGGAGGAATTGGTGGAGGGTGTTGTCACAGCCAATCACATCAAGGGATGAGGCCACGTTGGATGAGAGAGATAGGACCACAAGTGAGTGCCTCCGATTCTTGGGGGGGTCATAATGGATTCGAGTGAATTAATCCATGAGGGTAAAACCCCTAATTTTTGATGGGTAAAAATGGTGTCCATGGTGAATTAGGGTTAGGGTAAGTGGTGGCTGTTACTTTGAGAGAGAAAGAAAGATGTGGATGTTTTTCACTTTGTAAATATCGAATGTGAAAGTGGGGGAGGTGGGGTGCAGTAAATAAACAATAAACGTTTTAAATAATAAATAATAAAGTGGGGGATGTGGGTGTTTGTAGATGGGACAAACGTTTATTAAAAAACGTGAAGTGGGGTTACGTGTGAAGAGTAAACACGTTTTGACTCTTTCTTGTTTTAGCCGAAGGGTAAAGGTAAGTGGTAAACTGTTTTTTTTCTATTTTATTTAGTATGTAACGTGAGGTGGAGTTTGTTTTATTTATGTATTAAAGAAAACGTGTGAATGGGGTTTCACCAAAGTAAATTGTTTTGACCAACTGGTCATTTGACCATGCTTTATGTTCCGTTAATTCTCTTTGTAGCAAATGGGCTTGTGGCCCGTTTTGAGGTGAATGGGTTTAAGCTTGGCCCAACAGTCCGATTTGTTTAATGTAATTAGGCTTATGTGGGCTTTTGATTAAAAGTTTATAAACCTTGTTTCATAAATGGGCTTTTGAGCCCATTTATCCAATGTGGGTCCCACAAGGCTCAATTATCCTTGTAAAAGATTAAATCCGCTAAAAACGAATATTATTTCGGCTTCCTTGATTGTTTCTTCAAAATCGTATCGATTATGCCGGGTTTCGTGATCTTCGGCATACTTTTGGACTTTTGACTTTGTCTTCGTCTCTTTCTTGACTTTTCTTCATTATTTGACCGTGAAATCCCGTGTTTTCTCTTCTTTTGATCATTTGTACCTATTTAACACACAAAACACAAAACCACGCGTAATTCCGACTTTAACGATGTAAAACACATGATTAGGTCTTGTTTTTCCTTGATTTTAATGGCAAAAGGATAAGTGTTTACACTTATTAAATCCCCTACACTTGACCATTGCAATGACCCCATGCAATGCATAGTTTAAAGCATTACATTTTTCTCATAATCAATCCATCTCGGCCTTTATTAAGATATACTACTATTACTATGACGGAAAGATAAAACTTAAAAGGAGACAAAAGTTTTAACAATTTTATTAACTTGGAAATTATTAGATGGAAGAAACTTGTAAAAAAAATTCTAAGACTTGGATTAGGGCTTTGGTGTCATGAATATTAATCACCCTCAAGTTTCACGTTCCCCATACTAAGCTTAAAAACGAGATCATTGTTAATACAAGTTAGCACAACTAACATGTACTCATGTGGTTTAATTACTCACTTTGACCCCCTTATTCCTACGGTGTATCTCTTGTATTTTATTTTTGTCTTGAATGATCACGAGGATGCATTTTTGACTTATTTTGATAATTTATTAAGGCCGAAAATAAAGTGGGACGATTTAATCAATAGTTAGCTAAAGGACAAAATCTTTTAAAACGGCTTCTCGAAACCTCATAAAGTTCATATCTTGGCATAACTCGTTTCACGATTTGAGACCTTTCTCGGACCGATATTTGACTTGTACTTCAAACTTCAAATCTTGAGAGACGATCTTGAAATTATGGTCTTCTCTTCATTTTGGTATACATCTTCATAAGGAGTGAAAGATGCTTCAAACGTTGACCACGACTTCTTCATTTATCCTCTTCTTTATTTAGGATTTTGATATACAACGATCCGCCTCCTTTTCGGACTTGTGTCTATTTATCCTCATACCTTGTTAGGGTCTTTTTGGATAGACTTCTCCATTATCTTTAGGGGAGTAATTGTTTCTCGTCGTGAGTCTTGATCCATCATATTGATTTGGATTAATGATCTTCACATCATCTTAGGATCTTTAGCAAAAAGTGAATCCTCATGCCTTGTGAGGGCCTTTTTCGACTCGGGTATCCTCATGCCTTGTTAGGGCCTTTTTGGATAAGCCAATCTTCGCGTCCCGCTTCAATAAGTTATGCCTTGGCTATGAACTCTAATTAATACCGAGCAACTTTTAAACGATCTTGTGCTAGAAGCTAAGTAACCTTTCAAATCGTACAACCTTATTTATTGCAAATATATTTATTAACAAGCGATGGGAGAAAAAGCTCATAACTAACTCACATAAGTTAATGAATGAATACCAAACTTATAATTAACTCTATCATCTCTCGTTCTCCACAATTTAAAATCTCAAGGAATGAGACTCGTGGATGCTTAGCCTAATAAACCAATTAAGGTCCATATGGTTTAGGATACTAGCTAGAGTAAACTTGGATAAGTAAACTCGGGTTGAGCCAAAATATTCACGACATGCCTAATATATCAAAGACATCTAAACTTGTTAAAACCATTTTATTTATTTATTTATTTTATTCTTTATTCTTGAATGGAAATTATTACGATGCGATAATAAAAGGAAAGAAAAATGAAAATACTACAAGGCCAAAATAGATCAAAAATTTGAAAAACGTTGAAATTTTTTTTAAATTTTCCGGTTAAAATAGGGTCAAATTCAAGGGAAAGGCCACTAAAATTCGATAGAAATCCCCCCTACACTTAATATAAACATTGTCCTTAATGTTTAAGCATGTGGGAGAATAAACTCCCCTACACTTAGGACATTGAGTACGTTGTTTAAAATCGAGCTAAGGAAAGGACAACTAAAGTGATTACATTTATTCGTTTTATTTATATACAAGATAGAATCACAATAGCAAAAACTTATCGAAGGAACCGGGTACATGGGCAACACGGGAACACGGGTCTCGTCAAAAGTACCAAAAGTGGATCATTAAAGCACATGTCACTGCACACAACATCATAACACAAACAACCTACTTGGCTCCCCCCTACACTTATTGGTGAAAATGGATGAAAAAGGGTAAAAATCTAACCTAGTTAAACGATGCTTGATTTTTAATCACGAGTCTCTAGCTTGACTCGAATTCCCGAATATCATCATTCAAATGGGAAAATCATGGAACAACCGAGATTTCCAAGGGAGGAAAATCTCTCCATGATAAAGGTGAAACAAAGTCATACAAGGCATACCCCATGAAAATCCACCCGGGTCAAACACATAATTTCCATCACAAAAGGAAATAAACCCCGAGGTGGTACGCAAGTCATAGAAAAGTGGGGTACCCTTAGGCAAAAGTCTCTTACTAGGAAGGGTAAGGTGGTATGGCAATGAAAGCACAAAAGTCTCTATTCCCGGATCAAACACCGGTTCCTTAATGGAAAAATAGCAAGAGGTGTCGACATTTAAGCTCAAAATATCATCAAAATCCATAGTGGGAAAGTCATCCTCTTCCAAACTTGATGTGAAAACATAAGTATCGTCGGAGTCATAGGAAAACTCTTCCTCATGAGGAAAATAGGTATTTAGAAAGATATCTAAATCCTCCTCAAATGGAATAACCTCTAGATTAGGAATGATCTCTAAGAGTGGAGGATCCTCCTCAAAAGTCATGACTTCTAAAATAGGAGTATAAAAGTCAAAAGGAGTCTCCATGGAAGAATCACTCATAGAGATATGAGGTGCATTAAGATCATGGGATGGGTCATAAAAATTAATGAGATCACTTAAAGAAGTGTCATCATCATAGGTATCAAAGATTGTTATATCAAAAATGGGTGGGTCAAAAGTGGGTGGGTCAAAAGACGAGTCGTCTAAGCCGAAAATATTGTGATCACTTGAAGAAGTGTCATCACTATAGGTATCGTAAATAGGAGTTTCAAAAATTTGAGGCTCTAAGGGGAGGGATGAATTTATCACAAAATCATTTTGAGTAGACTTTTCAATTCCAAAAGGATTAACAAAAATCTCTTCATCGTCATAATTAAGAACATCAATCATATTGACCGATTCTTTTCCATTTGATTTCGTTGTGATTTTTCCCATTTTAAAAACTTGTTGTTCATCCCGAACCCTAAGAATTAACTCCCTTTCGGCTACATCAACTAAGGCTCTTCCGGACCTTAAGAATGGTCTACCAAGTATTAACGGAATACGAGGATCCATCTCATAGTCGACGACGACAAAGTCCACGGGAAAAGTAAATGTACCAACTCGAACAAAAACATCTTCGGCAATACCAACGGGGTATGCGAGAGTTCGATTAGCTAACTCTAAAGTCATACGAGTCGGTACAATGACGGGTAAGGACAATTGTTTCCAAACCGAAAGTGGCATAAGATTGATGCTAGCGCCGAGATCCGCTAAAGCCATACAATCATCGATTTGAGGAAACGAGCAAGGTAACACGAATCGTCCGGGATCTCCTAGCTTTTCGGGAAGCTCTTTGAGAAGAACCGCGGAACAATTCTCATTTAAACGGGTGTTCACGAGCTCAACCATTTTTTCTTTCTTATTAAGCAAATCTTTAAACATTTTGACAAATTTTGGCATTTGAGCAAGTGCTTCAATAAGTCTTACGTTAACATTCACATTGGAAATCATTTTCAAAAAATTAGAGACATGAATTTCATCTTTTGTGAGCACTTTAGTCTTGCCTAACCTAGATGGATAAGGAATATTAGGCTTAGGTTGAGAAGGAGAAGGACTCGCTTCTTGAACAACCGTAGGAATAGGCTCTTTCGGCAATGGAGGACTAGAACTAGGAGTGGTAGTGGGGGGAATCACCGGAGGGGGAGTAGGATTACTCATTATGACCTCCGGGCCTTGTCTCTCCTTTATGGGCGAAGAGATGGAAGGTTCCACTAAATTGGCTCCACTTCGAGTATTGATAGCACTCACATTAGCACGAGGGTTAATCTCGGTATTGGATGGTAAGGCACCTTGGGGTCTAAGGGTTTGCAACATAGTCAAAAATCTCTTATCGTTGGACTCTTGCATTTATCTAGTAGATGCTTGCATAGCTTGCATGATTTTCTCATGTTCGGTCAATTTTTGTAGAACCAAGTCCATTTGAGGGTTTTGCATATTCATTTGATTGAACCCTTGATTATTAACCCCTTGATTAGGAAAACTTTGATTTTGATATTGAGTTTGAAAATCGTTGTTATTGTAAAAACCTTGATTATTTTGAAACCCTTGATTTTGACCATTAAAAATCCCTTGATTTGCATTTCCTTGAAAATTACCCATTTGAGGACCTTGGTTCCTATTTTGGTATTGGGTATTTTGGGCGGGTGAGGGTGGTCTTTGAGGTGTTACAAAACCCGGGGGAGCCAAATAATTAGTACTCTTGTAAGACAAATGGTTAACATCAACATTAGGTTTAAATTGAACCCTCTCATTAGCATTAAAAGCACAAACTTGTTTTTGTTGATTATAAACCTTGTCACAATTGAAATATGAATGTGGTCCACCACAAGTCTCACACGTTTCACTATTATCTTTCACGGCATGCACATGAGTGGTGAGGGCGTCGGTTTTTAGAGCGAGTGTTTCAACAAGCGAAGTAAGTTTATCGATTCTCTTGTCACTCTCACTAGAACTAGCACTTGCCATAGTGGCCCTAACACTCTTGGTTTGCACTTTTGCCTTGTTCTCAATAATGGCCCAAGCCTCGTTCATGGTTTTCACAAGAATATTGCCCCCCGCAGCACTATTAAGTGAGTCTTGGTCATTTAGAGTTAAACCATTGTAAAACGTATTTATTTGATGCACTTTAGTGAAACCGTGTTGTGGACATTTTCGCAAAAGTTCTTTAAATCGATCCCAAGACTCACTAAACGCTTCCCCATATTTTTGCTCAAAGGTGATTATTTCATTCCTTAAAGAAGTGGTCCGTGATGGTGGGAAAAAGTAATTAATGAACTTGGTCTCTAAGTCGATCCATGTTGTAATACTTTGGGGTGGTTCCTTATCAAGCCAAATCCGGGCTTGTCCCTCGAGGGAAAAAGGAAAAAGTTATAGGCGAACGGCCTCTTGTGGTACCCCATTGTATTTGACGGTATTTGCTAATTGGATGAATCGTTTGATATGAGCGTGTGGGTCATCATTAGTACGACCTAAAAATGGTGTAGCGGAAACCATTCAAATAAAATCCGGTTTAAGTTCAAAATGATTAGCTCCAATGGTCGGCACCACAATCGCGTCATCGTTTCCTTCAACGTGAGATTGAAGAATCTCAATCATTGGTCGATTACCCGTTGCCATCGTTATGTCGAAAGCTCGATTCTCGGGATCGGCTTGAATGACGGTCTTTTTGTTTTTCTTCTTCTTCTTCTTTTTGGAAGAATTGGAAGAGTTTGGTACACCAATCGGTATGTATGTATGCGCGCGAGTGCGCATACAATTAAAACTTTGGAATGAGGTAGGTGACCTCGGTCGACTTTGAGAGGAAAAGGATTTTCCCTCTCGATGAGCAATATGAAAAATCTACAAAAAAAATATATACTTAATTACTAATTGAGTTGGCAAACCAATAATCGGTCGTCCCTCTCAATATACGCACAAGCAAGCGGGGAAACGAGGTGGCACAAAGCACTTAAAAACCTTTTTCCTTAGACGGCCTTTTATAGCGCGTCGCCTTATACCCACCTTATTGTTTGTATATGTCGAGTTCAAACGTCTTACTAGTATTTATCTATTTTGCCTTTTTATTTCGTTAAGGATTCGACTACAATAGTTAGGTGATGAAATCCCAACTAAGGCTTATTTGAAAAGTAGGTAAATTAATGTTCTACGTAATATACTATAGTAAAAGAAAAATCTTTTTTGTATTTTTTAGAAAAATATATATTCACAATAAAAACGATAGAAATCGAACTAAAAGTTTAACACTAATACGTAATATTTTTGGTGTAATACTTTTAGGAAAAAGTATTACTTTTGATTTTTTTAATTTTTTTGTGCAATTCTTAGGAAAGAAATTGCTTTTGTGATTTTTTAATTTTTTGTATCTTTAAGTTTTTGATTTTTTTGTATTTTTGATTTTTTGTGCAAGAAAATTAACGTTCAAGAAGAACGGATCCAAAAATCCAAACGTCTTCACGAAAAATCGTCAATCGTACGAGCGAAGCGGCAGCGGCACCAATTTGATAATTAGATTCTGTTTACCCTTTTTATATTACTTTTCGTTCCTCGACTCACTCGAATTGATTTTCGGTTAAACGTAAAACTTGACTTGTTTTTGGTAAATAATATTTTGGTATTTTTAAACTAATTTAAAACTATTTAAAATAAAAGCTATTTAATCTATTTTAAACTAATTGCTTTAAATGAAAATCTTTTTAATCTAGTCTATTTGTATATAAAAGTAAGTTTAAAAGCTAATTTTTTAAAAATCTAATTCAAACTAATTTTAATCAAGACTATTTTTAAACTTAAACTCAATTGAAACTAATTAAATGAAAACTTTCTTAAAAACTTTAATTAAAAATATATTTTAAAATAAAACTAAAGACAAATTTAAATTTATAAAAGTAATAAACTAAATTTTTAAACAAAACTAAAATATATAAAACAAAAAAAACTAAACTTATAACTAAATTTAAAAACTATTTAAAATAAATGAAAAATATTTTTTATCTTTTTATATTTTTGAAAAGTAAATAAAAACGGAATTAAAAAAAACTAGTTTAAAACTTTTTAATTAAAATTAAAATAAAACTTAAACTTGTAATTAAACAAATTTAAAACTGCTAGACCTAAGTTCCTATATTAATTAAACTAAATGGAATTAAACACAAAAAGAAGCATAGCACAAATGGTTGGGGTGTCGGGCAGGCGAACGAGAGGTTGTTGGTTCGATCCCCAGCAATGACGAGTTATGTTATTTTTTATTTTATTTGATTTTTATTTGGAACTCTCTTTGGAATATCAAAAAGGAACAACAGATAGATTATTTCTGTTGTCCTAGACACAAAAATAACAGTAATAAGAAACAGCAAACAAAGATTATACTAAAACCAAAAGCTAAAAATAGCAACAAGATAAGCAGAAAAGATTAAGCTACAACACTACTCAAATATTATAAAAAAAACTAATAAGCATGAAAGATTAGACAAAAAAAAATAGATAAATCAATAAGCTATATCTAAAAAGCAATAAGCTATATCTAAATAAAGCATATAAATTAAATTCCAATTAAACTACAAAAACAGATAAGCAATGAAAAACTGAAAAAAAAATCGAATAAGTTTAAACAGCTAAACAGTAAGCAAATAAACCAAAAATACAAATTCTAAATAAGCAAACTCAGCAAATCTATAAGCTACATCGACTAAGCATTCATAAACCAAAAAAAATCTTAAACTCGCAACTGATTTAAACGAAAACTTAAACCAAACTGGATATATTAAGCAAATCCAAACATATCTATTAAACTAAAGTAGATCCAACAACTTGAAAGCAGAAACTCAATAAATCAACTTAACAAAAACTGTAAATAAGCAGTACTAAATTATCAATAAGCAAACAAAGCAGATTATCAACCAAATAATAAAATAAAACAAGAAAATTAAAAAAAAGAAATAAACACCTTGTGGAGAAACCGTTGTGACGAAGATCGGCGCTGAGCCGTCTTATTAACCGAAAACAAACACCGTCTTCATCATCTCGACTCCATCCACTCGAACCAAACAATTCTTCGAACCAAATAAGAACTTACTCGAACAGTAGCTTTAATATTTTCCCAGTGGGGGGAAAATAAATTTACTTTCCTTTATCTTTATTATTATTAATATTTTTTATTATTATTTTTTTTTATTAACCGAATATTAAAACAACAACAGTAGCATTTTAAAAAAATTAAACAGAAGGCAAATTAAAGCTTAATTTAGACAGAATCTAAAAGGAGACAAGAATTAAATAACCGTAAAACTTTTTCATTAATTTAAAATAAAGATTATAAGTGCTGAAAATTAAAAAAAAATTACAAGATTAAAACTAATCTAATTTTACTGAAAAATAAAAATGAAAGAAAAGCTATCTAACATTACAGATTAAGGGGGTTTTATAGGAGAACCCCGAACCTTCTAGGTTCTCCTTGGTGCCCACGTTTAAAGATCTTGGCCCTTCAATCTTCAATTTCACCCTCTCTCTTGATCATGCGGCTAAGATTAAACCTTGAGTCTCGGATTGCCAGCGTGGAATGGTGTTATTGGGGGAATTGGTGGAGTGTGTTGTCACAGCCAATCACATCAAGGGATGAGGCTACGTTGGATGAGAGAGATAGGACCACAAGTGAGTGCCTCCGATTCTTGGGGGGATCATAATGGATTCGAGTGAATTAATCCATGAGGGTAAAACCCCTAATTTTTGATGGGTAAAAATGGTGTCCATGGTGAATTAGGGTTAGGGTAAGTGGTGGCTGTTACTTTGAGAGAGAAAGAAAGATGTGGGTGTTTTTCACTTTGTAAATATCGAATGTGAAAGTGGGGGAGGTGGGGTGCAGTAAATAAATAATAAACGTTTTAAATAATAAATAATAAAGTGGGGGATGTGGGTGTTTGTAGATGGGACAAACGTTTATTAAAAACGTGAAGTGGGGTTACGTGTGAAGAGTAAACACGTTTTGACTCTTTCTTGTTTTAGCCGAAGGGTAAAGGTAAGTGGTAAACTGTTTTTTTTTCTATTTTATTTAGTATGTAACGTGAGGTGGAGTTTGTTTTATTTGTGTATTAAAGAAAACGTGTGAATGGGGTTTCACCAAAGTAAATTGTTTTGACCAACTGGTCATTTGACCATGCTTTATGTTCCGTTAATTCTCTTTGTAGCAAATGGGCTTGTGGCCCGTTTTGAGGTGAATGGGTTTAAGCTTGGCCCAACAGTCCGATTTGTTTAATGTAATTGGGCTTATGTGGGCTTTTGATTAAAAGTTTATAAACCTTGTTTCATAAATGGGCTTTTGAGCCCATTTATCCAATGTGGGTCCCACAAGGCTCAATTATCCTTATAAAAGATTAAATCCGCTAAAAACGAATATGATTTCGGCTTCCTTGATTGTTTCTTCAAAATCGTATCGATTATGCCGGGTTTCGTGATCTTCGACATACTTTTGGACTTTTGACTTTGTCTTCGTCTCTTTCTTGACTTTTCTTCATTATTTGACCGTGAAATCCCGTGTTTTCTCTTCTTTTGATCATTTGTACCTATTTAACACCCAAAACACAAAACCACGCGTAATTCCGACTTTAACGATGTAAAACACATGATTAGGTCTTGTTTTTCGTTGATTTTAGTGGCAAAATGATAATTGTTGACACTTATTAAAGAACTCAAGTCTATTAAACGAAGAAATTAAAAGACGAGTTGAATTTATTCATCGATAAATCCCGAATCGAGTTCGAAAACGTCAACTTTATTAAAGAGACGAGAAGACAAAAAGAAAGGAGAAAGCCCACTCACCAACCCACTTCAACACACCTATAAATAGTTCCTCCTTCACATTTGTTTTTCATTTTTTCATTCCTTGTTCTTGGTTCGTATCAACCAACACCAATAGGGTGTTGGGTACTTTTCTTCATTGATCCATCCTTAATTCATGTAAGTTAATCTTTACCTTTATTTGTTTGAATCCTGATCTTTAATATAAGCTTCCCTTTAATCTTGTTCTTCTTTTTCTTGTTGATTCTAAGTTTCTAAGTTTTGTTTTTGGTTTCCTAAAATCAAGTGGGTTTTATGTTTTATTGATTTGGTTTGATGGTTTATCATTAGTTGATGTTTAGTGGTTAGTTAGGTTGAATCTTTATATTTTACTTGGTTGATTTTGGTTAATATTCGAGTTCTTGTTTTTCCCCTGTTTCTTCGTTTTTTTCTGTTTCCCATATTTTTCCGAGCCGACTAATTTTACCGAACGAGTGATTTTTCCCCGAACCAAGCATTTTACCGAACCAAGAATTTATTCCGAACTAATATTAATTTTTCCCGACCAAACCATTTTTCCCGAACCAAGTGAAAATACCGAACCAGTTAATTTTTCCCGAACCAAGCTGTTGTTGAAAAAAAAAATACCGAACCAACAATTTGCAAAAAAACTACCGAACGAAGGTATTTAAAAAATTATCCCGAACCAATATTTTCAAAACTTCCCGAACCAACTTTTTCAAAATATACCGAACCAATATTCTCTAGAAAAATTCCGAACGAAGAAAAAACATTCCGAACGAATATATTTTTGACATGCCTACCTGGCAGCCTGCTTAAGGTTTTTCGCAGGAAAAAAAAGCAGCTAGCTTGCCTGCTTGAGCTAGTAGCCTGCCTGCTTGTTTATTAATTAGTATTGTTCCGTAATCGTTTAGCTTAATCTAAAAGTTGTTCCGATTTTATTTCTGAAAATCACGTATTTTTAGTTATATTTTTCGTCGATTTTTAGTATTAATATTTTTTTGATAAGTTCTAGTTTATCTTTTATTTAGTAACCGCTTTAGGTTTTGTCTCGTTTAGTTTTAAAGTTTCGTCTTAGTTTTATTTTCTCCTTTTTCATTAACTAGATTTAATATTCGAGTCGATAGTTAATTTCTTCTTTTAGATTTAGTTTTATTAATTGTTTCGTTTTAATTCACTTTATATTATTTATATTGTTTCGTTTTAATTAGTTAATTGCATTTAGCTTATTTTTATTACTTCACGTATTTATCGTTTAAATAGAAATAGATCAAAAGCTCCCCCTTTTAGTTACCAACAACGATAATTCCACTTCTAACCGTGATTAATTCGAAGAGATACCGAGAACGAAACTTTTCAACTAGCAAAATCTTTGTATTAAATGGCGCCGCTGCCGGCTCTTTTCGTTAAGATTAACGGTTTTTAGTGAGAGACGCGTTGAACTTTGGGATCCGTTCTTTTAGGAACGTTATTTTCAAGCACTAAAATTTTCAAAAATCCTAAAAAATATAAAATTTTCAAAAATACAAAAACATTAAAAAATTATAAAAAGCATTTCTTTTAGTTTTGCACCAAAAAGATTATATATATATTCTCTGTTTCTTTGGTATCTTTTTCTTTTGTAGGTGTATGCGTACTAGATCTTCAAATTATTCTGAGCCCGAGACTCGTGAAGATTTAGATATGGCTGGTGTGCATAACAACAATAACAACCCACCTCTACCCAATTTGAATAACAACAACGACAATGTTCCCCTACCTGATTTACGAACAATGGAGGAACTTTGTCAACCAACCAAGAACGGACGCGGAGGACCGATTGCGCCGATGCAAATCACGGCTCCTGAATTTTCGTTGAAGCATCACATGATCCAGCAAGTTCAAAACGCTTGCCCGTTTAGCGGATTACCGGATGATGATGCCAACAAACATCTTGACAAGTTCATTACCGTCACCCAAAGCATGAAAATTCCCGGTGCTTCTATGGATTTTCTTCGCCTTCACCTTTTTCCACACACTTTATCCCATCATGCCGAGAAATGGTTTGATCGTCTTCCCAAAAACTCAATTCATACATGGAATGACATGACTCAACGCTTTTTGTCGCGCTACTTTCCACCATCTATGGTCACTAGTCTTCGCAACCAAATCAGTGGATTTACTCAAGAACCTGATGAGTCGCTTTTCGATGCTTGGGAACGTTATAATGTCTTGATCGACCGTTGTCCGAACCATAACATGCTCCCCGTCACATTGATTGATACCTTCTACAATGGTTTAACTTTTCGTGATCGTGATACGATTAATGTTTCCGCCGGTAGTACATTCATGAAGAGAAGACCTGAGGAGTGTAGAGAGCTGATTGAGAACATGACCACTCACCACAAAAATTGGGATTCATCTGCATCCTCAAGATTAAACCCGAGAGTCAATGTTTCTTCTACTTCTTCAAACCCTGATATTACCGAAATGTCCCGCGCAATAATCGAAATGAGCAAAAAGATTGAATTTTTAGCCACTAACCAATTTCCACAAGCTAAAGCTGTAGCCACGTCTTGTGAGATTTGCGGGGATTCTCATGCATACACCGATTGACCGTATACTCATGACAATCCGGAAAATGTGTATGCCGCCGACGGTAACTTTGCTATGGGAGGCTATCAAGCACGTCCTCAAGGTGACCACAATTTGCTTAGTTATTGTTCGAATAACTTTCTTTCACCACCCGGTTTTCAATCCCATAATAGACCACCACCACCTCAATTGAACAACACACAATACCCACCAAAGAACCAAGGCCAAAGAAGTAACTACCAAGGAAATTCTTCTAATAATCAAAGGAATTATAACTCAAATCAAGGAAATTTAAATAGTCAAAATCAAGGGGCTTTTAATGGGCAAAACCAAGGGTTTCAAAATAACAACTTTAACCAAGGTTTTGATAATAACAATGCTTATCAACAACAATATCCAAACCAAGGTTTTCAAAATGAAGGGCAAAACACGAATTCCCCTTCAGTGGACTTGGCTCTTCAAAAGTTGACTGATAAGTTGAGTGAACATGAGAAAATCATGACTGCTATGCAAGAATCGAGTGATAAGAAATTTATGCTAATGTTTCAAGCCATTAATCCCCAAGGCCCACCCAAGGTACTCTCCCTTCTAACACCGTGACCAATCCTAGGGCCAACGTTAATGCCATCACTACTAGGAGCGGTAAGATCATCGTTGAACCTTCTTCTTCACCAACTAACCAAGGACCCGAGATTCCTTCTACTTGTGATATACCACCCGTTATACCTTCGTCTGCACCTTATGTCCCACCGATACCTCAAGTTTATACCACACCTTCGGTTCTAAAACTCCCTCCACCCTCTACTTCCACCCCTCCACCACCTAAGGATGTGAGTGAGAGTTCCATTCCAAAGCCTTCATCTCAACCCAATATACCTTATCCCTCAAGGTTGAGGAAAGAGAAGTTGAAGAACAAGGATGATATTCAGGTTTTTAACTTTCTCAAAATGTTTAAACAACTGAATTTCAACATCTCCTTTGCTGAGGCTCTCGCTCACATGCCTAAATATGCTAAGATGTTTAAGGATCTTTTAAGTAATAAAGAAAAATTGTTCGACATCTCCAATACCCAATTAAATGAGAATTGTTCTGCCATTCTTTTGAGAAGACTTTCAGTTAAGTTAGGAGATCTCGGTCGTTTTCTCATTCCTTGCAACTTCCCCGGGGTAGAGAATTGTATGGCCCTAGCCGATCTAGGTGCTAGTATCAACTTAATGCCTCTAAGCGTTTGGAAACAATTGTCTCTACCCGAGCTAGTCCCCACACGAATGACATTGGAATTAGCTAACCATACGGTTGCTTATCCAGTGGGGATAGCCGAAGACGTCTTCGTTGGTGTCGACAAATTCACCTTTCCAGCGGATTTTGTTGTCGTTGACTACGAGATGGATCCCCGTGTTCCATTAATCGTTGGACGTCCATTCTTGAGGACCGGTCGCACTCTCATTTATGTAGCCGCGGGCGAATTAATCATGCGAGTTGGTGACGATAAAATCGTCTTCAACATGGGTAAACTTTCTAAGCAGCCTTCTGAAAATGAGAGCGTTAATTTCATTGACGTTCTTGATGAGGCTTGTGAAGAACATTTTAAAGACGCTTGTAAAAGTGGTTTTTCTTCTCTACCCATTGTTGAGACCGTTGCCTCTATTTCTCCATCACTAACTCCATTTGGAGAAAGTGATTTCATTTTCAAAGAATTTGAAGCAACTTTGGGAGATGTGGATTTGCAATATGACGATTCTTCCTCAAATTGGGATGAAGACATTCGTACCATTGAGAAACTTCTCAATGAGGACCATATTTCTCCACAGTCTCCTAAGGATATCTCTATCGATGATCCGAATTTGACTACGCCTTCTATCGAAAATCCTCCGGATTTAGAGCTTAAGGACCTACCGTCTCATCTCGAGTACGTTTTCCTTGAAGACAACAAGAAGTCACCCGTTATCATCGCTAAGGACTTGAAAGAGGAAGAAAAATCTCGAATTATCGTCGTGCTGAAGAATCACAAGAAAGCGATTGCTTGGAAAATCTCCGATATTCGTGGAATTGATCCTCACTTTTGCACACATAAAATTCTCATGGAGGACGACTTTAAACCCACTATTCAAAACCAAAGAAGGGTGAATCCCAAGATCCATGACGTTATCAAAAAAGAGGTTATCAAACTTCTTGATGCAGGCATGATCTATCCTATCTCGGATTCACCATGGGTTAGTCCCGTCCATTGTGTGCCTAAGAAAGGCGGAATCACCGTTGTACCCAATGAAAACAACGAGTTGATTCCTACTCGTCTCGTTACAGGGTGGAGAGTTTGTATAGACTATCGCAAACTCAATGATGCTACGAGAAAGGATCATTTTCCCCTTCCTTTCATGGACCAAATGCTTGAACGTCTAGCGGGTAATGATTATTACTGCTTCTTAGACGGTTTCTCCGGGTGTTTTCAAATTCCCATCGATCCCAAAGACCAAGAGAAAACCACATTCACTTGTCCTTATGGAACATTTGCTTACAAAAGAATGCCTTTGGCTTATGCAATGCTCCTGGGACTTTCCAAAGGTATATGATGACTATCTTCCATGACATGGTTGAAGAAACTATGGAAGTCTTCATGGATCATTTCTCGGTCTATGGTGATTCCTTCTCTACTTGCCTTGCCAATTTAGAACGCATGCTTAAGCGGTGTGAAGACACTCGCCTTGTTCTAAATTGGGAAAAATGTCATTTCATGGTAAAAGAAGGCATTGTTCTTGGACATAAAATCTCCAAAGCCGGTCTTGAAGTCGACCGTGCTAAAGTCGATGTTATTGCTAAATTGCCTCCACCTTCAACCGTGAAGGGTGTGAGAAGTTTCCTTGGTCATGCGGGCTTCTATCGTCGATTCATTCAGGATTTCTCTAAAATCGCTCGCCCGATGACCCACCTCTTGGAAAAAGATACTCCTTTCATCTTTTCCAAAGAGTGTCTTGAATCTTTCAATCTTCTTAAGGATAAGCTTACTAAGGCACCGGTCTTGGTTACCCCTAATTGGGAGCTACCGTTTGAATTGATGTGTGATGCTAGCGACTTTTCTATTGGAGCGGTTTTGGGCCAAAGAGTGAACAAACACTTCCAACCAATCCACTATGCTAGCAAGACAATGACAGGGGCTCAATTGCATTATACCACTACCGAAAAAGAGCTTTTAGCTGTAGTGTATGCTTTTGAGAAGTTCCGCCCCTATCTTGTCCTTTCTACCACCATCGTGTATACAGATCATTCCGCGTTGAAGTACTTGTTGACTAAACAAGATTCTAAGCCAAGACTTCTTCGGTTGGTTTTGCTCCTTCAAGAATTCAACATTGAAATTCGTGACAAGAAGGGAGCCAAAAACCTAGCCGCGGATCATCTAAGTAGACTTGAGGATCCTTGTCAAGGGGATCATCCGAACCAAGAGATCAATGACTCTTTTCCCCTTGAGACCTTAATGTCTATCAATTCCAATCTTGATGACACCCCGTGGTTTGCGGACATTGCAAACTACTTGGCGGGCGGAATTCTCAAGGAAGGGTTAACGTCCCAACAAAAGAAAAAGTTCTTTAAAGACATTGAACATTATTTCTGGGACGACCCTTACCTTTTCAAACAATGTGCGGATCTTGTCATTCATCGATGTGTTGATGGGCCGGCAACTTTACAAATCCTTGATGCTTGCCATAAAGGACCCACCGATGGTCACTTTGGTCCCAACTACACCGCGAAGAAAGTGTTTGACTCTGGATTTTATTGGTCCGCCATTTATCGTGACGCTCACGAAATGGTTAAGCATTGTGATGCTTGCCAACGACAAGGCAAGATCACACATAAAGATGAGATGCCTCAAAATTTCATACAAGAATGTGAAATCTTTGACGTATGGGGTATCGACTTTATGGGGCCATTTCCATCATCCAAAGGGAACAAGTACATCCTCGTAGCCGTTGACTACGTATCCAAATGGGTTGAAGCAAAAGCTCTCCCTACGAACGATGGGAGAGTGGTTGTGAACTTTTTGAAGCAGCTTTTTGCTCGATTCGGTGTTCCTCGTGCTATAATCAGTGACCGCGGGACTCATTTTTGCAACGATCAATTTGCAAGAGTCATGTCTAAGTATGGTGTCAATCATCGTCTTTCCACCGCTTATCATCCCCAAACTAATGGTCAAGCCGAGATATGTAACCGTGGATTGAAGCAAATTATGGAGCGTACTGTGGGAGAGCATCGTACCTCGTGGGCCGATAAGTTAGATGATGCTTTGTGGGCTTTCCGTACCGCTTATAAGACGCCGATTGGTTGTACACCTTATCGTCTTGTACACGGGAAGGCATGCCACCTCCCTATCGAGCTAGAACATAAGGCATACTGGTCCTTGAAGTGGGCTAACTTCGACATAAACAAAGCCGGCGATCTTCGACATATTCAACTCAATGAGCTAAATGAACTAAGGAATGAAGCTTATGAGAACTCGTTGATCTACAAGGAGAAGACCAAGATCATCCATGATGCAAGGATTAAGAACCGAGAGTTCCACGTTGGTGATCAAGTTTTACTCTTTAACTCTCGGTTGAAGATCTTCTCGGGAAAGCTGAAGAGCCGTTGGTCTGGTCCATTCACCGTCGCCAAAGTCTTCCCTTACGGCACCATTGAGCTTTCTCAGCCAAATGGGCCTAATTTTAAGGTGAATGGCCAGCGCGTGAAGTTGTACTTTGGTGAGGACATCTCTCATGAGATGATTCCATCCCTCACTACGTTTCCCTTGAATTAAGTTCTGGGTCGAGTCAAGCTCGTGACTCGGTTAACAAAAACAAGCGCTTCTCGGGAGGCAACCCGTTGATCTATCCTTTACCGTTTTCATAATAAGTGTAGGGGGAGTCCCGCATGTGTTTGTTGTCTTGTTTCTTATGATGTGCAGGGATTAAAGTTTCAAATTTCCATTCTGAATGACTTTTGACGAACCGTGATCCCGTGTTCCCGTCTTCATGGTTCTATCCTAAACTCTCGTGATTCAATATTTTATATTTTATATGTTCACATTGAAATCACTATAGTTGTCCTTTCCTTAGCAAGATTTAAACAACGTGCACAATGTCATAAGTGTAGGGGAGTTTACTCCCACATGCTTAAACATTGAGGACAATGTTTATATCAAGTGTAGGGGGACTTCTATCGAAGTAAGTGGGCTTTCCCATGAATTTGTCCTCATTTTAACCGGAAAATTTGATTTTTCGACATTTTTCAAAATTTTTAATCTATTTTGGCCTTGTAGTTTTTCCTTTGTTAGCGTTATTTACTTTCCTTGCTAAAATAAAGTTTAATAAAGTGGTTTTAAATTTTTCTAAGTCGTGAATATTTTGACTCAACCCGAGTTTACTTATCTAAGTTTACTCTAGCTAGTATCCTTAACGTGTTTAAGTCAAGTTTTGCTAGGCTTTTATATAGGGAACTTTAAAACGCGAAAGTCTTAACTCTTACGGGTTAAGAACAAGAACTTTTCGCAAGTTCCTATAATTGATCCTAGAGAGTCATTTATCAAGGGAACTTTAAAATGCGAATTCTAAACTTGAAAAAGTCTAAGAGTTTGCAAGATCCTATAGATGACTCGAAAACCCAAAACTTTGATTTAATTGGCTAAGCATCCACAAATCTCATTCCTTGAGATTTTAAACTGTGGAGAACGAGTGATGATAGAGTCAATTATAAGTTTGGTATTTTTTCATGAATTTATGTGAGTTGGTTATAAGCCTATTCTCCCATCGCTTGCTAATAAATTTATCTGCAATAAATAAGGTTGTACGATTTGAAAAGTTACTTAGCTTCTAGCACAAGATCGTTTAAAAGTTGCTCGGTATTAATTAGAGTTCAACGGTACTTGACACTTAACAATAATTCCCAACAGTGTTTCAGAATTGTTTCGATAAACATTGTTGCAAATTCGACAGAATATGTGGCGCACTTTTGAAATGTGTGGCGTACTTTTGTATTTTTCTTAAAAAAACTTTTCAGATTGCTAGAAATCTGTACGGTGTGTTTAGAAATTTTATGTTAACCAAGTATCTTAGAAAGTTTAACAATTAACAAAATAATCCCCGGCAACGACGCCAAAAACATTATGTTCCTTTTGCAAGTGTTAGTCCCACTTCAATCCATAACACAAGATTTAGAGTAGATTTAGAAAGAGAAAGAGAAGAAAGTTAGAGAGAGAAAGTAGAGAGAATGGTGGAAGGTTAATGTTTACTAGAGAGAGAAAGTAAAAATGAACCAACACCCTCTTCCACACATGGAAGAGGGTTTATATACCCATGAGCTTCGTGGGCTCATAGGCTTGTTTTCGTGGGTCGGGCTTGGCTTACACTTGGGCTTAGAGCCCCTAACTTATACAATATTAGCTTAAGTTCAAGCCCGGTTAACCCGACTAACCTATTACAATACAAGACCATTAACGACTAAGATGACCTATTACATTCTTGTTCGACTATATAAAATATAGGGCTAACCATCTATCCTAATGTATCGGTCATCTTTAAAATGCATAAGATGATTAAGTGAATACATTCTTGTGGAGGGGATCTTCCTTGTTGGGTCTTGTATCTTGGTCTTGATCTTGTTTGTAACGGCTTTGTTCCTTCATGCCTTTGTGATATTTATCTTGAGCGTTTGTGATTTGACTCTGAGTGCTTGAAATCTTCAATCAATCCTTGATAGTGTTCATCTTGTGCGCTTGTGACAGGATGACCTATTACATTCTTAAGTATCTTGATTATCGACATCTTGTGCTCTTGTGACTTCTGAATCGACATCGGTTAGTACACAGCTACGTCACCTTCTTGATATGCAGCAACATATATAGACACGGACGAAATGGCTTTGAACACTTCACCCTAACTCAGTACCGTTTTACCTCCAGTCGGTGAAGATCGTTAGACGGTAATAGATACCGTACCTGTGATTGGGTAGATCCAATTAAGAACCTCCTTGACAGGGTTTCCCGGCGGTAGTATCCAGTTCTCTTTACTCGACCATCTCAAAGCAGACTACGAACGTAAAGAGTGAATCATAAGGATAAATTATCCGTCTGATTAGTGTCGTCAATTCAGAATTCCTGGAACAAGTTTGATTCTATAAGAATCGCACCATTTTTGCTTTCCAGTTTGTCACAAGCTTGATTCATATCGAATCGTGAGTCACCTACCACATTGCTGTTTGATGTTGACACTGGAAGGATTTCCATTCGTCACTGTGAGCACTGAAGAGTATCACTCTGAATGTTCTGGCAAGATCACACGTATTTTGCGAAGAAACCTGGAATCAAGTTTGAATCAATTAAGAATCCAAACTTAGTTGCTTTCCAGTTCTCACAAGTTTGATTCATGTAAAATCGCACAAGTTACCTACCATGAGCTTGTTTGATGTTGACTCAAGCAGGATTTTCATCTTCATCGTGAATCGTATCACTCAGATGTTCTGGCAATATCACAAGGATAATGCGTAGGACTCAATTGTGTCCTAATGAGATAGTAGATTGATCTCTTTTTGGCTCTAGACTCGATAAGTGCATTTTAGTAGTCGGAGGCTGGAGCAGACTGCCACCTTTTCAATATTAACTAACTCGAAGTGAGAAAGTCAATAGATACGTGTTGATCTCCGTGACAATAAGACAAGTTTCTTTTGAGAGAAACTCGAATGGCTGGGGAAGGGTTGTGCATTGCATCACTGGGTCCATGACACTAGTCTTCAAAAGATGTGTTAACCCGGTTTCTACCTAAGTTGCATAGAATATTCAACGCCTTCAATGCTTACCAATACGTCATCACTGGCACCTTGTTGTGATTGTTCCAGTGCTAACTTAAGTAATTGGTCCCCATTTAGCTTCATTCCACTCCATCTTTCCTAAGGACAACAATGGCTGGGGAAGGGTTGTGCATTGCATCACTAGGTCCATGACACTAGTCTTCAAAAGATGTGTTAAACCGGTTTCTACCTAAGTTGCATAGAATATTCAAATCCTTCAATGCTTACCAATACGTCATCACTGGCACCTTGTTGTGAGTGTTCCAGTGCTAACTTAAGTAATTGGTCCGCATTTAGCTTCATTCCACTCCATCTTTCCTAAGGACAACTATTTCTAACTATGGAATGTCCTTGGGTAGATCCCTCTGGTTCTGGTTGGATCATATGACTTAGTTTCCTATCCTAAACCACTTTTTGACTCCATCGTTTCGTCATGTATAGTAGGTGTTTTGGGTATAGATCGTAACCATAAAACCATTAAAGACCATTCAAAGTGCTTGATAAAAATCAAAACTTTTAACACTTTGAAAGTTTTATATTTCCGAAATACTCCCCCGACACACATGCATCGATATTCGAAATAGTTTAGCATGAGAAGTAAAGAGTTGCACTTGAGTCTTTAAGATCACATGTTGTGATATATTACATTTTAATCACATTTTCTCCCCTATCTCTAATATAAAAACATAATATTAGAGATACCAATTTATTAAAATATGACAATTTTCTGAAAACCGATGGGGGAGAAACATGTGGCACGCATGAATCATGGAACTTTAGTCTGGTTGCTCCCCCTCAACAATATATGTGTGTCTTAAAACAACATTGACAATATTTTGGAGAAAACGACTCCACAACATATGTTGAGGTACGAAGTTGAGATGCCTTATCCGATATAATGTATTACTTATGACAGTTTTTAACCATTTTCGGAATGTGTTGGATACATAAAATATGACAATTTCAGAGATGTAGCCAACAACATTAAAGGCTTGATTTTATAACACTCCCCCTAAAAAATTGATCCAAATAGCATAAGACATTTTTGAGATATAAAACCACTTTATGAGGAAGGGAGTGTAGAACATACAATTTTGAAAGATTTAGAAAAAAACTTTTGAGAAATTCTTATAAAATTGTGTTCAACGGTTTTAAAATGATCATGATAGAAGACTTCTCTTCTATTGCATACGGAAAGCGCACTGAAACGTACACTTCCCTTTCGGGTCTGTTTTTCATGAGCTCAAAACTTTGATTGTTTTGTGACAAGCTCATGACCGAGAAAAATAAATTTCCTGTTGTGAAGGATAAGTTATCATCTGTGATAAACTTTCCTTAAGGTAAAGTGCGAGTTCTAAGCTGACATTTACTTAGAAATCATTTTTCATGAGCTTAAAATCTTTGATTGTTTTTATGAGAAGCTCATGACCGAGAAATATGAATTTCTCATTGAGAAGGATAAGTTATCGTCCGTGATAAACTTTCATTATTTGAGGTTCGAGTCCTAAGCTGTGATGCGCTTAGAAGTCATTTTGAGAGAATATCAAGCAACGTCATTTTTCCAGAACCTCCAAGTCATTTGGAGTCATGTACTTCATACCAAGACGACCAACTAGATACGCAAACCTATCTTGCGATAGAGATTTTGTAAACAAGTCTGCCAGCTGGTACTCAGTTCTGACAAAGTATAATTCCACGATGCCGCGTTCCACTTGTTCCTTGATGAAGTGATATCTGACATCGATGTGCTTGGTGCGGGAGTGCTGAACCGGATTGCAAGAGATGGCTGTGGCCGACTTTGAGTCACAATTCCTAGGTATTTTATCAAAGTGGAAGCCATAATTCGTGAGTTGAGTTCTCATCCAGAGGACTTGAGCACAACATGCGGATAGAGACACATACTCTGCTTCGGCGGATGACAGCGAGGTGTAATCCTGCTTCTTTGATGACTAACTCACGAGCTTTTCTTCCCCTAGAAATTGTACACCACCAGAAGTGCTCTTTCTAGTATCAAGGAAACCTGCATGATCAGAATCTGAAAAAGCACTTAGATGAAAACCGGTTTCCTTCGGATACCAGAGTCCCATGTGAATGGTATTCTTAAGGTACCGAAAGATCCGTTTAACCTCCTTGAGGTGCTTTTCAGTAGGTCTGGCTTAGCTTGGTTAATAAAGGTACCATGTTTTTTAAACATCTCTTGAGCATACTTAGCTTGGTCATTAAAGATACCACGTGGGGATTGATTAATCTGGAGGCCTAAAAAGAATTTTAGCTCCCCCATCATTGACATTTCAAATCTGTTGTGCATTAGTTTTTGAAAACGTTTTGAAAGTTTTGGGTTCATAGAACAAAAAATAATGTCATCAACATAAACCTGCACCAGCAGTATGTCATCCCCATATTTGTTAATAAATAGAGTAGGATCAATAGAACCTTTAGAGAATCCTTTGGAAACCAATAAGTTTGATAGTTCTTCGTACCACGCCCTTGGAGCTTGTTTAAGTCCATATACAGCCTTCTTGAGATTGTAGACTTTGTCAGGATGATGAGGATCAACGAATCCTTCCGGCTGATTTACATACACTTGTTCCTTTAAATGACCATTGAGAAAAGCAGTTTTAACGTCCATCTGATAAACCGTGAAGCCCTTATGTGCAACATAAGCAAGGAATATCCTGACTTCTTCCAAATGAGCGACTGGAGCGAATGATTCATCAAAATCTATTCCTTCTTGTTGACGGTATCCCTTAACCACAAGAATTGATTTATTTTTTATGATTGTTTGTTCTTCATCCAATTTGTTTTTCCAGATCCATTTAAAATCGAGAACCGATGTTCCATATGATTTGTCGACAAGTTCCCATACTCCAAGTCTTTCAAATTGATGAAGTTCGTCTTACATTGATTCAATCCACGCGTGATCAGTCATGGCTTGTTTGATGTTTGTAGGTACAGTGAAACTCACGGTGAGTGCATATATACATACATCGCCATCGGTTTCGAGTTGTCTGTGTTTTCGAACCGGTTGTGAAGGATTTCCAATAACTTACTCCAATGGATGATCACGTGTCCAATGGTGAGTGGATAGATATCTTTGGTAGAATGTATGCATGTTGGACGGATCAACATGTTGAGTTAAATACTATCCGACTTCGCGTACCGGTGTACCGAATGGGTTAATAAATTCGTCTTCGTCAGACTGTGTATCGACTGCTTGATTGTTGTCACCTCCTTCAGCAGTGACGGTTGGTGATGTTGGTTGTATGATGGTTTCTTAAGTTTGTTGAGTATCCAATGGAATTGTCTCTTGAGCAACGGTTGCTGAAGTAGATGCAGTTGTGCCTTGTTGACTTTGTGCGGGTGCATCAGCAGTATTGACAGGGGAAGGCTTTGACACAACTTGATTGTTTCCAAAGTAATATTCATCAAACATTGGATCATATAAATCAACTGAATCATTCATTTTTTTCGTATCCGTCGAGTTTGCTATAGGAGTACTTTCTTGTCATTCTTGCACGGGAAGTACACTGTTTTGTGTAGGTGCCATCGCTAGACATTGAGGTGCGGGACTTGAACTATTGTGATCAAGTAGCATGTGTGGCAATTCATTAAAGTTCACATGAATTGTTTCGAAAATAATCCTTGTTCTCTTGTTATAGACCCGATATCCTTTCGACAATGTAGCATACCCCACAAAAATAAATGCATCACCTTTTTCTTTCATCTTGTCGAGATTCTCACCATCTTTAAGAATGTAGCATAAAGATCCAAATACGTACAAGAATTTAACAGTAGGTTTCCTGCCATTGATGATGTGGTAAGGTGTCTTTTCATGCCTAGGGATTACGAGAGAACGATTCTGAGTATAACAGGCAGTTGCAATTGCTTTAGCCCAAAAGAATAATGGTAATGTTGATGCAGAAAGCATTGTTCGAGCCGCCTCAACCAAAGTACGGTTCCGTCTTTCGACAACGCCATTTTGTTCAGGAGTTCGAGCAATAGACGTTTCATGTTCGATGCCTTCTTCTTGAAAGTAATATTCCAAAGTCTTGTTCAAAAATTTTGTACCTCTATCCGTTCTTGCGGTTAAGACTTGAGCTTGAATATTGCGTTGTATCATCTTGAGAACGTTTTTGAGAACCTCCGGTGTTTCATCTTTGGACCTCAAGAAGTATGTCCATGTATATCTTGAGTAATCATCAACAATCACGAGAATATACTTTTTCCCATTAATACTCTCTACACGCATGGGACCACATAAATCCATGTGCAGAAGTTCTAATCGTCCTTTTGAGCTTGGGGTAATCTTCGTTTTGAAAGACTTTCGTTTTTCTTTCCCCAACTCACAAGAAGAACAAAGATGGTCTTTGACAATTTTTAACTTAGGAAGACCGGTCACAATATCATTCTTCGAAAGCAAGTTGATGGTGTCAAAGTTGAGATGTGACAATCGTTGATGCCATAACCATGCTTGAGATGATGAAGCTTTAGCAATTAAGCAAATTGGATTTGTTGAAGATGTGACTTGAAGAGTTACTGTGTAGAGATCAGAACCACGAGAACCTGTAAGAAGGTCATTCCCATCGTAGTTTCTAACATAGCAAGTAGTTTTCCGAAAAGCCACTTCCAAATCCGCATCACAAATTTGACCAACCGAGAATAAATTGTGATTCAGTCCCTCGACGTAATAACCCTTTTGATAGTAATATTCCCTTGAACCAAATCGCCATATCCAAGTATCGGTGCAAACTGGTCATTTCCAAACCGCACGGTACCCAGAAACCTCTCCACGAAATTACTAAGAAACTTGAGATTTCTTGTCGTGTGCTTTGTGCACCTGGAGTCCATTATGAAAAGAATGATTTCGACGAGCTGCATAAGAATTAGAAGACAATGTAGAGTTTGACAAATGGGAGCCCTTGATAGAAGCGGGTTCCAAAATATTAGTAGGCCTAGATGCAAATCCTAAAGGCAAGCTAACATTCATAGACCCAATTACAATAGTGGTAGTCTTAGGTACCCATTTGTATCTGGATGGTGTAAATCTTGAGTAACCCCGTTTACATGTCCTAATCATGTTCTCATAAAGCTTCTTTAACCTGTTTTGTTTACCCAGAGTAGTGGATTCTAACGCACTTAGTTTCTTAAGTGGTTGAGCAGTGGATTGGTTCAGAGTTCTTGTGGGTTTTCTAGTACTAGTGGGCACAAGAATAGGCTTCCTAGTTCTAGCATTCACGCCATTGTGATTAAAAGCACAAGCATAATGATTGAAAGTACGAACACATTTTCCACATTTAACACAAGCAAATTCAACATTCGAGGTCTTAGCATTCAAACCGTCACTACATGCAGTTACAGACGTTTTATTCTTATAAAACTTAAAATTCTTACGGTGGTCTTCTACTTCCAACTTCTTTCCTTGACTATTGTTAGGCATGACCTTATCTTGCATTCTAGTGCTCTTAAGCTGTGGTCCGCTAACGCTAGTAATGGGAATTACTCCTGTAGAAGAAGACACACGTTGATTAGTTTTCATAATATACTGAGGTAACCGCGATGTTCCAGTTTGGGTGGGCCTAGTGTTCATCTTATACATTCCTGGTGCTATCACATTTGTGCTCTTATCATTTCCTATGTTAGGCAAAGTCTTTGGGGGTTTTCCCAAAACAGATGACTTAGGGCATTTAACCGCATTCGGTTGACGAATGGCGGATGATTTACCCAAAACAGACTTTCCTTTCATTTTCTCAATGAGTTTTTGTAACTCACTAATGGCTATGTCCCTTTCTTGTAGCTGAGCTTTCAAATCATTTATTTCGAAACCTTTTTCATTCAATTGACGAATCGAAGAAGCTGCCAGTTCTTGACACTTTTTATGATTATGAGATTTATCACCCTTTTGTAAAGCAAGTTCAAGAGAAATGGAGTGTTTCTCAAGTTGAGAAAAACTTTTCCAAATTTTTTTATATGACTGAATTTGTTTCGAAAGCTCAACTTCAAGATTTTGACATTTCTCGTCCGTTTCTGACACTAGACATGCTACATGACAATATTGATTAAGATCGGTATTCACACCAAGTATAGCATTCATATGGTCAGCATAAAAGTATTCCTTCGAAAGTCGACCAATTTTGTTAGAAAGTTGGTGTTCTTGTGTCTTTATTTTAGTTTGAAGAACGTCAACTTCCTCTTCATGAGATTTAACATATCTTAAATCAGTTATCATTTTCTCAGTGAGAGTGTTATAAAACATTTCCACATTATTTGAAAGATCATCGATGGTTGGAGCAATACATTGTTGAATGACGACATCTACTTGTGGGTTAGCTTTAATATTCCAAACAGTATCTCTAGAAACTTTTTCATAATCAACGACACCTTTGTACAAATTTAAAACCCCTTGTTTTATAAACTCAGATTGTTGAACACTTTTACTTTTCTCATCCCATTTACGTTTTTCATCCGAAATTTATTTTTCTAACAAAATTGATTGCTTTTTGAAACCCCTTTTAAAGAAACTTTCTTTTCCGTTTCATGACTCGGTGGTGGAACATTTGTAAACATCATTCATTCTCTTGAAAGTTATTTTTGAGGAACAAACTTAATATGATTATTAGAATGAGAAAGGTTTATCAAGTCACTTAAGTTCGATCGACTTTCTTCATGATTAAGAATGATTTCGTTGCAGTCAGGGGAAAGCATAAGGGCAAGATTATCAACATAACAACCGATATCATAAAGAGCAGGCTTGATACTTTGAACTTTCTTGAGATAGTCAGGCTTAACAAAACTCGTTTTCATATTTCTATTAAGCATGTTCATAGTTTGAATAGACTGACCTATTTTTTAAACAATGTTGTTTAACGTTTCGACTCTCTTTTCCAAAGCAAGAATTTTTTCAATATCCTTTTCTTCACGAGTTTTATAAAGCTCAGTTTGTTCTTTGTTAACCGACTCTAATTCAATAATCTGGAGTTTATGTAGCAGCAGTTGTTCTTCAAGTTCCGATATCTTTTGTTTTGCCATATGAGTTTCATGTGTTACTTCAAAACAATATTGTTCGTTGAGCACCTTACGTTCATATACCAAACCATTAGCTATTGCAACTCGTCGATCAGCTTCTTTTACATAATCACACTCTTTAAGCCTATCTATCTCCTCGTCCAAGGATGTGTTTGCTTGCTTCAAACGTTTATTAGCCTCTTTGTTTTCCTCAATTTCATGTTTTAAAGAATCAATAAAAATAGACGCAAGCAAATCACGGTTCTCATCCGAGTCAGTATCCTGAGCATCATTGTTGTCATCATTACACATATGCTGTGAATCCGTAGAGATATTTCTGTCCTCCGTGTCTATTACATATGTGTCATTGATGCTTTCGGGTTACCCAGGATGTCATCGTTCATTGGCAAACACATTATAGTTATTGTATGATGGTACCTTTTCAATTGGCTCAGTATCAAAGATAGGTCCAGAACTGTCAGTAGTCTCTGGAATCACTTCTTGAATCTCTGCTATGTACACATGATGTGACTCCAACTCTTGATCATCGACTTTATCATTAGTGTCGTCACGCCAATCAACTTCATCTGCTGTGAGTGGAATCCTTGTTTCTTCTTTCTTACACAACAACATCTTTTCCTTGTGATATCCAGAATCCTTAACCCGTTTTGGCTTCTTACATTCCCTAGACATGTGCCCAAATCCCTTGAAATTGAAGCATTGAATCCCAGTCTTCTGCACAACTGGAGTGCCTACAATATCTCTAGCCCCAACTTGATTAGCATTCGCAATGTTATTGTTGTTTGACATGGTAAATACTTGTGAATGGATTAGGATCTTAGTGGATGTGTTGTGATGATGTGTGGTTGAAATTTCGTAGTAATCCGAGAATCTTTAGTCCGACAATAAATTCCTCAGTCTGACAAAACGATAGACCGAAAAATTTTGCATCACCAAATTTTGAAATCAAGTTAGAAATAGACAAAAACTAGTATAGAAAAAATTTGATTTTACTTGACCTAAAAATTTTAACTTTTTTTTGTAAACTATGATCCGGGGCTAGTCTAGATAGTGGCTAAGTCTAAAAGTACTCGAACAAAATTTAGCAATGTCAACTTTTCGCAATATTCAACACTTTTCGCAATGTCAACACTTTTCGCAATGTCCTTGATAACAGATCTCGCAAGGTCTGACTATACTAATCTTAACAATACTCAAGACTGCAAAACTTCGCAATGTTCACAAAACCAAACTTCGCAATACCTCAATTTTCAACCTTCGCAATATTCAAAATCCCAGACTTCGCAATACCGAAAAAGTACAATCTTCGCAATGTCTCATATGACTATCTTCGCAATGTCAGAATAATGTATTCTTCGCAATATGCCAAAAAAACTTAACTTTCGCAATACCAAGATGAGTAATACTTCAAAATGTGCAAAAAGCTCAACCTTCGCAATACCAAAGGAATACTGCTTCGCAATAAATAAACCCTAGTGTATTGCGAAATGTGATATGTCGCAATATGAAAACCCTTGAATATTGTGATGGAAAGATTTCACAATATCTGTTACTGTTCCGTACTTTTAAAGAAAAAAATGAGATTTTTGATTAGAAATCCGTGATTTTAACCAATCCAAAGCACTCAAATCCCTACCACAACTATGTAGGAGATATGTGGATCACTTTGAACAACAAAAACACGAAATTTTTTTGGAACTAGAGTAGAAATCTATCAAAACTCACGAGATTAATTAAAAACACAAAACAAATCTTCAATCACCTATCCGCTATAGGCTCTCTGATACCAAATGTTAATCCCACTTCAATCCATAACACAAGATTTAGAGTAGATTTAGAGAGAGAAAGAGAAGAAAGTTAGAGAGAGAAAGTAGAGAGAATGGTGGAAGGTTAATGTTTACTAGAGAAAGAAATTAAAAATGAACCAACACCCTCTTCCATACATGAAAGAGGGTTTATATACCCATGAGCTTGGTGGGCTCATGGGCTTGTTTCCTTGGGCCGGGCTTGGCTTACACTTGGGCTTAGAGCCACTAACTTATACAATATTAGCTTAAGTTCAAGCCCGGTTAACCCGACTAACCTATTATAATACAAGACCATTAACGACTAAGATGACCTATTACATTCTTGTTCGACTATATAAAATATAGGGCTAACAACAAGTCTTAAATTTATATAACTAAAGATTACCCAACAATTGACTAGAGTAGAAACACTGGAAAGTATACCCTTTCATGTATAGTATAGTCTTAAGGAAAGTCCAGATCGTTCCACGGGATTGGTGTTAAAATGTAAAAACAATTATCTCTAGAGTGTCACAAGTTCTAGAAATGATAATTATCAAATGATTAAAAATATGCGTTTGGTTAAGGCTACAAACATGGAAAAGGAATATAGCAAAGATGAATATAAGAACATAAACAATGTATGACAACATGCCGATTACTAGTCGCACACGCAACATCTATTCAATATAACAAGAAATCCTTTCGACGTATTGATCATGTTAAACCAAAAGCATTAAGAATAGTTTATGTTGGTTTCAATAATTCAAATACTCGCTGAGCCTAACTCTCTCGAGCACATGACAAAGCATTAAACAAAATCATATAAGGATTGGTATGCATCTTATTCCACCAATTTCTACAAGGTGAATACCAAGATTCATTTACTAGATGACATGAAATCCAATCAATCATATAAGTACTATTTATAATCAAAAATGAACTAAATACATAACAATGATCAAATATAATAGTATCAAGTACAAGAACACATCAACCATGCTTATAATCACGAACCAGGGAGAAAGTGTGCCGCACAAACCTAATTGTGCGCCGCACTTCGTCCCTACGAAGCTATTTTCTATCCAATCATTAGGTTGTAAATGCCTCAACCAAATACACAAGTTTCTACTCAATAGTAACAGTAATAACAAACATCTCAATAGGTTCTAAATTAAAAGTAATAACAAACATGAAGATGATAATTATACCAATAAGTTTGATCAATATAGAACTCTAAAAGTGTAAGTCTTGATCCCTACTTATTACAAGCAATCAACTAATGTCCTGAGTTCTCCTTGATACAACAATAACAAGCTTGAACTAGCTAAAGTTCACGTTGAAACAAATATAACAAATAACAATAACCAAGGATTGAAGAACCCTTGATTCCTTTAGAACTTTTATAACAATGGAGATGGAGTAATACATGGATAGCCTGGGGATATGATCCAATATATAGCCCAAAAAGTGTAGTTAGTGTTATGGAATAGTATATCAAAGGTTTCCCAATGAATGTCGTGCAAAATTGCACTTTATTTTTGTAACTACACTTCAAAGTGCGCCGCACATTTGGATTGTGAGCCGTACTTTAGCCAATACTCCAAAATTCGTATTCTATTGAAGTGCGCTGTAATTTCAAGATGTGCGCCGCACATTAGCTTTATTCCATCTTTATTTATCCTTTAGTCCTTTTCTTCTCCTTTCTTCCATTTCCTTCTCCATAGTTTTATTCTTCTCCTACAATCAATGATACACTAATTTAGTAATAATTCAAAACATATGTTATTTATTTACATAGCAAACAAGGACAAATACATCATTACAAACATGTATAAATGAGGCGTTATCACATATAGATGATTAACTCATTTATGCGTGCTTGTCTTTGTTGAGGGGGCAAAAGCACACTCGTGGGTGAGCAAGTTGAGTGAGTGGTGGGAATAGAAGGTTCGATAGGGGATGACTCGAACCATGGTGAGTTGTTCCTTCCCATAAAAGAAGGAATATAAGGAGAGTCCCCCAATGGTAAAGAGAGGCCATCCATTGGTTGGAGATCTGGTAAATAAGGTGTGTAATTAAAAGTGGATGGGGATGGTTGAGATAAAATAAGTGTGGGAGAACTTGGTGGTGCTTCCTCATTTCCGTCTAAGAAGGGATTAGGAGAGGTTGGAGGTGGTGCAAATACTTCCATGGGTTTGAGGGTGGTCTTCCAAGGTATAATAGAGATAATAGTGGGTGTATGAGTTGGTGCGGGTGGTGGAGTGGTGGTAATGGGTGTTTTAGTGGGAGGAGGTGTGATGGGACATCGAGGTTGTTGAAGGAGTGTTCCTATGTTTTGAGGAATTTCAAGCCGTTGAGGCAATGTGATAGTGGATAGTTGATTTGGTGATGGTGGTGAAGAAGTTTGAGTGGTGATGCAACCTAGTTTGACACGTAGCCAGATTGTTGTTTTAGATTTTGTGAGTTAGGAGTTGCTCTTAGTTATGGTGGTAATGATGATTGAGAAGCTGTGATTATGTGATTTTAAATAAGAAGTTAGGATGTGGTGAAGGAGATGAAGGATGATTATGCTTAAATAGGGGTTTTTGGATTAATGGAGAAATTAATGAAATGAGGTTGGATTAGAGGAATTGAAAAAGATGTGTAGTTGGTTAAATGTGCAGCCAAATTCTTAACAAAGAGTAATGAGAGAAGGAAGAGTGTTTAGGTAAAAGGAAAAAATTATGGAAGATAATGATGAGAAAATGCATGCAACTATAGACTTCACGGAACCGGTCGGACCCTTAGGGGAGGGGTCCGATGGGGTCCGACAAAAAACGGGTAATATTTTAAAATTTTATTTTTGGGGGGAAATACACGGACCCGGTCGGACCCTTTGGTGAAGGGTCCGACGGGTTCCGTACCCGTTTATGACCAGTTTTTTTACAAGAGGCTATAGAGTGATTTTTACTCGTGACACAGTGTTTTTAAAGTTTAAAATGAAGGGGATCAGTGTTTCACAGAAGTTTTAGCTATAAGTTGACTTATAAAGGGTAAGAGAATGTACCTTTGCGTTCCAAGTCGTGATTTGCCAAACATGAGCAATAATCCATGTATCATGCAAAACATTTTGATAATCCTAACATCAATAACTTGAAATAGTTAGTGTGGCGAGAAATGAAAAACAAACATAAGTGTTAATGTGTTTTACATGACACCATTGTTTTTGAACTTTGGAACGAATTCCATTTGCACTCATTCATTCTATCGTTCTTTACTTGCTTTTCTTCTTCTCCATCTTGGTGAGAAATATTTCAAGGCACTTGAACATTCCCTTGGTTTGTTTGAAACCAGCGGATGCATTTGGGATCTCGGGTAATCTACTAAGATATTTTAAAGGTTCTAGTCTTGAGTTAGGGATACCATCATTGTCACTACCCGAGGATGAGGAACTAGCGGGATGTTGAGACCTTTTTCCTTTTCTCCTAGATTGTGTTGCTAAGGGTCTATATACCCTTTCATCACTAATGGGAGTCATGACCCGATCAACAAGATGATAGATTCTTTTTCCTCCACTAGGACTAGGAGGAATATATGTTATCGAGTGATAGAGGTGAGTGAGCAACATTACATATGGAAGAAAAAAATGGGTAGACTTAGGATATGGTACATCCTATTTTCAATATACTAGGCAAGATTAAAGGACTTCTCTATTTGTAGACAATATAGCATGTAACTTTCACATGCATTGTTGTGGTCCTTGTTTCCTACTAAACACATGACATTGCATCTCAATATCCTTTCCCATTTCTCATATTTATCTTTGAGCTATTTGGCTTCCATACCATATGGGTCTTTGTTGATAAGTTTCCTTGTGTTGGAAAGTCTAGTGTAATCAACCCGACGTTTGAAAAGGGCAGCTAATATAAAGCTTTTGACACCCTATATGAAAGTTCAAGTTCGTTATAGTTCCGAATCTTTTCGAATTGAAAACCGGTCTTAAGTGCGACTCAATTGTCTTTTGGTGAATCAAGAGAATGATTTGGTTTGTTTGTTCTAAACTACTAGCAAGTAACTAAAATGTCGTTGAGTAACTTAAAGCCTTGACAAAATTAAACTTAAATTTTACTTATGAAAATTCTTAAAACTTGAAGCTTGTAAAACTTGGAAACTTGAAAACTTAACCAATTGTAATAAAACCATTAATGTCCATCGGAATATACCAAACTCTCAACCATCGGAATAATAAACAAGGATCCATCGGAATGCATGATTTTACTACCTATCGGAATGTTGTGAATGCATCTGTCGCAATGTATTTCCATCGGAATGATGCTGTCGAAAAATGGGCAGCACTTCGTCTTAACCAAGACCTTGATCCCGTCGGAATATGCGATCGCAATAAGCGATCGCAACCCAGATCGGAATAAGGGGGAAAATCCAACCGATCGCAAAGTAAAACCCTAATGGGTTATTGCGATCAAAAACCAAAGCTATCGCAATGTGGAGTAACCGTCGGAATGTGTGTCAAAACCCTAAGATTGCGATGGGATGTAACTAATTCCGAAATTCGTGGCAAGAGTGAACCTCAATAAGCAAACGCAATAAGCAGATCCAAACGGATCTTAAGCAATTCAAAAATCTTAAATTTAATACTTCTAAAACATAAAATTAAGAACTTTATGAAATGAACTTTAAACTTATTAAATCCTTTAGCAAAATCCGAGAATCAATAAGCTAAGATTCGAATAAGCCAATAAGCATTATGAGCTTATGACCTAAACGTGTAAAAGCTTGTGTGTAAACCAAAAGATCAAACCTTTAACTACGAAATCATAAAATCATACGAGTGAAGTATGATATTCGGATCAAAAGTAAAATAAAACAAGAGATGAAGAATGAGAATAAGGATCTAAAGCTTAAACTAGAACTTTGATTAACGAAATAAGCAATACAAAAAGTGTTTAATCTTGAAAGATTAAAAGAAAAAGATGAACTAGTGAGAGAAAGTTTAAAACTTTCTCTCTCTAAAAACTAGAAAAACTAAAGGAAATAAAAACTAGCTACTCCTTCCTAATGTGATTAGGAGGGTATTTATAGGGAAGTGGGAGGCATGTGTGGTGCTTTCTTCTTTCTTTTTCTTCTCGACTCGATTTTAATTCTTCGTCTTTGTAGTCTCGGGATTTGAACTTGTCTCTTAATTTTCTTCTTCTATTAGACTTAAGTTCTTTGACTTCATTAAACTTCCGTCTTTAGACTTGTTCTTCGATAAATCTCCAGAATAGGTCTTGGACATCCGTTCTTTAAGCACTCTTGATCTTTTGACTCCGTCTTTTCCCGTTTTCTTCGATAAAAGCCCGTGAAAGCCCGTGTTTTCTTCTTTTTTCATATTTTGGTCCTAAAACACAATAAAAACACAAACCACGCATAATTCCGACTTTTACGACATAAATCACACGTTTTGGTCTTGTTATTATTGGAAATAAGTGGTAAAAGGATAAGTGTTTTCACACTTATTAAATCCCCTACACTTGACCATTGCAATGCCCTCATGCAATGCATTAATTTTAAAGCACGGTTTACATTTTCCATCATAAATAACCTACCCTGGCCTTTATTAAATACTAAAGATGAAAAGATAGAAACAAGTAAAGAAATTAAAAACTTACATTGGGTTTTGGCGGTCATGAACGTTTATCATCCTCAAGTTTCACGTTCCCCATACCAAGCTTAGAAACGAGATCATTGTTATTATAAGTTAGCAAACTATCACGAACTCATGTGGGCCAATTATTCACTTAGACTCCCTTATTCCTAGGTGTATCTCTTATATTTTATTTTTGTCTTGAATGATCACGAGGATGCATTGTTTGACTTATTTCGATAGTTATTTAGTCCGAAAATAAGGTGAACGATTTAATCGATAGTTAGCTAAAGGACCAAATCTTTTAAAACTGCTTCTCGGGATATCAGAAAGTTCATATCTTGGCATAACTTGGTTCGCGATTTGAGACCTTTCTCGGGCCGATATTTGGCAGCGACTTCATACTTCGAATCTTCGAGAGACGTTCTTGAAATTATGGTCTTCTCTTCATAATAGGAATTTCTTCACTTGAAGTTTTTTTGAGAGATTCTTCATCTTTGGACCACGACTTCTTCATTTTTCTCCAATCTTTATTTTGGACTTTGATATACAACGATCCGCCTCCTTTTAGGACTTGGATCTATTTATCCTCATACCTTGTTAGGGTCTTTTCGGATAGACTTCTCCATGACTTTTGGGGAGTTTTTGCTTTTCGTCGTGTGTCTCGATCCTTCATATTGATTTTTGATAAATGATTCTTCACATCACTTTTGGATCTTTAGCAACAAAATGTAGCCCTCATGCCTTGTTAGGGCCTTTTCGGACTCGCCAATCTTCGCGCCCCGCTTCATAAGTTATGCCTTGGCTATGAACTCTCGTCATTACCGAGCAACTTTTAAACGATCTGGGGCTAGAAGCTAAGTAACCTTTTAAATCGTACAACCTTATTTATTAGCAGATTAATTTATTAACAAGCGGAGGGAGAATAGGCTCATAATTAACTCACATAAATTCACGAAGGAGTACCGAACTTATAATTTACTCTATCATCTCTCGTTCTCCACAGTTTAAAATCTCAAGTAATGAGACTCGTGGATGCTTAGCCTATTAAATCAAAGTTTCGGGTTTTCGAGTCGCCTATAGGATCTTGCAAATTCTTAGACCTTTTCAAGTTTAGAAATCGCATTTTAAAGTTCCCTTGATAAACGACTCTCTAGGATCAATTATAGGAACTTGCGAAAAGTTCTTGTTCTTAACCCGTGAGAGTTAAGACTTTCGCGTTTTATAGCTCCCTATATAAAAGCCTAGCAAAACTTGACTTAAATACGTTAAGGATACTAGCTAGAGTAAACTTAGGCAAGTAAACTCGGGTTGAGTCAAAATGTTCACGACTAAGAAAAATCTAAAACCACTTTATTAAAAATTTATTCTAGCAAAGGAAACATAACAAAAGCAAATACAACTATACAACTAGGCCAAAATAGATTAAAAAATTTTGAAAAATGTCGAAAAATCAAATTTTCCGGTTAAAATGAGGGCAAATTCATGGAAAAGACCACTTACTTCGATAGAAGTCCCCCCTACACTTGAGATAAACATTGTCTTCAATGTTTAAGCATGTGGGCGTAAACTCCCCTACACTTAGGACATTGTGCACTTTGTTTAAATCTTGCTAAGGAAAGGACAACTAAAGTGAATTCAATGTGAACATATAGAATATGAAATATTGAATCTCAAGAGTTTAGGATAGAACCGGGAAGATAGGAAACACGGTATCACGGTTCCTCAAAAGTCATCAAGATGCTTTCTGAAGCTGTAATCCCTGCACAGCACAAGAAACAAGACAACAAACATATGCGGGGCTCCCCCTACACTTATTAGGAACGCAGTAAAGGATAGAACACGGGTTGCCTCCCGAGAAGCGCTTGTTTTTGTTCACCGAGTCATGAGCCTGACTCGACCCAATTTTAGTTCATGGGGAACGTGGTGAGGGATGGAATCATCTCCTGAGAGATGTCCTCACCAAAGTACAGCTTCAAACGCTGGCCATTCACCTTGAAATTGGGCCCATTTGGCTGAGAAAGCTCAATGGTCCCATACGGAAAGACTTTGGCGACGGTGAATGGACCAGACCAGCGGCTCTTCAACTTGCCAGAGAAGATCTTCAACCGAGAGTTAAAGAGTAGAACGTGATCTCCAACGTGGAACTCTCGGTTCTTGATTTTAGCATCGTGGATCATCTTCGTCTTCTCCTTGTAGATCAGCGAGTTCTCATAAGCTTCATTCCTCAGTTCATTTAACTCGTTGAGTTGAACCTTGCGATGATCACCGGCTTTAATGATGTCGAAGTTCGCCCACTTCAAGGCCCAGTGCGCCTTATGTTCCAGCTCGATGGGTAGGTGGCAGGCTTTCCCGTACACAAGACGATAAGGTGTACAACCGATCGGGGTCTTGTAAGCAGTACGGAAAGCCCACAGAGCATCATCTAACTTATCGGCCCACGCGGCGCGATGCTCTCCCACAGTACGCTCCAAAATTCTCTTCAAGCCACGATTGGAAATTTCGGCTTGCCCATTGGTTTGGGGATGATAGGCGGTGGAAAGACGGTGAGTGACACCATGCTTTGCCATGACTCTTGCAAATTGATCATTGCAAAAATGAGTCCCGCGGTCACTGATGATAGCACGAGGAACGCCAAATCGAGCGAAAAGCTGCTTCAAAAAGTTCACAACCACCCTCGCATCATTCGTGGGAAGAGCCTTAGCTTCAACCCATTTAGAGACGTAGTCGACGGCGACGAGGATGTACTTGTTCCCTTTGGATGATGGAAATGGCCCCATAAAGTCGATGCCCCATACATCAAAGATTTCACATTCCTGTATGAAATTTTGAGGCATCTCATCTTTATGTGTGATCTTGCCTTGACGTTGGCAAGCATCACAGTGCTTAACCATTTCGTGAGCGTCACGATAAATGGTAGGCCAGTAGAATCCGGAATCAAACACTTTCTTCGCGGTGTAGTTGGGACCAAAGTGACCACCGGTGGGTCCTTTGTGGCAAGCTTGGAGGATGTCAAAAGCTGCCGGTCCGTCAACACATCGACGAATAATCAGATCAGCACACTGTTTGAATAGATAAGGGTCATCCCAAAAGTAAGTCTTAACATCATTCAAGAACTTCTTCTTTTGTTGGGATGTTAACCCTTGGATGAGAATACCACCCGCTAAGTAGTTTGCAATGTCTGCAAACCATGGGGTGCCATCAAGATTGAGATTTATAGACATTAGAGTCTCCAGGGGGAAAGAGTCATTGATCTCTTTGTTTAGGTGATCCCCCTGATATGGATCCTCAAGTCGACTCAAATGATCCGCGGCCAGGTTTTCAGCTCCCTTCTTGTCACGAATTTCAATGTTGAATTCTTGAAGGAGCAAAACCCAGCGAAGAAGTCTTGGCTTAGAATCGTTCTTTGTCATCAAGTACTTCAACGCGGAATGGTCCGTGTATACGATGGTGGTGGATAAAACAAGATAGGGGCGAAATTTCTCAAAAGCATAGACAACAGCTAAAAGCTCTTTTTCGGTTGTCGTATAATGCAATTGAGCCCCCGTCATTGTTTTGCTAGCATAGTGGATTGGTTGGAAGTGTTTATTCACTCTTTGGCCCAAAACCGCACCAATAGCAAAGTCGCTAGCATCGCACATCAATTCAAAAGGCAGCTCCCAATTAGGGGTAACCAAGACCGGTGCCTTAGTGAGCTTATCCTTGAGAAGATTGAAGGCTTCGAGACACTCTTTAGAAAAGATAAAAGGAGTATCTTTTTCTAAGAGGTGGGTCATCGGGCGAGCAATTTTAGAGAAATCCTGAATAAATCTTCGATAGAAGCCCGCATGACCCAGAAAACTTCTCACACCCTTCACGGTTGAAGGTGGAGGTAATTTGGCTATGACATCAACTTTAGCACGGTCAACTTCAAGACCGGCTTTAGAGATTTTGTGTCCTAGCACAATGCCTTCTTTTACCATAAAATGGCATTTTTCCCAATTCAGAACAAGGCGAGTGTCTTCGCACCGCTTAAGCATACGTTCCAAATTGGCAAGGCAAGCAGAGAAAGAATCCCCGAAGACCGAGAAATCATCCATGAAGACTTCCATGGTTTGCTCAACCATATCATGAAAGATAGCCAACATGCACCTTTGGAAAGTCCCGGGGGCATTGCATAAGCCAAAAGGCATTCGTTTATAAGCAAATGTGCCGTAGGGACAAGTGAATGTTGTTTTTTCTTGATCTTGGGGATCGATGGGTATTTGAAAATAACCCGAGAAACCATCCAGAAAGCAGTAATATTCATTACCAGCTAGACGTTCAAGCATTTGGTCCATGAAAGGTAGGGGGAAATGATCCTTTCTCGTGGCATCATTGAGTTTGCGGTAGTCTATACAAACTCTCCACCCAGTAACGAGACGGGTGGGAATCAACTCGTTGTGTTCATTGGGAACAACGGTTATTCCGCCCTTCTTGGGCACACAATGGATTGGACTTACCCACGGTGAATCCGAAATAGGGTAAATCATACCCGCATCAAGAAGTTTGATAACTTCTTTTTTGATGACTTCATGTATTTTTGGATTCACCCTTCGTTGGCTTTGAATAGTGGGCTTGAAGTCGTCCTCCATGAGAATTTTGTGTGTGCAGAAGTGAGGATCAATTCCACGAATATCCGAGATTTTCCACGCAATAGCCTTCTTGTGAGCTTTCAACACAGCAACGAGGCGAGTCTTCTCTTCATCTTTCAAATCCGTTGCAATAATGACGGGCGACTTCTTGTTGTCGTCAAGGAACACGTACTCGAGATGTGGCGGCAACTCCTTAAGTTCCAAATCCGGAGGATTTTCTACGGGAGGCGTTGTCAAAGTCGGAGTATCGATAGCAATGACCATGGGAGATGGAGGCGAAGGATTGGCTTCGGTGAGAAGATTGTCAAAGAAACTCATATCTTCATCCCCCTCGGTGGGAGAATCATTAGTAGCTAAATTCACATCTCCTATGGTATCTTCAAGATTGTTCCAGAATAAATCACCATCTCCAAATAGAGACAACGATGAATCAATGGAGGACACGGTCTCAATAGTGGGAAGAGAGGTAGGAATACTTTTGCAAGCATCATTAAAGTGTTCTTCACAAGCCTCATCAAGAACGTCAATACAATTAACGCTCTCATATGAATAAGGCTGTTTAGACAACTTTCCCATGTTGAAGACTACTTTGTCGTCACCCACTCTCATGATAAGCTCTCCGGCTTCAACATCAATAAGAGTGCGACCGGTCCTAAGGAATGGACGACCAACAATAAGTGGCACACGGGGGTCCATCTCGTAGTCGACGACAACAAAATCAGCAGGGAAGGTGAATTTGTCGACTCCTACAATAACGTCTTCGGCTATCCCCACTGGATAAGCAACCGTACGGTTGGCCAATTCCAAAGTCATCTTAGTGGGGGCTAGCTCTGGGAGAGATAATTGCTTCCAAACACTTAGAGGCATGAGATTAATACTGGCACCTAGATCGGCTAGGGCCATGCAATTCTCTACTCCCGGGAAATTGCAAGGGATAAGAAAACGACCCGGATCACCAAGCTTGATTGGCAATTTCCTTAAGAGCACTGCAGAGCAGTTCTCATTAAGTTGGGTGTTGGCAATGTCGAGGAGCTTTTCCTTGTCGCTCAGAAGGTCTTTAAACATTTTAGCGTATTTGGGCATGTGAGCGAGAGCCTCGGCAAAGGAGATGTTAAAATTCAATTGTTTGAACATTTTAAGGAAGTTCGAAACCTGAATATCATCCTTGCTCTTTTGCTTCTCTTTCCTCAACCTTGAAGGATAAGGTATATTGGATGAAGAAGAAGGCTTTAGGGGAATAGGATCACTCACAACCACGGGTGGTGGGGAAATGGGGATAGAAGGTGAAGGAGGTGAAGAAAGTTGCTCTTTTTCCTTGTTCACAATCACGGGTGGAGGTGTAGGAAGCTCGGGTTCCATATAACCTTTTCCACTTCGAGTGGTGATTGCTTTCATCTCCCCTCTTGGATTCGCAACGGTATTACTCGGAAGAGTACCCGAAGAAGAGGGTTGATTACTTTGGATGAGCGAACCAATCATATCACGAAGGTGAAGAGCTTGATTGTTAAAAGAGTTTTGCATGTTGGCATTAATATCATTGCTGTGTTTGGTCATGTCATTCCTTAGCTCGGCTCGTATATCGCTCCCTTGTTTCACCATGTCATTCTTCAAGTTGACAAATTGACTCTAAAGATTCGTTACCAACTCACGATTGGTCTTCATGAATGTCTCGACGTCTGGACTTACTGCCATCGGTTGATTGAGAGGTGGAGCTTGGTAAGCTTGAGAATTTCCTTGAGTTGGGTATGGGTTTCTTTGGGATTGATACTGATTTGGAGCACGAGGTTGGGATTGGTTGTTGCGGTTGTAGCTTTGTTGTTGGTTTTGGTTTGCAGGAGGAAAACCGGGAGGAGCAAGATAATTGTTGGATCGATAACTTAGCAAGCCACGGTCTCCTTGAGGTCGAGCTTGATAGCCTCCCGTGGAATAAGTGCCGTAAGCTGCGTTAACGTTTTCAGAATAATTGCCTTGGGTAGAAGGACAATCATTATAAGAGTGAGGGCCACCACATGTGTCACAAGAAGTAGCAATAGCTTTAGCTTGTTGAAAGTGGTTTGTGGCCATGGCCATGAAATTCTTGTTCATTTCAGCGAGTTGTCGAGAAATTTCAGACATTTCAGGATTGGAGGTAGTAGAAGAAACATTTACTCTCGAGTTAGATCTTGAGGATGCGGATGAATCCCAATTCTTGTGGTGAGTAGTCATATTTTCAATCAACTCTCGACACTCCTCTGGTCTCCTTTTCATAAAAGTACCACCGGCGGCAGCATTGATCGTGTCACGATCACGAAAGGTGAGACCATTGTAGAAGGTGTCAATGAGAGTGACGGGGAGCATATTGTGATTAGGACAGCGGTCGATCAAATCATTGTAACGTTCCCAAGCATCGAAAAGCGATTCATCATTCTCTTGCATAAATCCACTGATTTGGTTACGAAGGCTAGTGACCATGGATGGGGGAAAGTAGCGCGATAAAAAGCGTTGAGTCATGTCGTTCCATGTATGAATAGAATTCTTAGGAAGACGGTCAAACCATTTTTCGGCATGGTGAGAAAGTGAGTGTGGAAAAAGTTGAAGGCGAAGGTCATCCATAGAAACACCGGGGCATTTCATGCTTTGGGTAATAGTAATGAATTTGTCGAGGTGTTTGTTGGCATCATCATCCGGAATTCCACGAAACGGGTTCGTTTGCACTTGTTGTATCATATGATGCTTCAACGAAAACTCCTGAGCCGTGACGTGCATTGGCGCAATCGGGCCTCCGCGTCCATTCATGGTGGGTTGGCACAATTCCTCCATGGTTCGTAAATCAGGTAGAAGGACATTGTTGTTGTTGTTATTGTTGTGGTTGTTATTCAAATTATTTTGAGGTGGGTGATTATTGTTGTTGTTGTTAACACCAGCCATATCTAAATCTTCAAGAGTCTCGGGCTCAGAATAGTTTGTAGATCTAGTACGCATGCACCTGCAGAAGAAAAATATACACAAGGAATATAGTATTTTTGGTTTTTATAGGTTTTTTAATGTTTTTGTATTTTTGAAAAGTTTTATAATTTTTATGGATTTTTGGAAATTTTTATAGCAATGAAAATAACGTTCAAAGAACGGATCCCAAAATTCAATGCGTCTCTCACTAGAAACCGTTTATCTTAACGAAGAGAGCCGGCAGCGGCGCCATTTAATATAAAGCTTTTGACACCCTATATGAAAGTTCAAGTTCGTTATAGTTCCGAATCTTTTCGAATTGAAAACCGGTCTTAAGTGCGACTCAATTGTCTTTTGGTGAATCAAGAGAATGATTTGGTTTGTTTGTTCTAAACTACTAGCAAGTAATTAAAATGTCGTTGAGTAACTTAAAGCCTTGACAAAATTAAACTTAAATTTTACTTATGAAAATTCTTAAAACTTGAAGCTTGTAAAACTTGGAAACTTGAAAACTTAACCAATTGTAATAAAACCATTAATGTCCATCGGAATATACCAAACTCTCAACCATCGGAATAATAAACAAGGATCCATCGGAATGCATGATTTTACTACCTATCGGAATGTTGTGAATGCATCTGTCGCAATGTATTTCCATCGGAATGATGCTGTCGAAAAATGGGCAGCACTTCGTCTTAACCAAGACCTTGATCCCGTCGGAATATGCGATCGCAATAAGCGATCGCAACCCAGATCGGAATAAGGGGGAAAATCCAACCGATCGCAAAGTAAAACCCTAATGGGTTATTGCGATCAAAAACCAAAGCTATCGCAATGTGGAGTAACCGTCGGAATGTGTGTCAAAACCCTAAGATTGCGATGGGATGTAACTAATTCCGAAATTCGTGGCAAGAGTGAACCTCAATAAGCAAACGCAATAAGCAGATCCAAACGGATCTTAAGCAATTCAAAAATCTTAAATTTAATACTTCTAAAACATAAAATTAAGAACTTTATGAAATGAACTTTAAACTTATTAAATCCTTTAGCAAAATCCGAGAATCAATAAGCTAAGATTCGAATAAGCCAATAAGCATTATGAGCTTATGACCTAAACGTGTAAAAGCTTGTGTGTAAACCAAAAGATCAAACCTTTAACTACGAAATCATAAAATCATACGAGTGAAGTATGATATTCGGATCAAAAGTAAAATAAAACAAGAGATGAAGAATGAGAATAAGGATCTAAAGCTTAAACTAGAACTTTGATTAACGAAATAAGCAATACAAAAAGTGTTTAATCTTGAAAGATTAAAAGAAAAAGATGAACTAGTGAGAGAAAGTTTAAAACTTTCTCTCTCTAAAAACTAGAAAAACTAAAGGAAATAAAAACTAGCTACTCCTTCCTAATGTGATTAGGAGGGTATTTATAGGGAAGTGGGAGGCATGTGTGGTGCTTTCTTCTTTCTTTTTCTTCTCGACTTGATTTTAATTCTTCGTCTTTGTAGTCTCGGGATTTGAACTTGTCTCTTAATTTTCTTCTTCTATTAGACTTAAGTTCTTTGACTTCATTAAACTTCCGTCTTTAGACTTGTTCTTCGATAAATCTCCAGAATAGGTCTTGGACATCCGTTCTTTAAGCACTCTTGATCTTTTGACTTCGTCTTTTCCCGTTTTCTTCGATAAAAGCCCGTGAAAGCCCGTGTTTTCTTCTTTTTTCATATTTTGGTCCTAAAACACAATAAAAACACAAACCACGCATAATTCCGACTTTTACGACATAAATCACACGTTTTGGTCTTGTTATTATTGGAAATAAGTGGTAAAAGGATAAGTGTTTTCACACTTATTAGCAGCTTTAACTAGATCCTTGTCATCTAATCTAGTATTGTACCTATGTTTAGCATCCCTAGGTGTGTTGTTATTTTCAAGGGCAGTGAGAGAATGAAGATCAGATTAGAATCACGCTCCTTGCTTGGGGACCCTAAGGGTGTGAGCAAATTGGTCTAATGAGTAGGAGTAGTTGATACCATTTGCCCTAAAGTTTATAAAGAGGATGTGGTTTTCATCAAAAGTTACCCTCATGGACATATAGAATTCTAGAATAAATTCGGGACAAATTTATTTATCTATGTCCAAGAGGCAATCAAAGTTGATTTTTGAGAAGACTTCACGAATGTTGGTGTCATCCGTGAAGGAATGGTGGACAAGGCGACCTTCATGAAAGGTGAGGATTTCTAGCTCCTTACACAAGTCTTTTTGTGTGGAGGTGAAGTTTTTTTTACCTATGGTGTTTAGGGATATAGCTAGCGGTATCCTTGTGGTCATATGTCCATGCGGGAGGCATTTTTGATCCTAAGATATACATTTTCACAAGTTAGTCAAATTCTTGCAATATAATCCGTCAAATGCCTAGTGTGTGCCTATATGCAACAAATGTGGAGGTGCGGTTATCTCGACACAAAGATTTTATAAAGATTATGAAATGTATAGTTTTTGAGATAACCCAAACGCTCCTTATGTTCCATATAGCTTCAAATGAACGTACCCGAAAATGCATATGAATTATATAATTCCTTTAGTGTTCATGAGTCTTAGTGTCATGATTAAAACTTGTTTTCAGAAGTTTGTCATTTACAATGCTTGAAAAACAAATTTTCGACATGACCTAAGTAGTGAGAATGATCTTTTAAAAATTCTTTGATCAATTAGGGATTCCTAGCAATTCCTAGTGATTTTATTAATGGGTTTATGCATACAAAGTGTTTTAATAACATAATCAAACAATCCGTTGGTTGATCTCACTAACCTAATTGAATCCTTAAATTCAAATTTATGCAATTAAAAGGAACCCTAGACTCAGAATTAGGATAATGTAACGATATGAGGAAGTAAATGAGATCGAGATACTTATAGTGGTTGATTTGTACAAAGAAAATATATAATTTCGCCTTAGTTTTTGTAGAGAGATGAGTTTATGGTGGTGGAGGTCGTGTTTTACAGAAATAGTGGTTTTGTGTTTGTGTTTTGAGTGTTTGTTTTAACTGTTTTGCTGATTTTGCTAAGTCTCAGACAGATGGAACCTTACACGAACCCTTGTGGGAAAGGGTCTGACGGGGTCCGGCCGATCTGATGACAGAATACTTTTTGTTTTAACAAGAAATGTCCATTAAGCCTAATCCCAGTCTTAAAAGGTTAAATGGTTCTCGTTTAAGTGGTCTAGTTAAAATGTTGGCTATATTATCTTTCGAAGATACCTTTTTGATAGAGATATTACCTTTTTGGACGTTGTCCCATAAAAAGTGATGCCGAATTTCGATGTGTTTTGTTCGAGAGTGTTAGACGGGATATTTGTTGAGATCGATTGCTCCTTTGTTGTCACACAAAATTGTTATGTCATCCAATTTGATGTCATAATCAACAAGGGCTTGTTTCATCCATAATGCTTGTTGACCCTCTTTTCCCGCCAACGCATATCCGGATTCGGTTGTAGAAATGGCTAGTGCGGTTTGCTTCTTTGAAAACCATGAGGTGAGACAACATCCGATAATTTACAAACACCACTTGTGCTCTTTCTATTGACGTAGTCACCAGCATGATCTGAATCCGCGTAGACAACTGTTTCCATTCCCGTACCTTTGGGGTACCATAGTTCGAGGTGAGTTGTTCCTTTGATGTATCGGAAAATTCTTTTGACCGCTTTGAGATGTGACACATTTGGATTATCTTAGAAAAGAGCACACATACAAACACTAAACATAATATCTGGCCTACTAGCTGTTAGATAAGGCAAGCTACCAATCATACCACGATATTTGGTGTTATCAACATAATCATTAACGCAATATTTGGTAAGTTTAGTTTCGGTTGACATTGGAGTGTTTGTTGGTTTGGATTCTTTGAGTCCAAATTTCTTAAGCATTTCTTTTATATATTTAGATTGGTTGAAGAAAATCCCGTATTCCATTTACATAATTTGTAAACCTAAGAAAAAAATTAAGTTCGCCCATTACGCTTATTTCAAATTCGCCATGCATGATTTTAGAAAATTCATCACAAAATTATAAACATGTAGACCCGAAAACAATATCATCAACATATATTTGGACAATAATTATGTGTGACCCCTTTTTTTAGTGAACAACGTATACTCCCCTAGACCCATTGAGTATTTAAGTTTAATTAAAATGACTTAAGTCGGTCATACCATGCCTTGGGTGCTTGTTTGAGACCATAAAGAGCCTTTTTATGTTTGTAAACGTGATTACGTTTTTCATAGTCTTCAAAACCGGGAGGTTGTGCAACATTCACTTCCTCATTTATAAAACCATTTAGGAATGCAATTTTAACCTCCATTTGATAAAGTTTGAAATCATGAGCACAAGCATAAGCAAGTAAAATTCTTATGGACTCAAGACGAGCAACCGGGGCATAGGTTTCATCATAGTCAATACATTCTTGTTGGTTATAACCTTGAGAAAAAATTCTAGCCTTGTTTCTCGACACAATACCATTTTCGTCTAGTTTATTTAGAAAGACCCATTTTGTTCCAATTACCATTTGATTTTTAGGTCTAGGTACCAAGTACCAAACATCATTAATCACATATTGATTAAATTCTTCTTGCATAGCAAAAACCCAACTTTTATCAATTATGGCTTCATCAATGTTTTTAGATTATATTTTATATACGAAGCAAAATAAATTACTTTCATTTTGAGCTTGAGATCTTAAGGTTCGTTCATTTAATTTACTGATAACATTTTCTAGAGAATGTCCTTTTGATTCTTTGATGTTTAAGGGTTTGGTTTTTAATGGTTCATTTCCCTTCTTCTTTTCAAAATCAATTTGTTGGTTATTGGTTTGGCCTTCAAATGGATCATCGTCTACCAAAGGTTATGTTCTAGAGGGAGGTGGTCTTTCGTCGAAGGTTATATTCAACAATTCCTCGACACACATGGTTTGTTTATTTAACACAATGTAAGCTTTGCTATTTTGAGAATGTCCAAGAAATACCCCCTCGTACAATTTTGGGTCAAACTTGGTGAGATAATCCTTAGTGTTAAGAATAAAACATTTACTACCAAATACTTTGAAATAGCCAAGGGTCAGTTTTCTTTCTTTTAATATTTCATATGGAGTTTTATCTAGCAATGGTCTAATTAAAACCCGATTTAAAATATAACTTGAGGTATCAACCGCATGACACCAAAATTTTTGAGGCATGTTTGACTCATTTAACATTGTTCTACTCATTTCTTGAAGTATTCTATTTTTGCGTTCAACTACCCCGTTTGATTGAGGTGTTCTTGGAGCCGAGAAATTATGAGTGATACCCTTGGTATAATACCCCGAACTTAACGTTATTATTTTACCCTAATTATGTAACGGATTTGTAATTTCTAAGTAATGATGAGTATTATTATATTTGACGGTTTTAGTTAAAACCGGTAATGTGTGACTATTTTTAGTTGTTGTGACGATTGAAGAGTATTAATAGTGATCGCGATGCCAATGGACCCCAAGTATTATATTTTAGTATCGATTATTTCGATATTTGATATTTCTGAAATTTTTATTTCATTACGTATTAAGTCGAGTCGAACTTTATTATTTTGTTTTGTGTGTGTTTAATTATTAAACCGATCGATTTAACAAACGAGATTTATATTTTTATGAACCCGGGACGAAACCCGACACTCGTATATATTTTTAAAATTGACTGGTAATCATTTCCCGCTTTTTAACTAATATTTACACTTTATTACACAAGAAAGCACAAATGACAATTTTCACCCTCACCCACCATATAAAAAGAAAAATTTTCCTCATTTCCACACATAAAAACACACACACAAATTCAACACACTCTCTCTCTCTTTCTTCCTTTCTCTTGCCGTGACCAAGAACAAACAAAACACCCTTTTGATTTCAATTTTAATCTTAAATCTAAACAATCCAAGGTTAGACCCATCCTTATAATCATCTTGTGATCATTTTGATATAAAAATTTCACACATGCAAGTACTTTTATTTTTCAAAGATTTTAGTGAAGAACAATGGTGTTTGATCCATTGTTGTGTTATATAAAGGTGTTATTATTATTATATTGGATTTTAAAAGTGTTGCATGTTTGATTTTTTGGGTTTTGTAAAGAATGATCATGCAAGTGATTTAGGGGTGTCATGATATGTTAGGAATGATTAATATAGGTTAATTGAAGGTTAGATGATTATAAAAATGGGTCAAAATGAGTTTTGATGTGACTTTTAAATAGTCATTTTACATCAGTGAGTTAAGGCATATTTTCGGGGGTTAAAGCTTAAATAAAGTTTGATATGATTGGATATTGTTGTATTAGTCGTCGAGACGCTCGTTTCGATATAAGATAGAGCTTTTAACTCCAAACGAGTCATAAGTTATGCTAGTTTGATTATTCGTGTACCGGGAGACGAGTATTGACACAATACGAAATTATTGTCGATATTTGGATCGAATCTCGGGGACTATAAGTTGAGTTTTAAAACTGATCAAAGGCTGTTGTTGGGTTCTAAACTTAGCATTTGGAGTCTATTTTTAAAGTCAAGTGGCGATTTTATAAATGGAAATGTTTAACAAGGTCAAAATGGTTTTGCGATGCAAGTGTGCAAAACTGTCCGGTTTTTAAAGTCTAAAGATGTGTCGAGCAGGTGGTTCTAAAATGTGAATCATTGAATAAAATTAAAACTGAGTCTTATACAGATAATAAGTGAGGTTGTCACCAAGTTTCGTCGAAAACGGAGTTGATTAGGTATGGTAAATCAGCGTGTACTTTTGGTAAGTACCGGCTGAGTACTTTTTGGGAGGTACTTAACCTCGCGTCATAGTTTGAGGCGAGAGGCTAAACTATTAGCTTCTCAAAGTTCTAAAAGAATATAAGTCTTATGTGTGGGTGTATATTCTGATATTGGAGACCCATTTAGGGTACTTGAACCATATTGATTTGGAATCTTGAGATGGATCAATATCGAAGGTGCTAGTTTGGAAAGCTAGTACATGTTGTGGGGTTTAGAAGGGATTCACTTGCATTGATTGGTCATGTCTATGTACATATTATATGAGTCATTGATTTTATTATACTAAGTATGATTTGAAATACTTAAGTATGTTGCTAAGCGCGCACCTTATTTGTTAGGTGGCGGCTTTTGATGTGTATATATTTGGGAGGCATCTTCACTTCGGCGATCACTACTACTACCAGCTTTGTGTATTATTTAAGATATGTCTATAGCCTCGCTTTTACATTATTTTGTAAATGGCTTTATACCCGCGAGGGGGAATACATGGCTTTTATAAACTTATAACACAATCTTTTATGGTATGCTTGTCCCTCTATGAATGGACCCGTGGTTGCCTTTGAATTGCATTAAGTGATTGCCTTTGTTAAAGCCTCAATTATGGACCGTTAATTAACCTATGATGGGTTAACCGCTAGTACATTTAATAGATCTATGGCGGAAGCCACCCCGGGTCAGTTTGTGTGGACTTGTCATAGAAGCTTAGGCCTGACCTCCACACTGTTTGAACATATTGTATTGAGAAGTCAGGTATACGGCAATGTACCAATAATCTGGAGGTAATGAAAATTAATAAATCTCTTGTCTTATTAGACCTAACGGAGTGTCTAAGGGCTCGGTTCCATGAGCTTAATGCAATTTATGCTATATACAATTATTATTGTTGATGCAAATTCGATGCTTGTTGCCTTCAAGTATGCCACAAACTTATAATCTTTGGTTGTGTTCAAAATGATTTGTAAAACCTATAGACTTGCTCAACCTTTGTGTTGATGATTTTACACATGTATTTTAGGTAATCAAGATGGATAGCAGCGAAGCATGCGAGGAGTAAGTTGGTGCTTACTTGTCTAAAACTTTGTTTACTTTTCCATCCTTTGAAATGAATAAAATGACTTTTAAAGTCTTTGATGAATGTATTGTGATTGGTAACGGTTTTTGGGACCAAACGCTACTCTAATTTTATATATATTGGGATGGGAAACTTTTTAGACAATTTTGTATATTATTTTAACGTCTCATTTGATGTCGTTGTCTATGATTGTGTGCGATGTGCTATGAGTAGCGCCCCAAAGTGGTATTTCGCTGCGCGGTAATTTGGGGGTGTTACAAAAATGATAATCAGAGCCACAATTTATAGAGAACTAGGTCGATTTTGAAAAACCTAAACTATAACTTTGGGATGGTCTAAAAAAAAGTTTTAAGCACGCAACTACTCCGCATGGCTCCGGTAAGGCTATTCTTGCATTACCTTATGTTTGGTGGTGATTATGTGAACCTATGTGTATGTAGGAATGATAGTATGTATATGTATGAATATACTATGGTATTTAAAGGCATTGCACGTGAAGTAATGGTCCTTGAATGATTGTCGTACCTTTTATAATACGGTTTTGTATATGATTTGGCCTCACTGCCAATCACCGATCTTGATAATTATGTATTATCTGAATACGAGTGTGAGACTCGTTTGATACTTTGAGTATATATATATGGTTTCATAACGTATCGCATATCTACTTGTTTAAGTTCGATTGTTATCATCGTGTCGTGATGTGCCATTTATGGACATCTTCTTTCGAAACGTAATTGATAAATGTGATATTCGTGTTCCGAGTACTCCTTATGATTTTGAAGAATCATTTATCCGTGGCGATATCTTCTACGTAATGCGACGTTGATTTGATTTTATATGACTATGTTTTATTGGCGAAAGGAGGATGCCAATGTTGGACTTAAGATATATATATATCCTAATCAAATATTTATAGTTTGGGTGCAACAAAGATATGCTCATAGTAGTCATTCGGTTGAGTTACTTAATACTGTGTATCTAAATGGAACGGGACATTTAGATATAGAGATTTTAACTCGCCCAACTATGAGTTGTTTAAGGTTGTCTTATTTAAATGGATTGTGACATTTGAATAAGAAGGTTTTAAACCACTGGACCTTAGATTGTTTGTGTTTTCCTTATTCAGATGGAATGGGACGTTTGAATACGGAAATCATGAAGTAAGTTTATTAACACCTTGTACTTACTATGTTATGTAATTTGGATTTGGTATCGTGTTGAGAGGTAGTAATACTTGAGTAGGATGACTTATAATCGTCTCGTTGAAATAGATTGGGACGCCTTTTCATTTAAACAAGAAAGTTATAAGTTCCCGAACCGTGAATTTATAAAATCTTGTATACATGAAAGGGGACGCCTTTTGATGTAGACAAGGAGTTAGAAATGAGTGGGCCCAAGTGTGTCTGGCTCGATTTGTGTGTGTTTGGTGTGCGTACGTCTTTCTTCGAACCCTGTTTCGTTGATATGAATCGTCCAGTGCCGTCGTCATTATGATGATCGTCAATTATCATATATGTAGGAGTAACCCGTTGGACTTCTCTCGAGTTAGGATTTATTTCGATGGACCATTTCTAAGGTGTCTCGATGATCGCGAGCTTTATAGGCAGATTGTTAAGAATCGATAACCATTCCGAGAATAGGCGACTTGTTTAAGCTTCATCAGTAATTATGCGTGTATTTATGGATTGACTAAGGATCGAGTTATCAATGGAAGCTTATCATGGATGTGAAGAGTTTGTAATTTTACTTGCTACTATCGAAGGGGTACTGAAGAATTTTCTTGATGACGAAGCTCTTGGGGACTAGTATGAAAAACTAAAAACGAGGAATATGATTCATCACATTGAGCACTGAAGTAGAAATTATTGGGACGCCTTTGTATGATGAATGCTAAAGAAGAAGTTAGTGGGACGCTTTTGTTAAACACTGGAGCAGAAGTTAATGGTACACCCGACATGTTGTGAGTTTCGCCAATGGACCAAATTTCTTAATGATTGGAATTAATAAATTCGTTACCACTTCAAGGAGTATGTTGAAGCCGACACCGCAAGTGGAAAGACCTTGGAAATCAAGTTGTATTATTAAGGGTTCGTTCAAGGTATTCTCAATGATCAACGGTGGAGATCTATATTTGATGTTTATGTTCGACCTTTTCTTTTTATGTACTTATATGGTATGTGATCTAGTCGAATGATCGTAAGTTGTGAGAACTTGAGACGGCATTATCCGATGACGTCCGATCATGTAGAACACATATTACGTAATATCCTTTTGACCTTCAATGACGATGCTTATTGAGACTTTGATGCGCGTGGGCGGAAGTGAGATGGTGTCTTTGTATTATCTTTTGAGTAAGGATCCGTGTGTGAGTGCCCTCTGATGATGAAATATTTGTTTGTTATTTCTTCCTGATATGTGTCCATGGCTATCCGACCAGTGGCTATTCTTTAATTTGCAATCTCCCTTTTAATTGGACTTACCCGAAAATCCTGTCATCTGTTCTTGTCGTCGAATGAGCTTCGTGTAATTCATAAAATGTTCATGTGTCGAGCTTGAAGGAGTGATTGGTGGATAAGGATTTATTCATCCCTTTAGGTGTGATACAGCTTGACGACAAGTTGTGTTTTGTAAGAAGAACCAGTGGAGATCGTGGATCAGAATTCACGTGGGATCTTGAGGACTTCTTTAGGAAGAGGTGCCCTTATCTTTACTTGTGGTACGCAATACTAATATGAGGCGAGGTGAGCCCCGGGACGTCGCTCCTTTAAGGATGTGGTAATATAATACCCCGAACTTAACGTTATTATTTTACCCTAATTATGTAACGGATTTGTAATTTCTAAGTAATGATGAGTATTATTATATTTGACGGTTTTAGTTGAAACCGGTAATGTGTGACTATATTTAATTGTTGTAACGATTGAAGAGTATTAATAGTGATCGCGATGCCAATGGATGCCCAAATACTATATTTTAGTATCGATTATTTCGATATTTGATATTTCTGAAATTTTTATTTCATTACGTATTAAGTCGAGTCGAACTTTATTATTTCGTTTTGTGTGCGTTTAATTATTAAAACGATCGATTTAACAAATGAGATTTATATTTTTATGAACCCGGGATGAAACTCGACACTCGTAAATATTTTTAAAATTGACTGGTAATCATTTTCCGCTTTTTAACTAATATTTACACTTTAGTACACAAGAAAGCACAAATGACAATTTTCACCCTCACTCACCATATAAAAGGAAAAATTTTCCTTATTTCCACTCATAAAAACACACACACACAAATTCAACACTCTCTCTCTCTCTCTTTCTTCCTTTCTCTTGCCGTGACCAAGAACAAACAAAACACCCCTTTGATTTTAATTTTAAGCTTGAATGTAAACAATCCAAGGTTAGACCCATGCTTATAATCATATTGTGATCATTTTGATATAAAAATACACATGCAAGTACTTTATTTTTCAAAGATTTTTAGTGAAGAACAATGGTGTTTGATCCATTGTTGTGTTGTATAAAGGTGTTATTATTATTATATTTGATTTTAAAAGTGTTGCATATTTGATTTTTGATATGGGTTTTGTAAAGAATGATCATGTAAGTGATTTAGGGGTGTCATGATATGTTAGGAATGATTAATATAGGTTAATTGAAGGTTAGATGATGATAAAAATGGGTCAAAATGAGTTTTGATGTGATTTTTAAATAGTCATTTTACATCAGTGAGTTAAGGCAGATTTTCGTGGGTTAAAGCTTAAATAAAGTTTGATATGATTGGATATTGTTGTAGTAGTCGTCGAGACCCTCGTTTCGATATAAGATAGAGCTTTTAACTCCAAACGAGTCAAAAGTTATGCTAGTTTGATTATTCGTGTACCGGGAGACGAGTATTGACACAATACGAAATTGTTGTTGATATTTGGATCGAATCTCGGGGACTATAAGTTGAGTTTTAAAAATGATCAAAGGCTGTTGTTGGGTTCTAAATTTAGCATTTGGAGTCTATTTTTAAAGTCAAGTGGCGTTTTTATAAATGGAAATGTTTAACAAGGTCAAAATGGTTTTGCGATGCAAGTATGCAAAACTGTCCGGTTTTTAAAGTCTAAAGATGTGTGGAGCAGGTGGTTCTAAATGTGAATCATTGAATGAAATTTAAACTGATTATACAGATTATAAGTGAGGTTGTCACCAAGTTTCGTCTAAAATGAAGTTGATTAGGTATGGTAAATCAACGTGTACTTTTGGTAAGTACCGGTTGAGTACTTTTTGGGAGGTACTTAACCTCGCGTCATAGTATGAGGCGAGAGGCTAAACTATTAGCTTCTCAAAGTTCTGAAAGGATATAAGTCTTATGTGTGGGTGTATATTCTGAGATTGGAGACCCATTTAGGGTACTTGAAACATATTGATTTGGCATCTTGAGATGGATCAATATCGAAGGTGCTAGTTTGGAAAGCTAGTACATGTTGTGGGGTTTGAAAGGGATTCACATGAATTGATTGGTCATGTCTATGTACATACTATTTTGAGTCATTGATTTTATTATACTAATTATGATTTGAAATACTTAAGTATGTTGCTAAGCACGCACCTTATTTGTTAGGTGGCGGCTTTTGATGTGTATATATTTGGGAGGTATCTTCACTTCGGCGATCACTACTACTACCAGCTTTGTGTATTATTTAAGGTAAGTCTATAGCCTTGCTTTTACACTATTTTGTAAATGGCTTTTAAACCCGCGAGGGGGAATACATGTTTTTTTATAAACTTGGAACACAAGTCTTTTATGGTATGCTTGTCCCTCTATGAATGGACCTGTGGTTGCCTTTGAATTGCATTAAGTGATTGCCTTTGTTAAAGCCTCAATTATGGACCGTTAATTAACCTATGATGGGTTAACCACTAGTACAATTAATAGATCTATGGGGGAAGCCGCCCCGGTTCAGTTTGTGTGGACTTGTCATAGAAGCTTAGGCCCGACCTCCACACTGTTTAAACATATTGTATTGAGAAGTCAGGTATACGGAAATGTACCAATAATCTGGAGGTAACGACAATTAATAAATCTTTTGTCTTATTAGACCTAACCGAGTGTCTAAGGGCTCGGTTCCATGAGCTTAATGCAATTTATGCTATATACAATTATTATTGTTGATGCAAATTCGATGCTTGTTGCCTTCAAGTATGCCACAAACTTATAATCTTTGGTTGTGTTCAAAATGATTTGTAAAACCTATAGACTTGCTCAACCTTTGTGTTGATGATTTTACACATGTATTTCAGGTAATCAAGATGGATAGCAGCGGAGCATGCGAGGAGCAAGTTGATGCTTACTTGTCTAAAACTTTGTTTACTTTTCCATCCTTTGAAATGAATAAAATGACTTTTAAAGTCTTTGATGAATGTATTGTGATTGGTAACGTTTTTTGGGACCAAACGCTACTCTGATTTTATATATATTGGGATGGGAAACTTTTTAGACAATGCTGTATATTATTTTAACGTCTCATTTGAGGTCGTTGTCTATGATTGTGTGCGATGTGCTATGAGTAGCGTCCCAAAGTGGTATTCCGCTACGTGGTATTTTGGGGGTGTTACACTTGGTGTCACAAAAGACTCCAATTTGCACTTCATTGTCAAACTCCCGACCATGATCCGTTCGAACTGGCACAATCCGACAATTTAAATGGTTTTCAATTTTCTTACTTAAAATCTCAAAGTGATCAAAAGCTTCGTTTTTGGTTTTCAGAAAATTTTTCCAGATAAATCTTGAGTAGTCATCCACGATAACCTAAGTATAAAGATTACCTCCAAAGCTTTGTACCGCAGATGGACCAAAAAAGTCCGTATGTAAAAGTTCTAGACACTTGGTTGTGGTGACCACATTTTTAGCCTTATGGTTTATGTGTGTTTGTTTATCAATTTTACATGCATCACAAAAATGGTGATCATATTTTGCTTTTGGTAAATCTCTCACAAGGTCTTTGTTAGCCAAATTTTGTAAGAATTCCTTGTTGATATGACCAAGACGCATATGTCAAAGGGTTGAGGTGTCATCTAAGGTGGTCAAACAAATAGCGTCTTTTGATGAGTCAAATTTCATAACATATATGTAATTTTTCTTAACTCCTTTTGCTATTGTTATTCCGTCTTTTAGTATTTTACTACCATTTTCTTCAAATAGGACTTTGCATTTATTACTACAAAGTTGACTAATGTTAAGCAAATTAAATCCAAATTTTTTTACGTGAGCAACATTATCAATGGTAATGTGGTCATTAGAAATCATAACTTTTCTAATAATTTTGCTTTTGACATTGCCATAAAAAATAACGTTACCTCCGTCCTTTGGTATGTAGGTGTTAAAGAGGTTCCTATTTCCCGTCATGTGTCTCGAACATCCGCTGTCCTTGATCCATTCATCCAGTTCAAGTCCAGCCTTCAAGCATACCTCATTTGTTTCGTGTGTCATAAGAGCTAGCTCTTTCTTTTTGGTTTTATCACATTCGTCATCACTTGCGCTCCATGCTCCACTTACAAAAGCTCTTTGTGTCTTTGGCTCCGCCTTTGGACAATTACCAATGAAGTGACTGGGATCACCACATTGGAAGCATTTTCTTTCATCTTTAGGCTTTTTTATATCAAATGGTTTTCGAGACACTTTCTTGTTGTTGAGTGGTTGCCTTATGAGTCTTCCTCGTCTTTTGAAAAATTTCTTGAAGTCACGTACGACCATGGCATATTATTTGTCATCGCTATCGGACTCTTGCCTCATCACTAGATTCAACTCGAGCTTTCAAAGCTAGTGACCTTTGATTTTCTTTCTTACCTTTGATGATTTCAGAGTCTTTTTCAATCACCATTTCATGTACTTTGAGGTTCTCGATGAGTTCGTCTAGTGACAAGCTTGAGAGATCTTTAGATTCTTCAATCGCCGTAACTTTAGCTCGCCATTTTGGATGGAGAGCTCTTAGAAATTTCCTGACAAAGTTCTTGTTGGAGAAAGATTCGTCAAGTGCTTTGAGTGTTGTTATGATAGTGTTAAACAGAGCAAATCCATATCAGTTGACTCTTCTTCAAGGATAGAAAATTGTTCATATTGTTGAACAAGTAGATCAATTTTATTATCCTTGACTTGCGAGTTTCCTTGATGTGTGACTATAAGTGAGTGCCAAATTTCTTTGGCGGTTTGACACATAATTATTCTTTCATACTTCTTTTTAGGTAGAGCATTGTAAAGCGTCATTTTTGCTTCATTATTTTTAGCCAACATTTTCTTTTGATCATCGGTTTTTTTTCGGGAGGAACTGATTCAAATTGTTTAGTGGTGACAATTCTAACCATTGGTGCTTAATCACCTTCATTGATTATATACCAAATATTTGTATCCTTAGATTTCACATAAGTTTCAAAATGGGTTTTCCAATAAATAAAATCATCGGTTTCAAAGAGTGGTGGTCTTTGCATAGATTGCCCTTCTTTGTAATTTTTAGAATCCATGGATCGATTCAAGTTTTAAAGTACAATATACTTTAAAGAGCTTGAGTACGTAGCTCTTGATGCCAATTGTAAAAACTAGAAAGGGGTTAAATAGTTTTTACCGATTAGTTGTAATTATTTAGAAACTTTTTCGTGATTGTGAATGGATATAGACTAAGTGTAAATTAGTAAAGTAAACAACTTGAAGCAATAAAGAAACAAACCACAATGCACAATGATTTATAGTGGTTTCGCCTAGCAAGATCGCACTTATCTTGCCCCTACTTCTACTCCTCGAGTAATCACTCAAGAGTTCTACTTCACTAGTAAATGAATCTCCTTTACACCGGTGGAGAAACCTTCACACTTAAACTTACAATCTTTAACAAGACCTAAGCTTAAGATGTCTCGTTCTTCACAAAGGCACAACAACGCCTTATACACTTCTACACTTGTGGTTTATAACACCAACCACACTTTATACAAGTAGATAGATGAATGAGTACAACAATGGTAATTGTGTAGGTAACACTTAACACATTCACGCAATGTGAAGCCTTGAAGGATCAAAGCTTAGAGTTGAGATTTCTCGTGATCGATATTATATGAACAAGGATCTAAATCATAAGCAAGAAGAGAATGGATAAGATATATTAGAGAGTTAGATTTATATTGAGATTAGAGAGATAAATTAGATGAAAAGGGGTAAAAATTTAGCTTGGACAAGGTTGTTATTTATAGGCACAGGACAGAACCCCACGGAACCCATCGGACCCTTCACCTTTGGGTCCACCGGGGTCCGGTAGGTCTGACTTTTGTTTTCTCTTAAATGTTTGTCCAAGATTACAAGTAAGTGTTATGTCAACCTTGTTTGACTACATCAAAAGTCAAAGCCTTTATTTTGATCACTTTTGTATTTCCATTTTATGTTTATATAAGTTGTGTGGATTTATAAAACATTAGTATATTAGTTAATGATCCTAAAGTAACTAATATGATGCTTATAATTTCAAACATAAAAATATGTTTGATGTTTTGTCGTTAACAAAACGTTAAGTATGATTAAAACGTAAATATCGTTTTAGTACGATATTTGCATTTACACCCCTCTTATGCCAACAAAACTAAATAATACAACTGACTACTACATTTGTGACCAAAGGTGTATATTTATCACAATAGAAACAAAGGTTTTGAGCCCTCCTTCATTGATACTCCTTTTGGGACAATTGCTTTTTGGGAGGGACAATTGAGTGTTTGGTTTAGGTTTCCACCTACTAACTTATGCAAGTAAATACAATAATAAGGACTTGTTGGTACTTGAAATATCCATATTACTTCCAAACTTTTGGATACTAACAAAATTAGACTCATAAACCTTGATTTTCTTCTTCGTCGCAATAATAGTAGCTTCTTATAAATTAGGCAACTTGTAAGCCACACCCAGAGTTTTTGGTTCAAACATTTATACCCATTTCAAGCTCTAATGGTAAACCACCCAAGTAAAAACTCACACCATGCTCCTCACTAATCTCACATCTACTCAACAGTGTATCAAAACGATCTTGGTACTCTCTTACATTAGTTTTAGATTTAAAGTTCCTTATTTGACTTATTGGATTATCAAAAATAGCCCTAAATTTTTGCAAGATTGCATTCTTATACACCTCCTAGTCCATATTTTCCCAAAAAATCTTAATGTATTGTTTATGCCACAATAGAGGTGTATAAGTCAAATGCACATATACCAATTTAACGTTTTTATTCTTAGAAATATTATCAAGAGCAAAGAATTGCTCATAGTTGTAGACCCATCCCCTCACATCATCTTCCAAGAATCTTGAGAACTCCAACTTTGTCATCCTGGTGAAGTGATTCTTGTTTCTTACACCGTCGTTACGAGTTACCTGCATTTCCACCAACGCTTTCAACTGAGTAATATCATTACTCAAAACTCGATCACTTATAACATTCTTCCATCGTTCATTAAGACTGTTAGAAGTAATTCTTGTTATAGAGGTCATTCTAACAAAATTTGACGCCAAAATTGTTGCGTCTTATTTTAATGTGTACCACTAGATATTATCTTCTACCCTTCAGTCGAATAACCAAGTAGTGATCTTGATCCGTTCTTGGATACCTATGATCAAGTTAAATTATATGTTAGTTCGTGAATAAAATTTAACAACTGTGGTAATCACGCGATCGCAAGACGTATCAAACACGTAGTCATGTTTCTGACGGATATCCATACAACTATATCGATCAAAAAATCAGTGTAACTAATTGATCGGAAAGATCACCGAAAAACCATTTGATTGTTGGGAATAAAAATAGTTAAGTCACTCAGCCGCTGACAAAGGGATTTTGGACGTTGACAAGAGCAAATAAGGCATTGACAGATTAAACGCTAACAAGACATATCAAGGCGCTGACAAAGGAAATCCCAGTCACAAGACAAATACTTAGTTAACACGTTTTGTATATTTAGGAAGGATATGATCAAATATTATATTTTCTATATTTATCTTTTCCAAGAATAGTTGATTAGTAGATTATTGTTCAAGACTCCTTGTGTTATAAAAGGATGTCGTAGGGTTTGTTTTTCATATATGTTTTACACTTTCATTGTACGTCATTAGTATTATTAATCAACGTGAAAGTTTGGTATACATACGTTGTTCTTTGTTCTAAGTGTTAATTCTGCATAACACTTAGATTGTTGATTACAAAAAGTTTCTCTACGTATTATACTTGATTCAATCTCGATAAAACAAAGCAAAATCGATCTAGGTTTAAGATCAACAAGTGGTATCAGAGCTTGTTGAGGAACTTTGATCTAAAGATCACAAAACCCTAATTTTCTCAAAAACCTAAAATCATCATGTCAACCCCGAACACATCAAAAACCCTAAGTCAAGGATCCTCCAGCCACAACCTCAAAATTCCCATCCTTGACCCTGATAACTTTGAACTATGGAAGTTTAACTTTGAACAATACCTTCAAGTTGACAACTATGTTCTCTGGGAAATTGTTGAATCTGGAAACAAATTCAACCAAGCACAAAAGATCTTAGATTCCATTAAACTACGAAGAACACCTACCTCCAAACCTAAAGACTTGCTTCCAAGACTTGAAGATGGAAAAGCCACCTCAGCTACAGAGGTAGCTGATAGAAGGCTTGATATGAAGGCTTTAAGCATTCTTAAACTCTCTCTTGGAAACAAATAGCAACACAAGTTCAGAAGGTTTGAATCTGCTAAATCACTTTGGGATGGTCTTGAAATCACCTTTGGTGGTAATGAGGACACTCTCAAACAAAGGAAGAAGCAGTTGTGTAACACCCCCATTTTTATCTGGACACAGCGGAATAATATTTTGAGGGGTATTACTTCATGATATGAAAGCAAAGTGATAGAAAACAGCTCAAAAGAGTGTTTAAATAAACTTCATTTATTCTTTATAAATTTATCATTCAAAATCAGAGATTTTTAATAAAAAAACTATACATACATTATACATGACAGGTTCCCGAGATCTAGGAAATATGTTTGCATGAAAAAATCTTCCAAGATTATATCTCTCCACGTCATTAGTATGCTGCTCCAGGCTATCAATTTCAATACCTGAAATATATGCTTAAAGTCAACACAAAGGTTGAGTGAATTCATAGGTTTTAAAATCAGTTTGAATACAAGATTCTTTTCCTGAGCTACGTTGTTATTTGCTCGTAAGTTTGAATAAAATGATAATTTAATTACACTAAGCTCATGATACCGCGACTAGACATAGAAACCAATAGTTTGCCCTTATAAGGAAGTATGCCAAACTATCCTTGTTTACAAAATAAAATATGCATGTTTAACCACTGAGGTGCTAGCAAGTGCGACTTGCCCAGACATGAGATGTCAGTCTCCAATAGTACTATTTACAATATTAGCGCTCATTCCGAGAAATGATTAGCGGTTCATAGTTAAAAAGGGACTTTCATAGGCAGCAGTAAACATAGTGTCAATGAATCATATATAGAAAGCATACCAAAAACACTTGTATTCCATTTTAGCATATATCCCCCTCACGGGTTTTGAAATCATTAGGTAGTACACTTTAGTGAGGCTATTAACTCACCTTATGTCCAGTAACCTTGTTGGGTTTATGTCACACAGATCAACTGTTGCTAACAAACAAGAACGTAGTCTCACACCAACCTGTTTTAACATAATTGGTATGGTATTAAGTTTTTAATATTTAGATAAATCTATTAAGCATTTGGTTATATTTTCTCTAAATATTATTTAATTGTAATTATAGCACCATTGTTCGGGCCATTATACTCAGAAGCCATTCTATAAACGTTTGAGGAGCGAGGGCACTTTAAATCGTAAACCCAACCACTCAGTCAGAACGTAATATCGAGATGGAAAATCTTTGTACAAAGTTCCCTACTAACATGATACTTTCATTACTTTCACATATTCATGATTAATCTTAGTTTCAAATTTGACAAAAATAGTCCTTTTGGTTATATTTTGGCATAATTACACTTTTAACCCCTAAAGTATATAGTTTCATAAATTGCAATTTAAACCCTCAATAATTAACCTTAGGGTCTCAAACTTTCCAACATTTATTCTAATATCTTATACTTTCATAAAATGACATTTTTAGCCCAAAATGATTTATAGTTTCAGAAATGATAGTTTTAGTCCCTATACTTATAAAAATCACATAACAAGCTCAAAAATGATCCAAATGCTCTAGGATTTGAAAAAAAAAGTTTATAAACATGTTTATAATCATAATAATAGCATTTATATAGAATTATAGCTTTTGAAATGGGTTTTTGCTTATTATTTTATGTAGATTACAAAACTATGGTTTTAAGACATCTTTAACTTATAACTTCCATTTAAAATGATGAAATGACTTAGTTTCTTTTAGATTATATTTCTAACATAATTTTAGCATTATAAAAACTCTAAATAAGAATTATAACAAGATCAAAGCTTAGCTAACATAGAAATTACCAAGGTAGCTCCAAATTGCTCCTTATGGCTTCTTATGAACATAACTTGTTATCAAATCTTCAAGAGGTTCAATGGCTAGATTCTAGACCTGGTTTTTGGTCTTGTGGGAAGTCCTAAATGTATATAGAGGTGGAAGTGGAGAATGGGTATGAGATACAAAGAAAAAGGGGTGCAAGTTCAAATGAAATACATACGCCCCTATTTATACTTGTTATGATCCTTATCCTCCAAGTTATGCATTTAAATGAGTAAGATAGATAGAGGGGTGACTAATGAAGGCTAGTTAAGATCTACATAGTTTTATAGCTTATAGCTTTTTCCTAATCCTTCCTTGTGGCTAGAATTGAGTCACGCCAACATATAGATAAGAATGGTGATGTGTAGAAAGCAAGGAGGTGATCCACCTACTTGTAGCACTCCTAAAATATCTTAGGATGGATAAATATCAGCTTTCAAACTTGTAATGGAGGGAAATGGTTTGAAAATGAATTTTGGAAGGAATTTACAAACCAGATTCTATTTCTAGGTCTTGTAACTTATGCTTTGTGTTTTTGGTGATTAAGGGCTTAGGAAAGTGATTAGTGAATGATTAGGGCTTAGTTAGGGTTTAGAAATTCTATATAAGAGAATTGGGTCCTTGGTTTGAAGTTTAACAAAGGTTTGATATGAAAATGGGAAGTATACATTTGTAGGTTAGGGTTTTCTAATGATCTAGGGTTTAATCTTAGTAAAAGGATTTATCCTTTAATTGGTTACTGATGTATACTTAATTTAGGTCCTATGCATTGTATCTTAAGTGTCTAATGAGTCCTCACACTTGGTTTAAGGGTTTACTTAGGGTAAACATGTCTAAAGAGTGAAAATACCTATTTTAACCTAATTTACAAGTCATGCATTGAAATCTTGTACCTTATGAATTAGGGTACTTGTACATTGTCTTAATATAATCTTATAATCTTAATGAATTCCTATTAATATTTATATGCTTGTCCAAAAAGAACTGGGTAGTGATTTCATGTAGGTTTCTTAATATTAGGGTCTTTAGGTCATTAATCCTAATGATTTTCTAACTTAGGTAATTAGGGTTTATATCCTTATGTATGCTTATTCTAGGGCTTATATGATATGTTTATGACTTCTATGGATTCTACATTCTTAGTTTGAGGGTTTATATAGATTGATCATGTTCTAGGGTTAATTAACGGGGTTTAAGATCCTATGTTTTGATAACTTGTACCTTGTGCTTTACCAACTTGTAACTTGACTTGAAATGAATATATAACTTTAATATGATATTTAGTTGAGTTTTATAATTTGTGGTAAAAGATTAGATTCTAATTCAATGTATAATGGATTTTATATGCTAATCTTGGTTACTAGGTCTTAACTTGTAATTAGCCTTGGATTAGTGAATATTAGTAATTTGTGATTGATTAACTTTCTTTTAGATGATAGATTGTAATTAGTATATTGTTTTTTTGTAATAGTACATGGATTTTATGTAGTTACATTGCTTGAAATATTATTTATCAAAGTTTCTAGATGGTGATCTAGATTATTATGTACAATTACTTGTACTTAGCTTTGTATGGTTTTTTCTTGCCTTTCTTTGGTATTATTATGTCTTTTAAAGTATAGTTTGCAACTTGTTTATAATCCTTAATTACTTATTCATATGTGTTTTCCATTCATAGCTTACCATTCTTGAGTTCACAACCCATTTATAGGGATTCGATGGTTTCTAAGGGAATTTAGGGCATCATGGTTATGTTTGAGATGTTCTTATTAATATTGAACTTATTAGATCTCTTTTATAGCTTACCCTTGTGTCTTTCATCATTATAGGAATGTGTGGTTATAATAGTTTATGGTGTGAGAAGCAGTTCATTCTACCAAGTAATACACAAAAAGCAAAAATTTCTAGTGGCTTTTCCACTCCTATTCAAACATAGCATATATTATACTTGCAATTTTATGGGTTGTCATAGCCTCTTCCCCTTAAAGAAATCTCGTCCCGAGATAAAAATCGTAGTATGTCAAAAAAGGCAGATGTAGTCTTTGTGTTTTGCTTAACATTCTATTCATATATCAATGAATAAAGTTCTTACGTTGTTATTTCTTCTTACTCAATTTCTAGATTTAATACGAAGCATGAGTACTTATGATGTATTGACCATTTAGGTTGTCATGAAATCTTATAAAGATTACAAGAATGAGTGTAAATCATACCAATTAATCATGTAGACCCTCTTTAGTTCTCAAAATAGGAAAGGAATGTGATTATTTATGTGTTTCCTTGGGTAAAACTCAAGTTAACAGGTCATAGTTGCCTAAAATCAGGGATTGATGATTGCATCTTTCAAAATTAGTTTGGGTAATTGATAAAGAAAATATCCTTTTCAACTAGATATTGTTTAATATGGCGCAGTTTCTCATTCATAGTGATAAATCTTTATCAAAACAGTCTTTTCAATTTACCATTTAAATCTAGCAGTTACCTAACGGTTACTATTCAATGTTCTACGAAGCTCTATTCTTAAATAGTTTTATGAACTACTTTTGGGTAAGTTGAAATCTCCAATTTTAGCCCAGCAAATACGTAAATGGCACTTCTTTCGATAGAGTGCTTCAAGTAGTATTGCTTTGATTCTAGCATGAAAACTATTGTTATACGGGATATTTTACCAATGTTAATATTGTTTTACATGGTATAATTTCTCAAAAATATTTGTGATTACTCTTGGAAAAGATGTTTCACAAATCATCACTTAAATCCAGTAAATAGTTAACAATTACTTCTTATTGCATTACGAAGGCTCTATTACTATAATACCTTGATAGGGTAGGTGCTATTCCATGTAATATAATGCATACATGGAGTATGAAATTCTAATATTAGGATAGTTCTCTCACTTAAACCTATTGGTATAAAGGGAAATGTTCTTTCTTAATGTATTCAATATTGCAGATATCGACACTTTATGTCAACAGATTATTTTTGGGAATAATCTTGTTAAAGTTTCCATATCCTTTATGAAATACCATTTACAATGATCCAGATGGTGTCGTGTCGTATCTTAAGAAATTCTGAAATAAGTTTTTCATTACTTGTTCTTACCTATTTTTCATATGAAAATTTTAACATTTTGAAATTAGAAATTCTGTTAAGACATAGGTTGAATATTTAGTCTAAAGAAAAATCAAACATATATAATTCTATGCACATGTAACACAAATGAGTTATTCTGTCAGGTAGTAAAGTAAAATAACACTTAGAAAAATGAAATAAAGAACTTCATAGATTTTATTGATAATATTCACGTATGTTTAACACACTTATTCATTTACAAAGCACGAAAATCTTAGAAAAGTCTAAAAATTCGCCTTGCTCCAACAATATCGGGTTTGATGACCTATTTATAAGCAGTTCTGGCACTTCTTCATGCAGTTTCCGATGTGATGCAATAGACAATTCATACATTGAGGAATGTGTCTAGCATAGTCGTCGTATTTTATTGGTTGGGAATGGTTAACTAGTTTGGTATTTGGGTAATATAGGTAGGGAAAATATGGATCATAGGTAAAGTTTAAGGGATTGGGTTTAGTTTCAACAGACTCTTCTTCTTCTTTAATAAATTTACGTTTAAGGGTGCTGGATCCTTGCACAAGATTGTGCTCGATTACATGATCCATTAATATCTGGGAAATCTTAATGGCTTCTTCTAAACTATGGGGTTTAGAAATAGTAATCATCCTTCTGAATATTTGGGGATATCCTTTGATAAAAGCTTTCATCATCCTTTGTGAATTAGTGATAGGATACTATTCTGCTAACTCTTGAAATTTTCTGAAATAGGCTTTGAGATCAATTCCTTGTGTTACTAGGTTGCAAAATTCCTTTTTTATTTTCTCAATTTCTTTTGAAGGATAATATCAAGTTATTTGGAGGCACTTAAAATCTAACCATTTCATCTTATAGGCTTCATCTAAACCAACAAGTTGAGTATAGTAATTCCACCATGAAAATGCTTAATTAGTTAGGGTACTAATAGCAAGCTTTACTTGGCGATCCTCAACGCAACTATTTTGGGAGAAAATTGTTTATGTCCTCTTAATCCAATGAGCAATACTAATAACATCTTCATTTCCTTGGAATTTATATAACTGGCTAGCTATATAGTCTTTCATTGGATTAACATTCCTTAATATCTTGAAGATTGGTAATTTCAAGGTTGTAGCTACTTCATCGTTAGTTATTCGCTGAATTCTTTCGAGAGTTAGGGTAGAAGATATTGATGTCCTTAAATGTGTCATTATGAAATTTAGAAAAGAAATTTTTGAAATTTAGATATACTTGTCTATTTAAGCATTTGCATATGTGTATACATACTACGAGCATAAATTTTCCAAAAATTTAGAAATATAAAAGGTTTTTAGGGAATAGGTTTATAGGGCTCTAACAACTAACAACTTATCTTAGGTTTCTTAGGTTATTTATCCTTTATTTAGATTGATACTCTTTTTAACCAAATAGACTTGAGAAGTCCTTTTTAGTTTAAGATAATATCTCTATTTTGCTATAATTCTTTTAAAGACTTGTACTTTTCAAGTATTTCTCTTCTCTAGAATAATATACAAATAAAGGAAAGATGAAAAATAAACTTTTATTTATTAACAATCTGCTTCACTGATGGACATATAAGCTTCTTTGTTACATAAAAGTAAAGACTGATAGCTAAAATATTTACAAGGCTTTTTGGGAAGCTGAAATATTTAAAAGTTGGTCTATTTCTTTTCCTGGGGATTCTTAATTTCACTTCAAAGTGTGTGAGGTCTCAAGTTCAATTCCCACCAGGTGCAAACAACCTTGAAGTGGCCACGCCAACCTCCTGAAAAGGGAGGGCTTTACCTGGTTTGAATTAGTGTGGTGGTGGGCTCAAACCCCGTGGATTAGTCGGCCAATGAGTCGGAAATCACGGTTACAAAAAAAAAATAAAAAAAAATAAAAAAAAATTCTGCTAATAGAGCTTTGATGTTGTCTTGGTATCGAACTTGAATATCCTCGATAAGTTTTTCCATTGTTGTCATTCTTACTTTTGCTAAGGTGATTTATTCTTCATTTATCCTTTGCCTATTACGTAACTCAAAATTCTCATTGCTTACTCTTACAAAATTATTCTCTAATTTCTCTATTTCCTCTTGCATCATTTCTTGTTTACACCTTCGCCTTTCGACTTCATATTCTGTGACAATCCGTCAATTTATGGTCAATATTTTATTCTCAATATTTGTTTGAAAATATTATTTATGAACTCACTTATTTTTGGGAAGAAATTTGGATTTACGTCTTGAAGTAGCGTCGACTACGTCTAAACCGGAAGATTCAACGTTACGTGCTTACGTTTACATACACCGTCCTTGGTGACAGTCCGATATTTCAGAAAATAAATTTATCCGTGAATATTATTTTGGAGTTTTAAATTTGTGTTGGTTCATAAACTCACAAATTTACGAGAAGAGATTAGGACTTACGATTTTATTTTAACGTCCTTTACGACTAAACCGTAAACCTTAGGATTACGTATTTACGTTTTCGAACTCCGTTTTTGATGAGACAATTTTTATTGGATTCGTTTTGTGACGTTGATTCATAATTTATAAAAACGTTTTTCGTAAAACGACCCGAGGGCACGCAAATCGAGGAAACTAGAATCGAGGAGTACCCGTAAATAAATGGGGATGAGACAAGTGGGACACTTGCCCCACCCCCACTCAAACCGGCCTAACTTAGCCACCACACCACATTTGGTGTCAAGTGTAAGCTAAGTAGCTTACACATGTCACTTAAGCTTAAACATTAAGCTACTTCCAAACCAAAACCACCTCAACTTTACCACTTGCTCATTCACAACATGCAATCCACTCAAAATTCTCTCCCTTGGCTCCATTGTTGCCGTCCACTTTCCCCCATCAAACACCACTTTAGATCAATTTCATCCATGAAATCATGTGTTATTCATACACATGTTGAAGCCCTTTTGAAACCCTATTGAATGGTGGTGCTTATAACATCCAAGGAGGAGTTTTCATGGAGTAGTAGGGCTGATTTTCCACAAGGTGTTTATGAAGAATGGTGGTCTTGAAGATGTTCATGGTTATTCACAAGTTTCTCCATCAAAAACCATGTCCAAATCATAACCTACATCAACTTGGTGGTATAAAGATTGTCCTCCTCATCCTCTTGTTATTTTTGATTATGTAATCTTGTATTTATTTTACTTATGTATATGCATATGATGATGAATGATGAATAAAAGTGTTGTGTGGGGATTTGTTGTTGATAAACATGCTTAAAAAGGTGAAAAACTATAAGAAACAAGGTTAAAATCTTGCTTAATTTAGATGACTGTATGAAACAGTAAAGAAACATGTCATGAACTGATAAAATGATGAAGTAGAATGGATTTACAGTAAGCTATGGGTTTTGTACACATGTGAGAGTTGGCCATGCAATGGAATCATTGTAATGAGTGAGATATGATCAAAACAAGTTTAGAGTACAAATCTGAGTTTACTGTTTTGGACGAATTTTAGAAAATACTTGGAGGATGATTCAACAGTAGCTATAGAAGAGTTAAATGGAACACATATCATGTAGTTTATGTGATAAAAATTTGAGCTTCTATCTCCATATAGAACTTTAGATATGGCAGTTTTGGTGAAAGTGAAGTTAAAAATCAGATTTTTGAAATTAAAGTATAATACTATTATATAAGCACTCAAAATTTAATAGTATAAAATATAAATTAAAACCCACTAACTTATATAATACATTTATATAAATATGTACAATGGTAAATAAATGGACATTTTATAAAAATGGTAACTTGTTAAGTTTTATAAGTTATAAAACTATAAACATGATTTTTACGACTTTTTCGGCTATTACCGTAAAATTAACGTTTTTGCTAAATAAAACTTAGACGGTTGGAACCGACTAATGTAAGCTTTATAAAACTAATATACTGATATATAAACATATATAACAAGTAAAAACCAATAAAACCCGAACTAGATAACCTACGGACATTAACGGGCTAAATTAACGTTATTGGACTAATAATATAACAAAATGGACTAAAACACTTATACACTTATTGGACTTAACCCATTTAGGCCCAACTTGTAAAGTGTAGATACTGATAATATAAGTATAACAAGGATTAAAACAAGTTAAAGAACTTATAATAAGTTTATAGGACTTAAAACGTGTAAATAAGTAAAACTAGTAAACTAGTATAAACGTTACCGACACATAACACTAAAATGAGTAAACGAGAATATGTAAACTCACTTGATCATCATATATATAAAATCATCATATGTATACATAATTGTTATTTGTATAAAGTCATTGGACATGAGTCTAAGACGGGTATTATTTGCCTAGGTTTCCGTGATTGAAGCACGCACCGTACGTCCGAATTGCCGATAACCCGCCTTCCCACATCAACGTGAGTTCATAGCCTCGCACTCTTTTAAATGTTTTTATAAATGTTTTATAAACCCGCGAGGGAGATAACATGTTAGTTTTTATAAAATAGGACACCATTTGTCTCGATTGTTTGTTTATTGATTTGGACCCGAATGATTGTATGACCCGAATGTATGACCCGATAAATGATTAAAGGACCCGATAGATGAAATCAAATGGATTATTAAAGTTAGGTTATGTCACTAAAAGTCTCATTAGCATGAATTGTGAACTACCGGGAGTTGGTAGACGCTTGTGCATATAATAGTACTATTTGGGGACGATCACCCCAGTTCGCGCCTTGACGGTTGATCCCCGTCGTGCCACATTGATTGGTAAGCGAATTTATGTATGAGAAGATTTCCATAGCGTGACCTTTGTGACGACACGCTACTTTAGATGGGCAAATTGAGTATCGGGTTAGCTACCCATTGTTGGTTTAGTAAGGTAACAATGTCATGCGGCTTATAATAATCCGACTAACGAAATACTACTAGACGCTCAGAATTACGACGTATTGCCTGACTAGCAATACAGGGTCATACTATTGATATTATGTTTGTGTTTTGGTTTTCATAACCATATTCATATAACGGTTTTTATTTTTATACAACGTCGTAAGACTTATTGTATGATGTTTTTACGACATTGGCTCGTATAATGATTTTTAAGGCAAATGCCTATATTACGATTTTCGATAAGGATTTGTATAAAATGACTTTGGCTATTTTATGGCCTACTAAAATGATTTGTACAAAATGATTTTCGGTAATAATTTTATACCGATATTATATTGATGGATTTTAATAAAACTCTATGAATTCACTCGGCGTTATCGCTGACCTTTTCTTTTAACATGTTTTATCTCAGGTACTTGAAGGTAATTCTCGGGAAGACGACAAGAATTCATGGCCCGCACTTAAACAATATTTTCCATTCAAATATTTTGTAAAACTTTGTATGAGATGTAATGACTTGGGACCGATGTAACTTTGATGTTTATGAATGGAAATGCTTTTATTATAAAACGACGCGATTCTTATGCGTTGTCTATGATGTGAGTAATGTGCTATCCCGTAACACCAACTAGTCTTCCGCTGTACTGAGTTGTATAAATTTGGGGGTGTTACAGTTTGGTACCAGAGCTCTCGTTAAAGAGAACGAAAGATTTTTAAAACCAAGGTTTTAAATAAAACATTTCAAAATCTTTTAACTATAAACATTTTTCTAAAAATGTCTAAAAATCTTTTGACTATAACGGTGCCGAAGAATTCCCGAGTTACCGACAAGGCCAGACTGAGAAGTGTTATTTTAATATATATATAACTTGGATTATATATATATATATGATGTAATTTTATTACATAATTGTTTGATGATTATTTTGATATTTATACGAGGTATTTATACGACGTAGATTGTCACAAGTAACCCTAAATCCCCTAGTAAATTAATCAAAGCTATTCTCGTAGGAATTCTAGCTATCCTAGATCTAAACCAAGTTGTGGATATTTATGATCCCAACAAATGGTTGATATTCGTAGAAATGTAGATATTAGTTGATTGTGAAATTGAAGAAGAATTGGCGAGATTAAATCTGATATCGATGTCATGACGATCTTTCCTTATAGAGTGGAGTTTGACAAAATGTTACCACCTAGAAAGATGTCATTTGACTCGTTGTCATCCAATTCTTAAATTGAAATCGAAAGGGTGAATGTTGCACTTGAGGCTGTCATTGGAACCTGTACCCAAAAGCCTCATGCCACTAATACCTTTCCGAGAAGTCTAATTGAATGTATGAGTCATCTCATACTAGTGACTCATTTGATAATTGTTGTTGTAAGAGCTATAGGATTGGAATTAAGTGTTGATCATATCGAGCTTATATTGCTCTATTAAGGTTTAAGAATAAGATTGAAAGTATTGGAAAATGAGGTGGGATATCGCATTAAGTATGAGTTGATTGAAACTTGAATGAAGTAAAATTTAACTTGTATGGAATAAGAAATTGTTAAGAGGAAGTTGTTGAGTCCTGTGATTGAATTATAAGGTTTTAAATGATTGTAGGTTCGTGTTAAGGGTTGTTCCTAGGCCATTGTCCAATAATGAGGAGGCCGAGTGTCCAAGAAATAAATTGAAGAAATCTTCTTCTGAATTGGGACCGATGGATCTTTCGGGACATGTGGAACACCTAATGACTCTTGTAGATTAGTATTCACTGTGGTATCTTTTAAAAATCCCTAACTTGACTGAGATATCAGTTGGTAGGATGAGTTTTGTAAATTGTATGTCATAGTGACACGTAATGTGTTACGGTACAATTTGACTTGTTTGTGATTAATGAAAAGACTACCTTTGATTACTAAATTCTACATGTATCGATATTATCTATCTTTTCTTGCTTCTTCCTAATGCTCGCATTAGTGATGCAACCATTGAACAAGTACTCATCTCGAATTGAGTTACGTTGTGGATTATTCTCTTTGTATTCCTGAGTGCCATCGAAGTCATGAACCTCATGATTATTTGGCTAAGCTCATTTCCTATCATATCGTAGTTAGTTCTTGGTGAACAACTTTTCATCACTCCTTTGCAGATCACACATTGTTTTTATAAAGTTAAAATGGTATCCTTTGAGAAAATTTAATTTTCATCACAATAAGGATTATTAAAAGAGAGATTTACAAGTGATTTATATCAAAATGAAGTTGTTTATGAGACACCTTGGAAAACTTAATTGTTTTTATAACAAGGAAAATCTTTATAAATATATTTTGATTCTTATTTAAGAATTAAGCATGTAAATGTTTTTATTATAAACATGATGATAAAGTTTTGACGAACTGAGTATTGCATCGTTAATCTTGAAATTGTATATAGTTGCGCGCCTACATACAATTTGGAATGGACTATGCAAGACTGATTAGTAGTCACCATAAAACTAATGAATAAACACTACATTTTCTTTGAGGATTGTGAAAGATTAACTTTTAATGAGAACTGCAAGAAGTGAAAAATAAGGACATAATGTTAGGGACACCTACATATGTGCCTGTAGCATCTATTCTTCTGAGCCGAATTTACTCATCTGTGGAAATTGTCTTATTTGACAATTGACAATTCTTTCTTGTCCAATTCTCCCGTAGTGAGATTCTTAGGAAAAGTATCTGATTACCGAATGTTGATACCCGACTGGACGTATCGACATTCCTATCATTTCTTATGATTTGATTTCATTTGAATGACCTGGGTAACGATCCGAGGAGCTTTCGAATGCGTACTCAAATTATGAAAACATGGGATATATTCATATTCATTAGATGCTTTCGTCTGTATCTGATTTGAAATTCTCTCGCATAAATCATGCGTTGACCTTACTCTTTTAATAGTAATTATGTATCCATATATCCTTGAATTTGCGAAGGATTATGAGTTATTATTAGTCTTTTGAGAAGTTCACATCTTGTAAACGGCAACGAAACTGGAAAGTTAGTAATGCCAGTAGAATGGATTGATTGATTATGACATGATGACATTGTCTTAATTGAGGGAACTCGAGTAGAATTCCCCTAAATAATAAGATGTTGATTATCAAAAGTGAACTAAGTAATTCTTGATGGATGACCATATCCTGTATTTAGACTTGGAATTATACCGTAAATGGTTGTGAATTAGTCATAGATATTATAATCTAGAAAGAACCTAATATGAATTTATTAAAAGATGTTTATGTTATCTGAAACTTTAGGAGGTATTTATTGGTGAATTACCTAGACTTTTGCCATTAAGATAGATTGAAATTGGTATTGATTATATTCCCGGTGCTGCATCTGTGGCATGTGCACTGTACGTCAGCACCATCTGAATTAAAGGAATTACCGTACAACTGAGAGAATTGTCGGAGAAAGATTTTATTCTACCGAGCTCGTCATCATGAGAGCTATGGTGTTATCATTCCTTACATTTATAGATTACTGGGAACTGAGTAAATTGACAATCGAAAACGATATCCATAACTCGAAATGGAAGATTTGTTCGATCATTTACAAGGTTTTTGATCCTCAGCATGGTTATCATCAACTTCGCATCTGCGAAAAGGATTATCTATTCCAGTCACTACAACCAGAACTTGTAATAAACATTATGAGTTTCACGTGGTGTCGTTTGGATTGACCAATGCACATGTAGCATTCATAAATTTGGTGAATCACGTGTGAAGGTTGTAATTTGATAAATTCATGCTTGTGATCATTAAGGACCATTTGTTTGTATATAATAATAAGAATGAGTTAATAATTAGATTGCTCTGAATTGGCCGAACAATGAAAACCTATAAAAGACTTAATCCTTTACATGATTTAACAGTGTGATTAATAGATAATAGAATATATTGACTCTTCAAAAATTAAGAGCCTTTTAAGACTTTGGATTATTACTAAAAAGAAAGTGCATATATGTTTTGACAAATGTTTTAACAAAGGATTTTAAAGGGATTATTCCCTTATACACAAACCATTTAACTAAACTTCTGTTTAGGGGTAAATGTTTGTGTATACCTCAAGATAACCTAAAAGGGATTGAGGAAACCATTTGAACCATGACTTAAAATTTGAAACGACAATTTTTACTTTTCAACTAAGAAAACTTTGACCAAAGTATAAACAAAGGTTTTTCGAACATTTACGAAATCTTATTAAATATTTTCGATAAATCAACAAAAATCTTAATTAAATTCAAATTATTTATGAACATTTTATATAATTGGTCGAACTAAGAAATTTAAAATTTTTACGTTTACATTTCATAAAAATTTAATAATTATTATTTAATTAATTGTAATAACTATCGACGCTTTAAACACCGGATTGAGAAAAACTGATAAAAATGATAGATAAGACGAAACTGAAACTTAGAAAATATGAAGAAAGGTGAATGTAATTACTGACGCATAATATAGAAAGAATATCTGAGTGAATTGTGGACATGATAATTATATCATCATGAGAAGTGAATATAGATACCGACGCATTATGTATAAAAGATAAAGAACTAGTTAGGACATGTTCCTTAATAATGAAGGTGCAAAATAAATTACCGAACGATATAAAAATAAACAATGTTTGTAAAAAAAAAGGATAATATAAATAGTGAAGGGTTTCACGGCTAATGTGAACCATTAAAATTGAGAAGCCAATGGCGTTAAATGTATAAAAGGCCACTTGTGGTTGTCTAAATATGAAGATTGTGAGATATAGTTATATTGGAAATTTGTAAGTATAAGTATTATATTTATGTCATTTATGACTAGAAGTATCTTTGTCTGAAGAAGTTGTACTGATGGCAATTATGAAGGCAGACATCGCTTTATACATTAGTTAACGTCTAGCTATTGCAAAGGTCATCATCTGAATTTGATTCGATTTGGGTCATCGTCGATAGACTGACCAAATCTGCTAATATCATTCCCGTTAATGATAAATGCAAAAGAGTTATGTAAACATAGTGTGCCTGTATCGAACATCTATATCAAGATCCTCGCTTCGCATCGAATTTCTAGAGATTTGCTCAGAAATCATTGAGAACGAACCTTGATGAGAGTACTATGTACCACCCCAAATCGAAGGGACGAGGTAAAGTAACGATACAAAGTAATATAAGTGCTGCTTTATGTTTGAATGATTGACCTTTGGTAATAAATCGTATAATCGCTTTCCTTTAGAAGGATTACCATTGATAATCATCGTATTAGAATTGAGACCGAATCTTGCTAGGATCTAAATCTTAGAGCATTTGTAAGCAAGGTTTAAGGATTCCTATGATGGCAAACCTAACCTTACAAAATACCCGACCTGCGAGATCTGAAATGATTGGTGAAATTAGGATTTGATTATTGACTGTCGGTAGTGGGCAAGAGATTATGTGAATGTGAAATGTAGATCTTGAAGTGCCAAATGGGTAGCGAAGTTATGCCATAATTTTTAAACTTGGAAAAATGAATTCATGATCTAAAAAATCATGGGATATAAGTCCCCGTTGTATGGGACCATTGAGATGATGTAAAAGATTTGGTTTGAAAGGCATATAAGCTGGATCTACCCTAGGACTTCAAGAACTGCGTGAATTTTTTTTCGTAAATCGAACTTGATGGAATATCTATCAAGTGAAAATCTGATTATTCTTAGTAAAGCTTAGATTGGCGAAAAGTTGCATTCATCAAAAACCCGTGAACATCATGGATAGAGAAAGTAAGTCAACATTAAGCCTGATCTTATTCCCGTAGCTATGTTTGATGAAACTCGCGTATTGTAATGAATTGCACTTGTGAGAAAAGACCGAATGTGGAGGAAATACCCACATGGCTTTAACTCTATAAGAAGCGAGTAGTAAGATGATCTTTGAGGACAAAGATCCTGTTTAGGGGTAAATGCTGTGACAATCCGTCAATTTATGGTCAATATTTTATTCTCAATATTTGTTTGAAAATATTATTTATGAACTCACTTATTTTTGGGAAGAAATTTGGATTTACGTCTTGAAGTAGCGTCGACTACGTCTAAACCGGAAGATTCAATGTTACGTGCTTACGTTTACATACACCGTCCTTGGTGACAGTCCGATATTTCAGAAAATAAATTTATCCGTGAATATTATTTTGGAGTTTTAAATTTGTGTTGGTTCATAAACTCACAAATTTACGAGAAGAGATTAGGACTTACGATTTTATTTTAACGTCCTTTACGACTAAACCGGAAACCTTAGGATTACGTATTTACGTTTTCGAACTCCGTTTTTGATGAGACAATTTTTATTGGATTCGTATTGTGACGTTGATTCATAATTTATAAAAACGTTTTTCGTAAAACGACCCGAGGGCACGTAAATCGAGGAAACTAGAATCGAGGAGTACCCGTAAATAAATGGGGATGAGACAAGTGGGACACTTGCCCCAGCCCCCTCAAACCGGCCTAACTTAGCCACCACACCACATTTGGTGTCAAGTGTAAGCTAAGTAGCTTACACATGTCACTTAAGCTTAAACATTAAGCTACTTCCAAACCAAAATCACCTCAACTTTACCACTTGCTCATTCACAACATGCAATCCACTCAAAATTCTCTCCCTTGGCTCCATTGTTGCCGTCCACTTTCCCCCATCAAACACCACTTTAGATCAATTTTATCCATGAAATCATGTGTTATTCATACACATGTTGAAGCCCTTTTGAAACCCTATTGAATGGTGGTGCTTATAACATCCAAGGAGGAGTTTTCATGGAGTAGTAGGGCTGATTTTCCACAAGGTGTTTATGAAGAATGGTGGTCTTGAAGATGTTCATGGTTATTCACAAGTTTCTCCATCAAAAACCATGTCCAAATCATAACCTACATCAACTTGGTGGTATAAAGATTGTCCTCCTCATCCTCTTGTTATTTTTGATTATGTAATCTTGTATTTATTTTACTTATGTATATATATATATGATGATGAATGATGATTAAAATTGTTGTGTGGGGATTTGTTGTTGATAAACATGCTTAAAAAGGTGAAAAACTATAAGAAACAAGGTTAAAATCTTGTTTAATTTAGATGACTGTATGAAACAGTAAAGAAACATGTCATGAACTGATAAAATGATGAAGTAGAATGGATTTACAGTAAGCTATGGGTCTTGTATACATGTGAGAGTTGGCCATGCAATGGAATCATTGTAATGAGTGAGATATGATCAAAACAAGTTTAGGGTACAAATCTGAGTTTACTGTTTTGGACGAATTTTAGAAAATACTTGGAGGATGATTCAACAGTAGCTATAGAAGAGCTAAATGGAGCACATATCATGTAGTTTATGTGATAAAAATTTGAGCTTCTATCTCCATATAGAACTCTAGATATGGCAGTTTTGGTGAAAGTGAAGTTAAAAATCAGATTTTGGAAATTAAAGTATAATACTATTATATAAGCACTCAAAATTTAATAGTATAAAATATAAATTAAAACCCACTAACTTATATAATACATTTATATAAATATGTACAATGGTAAATAAGTGGACATTTTATAAAAATGATAACTTGTTAAGTTTTATAAGTTATAAAACTATAAACATGATTTTTACGACTTTTTCGGCTATTACCGTAAAATTAACGTTTTTGCTAAATAAAACTTAGACGGTTGGACCCGACTAATGTAAACTTTATAAAACTAATATAATGATATATAAACATATATAACAAGTAAAAACCGATAAAACCCGAACTAGATAACCTACGGACATTAACGGGCTAAATTAACGTTATTGGACTAATAATATAACAAAATGGACTAAAACACTTATAAACTTATTGGACTTAACCCATTTAGGACCAACTTGTAAAGTGTAGATACTGATAATATATGTATAACAAGGATTAAAACAAGTTAAAGAACTTATAATAAGTTTATAGGACTTAAAACGTGTAAATAAGTAAAACTAGTAAACTAGTATAAACGTTACCGACACATAACACTAAAATGAGTAAACGAGAATATGTAAACCCACTTGATCATCATATATATAAAATCATCATATGTATACATAATTGTTATTTGTATAAAGTCATTGGATATGAGTCTAAGACGAGTATTATTTGTCTAGGTTTCCGTGATTGAAGCACGCACCGTACGCCCGAATTGCCGATAACCCGCCTTCCCACATCAACGTGAGTTCATAGCCTCGCACTCTTTTAAATGTTTTTATAAATGTTTTATAAACCCGTGAGGGAGATAACATGTTAGTTTTTATAAAATAGGACACCATTTGTCTCGATTGTTTGTTTATTGATTTGGACCCGAATGATTGTATGACCCGAATGTATGACCCGATAAATGATTAAAGGACCCGATAGATGAAATCAAACGGATTATTAAAGTTAGGTTATGTCACTAAAAGTCCCATTAGCATGAATTGTGAACTACCGGGAGTGTTGGTAGACGCTTGTGCATATAATAGTACTATTTGGGGACAATCACCCCAGTTCGCGCCTTGACGGTTGATCCCCGTCGTGCCACATTGATTGGTAAGCGAATTTATGTATGAGAAGATTTCCATAGCGTGACCTTTGTGACGACACGCTACTTTAGATGGGCAAATTGAGTATCTGGTTAGCTACCCGTTGTTGGTTTAGTAAGGTAACAATGTCATGCGGCTTATAATAATCCGACTAACGAAATACTACTAGACGCTCAGAATTATGACGTATTGCCTGACTAGCAATACAGGGTCATACTATTGATATTATGTTTGTGTTTTGGTTTTCATAACCATATTCATATAACGGTTTTTATTTTTATACAACGTCGTAAGACGTATTGTATGATGTTTTTACGACATTGGCTCGTATAATGATTTTTAAGGCAAATGCCTATATTATGATTTTCGATAAGGATTTGTATAAAATGACTTTGGCTATTTTATGGCCTACTAAAATGATTTGTACAAAATGATTTTCGGTAATAATTTTATACCGATATTATATTGATGGATTTTAATAAAACTCTATGAATTCACTCGGCGTTATCGCTGACCTTTTCTTTTAACATGTTTTATCTCAGGTACTTGAAGGTAATTCTCGGGAAGACGACAAGAATTCATGGCCCGCACTTAAACAATATTTTCCATTCAAATATTTTGTAAAACTTTGTATGAGATGTAATGACTTGGGACCGATGTAACTTTGATGTTTATGAATGGAAATGCTTTTATTATAAAACGACGCGATTCTTATGCGTTGTCTATGATGTGAGTAATGTGCTATCCCGTAACACCAACTAGTCTTCCGCTGTACTGAGTTGTATAAATTTGGGGGTGTTACATATACTAAATCCTCAATACGGTTGGGTGGTACTTCACTCAAATAGTTGATCATATTTTCTATTTTTTCTACAAATAGGTTTTGGTTATTTGGGATATTATTGGAAGCTTGGGATGAAGGAGTTTGATACTACGGAATAGGTATATTTTCATAATTTGGTTGAGGATTATTTTCTGGTGAAAAAGGGTTAAGGTAATGGTTATTATTAGCAGAAAGGGCTAGTACCAAAGGTTCAGGAAAATCCAAAAGGTAAAGATTTTCTGGTTCCAAATCAGATATAACGATGGGATGAGAATAAGAAGACATATTTTTGATGACGTCGGTAAAAAGAAAAATTACTTCTATCAGTAGCTAGCACTATATTAATTACACATACTATCATTTAAACACATAATTTACTAGAAATCTTAAATGTCACTTACAACTTTTTACAGCAGCATGATTTTTGATGCGGGGACTTCACTTGGAAATTTTATTTAAGAAAATTAGTTATAGTTAAGATTTTTAAATCTCTTAATTCTCTATAACTATAGCTCTGATGCCACTCTGTAACACCCCCATTTTTATTTTGACACAGTGGAATAATATTTTGAGGGGTATTACTTCATGATATGAAAGCAAAGTGATAGAAAACAGATCAAAAGAGTGTTTAAATAAACTTCAATTTTTCTTAATAAATTTATCATTCAAAATCAGAGATTTTTAATAAAACAACTGTACATACATTGTACATGACAAGTTCCCGGGATCTAGGAAATGGGTTTGAATGACAAAATCTTCCAAGATTATATCTCTCTACATCATTAGTATGCTGCTCCATGCTATCAATTTCAATACCAGAAATATATGCTTAAAGTCAACACAAAGGTTGAGTGAATTCATAGATTTTAAAATCAATTTGAATACAAGATTCTTTTCTTGAGCTACGTTGTTATTTGCTCGTAAGTTTGAATAAATTGATGATTTAATTACACTAAGCTCATGATACCGCGACTAGACATAGGAACCAACAGTTTTCCCTTATGAGGAAGTCTGCCAAACTATCCTTGTTTGCAAAATAAAGTATGCATGTTTAACCACCGAGGTGCTAGCAAGTGCGACTTGCCCAGACAGGAGATGTCAGTCTCCAATAGTACTATTTACGATATTAGCGCTCATTCCGAGAAATGATTAGCGGTTCACAACTAAAAAGGTTCTTTCGTAGGCAGCAGTAAACATAGTGTCAATGAATCATATTTGGAAAGCATACCAAAAATATTTGTATTCCATTTTAGCATAAATCCCCCTCACGGGTTTTGAAATCATTTGAAAAGTAGTACACTTTAGTGAGGCTATGAACTCACCTTATGTCCAGTAATCTTTGTTGGGTTTATGTCACACAGATCAACTTGAGCTAACAAACAAGAACGTAGTCTCACACCAACTTGTTTTAACATAATTGGTATGGTATTAAGTTTTTAATATTTTGATCAATCTCTTAAGCATTTGGTTATATTTTCTCTAATTATTATTTGATCATAATTCTAGCACCATTGTTAGGGCCATCATACTCAGAAGCCATTCTATAAACGTTTGAGGATCGAGGGCACTTTAAATCGTAAACCCAACCACTCAGTCAGAACGTAATATCGAGATGGAACATCTTTGTACAAAGTTCCCTACTAACATGATACTTTCATTACTTTAACATATTCATGATTAATCTTCTTTAGTTTCAAAGTTGAAAAAAATAGTCCTTTTGGTTATATTTTGGCATAATTACACTTTTAACCCCTAAAGTATATAGTTTCATAAATTGCCCAATTTAAACCTTTAATATTTAACCTTAGGGTCTCAAACTTTCCAAATTTTTTTATTATATCTTATACTTTCATAAAATGACATTTTTGGCCCAAAATGATTTATAGTTTCAGAATTGACAGTTTTAGTCCCTATACTTGTAAAAATCACATAACAAGCTCAAAAATGATCCAAATGATCTATGATTTGAAAAAAAAAAGTTTTTAAACATGTTTATAATCATAATAAAAACATTTCTTTAGAATTATAGCTTTTGAAATGGGTTTTTTCTCATTATGTAGATTACAAAACTAGGGTTTTAAGACATCTTTAACTTATAACTTCCATTTAAAATGATGAAATGACTTAGTTTCTTTTAGATTATCTTTCTTACATAATTTTAGCATTAAAAACTCTAAATAAGCATTATAACAAGATCAAAGCTTAGCTAACATCAAAATGGCTCTTTATGGCTTCTTATGAACACAACTTGCTATCAAAGCTTCAAGAGCTTCAATGGCTAGCTTCTAGACCTGGTTTTTGGTCTTGTGGGATGTTATAAGACGTATATAGAGGTGGAAATGGAGAATGGGTATGAGATACAAAGGAAACGGGGTGCAAGTTCAAATGAAGTACATACGCCCCTATTTATACTTGTTATGACCCTTAGCCTCCAAGTTATGCATCTAAACGTGTAAGATAGATAGAGGGGTGACTAATGAAGGCTAGTGAAGATCTAAACAAGTTTATAGCTTATAGCTTTGTCCTAATCCTTCCTTGTGGCTAGAATTGAGTCACGACAACATATAGATAAGAATGACGATGTGTAGCAAGCAAGGAGGTGATCCACCCACTTGTCACACTCCTAAAATCTCTTAGGATGGATAAATATCAGGTTTTCAAACTTGTAATAGAGGGAAATGGTTTGAAAATTAATTTTGGAGGGAATTTACAAAACCGGATTCTATTTCTAGGGCTTGTAACTTATGCTTTGTGTTTTTGGTGATTAAGGGCTTAGGAAAGTTATTAGTGAATTATTAGGGCTTAATTAGGGTTTAGAAATTCTATTTAAGAGATTTGGGTCCTTGGTTTGAAGTTTAACAAAGGTTTGATATGAAAATGGGCAGTATACATTTATAGGTTAGGGTTTTCTACTAATCTAGGGTTTAATCTTAGTAGAAGGCTTTATCATTCAATTGGTTACTGATTTAAACTTAATTTAGGTCTATCTTAAGTGTCTGATGAGTCCTCACACTTGGTTTAAGGGTTTAGTTAGGGTAAACATGTCTAAAGAGTGAAAATGTCTATTTTGACCTAATTTACAAGTCATGCATTGAAATCTTGTACCTTGTGAATTAGGGTACTTTTACATTGTCTTAATATAATCTTATGATCTTAATGAAGTCCTATGAATACTTATATACTTGTCCAAAAAGAACTAGGTAGTGATTCCATGTAGGTTTCTTAATATTAGGGTTTTTAGGTCATTAATCCTAATGATTTTCTAACTTACGTAATTAGGGTTTATATCCTTATGTATACTTATTCTAGGGCTTATATGATATTTTTATGACTTCTATAGATTCTACATTCTTAGTTTGTGGGTTTATATAGATTGATCATGTTCTAGGGTTAATTAAGGGAGTTTAAGATCTTATGCTTTGATAAATTGTACCTTGTGGTTTACCAACTTGTAACTTGACTTGAAATGAATGTATAATCTTAATATGATATATAGTTGAGTTTATAATTTGTGGTAAAATATTAGATTGTAATTCAATGTATAATGTATTTTATATGCTAATCTTGGTTACTAGGTCTTAACTTGTAATTAGCCTTGGATTAGTGAATATTAGTAACTTGTAATTGATTAACTTTGTTTTAGATGATAGATTGTAATTAGTATATTTTTTTATAATAGTACATGGATTTCATGTAGTTACATTGCTTGAAATATTATTTATCAAAGTTTCTAGATGGTGATCTAGACTATTATGTAGAATTACTTGTACTTAGCTTTGTATGGTTTGTTCTTGCCTTTCTTTGGTATTATTATGTCTTTTAAAGTATAGTTTGCAACTTTTTTATAATCTTTAATGACTTATTCATATGTGTTTTCCATTCATATCTTACCATTCTTGAGTTCACAACTCAGTTATAGGGATTCTAGGGTTTCTAAGGGAATTTAGGGCATCATGGTTATGTTTGAGATGTTCTTATTAGTATTGAACTTTTTAGATCTCTTTTGAAGTTTAGACTTGTGTCTTTTATCATTATAGTAATGTGTGGTTATAATAGTTTATGGTGTGAGAAGCAGTTCATTCTACCAAGTAATACACAAAAGGCAAAAATTTCTAGTGGCATTTCCACTCCTATTCAAACATAGCATATATTATACTTGCAATTTTTATGGGTTGTCATAAGTTGGTAATGGAGTTAGTTGTTTTTAAAGATCGTCCTAATGAAAATCTAAGTGATATAAGAAGCCGTCTTCAAGACATCACTAACAAGCTGGCATTCATGGAGACTGAATTTGAAGATGATGATTGTTGAAGCATAGTTTGGCTGGACCAGTTCGACGACTCTCCTGGGCCATTCGTCATCTTCCTGGGTGCTGGGTAATGCCTCAAACAATAGAAAACCGATTAGACATGGACCCGAGGTCGGAGCCTCGGGGTCCACCTCTGACGGTCAAGTTAGTATCGGTGTGATATATAATAAAAGTGGTGTGGTTAAGAGAGATAACCTGATGTAGAATGAGACCCCTACCCCTGTTTATATAGTGCTAGGATTTCTTGAAAGATAAGTAAGGTGTATGGGCTGCGGGTCCGCTGGGACGCGGACCTCTTGGGTCGCGGGCATGTTGGGTCGGGCCCTTTACCGACTATTCGCCGACATGTCCCCCAGTCTAGTATGATATAGTTCATGATCATGTCATGCTAGACTCATTCATGTATCACGCTCACTACATAACCATGTACGTCTTGCCACTAGGACACCCCCGTAGGTCGCCTGTAACATATGGCTCCACTCGTGGTGGACTACCTTTAGCAAAAAGATGATGGGAAAATTATGTGAATAGTGAGCGCAACCACTATATGTCATCATATTCCCCCCCCCCCCCCAGTCTAGTATGCGAGGTTTTCACCAAGGTTACTAGACTCTACACCATATCCGCTACCTGTAAGCTTATCCACGTCAAAATAAATAGGGAACCCGTATACGTAAGACGGGTGGGTGTGCTCGAATGCTTGGTTTCCCGTGATAAGACGGTAAAGACCCCGTAATAAGAAAATGTGTTCTATAGTCGGGGTAACACTGGCATTTGGAAAGGTTGTATTCTTATTCATTCCTTAACCTAAGGATGATGAGAAGATTTTCGAAGGTGGAGGTGCAACCCGTATGTTGCATCGTGGACATTTTGAAGGCGTACTTCTTATACCCACAAACGATGCAACATAGTGCGAATATTGAATTCGGCTGAAGACCAACAAAAGACGTACTTCTGTGGAAAGGTGATGTGGATATTACATCCGTCTTGTGGCCACGACTTTGATAATGACTTAAAAAAAATCACGGTTGTTCCTAAACTAAGCGCAGTTGATCAGGTCCCGTCTAATTAAGGTCAAACAATGTAAACGTTGGAAAAATCACTACGTGGTCGGGCCAAGTAATTCGTCGTAGAAGGCGTACCTCCGCATCGAAGATATGTGCCAACGGAAGACGTACTTCCGCGACAAAGAGAATGAACCAGCGGGAAGGGTTCTACCGCGGCGAAGATAATGAGTGCGCGGAAGAATTACTTCTGCGACCAAGATAATGAACCCGTGGAAGGATACTTCCACGACGAAAGATAATGAGCCCATGGAAGAATAATTCCACGGCGAATGATAATGAGCCCGTAAAAGAATACTTCTACGGCGAAAGCAATGCGCCAGTGGAAGGAATACTTCCACGGAGAAGATAATGAGCCCGTAGAAGAGATACTTCCACGGTGAAGATAATGAGCTCGTGGAAGGATTCTTCCATGGCGAAAGCAAATTATCTCGAGGAAGAGTACTACCACGGCAAAAGCAATGCGCACGTGGAAGATTACTTCCACGGCGAAGATAATGCGCACGTGGAAGAGTACTTCTACGGCGAAAACAATGCGCACGTGGAAGAGATACTTCCACGGCGAACATAATGGGTATGTGGAAGAGTACTTCCACGGCGAAGACAATTCGCACGTGGAAAAATTACTTCCACGACGAAAACAATGCGCACATGGAAGGATTACTTCCACGGCGAAGATTATGCGCACGTGGAAGAGATACTTCCACGGCAAAGATAATGAGCACGTGGAAGAGTACTTCCACGGCGAAGATAATGAGCATGTGGAAGAGTACTTCCACAGCGAAGATAATGCGCACGTTGAAGAGATACTTCTACGGCGAAGATAATGCGCACGTGGAAGGATTACTTCCACGGCGAAGTAATGCGCACGTGGAAGAGATACTTCCACGGCGAAGATAATGAGCACGTGGAAGAGATACTTCCACGGCGAAGATAATGAGCACGTGGAAGGATTACTTCCACGGCGAAGATAAAGCGCACGTGGAAGAGATACTTCCCCTGGCAAAGATAATGAGCATGTGGAAGGATTACTTCCACGGCGAAAGATAATGAGCACGTGGAAGGATTGCTTTCACGGCGAAGATAATGCGCACGTGGAAGAGATACTTCCATGGCGAAGATATGAGCATGTGGAAGGATTACTTCCACGGCGAAGATAATGCGTACGTGGAAGAGACACTTCCACGGCGAAGATAATGAACACGTGGAAGGATTACTTACATGGCGAAGGATAATGAGCTTGTGGAAGAATACTTCCACGACGAAAGATAATGAGCACGTGGAAGAATACTTCTACGGCGAAAGATGATGCGTGCATGGAAGAATACTTCCACGGCGAAAACAATGAGCCAACGAAAGAGGTACTTTCATGGCAAAGGCATAAGACAATGAAAGAGATACTTCCATGGCGTAGGAATAAGCGCGCGGAAGAGATACTTCTGCGGCAAAGGAATAAGACATGGGAAGAGATACTTCCGTGGAAAAGGAATGAACCGACAGAGGGTGGACTTCTACGGCAAAGAAATACATCCAAAGATATTTGCGTGACGTGCACGGAAATAGTGGTATTATTATACCATGGTAGCCCCCCAAGTTTAATGGTGATACACTAGATTAGTAGTATTAAACTTAATCAAGTATCCAAAAAATTACGGTCACATAGACCAGCGCGAATGGACGTACCATAGCCGCGTGCAAAAGATAAAAAGTAGGTTCGAATTTACGAACCAACGTGGAAGGTCGAGCCGTAACCACGAATTTCTCGTAATGAATTATTATGAAAACATTTCCTGCTATTCGTAAACAATTATAAAAAAAATTGTGTGTGAGTGCGAATGTTCGCACTCGGTTTTATTACCATTATGTTGAGTCTTAGGATCTAGACTCATCTGGGATATCATAATCATGATTTTAACATGCACAACGGAATCATAATAAACACAATCACAATTAAGAACAAGGCTTTCACTAATGAAATGATTACTATTAAGAATCTACTAACTAATCCTAGTGCCTAATAGGCTTGACACCAGGAGGAACACACACACCCTTTGGTTTACATTATGTTGGAATGAATGAATAAACATGTGTGCATATCCCTCTTTATATAATAGAGGTACTAGGGTTACATCACAACCCTAGCTTACTATAGAAGCTACTAATTTACTATTAGGTCCTTCATCTTATTTTGTCATATCAACTCAAGATATATAATTCCCAACAATCTTTCCCTAGTTGATTTGACAAAACCACTAAGCACAATCTTCCCCTAAAGCTAATATAGATGAAGGCTAAGCTTCCCCTTGATCCATGCATTCTTCCCCTTTTTGTCACACCGACTCAAAAGGGATCGTCTTCCCCTTAAGAAGTGCATGTCGAATCCAGTAGGTTCCATGGAGTGATCACTCATGAAGAAAATCAAGTATAACGAATTTGATGAAGAAGTGGAATCTACCGAACTTGTGTCTTATGTCTTGCACTAACCACGTGACGTCGAGCTCGTACAAATTCCTCAAATAAATGAGACACTGAGCACAATAACGTAACTCCTTCATGTGATAGAAAATGTGCACATAGAGCAAGTTATCTTAAAAAGGCTCCTACTCCTTTTAAGATATGAATGATCGTACCCTTTAGCTAGATATCAAGTCTTCGTCACCATACAAACCAAGCAAGTTATCTTAAAAAGGCTCCTACTCCTTTTAGGATATGATAAGAACACAAAACCTGTGAAAATCAACTACAACATAAAATAAGTGATAATCAAATGTCTTCTTCAATGAATCTCCAAAACAAAATGATGATGGCTCAGAACTCCTCCTCCAGTAACAGTAGTGACATCAGACTAGTCACTAAATTAGAGTAGTATCAATCTTACTTGACTAGTAGGAACCAAAACCGGCTAAAGAAAATTAGTATACAACAAGCCAGCATGAACCAAAAGAAAGTCAGCAAGAACATACACCTACTAGTAGGAACAAACCATTAGGAACCGACCAGTGGTACGGACCAGTAGGAACCGACTAGTAGGAACCGATGATTCAACCATGAGGAACCATCAAATATTACCAGGAGGAACCGGGAACACAACTAGCATTAATATATATGACTAGTAAGAACCATAGCTCACCAATAGGAATAACAAAAATCTACCATTACCATCTAAAAACCCTTTTTTCTTATTTTTTTCTCTTTTTTTCTCACAATTTGTCACCATACTATCGCCAAAGTTGTTTATGTTGTTGTCTTTACCATAAATAACTTGCGGTACTATATGAACCATGATGAAGAAACGAGCAGTACTTAAGCAAACATACTTATGAGCCCGTATCAATACACCATCCAACCCAATCATAAATGTGACCCATTCCCATGAAAAGATAAAAGCCAGAAACAAATGACATAAATATTACTCCAAAGTATAATATTCACGTCCAACTACACATCCTAAAAATCAGCATTTTTGACCCATGAACACATATATCACGTCCAAAATGCATATTTTATTTCCGTATTTTGCGTAGGTCCATAACTGCTTCAATTATTATCATATTTGACTCCCATATATCACGTTTAATATAGTCCCTACAAATTAGGAACTAAAACTGCATGTACGTGTGTACCAAATTACTTCCAAATGCAATTCCTATCCACAAAATTAGGAACCAATAAACCACCAGCCAAAAATCATGCACCATTAATATATTACGTCACATATACCTTGTATCCCATGAAAATAGTAACTCTATAAGCCCATAAAATACGGGATTTTTCCCATCAACCAACCTCCTTGCCAAAATCACGTGACAACACTACTTTTAATCACAAATTCATTCCAAACTAATAGACATATGTACATATCCCTTTGCAAATATCATTAGACATCAAATAAACCTATGAATCAACCACCACATGACCAAAACGATTATCTTTTTAAAATCACACCTTTTAACCTTATTAAATACTCCAATGAAGTAGAGAACCACATACCATATTTGTGTTGGACCATGAAAAACATAACTGCTTGCACACGTTTTTAGCAAATAATCTCCACAAATTACGCATATGTATTAAATGCCAAATCACGTACCATAAACTTTGATGAATTTTCATGAATATTATCAAAACCTTCCCACGTCATCATGTCCTATTATTTTCTCTTGGCTTCACGTGAACCATAAAAGCAACTGATTGAATATTTCGAGTAGTACTAGAGTAATCAAAAGTAATACTCACAACTTTGTATATCCGTGCCTAAGCATATACGCCAGCAACCACTATCAAAGAACAATATGCACCTTTGTAGATCTGCGTTTATTTTCCATACGTCAACATCCACATCTCCACAACATATAAACAACAATATCAAGATCAAGAGACACCAATGCTTTTTCTTTGGCCCTAATTAGTAGCAAGTGTTTCATCAGGCACCAACCAAATTAACGAGACTTTCTGTTATATCACGTGTGGCAGTATTAGCAGTCATCATCTCATATACTTTCTGTCCTACCAAAGCAGCGCTGATAACATATCGATCTAGGGTTTGAAAACCCTAAAACGAAAATCACAGCAACCTTAAACATCGAGCATCTTAGATCATACTAGAGTTCATCGTTGATTCAAGAATCAACTCACCAAAGCTAGTATGACCACCATCAAAGTATGAACAGCAACATCACATAAACAACAACAACATGATATATCAGCAGCAACAGAACAACGAGTCAATTAGGGTTTGTTGGGAAAAACCCTAGATCAGAAACTTTATTATAAAAAACAGAAAATACTAACGAAAACCTTGTAGATCAACCAGATCGAGAGTCAACAAGCTCTGATACCACTTGTTGAGTCTTCTAGACTCATCTGGGATATCATAATCATGATTGTAACATGCACAGCGGAATCATAATAAACACAATCACAATTAAGAACAAGGATTTCACTAATGAAATGATTACTATTAAGAATCTACTAACTAATTCGGGTGCCTAATAGGCTTGATACCAGAAGGAACACACACCCTTTGGTTTACATTGCGTTGGAAGAAATGAATAAACATGTGTGCCTATCCCTCTTTATATAATAGAGGTGCTAGGGTTACATCACAACCCTAGCTTACTATATAAGCTACTAATTTACTATTAGGTCCTTCATCTTGTTTTGTCATATCAACTCAAGATATATAATTCCCAACACATTATGACCGTTAGTTCCTCATTAGATTTATAACACGTCGTTGTGTTTATATATTATTGTAATATCATAAAAGGTCCTTATGGGTGAGGTAGACTCATTACGTGCGGCATGTCGCTACTACCATAAGGACGGTCAGGGGAGGCTGGCCCGTTGTTAGGTGTGCACGTTTGTGTCTTTCGTAGACCCAGGTTGGAATGTGCTGGCTGCTTAACTTGCTATTGACGTCTTGATTAGCAAGTGACCTAACAAGGGTACATGATCCATGGTCGATGGGGTCGCATCCCTCTTACACGACGAGTCTAATTAGTAGGTTAGACCCTTTCTTCTTATTTCGCCCGGGAACGATAGGTACATGTACAGCCCGTCGGCAAAAGATGTCTGAATGTATGGACTAGTATATATATAAGTATCATAAGCAATCACTTAATACTATACATGCAAATATCTATCTAGATGTGTATTGAAAGATGCGAACATTTATCGTAATAAAAGAAGTCTGCATAAAGCTAAAAGATATATATGTAATATCTTACCCAGTTGATTGATATACGTAATATCTTATTAATAAAAAACCTGATTTTATAATATTAAAGATATAGAAATTATCTTTTAGTATCTTTATAAAATATAGGCAATATCTTGTTACCTATTAAAAAAAATATGCATAATATTTTGTATAAATTTGAAAATATTAAAATATATATTTACCAAAGTTAAAAGATGAATAATATCTTTTTATTAGTTTAAAAGATATGTGTAATATCTTTTATTAGTATAAATAATATGGCTGAATAGGCGGGCTAACGAGAAAGAACGCAGCTTACAACTGTAGTTGAAAAATAAAATATTCTAAAACGTGCGGACGAGTGCGGCTAGACATTCCATGACAGCGGATAAAAAATAAAACATGCCCAAACATGTGGACCATTACGGATGAATAGGCCATGGCCGCAGATTAAGAGATCGGGTCGCGATATGATATTAGTAGCCGCGCCACGACATATTAATAAAATACAGAAGACTATAAGTTTTGGATCGAATAAAGTATTTTGAATATGACGCATCAACTTAGATATAGAATACTTTGGAACCTCAAATATATGGCGCATAAGAAACATTGTAGTTTTGCCAAAATAAATCCCGTGTTATGCTATCATGTAGAACCATAGAATATATACAGAAAGAATAAGGTGTCGTATTAACGAGTCTTTATTTTATTTTATTTTATTTTTTTGCATTAAACATGTGCAACAAAAATAAAAAGAATATTCTGAAGTTTTTATTTATATCATATCTTTCAAGCATGATAGATATTATGCATATATTTTCCGCAAATATTTTAGAATCTCATCCGTAAATATATCTACATATTATATGGATATACTCAAGCTTGGAGAAAAACAGTTACCAGTCTTTCAATATTTAAGCTCATAGCGTTAAATACTATCTCCAAGATACGAGAGTATTACGTGAATATCATTGTGAGAATATTAAGTAATATTAAATCGATTTTTAATGGGATGGACCCAAGATTAGCTGCTTTTATTCAATAGTTCAATAATATATCATGTCGCATCAATGTTATTGTGAGAATATTAATTAAACATAACAAAGAGATGAAGTCTTTCTTAGGTGCTGTATCGCTAACAATTTTTTAAGCATATTCGTGTATTTGTCAATACAAGAGTTCACATAATGCCGCAAATAACAAAATATAAAGGCTTTTGAGTTACCGATTTTGATAATGATCTGTGCTTTTCGGTAGTATGAGACCACGCAACATAGTTTAGTTAGGATCCCACGGAAGGCACCAACTTGTTGAAGCATAGTTTGGCTGGACCGGTTCGATGACTCTCCTAGGCCGTTCGTCGTCTTCCCGGGTGCTAGGTAATGCTGCAAACAATAGAAAACCGGTTAGACATGGACCCGAGGCCGGAGCCCTGGGGTCGACCTCCAAATGTCAAGTTTGTATTGGTGTGATATATAATAAAAGTGGGGTGGTTAAGAGAGATAACCTGATGTAGAATGAGACCCCTACCCCTGTTTATATAGTGTTAGGGTTTCTTGAAGGATAAGTAAGGTGTATGGGCCGCGGGCCTGTTGGGTCGCGGGCCTGTTGGGTCGCGGGCCTCTTGGGACGCGGGCCTGTTGGGTCGGGCCCTTTACCGACTATATGCCGACAATGATGTTAATGCTGCTTTCCTTGGAGCTCTTGGAGATGGTTAGGAAATTCATGCCAAGTCAATGATTGCCACACAAGCTTACAAGAACATGACTTTTGATGATATCTATAATCAATTGAAGGTCATGGAACCCGAAGTTCTGGTAAAACAAGAAAGTAAAACACCTTTTGGAAGCATGGCTTCTATCTCTCACAATGATTCCACAGATGCTGACAACTCTTGCTTTGTCAACCGACTAACTTCTCATGACAGTGGCTCAACAGGCACTAACACATATAATTATGCTTCACCAAGTCTTAAACCAGCAGGAATTAATTTGGATACTGTATGTGCATATATTGCTTCTTTGTCCAATAGATCTCCAGTCTCTTTTGAAGATCTTCAGCAAATTAGTGATATTGATCTTGAAGAGATGGATATCAAGTGGAATATGGCTCTTAGCAGCATAAGAGGTAGTAGATGGAACAAGAGATTTGGCAAGAAGATGACATTCAACAGCAAAGAAACTGCTGGATTTGATAAATTCAAAGTTGAGTGTTTCAATTGTCAAGGAATGAGACACTTTGCTAGAGAATGTAGATCTCCTAAGAGGAATGATGGAGGATAGAATACTAGATAGACTGTCAAGATTGAGGATGTTGAACCAAAAGCTATGGTATCTATGCAAGGTATTGATGGCATTGGATTTGACTGGAGTTTTCTAGACAAGAATGTGATGGAGAACTAAGCTTTGGTTGCTGAAAAGGATGAAGAGCACGTTCAATATGCTCTCATTGCCAGATCTTCTTCTTTATCAGATAATGAGGTATATGATGATACTTTTTGTATTGAAGATTGTAGACTAAACACTGAAAAACTTAATAAATAGATTTTAAAGTTACAATATGATATTCTTGATTTAAACATCAAACTATCAAACTACAAAAGAGGACTTGCATAATCTGATGGGATGGTGCAAGATTATAGGAATATGGAATTTGATCTAAAGGATCAAATAAATGTTTTGAAAAGAGATTTAATGCTTAATAATGAGGCCAAAGCTTCTTTAATAGAAGCTAACATTGAATTACAACTTAAGATAGATGAGGCAATTAAATCTAAAGAGAATGTAGGGCTTAAAATTGAAAAGTTTGAAAAAGCTAGTCAAACCCTAGAAAAATTCATTATTGAGCAAATAAACCCTAAAGACATGTCTGGGATTCGGATACATGTAAAGGAATATGTTTTTGTTCCACCCCCAGCAGGAGACTTCTATGGGGTACCTAAGAGGAAGGATCCTTCTAGAATAGGTATTCCAGAATTTCAAGTGAAAGAATTCACTCCTCCACCATGTGTGCTCACTTCTGTAGAGGAATATAAGCAAAGGGTGACTGGTCTTGACCAATGGAAGAAAGCCAACCCTACTCTCTTTGTTAAGAGTGGGCTTCTTGATGATGAATCAATTGACCTTAAGCCTATTGTTGTGACCAACCCTACTACCGGAAAATCTATTAATCTTGGCTCATCAACTAATAGCAAGTCTAAATATGCTAAAATGTATAGGAAACCTAGATCACCTCAGAGTCAAGCTAGTGATAATGGGACGGGATTCTATCAATCAAGACCTAAAGTTATGTCTAGAAAGGCTTGTTACACATGTGGGAGTTTTTCTCACATGGACTATAACTGTGTCAGTGGATACAAACTGATAGGTGTGAACACCCATCCTTTTACCACTTAATTATAATAATAACCAAGCCAAAACGTGTATTTTATGTCGTAAATGTCAGAATTATGCATGGTTTGTGTTTTTGTTGTGATTTAGGAGCAAAATGTGAAAGGGAAGAAAACAAGGGCTTTCACAGGCTTTTATCGAAGAAAACAAGAAAAGACGAAGTCAAAATATCAAGAGTGCAAAAAGAACGGAAGTCCAAGGCCTATTCTGAAGATTTATCGAATAAAAAGTCTAAAATACGGAAGTTTAATGGAGTCGAAGAACCAAGTCTAATTAAAGAAGAAAACTATAAGACGAGTTCATTTATATCGACAAATCCCGAGACGACGTCGAGAAAGACAAATAATTTAAGTCGAGTCGAGACAAAGTGAAAGGAGAAAGCATCAACACCTAGCCTCCCCTCCTCCTATATATACCCTCCTAATGTGTCATTAGGAGGGTGTTAGTTAATTAGACTTTAGTTAGTTTTTTTTATTAGGAGTAGGAGTAGGTGTAATCTAAATTTCCATGCTTTTTTCATTAATCTTGTACTTTTGGATCTTTAATCATCTTAATTTCAAGATTTTCAATTAATCATTCTCATTCTACTTTTCTTTATTTTTAATCTTGTTTTGATTTTGATAATCATGTAGTTTAATTAATCATGTTCTTGTTTGATTGATGTTTTTGATTGATTGTGCTTATTGGTTTTTGTGTTTGATTTTTATAGCTTTTAGTGTTTTGGTGCTTATTGTGTTAGTTTTATTATTTTTAATTAAGTGCTTATTAGTTAATTTTTATAAAAAGTTGTTTTTAAATATATTTTTATTTAGTGTTTTTAAAAGTTTTTAAATTTTGGCTTATTAGCTTTTTCTTAAAATCAATTTGGTTAAGTTTTTAGATAAGTGCTTATTAGTATTTTGCTTATTTTTAGATTTTAGCTTATTTGCGTTTTATTGTTATCCGGGTTTTTTATAAACCCCAATATTCCGAATAGTAGTTTTTTTCCTCATTCCGGATAGCAGCCAAAGTGGTATTCCGGATAAGTCCCAAATTTGTTATCCCGGATAAGTGGTAAATACTAAAACCCGAATAAGACAAATGAACTAATATCCCGGATACCACCATGATAACATTCCGTATAAGCTTACAAACAACATTCCGTATAAGCTTACAAACAACATTCCGTATGAGAGCAACAATAACATTCCATATAACAGTAGTAGAATGACATGAGTGCCTGCTAACTAGCTTATCACTTTTGGAGCCCATTTTAGCAGCTTGCCTGCATGCTTGAGCAGGGTGCTTGCCTGCTTGTTTATTAATTAATATTTTTTCGTAATAGTTTAGTTTTATCTGAAAGTTGTTCCGATTTTAATTCTGAAAGTCGCGTATTTTTAGTTGAATTTTTCGTCAATTTTTAGTATTAGTATTTTTTTTCCTACAGTTTAAGCTTTATCTTTTATTTAGTACCCGCTTTAGCTTTTACCTCGTTTAGTTTTAAAGTAGCCACTTAGTTTTATTTCCTCCTTTTTCATTAGGTAAACTTTATTTTCAAATCGAAAGTTAATTTCTGCTTTTAGTTTTATTTTAATTAATTGTTTTGTTTCCATATTTGTTTTTAATATCGTTTCTTTATTATTTGTCATTCGTTTTAATTTTTAGTTTATTCCTTTTATATTTTGTCATTTCCTTTTAAAGCTTTATTTTTATCCTTAATCAACGACATTTTCTTTTTATTCACCAAGAACGACTGAGTCACACTTTAAACCTTAATCAATTCGAATTGAATCGTAAAAGAACCTAATAAAGTCAATAAATCACAAACCAACCACTGACAATAGGTCATCCATTGTTAATAATAAGCCTTATGTCCACACTAGACCACAAGCCACTAGACCAGCTCATTTCTTCTCTAAGACAACTAATACCCAAGGCCAAAGACCCTTCCAAAAGACCAACACTTGGTCCAATAGACAATGGATTCCTGTAACAAACCCTAACTTACCCGCTGACAGGAACATTTCATCCGCTGACAAGGTAACACAAGTCGTTGACAGATCTAGGTTTGGTATGAAAATGCCACAACTAGCAGCTGTCAGACCTAGTAATAATAGGTATTTACAACCAAAGGGGAAAGGGTCTAAGGCATCATCCAACTTATGGAGAACAAAACAAGAACAGTCACCAAATTTTAATGGTATCTTCATGACTTGTAATAGATTTAAATATCTTGAAAAGTATGTTGGGACAAACTGGGTGTTTAAGGTTAAAAGGGATGAACAAGGGGTTATAACAAGAAATAAGTCCATTATTGTTGAACAACCAGATGGATCCAAGTCTACAAGGCTTGGGTTCCCAAAGAACACAATTTTTTTTCTTTATGTGCAGGGCATTCCAAAGCAGGTTAATGATCATGGATCTTGGGATAGTGGATGCTCAATGCACATGAGTGGGAAGGAGGACTATTTGACTAATTTCACTCCTATTCAAGATGGTGATAAAGTGTACTTTGGAGGCGGTTTTGGAACTATATCTGGCAAGGGGACTCTTATCACTAACAACTTAAGATTTTATGAAGTCTTTCTGGTAAAAGAACTTAACTATAACTTGTTTAGTTTGTCATAAGTTTGTGACAACAAAAATAAAGTTCTTTTTACTGACAGGGAATGCTTGGTGTTGAGTAAAGATTTTGTGATTCCTGCCGATAAGCTCATTGAATTTAGAACACCTAGACATAAGGACATATATAATGTTAATCTTCAAGGGATTAAAATGAATAATAACTTGTCATGTCTTCATGCTAAGGCTTCAGCAGATGAGAGTATCTTATGACACAGAAGGTTAGGGCACATTAACTTTAAGAACATGAATAGACTTGTAAGGCATGATCTTGTTAGAGGATTGCTTTCAAAAGCATTTCAAATTGATCATAATTGTGTTGCATGTCTTAAAGGCAAACAACACAAGGCCTCATTTAAGTCTAAGAGTGTGCATTCTAGTTTTAAACCACTTCACTTGCTTCACATGAACTTATTTGGACCCACTAATATTAACAGTTTAAATGGTAAATCTTATTGTTTTGTGATAACTGATCACCATTATAGGTTTACATAGATTTTCTTTTTAGCCAAGAAGAGTGATACTACCAAAACTTTGATTAATTTCATTAACCAAATAGAAAAGAAAACAGGGTTTACAGTTAACATTCTTAGAAATGATAATGGTGGTGAGTTTAGAAATGACCTTTTAGATGCCTTCTGTGTTGATAAGGGGATTACTAGGGAGTTTAGATAGCTAGAACTCTACAGCAAAATGGTGTAGCTAAGAGAAGAAATATAACTTTTATTGAAGCGGCTAGGACCATGTTGGCAGATGCTAAGTTACCCATTGCTTTTTGAGCTGAGGCTGTGAATACAGCATGCTATATTCAGAATAGAGCCTTGGTCAACAAAACTCACAATAAGACTACCTATAAGCTATTTTGGAATAGAAAACCTAATATATATTTTCTTAGACCCTTTGGATGTCATGTAGTAATTCTAAATACAAGTGATAACCTAGGTATGTTTAATTCAAAAGGCGATGAGAGATATTTTGTGGGTTATTCTATGAACATCAGAGGGTATAGGGTTTACAACAAAAGGGATAAGGTCCTAACTGAAAACGTGCATTTTGACTTTTTGGAGAGTAAACCTAGTGATCCTAAAAATAGACCAGATTGGCTTTTTGAATTAGAGCCATTGTCTAGATCCATGAATTATTTGCCTATTACTTATCCAAATGTTTTGGATAACTCTCCAAAGATTGTGGAAGCATCTATTGATAATGCAAGTACACAAGCTACAAAGGTGACAGGATCACAAGCAAATGAACTCACTCATACATTTTCTTTTCTGGACTTACCCATTTTGAGTGAAGAATTTATTAAAGCATCTGCTGCTGAATGAGAAGTGGAGAGAAAGCAACAAGAAGAGGAAGTCAGTGAATCTATTCCATCCGCTGACAAAAGTAGTTCAACCACTGACACACCAGATCCAGCCGCTGACAACTTTCTTTCATCCGCTGACAAGGAAGTGCTTGAACTTGTTGAAGATTCCATGCTCATTGAAAGTGTCAGCGTCATCAATCCAAACGCAGACAACATGTCTCCTAGTTCAAGTTGGTATGGAAGTCATGATGATGGGGACAATGGTATTTTGGAGTCTACTGTTCATGACAACACACTATTTGGGGGAGGAATTGCTACTAAAGTTTCTAAGATTCATCCTCCCACCCAAATAATTGTTCCCATCAATTCACCAGTTCAAACAAGAAAATAGAATAATCCCAAAGGTGGATTCATTGCAAACATTCACAAAAAGGAGGATACCCCTTTAGTCCATGAATGTTTATTTGCTTGTTTTCTATCACAGAATGAGCCCAAGAAGATTTTTGATGCTCTTAAAGAACCAAGCTGGGTTGAAGCAATGCAAGATAAGCTTCATCAGTTTGCAATACAGGATGTTTGGGAGCTTGTTGACTGTCCCAAACATGTGAGACCAATTGGAGCACGTTGGGTTTTAAGGAACAAGAGAGATGAGAGAGGTATTGTGATCAGAAAAAAGGCAAGACTGGTTGCTCAAGGTTATACACAAGAAGAAGGTATTGATTATGAAGAGGTTTTTGCACCTGTTGCTAGGATTGAAGCAATAAGGATTTTGCTAGCCTATGCTTCCTACATGGGTTTCACAGTCTACTAGATGGATGTCAAGAGTACTTCTTTTGTATGGAGCGATTCAAAAGGAAGTGTATGTTATGCAACCTCCTTGTTTTGAAGATTCAGAGCATCCAGACAAAGTGTATAGAGTTAAAAAAAGGCAATGTATGGCCTTCATCAAGCTCCTAGAGCATGGTATGGTACTTTATCCACCTACCTAGTGGAAAATGGTTTCAAGAGGGGCACCATAGACCAAACACTCTTTACCAAGCAAAATGGGAAGGATTTTCTGCTTGTCCAGGTCTATGTTGATGATATCATCTTTGGATCCTCCAATCCAAAGATGAGTGAAGAATTCTCCAAGCTTATGACTGACAAATTTCAGATGAGTGCCATGGGAGAGATGAACTTCTTTCTAGATCTGCAAGTTCAACAGAAAGAAGATGGTATCTTTATCTCTCAAGACAAGTATGTGGATGAAATTTTAAAGAAATTTGGTTTTTCCCCTCATGAAAAACGGGCTAGCACCCCCATGAACAGGGAACACCCCTAGAGAAAGATTGGAGATGGAAAGGATATAGATGTTAGGCATTACAGGTCAATGATTAGATCATTGATGTATCTCACTGCTTCTAGACCTAACAACCTGTTTGTAGTATGTGCATGTGCACGTCATCAAATGACTCCCAAAGAGTGTCATCTTCATGCTGTCAAAAGGATCTTTAGGTATCTTAGATGTTATCCTACTTTGGGATTATGGTAACCTAAAGATTCTCCATTAGAGCTTGTTGGCTATTCATACAGTGATTATGGATGTGATAACAATGATAGGAAATCAACAAGTGGTGGATGTCAATTCCTTGGGAGCAGACTTATCTCTTGGCAATGAAAGAAACAAACGGTAGTGGCCAATTCAACAACTGAGGTCGAATACGTAGCTGTTGCTGGATGTTGTGGACAAGTGTTATGGGTTCAAAACCAATTGTTGGACTATGGGTACAATTTCACGCATACCAAAATTTTTGTAAATAATAACAGGGTACATTGTGCATTATTAAAAATCTTGTACATCATTCTAAAACTAAACACATAGAAATTAGGCATCATTTTATAAGGGATTGTTTTGAAAAAGTTTTAATACATCCAGATAGAGTAGACATAGAGAATAATGTGGCTGATCTTTTAACTAAACCTTTTGATGTTGGGAGATTTCAGTACTTGGTAACAAGTATTGGAATGATCAATCCATAAAATATGTGTTTTTGAATTGATGTATAATCTGTACAGGATGTGCACTGTTATTATTCTTTGTAAAAATATTAGATTTTCCACTATATTTTCTATCCGCTGACAAAGGCATTCTATCTGCTGACAAGTAGAAAGAAGCCGCTGACAGCATATGTTAGTTTTTGTGGTTTTTTATCTAATCATGCAGGCATTTTGAGTACTGTACCATTAGATACAGAGTTGCTTATGGACTTCAAGGATATGTCAAATGTTTATTTATGAACATCATTCCGAATACAGACGGATAATTGAATATCTGTTGGCGTCCAACTTAAGGTATGCCTTGACTCATGCTCCTCTCATTCCTACCACACACATCAAGAAGTTTTGGAACACTGCTCGTTTTGAAACAGTTGATGGAGTGGATACACTTATTGGCACTGTTCACGAGACTCAGTGGGTGGTCACTAAAGCACTCATTCGTCAAGCCTTACAACTTGATGATGCTAATGGTGTGATAACTCTTCCCATTGAAGAGCTAGAAGAAGGACTTCGAGGCTTGGGTATGCTTTGCCCCCTGTTGGGCGTAATAACAAATATTCCAAACAACAATTTCCCCCAGCCTGGACTCATGCTCCTCTCATTCCTACCACACACATCAAGAAGTTTTGGAACACTGCTCGTTTTGAAACAGTTGATGGAGTGGATACACTTATTGGCACTGTTCACGGGACTCAGTGGGTGGTCACTAAAGCACTCATTCGTCAAGCCTTACAACTTGATGATGCTAATGGTGTGATAACTCTTCCCATTGAAGAGCTAGAAGAAGGACTTCGAGGCTTGGGGTATGCTTTGCCCCCTGTTGGGCGTAATAACAAATATTCCAAACAACAATTTCCCCCAGCCTGGAAGTTCTTGATACATGTCCTCCTACAATGTCTTAGTCCCAAATGCACATCATTCAATGAAATCAACCGTTCATTCGAGAGTGCTCTTGTATGTATGGCAAATGGGAAAAAATACAATTTTTTGGGTATGATTTTTTAGGCCATGTTGCACAATAAGTGTAGCAATATGACACTTGCTTACCCTAGGTTTTTACAAATGGTTTTTGATCTTCAAAGGTATTACCGTAGGGATCATGACAACTTTTATAAGATCCCTGCTCAAAAATCAAAGATTTTCTTGTCCATGAATACTGCACCATTTAGGGATTTGTCTTTGACCCCTCCCATGTTGGCTGTCATCGAAGAAGCCTTGCACCCTCACCCACAACAAGAACCAGCCATTAAACAACCACCACCTTCCCCTCATCATGTTGAACAAATGAACCTTGACCCACAGCCGTCAGCCGCTGACACTTATGTTTCAGCCGCTGACACATCCATTCCACCCGCTGACAACTCTCCCCCCCCAAACTATACTTGCCCCACATTCCGACTCATCTTTTGAACCATTTGATTTTAGATTGGAGAAACGCCAAAGGACTACTAGAGTGTTCTCCTCTAGTGGTCCTAGCCATGCAGTAGAGAGAACCATGTCTAATGAGTCTATATTGAGGAGTCAAATCCCAATTATGGAGGAGGACAGTATGCAACCACTTACTAATTTAGAATTGATGACCATCTACATTAGCTTGAAAAAGTCTAATGCAGAACTTGTACAAAAGGTCAATGAAAAAGGCCTTGAACTCATTAATTTGGGGGAGAGGTTGGTTACTTTAGAAGATGCTGGTACAAGAAAAAGAAAGTTTATGGTGTTGTCCTCTGGTGATGATTCTTACAAAGGGGAGGATGCACCTACTAAGCCAGTTAATATGAGTAATAAGGGGTCACAAGAAGGTTCTTATGGGACGAAGGAGGTAGCTGAGGCACTTACAGGTTTGAAGGAACAACCTACTTTTGATCCTTATATAGTTACTCCTATAAAGCTATCCTTCACATAGATGATGATGCAAGTGAGTGGAATTTCAGCCACTGACAAAGGTACTTCACACGCTGACATGACTACTTCAGCCACTGACAGATCTTCTCATGTGATTGGTGTATCCCAACCACCATTCATGATCAGGGAGGTTTCCACTTAGGTAACAACCACTTTTCCCTCTATTGATCCACTGTATAAGGGTAAAGCAATTTTGTTAGAAGAGCAAGTTCTCAAGGATGCGGCCTAGCTTAAGGTTGACGCTATGGTTGCTTAACAACTTCATGAGCAGGAACATAAAGGGCTAGAGGAAGGGAAGTATTGAAGCTCGGATTCATTCATCTAAATCTGAGAGTGATGAGATTAATGGTGATGATGGAAGTTCATATAGCTCCAATGCTGATATGGGTAATCCGGTGGAGTTAGGAAAGTTAGAGTATGGAGAAGATGAACTAGCAAAGGAAATGCTCAAGGAGTTGAAAAGGCAGGTTGATTTTGATATGCCCTATGTTTCTAGTATGTATTTCAAATGGCAAGAAGCCTGTTCAGAAAATCCAGATATGACATTAGCAGAGCAAATTTGGGGTTTAGAGATTTTGTTGAGTGTCCAGAATGATTGCAAGATTATTTTGGAACACAGGGCAAACAAGGTGATGTTCAAGAATAAGACAGCCAGAAGAGAGCTTTACTATTGCTTCTTAGGTGCCACCAAACAGGGTGGACTTACACCAAACTAAGGAAGCTTTCTTTTGAACAGATGGAGTACTTTGCTTATCCTATTTGGGAGTATGTTTGTGAAGCTAACATGTTTAGGATGTTGTCTATGGAAAGACAGGAAGAGATAGAGGAAGCAATGAAGATTAAGAAGGCATTGTTTGTGCCTAAACCAGTGAAGAAGGGTTTCAAGCTGAGGTTCCCAGAACATGATCAAGTAAACCCAAGTGAAGCAACTTTGAAGAAAAATATGGTGCTTTCTCCATTGGTGGCTTCTGAAATTACTAATGTTGTGCCTTTTGACTTCAAAAATACAATCATCAAGTATGAAGAAGATTCCATTAGATTTTGGAAGATCACCAGGGCTAGTGATAAGGTACACACTTTTAGTTCTTTGGTTTCATTGTTTGCTAGCATGGACAGAGAGGATATAGAAACTCTTTGGAGTTTAATGAAGGAGAAGTATGAGACTAAAGCTCCTTCATCAATAAATGGAATAAAAATATGGACAACATTTATAAGAATGTTTGCCCATGATGTTGCTGATCCAGTGTTGTTGGATCTGGATGATTTGAGTGAGTTGAAGTGGCATTTGTATTCAGCTGCTGGTGTTTACCATCTTAGTACTACTAAGTTTGCAGAATACTTGTTGATAGATGAAGAATATCCACTATCACAGGATTTGTTGAAGAAGTTGTTCTGCACCAAACTTGAAGTTGATTACACCAGTGACATTATCATGGACTTTTAAGGTTTATCTATGCTTAGATTAAGGAGTAGGTTTTATTTGTTAGAATCCTCTCTTGTATTTTGTTTTTATTTAAAAACTTGATTATTAGAGTAAGTATCAAGTTTAGGGTAGGATTGTTGGGAATAAAAATAGCTAAGTCACTTAGCCGATGACAAAGGGATTTTGGACGCTGACAATAGGGATGGAAAAAGCGCCCGAAATCGATGGGAAAACCGAAACCCGAACCGGTTAGGTCGGGTTCTGAGTCGGTTTGGATACGGTTTCGGTTTTAATGTTCTTTTTTTCGCGGGTACGGGTTCTATTAATACCCGCCCCGTTTACCCGTATCCGAATCCGTACCCGTTTGCCCGAATTCGTACCCGCTTTTGTTGTTATTTTATATAAGTTATAAATTTGTGTGAAATAGTAGACGGAGATTGTTGAACGAATTGAATGATCATATTAGTTACATTTTGTGTGCATTAACATGTTTGTGATAAAGTATATTTGGATATTGTATTTTTAAAATAAAAACTATGATTTATTCGATATATTAAATCTCGTGAATAATATAAAAAAGTATTTTTTTTATTTTCTAAACACTTAAAAATATATTAGGGTATTTTGATCGTTTTCGAGTGGTTTTTCTTAACATTATACGCACAGTAATGGCCAATGAAAATTTAATTGTGGATACCCGATACCCGGTACCCGATACCCGCGGATAAAATTCGAAAACCCGATGGGTAATAATAATCGGGTACCCGTCGGGTGATGGAGCGGATACGGGTACAGATATTATAAACGGGTACGGGTACGGGTTCACTAATACCCGACTCAAACCTGACCCGTTGCCGTCCCTAGCTGACAAGAGCAAATAAGGCGTTGACAGATTGAACGCTGACAAGACATATCAAGGCGTTGACAAAGGAAATCCCAGTCACAAGACAAATACTTAGTCAACACATTTGTATATTTAAGAAGGATATGATCAAATATTTTATTTTCTATATTTATCTTTTTCTGGAATAGTTGATTAGTAGATTATTGTTCAAGACTCCTTGTGTTATAAAAGGAGGTCTTAGGGTTTGTTATTAATATATGTTTTACACTTTCATTATACGTCATTAGTATTATTAATCAAAGTGAAAGTTTGGTATACATATGTTGTTCTTTGTTCTAAGTGTTAATTTCGCATAACACTTAGATTGTTGATTACACAAAGTTTCTCGACGTATTATACTTGATTCAATCTCGATAATACAAAGCTAAATCGATCTAAGTTTGGGATCAACATTGATTCCCTGAAAAAATCAAGAATCGGTATAAAAGAAGAAGAACTATGGGAACTTTCACAAAGAAAGGTCTTTGATACCAATTTGATAGCTAACAAACAAAATGAGCAAACTAACCAACTAGGAAATTAAAGTTGCACACTTAGTTAGGTTATATCAAATTAAGAATCGATAACAAAAAGAAGGTTTCTATTAATCAGTTGTAACTCAACGTTAACAATGATTTCAAACATGGAATTGAGAGAGAGGGGGATTTTTACAATCAAAACAAGCTATCTAACAAATGAATTGAACAACCTATTTAAACTAAGTCTTGGCGGGAATGTTGGTTGATTTGTTTAACCAAAGTGGTATGGTACACGTGCACGTCACATGTGTAACCAAATTCATGAACATGCCTTCACGTGTCACTAGGGTTATAGCAGAGTTCCTAACATCATCGTAAACAAGGACTGCCAAACCAGAATAAGAAAAATTGTCTTTATCATTGACAGTTTTTTTGGTAACTCGTGAAGTTTGTACACATTACCTAAGAAGAGTTGAGCAAGTCCTATTGGTTCCTTGAAAAATTTCCTTGACAAATTTCCTTGACCAATTTCCTTATACCTTTACAATAAAAGAAAGCACTAAGTCTCTTATAGGTTACTTGAACACCAATATGAAGAATGAAAGTGAAGAATGAAAGTGTAGAACATCTTATTCTTTAATGTCTCATCTACTCACTTGCCTTTTCTTCTAAGTTAATCACCTTTCCATATATACTTGTTGGTTCTCAGAGAGCCCTCTTGTAAGCCTTTCACAAGGTCACTAAGTATAGGGTCGGTAGTCTATACAGTTGTGATTATGTCAAAAATTCATTAGAAGGCACAACCGTAGTCCATAGGGTTTGATTCTATCCATAAACTATTATAAGGTACAATTGTAAGCATATGAAATAAGTAAATATTTTCTTGAATCCCATAGAGTGCACGAGATACAACATTCTCTTTGCCTTGCTTATACTACATCTCATAATCAAATCCCTAAAGCTTAGGAAAGTACTTAGACCGGAAGGAAGTTATAAACATGTGATCCAAAATGTACTTAAGATTGAAGTGATCAGTCTTGATCCTGAAGTGTCTATAAAAAAAAGGTATCCTATCCAATTTTGTAAAGTCATCACGACTACAAGCAACTCTTTTTCATAAGTAGATAAGCATTGATGTTTAAGAGACAAGGATTTTCTAAGAAAAGCAATATATTGGCCATGTTGATGTAAGACTACTACCATACCATGAAGTATCTGTCTTTGTAATAAAATATTCGTTGAAGTTTGGCAAGTTTAACACTAGAGCTTGGCCTATTTCCCGCTTAAGGTTCTCAAAGGATGGCTGAGCTTTAATGAACCAAGAAAAAGCATTCAAAACTAAGGCAGTCAATGGTTGGCTGATTTGAGCATACCCTTGAATGAATCTTCTATAGTTGCCAGTAAGACCCAAGACCCCCCTTAATTTATTGATATTGGTAGGTATTGGCCATTTTGACATTGCTTTGATTTAAGATCAGTTCCTATCCCTACAACTAAAATAATGTGCCCTGAGTACTCAACTATAATTGTCTTAAACACACTTCTTCATTTAAGCAAGCAAGGTTTGTTCCATCATAGTATGTAGGACGTGTATAAGACGATGAAGATGCTTTGAAACTATAGGTTTATAGACTAAAATGTCATCAAATAAGACTAGAGTGAAATGCATCAAAAAGGTTTTGAACACAAAGTTCAATACGGATTGAAAAGTGAAGGGTTCATTATTGAGACCAAAGGTATCATCATAAATTTATAATGGCCTTCTTGGGACTTGAAACTTGTTTTATGCATGTCTTATCTCCCATTCTTATCTGATGGTATCAATACCTGTTTAGCAGATGGTATATAGACCTCATATCTAACTTGGAAAACACCTTGGCACCTTACAAATCATCTATCTTCTTCAATCACATGAATTGGAAACTTGTCTTTAACTCTATTATTGTTGGTAGTACTTCATGTTGGTCTTATACCTCAAGTTCTTAATCTCCCCTGACGGGTCTTTATTTTTTGGCCCAAAACTCTTGAGGAATAATGCTTCATACTTAGCCCAAGAAATGTTATCCCATGAGTTCTCATGAATTGCAAATGCCAAGCCATGTGACTAGACACCACATTAACTTTATCTTCCTTCACCTCTTCATCAATAAAGAAGAACTGTTTGATCTTATACAACCATCTTTTATCATCATCATCATACAAATTTGTAAAATACATCCTAGTTAACCTACTAAACCTGCTAGTGTATTCACCCCGGATATGATTAGCAAGATTTGTAGTAGCTAGGATCAGTTGATTAATACTATTGTTAATGAAAGTCGTCTACTCATTCAAAAGGACTAAATATTATTGACATGATTAATAACCAAATTTATAGTGTGCTCATCGACACGAAGCTCTAAAGTATTATTTCTTGTTCCACCCATCATTATAACTAATTTATTGCAACTAACTTTTACCAACTAACTTGACCAGTCATTAACCAATGTTTGACTTTTATCAAATCCTAATGCTACACCAAAATAAAGTAAGATACCACTACACAATACCTAACTTATGTATTTGAGAATTGGAAACGGATATCTTCACAATAACGTGATTTAATTAGGAAAATGATATAAGTAATCAAAATTGATGATGTGTAGTGGTTGATCAATGGTCAGAGATATGAATTGGTGTAACTAGCGTAACAGGTTGATAACATAGTGTAATCTTTGTCACTAAATCATAACAACTCATCATGATCGTAACCAACTTCGCTAAAAATCTAACAACTTTTTCCGGCAGCCAAAATAGAACTTATTTAGGTGACAATTAAGAATGAGATCGTAAAAGATGGCTAAGATACCAAATGGAACATTCTTAGTTTTGATTAAGCTAATAATTAGAACTTACATCACAATAAGTTATAATAAGCACTGTTAAACACGTAATTATTCATGCATTTAGTGAGAATTTTCCTTCATTTTTCGTATAATAAATAGTAAAAATTTATTTTAGGGCATATATCCTTTATATTTGCTATTTATTATTGTAGGTACGGATATCAAAGAAAATGAGCAAAAAAACGAAGCCAGAGAGGCAAAAACGAGCACGAGACATGGAAAGAAGACAAAGAAAAAAAAGGTCGAGTCCGACATTGCTTTCGTCTTTTATTGGGTCGACCCGACTTCATTTATATGGGTTGGACCGACCCATATTATTATATCTAATAGCCACACAGGCCCATCAACTAACTCAGGCCCTACAGCCCATAATAAAGATTACAACCCACGCAAGGAAAGAGCAAGGAAAATATTACAGCCCAGAAAAAGAATGGACGCAGCAGGTCCAATTGGGAAATTTTGAGATCAGATAATAGAAAGCTTAAAAGATACGCATGACAACAACATTGGGGGGCAGCACTTCAGTTTTTTAGCCAGTATTTATTTTAATAGTAGTTAGGAATATAGATAGTTAGAAAAAACATTCCATATCTAGAACTGCACTCTTTTTCCCTGCGTTTTATATAAAGTTGTAGATGAATATTATATCTTTATCTTCATTATTTTGTAGGTAGTGTAGATTAAATTTCCTTACATTGGCATACATTAAAAACTTTCCTTTTCTTTCATTTTTTTCTTCATTTGTAGAAAACTTAGCAATAATTTAGTAAGAGATTTGTAATTTTCCATTTAAATCTTGTTTTTTTTAATGAAAGTTTGATTTAAGTTCTGATTTATAAAAGTTTCAGTTTTTGTGGATGATTTTTTTGGAGATCAGATATGGGACATCATAAGCATAGATAAATATAAACAATTCCATCCTCACTTTAAAAAATTGTTTTTCCCCTGCGTGTTTTGTTAGTTGAGGAGCGAATGATAGCATCTCATTTTTTATTTATTCCTTGTTTTTTTATTTATTTCCGTAGGTAGGGTACCCAGTTTATATACACGCAGCTTTTGTTGTTTTCTTTTTTTTTGGTCCGAAACAATTTAATAGGTTTTTTTTTTAATTTTCTTTACTTTTCAAAACGCAACTGTCACAATTCGAGTCATAACTTAGTATGATTCTAGTATGTATTCGCTGCAGCGTTCAATGCTACTGTGGGAATTAAGGTCATTTAGTGTTGAATCACTTGAGTTGCTATTAGTATAGGATTTAAAGTTAATATGTCGATGCTACGGTATAACTGTAATTGCTTTTATAGTTGTTGCTGTTGTTAAGCTTTTATGGTGCCTTTAGTTGTAATATTATCTGCTTTTGGTTTTTTTTTGTTGATGTAGCTAGTTATAGAATATGTGTTAGACTTATAAGATGATTTAGATAATTTGTTGTAGTTAGCTGCTATAGCCTATAGTAGTAGATATATTTTGTCAATTAGTTAAGTCTAATATAGTAGATTTTTATATTGTAGTGGTAATTCATTGTTTAGTTATTATGGCTATAATTTATATGGGGTGGATCTTTAATTTGAAGCTAGTCAACTATTAGTATTCTGTTGTAAAAATTAATAAAATTTTTAAAAAACGATATTTTTATCTTTGTATTTAGTCGATAAAATTGACAACTTTATCCACTAATAATTTGATAATAACTTTGAAAATTTATAAACTTTAGATCTAATTTAGCTATTTGATCGGGTGATTAATTTTTCGTCTCCGGTTCGTCAATACGGGTTCTATTCTCTTGTCTCTTTCCTTGTTTTTATTTCATTAGCTTAATTTAAGTGTTATTGTTGCCTTGTTAATGTTTAACTTTAATGTCGTGATTTGAGTAGTTTTGATTATAGTCGTTTAGTAGCCATCTTTATTGTCATTATTATTATTTTAGCTATCTCTTGCTTTATAATTGTAGTTTAATTTTCATTCTTATCACTTTTATATATATTAATATTTAGTCGTTAAAATTAGTAGATTCAATATTAAAATCAAAATCTTTTTATTCGAGCATCAAAATTTAGACATAAACGCGGATTTCTATTCACACTTCGCCGGAACTAGGATAACCTTTCGGGTGTACGAAAACGACTCAATCAAATGGCGCCGCTGTCGGGGAATTTGTGTAGCGATATTGACGTTGTGTTTTAGTTAGTGACTTGAAGATCCTTTCGCTTTGAAAGTTTATTTTCGTATTTGTATATATATATATATAAATATTTAAAAATCCATAAAAATTTATAAAATTTATAAAAACAAAAAATATTTTCTTATTTTATCTTCTTTTCTTTATTACTATATATATCATTTATATATATAAACAAAAAAATCCAAAAATATTTTCTTTCGATTTTATTTTTCTTTTAGCTATATATTATATATGATATATAGTTTTATATAGTATATTATAATCTAACATTTTCTTTTTATTATTTTATTATTAAATTAAAAAAAAAGTTTCAAAAAATATTCTTATTTATCTTCTATCGTGTTTAATTCTTTTTCTCAACCCCTCTTATTTTTAATTCTTCATGGATTCGTATTGTATAGGGTGTGGGAGACCATCGTCTAGTAGTCAATCATGTCAATGGTATTCATGCGAGCGGTGCCGAAGAGATCTCCCCCATTCAGAATTTGGACATTGTCTATTTTGTAATTCGATCAATTCGTACTTCACCTCTAATGACACTATCTCACCCTCTTACATTTATGGGGATCCTTATCCCTAAAATGCACCAGGTTTAACTCAATACCCGTGTTACAATAATTGTGGGGGCCCTCACGACACTTTTTCTTGTCAACCGATGAATTATTATGAGCCCGATCCGTGCTATAATTCCGGTTTTGATAAATTTGAGCCCCCACATTACACCCTCGACCATCAACCTTCTTTCAGTGACGAAGAACGAGTCCTTCTTTTCAGACTTCGTGACGGTTTAATTCGACTAAGCGAAACATTGGACGAGCAACAGCGACAAGAGCAAGTATCTAGTCTTAGTACTTATTCCTCTACGCCTCTTGTGAGTCCTTATTGTTATGATGATGACGAGGATAATTTTTACGATCTCAATCCATCATGTGAGACTACCACTTCTATTCTCGATTCTTCCACTACGGAGACCGATGCCTCTCTCATCATGGGGGATGAGGGTCTTATCACTATTCCTTGTGATGAGATTCTTATTCCAATCCAAAGTGAGCCTACGGTTGCTTCCGATAGTGATAGTGAGTGTGAATCTCTTTCTAGTGATGATTCATTACCTCCCACCGACATCTTGGGAGATGATTCTTTGGCTTTCTCTAATCCTCGTTTTGATCTCGATGATGATTTTACTTCTAGTGATGACGAGTCACTATCCGATGAAGACGTTCTGAAGGAAAATTTCAAGATTTATTCGAACTCTTTATTTGATTTTGATGAAGCCTACATCTCTAGTGAGGTGAATCCTCTCTTTGAAGAGGGGATTAAGGACATTGATAGCCTTGGCTATTGATGAGCATTCTTTGTTAGCCATGCCACCTCCCATCGTAGAGGAGGTGGAGAGATTTGACCCTACCTTTCGTTTGATTCGGTCTGGAGAGGTGACACGGGTGGTAGATATTTCTTCTAATATTTTTCATATTATGTTGCCACCCTGTCCTACCACGTGCACGCCCAAGCGGGCGATGTATCGCTTGTACTCTCCTCATTTCATACCGGGAAATGAGGATGAGTGTTTTGATCCTGGAGGAGACGTTGATGTTGCTATTACTTGTGATGTTTTACCGGTTACCCCATCGACTCTTGCTTTGAGTTTCTATCAAGTGTCCTCGGGTGACACTTTGATATCTTTTTCTCCCACCCTCCCGTCCTTGGCGAAGACGAGTATTCTTAAGGATCGCCTTTATACCTATTTCTCGTATGTTATAAGAATCCTTCTACTTTTCTTGACTTATTTTGTGGATTCTTCTTCTTTATTCTCATCCGGAAATGGGGATACGATTTTTGATCCTGACATATCTGTTTTGAGCCAGTGGTGATTCTCTTGCTCCCCCATGGACCATTAATTCGGGGTCGTGTCAGGCTCGTGACTCGGTTGACAAAAACAAGCGCTTCTCGGGAGGCAACCCGAGGATCTATCCTTCTTTTCTTTATTTTCTAACATAAGTGCAGGGGCATGTTTCTCTCCATGTGTGCTTGTTGGTATTTGTTTTTGTGTGCAGGGTTCCTTTTGATCGAGAAGACTTTCAGAGGGTTGATGTTGTTGTTTTCCATCATCTTATTCATTCAGTCTCCGATCGATCTTCATGTTTATATCAAGGGAGTACTCAGTTCTTATTATTATCTATACATATCTGATTGTGTTACCCTTCTTACACTTGGAATTCTAGCATTAGCCTTTTGTGTTCCTAAGTGTAGGGGTAACACCTTATCACTTTTAAACATTGAGGCCAATGTTCGGTTCTAAGTGTAGGGGGTTTATATCATATTGATCATATTCATGCCTACTTGTTTGCCCTCTTGCATCCTTTTTTGATCAAATGTGTGTTTTTTTATGAAAAATAATAAAACGTTTTTTACCGTGCGTGATTGACTTGTCCCGTAGGCTAGAACAAAGGGTATCATGACTCTGCCTGAGTGTTGATCTGGCTGCTTCCTTTACTTTTAGACTAAGCTTTTTTGGAATTGTGCAAATGAAAATGCTAAACGTGGAGTAGTTGGTTCTCTTTAGAGCTTATATGAATAACCTGTGGCTTTTCCTCCTAGATTATAACTAGACTAAATAAGTGTGTTTTTTTTCAAGCCTATGAACGTTAAATTCTTTTGTTAATCAAAAATAAATTCTTATGTAATTTTGATATAGATTCCTAGTTGAACTTTTTATTTAAATTTGAGTGAAAGCATACTTTCTTAAAAATGAAATAATGTTGCGTGAATAAATATCTTGCAAAAAAAGAGAGAAAAAAAAGAGAAAAAAAAAGAAGAAAAAGAAAAAAAAAGTTTAATAGAGTTAGAGTCGAATAAATGAATAAGTGTTTATGTTGTTTTATTATGTTGTGAGAAACTTGTTTTTTCTTAAATTTAAATTCGAAGTTGAACTAGAATTCGTCAATTTTTTATAAGAGTTTAGACGGTATTGAAGAGTGTAGAATTTAAAGGTCCCGTGAGCCCCGATACTATTCTCGAGGGTGTAAAAACCTAGCCTCCTAAGCTTTACTAAAGGACAAGGTGAGAAGAAAGTCGCTACATGGAGTGATCTTTCCTTTGAATCTTCAATCTCTAATTACTGTTGTAGTTTTTCATCTAAGTGTCTTTTATTAGCTTAGCGGTGATTTCAACATCTTTGATTTCACTCCCGCCAATCCTGGTATTATTCTCCGTGGGGTGTCAAAAGCCCGGGCACTTAACCGATTAGGTTGGGACGTTCCGAGAAGAAAGGCGCTACATGGGAAAGGCCATTTTTGAATCTTAAATCTCGTAATACTCGGTGAGTCTAATATTCCAATTAGATGATTAGCAACCATAATAAATGTCGATTTGAACGATCAAAAATTTGAAAATGAACACACTTGCCTAGTCTTTTATAATTATAGGAGTGAAAGTTATATTTACATAGGTTATTAGTATAAGTAGTGTTAGAATTTTTCCAAAACGTTTGCATAAGGAGTCTTAGCTTAGTTGGGTATAATAAAAAGAGAATGACAATCTTTAATCCCTGGAGACACCCAGTTTGCGTGTTTCCCGTTCTATGATCCTTATACCTTGAATAAAAAGTCGAGCATGGCGGGTCACAATGATTTTTTTTATTTTTATTTTATTAACAAGTCGATTTCGAATAAAGTTGTTTTAATTTGTTTTTGGACTTAACATTTGTGATAATAGTTGCTTGGGTGCAAGCAACGTTTAAGTGTAGGGGTGTGTTAAACACGTAATTATTCATGCATTTAGTGTGATTTTCCCTTCATTTTTCGCATAATAAATAGCAAAAATGTATTTTTAGTGCATATATCGTTTATATTTGCTATTTATTATTGTAGGTACGGATATAAAAGAAAATGAGCAAAAAAACGAAGCCAAAGAGCCAAAAACGAGCACGAGACATGGAAAGAAGACAAAGAAAAAAAAGGTCGAATCCGACATTGCTTTTGTCTTTTATTGGGCCGACCCGACTCCATTTATATGGGTCGGACCGACACATATTATTATATCCAAAAGCCACACAGGCCTATCAACTAACTCAAGCCCTACAGCCCATAATAAAGACTACATCCCACGCAAGGAAAGAGCAAGGAAAATATTACAGCCCAGAAAAAGAATGGACGCAGCAGGCCCAATTGGGAAATGTTGAGATCAGATAATAGAAAGCTTAAAAGATACGCATGACAACAACATTGGGGGGCAGCACTTCATTTTTTTTAGCCAGTATTTATTTTATTAGTAGTTAGGAATATAGATAGTTAGAAAAAACATTCCATATCTAGAACTGTATTCTTTTTCCCTGCGTTTTATATAAAGCTGTAGATGAATATTATATCGTTATCTTCATTATTTTGTAGGTAGTGTTGATTTAATTTCCTTACATTGGCATACATTAAATACTTTCCTTTTCTTTCATTTTTTTTCTTCATTCGTAGAAAACTTAGCAATAATTTAGTAATAGATTTGTAATTTTCCATTTAAATCTTGTTTTTTTTATTATTAATGAAAGTTTGATTTAAGTCTGATTTATAAAAGTTTCAGTTTTTGTAATTGATTTTATTGGAGATCAGATCTGGGACATCATAAGCATTGATAAATATAAACAATTCCATCCTCACTTTTATATATTATTTTTCCCCTGTGTGTTTTGTTAGTTGAGGAGCGAATGATAGCATCTCATTTTTTTATTTATTCCTTGTTTTTTTTAATTTATTTCCGTAGGTAGGGTACCCAGTTTATATACACGCAGCTTTTGCTGGGTTTTTTTTGTTCCGACACAATTTAATAGGTTTTTTAAAATTTTCTTTACTTTTCAAAACGCAGCTGTCATAATTCGAGTCATGACTTATTATGATTCTAGTATGTATTCGCTGCAGCGTTCGATGCTACCGTGGGAATTAAGGTCATTTAGTGTTGAATCTCTTGAGTTGCTATTAGTATAGGATTTAAAGTTAATATGTCGATGCTATATTATAACTGTAATTGCTTTTATAGTTATTGTTGTTGTTAAGCTTTTATGGTGCCTTTAGTTGTAATATTATCTGCTTTTGGTTTTTCTTTTGTTGTAGCTAGTTATAAAATATGTGTTAGACTTATAGGATGATTTAGATAATTTGTTGTAGTTATCTGCTATTGTAGTATATATATATTGTCAATTAGTTATGTCTAATATAGTAGAATTTTATATTGTAGTGGTAATTCATTGTTTAGTTATTATGGCTATAATTCATATGGGGTGGATCTTTAATTTGAAGCTAGTCAACTAGTAGTATTCTGTTGTAAAAATTAATAAAAATTTTAAAAAATAGATATTTTTATCTTGTTATTTAGTCGATAAAATTGACAACTTTATCCACTAATAATTTGATAATAACTTTGTAAATTTATAAACTTTAGATCTAATTTAGCTATTTGATCGGGTGATTAGTTTTTCGTCTCCGGTTCGTCATACGGGTTCTATTCTCTTGTCTCTTTCCTTGTTTTTATTTCATTAGCTTAAATTTAAGTGTTATTGTTGCCTTGTTGATTTTTAACTTTAATATCGTGATTTGAGTAGTTTTGATTATAGTTGTTTAGTAGCCATCTTTATTGTCATTATTATTTTTTAGCTATCTCTCGCTTTATAATTGTAGTTTAATTTTCATTCTTATCACTTTTATATATATATTAATATTTTGTCGTTAAAATTAGTAGATTCAAATATTAAAATCAAAATCTTTTTATTCGAGCATCAAACTTTAGACATAAACGCGGATTTCCATTCACACTTCGCCGGAACTACGATAACCTTTCGGGTGTACGAAAACGACTCAATCAAGCACATTCAAAGCTAAATTGGTTAAACGATTGGTGGAATTTTATTATGAATGAAATGGACCAATTAGAAAGAGAAAAGCAAGAGATTACAAAATGAAGTCTAATTCCATTTATAGCCAAAAAATGAACAAGAAAAAAGGGCGGGAAAAATGATTGTGGTTGTTGGAGAAGAAAAAGCGCATGTGCCTCTATTTTGAATATGCACATGCATCCCACGTACATTCTTATTTCATTCCTATTTCATTATATGTCATGCGTATAACAGGAGAAGGTATGGTGGAGCAACCACCTTCGCTGAGCTGAGGTGATGGGCTCGCTGAGGTGACGGGCTCGCTGTGGTTCGTCGAGGCTCGCCGCCACACCCCTCTGTTTCGTCGTGGCTTCCTCGCCCAGGCGGTAAAGTCACGAAGAGGAGAGAGAAAGTCAAATAGCCGTTGGCAATGGCTATTTTTTTGTAAAGTTTTTATTTTTTGACTTTTACTATTATGAACAATAACGCTTTTGAATAAGCATGAGTAATCAAATGAAATAAGGCACTGCGATAAGACCCCATAACGAGAGCTAACATCATATAACCCAATTGGGACATTGTGGAATAGGCTAAACCCCTCTTAATGACTTTTTGAGCAAGAGCTAAAGTAGCTACTAAAAAAACCGTTATTATCCCTATCAAAGAGATTGTTGTCCCTAATAATATGATGATAGATTAAAGAAATGAGATGGAAAAGATATGAATTTTAGAGAGAGAAAGTAGTGAGAGAAAGTAGAGAGAAGATGGTGATTAACTTGGGAAATTAGATTAAGAATTATGAGATCATCTACCCTACTAACATGCTAGGAGGGTGCTTATATAATCCACCCACATGCGGGCTCTCTAATGGACCATGTTGTTTTGGGCCGGGCTTGAATAAAAGCTTAGTACCTTGAAAGAGACCTTTTAAGCTAACCATCAAGCCTGTAATGTCACGACTATTTTAACTCACTATTACAACGTTCTAATAAATATTACAATATTAACCTATGACCGAACATTCTTGTTTGACTCAATATTTTTGAGACTAACAATCTCCCCTAATGTGAGGTCATTCCTCTTCGATATTTGGAGTTCAATGGAGATTATGAATTTCGTCATAAATGAGTCTTGAACGTGTAATAGTAGTGTTGGTCCTTAATGCTGTGATCTTTGAGCCTTTGTCGTTGTCTTTCGACTTTGTCTTTTATCTTGAGATCTTCAAATTATTCTTGACTTGTCTTTGCCATCTTGCAATCTTGTGTCTTTATCCACATGATCATACTTTTCACAATCTTGAAAGCTTGCTAACAATCTCCCTTGAAGAGAGGTCATTTCTCTACATTAATTGATAAGGAAGATTTTGATCATCAGAGTTGTGGAAGTATTTAGCTTTCTTGATTGTTGGATTTCTTTGGGCATGAGTATATGGTTTTGAATCTTTGACCTTGCTGAGTACACCGTAACGTCACCTTCTTGAGACAAAACTTAGACACGGACTAAATGGCTTTGACATTCGTCCTAAATCGGTAGCGTTTTACCTCCGGTCGGTGAAGACCGTTACACAATATTAAATATCGTACCTGTGATTAGGTAAATTCAATTAAGAATCTCCTTGACAGGGTTTCGCGGCTGTACTAGCCGTTCTCTTTACTCGACTGTCTCAAAGCAAGACTGCGAACATAAAGAGTGAATCAATTAGATAGATATCCGCTTGATTAAAGTCGTCAATTCAAATTCTTGGAACAAGTTTGATTCATTAAGAATCTTACCATTGTTGCTTTCCAGTTGACACAAGCTTGATTCATAAGAATCTCGCAAGTTACCTATCGTAGTGTTGTTTGATGTTGACGCTAGAAGGATTTCCATTCGTCACTGTGAGTATTAATAAATATAACTCTGAATGTTCTGGCAAGACCATAAAGATATTGCGTAGAAACCTGAAACGAGTTTGAATCGATAGAGAAACAAACCACTGTTGCTTTTTAGTTTTACATATGTTCAGTTCATAAAGAATCTTACACGTGACCTACCACAGTGTTGTTTGATGTTAACACTGGAAGGATTTCCACTCATCATTGTGAATACTAGGTAGTATCATTCTAAGTGTTCTAGCAATATCACAAGAATATAGCGTAGGACTCTCTTGATCTTCATCCGTGTGTCCTAACGAGATTTGATTGATCTCTTGGCTCTAGACTCGATTTGTGCACTTTTAGTAGTCGGAGGCTGGAGCAGATGCCACCTATTCAATATCAACTATCTCGGAGTGAGAAAGTCAATAGAAATCATGTTGATCTCCGTGACAATAAAACAAACTTCTTTTAAGAGAAACCTGAGTTAGTTGGGGAGGGGTTGTGCAATACATCACTGGGTCCATGATGCGTTGTCTTCATGATGTGTTGACCCGGTTTCTGCCTAAGTTGTATGGAGGGCTAATTTCTTTACACCCTTTATCCATACATTTCTTTTTCATTCTTCAACCCCTTCTATGCTTACCAAGACATCATTAATAGCACCTTGTTATGATTGTTCCAGTGCTATCATCAGTACTTAGTCGGCATTCAGCTTCGTTCACATTCTACTCCATCTTTACCAAGGACTTCTAATAATCTATTGGATTGTCCCTGGGAAGATCCCTCCGGTTCTAGTTGGATCATATGACTTAAACCTAACCACCCTTTTGACACAAATAACGTCGTGAATTAAAGATGTTGTGGGTATTTGATTGTAACCATGAGTGCTTGAGTCTTTAGATCACATTTTAATCACATTTTCTCCCCCTATCTCTAATATATAATCGTTTGATATTAGAGATAACAAATTTGATTAAAATATATATTTGTGTAAAAGAGTCTTGAAAAACTTTCTGGAGAAAAATGTGTCAAACTTAGCATAATTTTGGAATGCTACCCCTCAAAAATTGATCCAATGGAATTGTCATTACGAGGATATGATCCACATTCAACTTTTGAGGATAGGAGTTGTTGAACACACAATTTTTGAAAGATTTTGAATATCATTGAGAAATTCTTGAAAAAATTGTGTTCAACGCTTTTTGAAAAATCAATTCTTTTGGGCGAAAAGGTTTTTCTAAAGCATAAACTTGAGTGCATAGACTTTGAATGTCTTGATGAATCCACTCAAGTGTAAGAATATTTACCTTCTTTTGCTAAAGGTAAGGGCACGAAAGCGTACACTCCCCCGTGAATTTAGATCTGGGTTAAAATCTGAAAGTGAGTACAAGCCATTGTGTTGAGCTCAAAACGTTGAATGTTTTGTGACAAGCTCAACCCGAGATAGATTGCTCTACCCGTTGTTGGAAATATTGTCCAAAAGAGACAATTTCCTATATAAAAGATAGAAATGACATGTTTTGAAAAATATTTACAACTTTCATTCGAGCTTTATGTACACACCCGTGTCGTTATTGAGCGACATTTCTAGGTACGTCCATATTATCGATACTGAAACACATGTCGAGAAGAATATTTTTGGATTATCAAAGATTTTTTAATTTTGTGTTTTGCTTTTTTATTAATATTTACAAGTAGATGTTTGATAGATGAATCAAGCAGGCTTCTTTGCCAGAATCTCTAGTTCTGTTGGACTCAAACATCTCATACCAGTTTTTCTAACTAGATACACAAACCTCTCTTTCGAAAGAGCTTTTGTAAACAAGTCAGCTAATTGGTAATCAGTTCCAACAAAGTATAATTCAGCAATACCCTTTTCAACTTGGTCCGTAATGAAGTGATATCTGACATCAATGTGCTTCGTATGGGAATGTTGTACCGGATTGCAGGAGATGGCTATGGCAGACTTTGAGTCACAATACATAGGTACTTTATCAAAGTGGAAGCCATAATCCGTGAGTTGTGTTCTGATCCAAAGAACTTGAGCACAACACGCAGATAGAGACACATACTCCGCTTCGGCTGATGACAATGATGTGCAATCCTGCTTCTTGGAAGACCATCCCACAAGCTTATCTTGACTTAGAAATTGTGCACCACCAGAAGTACTTTTCGTGTATCAAGACACCCTGCATGAACAGAATCTGAATAGGTCGTTAGAAAGAAACCGGTTTCCCTCGGATACCAGAGTCCCATGTGAATGGTATTCTTAAGGTACCGAAAGATCCGTTTAACCTCCTTGAGGTGCTTTTCAGTGGGTCGTGTTTGATATCGTGCACAATAACACGTAGCATGTGATATATCTGGCCGGCTTGCTGTTAAGTACATGAGGGAGCCGATCATGGAATGATATCTCGTTTGATCTATGGCTTCTCCCTCTAAATCAGCATCTAGGGATGTGGTTGACAATGGTGTCCCAACTGGGTCACATGAGGTCATACCATGCTTTTTGATTATCTCTTGACAATACTTAGCTTGGTTAATAAAGATACCACTTGGGGATTGGTGAACTTGAATTCCTAGAAAGAATTTTAGTTCGCCCATCATAGACATTTCAAATTTGCTGTGCATTACTTTTTCAAACCATTTTGAAAGTTTTAGATTTGTAGACCCGAAAATAATGTCATCAACATAAATCTGCACAAGCAAAATGTCATCCCCAAATTTATAAGTGAACAAGGTTAAATCATTGGAACCTTTTGAGAAACCTTTGGAGACCAGAAATTTCGAGAGCTCGTCGTACCACGCCCTTGGAGCTTGCTTGAGTCCATAAAGTGCTTTGTGGAGACGATACACCTTGTCAGGATAATGAGGATTGACGAATCCTTCCGGCTGAGTGACATAGACTTCTTCCTTCAAAGGACCGTTTAGAAACTTCGTCTTTACGCCCATTTGATAAACGATGAATCCCATACGTGCAGCATAAGCAAGGAAAATCCTGACCGCTTCCATACGAGCTACTGGTGCAAATGATTCTTCAAAATCAATACCCTCTTTCTGTCCATACCCTTTAGCCACTAGCCTAGATTTATTCTTGATGATCGTGTTCTCTTCATCCATCTTGTTTTTCCAGATCCATCGAAGATTTAATGGTATTACATCGTCTGGTCTGTCAACAAGTTCCCAGACTTTAAGTATTTCAAATTGTTAAAGTTCATCCGTCATCGATTCAATCCAAGCATGATCAGCCAATGCTTCTTTGATATTTGTTGGTTCAGTTGTACTCACGGCGAGTGCGAACATACAAACATCGCCATCAATGTTAAGTTGTCGTCTTGTACGAACGGGCTGTGAAGGGTTTACAATTACTTGAACCAAAGGATGATCTCGGGTCCAATTATGTGTTGAAAGATGTAGTTGGTAGAACGTATGCATATTTGATGGATCAACATGGCGAGTAGAAGACTCTCCAGTTTCGTGTACCGGTGTACTGAATGGGTTGATAAATTCGTCTTCGTTAGATAATGCATTGTCTGCTTGATTTGTGTTCTCTGGAGCAATGACAGTAGTTGTGGATGTTGTAGGAGCGGTTGTTGATGTGATATTCTAAGGAAGTAACTCTGCAGCAACCGGTGTTGAAGTAGATGAAGTTGTATCCTTTTGTTGACGATGATCGGTATCATCATTCTTATCATGAGTGACAGCGGAAGACTTCGATACAACTTGTTTCTCCCCCGTGAAATATTCATCATACATTGGTCCATATAACATTTCCAACTCTTCAAGTGTCGTGTTGACTGTCATATATGCTCTTGGAACATTTCCTTGAACCAGCGTTGAACTTGACGGTTCATTGTTGTGGTCTTACGTTTCGAGTTCCGTGCGGTTGTGAATGGAAGTCGTTTTTCGTTGTGTTTCGGGACTTAAACTGTTTTGTTCAAGTGCCATTTCTTGTAATTCATCAAATCGGATGTGAATAGTCTCGACTATCAATTTTGCTCTCTTGTTGTATACTCTATATCCCTTAGACTGAGTTGCATATCCCACAAGAATACATGCATCACCTTTCTCTTTCATCTTATCCAAATTTCACCATCTCGTATTATGTAACAAGTACATCCAAAAACATGAAGGTGTTTGAGTGAAGGTTTTCGATCATGAATTATGTGATATGGTGTCTTTTCGTGTCTTGGGATAATTAAGGAGCGGTTTTGTGTGTAGCATGCGGTTGACACGGCTTCGGCCCAACGTATAGTGGAAGTTTTGAAGCGGATAATAATGTTCGAGCAGCCTCAACTAAAGTACGGTTTCGTCTTTCAACAACGCCGTTTTGTTCGGGTGTTCTAGCAATAGATGTTTCATGTTCAATTCCTTCGGCTTCAAAATAGTTTCTCAGATTTGAATTCAAAAATTATGTACCTCTGTCAGTACGAACCACTTTAACTTGAGCTTGAAGACCATGTTGTATCAGTTTAAGATAGCTGATGAGAACTTCAGGTGTTTCATCCTTGGACCTCAAGAAGTGAGTCCATGTGTACCTTGAGTAATCATCGACAATGACCATAACATATTTTTTCCATTGATACTATGAACACGCATGGGACCACACAAATCTATATGTAGAAAATCTAACCGTCCTTTAGAGCTTGGTGTAGTATTTGTTTTGAAGCTACTTCGTATAGTTTTACAAAGCTCACAAGAAGAAGAAAGATGATCTTTGATGAATGTTAAGCTTGGAAGGCCTCTCACAATATCTTTCTTGGAAAGCAAGTTGATGGTATCAAAGTTGAGATGAGAAAGACGTTGATGCCATAACCATGCCTGAGTCGATGAAGCTTTGGCCATGAAGCAAATTGGAGTTGTGGAAGTTGTGTCATGAAGTGAAATAGTGTAGAGATCAGTACCCCGTGTACCGGTAAGTAAGTCACTCCCATCATAATCACGAACAAAACATGTCTTCTTTCTGAAGGCAACCTCCAAATCCGCATCACAGAATTGACCAACCGAGAAAATATTGTGATTGAGCCCTTCGACGTAGTATACCCTTTTGATCGTTATATTCCCCTGAACCAAATCTCCATATCCTAGGATCGGTGCAAATTGATCATTTCCAAATCGGACCGTACCCAGGAACTTCTCCACGAAGTTAATTAGAAGCTTGAGATTCCCCGTCATGTGCTTCGTGCATCTGGAGTCCAGTATGAAGAGAATTATTTGTATCACCTGCAGAAGAGTTAGAACACAATGGAGCATTTGCTAAATTGGATACCACAGTAGTTGTGATTGTAGAATCATTAGTGTCCTTAGCAAAATTTAAAGGCATACTAACACTCGTTGTCACATTTTCTGTCCTAACTTTAGGCATCCATTTATATCCTGGAGGACGTTGATTAGCAAACCACCATTTCCAAGACTTGCTAGCAGACTCATATAATTCCTTAATTCTGCTTCTAGGGTTCTTAGTGATGGAGTCTGAAGCATTACTTTTCTTAGTGGGGGTTGCACCAGAATGGTTCACTTTGTGTTTGGGTTTACTAGCACTCACAGGCATCGCAACTTGCTTCTTAGTTCTAGTTTCTACGCCTTTGACATTATTCATAGCACACATAGAATGATTAGCATTAGCACACTTTCCACATTTGACACAAACAAATTTCACATTCATAGCATTCAAATCATTCAAATAATTCAAATCGTCATAACATGCGATTATAGACTTTTTATTCTTAAAAAACATTCAAATTCCTAGGGTGTTCTTCTACTTCATCCATCCTCCCTTGACTCTTGTGTTTCCAGACCTTATCATTCACTTGAGTGCTCTTAAGCTGAGGCTGGCTAACACTAACAGTGGAGACTACTCCTGTAGTAGAAGACACACGAATATTAGTGTTTCTAGAAGTCGGAGGTGAGTGACTAACTTTGTTTGTGGGCTTAGTGGTCATTCTATACATCCCTGGTTTAATCACATTATTGTTCTTAACGCTTGGTGCTATAGCATTCCTTATGGGTTGAGTATGTGGTAACCTTTCCTTTCCATCCATCTTGGGGGCAAACACAGGTTTTGCAAACGAAGAATTTGAGAAAGCAGATGGTTTTCCCAAGATAGAGGATTTATTCACTCTAGAGACGTTGGGTTGTCTAACAACAGGTTGCTTAACGCTAGGTTCCACAACTTTCCCACCCATCTTAGCAACAAGTTTCTTCAACTCTGCTATTGCTATGTCTTTTTCTTGTAACTGAGCTTTCAAATCTAAAATATCAAGACTTTTTTCGTTTAATAATCGACATGACTCAGACAATTTTACTTCTAAAGATGTATCATTTGAAAAGCTGCCAACTTTCTTTTGCAAAGCAAGTTCAAGTGAGTGACAATGTTTTTGAAGATAATCATATCTATGTTGAAGTAACGAAAAGTCTTTTTGGTCAACTTTATTCGAAAGCTCAGTTTCAAGACGTTCACATTCTTTAACTTGATCAAGATATTTGCATGCAACATCAGAATATTCATCAATATCAGCACAAGATGTAACATAAGCACACATAATATCTTTTGAGAGACATTCATGTAAGAGTAGATCATATGCTGTAGAAAACTCGTCTCTTTCAGGTTGATGGTCGTTCACTTCTTGTTCAAGAGATTCCACATATTTCAAATCATCAAACATTTCTTGCTTAATTAGTGTTTCAAATTCCAAAATATGTTTTTGCGTTCTTTCCGCAAGCGGAATCAAAATACTTTTCACAAGCACAGTTATATCGTGAGGAATTTCTTTGTCTCCTTTCGAAAGTTCACATTTTTTCCAGTCATCATCAACAACCTTTTTGAAATTTTCAATGTTACTCTTGAGAATACTAAGTGCTTGCTTACTCTTGCTTACAGAAGCTTTATATGGCAAATAGTCAAGAAATTTTGAAACATTAGTTTTCTTAGTGGCAAAAGCTTGTCTCCATTTAATTCTTATTTGTTCACATTCGAAAAATATTTGCTCACGAGTTTTCTGTGTTTGCGGTTTGAAAAGACCATAAAGACTGTTTTCATAAGCATAATTATATGGTTTAACAAATTCTTTATTAACTTTTGGTCTACTCTCTTCTTCCAAATCGTGTGTCTCTTCACTATCGGGCCTAACAACAAGACAATCAAGATCGGTCCATTGGGACTCATCAAGATATAAGTGCTGATTCTCAGATTGAGCATGCTCAAGGTACTTAGGATTTGCAAAACTAGGTCTATCCTTGAAAAACGAACGAGGTGCCAACATTCTCATGGTTTGAATTGATTGATTCGTTTTGTAAACAATTTTCTTGTAAAAATCAAGTCAAGTTTCAAGTTCCACCATTTTGTCGATGTCATTCGCTTGTTTAGTTTTGAAATCCTTTTTCCATTTTTTCAACCACTGCTTTCTTTTCATTAACAAGTTTAGTTTTATCCTCTTGAAGAAAACCATTTACTTGAGTTAGCTCATTGACTTTAGTGGTAGCAAGATACGTTTTGTAACGTTCAGTACTCAAAGAGTTGTTATAATTATGTTTCTCTTGTTCAAGAAGATTAAGAGTTTCGTTATATTTCTCTTGAAAATTGTCCTTTTTAACATTAATTAAACACCCTTTGTATCCCTCAACCTCATTGGTCTTTTGAAGAAGCTGAGCTCTATAGCTATCAATGGTCTCACTAGATTTAATTAGAGCAGCTTTGCATTCTTTAAAATTTTGAGTGAGCGTAGTGTTTGCCTTCTTTAATTTCTTTTGACTCTTTCTAGTTTCTTTGACATCTTTTTGTAAAGAAGCAATTAAGTTAGCAAGCGCAATACGCTCCTCATCATCATCATACTCATTTGCATGTTGATCATCCTCAGACTCATTATTGCACATGTCTGATGAATCGGGTGTGGTATTGCTATCAACCGTTTCCATCATACATGTGTCATTAATGGCTTTGGGTAGCTCAGAATGCTCATGAATATTACCAAACACGTTATATTCCTCTTCAGTGTGTACCTTATCGATTGGCTCAGTGTCAAAAATAGGACCATTTTCATCTTCAGTGACATTGAGAACTTCTTCAACCTTTGCCATGTACGAGTAATGTGCTTCAAGTTCTTGATCGGATGCTTCATCATCAGTATCATCAAGCATTGCTCCTTTCTCAGCCGACAATTTAACCCCAGCTTCTATCTTCTTGCAAAGCAACATCTTTTCCTTATGATAGCCAGAGTCTCTAACCCGTTTTGGCTTCCTACATTCCTTTGCCATATGCCCATAGCCTTGACAGTTAAAGCACAGAATCCCACTTTGTTGAACCACTTGAGTACCAACAGTTTCCCTATTCCTAGCAGCAGCAACAATCCTCTGAGCATCATACTTAGCAGTTTGTCGATCATACCGTGCAGAACCCTTAATGTGTTGGATTACGTCGATCATACCTTGGAGGACTTTCATCATGTTGACGTGTGTCATACCTTCGAGAAGTCTCAACATATTGATTCCTTGTATTTGATGATGTTCGAAGATTGTTGGTGGTGGGTTTGAAGATTTTCATGTAGGTCTTCATAATGAAAGCAATTTGTTGCTTCATCTCCCTATCCTTCTGAGCTAGTTCTTCATCACTGTCCTCTTCAGATGATGGCTCATGTGATGGTGATAGTGCTCTTGGTTCTTTGTCTCGTGATCGTGTGGGAGCAGAATACTTAGATGAAGTGGAGTATCTTGGTGAGGAGGATGTAGTGGAGTACCTTGGTGAGGATGATGTAGTGGAGTATGACTTTGGAGCACGAGAGCGATGATCTTGAGTGTGTTGAGTGGTAGACACCAAAGCAAGTGGATTAGCAGTCTTTGCTATCCTTTCAGCTCGAAGTTCATTTGCCTCATTCTGAAATTGTTTCAAAATGTCAAAGAGCGTGTGATAGTTGACCTCGTCTAACTTACTTTGTTGTTTCACCAAAGTTACAAATCGTGTCCACTCGGGTTGAAGTTGTTGTAGAAATTGCACATTGACTTGCATGGTGGAGACTTGTAAATTGTTTCTTGTCATGTCATTCATCATCTTGTAGAACCTTGAGTAATATGAATCAATTGATTCCCCGTCCAATGAAGTAAACTTACCAAAGTTCCAGAACAAGTTAGTTTTGACATCTTGCTTGTTAAGTGATTCACCTTGTTGCAAGCGTTCAATGGCAAACCACATCTCTTTAGCAGTAGAGCATGCATCTACCGTTGAGTAAATATCATCCCCAATCCCACTTAAAATCAAATAGATTGCTTCTTTTTCTGCATCAATCCAAGCACGTTTCTCTTTCGAAGTGTTCTCATATGTTTCCTCAATTGTTTGCTCATCAGAACCGGTCGTCGAGTCGGTTGCTGGAATTGCAGGAATGGTGATTGCAATGGGAGTATAAGGTCCTTCTTTGATGCAACGTCGAAGAACATCACCATTGGGTTTGGTGTCTAGATATCGAAGGAGTCGTGATTGCCATTGTGCATATCTACCGGTTACAAGCATTGGTGGTCTCTCTTTGTTACCCGCCACCATGACGTTGTTATTAGTAACACGATATTCAGTAGTAGAATCCATCTCAAGAATGAAGTGAAGTGAATAGGATCTTAAGTAGATGTTGTTGTGAGTAGATTGTGGTTGAAACTTCAAGAAATGGTGTGAAAACCCCAAACAATGTCATCGTATGAAACCAAAAATTCTTAAGCGAAAAATCACACGAGTTAAAAAATTTCAAAATCACGTTTTTGAAAATTTTAGAGTAAGTCGGAATAAATCTTCAAAGAGAAATTCGAAATCCAATGAACTCAACCTAATTCGGAATCCACGTTGCAAAGCTAATCCGGAATCCGTGAACCTATATATAATTCGGAATCACTGAGCTTGACCTTATTCGAAATATTGTTTTGCACGCAGTTCGGAATCCAAGGTCTGCACTTAATCCTGAATCCGTGATGCACACCTAGTTCGGAATATGTATTCAACACCTAATTCGGAATATGTGATCAAAACCTAGTTCGGAATATGTTATCAAAACCTAGTTCGGAATATGTAATCACTGACCTAGTTTGGAATATGTGATCAAAACCTAGTTCGAAATATGTGATCAAAACCTAGTTCGGAATATGTGATCAAAAACTAGTTCGGAATATGTGATCACTGACCTAGTTCGGAATCTGTTAATCACTGACCTAGTTCGGAATACACAGATCCACACTCAATCCGGAATCCAAACCTGGTACTAATTCAGAATACACACTTTTCCCGCCTAATTCAGAATACACTTCTTCCCACCTAGTTCGGAGTACACTTCTTCCCACCTAGTTTGGAATACACTTTTTCCCACCTAGTTCAGAATACTCTTTTTCCCACCTAGTTCGGAATACACTTCTTCCCACCTAGTTCGGAATACACTTTTTTCCCACCTAGTTCAGAATACACTTTTTCCCACCTAGTTCGGAATACACTTCTTCCCACCTAGTTCGGAATACACTTTTTTCCCACCTAGTTCGTAATCTTCCTAAACCCTAGTTTCCCGACTTAAATAAAACTCAGATTCCGAATTGATTAACTAATAACTAAAAATGACGAATGTTTACCCAAAAATCAAGCCAAAACTTCCAATTTTTTCGTGGAAATCACCAAAATGAGGAACACAAATTCCTACCACAACTTTGTAGGCAATTTGTATGAAGATTTTGAGCTCAAAAACACAAAATTTTTTGATACGAGATGATTTTAAGATGAAAATCACACGAAATCAAAAATGATAACCACAAACTAAACACAAATCTACCCCATGACGATTAATACCAATTGTTGTCCCTAATAATATGATGATAGATTAAAAAAATGAGATGGAAAAGATATGAATTTTAGAGAGAGAAAGTAGTGAGAGAAAGTAGAGAGAAGATGGTGATAACTTGGGAAATTAGATTAAGAATTATGAGATCATCCACCCTCCTAACATGCTAGGAGGGTGCTTATATAGTCCACCCACATGCGGGCTCTCTAATGGAGTATGTTATTTTGGGCCAGGCTTGAATAAAATGCTTAGTACCTTGAAAGAGGCCTTTTAAGCTAACCATCAAGCCCGTAATGTCATGACCATTTTAACTCACTATTACAAAGTTCTAATAAATATTACAATATAAACCTATGACTGATCATTCTTGTTTGACTCAATATTTTTGAGGCTAACAGAGATAAAATTCATTATGTGGGGTATGACTATGAAAAGAGGCATAAGTCGAGCTATGATGAGACTGCTTTTATACATAGTCTCATCGTCCAAAAAGGGCTTAAAATGCATTAAATATCATCAAAATACCCATATATATGCTTGTGTTTGTTTCTTGTGTATTTTAGGTGCGGATATTGAGAAAATGACAAAAGATCACAAGAATCATGCAAAAACGAACACGGGAAACGAAACCGCACAATGAACCAAGCCCTAATGAAGACTTTCCCAAGAAAAACCCTTGAAGATTTGAAGACTTATGAAGAAGGGTCCTCCAATATGGAAGAATTGACACTTTATACCCTTGTATTTTCATAATTACAAGTTTGGTCCCTAAAGTTTGTCAATATTGCAAAAAGGGCCCTCCACTTTGAAGAATTGACAAGTTCAGCCCCTCAAATAAGCTAAATTGTCAACCATTATCCTCCACAAAGTCAAATATATCATGAAGTCCTTCAAAGTACAAGAAATTACAAGTTTGGTCCTTTGAAAATTCCAAAATTACAAAAAGGACCCTTAACTTTCAACATTTGGCAAGAATGGTCCCTCATCAAGCAAGACTTGGCAATTTCAGTCCTCCAAAATGCCAATCATACAAGTCAAGACCATTACCATTGAAGAAATTACCAAATCAGCCCTTCAAGAATCACAAAATGGCAAGAAATACCCCTGAAAATACTTTGGAAAAGTATTTGGGGCAAAAGTGTGAAAAGTAAAACTTTAATAACAAAGGGAATCTGATTATGGCATGTTTTAAACAAAGTAGCAAGAAGGAAAGAAGTGAAGGACTAAAGCTGGCCAGACAACATTGTTACCTAGACCAACCCAGTCATGCCACGTGCCCCACTCACTCACCATAGCCAATCACAACACCCCATTCTTCCACCTCAGCCTTCCACTCACCCGGGTTAATTAATAAATTAACCTTGGCGCCTTAACACCAATTTAAACTTAATCCACCCTTAAACAAGATCAAAACTTGTGTTCATCAGCTCAAGATCACAATTAGGCATTCCTTAATTATTATGAATTAGGGGCTAATTCTTTCCAGAATAATGATTAAGGGTCCTATTATCACAACCCAACCTTAAAACCTTACACCTCATCATCCCTTTTGTCACATGCTACCTCCCCTGACCCACCCTTCACGTCCAAACAAGAATGAGCCAGAAGATCAACGCCCCAAAGCCTTGCTTACTTTTCAAGCATAGAATGGACGTCCAAGATTACATATCCACCACTAGCATCACATGTTCCTTCACAAACATACAAATTCAGTCTTCAAATTTTAAAATCCCAAGGGCATTTTTGGGACTTCAAGCATTAGGGTTTAGTGCTTTTATCTGTTCTTAGTTCACATGTAAGGCTCTATATAAAGCCATAGGGTCTCATTTGCACAACTGCTTTTGGTTTTTCCTTATTCAACAACTTGTAAATCCTCTTTTCAGTTTAATGAAATTGTGTTAAGTGTGTTGAAGAAAGACCAAGTGCCACTTATTTTTATGTTTTTTTTTTATGTTATTTGTTCACTGAAATTGAATCTCAAAACCTGTTTTTAAGGAGAGTGCAAAAGTTTGCATTTTTCCTTCAAGCTTGATATTTTGATAAGTACTTGTTCAAACCTTGGAATTCTTGGGCTATAGGGCTGATCATAGTATCCTGATATTGTGTTATCAAGGTGTGGTGAGGCTTATAACTTGGGGATAATCAAGTGTGGGGTAACAAGGTTGCATCAATCAAGGCTTTTTACTTTTCTGATTTTGATATTGTGCCTCTAACCTTGTTGAATCTTAGCAGGGTTGTTTGTAGAAGCTTGTGCTTGTTCTTGCTAGCACATAAGCTCATAAATTCGTGGGTATGGATGTACATCCATGAGGTTTGCGTACTTAATCCCAAAATCTGCTTAAATCTTGATTTTTGGTGATATTTGTGTGTGACTTGTGTTCTTGTGAATTTTGTGGCTTAAAACTGCTTGAATCTGCTTATCTTAGCTGTTGTTGTGTTAATCTGGGCTTGGGTGGTCTTAAATCTCACTTTTGATTTGAAAAACTTGGTTTTGAAAAGTTAAAGGGGTGTTTGGGATTACCTGTTTGAAATCATTGTGTGTTATTGTGTTAGTGGAAGTTTGTGTTTGTGCTTGTTATCTGTCATACACTTGTTTGAGAGTATTTTGCTGCAAGTTATTGGACTTAAACCTTGAAATCAAACAATCTGCTATAAAATCTTTGTTATTGCCTGTTTTGACCTGGGATCTTGGGAACACTTAGGGTGTATGCATGCTTAGGGCTAAAAGTGGTTTAAACAAAGTCATTGTAGCCTGTTTGTGAGATTTGAGGTGTTGAATCTGGCTTGTGTGTCAAATACATCAGCAAAGTGAAATCTGCTTGTGTTTAGTGTTCATCAGTAACATTCATAAGCTTGAATCTTGATTTAGGCTTAAAGCCATTGCATGAAAACTGTTTAGACTTGTTTATTTGAGTTTATAATAGCTTGTGTATGCATTTGGTTGAATTTGGTTGGCTGATTATTGCTAAAACTGCTTATAAGTGCTCAACTGCTTATTGTGCTAAGTCTGTGCTAGATCTGGTGCTTTATTGATTAAACTGTATCAATTGGGTGATTGTGGTTGTGATTTTTTGATTGTTATTGACTCCTTTTGATCTAAAGATCATTTGGGTGTCTTTATGAAATCTGAATCTCCAAAAAACGTCACTAAAGACAAAAAGTCAAACAAGTCAAGCAGTGGAAAAAGTTTCCACTGCTCAACACCCAAAACTAGCCCCTGCTAGTGTTAATTTGAACTCAGCTTATCAATAAGCTATTTTAGCTTATCCATACCTGCAACAACTTATTTTTTGTGATAGATCTTCATTATTTGACCCATTTGATTAGACTAGAGCTTATTGGACTTTGACTTTGACTTTTTGCTAGAAAACCAACTTATTTGACTTTTACATAAGTGATTATTTGCTTTTTCTAGCTTATTGAGTCAGCTTATTTGAAAACTCTTTGTTGATTTTGCTTAATTAAGTCATTTAAAAGCTTTAGAAACTTGAATCAGCTTTTGGGGTGGCCTAGAACTCAAAAACGACTATTTTGTCGTTTTCTGTAGATTGCTTATTGCTTTTTCAGGCTTATTCCTTGGGCTTATTTCTAATTTCTTATTACAGAAGTCTTATTTAGGACAAAAGAAGCTTGTTTGTCTAATTTGAGCTTATGGCATTGGCTTATAGCTTAATGGGCCAAAAAGCCCATTAAGAATAAGTTGTTTGGTATAAGCTAGCTTATTTCACACTTTCAGCTTTTAGGCCTTTGGAAGAAGTTGTTTAAAATCAAATTTTGAGTCAAGTAGTGCTTTTTGGGCTTATTTGGACCACTTTTTTATATTGGGCTCAAATTTGGCCCAATAAGGATCTGTTTTGGGTTTAGCCCATTTTCTAGGCCCATTAAGGGTATTTAGGTAATTTCACTTTTATTTCTATGTTATTTAGGTTAAATTAAGCTAGTTTTCAACTTTTAGAATTTTTTATGATTTTTGGATTTTTAATAACATTTTAATATTATTTTATTGTTAAAAATTAAAAGTCTGATTTTCTAAGTTTTTATATTTTTCCTAGATTGTAGACACTTAATTAGGAATTTCGCAACTTTCCAAATATTTTTAGAGTCTTTTAATTATTTTCTAGAATTAATCTAAGTTTTAATTGATTTTAATAGTTTTTAATTGTTTAAAAATAGTTTTTAGTGGTTTTAAAATTTTGAAAAATACTTTTTAGCTTAATTAGGTTATTTTAAAGGTTTACAAACTTTAAGATCTTGTTTTGGACTTTTTAATAGTTAATACTGATTTTTAGGGCTTTAATTAGCATTAAAAAGTCATTATTTAATTAATTAAAAGGTTTTGGCAAGTTTGGATTTTTTGTAAACTCTTAGAATATTTTAGTGGATTTTTAGTGATTTTTGGGAATTTTAGGGTAAAATTTTAATTTTAGTGCTTTTTACGGTTTTACGTGTACACCTTTTTCGTCTTAGTTTAATACGACATCGTAACCGTCATTCTCCTCTTATTGCTTTTCTATTTTTCTTTCTCACAAATATAATCACAAAGATAATCATTTCATTACACACACACTAAGCCTCCTTGAGAACGATCCCCATTTTGGGTCATTTGTACACGGTTTTCCTAAATCGTCGTACTTAATACTTGCCACTTTTGCTCTCTTTTCCTAAAGAGTAGTAAAAACACTACATCATTTTGGCGCCGCTTCCGGGGAGGCGTGTTGTGTTTTGATTTAGAATTGTTGTTTTTATATACTAACCAAAATAGTATTTGTATTAGTAGCACTCTACTAATACGTATTATCGGTTTTCGTTTTTTTGTGTGAATACTATTACTATAGTGTATACGTAGAACAATAAATTCACAAGTACTCCAAATACGTGAGAAATCACAACCTTGACTTGGGAGGTCATTACCCAATCATTGTATTCGAATCTCAAACCAAAGAAAAAGGCAAAAATAGATAAATACTTTCGTGAGGCTCAATTTTGAAAAATACAAAATATAAGGTGGGTATAAGGCGGATATTATAAAATATATCCTAAGGAAAAAGGCTCTTAAGTGCTTCGCGCCGCCTCGTTTCTCCGCTTGCTTGTGAGTATTTGATTTTGAGAGCTAATCGAGGGTTTTGCCGCCCAAAGTATTACTAAGTATCATATATATTTTCTTGGTTTCATTGATTAAACCTTCTTGAACGTTTTGGTGTTCCACCAACGTTCTAAAGTCATCGAAGGCGTTCACTTCACGTGATCGTTTTCATTCCTTGAGGCTTCTTTAATCAAGAGATTTGATTAAGGAGGAGATTTGTAGATTTGTGTCTACTTAATACATTCACCAAAATCCAAAAAAGTTAATACAATCAAAAACCACAAAAATAAATTGAAAAATACAAAACACCAAAAAGAATCTTCTTTGCTCGTCCCTTCGTTGTACGTGACGTTTATGCTAGCTCGTAATCAAGCAAGACGTGCACGTAAACGAAAAAACAAAACTCCCACTCCCAATCTTTCTAGTGAGGAGTCTCCTATTGACGAACCCATTGTAAGAGAAGCACCAACTATGGCGAATCGAACTATGATGGAGTTACTTCAAGCACCCACCGAGGGTTATGGAGAGGCTATTGTGATTCCCGCTATCCTTGCGGAGAATTTTGAGGTGAAAACGGGTTTGTTGTCGATAATCCAAAACAACAAATTCCGTGGTGATGAGAAGTACAATCCACACAACCATATCCGCCAATTCAATCGTCTTACCGCCACTTGCAAGTTTAAGGATGTATCGAATGACTCGATTAAGATGATGCTTTTTCCGTATTCCTTAGCGGGGCCCGCTAAAATTTGGTTAGAGAAAGAGCCACCCAATTCTATATTGACGTGGAAGGATCTCGTGTCTAAGTTTGTGAACCAATTTTTTCCGCCCTCTAAGACTACGCACTTGAAAAACGAGATTTCAAAATTTTCACAAGAGTTTAATGAAAGTTTTTCAACGGCTTGGAATAGGTTTAAGGAGATGTTACATGAATGTCCTCATCACGGTTTTTCCGATTTGCATCAAGTTGACACGTTTTACAATGGACTTAATGATCATGAAAGAGATTATCTTAATGCCGCCGCGGGTGGTAATTTTTTGTGTAAAACAGTTGAGGAAGCTTTGGTGATAATTGAGAATAGATATAAGGTGTATAGTCCTCGTAGCACGTCTAGTGTTCGTAAGGCTTCGTCTTCGGCTTCACCTTCTTTGTCTACTACCATCGATGCTTGCCAAATTGAGGCGAACTTGGAAAACAAGATTTTTGATAAGCTTAAAGGACTTTTGATTGAGTTTAAAGTTGGTGAACCAAGTGCTCCCGCTACGGCTAAAGCGGTTGAGGTTTCGTGCATGTATTGTGGTGGAGGTCATGATTTCTACGAGTGCATTACCAACGGTGGTAACACTTCGAGTGCCTACGCGGCCACGAGAACTTACAATCAAAACGGTCCAGTTACCCGCTCTAATCAATTGACTCCACCGGGTTTTGGTTCAAATCAAAATGCTAACAACAACTATCGCAACAATCAAGTTGGTTTCAAAAACAATTTCAACAAAGGGAACTATGGTAATCAAGGGGCTAATAATCAAGTTTCAAACAAGAATCAAAATGATTTTCAAAACAACAACAAAGGTTTGCAAACGTTGAAAGATCTTCCAAATGAATTTGTTGAATACGCTAATGGGAATGATGCTAGGTTTGACAATATTCAAAGAGAAATCATTAGCCTAAGATCCGAGTTTAAGAACGACTTGAAGAAAGAGTTGAAAAATGAGTTAGCCAATGAACTTAAGATCCATACCAACAAGATGGAAGGAACCGTAACTAGGTTACAACAAAACCAACAAAAAATGGAACAAGGACAACATGAGATAAAACAAGAAATGGTTAAAGCCGAGAAGAGGCAATCCAAATTTGAAGATAAAATCTCATCTATGTTTGAGGTAATTATGTGTAAACCGTCTTCGAGTAGTCTTCCTAGCAACACCGTATCAAACCCTAAGGGTGAGATGAAAGTGATTACCACACGTAGTGGTAAGACACTTAAGGAACCGACTCCTCAACCAATTGCTCCTACGGAGGAAGCAATTGAGGAAGAACCCGAGGTGGTGGTACAAAAGGAGCATGTCCCAATCCCACGAAGTACCGCTCATGCCACACCTACGGTTGACCCTTTACCAACATTGGAACCCGAGATTCCAAAGGCTATGCCTCTGCCTCAACCCACACCACCTTTACCCTATCCATCGAGACTTAGAAAGGAGAAACGTCAAGAGCGCGACAATTACCAATTTGAGCTTTTTATGAAAATGTTTCATGATTTGCACTTTAATGTGAGTTTCGCCGATGCTTTGGTCATGATGCCTCGATTTGCCGCTAACTTTAAGAGTATGTTGAACAACAAGGAGAAATTGCACCAATTGTCTAGTTGTTCGTCGGTTTATCTTAATCGCATACCTCAAAAAGTCGGTGATCCCGGTAAATTTTTGATCCCTTGTGCAATCCAAGATATGGAGGAATGCTTCGCCTTGGCCAATCTTGGTGCTAGCATTAATTTGATGCCACTTACAATCTTCAAGTCGCTCAATCTTCCTAATCTTACTCCTTCACTAATGTCTATCGAGTTGGCCGACCATTCCACGATTCCCGCATGTGGATTGGCGGAAGACGTTTTTGTGAAAGTGGGGAAGTTCTACTATCCCGTAGACTTTATCTTGTTGATATCCCCACGGATCCTCAAGTTCCTCTCATTTTAGGTCGTTCGTTTTTAGATACGTCTATGGCTTTGATCGATGTTCATGCTAGAAAGATCACCTTACGTTTCAACGACGAGGAACTTGTTATAAACGCAACTCAAAACTCTCAAATTTCTCATGTTTATTATGTTGCAACCATAAACCTCGTTGATATGATTGACGTGGTTTGCGAGGAATTTTCACAAGAAGTTCTAGGTACTGGTGATGAAGAAACTAGTGGCAATCCCACTATGTTAGATCCAATTCTTGATAATTCGACACCAACCTTCACTCCATTTGAAGGTGGTGGTTTTACGTTGGAAGAATTCGATGTTCCACGTACTTGTAACGAAGACCTCGACAACGATGAGGACTTCTCGATTATCAAGGATTTTCTCAACGATTTCCCATTCCCTCCACCCGAGGAGGTTATGAGTATCGAGCCCAAATCTTCACTTGAGTAACCACCCATCCTCGAGTTGAAATATTTAACTCCTCATCTCGAATATGTATATTTGGAGGAGGGCGACAAGTTTCCGGTTATTATTACGAAGGAACTTTCGAATGATGAAAAAACCGCACTTGTCGATGTTCTAAAGGATCACAAAGGGGCAATTACGTGGAAGTTATCCGACATTAAGGGAATCGATCCCAAGTTTTGTACCCACAAAATCTTAATTGAGGAGGATTACAAGCCCGCAATCCAATGTCAAAGGAGGGTGAACCCCAAAATTCACGACGTCATCAAAAAGGAAGTCCTTAAACTCCTTGACGCGGGAATGATTTAACCTATTTTCGATAGCCCTTGGGTGAGTCCTATTCATTGTGTCCCTAAGAAGGGAGGAATGACCATTGTGCCAAACGATGCCAACGAGTTAATTCCCACTAGACTCGTGACCGGATGGAGAGTGTGCATTGACTATCGTAAGTTGAATGAAGCCACTCGAAAAGACCATTTTCCCTTGCCCTTCATGGACCAAATGTTGGAGCGTCTTGCGGGAAACGATTTCTATTGCTTTTTAGATGGTTTTTCTGGTTACTTCCAAATTCCCATCGATCCTCGTGATAAAGAAAAAACTACGTTTACGTGTCCATATGGAACGTTTGCCTATCGTAGAATGCTGTTCGAACTTTGCAATGCACCGGGAACCTTTCAAAGGTGCATGATGGCTATTTTTCATGATATGATCCAGAAGACGATGGAAGTCTTCATGGATGACTTTTCCGTGTTTGGTAATTCGTTCACTTCGTGTTTGTCGAATCTTGAGAGAATGTTGAAACGTTGTGAGGAAACCAACCTTGTGCTCAATTGGGAAAAGTGTCATTTTTTGGTTAAGAGTGGAATCGTCTTAGGGCACAAGGTCTCGAAAGCGGGGATTGAGGTAGATCAAGCTAAGGTAGACGTCATCGCCAAATTACCTCATCCCAAAACCGTTAAGGGAGTTAGGAGTTTCCTAGGCCACGCGGGCTTTTATCGTCGATTCATCAAGGATTTTTCAAAGATCTCTCGACCCATTACACATCTTCTTGAAAAAGAGGCACGTTTTATCTTTGACGAAGATTGTGTACGAGCCTTTGAAATCCTTAAGAGGAAACTTACCGAAGCTCCCATTCTTGTTTCTCCCAATTGGAACCTCCCCTTTGAGCTCATGTGTGATGCTAGTGATTACGCTATTGGGGCCGTATTGGGGCAACGTCATGAAAAGCACTTCTTGCCTATTCACTATGCTAGCAAGACGATGACCGAGGCTCAACTTAAATACACTACAACGGAGAAGGAGTTCCTTGTCGTGGTGTATGCATTTGAGAAATTTCGACCTTATCTTGTCTTGACGAAATGCATAGTGTATACAGATCATTCGGCTTTCAAGTATCTTATGGCTAACCAAGATGCAAAGCCGAGATTACTTCGTTGGATTCTCCTCATTCAAGAATTTGACCACAAAATTGTTGACAAAAAAGGAGCCGAGAATCTAGCGACCGATCATCTTTCTCATTTGGAAGACCCTCACCAAAGTGTTTACGAGCCCAAGGAAATCACCGAAACATTTCCACTCGAGACACTTGGTGTAGTGAATTCTAAGCTTGATTCTTCCACCTCATGGTTTGCGGATTTTGCAAATTACCATGCGGGTAACTTCATCATCAAGGGTATGACGACTCAAGAAAAATGAAAATTCTTTCGTGACGTCAAGTTCTACTTTTGGAACGACCCTTACTTGTTTCGAACTTGTGCGGATCAAATCATTCGACGTTGTGTATTTGGCACCGAAGCTTCTAATATCCTTAGAGCTTGCCATGAGGGACCCACGGTTGGTCACCACGGTGCTAATCTCACGGCTAAGAAGGTGTTTGATGTCGGCTTCTTTTGGCCTATTATTTCTCGAGATGCACAAGATCTTGTGAAGTCGTTGACTCATGCCAACGACAAGGAAAAGCCTCACAAAAAGATGAAATGCCACAAAATATCATCCAAGTGTGTGAGATCTTTGACGTTTGGGGCATAGACTTTATGGGGTCGTTCCCATCATCTCGTGGTAATAAGTACATCCTTGTTGCGGTTGACTACCTATCTAAGTGGGTGGAAGCTAAGGCTTTGCCCACCAATGATGCTCGTGTGGTAGTCAAGTTTTTGAAAAGCTTATTTTCTCTGTTTGGAACCCCTCGTGCGATCATAAGCGATCGTGGAACCCGTTTTTGTAACGACCAATTCGAAAGGGTCCTAAAGAAATATGGGGTTACACATCGTCTTTCTACGGCTTATCACCCACAAACGAGTGGGCAAGTCGAGGTTTCAAACCGAGCGTTGAAGAGGATCTTGGAGAGATCCGTTGGGGAAAACCGAAAATCTTGGTCGGATAAGTTGGACGATGCTTTATGGGCCTTTAAGACCGCTCATAAGACGCCCATTGGGTACACTCCCTATAAGCTTGTGTATGGGAAAAATTTTTATTTGCCAATCGAATTGGAACACAAGGCTTATTGGGCCCTAAAGCATTGTAATGATGATATGGAGACCGCGGGAAAACACCGGAAAATGCAATTAAATGAATTGGATGAATTGAGAGATATTGCTTATGAAAATTCATTGATTTATAAAGAAAATACTAAAAAGTTGCATGATTCTAAAATTAAAAACCGGATTTTTAACATTGGGGATCAAGTTTTGCTTTTTAATTCTCGTTAGAAAATCTTTTCCGGTAAGTTGAAATCCCGTTGGTCCGGTCCATTCACCGTGACTCAAGTATTTCCGTATGGGACCATCGAGCTAGCTCAAAATGATGGCCCCAATTTCAAGGTGAACGGACATAGGTTGAAGCACTACTTTGGCGGGGAAGTTCCATCCTTGAACTACCTCGACCAAGTCACCTTCCTCAATGATAATTAGTATTGAGGGGATCGAGTCGAGCTCATAACTCGGTAATCAAAAACGAGGTGCCTCGTGGGGGAGTCCCATGCTTATCCTATGTGTATATTATCGCTTTCTAATGTAGTAACGTGTGGGGATTTGTGCCTTTCCAACCTTTGTTCCGTGGTTGTTTGTGAATTGTGGACTTTAGATGATCATGATCTTCACGATTGGAGCCTCTCGTGTTCGTTTTATGTGAGCACTTGATCGTTTGCTTTGAAGACTTTCTCAATATCCATGATATATCCTTTGATGTTCTAACCTTAGGTTTATAGCACACTTCATAAATGGCTTTAAATTTAACGGTTACACCCTTTCCATGCTAGATTAGGCATTCGACTACGTCTCTAGTATGGGGGTGTTTGCACCCCTAGACTCGAAACATTGAGGACAATGTTTAACTTTAGTATGGGGGGTGAATAGATACTTGCCTTGCCAAACCTTCACGCTTTCCAAAGTTTATCTTTTTGTTTATCGTTTTGTTGCAAAATAAGGCTAAAAATGGCCAAATTTTAAATTTTTCTCATGTTTTATAAGTGTTGGAAGACACGAATGTAGATTTTCCGATGGCGAGAATAAGAGTAATTTTTGACTCGACCGTGCGTGTTGAGCACTTAGCTTTGATTCCTTAACTTCACATTAGGCTAAGTCTCTTAAATGAGGACGAGAAATGATAGGGTTAATTATAAGTTACTATGCTAAACGTAGAGTACTCATATTCTTTCAAAAACTCATGTGTTCTCGTTGTTTGCTTATTCTCCCTTCGCATGTAAATATTTTTTGCTTAATAAATATTGACTTAGCGGTTTAGTTGGGATTGTTGGGTTTCTAGTCTTTTCTAGTAGCTTCTGTGTAATTAAATTGGGAAGACATTAAGGTATCGCCAACGTCACGGTTTTGAATTATTGGCACCCGAATAATCAAAAGCTTCACCCAATAATACGATTTCAAGTGCTCACCTAAATCAAGCAAACAATTTGAAGCCCCACAAGGCCGAAAAATCTATGCAAAATTGAAAGTGAATCAAGCCTTAATCTTCGAAGCTTTAAAGATCCAAAATTTGCCTTAGCGTAAGGATATACGTCTTTGGCTAATAAAACTACCGATGAGGTGGATAATAAAAGGCAAGGCAAGACCGAAGTCATAATAAAAGCTTCATGGTGAAGTTGAATAAAAGATGGAGGTAAACCAAAGATAATAAGGCCCTTCCGTTAGGGGGCGTATAAAAGTCTTGGTAATAAGTCTCATGTTCAAAACCGTTATAAAACCGTGTTTATCGATTCTTCTTGTCAACTTAATTTTTTGACATTGTTGTCCGTTAGGAGGGGTTATTGATTTGATGGTCTTGGTTACACCGTTAGGACTTTATTTTAGACCTAAATCTCTATTATCGCATTAGTCAAACAATGTATCCTCGTGAAACATTCAAGACAAAATAAAATATAAAAGATACGACTTAGGAAAATGGGAGGATAAGTACGTGATCAGGGCATATGAGTAGTGTTAGCATTACTAACTTATAATGACAATGATCTCATTGCACGCTTGGCATGGAATTAGGGTGAAAATCGAGGACGATGAAATTATTTCTAACGAAGCATTCACGTGTTCTTATTCTATGAACCTAAACGTCCCATTTTGCGATGAAAATCATACATTATGTCTAAAACGCAAGTAGAAGTAGCAACAGTAGTAGTGTAGCTAGTTTATAGTTCAATAAAAGTGAATAAAAATGAATTTTGGAGGTGCTACGATAATTTATTCTAGCATTGCGTGAGGGCACGGCAATGGTTTAGTATGGGGGAGTGATGAGACTGCTTTTATACATAGTCTCATCGTCCAAAAAGGGCTTAAAATGCATTAAATATCATCAAAATACCCATATATATGCTTGTGTTTGTTGCTTGTGTATTTTAGGTACGGATATTGAAAAAATGACAAAAGATCACAAGAATCATGCAAAAACGAACACGGGAAACGAAGCCGCACAATGAACCAAGCCCTAATGAAGACTTTCCCAAGAAAAACCCTTGAAGATTTGAAGACTTATGAAGAAGGATCCTCCAATATGGAAGAATTGACACTTTATACCCTTGTATCTTCATAATTACAAGTTTGGTCCCTAAAGTTTGTCAATATTGCAAAAAGGGCCCTCCACTTTGAAGAATTGACAAGTTTAGCCCCTCAACAAAGCTAAATTGTCAACCATTATCCTCCACAAAGTCAAATATATCATGAAGTCCTTCAAAGTACAAGAAATTACAAGTTTGGTCCTTTGAAAATTCCAAAATTACAAAAAGGACCCTTAACTTTCAACATTTGGCAAGAATGGTCCCTCATCAAACAAGACTTGGCAATTTCAGTCCTCCAAAATGCCAATCATACAAGTCAAGACCATTACCATTGAAGAAATTACCAAATCAGCCCTTCAAGAATCACAAAATGGCAAGAAATACCCCTGAAAATACTTTGGAAAAGTATTTGGGGCAAAAGTGTGAAAAGTAAAACTTTAATAACAAAGGGAATCTGATTATGGCATGTTTTAAACAAAGTAGCAAGAAGGAAAGAAGTGAAGGACTAAAGCTGGCCAGACAACATTGTTACCTAGACCAACCTAGTCATGCCACGTGACCCACTCACTCACCATAGCCAATCACAACACCCCATTCTTCCACCTCAGCCTTCCACTCACCCGGGTTAATTAATAAATTAACCTTGGCGCCTTAACACCAATTTAAACTTAATCCACCCTTAAACAAGATCAAAACTTGTGTTCATCAGCTCAAGAACACAATTACGCATTCCTTAATTATTATGAATTAGGGGCTAATTCTTTCCAGAATAATGATTAAGGGTCCTATTATCACAACCCAACCTTAAAACCTTCCACCTCATCTTCCCTTTTGTCACATGCTACCTCCCCTGACCCACCCTTCACGTCCAAACAAGAATGAGCCAGAAGATCAACGCCCCAAAGCCTTGCTTACTTTTCAAGCATAGAATGGACGTCCAAGATTACATATCCACCACTGGCATCACATGTTCCTTCACAAACATACAAATTCAGTCTTCAAATTTCAAAATCCCAAGGGCATTTTTGGGACTTCAAGCATTAGGGTTTTGTGCTTTTATCTGTTCTTAGTTCACATGTAAGGCTCTATATAAAGCCATAGGGTCTCATTTGCACAACTGCTTTTGGTTTTTCCTTGTTCAACAACTTGTAAATCCTCTTTTCAGTTTAATGAAATTGTGTTAAGTGTGTTGAAGAAAGACCAAGTGCCACTTATTTTTATGTTTTTTTATGTTATTTGTTCACTGAAATTGAATCTCAAAACCTGTTTTTAAGGAGAGTGCAAAAGTTTGCATTTTTCCTTCAAGCTTGATATTTTGATAAGTACTTGTTCAAACCTTGGACTTCTTGGGCTATAGGGCTGATCATAGCATCCTGATATTGTGTTATCAAGGTGTGGTGAGGCTTATAACTTGGGGATAATCAAGTGTGGGGTAACAAGGTTGCATCAATCAAGGCTTTTTACTTTTCTGGTTTTGATATTGTGCCTCTAACCTTGTTGAATCTTAGCAGGGTTGTTTGTAGAAGCTTGTGCTTGTTCTTGCTAGCACATAAGCTCATAAATTCGTGGGTGTAGATGTACATCCATGAGGTTTGCATACTTAATCCCAAAATCTGCTTAAATCTTGATTTTTGGTGATATTTGTGTGTGACTTGTGTTCTTGTGAATTTTGTGGCTTAAAACTGCTTGAATCTGCTTATCTTAGCTGTTGTTGTGTTAATCTGGGCTTGGGTGATCTTAAATCTTACTTTTGATTTGAAAAACTTGGTTTTGAAAAGTTAAAGGGTTGTTTGGGATTACCTGTTTGAAATCATTGTGTGTTATTGTGTTAGTGGAAGTTTGAGTTTGTGCTTGTTATCTGTCATACACTTGTTTGAGAGTATTTTGCAGCAAGTTATTGGACTTAAACCTTGAAATCAAAAAATCTGCTATAAAATCTTTGTTATTGCCTGTTTTGACCTAGGATCTTGGGAACACTTAGGGTGTATGCATGCTTCGGGCTAAAAGTGGTTTAAACAAAGTCATTGTAACCTGTTTGTGAGATTTGAGGTGTTGAATCTGGCTTGTGTGTCAAATACATCAGCAAAGTGAAATATGTTTGTGTTTAGTGTTCATCAGTAACATTCATAAGCTTGAATCTTGATTTAGGCTTAAAGCCATTTCATGAAAATTGTTTAGACTTGTTTATTTAAGTTTATAATAGCTTGTGTATGCATTTGGTTGAATTTGGTTGGCTGATTATTGCTAAAACTGCTTATAAGTGCTCAACTGCTTATTGTGCTAAGTCTGTGCTAGATCTGGTGCTTTATTAATTAAACTGTATCAATTGGGTGATTGTGGTTGTGATTTTTTGATTGTTATTGACTCCTTTTGACCTAAAGATCATTTGGGTGCCTTTGTGAAATCTGAATCTCCAAAAAAGTCACTAAAGACAAAAAGTCAAACAAGTCAAGCAGTGGAAAAAGTTTCCACTGCTCAACACCCAAAACTAGCCCCTGCTAGTGTTAATTTGAACTCAGCTTATCAATAAGCTATTTTAGCTTATCCAGACCTGCAACAACTTATTTTTTGTGATAGATCTTCATTATTTGACCCATTTGATTAGACTGGAGCTTATTGGACTTTGACTTTTACTTTTTGCTGGAAAACCAACTTATTTGACTTTTACATAAGTGCTTATTTGCTTTTTCCAGCTTATTGAGTCAGATTATTTGAAAACTCTTTGTTGATTTTGCTTAATTAAGTCATTTAAAAGATTTAGAAACTTGAATCGGCTTTTGGGGTGGCCTAGAACTCAAAAACGACTATTTTGTCGTTTTCTGTAGATTGCTTATTGCATTTTCAGGCTTATTCCTTGGGCTTATTTCTAATTTCTTTTTACAGAAGTCTTATTTAGGACAAAAGAAGCTTGTGTGTCTAATTTGAGCTTATGGCATTGGCTTATAGCTTAATGGGCCAAAAAGCCCATTAAGAATAAGTTGTTTGGTATAAGCTAGCTTATTTCACACTTTCAGCTTTTGGGCCTTTGGAAAAAGTTGCTTAAAATCAAATTTTGAGTTAAGTAGTGCTTTTTGGGCTTATTTGGACCACTTTTTTATATTGGGCTCAAATTTGGCCCAATAAGGATCTGTTTTGGGTTTAGCCCATTTTCTAGCCCATTAAGGGTATTTAGGTAATTTCACTTTCATTTCTGTGTTATTTAGGTTAAATTAAGCTAGTTTGCAACTTTTTAGAATTTTTTATGATTTTTGGATTTTTAATAATATTTTAATATTATTTTATTGTTAAAAATTAAAAGTTTGCTTTTCTAAGTTTTTATATTTTTCTAGATTGTAGGCACTTAATTAGGAATTTTGCAACTTTATAAATATTTTTAGAGTCTTTTAATTATTTTCTAGAATTAATCTAAGTTTTAATTGATTTTAATAGTTTTTAATTGTTTACAAATAGTTTTTAGTGGTTTTAAAATTTTGAAAAATACTTTTTAGCTTAATTAGGTTATTTTAAAGGTTTACAAACTTTAAGATCTTGTTTTGGACTTTTTAATAGTTAATATTGATTTTTAAGGCTTTAATTAGCATTAAAAAGTCATTATTTAATTAATTAAAAGGTTTTGGCAAGTTTGGATTTTTTGTAAACTCTTAGAATATTTTAGTGGATTTTTAGTGATTTTTGGGAATTTTTAGGGTAAAATTTTAATTTTAGTGCTTTTTACGGTTTTACGTGTACACCTTTTCGTCTTAGTTTAATACGACATCGTAACCGTCATTCTCCTCTTATCCCTTTTCTAATTTTCTTTCTCACAAATATAATCACAAAGATAATCATTTCATTACACACACACTAAGCCTCCTTGAGAACGATCCCCATTTTGGGTCATTTGTACACGGTTTTCCTGAATCGTCGTACTTAATACTTGCCACTTTTGCTCTCTTTTCCTAAAGAGTAGTAAAAACACTACATCAAGCTACAAGAAATATTCCCGCTGCTACCATCGTAGCAGCAAATGTATGCATTTCGATTTGGGTTGTATTCTATGGTTACGATTCTACCATATATGTCTTTTTCATTCAATCAAAAATCTATTTTGCGGTATAGACGCTTATGACCTCCCCCTCTATGCCCTGCGGTAATGATTCCTCTAGCATTACGACCTTTACCAGAATGATGCTGTCCCTCATTTTCACACTTTTAACACATACATATCTTTATAATCTCTCTATCAAATAACAAAAATCATATTAAAAAATGAGTGACTCGAGTTTTTTCGATTCGTCTGATCTTAAAGATTAGAAATGATAATGCAACTTAACGAAGAAGATGAAGTTGAAGTCGTTCGAAGGCGTAGATACATCAATCGTGAACGTGATATCGCTGAGGCACGTAATGGCCGATTATTGATGTATGTACCCAAAATATCCGGTAGAGTATTTTAGAAAGCGATATCGCATGCGTCGCTCACTATTTTTAAAAGTAATTCAAAGTATTGAAAAGTACATTCAAACAAATAATCCTCTACCCAAACACTTTCATTTTTTGACTATTGGTATTGAAAAACACTTAGTTTAAACGCCGCCAAGAAGGTACCCAAAAAGATATTGGAAGGGCACTTGGTGTCCTACAAAGAATATGACGTATCATTGCTCAACCAGCACGTTGTTTTAGTGTCAACAAGTTACGAAGAATCATGTACACGTGCATCATATTGCATAACATGATATTAAAAATCAAGGGTATGCGATATCTTAAGCGGGTGAAATGTACGTTTGTCCACAACCAAATATATTAAGAACATGGGTCGAGCGATGTGCAATCCGTCATGATAAATCAACATGTATAAGTTTAACGGCGCCGTATTGAGCATATTTGGGAACGTAATTAACCCCAAAATCAGTAGTTTATTTATTGTAATGTGGTTTGTAATTTTCGTAAAAAAATTCGTATCGTATTTTAAATTCCGTATTTGTATTTTATTTAAGTATTTGTAATTCTTATTTGAATGAAATGAATTTAAATTTTTGTGAAAATAAAAATAAATACTATGGTGAGGCCAAAGTGAAGAGCAAAGTGTGTGTCACTATAAACGAGGTGTTTTGCTTAGTTGTTTTGTAATGATATGATGTTGATATAACAGCAAAAAAGCCAAAGTGAAAAAGTCGACTCTTTACCATATCTTCCTCAAAGGTATATACAATCTTGTAAGTATTTTCTTTCAAACTAACATTAAATAATATTTTATATATCTCAAAAAATAAGAGATATTACAAAACTACTCATTTAGGATACCAATCATTAGAGGTGGTAAAATGTATAGGTCGGGCAAGGGCAAGACGGGCGACAGGTTGTACAGGCAGTGGGTTAAACGAACGACGGGTTAAACGGGCGCGGCTAAACATGCGAAGACTATATAAAAACGTAAAATTTAAAAAACAATAATACTTACTTAAAAGTCGTGAAAAACATTTAATATATAATATTCGCCGAGTGACTAATTTGATGTTTTACATGCGTCCATTATAGCTCATCTATTCTAATTCTTACATGTGCCTATTGAGCTCATATCATTAATAGTGATGGGCAAAAAAGTGTTTGTATACTTTTAAAAAAAATAAAAAATACATATAATCTATCTATCTACTACCTATATAAAGCATGGTTTTGTCAAACATGATCTTAGACCTTAAATTCTAAAAAAATGACACCTGTTAAATACTAAATAATCAATAGTTGAGAATGCATTTCGGTTTTAAGCATTTAATGTGAAGAAAAACATATGCAAACAAACCATAAACCTAAATATTATCTAATCATCCATCATCCCAGAACTCACTCAAAAATATACTGTTACATGATCGATTAAACTGATAAATCGATTTACCAAAAATAGTTCAACAAACAACAATCATTTCAAAGAACACAAACACATGTAAATAAAATAATAATCGATCCGGTCGATGTATTTTCCATTTTGATTAATTCCAGGTTTGAGATTTTTTGATAAATAAAAATTAAAAAAAAAAGATTTTTTGATAAATAATATATGATTATATTTTATAAACAAATATTTAGTTTTTGTTGTGTGTAATAAAATCATTGTTAAATGTTATGTATTCAGTGGCGGACATACATGTTAGCATTGGGGCGACGACGCCCCCCATGGCTAGTCCGATAAAATGAGATTTTAGTGTAAATATTTTTCGATTTTAAGCATATTTCGAACGTGCCCTCCATTCATAAACCAAATTGCCCCCCACATACGTATTAAAACACAACATTCAACTCTCTAACACCTTAGAAATCCCTCATTTTAAGTAAAAATACCCGAGTTTTGTCATTTCTATACTATTTTTTCCGTATTTTGATGTCATTGTCCAAAAATTTCTTTTTGCACCCCATCTTTTAAATTCTTGCGTCCGCCACTGTATGAATTATATAGTTTATTATTTCTTGGATAAATTTTCATACGCTCAACATGTTAGTTATGTAATGAATTATGAATCCTAACATCAGTACTTATTGATGTTATCAAACTAAAGATTAATGGGTTTTAACCATATTAATTATGTTATTACATGTTTTTTTGCTATCATATAATATATGATATTGCTTAGTTTATGTGATATTTCTCCCACTCACCATTTTATTCTTGAAACTACAACATCACACACCTTAACTCTTGAAACGAAAATGTAGTTGATGCTCATAATTTGATCTAGGGGAGAGGAGGCTTCTATCGAGAAGAATGAAGGATAAGCACAAAAAATGTCGGTACGTGTAATTTGATTGATGTGCCAAATAGTCAACGTGTGTGTGATTTTACATCTTTGAATAACATTTTTTTGCATTTTTTATTCCAGACTCGCAGATGGGATGATATCTGGAAGGGAGTTACCAAGGGAGCTGCTACTCATCAATAGTTTTTAATGGTATGTTTCAATTCTATCATGGATTCCATATTTATGCATCTAGATCAGTGTAGTAGTAAAACTTTGATACCAAAAGAATAATTTGTTTGGAATCGATAATAATAATTCACTTATCGTTAACGATTGATGTAGGTAATACAAGCAAAAATAGATGAAGCAAAAAGAGTAAGAAATTCATATCTCAAATTGATTATGCATGAAAGGTAAATTGTTGTTACTAAGTGTTTTCCTTAACTAGAAAACCATGTCACAGATTTATATATTTGTAAGTGAAAGAAGAAAATGAATTTAGATCGACAAAATGGGTTTGGTTTAACCAGCACATAAAAGTTACTCATATCTACCAAACTACTAAAATGGCATTATTAATTACTGTCCAGTTATTTTTGGAAATCGATTAGACGTGAGCATACAATTCTCTACCACACTACTGCAGGTGGAGTTGGATATTTAGTGTGTGAATGGGCAAATGCGCTTTGAGAAACCGAACGTCATTGGGACTGTTTCAAAAAGGGAAAAAGCAAAGTGTGTGAAGGAAGATGGATGGCATTATGTCATTGTAATTGAAGAAGAAAACTTTGTTGATCATGTTATGGAGATCATGTCTAGAAAAAGTTTATGTTGTCCAAGTTCATTTTGGTTTTTGGTAAAAAAAATTAACATTGATAATCTGATGAGGAGATAATATGGATTCCATATTCTGAGCATCAATAATGGGGTAAAAATATCAAGTTCATACTATTAGTACCTGCTATCAGATTATCAAGTTCATTTTGGTTTTTGGAAAAAGAAAAGCATTGCCCCATCATCAAGTATCTAATAGTCACTTCATACTATTAGTACCTTCTATACTTATAGAGTAACAACATAGACTATTGCTATACTAATAGAGTAACAACATATACTATTTAACTGGCTTGTTTAAGACATCAACTTCACTATTGTGTTGCACATTTCCATGAGGTTTTACCTTGTATCTTCTATCTATCAAGTCAGGTGTAGTGGAACGATCGACGAAGAGTGTAAACTACACTAATCTATCTATATAAATATTGTGCAGAAAATCTCCAACTTACACACAAGTTACTGTTAATTTTTTTTCTAAACAAATTAAATTCAAATCTAGCATGTCAACATAGACCGAAATTTAGTGGCCAAGCTGTGCCTAAAATATATCAGTTCATAGCATCCAAACACACCTTTAACACGAACTATTACCACAACGCAAAACAAAATATGATCGAGAAACTTATTAAAAAGCATCGATAAAGATGTATCCGTCTCAATTGACGCTATAATAAAAAATGATAAAAATTACCATTCAGTGTCCCTTTGTGCCTACTCATGACTTCATCAACACACACCTGCACGCGCATTAGAGCATGTTAGTTTCAATAACGCCGATACTTGATGATGGGGCAATGCTTTTCTTTTTCCTGATAGCAGGTACTAATAGTATGATGAGGAGATCATTGATAATAGGGTAAAAAAAATTAACATTGATAATCTGATGAGGAGATCATTGATAATCTGATAGCAGGTACTAATAGTATGAAGTGACTATTAGATACTTGATGATGGGGCAATGCTTTTCTTTTCCTGATATGCTTATGTATAGTTATTGTCTAAGTATTTACCACTATCTTACATCCGCATATATGCGCTCAAAGCAGACCAGCCTATGACTTCTATTGCATTTCATTCTTAAGGAGAAGTGCCCGCACTTACTTCAGGCCATAAGGTGATAATAACTTAATATTATTTAAAATGTGCTTTTCATTTTTATTTTTACTCTAAACAGTGGCATTATGCAACATTTATGGATAAGAGAAGATTGAAGCTCCTGAATATGATTGGTTTTGTGAAGTTCCTCTCCCGAGTCTAAAAAATGTCATGCCTACTTTTCCCGCTAAGCATGCTCACAACAGGTTGGTATTATGTTTACAAGAGGTAGTTGGTGTAGCATGTGTTGGAATTTTGAATACTAGTTAAACCTAACTACGAGTACGCAACAGAATAGATCTAGTATAACATACATGATTAAGCACATAAGAAAAACAATTTAAAACCAACCTTTCATTAATTGAATAAATCAATTAATACGTCTTGATCTTGATCTTGAACTTTAACGGTTAAATTACCGTCTCCATCGTTTGCTCACACGACACGTTAAACGAACACACCACGATGCTAGTGGTAACTTCACTTCTCGAACAACTAGTGTATTCATCTTGTAACTAGAAACCCTAGATCCAAAACCCTAATTGGGATTACGTAAGGATCGGTTTATTGATGTTACAAGATTGATTGCCCAAAAATCACATAAACCCTAATTAGGGTTTATGTATGTCGACTAACCACAAGGGGAAAACCAAAGGGACTAAAACCTTGGTACGAGGATCAAGAGTTTAGTATTAGGTTTAGAAACTTCACAAGGGATTACCAAAATATAGTCGATCTTGCAAAGGTTTACACTTTAGGTGATTTTAGGGTTAATAGGGAAAATCGTATGGTTTTGGTGGTGTGGGTGTTGCGATCGGACGAAACACACAAAAGAGGGGAAGGACAAAAATTATGAGGTGTATGGGATTGTTTTTATACTAATCTCCACCTCCTCAAATTACTTGTTCCCTACTCCAAGAAATCTAATTAAGAGAAATATTACCTCAATCAAATATCCTAGAATATTTACTTACCAAAAAAATCTTCTAGAACACCCTTAAGGATAATCGGCCGCTAGGGCTCCTTAGGGTTTCCTATAGTTGATTTTTAGTCCCTTAAATTTCATAACTCGCTCACGATAAATTAATTAAACACGCAATTAATTTAACCACCGTTAATTAAATAAATAAGTGAAGTTCTTATTAAACGTTTAATTATAAATAATAAAACGTATAATAAACGTGTGTTCTCCGCATTGAGTGTATGCCTCCGATAGGCTCATGTATTTCCAATGGCTAAACGATCGCATATCCCAATAGCTCCCACTTGTGAGAGTTTAGACATATAGCATCCATAATAAAAATATCTAGCAATACTTTATTATAACCGGAAATGACTGAGGTATAGTTTCAAGAAGAATATCTCAAAAGTATTAATGGTATACGATTACGTGACTTGCTAATAATCATCCCTTTGTTACTAGTACCGTTTAAACTATGGATATGGATCCTAACTCATTCCATGTAGTTTAAATTTTAGTTTCTCGTTATAGAAGTTAATTCAGACATACCAAATGTAAACAAGTATCATCTTGATTTACTCTTTGGGTGCTGCCACACAATTATCTGATTAATTCTGGAGAGGGCCCAAGGTACTAATCTGCACTATATCAAGTGGAGGAACAAATTCTATATTGACTACAAGTGTCTGTGGATGCTGCTTCACAACACTTCCAATTAAAGTCTTTATAACTAGGTCTGGCGAACTAGCGTTGGACATAAAATCAAGAAGTGATATTCACACATGCACAAACTTGTTTGCATCTCAAGTCTAAGGATGACTTAATCACCATTTTCTAAATCTTACTCATGACAAGGATACAAAAGTAACGATTCGAAAGTTCGGGGTGTCCAATATGCATCCCTTATGAATAACACATAAGTTTGGCGGAACCGTCCATATATTCAAAGAATATAACCAACACTCACATTTGTCTTAATGTAGACAATATTCCCATATTGCTAACCGACAATGGACATATTTAGAATGATCAAATATTCAAGGATTTAAATATACAAATATAGGACAACAACAATTATATGAATGAATAACAAATACCAACTATCTTTATTCATCAGAAAATAATAATTGTCTTACCATCCCAATTATCCAAATACAAAAATAGATATGCATGAAACTAATTTAGCAAGTTGAAGTCAAATGTTTCCAACATTCTCAACTATTCTTTAACAAGAAAGCTAAATAGTTATCTAAGTAAAGTTTCCGAATACTTGTTTCAAATTTCACAATTGTGAGATTTGGAAAACAAGATGAGTGTCTTTTCTTACATGCTCATACTATTGCAAGTTTCATAGTAGGGGATATCGTCAAACCTTGTATAAGGTATTTAAAATCAACGATATTCTGACAGTCATCTTTACAGTTTCTTAAAATGTAAATTATTCTTATTCCTCAATATGCAATGCAATAATGCTCATTGTGATCACATCTAGTTTAGCAGATTTACCATCAATAAGAAAATATCACTTTACTAGTATTGATCATCCTCTAGCATCAGTGTACACGTACAACGCTATGCTTTATAATTCGTAAACATTTGTATTAACAATAATCTAAATACTCTCAATTAGATGTTGATTTTGTCATCTCACTTTGCTCTTGTACAAAAATGGCAACAAGTCATATACACAATATAATATATATATATACATAATGAATCCTTAGTTAAAAACATAAGATTTCCATTCATGTACAACATTATGTATAGTGAAATATATCATTCAAGACTTGCTTCAATGATGTATTGAATTGTGTTGGACTTAATAACCGCATATGCTTATTTCAATAAATATTTATTCCAAAGTTATTTGTTTTATTCCATAAATTCTTAAATGAAGTTTCATTCCAATCTTAAGGATTATCATCTAGCTTAAATGGAATGATGTCTTCAATATGTTATACAACATATGAATTTAAAGGAAAAACATAGTGCTCCCACTCAATGTCAAGTGTACTCCAAACTATCTAAATTTAACCAAAATCATATTGAATTAAATTCTAGATTTAGTTTCTAGATGCATGATTTAATCCATACTTGGATTATCTATCTTGTATACTCTATAAAGATTTTATAGACTCATAAACCTTTTGATTACATACCATTCTTGCAAAAGATAATCATAAAGGATAACTATAAAGCTTAATTGACGTATTCCATATACATAGAAACATATATGACAATTAATTATCTTTATTTAATCAATGCGTGCATAGAAGAATGATTTAATCATAGTCAATTGCTTGAGTATAATTAAAAGCTTCCTATTCTTAGCCATGCATTAATTATGTATACCATTTTGTCCTTGTGAGTCATTCTTCAAAAGAAACTCCATCCAACCTCATAGGTTTATAATTAGAAGAAACATCAATCAATTTTAGGAGATTGATTTTCCCTTTAAGGACTGCATCTTATCATTCATATTTCTAAGACATTTTATCAGATAATATTCATTAGCAGTTAGTAGATTACAAAGATCTCCTAACTTATATTCCTCAGCATCGATATTCTAATATCAATCAAGTGATAAGGTATCTTTGCAGATTTATGAATGAGAGTAACATCTACTTTGGTTTGACATTTCCATGCTTAACCAAAACAAGACATCAACAAGTGGATTTTGAAGGCAATGTATTTTGTTCTTGAATATCAATAAGATTTGTTATAACTCCCACTTACTTTTGTAAGTAGAGATCATTCTCTAAATACTAAGTATTTAAGCAACAATAAATCATTCTTAATAGAGAGACTACAAAAACACATTTTAAATTCTTATCTCAAGTTTGTTAATAGTATGCTTCATAAGATATTAACAAATTAAAGAATTTAATCAACACATATTGGGATTTCTCCCAAGAACCCTAATTAGGGTTTCTAGTAAGAACCCTAATTCTAGTATCACTCTTTTAACCAATAACCTTCGGAAAGGTTTGTGTTACGTCAAGCTAGGAGGAACACCAACACTACAATCCTCAAGCACGGAAGTGTAGGAAATCGAAAAACTAAGAGGTTTTAGGATTCGATTGGTTTGAGTGGAACAACCGAAAGTCCCTAATAAATTAGGGGTTTTCAATTGCAGGTTATCTTGAATACCTTCTAGGTTTGAACTATATTGAGTGTATCAAGGACACACGCAATTTTCTAACCTTGATAGATCATGGAGGTAGAGTAATTAAAGTTATCATGAATCAAACTATACGAATATCGTTCGTTTCAACTCTTTAGACATACCATAATATTTTGGTATTCTATGAGTATTGGAATTGTGAGATTACATCATAATTCCATAGATAACTTAATACTCTTTGGATTAAATACTTGTCGGTTAGGTCATGCCAAATTACAATATCCATATTTTAAATCCAGGTGCATGCTATAATGTATATTTCTTGAACAATGCGAGAACCATGTGTTTACAAGAAGACATAACAGTTCAAGAATTATATGTTCATGCGTTTACAAGGAAACAGAACATATCAAGTATACATTATAAGTCTTTGAATAATTCAAAGATCTAATGTTTATGTGTTAACAAGAAGACATAACTATTTACTACATACTTTATGTTATAAGTCGGTGCGTAATTCAAGGACTTTATAATTATATGTTATCAAGAAAACATAATTATACTAACTAAAGTAATCATGAACGCAAACTCTTGAGTTCAATAGTAATTTCAAGTTAATTATTATACTTCAAAATTATGATTATTATATCTTAACCATAATTGTATTTATTAAACATGTAGTAAATTATCGAAGTAGCTTTCCACTATATCATGACATTGAATGTAGTAGGACAACAAACATCTTGTATGTTCAAGTCCTAGTAGAATTATTAGCTTCCTTACCTTTTGGGCAAATGAAACTAATCATATGTTGTTCCTTGCACACACTTTGCAAATTCTCCCACTCGTGTAAGGCACACCATCATATTATGTAGACAAGCAATACAATATGTGGTTGATCGGGTAAACAATATGATAATGTCATTGATATTTTAAGTAGATTTAGAACCATAACTTTAGAAAAAGAATTGTGGATTGTTATTCTATAGATAACGTGTCAGAAAGCGACATCAGAAAGGCATCGTGTTATCTTATAAAATAAAATTTTCCTTTTTGGAAGTGATAAATTATTTCAAAGCAAGTTTGAAATAATACGGGTGACTAAACAAAAAAATAAATCTTTTAGCTCCCACTAAAATTGACAATATTACATGGATATTATTTTAGTAATAAACAACAATGCTCCCACTGGATTTGTCAACATTATAAATGTCACATCACTAGTAGAAGGCAAAAAGCAATTTATTAACTTCCTTATCTCTGAGAAAATGCCTACAAGTATACATATACTTAGGTATTTGAACAAAGTATATGAAATTCTACTTGTGTAGATGAGGGACTAGTCGTTCATGCTTTTAATTAACTTGACTATTTAGCAAGCAATTCCTCCTTTATCGTCTACATAGCCGCAAGGGTATTTAGCATTTTAAAGAATAACAAGAGTCCAAGAAAGATACCTAGCAAAGTGCTAGTAAATTCTTTACTCTTTGCGGTTTAAACTCATACATCGTGACAAGTGCAAGATGTCATTTATTTTGGTAGCTATAGACATTAGATACACAAAATACGTTATCTTTCAATGGTTTCAGAACCGGGTTAGGATAATGAAGTATTAAAAGTGAGTTTAAATACAATCGATCATTATTCGATTATGATCCTATTTTATTCTTGTCAACTAATGATAAGAGATATGAGTAAGTCTCGCTTTTCTTACCAGGAAAAGAGACTATGTTTGTTTTCTATAAGAAAACAACTTTAGTTTACGAATTATGTTGCAATAACACAATTAATCGGAACATAAAAAATTCAATTTAGTATTTTCGATAATTAAATTCTTAATAGAATTAACTACCCAATTAATTGCTAATAAGACTAAGATCCTACTTGCACTCCCACTCAATATTAGAGGTCTGGCCGTCTAATAACAAGTAGGGCAAGAGGTAAGCGTCGAGCGTTAATTGCATTACAAGTGCAACTCTTAGAATTATGAGACGATTCATGAAGTTTATTGTTGTAGAGTGTTTGGATGGGATGTTCTCACAACTCTTTCGAGTACCAATGAACATCTCAAACAAACTTGTTCTACATGTAATAAAGTCATGAGTATGTTTCATCTCATCTTATGCCTCGGGTTCCGAATCTGACCGGGAACTCGACTTAAGTCGTACCAATTTAAAGCATGCAATAATTGGCAAAGGTCTGATCAATGACAAAAATCGCCTTGGGTGCATGATTCGCCCTAGGTTTGACCAGATGGCGAAAAAAGACTACAAGTGCTATTAAATTGGATGGCATAGACATAAAAATTCAAATAGGTATCACATAAGTTTTAGAAAACAAATGTAAAAAACGTGTAAAAGATGCATGCAATCATCTTTTAGCACAAGTTGAGAAAAACCTTTTGTTAACTTTGATTTAGGCGTGCTTACCGCGGGAAAAGATTAAAGAAGGATCAAACCCTATATCCTACTCTTCATACGCCCGAGGGCGCAAGTCCTTGGGATAATTATCATATAGATGTCGAAACATGTACATGACACGGGAAAAGATTAAAGATCGTTTAAACCCTAGATAGCTTGACTAGAGCACGTAGTGCAATAGCAAGTCCACCATTAGTAAATCACAAAAAACATGATGTTTTTAAGTATTATAAACCAATTAATTTTGCAAATCACGTCGTTGAGAAGATAGTTTATAACGCATCATTACTGTATGTAAGCCCAACTCGAGTGACAATATGATTTCGCAAAACAATTTAGATTATAATAAAAACAAGTTTCATAGATCTTATGTCCATATTAATCTTTGTTCAAAAAACAAGTTTTAACAAATAACATATAGCCGATTCGCAAGGAAAAAGTGTATTAATATGACATACTTTTAAAGCTAGTTTCGATATAAGTAGAGATCCGTTTTTATGATTCCTAGAATCTTGAATTATTACGTTTTTGCAATTCATAATGGAAAACAAATAAGCACATAAAAACATACTAGAAGGGGGTAGAAGCAGAAGGCAGACTCTATATGAAAGCGATAAATCATATAAGATCCAAGTCTCGAATGAGTCTTCCCCAAATTGAGGACTAAAGACCCTCATCAAGTTTTCGAGCAAGGTACTTGATGACGTGCAAAGTATCACAAAAGTGAGATGCAAAGGTCTTTGATGGATAATAAAAACAATCGTAATTATTAACCGGTTGAATTTAACCTACCCAATTTTAACCATTATCTAGATCAAGATTAAAACTTTATGACAAGTATGCATGTAATTGTCATAAAAACATAAATAAAAGAGATTTTAAAACGAAGCAAGCGTGTTTTATTCTATGTGTAACCCATGAATGCCATACGAATTGACTCGTGATGCCACTGTTGGAATTTTGAATACTAGTTAAACCATTAACTACGAGTACGCAGCGGAATGGATCTAGTATAACATACATGATTAAGCACATAAGAAAAACAATTTAAAACCAACCTTTAATTAATTGAATAAATCAAATAATATGTCTTGATCTTGAACTTTAACGGTTAAATTATCGTCTCCATCGTTTGCTCACACGATACATCAAACGAACACACCACGATGCTAGTGGTAACTTCACTTCTCGAACAACTAGTGTATTCATCTTGTAACTAGAAACCCTATATCCAAAACCCTAATTGGGATTACGTAAGGATCGGTTTATTGATGTTACAAGATTGATTGCCCAAAAATCACATAAACCCTAATTAGGGTTTATGTATGTCGACTAACCACAAGGGGAAAAACCAAAGGGACTAAAACCTTGATACGAGGATCAAGAGTTTAGTATTAGGTTTAGAAACTTCACAAGGGAGTACCAAAAGATAGTCGATCTTGCAAAGGTTTACACATTAGGTGATTAGGGTTAATATGGAAAATCGTGTGGTTTTTGTGGTGTAGGTGTTGCGATCGGACGAAACACACAAAAGAGGGGAAGGACAAAAATTATGAGGTGTATGGGATCGTATTTATACTAATCTCTACCTCCTCAAATTACTTGTTCCCTACTCCAAGAAATCTAATTAAGGGAAATATTACCTCAATCAAATATCCTAGATACTTACTTACCAAAACAATAACCAAAAAAATCTTCTCGAACACCCTTAAGGATAATCGACCGCTAGGGCTCCTTAGGGTTTCCTATAATTGATTTCTAGTCCCTTAAATTTAATAACGCGCTCACGATAAATTAATTAAACACGCAATTAATTTAACCACCGTTAATTAAATAAATAAGTGAAGTTTTAATTAAACGTTTAATTATAAATAATAAAACGTATAATAAAAGTGTGTTCTCCGCATTGAGTATGTGCCCCCGATAGGCTCACGTATTTCGATGGCTAAACGATCACATATCCCAACAGCATGGTTTTGGTGTTTTAGCTTTTAAATGATAAGCCATTTCTTAGCATTATATTTGATAACGTAGAGAATCCTTACCAACAATATTTTAAGCATTTTTCATCAGCCTCTTTTCTATACTACTTTATAAAGCATTTAGGACCTTCTTAATATAGCAAGGCTGAAAATTCACTTTTTCTCCTACTAAATAAAGCAAGTTGTTGATATATTCATCAAATTATATACTATAACCCTTTCTAACAACCCTTTGTAACAAACTTTTCTAACAACCTACTTAATTAATATTTTTTCTTTTAAATTGAAAAATCTTTTTATTTATTTATTATTTTTATAATCTAATTTCACCATATTTTCTAAAATTTTATGCTCTTTAATTCAATATCCATTTTGTTATATTTTTATTAACTGTTAATTTTTTTTAAAAATTTAGAGGTTTTTTTTCGATTTTTTACAACTTTAACAATACAAATTTAATGGATAAGAGATTAATATTTGTTAGTCTCAAAAAATGATTATGAGTACTCGCCACCGCATTGCGCGGGTCCATACTAGTATTAAGTAATGAATACAAACTACTCATTGATTTTCCTTTTAGTATATTAGTTTTTTTTTGCGGCGGCGGGTACCCTTTGACTAAATTCTTCGACGAAATAGTTTTTTTTTGTTACAACTTCTGAATCGATAGTTTTCATTTACATACATGTTCTAAAAATGTAATTTCAATCGAGAGATATTATTACTTTTGGCATTATAGTATGTGATGACGTATAGTCCCCAGCCGGGTCATGAACCCGGCCCACGGGTACTACCCGTATCCGGCCCATCATAGATGGGTGGGATAATGTCATTCAGGCTTATGGGCTTGGATGAACAGTGACCGCACACATGTGTGCGGCCCACGGCCCGGTGCGGCCGACATAGGGTTAGACAGAATCATATTCTGTCTAGGAATAGCTTTATCCCAATGGAGGAGGATATTCACTACCAAAATTAGAAGATAACAATCATTCTAATTCTGATAGTTATCCTTTCCTTGGGGCCGAAGTATCAAGTGGTAGCCCACTAGGGTTTCACTGCCTGTAAAAGGAACCCCCAAGGGTTCCACAAAGGTATTACACTCTATACTCTCAACTTACATAAACCCTAACCGATTACTTACTCTCACGCCGGAGTCTAATCGTGGGAAACATTCCCACGGTAAGCCTAACGCGTGTTGTTTAGTATGCACGATCCCAACCAAACAATTCACTTGGTGCAGGAGCCGGAGCCCAGCCAACTCGAATTAAGCCTAATTCGGGTCTAGCAAGGATCACCCAACTTTTGCATCAACAAGTTGGCGCCATCCGTGGGACCCATTACACTAAGCTAGAACAAAACCTCATTCTGAATTTCCAATGACGAAGGGGCATCAGCAAGCCAACCCCAGGAATACGAATCCTGGAAATCGGAAGTCCTAAGGGGAAGGGATACTCATCCCCAATCAATCACCTAGCCGCCTTGCAGGCGGACCTGGTAACCGTGGCGGCTTTCAGCCCTTGGGGTGACGAGCACGATCTCCATTGACACCCCCACCTACTTCAACCCTGGAAAATCCGGATCCAGGGAGTGCGCCCAACCCTCCTAACAAGGAGCCGCGCAGACCATCGGTGGAGGAAGAGGTAGAGGTCCTACCACTCAGCGAGGAGGATCTTACTCGAGTTCTCACGCAGAACTTCGATAGGATCGTCCCGGGGATTGCGTCAAGGTTGAATCTGGGGAGGAACCTCCAATCCAGACTCAACTTTGGTGACACTGGACCAATCACCTCTTCCCAAAATCAGAGGAAAAGGAGAGCTCGGCCTCAGGAGCAGAGCATCTTTGAGGAAACCCCTCAACCCACGAATGTGTTTGAACGCATAGGAGATCGCCTCATACAGGAACTAATGCAGTCTCGAGAAGGAGGAGATAAGTCTGATGGTTCACTCGAGTGGCCATATCAAGAGTTGGCCAGAACCGCTCGTCGCCCGAGCGTGTGGGACAGGATGAACACTGGGAAGAAGGCTTCCGGTTCATCCCAAAAAAGTGGTCCCTACCCAAAGGATGGGGCACCACCACCGTCTCCAGACCCGTCAGGAGAGGACTCAGATGACCATCCGCCTAAGCGTCGCCAACCTAGGCGCACCCCTCCACCACCACCAAACAATGATGAGTATTATGGTGGCCCTTATTATCGAGATGCAGAAGCGGAGGATCTTTCGCGTCCATGGTGTGAACCATGGGATGACCCTAGGCTCACCCGTCCATGGGCGGATCCCAGGGAAGACCCGTTCACCCTCCGCATACGGAACTATTCTGAGGACACCAAACGTCGCATGCCGGCGTGTATCAAGACTTATGATGGGACTGGTGATCCAGTTGATCACCTTAAAATATTTGATACGCAGGCTAAAATTGAGCGATGGCCCATGCCTATATGGTGCCAAATGTTCAATTCAACTTTGATCGGAAATGCCCGTGACTGGTTTGAGGCACTTCCTCCACGGAGCATTGATAGTTTCACGGAACTACGCACTGCGTTCGAGAACAATTATACTCAGAGGAAGAAGTATAATAGGGATCCGGTCTGATTGGCAACTGTCAAACAACGGCCGGGGGAGTCCACAGAAGCCTTCACTGAACGCTTCAATGATGAGTGCACGCGCACAAGAACAATGTCGGAGCTCCTGAAAATCTCTGACTACATGCACGCCATAACAGACAGGGAGTTGATCAGGCGCCTCAATGACAAGCGTCCAGAGAGATATGACGACCTCATGGAAAGGGTCAGAAATTTCATAGAAGCGGAAACAGCTGTTACCGCGGCCTACCCATCCCGAGGAAATGGGTACCGGTCAAATGACCAGTCCCAGAGACAGTCGGGCGGTCAAGGCAATCAGAGCAATAGCAAGGGCTCAGACTATAAGAGCCAGAGCAAAGGAGGACGGCCGGACGATAAGTTCACCCCCCTAAAGATGTCCTACCGGGAGATCTTGCTGACGGAAGGGGCGAACTTTCCAAGGCCTCCCCCAATGACCACTCCGCCGGAACGTCGGCAAGGAAATCGCTTCTGCGAGTTCCATAATGACAAAGGCCACGGTACGGAGGAGTGCATCCAGCTCAAGAAGCATATTGAGTCGCTGATCAAATCAGGTAAACTCAAGCACCTAGTTAAGGATTGGAAGGATGGAAAAGACAACAACAAGAAGTACGATAAGAAGGATCCCCAAAAGGACAAGCCTTCGACCATATACATGATCCAATCCAGACAACGCCGCACGAGGCAGAAAGTTGGCCAAAAATTTTCACGCGGCAGGGATATCTCGTTCCCTCCCATCACAGCAAGCGATGTGACCGATGCGCCTCTCACTATTGAGATAAGCATTGGAACACACAATGTTCGTCGCATGTATGTGGACGGAGGGTCGTCAGTAGAGGTACTGTATGAACACTGTTTCGTGTAGTTATGCCCGGAAATAAGAAGCCAATTAGTACCGGCCACGGCGCCGCTCACCGGCTTTAGTGGAGACACTATCTGGCCGATAGGGCAACTACGACTGCTTGTAACCATTGGGAATGAGGAACACTACACTACGGCGTGGATGATCTTCATGGTGATACGCTCACATTCTCCGTACAATGGGATCATAGGCAGACCAGGTATTTTGGCTATACGGGCGGTACCCTCCACGGCGCACGGAATGATCAAATTCCCCGTTTAGGGGGGAATTGTTACCATTTACAACACAATCGTACCGGCATCCGAGTGTCACACCGTGACAACACCGACTCCACCTGTTCTACCCAAGGATGGATCACCACCTCCCAATTAGAAGGTAGCAATTCACCCTGACTATCCGGAACAGGAGGTATCCATAGGAGGGGCGCTCTCGGATAGCGGCAAAAGGGCCATGTGCTCTCTTTTAAGTGCAAACTTAGATATATTCGCATGGGAGCCAAAGCATATGACAGGCGTGCCACGTGCGATAGCAGAGCATAAGCTCCAGATCCGCCAAGGGTACCAACCCGTCAAGCAAAAGAAGCGCGACCAGGCGCCTGAGCGCAGCCAAGTGATATTGGAGGAAGTATGGAAACTAGTGTACGCAGGTATCATGCGCGAGGTATACTACCACGAGTGGTTATCCAATCCGGTCATGGTCAAAAAACATGACGGAAGTTGGCGCATGTGTGTGGATTTTACAGATCTGAACAAGGCCTGCCCACAGGATTGTTACCCGTTACCGGAAATCGACTGGAAGGTGGAATCCCTATGTGGGTATCCTTTTAAATGCTTCTTGGACGCATATAAAGGATATCACCAGATCCAAATGGCGGAGGAGGATGCAGAAAAAACGGCGTTCCATACGAGCCAGGGCGTATATTGCTATACGAAAATGCCGTTTGGACTGAAGAACGCCGGTGCTACATATCAACGGCTTGTGGACAAAGCTTTTGAATCACAGATAGGCCGCAACTTGGAGGTCTATGTGGATGACTTGGTTATAAAAAGTCACACGGAGGAGGCACTTCTCCGGGATGTCCAAGAGACATTCGACACACTGAGAAGGATTAACATGAAGTTAAATCCAAAAAAATGTACGTTTGGGGAAACGGAGGGAATGTTCCTTGGATATTTGATTGACCCAAACGACATCAAACCTTGCCCAGAGAAGACGGACGCAGTAATACAACTGTCGTCCCCTCAGACACGGAAGGAGGTGCAATCCTTGAATGGGAAACTAGCCAGGCTGAATAGGTTCTTATCCAAATCCGCAGAGAAGTCATTACCCCTATTTAAGACACTCAAGAAGTGCATTAGGAAGGGAGACTTCCGGTGGACGAAGGAAGCCGAGGAAGCTTTCGGCCAGCTCAAACAGCATCTCGCGTCTCTCCCTAAGCTAGTAGCTCCTCGGCCAAAGGAGGAACTTATTATGTATCTCTCAGCAACTCATGGCGCAATAAGCGCGGTACTCATGACAGATAGAGATACAGTGCAAACTCCGGTCTACTTTATAAGTAGAACACTACAAGGGCCGGAGCTGAATTACTCCTCTATGGAAAAATTGGTGTTAGCACTAGTGTTTGCTACAAAGCGGCTGCGCCGGTACTTTCAGGCGCACCAATTGTGGTCATTACGGATCAGCCAATCAAGCAGGTTATTTCTAGACCGGACGTGGCAGGGAGGCTACAAAAATGGAGCATCTTATTGGGGGAGCACAATATATCTTATAGGCCAAGGACGGCTGTGAAAGGCCAGATCTTGGCAGATTTCCTGATCGAGAAGCCGGATGAGGAAGGGCCAATAGTTAAACAAGACGAGATCCCAACAGAACCATGGGTGTTATTCACGGACGGATCTTCGTGTACGGATGGGTCCGGAGCTGGTCTCATCCTCACAAATCCAGAAGGAATGGAATTCACGTACGCCCTCCGTTTTGAGTTCACGACCACTAACAACGAAGCGGAATATGAAGCATTAATTGCGGGTTTAAAAATCGCCGCTAGAATGGGAGTCCGCAACCTTGAGGCCTACGTGGACTCACGCCTTGTCGCGAACCATATTCTAGGTGGATATGTGGCTAAGGAGGATAACATGGTCAGGTACTTGGAAAAATTCAAGTCGCTAATCGCGACTTTCAGTAAGTTTTCCATTAAGTAGGTGCCAAGGGGCGAGAACAAGAAGGCGGACGCTCTTAGCAAGATCGCATCCACAAGCTTCGCTCACTTGTCTAAACAAGTCTTGGTGGAAATACTCAAGGAGAAATCTATAACGGAAGGGGAGGTTGCTGCTATAGTTGAGGAGGATGGACCTACATGGATGACCCCGATTATCAACTATTTGACTAGTGAGACCCTTCCAGACGAGGAAAAAGCAGCATGGCGCATCAGAAGGAAGTCGCAGCATTTCGAACTTTGAGAAGGCATCCTTTACAAGCGCTCTTTCTTGCAGTCGTGGCTGCGGTGTGTTGGACCATGTCAGGCCGCTTACGTAATCAGTGACATACACAAAGGGTTGTGCGGCATGCATGCGGGTCCATGATCCGTGGTAGCTAGAGCCTTACGAACAGGATATTATTGGCCTACCATGCACAGAGACGCGTGCGACATGATTCGCAAGTGTAGTGATTGTCAAGTGCATAGGCCAGTACCACGGCACCCGCAGCAGGAGCTTACACCTATCACGTCCCCATGGCCATTCTATAAGTGGGGAATCGACATTGCAGGACCATTTCCTGTAGCTGCGGGGGGGGTTAAATTCTTGATTGTTGCGATGGACTACTTCATACGATGGATAAGAGGCCAAGGCAGTCAAGTCTATCACAGGCAAACAAGTTAAGAAGTTTGTTTGGGAACATATTGTGTGCCGTTTTGGTCTACCAGGAGAAATCATCTCGGACAACGGCAAGCAGTTCACGGACAACCCATTCAAAGATTGGTGTGCATCATTGAACATCAAGCGGCACTTCGCATCTGTTAAGCATTCGCAGACAAATAGCCTTGTCGAACGGGCAAATAGAAGCTTGGGGAATGGCATCAAGGCGCGTTTGGACGAACGAAGTGGCAAATGGGTTGATGAGTTATCACATGTGCTGTGGGCACATAGGACTATGATCAAAACAGCCAACGGAGATACTCCATTTGCATTGGCTTACGGCACTGAAGCTGTTATACCAGCAGAAATAGGAATGCCTACCATCCGCACGGCGGAAGTTAATGTCGTCACGAACGACGAGCAGCTGCGAATCAACCTGGATCTGTTGGAAGAAAAAAGGGAAATAGCAGCCATCAATGAGGCTAAGTCCAAGGCCAAAATGAAAGCTTATTATGACGTCAAGGTCAAGGGTGTTTCTTTTCGACCGGGAGACTATGTCTATCGTGCTAACGAAGCGAGTCGAGCGGAGAATACATGAAAACTGGGCCCTAAGTGGGAAGGACCGTATGAAGTCACGGAGGCCTTGGGACGAGGCGCGTACAAGTTACGTGACATGGATGGCCGCGACCTAGAGCGTACATGGAACATTTCCAATCTCAAAAGGTGCTATCTTTGAAAGCTACGGCTTCCGCATGGGTGCTTCGCTATATGTGGCTTTAATGAAGAACCATGCGGTCTATCTGTTTTGTTTTTCTTATGTTTGTTTAGTTTCCTTTCTTGTATTTTAGGACTTGTCATTATTGTTTAAACGAAAATGTAAACGTTCTAATAAAATGTCGTGGTGCCTAGCTAGCCCCACGGCTTGTTTCGTGCAAATCATTTTTTAGTTGTATGAATTTTACTTGTATTATAATATGCCATGTTTCATTCATATGCATTCTTTCAAACTACTGTACATGTACTATACGCCTCCAGGAGGGGTAAGAGGATTAAGTGAACCTACTAATTCAACTTGCCGCGTAAGAGGGATGCAACCCCAGCCGCACGGATCATGTATCCTTACTAGACACCTTACTCACAAGACGTTGTGGTAAGTTTCATATGCCGTAGTCACACCGTGCTTCGCGTAGTAAAGACGCACGTCGCATGTCTAGTAAATTATAGACTTGTATGTATTTTCTTTCTTTGTGTGTAAGACGTGACATATCATGCAGTATTGGTGTACAATATTCAACACGGTCAAAATACACAAGTTTCCAAAATAGATAACAAAATTGGTTGTGGTCAATCACGGACTTACATACAAAATACACATGTTTTTAGCCGTGTACATGCACGGACGAATAGAAACAACAAATATTCAGCGGTTACAAACCATAGTGTCTGAAATGGATCATGAAGTAGGAGCATCCTACATAGGGGGGAAAAACTTACCTATCTCCACTTGTTCCTCGACCAGGCACGACAACCACTCACTACGTTCTTTCCGCTTCCGGGCTTGAGCCGCATTCCTCTCCAGCACCACACTTAAGGGTTCTTCATCAAGCACGATCCTGGTTACGTTCTCATAGATGGGGAGCGTCAGGTGGCTGGGTGATGGAGTGAAGGAAGCACGAGAGTGACTCTCACCTTGGGAGAACGCACTAAGACTTAGCCTTTCCATGATTTCCATATTTGATGCATCTTTGGTGGCCTCCAGCTCATCCAAGAATGGATAATGCAGATCCCGCATCGCGGCCATGGAAGCAGTCATCTTGTTAGCGGCTTCAGGATTAAAGAAGGCATGATTGGTGAAGTTTTCCCCTTTCTTGATCAGCTCTATGGCCTCGACCATTCCCTCATGACGTTCGTGGTCAATACCATCGGACACAAGACTTACAAACTGTTGCACAAACTCGGGGGCCTCTAGAACCTTGGTGACGGCCAAACGTGCTCCATGCCCTACCATCCACCTGCGGCCGGCAATGGCCGCTAGTCGTTGAGGGCATAGCACGTCATCGCGCTCGGCGGTGAGGGCATCAATGATCAAATCTTTTTAGGTAAACGCCTCTTTCAGCTCCTGGGTGATAACCCTCTCTTCAGCAAGTTCCTCTTGTATCTTCTCCATGCTTTGGATTGCCATGTGCGCATCTTCTAGTTTCTTGTTAAGCACGGACACCTGGCTGGAAGAAGACTTGGCAGACGCCTCCGCTGTGGCTACCTATATGAGGTTAATTGTTAGAATATATTTCTTTTATAAAAAGTGGGGTGCGGCATGGATATATACCTTGGTGGACACGGCATCTAGCTTTGACTCAAGGTTGGCCACTTGTTGGTCGTATTCATTCGCGCGGGCCGTTTGTTTTTTTATGGTTGCCTCGGCGGTAGCAAGTTGGGACTGGAGGGCTGCAATTTGAGCTTCATTGTCCACGATCATCTTCTCCCTCCGTCCAACCTTCCTCTTAAGAGATTCCACATGCCCAAGAGCGGCTTCAAATCTTACCCTCATCGAGGTGCCCATCGCCATTTGGTGTACCAAGGCACCATTATACTCATCCGCCAAGTCCGCATGGCTGAGCGCATTCACCTCTCGCACCAAGCCTGGTGGTATGCAGTTATTAAGGTACTCTCGGCATTCCTCAGCGTCCCTCATTCGTGATGCAGTCGTGATATTCCATATGGGATTGAACGGTTGAGGGGGGCCGGAGGTCGGGAGGTCTTGGGAGGCTGTGGGAGAACCTTCTTCAAATACGGGGCCGGACTTTGTGGCGGCCGTGTGGAGCATGGGGTTTCTTTCCACTTCTTTTTCTTTGCCCTTCTCCATTTGGGTGTCAGGAGGAGGCGCGACACCAGTCTGGTCATCCCTGTAAAACAAGCATTTGGATTCATGTCAAGTGTTGCTTAAAGGGAATTTGTAGTTCTTACGTGCTAGGATGGAGTCTTACATGTCATTTCTTGCTAATTCTGATGTGGTGGGGGCAATTTGAGTGACTGGATCGACATGTGCGGCCCGGATCGTCTCGGAGCCCTGGGTGGTGCTCCCAACAGATTGGTACAAGGGGTGGTCTTCTCGAAGTTTTTTGGGAGGGGCGTTGTGTTCGCCAATCTCGGCTGAAGCAGCTTTCCTTACTCGTTTGTTTCTTTTACGGGTACGCCTGGCGACGGGTTGAGTTGGTGCTTCTTCAGTCTCTTCCTCGACTTCTTCCACTTCTTCATCTTCTTCCAGATTGACTTGTTGTACTTCTTCATCATCATCGCCCGTCATCCGGCGAAGGCTGGAGGTGGTTAAGTCAATATTATCTCCCTGCTCTTCCCTATGTGGTGAGGAGGGCCCGGCTCCTCCTTCATGCATCCTGTTATCACCACCACCATTGTCTCCTTGCTCTTCCTCGTCCGAGTGGGGATCTGGCACGGCTTCAAGAGCAACCGTCACGTTTCGGGTATGCTAAAGAAGGGGTGGTTCATTCTCATGGAGAGGACGGGAACCCTCCGGTACGAGCTTCGGGTCGCCCTGGCGCAAGAGTCCAAAGAAGTTCATTTCTGCCCAACACAAAACAAAATATGTTAGCCATTTATAAAATGATTGAATAAGTTTTTTGTGTACGGATGTTAGCCTACCTTCACCCTGCCTTCTCCAAAACATAGGATATCTGTTGGACGGGCCAAAATAATTGCGGCTAATCCCTAGCAAACATAGAAATGACTCGGGTAGACTTCTATGGAACCCGGTCCTATTCAGATCTAATTCTTGGGAATGTCGGGGGTTGTATGTACTTGTGTGCGGCTTGGGGTCGTGGGGTATCCTATGCCTAATGGTATAATCAGCCGGCCATACTACTGCGTCAATGAAAAAGTAATGGTCATACCAGTTTTTCAATGAATCCATTGGTTTATTGTGCGATTGGGGACTGTTAGGGGATCGTTTCTTAAAAGATACCCAACCATTTACTATGTTGGGAACATAAAAGAGCCGGAATAATTCTACGGTTGGGGGGATTCTCCTAGCACGGCAGAGGATCTCAAATTGACTAATCTTGCAAGTGCCTATACAGTGAAGCCGACTAATATGTACATCATAGTATCCTAAAAGATCTACGAGAAAACGGGTGAATGGAATGCGGTAATTGGCCGCATCAAAGAGGCGAGTGTACAGGCCAATCTTACCCGCTGAAGCCTCAGTGATGAGGTCTCCGGCGCCAGGAAGTGAGGGGTGTAGGTTGGTAGGGATGAAATAGTTTGTACAAAAGTGATTTAGTTGGTCCTGGGTCATTACATTCAGCATGGATCCAATGGTGGGGTTGTTTCTGTGAGCCATTACTAAATAAAAATGTAAGGGCGTGGTGTTCTAACCTGCGTATGAAGGGATCCGTGCGTAATTGATTCGAGCTAAGAAGGAAGCTTTAATGGCAGAAATGGAGATTATAACTGTGTGTTTCACACAGCCGTATGGGTGGCTTATTTATAGGGTTGCCTCGTGGGTCATGACCTGTTGGATGTGTGACACGTGTCTGCCACTATTCTTGATCGTGTGGTTAGGGGGCAAGTGGCAAGTGAAACGTCAGGCGGGACCCACGGGTCACTTCTGACTCAAACGCTTGCACTGCTCAAGGTTCTGACTGTTTGCACTTTTGTCAGTCAACATGTCAGGTGAACAGTTATTAATGTCGGGATATGCGGCTCTTACGTAAGAGTTGTCATTTAATGCTATATTTAATTTGTCTCGGTCGCCATGTGCGGTTGAGGTAATAATGGGATAAATTCCTAAGGCGGGTTGCCATGTGCGGCCAATACAAATTCTTGGACAACTTATCATTCCCTACTTTTTCTTGGTACGTCCAGGGAGCATCTTGGTAGTCTAGAGGTTACGCCTATGGTTGTAACAACTAGACTTGGGGGACATGATGACGTATAGTCCCAAGCCGGATCATGAACCCGGCCCACGGGTACTACCCGTATCCGACCCATCATAGATGGGTGGGATAATGTCATTCAGGCTTATGGGCTTGGATGAACAGTGACCGCACACATGTGTGCGGCCCACGGCCCGGTGTGGCCGACATAGGGTTAGACAGAATCATATTCTGTCTAGGAATAGCTTTATCCCAATGGAGGAGGATATTCACTACCAAAATTAGAAGATAACAATCATTCTAATTCTGATAGTTATCCTTTCCTTGGGGCCGAAGTATCAAGTGGTAGCCCACTAGGGTTCCACTGCCTATAAAAGGAACCCCCAAGGGTTCCACAAAGGTATTACGCTCTATACTCTCAACTTACATAAACCCTAACCGATTACTTACTCTCACGCCAGAGTCTAATCGTGGGAAACATTCCCACGGTAAGCCTAACGCGTGTTGTTTAGTGTGCAGGATCCTAACCAAACGATTCACTTGGTGCAGGAGCTGGAGCCCAGCCAACCCGAATTAAGCCTAATTCGGGTCTAGCAAGGATCACCCAACTTTTGCATCAACATGGTACATGCGCATTGCGGTGGCAGATACCCTGTAATCAAATCTGTTGTCGAGAAATAGTTTTCAGTCAAATGTTTTCAGTGATAATAGTTTTGCACATGGCGAGAACTTTAACAAATAAATTTATCATAGTTCTATATACACGTGCATCAAAACGATATCAAATGGGATAGTAATATTACAAGTTTGTGTTGTTTGACGGTGAAATGTACTTGTTAATAAGTAGATGTTGCGTAATATTCGTCACATTACATAACATGCAAACATTTACTTACTTAATATTTTACATATTTTCATACTTCGTAAATTAATTGAAAATGATATGTTTTTAGTTCTTGTACAATAAGAATATATGATTGTACTTTTAAATAATTAGGTGTATTAATTATATATTATTTAATGTTATATTACTTTTATTTTGAAGTATGTATTAACTATTATGTATTAATTTGAGTATTGATTATTATGTATTAATTAGTATTAATATAAGCATCAAATTTTGAAAACTTAAGTATTACAGTACTATTTTAATTTTTAAGCTTGTTTTAGTTGTACATAATGTATTAAAAGATGTAAGTTGATTTTTCAAATGTCTGTTAATAAAATGCCAAAATGCTTTATATAATGTAGTTATGATTATGATAGAGTAAACATATGTTGTTGTACTTTTAAGTAATGGAGTATTTTAAAAGTCCCGCCTTTTATTTTGGTAGAACCTTTGGGTCAAAACTGGTCAACTTTTCCCTGGCGACATGTCGTCGGGATAAGCCGGTCATAATTATGGTAAAAAAGGTAACACGACTTTGTGCCACATCAGCAAAGTCGCCAGGGATTACCCACTTTCCCTAACGACAAGGTGTCGTCGGGGAAACCCCGGTCACCTGATCTTCCGATTCTTGTAGTGATTGTTGTACTTTTGAGTAATGGGGTATTTTAAAAGTAATATTAATTATGTTTTTTAATGTATTTGTGCATTAATAGATTTTAAAGCTAGCTTTTTAACTTTTATTGCTATTACTTACATGATATTTAATTGTGATGAAAGGTTGCATTAAAAGCTTGCATAATATGCTTCATAAGTTGTATTAGTTAAATTTTGACATTAATAAAAAAAACATAATGTAATAATGTGCATTATTGCTTGCATTAAAGGTTACACAGTGTGCTAAAAGAGTTATACTAATTAATTTTTTTGTAATTAATGAAGAAAGAGATTCCAATCTCTATTATATGTAGTATAGATAATTGTTTTCACAATATTATGTTACAAACTCTGTTGCTAATTTCATTTATTTGTCAAAATTCTATCAATCATTGGTTATTTATCAATTATCTGTTGTAAATCCTAACATATAACAAGAACCATACAAAAGTTGTGTAAATGAAACCACATAGTTAAAACAACCAAAAATAAGTTCGGACACTATAAAAAGGTAAATGTTTTTTGAATAAAATCTTGAAGCTCGCCGCCCAACGGGCGGGCCGTAAAGATAGTTAACAAATAGACAAGATTTGTCACCTCTATCGACCAATGTCATGATACTTGCCTAGCATTGTTCGATTGTGATAGTAAAATGAATAACACGCCTTGTGATGATCCAAACCAAACACCCACTATTTACAAAATACAAAACAAACATTTCTGGACTAAAATGGGCCAAAAGGCCCCCCAAAAAAATGAGCATGGTCAAAACTCAGAAGTCAAAACCCTTGAAAACAAAACTGAAAAACCTACATAATTTTGCTGCCTTTGGTAAAACAGAAGTTGCTTTAAATATATCCGCACGGATTGTGCTCAACGAACTGAGATTAAAGTTCTGGTAAGCTTATTCTGTTATGTACAACTTCTTTTTGTTAACTCCATTTTATCAGTCACTTGGTGCACATTTATCTTCATACGTTAGTCGTCACATAGGCTTAGGATGTGTAAATGACGCGTAGCTCAGTTGGTATCTTTGCACCTAAGTAGGCTTATTGTCATTTATCGTGTTCATTAAAGATTAAAAATTAGAGTTTTAGTACAGTTTCTCCTGAAGAGCTTGCAACAAGTTAAAAGTATTCCATGTGAAGATAAATAATGCTCTGCTAAAATTTAAACAAAACATGACGCCCTTAATAAACATTTATTTTCTCTTAAAAAATGTATGTAAACAAATTACAGACTACAATTATCGGTTTGTATACTATACCACCACGTTAGACGATCCATGACATGCCAACTTTCCCTAGATTCCGCTACTTTCTACCAGTAGCCAATTGGACGGTAGCTTTTGTAGATGTTCTCGTCCAGCATTTACTCTTCTGATCGTTACTTTGTACTGTACAAGCTCAAAATGAAAATATATTGTACATTTTTGGACAAGATGCATTTCCCGTTTTAATCTTGTTAACGCCCTTGATGTGCTTGTGACAAAGTTGAGTACTATGTGTAAGATTTTGGTGCAGATCACGGTGTGGAGTATGAGCTTTCGTCATCAGAACTCATACTATGATGATTCAGGTTGAATCTGTTTAGTACTGGCAACGATGCAGTAGCAGCAATTCTGAATGATCTTGTTGTACCCGTCATAGTATTGTTCTGCATTTCACCAACCTCTTTGCAAACATGGTCAAGTACGCCTAAAAATTCCCTTACAATCATGAAGATTCTGAAAGGTTGGACCCCTTCTCGTGCAGTGTCGCCATGGAAATACTCTGTCACATCTTTCACAGATGACAATGCCTTTTTTTCAATCATCTTAATTTTTGCAATTTCTACTTCTGCTTCTTTAATAAACGTTTTCATTGACTCAAAGAAGTTTCCTTGCATATCTGGCTTCTCATGACCCGTTAATCGAATCTTCTGCAGCCCCATTTCGAGCTTTATGACATAGCCGCTTAACACATCTGAATCCATTCCTGCTGCTTTCTTGACGTTACTTAGTTCTCGACTTAGCCCACTAACGACCTGCAACCCTTGTTTCTTAAAAGGTGTAGCAGAAAAGCCGTTGCTTTTAGTATCAGAATCTGTGCCTTCGGATCTTATGATCTCTTGGACTACAAAGTGAAGCAATGTTGTTTTCCCATCTGTTCCCTTTATATCTACTAATTTTAAGAGTGTATCAAGTTTAAAAGCCGTAGCCTCACCACGATTTGTGCCAACATTCATTCGATTACCCGTCCGTAAAACAGCTTCAAGGAGTTTGAGGAACAGTCGACTGTTCTTTAGCTCCTCGCTTGCTTCCTGATAGAAGTTCACACAATAAGCTTTTTGAATTAACGAACATGCTAGCAAAAAAAAAAATTAAAAAAAAAATACAAAGTTTAAGTAATACCTCGAGTGTTTTAAATGAAGTCCTGAGGTATTTTATTTCGGTTTCAAAATTTGCTCTGTAAAGCATGGCCTCGACTCTTTTAAAAGCGAATGGTATGTCTAGGATTGCCTTTAGAAATCTCTCTGCAGACCCTAATTTTGACATGTCACCTTTATAATCTCTAAGCTTTATTTCTTCTTCCTTGGTTGGCGCCATCTTTACCAGTGTTTCCAAGAGCTCTGCACCTAAGCCTTCAGGATTTCCTGTTTCACCCAAAGGCAGTACATTTGTAAAGACACCTAACGTATAAATGCATACAAATGACTAGACACCAACAATCTGTAGAACTTTTATCATATGTTCATCTGCAAGTCATGCTGAATCTCCGTAATATAAGTCAATGTAGAAATGACCATGTCACGACACTTATGAATAATTTCTATAGGGAAAATTAACATTAGGAGCTCTTGAAAGTTTGCTATTCTGGAATTCTCCTTTTATCTGATGATCACATACACATATTCATTTTAGAACTTAGATGCTATCTATGCATTTCTACACCTAGGATACAGTGAACTTTGTTAGTTATTTACATCAAAGAAACTAGAAAGTATGGTCAGGGGATTTTGCAATACTGTTATCCACTGCTTACTACATTAAAGATGCATACAAAACTAGTGTGTTTGTCAGTCAAAATACACAAGATTCCAGAAACTAGCATTGATTTTCCATACCGGTGAGGTCTTAAAACTGCTAAATTAATATTACTGGATCAGGCATATAGGATACAATCGAAATTACTTACCATCTAGAAGTGCTTCTGATACCTCATCCCTTGTAACATTCAATGCTCTTAGCAGTATGGCTATGTTCTGCGACTTTTTAGGATCCAATACTCTCTTCTCCTTTTCGACTGGAGGTAAAACTGATCTCGGGGTCTCTTCCTTCTTTGGCAAGCCACCAGAATTGCATCCAAAAAGTGACTCCATCATGTCCTCATTCAGTCTGCACAGCCAACACAAAATCATTCAATTACATACAACACATTCAATTTTCTACAAAAGAGTGTGTTACATTTCTGTAGTAGCGTGTACTTACTGGAATGAGCTTGATTTTAGCTGGTCCCACACGGTTGCTCTATCAGAAGATGCTCGTACTTTGTCCCAATGTAAAGGCTTCAGCTTTGGTTTCGACCAATCTGCATCATCGCCTTCAACACCATTGTCGTTTACTTCCTCCAATGGCTTTTCTTTCACAATTCCTGGGATTACTTTAGGACTAACACTCTTTGATTCGGACATTTCCACCTGGCGAGTGCAAGACACTTTTTTGGGTGAATTTCCCACCTTTTGTGGCATTGGCATAGCTGGTGGAGGAGGTGGTGGTGGTGGTGGTGGTGGTGGTGGTGGCGGTGGCGGTGGAGGAGGTGGTGGTGGGGCCTGTTTAGGCTTTTGAGGCGAATGGTTATTGACCGAATGCAAACGGGTCATATCTGGTGGAGGTGGTGGAGCTGCGAATTTAGTCCTTCTGGCACCATATGTTATCGATAATGGCTGAGTATACTCCATTGGAGTCTGAGCTAGTGTTGCCCATTGTGGTGGTGCTGGAGGCGGCTCTGGAGTAGTAATTAGTTTTGTATCCGGTGAAGAAGAAACCGAAAGCCTTGATCTTGGTGAAGTTCTTTTAGAATGAGGGACAGGACTAGTACTTCTTTTTTTGGTCACCAAGCTTGAATCACTACTATTTTTATTGCTCGAACGGCTCATTTCACTACTCGTATTTGACCCGTGAGGAGTATAAAAACCATTCCTTACCACCTCCTCATCGTCCTCCTCCTCATCAGAAGACACAGCAGGCGGCGAAACAACAGCTGGAGGAACCAGCTGCGGCTTACTCAAAGGAGGAAGCGGCTGAAGATCAGGACTAGGCCTATACCTCTCAGACGCCTTAACAGAACCCAGCTTATGATACGGGGAAACATTAATCGGCCCATTACCCCCTTCACTAACCGCTCTAGACGGCTCAACCGTCCCAATATACAAAAAACTAGACGGTTGGCCATTCTCCTCACCACCACCATTCCTTAACGAAACACGCCCTCTCATTAGCTTCTGCGTTTCACTCAAATGCTTATTCTTATGCTTATACACAAAAAACGCCAATGCAGACAGCATTCCAAGCGTAACAAGCCCAACAGATATAGCAACAGCTATTTTCTTAGCAGGCTTGTTAGCTGGCTGAGAGGCAATGGGGTTCGACACCGGGTTGTTATTGTTAGTGTTAACATTGTTGTTACTAGTATCTGCTCCAACCGGGACGGGTGTCGGTGGAGTCTGATAAGGCTGGTTTTCGTTAAAAAAAGGTTGGTCATTGGTGGTGGTAGCTGGTGGAGGGAGCTGAGTGGTGATATCTGGTGACGGTGGGGGTTGCGAGCTGACCGGGAAAAGGGGCTGGTGGAGAATTCTCCTAGTAGGATCAGCTGCTGCAGCTAATACTAAACTTACTAAAAAAAGAAAGATAAAAATAGAAAGAAGTCTCATTGTGATAGTCTAGCTGTGATTATTTTTTGCTTCATGCTATCAAGATTGTTAAGAATTGTGTTTTGTTTTGTTTGTTTGAAGAGAAAAAGAGAATGGTTTAGTGAATGGAGAATATGTGAAGCTGTTTGGTGTGGCAAGATCTAGATGCTATCTCTCCCGTTGGGGAAAGATGTGTTTTTGTGATTGAATGACGTCACTACTGGTGTTGCACTTTTGCTTTTTATATTTCTTTGTTTTTATGTCTTTGGAATTAAAAGTAGGTAACCACTCAAATTTATTACGTGAAATGTGGAGGCGTAAATTAGTAAGTTGACTACTTGACTCTAGCTCAAGCATGAATCTCTCTTAAGATGCAAGCTTGGCTTGTTTAACTTCTTTAACTTTGATTCTTTTAAAGCCTTGTGTTTTTAACTCGAGCTTAGCTCGTGCCATATATATTGCAAGCTCAGTAGTCACACGCTTAGAGCGGGAGGAGCGGTCGGCTGGTAGCTTTGACTGCTACCACCAGCCAAGTTTTTGGAATGGCGCACTATTCTTCGTCTCGTGCCAAAGAGCATACTATCAGCCACGCTCGTAAGTTTTTTTCATTCTTTTTCATAAAACGAGTATGTGTGCGCTCAATAAATCATTTTTTTCTATCTTTTGGCACTATATTTTGAGCTCTATACCATTGCTACCGAAAATATGGTGCCAAAATAATTATGATACTAAAGGCACTTTATCCTGCTTGGCACCTTTGGGACCAACTTTAGGCCCCTACCGGTTATAGTGCTCTTAAAGGCGGCGCTAAGTGAAGACCAAGAACAAATAGAACAGTTGCTCCGTAGTTCGCGTCGTGAGCTACAACACCACTTTGTCCACGACACACCGCTCTGCTGCTCGCATCATCACCGGCAGTCCACAAAATGCTCACTTCCAATACATTTTATAAACACCTAATTTATTTTTTCTTCACCGAAATAAATTCAAATAATCAATGTGTCGCTAACATTCTTAACGACCCTTCCAACTAAATCTCGAGATCGTCTTCGAATCTGAACAACAATCTAGGCTCGTTTTCGAATCCGAACAACAACCCGACCTCTTTTTCAAGTCCGACTCAACCTTTATTCACTCGAATGCCATACAACCCAAAATTTATCTCATATGCTAACCCCGATCACCAAATGATGTTTAATCAATTTCACCTCCAACAACAATTCGTACAATTATCTCAACAATCTCAACCACAACCCGGCTCACAACCACAATCCAACCGCTTTCAAAGCAAAGACGAAGAAGAAGACGAGCCACAACCTATGCCGACATCAAAAAAGGAAAATCAGGAAAGAAAGCAAAGGCCAATAAATCTAGTGAACCGGAACCCGAAGGTGCGGGTATTCAGAATTTTTTGGCCCAAGCCGAAGAGTTGCTTTTGGCAAAATGTTACATCGAAGTATCCTAGTATCCAAAATACGGTGGGGGTAAAAAAAGGATATTGTAACACCCCATTTTGATAAATGGAATGTCACGCGTGATTATGGCGTGTCATCAAAGCATACAAGGATAAATGTCTAAACATTACATGACCATAAAGGAAATACCGGAATCAAACATCGGTATCCCAAAAGTAGAACTCATCACACACAAACATAAGTACTGTAAATGAAAGGACTAAACAATGTCCATAGAAATGAGTATCAAAGTATAAAGAAATGCATAAAGTAAAGAAGGCTGGGAAGCTTCCAATTAATATGCACGTACGCTCAAAGTCTACGAGCGTCCCTGAGTACCTGTCGTTTTGGGAACATGAAAAGGAAAACGGCTGAGCAATACGCTCAGTGAACGGATGTACAAGTAAAGCATGAATAATATAAGCATATAAGCATGAAACAGCGGAAGAAACTAAGTCCTGGATAACCCGGTTATATCTTAGTAAAACTGGTTTTATAGTTTGAAAAACCTTATGTTTATCTTGTAAAAACTGTTTAACATATTTTACCGTTAGCCAATATAGGTCATGAAATATCAACGTGCATGAATACTTGGAGGGGTGACCTCGTCATGCAAATTAGAGGGGTTGCCTCTAATTTAATATACTGGTTTTGGGTAGGGATCAGCTCCTTGTAAATGATGCAAGGCACACACCACATTCACACTGAGTAATCTGCTAAAAACATGTAACTAGGATGCACCCATACGCCCCACCTGATAATATAATAAATGGCCAAAAACTGAAAGGGACGCCACGAGCTATCACTCCGCCGTGGTGAAGTCATAACACCAGTGCCTCTAGTGTTATGGTTATGGTACCTCCATAACTAGGTGAAACTGGTCATGCATGTATATGACTTTAGGTATTCTAATTAAACATAAGCAATCAAAAACATATAAAACATATACTAGGGAAAACAGTTGGCTGCATACGGGGAATCCTAATAAGGAAAGAATGTCCATACTGAAAGGACGGAGAATCCGTACCTTATGTCCAGTGAACGAAAAAGACGAACGGAAGAGAGTCTTACTTCGGTATCACTAATGCTACATAAATACATACGTGTATAAGTATCTGATTACTGGGTACGTAACAGGTTTTATACCATGTCTTAGCTTGTTTTATGTGCTCATGTCATGTTTTACTGATTTAAGTTTTATACTGTGTTTATCATATATTTTGTCTATTCTGATTAAGTATTACTTGTATTTCATGTATTATTATACTTGTTGTGTAATAATAAGTGACTTTCTAAAAAATAGCAGGTTTCCTAAAATAGAAAGTTTTCAAAAATAGAAAGTTACCAAAAATAGAAAGTTTCCAAAAATAGAAAGTTTCCAAAAAAAGAAAGTTTCCAAAAATAGAAAGTTTCCAAAAATAGAACTACTGCTTAAAATAGATAAGTTACTAAAAATAAAAAGTTTCCATAAATAGATTAGCTGCCTTAATTAAATAAGTTTCTAAAAATAGAAAGTTTCCATAATTAGATATAAGTTGGATAATTAAGCTAATTATATAAGCTTAAGTGTTTACTGATTATTATTCTAAGTCATATGATTATATAGTATAATTTATTAATTATTACATGTAAATTAAATAAACTATAGGTTAAAGTATTTAATTAAAAATAACATGATTTTAATTAAATAAGGTAAAATACTTAGGTTACAACATGTATTATTATCTATAAATAATATAACCTAAGTCATGTAAATTAATTAATTATAGTCATGGTTTTAATAATTAATTAACTATATAGTCTAATTAAATTGTAAATACTTAGATTAAAATTCATGAATTAATAATTAAATTTATAACCAAAGTCATGTAAATCAAATTAGTCATGTTCATGCTTTTAATTAATTTAATTTAAGTCTTGAAAAAAATAACATAACTTGTAAAAATCATAAACCTTAAAAAGATGATTCATGAACCGGACCCGTGATTAAAACCCATGAACCGGACCTGTAACCATCACCATACCTCGACCGAGGTCGGGGTTTCCCCTTGCCTTGCTGCTGTCGTAAGACCACCACCACCATACCGAGACCATATGGTCTCGGTGGTGCGAAATAAGCCAAGCCGAGACCCCCTTGGGGCTCGGTTAGGCGTCGGCTAAACAACAAACACCCCTAAATCCTTGATTTGATTTAACCCCATTATTAGAACATGTTTATATTACTTGTTTTTAATTAGTTTATTAAAAACATCATGATTTTATGTGATTATATAAATCAAAACATAAAAAGAAAAGGTTAAAGGTTATACCGATTACGTGAAATCAAGAAGGATGAACACACGCGATTCCTTGCAATAAATCAAAGATCAAAATCAATCTGAATTACCCTTGTGGTGATGTAAACTCGGCGGCCAAAAGGAGCACCAAAAGAAAACTAGGGTTTTAATTATTTTCTAGATTTTGTGATAAATGAAACATGTTTTTCCCTTAACCCCTTGTTTAGTAAAAATTACATGGGCTAAGCCCCTGTTTCTTGTGTAGCCGTGGGTATGGGGCCCCACATGGGGTAACCCGTACCTTTTTCCGTGTCTAAAATAATAGTGTGTTCTCGTGTGTTCTCGTGATCGTAATTTACTTGTTCTAATTAGTTATCGATCGTGACTTAATATATTTATTCGTGTTTGTAATAAATATATATACATACGTAATATTAGTTCGTGATTAATTTACGTTCATGATTTCATGTTCGTATGTTCGTGAATATAATTATTATTGGAATAATTATCGTGTGTTCATACATAATAAATACTTATCGTGTTATAACACGTACGTAATACTTGTAATTCTTATTCATGAAACGTAAACGTGCTATAAAAGGAAAGTTCTAATCATGTACGTACGATCTTAAGGGTACTATTCATGGTAAAAGCATGCGGCTTTTACAACTCTTCCCCCCTAAAAAGAATAATTCGTCCCCGAATTATAGATAAAGTAAACTGGAAAAGAAGAACATACCCGAATTTAAAATATGAAATGAGGGTAAGAAGCCCGGATAGACTCCTCTGTTTCCCAAGTGTCTTCCCGCTCGGTATGATCCCTCCAAAGGATTTTGACGAATGGAATCGTCTTCCTTCTCATGACTCATTCGTGTCTGTCAAGAACTCGTTCGGGTTCTTCTATAAAAGTGAGATCTTCACGAATCTGTTCCAATGGATACTGAACCATGTGAGGGGATGATACTGGTACCCTCTGAGTAAGGACACATGAAATACATTGTGTACATGAGAAAGCTGCGGAGGTAACGCTAAACGGTAAGATACTTCACCGACTCGTTCAATGATATCAAACGGTCCGATGAATCGAGGGCTGAGCTTCCCTTTAATTCCAAAACGTCTAACACCACGTGCCGGCGAAACCTTAAGGAAAACGTGATCTTCTACGTTAAAATGTATGTCCATACGATGCTTGTCTGCGTAGCTCTTCTAACGTGGCCGTGCTTCTTGAAGTTTCTGCTTAGCTACTGCGACCCTCTCATTAGTCAACTCTATGATCTCTGGTCCTTCAAGTGTTCGCTCACCAACCTGATCCCAGCAGATTGGGGTGCGACACTTCCTGCCATACAACATCTCGAACGGAGCACACTTGATACTTGCGTGCCAACTGTTGTTGTATGCAAACTCCACCAAACAGATATAATCGTCCCAATCACCCGTCCATTCCAACGCACATGACCTCAACATGTCTTCCAATGTCTGAATCGTTCGCTCCGACTGCCCGTCTATTTGAGGATGAAAAGCCGTGCTAAGCTTAAGTTGTGTACCCCAAGCTTTCTGCAGACTTTTCCAAAATCGCGAAGTGAATCGAGGATCTCTGTCTGAGACAATGCTGGATGGAGCACCGTGGAGTCTCATGATCTCTCTTCTATACGTATCGGCGAGTTTACTGACCGAATCTTCCTTGCGGATCGGTAAGAAATGAGCTGATTTGGTAAGTCGATCTACGATAACCCAAATTGCATCGTGCTTCCTCTTGGTTGGCGGAAGACCAGTAACAAAATCCATGGTGATTTTGTCCCACTTCCACTCTGGAATATCTAACGGTTGAAGGAGACCGCCAGATCGCTGATGCTCGATCTTAACCTGCTGGCAGGTAAGACATTTGGAGACGTAAGTGGCAACATCCTGTTTCATACCACTCCACCAAAAGTACTGCTTGATGTCATGGTACATCTTGGTCGAACCAGGATGTATAGAGAATGGGGAGCTATGAGCTTTAGATAACAAGGCTTCGCGGAGTTCTTGATCATCAGGAACACAAAGTCTCGTGCCCTGCCATAAGATACCATTTGCATCTACTCTGAATTATGTCTGCTTCTCCAAATTCTGAATTATCGTCCAGATTTCTCTATCATCTTTCTGAGCTTCCTTGATCTTAGAGAGTAACTCGGGTTCTACTCTAAGATTAACCCAGTAACCGTGTTGTCCACGCACCATGATCTCTATGTCTAGTCGCTACAAGTCTCTTATGATTTCTTCCTCAATCTCAATGCCGTTGATCATTCCAGACTTTCTGCTATGTGCATCTGCTACTACATTCGCTTTACCGGGATGATACTGCAGATTAATGTCATAATCCTTCAACAGCTCTCGTGGTCCGCGAAAATATCACATGATTCTCCATACAAATAGTGCCTCCATATCTTTAATGCAAACACGACTGCAGCAAGTTCCAAGTCATGTGTAGGGTAATTTTCCTCATAAGGCTTATGATGCCATGAAGCGTACGCGATCACTTTCCCATGTTGCATGAGAACACAGCCAAGTCCCTTCCCCGATGCATCACTGTAGATTTGAAATCCACCCGTACCAGATGGGAGAGTAAGAATAGGTGCAGATACTAACTTCTGCTTCAGGTCTTCAAAGCTCTTCTCTCGTTCTTCAGTCCAGACGAATTTCTCCCCTTTCCGCATCAGTTTGGTCAATGGTGGTGCTAGGCGGGAAAAGTTCTCCACGAACCTACGGTAATAGCCAGCTAAGCCTAAGAAACTACGGACTTCAGTCGTTGATGTCGGTCGTGGCCACTTAGTAATAGCCTCAACCTTCGCTGGATCCATAGTGATTCCTTCTGCTGATACAATGTGACCTAAGAATTCCACCTTGTCTAACCAGAACTCACACTTGGAGAATTTAGCATACAGCTGCTTCTGCCGAAGAATAGTACTGTACGAAGATGGTCTTCGTGTTCCTCCTTGGACTTTGAGAAAATAAGTATGTAATCGATGGAGACAATGACGAACTTGTCCAGAAATTCATGGAAGATTCTGTTCATCAAATCCATGAACACTGCTGGAGCATTGGTTAGGCCGAATGGCATGACTACAAATTCGTAGTGGCCATAGCGTGTACGGAAAGCAGTCTTGGCGATGTCCTGCTCCTTAACATGTAGCTGATGGTAGCCTGACCTTAGATCAATCTTGGAGAAATGTTTGGCCCCTTGGAGTTGGTCAAACAGATCGTCTATACGTGGGAGTGGATACCTATTCCTGATAGTAATCTTGTTGAGCTCGCGATAGTCAATGCAAAGACGCATACTGCCATCCTTCTTCTTAACAAATAAGACCGGTTCGCCCCATGGAGATGCGCTTGATCGAATGAAACCTCGTTCCAGAAGTTCTTGCAGTTGATCCTTCAGCTCCTTTAACTCTATGGGAGCCATGCGATAAGGAGCCTTGGAAATCGGCTCAGCTCCTGGGTTGAGCTCGATATTAAACTCCACTTCACGTGCAGGTGGTATGCCCGGAAGTTCTTCTAGAAATACATTTTGAAATTCTGACACTATCGGCTGATCTTGAATTGATAGGGATTCAGCATCCATGTCATGAACAGTAGCTAGATAACCCTCGCACCCATGTGACAGTAGTGCACGTGCTTGCAGGGTTGATATGATTTGTACAGATCTGCCGGGTACGAACCCGTTATGAATGTACTCTGGTGCATTAACATCACCGAAGATCACTCGATATGAATGGCAGTCTATGGTAGCATGATGCTTGGATAGCCAATCATGCCCAAAATCATGTCAAAATCATTCATGTCAAGCGGAAGTACGTCAACAGGACGAACCTTGTCGTCAAACTCTAGGGGAAGACTCTTGTACACATGGGTGATAAGTACAGAGTCTCTCAAAGGCGTGGAAATACTGAGTCTATTCTCTAGTGGCATGCGGAGCATCTTAACATTCTTGGCATAAGTAGTAGAAATGACCGAGTGAGTAGCACCCGTATCAAACAGAACACATGCAGCTTGACCATACATATACAAGATTCCAGTGATGGTACCTGTAGACTTGTTCGCATGATCGTGAGATGTCGTGTAAATGCGTCCAGTGGTAGGAGGCGGCTTGGTATCAGCATGTCCCGATGTGCCCTCCATCTCGCCCTTGCAGCAGTCCTTCATGCGATGGCCAGGAAGACCACACTTGAAGCATGCGTCACTGTCGCGGCGACATGGCCCTGGGTGCCTACGGTGGCAAGTAGAGCAAAGAGGATGAGTATATCCTCCAGCAAGTATCCTGACTGGCTGAGAACCAGTGATAGCTGGACAGCTAGGCTGTGAACCTCTCTGGTTCTGGTCCCTACTGTGACAACCCTAGATTTTAGATTTGTCACTTTTAACTGTTTGATGTTGATCATGTGCGTGGTGTGCGTTTATGTGTTATGTGTTCATATTTGAGACTTTATCATGATGCTAGACATTGTTTACATAGTACATGGTACGTTATATGATGATGTGATGGGGTTGGTTCGTGCTCATGAGTTCACATGAATGTGTAAATCATGGCATAAGTTGGAAATGAAATGAAATGGAATGAAATGAAATGAGTTTAGAAATGAACTGCAAAAAAGTTCGGGTAGCGTTTTTATAAGGTTTCGTTTACGTATCGTATGTTGTACGTATGTATTAAGTATATATAATATGTTTAGGATAAGTTTTATAGTTACTTTCTATATTTAGAAATTTTTAGAAATGAAGGCTAGTTCAAAAATCGCGTAAAAAGTCGAAAAATTAGCAAAAGGGTGCCCGGTTTGGTCCCGAAAGTGTATAGGAGTATAAGTAAACATAAAATAGGACGGGGAGAGTGTAACTATGATAAAACACAGAGGGGAGTCGAATTTGTGGGTCCCATAGCTGAAATTTTAAATATTAAATTAATAAAAATAGGATAATTACCATTTAAAAGTCCTAATTGGACCTAAACTTGTCCAGAAGGTTACCAAGACCTATATAAACACCCCTAGACCCCTAAAAACGACTAATAACCCTAAATAAACCTACAATCAGTCTATATATTCCATGGATATCAAGAGAAGTCGAAATTATGATTAGGGTTCATTAATTTTTCTTGTTTCAAGGTAAGTGATCAATTAAACCTTAATATAATTCATGTTATTATTAATTAATCATAATTGTATTGTTAATTAACCATCATTGAGATGATTAGAGTTTTATTAATTTTTTGTAAAAATATATTAATTAAGATCCATTAATGATTTTAGAGTTTGTGTTATAAATTTAGGGATAATTAATGATGTTTAGAGGGTTAGTGCATAAAGGCGTAAAACTGTCTGATTTTTAGGGTTGTCTTGTATCGACTGTTCCGGGCAGTAGGTAGCATCTTTGGTCGAGTTTCTTTTTTTTTAAATTAATTTCAGAGAGTCTACTTTTCAAAAATGTAAGGTTGGTCGAAAATGGAGTTTGGGAAGGTCGTCAAACAATTTTTACGAAAACAGTGCGCTGTTCAGGAATAAATTTGGATTTCGGGAATTTGAGTCAAAATCTAACCAAACGAATGAGATAGCCAAAGATTTTTGATTTGGGAAGTCTTTATAATATACATGAAAGTACTGGAGTTTTTCAATAAAAGTTATGGTGTTTAGGTCGGGCTTTTGGTGACAAACATTTAGCATGTTCAGAAAATCAGTTTTGGTGAAAACGACTTTTGGCACAGAGACTAAACGAAAGGGTTAAACGTGTAAGTAGAAAGTAAAATTGGTTTTTGTAGTTGATAGGTGTGAAAACACCCATCCTTTTTACCACTGTCATTTATGTCGGAATTATGCGTGGTTTGTGTTTTTGTTGTGATTTAGGACGAAAAGGTGAAAAGTGGAGAAAACACGGGATTTCACGGGCTTTTATCGAAGAAAAAGGCAAAAGACAAAGTCAAAAGATCAATAGTGGAAAAAGAACGGAAGTCCAAGACCAATTCTGAAGATTTATCGAAGAAAAAGTCAAAAGACGGAAGTTTACTAAAAAGCCGAAGAACTCAAGTCGAATTTATTGAAAATTACAAGACGAGTTTGAAGAAATCCCAAGACAAAGTCCAAGTATTAAGAAGATTAACAAAAGATTAAGAAGATCAAGGACTTAAGTGTGCAATTAAGAGAAAGAAGAAAGAGGGAGGAAGCTTCCTAAGCTCCTCCCTAATCCCCCTATATATAGTGTCCACTTTCATTTTGTTTAGGTTGTTGGTGGCTTGACAACCCATCCTTCCCCATTTTTCATTCTTTGTTCTTTAATTTTATGCACCTTAATTTCATGTTATGCACCTTTACATTCCCTTTAATTCCAAGTAAGTTACCTTTAATTGTTGTTAATCTTTACCTTCTTGCGAATCTCCTTCTACCTTTCTTGTTTAATTTGTTCTTCATTTTCATTGTTCATGTTCTTGAGTTTTTATGATTTTGGTCAAGTGGGTTTTGATTTATTTGGCTTTATTTGTTAGTTTTGATGATTTGTTTTGATTGGTTATTGTTAGTAGATGCTTTGTGGTTGTTTTGGTTTAATCTTTTGCTTTGATTTGGTTAGATTTGATCAAATTCGTGTTTGGTTTTCGTCCTACTGTTCTCATGTTTCTGCGTATTGTTCTTCTCCCCAGCATTCCGAATAGATTAGTGTTTATAATTATTCCGGATGGTCTGTTGTCTTTATTCCCTATTCCGAATATCTGAATATTCCGCATAGGAATCCCTATTCGGAAGATCTCAATATTCCGGATAGGAGTCCTTATTCGGAATGTTAGATTATTCCGTATAGGTGTTCCATTCGGAATGTTCTGTTTATTCCGCATAGCGTCATTTATTCCGCATAGCAATTATTATTCCGCATAGTCTTTTTATTCAGCATAGCATATTATTCCGCATGGTCTTTTTATTCCGAGTAGGATTTTCATTATTCCGCACAGCTTCAACATTCCGCATAGCATTTATTATTCCGCATAGAGTTTTTCTAGTTTTAGTTTTAAACTTTATTTTCCCCGCCTTTTTCTTTATTTGCATCTTTATTTGCTTTCCTTTTAGTTTAAGTTTTAAGTTGCGTCATTTAATTTATTTGCCTTTTAATTTTCTCGTAATTTACTTTTCGCCAAGTTTTTATCTTTTGTTGTCTCTTTTTACCGTCTTTACTTTATTTTTATTTGTTTCAAGTTTTCATTTTTAATTAGTTTTAGACAACGACAACTCTTTTATTTGATTCACCAAGAACAACTGAGTCGCACAATTAACCAGAGATCAATTCGAAGAGATTCCGAGAAACGAACTTTCAACGAGTAAAAATTCATGTATCAAATGGCGCCGCTGCCGGCTCTTTTCGTGAGGATCAAAGGTTTTTTGTGAGATACGCGTTGGCTTTTGGGATCCGTTCACTCGTGAACGTTATTTTTCGTGTCCAAAAATTTTCAAAAATCCAAAAACATTTGAAAAATCATAAAAAGCATTTCTTTTTCAAAGTTTTGCACCAAAAATATTCTTCTTGCTTATTTATCTTTCTTTATGGATTTTTATGTCCATTGCGTCCGGTGTGGGAAACAATTATCTGGGAACAACTCTTGTCAAAGGTGTACATGTGAGCGGTGCGGGAACGATATCGACAATACGCAATTCCTATTCGGATTTTGTCCTTTGTGCAACTCGATTAATTCGTCCTTTTTGAACCCACCTCCTCATGTTCCCCCGTGCATCTATTGTGGAATCGATTCTTATTGGCATGTTTCGTGCCCGGTTCAATACCCGTATCGACACGGGCAAGAACCGGGGTACAATTATGAAAATGATAATAGCTATCCACAAGAGGCACCCAGTTTCTCTCCATACCCATGGTGCTATATTTGTGGGGGTCCTCACGATGCTTCTTTTTATGATCCGTCGCAAGTCTTTGAGAAAGTACCGTGCTATCATCCTAGTGTCTATAACCGTGAGCTCCCACATCACACCCTCAATCATCAATCCTCTCAGCAAACAAGTCTTGATCAACAACTCACTTCTTTGAATGGCATTCTAGAAAGTCTAGCTCAACTCCGAGCTGACTTGCATCAGGAAAGGCAACCGTTGCTTGATGTGGACGAAACCTTGAAAACCACCGACACCTTTTTGAGCCAATTTAGTCGTTTTCCCTTCTTTTCTACACCAAAATGTTTAATTACAGCGTGGGATAGAATTGGTGAAATTGAACATACTCGGGGCGATGAACAACAAAAGTTGCTGCATGAGCTTCTTAAAGATGTGGAGGTTATCAAGGAAGAGTTAGCCGACTACGTCACTCCTAACTGTACTCGTCCCATCTACTATGATGATGACGACGACGATGATGTCTACACTTTCAACCAATCTTGTGAAGTTGCTGCTCCTACTGTCGATGTTCCTACTGCATCTAAGGATCTAGATTCGTTGAATGAGCTTAGTGATGTTGGTCTCGACAAAGTATTGTATGATGAGGTTTGTGACTTACCTGCTATGGAGCCTGAGGACGACGTTGCTCTTACAGAAGAGGTCAATCCTACTGATGACGATTCTTCTCTCTGCTATGAGACTTTCACTTTTGAAATTTCTCAATCTCCACCGGGAGATGCAGACGATGACGATTTATTCTCTCCGATTTACGAGAAGTTCACCGATGAACATGATCTTGTGGATAAGGTGGAAGACGTGCTTCTTCGCGATAGATTATGGAAAGTTCATCTTCTTATTGCTCAAATCGAAGAGTTGACTTCTCCTTCTCTTTCCAAGTCTTTACCTCCATCTATTCCTCCCGTTGAAGATAATGACCCATTGCTGGATGAAATCGATATCCACTCCATCCCTCCAGGTATTGATGATTCTGACACGGAGGGGGACATTATTTTTGATAATTTGCTGTAGGAAGATATTGTCCCAAGTCCCCCTCTCGAGCATCTTTCATCCTCCCCTTTAGCCACTATTGCGGAGGATGAGTGCTTTGACCCGGGAGGTGACATTGATTATGCTATGATTGATAACAATACGGCTTTGCCGTTTGCTCAGCATTCATTGTCTTTGGGGGAGGACAATGTGCTTACTTTACCCAACCCACCTCCCGTGGATCTTGAATTCACATACTTCTCGTATGTCGAAAGGGTTTTTCTCCCATTCAAGACTTATCCCCCCGCCTCTCCTTTGTTGATGTCAACCGGGAACGAGGACAAGGTCTTTGATCCCGGTATTACATTCGAGGCTTCCCCATGGACCATTTAATTCGGGGACGAGTCAGGCTCGTGACTCGGTTAATATAAACAAGCGCTTTTTGGGAGGCAACCCAATTATCTATCTATCTTTACCATAAGTGTAGGAGGGAGCCCTGTGGTGTTTCTTGTTTTCTTTCTTATCATGTGCAGGGATTAGAGCTTCAAAGACACACTCTTGTGACTTTTGACGAACCGTGATTCTGTGCTCCCTTTTTCCCGGTTCTATCCTAAACTCTTTTTGATTTACTATTTTATATTTTCTCAATATAAAAATAGGAATCTCTTTAATTGTCTCTTCCTTAGCGAGATTTAAACAACATGCACAATGTCCTAAGTGTAGGGGAGTTTACTTCCACATGCTTAAACATTGAGGACAATGCTTATCTTAAGTGTAGGGGGGACTTCTATCGAAGTTAAGTGGCCTTTTCCTTGTATTTGTCCTCATTTTAACCGAAAAATTTGATTTTTCGACATTTTTCAAAATTTTTAATCTATTTTGGCCTAGTTGTATAGTTGTTTTTACCTTTGTATAGTTATTTTCTTTCCTTACTAGAATAAATTTTAAATAAGTGGTTTTAATTTTCAAATGATGTGAATCTTTTGACTCAACCCGGGTTTACTTATCTTAATTTACTCTAGCTAGTATCCTTAACGTGTTTAAGTCAAGTTTTGCTAGGCTTTTATATAGGGAGCTATAAAACGCGAAAGTCTTAACTCTCACGGGTTAAGAACAAGAACTTTTCGTAAGTTCCTATAATTGATCCTAGAGAGTCGTTTATCAAGGGAACTTTAAAACGCGATTTCTAAACTTGAAAAAGTCTAAGAATTTGCAAGATCCTATAGGCGACTCGAAAACCCAAAACTTTGATTTAATAGGCTAAGCATCCACGAGTCTCATTCCTTGAGATTTTAAACTGTGGAGAACGAGAGATGATAGAGCCAATTATAAGTTTGGTATTCTTTCGGGAATTTATGTGAGTTAATTATAAGCCTATTCTCCCATCGCTTGCTAATAAATTTATCTACAATAAATAAGGTTGTACGATTTGAAAAGTTACTTAGCTTCTAGCCCAAGATCGTTTAAAAGTTGCTCGGTATGGATTAGAGTTCATAGCCAAGGCATAACTTATTGAAGCGGGATGCGAAGATTGGCGAGTCCAAAAAGGTCCTAACAAGACATGAGGGCTATATTTTGTTGCTAAAGATCCAAAGTGATGTGAAGAATCATTTATCGAAAATCAATATGAAGGATCGAGACACACGACGAAAAGCAAAAACTCCCCAAAAGTCATGGAGAAGTGTATCCAAAAAGGCCCTAACAAGGTATGAGGATAAATAGATCCAAGTCCTAAAAGGAGGCGGATCGTTGTATATCAAAGTCCAAAATAAAGATTGGAGAAAAATGAAGAAGTCGTGGTCCAAGTATGAATCTCTCAAAACTTCAAGTGAAGAAATTCCTATATGAAGAGAAGACCATAATTTCATGAACGTCTCTCAAGGTTTGAAGTATGAAGTCGCTGCCAAATATCGGTCCGAGAAAGGTCTCAAATCGCGAAGCGAGTTATGCCAAGATATGAACTTTATGAGATCCCGAGAAGCAATTTTAAAAGATTTTGTCCTTTAGCTAACTATTGATTAAATCGTTCACTTTATTTTCAGCCTTAATAACTATCGAAATAAGTCAAAAATGCATTCTTGTGATCATTCAAGACAACAATAAAATATAAGAGATACCCCTAGGAATAAGGGAGTCTAAGTGAATAATTGGCCCACATGAGTTCGTGTTAGTTTGCTAACTTATAATAACAATGATCTCGTTTTTAAGCTTGGTTTGGAGAAAGTGAAAACTTGAGGATGATGATTATTCATGACATTTTCAAAACCCAAGGTATGTTTTTGGTTTCTTTACTTTGTATGTTTATAATTTTCTATCTCTTTAATAAAGGCCAACATGGATTGATTGTGATAAAAAAATGTAAAAGTGCTTTGTAACTAATGCATTGCATGAGGACATTGCAATGGTTAAGTGTAGGAGATTTGATAGGTGTGAAAACACCCATCCTTTTTACCACTTAATTACAATAATAACTGAGCCAAAACGTGTATTTTATGTCATTTATGTCGGAATTATGTGTGGTTTGTGTTTTTGTTGTGATTTAGGACGAAAAGGTGAAAAGTGGAGAAAACACGGGATTTCACGGGCTTTTATCGAAGAAAAAGGCAAAAGACAAAGTCAAAAGATCAATAGTGGAAAAAGAACGGAAGTCCAAGACCAATTCTGAAGATTTATCGAAGAAAAAGTCAAAAGACGGAAGTTTACTAAAAAGCCGAAGAACTCAAGTCGAATTTATTGAAAATTACAAGACGAGTTTGAAGAAATCCCAAGACAAAGTCCAAGTATTAAGAAGATTAACAAAAGATTAAGAAGATCAAGGACTTAAGTGTGCAATTAAGAGAAAGAAGAAAGAGGGAGGAAGCTTCCTAAACTCCTCCCTAATCCCCCTATATATAGTGTCCACTTTCATTTTGTTTAGGTTGTTGGTGGCTTGACAACCCATCCTTCCCCATTTTTCATTCTTTGTTCTTTAATTTTATGCACCTTAATTTCATGTTATGCACCTTTACATTCCCTTTAATTCCAAGTAAGTTTACCTTTAATTGTTGTTAATCTTTACCTTCTTGCTAATCTCCTTCTACCTTTCTTGTTTAATTTGTTCTTCATTTTCATTGTTCATGTTCTTGAGTTTTTATGATTTTGGTCAAGTGGGTTTTGATTTATTTGGCTTTATTTGTTAGTTTTGATGATTTGTTTTGATTGGTTATTGTTAGTAGATGCTTTGTGGTTGTTTTGGTTTAATCTTTTTCTTTGATTTGGTTAGATTTGATCAAATTCGTGTTTGGTTTTCGTCCTACTGTTCTCATGTTTATGCGTACTGTTCTTCTCCCAAGCATTCCGAATATAGTAGTGTTTATAATTATTCCGGATGGTCTGTTGTCTTTATTCCCTATTCGGAATATCTGAATATTCCGCATAGGAATCCCTATTCGGAATATCTCAATATTCCGGATAGGAGTCCTTATTCGGAATGTTAGATTATTCCGTATAGGTGTTCCATTCAGAATGTTCTGTTTATTCCGCATAGCGTCATTTATTCCGCATAGCAATTATTATTCCGCATAGTCTTTTTATTCAGCATAGCATATTATTCCGCATGGTCTTTTTATTCCGAGTAGGATTTTCATTATTCCGCACAGCTTCAACATTCCGCATAGCATTTATTATTCCGCATAGAGTTTTTCTAGTTTTAGTTTTAAACTTTATTTTCCCCGCCTTTTTTTTATTTGCATCTTTATTTGCTTTCCTTTTAGTTTAATTTTAATTTGCGTCATTTACTTTATTTGCCTTTTAATTTTCTCGTAATTTACTTTTCGCCAAGTTTTTATCATTTGTTGTCTCTTTTTACCGTCTTTACTTTATTTTTATTTGTTTCAAGTTTTCATTTTTAATTAGTTTTAGACAACGACAACTCTTTTATTTGATTCACCAAGAACAACTGAGTCGCACAATTAACCAGAGATCAATTCGAAGAGATTCCGAGAAACGAACTTTCAACGAGTAAAAATTCATGAATTAGTAGTTCTTAGATCATATAACAACATAAATCCAGTATGGTAGGAGCCATGTGTGGTGTTAAGTTCACTTCATGTGGTCGTTTAATGACTAGTAAACCGTACCGGGAAAAACTGAATTTTTACGTATAGAATAGCTTGTAGTGTGAGAATTAGATAGCGAGGATTGGGGGATTAGATTCATCTCCATGGTTGTTACTTAACTTGGGTGTTAGGACCTGAGCTAAGTGTGTTGTGTATGATTTTATAGGTTTGCGGGAGTGCTAGCTTGTTGTGCTATCAGGTGAGTTCATAGTCCCATTTTGCTACGTTTTTAAATGTTTTTCCAGTATGGGATGGAGATGACACTTGCAATGTTCTTTAACATGATTTAGTACAATGTTTTAAAATGTGTGGACATAAATGTGCTATTGTGTGACTTGCGTGCTTATGTGTTCTCATATGTGCTTTGATATGTGTTCTGATATGTGAATCTTGATTGTGTTATGAATAGGATTGGTACATAGATGTATGGGCGTAAATGGGACCAGTTGTGATGTGTGTGGAGCGTGGGGCACGATCCGTCCTGGGTTCATGGTTCTGAGTTCCTGGTTCGTGGGGCACGATCCATCCTGAGTTCTTGGTTCGTGGGGCACGATCCGTCCTGAGTACTTGTGCATCGTCTCTTCGGAGGCAAGATATCTCGACGGGGATATAGTTCATCTTCCACAGGTGGTGTGGGAAAGATCCGGATAGTGTGGTGTGTGTTCTTGTGTGTGTGACCGGGATACTTCTTGATTGTTATAGTGTGCTTTGTGAATTGTATATGTGATCGGTACTTGGTTTAAGTTTTGTTGTGGATGCATGTAACATGATTATCACATTATGGTCCATTACTATAAATTGTTTTTCTTCAACTTATTTACAGCGGATGTTAAGGTTTCTTATGATGTTCTAGATAACTTAAACCTATATTCTCACCAACTTTATATTGACAGATTTTAGTGTCATTTTCAGGTGAGGTAGTTGTGCAAGATAATGTTAGAAGTGGCTAGAGTATAGAGGCTGCTAGGATTGCATTAGGAAGAATCCCTTTCCTCTAAGATTTTATTTTGTCTTTTGATTTAGTAAATTGTTTGATACATATATGTTTGATGTGTGTTATTTGAATGTCTTTGGTAAGAGGTAGGCTTGTTACCTACTTACCTAGACGCCTACATTATTTGAGATATTGTCATGACATTGTATCACCTTTTTATGACATTTCTATTTCATTTAGTTAACTCTATAGACACGCTACTGTTGTGATGATATCCATACGTCGCGCCCCATATTCCGTCATGGTGGGGTGTGACAGAATGGTATCAGAGACAATGGTTATAGAGAATTAGGTTGCCTAGTCGTGTAGCCTAGTATATAGCTTAAGGGTCCCAGCATATAGGCGTCATAGGAGTATGTGTGCATTTTATAGTAATTGATGTGTTTGGATGTTATTTATTGCGATGTTTTTACTAGTATGAATTGAACCATAGTAAGTTCATACTTATCTACATGTTATTTTCTTTTCGAGTTTTGAATAGTGCGGGTTGAACTATAGTCGTATACGCTAGTCATTGTTGGATTTCGTTTAATTACGTTTTCATGTTCTTTATACATTTTGAATTTTGTCTACGGTGGTTCAGCTGGATTACGAGTTTATATGTTTCATGCATTGGCTATGTTTTTTTAATACATGGATTTTGGATCTTATTTTATGTTGTGGTTATATGCTTATATGAGTTGTAGGATCTATGTGCTTATTTGAGTTGGTAGACCGATGTGTTATGTGTAGTATTAATTCTTATAAGTGTCATCATAGGAGGGAGTGCATTGGTGAAAGGGGACTTGTATAAGTATGGTGGCCAACATAGTTACACAAGTACCACAACATCAATGGATTCCTGAGTATGGTTGCATGAAAGAGGGTTAATACATGTTTGTATAGTATACGTTGGATGGATTTGAGTGTATGTATGCATATGCTTATATATGGATAATTCCCTTCTATTTATCGGTTGTTTTCTTGTGATGGTTTGCTAGCTCGTTCCTCTTCGAGATGTTTAACTTCCGTAATAGCACATTTATCGAGTCCTCATTTCAGGTGTTCGTTTGTACGGTACTTTTAGCGTAAATGTTATTGAGATAGTTTAAGAATTCCATTGTCTTTGTTTATTTGGGGTAACGATATCTTTTATTTTGAGTCTTACGTGTTAAAAGAAATGAATTTGCAAATAGTTAAAATAGTTGTTGGTAGTTGATAAAATAAGGGTAAAGTGTCGAAAACGTGTTTGAAATGATTACATAAATTACTAATGTGATACCATGGTTTTAGAACAACTAATATACATTACAATACAAAATCCATTCTGGGGTAAAATTTGGTTTTGCACAAGGTTTTAATAGTATGTCACCGGTCGTAATACGTTTCGGTTGTCGCTAGGTGCTTCTTGTGTCATTGGTCCGTTTCCATGGTTCGTTGGGAGTCGATACATGTTTTATGTTGAGTATCTTTTGGAGTCTCATGGTTTTGGTTCATATTTTTAAATTCTTTCGCGTAAACGTCCGTTAGTTGTCCATGGGCTTGATCGTTATTCCGAAGTTGGGGGTCCTAAAATTTGTCGTGAGCTTATATTCATTGAGGGCGTTGTTGTAGTCATACGGATGATCCAGTTACGTTCTTATGAGAGAGATAGAGAGTTAGTTGTGAAATGAAGTTTTTTGAGCTTATGGAGTAAATCTCAGGACGAGATTTCTATTAGGAGGGAGTGATCTGACAACCCTAGATTTTGGATTTGTCACTTTTAACTATTTGATGTTGATCATGTGCTTGGTGTGCGTTTATGTGTTATGTGTTCATATTTGAGACTTTATCATGATGCTAGACATTGTTTACGTAGTACATGGTACGTTATATGATGATGTGATGGGGTTGGTTCGTGCTCATGAGTTCACATGAATGTGTAAATCATGGTATAATTTGGAAATGAAATGAAATGGAATGAAATGAAATGAGTTTAGAAATGAACTGCAAAAAAGTTCAGGTAGCATTTTTATAAGGTTTCGTTTACGTATCGTATGTTGTATGTATGTATTAAGTATATATAATATGTTTAGGATAAGTTTTATAGTTACTTTCTATATTTAGAAACTTTTAGAAATGAAGGCTAGTTCAAAAATCGCGTAAAAAGTCGAAAAATTAGCAAAAGGGTGCCTGGTTTGGTCCCGAAAGTGTATAGGAGTATAAGTAAACATAAAATAGGAGGGGGAGAGTGTAACTATATAAAACACAGAGGGAAGTCGAATTTGTGGGTCCCATAACTAAAATTTTAAATATTAAATTAATAAAAATAGGATAATTACCATTTAAAAGTCCTAATTGAGCCTAAACTTGTCCAGAAGGTTACCAAGACCTATATAAACACCCCTAGACCCCTAAAAACGACTAATAACCCTAAATAAACCTAAAATTAGTCTAAATATTCCATGGATATCAAGAGAAGTCAAAATTATGATTAGGGTTCATTAATTTTTCTTGTTTCAAGGTAAGTGATCAATTAAACCTTAATATAATTCATGTTATTATTAATTAATCATAATTGTATTGTTAATTAACCATCATTGAGATGATTAGAGTTTTATTAATTTTTTGTAAAAATATATTAATTAAGATCCATTAATGATTTTAGGGTTTGTGTTATAAATTTAGGGATAATTAATGATGTTTAGAGGGTTAGTGCATAAAGACGTAAAATTTTCTGATTTTTAGGGATGTCTTGTGTCGACTGTTCTGGGCAGTAGGTAGCATCTTTGGTCGAGTTTCTTTTTTTTTAAATTAATTTCAGAGAGTCTACTTTTCAAAAATGTAGGTTGGTCGAAAATGGAGTTCGGGAAGGTCGTCAAACAATTTTTACAAAAACAGTGCGCTGTTCAAGAATAAATTTAGATTTCCGGAATTTGAGTCAAAATCTAACCAAACGAATGAGATAGACAAAGATTTTTGATTTGGGAAGTCTTTATAATATACATGAAAGTACTGGAGTTTTTCAATAAATGTTATGGTGTTTAGGTCGGGCTTTTGGTGACAAACATTTAGCATGTTCAGAAAATCAGTTTTGGTGAAAACGACTTTTGGCATAGAGACTAAACGAAAGGGTTAAACGTGTAAGTAGAAAGTAAAATTGGTTTTTGGAGTTCTTAGATCCTATAACAACATAAATCCAGTAGGGTAGGAGCCATGTGTGGTGTTAAGTTCACTTCATGTGGTCGTTTAATGACTAGTAAACCGTACCGGGAAAAACTGAATTTTTACGTATAGAATAGCTTGTAGTGTGAGAATTAGATAGCGAGGATTGGGGGATTAGATTCATCTCCGTGGTTGTTACTTAACTTGGGTGTTAGGACCTGAGCTAAGTGTGTTGTGTATGATTTTATAGGTTTGCAGGAGTGCTAGCTTGCTGTGCTATCAGGTGAGTTCATAGTCCCATTTTGCTACGTTTTTAAATGTTTTTCCAGTATGGGATGGAGATGACACTTGCAATGTTCTTTAACATGATTTAGTACTATGTTTTAAAATGTGTGGACATAAATGTGATATTGTGTGACTTGCGTGCTTATGTGTTCTCATATGTGCTTTGATATGTGTTCTAATATGTGAATCTTGATTGTGTTATGATTGGGATTGGTACATAGATGTATGGGCGTCTATGGGACCAGTTGTGATGTGTGTGGAGCGTGGGGCACGATCTGTCCTGAGTTCTTGGTTCTGAGTTCCTGGTTCGTGGGGCACGATCCGTCCTGAGTTCTTGGTTCGTGTGGCACGATCTGTCCTGAGTACTTGTGCATCGTCTCTTCGGAGGCAAGATATCTCGACGGGGATATAGTTCATCTTCCACAGGTGGTGTGGGAAAGATCCGGATAGTGTGGTGTATGTTCTTGTGTGTGTGACCGGGATACTTCTTGATTGTTATAGTGTGCTTTGTGAATTGTATATGTGATCGGTACTTGGTTTAAGTTTTGTTGTGGATGCATGTAACATGATTATCACATTATGGTCCATTACTATAAATTGTTTTTCTTCAACTTATTTACAGCTGATGTTAAGGTTTCTTATGATGTTCTAGATAACTTAAACCTATATTCTCACCAACTTTATGTTGACGGATTTTAGTGTCATTTTCAGGTGAGGTAGTTGTGCAAGATAATGTTAGAAGTGGCTAGAGTATAGAGGCTGCTAGGATTGCATTAGGAGGAATCCCTTTCCTCTTAGATTTTATTTTGTCTTTTGATTTAGTAAATTGTTTGATACATATATGTTTGATGTGTGTTATTTGAATGTCTTTGGTAAGAGGTAGGTCTGTTACCTACTTACCTAGACGCCTACATTATTTGAGATATTGTCATGACATTGTGTCACCTTTTTATGACATTTCTATTTCATTTAGTTAACTCTATAGACACGCTATTGTTGTGATGATATCAATACGTCGCGCCCCATATTCCGCCATGGTGGGGTGTGACACCTACCGTTTCCATGGTTCCTGTTGCTGTTGGAGTGTCCAGCGTTGTTACGGTAATTATCATTACCGCCACGCTTATCCGTAGCAGAACGGTCGTTTGTCTGACCGTTTCCCTTGGGCTGATTAGGCTGCTGCTGAGTAGCCGGCTGAGACCGGTCCCCAAGCTTCTGCCTGGAAGATACAATTTAAAGAGATGAAATATTGACATATACTGAAAGAATACAGATTGGTCACCGCTTCAATACAAATGTTTACCTCTTATCGGGTCTCTCTGCTTCCCCGAACTCATCTCTCTCCTGCAGCATCTCCAGCTTACGTGCTGCATCGGCCACTTGTGCTACCGTGTTGAACGTAGCACACACCAAGTTGTTTGCGACCGATGTGCGAAGAGCCCACCTGAAGTGGTGTGCCTGCTCTTCAGGAGTACCTGCCGCTACACCAAGGAAACCAGCTAAGCGAAGAAAGCGCTGCATGAACTCGTTGCTATTCTCCACAGCTCTCTGTCGGATCCCATGGTACTCCCTCTTCAGCTTGTCTTGCTCAGCCTTGGGAAAGAACTTCTCCATCACCCTATCTCTGAACTGAGCCCATGTCAAACAAGCCACCCAATTATCACCTCCCTCAGACTGCTTCAATGTTAACCACCAATTTAACACATCACCTTCGAATCGGTAGCATGCCAACCTCGACTTGAAGACGGTGTCACAGCCCATAGCATCGAAGATCTTCTCAATGTGAGCCAACCAGCTTTCAGCTTCACTGGGGCTATCTGTTCTCTTAAAAGCTCGAGGACGGAGCTTGTTGAATCTCTCCAGCCATGTTGCCAATGTCACTGGAGGAGGAGGATGAGGAGGTGCTGGGTGATGCTGCTGATTGTTGGCAGCCTGAACCTCAGCCCTGATTTCATTCCTGCTCGCGTGTGAGAACCATCTGACAGTATAACATAAAATACATGATTAAACTGATCAAAACATAAACCATATACATGAAAAAAATTTATATCAATAAATCATGGGAAAAATTTTATGCAGGAAAATTAGTACATGAATGCATGATGCAGTTTTATGAAAACTTTTGTATGCTCGAGAGTGAACGCCTATGGTCAGTTAACCCAAAATAAAAGACATGGCGAGGGGACGCCTATGGGTCGGTCCCAAATTTAAAAGTTTCGATAAAACACATACGACTAAATAGGGCCAGTCATGTACCAATCATTACTTAGTCATAAACCTGCGACAATGACATATATATGTATGCATGAAAATGATGAATGCATGAAAATCGATTGTCAGTTCTAGGAAGACCATAATGACTACCCACTAATCACAGGTCATGTTTTGAGAGCCTACATGTCGAAGCCTTGGCTTTGATACCATAATTGTAACACCCCATTTTGATAAATGGAATGTCACGCGTGATTATGGCGTGTCATCAAAGCATACAAGGATAAAGGTCTAAACATTACATGACCATAAAGGAAATACCGGAATCAAACATCGGTATCCCAAAAGTAGAACTCATCACACACAAACATAAGTACTGTAAATGAAAGGACTAAACAATGTCCATGGAAATGAGTATCAAAGTATAAAGAAATGCATAAAGTAAAGAAGACTAGGAAGCTTCCAATCCATATGCACGTACGTTCAAAGTCTAAGAGCGCCCCTGAGTACCTGCCGTTTTGGGAACATGAAAAGGAAAACGGCTGAGCAATACGCTCAGTGCACGGATGTACAAGTAAAGCATGAATAATATAAGCATATAAGCATGAAACAGCGGAAGAAACTAAGTCCTGGATAACCCGGTTATATCTTAGTAAAACTGGTTTTATAGTTTGAAAAACCTTATGTTTATCTTGTAAAAACTGTTTAACATATTTTACCGTTAGCCAATATAGGTCATGAAATATCAACGTGCATGAATACTTGGAGGGGTGACCTCGTCATGCAAATTAGAGGGGCTGCCTCTAATTTAATATACTGGTTTTGGGTAAGAGGGATCAGCTCCTTGTGAAGGATGCAAGGCACACACCACATTCACACTGAGTAATCTGCTGAAAACATGTAACTAGGATGCACCCATACGCCCCACCTGATAATATAATAAATGGCCAAAAACTGAAAGGGACGCCACGAGCTATCACTACGCCGTGGTGAAGTCATAACACCAGTGCCTCTAGTGTTATGGTTATGGTACCTTCATAATTAGGTGAAACTGGTCATGCATGTATATGGCTTTAGGTATTCTAATTAAACATAAGTGATAGGTGTGAAAACACCCATCCTTTTACCACATATTGCTTGCTAAAACGAGACCAAAACGCGTATTTAATGTCATTTGTTTGGAATAATGCGTGGTTTGTGTGTTTGTTGTGTTTTCAGAGCTAACCGAATAAATATTGAAGAAAACATGGGATTGCACGGGTTTTATCGAAGAAAAAGACGAAAAGACGAAGTCTATAGTCCAAGAGATGCAAAAGATTTGAAGTCAATGGGCCTATTTGAAGATTTATCGAAGAAAAGGACCACAGATGGAAGATTTATATATGTCGAAGAACTCAAGTCTATTAAATGAAGAAATTAAAAGACGAGTTGAATTTATTCGTCGACAAATCCCGAATCGAAATCGAAAACGTCAACTTTTCTGAAAAGACGAGAAGACAAAAAGAAAGGGAGAAAGCCCACTCACCAAACCAAGCCAAGGCCTATAAATAGAGACTCCCTTCACATTTTCAACTAGTTTTTCTTTCTGTTACTTTTTCTCTTATTTCGTAGGAAACCAAATCCCTTAAGGAGATTGGTGATTTTTATTTTCTTTAATTCCTCCATAATATTGTAAGTTTAATCTTTCCTTTTGTTTGTTTGAATCTTAATCCTTAATACAAGTTTCCATTTAATCTTTTTTTCTTTTCTTGTTGACTCAAAGTTCTAAGTTTTTATTTTATTGAGTTTGATCTTCCAAAGTAAGTGGGTTTTGAGTTTTTGTTGTTTTGGTTTGATGTTTATCATTAGTAAATGATTAATGGTTAAATTGGTTTAAGTTTTGGTTAAAAACTTGGTGGATTTTGGTTAAATTCGTGTTCAAGTTATTCCCCCGTTCTTCGCATATGTTCTGCTTTCCCAGATTCCGAATGAAGGACTTGGGTTAAATATTCCGGATCAACGTTTTGTTAAGATTATTCCGAATAAACTAAGTATTTCGAACCAGCATTTTCATTCAGTTATTCCGAATCAGTGTGTTCATCCGGAATAATCAATATTCCGGGTGAATCGTTTTTTTTTTTTCGAATCAGCATTTTTGTTTAATTATTCCGAATGAAGGAATATTCCGAATGAGCATTTAGTTTAAGTTATTCCGAGTCAGCAAATTATTCCGAGTGAAGCTTTTTCTTTTGAGTATTCCGAATAAACATTCCGGATGAGCAGTTTTCAAGTATTCCGAATGAAGCTACTTTCCGAATGAGTTGTGTATTCCGAACCAGCAGTTATTCCGAATGAAGCTTATGTTTTAATTATTCCGGATCAAAGGATATTCCGGATGAGTAAGGTATATTCCGAATAAAGGATATTCCGGATCAACACAATTATTCCGGATCAAGGCTTTTTCACATTTATTCCGGATGAGCAAGTTTTCCACATGAACCATTTATTCCGGAGGAAGCCAATTATTCTGGATCAGTTCTTCTTTTGAGTATTCCGAATCAGTGGTTTTGCAAGTAAGCGTATTTTACTGTTTTATTGTTTTATTTTAATTCAACTTTTATTTTTATTAATTGCTTTTAGTTTATTTTTATTACTTTACGCATTTACCATTTTAGTAGATATAGATCAAAAGCTCCCCCTTTTAGTCACCAATTACAACAATTCCACTTTGAACCGTGATCGATTCGAGAAGATACCGAGAACGAAACAACGACAAATATAACTGGGTACGAGCAACACAAAGAAGGATCTTGCAAAAGCTACATTTTTAATTAACTAAAAATCAGTTATTAATAAGCAATCAAAAACATATAAAACATATACTAGGGAAAACAGTTGGCTGCATACGGGGATTCCTAATGAGGAAAGAATGTCAATACTAAAAGGACGGAGAATCTGTACCTTATGTCCAGTGAACGAAAAAGACGAACGGAAGAGAGTCCTACTTCGGTATCACTAATGCTACATAAATACGTACGTGTATAAGTATCTGAATACTGGGTACGTAACTGGTTTTATACCATGTGTTAGCTTTTTTTATGCGTTCATGTCATGTTTTACTGATTTAAGCTTTATACTGTGTTTATCATATATTTTGTCTATTCTGATTAAGTATTACTTGTATTTCATGTATTATTATACTTGTCGTGTTATAATAAGTGACTTTCTAAAAAATAGCAGGTTTCCTAAAATAGAAAGTTTCCAAAAATAGAAAGTATCTAAAAATAGAAAGTTTCCAAAAATAGAAAGTTTGCAAAAATAGAAAGTTTCCAAAAATAGAATTACTGCTTATTATATATAAGTTTCTAAAAATAAAAAGTTTCCATAAATAGATTAGCTGCCTTAATTAAATAAGTTTCAAAAAATAGAAAGTTTTCATAATTAGATATAAGTTGGATAATTAAGCTAATTATATAAGGTGAAGTGTTTACTGATTATTATTCTAAGTCATGTGATTATATAGTATAGTTTATTAATTATTACATGTAAATTAAATAAACTATAGGTTAAAGTATTTAATTAAAAATAACATGATTTTAATTAAATAAGGTAAAATACTTAGGTTACAACATGTATTATTATCTATAAATAATATTACCTAAGTCATGTAAATTAATTAATTATAGTCATGGTTTTAATAATTAATTAATTATATAGTCTAATTAAATAATAAATACTTAGGTTAAAATTCATGAATTAATAATAAAATTTATAACCTAAGTCATGTAAATTAAATTAATCATGTTCATGCTTTTAATTAATTTAATTTAAGTCTTGAAAAAAAAATAACATAACTTGTAAAAATCATAAACCTTAAAAAAATGGTTCATGAACCGGACCCGTGATTAAAACCCATGAACCGGACCCGTAACCATCACCATACCCCGACCGAGGTCGGGGTTTACCCTTGCCTTGCTGCTGCCGTGAGACCACCACCACCATACCGAGACCATATGGTCTCGGTGGTGCGAAATAAGCCAAGTCGAGACCCCCTTGGGGTTCGGTTAGGCATCGGCTAAACAACAAACACCCCTAAACCCTTGATTTGATTTAACCCCATTATTAGAACATGTTTATATTACTTGTTTTTAATTAGTTTATTAAAAACATCATGATTTTATATGATTATATAAATCAAAACATAAAAAGAAAAGGTTAAAGGTTATACCGATTACGTGAAATCAAGAAGGATGAACACACACGATTCCTTACAATAAATCAAAGATCAAAATCAACCCGAATCACCCTTGTGGCGATGTAAACCCGACGGCCAAAAGGAGCACCAAAAGAAAACTAGGGTTTTAATTATTTTTTAGACTTTGTGATAAATGAAACATGTTTTTCCCTTAACCCCTTGTTTAGTAAAAATTACATGGGCTAAGCCCATGTGTTCTTGTGTAGCCGCGGGTAGGGGGCCCCACATGGGGTAACCCGCACCTTTTTCCATGTCTAAAATAATAGTGTGTTCTCGTGTTCGTAATTTACGTGTTCTAATTAGTTATCGATCGTGACTTAATATATTTATTCGTGTTCGTAATAAATATATATACATACGTACTATTAGTTCGTGATTAATTTACGTTCATGATTTCATGTTCGTATGTTCGTGAATATAATTATTATTGGAATAATTATCGTGTGTTCATACATAATAAATATTTATCGTGTTATAACACGTACGTAATACTTGTAATTCTTATTCATGAAACGTAAACGTGCTATAAAAGGAAAGTTCTAATCATGTACGTACGATCTTAAGGGTACTATTCATGGTAAAAGCATGCGGGTTTTACATATATTTTTGGTACAAAGTTCTAGCTGTGTACAATATCGAAGCCACGAACTTGAAGTACAAGGAACGAATTAAGAACATGTTGACGGGAGAATGAACACCGGTGAATCGGCTTACACATAAGTTTAATACGATTTATGATGAATTGGTTATGGCAACGGGAGGATAACGAGGGGTTTATGACGAGGTTCGAAATCGCGTTTAAACAACATGCAAGTACGAATTTTAAGAACAAGAGTGCTTGGAATTTTTTGAAATACAAATACAAGTGGAAAAATCCTGTCTCGACCCTCGCAAGACAAAATCTCCTATGTGCTACCTAAGAGGAACCCGAACTTTTCGGACCAGAGGCGGTGCCTCGTCCGGATGGGTTACATCAGGTTTTAAATAGTCAACGTTCAACCAACCCAACCGCTACTTCCGGTTCAAACCTGAAAATATTTAAAGGGATGCTTGAAGAACAATATGAGTTGCATCTCAAAGCGAAGATGGATGTCATCGAAGACGAAACAAAGACGAGAATTAGACTAATGAATTCTCAACAATTTGAGTCGGATATTAGAGTGCTAAAAATCGACACGACCAACATTGATACAATTGACGCGAGTACCGGTTAAAATCAAGAAAAATATGATCCGGACTCGTTATACTAATAACTACTTTTGTTAATGCTTTTTTATTTTGTCTTATATTTTATGTGTTTTTTATTTAATATTTTTTTATGTAATGTTTTGAAATGTTTTTTTCTAATTACTTCGTATTATTTATAGTTTATTTAAGCTTTTTTAGTTATATAATAAAAAAATAAGAAAATGTTCACCACTCTAAAAAAATCACACCAATGTGGTGTTAGAGAGAGGTATCACGGTGCCTCTTCCTTCGTCGAGCCTACGTAGAGCCTCGCCGAGGCTCGCTGAGACAAGTCGTCACACCCACCCCTATTCGCCGTATAAATTTCGAATTTTTAAAATCTGAACGACGAGCCCTTCGTGAATCATAACCGTTGTAAATAGCGGTTGGGTTTTTTTTTTGTTTTTTTTTTCAAAATATTCTTAATCTTTATATAAACTCTTCCCATTTAACAATTTTAACAATCATATTCATTCCCCAAAATCAAAAAAATACTAGAATGACTTGTTCAGCTCCATACATTTATGATCAAATCAAAACATTGGTTGCTAACCTAATTAAAGAAGACAACGTTCGGCAGAAAGCGATTATGGATTTAGCCCTCAAATATGAAAGTGCATCCTCTTCAAAATTTGAACAGCAGGAAGCATGTGAAAAATGCAATGATATTCGAAAAGAGTGGCGTGATCAGATAATCGAATTTTTGAAAAAAGAAGCAAACAAAGACGATGCAATACATGATGCTTTAGTTGATGAAGGCGTTAAAATCGAAAGAAAAATGGAATTTAAAAAAGAATGAATTGGAGAATTTTAATTTTCGTGTTATAGTTCTAATTTAAATAATGTTATTTTAATTTCAATAATGTTATTTTATTTTCTATATTGTAATTTTAATTTCAGTAATGAATTTTCCAACGGCTATGTTTAAATTTGAATTTTCCAACGGCTATATTTTAATTGAACATGGGTTCCAACGTCTATATTTTCTTTATAAATACTACTTCCATTTAGTATTTTTTTTTTCTCACACAAAACCATACTCTCAAACATGTCTCAAGAAAACACTTCTGCAAACAAGAAACAAAACAAACGAAAAGCTACTCGAAGCAACCCATCGACACCGAAAAAGGTACCAGAGAAAATCCCTCCACAACCTTACCCTCCACAACCTTACGCAAACACGATGGGTGAATCATCCGTTCCTACTGTTGATCAACCAGAGAGCCCTGTTGAAGAATACGAGGTACCTGCTGAGTTCTGTCTTACTGAGTAATAAGAACATCAACTGCTTAATGATGAATAAACATTACGTGAAGCATTAGCAGAAGAAGAAAGAGAGAAACAAGAGTTGGAGAAGCAAATCAAGTGGGAAAAGACTGCCGAATTCATCAAGAATTCTTGGTATATTTCATCGGAATCTGATTCGGATTCCGAAAACGATTAAATTCCGTCGAACCGTACCATATCGTATCGTATTTAATTTTTTTTTCGTATTTGTAATTTTTATTTCCTTATTTGTAATGTTTTATTTTAATGAAATAAATTTTAATTTGTGTGAAAATGAAAAAAAGAAAAATAAAAGATAGTGGTGGGGGCGAAGTGATGAGGGGTTGAGTGTGTTGTGAGTGAGTGATTATTTTTGTGAGTTGTGTTAATGTGATGTGACGCTAAGTTAGCAGCTGACTAAACATAATTTTGAAAGGTTACCTTGTCATAATACCCCCTCTCTCTTATAGCAAATTTTGTTCTTTTGAATATAATATTACTTTCTAAATGCTACCACTCCTTGTACATGATAAGAAATACCGAAATTATCAAAAGACAACTTGATAAAATATGATTATTACCGAAGTAAAATAGAAAGGAAAAATTGGTAAAACAATACCATTCTTATGATAACTCCCCTAGTAAAAAAAATACAATGCTTAACACATACGAGTTCGATTGAATTTTAGATGTGTCATGAATTCTTTTACCTGTCAAACATCAACCAACATATGGAATTGAAAACTACTGCTCGAATCGTATTAAATAAATTTATATGTGTTGATGGTGAGCGTATAATTGAGAAGCTTCATTTCTTATTAAATGAAATTTATTGGCTTTTGGTGGTTTGTAATTAAAAATGCAACCTTCTTTCAAAATAAATATTAAAGAGTAGTAAATTATTTATTGGTTGCAAGTTTGCAACACTTGAGGATATTTTATGATTACTAAACTTGTCAAGCAAGGACGGATCTACATGATATTTTAACGCGTAACAAATAAACTTTATTTTTTGTGAATTAATGACAAATTTTGAATAAGATTTTAAAAAAGGACTTTGATAATCTTAAAATCATAATATAAAATTTAGAAAAGCTTTTCAACAGCAAAGGAACGAATACTATTGAAGAAAGGTAAAAATTTTATTAATCAATCTGAGCTTTTGAAAAAAAATTGTGTTGTTCCAAACATCTATTTTATCATTTGAATTTTAACCTAGAATCATATTTAATTACATAAGTTATAACAATTGAGTCGGACTCCGACACTAAAAAGCATGAAATGAATGATCCTGTAAGACCATGTTCAACTTCTAATGATTATAAAGCTAAATTGATGGAATGCTTTGGAGTGGTGTAGGGTTCACATCCAAGAGAGGACTTGGAGTGAATGGTGAGGATAACTCATTCATCCTAGATTGAAATGAAGATGAGGTAGAACCATGTGAGTTGTTGGTAACATGAGTTGAACTAGTCTTGCATGGAGCAAGAGGTGGCGAAGGTGATGAAGAAATGAGAATATGAGTAATCTCATTCTTTGGTGTAAGAAAAGATAAAGCACCTTGTTAGGTCACTTAATCTTGATCTTAAGGTTTATTTTGGTTGAATAGTATTTGGAGGAGTTTGAGGATCTAGTGGACACCTATTTTCATAGTTGTTAGGCTAATTTCTAATGTATTGACTACATATAATGATAATGAAATGCAATGTAAGAAAGTAAAGATAAGCAAAGAGTAAGGAAATAAGCAACCTAAGACAAGACACCAAGATTTATAGTGGTTCGGCAACGAAACTCTCTCTCCGTTCCTACTCCACTCCTCGAGTACACCTTACTCGAGATTTCCACTATATCCACAAGCTCCCTTCTTGGCGGAGAAAACCTTACAACGCCGCTCACATTGTTTTTCGACACTAAGCTAAATATCGAGACCTAATATTAGTTAGGACCAATCTACACACTCCGCCTACTTCACCATTTTTCGACACAAGGCTAGATGTCGAGTTCTAATCCACAGCTAGAACCAATCTTCATCGCCCATCTTCTATTCCGACACAAGGCTAGATGTCGAGTCCTTATCTAAAGCTAGAACCAATTTTCACAACTCTTCACTTTCAAGTTGAGTGAGAACTCACAAGACACATACACACATCACTTTGTAGTTTAGTGAGAACAAACACACAAGACTTATTACAACTCAAAACACATCTAAGTATACACATATAACTTGGATCTATACAAGACAAATCCAAGTATACACATATACAATGGATTTACACAAGACTAATTCAAGTATTCACAAATACATTGGATCAACACAAGACTAATCTAAGTATTCACAAATACATTGAATTTACACAAGACTCAAGCATACAAAATGATGAACATGACTAGATCTAAGAAATGATGATCTTCATCAAAACTTCATCTTTAATCACATCACAAATATGCGAGTGATCTTCTCTTTGGACAAGTAAAGAAGAGGATCAAGATGATAATCATAAGTAAACATACTTAACAAATTAAGTGATCACTTACTAATGATTGGAAACATAGAAAGAAGAAAAGAAGCAAAAAGATTTGTCCAAAAAGGTTCATTGGAAAATGAAAATATGATCTACTATTTATAGGGGACAAGAACCAACGGCTCTCTGGGTACGGTTTATTAAATGGACATGCGGTCCCATATCACTAAGGAACTGTACCCCTATATAAAGAACCGCGACTCATAGAGTCCGCTCTTTTTTTGTCATGTAGTGGGGAAATTATATCTGGGGTAGTTTATACCCACAAAGGATATTCCTAGGGCATTTGGAATATACCATATTCAAATTTTTATTTTCTATTTTAATAAAACATTTTTTTAAAAGTAAAGTTTATTAAAATATTTTGTCACATTTGTATAAATGTAAGTTTGAGCTTAATCACTTTCTATGATCACTAAACATGTATAGGATATGTTTGTGTAAGACTTAAATGATTATTACCTTGATGATAGTGTTTGTTAAATAATTCGTCTTTCGGTTATCTTTGACGATAAATGTTTTTACACTTTGTCGTGATCAAAACTAAGAAATATTAGTTATTACAAATACTGTTTTTAGGCATTAGATGCATTAACACAACCCCAAACACATGATACTCAACTTACATTACCACTTACGCCACTAAAATTTCCAATGAATGTGCCTATCCTGAAAACTTTAACTATGTTTTTTTTTTGTAATATTCAGATAATGGATGGATGGTTTAGGAGTGAATACCGAGACATTATGAAGAATCAAAGTAGCTCCTACAATAATATCCTTTTTAAGATCCTCTTTGACAAGTACTTTGTGGTGAATTGCACCAGAAAGAGACCCTGAAAGGTCTTTAAGTGTTAATCTTAGATCACCTATAGCATTCAGACTACAAGACTTGATATTCGCAATCACTTGCTCAAGTTTCCCTCTATTAAGAAAGTTATTCACATTGCCTAAACACCCACTCATAATATCCCCATTAAAATTCACAAACTCATCTACGCTACCCACGGGCCACGACTAAAATATTCATCCCCGCCAAAATCCTCTATAACTTTCCTAATATACTCTTGTGTGGACATCACGACCTCTTAGGCACAATCCTAGGTATCCGCTAATTTACGAATTTTGGCTGCTTAAACAATACGGGGCCTGATATTATCCTAACTGTCTGTGCATCTGAATTATCAAAAACGTATTGTTGCAATGAAACAATGGTTTGGGGGGGGGGGGGTCGTCCTAACCGGTATTTTTTCACAATTATCAACATTGTGGTTATCAACAATTGGGTTTTGCGTTGAAACTATGGTTTCGGTGATGGTGGTCTTATTCGAATTTTTAGCATAATAATTAACATTGAGGTTATCAATAATGGGGTTTTCGATGCAACTATGAGTTTGGTGGTCGTGCTGGTGCTGGCAACAATATGTTGGCTGTTGCAGGGAGGGATGAAAGGCGTTAGTCGGAGATCGAAATTGTCTATATCAAGCGATAATAACCAATAATAATCATTATTTTATTGGGAATTCGTTTTGACAATGGCCGAAACAAATTGTCAAACGACCATTTATCATGTTGTGCAAACCAGATTGTGGCTTGAATGGCGGGAAAATCTTTTCGAGGACGTTTTTTGCATGAAAGGAAAGGTGGGTTTAGGCTGAAAACGATGGGAAATGATGAATATACCCTCACGTGCCTTGCACGTGTGGGAGTTAACGGAGGAAACGACGAAAAGTCAAAAAACGTTAACTCAGTGGCAAAATTGCACGATATTTTTAAATATAGAGGCAAAAATGATTGTAGTTTTCTCTCGGTGGCAAATTTGTCATTTTCGAAAAGTACATGGATGAAATTTGCAGTTCACCCTATATATTTTTTCGATGATTTTTCATTGTACAGGGATTTTTCTAATTTTGACTAAATTGGATTCATTTTTAACATTTGATTGGCCAATAAGATTGCATAATTTTGCCTACGTGTCAAATTAAACATTTTAATTGTTCTTTGTTTTATTCAACATTCATTTTTTACAAGATTTCTGAAATCATTTAATTCTTTTATTATATAAAAAAATTTAAATAAATACTATACTTGTAAATTTAGTTTATATAAAGGGTGAAAGCTAAAGATACGCAATATAGTTTTTCAGAAAAACCGAAATACGTAACTAACTTTATTTTGCATTAGTAGTCCCAATATACTTTCAAATTTTGTTCAATATACGTAATATGACCGGCTAGATGACTTGTTCGAAAGGTTTCACCTTCAAATTTTATAATTATGATCCCTTAACTTTTGGGGGACTTCCACTTTAGTCCCTTTGGTTTTTAAGCATATATTTCGGATAATTTTGTGTGTAAACTTATACACGTAGAAGTAAAAATACTGTTTTAAAAAAATCATAATATTTATTTTTTCGGAATTTTGAGAAAAAAAAAGTTTTTTGAAAAAAATATAATATTTATTATTTTAGATTTACAAATATTTTTTTGAAAAAAACCGAAATTTTATTTTTTCGAAATTTTATCAAAAAAAATTAGAAGCTTTTTTTTTTTGAAAAAAAGCAGATTTCTATTATATAATTTAAAAAAATAAATTTTTTTGACAAAAAAAATATTTTCGAAATATTTATTTTTTAATTAAAAAAATATTCTAAAAAAGTATTAATTTTTTAGAAGACTTTTTTTAATTTGTTTTTTTAAAAAAAAATTTCGAAAAAACTACATTTCTAGTCTTTTCAAAATAAAAGCCTTTTCTTAGAAATTTTGCTTTTCTTAAAAAATAATTTTTCATAAATCTTTTTTTTTTCAAAAATTTATGTTTTTAATTTTTTTTATAGAAATCTGCCTTATTTTAAAAATAATTAATTAACTTTTCCAAAAAAAAAATTCATAAAATTTTGATAAAAGTTAAATTTTGAAAGTGAAAGTCCCCCATTTTTTTAGGGACTAAAAATGGAAGTCCCCAAAGGTCAAAGGATCATAATTATAAAATTTGAAAATAAAACCTGTCAAACAAGTTACCTAACCGGTCATATTACGTATATTGAACAAAATTTGAAAGTATATTGAGACTACTAGTACAAAATATGAAAATAAAGTTAGTTACGTATTTTGATTTTTCTGAAAAACTATATTACATATCTTTAACTTTCACCTTTATATAAAAAGATACTTGGAATTTAAAATAGAATTTAAAAAATAAAAGCTTATTTACCAATTAAATTATAAGTAAAATTATTTTAGGTACTAATAAACATTTAATCATCTTGACATCAAAAGGTTATCACCGCCGTCATGTAAGAAGAAATTAATAGATATGAGTAAAAATATTTTAATATTTTACTTATTTTTTAAAATTATAATATTTTATAAGTTGTTAATCTTTAAACAAAATAAATTATATCATCACGTTCAATACTTAATTACATTTTTATAAACAGGTATTTGGATAAATTTTCAACAAACTCTTTTCTCACGATTTTACGTGATATACTTTCAACAAACCTTTTTCTTGTGATCTTTTTATGTTCTTAACGTTTTTTTGTTGTTTTTTTCTTCATTGTTGAATCTTGCATGTGAAAAGAAATGTAATTAAACAATAATTGACTATCCTATTAAAATAACATCTTGTGTAAATTACATATCATATATGATTTAACACTATAATTTATAGAATTACATGTAATTTTAAATTTTAACGACGAAGGAAAAACTAAAGACGAAAAATCGTAAAACAAACAGTTGTCAAAAGTAAATTAAATATGAATATATAAGGGTGGGCGAAAGGGCATGTATGTCACGAGTGAGTCTCCTAAACTCACGCACGAGTTCCACCCCGGTTCTTAAACTCACGCGCGTGTACCTTGGAATGGGATCTTCACAATGCGTGAGTCGTGTTTTTTGTGTAAAAATTCTATTCGATCATTTCTAAAACGGTCATATACATAAAAAAATCTCATAAAGTTTCTCGTATAAATATTAACATAATTTCTCATCTTTCCAACACCTCAATCAAACAATTAATCCGTATCTTCCCAAACAGGTTTAAATCAGCGAGGAAACCCTGACCCCGTGCACCCTTTTGGGTGCGGACTGACCCTTCTCTAAAGACCAAGCCCCATGCAATGAGCACCTGTTCCAGCGACCTTTTAGCCAGTAGTTGGAATTGAACCCAGGGCCTATTTCTCAAAAGCCCTCCTTTGACCGGTCCACTGAACGTTTACGGTGGAGGAGTGACACCATTGGAGCAATGCTCCTTTGGTAACAATTAACATGTATCTTACTTTTAAAAAATACCCCAAACCAAGAAATGGCGCCAACGAGACCACAATTCAAACTCTCCCTCGACACCCGAGGGGACGTTTAATCTAGAAAACTTATCGCTGAACGCAAACCTATTACAGCCACAAGCATTATATGCTCACATCCCTTACCAAAACCGACCATACCGTAATCCGGCACCAGATACGTATCAAAACAAAGCTTACTGACACTCGCCATCAAACACGTACTACTTTACCCAATACTTAACAAACGCGTTTCTCGACCTCGCATCACAACCTGGTTCGTTTTCATTTACGAACCCTGACTACATCTCACAAACCCAAGGTGGTGGTTCTTCATCACAACCACCTACAAATCCGTTTATATCTCCCGTGAATCCATTTTTAAACGAAGAATTGTACTCATTTCGATTATCGGGTTCTTTTCAACAAAGCGGTTCTTTTCAACAAATGACTCATTTCAAGAAAACGTGGAGGAAGTTATTGCCCCACGTTCAAAGCTGAAATCAAGGGCGAATAGATCCCGGCCAAAGAACTTTTTTGTAAACGTTGATGCACCCCGACAATTGCCATGAACCATCGAGGAAGAATTTTCTTTGGTTATAGCGTGGGTGTTTATTTTCCTGAGCATCGAGAAGGGAAAAGACAGGAATGACGATGGCTTTTGGACTGCAATCTTGCAATACTTTTAGAGCAAAGCAAATCCGTACGGTAAGCGAACGTACGATTCTATTCACAGGAAATGGGAGACGATTCATCCAGCAGTATTTCAATTTTCGGGAGTCTATAATAATGTTATGCGTAGAGGGTAAAAGAGTGTTGCCCGAGTTGAAGATTAGTTTAACAGGTCATTTCTTGACTATGAGTCTGATATCCGTACTAAGTTTCGATTTCGTCATTGTTGGAAGGTTTTGAAAGACAATCTAAAATGGAGGGATGCTGAAATTCTAACTTTCTTAGCAAAGCAAGTAGTTAAGGCTAAAACAAGTCATCTAGGTCCGATTCGTTGAACGCATTGTCTGTAAATGCTAGTATTAACTAGGTTGTTGGTGATGAGGATGAAGAAGGTGGAGGCAATTCCTCGACCAATAGGGAGGGACAAAGAGAGGAATGGAAAAGGATCGGGATCGTTTAACAACATGAATGATTATGCATTAGCTAGGTTGATGGTATCTGAGATGGGTTTGTAAACTGAACGTGCTATCGAATTGCAGAAAGAAAAACGCAAATCCTTTTTGATGTATCGTTTTTAAGTTTTAATGTTCGAATAAAGTTGTTAACATTTATATTTTAGCTTACAAATTAAAGTAATTAAGAAGAAAAAAAAGAGTATGACATGGTTGTGAGTTTCTTGCATCAGTAAGATTGAAAAGTAAGTAATGTAATTAGAAAGAGAAAACTAAAGTGACGCTGACGTAGATGTGAGTTCACTCCCTTAAAAAGATACTTAACTGTTTAAGACGTATTAATATTTAATAAAAAAATAGAAGTTCGGTTTGTTAAAATGTTTGATTTAATTTTATGTATTAGATCAAATAAAAATTAGAGTAATAGTAATTACTTATATATTGAGTGAATCCATGATCCAATAACAAATATAGTGTCATGTTAGAAGTTGAAACGTGGTCTTCTTGGGATGTGGTTGTACACTTGTACCAAACAATCAGTATTTATACTGGTTGTAGTTTTACGCAAAGAAGTACTAGTATACGATATTCAATTACAGGTTTACTTTCATCCTTTTTTAAATACACAGTATAAATTATTTAAGTTAAACTTTTATCAAGCTAAGTTAAAAAAAAAAAAAAAAATTATCAAGCAACTTGAATTCAAGCTTGACTCAATTAAACTAAGATTTTATCAAGCTCAAGTTTAAAATATAGATTGAAACATATATGAAGCTCAAGCACAAATTTTTGATAACTCGACTTAAACTCTTATCAAGTTTTTCAAGTTTTTTTAAAACATATTTATATATGATAAATTCATATAAATAATTTATGGTTAATTTGAGTATTAACTTAATTATAAAGGCTTATTTTATAAGAAAATAATATATTCTAAAAGGATTTTTAATTTTGATTAAATTTCTAATTTAACTCAACGTATTTTTTTTTAATTTATTATATTTACTTGGTATTTGGTGAAATATAATATGCATAATACGAATGTGTTATAATTGCGTTAACAATCACATCACGCAAAACGTATTTTGAAACCAAAACTGTACGATTATGTTATTTTTGGTTCTATTAATGCTAAATGAATCGAATTTGGTTTTGAGTTATTATTTTTGTTTATTTTACTTTATACATATTTTTTATTTATGAGTTTTATTATAAAAAATAATTTTTTAATCATTAAAACTTTTTAAACCAAGCTCAAGCTTTAATCAAGCCTTATCAAATTAAGCTCAAGCATGATTTATTAAAGTTTGACAAACTATTAAACATACAATTGTTTTATCAAATCAAACTCAAGTTCTATATAACTTGAGCTCAACTTAATTCGATTACACCCCTATCAATAACAAGTATTATGAGTCGTGTTCTAATACTCGAGCTCAAATCAAAAAGTCTACTCGTTTACATTACTTTAAATATTACCAAAAAGCATGTAGTAATAAAACTTGACTGGCCTAGTAAATATTTTTTACAGCATGTAGATTACTTGAGTTGATTGATTGTTGCTTTAGGAAATAAATGAAGAATTAAAAGCTATAATTGATTGGTAGTGGCATCCTTTTGAAAGTGTCATGTGGGATGAGATCGCACCGACTATATACAAAAATTATGCATGTCTTTAGTGGTACATGGCCACGTCGGTATCAGCATCTTTTTTTTGCCTTTGCTTTTCTCCTTCGCTCTCATTCTTTTGCTTTTCCCAATTCCTTCCCTCCTTGGGATGGCCCAAAAAAAGATACAAATACTTAACCTCACTAATTGACTAATTGTTACCTAAACGTGTTTACATTACAGCTTAATGTGAAATAGCCATTCAGGAATGATTTTATTTGTGATTATCATACTAAAATATGTGACCTTTACAGTTCGATTCCTAATAGGTGCAACAACTTTGAATTTCTTACATCAACCTGTTAAAAAAAAAGAGATTTACTTTTTTTATATATATGTGACGGTAAGTTCAGACTTTACGAATTAGTTAGCCTGAAAAGCAAGAACCATGATTTGAAAAATGGACATATATTCGAAGTAGAAATCATATGTTTCGGAGTTTCATATCAAAAACCAAGACATCTAATACAAAGTGGTTGAAACCGGTTTTTTTAATTGATCTGGTTGAGTTATCAAATGACTGTTCAACCAAATTTTCTGTAAAAGCTAGCATTTGTATGATTATGGTTCAATTGATTTAACTAGTCGTATCAACCCGGGTTTTAAAACAATAAACCTCATGATATGGTAACACCAAACGGTTTTGGCTTAGAGCCATCTCAATATATTTGGTTGGGAAATCCAAATCTCACTTGAAACAAACAGGGTGTTGCTTTACGCTATTAAGAGCATCTACAATGCCTAAGTTTTTGAAAGACTTAGAGCTTTTAAGGCATTTAATGAATTACATATCAATGTTCAAAAGTTTTGAAGAAAAGCTTGGAGTTCACCAAGTCTTATGAAAAAGCTTTATGAAAAGTTATTCTTGCAATGCCAAAAAACCACTCAAAAGACTTTATAAAATAATAAAAAGCTTTTGCATTTTAACCATTGTGGATGCTCTAAGCCATTCAAACATACTTTTCGATTTAAACCCTAATACAAAAATTACTAATTTAAAATTTTAATATTCCAATTTCACCATGCCAAGTAACGTACATACTTTGCTTGAACATATAATGAATGATACACTACCTCCCACAACACAAACACGTAGTATAAAGTTTATGTAACCAACATCTAAAGAATATGTTAAAAAGTTTGAACAAACCACTATAATTAGGGTGGGTTAAAGTAAAAGGGTTCATGTATAAATAATGACAATAAATCATGTCCATATGCTTAGATTTAGGCTATTTGGACCCTTTTTTGAACTAATGGACTAAATGGGTATTCCTTCTATTTTGTTTGGACTATTTGGACAACATAAAAAACATTTTGTTAAACAAATGGGCATTATGGACTATTTGGACAACATAAAAACATTTGGTTAAATTAATCTTGAGTCTATTTATTTCTCCTTTAATATTGTCCATTTAACCCATGTCCATTTGGTCCAATGTTCATTTAGTCCAAGTCCATTTAGTCCAAATATTAAAAATTGCCCATTTAGTCCACCTCCATAGACTAATGTCTATTTAGCCCACTGTCCATACCCGTCCAGTCCACCCATTTAGCCACCCCTTAACAATAACACAGTAATATTTACACTAATATTTTAATAATATACAATTGTTAATGTGTGCATGATACTCGTCTTTCACACGAAAAACAAAATTAAAAGAATCAATATTAGCTGGTAAGAGAGAGACGTTAGACAAAAAAAGGACTAACAGTTATACTAATCGAAATTATTACTTGTAAGGCATTGCATGTTTACAAATGTATTTCCTGTGAAGTCATTGAAAACCATAAAATAATTGTATGAAAATTTGTCTCTTAGTCTATGAGTATGTTTTCTATACGATATGAAATGAAGAAACAAGAAAAATGTGTCTTATTAGATATGTTGGCATGTTGATGGGCCCTTTAGAAAGATTTATTAAGAAATCATTGAACCATCGGATTCTCTTTGAAAACATCCCAGAATACAATGGGACATGGTCAATAATAATACAATGGTCAACATCTAATTATCTGAAAGAATGACCTTATATAAATTTTAGACGTACATTCACACACAGATTAAGAAAAACAGAAAAGATCACATATCAACGAGATTATGATATCGCATTGCTCTAAAACTTATCATTTATTCACTTTATTAAAAGAAAAAAAAGTTAAAGTTGTAAAACCGCGAATCGGTAATTGGTCGTAGTTTGTAGTCGGTCTCAGGTTGTGTTTAGCAGCAAGTTTTTCGAAACATTTTGGAGCGTTAAACGACAAGTGGTTAGCAGTTTGATTTAAAAGATTGTTTGATAAAGTGCGACTAGAGTTTGAATATTATACAAGTGGTTCTATTTGAAATGTTTAATAAAAGAAACATTTCAGAAATTCTGTTAACAGTTTGCTTTAAAATTACAAATATATCACCTTTTATTTTCTTAATAACTTTGTTATTTTTTAATTATTTTATGCCCTTTATCGTAATTTTATAGTTTATAATTACTGCTACTGCTATGTTTACCAAATACTTTTCTAATAAACAGTTACTTCTTACTACTCCTACTAACTGCTACTGCTTACTGCTTCTACAACTGCGTACTGCCGCGTGTCGCCAAACATACCCTAAGCGAAATTAGTTAGTGATTAATCGGATTAACATTTTTAGGAAGTTTTAAATATTTTAGGGAGTTTTGTGTATTTTCGGCAAAAGTTTCTTTAGAAACCACCTCAGATGACAACGGGGCCGGGTTTGCGGGGAATGGTTGCTACCATCCCCATCCCCAAAGTTAAATATCTATCCCCATCCTCGTGCCCATCCCCATCGGGGATTACAAACTATATACAATCCCCATCCCCATCCCCATCCGGGAATGGGGATCCCCAATGGGAAATCGGGGATTTTTTCCCGGTTACGCAATTAACATTTAAAAATATGTTTCAAATGACGCAACCATTACGAATAACACAATACGGTAATATCATACAACATTAACGAGATTAATATTCATGCGATCATGCTTAGTTTTAGTAATAACAAAACTAAAACACAAGAACTCATCCTAGAAGGTTAGCGCCAAAGGAGATATTAACCATCAATCGATAGTGTTTCAAATATCTAATACATATTTGAAACATACAAGATATATAAATGTATTTGTAGAATAAAGATATTCAGGGGCGGGTTCGGGGACGGATTTGGAGAACCAAGGGTATTACCATCCCCGCTTCCATACCCGCTTTTAATTATCGGGGAATCCCCACCCCCATCCCCATACCCGGTCAACTCGGGGAATCTCCGGTCAAATCGGATTTGGGTATCGGATTATCCGTCGGGTTCGGAGTTTTTTGCCATCTCTCATACATAAGTACATCCACTAATGATGGTTTATGAAAGGTTTATAAATCTTAAAGGGGTTTAAAAACTTGTACATGATAGTGAGCATGTATTTTAAAGTTGTTTATTTTAAAGAGGTCTAGGATATTAAACATTTTTGTTAATGCAATGATGCCTAAAAACGTTACTTGCATTTTTCGATCTCGCTTTGTTTTGATTACGACAATATGTAAAAACAAGTATTTACGAAAACAAAGAAAAACGAATTCTTGAGTTCAAGTATTTTAATATTTTCTTAAAACTCACTTTTTATTAAGTGTGACAAGTTTTTTTTATTAAACTTTCTTTTTAAGAAATTTTTTATTAAATTAATTATTTGAAAATTTAAAATTTGAAAATGACATATTCTATCTTGGTTTGGAATATCCTTTCAAGATATTTTAATCCCCAGATTCGATCGAATCCACTCAAATACAAAAGAGAGCGGAGTCTATGCAGGCGGTTCCTTAGCACCTATAGCGGTTCCTTATCGATAAGGAACCGCGGGCTCCAATAAGGAACCGCAGACAGATATAGCCGTTAGATGTTTGTCTTATAAATAGTGGATCATTCTCAGACTTTCAATTCACCTCTTTTGCACATATATTTACATATTCTTTCATACTACTTAAATCACTCAAATCCTTGATCATTTGATTACTACTTGTTTAGAAGTGAATTTTTCTCCTTTCATCTTTTCCTCTCAAAGTGCAAAGAGAAGAACACTGTCATCCTTGAAGTGTTGTGTCTACCTCAAAGATTCATTGAAGATCCAAACTTATTTATTCATTGTTGTGTCATTGTTGTGAAGATCCAAGTAGTTGTGTCTATTTGGAAGTTGTGTATGTATTAAGGTTTATACTTGATCCTTGTAGGATTGTAAATCTTGCTTATGTTTCTAGAGAGAGAAAGAGATAGAGAGATGGTGGATTTCACACAAAGCTAGAGAGAGAAAGAAATGTTTACTATGTGAAAAATATGAAACCACACCCCTCTCCATCAAAGGAGAGGGTTTATATACCCAAGCCTTGTGATGGGCTTGGGCTTACAATGTTGGGCCGGCCTACACATGTTGTAGGCTAGGCTTGTCTTTGTTTGTTTAATAAAGATATTAACTAAACTACGAGCTATTACATGGACTATCGTTGGAGTGACCGATCCTTCTTAATACGTAAAACGTATTTCCAACAATCTCCCCCTAAGGGAGGTCACTCCAAACAAGGGCGTTACCCGAGTTACAATAATGAAATAAACCTAGCATACTATGCTTGTCTTGAGCTCGTAGTCTTCGTCTTTCTTTTCTTTTTCTTTTCTGGTGAACATGCTGATGTGATCTTTGATATCAATCTTGAGCATTAATCTCTTGCCTTGATCTCGTGCATCCATCACTTGTGATCTTCGCCTCTTCGTGCCATGTCCCACATACTTATACCTTCATAATTCTTGAAAGCTTCAGAGTTCGATACAGCGGAAGACTTAACGTTTAGGCTTTCTTGAATTAGATGAGATATTAAGTGCATAAAGTATAAGCATGCGGGGACGACTTCTTCTTGGATTCCGCAACGCCACCGTCTTCAAATGCCGCAACATAAGTAGACACGAACGAAATGGCTTTGAACATTTCATTCTAAATCGGTAGCATTTTACCTCCGGTCGGTGAAGACCGTTGGACGATATTAGATATCGTACCCGTGACGGATAGTTTCAATTAAGTAACTTCCTGACAGGATTTCGCGGGTAAACCCGTTCTCTTTATTCGACCGTCCAAAGCTGACTGCGAACATAAAGAGTGAATCATTTGGATAATAATATCCGCATGATTTGAAGCCGTCAATTCATGTTCCTGGAACAAGTGAAATTCAATTAAGAACCGCACCATCGTTGCTTTCCAGTTCTCACGAGCTTGATTCGTATAGAATCTTGCAAGTTACCTACCAAGTGCTGTTTGAGGTTAACACTAGAAGGATTTCCACTCATCACTGTGAACACTAAGGTATCACTCTGAGTGTTCTGGCAAGATCACTAAGATATTGCGTAGAGGCCTGGAACGTGTTTAAATTCAGTTAAGAATTAAACAGCTGTTGCTCTCCAGTTATCACAAGTTTGATTCATAAAGAAACGCACAAGTCACCTACCATGAGCTTTTTGATATTCGCTTAAGAAGGATTTCCATCTTCATTGTAAATACTTTCGTATTACTTGGATGTTCAGGCAAGATCATGAAGATTTTGCGTAGGACTCTTAAGATCTTTCTTACTTTTCACAGTGTGTGAAGAAGCAAGGAAATATGGAAGTGTGTCCTAATGAGATATTTGATGATCTCAAATGGCTCTAGACTCAATCGTGCATTTTGGATTTTAGTGATCGGAGGCTGGAGAGGAGTGCCACCTTTTCAATACCAATTTATTCGGAGTGAATAAATCGATAGATAACGTGTTGATCTCCGTGTGATTAAAACAAATACCTTTTGAGAGATATCTGAGTTAGCTGGGATGGGTTGTGCATTGCATCACTGGGTCCATGATGTCTATCTTCAATATCGAGCATCATAAAAATGATCTCAATAGCATATGTATTGACCCGGTTTCTGCCTAAGGTTGTAAGGAGGGCTTCTTTCTTTACACCCTTTATCTTTACAATTCTTTTTCATTCTTCAACCCCTTCAATGCTTACCAATACGTCATAACTAGCACCTTGTTGTGATTGTTCCAGTGCTAACTTAAGTACTTGGTCGGCATTCAGCTACGTTCACAATCTTTCTCCAACTTTCCTAAGGACTACTATTTCTAGCTATGGAATGTCCTTGGGAAGATTCATCCGGTTCTGGAAGAATCATTGGACTTAACCTATCCTACCATCCTTATGTCACCACAATCTTCATCGTCGTGAAATAAATGGGTTGAGGGTAAGTATAAATCACCATGAAATCTGTTTTGATATGCAAATCCGTTTTGCTCCCCCTTAACATATGCCACGATATTCGAAAACATTTCGCATATGTCGGGATGATCCAGCACATTAAGTCAAACCATTTGTGACAATATCCCATATTAAATCACATTTTCTCCCCCATATTAAAAATATTAACCCAATCGATGTTTTTAATATCAATTGATTTAATGTAGTTTTAACAAAGGTTTTGAGAAGAAAAATGCACGTCCATTTTATCTTCATGATATCAAACGTATGAGATATGATATCGATTTGTAACATGATCACATATTCACCATATTAGAAAAGAATTGACAAGGTTGGACCTGATAGATGAGAACATCAGATGATAAGATCAAATGGTTCTTGTCAGCATATGTTGGTCGCCTCGTCACGTCTGAAGTCATCTCTTGACACCACATGTACGATTGGTATTGTTGTCTTGACACCAGTTAGTGAGCTTGGCATGTTCGGCATCGAAGATTCTGAATGCTTGACAATTGCTCCCCCTCAATTGTTGACCCGTGTTCTATTGAAAGAGCTGTAGTCATCGGTTGAGTAGTCGCATCGTCGAGTATGTAGATACCAATTGTAGATAGCATGGTTGTAGAGATGATAGCTTCATAAAAACAAGACTTCTCTTGTTTTAACAAATAAATGCACTGAAACGTACATAGATTTGTGTTAGACCAAGTTATAAAGTAAACTTGATCCCTTACAAGGTTTTACAGTAAACCTTGCCCGAGAAAATTAATTCCCGTTGTGAGCCAAAGCTTTCATAAGAAATACTTGACTTTAATATGAAAACCGGGTTGCAGTTTGAAATAACTACAAGCCATTTAGGCATGTTTTATGAAATATTTACAAATTTTGTACGAACTCTATTTATGGCGCCGTGTCGATATTAATCAATATTTCTAAGGCCGTAAATATTATCGTACCAAAAGACATGCCTTTGAAAAATAAAGTAAAAATATTTTTGGATTTTTCTGAATTTTTCAATTTTTATGGTTTTTATATGGTTTTATATTTTTGTATTTTGCTTTTGAGGATAAAAATATAAACAATATATACAAATGATCACCAAGGATACGGAGAATAGTTTTACCACCACTATTCTTTCGCTTCATCTGCTAGTTCCTTAAGAGTCTCAGGCGAGAAGGTTCTCATTCCTAGCTTGTCGGCCAAAAATTCAATTCGAGCGCGATCTAAAGCCTTCGTGAAAATATCCGCCAATTGATACTCAGATCGGACAAAGTAAAGCTCGATTACTCCGTTTTCCACTTGCTCCTTGATGAAGTGGTAGCGAATGTCAATATGCTTCGACCGGGAGAATTGAACATTGTTACAGCATAAGGCAATTGCACTTTTGTTGTCGCAGTACATCGGAATCTTGTTGAAACCTAGACCATAGTCGGTTAATTGTGATCTCATCCAAAGAATTTGAGCACAGCAACCGGACATAGCTATGTATTCTGCTTCCGTACTTGAAATTGCAGCGCTTTTCTGCCTTTTCGATGCCCAACTGATTAATCGATCTCCTAGTAGTTGCAAAGTTCCACTCGTGCTACGCCTTGTATCTTGACAACCCGCGTGATCCGCATCTGCATATGCCATTAGTGCAATAGAAGAGTCCTTCGAATACCAAATTCCCCGATTAATGGTTCCTTTAAGATATCGAAAGATCCTTTTGACAGTAGCTAAGTGTAACTCAGTAGGCCTAGTTTGATACCTGGCACACATACATATAGCAATCTGAATATCAGGTCGACTTGCTGTGATATACAGAAGAGTACCGATCATTCCACGATAAAGTGTCGGATCAACGGCAACTCCATGTGGATCTGCATCAAGCTTAGTTCGTTCCACCATTGGAGTATCCACGGGGTCGCAAGATTCCATCTTATACTTCTTAAGCGATTCAAGGGCATACTTGGATTGATTGATAAAGATGCCTCTGGGACTCTGAGATATCTGAAGACCTAAGAAGAATGATACCTTGCCCATCATTGACATCTTAAACTTGGAAGACATGAGTGTCCCAAACTCATCCGATAAGGTTTGGGTCGAGGCTGCAAATATAATATCATCAACATATATTTGTACCATAATCATATCTTTACCTCGTTTCTGAATGAACAGCGTGGGATCCACCTTGCCTTTAGCGAAGCCTTGCGTAATGAGGAATTGTGACAAAAGATCGTACCATGCGCGAGGAGCTTGCTTCAACCCATATAGAGCCTTCTTAAGCTTATACACATGATTAGGATAATTAGGATTCACAAAACCATCCGGCTGTTGAACATAGACCTCTTCCTTGAGTTCACCATTAAGAAATGCCGTCTTCACATCCATCTGATAGACGATCTTATTCATATGGGCTGCATAAGCGAGGAATAGTCTAATAGCTTCCAAACGGGCAACAGGTGCAAAGGATTCCATAAAGTCGATGCCCAATAATTGCTTGTATCCACGAGCTACTAGTCGAGCTTTGTTCTTCAATATTCCGCCTAACTCATCGAGTTTCACCTTGTAAACCTATTTCAAAGTGAGTAACTGCACTTGATCCGGGCATGGGACAAGTTCCCAAACATCAAGACGTATGAATTCGTTAAGTTCTTCTTGCATAGCTTCTATCCAACAGGATTGAGTAAAAGCTTGTTGCCATGTCTTAGGTTCAACTTCAGTGAGAAAAGCATCAAAGTGACAAAACAATGCACTTTCTTGTAACTGACTTCGTGTAGATACTGGACGATTAGGGTCACCAATAATAGAATCTATAGGATGATCCTTTGTCCACTTGCTGTCATGTTCACGAATCCGTGGATTGGAGTAAACTGTAGAAGGAGCTTCCTCTGAGGTGGACGGCCCGGCTTGATTAGGGTCGGGAATAGATACACCAAAGAATGGAAGTTCACGCATTTGAGCGAATTCCAAATCGTGATCATCATCATCCTCTTCATCATCAATAGGCATGACATGGGTAGTTGAAACATGTGTTGGTTGAGAACTACTTGTTGAAGGTATATCTTGACCAATTGTTGGTGCAGATGTATCTGATTGTGCAACGGTTGCTGGAGCGACAACTTCGGTTACCGGAGCTATTACTTCAGGTTCTGGAGCAACAATACTTGGAGGAGTAAAGAATTCATCAAAGAACGGTTGAAACAACGTATCCCATTCCTTCCTAGTAGGTGGTGTAAATGATGATGAAGTAGGGTTGTTTGGGACAAGACCAGAACTAATATTACTGGGTCCCATTTCATGAAGTGCGGGTTCAGAGCTGCTTTGCTCAGAAGCCATTGCTGTCAGCTCATCAAAATCAACATTCATAGTTTCGAGGATCTTGCGAGAGTTACGGTTGTAGATTCGGTATGCCTTCTTTGAGGGTGCGTAACCAATGAAAATACCAATATCAGCCTTTGGTTGAAGTTTTCCCAAATTGTCACCATCATTATTTGGATAGCAAAGAGAACCAAATACATGAAGATATGATAAATCTGGTACTTTTCCATGGAGAAGCTCATAAGGTGTTTTACCATGGCGTTTACGAATTAGTGACCGGTTTTGGGTGTACACTGCTGTAGATACTGCTTCTGCCCATAAAAACAATGGAGCCTTTGCGTAAATTAACATCGTTCGAGCAGCTTCCATAAGTGTGCGATTTCGCCTTTCAACGACACCTTTTGTTGTGGAGTGCGTGCAACGGATGTTTCATGAGAAATTCCAACTTCTTCATAATAATCACGCAAAATTTGATTCACAAATTCGGTTCCATTATCTGTACGAATGCGTCGGACAGTAGTGTTGAGACGCACTTGAATCATCTTGAGAAATCCGATGATGAATTTAGGTGCCTCATTCTTTGCTTTAAGAAATTTCACCCATGTAAACCGAGAGTAATCATCGAAAATGACGAGGATGTACTTTTTGCCACTAAGACTTTCAACACGCATTGGCCCACAAAGATCCATATGCAAAAGATAAAGTTTCTCTTGGTTGGTGTCTTCCGTCTTGGGTTTGTAAGATTTCTTAGTGCTTTTCCCCATTGTACACGCGGAACACAAATGATCCTTGTGAAATGAAAGTTTAGGAAGACCACGAACAAGTTCGTTTTTCGCCAAGTGATTAATAGCGTCAAAGTTAAGATGAGATAACCGTCGATGCTATAACCAAGACTTAGTCTTCGATGCTTTGGAGAGAAGACATACGGGAGAAGCGGCCATCATGTCTTGTAGAGACAAAGTATACAAATTATTCCCTCGAGTACCTTTCAATAAATCAACCCCTTCCAAATTACGAATGAAGCAGGTATGCTCTCGAAAAGCAACTTCTAGGTTTGCATCACAAAATTGTCCCACAGAAAATAAGTTGTGACCAAGACCTTCCACGTAATACACTCTTGAAATTATAACATTCCCAATATGATATTCACCATAACCCATTATCTTTGCAATATGATCATTACCAAATCGAACCGTACCAAGAAACTTGCTGACGAAATTTCTGAGATGAGAGCGATCTCCGGTCATATGCTTGGAGCAACCAGAGTCCAAATACCAGAGAACAATTTGGACCACCTGTTTTCAATAACAACAGTAGACAATGCATTGGAAACTATTGGTTCCGGAGTGTTAGCAGATACAAATATAGAATTATCAGAATTGCTAACATTTTTGAGACCCTTAGATTTCCTGCGTTTTCTAATGTGAGTTTTAGCACTAACAGGTTTTACTGTTCCAACTTTCTTAGGTTTTGGATTAATCGCGGGCACTACAGTGGGAGTAGACCTATTTAAAGGGCACTTGGTTCCTACAGTAGTGTCAGTGTTCCTAATTAAAGGACACGCGTGTGTTTTGGTAGCCTTGGTACTCCTAGTGAAAGGGCACGCTTTCTTCAATTCAGTGGGAGTAATCCTAGTTAAAGGGCACATATTTCCTACTATAGTGAAAGTTCTACCAGTGGGACGCCACATCCAGCCAACTTGGGTTAACACTTTCCCAGTCGGTTTCCATTCTAATCCATTTTTTCGGGCATACATCTCATTCACATGGTCAATAAGGCAAGAATCATGACGACTAGAAAACATACATTCATTGAAATTCCAACATTTCAAATTTGAATTCATAGTAGGCTTAGAACGCTGCACAACCGCAGAGCCTTTAGGTTTAGCTACATGATTCTTTCTATTCAAAACAGAAATAACATTCCTAGGATGGGCTTCTACTTTCTTCTTCACTTGACTACTAGATGGGGGCAAGATCCTATCATTCTTCTTGTTTCTCTTAAGCTTAGATCTTTGAGCCTTAGTAGTGGTGCTTACTCCTGTAGAAGGCAACACGGGAACATTAGAAGCTGGTTTTGATTCCGCCTTATCTTTAGTGACCAATGTTTGAGAAGGTTTAGTCCTAGGGCCCTTGTTAAGTGGTGTGACGGCTATTAGGTTCCTTTTGATTGCACTAGAGGACGAAGCTGAGATAGTGGCTGCGTTATCCACAACATTCTTACCTTTTAGAGTACGAAGTGTTTCCTTTAACTCAGCCAAGACCAGATTTTTATCACAAATTTGTTCCCTCAATTCAGATATTTCCACCGACTTTCGATTCAATTGTTCAATCAATGATTGATTCTGTGCAGTGGTAACACATGTGGGCTGTACTGAATCGAAGAGTCGTGTATTTTTCTGTTTTAAGTTATCAACTTTGGACAAAATCTTGGAAACTCGATTATCTAGATCAAGTCTAAAATTCTCAGCGGCCTCAAGTACGTTCACACAGTTAAGCTCCTTAGATTTCTCTATTTCTATCGGCAAAGAGTTAGCAACTTTGTCACTTGGCTGACGCTGTTTTGATTGTAAATTCAATCAAAAGTTCTTTTCAAAATTTGCATCATCGATATTAACACCTTCGAATGACGTTTCAAAGATTTCTTGAATAAATTGTTGCCTGCATTCAAGCGAAATACAATGTGTTTGAATCTCATCAAAACGTTTTAAAAGCGAAGAATATGAATCTTGAAGCTTTAAAAATTCAGCGTCAGATTCGTGACAAGTACTATCTACCACATTATCCACAGATTCAACATTATGCACAGTAGAATCATTATCAACGCATTTATTCACACAGACGGAAACTATATCATGAGACATCACTTGCTTCAGAAGCTGATCATTTTGGCGTGAAACTCGTTCTATTTCAAGTAAACTGTTTTCATAAGCATCATCCATTTCATTGAAAACACGTTTAACTTCTTCTATTTCCAAATACAAATCTTGATCAAGATTACTAAGAAAAGCTTTAACATTCTTTACAAACGGAATAATTTCGTCTCGGAACGCAGCTCTAGTGTGCTCAAAGTTCCATTCACCTTCCGTTATGGCCGAAGCCGTCGTACGTTCCAAAATGACCTTGTCAAAATCGGCTAAGTGTTGGTGTACCGCATTTAAGTTAACGGATGACTTACTTACCGGTGGAATTAACTTCGTTAAATCCTTTTTGACAAGTGTAGGAGACGTACTAGGAGGGTTTTCATTTGACAAACTTTGGGGCACAAGAACTGTCAATTCAGCTAATTCCTTTTGTAAGCGAATGCGGGTCTTTTTAGAAAATTGATCTTTGTTATGTTGATCATAATCAATTGTATGGAATTTTGAAAGCATTTTAGAATGAGTTTCATCCGCAAGTGACTGTGTCGCGTCAGAACTACGAACAAAAGGTGCTTCTTTGGATTTGCCAATTATTGTCATATCATAAAGACCGGGAATATATTCCTGAGCTTGTTTTGCATATCTGGGATTAGGTGGTAAATCTTGAAGACGCTTAAGTTCGAATTCTTGAAATGATTTAGTTAAAAGATGAACCTTTTCTGTGGAAGCGTATTGTTTTAAAAGCTGTTGTTCCTTGAATTTAAGAAGTTTGGTAGCATTAATTTCTGATTCAACCTTTTTAGACTCGAGAGTTTCGAAATCCATTTTAAGTTTCTGAAAATCATTGACCACCGACTCTTTTTCTTTTAATTCATTGGAAAGATTAGCTTTTAATGATTCTATTTCTTTCAAGTGTTCAATCTTTTCAAAACGAAATTGGTCAAATTCAGAACATGTTATTTTCTCTGCTTGAGGGACCATTTCAAAAGCTTTGACCTTTTCTTTATGCAACGCAAGCTCAGCAGTTAGGGTGGAATTCGTATCTACGGATTGTCTGAGGGCCATATGCATTTGATCAATAATATGTTTAGGTACCATGACCAAATCATGTTGAGCATAAGATTCCATACCCGTCGTAGCATTTGGTTGAGGTTCACTCAAATGTGTAGGTTTGGGTACCACATCATTTGAATTACTAGTTCCCGAATGCTGTTCGAGGTTGTCATTTTCATGCCCAACTTGATGTTGGTTGTCATCAATATTATTAGATGTGGTTGGTACCTCACTGATGACATCAGAACCGTAGTGAGAGAGATTAGCAACGAGAGCAGCTTGGTCAGAGTGAATGTCATCACAATCCAAATCGTATGCATCAAGATCGTCCGCTTGATAAGCTGCATTAGAAGTGGAAACGACTGCAATGCCTTCAGTATCTGCTGCCCCTGGGTCTGCAAGAAATGCTAACTCCTCTGAATCCAAAATCTTCCCCTTAGACTGAGCATCAACCAAATACATCTTCTCACGAAACCATGCATCATCCCTCCTCCTTTTCGGCTGAGTGCATTCCCTAGCCATATGACCTTGTCCTCGGCAATTGTAGCAAGTCACAACCTTTTTAGGACCACTAGGACTTCCATTTCCATTAGCTTGAGAATTCACAGCTTGATTGTTCCCAGTCCTTGTAGGAGGTCCATATGAATTTTGCCTTCCCTGAATAGGTTGCACCGTCACTTGACCATCTTGAACAGTGGCTTGTTGTCGAGGATTTGAAGAGGTGCGGAGCTGATTGTTTGTTGGTGGAAATCCTCTAGTTGCAACAAGTTTTGACAAGTAGGCTGTGAGATGGTTTAGAACATCAGCTGGCGTATCATTTGGAGTAAAGACCGGTGCTTGGATTGGTGGAAGTTCATTAGAGTAAAAAGCCTGTGTTGGTTGAGCCTCTATTGGAAAATATCCTTGCTGAGGAGTATAGCCCATTGGAGAACTGTTGGCTTGTGATGGTGATGTCTGATATGATGGTTGCTGCGGAAAAGATTGTTGATGAACACCTTGTTGAAATGCTTGCTGTGGCATCACTGGTGGTTGATAAGATGGTTGCTGATAGGTGTGTGGTGGTGGTTGCTGCAAGTATGATGGTTGTTGATAAGTATAAGCCATGTTTTGTTGAGAAGCATACATTGCAAGTGGATCATGAACTTGAGGTGTAGACAACCGAGCCTCGATCACATGGCATTCGTGTTGTTGAAGAAAGGCTTGAAGTTGATCCACATTGGTGTTATGCAAGTCCTTAGCCAATTTAACATGCGTCACGTATTTTTTCCATTCTGAAGGAAGAGTGTTCAAATACTTGGTGTTCAATTGAAAGGTAGGAATTGTCATGCCATAGATATTGAGCTCATTCAACAATAGGGTAAATCTCAGATAGTAATCATTGAGAGTCTCCCCTGGCACATAGGCAAACTTATCAAAAGTATCATAAAGCTTACACTCTCGTTCTTGTTTAGTTAACGAGGTGCCTTGCATTAGAACACGAATTCTATCCCATAACTCTTTGGCAACTTTATGTTTACTGACGAGTTTGTAGACATCTGGAGGAAGGGTTTGGAGAATGATGCTTGTAGCATACTTATCACATTTGTCTTGAATCTTCATATCTCTAGTCAATTCACCCGTTGTGCGAGGACGAGTAGTTGTACCTTCCGTCACAGTACCATAATCTAATGGTCCATTGAGCACCGATGCCCAAATGAGATGTCCATTCTCCTTGTTCAACATATAAAGTTCCATTCGGGAAGCCCATTCCTCATACATAGTCTTCACCAACATTGGTGGACGATTATCCGTACCCGAGAGGATGGACTTATCCGTAAGAGATGTGTACTCCATTTTAATAAGTTAAGATTTACAAACTTTGATCGATCAATGAAAGAAAGTAAATGTGTTTGTTGTTGTGAGTTGAAGTCGAGAAACAATGTTAAAATCCCCTAAAATATGTTCTCAATAATTTTGTTATCGGAATAGTGATCGGAATAGTGATCGGAATGATGATCGGAATGAGTTATCGGAAACCTAATCGAATACTTAATCTGAACACCAATCTGAATACCAATCGGAATACCAATCTGAATACCAATCGGAATGCTGTGATCGGAATACCAATCTGAATACCAATCGAAATGCTATGATCGGAATACCAATCTGAATACCAATCGGAATGCTGTGATCGGAATACCAAATCTGAATACCAATCTGAATACCAATCGGAATACCAATCTGAATACCAATCGGAATGCTGTGATCGAAATACCTAAACCCTATTCCAATTACACTGATCGGAATGTACTATAAACCCCTTTCCGATGACCAGATCGGAATAATTTCCACTTTTCTCGGACAAAACTCAACCAATTCGTGATTTTAAGCCAAAAAATGATCAAAACACCCAAAAATTTTATGTTTTTAGCCAAAGTAACTATACCAAATCCCTACCACAACTATGTAGAAGATTTGTATCAAGAAAAAACCATCAAAAACACAATTTTTTTTTTTTTTTTGGACGTGTGAAAATGGATCAAAAATGGCGTATGAATCAAGAACACAAACACATGAACAATACAATCATCCCATGGCTCTTGATACCACTTGTAGGATTGTAAATATTGCTTATGTTTCTAGAGAGAGAAAGAGATAGAGAGATGGTGGATTTCACACAAAGCTAGAGAGAGAAAGAAATGTTTACTATGTGAAAAATATGAAACCACACCCCTCTCCATCAAAGGAGAGGGTTTATATACCCAAGCCTTGTGATGGGCTTGGGCTTACAATGTTGGGCCGTCCTACACATGTTGTAGGCTAGGCTTGTCTTTGTTTGTTTAATAAAGATATTAACTAAACTACGAGCTGTTACATGGACTATCGTTGGAGTGACCGATCCTTCTTAATACGTAAAACGTATTTCCAACAATCCTTAAAGTATATTGGTGTAGATTGGTCATAACTAAGATTAAGGCTCGACTTTTAGCTTAGAGTCGAAAATTGGTTAAGCGACGTTGTGTAGGGTTTCTCCACCTTAAGGAGCTTGTTGATTAGTGAACTCTCGAGTAAGGAGTACTCGAGGGTTGGAGTAGGAACGAGGAGTGAGTTTCGTTGTCGAACCACTATAAATCCTTGGTGTTTGGTTTGATCTTTCCTTCCCTTATCTCTTTACATTCATTATTCTTTATACTTGTGATTATTAGTTTAGTTGCACTATACCTTGTTCATATTGTGTATAAGAAGGTTTCACATAAATACTCAAGCCTAAGTTTTTGAAAAAGATGTTTAAAAACCAACTTTTAACAAGTAAATTTAAGAAACTATTCAACCCCTTCTAGTTTCTACACTTTTCATAATTTAATAAATGTGATTATGTGATAGGTTTAGAAAATATTAAAAAGTTTATACATAAAGATGATAGATTCATAAAACCAAAAAGTTTAAAAATTAATGACATGAATCAATTATAAACCTTTTTAAAACTCCAACATAGTGGATGCTCTAAGTGATTAAAACACATTTACGACGAGTTTTTGATATTCTAGCAAGATTTGCAGGTTTTTAGAAAATTATATCACCATTGACCGTCTTTAAACGCCGATAACCATGGTTGATTGTTCGACCGATTAATCAGCCACCGAAAGGTTGGTGACCTTGTAAAGTCTAGGCGACGATTAGTCGGCTTTGTATATCTTGTTTGCGTCACTGAGAAAAGCTAATCGTGGTTTATAACTTTTTATTCGACTAGTTTTCTAGGTTTAAGTCATCGTCATGTAGAAGCGAATCATGTAAATTTCTCATTTGAGGAAGGTTAGTGTAATCACACAAGTTGTTTGCACCAAACGTACAACAATCTTGAGATTTCTCACATTTTAGGATAATAGTTAGAGTCGTTTGGCACCAAGCCACCTCGGGTTGCTTGTGAATAAGGTATAACCATTATACAGTAGATTAATTTTTAGATAGAACCGTGGAGGAACATTAGTCTATATATAATAAAGGAGAATCACGTTTTTATAAAACAATGATTCTCCTCACATGGCAAATAAATTAAGCTTATTTCGCAAGGATCTGTGCTACAAACAGATACGCAAGGATCTAACACATTTTGTGGGATCAAAATCCTCTCAAGTTGAAGGTAACTTGATTGATCATATTGGCCAATCAAAATTTAGATAAATGTTTAAAAGTTTTTTTTTTAATGAAATACAAAGAACCCACATGCATTTATCTTTGTTGTGATTTGAAAACTTGATCAATAAGATGACTTCAACTTGAGATGATATTTTTCCCATTTTGTGAGATATCAAATTCAACCTCTTTTTTCTTTGAAAAGGCGAGTTCAACCACTATCAAAGACATTAGTGATTAATCTTTGGGCCTGCTATTTATTCAACATTTCAACAGATTCATTAAATATAAAGATACATATATCTAGAATGGTCCAGTTTGAGCCCATTATAGCAATTACGATGGGGCTCATTTGCACGTCTATCCCTTGCCTCACTTTACTTCCATATAGTTCTATACTAGATTTCTAGCGGAGTGGAGGAAAACTGAGATAGAAAAAGAAAAAGAAAAAAAAAACAATAAGAGAAGGAGGAAATCATGCTTTAAGATCAGCTTCTTACCAATTCTTTTTTAGTTCAAACAAAATTTGAAACAAGATTTGGCATAATTTCAATTTAATTTTATTGGATATACTTAAAGTCAAAACAATTAAAAAATCAACATATTACTTGTCACACATTACTGTCATCATCAGATGAAGTTACATAAGATTGAATTTGTTTAGAGAAGCTTGAAGAAGCCTAATGCAACTGAGTTTAGCTTAACTTATTTTGACTTTTTAGTGATAGTCAACGCGAGTCAAGCTGTGTAAATGTTTAAATAACAGTTTTTCTCGTCTTTAATCTTTCATTTTACACTAAGTTAGGTTTAATAAAAATGGATTTAATCACAAAATCCCTCACTTTCAATATAGTATTAGAGTCATTGAGCTCAACCACCACTAGGGGTGTCGAAAAAGTCGACCCGAGCTGAACTCGAACCCGAATAAGTTTATTCGGGTCTAAAAGCGTATTCGGGTCAATTCGAGTTGACCCGCGTTCTAATTAGGCTCGGGTTCGGGTTTATATTTTTTAGCATTGACCCGAATTGACCTGACCCGACCCGAACCCGACTAACCTAACTCGAATAACACTTTTTACATTGTATTAATACCTAAATAAGTCATTTTTCAGACTTTTTCTTTATACCCGGGTTGACCCGAACCCGAATTGACCCGACCCAAACTGACCCGACCCAAACCTGAATGACCCGAGTTCTAATTAGGCTCGGATTCGAGTATGATTTTTTTAACCTCAATCCGAGTTGATCCGAACCCGACCGGTTAACCCGAATCACACCCCTCACAACCATTACCACCATAACAAACCTTCTCTAGTGAAGCAACCATCATAACTAACTTTTTCCGATTTGACATCATGACTAATAACAATAGAAATACACATCAACAACCACCATCATTACATCAACCACCATCATCATCCACAAATCCGCCATCACTACCACCACCATCCTCATCCACCAATCTTTTAGAAAATGATGTTAACTCACCTTATCATTCACTCTTCTTACACCAACAAGATTACCCAAGGTTAGTTTTGATATCCAAAAAGCTAACTAGATTAGATAACTATGGATCATGGAAAAGATCCAGGATGATTGCACTTAATGCCCCCACGATGAAAACTGTTAATGGTAAATTTAAAGAACGAGGAGTTAATTCAGTTACATGAGCTTTTTGGGAAACAACAAATGATATGATAATTTTTTGGATTTTCAGTACTACTAATAAACAAATAAGCAATTGTGTAAGCTTTGTTAACTTAACTAAATATCTATTGGATGAGTTGCAAGAACACTAGGCATAGTTAGATAGCAATAAATCTACCACAAAATGTTGTTAATTCACCTAATATAGTTGGTTCTATCATGTTAAATCAGATACATGTTTAGGTAGTTGATATTGGTACCACAAAGTCACAAACCTGCATAACCCTAACTTTAGTGCACAAAAGTAGATTATGCAAACATCATATATATGTTAGCCTTCCTAAGAATCAACAAACAATGGTTAGACATACTGGTTTAGTGTACATTAATCCTTCAATTACCTTACATGATGTGTTATACTCTCCTTTGCATACAAACTTATGGTCAGTTAGCAAACTTGATACACACTTTCCACTTTCAATCTTATTTACACCTTTTTCATGCTACTTCCAAGCCCACCACAAAAGGATTGCCTATGGCACCTATGTAATGGTATTTATGTCATCAAACAAGAGAAACCAATACCATAATCATTAGCTCTTTATGTTAACAATCACAGTGATCACCTTTGGTATGCAACACTTGAGCATCCTGCTTACAAAGTTCTTCAACAAATATAATCGATTTCTTTACCTAAAAAATATAACATTCCTTCAAACTCATGTGTTGTTTGTCCTTTGACTAAACATTGTGTTTTCATTTTAAAGAAAGCGGTTCTGATGCTACAAACCAGTTTGATTTAGTTCATATGGATGTATGACCTTATAAACACAAAACACGCACCACAACAACTAATTTCTCACAATAGTTGATGATCACTCTAGAGTTACATGCACGTATCTAATGCCAAATAAATATCACACAATCTCATACATAAAGTATTCCATGCTTATGTTCAAAGTCACTTCAAAACAAACATAAAAGTCATAAGGAGTCGCAACGAGTTGGAATTTTCAAATCAAACAATCAATGAATATTTCATACAAAATGGAATCACTCATCAAATCACATGTTCATACAAATCATAACAAAGTTCTATGGTCGGAAGAAATCATAGGAACTTCCTAGACGTTACAAGAGGAATTAGGTTTCAAGTCAATTTCCTAATCCACTTTTGAGGGTATTGCATTCTGGGAGCTACTTACCTAATCAACAGACTACCATTACCAACGCTTCAAAATAAATGTCATTATGAAGTTATCTGTAAATATCACCTTTACTTATTCACTTGAAAATTATTGGCTATCAAGCTCATGCTCACCAATGCACACCAGATAAATTTGAAGCAAGATCAATACCATCAGTCCTACTTGGATATCATACCACTAAAAAAGGTTACCTTTTATATAACTTAAGCACACATAATGTAAAACCCGAATATAAATTCCATGCACAGTACACCACGTAAACATACGAACCAATTAAAACTTTCCTTTTATGTCATGAACACGTGTCACGAATATTAAATTCAGAAACTACGTACGTGTTAGTGCACCATAATTATTAAGTACGCGATAATACACGATAATTATTAAGTATAATAATTATAATCACGAGCTTATGATCACGAACATTAAAACATGAACATGTGAACTACGTAATATATATTATTACACGATAAACAAGTATTACGTATAATAAATATATCATGAATATTAAAACACGAACCAATACGAACATTTAATCATACAAACGAATACGTAAATATTTAAACACGAACAAATCCCAGGAGGCCCTTTGGGCCTTATGGTTTCCGCGGACACAAGGAGGCAAGGAGGGGGCCCAATCCCAAGTTTTGGTTAACTAAGGAAAAGTAAAAGCACAGACTTTTCATAATTAAGAAAAAACTAAAAATCCTAGCTTTGTCTCTCTCTCTTGCCGTTGGATTCAAGAACACCAAAGGGGTGTTTGTTTGATTTTGATCATTGATTTTGGGTTGATCGTGTTCGTGTTCTTAGTTCTTTTCCAATCACGTGTTCGGTATCATCAGAAACCTTCATCGTTTATTTTATTTTCCTTTTAATTATGTTCATGTGTTAGAATATTAAAAACATAATTAAAAACATGTAGATTAATCCAAGAAACATGAACAAGTGGGGTTTTTGGTGGGGTTTGTTCGGCCGACACACAAACCGAGAGCCCCAAGCTCTCGGCTTGGTTTGTTTCGCACCAACAGCCGTGACCAAGAGGTCTCAGTGTGGTCCTGGTGGTTCGGCAACAGGAACAAGGGACCCCGAATCAAGTCGGGGTGTTGTTTGGTTTGTGTTGGGTCTCGGCGCAGCAGCAGCAAGCACCACCGGCCTCAGCCGGTGGCTGTCTTGGTTCGAGCAGGGGGAAGCAGTAGCGCAGCAGGGGGAAACCATTGGCCTTATGCCGGTGGGAACCTTGCTCGTGCAGTGGGTAGCCGAGACAAAACAGGGGGAAACCACCGGCTGACTTTAGTCGAACAATGGCAACCGGCTAGGCCAGGTAACCACTGTCAAGGGTTGTTTTGGTTCGGTTTATGTTTCACTTTATATTAAAGGAAAGTGATATGCACACCACATAAAGTGATATGCACACCACAAAAATGCATATATGATGTTGTACCATATGCATCACACATGTGATTTTGTGGTGTGCACATCACTTTGTGTGGTGTGCATATCAACTCTCTATATTAAAACACGGGTTCGGTCACGGGATTATTTTTACAAGGTATATTTTTACAAGGAAAAATTAAATTAATTAAACATGACTAATAATTAATTTAATTTAATCATGACTTAGGTTTTATTATTTATTAAATAATAGATGTTTTAACCTAAGTATTTTTACCATTTAATTTAGATTATAGTTATTAATTAATTAAAACATGGACTATAATTAATTAATAAATCATGACTTAGGTTATAGTTAATAAATTATTAATACATGATTAACCTAAGTATTTTATATGTCTTAATTTAATTAAATTATGCTTTATTTAATTAAATCATATAACTTATAGTTTATTAGATTACAATGACATTTAATTAATAAACTATACTATTATTACATGACTTATGATTTCTAACCAATAAACATTAGCTTATATTATTAGCTTATTAATCCAGCTTATTTCTAAATATAGAAATTTTCTATTTCAGGAAACTTACTATTTTTAGAAACTTTCTATTTTTAGAAATTGGTCTATTTTGAGAAACTAATCTAATTTTGGAAACTTTCTATTTTTGGAAACTTTCTGTTTCTGGAAACTTTCTATTTTAGAAAACCTGCTATTTTTAGAAAGTTACTTATTATTACACAACAAGTATAATAATACAAGAATACAAGATAATACATGAAACACATGATTAATACAGTATACCATTTAAAACAGTAAAACAAGATAAGAACATATAAAACAAGCTAAGAACATGCTAGAACTAGTAACGTATTTAGTAATTAGACAACTTATACATGTCCCTTATTTATGTAGTATTAGTGAGGTCGGAGTAGGACTATTCATCCTTTCATCTTTCCTCGTTCACTGGACACAAGGTACGGATTTTTCGTCCTTCAGTATGGACATTCTTTCCTTATTAGGATTCCCTGTTTGCAGCCAACTATTTTCCTAAGTATATGTTTTATATGTTTGATTACTTATGTTAGTTTTAAATGCCTAAGCCAATATACATGCATGACCAGTGTCACCTAGTTATGGAGGTACCATAACCATAACACTAGATGCACCAGTGTTATGACTTCCCCACGACGGAGTGATTGCTCGTGGCGTCCCTTTTCAGTTTTGGCCATATATTTATATTATCATGTGGGGCGTATGGGTGCATCATAGTTACATGTTTGACAGGATTTTCATGGTGAATGCAATATGTGCCTTGCATCCTTCACAAGGAGTTGATCCCTCCTACCTAGACAAATTAATTAGAGGCAACATCCCTAATTGTATGACGAGGTCTCTCCTCCAAGTATTCATGCACGGTGGAACCTCATGACCTATATGGGCTATTGGCTAATTAATACAGTTTTCATATAAAAACATAAGTCTTTTCAAACTATAAAACCAGTTTTCTGAACATGTTCCAGGTTATCTAGGACTTATACATTTCCGCTGCTATTAGTATTTATGTTTATGTCATTTCATGCTATACTTGTATATCCGTTCACTGGGCGTTATGCTCAGCCATTTTCCTTTCACGTTCCCAAACGGCATGTACTCAAGGACGCTCGTAGACTTTAAGAGTATGTACATACGGATTGGAAGCTATCTAGCCTTCATTACTTTATGCATTTTCCATACATTACGTTACTTTATTTCTTTGGACATTGTTTAGTCCTTTTCCATTTCAGTACTTATATTCATGTGTGTGGAGCTTATACTTGGACTACCGATGTTAGTTTCTGGTATTTCCATTCATGGTCATTTAATGTTTTTGGGCATTTACCTTGCATGCTTTGATGACACACCATATTACCTATGATATTCCCATATACCAAAATGGGGTGTTACAGTTATGGTATCAGAGCCAAGACTTCAACATGTAGGCTCTTAAAACATGACCTGTGATTAGTGGGTAATCACCATGGTCTTCCTAGAACTGACAGTTGTTTTCATGCATCTATTCATGTATCATTATTGCAGGAAGTTTGACTAAGTAATGGTTGGTACATGACTGGCCATATTTAGTCGCATGTGCTTTTAATCGAATCATTTTGTTTTGATGAACCGACCCATAGGCGTTCAACCTCGTCATGTCATTTTGTTTAGATGAACCGACCCATAGGTGTTCACCCAAACCCATGTCATTTCATTATCATGCATTCATACACTGTTTTCATGCATAAAATGTTTTCATGTTTATATACATAAAAAAAATCATGTATATATATATTATGTTTAAATCATTTTAATCATGCATTTTGTGTTATACTGTCAGATGGTTCTCACACGTGAATAAGAACAACTAAATGCAGTAGTACAAGCTGCTATGCAGGCCATGCTTCCTCAACTGAGGAATGGAATTCGGGCCGAGGTGCAAGCTGCCAACAATCAGCACCAGCATCAGAATCCTCCTCCTCCACCTCCAGCTACCCTGATCACATGGCTGGAGCGATTCAATAAGCAGCGTTCGAGGTCCTTCGAGAAGACTGACAGCCCCGATGAAGCTGAGAACTGGTTAGCTCACATTGAGAAGATCTTTGACGCGATGGGATGCGACCCTGTCTTTAAGGCGAGGTTATCCTGTTACAAGTTTGAAGGGAACGTGCTTGCATGGTGGAAGGCAGTGAAATTGTCGGAGGGAGGTGACGATTAGGTGGCTGGCTTGACTTAGGCACAGCTCAGGGAGTTAGTTATGGGACAGTTCTTCCCGGAAGCTGAGCAAGATAAGCTCAAGAGGGAGTATCATGGGATTAGGCAGAGAGCTAGGGAAAACAGCAATGAGTTCATGCAAAGGTTTCTTCGTTTGGCTGGACTCCTTGGCGCAGCAGCTGCGACTGTAGAGGAGCAAGCGTATCACTTTCGTTGGGCTCTTCGCACATTTGTCACCAATAACTTGGTGTATGCTACATTCAATACTGTGGCACAAGTAGCAGATGCAGCCCGTAAGTTGGAGATGCTGTAGGAGAGGGATGAGTTTGGAGAGGCAAAGAGACCTGACCTGAGGTATATTTCGTCATCAGCGGTGATCATTTCATTTCATTCAGTACTATCCAAATATTTATCTTTCTCTATACAATTGCATCTTCAAGACAGAAGACTGGGGACCGGTCCCAACCGGCCACTCAGCAGCAGAGTCAGCACAAGGATAACGGTCAGACCCAAGATCGTTCTGCTTCTGATAGGCGTGGCGGTAATTACAATTACCGTAACAACGCCAACGACTCCAACAGCAGCAGGTCCCTAAATTTACTCATTTCTTATTTTATATGTTTCATGATTCATAATTCTGACACTTCAGCATCCACTACCAGGAATAATGGCAATGGAAGGGAGCAGGACCGCAGAGGTTCACAGCCCAACCGCGCAGCTACATCTGGTATTATGTCTTACGATTTCTGCATTGTCCTGTTTGTACTCATTAACCACGTCTCACGTATACTTTCTGAACAGGCTCCCAGCTAGGGCACATGTTAGAGGGTATACTCACCCTCTCTGCACTACGTGCAACCGCAGGCACCTAGGACCGTGTCATCGTGATAGCGATGCTTGCTTCAAGTGTGGTCAGCCAGGCCATCACATGAAGGACTGCCGTAAGGGTGAGATCGAGGGCACTTTTGGACATGCCGACTCCAAGCCACCTCCTACTACTGGACGGGTGAACACGACCTTGCGCGATCAGGCCAACAAGTCAACAGGTACCACCACTGGAATCTTGTATATGTATGGCCAAGTTGCATGCGTATTATTTGACATGGGTGCTACTCATTCGGTCATATATACTGTTTATGCCAAGAGTGTTAGGATATCCCCTATGCCACTAGATAATGTATTAAACATTTCCAGGCCCTTAAGAGACTCTGTACGCATAACACATGGGTACACGGGTCTTCCCCTCGAGTTTGACGACAAAATTCGTCCAGTTGACGCACTTCCATTGGACATGTGCGATTTCGACATGATATTAGGCATGGATTGGCTATCCAAACATCATGCCACCATTGACTGCCATTCATATCGGGTCATATTTGGTGATGTAAACGCACCAGAGTACATTCACAACTATTTTATACCCGGAAGGACTGTACAAATAATTTCAACCTTACAAGCACGTGCATTACTGTCACATGGTTGCGAGGGATACTTAGCTACTGTTCATGATATAGAGGCTGAATCTACATCTATCCAGAATCAGCCGATCGTGTCAGAATTTCCAGACGTGTTTCCAGAAGAACTTTCGGGCATACCACCTGATCGTGAGGTGTAGTTTAATATTGAGCTCATCCCAGGAGCTGAGCCAATTTCCAAGGCTCCTTATCGCATGACTCCCATAGAGCTTAAGGAGTTAAAGGAACAACTACAAGAACTTTTGGAACGAGGTTTCATCCGACCTGGTGCATCTCCATGGGGTGCACTGGTTTTATTCGTGAAGAAGAAGGACGACAGTATGCGTCTCTGCATTGATTATTGTGAGTTTAATAAGATCACCATCAGGAATCGATATCCTTTGCCACGCATTGATGATCTGTTTGACCAACTCCAAGGGGCCAAACATTTCTCCAAGATTGATCTGAGGTTGGGCTATCATCAGTTACGGGTGAATGAGCAGGAGATTGCCAAGACTGCTTTTTGTACACGTTATGGACACTATAAATTTGTAGTCATGCCATTTGGCCTTACCAATGCTCCATCAGTTTTCATGGACTTGATAAACCGTATCTTCCATGAGTTTTTGGACAAGTTCGTCATTGTCTTCATTGACGATATTCTAATTTTCTCTAAGCCAAAGGAGGAACACGAAGACCATCTTCGTACAGTACTACATATACTTCGCCAGAAGCAGCTGTATGCCAAGTTCTCCAAATGCAAATTTTGGTTGAGTAAAGTGGCGGTCCTAGGCCACATAGTATACGTGACAACCCGTAAATTTGAACTCATTATTTAAAATAATTATCGCAGCAATTTTTTTTTTTTTGAAACCAATTTAAATTATAAACACAAAGATGTCCAAAAACTAACAAATTATATTATCAACGATAATACGTACGAAGAACTATTAGGAAATTCTGTTGGTTATATACAAATGCTACGTGTTTAAATTAATTACTGTAAAGTAGAAAATAATATAGTGTTATTTGAAAACCGTGATTTACTCTAATAACTGGAGGCCATCCAACTAAAAGGAAATTATTTTATCCATGTTACGTAAAATGAATTATCTAAGTTTATAGTCATATGAGTGTCAATAATAGTTTATTTTAATAGTTAACGTAAACAATCGAACTTACTGTTAAATATTAATATGAAGTAATCTAATGTTTTCCACATGAAATTTCTTCAAAATAATATATGAGGGACTATATAAAGTCCACAAATCATATATTTTTTACTTTTAAATTATTTTCAAAGTTTCAAATAATTAACTGAGGTAATCGTATTTTATTAATTATTTCATTATAAAATATCGTTTTTATGTCTAAACGATTACGAAAACGTCTAAATTAATTTTATCAACTTTAAACTAATAAAATTAATTTTTAAACTTCATATATAATCATATAAGCTTAATCAAATTATTAAATGAATAGTAATAAGCTCGTATATATTTTTAAAAGCCCGTACGTAATTTTAAAGGCACGTAAACCCTAAGTAAACCTAACTAATTATTTCTAAACCCAAATTAGCCCATGATTAACACTACTTACATATAATTTCGTGGCTTTAACCCTTAGAAAATCATTAGCCCGGTTATGTTAGCTAAAAAATAGGAAAAACAAAATTAGATAACTAGAAAATATTCATATAACTTATCTAGAAAATTATTTACTTGCCTAATATCAAATTTTCTTGTTCCTTACACTATAGAACGAATCACACCCTTCCTAAATACCTTAAATGATTAAAATTCTTCCCATACACTTCATAATACATGAATAGATAGTATTATCCCTAAAAATCCTCCAAAAAGCTACTATTCTATCTCTTCCATTGGTTTTCTTGATTTCTAGCCATATATCATGATTTCCTAGCATGATTGAAGTTATAAAGGCCTCTTGGTCTAGCGGTATGTGAGTGACCCTCTAACTTCAAGGTTGTGGGTTCAATTCTCGGTGGAGACATGTGTGATAGAAATTGTGAGATAGTTGGCGTGAGTTGTAAAAAATTGCCGTTATAAAAAAAAATATATAAAAAAATAAAGGTAAGAAACAAGTAAGTGTATAAATAGGAAGCAAGCCTTGAAGGTGTTACACACCAAAACACACCAAAAACTCATAACTGAACCATTTTCTTTCCATTTTATGTCGAGCACCAAAACACCATCATACACCAACCATATAGGCTTGCTTGGTACATCTAAGAACTCCTTAACACTAGTCCTATAAACCTCAGTAGCAGGTCCCAAGTTCGAAGCTCGAAGAGGTCAAAAACCGAAACCATACTAAACCGAAGCTTAGGTTTCTTTCAAACCCTAGAATTCGTTTAGGTTGATTTCGTGTAGTTCCTTTGTTTGGGCATTTACAAGCAACAAGTATCTTTGTTTTAGTAGTTAAAGTGATCACAATACAAGTCCCTAAGTTACTTTAATGATCGTGATCATGTCGTGAAAGTTGAAACCTCGCCGAGACCAAACTAAGCCATCATAGGGCGTAAACTTGATCAAACCACCAATACATTGTAAGTAATGTGTTACCTAGTTATAAATAGCTTAGTATTCATGTTAAACCTCAACTTAGTGGTGCTTAGTGATACAAGATATTTGCTATGGTTCAGAATTTTATTCTCGGTATCTCTTCGAATTGATCACGGTTCTAAGTGGAATGATCGTTCTTGGTTACAAATAGGGGGTTTGGTTTTTTTGGGTATCTAAATTTTAAATTAAATGCAAGTAATTAAAATGTCGATGAGTAAAGTAGAAGCTTTGACAAAATTAAACTAAAAGTTAATTAGGAAAATACTTAAACTTAAAATTTTGTAAACTTTAAAACTTAGTCCATCGAAATATAGAATTGCAAAGCTGTCGGAATGTCAAAATCATGAACATCGAAATATAACTAAAACAACCCATCAGAATGTCAAAGTAAAGTCCATCGGAATGTCCATGTTAGTTACCATCGGAATATTCAAAATCAAAGTTGTCGCAATGATGGCTGTCGGAATGATGTTGGTCGGAACGTAGCTATCGAAAAGTTCTAGATCGGAATGTGGTAAATTAAAATTGGCCAGAGTTACGACTTAAAAAGGATCTTAGTCCCGTCGGAATATGCGATCGCAATAAGCTATCGCAATCCAGATCGGAATAAGAGAAGATGTCACCCGATCGCAAAGTAAAACCCTTTAGGGTTATTGCGATCTAAACCAGTAAATCCGTCGGAATGTGTATAAACCCTTGGATTGCGATGGAAGCTCAAATCAATCCGAAAATGGTGGCAACCTTAGAACTCAATAAGCACAATCAATAAGCTAATTCACCCGCAACTTAAACACTTCAAAAAGCTTAAATTTGACAACTTTCGAAAAAATAAAATCATAAACTTTATAAACGAAACTTTTGAATGACTAAAACCTTGATGAAATCCGAAAACCAATAAGCTAAAATAAGAACTAACCCAATAAGCATAGAGAACTTATGGCTTAAACCAAATGAAAGCTTATGTAGGAACAAGCAAGAAATGAACTTTCTAAATACACGACCTCAAATTCAACCACGAATAATGAAGGATTCAGATCAAATCAAAGATTTAGGACAAGGGAATAAGTAGAATCAAGAAATGTAGAAAGATAATAAAGAACTTAAAAGCTTACTTGAATTAGATTAATGAGATTCAAAATACAAAAATTAAAGAAAGCTTAAATTTAAAAGGTAAAACAAAGAAAAATTTAGTGAGAGAAAGTTGGGAACTTTCTCTCTCTAAAACTAGAGAAATGAAAAATATGAAATACTAAGACTCCCCAAAATTTGTGAAGTGGAATCCTATATATAGGCGTCTCTTGTGGACTTTGTGAATGGGCTTTGTTTTTGGGCTTCTTTTCTTCTTTCTTCTTTAGTCTTTACGTTCCTTTAAATAAACGTTTCCGACTTTGGACTTTGAGAAGTGTCGGTGAATAATTCCAACTCGTCTTATAATCTTTTGTTTAATAGACTCGAGTTCTTCGACATATATGGATCTTCCATCTTTGGCCCTTTTCTTCGATAAATCTTCAAATAGGCACAATGACTTCAAATCTTTTGCATCTCTTGGACAATAGACTTCGTCTTGAGTCTTTTTCTTCGATAAAACCCGTGCAATCCCATGTTTTCTTCAATATTCACACGGTTGACTCTGAAAACACAATAAACACAAAAACCACGCATAATTCCAAACAAATGATATTAAATACGTGTTTTGGTCTTGTTTTAGCCAGAAATAAGTGGTAAAAGGATGGGTGTTTTCACACCTATCAAATCCCCTACACTTAACCATTGCCATGCCCTCATGCAATGCTTAGTGATAAAGCAAATTTACATTTTTCTCATAATCAATCAACCTTGGCCTTATTAAAATACTACTCAACAAAAATTAAAGTACTAAGAAAAATTAAAACTTTAAAGCAAACAGAAGGATAGAAAACCATTTTCACTTGAAAATAGCTATATGGAAATAACTTGCAAAGAGATCAAGGACTTACATTAGGGCTTTGGTGTTGCGAAGATTTATCACCCTCAAGTTTCACGTTCCCCAAACTAAGCTTAAAAACGAGATCATTGTTATCCTAAGTTAGCAATTCAAACACTTACACACATGGCTTAATTAAATGCTTAAACTCCCTTATTCCTAGGTGTATCTCTTATATTTTATTTTTGTCTTAGAATGATCATGAAGATGCATTTTTGGACTTATTTTGATAGTTTATTTAGGCTGAAAGCAAAGTAAGACGATTTGATCAATAGTTAGCTAAAGGACAAAATCTCTTAAAACTGCTTCTCGGGATATCAAAAAGTTCATATCTTGGCATAACTCGGTTCACGATTTGAGACCTTTCTCGGGCTTTGGCATGTACTTCATTCTTCATATCTTCGAGAGACGTTCTTGAGATAATGGTCTTCTCATCGTTAATAGAGTTTCTTCACTTGGAGACTTTTGAGGGGTACTCCAACTTTGTTGACCACGACTTCATGATTATTTCTTCAATCTCTAATTGGGATTTTGAGATACAACGATCCGCCTCCTTTTCGGACTTGGATCTATTTATCCTCATACCTTGTTAGGGTCTTTTCGGATAGACTTCTCCATGATCTTTATGGGAGTTGATTGCTTTTTATCGTGAGTCTTGATCCTTCATATTGATTTTGGGAATAATGCTTTTCTCATCACTTTGGATCTTCAGCAATAAAAATGAATCCTCATGCCTTGTTAGGGCCTTTTCGGACTCGCCAATCTTCGCGCCCCGCTTCATAAGTTATGCCTTGGCTATGAACTCTTATCATTACCGAGCAACTTTTAAACGATCTTGGGCTAGAAGCTAAGTAACTTTTCAAATCGTACGACCTTACTTATTGCAGATAAATTATTAGCAAGTGATGGGAGAATAGGCAGATAATTACACCAAGTGGGCTTGTGCAAGAATACCGACTTATAATTGACTCTATCATTTCTCGTCCTCCACAATTTAAAATCTCAAGTAATGAGACTCGTGGATGCTTAGCCTAATAAACCATTTAAGGTCTATATGGTTAAGGATACTAGCTAGAATAAACTTGGACAAGTCTGTTCGGGTTGAGTCAAATTAATCGCAACGAGCCTAATATGTCAAAGACTTCAAAACTAGCTACACCACTTTATTAATATTTTTGAATTTATTGCGGGATATATACATATGAAAGCAACGATAAAAATTTAACAATTACGACTAAATGGCCAAAGTTAATTAAAAATTTGAAAAATGTTGAAAAAGATGATTTTTCGGTTAAATGAAAGCATTTTTATGGAAAACTTCACTTAAAACTTCGATAGAAGTCCCCCTACACTTAAGATAAACATTGTCCTTAATGTTTAAGCATGTGGGAAAAGTCTCCCCTACACTTATGACATTGTGCACGTTGGTTAAATCAAGTTAAGGAAGAGACGACTAAAGTGATCAATTTCAAATGTGAGTATGAAGAAAATTGAATCACGATAGTTGAGAGATAGAACCGGATTTCGGATAACACGGGAGCATGGTTCTTCAAAGGTTCCAAAAGTGCATTCATCCCTGTAATCACATCACCACACAAAGACAAACACCTATATAGGTCCCCCTACACTTAGGAGGTTAAAACGAAAAAGGATAGATACTCGGGCTGCCTCCCGAGGAGCGCTTGTTTTTGATAACCGAGTCACGAGCCTGACTCGACCCAAAATTAGTTCATGGGGAACGTGGTGAGGGATGGAATCATCTCTTGAGAGATGTCCTCACCAAAGTACAACTTTACTCGTTGGCCATTCACCTTAAAATTAGGTCCATTAGGTTGAGCGAGCTCGAGAGTACCATATGGAAAATTTTGGGCAATGGTGAATGGACCGGACCAACGAGATTTCAGCTTGCCCGAAAAGATTTTCAACCGAGAGTTAAAGAGCAAAACTTTGTCTCCAACTTGGAATTCACGGTTTTTAATCTTGGAGACATGAATGAGCTTAGTCCTTTCCTTATAGATCAAAGAATTTTCATAAGCCTCATTCCGGAGTTCATTCAGCTCATTGAGTTGGATCTTGCGTAGGTCACCGACTTTGTTGATATCAAAATTAGCCCACCTCAAGGCCCAGTAAGCCTTGTGCTCCAACTCAATGGGGAGGTGGCATGCTTTTCCGTACACGAGACGATATGGTGTACAACCAATCGGAGTCTTGTATGCAGTACGAAAAGCCCACAAAGCATCATCAAGTTTATCAGCCCATGAGGCACGATGCTCTCCCACGGTTCTTTCAAGAATTCGCTTTAATCCTCGGTTAGAGATTTCAGCCTGGCCATTAGTTTGTGGGTGGTAGGCGATGGAAAGACGGTGATTTACACCATACTTAGCCATGACTCTTGCGAATTGGTCATTGCAAAAATGAGTCCCGCGATCACTAATGGCACGAGGCACACCGAATCTAGCGAATAGTGATTTCAATAAGTTACAAACCACCCTTGCGTCATTAGTGGGTAAAGCTTTGGCTTCAACCCACTTTGAAACGTAGTCAATGGCTACAAGGATGTATTTGTTTCCTTTAGAGGAAGGGAATGGCCCCATAAAGTCGATACCCCAAACGTCAAAGATTTCACATTCTTGAATGAAATTCTGAGGCATCTCATCTTTATGTGTGATCTTGCCTTGTTTTTGGCAAGCATCACAACGTTTAACCATCTCGTGAGCGTCACGATAGATGGTGGGCCAATAAAATCCCGAGTCAAACACTTTTTTGGCGGTGTAGTTAGGACCAAAGTGACCACCGGTGGGTCCTTTGTGGCAAGCGTCAAGGATTTCTAAAGCTGCCGGTCCATCAACACATCGGCGAATAATCAAATCAGCACATTGTTTGAAAAGATACGGGTCATCCAAAAAGTAAGTCTTAATGTCTTTGAAGAACTTCTTCTTTTGTTGGGATGTTAACCCGTCGACGAGAATTCCACCCGCTAAGTAGTTTGCAATGTCCGCAAACCACGGGGTTTCGTTAGAACTCGAGTTGATAGACATTAAGGTCTCCAGGGGAAAAGAGTCATTGATCTCTTTGTTCGGATGATCCCCTTGATAAGGATCCTCAAGTCTACTGAGATGATCCGCGGCTAGGTTTTCAGCTCCTTTTTTATCACGAATTTCGATTTTAAATTCTTGGAGTAGCAAAACCCAGCGAAGAAGTCTTGGTTTAGAATCTTGTTTAGTCAACAAGTACTTCAACGCGGAATGATCGGTATAAACGATGGTGGTAGAAAGGACAAGATAGGGGCGGAACTTTTCAAAAGCATAGACAACAGCTAAAAGCTCTTTTTCGGTTGTCGTGTAATGCAATTGAGCCCCCGTCATTGTCTTGCTAGCGTAATGGATCGGTTGGAAGTGTTTGTTCACTCTTTGGACAAGAACCGCTCCAATAGCATAGTCGCTAGCATCGCACATCAACTCGAAAGGCAGCTCCCAATTAGGGGTAACCAAGACGGGTGCCTTAGTTAGCTTATCCTTAAGAAGGTTGAAGGCTTCAATACACTCTTTGGAAAAGATAAAAGGAGTATCTTTTTCCAAGAGGTGGGTCATCGGGCGAGCGATTTTAGAAAAATCTTTGATGAAACGACGGTAGAAGCCCGCATGACCGAGGAAACTTCTCACACCCTTCACGGTTGAAGGTGGAGGCAACTTAGAAATAACATCGAATTTAGCACGGTCCACTTCAAGACCGGCTTTGGAGATCTTGTGTCCTAGCACGATGCCCTCTTTCACCATGAAATGGCATTTTTCCCAATTAAGAACAAGGCGAGTGTCTTCACACCGCTTAAGCATACGTTCTAAATTGGCAAGGAAAGCAGAGAAAGAATCGCCATAAACCGAGAAATCATCCATGAATACTTCCATAGTGTCTTCCACCATGTCATGAAAGATAGCCATCATACACCTTTGGAATGTCCCAGGAGCATTGCATAAACCAAAAGGCATGCGTTTGTAAGCAAATGTTCCGTAGGGACAAGTGAATGTGGTCTTTTCTTGGTCCTTGGGATCGATGGGAATTTGAAAATACCCGGAGAAACCATCTAAGAAGCAGTAATAGTCATTACCAGCTAGACGCTCGAGCATTTGATCCATGAAAGGAAGAGGAAAGTGATCTTTTCTCGTGGCATCATTGAGCTTATGATAGTCAATACAAACTCTCCACCCAGTAACGAGACGAGTGGGAATCAACTCGTTGTGTTCATTGGGAACAATGGTTATTCTGCCCTTCTTGGGCACACAATGGACGGGACTTACCCAAGGCGAATCCGAGATAGGGTAAATCAAGCCGGCATCAAGAAGTTTGATAACCTCTTGTTTGATGACGTCGTGAATGCGAGGATTAACCCTTCTTTGGCTCTAGATTGCGGGTTTAAAGTCATCTTCCATGAGAATTTTGTGAGTACAAAAGTTTGGATCAATTCCGCGGATATCGGAAATTTTCCAAGCAATTGCCTTCTTATGATCTTTAAGCACGGCGATGAGGCGAGATTTTTCGTCTTCTTTCAAGTCCTTCGCGATGATGACGGGCAACTTCTTCTATTCTTCAAGGAACACATACTCGAGATGGGGCGGCAACTCCTTAAGTTCTAAATCCGGAGGATTTTCGATGGGATGCGTTTTCAAAGTCAGAGCATCGATAGCAATAACCGTGGGAGATGGTGGAGAAATATTGTCTTCTTTAAGAAGGTTTTCAATGAGACGAAGATCTTCATCCCAATCAGTGGTAGAATCGTCATTAGCTAAGTTCACATCTCCCATGGTGGCTTCCAAATCTTTCCAAAGGAAATCACTTTCTCCAAATAGAGATAGTGACGAATCAATATAGGAAACGGTCTCAACATTGGGAAGAGAGGTAGGAATACTTTTACAAGCATCTTTGAAGTGTTCTTCACAGGCCTCATCAAGAACGTCAATACAATTAACACTCTCGTTAGAATAAGGCTGTTTAGAAAGCTTTCCCATGTTGAAGACATTTTATCGTCACCAACTCTCATGATAAGCTCACCAGCTTCAACATCGATGAGAGTGCGACCGGTCCTTAAGAATGGACGACCAACAATTAATGGCACACGTGGGTCCATATCGTAGTCGACGACGACGAAATCAGCAGGAAAAGTGAATTTGTCGACTCCTACAAAGACGTCTTCGGCTATCCCCACTGGATAAGCAACCGTACGGTTAGCTAATTCCAAAGTCATTTTGGTGGGGACTAGCTCAGGGAGAGATAATTGCTTCCAAACGCTTAAGGACATTATGTTAATACTGGCACCTAGATCGGCTAGGTCCATGCAATTCTCTACTCCCGGGAAGTTGCAAGGGATTAAGAAACGACCCAGATCACCAAGCTTGGTTGGCAATTTCCTTAAGAGCATTGCAGAGCAATTCTCATTAAGTTGGGTGTTAGCAATATCAAGAAGCTTCTCCTTGTCGCTAAGAAGATCTTTGAACATTTTCGCGTATTTGGGCATGTGAGCGAGAGCCTCAGTGAAGGAGATGTTAAAATTCAATTGTTTAAACATTTTAAGAAAGTTCGAAACTTGAATATCATCCTTGCTTTTGAGCTTCTCTTTCCTCAACCTAGATGGATAAGGTATATCGGAAGAAGAGGAAGGCTTTGGGATCGAAGGATCACTCACATCCTTGGGTGGAGGAGGGGTAGAAGTAAGAGGTGGAGAAATTGGGGAATTAGAAGGATGAGGAATAGGAGCAGGTGACTCATTTTCCTTAGTCACAATCACTGGTGGAGGTATAGGAAGCTCGGGTTCCTTGGTACCTTTGCCACTGCGAGTGGTGATTGCTTTCATCTCCCCTCTTGGATTCGCAACGGTGTTACTCGGAAGAGTACTCGAAGAAGAGGGTTGATTACCTTGGAAGAAACTAGCCATCATGTTCTTTAAGTCATTCGTTGGACTTGCCAAAGTGTTTCTTATATCAGCTCTCAGATCGTTTCCTTGTTTCACCATGTCTGCTTTCAAGTTGAGCACTTCCCGCTGGAGATTTTCCACAATCACATCATTGGTCCGCATTTAGGTTTCAACATCTTGGTGTAATGCGGTGGGTTGGTTGGGAGGGGGAGCATGGTATGCGGGTGGTTGATAAGCAGGTTGTTGGTAAACTTGGTTGTTTCTTTGAGGTGGATATGGTTGTTTGTGAGGTGGTATATATGGTGCATGAGGTTGTTGTTGATTAGGGCGATTGAGGTTTTGTTGTTGGTTTGGGTTGTTAGGAGGAAAACCGGGTGGGGAAAGAAAGTTGTTTGAACGGTAGCTAAGAAAATTGCGGTCACCTTGAGGACGAGCTTGATAAGCGGCCGGAGTATAGGTACCGTATGCTGCATTCACATTCTCAGAAGGATAGTCTTGGGTGGCGGTACAAGTGGTGTAAGAGTGAGGACCCCCGCATATTTCACATGGTTGGCTAACAGCATTGACTTGAGCGTTTTTAGCATTGATGTTGTTGGTGTTGTTAGCGGTGTGGGTAACAAGCGATTCAAGAAGCGTAGTAATTTTGTCAAGTCGCTTGTCGTTTTCACTAGTACTAGCACTAGCGGCATTGGTCCGCACACTCTTGGTTTGCACTCTAGACTTATTCTCAATGATATCCCAAGCAGCATTGGAAGTCTTAACCAAAATATTACCCCCGAGGCACTGTTTAGTGAATCTTGGTCATTCATGCTTAAACCATTATAAAAAGTATTAATTTAGTGCACTTTTATAAAACCATGTTGTGGGCACTTTCTTAAAAGATCTTTGAAACGGTCCCAATATTCACTAAAAGACTCATCGTACTTTTGTTCAAAATTGATAATTTCATTCCGCAAAGAGGTAGTACGAGAGGGTGGGAAAAAGTAGTTTATAAGCTTGGTCTCCAAATCCGTCCACGTCAGAATACTTTGTGGCGGTTCCTTTGCAAGCCAATGCCGGGCTTGTCCCTCTAAAGAAAAGGGAAAAAGTTGTAAACGGATTACCTCTTGTGGAACACCATTGAATTTGATCGTATTCGTGAGTTGTAGGAATCTCTTGATGTGGTCATGTGGATCATCAATGGTACGCCCCAAGAATGGTTGAGCAGAGACCATCTGGATAAAACCGGATTTGAGCTCAAAGTTGTTGGCTGCAATCGCGGGTATGACAATTGGATCATTGTTGCCGTCTACATGTGCTTGCAGAAGTTCAATCATCGGGCGATTGTCTGGTAGAGGCTCATTGTTGTTGTTATTATTGTTGTTGAGAGGTGGGTTATTGTTGTTGTTATTATTGTTGTTGAGAGGTGGGGTTATTTTTGTTGTTTTGTACACCGGGCATGTCTAAGTCTTCGAGAGGCTCGGGCTCTTGATAAGACGTCGATCGTGTACGCATGCACCTGCAAAATAACTAACAAGGCAAACAAGAAATATTTTTGGTTTTTATGGTTTTTTAATTTTTTTGTATTTTTTGAAAATTTTATATTTTTAGGGTTTTTTGAAAATTTTTATGAAAAAGTAACGTTCACGGTGAACGGATCCCAAAATCCAAGTTCTCACAAAAAACTGTTGATCTTAACGAGAAGAGCCGGCAGCGGCGCCATTTGATACAAGATATTTGCTATGGTTCAGAGTTTTATTCTCGGTATCTCCTCGAATTGATCACGGTTCTAAGTGGAATGATCGTTCTTGGTTACAAATAGGGGGTTTGGTTTTTTTGGGTATCTAAATTTTAAACTAAATGCAAGTAATTAAAATGTCGATGAGTAAAGTAGAAGCTTTGACAAAATTAAACTAAAAGTTAATTAGGAAAATACTTAAACTTAAAACTTTGTAAACTTTAAAACTTAGTCCATCGGAATATAGAATTGCAAAGCTGTCGGAATGTCAAAATCATGACCATCGGAATATAACTAAAACAACCCATCGGAATGTCAAAGTAAAGTCCATCGGAATGTCCATGTTAGTTACCATCGGAATATTCAAAATCAAAGCTGTCGCAATGATGGCTGTCGGAATGATGTTGGTCGGAACGTAGCTATCGGAAAGTTCTAGATCGGAATGTGGTAAATTAAAATTGGCCAGAGTTACGACTTAAAAAGGATCTTAGTCCCGTCGGAATATGCGATCGCAATAAGCGATCACAATCCAGATCGGAATAAGAGAAGATGTCACCCGATCGCAAAGTAAAACCCTTTAGGGTTATTGCGATCTAAACCAGTAAATCCGTCGGAATGTGTATAAACCCTTGGATTGCGATGGAAGCTCAAATCAATCCGAAAATGGTGGCAACCTTAGAACTCAATAAGCACAATCAATAAGCTAATTCACCCGCAACTTAAACACTTCAAAAAGCTTAAATTTGACAACTTTCGAAAACATAAAATCATAAACTTTATAAACGAAACTTTTGAATGACTAAAACCTTGATGAAATCCGAAAACCAATAAGCTAAAATAAGAACTAACCCAATAAGCATAGAGAACTTATGGCTTAAACCAAATGAAAGCTTATGTAGGAACAAGCAAGAAATGAACTTTCTAAATACACGACCTCAAATTCAACCACGAATAATGAAGGATTCGGATCAAATCAAAGATTTCGGATAAGGGAATAAGTAGAATCAAGAAATGTAGAAAGAGAATAAAGAACTTTAAAGCTTACTTGAATTAGATTAATGAGATTCAAAATACAAAAATTAAAGAAAGCTTAAATTTAAAAGGTAAAACAAAGAAAAATTTAGTGAGAGAAAGTTGGGAACTTTCTCTCTCTAAAACTAGAGAAATGAAAAATATGAAAAACTAAGACTCCCCAAAATTTGTGAAGTGGAATCCTATATATAGGCGTCTCTTGTGGGCTTTGTGAATGGGCTTTGTTTTGGGGCTTCTTTTCTTCTTTCTTCTTTAGTCTTTACGTTCCTTTAAATAAACGTTTCCGACTTTGGACTTTGAGAAGTGTCGGTGAATAATTCCAACTCGTCTTATAATATTTTATTTAATAGACTCGAGTTCTTCGACATATATGGATCTTCCATCTTTGGCCCTTTTCTTCGATAAATCTTCAAATAGGCACAATGACTTCAAATCTTTTGCATCTCTTGGACAATAGACTTCGTCTTGAGTCTTTTTCTTCGATAAAACCCGTGCAATCCCATGTTTTCTTCAATATTCACCTGGTTGACTCTGAAAACACAATAAACACAAAAACCACGCATAATTCCAAACAAATGATATTAAATACGTGTTTTGGTCTTGTTTTAGCCAGAAATAAGTGGTAAAAGGATGGGTGTTTTCACACCTATCAGTTAGCGTTTAGAAATATTTCGTAAGTAATAAGAGTCGTGAAAATGCCTTATTCGGTAGATTAAAGCTCTTGCACGTTTCCCGAGGTAGACACCTCTTCTTGAATTTCTGTTATAAAGTAAAATACTAGACTTCATTGCGAGTCTACAGCCTCTTGAATCACTTAAAACGGAGTAATAACGAACCGGGAAACTTAAGATGAAAATTTAAATAAAAACATTAAAATCTGTCAAAGCTATGAAATATTCTAAGTCTGGAAACTGTATGGTCGGGCGAGTCATGTTTCGACGCGATTTCGAGCCTCTTAGAGGCCGGATGGGTAAATATTGATCAAGGACAATATTAATATTCACCTGGCCTAGTCTCTTAATCCGTAAGCCGTTTTACCTAACAGTTAAAGAGCAGTATGATACAAGTCTTTAAAGTTTCTGAAAAACCATGCTGTGTAGCGTTAAACTGGCTGAAACTACGTTTTGTAAGCTAAATTTGACCAACTTAATGTCCAAATCACAACCAGCCCATACGGAACATTATCATAGCCTACGAGATGGACTATCTACAGGAACTTCGTTTATGTCATAACTTTAGAGTATGCAAAAGTTACAAGCTCTCAAAGTAGGCCCGCTTGACACTTTTTAGATTTTATAAATTGTTATTTTGTTACAAACCAACTAGTAACACTTGAGGTAAGATGCCTAATTAAATTACGACAATGTAAACTTGATCAACATTATCGTAGAAAAACTTAATTACGATAAAACTGTTCCTTAAAGTTGTAAGCATAATAAAATGTAAAATTTATAAATGACATAAATCATGTTAGTCTAATAAAAGTAACACGCGATAGTAGCTCTCAAAATAATGAAGAAAACGATTTTAGTTGTATAACACTTGTTTCTCATAATCGTACTCTTGTAGGAATTATATAAAGCTTATATCGTAATATTATTATTTTCAAAATTCTAATAATTAGTTTTACTTAAATTCATATCAACCTATCAATGATTTTATAATGCTTAACAAAAATATATGAAATAGTAACAATTGATGAAACCCTAGTTTAAAAGATGAAACTCGACTCTAAATATAACTGATTATTAAGCGTAAACGTTATAAATATTAAGTCGTTATTATTCCAGCCTAAGCACCAACTATGGAACAGGTTCAACATGCATGTCATAATCATCAAGCATATAGTTAATATGTATTATCTTGTTTAGGTTATCAGTAAAGTTCTACTCTGTTTCTACAACTACTTTCCATCTGTCAGGTGAGTTTCTAGCCCCACTCTTAAATTAGTTTATCAACTTGTGACTTTTCTAGCCTCTTTATGAAACTGTTTTATCAAACTGTGAGTTACTAGCCCCTCTCTATTTTAAACTGTAATATCATCTTTTGCGGTGAGAGCATTGCTTGATTTCTAAACGCGTGAACACAAGTAAACTATTCTTTACTAGTTGATCTCCCCAAATGATAACTGCCCACGAATCATGAACCGTTAGTCACCTAGCTGGGTTACAGCGAAGTGAGCGCGAATGTTATGGATAGATCTATCGGAGTTGACACTCATATTTACTTTGAATGGGTGCGTTCAAGTAAATACAATTTCATTTGAAGACGGCGGGTGACTTGGGTTAGTCACCTGCATGGGCACACACATACGAAGTTAGTTAGACTCGTTAACGCATCGGTGTCATGAGCTTAAATAGTAGTAAAGATAAACTGTGTGACTTTGTATGTGTTATATTGTCACTGGTGGATACGAATCTTGTGGTTCATTGAAATGATTTTTATTGTTTTCTTAAACTCAAACCTAGGAACTCACCAACTTTGTGTTGAGACTTTAGCAATGTTTTTCTCAGGTATGCTACTATATGAAGTCTACATTGTTGTTTTGGCATGTACAGGTCGTTCTCTCGCATCAAGTCCTCTTCACGCCATGAAGTCGCAACCCAAATCCAGTCTTCCGCTGCAGTGAAATTTGGGGGTGTGACCCGTAGAGTGAATAATCATGGATCCTGCGAAGGTTGAGGCTATTACCAAGTGGCTAAGACCGACATCATCAACTAAAGTTCGCAGCTTTCTAGGCTTAGTTGGTTACTACCGTAGGTTCGTATAGAACTTTTCCTGATTAGCACTGCCATTGACCAAACTGATGCGGAAAGGGGAGAAATTCGTCTGGACTAAAGAAAGAGAGAAGAGCTTTGAAGACCTAAAGAAGAGGCTGGTATCTGCACCGATTCTTATTCTCCCATCTAGTACAGGTGGATTTCAAATCTACAGTGATGCTTCAGGGAAAGGACTTGGCTGTGTTCTCATGCAACATGGGAAAGTGATTGCTTATGCATCACGCCTGCTTAAGCCTTATGAGGAGAACTACCCTATGCATGACTTGGAACTTGAAGCAGTCGTGTTTGCACTAAAGATATGGAGGCACTACTTGAATGGCGAATCATGTGATATCTTCACAGATCACAAGAGCCTGAAATACATCTTCACTCAACGTGAACTGAATATGAGGCAGAGAAGGTGGTTAGAGCTGTTGAAGGATTATGACATTAATTTGCAGTATCATGCCGGCAAGGTGAATGTAGTGGCAGATGCTCTTAGTAGGAAGTCGGGTATGATCAACGACATTAAGTTAGAGGAAGAGATTATACGAGACTTGGAGCGACTAGATACTGAGATCATGGTACGTGGACGGCATGGCTACTGGGCTAATCTTAGAGTGGAGCCTGACTTACTCTCTAGGATCAAGGAAGCTCATAAGGATGATGGTGAAATCCGGGCAATCATACAGAATTTAGAGCAGCAGACGGAGTTTCGGTTAGATGACGACCGTATTTTATGACAGGGCACTAGACTTTGTGTTCTTGATGATCTTACACTCAGGGAAGCGTTATTGGCTGAAGCTCATAACTCCCTATTCTCCATTCATCCTGGTTCAACCAAGATGTACCACGACATCAAGCAGTATTTCTGGTGGAATGGTATGAAATAAGATGTTGCTACCTATGTCTCCAAATGTCTTACCTGCCAACAGGTTAAGATCCAGCATCAACGATCTAGTGGTCTACTACAACCATTATACATTCCAAAGTGGAAGTGGGACAAGATCACCATGGATTTTGTCACCGGACTTCCGCAGACCAAGAGGAAGCATAATGCAATTTAGGTTATCGTTGATCGACTTACCAAGTCAGCTCATTTTTTACCAATCCGGAAGGATGATCCAGTTAGCAAATTGGCTGACACTTATAAGAAGGAGATCATGAGCCTTCATGGTTGTGACAACCCAAAACCGAGGTCATTGCTTAATCTTATCTTACGATTATTTTTGAAATTTTTGGATGAGTTTGAATGATATTTATTTTTGGAGGTTTAAGTTTAAACCGATGTTGGAAGGTCTATATTTAATATTTATTAAGTATAAGGAGTATTAGCAAGCGTGATGTCGATGGATGCCAAATATTTTACGTTTTATTGTCGGTTGTTCGATTTTTGTCATTTTTGAGGTTTTATTTTAAATGACGTGTTAAGTCGAGTCGAGAGTCGATATTATTATTTTTGAGGTACGTTTTAAAATTTTAAAAGTATCCTTATGAAACCCGAGCCCCGTAAATATTTTGAAAATTGACTAATAGTTATTTCCCGCTTTTTAGCTAACTATTTTCATTTTTAGCCACAACTATTGCCAAATTGCAACCAAGGTCCCTCCACCACTATATATAAAGCTAAAACAAACACACACTCTCATTTTTCCACTTAAAATTTCATCTATCTCTCTTCTCTCTCTATATATTGCCGTAACATCCACCACCACCCCAAATCCATACAATTGTCAATTTAACTTGAGTTTGAGGATGATTTGAGCTAAACTAATCATATACCCACTCTTAGAATTGATCAAGGATCATATTGGTGTAAAAAATTTACACATGCAAGGCATTTTTAATTTTTTGATGTTGGTAGGTAGAAACCATGATCATGCATGGTGTTCTTGCCATGATCAATGGTGATTGTTGCAAGAATCTTGTTAAAAACTTCATTTTGATTCAAGGGTTTTAATTTTGATGATGATTTAGATGTTATGGTTCATATATGTTGATGTTAGGGTATAGTAATGATCATTTCTATGGTTGGTTTTGATCAAAAAGTTGATTTTGTACAAGATTTTGGTAGTCATTTTATAACAGTAAGTAAACTGTAAAATCCGAATTTTTATGTTTTTAAAATGGCTTAACTTATAGCCTAGGGTTGTAGATAATTTTATTAGCTTCGATTTGATATAAGGTAGAGCTTCTAGCTCCAAACGAGCGCGAAGTTATGATGTTTTGAATGATCGTGTACCGGGAGACGAGTATCGGCACTACATATAGTTGTTGTCGATATTTAGATTGAATCTCGGGGACTCTAAATGGAGGTTTTTAAATATGTAACCTACTGATAATGAGGTGTTTACCTTATATGTTGAGTTTATTTTAAAACCCGAGTGTCGGTTTTTGTAAACGGGGTCGTTTAAATAAGTTAAAACGGTGGTATGAAAAATTAACGTAAATCTGTCCGGATTTTGTAGTTTGAAAATGAGTCGGGTAAAGGACTTTAAAAGTAATTTCATTTGATAAACTTGTAGGAGGACTTTCTATATATAGTAAGTTAGTTTATCGAGTCGTTTCATAAACGGTTGACGAGTTTAAAAAGGGTAAATAAGCTAGTACATGTAGTATGTACCGGCGGATTTTATTAAAAGTATAAAATTGTAAAGTAAATGTGTAGTAAAGTATAATGAAGTTATTTATATCGTATTCTCTCGAGTTTATTGTGACTTTATGAGTTTGAGTTTGATGTTGTTATGTATGATTTATTTCTCGAGTCATTATTAATGAACGCGCCTTATTTGATAGGTAGCGGTTCTCGTGTTTGAAAGGCATCCATTATCATCGACGATCATCTCGCTAGATCTCTTATACTAAGGTGAGTCTGTAGCCTCGCTTTTTATGCTAGCTACTAAATGTTTTATACCCGCGAGGGGGATACATGCTATTTGAAAATAAATGAACACAAGTCATGAGTAATTGTTGGATCCGAATGTTGCCTAAAGTTGATTTCATTGTATTGAGTAACTTGTTGCTAAAGACCCTAAATTCATGAGTCGTTAACTATCTTCTGACTTGATGTTGTGAGTCGGGAATAGCCGCTTATTCTAATGATTGTACTATTGGGTTGACCACCCTATCTGAGACCAGGGCATTACGTTGAGTAACCCGCTCGGAAGGATAATTTTACGTGAATAAGATTGTGGTATTCTAGCAACTGATACCCTAGAGAGGCAATGGTTTTATTCTAGTCATGCCGGCATTTGGCGTAGGTGACTATTTGGTTAAGGGGTCGGTGTCATGAGCTTAAATACAATGTTTTATTATCATTATTATTATTGCCTTGAATATAGATTGTGTGTACGACAATTCTATAAATGATTATGATTGATTTTCTTCTTGTGTTCAAATGTGATTTGATAAACCTATAGACTCGCTCAACATTATTGTTGACTCGTTTTAGCATGTATTTCAGGTAATAGGAAGTGATGGAGCATGGAGCTTCGCTGTGGAGGTTGTGGCTTGGCTTTTGGAAGAATGTTGGTCTAAAAACTGTTTCCACCTTTATTGTTGAACAATTTACTTTATATTGATGTACTGTACTAAACTTGTTGGTTGTTGGTCGAGATCCATGGGGACTAAACGCTTTACTCTGGTGTCATGTCAGTACACTTATGGGATGAAATTTATGTTTTAGACCTATTATGAAAATCATGTTTATATTTATGTGTAGACGTCTCTATTTTGAGTCGTTCAATATACCTTGTGTGATGATGCTTATGTCTAGCACCCAATTGTGTATTTCCGCTGCGCAATGTAAATTGGGGGTGTTAGAGATTGGTAATAAGAGCTGCAAGTTATAGAGAACTGGGTCGATTTTGAAAATTTTCCTAAACTATAACTTTGGTGTCGAAAATATTTATTCTTCAAAACCACACAACTCCTCTGCAACGCTCCGGTAAGATCACTTTTAGTTTTGTTTTGCATTGTAGATGTATCCCTCATAATTGAAATGATTTCCCGAGTATTTATTAAGTAAATACTATGATATTGTATTGGAATTACTGAAAGTACGCTGAGTGCTTGTCAGTATCATTTTTTTTTGCGAGCATTGCATAAACATCATTTGCATTGTGTTGCATAGCATGGATAATGTATGACATTTGCATGAGCATTGCATACTAATTATTATTTTATTAACGATGACCTTAAGTATCCTTAAACCCTTATAATTGTAGAAAATGGCTGGTTTACCTCGTGAGGATGGATGGATTGATATGACTAATGTAGTGGATGGTGAGGAAGTAGATAACTTTGGTGCTAGTAACGATGAGGAGCCTTTTGAGTTTTTAGATGATGGGATTCCACCTACTGCAGTTGGTCAGACAGAGCCTGAGTTGATACAAGGTAGTTATGTTCCAAGGGTTAATGTTGTGCCACAGACTGTTCCAGATTGTCAGTGACCTGTTGTTCGTTCTTCGACTCCTACTTGTGATGCTTATACTAGTAGTTTGCCTGGGATTGCATTTGCTAGGGGTGATGTTCCTGTTGAGTCGAGTAGGGCTGCTAGTGCACGATCTATTCATGATGGTATTTCTAAGGTTTATTGTCCTGGTCCTAGGTCTTATGATGATATTTTCTGGTTTCTTAAGAAGTTTGATAGGTCTTTGTTTGAAAGGTATTTGGTTGAGACTCGTGTGATTAGGAGGTTTGAGCAGAATGAGAAAAAGTTTGACAGGTTTGTTGGTAGTATGAGGAGATCAGAGTTTGTTAGGGCAAGGGAAATGGATGAAGTTGTTAGATTAAGATCTATGGTATTGAATTTGAGTGGGCAGGTTGAAAGTTTACGTAGGGAGCAAGAAAGGAATTCAAGGTTGAGTGCATGGGGTCTGCCGATGAGATCTTTTCCTAGTCGAGGTGTAGTGATTCGTGATGTGCCGAATCAGGTTGAAGCTCAAGTGTTGGTGAAGCCGAGTGAAGGAAGTAGTCGAAAGGGAAAGGAAAAAGTGGAGGAAGATTCTGAGGATGATGATAGCAGCAGTGATGATGAGCCGATGTACAAGAATCTGCGGGGATCTGATGTTTAGTTTTTATTTTGTTTTTATTAGCCTTGTTGTAATAGAACTTATGTAGACTCGTACTGTAGTTTGTGATGAAACTTAATGACTTTTAAGTTTGTTGTGATGAAGGATTGTAGTGACATTACTTGTCACAATTTTGTGGAAATTTTCCAAAGCAATCCAAAATTACCTTCATGACTTATAATTTGTCTTATTAGTTCTTGTGTGAATTGGTTAATGATTCATTGTGAATTGTGTTGTTAGTGCATGTAGTATCCATGTTACATCTTGATAGAGAAATCCTTCTTCTTATCTTGATATGAATACTTACTTGTTTTTTTCCTGTTATGCGCATAAAGGAAGGAGTTGGGAGGCATTTTTCTGACTTTACTAAATTGTTGTTTGGTTAGTTTCCTGTAAACATGCCGCCTAAATTGACGACTGCTACTGTTAATACCATGATTGAGCAAGCTATTTCTAGAGCTTTAGAAGCTGAACGTGCTACGAGGAACCAAGAGACTGAGAATAGAAATGCTGCTGGTCAGGTTGGAAGGAATGTTGAAAATCAGGTTGGAGGAAATGCTGATGAACAAGCAGGAGGAAATGTTGTGGGACAAGTTGGAGGTAATGCTGTTGTTCAACAGGTTCAGAAGGAATGTTTTTATGCTAGTTTCATGAAATGTGGACCTACCCAATTTCGTGGTACTGGTGGTGTATTGGAATTAAGGAGGTGTATTGAAAAGATTGAAAGTACTTTTGAAATCAGTGGATGTTTAGAAGCTAGTAAGGTGAAATTTGTTGCAGCTACTTTTCAGGATGATGCATTGAGTTGGTGGAATAGTCAAGTAGCTACTGTAGGATTGGTTGAAGCTAATGCTAGAACATGGACTGTGACCAAGGGACTGTTGACTGCTAAGTTTTATCCTGAGGAAGAGTTAGGTCAGTTGGAAGATGAATTAAGGCATTTGGTGCTGAGGAACAATGATATTGTAGTTTATACAAGGAGATTTTTTTATTTATGTTTGTTGTATCCTGATGCGTTTGTTGATGACCGTAAGAAGATGAAGTAGTATATTAGGGATTTATCTAGTAATATCAAGGGAGAAACTACTTCGTCGAAACCCAAGTCATTTGATGAAGCTGTTCAAATGGCTCATGATTTAATGGATGTAAAGCTGCGGGATCGAAAGGATAGTATTGCTGAAGGGAATAAGAGAAAGTGGGAAGCTGCACACTCAAGTTAAGGGCAGAATCGAGGTGTTTATCGTAATAACAATAACCAAGGACCGAATAGGAATCAGCAATACAATTAGAGAAAGAATAATGGTGTTCGTGCTGCCACATGAAATCAAGGTAACAAGGTGAATCCGAAGTGTGGTCGGTGTAATCTGTATCATGTTGGAAATTGTCCACCTGCTTGCAACAAGTGTGGGAAGGCCGGACAAAAAATGGCAGATTGTAGAAACAAGGGTGTAGCCACTGGGGCCAATGCTGTCAAGGTAGTTTACTGTTCTGGATGTGGAGGCCGTGGACATAAGCAAGGGAACTGTCTGAGGGTTGGCATACGACAGGGAGGCAATGTTGTTGCTGTTGCTGCTGGGATTGCTGCTCCAGCCTATGTCGTGGGAGATGCTGACAAACCTCAAGGGCCGAATGTGGTGACTGGTACGCTCTTACTTGATGCTTGTTATGCTAGTGTGTTATTTGATTCTGAATCCGATAGAAGTTTCGTAGATGTTAGATTCAGTCAGCTATTGGATAGAGAACCAGTAAGATTGACAACTAGTTATAATGTGGATTTAGCTGATGGTAAGGTTGTAAGCACTAGTTCTATACTGAAAGGTTGTTCCTTGAAGTTAGGTAATTATGTGGTTAGTATTGATTTGATGCCTATAGAATTAGGATCTTTTGACGTGATTGTTGGAATGGACTGGTTAGTTGGTAATGGTGCAGTAATTGTTTGTAGAGAAAGATTAGTTCAGATACCGCTAAGGAATAGGGTATTGACTTTGAAAGGTGATGAATGTACTTCTCGTTTGAGAGTTGTTTCTTGTTTAAAGATGATGAGGTATATAGAAGCAGGTTGTGATGTGTTTCTTGCACAAATAAGTAATGATGGTGTGAATGAATGGAAATTGGAGGATGTGCCTGTGATTAGAGAGTATCCTGAGGTTTTCCCTGAGGAATTGCCAGGATTACCGCCGCATTGTGAAGTGGAGTTTCGTATTGATTTAGTGCCGGGTGCTGCGCCTGTTGCTCGTGCACCGTATCGTTTAGCTCCATCTGAGATGAAAGAATTATCTGATCAATTGAAGGAATTGATGGATAAGGGATTTATTAGACCGAGTTCGTCGCCGTGGGGTGCGCCTGTTTTGTTTGTTCGGAAGAAAGATGGTTCTTTTAGAATGTGTATTGATTATAGAGAGCTTAACAAATTGACTGTCAAGAATCGGTATCCACTGACGAGGATTGATGATTTGTTTGATCAGTTGCAAGGTTCTTGTGTATACTCGAAGATCGATTTGAGGTCTGGGTATCATCAACTGAGAGTTAGGGAAGAAGATATTCCTATAACAGCTTTACGTACTCGATATGGACATTTCGAATTGCAAGTGATGCCTTTTGGGTTAACAAATGCGCCTGCTGTATTCATGGATTTGATGAATCGTGTATGCAAGCCGTATTTGGATGAGTTTGTTATCGTATTCATTGATGATATTCTCGTTTACTCCAAGAGTGAAGAGGAACATGAGAAGCATTTGAGAACAATTTTGGAATTGTTGAAGAAGGAGAAGCTGTATGCGAAATTCTCTAAGTGTGAATTTTGGTTGAAATCAGTGCAATTTTTGGGGCACGTGATTGATAGTGAAGGTGTTCGTGTGGATCCTGCTAAGATTGAGGCAATTAAGGATTGGTCAGTGCCGAAGACGCCGATTGAAGTTCGCCAATTTCTTGGTTTGGCTGGGTATTATAGAAGGTTTATTGAGAAGTTTTCGCTAATTCCTAAGCCGTTGACTAAGCTTACGGAAAAGAATCGAGTGTTCAAATGCGGATTGGAAGAGGAATGCATTTAGTATGTTGAAGGATAAGTTGTGTTCTGCGCCGATATTGTCTTTGCCAGAAGGATCTGAGGATTTTGTAGTGTACTGTGACGCGTCTCATAAAGGATTTGGAGCTGTATTGATGCAAAGGGAGAAAGTAATAGCGTATGCATCGAGACAACTAAGGAAGCATGAAGAGAATTACACTACGCATGATTTAGAACTTGGGGCTGTTATTTTTGCTTTAAAGCTGTGGAGACACTACTTGTATGGAACCAAGTGTGCGGTTTCACTGATCATAAGAGTTTGCAGTATATTTTGGATCAAAAGGAATTGAATATGAGGCAAAGGAGATGGGTTGAGTTGCTGAGTGATTATGACTGCGAGATTCGTTACCATCCTGGTAAAGCGAATGTAGTAGCTGATGCACTTAGTAGAAAGGAAAGAGATAAGTCTATAAGAGTTAGAGCTTTGACAATGATGGAAAGTGTTGATTTGACAGAAGCGATATTGAAAGCCCAAGCTAATGGTTTGAAGGAAGAGAACGTTGAGGCAGAAAATCTGGGTAGAATGTTGAAACCATTGTTTGAAGTGAGGCCAAATGGATTGAGGTATTTTAAGAATAGGATTTGGTTACCGTTGTGTCCGTCTAAGGAAGATTCTTTAGGAGTGCGAGATTTGGTGATGAATGAATCTCATAAGTCGAAGTATTCAATACATCCTGGATCGGACAAGATGTATCAAGATCTTAAGAAAGTTTATTGGTGGCCGAATATGAAGGCAGATATAGCACAGTATGTTAATAAGTGTTTAACTTGTACGAAGGTGAAGGCTGAACATAAGAAACCGTCTGGATTATTAGTGCAACCTGAGATTCCTGAGTGGAAATGGGAGAAGATTACAATGGATTTTGTGACAGGTTTGCCAAGGACTGCAAATGGTAGTGATATGATATGGCTGATTGTAGATAGATTGACTAAGTCTGCTCACTTTTTGCCAATGAATAAGACAGATAGTATGGAGAGGTTAACAACAGTGTATGTGAAGGAGATTGTTTGTCGACATGGTGTACCTTTGTCGATAATTTCTGATCGTGATAGTAGGTTTACTTTATAATTTTGGAAGTCTTTGCAGAAAGCGATGGGAACGGAGTTATGTTTGAGTACAACATATCATCCGGAAACTGATGGACAAAGTGAAAGAACGATTCAAACGTTAGAGGATATGCTTCGTGCATGTGTGATTGATTTTGGAAATGGTTGGGATAAGCATTTGCCTTTGGTTTAATTTTCGTACAATAATAGTTATCATGCTAGTATTAAAGCCGCATCATTTGAAGCTTTGTATGGACGTAAGTGTAGATCACCAGTGTGTTGGAATGAGGTAATAGAAAGTCAATTGACTGGGCCTGAAATGATATTTGAGACGACTGAAAAGATTGTACAAATTAAGAAACGTTTGTTATCTGCCAGAAGTAGACAAAAGAGTTATGCTGATAACAGAAGGAAACCGTTGGAGTTTGAAGTAGGAGACATGGTTATGCTAAATGTATCTTCATGGAAAGGAGTAATTCGCTTTGGAAAGAGAGGAAAGTTGAGCCCGAGATATATTGGACCATTTAAGATTATCCAAAGGATTGGATTGGTGGCTTATAAGTTAGAATTGCCTGATGAGCTTAAGGTTATTCATAATACTTTTCATGTGTCTAATTTGAAGAAGTGTCTAGCTGAAAGGGATGTGGTGATTCCATTGGAGTAAATTCAACTTGATGATAAGTTGCATTTTATAGAGGAACCTGTAGAGATAATGGATAGGGAAGTTAAGAAGTTGAAGCATAGTAGAATTCTGATTGTGAAAGTGAGATGGAACTCTAGACGTGGGCCAGAGTTTACGTGGGAACGTGAGGATTTCTTTAAGGAAAAGTATCCTCATTTGTTTAGGAAGGATTAAGCGCCGCGGACGTAGATTCTTTTAAGAAGGGGGGGATGTGACAAACCAAAACCGAGGTCATTGCTTAATCTTATTTTACGATTATTTTTGAAATTTTTGGATGAGTTTGAACGATATTTATTTTTGGAGGTTTAAGTTTAAACCGATGTTGGAAGGTCTATATTTAATATTTATTAAGTATAAGGAGTATTAGCAAGCGTGATGTCGATGTATGCCAAATATTTTACGTTTTATTGTCGGTTGTTTGATTTTTGTCATTTTTGAGGTTTTATTTTAAATGGCGTGTTAAGTCGAGTCGAGAGTCGATATTATTATTTTTGAGGTACGTTTTAAATTTTTAAAAGTATCTTTATGAAACCCGAGCCCCGTAAATATTTTGAAAATTGACTAATAGTTATTTCCCGCTTTTTAGCTAACTATTTTCATTTTTAACCACAACTATTGCCAAATTGCAACCAAGGTCCCCCCACCACTATATATAAAGCTAAAACAAACACACACTCTCATTTTTCCACTTAAAAATTTCATCTATCTCTCTTCTCTCTCTCTATATTGCCGTAACATCCACCACCACCCCAAATCCATACAATTTTCAATTTAACTTGAGTTTGAGGATGATTTGAGCTAAACTAATCATAGACCCACTCTTAGAATTGATCAAGGATCATATTGGTGTAAGAATTTTACACATGCAAGGCATTTTTATTTTTTTGATGTTGGTAGTTAGAAAACATGATCATGCATGGTGTTCTTGCCATGATCAATGGTGATTGTTGCAAGAATCTTGTTAAAAACTTCATTTTGATTCAAGGGTTTTAATTTTGATGATGATTTAGATGTTATGGTTCATATATGTTGATGTTAGGGTATAGTAATGATCATTTCTATGGTTGGTTTTGATCAAAAAGTTGATTTTGTACAACATTTTGGTAGTCATTTTATAACAGTAAGTAAACTGTAAAATCCGAATTTTTATGTTTTTAAAATGGCTTAACTTATAGCCTAGGGTTGTAGATAAATTTATTAGCTTCGATTTGATATAAGGTAGAGCTTCTAGCTCCAAACGAGCGCGAAGTTATGATGTTTTGAATGATCGTGTACCGGGAGACGAGTATCGGCACTACATATAGTTGTTGTCGATATTTGGATCGAATCTCGGGGACTCTAAATGGAAGTTTTGAAATATGTAACCTACTGATAATGAGGTGTTTACCTTATAGTTTGAGTTTATTTTAAAACCCGAGTGTCGGTTTTTGTAAACGGAGTCGTTTAAACAAGTTAAAACGGTGGTATGAAAAATTAACGTATATCTGTCCGGATTTTGTAGTTTGTAAATGAGTCGGGTAAAGGACTCTAAAAGTAATTTCATTTGATAAACTTGTAGGAGGACTTTCTATATATAGTAAGTTAGTTTATCGAGTCGTTTCATAAACGGTTGACGAGTTAAAAAGGGGTAAATAAGCTAGTACATGTAGTATGTACCGGCGGATTTTATTAAAAGTATAAAATGGTAAAGTAAATGTGTAGTAAAGTATAATGAAGTTATTTATATCGTATTCTCTCGAGTTTATTGTGACTTTATGATTTTGAGTTTGATGTTGTTATATATGATTTATTTCTCGAGTCATTATTAATGAACGCGCCTTATTTGATAGGTAGCGGTTCTCGTGTTTGAAAGGCATCCATTATCATCGACGATCATCTCGCTAGATCTCTTATACTAAGGTGAGTCTGTAGCCTCGCTTTTTATGCTAGCTACTAAATGTTTTATACCCGCGAGGGGGATACATGCTATTTGAAAATAAATGAACACAAGTCATGAGTAATTGTTGGACCCGAATGTTGCCTAAAGTTGATTTCATTGTATTGAGTAACTTGTTGCTAAAGACCCTAAATTCATGAGCCGTTAACTATCTTCTGACTTGATGTTGTGAGTCGGGAATAGCCGCTTATTCTAATGATAGTACTATTGGGTTGACCACCTTATCTGAGACCAGGGCATTACGTTGAGTAACCCGCTGGGAAGGATAATTTTACGTGAATAAGATTGTGGTATTCTAGCAACTGATACCCTAGAGGGGCAATGATTTTATTCTAGTCATGCCGGCATTTGGCGTGGGTGACTATTTGGTTAAGGGGTCGGTGTCATGAGCTAAAATACAATGTTTTATTATCATTATTATTATTACCTTGAATATAGATTGTGTGTACGACAATTCTATAAATGATTATGATTGATTTTCTTCTTGTGTTCAAATGTGATTTGATAAACCTATAGACTCGCTCAACATTATTGTTGACTCGTGTTAGCATGTATTTCAGGTAATAGGAAGTGATGGAGCATGGAGCTTTGTTGTGGAGGTTGTGGCTTGGCTTTTGGAAGAATGTTGGTCTAAAAACTGTTTCCACCTTTTACTATTGAACAATTTATTTTATATTGATGTACTGTACTAAACTTGTTGGTTGTTGGTCGAGATCCATGGGGACTAAACGCTTTACTCTGATGTCATGTCAGTACACTTATGGGATGAAATTTATGTTTTAGACCTATTATGAAAATCATGTTTATATTTATGTGTAGACGTCTCTATTTTGAGTCGTTCAATATACCTCGTGTGATGATGCTTGTGTCTAGCACCCAATTGTGTATTTCCGCTGCGCAATGTAAATTGGGGGTGTTAGAATGGTGCTCCATCCAGTATCATCTCGGACAGAGATTCTCGGTTTACTTCACAATTTTGGAGGAGTCTGCAGAAAGCATGGGGTACCAAACTTAAGCTTAGCACGGCTTTTCATCCTCAAACAGACGGACAGTCGGAGTGAACCATTCAGACATTAGAAGACATGCTTTGAGCATGTGCTTTGGAATGGACAGGATATTGGGACGATTATATCTTCTTGGTAGAGTTTGCATACAACAAAAGTTGGCACGACATCATCAAGTATGCACCGTTTGACATGTTGTATGGCAAAAAGTATCGCGCGCCAATCTGTTGGGATCAGGTTGGTGAGCGAACACTTGAAGGTCCGGAGATGATAGAGTTGACCAACGAGAAAGTCGTTGTAGCTAAGGCAAAATTACAAGAAGCTCGTGCACATCATAAGAGTTATGCAGACAAGCATCGTAGGGATTTGCATTTCAATGTGGGAGATCATGTCTTTCTTAAGGTATCACCGGAGCGAGTCGGTGAAGTATTATACCGTTTAGCGTTACCTCCGCAACTTTCTCACGTTCATGACGTTTTTCATGTGTCCTTATTTAGAGGATACAAGTATCATCCCCTTCACATGGTTCAGTATCAACTTGAACAGATTCGTGAAGATCTTACCTTCATCGAGGAACCCGAACGAGTTCTTGATAGACAGGAACGAGTCATGAGGAAGAACACGATTCCATTCGTCAAAATCCTTTGGAGGGATCATACCGAGCGGGAAACCGCTTAGGAAACAGAGGAGTCTATCCGGACTTCTTACCCTCATTTCAAGTTTTGATTCGGGTATGTTCCTCTTTCAGTTTACATTATCTATAATTCGGTGATGACTTATTCTTTTTAGGGGGGAAGAGTTGTAAAACCCGCATATAAATGCCATGAACAGTACACTACGTAAACATACGAACCAATTAAAACTTTTCATTTATGTCATGAACACGTGTCACGACTATTAAATCCAGAAACTATGTACGTGTTAGTGCACGATAATTATTAAGTACGTGATAATACACGATAATTATTAAGTATAATAATTATAATCACGAGCTTATGATCACGAACATTAAAACATGAAGATGTGAACTACGTAATATATATATTATTACACGATAAACAAATATTACGTATAATAAATATATCATGAATATTAAAACACGAACAAATACGAACATTTAATCATACAAACGAACACGTAAATATTTAAACACGAACATAGCCTGGCAGGCCCTTTGGGCCTTATGGTTGCCGCGGACACAAGGAGGCAAGGAGGGGGCCCAAGCCCAAGTTTTAGTTAACTAAGGAAAAGTAAAAGCACAAACTTTTCATAATACAGGATTTTAAGAAAAAACTAAAAACCCTAGCTTTGTCTCTCTCTCTCTTGTAGCCGGCTTCAAGAACACCAAAGGGGTGTTTGTTTGATTTTGATCATTTATTTTGGGTTGATCGTCTTCGTGTTCTTATTTCTTTTCCAATCACGTGTTCGGTATCATCAAAACCTTCATCTTTTATTTTATTTTCCTTTTAATTATGTTCATGTGTTAGAATATTAAAAACATAATTAAAAACATGTAGATTAATCCAAGAAACATGAATAAGTGGGGGTTTTTTGTGGGTTTTGTTCGGCCGACACACAAACCGAGAGCCCAAGAGGTCTCGGCTTGGTTTGTTTCGCACCAACAGCCGAGACCAAGAGGTCTCGGTGTGGTCTTGGTGGTTCGGCAGCAGGAACAAGGGACCCCGTGTGAGAACTTATATTTTTCCCGGTAATTAAATTATTCTTTTATTCGTACTTCTCGATTTTATAATGTTTTACTTATTCCTCTTTACTTTTTCATACTTAAATCCTGAAATCTCGAGAATTTTAATTAAACTATATTTTAATTATCTGTCTGATCATTGACAATATTTTATTCGAAATTATAAAAATTTTATTTTTATTTTTCCATATTTATTTACTGTAGTAACCAGAAATTTTAAATCAACATTTAGACCGAGTTCTAATAATATTATTAATATTCGGGCCAATATTTATTACCCAAATTTTATTTGTCATGATCGTTTTACTAATAATATTGAATTCTGTTAACCGACAATATTATTGCTTTAACGTATAAAAAATGTGCCTTTTATTATTTATTGGCAAAGTCTATGTCCGTCATCGACCATAAATATATTTGTTATGACATAGAAATATTTTTATTGTCGTCGTTCTAATTTTTCATTTTATGAGCATTATTTATGCTAAACTTTTAAATGTCATTTATTTATATGACGCGTTAACGTTTATTAAATAATAAGCCCTCATTTATATATCAAAATATAAATGTTCTCCGAATGTCGTCTTTCTTATTTCATATTGAGCGTTTATTTTTCGTGGTTTACGTATAATTTTTATATTGCGTAACTTTTAAAATATCGGGTATCTATAATACCCGCTATATCATAGCCTTGAGTAAAATTAACAAATAAAATTTTCATTTATATCTCTATGCGACGTGTCACCCGTATATAACTAGAGATACACGTACTTTCATTAACTTAGATATATGTCGGTCAATTTGATGTTCTTATTTATCCACTTCCATCTCATATTATGCATCTTAAAGAAATGACTAACTTTTTGATCTTTCAAATGTACTGTAAGTCTTCAACACCATCATTATAAAGAATTATATCTAGTTTATTTAGTCCTAGACTAAAGGTTTTTATGTACTAATGATAATTCGTATTTGGTTTATTAGCCGCGAATTCGAGTTCGTTTTCGGTTGAGTCGAGGGCACGTTTAACATCTTTAGTACTCATGCTTGGTCCGTATTTATACTCGTGCATCGTGACTCCGGATCACTTGGAATTCCGTGGGGAGCTGAGGTATCACTTTATATCGACTCCATGTTATGATTTGTTATTGGTTAAAAATACTCGAATGAAATACTGTAAATGAAGAATACTCGCTTGTAAATTTAGAATTAGCTTATGATGAAGAAACTCTTCACGTCATTTTTATAGTTGGAATTGCATAATTACATTTTGATCCTTAATTTATAAGGCTATATACAAATGAATGTTAAAGATATCTCAAGTACCACTTTTGGTCCATATTTACCTTATGTTTTTCAATTTAATCCTAAGATTATTATTTAGTTATTTTATTCAAATAATAAATGTGTTTATAAAACTCATTTTATTTTATACGTTGTCGTGTAAATTTTAAGACGTGTCATCTTTATTTTAGGTCATCGTTAGTAGTTCGTGATTTCTCGACTTGATCTTATTTCATCGTTTGACCTCCGTCACTATTATCTTGATCGTTATCCTCGTTCGATATCATTCTGGCTAAGGTGTGTTCATAGCCCCTTTTTACTACTTATACATTGTTTCTAAACGCGGGGTGAGATTTTACATGGTGGAACACATTCAATTAAAACTGTATGCTATCCAGAACTTGTATGCTATCCAGAACTTGTATGCTATCTAGAACTTGTATGCTTTCCTGAACTTGATGATTTCCAACATATTTTCATTATTATTATTGCTTTTAGTTATAGCCCTTCTGTTTCCTCTCCTGATCATGAACCGTTAATTTACCTGTGTTACTAAGCGCGAATGTTGTGGGTGGATCCATCGGGATTGACAATCCCCATCCCATGTTGCGGTTGTTTAACCATTGACGCATTACATTTGTTTTGTTACTTGAGTATTTAGGCTGAATACTCACTAGAGGAACTTACATTGAGTTAAGCTTCGGTTCATGAACTAAATAGCAATAATAATGGTTTCGGACTATGGTTATCGTACGTAACCATTTTCCCTATTTCTTGTTTTACAAATAAATGCTTGTGTTCCACACCTTTACTGCTAAACCTATGAATATCACTCAACTTTATGTTGACGATTTTACATGTTTAATCTTAGGTATTATTACTTAGCTTTGCTTGGATGGGAGCCCGCAGGATATTATCGCAACTTGGAGATTTCTGTGTTACTTTTTAAAGTTTGATTTTGGTAAAAGCTGTCAGAAATTTATCCTATATTTTTGGTAACACCATGTTACAAAACCATGTTTAAATAATAGATTTTCCGCTTATAAAACTCTGGGACCCTTGTTTAAAAAACTCTGATCTTTTTGTGATGTAATGTGTAAGTTTTTATTACGTCAACTTTATGTCAACAGTATTTCATTGTTTCTTGTACCATGACGTGGAACCCCTTTGCTACCTACGTGTTTCCTTGCCTGATTTTGGGGGTCTCACAGATTGGTATCAGAGCGATGGTTATAGGGAACTGAGTCGTTTTTCAAAACTTAGACTATAACCGAAAGTTCAAATATTTCATGTTTAAAGTGTCAAACACAGAATCTTCCACTGTTGTTCGATATCTACGCGGGTAACTCTCTAATTCTTATTATTTACTTTTAATTATCATCGTATTATTTCTTCTCCTGATTACATGTTAAAATATTACATTACCCTAATGACGATAATTACTATGTCTTTTCAAAACCTTTGTGCTTCATGAATTATCATTGGATATTACTTGATTACATATGCTCTTGCTGCATATCGTGAATTTTTGTTTTTGTGAACTGATCTTGTTACAATGATTTTATATTGTTATGACGTTACATACTTGAACTCGGAGCGAGTATGCTGCCGACTTTTCATACTCACTTTACTGAGTACTATTTCTATCTTGTTTATGCGTGATACGACTGACCTCATGTACTCGATCGTTTTGAACCGCTTATTTTTCTTGACTCACTGTTACATGTTATGTGTATTCTCGCGATATCATTGTTTGGGATTAAGTAAGTGTTGATTTCAATGAAACTTTTGATTTTCATTCTACTACCGTGCGTGTTACTTTCATTGTTAAACCTCTTAAAGCTATCTATTTAGATATCCAAGTTGTTTTCCGACCATTCGTAATTGAATGTCTAGTCTATAGACCATTGTGTAGCTCAATGTGTCTCCGAAAAAGACTAAAGGACATCGTGTGAGTCACACATCTCTAAGCATTCGTTGAATCTGTGTTAGATAATATCAAGGGTTTTCATAACCTTGATTTACCTTTATGTCGCCGTTTTACACGACACTCGTATAATGATTAAATATTGTTTCATTGACCATTCTACGTTTCGATTTCGAATTACAACGTTCGTTTGTATCTTGAAAACATCATCGCTATCTTGTAATTCATCCTCTATTATGCGATGATTGTTTGGAGATTGTACTTCTGTAAACTTGTATCCTCCCTTTTCATTTAACCTCCTCGCTCCAGGAGTGTGACCCGTTAATCTTCCAATTCTTTCTCGATATGTCTTGTGATTTTGGAAAAAAATCACACTGCCAAGAGACCTTCCTGCATTGCATCTCGAAATCTAAGACACGGATGTCATGCGTCGTTTTTGAATTCTTATTTTATCGTTGGCATTCTTGAACCATTTCTATAATGTGTTTTCTTTACATGATTAATTACGCAATTTATTCTTTTTCGTCTTTATGGAATCCACAAGTCTTGTGTGTACATTAATTCTGGGTTATTATGAAATTTGGATTTAATTTCAAACTGTGTCGAAAATATACTTTGTACAGAAACTTTACAGGAAATTTATCAGTGTTGAGAAAATATTTTTATAACTTTAGACATAAAAATATATATTTCTACTTGTTGAGACGTCCGTTTAGGACATAATATTTTACCAGTAAACATTAAAAAACAAGCAAGTTATGCTCATTTGGGATTGTAAAATTTAACTTATTTATGCGTAGTTCTAAAATATCATTTTGTTGATAGATTTAAATGCAAGGGCATTTTCGTCCATTTTTTATCCGTTTCAAGTCTCTAGTAAAACTAGAAAGTTGTTCAAAACATCGTTTTACATCGAATTGCATTAGACTTCGAGTCTTAGAATATCATTTAGTGAATCAATTGGTTTGGTCAATCCCAAAAGGTAAAAGTTTACTAAAAAGTCAAAGTTGGTAGAAATTTTGAAATAGGGTTTTAGGCGTTTTTGAGTTCGTGTGAGCTCGTAAAACTTTAACTAATGATATTTTACAACCATGAAACAATGATTGCGATTGAAAACGTTAAAATAGTGCATATTTATGTCAAATAAATAACGATGTGCACATATATGGATTCCTCTATCTTTCTCTTATATATGACTTAATTGTCATTCTAAGTTGTCTTTCTTTGCTTCTATCGTACCACTGATTTGGACCGAGGTTGAAGTTCTTATTTTCATCATTCGTTATCCTTCTTGACACGGGACTTTTGATGATTCCGGCTAAACCTCTCGAAACCCTATTAATTTGTAACCCTTTCATTGATTGTATTGAACTACTCCTTATTTCCCTCTTGTAACCCACTCGCTACTTTGTAAACTATTATCATGTTACTATATAAACTCAAACTGATCTTGTTTGCGAATCATTTTACAAAAGGTTTCATTTGGTCTTTCTTAAATAATTGAATGCTATCTTATAAAACTAATTTATATTAATTTTACGATGTAATTTCTCAAATTGTTCAACAATTGGTCTTATAAAGAACCCTTGTAACCCTAAAAAAATTGTTGAATTAAATATCTAGCCAGTAATTTATTAGCGAAAAGTTTCATAAATATTTTCATTCCTGTTTTTTTTTACAAATGGCATTATATACATATTTTAAATAATATGACCTGTAATACTGATTTGACGAAGCCGAGCATCGCATTGCTAGTCCTAAATTATGCATGGCCTGATCACCTATGCTTAATTTAGAAGGAGCCATGCAACGCCAAATAGTAGTCACCTTAAATATTTAACCAAGAATCAAATTTTTAATTATGTTTCATAAAAAGTTAGATAAATGTAAATTTTGGAAATTTTTACATTTTATGCGAGTATTAACAGTTCGCGACTTACACATATGAACCCTTATCTTTTCTTGAACAAAGTACATGCCTCAAGCACATGTTTTCTTACTCAACGATCTTTGTTTAACTTGTTACCTCATTTTCTTTCGTGACATAATTCTCGTTACCATTTGTCTAATTTCTTACCATTGATACCAGACTTGAAAATTTCAATGTTTTTATGCTTATTCGTTTACCAACCTTTCCTATCTATTTTGGTAGACCTTCGAAACGCATCTAGACGCGAATAGTGATTTATGACGGGACGTGAACGATGAATTCGTGGAACTGTTATGATTATGTGTTAGACTCTATCATTTTGAAATTCATTCGCGTGAATTATGTGTTGATTTCGTCTTTCATGGCTAGTGTTGTTCAGTTTACTAGAATTACTATCAAGAAACTTCTTAAGAATTTTCTGTGATTCGAAAACTTATTGCGTGGCTTTTCTATTTCGATCGTGTATCGACCATCGAACACTTAATAAGCCGTTATTGGTAACACCAACTGCACTCAAGAAGTGATGACTGGCTAAATCCTTGTTTCTTATTATTTTGTTCATCGACGCGTCTAAATAATCACGATTGTTAAAAATTGGTACGAATTTCGTTTTATTCCCTCGTGCTATTGCTAGTCATTTGTTTGCATTCTCTTCCGTCTCCAGTGGAACTCTGGGGACCAGAGTTCCTTTAGGGGGGGCGACTGTGAGAACTCATATTTTTCCCGGTAATTAAATTATTCTTTTATTCGTACTTCTCGATTTTACAATGTTTTACTTATTCCTCTTTACTTTTTCATACTTAAATCCTGAAATCTCGAGAATTTTAATTAAACTATATTTTAATTATCTATCTGATCATTGACAATATTTTATTCGAAATTATAAAAAATTTATTTTTATTTTTCCATATTTATTTACTGTAGTAACCAGAAATTTTAAATCAACATTTAGACCGAGTTCTAATAATATTATTAATATTCGGGCCAATATTTATTACCCAAATTTAATTTCTCATGATCGTTTTACTAATAATATTGAATTCTGTTAACCGACAATATTATTGCTTTAACGTATAAAAATGTGCCTTTTATTATTTATTGGCAAAGTCTATGTCCGTCATCGACCATAAATATATTTGTTATGACATAGAAATATTTTTATTGTCGTCGTTCTAATTTTTCATTTTATGAGCATTATTTATGCTAAACTTTTAAGTGTCATTTATTTATATGACGCGTTAACGTTTATTAAATAATAAGCCCTCATTTATATATCAAAATATAAATGTTCTTCAAATGTCGTCGTTCTTATTTCATATTGAGCGTTTATTTTTCGTGGTTTACGTATAATTTTTATATTGCGTAACTTTTAAAATATCGGGTATCTATAATACCCGCTATATCATAGCCTTGGGTAAAATTAACAAATGAAATTTTCATTTATATCTCTATGCGACGTGTCACCCGTATATAACTAGAGATACACGTACTTTCATTAACTTAGATATATGTCGGTCAATTTGATGTTCTTATTTATCCACTTCCATCTCATATTATGCATCTTAAAGAAATGACTAACTTTTTGATCTTTCATTTGTACTGTAAGTCTTCAACACCATCATTATAAAGAATTATATCTAGTTTATTTAGTCCTAGACTAAAGGTTTTTATGTACTAATGATAATTCGTATTTGGTTTATTAGCCGCGAATTCGAGTTCGTTTTCGGTTGAGTCGAGGGCACGTTTAACATCTTTAGTACTCGTGCTTGGTCCGTATTTATACTCGTGCATCGTGACTCCGGATCACTCAGAATTCCGTGGGGAGCTGAGGTATCACTTTATATCGACTCCATGTTATGATTTGTTATTGGTTAAAAATACTCGAATGAAATACTGTAAATGAAGAATACTCGCTTGTAAATTTAGAATTAGCTTATGATGAAGAAACTCTTCACGTTATTTTTATGCTTGGAATTGCATAATTACATTTTGATCCTTAATTTATAAGGCTATATACAAATGAATGTTAAAGATATCTCAAGTACCACTTTTGGTCCATATTTACCTTATGTTTTTCAATTTAATCCTAAGATTATTATTTAGTTATTTTATTCAAATAATAAATGTTTATAAAACTCATTTTATTTTATACGTTGTCGTGTAAATTTTAAGACGCGTCATCTTTATTTTAGGTCATCGTTAGTAGTTCGTGATTTCTCGACTTGATCTTATTTCATCGTTTGACCTCCATCACTATTATCTTGATCGTTATCCTTGTTCGATATCATTCTGGCTAAGGTGTGTTCATAGCCCCTTTTTACTACTTATACATTGTTTCTAAACGCGGGGTGAGATTTTACATGGTGGAACACATTCATTTAAAACTGTATGCTATCCAGAACTTGTATGCTATCCAGAACTTGTATGCTATCTAGAACTTGTATGCTTTCCTGAACTTGATGATTTCCAACAGATTTTCATTATTATTATTGCTTTTAGTTATAGCCCATATGATTCCTCTCCTGGTCATGAACCGTTAATTTACATGTGTTACTAAGCGCGAATGTTGTGGGTGGATCCATCGGGATTGACAATCCCCGTCCCATGTTGCGGTTGTTTAACCATTGACGCATTACATTTGTTTTGTTACTTGAGTATTTAGGCTGAATACTCACTAGAGGAACTTACATTGAGTTAAGCTTCGGTTCATGAACTAAATAGCAATAATAATGGTTTCGGACTATGGTTATCGTACGTAACCATTTTCCCTATTTCTTGTTTTACAAATAAATGCTTGTGTTCCACACCTTTACTGCTAAACCAATGAATATCACTCAACTTTATGTTGACGATTTTACTTGTTTAATCTCAGGTATTATTACTTAGCTTTGCTTGGATGGGAGCCCGCAGGATATTATCGCAACTTGGAGATTTCTGTGTTACTTTTTAAAGTTTGGTTATGGTAAAAGCTGTCAGAAATTTATCCTATATTTTTTGTAACACCATGTTACAAAACCATGTTTAAATAATAGATTTTCCGCTTATAAAACTCTGGGACCCTTGTTTAAAAACTCTGATCTTTTTGTGATGTAATGTATAAGTTTTTATTACGTCAACTTTATGTTAACAGTATTTCATTGTTTCTTGTACCATGACGTGGAACCCCTTTGCTGCCTACGTGTTTCCTTGCCCGATTTTGGGGGTCTCACACCCCGACTCAATTCGGGGTGTTGTTTGGTTTGTGTTGGGTCTCAGCGCAGCAGCAACAAGCACCACTGGCCTCAGCCGGTGGCTGTCTTGGTTCGAGCAGGGGGAAGCAGCAGCACAACAGGGGGAAACCACCGGCCTTATGCCGGTGGGAACCTTTCTTGCTCGTGTAGTGGGTAGTCGAGACAAAACAGGGGGAAACCATCGGCTACAGCTGGTGGTGATTTTAGTCGAACAGTGGCAACCGGCTAGGCCGGGTAGCCACTGTCAAGGGTTGAGTTGGTTTGGTTTATGTTTCGGTTTATATTAAAACACAGTTTCAGTCACAGGATTATTTTTACAAGGTATATTTTTACAAGGAAAAATTAAATTAACTAATGACTAATAATTAATTTAATTTAATCATGACTTACGTTTTATTATTTATTAAAAAATACATGTTTTAACCTAAGTATTTTTACCATTTAATTTAGACCTATAGTTATTAATTAATTATTAAAACATGAACTATAATTAATTAATAAATCATGACTTAGGTTATAATTAATAAATTATTAATACATGATTAACCTAAGTATTTTATATGTATTAATTTAATTAAATCATGCTTTATTTAATTAAATCATATAACCTATATTTTATTAGATTACCATGACATTTAATTAATAAACTATACTATTATTACATGACTTATGATTTCTAACCAGTAAACATTAGCTTATATTATTAGCTTATTAATCCAGATTATTTCTAAATATGGAAACTTTCTATTTCAGGAAACTTATTATTCTTAGAAACTTTCTGTTTTTAGAAACTGAACTATTTTGAGAAACTGATCTATTTTTGTAAACTTTCTATTTTTGGAATTTTTCTATTTTTTGAAACTTTCTATTTTAGGAAACCTGCTATTTTTAGAAAGTTACTTATTATTACACAACAAGTATAATAATACAAGAATACAAGATAATACTTAATCAGAATACATGAAACACATGATTAATACAGTATACCATTTAAAACAGTAAAACAAGACAAGAACATATAAAACAAGCTAAGAACATTCTAGAACCAGTAACGTACTCAGTAATCAGCCAACTTATACATGTCCCTTATTTATGTAGGATTAGTGAGGTCGGAGTAGGACTATTCATCCTTTCATCTTTCCTCGTTCACTGGACACAAGGTACGGATTTTTTGTCCTTCAGTATGGACATTCTTTCCTTATTAGGATTCCCTGTTTGCAACCAACTGTTTTCCCAAGTATATGTTTTATATGTTTGATTACTTATGTTATTATTAAATGCCTAAGCCATATACATGCATGACCAGTTTCACCTACTTATGGAGGTACCATAACCATAACACTGGAGGCACCAGTGTTATGACTTCCCCACGGCGGAGTGATTGCTCGTGGTGTCCCTTTTCAGTTTTGGCCATATATTTATATTATCATGTGGGGCGTATGGGTGCATCCCAGTTACATGTTTTACAGGATTTTCATGGTGAATGCGATATGTGCCTTGCATCCTTCACAATGAGTTGATCCCTCCTACCCAGACAAATTAATTATAGGAAACCCTTCTAATTGCATGACGAGGTCTCCCATCCAAGTATTCATGCACGGTGGAACCTCATGACCTATATGGGTCATTGGCTAATTAATACAGTTTTCATATAAAAACATAAGTCTTTTCAAACTATAAAACCAGTTTTATGAACATGTTCCAGGTTATCTAGGACTTATACATTTCCGCTGCTATTAGTCTTTATGTTTATGTCATTTCATGCTATACTTGTATATCCGTTCACTGGGCGTTATGCTCAGCCGTTTTGCTTTCATGTTCCCAAACGGCAGGTACTCAAGGACGCTCGAAGACTATAAGAGTATGTACATACGAATTGGAAGCTATCTAGCCTTCATTACTTTATGCATTTTCCATACAATTACGTTAATTTATTTCTTTGGACATTGTTTAGTCCTTTTCCATTTCAGTACTTATATTCATGTGTGTGGAGCTGATACTTGGACTACCGATGTTTGTTTTCGGTATTTCCATTCATGATCATTTAATATTTTTGGACATTTATCTTGCATGCTTTGATGTCACGCCATATTACTTGTGATATTCCATTTATCAAAATGGGGTGTTACATATAAACCATTTGTAAGCACACATGTAAACTCTAATGAATCCATTTTTTCTTTTCAACAACAACTAAACAAAACCTCACCAATACTTGATGCCACGCCATATGATACTACTAACCAAACATAAATGACACACCTCCGCCTATCACTCCACGTACACCTAATTCAACCAAAACATCAATAACAACTCTGGAAGCACGTTCCATTTTAGAAGTGCCAAGTAACACCTCATCACCACACATTGAACCACTTACACCCACTATACCAAACACTCATTTAACTAAAAAATCAAACACCATACCATATACTTAACCAACTAATACATCACCACCTTTAACCCTCCCACCACCCCAAATAAAGTTAACATGACCAACCACCATCCCGTCGAAATTGAAAGACTTTCACTACAAACTTCCAAAACCAAACGCACATTTAACTCTGTGATCAAATTTCACCACGTCAAATACATTGCATACAACAACATTTCCCCACCTAAAACCAGACATTTAATAAATATCATTAACAATATTGTGGAACCACAATCATATACTTAAGCTGTAAAAGCTTCCAGGTGATAGATGTAGTGTCTAAAGAATTATAGACTTTGAAAGATAATCATAGAATCTTCATATTGTTTGCAAATGGGTGTTTAAGAACAAGTGCAACTCATATGGCCCTGTGAAAAGTTTCATGGAAAGATTAGAGGCCAAAGATTCCACACATAAGAAAGAAATTGATTACACTAAGAAATTTCACTTGTTACTAAGATTTTCACCATAAGGGTCTTCCTTGAAGTTGTAGTACACCATAATGCATTCTTACATGGAGATATTTATGAAGAGGTAGACATGACAATTCCACAAGGGTATAAACCAAGACCTCACTCACTTATCCAATTTGTAAGCTTAAAAAATAACTATAATGTCTAAAGTAGGCCAAGAGACAATGGTTCAAGCTCACCATTTTCCTTGCCAGTCTAGGATTTCAACAAAAACTATGCAGATACTTTACTATTCACCTATAAAAAAGACAAGGAATTTATTGTCCTGGTTATGTATGTAGATGGTATTCTCTTAGCAAGGAACAATAATACTCTCACCCATCACTTCAAGACAAGGTTAGATCAAGAATTTAGCATAAAGATTCGCCCAACCTTAACTATTACTTAGGTATTGAGTTGTTAAGGAACAAATAAGGTGTCACGTTAACTCATGGGAAGTATGCATCGAAGCTTATTAACACAGCCAGAGTATTAGACCTCAAACCTTTCGATATACCCATTGATACAAATATTAAACTTAATGATACTTTACCTCACCATCACATGGATTGACCTATCCCATGCAGCCCATTGCTTTAGCTAATTCAGTCACTCGTCAAGAACACCACATTTTGATGCACGAATTAAAGTCATGAGATACATCAAAGTATTGCTAGACAAGGTCTTTACTTTCCTACATGCTCATCATTGGAGCTCAAGGCCTACTGTGATAGTGAGTGGCCAAACTGTCCCATCTCTAGAAGATCTATTACTCGTTTTTGTATCTTCCTTAGTTTATGTCTAATCTCATGGCAGTCCAAGAAGCAATATGTTGTATCCAGAAGCTGCATTGACTTTGGATATAGACCATTGGCTTATTGCATTTGTGAGATTACTTGGCTTTAAAGTTTGCTCAAGGACTTGAAGGTTCCTCTCACAAAATATGTGCTCATCATGTGTGATAACCAATCATCCATATCTCTAGCCTATAACCAATCCAACATGCTAGAATAAAACATATTAAGATTGATTGTCACTTTGTGAGGGACAAGATCAAAGCAAGAATCATTCGTCCTAAATTTATTCCTACTACTCACCAATCATTTGATGTTCTTACCGAGGCTTTGAGTAGGATTCTATCTCACACCTACATCTCCAAGTATGGTGCGTATGATCTTTACATACTTCAATTTTCAACGTTTTTGTGTGTATGTGTGTGTGGGAGGGGGGGGGGGGGGGGGGGGGTAATGGATATACTCAAAGTCAAACAATAACAAAAATCAACATAATATTTGTCACACATTACATTTATCACAAGACAAGATTACAAAAGTTTAAAGCTATTTAGAGAAGCTTGAAGAAACCTACTACAACTTAGGGGGTGTTTAAGATTGTTTATTTAGAATAAATTATTAGTTTTGAAAATGAATAATCAGATAATCAATTATAACAAAACGTAGTTTTAAAACATAGTGTTTGAATTTGATTATGTTATTTAGTGAATTAATTAAAATCTCTAATTATAAAATTAAAAAGAAGACATTGCATGAAAATGACAAAATCTGGTATATGTGCAAATTAATGGCCAAGAGATAGCCACGTCACAAAAGATCATGAGCAAAATAGCAAACATAGGAAAAATGGATCATCAGTTTATCACGTTTTGGGAAAAGCATGCCATGAGCTGCCTACCAAAACGTTTTTTTAGAAGCTACAAACGCAAAAAATTGATTTTTGAATCTTGTTTGCCAAACACCAAAAACTGATTATTTACGTTTTAAAAACGTGATAATCAAATAATCTATGTACAAACGCAATTCCAAACACCCTCTTAATTTAGCTTTGCTTATTTTAAAGTTTTAATGATTGTTAACGTCAGACAAACTGTGTAACTGTTTGAATAACAGTTTTTTCTGTGTTTTTATTCTTAAAAAATTCTTGTATAAAAGCTATGTAATCCTTCATTTTACACTCAGTTGAGTATCATAAAAATATGTTTAATCATTTTACACTCAACTGAGTTTCATAAAAGTATGTTTACTAAATTCTTTCAACTTTAGTAATTTTCTCACAAAATAAAACTTGGTAACATGGTGATATATAATTTCTTTTTCGTATATTGGTAGATAACAATTTATTTTGTTATAGTTATTTTACTTGAGCTAACTCCAAAAAAATTACATATATGGTTCGAGTTTCTTATCCATGCCCTTTCTAGACGTTACTGTAATACCATACTAGGTTTACATGAATTTGTCGAAACAATGACTTTGTTAAATATATTAAATGAATGACACGATTAACATAAAATCATAAAATAATTGTATTCTATGCTTTACGATTCATTGAATGAGTTGTTTTCAAGAAAGGTGAAGCGAGTTCATGAACATGTTGGCATCATGAATTGGAGATATTGTGGTTGCAAGTTGCAATTGCATTTCATGATTAAACACACTTGTCAATTTGTATATCTTATAAGTTGTACTTTGTGGTCAACATATCCATACAATTGTATATAGTAGCCGGGGGCGGATATATCATATATAGCTCGAGTTCGGAGGGCAAATATTTTTCTATGACTAGATAAAAAATAAGATTATAGTATATTTTTTTTTAATTTTAGTCCGGTTATTAAAGAGTCTTGTATTTTGGTGGAAACCAAGGGCTCAATCTGGACCATCCATTTGGGAGGGACCAGATCAAATGATAAAAAACACGGAGGGACTAAAATTGCCAATTTATAAAAAGAAGACTGAGGGACCAAAACGAAAAATATGTTATAAATCTCACCTACCCTTCATTTCTGTAAACAAAACACACAGATCTCAAAACTCTCTCTCTCTACATCAAACCCTCTCTACAACAAACTCTAACAAAAAAATTCATAAATCTACACAAATTAACCTTGCAAATCACGAAATAAACACACAAATGGAAGAAATAACCATTAAATCAACCGATCCCTGAAAAAATCGATTAAAAACGAACCGATTCATAAGGCTGATTGGTGATGATAAGGTGTTTGATGAAACGCCTAAAAGAAGAATAGAAGTTGAAAGTGCTTTGAAATCTGATGAAGGTAGGTGGTCACAATAGCAGCAGCAGATGGGTCACCCTCAGCAGTTCAGACCAACCCCGACTTCCATCCCAAATACCAAACCCGCCTTCCATCCCAATACATTGGTTTATTACTAGTGATAAAACAACAAAAATATCACTGATTATAAAATATCACCGGTGATATTACACAGTAACGTGATATTTCATTGGTTTATTACTAGTGATACTTCACTAGTGATAAAACAATAAAATATCACCGGTGATATTACACAGTAACGTGATATTTTATTGGTTTATCGTGATAAAGCAATAAAAATATCAACGATGATATACTAACGTGATATTTCATTGGTTTATTACTAGTGATAAAACAATTAAAATATCACCGGTGATAAAATATCACCGATGATATTACACAGTAACGTGATATTTCATTGGTTTATTACTAGTGATACTTCACTAGTGATAAAACAATAAAAATATCACCGGTGATAAATTATCACTGATGATATTACAGTAACGTGATATTTCATTGGTTTATTACTAGTGATACTTCACTAGTGATAAAACAATAAAAATATCACTGGTGATAAATTATCACTGATGATATTACAGTAACGTGATATTTCATTGGTTTATTACTAGTGATACTTCACTAGTGATAAAACAATAAAAATATCACCGGTGATAAAATATCACTGATGATATTACACAGTAACGTGTAGCGACACCATCCGGTGAACACCCGTCTACCTCACCAACTTTTCTCAACAACTCACGTGCTTCATAAACGTAACTGAAAAAAAAACACTCAAAACCCCTCATTCAATTAAAGACCATGTTTGTTACCTCCTCCTTCTGATACAAAAGATCAATCAACAACACTTCATCATTAACATCTCCATTATCCATCTGGTGGACGGTTGTGGTGGTTTGATGACGTGGCAAAGGCATTTGGTAGATGAGGATTACGATGATGATGATTATAGATGATTATGAGAAGCAAACAAGAGATCTTGAACAAAACAAGTAGAAAATCAATCACTTTTAGGGGTTTGCTACGGAGGTGATTGTGGTGGTTAGGGTTTCAGGATGGATCTGACGGTGGTGGTCTGACGGTGGTGGTCAGTTAAAGAAAATGCGCAGGTGGCCAGTGGTGTGGTGATGGCGACTGTGTGAAAACACATTTCACTGTGTGAAAAAAGGAAAGTAAAAGGAACGATTAAAAAAAATACTTTATTTAATTAGACATAAAAATAGGTTTTGACAAATTAAATCTTAGATTAATCCCCACCCTTAGATCAAAGCTAAATGAAGGGTGGGGATTTGTCCCTTGGTTTCCAACAAAAAACAAGACTCCAAAATAACTTTTCTCATCCCAAATACCAAACCCGCCTTCCATCCCAATACATTGGTTTATTACTAGTGATAAAACAACAAAAATATCACTGATTATAAAATATCACCGGTGATATTACACAGTAACGTGATATTTCATTGGTTTATTACTAGTGATACTTCACTAGTGATAAAACAATAAAATATCACCGGTGATATTACACAGTAACGTGATATTTTATTGGTTTATCGTGATAAAGCAATAAAAATATCAACGATGATATACTAACGTGATATTTCATTGGTTTATTACTAGTGATAAAACAATTAAAATATCACCGGTGATAAAATATCACCGATGATATTACACAGTAACGTGATATTTCATTGGTTTATTACTAGTGATACTTCACTAGTGATAAAACAATAAAAATATCACCGGTGATAAATTATCACTGATGATATTACAGTAACGTGATATTTCATTGGTTTATTACTAGTGATACTTCACTAGTGATAAAACAATAAAAATATCACTGGTGATAAATTATCACTGATGATATTACAGTAACGTGATATTTCATTGGTTTATTACTAGTGATACTTCACTAGTGATAAAACAATAAAAATATCACCGGTGATAAAATATCACTGATGATATTACACAGTAACGTGTAGCGACACCATCCGGTGAACACCCGTCTACCTCACCAACTTTTCTCAACAACTCACGTGCTTCATAAACGTAACTGAAAGAAAAACACTCAAAACCCCTCATTCAATTAAAGACCATGTTTGTTACCTCCTCCTTCTGATACAAAAGATCAATCAACAACACTTCATCATTAACATCTCCATTATCCATCTGGTGGACGGTTGTGGTGGTTTGATGACGTGGCAGAGGCATTTGGTAGATGAGGATTACGATGATGATGATTATAGATGATTATGAGAAGCAAACAAGAGATCTTGAACAAAACAAGTAGAAAATCAATCACTTTTAGGGGTTTGCTACGGAGGTGATTGTGGTGGTTAGGGTTTCAGGATGGATCTGACGGTGGTGGTCTGACGGTGGTGGTCAGTTAAAGAAAATGCGCAGGTGGCCAGTGGTGTGGTGATGGCGACTGTGTGAAAACACATTTCACTGTGTGAAAAAAGGAAAGTAAAAGGAACGATTAAAAAAAATACTTTATTTAATTAGACATAAAAATAGGTTTTGACAAATTAAATCTTAGATTAATCCCCACCCTTAGATCAAAGCTAAATGAAGGGTGGGGATTTGTCCCTTGGTTTCCAACAAAAAACAAGACTCCAAAATAACTTTTCTCTTTTCTAAAGGCCGTGTTTAGTTGGAAAACATTTTCTATCATTTTCTATTTTTTGTTTTGTAGAAAAAGAGAAGGGATTTCCATCTCCACAAAACACTTGAAAATTTACAAAACGCGTTTAGTTAGAGAAATATGTGTTTGTGTTTTTTATTTATCAAAACTAGAAAACATGTTCAAGTGTTTTTTATTTAGGTTTTCGTTAGTGAATTTACGTTTTCTTCGGTAAATTCACGTTTTCGTCATTAAATTTACGTTTTCGTCAGTAATTTTACGTTTTCATCAGTAATATTACGTTTTCGTCAGCAATTTTACGTTCTCGTCAGTAAATTTACATTTTCGTCAGTAAATTCACGTTTGGGTCAGAAAATTTCGGTTTTCGTCAGTATTTTTACGTTTTCGTCAGTAAATTTACGTTTTTTTCAGTAAATTTACGTTTTCGTCAGTAAATTTACGTTTTCATTATTTTAACGTTTACCTTAGTAAATTTAATTTTCGTCAGTAAATTTACATTTCGTCAGTGAATTTACGTTTTCGTAAGTAAATTTACGTTTTCGTCAGTAAATTTTACGTATTCGTCAGAAATTTTACGTTTTTGTCAGTAAATTTACGCTTTCGTCAGTAAATTTATGTTTTCGCCAGTAAATTTACGTTCTCGTCAGTAAATTTACGTTTTCGTTAGTAAATTTACGTTTTTGTCACTAAATTTACGTTTGCATCAGTAAATTTACGTTTTCGTCAGTGAACTTACGTTTCCGTTTGCAATTTTACGTTTTCGTTTGCAAACGTAAAAAATTTATTGACGAAAAATTAAATGTACCGACAAAAAGGTAAATTTGCTGACGAAAACGTAAATTGTTGACGAAAACGTAAATTTACTGATGAAAACGTAAGTTTACTGACGTAAACATTAAAATAATTATGAAAACGTAAATTTACTGACAAAAACGTAAATTACTTACGAAAACGTAATTTTACTAACGAAAATGTAAAATTTCTGACGAAAACGTAAATTTACTGACGAAAACGTAAAAATACTGATGAAAATGTAAATTTACTGACGAAAACGTAAATTGCTGACGAAAACGTAAATTTACTGATGAAAACGTAAGTTTACTGATGAAAACGTAAATTTTCTGACGTAAACATTAAAATAATTATGAAAACGTAAATTTACTGACAAAAACGTAAATTACTTACGAAAACGTAATTTTACTAACGAAAATGTAAAATTTCTGACGAAAACGTAAATTTACTGACGAAAACGTAAAAATACTGACGAAAATGTAAAATATTTGCGAAAACGTAAAATACTGGTGAAAAAGCAAAATTTCCAACGCAAACGTAAAAATAAAGAGAAAATTAGATATTTTGTGTTAAAAGGAAAAAATGGAAAACAAACAAAAATTGTTTTCTTGTTTTGTGTATAAAAGGGGAAAATAAGAATTTTGTGTTTTGTAGAGATATTTTCTGGAAAATGATGATTTGAACGCGTTTTTTATTTTCCTTGTTTTCTAAACATTTTGTGGAAAACAAGGTGTTTTCCATCCAACTAAACGCACCCTTAACATTCAAACTCAAATTGCTTACTAGGTATCACTAACAAATCGAAGTTTAACATTTAACATTTTAAAACTTACAATCTTTCATTTTTAAGTAACAATACTCAATGTCTATTCACATCCTAATTCTTTTCGTCTTGCTATTATCAAAAAAGAATAAATTGCGTCTTACAATCTTATTTTTTTGTGTCCACCACTGATAGTAACATATTAGTTTTTCTAACTCGGATATACATGCATGTCGTTAATAGGGCCAACTTGTACTCAAATGCGGGCTACTAATATGAGCTTAGCTGCGAGTTGCTTCAGTTCGGTTGAGTCTCATATAGCAATACTTGGCATACTCGGTTCTAGATGAGATACTACGATATTCTGGATGAAAGATTTATGTTCACTCGTTTTATCAGTCGAAATATGCGAAGTGCATGATGTGTAATCATAAAGTAAATCAATTATACGCAATAAAAAAAGTGAAACACTTGATGCGTTTTGAGATTCTTAACGGGTGTTTGGATAAAAAAAGGTAGCAACGAGGGATGGCGTGCCTTAAGACTTTTCTCAAAGGGCCCCTCTACTTTTTAACATCTTTTATCACACATGACACCAACCTACTTTATTCATTTAAATCCATTTTTGATTATTATCAATGATACAAACTCGGAATTCGAATTTTGCAAGATTACTAATCCAAATTAAGTTGATTTGCAAGACTTTTCTTTTCATTTGCTACAAGATTTTGCATGATCATAAAAGGTTCCCATGTAACCATGTTAACTCCAAACCAACTCGCTTAGCTCAATTGACCATCAAATAATTTTTGTAGAAAAAGTTTTTTAAAAGTCTTGAGTTCAAAACTTGTCACAAACTTTTTCTTTTAAATGAAGCGGATAAAGAGTTTAATATAATTAAGCAAAGATTCGAAAAAGACATTTTACCATCTTTTGACACTTATATAACATTACACGACTCGACCCACTAACTATTAAAATTTACCGTTTAAGAAAAAACACGTTGATGCCAATTCGGCCAGGGCTCTTGCTTTACAACCATTTAAAGTTTTGACATACCACAACTTGTGAGTCGTGATAGTTTTGTTTAACCGTTTTAAAGTTATACATTTCTTAAGCATTTATGTCGTCATGATAACCTTTTTCTAGAAGGAAAAAGGCTTTACTAGTTTGTGTTTGGGCAATGACGAAACAAAATCTATTGAATACGAGCAATAATAGTTACCTAAAAATAAACCAATAATTAATCTGTTTGGTCTTGAGTAGAGAATATCTCACTAAATCTAATAAGAGTTTGGTACACGCTTTTGACGTCAGATGATAGTTGACGTATCGTTTGGATGCTCGTGTCAAGTCTCATCGCATCGTTCTCACCAACTTGGCTAGTAGATTATTTTTATTTTATTTTTTAATTTAAAATATAGCTGTTAGAGTCGTTTTCTAACCCTTTTTTGAAAAAAATCTCTTTATAAAATTTAAACTTCCAAAAAACCTTTAAATGTAACTCTTTTCACCAAATTTTATACACTAATTTCTTACATTTTATATCTCATATTTCTCTACTACTATTATTTTTTTTACTTACATGGATCCTTACAACAACACCGTTGACGAATACGAAATGTATTTCCGAAACGATCACGAAAGCTATATGCGAGGTTTTACGGAGCATGAGACATTTGTGGGTATATGAATTAAGAAGTCGGTGGGTTGGGGTCGTCTACAATACCTACAAGGACATATATACCTCGTGCACGGGAAGACGCGAGTCAAAGGTTACTCGATGATTATGTTGGCGATGACGAGACTCCTCTAAAATACACGGAAGAGAAATTCCGGCGAAGGTATCGTATAAGTTCAATACTTTAAAAAAATACTCGATGCTATTTTAAGTTATGACGCCGACCCTCTTTCCGAATACTTTTCTTATTTTCACCCGGGGATGGATGCTATCGACCAAGAAAGTAACATCCCGATGCATTTGACTAGTATTTACAAATTGCCGAACGCACTTCTAGAGAATGTTTGCTTAATTTTACTAAATGCATATATGTTTTATCATGTTTCAATATTATATATAACATTTCCGGGTTTGAACCCGGATCAAATTTGGTGCAGGTCAAAAGAATGATACTTTTTGGTATAAGGTTCTAGCCGTCTACAATACACAAGCCGCAAAGTTGAAGTACAAGGAACGAACCAAGAACATGTAGACCGGAAAATGGACTCCGTTGAATCACCTTTTGATTAAGTTTAATAACATTTATGATGAATTGGCTATGGCAAGCGGGAGGACAACGAGGGGTTTTTGACGCGGGTCGAAATCGCATTTAGAAACCTAACTTGTTCAGAGTTTAGGCACAAGAGTGATTGGTATTTTTTGAAAGATAAATACAAGTGAAAAAATCCTGACTCGACCCAAGCAAAACAAAATCGCCTACGCCTCACTACCGAAGAGGAACCCAAACTTTTCAGACCTGACGCGGTGCCTCGTCCGGATGGACTACAACGGGTTTCAAAGAGTAAACGTTCAACCAACTCTATTGGGAAACTAAGACTGTTAAATTTCCCTTAGTCATAGATTTAAACGTAAATAAAGTTGTGTGTTGTAAACTTGCTTGTGCCAAGGAGACAGGCAAGTATCACAAGACTCACAGAGAACTAATTCCTGGTGAGCAACCACTGAGGAGTCCATGTCAGAGACATTGTCAAGAGAGTCGAAGATTACTTGAAGACATACTCATTAGATGTGATGGATAACAGCCAAGATATATCAGGGACTCTCAGTGGTTGAGTGTTAACAGGAGTGACAATACCCTGTTAACACTCAATACACTTTGGACAACCCTCGGTGTTTAGGCGGGAACTATTTGAGCTGGACAAATAGTAGCTTTGAATTAAAGCAGCCTAAAGTACGAGGTTATGAAGAAAAGGGAAACTGTGTCAGTTTTGTTTCCTTAAAGTGTTGTAGCAGCTTACCAAGAATAGAAGAGCATCTTGTGACAGATGTCAGACCTCACGTGTCTTGTTAAGTCGCTATCAACCCAGCCATCAATGTCAACCTCGTACCACTATTAATAGGGAATGTAGCATAGATTTAATATTGTTCACTTTGTTAGATTTTGAGCATTAACTCTCTCAAACTTGAATAAGAATCAGTAGTGCCTGTGTTCTTAAGTTCGCAAGTAAACTTGTAACCTTTGCAAGTTTACTTGTCCAAAGAGTACACAACACATTGTCATCAAACTGTATCATCCACAACACATTGTAATACTTGTTATACAATAATAAAGTCTTACGTTTAAAAAGTATTTACTTGTGTTAATTATACTTTTAAGTCGTTTCAGTTAAGTTTTAGGGACTTTCAATTGGTATAAGAGCGGTGTTTGATATTAAAACCTTCATTAACATCGTTCTAAGTTTTATAATCAATATCCACCATGCCTAAAATGAGCAACACACCACCACTACCACGAGTTATTAGGAATAACCTACCTCAAAACAATGGACACCAGCTGATAGAAAATTGACAAACCAAGACAAACGTCACAAAAGCATTATCATCTCATGTCTCCCAAAACACATCATGAAATCTACGATTTAATGTTTGACAGCTAAACAAATGTGGAGGGACTTTATTCTAGGTCATGAAGGACCATCTGAAACTAGGGATACCAAGATTCAGGCACTAAGACTTCAGTTTAATGCATTCAAATCCCTGGATGAAAAGGTTCATCAAACATATACAAGGCAGAAGATTCTTCTCAATGATCTTGCAATGAATGAAGTCACCATTACACAAGCTGAAGTCAATGCCACATTTGTCAACAGCCTACCAAGAAAATAGCTGAGTATGAACCAGACACAGAGGTCTAACAACTCTATTAAAAATGATACGTTAGCCACGCTGTATGGAAAGTACAATTATGAGGAAGGTCTAATTGATACTATATACAAGTTTGAATCTGAAAGATTCATAGTTCAGGGAGCTACCTCTAAAGCCCTGGTTTCAACATCAACTCATCATGACAACGACTCAGATGTTGAAGAAGATACAAGAAGCAACCTATAGTTTATGACATACCTTAATGCTGAATTTCATGAGAGAGCTCTACTAGCTAATCAGAAAATATACTTCTAAAGATCAGGAAGAGTAGGATCAGCTAGTCGATCAACAGATAAGTCAAAAGAAACTTGTTTTGCCTGTGGAAAACTTGGACACTTCCAAAAGGACTGTCCCCAACCAAATCATCCTCACCATCATCATCAAAACCATACAAATTCAAAACCCAACAGAACAACTTATTTAGTCAATCCAATTCCTTTGATCATGAATAAAAGGATTACAAGAACAAGTACAAAGCTTTAAAGGCTGAGTTGGAACAGATGAATTTGAAGCTAGAAGCTCTATCAAAGAAAAAGGGTGGTGATAAACAGATAGAGAAAGGGTTGGTAGTTGAAGCTTATGATTGGAATGATGAGCCCTTAACACGTCAGATGAAGAAGATACAACAAGGGTCAGGGCATTTATGGCAATAGCTGAGGATGAACCAGCTATACAAAAAAACGATGCTAGATTAGGACAATGGGTTAACATCACAATAAAAAAGGTATACAGACTTCTTGCTATGTATGATAATGATGAAGGCAAACATGTGCTTGATTATACCATTGTTGATCTACATTTTGTAGAAGAACAGAGAAAGAATTTATTTGAAAAATATAACTCTATGAAACAAGGAATGTTAACATATAAAGTTGATTATAAAAATCTTAAAAATGTTAACTCTGAAAAATTAACTCTTCAAAATGAAGTTGTCAAATTAACATAGAAAAATGAATCACTTTGTGACCAAGTTACTGAGTTACATAAAGTCATAGAAAAATGGATGTACAGTAGGTTCACCATTGATGAACTTCTTGATGATACGATTCCTGCTAATGTGTCTCGAGCTCTATCAGCTAAGAAGCTAAATTCCAAAGCTCCCAAAGAAATTATCTTTAAAACTACTGAGACTATACATGTGTCTGACCCACTCTTACCCAATGTCCCTCTCTCAAAAGATTTGGAAGAAACTCATACTCATTTGCCTCCCCTTACCAAACTCCCTAGAATTGAACCTAGCAGCTCTTCTAGGGGAGCAAAGCTTGACACTAAGCCTAAGGTTGAGACTTTGCCTGTTAAGAATTTCTTAGTGCTTGTTAGACAAACTGGCAAGAAAAGTGCTTACAAACCTGTCTCGGCTGACAAAGTGACCACAGCCGAATCCTCCACTGAGGAACGCCTGTTGTCTTTGATCAAAGAAGTTGAAATCTTAAAAGAACATATTAAGCCTTCGGTTGAATGATCTTCTTCTTCTAAATCAAAGTCAATCCTAGGAAAACCCACAACAGACAGTTTAACCCGACCTTACTGTAATGTGTGTAAACATTCTCATCACATGACCATAGACCATGATGAGCAAATGGTTGTCAAAAGATCTCTGGCTTATGTTAGAGGTAGACCACATGCTACTCAATCAAGCAGAAGACCACCTATTGTACACAAACCTTTCCAACCTTGTAAACATTGTGTAAAACCCGCATGCTTTTACCATGAATAGTACCCTTAAGATCGTACGTACTAGATTAAAACTTTCTTAATATAGCATGATTACGATTACGTGTTAGGATTTTACGTATTACGTACGTGTTAGAACACGATAAGTATTTACTACGCACGATCACGTAATAATTATTTGACGATAATTAATCACGAGCATGCGATCATGAAATCATGAACGTAATTAAAACACGAACTATTATTAAATATATGTATATATTTATTACGAGCGTAAATAAATATATTAGGTCACGGTAATTATTTAACGAGAACACATAAAACGCGAACACAAATAAACACGAACAAACACGTAAAACACGAAAACGAGAACACAATTATTAATTAGACACGGAAAACATTTGGGTTACCCCTTGTGGGCCCCATTCCCACGAAATTTAGGAGGGAGGATGGGCTTAGCCCATCAATTTTTACTAAAAGGGGTTAAATATTTTTTACACTACTCATTTTTAGTTTTACAGAAGATTTAGAAAAAAACCCTAAAACCCTCCTCCTTCTCCTCTTTGTGCCGCCACCTTAAGAACACCACAAGGAGGTGGTTTGTGATCTTGGATCTTGGAAATTAAGTTGGTGACCGTGTTTGTTCTTCATCCTTTTGATCCACGAATTCGGTAAATCCTTTTTAAACCTTTCTTTTGTTTTAATCTTTTTATAAATTATGAACATGTAATGTTTTACAAAAACATAATAATTAAGCATAGATCTAACATGTTTTGGTGTTAAATAAAATCAAAAGGTTGTTGTTAAGGGGTGTTTGTTTTGGCCGCAGGCTGCAACCGAACCCGAAGGGGTTTCGGTTTGCCAAGCCGACCACCACCAAGACCTTATGGTCTTGGTTGGTGCGTGTGGGTCCCACGACATCAAGGGAAACACGGGGTACCCCGAGTTGGTTCGAGGTACGGTGTCGATTTCATGTCCGGTTCATGTTTTTAGTCTAGATCCGGTTCATGGTTTATGTTTAGTTTTTTTTATGTTTATGATCTTAGGTTAAAATTAAATTAATAAAATGATGTGATTAATTTAATAACATGACTTAGGTTATTTAATTATTAATGATCATGAAATTATTTTAACCTAAGTATTTTTATATTTAAGACTTATAATTAATTAATTATTTTAAAACCATGGATATAATTAATTAATTAACATGACTTAGGTTATATTATTAATATATAATAATACATATTTTAACCTAAGTATTTAACCTATTTAATTAAAAACATGTTATACTTTAATTAAATATTATAACCTATAGTTTAATTAAATTACATGAAATAATTATTAAACTATACATTATATCATATGACTTAGAAAATAATCATGAAAACACTTAGGCTTATATACTTAGCTTATTTAACCAGCTTATTTCTAATTATGGAAACTTTCTATTTTTAGAAACTTAATTAAATAAGGTAGCTAATTTATTTATGGAAACCAGCTATTTTTAGAAACTTATTTATTTCAGGCAGCTAATCTATTTATGGAAACTTATTTAATTAAGGTAGCTAATCTATTTATGGAAACTTTCTATTTTTAGAAACTTATCTATTTTAAGCAGTAAATCTATTTTTGGAAACTTTCTATTTTTGGAAACTTTCTATTTTTGAAAACTTTCTATTTTTGGAAACTTTCTATTTTTGGTAACTTTCTATTTTTGGAAAGTTTCTATTTTTGGAAAGTTTCTATTTTTGGAAACTTTCTATTTTTGGAAACTTTCTATTTTTGGAAACTTTCTATTTTTGGAAACTTTCTATTTTAGGAAACCTGCTATTTTTGGAAAGTTACTTATTATTACACAGTAAGTATAATAACACATGAAATACCAGAAATACTTAATCAGATTAAACAGAATATAAGATAAAACACAGTTTAAGGCTTAGAAACAGTAAAACATGGTAAGAACACATAAAATAAGCTAAGACATGACATAAAACCAGCTATGTATTTAGTAAGCAGATACTTATTCATGTCTGTATTTATGTAGCACTAGTGATTCGGAAGTAGGATTCTCGCAGTTCATCTTTCTCGTTCACTGGACATAAGGTACGGATTCCCGTCCTTTCAGTATGGACATTCTTTCCTTATTAGGATTCCCCGTATGCAGCCAACTGTTTTCCCGTAGAATAAGTTATGAGTTTGATTGCTTATGTTAAATTAAGATTACCTATAGCCATATACATGCATGACCAGTTTCACCTAGTTATGGAGGTACCATAACCATAACATTAGAGGCACTGATGTTATGACTTCACCACGGCAGAGTGATTGCTCGTGGCGTCCCTTCAGCTTTTGGCCATTTATTTATATTTATCATGTGGGGCGTATGGGTGCATCCTAGTTACATGTTTTATTCAGGATTACATGGTGAATGTGGTTTGTGCCTTGCATCCTTCACAAGGAGCTGATCCCTCCTACCCAAAAACTAGTATATTAAATTAGAGGCAGCCCCTCTAATTTGCATGATGAGGTCACCCCTCCAAGTATTCATGCACAGTGGATTTTCATGACCTATATTGGCTAATGGTAAAATATGTTAAACAGTTTTCATAAGATAAACATAAGGCTTTTCAAATTATAAAACCAATTTTATGAACATGTTCCAGGTTTTCCAGGACTTATACATTTCCGCTGCTATTAAGTCTTTATTATGTTTTCGTCATTTATATTATGTCTATATCCGTGCACTGAGCGTTTTGCTCAGCCGTTACTTTCCTTTCCATGTCCCAAAACGGCATGTACTCAAGGACTGACTGGAGCATTTGGAGGACACGCATAGGATGGGAGCTACCTTAGATTCCTTCTCCTCTTGCCTTCATATTTATGCTTGTCTAGTCTTCCTTTTTGTTCATTTACCTTATTTATGTTTTGGGCTTATGTTTGGGAGCCGATGTTTGATTCCGGTTATCCCTATGGTCATGTAATGTTTTATACATTTATCCTTGTATGCTTTGATGACACGCCATAATTATGCGTGACATTCCATTATCAAAATGGGGTGTTACACATTGTGGGTACACAAATCTTCACTCTGATGATTGTAAGTACTTCCCAGGATGTGACATATGTGGGAGGTACACCCATGACACAACTGACTGTCCATCACACAACCATAAGTACTACAGGAACCCAAGAGTTGCAAGCCAGCAATTCAAGGAACCCACTGGAAAGTGGGTTCACCATAGGAACTAATTTGTTTCGAAATATCTGTGCAGAAATATCTTAAGGAATCAGTCTGGTATCTGGATAGTGGCTGCTCTAGACACATGACGGGAGTTCAACAATACCTGCACATATATTCAAAGGATCCAGGTCCTAAAGTTGTGTTTAGAGATAACTCTTCAGGTGATACAGAGGGATATGGCTCAGTTAAATGCAATGGGATAACATTTACAAGGGCTGCATATGTGAATGGTCTTAAGCATAACCTCATAAGCATAAGCCAATTATGTGATGCTGGCTATAAGGTGTTGTTTACTAAGACTAAAGGAACCATATTCAACAAGAATAATGATGTGGTGCTGGTTGCACCTAGAAGGAAAGATGTGTACACTATTGACATGGCATCATGCTCTGAAGACAACTCAAATTTTTTTTGGAAAAAGCGTCTAAAAGTGTCAATTCGATGTGGCACAAAAGACTATCACATATAAACTTTAAGAACATAAAAAAGTTAGCCACACAAAATCTGGTTGCTGGTCTACCACCTGTTACCTTCACCAAAGACAAAACATGTTCAGCCTGTGTGAAAGGAAAGCATCACATGTCATCTTTCAAAACCAGGCAATCATTTTCAATTAACAATTGCTTACATCTCTTTCAAATGGATTTGTTTGAAACTGTTAAACCACATACCATTAATCACAACAAATACACTCTAGTAATTGTAGATGAGTACTCAAGGTACACATGGGTGTTATCTGTAAAACGAAAAAGTAAAGCAGCTGATGCAATCATGTCTTTTGTGACAACCCTGGTTTTGAGGTTCGTCACTTAGTTTTATTTTGTGCTAGTTACGTGTCTTTACGTGTTTATGTGCTTATTGGTGTGTATAGATTGTGGTTTGGATATCGTTTTCGGTACGGGGTACCTTGTGAGTGAAACGATGTGTGATGACTTCATGTTCATGAGTTCACATGTTAGTGACTATGAAATGAGATGGTGTTATTTAGTGGTTTTACGTATACGTATATGTATTATAGAAAATCATATTTTTTACGATTTACGGTTTAGCATTTAGAGGTCTCGGATGAGGTAATTAGTCATATGGATATTTTTAGGGATGGTTTTAAGTCATTTAGGACTTAGTTATAGAGTTTATTTCAAAATTTGAGATTTTTTATAAAAGTGTATATTTTACGTCTTTTACGGTAAAACGCGTAAATTTGACTAGTTTTACGGTTTTGAGGTTTTGGAGGCTTTAGGAGCTGAAATAAATTAAGACAAGTTAAGGTAATATTATTAATACATATATTAATAATAAAAAAGAAAAAAAACGAGATTATGGGTGTTGGGTCGGTTATGTGACGCAAGGAAAAAAAAAGGAAAAGAAAATTAATTATGGTAAGTTGTTTTGGGCTATGACTTGTTTAGTTATCTATATAAGATTTTTATTTATTTATCAAACACAAAAAAACATCATTCCCTGGAGATCAATCATAAACTCACGACATTCAAGTATTTTTTAGGGTTCTTCATAAAAAATTTGGGTTTTCACAAATTTAAGGTAAAACATGTAAACCCTTTTCATTTAATTTGTTTTTAATCATGTGTGCATCATCTTATGATGGATTTATGTTAGGGTTTAATATAAAAATAGTAAATTAATGTTGTATTAATCATAATATGATGATTACATAAATTAGGGCTTGTAATTAGAGGGATTAGGGTTAATTAATGAGGTTGATTTTGTTAAACCCGTTTTTAAAAACTGGGCAGAATTTTGAGTCAATTGTTTTGATCATATTGGGAGTTCTACAAACTCTTATTTTGCGATCCAAGTATCCCTGAAAAGTTATTTGAAGTGGCTTTCCAATGCAAGAAACGAGAACTAAATTGGAGGTCGGGAAGTGGGTCAAAAACAGGTTACATCAGTCGGAGGTCAAAACAGTTTTGAATTCAGCCTGTTTTCTTTTTAAGTTTTGGGTTGTTTGGGGTACTTAGGGTTGCATTGGGATCTTCTAACGAACATGAGAGATGGTTTATATATTATAGTAAGTATTTGCACTTGGGCTAAGGTAGTGGTTTAGGGTAAGACCTCCTGATCATAACAAACTTTTTGTATGTTTAAAATCAGTAAATCTGGAATGACAAAAGTATATATATATATATATATATATATATATATATATATATATATATATATATATATATATATATATATATATATATATATATATATATATATATATATATATATATATATATATATATATATATATATATATATATATATATATATATATATATATATATATATATATATATATATATATATATATATATATATATATATATATAGATTTGCGTTCATGTAAGAACCAGTCTTAAAATAAAAACAATAGGAACCAATAGAAATATGACACGTGGTATTTCTTATTAATATGCAAATAAATAAGAGTAAAAATACAATTAATATGGTTATAAACATATAAGGGTATCTTGGGTATTTTAACCACCCTTGTAAGAAAAGTATAATTAATTTGTTAACAAATACAATCAATACGACTGGTCTGTGTGCAATCAATACAAGTAATTAGACTTACAATATTGTTAGTTAATTTTTTTTAAGTTAACAAATACAACAAATACCCATGTTTATTGTTGTAAGTTCATACACGTAGTAAATAGCAGAACAAGTGGATAATTTTGCTAAAGTTGGTATACGTATATGCTCGCAGTTATTGTAGATGAAGAAGTATATTTGTATTTTTTCGTTGCTTATTCTTTTAGGATATGTATTATCCAGGGTTTTTAGTTTTCTATATATTTTTTTCGTTTACGTTTTATTTAAGTATTTTTAAATATGTATATGGATCTTTTTTAGTTGGTTGTGTATTTTTTTCGTGATACGTATCGCTTGGTTCTTTTATAGTTGGTTATATTTTTTTATACATTTTATTTGGGTATCTTTTAGTTGGTTGTGTATTTTTTTCATATAGGTATAATTTAAAATATTTTAGTTTGTTGTATTTTTTAGATATGTATCACGTGTCTTTTTTAGTTGGTTGTGTATTTTTTCTAATATATGTGTATCACTTGGTTTTTTTATAATTGGTTATATTTTTTTTGGATTTGTGTCACTTGAGTTGATTAGTTGGTTGTGTATTTTTTCGAATACGTATCAATTTGGCTATTTTTTTAGTTGGTTTTGTATTTTTCGGATATGTATCACTTAGGTTATTTTTGTGGGTTGTGTCACTTGGTTTTTTTAGTAAGTTATGTATTTTCGGGTACGTATCACTTGAATTTTTTTGTTGGTTGTGTATTTTTTTACATGTATCACTTGAGTCTTTTTTAGTTGGTTATTTAATTTTTCAAATACGTATCACTTGAATTTTTTAGTTGGATGTGTATTTTTTATAAATGCAAATATTTTTTAATTGATTATGTATTTTTCTTTTAATAAATATCTGTTAGTTATTTTTTTTAATATGTGTCATTAAAAACAGAGTATGTCTTCGTCAATTGGTAGCAACTGTTAACTAATTATATGCGTAAATATTTTGTTGTTATAAGTCTAATAAAAACTGCACAAATAAAACGAGCGTAAGAAAAAAAATAGATTAAAAGAATAGAAAAACGAGATCAAATAGTCAAAATAAAATACTGATGGTTTTTTCTCCAATATATGTTTCATATTATGCCCCTCAATTTGTAATTATTAACCAAAATGCCACTCAATTAAATTGAGCAAGTCATATTATTAATGACACATCCAATAGTTCATAATGGTTCCTATTGTTTTTATTTTAAGGTTGGTCACCACAATAACGTCCCTATATATATATATATATATATATATATATATATATATATATATATATATATATATATATATATATATATATATATATATATATATATATATATATATATATATATATATATATATATATATATATATATATATATATATATATATATATATATATATATATATATATATATATATATATATATATATATATATATATATATATATATATATATATATATATATATATATATATATATATATATATATATATATATATATAGGGTGAGGTTATTTTCAGAACCAAGTAAATGTACAGAACTGCGAGAACCACCTTTTTACTCTTAATATGCACATGTATAATCATCGAGTTAGTTCATTAGGTAGAAATACATGAATTTTCATTGTCGTAGGTCACTAGGAACATGTATCCTTGGACCATGCACATGTATTTGTTTTGTATGTATTATAACTATATTTTCTTTGGATAATATGAAAACACATGTGCACTCTTCATATCGCTCATCATACTCGGATCTATAACCATTAAAACAATTATTAAGTGTTAATTTAAACATAATAATGAAAATACATACGCATTATTAAGAGTATAAAGCTGGTTCTCGCAGTTCTGTATATTTATTTGGTTCTGAAAATAACCTTACACTATATATATATATATATATCGGGGCGTTAACAGTAGCTTTAAGGTTAGGGCAAGTGGGATGTGTTAGAAAACATATGTAAGGGTATGAATATTCCTTTTACAGAAATAATAAGTGTGAAAACACTTATCCTTTTACCACTTATTTCCAGTAATAACAAGACCAAAACGTGTGATTTATGTCGTAAAAGTCGAAATTATGCGTGGTTTGTGTTTTTATTGTGTTTTAGGACCAAAATATGAAAAAGGAAGAAAACACGGGCTTTCACGGGCTTTTATCGAAGAAAACGGGAAAAGACGAAGTCAAAAGATCAAGAGTGCAAAAAGAACGGAAGTCCAAGGCCTATTCTGAAGATTTATCGAAGAAAAAGTCTAAAGACGGAAGTTTAACGAAGTCGAAGAACTTAAGTCTAATAGAAGAAGAAAATTAAAAAGACAAGTTCAAATCCCGAGACGACAAAGACAAAGAATTAAAGTCGAGTCGAGAAAACGTGAAGAAAGCAAGCAAGAAGATGCAACACATGCACTCCTTCCACCTTCCCTATAAATACCCTCCTAATAGTCATTAGGAGGGTGGTTATTTAATTAGCTAGTTTTTATTTTTTCTTAGTTTTCTCTAGTTTTAGAAAGAGAAAGTCTTAAACTTTCTCTCACTAAATTTCATCTTCTTTCTTAATCTTTCAAGATTAAACATCTTTGTATTGTTTATTTTCATTAATCAAAGTTCAATTTTAAGCTTTTAAATCTTAAGTCTCATTCTTCACTTCTTGATTTATTTTACCTTTGATCCGAATATCATACTTCATGCGTATGATTTTATGATTTCGTGGTTGAAGGATTGATCTTCTTGGTTTACACATAAGTTCTTTCGCGTTTAGGACATAAGCTTGTAATGCTTTTTGGCTTATTCGAGTTTTAGCTTATTGATTTTCGGATTTGATAAAGGTATTAGTTATTTTAAAAGTCTTTTTCATAAAGTTCTTGATTTCATATCTTGAAAAGTTGCCGAATTTAAGTTTTTTTGAAGTGATTAAGATCCGGTGAGAATAGCTTATTGCATTTGCTTATTGAGATTCACTCTTGCCACCAATTTTGGAACTGTTGCCATCCATCGCAAAACAAGGGTTTTTGTACACATTCCGACGGCTTCTACACATTCCGATAGTTTTCGGTATTTGATCGCAATAACCCAATAGGGTTCCACTTTGCGATCGGTTGGTTATTACCCCTTATTCCGATCTGGGTTGCGATCGCTTATTGCGATCGCATATTCCGACGGGTCTTAAGGTCTTGGTTAAGGCGAAGTGCTGCCCATTTTTCGATAGGAACATTGCGACCGCATCATTCCGATAGATACTCATTGCAACATTCCGATGGTAGTAAGTTTAACATTCCGATGGACTCTTGTTTGAATTATTCCGACGAGTAATTCTAGTGACATTCCGATGGTTGCAATTTTGGTGTATTCCGATGGACATTAATTGTTTTATTCCAATTGATTAAGTTTTCAAGTTTTCAAGTTTTACAAAGTTTTTAAGTTTTAAGTATTTTCATAAATTAACTTTAAGTTTATTTTTGTCAAAGCTTTAAATTTACTCAACGACACTTTAATTACTTGCTAATAGTTTAAAGTTAGACAAACAAATCAATCCACTCTCTTGTTAACCAAAAGACGATTGAGTCGCACTTTAGACCGGTTTTCAATTCGAAAAGGATTCGGACGATAAGATTTTATATTTGGGGTAAAAGCCAAGTATTAAATGGCGCCGCTGCCGGCTCTTTTCGTTACGATAAACGGTTTCTAGTGAGAGACGCATTGAATTTTGGGATCCGTTCTTTGAACGTTATTTTCCTTGCTCCAAAAATTTTCAAAAATCCAAAAAATATAAAACTCTTCAAAAATACAAAAACATTAAAAAATTCTTTAAAAGCAATTCTTTTCAAAAGGTTTTGCACCAAAAAGATTATATACATATTCTTTGTGTATATTTTTCTTCTGCAGGTGTATGCGTACTAGATCTTCCAACTATTCTGAGCCCGAGACTCTTGAAGATTTAGATATGGCTGGTGTTAATAACAACAATAATCACCCACCTCAACCCAATTTGAACAACAACAACAACAACAACAATGTCCACCTACCTGATTTACGAACCATGGAGGAATTGTGCCAACCCACCATGAACGGACGCGGAGGCCCGATTGCGCCGATGCACGTCACGGCTCAGGAGTTTTCGTTGAAGCATCACATGATCCAGCAAGTGCAAACGAACCCATTTCGTGGAATTCCGGATGATGATGCCAACAAACACCTCGACAAATTCATTACCATGACCCAAAGCATGAAGTGCTCCGGTGTTTCTATGGATGACCTTCGCCTCCAACTTTTTCCACACTCGCTTTCTCACCATGCCGAAAAATGGTTTGACCATCTTCCTAAGAATTCTATTCATACGTGGAACGACATGACTCAACGCTTTTTATCGCGCTACTTTCCCCCATCCATGGTCACTAGCCTTCATAACCAAATCAGTGGATTCATGCAAGAGAATGATGAATCGCTTTTCGATGCTTGGGAACGATACAATGATTTGATCGACCGCTGTCCAAATCACAATATGCTCCCCGTCACTCTCATTGACACCTTCTACAATGGTCTCACTTTTCGTGATCGTGACACGATCAATGCCGCCGCCGGTGGTACCTTTATGAAAAGGAGACCGGAGGAGTGCCGAGAGTTGATCGAAAACATGACTACTCATCACAAGAATTGGGATTCATCCGCATCCTCGAGATCTAATCAGAGAGTCAATGTTTCTTCTACTACCTCCAATCCCGAGATATCTGAACTTACCCGACAAATCGCAATGATGCACAAAGATTTCATGTCCATAGCCACAAACAACTTTCAACAAGCTAAAGCCGTTGCTATTTCTTGTGACACATGTGGTGGTCCTCATTCTTACAATGATTGTCCTGCTACCCAAGGGAATTTTTCTGAAAACGTTAACGCAGCTTACGGCACTTATCCCACGGGAGGCTATCAAGCCCGCCCGCAAGGAGACCGTGGCTTGTTAAGTTATCGTTCTAACAATTATCTTGCTCCTCCCGGTTTCCCTCCTGCAAACCAAAACCAACAACAAAGCTATAACCGAAACAACCAATCCCAACCTCGTGCAAACAATCAATATCAATCCCAACGAAACCCATACCCAACTCAAGGAAATTCTCCAGCTTACCAAGCTCCACCTCTCAATCAACCGATGGCAGTGAATCAAGACGTCGAGACGTTCATGAAGACTAATCGTGAGATGATGACGAATCTTCAGAGTCAATTTGTCAACTTGAAGAATGACATGGTGAAACAAGGGAGCGATATTCGAGCCGAGCTAAGGAATGATATGGCCAAACACAGCAATGAAATTAATGCAAACATGCAAAACTCTTTTAATAAGCAAGCGGTTCATCTTCGTGATATGATTGGTTCGCTCATCCAAGGTAATCAACCCTCTTCTTCGGGTACTCTTCCGAGTAATACCGTTGCGAATCCAAGAGGGGAGATGAAAGCAATCACCACTCGTAGTGGAAAAGGTTATATGGAACCCGAGCTTCCTACACCTCCACCTGTGATTGTGAACAAGGAAAAAGAGCAACTTTCCCCACCTCCTTCACCTTCTATCCCCATATCCCCACCACCCGTGGTTGTGAGTGATCCTATTCCCTTAAAGCCTTCTTCTTCATCCAATATACCTTATCCTTCAAGGTTGAGGAAAGAGAAGCAAAAGAGCAAGGATGATATTCAGGTTTCAAACTTTCTAAAAATGTTTAAACAATTGAATTTTAACATCTCCTTTGCCGAGGCTCTCGCTCACATGCCCAAATACGATAAGATGTTTAAAGATCTTCTAAGTGATAAGGAAAAGCTTCTTGACATCGCTCAGACCCAACTTAATGAGAACTGCTCCGCAGTGCTCTTAAGGAAATTGCCCACCAAACTTGATGATCCGGGTCGCTTCTTGATTCCTTGCAACTTCCCGGGAGTAGAGAATTGCATGGCCCTAGCCGATCTAGGTGCCAGTATAAACTTAATGCCTTTAAGTGTTTGGAAGCAATTATCTCTCCCCGAGCTAGTCCCCACCAAAATGACTTTGGAATTAGCCAACCGTACGGTTGCTTATCCAGTGGGAATAGCCGAAGATGTCTTTGTTGGCGTCGACAAATTCACCTTCCCGACGGATTTTGTTGTCGTTGATTACGAGATGGACCCTCGTGTTCCATTAATCGTCGGACGTCCATTCCTGAGGACCGGTCGCACTCTCATTGATGTAGCCGCGGGCGAAATAATCATGAGAGTTGGTGACGATAAAATTGTCTTCAACATGGGTAAGATTTCTAAGCAACCTTATTCATATGAGAGTGTTAATGCTATTGATGTTCTCGATGAGGCTTGTTAAGAACATTTTCATGATGCTTGTAAAAGCACTCTTTCTTCTCTACCCAATGTTGAGACCGTTGCCTCAATTGTTCCAGCATTGACTCCTTTTGGAGAAAGTGACTTGGATGATTTCGAAGCTAGCTTGGGTCCTCTCGATATTAAGTATGATAATTTGTCCACCAATTGGGATGAAGACATTCGTACTATTGAGAGACTTCTCAATGAGGACCCGTTGTCTCCTCCTTCTCCTAAAGAGGTGACTAATGATGATCCATCGTTAGTTTCACCATCTATTGAGGATCCTCCCACTCTCGAGCTTAAAGACCTACCTCCTCATCTTGAGTACGTTTTCTTGGAAGACAACGAGAAGTTACCAGTCATCATCACAAAGGATCTGAAAGAAGACGAAAAAGCCAGACTTGTCACCGTGTTGAAGAAGCATAAAAGAGCTATCGCTTGGAAAATCTCCGACATCCGTGGAATTGATCCTCACTTCTGCACACATAAAATTCTCATGGAGGACGACTTTAAGCCCATAATTCAAAGCCAACGAAGGGTGAATCCTAAAATCCATGAAGTCATCAAAAAAGAGGTTATCAAACTTCTTGATGCGGGTATGATTTACCCTATTTCGGATTCACCATGGGTTAGTCCAGTCCATTGTGTGCCTAAGAAAGGCGGTATCTCCGTTGTGCCCAATGCAAACAACGAGTTGATTCCTACCCGTCTCGTTACTGGGTGGAGAGTTTGTATAGACTACCGCAAACTCAATGATGCCACGAGAAAGGATCATTTCCCTATACCTTTTATGGACCAAATGCTTGAACGCTTAGCGGGTAATGAATATTACTGCTTTCTTGATGGTTTCTCGGGTTATTTCCAAATACCCATCGATCCCCAAGATCAAGAGATTACAACATTCACTTGTCCCTATGGCACATTTGCTTATAAACGAATGCCTTTTGGCTTATGCAATGCCCCCGGGACTTTCCAAAGGTGCATGTTGGCTATCTTCCATGACATGGTTGAGCAAACCATGGAAGTCTTCATGGATGATTTCTCGGTCTTCGGGGATTCCTTCTCTTCTTGCCTTGCCAATTTGGAACGTATGCTTAAGCGGTGCGAAGACTCTCGCCTTGTTCTAAATTGGGAAAAATGCCATTTTATGGTAAAAGAGGGCATTGTGCTAGGACACAAAATCTCTAAAGCCGGTCTTGAAGTCGACCGTGCTAAAGTAGATGTCATAGCCAAATTACCTCCACCTTCAACCGTGAAGGGTGTGAGAAGTTTTCTGGGTCATGCGGGCTTCTATCGTCGATTCATACAAGATTTCTCTAAAATCGCTCGCCCGATGACCCACCTCTTGGAAAAAGATACTTCTTTTATCTTTTCTAAAGAGTGTCTCGAAGCCTTCAATCTTCTTAAGGATAAGCTAACTAAGGCACCGGTCTTGGTTACCCCCAATTGGGAGCTGCCTTTTGGATTGATGTGCGATGCTAGCAACTTTGCTATTGGAGCGGTTTTGGGTCAAAGAGTGAATAAACACTTCCAACCAATCCACTATGCTAGCAAAACAATGACATGGGCTCAATTGCATTATACGACCACCGAAAAAGAGCTTTTAGCTGTTGTCTATGCTTTTGAGAAATTTCGCCCCTATCTTGTTTTATCTCCCACCATTGTATACACGGACCATTCCGCGTTGAATTACTTGATGACAAAGCATAATGCTAAACCAAGACTTCTTCGCTGGGTTTTACTCCTTCAAGAATTCAACATTGAAATTCGTGACAAGAAGGGAGCAGAAAACCTGGCCGCGGATCATCTGAGCAGACTTGAGGATCCATATCAAGGGGATCATCCGAACAAAGAGATCAATGACTCTTTCCTCCTTGAGACCTTAATGTCTATAAACCTCAATCTTGATGGCACCCCGTGGTTTGCGGACATTGCAAACTACTTAGCGGGTGGTATTCTCATCGAAGGGTTAACATCCCAACAAAAGAAGAAGTTCTTGAATGATGTTAAGACTTACTTTTGGGATGACCCTTATCTATTCAAACAATGTGCTGATCTGATTATTCGTCGATGTGTTGACGGACCGGCAGCTTTTGATATCCTCCAAGCTTGCCACAAAGGACCCACCGGTGGTCACTTTGGTCCCAACTACACCGCTAAGAAAGTGTTTGATTCTGGATTCTACTGGCCCACCATTTATCGTGATGCTCACGAAATGGTTAAGCATTGTGATGCTTGCCAACGTCAAGGCAAGATCACACATAAGGATGAGATGCCTCAAAATTTCATACAGGAATGTGAAATCTTTGATGTATGGGGCATCGACTTTATGGGGCCATTTCCATCCTCCAAAGGGAACAAGTACATCCTCGTCGCCGTCGACTACGTTTCTAAATGGGTTGAAGCTAAGGCTCTTCCTACGAATGATGCGAGGGTGGTTGTGAACTTTTTGAAGCAGCTTTTCGCTCGATTTGGCGTTCCTCGTGCTATCATCAGTGACCGCGGGACTCATTTTTGCAACGATCAATTTGCAAGAGTCATGGCAAAGTATGGTGTCACTCACCGTCTTTCCACCGCCTATCATCCCCAAACCAATGGGCAAGCCGAGATATCTAACCGTGGCTTGAAGAGAATTTTGGAGCGTACTGTGGGAGAGCATCGCGCCGCGTGGCCTGATAAGTTAGATGATGCTCTGTGGGCTTTCCGTACTGCTTACAAGACACCGATCGGTTGTACACCTTATCGTCTTGTGTACGGGAAAGCCTGCCACCTACCCATCGAGCTGGAACATAAGGCGCACTGGGCCTTGAAGTGGGCTAACTTCGACATCAACAAAGCCGGTGATCATCACAAGATTCAACTCAACGAGCTCAACGAACTAAGGAATGAAGCTTATGAGAACTCGCTGATCTACAAGGAGAAGACGAAGATCATTCATGACGCAAAAATTAAGAACCGAGAGTTCCACGTTGGTGATCACGTCTTACTCTTTAACTCTCGGTTGAAGATCTTCTCTGGCAAGTTGAAGAGCCGCTGGTCTGGTCCATTCACCGTCACCAAAGTCTTTCCTTATGGGACCATTGAGCTTTCTCAGCCGAATGGGCCCAATTTCAAGGTGAATGGCCAGCGTCTGAAGCTGTACTTTGGTGAGGACATCTCTCAAGAGATGATTCCATCCCTCACCACGTTTCCCATGAACTAAAATTGGGTCGAGTCAGGCTCATGACTTGGTAATAAAAAACAAGCGCTTCTCGGGAGGCAACCCGTGTTCTATCCTTTACTGCTTTCATAATAAGTGTAGGGGAGGGCCCCGCATATGTTTGTTGTCTTGTTTCTTGTGCTGTGCAGGGATTAGAGCTTTAGAGAGCATCTTGATGACTTTTGACGACCCGTGATACCGTGTTCCTATCTTCCCGGTTCTATCCTAAACTCTTGTGATTCAATATTTCATATTTTATATGTTCACATTGACTTCACTTTAGTTGTCCTTTCCTTAGCAAGATTTAAACAAAGTGCACAATGTCCTAAGTGTAGGGGAGTTTACTCCCACATGCTTAAACATTGAGGGCAATGTTTATCTCAAGTGTAGGGGGACTTCTATCGAAGTAAGTGGTCTTTTCCATGAATTTGCTCTCATTTTAACCGGAAAATTTGATTTTTCGACATTTTTCAAAATTTTAATCTATTTTGGCCTAGTTGTATAGTTGTATTTGCCTTTGTTATGTTTATTTTCTCTCCATTGCTAGAATAGTTTTTCAATAAAGTGGTTTTAGATTTTTCTTAGTCGTGAACATTTTGACTCAACCCGAGTTTACTTGCCTAAGTCTACTCTAGCTAGTATCCTTAACATGTTTAAGTCAAGTTTTGCTAGGCTTTTATATAGGGAGCTATAAAACGCGAAAGTCTTAACTCTCACGGGTTAAGAACAAGAACTTTTTGCAAGTTCCTATAATTGATCCTAGAGAGTCGTTTATCAAGGGAACTTTAAAATGCGATTTCTAAACTTGAAAAAGTCTAAGAATTTGCAAGATCCTATAGGTGACTCGAAAACCTAAAACTTTGATTTAATAGGCTAAGCATCCACGAGTCTCATTACTTGAGATTTTAAACTGTGGAGAACGAGAGATGATAGAGTCAGTTATAAGTTCGGTATTCTTTCGTGAATTTATGTGAGTTAATTATAAGCCTATTCTCCCTCCGCTTGTTAATAAATTTATCTGCAATAAATAAGGTTGTACGATTTAAAAGGTTACTTAGCTTCTAGCCCCAGATCGTTTAAAAGTTGCTCGGTACGGATTAGAGTTCATAGCCAAGGCATAACTTATTGAAGCGGGATGCGAAGATTGGTGAGTCCGAAAAGGCCCTAACAAGGCATGAGGGCTACATTTTGTTGCTAAAGATCCAAAAGTGATGTGAAGAATCAGTTATCAAAAATCAATATGAAGGATCGAGACACACGACGAAAAGCAAGAACTCCCCAAAAGTCATGGAGAAGTCTATCCGAAAAGACCCTAACAAGGTATGGGGATAAATAGATCCAAGTCCTAAAAGGAGGCGGATCGTTGTATATCAAAGTCCAAAATAAAGATTGGAGAAAAATGAAGAAGTCGCGGTCCAAAGATGAAGAATCTCTCAAAAACTTCAAGTGAAGAAATTCCTATTATGAAGAGAAGACCATTATTTCAAGAACGTCTCTCAAAGATTTGAAGTATGAAGTCGCTGCCAAATATCGGTCCGAGAAAGGTCTCAAATCGTGAAGCGAGTTATGCCAAGATATGAACTTTATGAGGTCCCGAGAAGCAGTTTTAAAAGATTTGGTCCTTTAGCTAACTATTGATTAAATCGTTCACTTTATTTTCGGCCTAAATAACTATCGAAATAAGTCAAACAATGCATCCCCGTGATCATTCAAGACAAAAATAAAATATAAGAGATACACCTAGGAATAAGGGAGTCTAAGTGAGTAATTGGCCCACATGAGTTCGTGATAGTTTGCTAACTTATAATAACAATGATCTCGTTTTTAAGCTTGGCATGGGGAACGTGAAACTTGAGGATGATAAATGTTCATGGCCGCCAAAACCCAATGTAAGTTTTTAATTTCTTTATTTATTTCTATCTTTTATGTTTAGTATTTAATAAAGGCCAAGGTGGGTTATTTATGATGGAAAATGTAAACCGTGCTTTAAAATTAGTGCATTGCATGAAGGCATTGCAATGGTCAAGTGTAGGTGATTTAATAAGTGTGAAAACACTTATCCTTTTACCACTTATTTCCAGTAATAACAAGACCAAAACGTGTGATTTATGTCGTAAAAGTCGGAATTATGCGTGGTTTGTGTTTTTATTGTGTTTTAGGACCAAAATATGAAAAAGGAAGAAAACGCGGGCTTTCACGGGCTTTTATCGAAGAAAACGGGAAAAGACGAAGTCAAAAGATCAAGAGTACAAAAAGAACGGAAGTCCAAGGCCTATTCTGAAGATTTATCGAAGAAAAAGTCTAAAGACGGAAGTTTAACGAAGTCGAAGAACTTAAGTCTAATAGAAGAAGAAAATTAAAAAGACAAGTTCAAATCCCGAGACGACAAAGACAAAGAATTAAAGTCGAGTCGAGAAAACGTGAAGAAAGCAAGCAAGAAGATGCAACACATGCACTCCTTCCACCTTCCCTATAAATACCCTCCTAATAGTCATTAGGAGGGTGGTTATTTAATTAGCTAGTTTTTATTTTTTCTTAGTTTTCTCTAGTTTTAGAAAGAGAAAGTCTTAAACTTTCTCTCACTAAATTTCATCTTCTTTCTTAATCTTTCAAGATTAAACATCTTTGTATTGTTTATTTTCATTAATCAAAGTTCAATTTTAAGCTTTTAAATCTTAAGTCTCATTCTTCACTTCTTGATTTATTTTACCTTTGATCCGAATATCATACTTCATGCGTATGATTTTATGATTTCGTGGTTGAAGGATTGATCTTCTTGGTTTACACATAAGTTCTTTCGCGTTTAGGACATAAGCTTGTAATGCTTTTTGGCTTATTCGAGTTTTAGCTTATTGATTTTCGGATTTGATAAAGGTATTAGTTATTTTAAATGTCTTTTTCATAAAGTTCTTGATTTCATATCTTGAAAAGTTGCCGAATTTAAGTTTTTTTGAAGTGATTAAGATCCGGTGAGAATAGCTTATTGCATTTGCTTATTGAGATTCACTCTTGCCACCAATTTCGGAACTGTTGCCATCCATCGCAAAACAAGGGTTTTTGTACACATTCCGACGGCTTCTACACATTCCGATAGTTTTCGGTATTTGATCACAATAACCCAATAGGGTTCCACTTTGCGATCGGTTGGTTATTACCCCTTATTCCGATCTGGGTTGCGATCGCTTATTGCGATCGCATATTCCGACGGGTCTTAAGGTCTTGGTTAAGGCGAAGTGCTGCCCATTTTTCGATAGGAACATTGCGACCGCATCATTCCGATAGATACTCATTGCAACATTCCGATGGTAGTAAGTTTAACATTCCGATGGACTCTTGTTTGAATTATTCCGACGAGTAATTCTAGTGACATTCCGATGGTTGCAATTTTGGTGTATTCCGATGGACATTAATTGTTTTATTCCAATTGATTAAGTTTTCAAGTTTTACAAAGTTTTTAAGTTTTAAGTATTTTCATAAATTAACTTTAAGTTTAATTTTGTCAAAGCTTTAAATTTACTCAACGACACTTTAATTACTTGCTAATAGTTTAAAATTAGACAAACAAATCAATCCACTCTCTTGTTCACCAAAAGACGATTGAGTCGCACTTTAGACCGGTTTTCAATTCGAAAAGGATTCGGACGATAAGATTTTATATTTGGGGTAAAAGCCAAGTATTAAGAAACCATGGGTATGTTTAAGTGGACGTTTGACTTAAAGTTTGGAGACCTAAAATTGGGACTGTTTTGTGTAAAATATGAACGGGATAGTTATTAAACTTAACCAAGTTAAGGACTTGTTAGGGAAGGGTAATGGGGTGATTAGAGCTTATCAATGAGTTATTTATATGGGAATAGGCTAGATGTCCATCATAGGTTGATGAGCCATCTTTGTGATTGGTTCATGTATTGATTGCGTGTTTTTAGTTTGTTAGCTTGTTGCTAGTGCGAGGACTTGTGAAGAAGCAATCAGGTGAGTTTCGTAGTCCCATGTTTACTATTGATTTTGACTTCCAGATGGGATGGAAGAGACACTGTGTTGAGTTATTTATAAATTGATGATGTGAATGTTTTAAGGTTTGAGATGGACTTGTGTGTACATTATGTGATTAACTACTATGTGATTCTTTTTTGTGTATGATTTGGATTGGAGAGCTATATAGTGTGATCATCTATGGGACCAATGGATAGTGACAAGGTGGGGCCTTAGGATAGGTACATAGTGTGATCATCTATGGTACCATGGTGTTTGGTAAGGCTGAGAGCCTTGGATTTGGTTTGGAATGATTGATCTTGAATGTTAGTTGTTAATGCATACTTGTAACACATTGTCTATATGTTATTGTGTTGATGGTTGTTATTCACAGCTTATAACTGATTTGGCATTGGAGTCTAAACCTATGACTCTCACCAACTTTATGTTGACGTGTTTTAGTGTCTCTTTCAGGTGATGCTATGGGTAGGCATGAGAACTTAAGTGGATATGATTTGGAGAGCGTAGGAATGCATATAGAAGGATATCCTCGTTTCCTTCTTAGTTTTATTTGTTCATTTAATAAGTGATAAAGTGGCACACATATGTTTGTTTTGGTTGTGTTACTTGTTTGTCTTGGGTAAGAGGTAGGACTGTTACCTACTTACCTAGACTCCTGTATTTGATGAGATATTGTCATGACTTTTGTGTCACCATTTTATGACATTTCTTATTTCATATAGTTATCTCTATAGACACGCCATGTTGTGATGATATTCATACTTCGCGCCCCATATTCCGCCATGGTGGGGTGTGACAGAATGGTATCAGAGCCAATGGTCATAGAGAATTAGGTTGCCTAGTCGCGTAGCCTAGTCTATAGCTTAAGGGTCCCTACATTTAGGCGTCATAGGAGTATGTGTGCATTTTATAATAATTGATGTGTTTGGATGTTATTTATTGTGATGTTTTGACTAGTATGAATTGAACCATAGTATGTTCATACTTAGCCACATGTTATTTTCTTTTCGGGTGGTGACTAGTAAAGGTTGAACTATAATTATCCACGCTAGTCATTATTGTATTTTGCTTAAATTGTACATTATAGTACATAATTTGGTACATGGTAGTTTCTATCTTTTGTTGGGTTATTTTATGTACCTGAGGTATAGTATTTTCCTTTTGATGTTTAAGTCATGTTCCCTAAGAATCATGTGGTGGTTCGAGTTAGTAGGAGTAGGTGGATATGAAGGATTTTATGTTGTTTCCACTCTTATGGGCGACATGACTTATAACTGATTATGTTTTCGTTTTGGATTTAGTCTAGGCTGTTTTAGCTAGACAATGGATTTTTGTATTTCAAGAGTTTTATTATGTTATTTTTATAGATGGATTTTTGGACCTTATTGGTTATGTGGTTATGAGCTTATGTGAGTAGATGGATTTATGTGTTATATGTTGTATTGATTCTTATAAGTGTCATCATAGGAGGGAGTGCATTGGGGAAAGGGTAATTGTATAAGTATGGTGTCCAGCATAGTTATACAAGTACCACAACTTCAATGGGTTCTCAAGTATGATTGCATGAAAGAGGGTTAGTACATGCTTGTATATGTTGAGATGTAGAATTTGGGTATACGTATAATATATGGGTTTATGTAATGGCTGCCTATGATATGGCTATTGTTCTTTTTGTGTTATATGTTTTGGATTATAGTTGTGTTGTGTGATTATGGGGTCACACGATATGGTTTGGTTATGGAGGTGGGCTTTATGCCTTGTTGTGGCACGGTGAGATGGTGATTACTCGTATGGAAAAACGAGCGTATAAAGCGATAGATTGACTTGACATGTATGATAACGAGTATGTTTGGGAGATTCGATAGGTATACATATGTGGATGTATATATACTAATAGATGTTATGTTATGATTTACGGTCGTTCAGTAGTTATTATAACTTGAACGTACCTAGTACTCTCTTGTGTTTAAACAATTTATTTGAGCTCGAGTTTGGTGGAGTTTCAACGAAGTTTTGAATCTTTTGAAGTGTGTCTTGTAGCGTATTCTTTGAGTTTCGTATTTCACGTGTACATTTTAAAATGGTGTTCTTGGTTTTAAGTCTATTGAAATAACTTGAAATAATGAAATCTTTTGTGTTGGGGTCTTACATTTCTTTTGGTCGGTATATATTGAGAAAAAGGGGGACTTTGAAATCTATTATAGGGTTGGACAGTTGGTTGTATTCGGTAAAATAAGGGTAAGGTGTTGGAGTCGTGTTTGAAACAAGGTGCAACATAAGATTTTTTTTAATCAACACTTATTTATTTCAAATTCTAAAAGACTTTCTTTAAAATAAAGCGAAGTAAAATTTCTTTGTACTTACATACTTTATATAATTGGGTTTAACCGATTCACGTCATTTATAATTATTAATACAATGTTAAATTGAGTTTATGAAGATTTCACATACAATTTTATCTTTCATCAATTTAAAATTGTTTGGTCGTAACTTGTTCGTTTTTAAAGCTTTTTGGGTGATTCAAAAGTCAAAAATTATGTGCTCGGAACGTACTTTTCAAATATTCAGAATGTATAGTCATGGGAGGTCAGTATCCTGGCCGGAATTATTGTAACAGTGTCGGGTTAAAGGTTGAGCTTTGAATAGTAGTTTATTCTTTTTATGATTTGGGATGCACGGGATACCTAGTCTTTGAGTTGAGTTTTGAGTTCGTCAAGAGGGTTGTTTGTAGATTGTCTGAGTCACATAGATGTGGGAAGGTAAAGAAAAAAATATATAAATAAAATATATTCTTTTGGAAAAGTCGATCTTTGCACGGGTTAAATAATATGTCGCGGGGCGTAATATGTTTTGGTTGCTATTGGGTGTTTCTGGGATTATTTTTCGTTTTCATGGGTCATCTTGAATTGATACACGTTTTGGGTTTGAGTTTTCTCTTGAGTCTCGTGGTTTTTGACTTGTTTTAATTGGTGCACGTGAAATGTCGTTAGTTATCCGTGGGTTTGATTCGTTGATCGTATCTGATGGATTCAGGATGTAGTTTTGGTTTCGTATTGTTCGGAAGCGTTGGGGTAGTGATATGAGTGATTTTACTCATATCATCTGTAGCTAATAACAATGAAATTATGCATTAAATGTATCAAAAATGCCTTGGATATGCTTGTTTCTTGTTTTCATGTGTGTAGGTACCAAGTTCACGAAAACCGGCAATAATCGGCACGAGTTTGAAGAAAAAGATCGAGGAAGCCTAAATCGAGTTCGATTTAGAGGATTTAATATTTTAAAGGATTTTGGTAAAGTGGGTCCCACATTGGACTGTTGGGCTAAAAAGCCCATTATCAACTCTAAGTTATTAATAAAGGTTGATTGATAGTCCATTTAAGGCCCATTGTGATAATTATCATACGAATGAAAAGTGATTTGGGCTTCAAGCCCAATTGTTATTCACTGAGAAGGAATGAAGAAACGAAGTAATTGGGCCTAGGGTTTACAAATGTCACTCGTTATACTTTTTTTTACATATTAAATAAACGATACAATTCCTCACCCATTCAGTTGACTATTCACGTGTCACAACCATTCACCCATTCATTAAATAAAATAAAACGTCCCAATCACTTCTCATCCCACCCACACACATTAATTTACTCCTCCGTTACTCCCTATGTTTCTTCTTCCCCAATTTTTTTTCTCCCTAAAACCAGTAAATAACATTACTGTGCAAAAAACCCTAGATGGTAAAAAGTCCTTATTATTTAGGGCTTTTTATCTATTCTTTTAATTCATACCAAAAGGAAATAAAACCCCAAACTTTTAGGAAGAGAGGGTATGGAGAGGTTATGCTACGTGGCTTTGTTTAATTGGAAGCAACACCTCAATCATCCAATTCCACCAATCACAGGCCTCAGAAAAAGCACAACTAGCACACGGATGCCACGTTGGCGATCCGTGTGCTATTGTGAACCATCTCAGCCATCAGATTAAAGAGAGAGAAGAAAAGTGAAGATCAAAGGCTCAAATTGAAGAGGAATATCCCATGGAATATTCGGATATTCGCATCATCAACAGCCCTTGGGAGGCTATAAAAACCCCCATTATTTCCTTGTAATCCATCCTTTTATTTACTTTAATATTATGTTGTTAAAATAGTTGTAGAAGTTATTCTTGTATTTTCTTTAGATTTAATCTTGTAATCTCTTTAAATTTAATAAAAGATCAGTTAATTTCCTCATATTAGTGTCTCGTGTTCTTTTATTTTCTGTTTAAATTAATACATGAATTAGTCTCTATAACTGTTTTACATGAATAATAATTGATGTATTAAACTTAAACTAATTAATAGTCTAAGTTTAATATTGGAAGTAAAAATTGGATATAAACTTTTCCCCACTAGAAAAGTCTAAATGAATCTGCTTGTTCTGGGTTCGATTTATGGTTCGAATGGAGTTGGTTGATGGTTAGTTTACCGGTTCAAAAGGTTGTACAGCGCAAACCTTCTTCCCAATGGATTCTACAAAAGGTGAGTCTTTCATTTTATTTTTATGTTCAATTTTTAGATAAATATTGAGTTGATTTAAATGTAAGAGTGATTTATCTGATTTGTTTTTTTTAACTGTTTAATGTTTAATAAATTGAAGTTTGAATATTTGAGATTGAGTTTGCTTAATGTTTACTTATTTAGTCTTGATCTATATTGTGTACTGAATGTCTGAGCGTCTCGAATGTTATTGAATTTGTTAGATTTTTGTTATTTTGAGATTTGCTTAATAAATCTGATATGTTTGATAGTAGAAGTGTGATATATGAATTGGATATTATGGATCGATTTGTAGGATAGTTATATGGCTTAGGTTGGTCTAACTGATAAGCGAATCTGTTTAGTTAATTTTTAGCTTCATACAGCTTGATAATATTTCCTGAATGATTGAAATTGAGTTTCCTTGGATCTGTTTTCTCTTTAGATTAGTTTATAGACCTCAATGTTTGCTAAGTAAATGAAATTCGTTGAATGCTACTTATCAGTTTATTGGATGTTTGAATCTCTGTTTTACTGATTAAAATGTTCAGTAAATTCTGAATTTTTGCTAAATATAGATTTGGGTTAAAATAAGTTTGATTTGGTATTGTTTTGCTGTGCATCTCGTTCATTAGGACATTGTTTTGGTCTGCTGATTTCCTGCTTAACTGGGAATTTTTATATAGTTTACTGAATGATTTAGAGGTGTGATTATCTGCTCAATTTGGTATTCTGTTTACTGTATTGAGTTTGTCACTGATTTATCAGCTTGGTATCAACTTGGTGGTTGTAATCTTAGTTGTTATTACTGACTATATTGTTTACAATTTCAGCTTATCAGTGTAATATATCTGATAAGCTCACAAGCTTTGTCCTCACAGCTTATTGCAAAATAAGCTCAAAAGTCTTTTCTAAGACATCATTTTATTATCTGTCAAAAAGAAAATAATCCAAAGAATAATGTCATCAGAGGGTCTCGAACTCGAGACCTCCCCTTTACCAGTCTTGCGTGATAACCACTTGGACTGCACGCCCTTTTGATTTAACTCTTTTCTTTCTCATTTATATAGTTTAGTTTATTTAAGCAGATTTTACTTAATACCTTTGAGTTTAAATACACGTTTGTTTTATTTTAATTAAATAAATTTTTAATTTAAGTCTGTTTTAAGATTTTTAAAAATTAGTTTATTATTATAAATAAATCAAAATAATAAATATATAAAAAAAATGTTTTTATTTTAAAAGTTTAATTAGTTTATTAATTAGATTTTTATAATAATTAGAATAAATAGTTTTTAAAAGTAGATTTGGTTTAAAGTATTTGTGATAAGATAAATTAGTTTTAAAAGTTATTAAATAAATTTATTTTATAGATTTTTGAATAGTTTAATTTTTTTCATAGATAATTAAAATAGATTAATTTTTAAAATAGTGTTATTTTTTTTAAGTAAGTAAGTGTTTGTAGATTTTAAATAGCGGGGTTTACGATTCATGCACTTTAGGTTAATATTAAATAGCTTAAAATTTGTAGATTTAATTTGTAGTTTAAAAAACCGAAAACCAATTCAAATCGATTGTCCAAATCAATGCAAAACGTCTCAAATTCATAAGATCTTCGTGTACAACGAACTCGACTCACTCACGTGTTTAATTGAATTCGTCATTGGTATTATTAGTCTATTACTTTTTCCTAAAGGTAATTTTCTAATTTACCCTATAACGTATCTAATTATCACTATACTGTCCACGACACATCAAAAATTTTGGCGCCGCTGCCGGGGATCTTGTGTACGATTCGCTTTTGTGGAGATTGGTTGATCGTGGATTTGAAGACCCTTTCCGTCCTCGGAAAGTTTTGTTATTTTTCTATTATATAGTATGTATCGATTTTCTCGTTTTTTGTGAATAATATATTGTATTACGTAGAACAATAATTTTAAATACTTTTCAAATAAGCCTTAGTTGAGATTTCATCACCTAGCTATTGTAGTCGAATCCAAAACAAAAATAAAAGGCAAAATAGATAAATACTAATAAGAAGTTTGAACTCAATTTATACAAACTATAAGGTGGGTATAAGGCGACGTGCTAAAAAGGCCGTCTAAGGAAAAAGGTTTTTAAGTGCTTTGTGCCACCTCGTTTCCCCGCTTGCTTGTGCGTATATTGAGAGGGACGACCTATTATTGGTTTGCCGACTCAAGTAGTAATAAATCTTATTTTTGTTGTTTACTTATTGAACCTCGAGACGTTTAGGTTTTCACCTATCGTTTCAAAGTCGACCGAGGGTAATTTACTTCCATAGTAGTTATCCTTATTCCTTGTTTTTTATCGATCATTATTGATTGAGCAATACAAATAAAATACCAAAAATAATCTTCTTCTTGTCTAATTTCTTTTCTTCAATCCTCTAAATTCTCGTCTTTGTAGTGTATGCAATTACGTTCTTCTCGTCTTGTGATTGATTTTAATAGGCTTGAAAATATTCCTCGTAGAAATAGAAATCGTCAACAACGAATAGTGGAACCCGAGCTTCCACCTATTGTTGTAAAGATGGCCGATAACCGAACAATGGAGGAATTGCTCCGTGCACCCACCGAAGGGTATGGGGAAGCAATCGTTGTGCCGGCTATTTTGGCGGATCATTTTGAGATTAAGACGGGTCTTTTATCGCTCATTCGTGCCGACCAATTTCGTGGCAATGAGACCGATAGCCCGCATTCTCACATTCGGAATTTTAATCGAATTACCTCGACTCTCAAGTTTAGAGATGTGCCGAATGACGTGATTAAGCTCATGCTTTTTCCGTACTCGCTCGAGGGTAATGCTTAGCTTTGGCATGAGAAAGAACCACCGGGTTCGATTTTAACTTGGGATGATTTAGTGTCAAAGTTCATGAATTATTTCTTTCCACCGTCCAAGACAACACACTTTAAAAATGAGATCACTAGATTTGAACAAAAAGTGCATGAATCGTTTGGGGTTGCTTGGGAGAGATTTAAAGATTTGTTGAGACAATGTCCACACCACGGTTTCTCGGAATTGCATCAAATAAATACTTTTTATAATGGGCTTAATATGATTGAACAAGATTCTTTAAATGCCGCCGCGGGTGGTAATCTTTTAAGAAAAACTCCGAGAGACGCGTGAAGAATAATTGAGGATAAGTCTAGAGCACAATATTCACGAAACACACCGGGTGTTTCTAATGTGAATTCATCTAATCCCGAGATTTCTAGATTGGACTCTAAGTTTGATAGTGGATTTGCGACTTTGTTGAGTGAGATTAGGAAGAATCCTCATGGAACAATTAATATGGTTGAGAATGTTTGTGTATCATGTGGTGGAGCACATCCTAATTATACTTGTTTAAACACGGGTTTTGATCAAGCTAGTGCTTTTGCCGCGACGGGAACTTATGGCTCCAACGGTCAAGTTCCTCGTCAAAATCATGTTGCTCCACCGGGTTTTCCACCGGTTCAAAATAGGTACAACAATGGTAATAATGGGAATAATTTTAACCGTGGTAACCAAGGGAATTTCAATCAAGGAAATGGGTTTAATGCTAATCAAAACAATCAAGGTTTTCAAGGGAATAATCCAAATGATTTGTCAAGCTATACCAAGTCAAATGAGGCAAATTTGAAAACTTTTCAAAATAACATCCAAGGGCAAATTAATACTTTGAGACTCGATTTTCAAAATACGATTAAAGGGCAAAACAATAAAATTGAGCTTAATCAACAAAGGCTAGAGCAAACCCAAAGTCGTATGCAACAAAATTTGGAACAAGGTCAAAATAAATTGCTTTCGATGTTTGAAGGATTCATGTCTAAACCGTCATCTTCTTCGGGTTGCTTACCTAGTAATACCATTCCAAACCCGAAGGGAGAGCTTAAGGCCATAACCGTTTATGATGATTGTGAGAATTTAGATGAAGTTGAAGTGATTGAGTTTAAGCCTCCACCTAAGGAAACTTTCCTAGAAGTTACTAAGGCTACTTTGAATGTGATTAGTACCTCGGTTTTCTTTGATTTCTTTCCCGAGAAGTATAAAGATCCGGGTAAATTCTTGATACCTTGTGTTTTCAATGAGCTTGGGGTTTGCAAAGGCCTAGACGATCTAGGAGCTAGCATAAACATCATGCCCCTAGCCCTTTGGAAGACCATTGATTATGTGCCTCTTAGTACCACTCGTATGATCATTGAGCTTGCTAATGGAACCACCACTCAACCGGTTGGTATAGCGGAAAATGTCATTATGAAAGTGGGAAATTTCTTGTACTTAGCCGATTTTGCTATAGTCGATTATGAGACCAATCCTCGTGTGCCAATTATTCTAGGAAGACCATTTTTGTGCACGGCTCAAATTCAAGTTGATATGAGGAAAGAGGAAATTAAATTGTTTTATGGAGATAAAAGCATTGTTTTTAAACCGGAAAAGATTCCAAGATTTGCTCCTAAGAAAGTTGAAAGTGTTAAGCTTGTTGAAACAATTGAAAGTGATAAAAAAGCTCTTTTTGATAAAGGTGTTTTTCCAATTTTGGAAACGTCTAATTGTGATAAAGGAAAGTTAAAATCGAATGAAGAAGCTTGCTTTGTTGAAACATGTTGTAACCTTTGCTCATCTACACTCACTCCACACGAGGATGATAATGCTAAGATTGAAAAACAAATAGATGATTACTTGAGTGAGCCATTCGATGCTAGTGAGTTTGTTAATGAGAATTTTGATCCCGAGAGTGACATTGCTTTAATTGAACAATCTTTGAAAATGGACTCATTTTCACTCTCTTCTAAGGATCATGTTGATGTTCCTAAGGCACAATCTTCAATTGAAGAGCCTTTGATTCCTAGCTTCACACCGAGTGAGGTTAGTGAATATTCATGTGATAAGTTCATCGATGAACTTTTTGCTATCCTTGATCCACTTCCACGGGGAAGTGAAGACGTTTCCGATCTCGAGATCGAGCGTGATTCTTGTGTTTTACCTACCATTCTCGAGGAATTCGCCGATGAATTGCCTTCTAATGAGAATGATGATCTTGTATCCGAGTGTGATACACTTGATACTTTGTCGGATATTTCTTGTGATGACAAGGATGACGACACTTTCGTGACTTACTTAAATCCTCTCTTTGAAGTTTCATTGAACAATAATCCGTTGTTTCAAGAGGATTTTGAGAGTTTCATACCTCCTACATCTCACAATCTTTGTGATGATGATCTTCTCATGAAGGAGGTTGATGAGTTTCTTTATATAGACATTCCTTCGGAATTTGAGGAAGAGTCTAATGACGGTGATGAAGACTCTTGGTTTGATCACCCGATTTATGATGATGACAATGTTGACCCGGAGGGAGAAATTACTTTTGCTCCAATTATCCTTTCCACTCGCTTTGATCTTAATGTGCGGGTTTTTCATGAGACTTGTTTTGAGTACCATGACCCCTTTATTCACATTCATAAGAGTGACAAGGTCAACAAAGTCATGCAAGTTGAAACCAATATGGTTGAGACTTTTGTACCACCATTACCATGTGCTTTATATGACTTAGGATTAGCATGGGGGGACGACACCGTGTTGTCTATTCCTTTCTCCACCGAGGATGAGGTATTCGATCCCGGAATCATTGATTTAGGGAAATCTCGGCCTTTCACCGATGCAATAATTGAAAGACTTTTTAATCATATTGGTGCGAGTTTATCTCGGGGAGCATGCTACATCCATACCATTGTTTGTGACTACAATCTCTTGTTAGAGATTCATGTTAGAGTTTTATCCTTTCGTTTGTCATCCGACAACGAGGATGAGATCTTTGACCCCGTCATCGTGCTTTATGTTGGATTTTATCCTAATATGCCGGTTTTCACCACTTTCCCTAATGACCAATGAATGCGGGGATCGAGTCGAGCTCATGACTCGGTGAACAAAAACGAGTTTTTCTATCTTCTTTCTATTTTCTAACACCTAATAAGGCTTGATCTTTCAAGCTCGTGCTCGTGTTTTGTTGTGTTGTGATCTTAGGTATGACCCTATTATTTGAAGACTCTCGTGTTCGGTTTTTGCCGGTCCACTTGATCTTCCATTCTTTGAATGCCAAAAAGGGGCACACTTTCTTACCCTTGATTTTTATCGACTAACGTGTTATCTTGAGGCATAATTAATAAACGGCTTATAGATGTGCGTGCTCTTTCCATGCTAGGATGTTGCATTAGACTCTTCGTGTTTTAGCAAGGGGGTGTTACTCTTGAGCTAAGAAACATTGAGGACAATGTTTGGTTTTAGCATGGGGGAGTCAATCGATATAATCGCTTGCAATTGCTTTTGTCGTGTCCAAACGTATTGTTTTTCTCATTTTTCAATAAAATTTTAAATTTTTAGTGTTATTTTTAAGTTTTAATAAGTAAAATAAGTGTTTTTGACACGAATGTAGGCTTTTTATAAGAATAGTTTTTGACTCGACTCGGTTTTTAACCTTACCTTTTCCTTAACGTATTTGAATTAAGTTTTGCTAGGCTATTATATAGGGAGCTTTAAAACGCGAAAGTTTTAATTCATACGAGTTAAGAACAAGAACTTTTCGCAAGCTCCTATAATTGATCCTAGAAAGTCGTCTATCAAAGGAACTTTAAAACGCAAATTCTAAAACTTGCAAAAGTATAAGAAGATGCAAGATCCTATAGATGACTTGAAAACCCAAAACTTTGATTTAATAGGCTAAGTATCCATTGATTTCATTTTTGGAATTTTACAATATGGAGAACAAGAGATGATAGAGCCAATTATAAGTTTGGTATTCTTTCGGGAATTTATGTGAGTTAATTATGAGCCTATTCTCCCATCGCTTGTTAATAAAATTATTTGCAATAAATAAGGTGGAACGATTTGAAAAGTTATTTAGCTTCTAGCCCAAGATCGTTTAGAAGTTGCTCGGTATGGATTAGAGTTCATAGCCAAGGCATAACTTATTGAAGCGGGATGCGAAGATTGGCGAGTCCAAAAAGGTCCTAACAAGACATGAGGGCTATGTTTTATTGCTAAAGATCTCAAGTGATGTGAAGATTCATTTATCAAAAATCAATATGAAGGATCGAGACACACGACGAAAAGCAAAATACTCCCAAAAAGTCATGGAGAAGTCTATCCAAAAAGACCATAATAAGGTATGAGGATAAATGAAGCCAAGTCCAAAAAGGAGGCGAATCGTTGTAAATCAAAATCCCAAATAAAGATTGGAGAAAAATGAAGAAGTCGTGGTCCAAGTATGAATTTCTCAAAACTTCAAGTGAAGAAATTCCTATATGAAGAGAAGACCATTATTTCGTGAACGTCTCTCAAGGTTGGAAGTATAAAGTCGCTGCCAAATATCGGTCCGAGAAAGGTCTCAAATCGCGAAGCAAGTTATGCCAAGATATGAACTTTATGAGAGCCCGAGAAGCAGTTTTAAAAGATTTTGTCCTTTAGCTAACTATTGATTAAATCGTTCACTTTATTTTAGGCCTAATAAACTATCGAAATAAGTCAACAATGCATCCTCGTGATCATTCAAGACAACAATAAAATATAAGAGATACACCTAGGAATAAGGGAGTCTAAGTGAGTAATTGGTCCACATGAGTTCGTGTTTGTCTACCAACTTATAATAACAATGATCTTGTTTTTGCACTTGGCATGGAAAAGTGAAAAGTCGGGAACGATGAATCTATTTGAGCTTTTATGATCCTTAAAGTTATTTTTCGAATAATGAAAGCAATACATTATGTCTTTACGAAATAAAATGTCGAAAGTTGAATAATGGTGTAGTTATAGTTTTACTTTATTATTGCGTGAGGACACGACAATTGCTTAGCATGGGGGAATTTGATATGAGTGATTTTACTCATATCATCTGTAGCTAATAACAATGAAATTATGAATTAAATGTATCAAAAATGCCTTGGATATGCTTGTTTCTTGTTTTCATGTGTGTAGGTACCAAGTTCACGAAAACCGGCAATAATCGGCACGAGTTTGAAGAAAAAGATCGAGGAAGCCAAAATCGAGTTCGATTTAGAGGATTTAATATTTTAAAGGATTTTGGTAAAGTGGGTCCCACATTGGACTGTTGGGCTAAAAAGCCCATTATCAACTCAAGTTATTAATAAAGGTTGATTGATAGTCCATTTAAGGCCCATTGTGATAATTATCATACGAATGAAAAGTGATTTGGGCTTCAAGCCCAATTGTTATTCACTGAGAAGGAATGAAGAAACGAAGTAATTGGGCCTAGGGTTTACAAATGTCACTTGTTATACTTTTTTTACATATTAAATAAACGATACAATTCCTTACCCATTCAGTTGACTATTCACGTGTCACAACCATTCACCCATTCATTAAATAAAATAAAACGTCCCAATCACTTCTCATCCCACCCACACACATTAATTTACTCCTCCGTTACTCCCTATGTTTCTTCTTCCCCAAATTTTTTTCTCCCCAAACCAGTAAATAACATTACTGTGCAAAAAACCCTAGATGGTAAAAAGTCCTTATTATTTAGGGCTTTTTATCTATTCTTTTAATTCATACCAAAAGGAAATAAAACCCCAAACGTTTAGGAAGAGAGGGTATGGAGAGGTTATGCTACGTGGCTTTGTTTAATTGGAAGCAACACCTCAATCATCTAATTCCACCAATCACAGGCCTCAGAAGAAGCACAACTAGCACACGGATGCCATGTTGGTGATCCGTGTGCTATTGTGAACCATCTCAGCCATCAGATTAAAGAGAGAGAAGAAAAGTGAAGATCAAAGGCTCAAATTGAAGAGGAATATCCCATGGAATATTCGGATATTCGCATCATCAACAGCCCTTGGGAGGCTATAAAAACCCCCATTATTTCCTTGTAATCCATCCTTTTCTTTACTTTAATATTATGCTGTTAAAATAGTTGTAGAAGTTATTCTTGTATTTTCTTTAGATTTGATCTTGTAATCTCTTTAAATTTAATAAAAGATCAGTTAATTTCCTCATATTGGTGTCTCGTGTTCTTTTATTTTCTGTTTAAATTAATACATGAATTAGTCTCTATAACTGTTTTACATGAATAATAATTGATGTATTAAACTTAAACTAATTAATAGTCTAAGTTTAATATTGGAAGTAAAAATTGGATATAAACTTTTCCCCACTGGAAAAGTCTAAATGAATCTGCTTGTTCTGGGTTCGATTTATGGTTCGAATGGAGTTGGTTGATGGTTAGTTTACCGGTTCAAAAGGTTGCACAGCGCAAACCTTCTTCCCAATGGATTCTACAAAAGATGAGTCTTTCATTTTATTTTTATGTTCAATTTTTAGATAAATATTGAGTTGATTTAAATGTAAGAGTGATTTATCTGATTTGTTTTTTTTAACTGTTTAATGTTTAATAAGTTGAAGTTTGAATATTTGAGATTGAGTTTGCTTAATGTTTACTTATTTAGTCTTGATTTATATTGTGTACTGAATGTCTGAGCATCTCGAATGTTATTGAATTTGTTAGATTTTTGTTATTTTGAGATTTGCTTAATAAATCTGATATGTTTGATAGTAGAAGTGTGATATATGAATTGGATATTATGGATCGATTTGTAGGATAGTTATATGGCTTAGGTTGGTCTAACTGATAAGCGAATCTGTTTAGTTAATTTTTAGCTTCATACAGCTTGATAATATTTCCTGAATGATTGAAATTGAGTTTCCTTGGATCTGTTTTCTCTTTAGATTAGTTTATAGACCTGAATGTTTGCTAAGTAAATGAAATTCGTTGAATGCTACTTATCAGTTTATTGGATGTTTGAATCTCTGTTTTACTGATTAAAATGTTCAGTAAATTCTGAATTTTTGCTAAATATAGATTTGGGTTAAAATAAGTTTGATTTGGTATTGTTTTGTTGTGCATCTCGTTCATTATGACATTGTTTTGGTCTGCTGATTTCCTGCTTAACTGGGAATTTTTATATAGTTTACTGAATGATTTAGAGGTGTGATTATCTGCTCAATTTGGTATTCTGTTTACTGTATTGAGTTTGTCACTGATTTATTAGCTTGGTATCAACTTGGTGGTTGTAATCTTAGTTGTTATTACTGATTATATTGTTTACAATTTCAGCTTATCAGTGTAATATATCTGATAAGCTCACAAGCTTTGTCCTCACAGCTTTTTTGCAAAATAAGGTCAAAAGTCTTTTCTAAGACATCATTTTATTATCTGTCAAAAAGAAAATAATCCAAAAAATAATGTCATCGGGGGGTCTCGAACTCGAGACCTCCCATTTACCAGTCTTGCGTGATAACCACTTGGGCTGCACGCCCTTTTGATTTAACTCTTTTCTTTCTCATTTATATAGTTTAGTTTGTTTAAGCAGATTTTACTTAATACCTTTGAGTTTAAATACACGTTTGTTTTATTTTAATTAAATAAATTTTTAATTAAAGTCTGTTTTAAGATTTTTAAAAATTAGTTTATTATTATAAATAAATCAAATAATAAATATATAAAAAAAATGTTTTTATTTTAAAAGTTTAATTAGTTTATTAATTAGATTTTTATAATAATTAGAATAAATAGTTTTTAAAAGTAGATTTGGTTTAAAGTATTTGTGATAAGATAAATTAGTTTTAAAAGTTATTAAATAAATTTATTTTATAGATTTTTGAATAGTTTAATTTTTTTCATAGATAATTAAAATAGATTAATTTTTAAAATAGTGTTATTTTTTTTAAGTAAGTAAGTGTTTGTAGATTTTAAATAGCGGGGTTTACGATCATGCACTTTAGGTTAATATTAAATAGCTTAAAATTTGTAGATTTAATTTGTAGTTTAAAAAACCGAAAACCAATTCAAATCGATTGTCCAAATCAATGCAAAACGTCTCAAATTCATAAGATCTTCGTGTACAACGAACTTGACTCACTCACGTGTTTAATTGAATTCGTCATTGGTATTATTAGTCTATTACTTTTTCCTAAAGGTAATTTTCTAATTTACCCTATAACGTATCTAATTATCACTATACTATCCACGACACATCAGGTAGCCATATGAAAGACTTGGTCGCGCCTACACGCTTAAGTAGGTGACCATGAGAGAACTGTCGGAATACCCTTAGTGGGGAGGAAAGAAGTTCGTAGACGAGCTAATGTGGTCATGAGGTCTCTTAGGAGTGCCAATGGAGATGAATAGATATATGTGTAATGTATGGATATTGGCACAAATAACGTGCCATAGAGAGTGTTGGAAGGGGATACAATACCTCAAAGGTATTTATGATTGTTCGTAGGACATGTAAGTTTTCTAAAAATTTCCTGAAATTTAGTAGGTTTGCCTATTATTGTGAGGTAGAACCATAAATAGAGCAAGTAGGGGAGGTGAGAGGAGTTGTAGTTAGTGCCTTTCCAAGGTAAATTATTGATGGAGTGATATAAAAACAAGAGCTGTTAGAAATTGCAAGGAATGCCAGATAAAAGTTGAGTTGCTTAGTAGTAGATTGGATGTGGAAAGAGGTTGAGTGGTCCGATGAGAGGAAGTACCGGTCTTTTAAGATGCGTGTAGAATTTTGCAAGTAGAACGAGGTAGGAACTTATTCGTATTGCCGCTAAGAGAGGGTGCAAGGAGGACATAGTTAAAACTGCTAAGGACGTTGTATGAACGCTTTGGGTTTACGGTATGCATTTGGCTTCGCCAAAGCACTATCGGATTACATGGAGTCAATGAAGCGAGTGTGCATGAACGTGTACTAATGAGTTGTCATCGGGAGTATCGACGACATCTTGATCTACTCAAAGTCTAAGAAGGAGAGTGAGGCGAAGTATGTGTTGGTTTTGGAGTGGAATTATAGGTGAGATTTTCAAGTGTGAGTTTTAGTATTAAGTCTACCATGATGAGTAGTTAGAGATGATGGCATATCATGGAACCAGCAAGGGGCGAAGTGAAGAAGGATGAGGAAGCGTTTTGGAGGCTGAAGAGGTGGATTGGATAATGAGCCGATCTTGGCATTATCGGAAGGACTGGATGAATTCGTGAAGCATGAAGATACGTGGAGCAAAGATTTGGACGCGTACGAGGACGACAAAGAAAGGCGATCGCTTATACGTTGCAAGAACTGAAGACTTGAAAGAACTAGATATGACTTAGTTAGTGGAGCTGGACTGTTATATCTGCCTAGAATGCTAGAGGCATTTGGTGTACGAGACGTGGAGAATGATCTATACGAGTCATGAACGTCTCCAACACATATTCAATCATCTTGATTGAACATTTGGCAAAGGTGATGGGTGGAGTTAATTGATGAAAGAAAATTGCAAGGCCAAGTACCATCTGGGAAAGGCAAGCATGGTCGATAAGATATGGAATAAGAAGGATGAGGTGAAGCTGAGACGAACTTGAACTATAGGGATGGCGTATTAGGGCGGTTTGGATAAAGGATATAGGTTGCACGAGTTGAGTTGTCTAAAGCAGAGAACGCGTCAACGTGTATGTTGCGTGGCTTGGACAATAGTAGGGAGGAAAGGGACGTAGACTATACTTCCTACATAGATAGGAGTAGCTTAGAAAGGGCGATGTAAGAACGAAGTTGGTGGAAGGGATACATAATGCGGTGGAGGATTAAGTACGATGAGAGTTGGGTGATAGTATATAGACTGACTAATTCATCTCATATTTCAAGAGGAACGAGAAGTCACGTTGTTGAGAAGTTGGAAGGATTGCGTACGGATGTGATGGAATAGAGGGTTTTGCGTAAAAGTTAGCCTAATATGTATGGAATGCCTTATGAAGGATTATGGCAAGGGAAGAAACGATGGGAAGCATCACATTGTGATGTATGGTAGGAGTTGGGGAAAAAGAAGGAAGTGTGTATAGAAGCGAAGCAAGAATAAAATAGGTTGAGATAGGAACCGAAGGTAAAACTTTGGTAGAGCCTAATGAGTAGAATAAAGCACAAAGCAGGCTAATACTGTCGTAGTGTAAATGGCACTGACCTGTACTGATTGTTTGGGAGGCTTAGTATCGATAATCGAATGGATGAGGAGTTATAGGTGTGATATGCCATAGGGACGAAGGGCTTGGTCTAACTGAGATAACCATCCTTTTGATGATGTGTATAGATCATAAATTGATTTGGATTGGAAGAACTAATGGATATGTGAACGACCGTCATAGGTCACTTTGTAAGGAAATTGGAATTTTTAAGTAGTTTGGGGTACGGACTTAAGGGGGTTGATGAACATGATTGGATATGAGTATATCCAGCTAACTGGGAAAAGGATAGGCAAGTGAGATATTTATACAACCTTAGGAGTTACACTAAGGGCATGAGTGATTGATTTAGAGGGAGTTAGGAAACTCTTTAGCGATGACTGAGTTTTCAAATAATGATAGTTATCATACTAGAAGTCGATAAATGCCATTTGAGGCACTATATGAAAGGATAGGGTGAGTTGTCCCCATTGTGGACTAGAATTGGTAAAAGAGGCTACTAATGTGGTAATGATGTTTGTGGAAAGGATGAGGGCAACAAGGGATGCTATGTAGAAAAGGAGGAAACCACTAGAGTTAGTGACAAAGTTATGTAGGAAGTTTCACCCATAGTAACGGGTGGTATGTTTAGGTAAAATGGAAGAGTTGATGTAGAGTTTTGTAGGTCCATTTATGATCTTTAGAAAGATTGGACCATTAGCTTATGAGCATAGAATTACCTGGGGGAAATGAGTTGTATACATTATACATTTCATGTATTGAGATTGGTAAAGGTTGTTTGAGAATGCATTTTGCATGTACGGTTATTCGGGACTTGTGTTAATAAGAGTCTTTGTTTTATCAAAGAGTCATCTGTAAGATTTATTGATTGTGAGGTCAAGAGTTTGGCAATGAGTTTAATTATTTTTGGTTTGTATATGTGGTATTTTGAAACTTGAACTAAAGTTCACGTGGAAATGAGAGGAGTTCATTTAGAACAAGTATCCTCGTGTGATTTGTTGTTTGTGTGTTTGATCCTAAGGAGTAAATATCGGGACGAGATTTCTATTAGGAGGGAGTGATGTGACAACCCTGGTTTTGAGGTTCGTCACTTAGTTTTATTTTGTGCTAGTTACGTGTCTTTACGTGTTTATGTGCTTATTGGTGTGTATAGATTGTGGTTTGGATATCGTTTCCGGTACGGGGTACCTTGTGAGTGAAACGGTGTGTGATGACTTCATGTTCATGAGTTCACATGTTAGTGACTATGAAATGAGATGGTGTTATTTAGTGGTTTTACGTATACGTATATGTATTATAGAAAATCGTATTTTTTACGATTTACGGTTTAGCATTTAGAGGTCTCGAATGAGGTAATTAGTCATATGGATATTTTTCGGGATGGTTTTAATTCATTTAGGACTTAGTTATAGAGTTTATTTCAAAATTTGATATTTTTTATAAAAGTGTATATTTTACGTCTTTTACGGTAAAACGCGTAAATTTGACTAATTTTACGGTTTTGAGGTTTTGGAGGCTTTAGGAGCTGAAATAAATTAAGACAAATTAAGGTAATATTATTAATACATATATTAATAATAAAAAAGAAAAAAAAACGAAAATTATGGGTGTTGGGTCGGTTATGTGACGCAAGGAAAAAAAAGGAAAAGAAAATTAATTATGGTAAGTTGTATTGGGCTATGACTTGTTTAGTTATCTATATAAGATTTTTATTTATTTATCAAACACAAAAAAAAACATCATTCCCTGGAGATCAATCATAAACTCACGGCATTCAAGTATTTTTTAGGGTTCTTCATAAAAAATTTGGGTTTTCACAAATTTAAGGTAAAACATGTAAACCCTTTTCATTTAATTTGTTTTTAATCATGTGTACATCATCTTATGATGGATTTAGGTTAGGGTTTAATATAAAAACAGTAAATTAATGTTGTATTAATCATAATATGATGATTACATAAATTAGGGCTTGTAATTAGAGGGATTAGGGTTAATTAATGAGGTTGATTTTGTTAAACCCGTTTTTAAAAACTGGGCAGAATTTTGAGTCAATTGTTTTGATCATATTGGGAGTTCTACAAACTCTTATTTTGCGATCCAAGTATCCCTGAAAATGTATTTGAAGTGGCTTTCCAATGCGAGAAACGAGAACTAAATTGGAGGTAGGGAAGTGGGTCAAAAACAGGTTACATCAGTCGGAGGTCAAAACAGTTTTGAATTCAGCCTGTTTTCTTTTTAAGTTTTGGGTTGTTTGTGGTATTTAGGGTTGCATTGGGATCTTCTAACGAACATGAGAGATGGTTTATATATTATAGTAAGTATCTGCACTTAGGCTAAGGTTGTGGTTTAGGGTAAGACCCCCTGATCATAACAAACTTTTTGTATGTTTAAATTCAGTAAATCTGGAATGACAAAAGTATATATATATCGGGGCCTTAACAGTAGCTTTAAGGTTAGGGCAAGTGGGAGGTGTTAGCAAAAATATCTAAGGGTATGAATTTTCCTTTTAGAGAAACCATGGGTATGTTTAAGTGGACGTTTGACTTAAAGTTTGGAGACCTAAAATTGGGACTGTTTTGTGTAAAATATGAACGGGATAGTTATTAAACTTAACCAAGTTAAGGACTTGTTAGGGAAGGATAATGGGGTGATTAGAGCTTATCAATGAGGTATTTATATGGGAATAGGCTAGATGTCCATCATAGGTCGATGAGCCATCTTAGTGATTGGTTCATGTATTGATTGCGTGTTTTTGGTTTGTTAGCTTGTTGCTAGTGTGAGGACTTGTGAAGAAGCAATCAGGTGAGTTTTATAGTCCCATGTTTACTATTGCTTTTGACTTCCAGATGGGATGGAAGAGACACTGTGTTGAGTTATTTATAAATTGATGCTGTGAATGTTTTTAAGGTTTGAGATGGACTTGTGTGTACATTATGTGATTAACTGCTATGTGATTCTTGTTTGTGTATGATTTGGATTAGAGAGGTACATAGTGTGATCATCTATGGGACCAATGGATAGTGACAAGGCGGGGCTTGGGATAGGTACATAGTGTGATCATCTATGGTACCATGGTGTTTGGTAAGGCGGGGAGCCTTGGATTTGGTTTGGAATGATTGATCTTGAATGTTAGTTGTTAATGCTACTTGTGACACATTGTCCATATGTTATTGTGTTGATGGTTGTTATTCACAGCTTATAACTGATTTGGCGTTGGAGTCTAAACCTATGACTCTCACCAACTTTATGTTGACGTGTTTTAGTGTCTCTTTCAGGTGATGCTATGGGTAGGCATGAGAACTTAAGTGGCTAGGATTTGGAGAGCGTAGAAATGCATATAGAAGGATATCCCCGTTTCCTTCTTAGTTTTTATTTGTTCATTTAATAAGTGATACAGTGGCACACATATGTTTGTTTTAGTTGTGTTACTTGTTTGTCTTGGGTAAGAGGTAGGACTGTTACCTACTTACCTAGACTCCTGCATTTGATAAGATATTGTCATGACTTTTGTGTCACCATTTTATGACATTTCTTATTTCATATAGTTATCTCTATAGACACGCCATGTTGTGATGATATCCATACGTCGCGCCCCATATTCCGCCATGATGGGGTGTGACACTTTCATTAGACAAGTTGAAAACATGAATGAAGTTAAAGTAAAAGCCTTAAGAAGTGATAATGGTACTGAATTTAAGAACCATCAGCTTGAATCATTCTATGATGAAAAAGGAATTTCACAAAACTTATCTTCAGCTGGTACTCTTGAACAAAATAGAGTGGCGGAAAGAAGAAATAGAAAATTGATTGAGGCAGCTAGAACAATGCTAAATGGTGCAGCCCTGCCAGGGGAAACTGTTCACACTTCCTGTTATACGCAAAATAGATCGATCATTGTTAAGAGGCATGGAAAAACCTCTTATGAAGTATTTAGAAAATGATCGCCTGATGTTAGCTACTTCCATGTCTTTGGTTGTCCTATGTTCATTTCTAACTACAAGGACTACCTTGGGAAGTTTGAAGAAAAGGCTGATGATGGTTTCTTCTTAGGATACTCTCCTACAGCTAAAGCATTTCGAGTATTCAATACAAGAAGACAGGAACTAGAAGAAACTTTTCACGTTAAATTCAATGAAGATGATAACGTGATACATAGAACAGGTACCGAAGGAGATGAAATTAACTTCAATGAAAACAGGTCTTTTCCAGAAGATGAATTTTCATAACCAAGACCCACACTTCACCTTCATCCTCACACAGACACACGTATTTCCTATGTTCTTGCATTCGATCCCCTGTCAACTCACAACAATGATTTTCCTTCTAACCAAGAAATTACCAAGGAAGAAAATCACTCAAACAACAACCAGTGTAACACTATAGCTGAAGGCAGTTCCCCTGTCATATCCAATCATGAAGAGTCTTCACCAAGCCATGACTCTTCACCAATTGCTGATGCTAGTGAAGATACACTAAAATTGTTTTTGAAGAAAGCCTACCTAAGGAACAGGGTGAAATCCAAGATGTTACACAATCCACCATACATGTCTCTGTCTTTAAACCTCCAGCACCTCAAAGTAAATGGTCAAGAGATCAACACATTCTTTTTGTCAACATTATAGAGGAACCAAATGCTAAAGTCACAACTACATAGAGAGTTCATGACTCAGAATCAACCTCAGCCAATGAATGTCTTTTTGATGAGTTTCTCTCCCGAATTGAACCAAAAAGTGTAGCTTATAAACTCCTGGAAGAAGGTTGGGTAGCTGGCATGCAGGAAGAAATCAATCAGTTCAAAAGAAACAAAGTATAGACATTAGTGCCAGCCCCACCTGAGAAAAACATCACATGCACTAGATGGATCTACGAAAACAAAATGGACGAAATTGGGAACATTGTAAGGAACAAGGCAAGGTTAGTTGCACAGGGGTATACACATACTAAAGGGATAGATTTTGATGAAACATTTGCACATGTAGCTAGACTTGAAGCCATCAGAATCTTCCTAGCATACGCTATATATGAATTTCAGTGTGTACCAAATGGATATAAAAAGTGCCTCCTTCAATTGTAAATTGGCTGAGGAAGTATATGTTAGACAGCTAGAAGGATTCGAGAACAGCCAGTTTTCTAATCACGTATACAGGCTACACAAAGCCATGTATGGGCTGAAACAAGCACCCAGCCCTGGTATGAAACGTTGTCTAATTTTTTAACAGATAATAAGTTTGTCAGGGGTTCTATCGATTAAACACTCTTTACCTTCAAAGATAAAAGTAATTTTATCATTGTACAGATTTATGTGGACGATATCATCTATGGGTCAACAAATGTTAATCTTAGTAAACGTTTTGCTAAACTAATGACCAAGAAATATGAGATGAGTATGATGGGTGAATTAACTTACTTTTTAGGTTTTCAAATTAAAAGATGTCTTAAAGGAATATCTATTTGTCAAGAAAAGTATGTTAAGGATTTACTTCAAAAATATGACTTGGATGATTGTGCATCAGTGAAATGCCCTATGCTTCCACCCAATAACTTGGGCCTTGATGAATCAGGAGTTTCTGGCAATGAAACTATGTATAGAGGCATGATTAGGTCACTCATGTATCTCACGCCAGTCGTCCAGATATCCAGTTCTCCATATGTCTTTGTGCAAGGTACCAAGCTAACCCAAAAGAAACACATGTTACTAACAAAAGCAAATTGCAGGATATAAAATCTTTTACTTTGGCTGCTCACTCTATGGCTGACAACTCTAAGGAAATTGAGGCCACTCTTGTATCTAAAAAAGACACAGGGAAAACCTCTAAAGAACAGCCTATCCCAGATGCAGCAATACAAGAACCTGATGATGACATTATGGACCTCATTGAAGATTTCTCTGAACCAAAGTCAATGCCAGATGATGAAATCCTCACAAATGATGATCTTGTAGAAAGGATGAGGATCAAACCACTCATGATGATGTATCACAACATCCTTCACCTCCTCCCAAAGATATATTAGCTGATTCCACTACAGCTGAAATTCCAAACACAAGCAAGGATGATGTGCCCGTCACACCTGTACCAGATGTTGCTGTCGCAAAGGAGCCTACAAAGGCTGTTAAGGATTGTCCTTATGATCCAACATTAGGATTTCTTCTGTTTGATCATACACAACAACTCAACTTTAATCTTGTTCCCAGGGAAGATGGCTATGAGCATCAGGCATTAAACATTCATAATTTGAAGCATTACCACCATCCATCCGACACAGAGAGACTCTCTAGGAAGTTGGATCGCATAGGCTCAGAAGTCAAGTCATTTACCTTCAATTTTCCAAACATCATCACAAAGGCTACCAAGGATGCACTTGAGGAGCCTATCAAATAAGGAACTCGAAAAGGTGTTGCCCAGGGTCTCAGCCACTTGTCCACAAAGATCAAGGATGTCATTATCACTGAAGTTCCAAACATGTTTTCAGCCCATGAACTTGTTATGCACAAAGAATTTGAAGCTGTCTATAATCGACAACGTCATCATGTCAATCTTTTGGCTGACCATGTAAGTCGCTATATTAACCGAAACTGTAACAGGCTACTGAAAATCTCTCGCCTTTCTAGACAGGTGCAGAAGAGCATGGCATTGTTTGTGGAAGATATTTCCATGTACTTCCAGACACGTTCAGCTAAACTCTTGAAGAAGCAAACTGAACATGAGGGGGAGAAATCACTGTTAAAACTTGAACCTGTCAACTCCAACGATGGTACAGCTGACACTACCATCCTTACACCCGTCCCTCTTCAAGTCATTGAACCAACTGTTATACCTAATGATGATGAAGTTAAGGAGGAGCAAACTTGCTTACGCCAAGGAGACATGCAAGTATCACAAGACTCACAGAGAACTAAGTCTCTGTGAGCCACCACAGAGGAGTCCATGTCAGAGACATTGTCAAGGAAGTCGAAGATTACTTGAAGACATACTCATTGGTTGTGATGGATAATAGGCAAGATGTATCAGGGACTCTCAGTGGTTGAGTGTTAACAGGGGTGGCAATACCCTGTTAACACTCAGTACACTTTGGACAACCCTTAGTGTTTAGGTGGGAACTATTTGAGTGGCACAAATAGTAGCTTTGAATTAAAGTTGCATAAAGTATGAGGTCATGAAGAAAAAGGAAATTGTGTCAGTTCTGTTTCCTTAAAGCGTTGTAGCAGCTTACCAAGAATAGAAGAGCATCTTGTGACAGATGTTTGACCTTACGTGTCTTGTTAAGTCGCTATCAACCCAACCATCAATGTCAATCTCGTACCACTATAAATAGGGAATGTAGCATAGAGTTAATATTGTTTATTTTGTTAGATTTTGAGCATTAACTCTCTCGAACTTGAAGAAGAATCAATTGTGCCTGTGTTCTTAAGTTCGCAAGTAAACTTGTAACCTTTGCAAGTTTACTTGTCCAAAGAGTACACAACACATTGTCATCAAACTGTGTGATCCATAACACATTGTAATACTTGTTATATAATAATAAAGTCTTATGTTTGAAAAGTATTTACTTGTGTTAATTATCCTTTTAAGTCGTTTCAGTTAAGTTTTAGGGTTTTGGTTCTTGGGATTTGTTTGTTTTCTTTCTTGGTTTTTCTTTTTTGGATGTTGGCGTCGGTTGTGGCTCGTCTTCTTCATCGTCTTCGTCTTGAAGTTGGTAGGATTGTTGTTGGGATGGTGGTTGTAAGTCGACGGGTTGTGATTGTGACTGTTGAGACATTTGTGCAAATTGTTGTTGAAGGTGAAATTGATTAAACATTATTTGGGAGTCGGGGTTAGCATATGGGTTAAAGTTTGGATAGTATGACATTTGATTGAACGGAGGTTGAGTCGGATTCGAAGAAGAATCCGGATTGATATTCGGATTCGAAGACGATCCGAGAGTCGGTTGCAAGGGTCGTTAAGCATGTTATCGATCCATTGATTAATTGGATGTATTTTAGTAAAGAAAGAAGAAATTGAGAGTTTATGAAATATATTGAAAGTTATATAAAAAGTGGTATGATATAGAGGTTTTTATAGAGATTTAAGTGGTTAAATTTTAAAAAAGTGAGTTTTTTTTAAAAACCTGGCCTTTACCTATTGAATTCCAACGAATAGTTTAAAAAAATGACCGAAAACGTCACTTTTCGTCGACTGAGGAGTATGGGGCGACATATCACAACGCGAAAGCTGATGTGGTATGTCGTCGAATTTTTCGCGCCATAAAAAACGCAAGACATAACGCCACCGTACCCTAGGTTCTAATATCCTAAAAAGAATGATCAATGATGTGACACTAATCCGATTGCAATTATATTAGCCACAAATAGTTTAACTTAACGTAAATGTGATTATCAACAATATAATAAAATAAAATAAAATAGTTTTCTAGTAAAAACAATGTTTGCTTTAACGGTGGGAACATTCCGATCAGAAAAGCATTAACTTTTAGCGAAAACACAACAGTGTTGCTTTAGTGGCTGGCAAAACTCGTCTTTTTTCATCTTTTCCTTATTTTCTTAGCTTATTATCCCTAAATTTATGTGATCCCAAATTTTCACACTCTTTATCGAGCTCCCAACAACAAAAAAACAAACCAACTTTGGCCCCTTATTTTTCGTGATCTCATTAAAAAAACCAGTAAAAAAAAAACATAAAAAGATTTCTAAGAGGTATGTAGGGTTTTATGTTCCTTTTTCTTTCCACTAGAAAGATTTTAACTTTTTTGTTGGTATGTCTATTTAGACTATCCGATAGTTATAATTTACGTAGGAGAAGACAAACGGTCAACAAGCTGTCATTAATTTTTTTTTTTTTTTTTTATAGTAAACCAAGTCTAAGTTATATTTAAGTTCTCAAATGGGGTTTCAAGATAATTAAGGTTTGTAAGTCTTTTAGCCTAAGTTAATGTTCTCATGAAATGGGGTTTCAAGATAATGTTTTTATGTGTTCAATAGTAACTTACAATAAGTTTAATGCAAGTCACATTTAATTGTGTGCATAGTGGTATATTCTTGTGATATGTTAAATATTTTATGCTACTATTTTGTTGTTTACTGATTAGTGGTCCAATAAGATTTATTCCAAGATTATATATTTTGGCTCTATTACAGGTGCTTAATTCCTTGGTATATGAAAGAAAGATTGTGTGGACTGGTGGAATGTGTGGGATTAGATCTTGAAATTGGTGGTGGATGTTATTGGCTAGCAAGTGTGGGTGTCATCAATGGTGTAATTTGTATCATTAGAGTCTTGTTTGGAACTTTAGCTAAAAACTTTGTTTAGTTGCTGCCTCATCTTGTAATCCTAGAAGTTAGTATCGAGTGAAAGCGTGTTGGAATCTATCGTTTGTTCGGGATGAAGTTTATGAAACTTGGATCAAAGCCGGATTTGTTTCAATCCAGTGGTGAAAATACACGGTTAGTTTGATCGAGTTTAATGTTTGTTTTAGTCTTGTTATCTTGATCTTTAGCTTTATTTATGCAGCATACCAGCATACCTCATGTAGTTTCTCAACTTTAGTATAAATTTTAAGAACAAGTTTTGTTTTTGTATACTTTTAGGTATGTGGCAGCTGAGCTCGCTACTGACATAGTTGTAAACGTGTGTAATATCAAGTTCTATCTTCACAAGGTAAAGATAAATGGCATAGTGATTCTTAGATTGTAATCATATCCAAATGAAAACATTGGTAGTAATATCAGAAAATTACTTTTTGTTTGCAGTTTCCTCTATTGTCCAAAAGCGCTTGTTTACAGAAGCTGGTTTCGCGTTCAATTGATGAAAGTGGTAATGAAATTGAAATCCATGATATTCCCGGTGGACCTGGCGCATTTGAGATATGTGCAAAGTTTTGTTACGGTATGACAGTCACACTCAATGCTTACAATGTGGCTGCAGCTAGATGTGCAGCAGAGTATCTAGAAATGCACGAAAATGTTGATAAAGGAAACCTCATTTATAAAACTGAAGTCTTCATGGATACAAGCATTTTCAAAACATGGAAAGATTCAATAATTGTTTATCAAACTACAAAGTCTCTTTTTCCATGGTCAGAAGAATTGAAAATCGTTAGTCGTTGTTTAGATTCAATAGCTTCAAAAGCTTCCATGGATCCGTCTAGAGTTGAATGGTCTTATACATATAACAGATATAAACTTCCTTCTGAAAACGGGATTGAGTCACCACTTTATAATGGTGTTAGGAAACAGCTTATGGTTCCAAAAGACTGGTGGGTCGAAGATTTATGTGATCTTCCTGTTGATTTATATGAAAAGGTTATAACTTTGATCAAGGCGAAAGGAAAAGTAAGCTTCCATGTTGTTGAGGAATCTCTAAAAGCTTATGTGCAAAGGAAGTTAAAGAAAGACAGCGCAGATGATGCAAAAATCCGTTCTTTAATTGAAACGGTCATCTTCTTGCTACCCACAGAAAAAGTTAGCGTTTCTTGTGATCTTTTGATTCAGTTGTTGCAAGAATCAGTTCGTTTAGATTGTGGGGAAACACGAAGAGACGAGTTATTCAAACGGATTGGTCAACAGCTGGAGAACGCATCAGTTGCTGATCTTGTGAATCTTGATGTTGATTTGGTTCAAGAACTAGTTAAGATCTTCATGATGCAGGATCAAGTTGCTGATCATGGTGATCAACATGACTTTTTAGAAGTCAAGTTTGTTGACTCTGCAGCTAAAGTCAAAGTGGCCAAGCTTGTTGATTGTTACCTGGCTGAAATTGCAAAAAATCCTGATTTGCCATTATCGAAATTTATTGATCTAGCAGACATGGTGTCAACTCTATCTCGACCTTCACATGACGGAATCTATCGTGCAATTGACATGTTCCTCAAGGTAAACTCATTAAATATTTCTTCTAATATCGACTTCTTATCATGATACATATCTTAAATTTTACAGGAACATCCTGAGATCAGTAAATCAGATAGGAAAAGAATCTGCCGGCTAATGGATTGTAGGAAATTATCAGCAGATGCTTGTATGCATGCCATCCAAAACGAAAGACTCCCTTTACGAATTGTGGTGCAAATTCTTTTCTTTGAGCAGATAAGAGCCACATCATCGACTGGCAGTAGGTCCCACGGGAGCTCAAGATCCATCACCACAAATACGGAAGAAGAATGGGATTCGGCGCCAACAAGTGAAGAATTCAAGACGTTGAAAGGGGACTTAGCTTCTCTACGGATACGAGATGGTGACAATAGTAACCAAAGGCCAAAGGGTATGCAGATGTCTTCAAGAATATTGTCCAAGTTGTTTTCGAGCAAAGAAAAAGATAGTGATAACGAGAGTTCAGAAACATCAGAGAGTCCTAGTTCCACAAATGCACGTGAAACAAAGTCGACTACGCCTTCAAGGAGTATGCGTTATTCCACATCTTAGTGTGAGTAGATTGTTGCAGTCTCGTTAAGTAGTAAGGAGAGATATAAGTAGTTTGTTTACAGTAGAGAAGCACAAGTTTTGTCACGAGTACAAGTGATAAATTGGTTTAATGGATCATGCTTTCAAAACATGAGTGATATAATGTCTAGTTCATAGATCCAAATTGGCTTAATTTTTTACCCATTTTCTTCCCATACTTCAACCTGGCATTAGTTCAAGAAACAAATGTGTTAGTGTCTTGAAGATACCTATGTCAACTGTTTTGGTTTGAAGCAGGGGTGGAAACTAGTCGAGCCGAGCCCGAGCTCGTCAAAGTATGATACACAAACTCGGGCTCGGCTCGTTTATATGATTTGGCAATGTAAAAATAAAACTTGGATCGAACTCGGCCCGTAATATATTAAATTATGCTCGTTAATAAGCTCGTTAAGAAGCTCGTATATAAAAAATTAGACTCGTTTAGGCTCGCGAGCCCAAACGAGCTTTGTACATAAAACTCGGGCTCGTTTAATAAACGAGCTGCAACTTAGGCTCGAGCTCGTTTAGGCTCGACTCGTTCTAACTTTTACTAATTCGATCTCGAGTTTTTTACGAGCAGTTCGACACATTTCCACAGTTCCACCCCTAGTTTGAAGTAAAATTATACCAAACATACCTGCCCAATTGTGAGTTAAACTCTATCTGATAAGAGAAATATATCTTTTGGCCCAAATAAGTATGCTCTTATTAAAACTATCATTCAGCCAAACTTTTTATGTGCAAAGGTTTTTGTTTGTTTTTCTGCAGACATAAATACCAATAAGCACTTCTCATCTATACAATTTTGAATATATAAACTTCCTCTTCTTTCATCTTCTTCTCACTTCTTCAACACACTTCCTACCACAACTTTCAATATTCTTTGCATTTTTTAATAGTTTTTATAGCGAAATGATTCATTTCGTATTTTTTGCACGTTTTTATACATTTTCTTTCATTTTATGTGTCTTTTTGTTTCTTTTTGTTTTTATTTTTTTGTCCATTTTGTACGTTTTCGTATATTTTCGTACATCTTTCTATGTTTTCGTGTATTTTTCTACACTTCCGTCATTTTCGTCCAGTTTTTAATGTTTTCGTACGATTTTGTTCGTTTTTAACATGTCCATATTGTAAATGTTTTTTATACGTTTTCATCGCTAAAAAAAACCCCGAACAAAAACGTATAAATAACGTATGAACACGTAAGAATCAAACAAAAATGCACGAAAATATAAAAATGAGCAAAACGTATGAAATCATACCCAAACACTAGTGAAAAAATAAAGATACTATAAGTAAGAAAGAAGTACTTCAATAATATAAAAATAAACGGTCTATTTCGTGTAAATGAAGATTTTAGATACACCTCTTCTTTTGTAGACGTGATTTGCAGAAAAAGAAGTAAAACCTCTTAAAAAACAAACGAAACCTTAGAGCATGCCTAATGCAAAAAAGATTTTGATATCTTTTTGCATTTATGACATTGAATGCAAACACAAAATATGAGTAAGACTTTTACAAAAGACTTGTGTTTGCCAAGTCTTTATAAAAAGTCTTACAAAAAGTCTTGGGTGCAATGCCAAAAACTATTCTCAAAAGCTTATTCTAATAGTGAAAAGTCATTGGATGATTTGCCCCCTCGACTTTAAGTGACTTCTCTCTCTCCTTTAATGTCTTTGAGTTTAAATCCACATCTTTCTCTTTTCCTTGATTTTCTCAAGTTTCTTTTCCAGTGCTTGTTCTTGCTTAGCGCTTTTTCTTTCCAAGTGAGTGGCTTCATTTTCCTTTTTCTCCACTTCAGCAACCTTTATTTTAAAATCCTCATCCAATGATCTCGTCTTTGTTCCATCTCCAACTCAAATGTATAAGACTTTCCAATGATGATATTTCTGGGACTTATATACTTGTTCTTTTGTGTAAAGCTTTTCTTGTAGCTCTAGTAATTCTTTCTCTCTAACCTTTAAGTTCTTGCTAATAACAGTAGCTTCCTGCAAAAAACAAATACTTGTTCTTTTGTGTAAAGCTTTTCTTGTAGCTCTAGTAATTCTTTCTCTCTAACCTTTAAGTTCTTGCTAATAACAGTAGCTTCCTGCAAAAAACAAAGATTAGTCATACAGATGATCTGGTGACATAACTTCAAGATATGAGTCAGTCAAAAGCCTAAAGACCTACCTTCTGTTTCACAGCTAGATTTTCGATCCTGATGTTAATATATATCATCTTCTTTACTTTTTAACTCCGCATTAGCCATATATATTCGCTTATGTGCTTCTTTAAGACCAGCTTCTATTTAAATACTCTATCACTATCATTCACAAGATCTTTGTTAAAGACTGAATTATAGATGTTCAATCTCCCAAGAAGTAGATATAAGAAGCGGAAGGATAAGACCCTTGAGCGGACAAGACTCCAAGAATACTAGAGAGAAACTAGACGTTTTTTAACTTTCATTTCATTCATTCATAATAATAACTAATAGAGACACTAAACATTTATAAGAAGTATTCAAAGTGTTATAATAACTACCTTACCAACTAGCCTAAAAAATAGGACACATAAATGAAATAAACGCGTGAATGTGTGACTACAACTCTAAAACTGAAACATAAAACGTGACATATATTTTCAAAGTTGTTGATCTTGCATGAAGAATTGGTCTTCTTACTCCCATGCACGTATCAATACTCCGTGCCTGAAAACGAGTCTTGTCCTCAAGACTCATGGTTTTGTATCTCTTGTTACATGGCTTACATGGTGGCTTTAGTTCAGTTTGGAGAAAAACAAGGACAGGTGGTTTGGACCGGTGTCCTGCAAAGTAATTCAACCGATTTTTGAAACAAACGTTTTCAAAATGCCGTTGTTTCATCTCCATGAGGCTTAAACACTTGATCATATGTGTAGTGGAAGCACGGGCAACATACTGTATCACGGGTGAACTTTACAATGACGATGTGATAAAGAGAAAACGAGATGATGTTTGATTGACGACCTCAGTTGTGGTCTTGGCGTGGTCGGTTTTGGTGTTATTAGTGTGATCATTGGACTCATTTGTAGTGATGGTTGTAGTAACGTTGATGGTGGTAGTGTTTTCGGTTGTGACATTTTCTATCTTGGTAATAGGTGATAATGGATTTAAAATCAAATCCATGTTGTTGTCGTGTTTAAAGATATTGGTACTGGGAGCGGTTATTTCAGTGGCGACTTGATCAGTTGTGGTATCGGTGGTCTTGGTGATGTCGGTATCGGTGTCGATGGTGGGATCATTAGACTCATTTTTAGGGATGTTGGTTTCCCAGTTGTAGTTCTGGATAGTGGTTCTGATTCGGGCTTGGATAAGGGTTGTAAGGACATCAATTTTTGCGTTTAGGGCAAATAATTGATCTTGAATGTTTGTGGGTAGTTTAGATATTTGAGGCATCAAGTAAGTCGATGAAATCACCATTGATACAATAGGGACTACTTAAGGCAGTCAATCTCCAAGAAATAGATTATGAAACGGAAGGATAATGCCCTTAGAGCGGGCGAGATTCCAAGAAAACTAGAGAGAAACCATTGTTAAAGACCGAATTATTGATGGTCAATCTCCCAAGAAGTAGATATAAGAAGCAGAAAGATAAGGCCCTTGAGCGGGAAAGTCTTCAAGAATACTAGAGAGAAACTAGACTTTTAACTTTCATTTCATTCATTCATTCATAATAATAACTAATAGAGACACTAGACATTTATAAGAAGTATTCAAAGTGTTATAATAACTACCTTACCAACTAGCCTAAAAAATAGGACACATAAATGAAATAAACGTGTGAATGTGTGACTACAACTCTAAAACTGAAACATAAAACGTGACATATATTTTCAAAATTGTTGATCTTGCATGAAGAATTGGTCTTCTTACTCCCATGCACGTATCACTCTTCCATTTGGTTGAGCAGTCGACGAACCTGCGTCAAATTTTCCTCTCCCTCTTGTAACTTCCTTTCCCATTATCTAGGCTGCATGTGTAGAACGCCAATGTTGAGCTTACACTCACCAATGCTGCTGCCAAAATTTAAAGAAGTTCCATGTAGAGGCAACAATGTTTCTGAACATCATGTCCCAATATGCAATAACATTAGAGAAAGGTCTAAAAAATAAGTAATACAATGACACATATATTCCACCAACCTTTAAGACTAGCATGGTGTTGAACATCGTAGCTAGAGACCGTGTCAGCTGGTGGGATTGATGACTGAATATGTCACTACTAATCAACCTGTATCGGCTCTTGAGTAGGTTGTGAGAAAATCTTTGTCGCAACTAAACCTGTGAGAACAACGGAGTTACATATCCATATTAGTAAGAACACACATAGAATATCACTTGATCATATAGTCGAGCAGATTTAGGATTGAAAAACTTGAACATGTAAATTAATGAAGTGCTATAGGATAACATATTCAACTTAACATAAAATTTGAACATTTCACATCCCAACTAATGCAGATAGTAACAACACCATGTTCTAAATATTTAGTTGAGGAAATACAGATACAATAAAACCAGAGTTCTAGCTAAATTAACAAGGAAATACCATTACTTGTCTAGTAAAGTGCGTTGGTTGAACCAGTATTTCAGGGTGTACATGGTTAGAGGTTTTAGGAGGTAAGGAATGGGAAATGTAATAATTAATAATGCTTGGTTAGGAAAAATATAAGTAATCATTACTCATTACTGGGTAATGAACCATTCCCCTGTAAATTGGGGGTAATGGATTCGAGGTAATAGATTTAGGTATGTGTGTGTCTCCACCTACCACCATCACCATCACTGACCACCACCATTATCGTTACCACCACCCTCCCAACGATACCACCCTCCCAACGCCACCACCACTCTCTACTGCCACCAGTCACCGACCGCTACCACCTCACCATAGATTTAAGTGTGTATTTGTCCACCAACGACCACCACCTCTATCGATGCCGCCACCACGCTCTACCATCATCATTAACGGCTACCGATGACGCCATCACTACCACCACCACACCGTCGATCATCATCGCTACCACAACCTCCACATCTATCACTACCTATACCATCTACCACAATCGCTTATCGCAACCACCAACTGTTAATAACCGCCCAAAAACCACTTATTATCAGTGCTACCACCACCTCCACCTACGATCGCCACCTTTACCGACTAACACACACAATAGTCTGTTGCAATGGCTGCCATCCGGAACTACCACTAGCCGTCACTAATTTTCATTAATTTCTTCCCTTACCAATATCGCATTGATCACCATAATCGTCGCTACCGTCACCTTTCCAACGCCACCACCACTCTTCGCCGACGCCACCACCACCGCCCGCTACCACCTCACTATGGCTTCAAGTGTGTTTTTGTTCACCAACGACCACCACACTCTACTACCATCATTAACGGCTACCGATGGCGCCACCCCTACCACCACCACACCGTCGATCATTACCACCGCCACAACCTCTACATCACGTCGCTACATGTACCATCTACCATAACCACTTATCGAAACCACCAACCGCCAATAAACACCTAAAATCCAACAATCATCGTTGTTACCACCACCTCCACCTCCGATCTCCACCTCTACCGACTACCACAAGTCCCGCAATCGTTTGTTGCAATGGCTGCGGTCCTCAACCACCACTAACTGCCACTAATTTTCATTATTGCTTCCCATACCAACATCGTTATCGTCGCGACCCTGAATATCACCCTATCCGTCGTTGCCACCGTCTCCAATCACCACCGCAACTTATATTAACCAAGCACCAACAATGGTAATGATAATACTTAGGAATGTTCATTGCATTCCTTTGTATTCTTTTACCCTTATCCATTCCCATTCTCCTCAGTTTTACCAAGCGCCCCCTTAGTGTTTGAAAGAGGTATATCATTCTTAAATAAGATGAATGGTCGAGAATATTCAATGCTTTCCGTAGATAAATTTAGAAAATGGAAACCGAGCGAGCATTATATGTGCTATCTCAGAATATCGCTTTTTATCCTTGACTCTAAATCTAGTATCCCACAATTAAATATAACACGCTTTTCATGAAGATTGTATAAATTTAGACACTTTCCCTATATTCTGAATTCATAGTTTTGGGACTTCATCTTTATTTATGCTCGTCATTCGTAAAGTAAATGACACACAATGATTATAATACCTACATGGCTACATTACGCCTTAAGTCGTAAAACAACATAAAAAGGAAACACGAAAGGAATATATCATAATCCGTCAAATCAGGCACAAAAGGCGACTTTTTATCGTATTAAAATATCTTCCACAAAGTACTACTTAGCTTCCGACTTTGAACGGGGTCTTCGACCAGGTGATCCACTTTCTCCCCTACTCTTCATCTTGGCGGTTGAGGTTCTTAATGTAGTTATATATGAAGCAAAGAACAGAAGTTTATTCCGATGGGTTGAGGTGGGTAAGGATAAGATTAATGTCTCTTATTTTCAGTTTGCTGATGATGCCCTTATCATGGGAAAATGGTCATTCTTAACCGTTAGAAACTTGTCTTGGATCCTTTCATGTTTTCATTTTGCTTCTGGGCTTATAATTAACTTCAACAAAAGCAATTTTTTTGGCCTAAATGTTTCATAACATGAGTTAAACTCTCTTGCATCCGCAATATGTTGTCCCCCTTTCCACTTCCCTTTCACTTATCTTGGTCTTCCTATCGGAGCCAAGATGTCTAGATGCTAAAATTGGAATCCTCTTATTGAAAAGTTTCAAAAAAGATTGTCTATATGGAAATCTAAGTCACTCTTTTTCGATGGTAGATTAACACTTATAAAATCGATGATTGGAAGCTTAGGTGTGTATTTATTCTCCACCTTTAAAGCCCCGAAATCTATCATCAATAAGCTTGAATAAGGAGGAACTTCTTTTGGGGCGGTTCTTTAGACTCTCAAAAGATAGCATGGATTGCTTGGAAAAAAGTAATTTCCCCTTTAAAACGTGGAGGTCTTGGAATTGATAGTTTGAGGTCAGACAATATTAGTTTACTCTCCAAATTGTGTGGAGGTTCTATAATGAAGGCCACTCACTTTGGGGTAGCGTTATTCGTTCAATCCATGGTCCCCAAGGTGGTCTTATCGACACCTCAATTATCAAAAGCAAATCGGAGCCTTGGTACAACATCGCAAAGCTAAGAGATGACCTTCAATTGCACGAGATAGACTTGCCTTCACTATTCAAAATCAAGATTGGTAATGGTGAAATTGCAAGGTTATGGTTAGACAAATGGATGGGTAGACCTTCCCTAGGTTATACCGACTTGAAGTTTCAAAAGATGTTCGAGTAGTCAACAGGTCCCCAAGACCAGAAGATCCTTCTCTAAATGTCGTTGGCCCATCAGGCACTTATAGACTTCATTTTTCTTAGGTGTGGAGGAGGGCTCCATGTTTTGAAGAGGAAATCTAGGAATTAGAGGCTCTAAACAACCTTGTTTCTCAACTACAACTTAGCAACTCTCGAGACTCATGGGAATGTACAACTTGTGCTTCAAGAAAATTTTCGGTCAAATCTTTCAGACGTATGTACACAAGTTCAACAACAACTATGAATCAAGATCCAACAAGATGGAACAAGTGTATTCCTATCAAAATAAATATCTATTCTTGGAGAGTGGCAAATGAAAGACTTCCAACAAGAGTTAACTTAGATAGAAGAGGAATTGATCTTCACTCGATTCGATGCCCTGTTTGTGACGATGATCTTGAAACAGAAAATCACATCTTTATGCATTGTGCCAAAACAAAGCAATTGTGGTCTAACATTTTAAAATGGTGGAACCTTTACAATTTAATCCCTTCTAATCTGTTTGAAGCCATCACCTTGGCAGATCGGGCAAATCTCACATCTACTCTTACACACTTTATTGATGGCGTGATTCAACCAGGTATTTGGATCCTTTGGCGGAACAGAAACGGGATAACTTTCAACAATATCGAAAGCAACAAGTATGTGATTCTGAATGATGTGAAGCTACACTCGTTCAATTAGATTTCAAATAGAAGTAGAAAAAACTTTTGTAATTGGATAGAGTGGTATTCTAACCCTCGTAGCGCCATTTCTGATCATTGTAACATTTGTTGCTAGCTTCTTTCTAGGTTCTTAATATCAATTGCCATTTCCAGAAAAGCTTCCAACTTTTCCCTAGATAAACCTAGTTGAAGTCAGATGAAAACCGACCGATGCTTCCTAAAATAACGAGTTCTTAGCTTCTAAAAGTATCTTTGTGGAAATAACCTTCTGAAAAAATACATGAGGTTTATCTAAACCTCAGGTTTAGATGGAGGATTTGCAATCTGATTTCTTTCAAGAGTATCCATTTCAACAATAACCTTGTCACACTTTTCTTCATTTTTACAATTAACCATACCAATGATCTCCATTAAACCATTGTACCTCTTCTAGAGCTTATGAAAGACGACTTATGGGTTTTGATAATTAGTTTAATTTGGTGGGGAGAAGATGAATACAAAGATCCTGAATAATTGAACACGTATGGTTGGAGATGTAGAGAAAGAGGTAGGGGAAAGACACACACACATTTATGATATATATTAAAAAGGCCTATAAAAAAGAATTGATCTTTAAGACTTCATGGAGATATTTCATCAAAGAAAAAAAACAAAAATTTAAGTGAAAAAAAATGTTGTTTCCAAATTTTTCATTAAAAAAAGAAACGAAAGTAAAATCAGTTGTTATTTGGTTGAATTTGGAAGTAAAGTTTTTCATCCCAATATTGGAATCAAACAATTTACTTTCATTTCCTTTCATTTTTTAATGAAATATCTCGAGAACACAATGTAAAAATTGAACTTATATGTTTAATTCATGGATACGAGAGTCTTGGGAATAATTTAATTGTAGATTATGTTTTGCATTATCCGGATAAATTCTGGTCAAACAGGTTTAAAGCTGGTAAAAAAGTTTAATGTTGTTTGTGTTATCGTACTGAAGATAGGGATTGAAGACACGTGAAGCTATTTTTAGGAGATATTGTGTATTGATCTCTTTAGATTAAAATTATTATAGTTCATCTTTATCTTGTAAAAATTACTTATGATATAAAAGGAGGTCCTAGGTTAGCTGTAGAATATATATTATTCATCTAAGTTTCTTTGTACTTAAAGGTTGTAACCCTAATACTCTGCATTAGAGTATTAGTATTATTGATAATAATATTTGAAGTGTTTGGTTTATATTATTTGTTCTGTTTTATATCACATCTTAAAAAACAATATTCATAATATCAAAGTGTTGATTCCGCACACTCTTTGATATCAATTTAAAGTTTCTACTAGGAGTATACATAATCTATTTTGTCTAGTCTAAGTCTACAAGCTAGGCTCATACGATCAAAGGGATCAACAAGTGGTACCAGAGCTTGTTGAGAAGCTTTGATCTTGAAGATTATAGAAGACTCTTTGTAACAAAAGAGATGGAGTCAGAAGCTGAACAACCAAACATAATGAACAAGGTTTCAGTATTCAAACAAGGGGAGTTTGAAGAATGGATGTTTAGATTCACTCAGTTTGTGCATATGTACAAATGGAATCTATGAGAAGTCATTGCCCATAAAGATACTCATACCAAGCACAAGGTTAACACATCTTATGGCAAACCACCAGAACTTATAATTGAAGAAAAGAATAAAAGGACCAATGATATGAAGGCAAGAAGTATTGTTATGCTAGAAATACCAAATGAGTATATTCTTTCTTTTCAACATCATGAAGATGCAAAGTCTATGTTTTATGCTTTTGTTTTAAGATTTAGAGGCAATGACTCCACCAAGAAAGCTAACAAGACATTGTTAAAATCAATGTTTGAGAACTTTAATGATGTTGGCTCAGAATCTCTTGACTCTATTTACAATAGACTTAAAGGGGTTGTGAGAAAACTTATTACATTGGGAGGAAAATCTGAGTAGGAGGACATTAATGCAAAGTTCCTTAGAAGCATGCATGCAGAAACGACTACAAGGGTATCCATTTGGGGAGAACAAGGATGATATTGACAAAGTCAACATTGATGATTTGTACAACCACTTTAAGGTGGTTGAACAAAAACTCAAGAAGAAGGTTGGGCCAACCTCTAATACTACTAATTTATCATTTGTTTCAAGCCTAAGTCATGATAATGATGTAATTCTTGATAGCATTCTTAATGCTGGCAGTACATTATTTAATTCTGGCAGTATACTTTCTAGTGCTGGTAATGCTTCTACTAGTGCTGGTGGTTTAAGTGATGGCATAAACTATGCATTCTTATCAAACCATGAGAATGTAGTAGAGATTGTTGATGATGATCTTCAACAACTTAGTAATGATGACTTAGAAGAGCTTGAGATCAAGAATCGGATTGCCTTCCTTGGCATGAAAGCAAAAAGATTTCTTAGAAGAATAGTAAAGTAGATCACTCTTAATGCTGGTGATAAAATTGGCTTTGACAAGTCAAAAGTGGAATGCTACAACTGCCATAAGAAAGGGCACTTTGCAAAGGAGTGTAGGAGTCCAAGGAGCAAAACACAAGACATAAAGGTGTATGATGAAGCATCCTCTACAAAAGCAAAGATGACTATTGATGTAATTGACACTGACAGAGGATACATGGATAATGAAGAATATGAGGTCAACATGGCTTGCAATATCAGACTCTGAGGTAATTCTTAATAAAACTGTACTAAAGAATGTTTGAAAAACTATGAGGAACTTCAAAAATACTATAATGGTATTAAGAAAAATTATGATACCTATGAAGGATATATCTCTAGTTATAAAAGAGGTGTCAAAATGTTACAAGAACAAATAGAATTCTATAAGGAACAAGAAATGGCTTTTGAAGATTCTATTAGTCTTTTAAAAAGCTTGCAATATCAAACTCTGAGGTAATTCTTAATAAAACTGTACTAAAGAATGTTTGAAAAACTATGAGGAACTTCAAAAATACTATAATGGTATTAAGAGAAATTATGATACCTATGAAGGATATATCTCTAGTTATAAAAGAGGTGTCAAAATGTTACAAGAACAGATAGAATTCTATAAGGAACAAGAAATGGCTTTCGAAGATTCTATCATTCTTTTAAAAAAGGAAATAGCAGCACATGCTCTTGAAATTAATGAACTTACATCTAAACTAGAAACTACCAAATCTAGTAAAAATAAAAATAAGGTTAAGTTCAAAAGTTTTGATAATGCCACCAAGAGTCTAGAAAACATGATTGACAATTAGGTTTATGGAAAATGCAAGTGGGGTCTAGGTTACAATGGTGATTACCACACTATTGAGCCCCCTCTTGTGTGCTTTCCTCCCACGAAAGATTTGTCATACATTAGATTGCCATAATTTCAAAAGAAGGAACCTGAATTTATACCAATCAAGTTTGAGCATAAAAAGGAAGGCGATAATACTACCTCTTCTAGTAAATCTTGTGTTGACATTCCACAAGATGCACCAACTGTTAGTACTAGTGCTGATAGTCAGACTGAGGACTTGACTTCTGAGCTAAGTAGTTCAGATAGCACAAATTCTCAAGCTACTACTAAGTTAGAAGAGAAAGTAGTATTTGAAAAGGCATGACCAAATGCCCCTACACCTGTTAGAAAGACTGTTAAATATGCTGAAATGTATAGATCTGACAAAACCTAGGGGAAACCAGAGAAATTGGAACAATAATAAGTTACAACCATAGGGAAATGGTAAATCTTGCTATAAGTGTGGTAGCTTTGACCACCTATAAGCTTATTACAGGAAGAACCAGAGAAAAGGGATGGGAAATAGGAATAACTTCAACAGGGTAAATAATAGCTTCTATACCAACAAGACTAGTCCAAGTCCTAACAGTAGCATGATTCCTATATCAGAATTACTTAGAAAAAGGCCAAGACTAGTTAACAATCTAGTCACTTTAATTCTGGTAAACCAAAACCAGTTAATTATGAGAGGCCTATTAATGCTGGTAGACAATATCACCCAAGACAATGCTTTCACTTTCGACCCTAGATTAAGTTTTTCTGATTGGTCTGATATCTCAGCTAAGTCAAGGCCCCACTTTGGAAATACTAGACCAACCCTTTTTTTCTAAAACGGATAAGACTAGAACTACAGTCAACCAAACACCACACCTTGGTGATGCTAGACCAAGACACTATGTAGCACAACCACATGTAAGGGAACCTTTTCAGGGGAAAAGAGATTCATATCATCAAAATACTTATCCCAAGAACAAAAATGTTGGGCATAGGTTCTCTGATGATGAGGTCGAGTTTAAGCCAAATTTTGACAACTTTTGATATAAAAACATACCTATCAAGATGTAATGGAGGACAAAATTCATTCATGACAAGAATGTTATGATAGAGCAAGCAATCAAAGCCTTAGGATATTAAAGGAAGTTATTTGGCTTGGGATTTTGTGAATGAGAATGTCATATATAAATCCAAAAACATGAATGAGTTAGTTTCTTCTAGAATTGTGATTGTCATAGTTCAACAAAACTTGACTCTAATGCTTCTTGGAAAGCCAAAAGGAATCAAATGATTTCTATTTTATTTTGAATATTTTGTAATAATTAATTTTTTTAGTGAAAATTTTAATTCTAGTAATGGAAATCCTTAATGTTGTTAGTGATGTTATTCATAATCTATAAGGAAAATGTTTTGGGCATATATTTTCTTGGTCTTAGACTAACATTTACATGATAAGCAAAGAAGAATGAAATGATTTGCATGGTGTATACCATATTTAGGTTGTTGTACTACTTCTTAGTCATCTAGTTTTTACTAGATGACTCACTCTCTTGCATTTCATTCATGATATGTCTTAGACAACAACTTTGTGCTAGAAATCCTGTTAAGAAGACTCTTGTATTGAGTTTATCCGACAACAGGTAGTATTTAGTGCTTAAAATGGTTTTTACAAACAAGAGTTTACAACAACCTACATGTATTTGTGAATAGTAGTGTTCTGTTTGAGCATACATTGTTAAATTTTTATAAATGAACATTTCTGAGTAAGGAACTGTGCATGATTCAATGTCCATATCATGGATTTGAGTGTGTACTGAATACTTTGATGAGTTGCTTAGACTTTGAAGTTAGCTCATCTTTCTTTGTGTGTGGGTTCCTACTATTGTATGTGTTTAAAAAATGAATTGTATATTGTTATGTACTCATTGATGTGCATTCTAGAGATAAGAGGTAAATGCGTGGGTTTTGTTTATAGGTAAAAAGATTAATGCTGTTTTGGGATTAATGATGGTAGTGTTAGAATTAAGTCTGGTAGTGTAAATTAATTCTAGTGGTTATCCGTTAGTTCTGGTTTGGAGAGAATTTTGCATTCTTATCGTTGAGATTTTTATGCCAATTACTTCACCCCTAGGTAATCTTTCTAAAAGATATTTACTTATTATTTTTCAAAAGTTTAATCATTACCTAGTCTTACCCTATTCTTGGCAAATTGATATTAACGACCCAGTAAAATCCCTTCAATTCAACTATAAAATTTCAATTCCTTTTACCACAAGATCATTTTCATCTTTATACCTTTAACCCACAAACCTACTTCTTTTTTTATCACTATTATTGTAAACACACACAATGGAAAACCTAAATTTTATATGAAACACATAATCAAGTAGCCAATACTCAGAAGAACGATAATCACCATAAGTTTCATGAGACTATTGATTTTCTCACATTAAGTCATATTCACTATCCATTCACTGTCAACCTCACAATACTCAAAACTATTATTCGTCATTTTTAGGGCACTGCTATTGTAAAAGACTCTGCTGATGGAAAACAAGTGCTCAAAGATGTGGTTAATGGTAGAGAATTGTTGTTGTCAGAGGAGAATGTGAGGGAACATCTTAGACTGGGAGATGGTGATGGTATATTTACTATAATGAACACATAGACTATAAATGGGATGAATGCCATTGGATACATAGGTGATGGCTCCTTCACATTCTATAAAGCAGCTTTCTCTCCCCCATGAAGATACTTGATGCATATTATTATCCATTGTATGAGTCCCAATAGTGCATCATGGGATCAATTTGGAAGCAATATTGCCACAACCATGATTTGTCTCTCTATCAACAGACTTTATAATTTTACCCACACGATTTTTATCAATATGGTTAAGAATGTGAAAAGCCATCATAAGTTTTTGATTTTCCCAAGGTTCTTAATGACAATCCTAATTGGAATGGGTCATTCTTTGAGAAACCACAAGAGGGAGTACAAGACTCATGTCCTTACACATAGGGTGTTTGGACAGATGAAGAGAAGAAAAAAGAGATAGAATGATATGGTGGTACCTTTAACAGTCACCATGTTGTCCATTACTGAAGCTGGAAATCATGAGGGAGCATCAAGTGAGCTGTGTCCCAACCCACATCATCCAGAGCAGTAGACATAATGTTAACCTCTACACCAATCTCTCAAACCTATAGGAGAAGAAACAAAAAAAGTGTCTCAAATATCTCAGCTTGGGGCATCTACTTTCACTCTTGATGCAAATGAGACTACTAATAGTGATGTGCCTAGTAGATTTGGTGGGGCTACTCATATTATGGCTGATGTAGCACAAAGGAGGAGTAACATTAAAAACACCCCGACCAGGTTAGTGATCCACCAACAAGGGTACTTCCCTTAGAAGTGGTGGGGACAAATTATCACAACCAGAATTGATGGTTCAAACTTTAGGTACAAAGGTGCTAAATCTTGAGCATGATAAGGAAAAACAGGCTCAAGTGATTGTAACTCAAGCGCATGAGATTGCAAATTTGAAAGGATTTCTCTAAAAGCTCCACGAACACAAGCCATCTTCTTCAAAGAAATTTACGGGTTCTTATTCAGAAGATGAAGTCCATGCCATAAATGAAGCACCTATCAATTCATGGGAGGAAATGGAAGAAAGAAATGATGAGGAGTTTCATTCTGAAGATTGGGATGCACGAATACTGTTTTAGGCTTGTGACCTGTCAGAGTTTCAGGGGAAGAGAATAATAATGCTGGTGCAGAAGATTTTAATGCTGGTAATGAATTATTATCGCTGGTAGTGGTTTGACTAGTATTGGTAAGCCAATGGAAGAGAATCTTGAAGGACAAAGCTCAGAAGCGACACATGATGATGTGTCTCAATATATATCATTCGAAAGGTTAGTCAAACAAGCACAAGAGTGGTATTTCTAGGATTAGAGATAAGAAATCCAGCAGTACGAGTATCATCCTCAACAGGACCTAACATCTATCCTAAGGACAAGGGAAAGTCCATTCTTGTTGAGGAACAAAGCAGAAGAAGAGGAAAAGAGATTATATAGACCCTGATTTAGCAACACAAGCTATAATTTAGGAATCTATCAAAGAATTTGAGGCAGATTTAGATGATAAGGTCAAGAGAAGAATGATACAAGAAAGAGAAGATGTTGTGAGTAAGTGTTGTGAATAGAGAGCTAATATTTAGCTAGCTCAGGTTATTGGTGAGATTAATGATGAAGAGAGGTCAAGGATGTTCATGAATATTTATGCTAGGCAAAGAAATGAGGATTTATCTACCAATCAAAAAAGGCAGTTCATGATATCCTTTATTAATGACAAAACATTTACACCAAGTAAGATTTTGCAGGGCTATTCATATGAAGAATTGATTAAATGGGTTATGATTATTAACAGAACAGTGGGTAACTTCAAGGATGATCAAATTAAGAATGAATGGAAAGCAACTGAGTTAAGAAATATGGAGACTATCAGGAGAAAATTAGGAAAGTGGCTGATAAGTTAAAGTCTGATAAGAAGAGGGAAGATATGTCTCAAGAAGACTTAGATAGTCTTATACAGATAATGGTCTTTGATGAGGTGATTGCAGAACCATTATTAGTAAAACATCCAATCTATGGGTGGGAAGCTGTTTCTAAAGAAAATGATGCATTCACCAAATCATATTGGAAGATTCTCAAAGTATATATTTTTAAAGATAATGAAAAGTACTTTCACTTTGATGAATTGCTTTTAGGTTTTGATAAGAGTGATTTGGTGAGTTTGTGGAATCTGGGTAAAATAAATTTCTACTAAAGAACTTACTCGTGACAAGGATAGGGAGTTGTGGGTAGAGATAAAAAGGTTATTTGAACCAGATGAGACTGATGAGTTGTGGAAAGAGTAGAGAAGGGGTTTTCATAGGCTCACATAGATGTTGTTTGAATCATGTGGAGTGCATCATGTTTGTTCAACAGGGGGAACTCTTATCTACATACTGACTGATAAAGAATACCCTTTGGATGTTGGTGTGTTGATAAGTATGATTTCTAAAAGATTATCAGTTCCACATGAAGTCTCTAGTTTGGCATTGGATGTTATGAAAAGGATTAGTTTATTAGTATGAGAGGACTACACCACAACTAAGGCAAAGAATTACCAAAATCACATTCATGAAATTCCAGTTATTCCTTTATTGATTGAGAAACTTGTGGATTAAAGAGAGAAATCACAAGTTGAAGGGAGGGTTGTTTGGAATAGTTTAATTGTAAATTATGTTTTGCACTACGAGTATTAATTCTATTAATGCTGGTAGTTATATTTTAATGTTGGTAGTATCTGGACAAATTATGGACAAACATGTTTAATGCTAGTAGAGATGATTAATGTTGTTTGTGTTATAAATACTGACTGAAGATAATGATCGAAGATGGGTGAAGCTTTCTTTATGAGATATTGTGTATATATCACTTTAGTTTTAAATTACTCTAGTTAATCTTTATCTTGTAAAGGAATCCTTGTGCTATGAAAGGATGTCCTAGGTTAGCTATAGAATATATATTATTCATCTACGTTTCTCTGTACTTTAAGGTTGTAACTCTAATACTCTGCATTAGAGTATTAGTATTATAGCAGGGTACCCGGACAATGTGGCGGCAGGTATCCTATGACTATAGTTTGCGTCGAGCAAATGTATTCAGTTAAACGTATTCATGAGTTGTATTTTTCAACGATAAACCTCTAAGATGACCATTGCAACAAATGTAGCTGACCACCATCATAAAGTCGGCACTTCTTTTGGAAATACGTTTTTACGTATTTAGAAAGGATCGGTCACTCCAACAATAGATACGTAGTATGGGCTCGTGATCTAGTTATGTAACCATATAACCCATTAAGCCTACATGTAGGGTGAGCTATATATACCCCCTCCTAGCATGTTAGGAGGGGTTGGTTCTCATTTCATTAATCTATTATTCATCTCCTTTCTCTCTCTCCTTTCTCTCTCTAAGTTCTTCATCTCTCTCCATCTCTTTAGATCACTATAACACATAAATAATCCAAGGATTTCGTGGACCTAATACGAAATTCCAAAGAAAGTCTCGGTCACATCATTATTAGCATAGCTAGCTAAAGATCACAAGCCATAGACTAGTTAGGACTTTGTAACTTGGAGTGACATCCCTTAGGGGGATATTGTTGGAAATACGTTTTTACGTATTTAGAAAGGATCGGTCACTCCAACAATAGATACGTAGTATGGGCTCGTGATCTAGTTATGTAACCATATAACCCATTATCCTACATGTAGGGTGGGCTATATATACCCCCTCCTAGCATGTTAGGATGGGTTGGTTCTCATTTCATTAATCCATTATTCATCTTTTCTCTCATCCTCTCCTTTCTCTCTCTCTAAGTTCTTCATCTCCCTCCCTCTCTTTAGATCATTATAACACATAAACAATCCAAGGATTTCGTAGACCTACAATTGGTATCAGAGCCAAGGTTTGATTGGTTTGTTCTTGTGTTTGTTTTGATTGATTTTGGTGGGTTTTGATATAATCATCTCAATCTTGAATTTTTTTTTTTTGTGATTTTATGGTTTAAGGTTGTAAACAAATCAACTATTGTGATTTGGTTTACTTGTTTTGGTAGAAATCACAATTTTTTTTGGTTTGTGGGGTTATTTTTGGGATACAGGTGTTAGAACTGAAGCTCCGTCGTCGACTTTAAAGGTACAGTTCAATTTTAATATTGGCAGTATTCACTTTCAGATAAGGTTTTTGAAACCCCGAAGTGAGAATAGGAATATTGCGAAAGTCAGATTGGTTAGATTATTCCGATAGTGATAGTTTCAATCAAATATTCCGAAAGTGAAAATTTCAATTTTTCTGAAAGTCAAAATTTATCCGAAACTGATTTTCATTCAATTATCTGAAACTGATTTTCATTCAATTATCTGAAACTGATTTTCATTCATTTATCCGAAACTGATTTCACAATTTTATCCGAAACTGATTGTCATTCATTTATCCGAAACTGATTGTCCTTCATTTATCCGAAACTGATTTTCATTTATCTGAAACTGATTTTCACAATTTTATCCGAAACTCAAATTTTTCCCAAAACCGAAAAATTGCGAAAGTGTGTTTTTGATTTTTTTTTTCCGAAAGTGGACTTTCCCGAAACTGAAAAATTTGCGAAAGTGAATTTAAGTTTTTCCCGAAAGTTAGTTGGTGGTTTTTATTCCGAAAGTTAAAATTATAGCAAAAGTGAAACCAACAGACTCCTCAACCAACAGACTCGACTCCTCAATCAACAGACTCGACTCCTCAACCAACAGACTCGATTCGAACCATAAAAACTGAAAGATCTCCATAAAAACCATCATCGATTCTTGTTTGATTAAAACGAATCCCAACACAAATCAAAGAAAAACTTATAAAGCACCTACCCGAGACCTTATCAAGATCTTGGAGCCACTTCTTTATAATTGAAGTTATTTGATTTGGGTTGAAAGGATATCAAGTGGTGTACTCGTTTAGTTTAAGATAATCAAATAACTTTGTGGTAAAGGCTCTCGTGATTATTGCTTTGAGGTGTAAGGATCCGAGGATTCTGATTATATTGATCGTGATTTGGTCGTAGATTTGGGTCATAAGACTGAAGGCGGAGGTAACAAGAATAGATAGAGGCTGCGTTTTTTTGTTAGCAAAAGTGGTTTGGAATATAGGTGAAAGAGAAATAACAGTTGGAGGTGAAAGTTGGTATAGAGAGTGTTGGGTCAAAAAGTTGATGTGGCAGAAACTCAAAAACGAAGAAAACATGAAGTTATTTGTCTAAGCATTGACAAGAGTATTCCAGGCGTTGACAAGAACAAATTAGGCGTTGATGGAAGCAAGCATTGTCAAGAGCAATTCAAGCATTGTCACATGCATTTCAAGCATTGACATAAACGTAGACAAGAAGCTTTTAGAAGATTCTATTTGGATATATATGCAGGATATATTCTGTATATGTTTATCTAAATAGAAGATTTACTTGTTTATTTGTTTTTATCTCTTGTAAACCCTAATCCTTACACTATAAAAGGAACCAAGGGTCTTAGGTTTTTAACATATCAATTCATTCACAATGTAAACCTAAAAGCGTGTGTGCACTAGACGTGGGATTCAATGTATACACGTCTAGTGATTGTTAATTATTAATATAGTTAGCAATCCAATTGTGTTTTAATTCATGTTATTGTGCCCTAAACACCTTGTTAATGTATCATGTTTTAATTCCGCTTTGATTGTATAATCATATGAACATGGTGCATTCCTAGTTGCTTAAAAGATCTGGAAACCAAGGTTTCCACAATTGGTATCAGAGCCTCGTGGCTCGTGATGCTAGGACCAACAAGGTGTTCGTGTATGGTGAAAAGAAGAAAAATCCGTCTAGGGTTTTTCTGGACTTTTTTGTGTGCGCAGCAGTATTCAGAAGGTCATAACTTTTGATTGAACCGTCGGATCGTCACGAAATTTTATATGTGTGTTCTACATACAAATATCTAAACATCCACTGGAGGGATTGTCGAGTTTTATCCCCAGGCAAAAGTTATTAGGCGTCAAAGTTGGCTGATGAGTGATTTTCAGATTTCTTGTTTACATAAAATCATGTTTTAGGGGTTTTTCTCCAAACCCTAGATCAATTCAAAACAAGAAGAGATGGTTTGCAGCAGAGATGAGTAATGTTTAGCAGTAAGAAAAGGGTTTTCAGTTTTCTACAAAACCTTAGATTCATTAGTCGATGCTGTGAATTATACAAGATTTGGATTTAGGGTTTGAAACCCTAGAAATGATGCAGCCACTATTCAAGGAGAAAAAGGAACGTGTTTTCACAGCAAAGACACGTGATCCTTAATTGCTATTGGTTAAGTCAGAATGGGATGGACGTGAGTAGTTGCTTTCTTTTGATATTCAGTGATCCCAATATATTGACTTTATGTGTCACGTGATGGCTATGAATGGTGGGATGGATCGATCAAAAGTAAAGAAAAGGTCCACTTGATATATTGAAAAACGAAGAAAAGCCTCAGTCTATGTTCACATGACCCTGCCATTATCTAATTCACACGACTCTGCTATTATCTAATACACAGATTCCATTCACACGGTGAGAGCTCTATGATTGGTGGAAAAATATGTGTTCACACGATCATGTTCATACCAAGCTATGATTCTGTTCACACGAAGGATAAAGCCAAGATCTGCTTATTTACTCCACGATTATGATTGGCGAGCTTTCAGGGAAAACGTGTGCTATTTTTGGATAAAGATTATTGTTGCTAAAATCTTGGGATTTGCTTCAATAAAAGGGTTTATTATTTTCAAATGGCTGCACAGGATTCATTACGTGAGGAATACATTTACTGAAAATCATGTGAGGACTTGTGGGCTGAATATTCTTGGGCTTAAGTTATATATTTAAAGCCTAAAGATGATTACTATTTGGTCATTGTTGAAAATCATAGCCCTTGATGATGTCAGCAGAAACATGACGCTGACAAGAGTGAAATTGACGCTGACAGGAAGAATTTTGACGCTGACAGAATAAGTCAACGCTGACAGGTTGACAGTGTTATCCGATATATGAATTTCAACGCTGATAGGTATTGTCCGATATCGGACAATACAACTGATAGAGATCTTGGATAAAGATGATATTGGACAACACAAGGAAGGCTGCTGTTTGAGAAAATTGGTACGTTTTGAGCACACAAAAAGGAGGAATATACACACGAAGGTACATGGAATCTCCGTTTTATTTAGAATATCATGTTGATATTTATGGCTCGGATATTTTTAAACGGAATTAATGATTTTAAAGCGAGTTAGCAACAATTCGTGAGGTAATGAGAGTCTTCATGAAGAGGTGTTAGCTTAAGGGGAAGAATTCTTATGGTAAGTTTGATGATTGAAGAAGATTTTCTCGAGTTTGTGTTCTATCATATCTTAAAGTCATGCACTTGTGACTTTAATGATAACTTGTTCGTGCTTTACATGGTTGGTGATGAAGGCTTGTCATAACACTTGAAGGAGTTACATTATCGTGCTCAGTGTCTCACAAAGGATGAGAATATTGACAAGGGATCGAGGTCTGCTTATATTGCTAAAGGTATAAGTTCTTTATCACGTGGATAGTACAAGACATGGAACACAAGGTTGGGTTATTCTACTTCTACATCAAAAATATTATATTAATTGTTCTTCAAGATCATTACATAGAGCTACATTTAGAGAATCTTCAAAGATTGCATACATTGTTTACTTCCTTGTTGATGTGACAAAAAGGGGAAGAAATACATGCTACACTTGAGGGGAAGTAATTTGAAGATCATGTACAACTTACAAGAGATACACATAGAGTTTTGCCACTATCAACTAGGGGAAGATTGTTGGGTCAAAAAGTTGATGTGGCAGAAACTCAAAAACGAAGAAAACATGAAGTTATTTGTCTAAGCGTTGACAAGAGTATTCCAGGCGTTGACAAGAACAAATTAGGCGTTGATGGAAGCAAGCATTGTCAAGAGCAATTCATGCATTGTCACATGCATTTCAAGCATTGACAGAAACGTAGACAAGAAGCTTTTAGAAGATTCTATTTAGATATATATGCAGGATATATTCTGTATATGTTTATCTAAATAGAAGATTTACTTGTTTATTTGTCTTTATCTCTTGTAAACCCTAATCCTTACACTATAAAAGGAACCAAGGGTCTTAGGTTTTTAACATATCAATTCATTCACAATGTAAACCTAAAAGCGTGTGTGCACTAGACGTGGGATTCAATGTATACACGTCTAGTGATTGTTAATTATTAATATAGTTAGCAATCCAATTGTGTTTTAATTCATGTTATTGTGCCCTAAACACCTTGTTAATGTATCATGTTCCAATTCCGCTTTGATTGTATAATCATATGAACATGGTGCATTCCTAGTTGCTTAAAAGATCCGGAAACCAAGGTTTCCACAGAGAGTTCGGTGACAGAGAGTTTAGTGATACAAAGGTGTTTTAATAGTGTCTTGTTGGGGGCGGAGGTTTCAAAGAAAAAGGGTTAGGGTTGACTGAGACTTTTATATAATTCCAATAAAAGTGGGAAGCCACCCACGTTTCATATACCCACTTTATCTATTTTAACGTTTTATATACTCACATCTTGATTTGACCATTTTGAAAGGTTACGTTTACGTTTATTCATATTGAGCCGAGTATTGTATAGTTTACTTTTGAATTCGTCAAATGTTTGGATAATTGGGTAGTTTGAGGCGTTGTACAATGGTTGGTGGGTTGATCATTACTTTAATCGAAGGTATTTGTTATTTTTCGAACAAAAGTGCTTAAACGACAAAGAAATCTCTCGGTTTTACAAAGAGTTGAACTTTAGACAAACTTACAAATTTCAAGTACCGGTTTTATCAACATCACCAAACAAGATTTAATCGACAACAACAAACACAATTAATTTTTTTCATTGCTCGATCGATAAGTAATCCTTACCTTCAGTTTTCTTCGAAAATCAATGGAACCGTTGAATTCGACATCGCAAGAAGGAGAATTGCATCAAATGCAAGACAAAGCTAGAGAAAGTGGCATCACTTCATTTCGACTACTCCAGTCTCATCTTGTGACCATTTCATGGCTTCAATGAGGAAGCGAATTTGTGACACTCTTTGGTCAAGATCGTTGTATATTCATCGACTCAATTTTCTTCAACTTGAACCAAATAACTGAGCAACTTCACAAAGAAGACTTTAATCACTCTGCATCAGAACCTGCATATCAAGCTCTAGTGACACAACTTACGCACTTCTTCCAATTCAACATCGTTAAGTCTGAAAATTCAGGGATATGCCAGTCATTTCTTCAATACACACATACTGAGGTTCAAGACTTCCGTGGTAAACTGTTCAAATTCATGACACTGGTCTCGTCTTCGATTTATGAAAGATCCCGACTTCAACAAGCGTATGATAATGGAGTGCAAGAATCTATGATGCATATGCAAGAGGGAACGGTCATACGGGTGACAAATTAGAGGCTAATAAAGATTGCAAGGGCATGAAATTCACAGCAAATCATGATATCAGCAGCACGTCAGGGAATGTTACCGATATCTCTTATGATAACACCATACCCGTTTATGACGAAGAGCCTACAAACATGGTACAATGTAATGTTGTATATGATGTATATGTTGATGTAATGCCGCATATTGAGCATTTTGAACCTAATTATGACAAACATGAGATGGAAAAGAGTGACAACGATACCATTTCTGACTCATCCGATGTGCATCATAATGGGAGAGAAAGTGTTCAAAATGCTACCAATCATGATAATTGCCTTATGACTGCTTCACTAACTGCTTCTGATTGCAAGGTTAAAGAGCTCGAAACGATCATAGCTCAGCAGTCAAAAGATCTTGAGGATGCCAAACTAGAATTTTCTAAGAGAACGGACAAGTTTGAAACATATTTTGAAAAACTTGAAAAGTCAAACGTTGTTCTTGAACGAAAATTGGATAAAAAATTTCTAGATTCTAATCTGAAAAGGATAATCTCTTGAAACAAATTAAGTTGTTAGAATCTAAGTTGGCATCCCAAGATGAATTGCTTAAAGAGAATGAGACTTTAAAGGCTCAAGTTCAGGAAAAGGTTTTTGCAATAGCGGCTCTAAAAAACGAGTTGAGGAAAACTAAAGGAACTAGTGTGGGCACTAAGCTTGAAATCCATCAATCTTGGGAAAACCGCCTATAAATCAGTTCGTTAGACAACCGACTACATTTAGATCCGAGCGACCATAATCCTCGAGACCACGGTTTGCCTCCCAAGTTGATATGGTTCATATTTCTAGAACAGTCACTCCACCAACTAGACCCAATGTGACTAAAACAACTTTAGCAAGACCTAATCACATGATTACATCTAGTTTCTCTAAGAATACCAAGCCCACGTCTAGAACTAGTTCAAATGATGTTTGCCATAAATTTGGTCTGAGGGAAGCTAAGCAAAAGACACAAGTAAGAGATAGGAATTTTAAACCTAGTAAGATGCCTTCTAGATTATCCAACACTGCCAACCATAGCTTGTCATATACTAGGAGCATCAATCAATCATCTAGGAATTCTAGATCTTACTCAGACATTAAATATGCTACTTGTAAAACATGTATGAAATGTGTCTTTAAGGCAAATCATGAATCTCGTGTCAAGAAATTCCTTCATGAGGTGAACTCCCATGCTAGAATTAAATCCCAGTGGCTAGCTAAAATCAAACCCATTGGTAAAGTTTGGCACCCCATTGGTAGAACTTTCACGCTTGTAGGAAACGAGTGCCCTGTAACTAGGATAGTCTCCGATCCTACTAAGACTACTAGGGAGGAAATTGAAAAGGATGATACATCACTTAAGCCTGAACTTAAGGTATTCTATAAAAGGAAACGTTTGCCATCTAAGACAATCATCTCCTCAGGTCACCTTTGGCATAAGAAAAGAAGACTGTGAATCCCCACATGGTTCTAAGATAGATATCGCTAACCCATATAAAAGCATACAAACTTCAAATGAGAATGAAGATACCAAAGTCAAGGATCAACAAAAACAAACCGGTCCGATTTTGTATACCGTTCAACTAAGGACACTCTCAGAGTTTGGTTACTGAAGAAGCAGATATTAGAGAAACAAGTGTCTCAGGGGATTTGCAATTAAGCTTACAATGTATATGGTTCATTCTTAAATGACAGACGATGACCCGGACTTCAAATAAAGGGAAGTTTATCTATGCAACGATAACTTACCCTCAAAACGAGAAATTGAATTTTCTCGGACACGAGCTATTATTAAAACTATTCAAAAGTTTTAAGCTCGTGTACTTGGCTCATTGTTAAATATCAGACGATGACCCGATCTTCAAATAAAGGAAAGTTTATCGCCGATGATAAACTTATCCTCATTAACGAGAAATTAAATTTTCTCGGACACGAGCTTACATTAAAACTATTCAAAGGTTCTAAGCTCGTGTAAATGGCGTATAATCACATTTTAGATTATGCCCCAGACTTCAACAAAAGGAAAGTTTATCGCCGATGATAAACTTATCCTCACAACGATAAATTAATTTTTCTCGGGCATGAGCTTATATTAAAAACATTCGAAGTTTTTAAGCTCATGCACAACGGTTTGCAGTCACATGACAGATTGTAACCTGAGCTTCAAAGAAAGGAAAGTTTGTCGCCGATGATAAACTTATCCTCACAAAGAGAAATTAATTTTTCTCGGGCATGAGCTTATATTAAAAACATTCGAAGTTTTTAAGCTCATGCACAACGGTTTGCAGTCACATGACAGATTGTAACCCGAGCTTCAAAGAAAGGAAAGTTTATCACCGAGATAAACTTATCCTCGTTAACGAGAAATTAATTTTTCTCTGACACGAGCTTACATTAAGACTATTCAAAGGTTTTAAGCTCGTGTAAATGGCGTATAATTATATTTCAGATTATGCCCCAGACCTCAAAGAAAGGAAAGTTTATATCCGAAGATAAACTTATCTTCACAACGAGAAATTAATTTTTCTCGGGCATGAGCTTATATTAAAAACATTCGAAGTTTTTAAAGCTCATGCACAATGACTTAAACAGTTAAATATCAGACTGTAACTCGGAATTAAATTTTAGGAAAGCTTATCTTTAGTGATAACTTATCCTCATAACGGGAAATTATTTTTTCTCGGTCATGGGCTCGTATTGAAACATTGAAAGTTTTAAGCTCAGAAAGGAAATTGTATCTTTTAAATAAGAGAACTTTTCTTCATAACGAGAAATTTATCTTTCTCGGTCATGAGATTTACGTTAAAACATTCAAAAATTTTCCAAGCTCATGAAAAACGACTTCTAAGTACATGTCAACTTAGGACTCGTTCTTCAGTTAAAAGGAAAGTTTATTGCCGATGATAAACTTTTCCTCACAACGGGAAGTTTACAACTTCTCGGACTTGAGCTCGTTTAGTAAGATATTCAAATTCTTAAGCTCAAGTAATTGGTTTTTCAAAATGTTGAACACAATTTTTCAAAAGGTTTTTCTAAATCTTTCAAAATTGTGTGTTCAAAATGTTTTGATAAAAAGAGCATGTCTTCTAGAATCGATAATATTTACGATCCTAGAAATGTCGTTCAATAATGACACGGGGTTGTAAATAAAGTTCGAGCAGAAGTTTAAATGATTTAAAACATGCTCAAAATGGCTTGCTATTATTTCTGATAGTAACCCGCTTTTCATATTAAAGTCAAGCATTTCACCGGAAAGCTTTGACTCAACAACGGGAATTTATTTTCTCGGACATGATCTATTTATAACCATGTAAGGGATTGTGTTTACGGAATAACACAATCTAACACGAATATATGTACGTTTTAGTGCATTTATTTGTTAAAACGAGAGAAATCTTGTTTTTTTTATGAAGTTATCATCTCCACAATCCGTAGCAATTTACAATTGATATCTACATACTCGAAGATGTGACTACTCAAACGGCGACTACAACTCTTTCAATAGAACACGAGTCAACAATTGAGGGGGAGTAATTGTCCAGCATTCAGAATCTTTGATGCCGAAAGTGCCAAGTTCACAAATTGGTGTCAAGACAATGATATCAATCGTACACATGGTGTCAAGAGATAACTTCAGACGAGACGAGACGACCAACATTCGTGAACAAGAACCATGTGATTCTATCATATGATGTTCTCCATCATTCAGGTCCAACCTCATAAATTATTAATCTTGTGAATACATTATCAAATATGATCTTTGCACGTGATAAATACCTTATACTTGTGTTTAAAAGATATTTAATTTACGTTTCAAGTACACCCTCATTAATTTAAGGGGGAGCTTGTGTAAATCATGAAAATAATTGGATTTGTATTTTTCTTCCCAATTTTTTTAAAATGTTATTAAATCAATTGATATTAAAAACATCGATTGGGTTAATATTTTTAATATGGGGGAGAAAATGTGATTTAATATGGGAAATGATCAATCAGAAATGGTTTGACTTAACGTGATAGCTCATCCCGACATGTGCGAAATGTTTTCGGATATCGTGGCATATGTTAAGGGGGAGCAAAATAGATTTGGATATCAAAATGGATATCATGGTGACATTCACTTACCCACAATATCTCTATTCACAACGGTGAAGATTGTGGTGACATAAGGATGGTAGGATAGGTTAAAGTCCAATGATTCTTCTAGAACAGGAGGAATCTTCCCAAGGACATTCCATAGCTAGAAATAGTAGTCCTTAGGAAAGATGGAGAAAGATTGTGAACGTAGCTGAATGCCGACCAAGTACTTAAGTTAGCACTGGAACAATCACAACAAGGTGCTAGTTATGACTTATTGGTAAGCATTGAAGGGGTTGAAGAATTAAAAAGTTTTGTAATAATAAAGGGTGAAAAGAGAGAAGCTCTTCTTACAACCTTAGGCAGAAATCGGGTCAACACATATGCTATTGAGATCATTTTCAATGATGCTTGATATTGAAGATAAGACATCATGGACCCAGTGATGCAATGCACAACCCATCCCAGCTAACTCAGATATCTCTCAAAAGATATTTGTTTTAATCACACGGAGACAACGCATTATCTGTTGATTTATTCACTCCGAATAAATTGGTATTGAAATGGTGGAACTCCTCTCCATCCTCCGATCACTAATATCCAAAATGCACAATTGAGTCTAGAGCCATTTGAGATCATCAAATATCTCATTAGGACACACTTTCATAATTCCTTGCTTCTTCACACACTATGAAAAGTAAGAAAGATCTTAAGAGTCCTACGCAAAATCTTCATGATCTTGCCTGAACATCCGAGTAATACAAAAGCATTTACAATGAAGACGGAAATCCTTCTTGAGCGAATATCAAAAAGATCATGGTAGGTGACTTGTGCGATGCTTTATGAATCAAGCTTGTGATAACTGGAAAGCAACAGTGGTTTAATTCTTAACTGAACTTAAACACGTTCTAGGCCTCTACGTAATATCTTAGTGATCTTGTCAGAACACTCAGAGTGACACTCTTTAGTGTTCACAGTGATTAGTGGAAATCCTTCTAGTGTTAACATCAAACAACACTTGGTAGGTTTTTTTTGAACGGCGAGTTAGTAGTTAGTGATTCGAGCTTACAGTGAAATCCAATTGGGAAGTATGCAAGCTTCGAACCTTCTCCTTAGGGGATAAACCCCACTACTGCTTCTTAATTCGGGCCTCTAAAGGTTCTTGGTGAGACTCGAACTTGAGACCTCTCCAAGAAAACCTCCCCAAGGCTACCCTTGGTGGCCAACTGAGCACTTGGTAGGTAACTTGCAAGATTCAATTTGAATCAAGCTCGTGACAAATGGAAAGCAACGATGGTGCGATTCTTTAATGAATAAAACTTGTTCCAGGAATCAGAATTGGCGGCTTCAATCATGCGGATAATTTTATCCAAATGATTAACTCTTTATGTTCGCAGTCAGCTTTGGACGGTCGAGCTAAGAGAACAGATTTACCCGCGAAATCTTGTCAAGGAGGTTCTTATTTGAAACTACCTGCCACAAGTACGATATTTAATATCGTCCAACGGTCTTCACCGACCAGAGGTAAAATGCTACCGAGTTAGAATGAAATGTTCAAGGCCATTTCATCCGTGTAAATGTTTTGTTATTAACTGTCTCTTGCAACGTAACAAGAAGGTGGCATTGCGGTGTACAATCCAGAAGAAGTCGTCAACACATGCTTATACTGTATGCACTTAATACTTCAACAAATTCGAGAAAGCATTCCGCTGTATCAAACTCTGAAGTTTTCAAGAATTTATAAAGGTATAAGTATGTGGAACATGAAGTCACGAGGAGGCGAATATCACAAGTGATGAATGCACAAGGTCAAGGCAAGGAAACATGCTCAAGACTAAAGTCAAAGATCACATCTCAGCATATTCACAAGAACAAGATCGAAGACTCAAGCATAGTATGCTAGGTTTAAGATTTTGTAAAATGGTGTGACCTCTCTTAGGGGGAGATTGTTAGAAATACGAAATTCCAAAGAAAGTCTCAGTCACATCATTATTAGCATAGCTAGCTAAAGATCACGAGCCATAGACTAGTTAGGACTTTGTAACTTGGAGTGACCTCCCTTAGGGGGATATTGTTGGAAATAGGTTTTTACGTATTTAGAAAGGATCGGTCACTCCAACAATAGATACGTAGTATGGGCTCGTGATCTAGTTATGTAACCATATAACCCATTAAGCCCACATGTAGGGTGGGATATATATTCCCCCTCCTAGCATGTTAGGAGGGGTTGGTTCTCATTTCATTAATCCATTATTCATCTTTTCTCTCATTCTCTCCTTTCTCTCTCTACTTTCTCTCTCTAAGTTCTTCATTTCTCTCTTTAGATCATTATAACACATAAACAATCCAAGGATTTCGTGGACCTACAACTTCCATTACTACCGTTGTTCATAAACTATATATGAGGAATAACTATCCCCCCACGAAATGTTAGTAAGGGTAATACAATACGATGTTTAACATTTGATTTTGGTTTGAAGTGGACAAACGTTGTTATAATACAACTTTAATTGGGGTGTTACCTACATTCATCATAAATAGGTTGCTTAAAAAGGTTAAAATTGTTACAAACACATAATTGAATGTATTCATTTGCATCCAATTATTGACCACCATTTGAATAAACGTATACATTTATTATATAATCATAAACCCTTTTAAAAAAAAATTATTGACCAATTATTGAAAAAAAATGTATCCATTAAAATGGATTCTATCAAAAAATATGTATGGTGAACTTTGACTAAGGGCTTATTAATTTTCTATTAAAGAAATGTTTGGAGACTAAATTTTGTAAGACTTCTAATTATAGAAAATGGCGTAAATCCTTTATAAAGTACGTAGTAAAGATGAGTGCTCTGCGAATTGTGTACAGAACTACATATATGATTTGATTATGAATGCATATCTTTAAATTGAGACACTGACAATGAAGTTACGGTTAGACAACTTGCTGAAAGGATGACTCAGGTTAGTAGATCTTTTACCATTGGAAATTTAATTTATGTAAGGGAAAAACATTTGCTTTTGTTAAGGTGGTAGATATTTCACCATCCGATTATCAAATAATCTTAATGATAAATTTTAATCATGTAGAAAGGAAAGATAATTTTTGCACCTTGACATTGATTTTCATAAGTTTGTATGTTTGCTCTTCATACCTTTCATTGATCTCCTAACACTACAACCAATACATAAAAACACAAAATTGCTTCATCTAAAGGCGTTTGATTTTGACCATATAACTTTCAACCCAAACTATTGACAATACAAGATAATTGAAATATATTATTTCACGATTGTGAAAAAAGGAAATAAAGACATGATAACAAAAATAGTTTTCAATATAAATTCTACCAGCTGTTTTAGTTCTTGTGCTTCTGGTGTATATGGGTAGAACTCGAACTTCATAACACCCGTAGATTCTAGAATGTTGCCTGAAATATAATTAACGTATGTTAATCTTAACGATATTTATAGTACCTAAATTTGAAGTTCTCAAATGGTAGTTACCTGTTTGTGTATAAATAAGTCTAGCTCGAGCTTCATATATGCTTACGGTTTCGTAACTTGCTTTTTTAATCATTGCTAGAAGATTGGAAAAAGCATGTCAATCAACAACTCAATTATTTTGCGACTGAACTAAAGAGGGACCGGGAGAGGTGCATGGGCTGGGAGAGGCGCAGATGCTGTTGGAATGTTACATGGAAGAGGACCAAGAGAAAAGATGCCAAAAACATTGTTAACAACTTGGTTGTCCATAGTATAATAATACTGAAGGGTTGGGAGGCTATTGTGTGGGGCCGCTGAATGTGAAATGGGTTGTAGTGACCATATATATACTGAAAAAATGTATACATTTACTTCTGGTCAAGGTACGTTACTCCCATTTTAAATGGTAAAAATGTTTCATTAAGTCTGGAATGTTAGACATGTAATATTATTGACTAACATTTATGGACTGTTATTGACTCATACAGAAAAAACGTATGTATTAAAATATTAACATGTAGAAAAAAAAAGTATGTATTAAACTATTAAAAAATGTATGTATTAAACTATGTAATGTTATTGACAAACATTTCTTATAAATGCATGAATTAAATCTCGTTCAAATCTTCTAACTCTTAGGATTTTGAATGACTTTTAAACATTGATGCATAAACTTTTCCAAAGAATAAATGTTTTAGGCTTAAAATTTTAAGACTTCTAAAATTAGAAATGGGCTAAATGTTTATAAAATAGTAAAGATTGATAATAATATTGAAGTGTTTTGGTTTATATTCTTTGTTCTGTTTCATATCACATCATAACAAACAATCTTCATAATATCAAAGAGTAGATTTTACATATTCTTTGGTATCAATTAAAAGTTTCTACTAAGACTATACATAATCTATTCTGTAGTCTAAGTCTATAAACTAGGCTCATTCGATCAAAGGGACCAACAAAGAGTTCTTGGTGGAAGCATATGAATGCTTGATGTCTTTGTTTTATCGCGAAGTGGTTCCATCTATAACGTTCAATTACCAAAGTGAAGATCAAGTGGGTTGGTTATGATGTGTATTTTTTTCAAGATGCAAATACAAGAAAAGAAAAGAATAAAAAGGATGACTTATATTACCAATAATATTCATGCCACATTGTTTTTTGGATTTTCTTTTGTAAAATGTATCTGAATGTATCACTCCTCTTGTAATGTTCATAGTTTGATATTCTAATTATTAGAAATTTGTACAACAACTCACTAGATATTGTGTCATTTTTTTTACGTTTTCGTCTAGTTTTTTACGTGTTCGACATATTTTTACGCTTTCGTCAGTTTTTTATATTTTCGTCCTTTTTACGTGTTCGTTAGTTTTTTTTATGTTTTCGTCAGTTTTTTCACGAATTTGCAGTTTTTTACATTTTCGTATGTTTTTACGTTTTCTTCCAAGTTTTTACGATTTTGTCCGTTTTTTACGTTTCCAATAGTTTCCCAACGATTTCTTTCGTTTATTACGTTTTTGTTCGATTTTTATGTTTTCACACACATAATGACGAAAAAGTGAAAAACCGAAGCGAACGTGAAAAAAGAAAAGAAAACGCGAAAAACAATCAAATACGTAAAAAACTAACGAGGACGTGAAAAAACTGACGAATATGTGAACGTACGGAATCGTGAAAAAGAAAGCAGGAAAATAAGGTGAAAATGTAAAAGACTAGTAAAAGGATGAAAAGATTTTTGATCAAGAAAAAATGGTTGAAAATAGTTTCGCATAAACACTTTTCATTTTTTAGAAAATGCAAAATACAATTTCATCTAAAAAATAATTCAAATACTCCCAGTTAGATATTGTTGTTGTCAGCTCGTCTTGCTCTTATGTAAAAGTAACAACCAGTCTTATACACAATTTAATATATACATAATGGATCCTTAGTTAAAAACATAAGATTTTACTTTATGTATTATCTCAAGTGAAATATACCATTCAAGACTTGCTTCAATTACATATTTCATTGTGTTGGACTTAATTACCGCGTATGTTTATTCTACTAAACATTTGTTCCAAAGTCATCAATTTTATTCCCTAAATTCTCAAGTGAGGTTTCATTCCAAACGTAAGGATTATCTAGCTTAGATGGAAAGATATCTTGAGTAAGTTACACAACATAAGAATTTTAAAGAAAAACATAGTGCTCCCACTTAATGTTAGGTGTACTAAAAAATATCTCAATTTAATTTTGAATCATATTGTAATTGAATTCTAATCCAACTTTTAGATGCATGATTTAATCTATACTTGGATTATTTTTTATCTTGTATACCACATAAGATTTTATAGAATCATACACCATTTGATTACACACCGTCCTCACTAAAAGTAATCATAAAAAAAAATCTATAAATCTTAATCGCCGTGTTCGATATAGATGAAACATTATGACAATTAATTATCTTTATTTAATTAACGTGTGCAGGGAAGAAAGATTTAATCACCACCAATCGATTGACTATGATTAAAAACTTTCTGTTATTAACTATGCAATAATTATGTATACAATTTTGTCATTGCGAGTCTTTCTTCAAAAGAATTCATTCCAACCTCACACGTTTATAATTAGGCGAAATATCAATCAAATTTAAATGATTGATTTTCCCTCTAATGATTACATCTTAGCATTCACAGTTTTAAGACATTTATCATATTCAAGATATGATAACTTATCTTAGCATTTAGTAGATTACAAAGATCTTCTAACTTATATTCATCAGCATTTGATATTAAAATATCAATCAAGTGATGATGCATCCTTGCGGATTTATGAACGTGAGTAACATTTACAATGGTTTGACATTTTCATGTTTAACCGAAATATGACATCAACAAGTGGATTTCGAAGGTGATGTATTTTGCTCTTGAATATTTTCAAGATTTGTTTATAGCTCCCACTTATTTTTGTAAGTAGAGATAATTCTCAAAATATCATGTATTTCAACAATAAATTTTTCTTAATAGGGAAACTACAAAAACACATTTAGATTCTTATCTCAAGTTTGTTAATAGTATGCTTTATAAGATATTAACAAATCAAAGAACTTTAATCAAGACATTTTGGGATTCCTCCCAAAAACACTAATTAGGGTTTGCAGCACCTTTTAACCAATAACCTTAGGAAAGGTTTGTGTTACATCAAGCTAGGAGGAAACACCAAAACTAAAGACGTCAAGCGAGGACGAGTAGGAAAATTGAAAAACCCAAAAGATTTTAGGATTTGATTGGTTTGAGTGGAACAACTGAAAATCCCTAATGGTTTAGGGGTTTTAGTTGTGGGTTTTCTTGAATACCTTATAGGTTTGAACTATATTGAGTGTATAAATGACACACATAATTTTTTAACCTTGATAGATCTTGGAGGTAGGGTAATTAAATCTATTTTGAATTAAACTATATGAATATTTCAACTCATTTGATATATGATGCGTGTTCACAAATCTTAAATTTATATAACAAGGATTAACCAAACAAGGGACTAGAACACAAACACGGGCAAGTATACCCTTTCACCTGTAGTATAGTTTGTAGTGGTAAGCCAATATCATTCTCAAGGACTTAGTTTAGTTTTGATAACCAAAATAAAAATCAAGGATACACGTTTTAAGAATAAAATAATATGATAACAATTATGACTACTAATAGGATAACTCATATAACAATGATCGAGATATGATAAGGTAGGTAAAGAGTAATAAACCTTTTTCGTCAAAATGCATTTCATAATTACTTGGTTTGATACAAGACTTATGCCTTATAAGCGACTAAGCTTAAACAAGTTTTTATAATTTCAATGCTTTATCAAATTATGTAAGCGGATCTCTCTAACCAAAGATTCAAAAACCTTAGACAAGTTTTTTAAAAACCCGTTATAACAAATTGACCCTTTCGGACCCCAAGTTATCATAACAAATCTAATTTGATAAAACAACGTGATAGAACTGCTGGGATATGCGTAAGTTATAGATAGTATTTTATACGGCCGGAAGTACGTGAGCCTACGGGGTCACACACTTATACACTTTGATCTTGCTTTATTAAATATATATATATATATATATATATATATATATATATATATATATATATATATATATATATATATATATATATATATATATATATATATATATATATATATATATATATATATATATATATATATATATATATATATATATATATATATATATATATATATATATATATATGTATATATATATATTATATATATATATATATATATTATATTTATTGTATTTGTTTAATTTACCAAGACCTGAACATTTAAAAATATTTTGATTGGTGTATGCATGCCTAAAAGAGGGTTTTATAAAATTGTTTTAGGACTGCGATTATTGACACCTGAACAGAAAATGATTTTTATAAAATAATCTGTATACCTACAGACTCGGATTCCTGTAGGACACTAAATATTCGATTCTGCACAACTTCTGTTGGAAATACGTTTTACGTATTTATGAAGGATCGGTCGCTCCAACGATAATTATGTAATGGGCTCGTGGTCTACTTAATAATGTATAGTCCATATAGCCCACATGTAGGGTGGGCTATATATATACCCCTCCTAGCATGTTAGGAGGGGGTTGGTTAGTTCATTCATTAACAACTATCATTTAATCTAATCACTTTCTCTCTCTACTTTTCTTCCCTCTCCTTTCTCTCTCTACACCTAATCTCCTTCTTCCCCATCTCTTCCACCAAATCCATAGATCTAATCCATCATTTACCAAATCCTTAGAATAAGTAGACCTTCAATTGGTATCAAGAGCCATGGTTGAATCTTAGGATTTGCATTTTTTTTATCTTTTGATTTGGTGGTAAAAATCCTTTCTTTTCTAATTTTTTTATCAACTTTTATAAATTTTATCAATTTTTATTTTTTTTATCAGATTTATTTTGTTCGTGTGTCAGTTATCAGTCCAATTCAGTCAATATTTTTTATCAGTTTTATCGTTTATCAGTTATTTTCTGGTATAACTTTGCCTAATCCTTTTTATTCAGTCACTTTTTAATAATTTTTTTTTAATCAGTTTTTATCATTATTTTTTCTTCTCATCTTTTTCTAATCATTTTTATCCAATTGATGTCTAGATAAGCAGTTTCAGTTTTATTAGTTTTTCTATTAATTTTATATTAATCAGTTTTTTTTATCAGTTTGTCATCTGTTATTTTTGTCCAATACTGTCCAGATTTTTCCAGTTATCAGTCCATAAAAAGTGTCATCAGTCCTTCAATCCTTTTTGATCCAAAGTCATCAGTTTTCCATTCTATTCCGAATAAGTTTTCCGCATAGACACAGGTTTTCCGAATGGTCATTTTTTCCGAATAGACATATTTTCCGAATAGGACTAAACTTTCCGAATAGACATATTTTCCGAATAGGACTAAACTTTCCGAATAGACCAAACTTTCCGAATTGACACAACTTTCCGAATAGACCATTTTTCAGAATCAGAAAACTTTCCGAATAGACTTTTTCCGCATAGAAACTTTCCGAGTAGAAAACTTTCCGAGTAGAAAACTTTCCGAGTCGAAAACTTTCCGAATAGAAAAACATTCCGAATAGATTTTTAAAAAAAAAAAAAATAGACTCTTTCCGAATAGAAGTCTATTCGGAATATACACCACAAGATTAAACACCTTCACACTCTCCCTCGACAAACAAACAGACCCACCTCTCACCTTTCACCCAATTCACCCCTCTCACCCCAACCACCTCTCGACTCCAACCCTTACCCTCTCTGACTCACCCTCGTTTTGTTCCCAAAACTCTCGACTCACCCACAACTCCCACCCTCGAACACATTGACTCATTCTCGAACCACTCACACACTCGGACACACAAACACCCTCGCCTATAACCGTCACACCCACTAACCGACACCCATCCACCCATCCAACCCACAACAGCAGACTCCATTTTTTTCTAAAAACAGACTTGACAAAACCCACTCATAGACAACAACCTCGACTCAAAAACCACACAAACCAAACTAAGACCCACGAACAAAACCAACATCCAACCTCACTCGACTCACGAAAAACACCAACTAGACTCAAGACTCACCGACACCCTCCAACAGACCGACACTCAACTAATCCTAACACCAGACTCGACCATCGACTCCCTCACCACTCAAATATCATCATTTTGACTCAAACCCAAAAAGACATCATCTTTACTCAAATATCTAAAACATACCCAAGAAAGACACAACAGATGAAGAGAAGGACTCAATTAAACAACATGCAATACGAAACACCTACCCGAGACCTTCGATAGATCTTGAAGACGAAATCACTGATCCTTTAACACGATTGGATTGAATGGGTTTATTATTTACTTGATGAGTGTATAAAAGATTGGGATATAATTTTTGAAGCGGAGGAACCAAGATAGAAGATTTGTGTGTTTTGGGAGAAGAAAAAGACAGGCGGTGTTTACAAAGTGAGGAGAGAGAGAAATAGTCAAACAAGAGGCGGACATAACTAAGAAAGTGGGCGGTGGAACGTTGTTTATTGGGCCACGTGTGGTGATACAGGCCACGTTTTTGACTGGGCGGAGAAAACAAGCTTATATTTTTTTTTTATTATTTCCTTTTTTCTATTTTAGTTAAGTTGTAGGACACGTTTTTTATATAGCAGCCATATATCCGTTTTTTTTTTCTTTTTAAAAAAAAAAAAAAAAAAAAACAAAAAATCATAACACGTTTTATTATCTCTTATTTCTCTACTTTTATTTTTCATTTTAAATATCACACTTTTTAATTTTAGTTAAATTAATTTTTTGTATTTTTTGTCACTTTTTAATTTATTTTTTGTTTGGCAAATCGTGTTAAGCGGGTATTTTTTTTTAAAAAGTTATCGTGAAAAATTTTTGACGGGTTATCGTGACGAGTTATAGTGACGGGATAAAAGTTTTGTGGCCGGATTTAAAGACAAACGTGACGAGTCAAAGTGACGGCTTCATTTATACCATCCATCGAGGAATTTTAAGTATTATTTACGGGTCTTTCGTTTTCATCGATCTTCAATGGATTCGTTTGATTCGACATGTCACAAGGGAGAGTTGTATTTAAGGCCAAACGAAGTTAAGAAAAGTGGCATCACCTCCTTTCAACTACTCCAGTCTCATCTTGTCACTCTTTCGGGGATTCAAGGAGGGAGCGAATTTGTGACAATCTTTGGACAAGATCGTCATATATTCATCGACTCCATTTTTACCGCTTTGACCCAACTCGCCGAGCAACTCAACCATGGAAACTTTAATCACTCTGCATCGGTACTTGCATATAAGGCTCTTGTGACACACCTCACGCCTTTCCTCCAATTTAATATCATCAAGCCTGAAAGTTCAATGATTTGCCAATCGTTTCTTCGAGATACACATACCGAGCTTCGAGTTTTCTGTGATACGATTTTGAAACTCATGTCATCGGTCTCGTCTTCGATTTATCAACAATCACAACTTCAGCAAACGTATGATAATGGAGTGCAAAAATCAATGCCGCAGATGCAAGAGGAGAATGGTCATACGGTTGCCAACTTGGAGCCTAACGATGGCAAGAGCACGGATTCAGAAGGACAACATGATGCCAGTGGCACGTCAGGGAATGTTCACGAGATTTCTCTTGATGACACCTTACCCATTTATGACGAAGAGCCTGCAAACATGGTACAATGTGATGTTGGTTATGATGTATATGCTGATGACATGCCGCATATTGAGCATTCTGAACCTAATTATGACAAACATGGGATGGACAAGAGTGATAGAAATACCACTTATGATTCATCCGATGTGAGTCATAATGGGGGAGAAAGTGTTCAAAATGCTATAGTTCATCATGATAAATGCTTTATAACTGCCTCGTTAACTGATTCTGATTCCAAGATTAAAGAGCTCGAAACGATCGTAGCTCGGCAATCAAAAGATCTTGAGGATGCCAAACTTGAATTTTCTAAGAAAACGGACAAATTTGAAACATACTTTGAAAAACTTGAAAAGTCAAACGTTGTTCTTGAAAGAAAATTGGATCAAACTGTTCTAGATTCTAAAGCTGAAAAGGATAATCTTTTGAAACAAATTCAACTGCTTGAATCTCAGTTGGCATCCCAAGATAACTTGCTCAAAGAGAATGAGACTTTAAAGGCCCAAGTACAAGAAAAGGTCTTTGCTATAGCTGCGTTGAAAAACGAATTGAGGAAAACTAAAGGAACTAGTGTGGATACTAAGCTTGAAAAACCATCAATCTTGGGGAAACCGCCTACAAATCAGTTAGTTAGACAACCGACATCATTTAGATCCGAGCGACCACAATCCTCGAGACCGCGGTTTGCCTCCCAAGTTGATTTGGTTCATTTTCCTAGACCAGTCACTCCAGCAACTAGGCCCAATGTGATCACTCCAGCTTTAGCAAGACCAAATCATATGATTGCCTCTAGTTTCCCTAAAAATACCAAGACCACGTCTAGAACTAGTTCAAATGACGTTTTCCATAAATCTGGTCAAAGGGAAGCTATTCAAAAGACACATGTAAGAGATAGCAATGTCCAACCTAGTCAGATGCCTTCTAGATTACCCAACACTGCTAACCGTAGCATGCCATCTTCTAGGAGCATCGATCAATCATCTAGGAATTATTCAGACATTAAATATGCTACTTGTAAAACATGTAGAAAATGTGTCTTTACGGCAAATCATGATGCTTGTGTCAAGAAATTACTTGATGAGGTAAACTCCCGTGCTAGAATTAAGTCCCAGTGGATAGCTAAAATCAAACCCTTTGGTAAAGGTTGGCGCCCCACTGGTAGAACTTTTACTCTTGTAGGAAACGAGTGCCCTTTAACTAGGATAGTCTCTGATTCTACGAAGACTACTAGGGAGGAAATTGCAAAGGATGATACATCACTTAAGCCTGAACTTAAGATTTTCTATAAAAGGAAACGTTTGCCAACTAAGAAAAGTGAATCATCCCCTCAGGCCACCTCTGACACAAGTAAAGCCAACTGTGAACCCCCACGTGCTTCAAAAATAGATATCTCTAACCCATGCAAAAGTATACAAACTCCTAATGAGATTGCAGGTACCAAAGTTGATGTTCCAAAAGAACGAAGCGGTCCAATAGTTGTGTACCGTTCAACTAAGGACACTCTTAGAGTTTGGTTGCTGAAGAAGCAGATATCAGAGAAACAAATGTCTCAGGGGATTCATGGTTAAGCTGCACAAAGAACTTACAGTCACATAACAGACTGTAACTCGATCTCAAAAGACAGGAAAGTTCATCCCGATGATGACTTATCCTAAAAACGAGAAATTCATTTTTCTCGGGCATGAGCTTATGTTAAAAACATTCCACGTTTTTAAGCTCATGCACAAGGACTTATAGTTATATCACAGACTATAACTCGCTAATCAAAGAAAGGAAAGTTTATCGCCGATGATAAACTTATCCTAAAAACGAGAAATTCATTTTTCTCGGGCATGAGCTTATATCAAAAACATTCCAAGTTTTTTAAGCTCATGCATTATGGCTCCTCGTTAAATGACAGACGACGACCCGGACTTCAGAGACAGGGAAGTTTATCTACGCAACGATAACTTACCCTCTTAACAAGAAATTAATTTTTCTTGGACACGAGCTTACATTAAAACCATTCAAAGGTTTTAAGCTCGTGTATATGACTTACAGTTAAATGTCAGACTGTAACTCGAACTTCAAATAAAGGACAGTTTATCATTAATGATAAACTTATCCTCATAACGAGAAATTCAATTTTCTGGGTCATGAGCTTGTCTTAAAACATTCGAAGTTTTAAGCTCAGAAAGGAAAGTGTATCTTTTAAATAAGAGAACTTTTCCTCATAACGAGAAATTCACCTTTCTCGGTCATGAGCTTTCCGTTAAAACAGTCAAAGTTTTCAAGCTCATGAAAACGACTTCTAAGTAAATGTCAGCTTAGGACTCGTTCTTCAGATAAAAGGAAAGTTTATCGCCGATGATAAACTTATCCTTAACAACGGGAAGTTTACAACTTCTCGGACTTGAGCTCGTTTTATAAGATATTCAACATCTTAAGCTCAAGTAATTGGTTTTCAAAACTTTGAACACAATTTTTCGAGAATTTCTCAAAAGGTTTTTCTAAATCTTTCAAAATTGTGTGTTCAAAAACGTTTTGATAAAAAGTGCATGTCTTCTGGAATCGATAATATTTACGAACCTAGAAATGTCATTCAATAATGACACGGGGTTGTAAATAAAGTTCGAGCAGAAGTTTAAAAGATTTAAAACATGCTCCATATGGTTTGCTATTATTTCAGATAGCAACCCGCTTTTCATCATCAAGTCAAGCATTTCACCGGAAAGCTTTGACTCAACAACGGGAATTAATTTTCTCGGGGACGTGACGAGGTGACCATCATTCGTGAACAAGAACCATGTGCTTCTTTCATATGCTGTTCTCCATTATTCAGGTCCAACCTCGTACATTGCTAATCTTGTGAATTCATTATTATATCTGATCTTTGCACGTAATAAATACCTTACACTTGTGTTTAAAAGGTATTTAATTTACGTTTCAAGTACACCCTCATTAATTTGAGGGGGAGCTTGTTAATATCACGAAGATAATTGGACTTGCATTTTTCTTCCCAAATTTTCTTAAAAAGCTATTAAATCAATTGATATTAAAAACATTGATTGAGTTAATATTTTTAATATGGGGGAGAAAATGTGATTCAATATGGGAAATGATTAATCACAAATGGTTTGACTTAACGTGCTAGCTCATCCCGACATGTGCGAAATGTTTTCGGATATCGTGGCATATGTTAAGGGGGAGCAAAATGGATTTGCACTTCAAAATGGATTTCATGGTGACATATACTTACCCAAAACATCTCTATTCACGACGGTGACGATTGTGGTGACATAAGGATGGTAGGATAGGTTAAAGTCCAATGATTTCTCTAGAACCGGAGGAATCTTCCCAAGGACATTCCATAGCTAGAAATAGTAGTCCTTAGGAAAGATGGAGAAAGATTGTGAACGTAGCTGAATGCCGACCAAGTACTTAAGTTAGCACTGGAATAATCACAACAAGGTGCTAGTGATGACGTATTGGTAAGCATTGAAGGGGTTGAAGAATGAAAAAGAATTGTAAAGATAAAGGGTGTAAAGAAAGAAGCCCTCCTTACAACTTAGGCAGAAACCGGGTCAATTCATATGCTATTGAGATCATTTTAATGATTCTTGATATTGAAGATAGACATCATGGACCCAGTGATGCAAGGCACAACCCATCCCAGCTAACTCAGATATCTCTTAAAAGATATTTGTTTTAATCACACGGAGACAACACATTATCTATTGATTTATTCACTCCGAATAAATTGGTATTGAAAAGGTGGCACTCCTCTCCAGCCTCCGATCACTAAAAAATCCAAAATGCACGATCGAGTCTAGAGCCATTTGAGATCATCAAATATCTCATTAGGACACACTTTCATATTTACTTGCTTCTTCACACACTGTGAAAAGTAAGAAAGTTCTTAAGAGTCCTACGCAAAATCTTCATGATCTTGCCTGAACATCCGAGTAATACGAAAGTATTTACAATGAAGATGGAAATCCTTCTTGAGCGAATATCAAAAAGCTCATGGTAGGTGACTTGTGCGATTCTTTATGAATCAAACTTGTGATAACTGGAAAGCAACAGTGGTTTAATTCTTAAATGAATTTAAACACGTTCCAGGCCTCTACGCATTATCATATGATCTTGCCAGAACATTCAGAGTGACTCTTTATTGATCACAGTGACGAGTGGAAATCCTTCTAGTCTTAACATCAAACAGCACTTGGTAGGTAACTTGCAAGATTCTATATGAATCAAGCTAGTGACAACTGGAAAGCAACGATGGTGAGGTTCTTAATTGAATTTCACTTGTTCCAGGAACATGAATTGACGGCTTCAAATCATGCGGATAATATTATCCAAATGATTCACTCTTTACGTTCGCAGTCAGCTTTGGACGGTCGAGTAAAGAGAACGGGTTTACCCGCGAAATCTTGTCAAGGAGGTTCTTCATTGAAACTACCTGCCACAAGTACGATATTTAATATCGTCCAACGGTCTTCACCGACCGGAGGTAAAATGCTACCGAATTAGAATGAAATGTTCAAGGCCATTTCATCCGTGTATATTGTTTGTTGCTAACTGTCTTATGCAGCGTAACAAGAAGGTGGCATTGCGGTGTACAATCCAGAAGAAGTCGTCAACACATGCTTGTACTACATACACTTAGTACTTCAACAAATTCAAGAAAGTCTGAAGGTCAAGTCTTCCGCTGTATCAAACTCTGAAGCTTTCAAGAATTTAAAGGTATAAGTATGTGGAACATGAAGTCACGAAGAGGCAAATTTCACAAGTGATGAATGCACAAGGTCAAGGCAAGGAAACATGCTCAAGACTAAAGTCAAAGATCACATCAAGCATATTCACAAGAACAAGATCGAAGACTCAAGCATATTATGCTAGGTTTAAGATTTTGTAAAATGGTGTGACCTCCCTTAGGGGGAGATTGTTGGAAATGTGTTTTTCCAAAGGAAGTCTCGGTCACATCATTATTAGCATAGATCACGAGCTATAGAATATTTAGAACTTTGTAACTTGGAGCGACCTCCCTTAGGGGGAGATTGTTGGAAATACGTTTTACGTATTTATGAAGGATCGGTCGCTCCAACGATAATTATGTAATGGGCTCGTGGTCTACTTAATAATGTATAGTCCATATAGCCCACATGTAGGGTGGGCTATATATATACCCCTCCTAGCATGTTAGGAGGGGGTTGGTTAGTTCATTCATTAACAACTATCATTTAATCTAATCACTTTCTCTCTCTACTTTTCTTCCCTCTCCTTTCTCTCTCTACACCTAATCTCCTTCTTCCCCATCTCTTCCACCAAATCCATAGATCTAATCCATCATTTACCAAATCCTTAGAATAAGTAGACCTTCAACTTCTTAGTTTTAGTCAAAAGCTGAAAAAATTATCCGCTGGTCGATATTCGTGTTGCTAAACAGAGTCTGCCTAAAATCTTAAAATTGTATTTTCTAAATTTTCTAAATTTAGTGCTCTAAATAAGTTATTTATGGTAAATATCTTGCTTATTTATATTTTATATATGATATATTAGCCTTGTGATATTCTTTCTATATTTGATTTGATTTTGTACTTAAATTGTTTATCTTGTGAATAAATGCAATTTTTTTTCAAGAATTTAACTGAACTAACTAGGGCAACTAAATAGTTGGTCTTTTGACTAAATATTTTATTTACTCTAGAACTATATAAAAAACAAGTATCTATTTGATTTCTATAATGTTTTAGTTAAACTACACTAGAAAGGTATAGGCGGTTCGCTATGCGTTCCTAAAGAAGGAGGTGCTTAACTAGCTTCGGGCTGACCAACTTCTCTGGGTCCTTTTTACGTATCTTACCGGTGGATTGAGTTTTCCATTGGTACTCGTAAGATGTGTGAGGAAAACTTGATGAAACAAAACTATGACACATTTACGAAACTTGTACAACGTTTTAAAAACAATGGGTATCTCGGTTTTGAAGGTGGATTCATGAAACCGAGGCATATGTTTATTTAAGGAAAGTTTAAAAATATGAAAAATTTATTGTTTTAGAAACTCATTACCAAAGGAAGTTTTACATGTTTCTTTTTATATAAATTTTGTCATTTTTTTTCAAAATTTTATAAACCCACTTATGTAAGTTTTGTACCAACCAAGTTATTAGTCACTCATTGATGTTCGTTTACAATTCTTAAATTTATATTACAAGCTTTAGACAAAACAAGGGACTAGAAGAGAATCACAGGCAAGTACACCCTTTCGTCCGTAATATAGCTTTGTAGTGGTAAGCCAGGATCGTTCGCTGAGACTTAGTTTCGTTTTGGTAATCAAGATAATAATTAAAGAAATAAATAGTTTAAGTAATATCAAAAATAATAAGTATGACTAATATGGGATAGCTCATATAAGTTCTAACGATGATAATGATGATCGAGATATGTTTATGTAGGTAAAGCGTGATAATCCTTTTTCGTCAAAATGGCGTTTACACAATTTACTTTGGTTGATTCAAGACTTATATTTATTTAAGCGAATAAGCTCAAAACAAGTTGCCAACAAGTTCGATATTTTATCAAGTTTCTAAGCGGATCTCTCAAACCAAAGATTCATGACCATATACAAGTTCTAGAAACCTTATTATAATAATTTGCGTTTCTCAACGCCAAACTATCGTAACAAATCAACTTAGATAAAATATGGTTTGTAGAACTAGGTGGTAAAATGGTTCTACAACATTAGCTTGAAATCATTTTGTAAAGGATCATATCATAGCATCATCACTAATTATAGTCACACACCCATATAGTCACAAATAGGTTAGTCTAACATAGTAATCAAAGTAACAATTGGAAAAGAGTAAGAGAACATCATACTTAGATTGGATTGAATAAACGAGTACACAAGTGTCACGTTTGTATCGTTCCTCCAAGAATCGAAGAGTGGAATACTCTCGTTACAAGTATCTCCCAAAAGTGGATAATACTGAAAATTTACTAAGAGAGCTAAAATACTCAAGCTATGGAGTATTGAGAGAGAGGTGTGTGTAAAATAAGTGGAAATGGCCTCTATTTATAGTGTTGTCCGGGGTCAATTGTGCACCGCACTTCTCCGAAAGTGCGCCCCACTTTGGAGACGGGAATGCGCCGTACTTCTGAGTTTGTGCGCCGTACTTCTGGGCGATCCAGAATCTTCTTTCAATAACTTTGGCTTATTTGCATATTGAGGCCCCTTCTTTGTATATCTTCACTTTGCTCCTTCAAACTTTATATCTGCATATAAAACACAACATATTAAGTATCAGAAGCTCTTATTTATACTACAAAGTGGCATTATAATGATAGGTTAAATATGTATAATTATGTCTTTATCAAATTCCTCCACACTTAGCTATTGCTTGCCCTCAATCAATCAAAGTGAGAAAACAAATTCAATTTTAAAAATGCTTTTAAGTGTTGTGAAGTATGATAGGAAAATGATTTAATTTTTATGAATAGTAATAAGTGTGAAAACACTTATCCTTTTACCAGTTATTTCCAATAATAACAAGACCAAAACGTGTGATTTATGTCGTAAAAGTCGGAATTATGCGTGGTTTGTGTTTTTATTGAGTTTTAGGACCAGAATATGAAAAAGGAAGAAAACACGGATTTTCACGGGCTTTTATCGAAGAAAACGGGAAAAGACGAAGTCAAAAGATCAAGAGTGCAAAAAGAACGGAAGTCCAAGGCCTATTCTGAAGATTTATCGAAGAAAAAGTCTAAAGACGGAAGTTTAACGAAGTCGAAGAACTTAAGTCTAATAGAAGAAGAAAATTAAAAGACAAGTTCAAATCCCGAGACGACAAAGACAAAGAATTAAAGTCGAGTCGATAAAACGTGAAGAAAGCAAGAAAGAAGATGCAACACATGCACTCCTTCCACCTTCCCTATAAATACCCTCCTAATAGTCATTAGGAGGGGAGTTAGTTAGTTTTTAGCTACTTTTCACTTTTTCATTTTCTTTCTAGTTTTAGAGAGAGAAAGTCTTAAACTTTCTCTCACTAAATTTTATCTTTTTCTTTTAATCTTTCAAGATTAAACACTTTGTATTGCTTATTTTCACTAATCAAGTTTCATTTTAAGCTTTTAATCCTTAATCTCATTCTACTTTTCTTTGATTTTAGATTGATTTTGGTGCGATTATCATATGATCCGTGTTGTTCTAAATGATTTCGTGCTTAAAAAGTTAATCTTTTGATCATTACCTAAGTTTTCATTTGATTAAGCTTTACGACTCTTGTGCTTATTGGCTTATTTGTATGATTAGCTTCTTTTCTTATAAAAAGTTTTCTTTAAAAGTTCATGTTTTTATGGTTTGATCTAAAGTTTGCTTATTTTGAGGTTAGATAAGTTGAGATTAGTGCTTATTTGATCCAATTTGTTTTTGATTCTTCCTAGTTTGAGGGTTAGCTTATCATTTTTAGCTTATTCCTTGGCTTTTAACCGAATCCCTAACATTTCGGAAAGGGTTAAAACCCCTTTCCGATTGGTATTTTTCGAGCAGCCTCCCACCCCTCTTTCCGATTGTTCAATCGGAAAAGGGTTTGTAGATTCCGATTGCACCCCTGATATTCCGATCATAGTGATCGGAATAGGGCTTTCACATTCCGACGGTTGGTATTAAAGTATTCCGATCTGGCCCTGTTTGCGTATTTCGATTGTGAGTTTTTGGTGTATTCCGATTGGGAGTGTTCCCAACATTCCGATTGTCTGCATTTGTTGAACATTCCGATCAGTACCCTTCCCATATTCCGATTGTGTGCATTTTCCCCATATTCCGACACCAGATCGGAATATATTCCGATCTGGGCTTGTTTTTGGCTTATTCCGATTTGGCTTGTTTAGTGTATTGTTTTCATTAAATTTCTAAGTGTTAGTTTAATTTAGGGTGCTAGTACTTTCCTAATATTACCTTTAAGTTTCCAAGCATTTATTTTTACTTGTCATTTTAATATTAATCTTTATTCTTCCATTTTACTCAACGACACTTTAATTACTTGCTTATAGTTTAAATTAGACAAATCAACCAAACCATTCTCTTGATTCACCAAAAGACGATTGAGTCGCACTTAAGACCGGTTTTCAATTCGAAAGGATTCGGACGAAAAGATTTTATACCTAGCCAAAAGCGAAGTATTAAATGGCGCCGCTGCCGGCTCTTTTCGTTACGATTAACGGTTTTTAGTGAGAGACGCATTGAATTTTGGGATCCGTTCTTTGAACGTTATTTTCCTTGCTTTAAAAATTTTAAAAATCCTAAAAAGTATAAAACTCTTCAAAAATACAAAAACATAAAAAAATCATAAAAAGCAATTCTTTTCAAAAGGTTTTGCACCAAAAAGATTATATAGATATTCTATGTGTATATTTTTCTTCTGCAGGTGTATGCGTACTAGATCTTCGAACTATTCTGAGTCCGAGACTCGTGAAGATTTAGATATGGCTGGTGTTAATAACAACAATAACAACCCACCTCTACCCAATTTGAATAATAACAACAACAACAACAATGTCCACCTACCTGATTTACGGACAATGGAGGAATTGTGTCAACCCACCATGAACGGACGCGGAGGCCCGATTGCGCCGATGCACGTCACGGCTCAGGAGTTTTCGTTAAAGCATCACATGATCCAGCAAGTGCAAACTAACCCATTTCGTGGAATTCCGGATGATGATGCCAACAAACACCTCGACAAATTCATTACCATTACCCAAAGCATGAAGTGCTCCGGTGTTTCTATGGATGACCTTCGCCTCCAACTTTTTCCCCACTCGCTTTCTCACCATGCCGAAAAATGGTTTGACCGTCTTCCTAAGAATTCTATTCATACGTGGAATGACATGACTCAACGCTTCTTATCGCGCTACTTTCCCCCATCCATGGTCACTAGCCTTCGTAACCAAATCAGTGGATTCATGCAAGAGAATGATGAATCCCTTTTCGATGCTTGGGAACGGTACAATGATTTGATCGACCACTGTCCAAATCACAATATGCTCCCCGTCACTCTCATTGACACCTTCTACAATGGTCTCACTTTTCGTGATCGTGACACGATCAATGCCGCCACAGGTGGTACCTTTATGAAAAGGAGACCGGAGGAGTGTCGAGAGTTGATTGAAAACATGACTACTCACCACAAGAATTGGGATTCATCCGCATCCTCAAGATCTAACTCGAGAGTCAATGTTTCTTCTACTACTTCCAATCCTGAGATATCCGAACTTACCCGACAAATCGCGAGTATGCACAAGGATTTCATGTCCATAGCCACAAACCACTTTCAACAAGCTAAAGCCGTTGCTATTTCTTGTGACACATGTGGTGGTCCTCATTCTTATAATGATTGTCCTTCTACCCAAGGTAATTTTTCTGAAAACGTTAACGCAGCTTACGGCACTTATCCCACGGGAGGCTATCAAGCTCGCCCTCAAAGAGACCGTGGCTTTCTAAGTTATCGTTCGAACAACTATCTTGCTCCACCTGGTTTCCCTCCTGTAAACCAAAACCAACAACAAAGCTACAATCAATCCCTACCTCGTGCAACCAATCAATATCAATCCCAACGAAACCCATACCCACCTCAAGGATATTCTCAAGCTTACCAAGCTCCACCTCTCAATCAACCGATGGCAGTAAGTCCAGACGTCGAGACATTCATGAAGACTAATCGGGAGATGGTGACGAATATTCAGAGTCAAGTCCGCAACTTGAAGGGCGAAATGGCGAAACAAGGGAGCGATATTCAAGCCGAGCTAAGGAATGACATGGCAAAACACAGCAATGAAATTAATGCAAACATGAGAGACTCTTTCAATAATCAAGCGGTTCACCTTCGTGATATGATTGGTTCGCTCATCCAAGGTAATCAACCCTCTTCTTCGGGTACTCTTCCGAGTAACACCGTTACGAATCCAAGAGGGGAGATGAAAGCAATCACCACTCGTAGTGGAAAAGGTTATATGGAACCCGAGCTTCCTACACCTCCACCCGTGATTGTGAACAAGGAAAAAGAGCAACTTTCCTCACCTCCTTCACCTTCTATCCCCATTTCCCCACCACCCATGGTTGTGAGTGATCCTACTCCCTTAAAGCCTTCTTCTTCATCCAATATACCTTATCCTTCAAGGTTGAGGAAAGAGAAGCAAAAGAGCAAGGATGATATTCAGGTTTCAAACTTTCTAAAAATGTTTAAACAATTGAATTTTAACATCTCCTTTGCCGAGGCTCTCGCTCACATGCCCAAATACGCTAAGATGTTTAAAGATCTTCTAAGTGATAAGGAGAAGCTTCTTGACATCGCTCAGACCCAACTTAATGACAACTGCTCCGCAGTGCTCTTAAGGAAATTGCCCACCAAACTTGATGATCCGGGTCGCTTCTTGATTCCTTGCAACTTCCCGGGAGTAGAGAATTGCATGGCCCTAGCCGATCTAGGTGCCAGTATAAACTTAATGCCTTTAAGTGTTTGGAAGCAATTATCTCTCCCCGAGCTAGTCCCCACCAAAATGACTTTGGAATTAGCCAACCGTACGGTTACTTATCCAGTGGGGATAGCCGAAGATGTCTTTGTTGGCGTTGACATATTCACCTTCCCGGCGGATTTTGTTGTCGTTGACTACGAGATGGATCCCCGTGTTCCATTAATCGTTGGACGTCCATTCCTGAGGACCGGTCGCACTCTCATTGATGTAGCCGCGGGCGAAATAATCATGAGAGTTGGTGACGATAAAATTATCTTCAACATGGGTAAGATTTCTAAGCAACCTTATTCATATGAGAGTGTTAATGCTATTGATGTTCTCGATGAGGCTTGTGAAGAACATTTTCATGATGCTTGCAAAAGTACTCTTTCTTCTCTACCCAATGTTGAGACCGTTGCCTCAATTGCTCCAGCATTGACTCCTTTTGGAGAAAGTGACTTGGATGATTTCGAAGCTAGCTTGGGTCCTCTTGATATTAAGTATGATAATTTGTCCACCAATTGGGATGAAGACATTCGTACTATTGAGAGACTTCTCAATGAGGACCCGTTGTCTCCTCCTTCTCCTAAAGAGGTGACTAATGATGATCCATCGTTAGTTTCACCATCTATTGGGAATCCTCCCACTCTCGAGCTTAAGGACCTACCTCCTCATCTAGAGTACGTTTTCCTGGAAGACAACGAGAAGTTACCGGTCATCATCGCAAAGGATCTGAAAGAATACGAAAAAGCCCGACTTGTCGCCGTGTTGATGAAGCATAAAAGAGCTATCGCTTGGAAAATCTCCGACATCCGTGGAATTGATCCTCACTTCTGCACACATAAAATTCTCATGGAGGACGACTTTAAGCCCACAATTCAAAGCCAATGAAGGGTGAATCCTAAAATCCATGACGTCATCAAAAAAGAGGTTATCAAACTTCTTGATGCGGTTATGATTTACCCTATTTCGGATTCACCATGGGTTAGTCCAGTCCATTGTGTGCCTAAGAAAGGCGGAATCACTGTTGTGCCCAATGCAAACAACGAGTTGATTCCTACCCGTCTCGTTACTGGGTGGAGAGTTTGTATAGACTACCGCAAACTCAATGATGCCACGAAAAAGGATCATTTCCCTCTACCTTTTATGGACCAAATGCTTGAACGTCTAGCGGGTAATGAATATTACTGCTTTCTTGATGGTTTCTCGGGTTATTTCCAAATACCCATCAATCCCCAAGATCAAGAGAAGACAACATTCACTTGTCCCTATGGCAGATTTGCTTACAAACGAATGCCTTTTGGCTTATGCAATGCCCCCGGGACATTCCAAAGGTGCATGTTGGCTATCTTCCATGACATGGTTGAGCAAACCATGGAAGTCTTCATGGATGATTTCTTGGTCTTCGGGGATTCCTTCTCTTCTTGCCTTGCTAATTTGGAACGTATGCTTAAGCGGTGCGAAGACACTCGCCTTGTTCTGAATTAGGAAAAATGCCATTTTATGGTAAAAGAAGGCATTGTGCTAGGACACAAAATCTCTAAAGCCGGTCTAGAAGTCGACCGTGCTAAAGTAGATGTCATAGCCAAATTACCTCCACCTTCAACCGTGAAGGGTGTGAGAAGTTTTCTGGGTCATGCGAGCTTCTATCGTCGATTCATTCAGGATTTCTCTAAAATCGCTCGCCCGATGACCCACCTCTTGGAAAAAGATACTCCCTTTATCTTTTCTAAAGAGTGTCTCGAAGCCTTCAATCTTCTTAAGGATAAGCTAACTAAGGCACCGGTCTTGGTTACCCCTAATTGGGAGCTGCCTTTTGAATTGATGTGCGATGCTAGCGACTTTGCTATTGGTGCGGTTTTGGGCCAACGAGTGAATAAACACTTCCAACCAATCCACTATGCTAGCAAAACAATGACGGGGGCTCAATTGCATTATACGACAACCGAAAAAGAGCTTTTAGCTGTTGTCTATGCTTTTGAGAAATTTCGCCCCTATCTTGTTTTATCCCCCACCATCGTATACACGGACCATTCCGCGTTGAAGTACTTGATGACAAAGCATGATTCTAAGCAAAGACTTCTCCGCTGGGTTTTACTCCTTCAAGAATTCAACATTGAAATTCGTGACAAGAAGGGTTCCGAAAACCTGGTCGTGGATCATCTGAGCAGACTTGAGGATCCATATCAAGGGGATCATCTGAACAAAGAGATCAATGACTCTTTTCCACTTGAGACCTTAATGTCTATAAATCTCAATCTTGATGGCACCCCATGGTTTGCGGACATTGCAAACTACTTAGCGGGTGGTATTCTCATCAAAGGGTTAACATCCCAACAAAAGAAGAAGTTCTTGAATGATGTCAAGACTTATTTTTGGGATGACCCTTTTCTATTCAAACAATGTGATGATCTTATCATTCGTCGATGTGTTGACGGACCGGCAGCTTTTGAAATCCTCCAAGCTTGCCACAAAGGACCCACCGGTGGTCACTTTGGTCCCAACTACACCGCTAAAAAAGTGTTTGATTCTGGATTCTATTGGCCCACCATTTATCGTGACGCTCACGAAATGGTTAAGCATTGTGATGCCTGCCAACGACAAGGCAAGATCACACATAAGGATGAGATGCCTCAAAATTTCATACAGGAATGTGAAATCTTTGATGTATGGGGCATCGACTTTATGGGGCCATTTCCATCCTCCAAAGGGAATAAGTACATCCTCGTCGCCGTCGACTACGTTTCTAAATGGGTTGAAGCTAAGGCTCTTCCTACGAATGATGCGAGGGTGGTTGTGAACTTTTTGAAGCAGCTTTTCGCTCGATTTGGCGTTCCTCGTGCTATTATCAGTGACCGCGGGACTCATTTTTGCAACGATCAATTTGCAAGAGTCATGGCTAAGTATGGTGTCAATCACCGTCTTTCCACAGCCTATCATCCCCAAACCAATGGGCAAGCCGAGATATCTAACTGTGGCTTGAAGCGAATTTTGGAGCGTACTGTGGGAGAGCATCGCGCCGCGTGGGCCGATAAGTTAGATGATGCTTTGTGGGCTTTCCGTACCGCTTACAAGACCCAGATCGGTTGTACACCTTATCTTCTTGTGTACGGGAAAGCCTGCCACCTACCCATCGAGCTGGAACATAAGGCGCACTGGGCCTTGAAGTGGGCTAACTTCGACATCAACAAAGCCGGTGATCATCGTAAGGTTCAACTCAACGAGCTAAATGAACTAAGGAATGAAGCTTATGAGAACTCGCTAATCTACAAGGAGAAGACGAAGATCATTCATGACGTAAAAATCAAGAACCGAGAGTTCCACGTTGGTGATCAAGTCTTACTCTTTAACTCTCGGTTGAAGATCTTCTCTGGCAAGTTGAAGAGCCGCTGGTCTGGTCCATTCACCGTCCCCAAAGTCTTTCCATATGGTACCATTAAGCTTTCTCAGCCGAATGGGCCCAACTTCAAGGTGAATGGCCAGCGTCTGAAGCTGTACTTTGGTGAGGACATCTCTCAAGAGATGATTCCATCCCTCACCACGTTCCCCATGAACTAAAATTGGGTCGAGTCAGGCTCGTGACTTGGTGAACAAAAACAAGCGCTTCTCGGGAGGCAACCCGTGATCTATCCTTTACTGATTTCATAATAAGTGTAGTGGGAGCCCCGCATATGTTTGTTGTCTTGTTTCTTGTGCTGTGCAGGGATTAAAGCTTTAGAGAGCATCTTGATGACTTTTGACGAACCGTGATACCGTGTTCCCATCTTCCCGGTTCTATCCTAAACTCTTTTGATTCAATATTTCATATTCTATATGTTCACATTGAATTCACTTTAGTTGTCCTTTCCTTAGCAAGATTTAAACAAAGTGCACAATGTCCTATGTGTAGGGGAGTTTACTCCCACATGCTTAAACATTGAGGACAATGTTTATCTCAAGTGTAGGGGGGACTTCTATCGAAGTAAGTGGTCTTTTTCATGAATTTGCCCTCATTTTAACCAGAAAATTTGATTTTTCGACATTTTTCAAAATTTTTAATCTATTTTGGCCTAGTTGTATAGTTGTATTTTCCTTTGTTATGTTTAATTTCTTTCCATTGCTAGAATAGTTCTTCAATAAAGTGGTTTTAAATTTTTCTTAGTCGTGAATATTTTGACTCAACCCAAGTTTACTTACCTAAGTTTACTCTAGCTAGTATCCTTAACGTATTTAAGTCAAGTTTTGCTAGGCTTTTATTTAGGGAGCTATAAAACGCGAAAGTCTTAACTCTCACGGGTTAAGAGCAAGAACTTTTCGCAAGTTCCTATAATTGATCCTAGAGAGTCGTTTATCAAGGGAACTTTAAAATGCGATTTCTAAACTTGAAAAAGTCTAAGAATTTGCAAGATCCTATAGGCGACTCGAAAACCCAAAACTTTGATTTAATAGGCTAAACATCCACGAGTCTCATTCCTTGAGATTTTAAACTGTGGAGAACGAGAGATGATAGAGTCAATTATAAGATTGGTATTCTTTCGTGAATTTATGTGAGTTAATTATAAGCCTATTCTCCCTCCGCTTGTTAATAAATTTATCTGCAATAAATAAGGTTGTACGATTTAAAAGGTTACTTAGCCTCTAGCCCCAGATCGTTTAAAAGTTGCTCGGTACGGATTAGAGTTCATAGCCAAGGCATAACTTATTTAAGCGGGATGCGAAGATTGGCGAGTCCGAAAAGGCCCTAACAAGGCATGAGGGCTACATTTTGTTGCTAAAGATCCAAAAGTGATGTGAAGAATCATTTATCGAAAATCAATATGAAGGATCGAGACACACGACGAAAAGCAAGAACTCCCCAAAAGTCATGGAGAAGTCTATCCAAAAAGACCCTAACAAGGTATGAGGATAAATAGATCCAAGTCCTAAAAAGAGGCGGATCGTTGTATATCGAAGTCCAAAATAAAGATTGGAGAAAAATGAAGAAGTCGTGGTCCAAAGATGAAGAATCTCTCAAAACTTCAAGTGAAGAAATTCCTATTATGAAGAGAAGACCATTATTTCAAGAACGTCTCTCAAAGATTCGAAGTATGAAGTCGCTGCCAAATATCGGTCCGAGAAAGGTCTCAAATCGTGAAGCGAGTTATGCCAAGATATGAACTTTATGAGGTCCCGAGAAGCAGTTTTAAAAGATTTGGTCCTTTAGCTAACTATTGATTAAATCGTTCACCTTATTTTCGGACTAAATAACTATCGAAATAAGTCAAACAATGCATCCTCGTGGTCATTCAAGACAAAAATAAAATATAAGAGATACACCTAGGAATAAGGGAGTGTAAGTGAGTAATTGGCCCACATGAGTACGTGATAGTTTGCTAACTTATAATAACAATGATCTCGTTTTTAAGCTTGGTATGGGGAACGTAAAACTTGAGGATGATAAACGTTCATGGCTGCCAAAACCCAATGTAAGTTTTTAATTTCTTTACTTGTTCTATCTTTTCATGTTTAGTACTTAATAAAGGCCAAGGTGGGTTATTTATGATGAAAAATGTAAACCGTGATTTAAAATTAATGCATTGCATGAGGGCATTGCAATGGTCAAGTGTAGGGGATTTAATAAGTGTGAAAACACTTATCCTTTTACCACTTATTTCTAATAATAACAAGACCAAAACGTGTGATTTATGTCGTAAAAGTCGAAATTATGCGTGGTTTGTGTTTTTATTGAGTTTTAGGACCAAAATATGAAAAAGGAAGAAAACACGGGTTTTCACGGGCTTTTATCGAAGAAAACGGGAAAAGACGAAGTCAAAAGATCAAGAGTGCAAAAAGAACGAAAGTCCAAGGCCTATTCTGAAGGTTTATCGAAGAAAAAGTCTAAAGACGGAAGTTTAACGAAGTCGAAGAACTTAAGTTTAATAGAAGAAGAAAATTAAAAGAAAAGTTCAAATCCCGAGACGACAAAGACAAAGAATTAAAGTCGAGTCGATAAAACGTGAAGAAAGCAAGAAAGAAGATGCAACACATGCACTCCTTCCACCTTCCCTATAAATACCCTCCTAATAGTCATTAGGAGGGGAGTTAGTTAGTTTTTAGCTACTTTTCACTTTTTCATTTTCTTTCTAGTTTTAGAGAGAGAAAGTCTTAAACTTTCTCTCACTAAATTTTATCTTTTTCTTTTAATCTTTCAAGATTAAACACTTTGTATTGCTTATTTTCACTAATCAAGTTTCATTTTAAGCTTTTAATCCTTAATCTCATTCTACTTTTCTTGATTTTAGATTGATTTTGGTGCGATTATCATATGATCCGTGTTGTTCTAAATGATTTCGTGCTTAAAAAGTTAATCTTTTGATCATTACCTAAGTTTTCATTTGATTAAGCTTTACGACTCTTGTGCTTATTGGCTTATTTGTATGATTAGCTTATTTTCTTATAAAAAGTTTTCTTTAAAAGTTCATGTTTTTATGGTTTGATCTAAAGTTTGCTTATTTTGAGGTTAGATAAGTTGAGATTAGTGCTTATTTGATCCAATTTGTTTTTGATTCGTCCTAGTTTGAGGGTTAGCTTATCATTTTTAGCTTATTCCTTGGCTTTTAACCGAATCCCTAACATTTCGGAAAGGGTTAAAACCCCTTTCCGATTGGTATTTTCCGAGCAGCCTCCCACCCCTCTTTCCGATTGTTCAATCGGAAAAGGGTTTGTAGATTCCGATTGCACCCCTGATATTCCGATCATAGTGATCGGAATAGGGCTTTCACATTCCGACGGTTGGTATTAAAGTATTCCGATCTGGCCCTGTTTGTGTATTCCGATTGTGAGTTTTTGGTGTATTCCGATTGGGAGTGTTCCCAACATTCCGATTGTCTGCTTGTTGAACATTCCGATCAGTACCCTTCCCATATTCCGATTGTGTGCATTTTCCCCATATTCCGACCACCAGATCGGAATATATTCCGATCTGGACTTGTTTTTGGCTTATTCCGATTTGGCTTGTTTAGTGTATTGTTTTCATTAAATTTCTAAGTGTTAGTTTAATTTAGGGTGCTAGTACTTTTCTAATATTACCTTTAAGTTTCCAAGCATTTATTTTTACTCGTCATTTTAATATTAATCTTTATTCTTCCATTTTACTCAACGACACTTTAATTACTTGCTTATAGTTTAAATTAGACAAATCAACCAAACCATTCTCTTGATTCACCAAAAGACGATTGAGTCGCACTTAAGACCGGTTTTCAATTCGAAAGGATTCGGACGATAAGATTTTATACCTAGCCAAAAGCGAAATATTAAATAGCAAAAGCAAATGACAAAATAATTTCAGCACCTCACATGGATAGTGTTTGGATTTTAAGTTCACACAAATGTCACTCACAAAAGGGGAAATGTAAGGTAACACTCAATTAGCTCGGATATAAAATAGATAACTACCATAGGTTTGTACATGACACATAAACATAACAGTTGCGGCGTGAGCACCAGATAAATTTTCAAAGAAGCAAAATGTGATAAATGATGTGGGTGTAAGATCAAAAAGGTATGCCTTTGTCAAAGTCATAGAACAAACTATACTAGAATACTTGACTATTTTTTTCTTTCTTTTTCATACATTTTTTAAGAAAACATCATAAAATTTATAACTTGACAAGTGGTTAGGCATAACATATAAGGTTATTGGCACAATGGATAATATAACACATGCGTACGAGTGCCACATATTTTAGTAAGCCAGTGTAGCTTAACTAAAATGATATAAGGGTGATTTTATTTTGCTTCCTTTTGAAAATATTTATAAATTAACCTCACTGCGCTTTAGTAAATGATGATCAAGCACAAATTCTGAAGCATACTAGATTATCGGCTTTCACACAAAATAGAGAAATATAAGGCTAAGTTTTTCTCACATATTTGGGAAATGGATTTTGTGCTAAATTATAACGTCAATCAATGAGATTTTTGCTTTGCTAAAAACTTATTTATTTAAAAACATATATATTTTTATTATTTTTCAAAAATATTTTCATGTGGAGAAATTTTTATTTTATTTTTTATATTTTTTTCACTTTTTCTATTTGTCACCTCCTCCACACTTAAGTTGAACATCGTCCTCGAGGTAATAACTGATAAAATATTAAAACTAGGAAAAATGCAAAGGAAACGAGAACTCCCCGGGGCTTAGTAGAAAATTGCGGGACTACGAGAGATAAATCCAACTTAGAGCTCCACTTTGCTATTTTCCTGCATGATATATAAAACAAAACAAAACACATGCAATATATACAAGGACGGTTTTATTTATTTATAGGTCCTCCTCCACACTTAAGTTAAAATGTGGGGATAAAATACGAATTGCCTTCTGAATAGCGCTAAGTTTAGAGTTTTCAGCCAGACTCGGCTACTCGGATCTATTTTTAGAAGAAAGGAATTTCTTCTCCTTCGATTTCATTACAGTATTCTTCTTCATGGTAGAGCTAAGTCTATGTCCATTGACTATAAAGGTGCTATTCTTTTTACCGTATAATTCAACATATCCGGATGGATATTGGTGTTTTACTAGATAGGGTCCAGTCCATCTCGAAGTAAACTTAGGTTGCTTGAATTTATATTTCAAGATAAAGAGAAGTACTTTTTCTCCTTTTTTGAGTTCTTTTCTTTGTCTTAATTTACGATCATGCCAAACTTTGGTTCGTTCTTTATATAATCGTGAACTTTCATAAGCGTGATGTCGAAATTCATCTAACTCGTGAAGTTGAAAGTTACGTTTTTCTCCGGCTGCAATAAGATCTGGGTTGCAGTTTTTAAGTGCCCAATATGCACGGTGTTCAATTTCTATTGGCAGATGGCATGTTTTTCCATACAACAGTTTGTACGGTGTGGTTTCAGTTGGTGTTTTGAATGCGGTACGAAAGACCCATAGAGCATCTTCTAATTTTTTAGACCAACAAGCAGGGTTGTTTTGAACGGTCTTTTCAAGTATACGTTTGAGAGCTCTATTAGTGTTTCAACTTGGCCACTCATTTGAGGGTGGTAAGATGTGGAAAATCGGTGGGTCACTCCATATCTTTCCATAATATTTTCCATGAGTTTGTTACAGAAAATGAGTTCCTTTATCGCTTATTAGTGTTGTTGGCATTCCAAAACGACATAATAATTTCTTTAAGAATGCAATAACAACTCTTGCATCGTTTGTTTGTAAAGCTTGAGGTTCGGCCCATTTCGATACATAGTCGACGGCGACGAAAATGTATTCACATTTGTAAGATTTAGGAAATGGTCCCATGAAGTCAATACCCCACACGTCAAAGATTTCACAGACTTGGATGTTGTTTAGAGGCATTTCGTCTCTTTTAGAAATATTTCCAGTCCTTTGACATGCTTCACATAGTCGTACTAAGGTATGAGCTTCACGAATAATTGTTGGCCAATAAAAGCCAACGTCGAACACTTTTTAGCGGTGGTGTTCCCGGCGCAATGTCCTCTGGTCGGTCCGTAGTGACATTCATCGAGAATTAGTCTAGATTCGAATCCGGAATTACAACGTTAGATTATTCCATCCGAACAGATTCTAAATAAGTAAGGATCGTCCCAAAATTATTTTTTTAGTTCAGAGAAAAATCTTTTCTTTTGTTGGTGCGTCATTCCCTTTCGTAAAATACCTACAACCAAATAGTTTGCAAAGTCTGCGAACCATGGTGTATTGTTAGTACTTACTTGCATTATATGCTCATCGAGAAAATCATCGATTTCATCATCGCTAGAATCATCATTCACTATGCGAGATAAATGATTGGCAGCAACATTTTCAGCTCCTTTTTTATCTTTAACTTCCAAATCAAATTCTTGTAAAAGCAATATCCATCGTATTAGACGAGGTTTGGCGTCTTGATTTTTGAACAAGTATTTTAAAGCTGAGTGATCGATGTAAACTATTGTTTTTGACAATACGAGGTATGATCGAAATTTGTCAAACGCGTAAACTACAGCCATGAGTTCTTTTTCCGTAATTGTATAATTTTGTTGGGCTGCGTTAAGAGTTCTACTTGTAAAATAGATGGGATGAAATTGTTTACCATCTTTTTGTCCAAGGGCATGTTCACTTGCATCACACATAAGCACAAATGGAAGGTTCCAATTGGGGCTTGTAATAATGGGTGTGCATGTAAGCTTTTCTTTAAGTATTTTGAATGCTGAAAGACATTCGTCGTTAAAATTGAACGTTCTTTCTTTCTCTAAAAGTTGAGTTATAGGTCTTGCGATATTCACAAAGTCTTTGATAAATCGTCGGTAAAAACCGGCATGACCTAAGAAACTTCTAATGCCTTTAACATTAGTAGGTGGTGGGAGTTTTGAGATCACATCTATTTTTGCTTTGTCAACTTCAAGGCCGGCTCCAGACACTTTGTGTCCTAGCACAATTCCTTCTTTAACCATAAAGTGACATTTTTCCAGTTTAGCACAAGATTTGCTTCTTTGCATCGTGCTAACATTTTATCGAGATTGTTTAGACATGTGCCGAAAGAATTTCCAAAGACGGAGAAATCGTCCATTAAGACTTCGACTGATTCTTCAATCATATCGTGAAAGATTGCAATCATACACCTCTGAAAAGTAGCAGGTGCATTGCATAGACCAAAAGGCATGCGCCTATAAGCGTAAGTTCCAAATGGACAAGTAAATGTGGTTTTCTCTTGATCCATAGGGTCAATTGGGATTTGAAAATATCTAGAAAAACCATCGAGGAAACAAAAGTATTCATTTCCTGCGAGTCTTTCTAACATTTGATCCATAAAGGGTAAAGGAAAATGATCTTTTGCGGTTGCATCATTTAGTTTTTGATAATCAATACAAACTCTCCATCCGGTGATGGTTCATGTTGGTACTAATTCGTTGTTTTCATTAGTTACTACAGTGATACCTCCCTTTTTAGGTACACAATGAATAGGACTAACCCATGGGCTATCGGAGATTGGGTAGATTATTCCAGAATCTAAGAGTTTAAGGATTTCTTTTTTAACAACATCTTTCATGTTAGGATTTAATCTTCGTTGTTTTTCAACAATTGGCTTCTTGTTATCCAAAAGTTGGATTTTATGTTTGCAGAACGATGGACATATGCCAGGAATGTCAGAAGTTTTCCAAGCAAAGGCTTGTTTATGCTTCTTGAGAATGTCAATTAGATCGTCTTTGTGTTCTTCAGAAAGTTGGGATGAAATAATTACAGGGAGTAATTTTTCTTCGTGAAGAAACGCATATTCCAGATGTTCAGGAAGAGGTTTAAGTTCTAAATCTGTCGGACGTTCTTCGACAGATTTCTTAACTTTGAAATCAGTTTCGAAAGTTATGGTTTCAAATGGGGTTTTGATTTCTTCTTTGATTGTTTCGATTGGTTCATCATCGGTATGGTCGGCTATGAAGGCATCAAATTCAGCAAAAAGTTCTTCTTCGAGGATGGTTCCTTCGATAGAATGCAAAATTTCGCTTCCTTCATCAAGAAGAGCGTCGAAATCGGCTTCAACGATTTCTTCAATGACATCGATACTAAAACAAGTATCGTCATTAGAGTACGAGTGTTTCATTGCTTCGTCGATAGAAAAAGAAATTATATCTTCTCCAACTCCAAGGTTGAGTTGTTTTTGCTTTACTCTAATTATAGCATCAGCTGTGTGTAAGAAAGGTCTACCAAGGATAAGTGGTACCTTGCTATCTTCTTCCATTTCTAAGATTACAAAGTCAACAGAAAAACAAATTTTCCGACTTCTATGAGCATGTTTTTAGCTATCCCCATTGGGTATTGGAAAGAACGGTCCGCGAGTTAAACGCTCAATTTTATGGGTTTTAAAATATTTTTAGAGAGTTTAACATACAAAGAGTATGGCATGAGGTTGATACTTACGCCAAGATCGTCCAAGGCGTTGCAAGCGTATGAGTGAGGGAAAGTACATGGGATTAGGAAACTTCCAGGATCTCCCAGTTTTGGTGGTACTTTATTTTGGACAATGGCAGAACATTCATCATTTTGAAAAGTTGAAGTAACTTCTTCAAACTTATGCTTGCTCTTGATAAGTTCTTTAATAAATTTGCCATAATTTGGCATTCCAGCCAGAACATCGACTAAAGGCATGTTAATTCGAACTTCTTGTATTAAGTCGAGGAATTTACCATACTTAGCTTGCATCTTTTGCTTGCGTAAGCGTTGTGGATATGGTACTTTTGGTTTATATGGTTTGGGTGTTGGGTTTTCAATTGGTTTGGTATGGGTTGGTTGGGATTCATCCTCATTATCACTATCGAATGGAATTTTGATTAGTCTAACTGTTGATCCCAAACTTAGATTGATTAAGCTTTTGTATACAAGATTAGATCAAGTTATACACGTAGAGAAACCTTTGTATATGTATAAAGTAATCTAAGTGTTATGTGGAATTAACACTTAAACAAGAACACACAAAGATGTAAACAAACTTTCACTTGATATATAATAATGAATTTGCTTACAATGAAAGTGTTTAACCTATGAAAACTTATATTTAACAATAACCTAAAGGTCTTCTTTTATAGACATAAGAAGCCTTGTACAAGAGTCTACGTATCAACTATTCTAGGTAAAGATAATTATAGAAAATACAATGTTGAACTTATCTTTACTAGAAACAAACCAGAAACAATATACGCGTAGACTAAATCTTTCCATCAGTGCTTGTATTCAACCTATCAACGCTTGACTTCTTCTTGTCAACGCTTGATTTGTCAGCGTTTGTTTTCCTCTTGTCAGCGCTCAAGTGGACTGGCTATATTTTATTCCCAACAATCCTCCCCTAAACTTGATATCTACTCTAGTAATCATGTTTCTGAATAAACATTAAGAACTAGGAGGAATCTTACAACACTTATCATATTGGTAATAAATATGTCTGATCAAATCTTTGGCCACGTCACTTGAATAATCAGTCTCCAGCTGTGCTGTCTTCATCTTCTCCAAGACTTCCTTGGACATGGAATACTGACCATCTACAAGTAGATACTTAGCAAACTTTGTAGAGCTCAAGTAATATACACCAGCAGCTGAATACAAACGCCATTGAAGACCACTGAGGTCATCTTCAAGATCCTTCCAAACAGAAGGATCTTCATCTCTTGGTCCGCACATTCTCTTGAATGTTGACCACAGTTTTATTGCATTGACTGAAGTAGGAGCTTCAGTCTCATACTTGGCCTCTAACAACCTCCAAAGGTCTACCAAGTCTTCTCTATCAAAACTTGCAAAGAGAGATATAAGTGTGGTAAAAGTGTGAACCTCTTTCCCATACCTGCCAATCTTCCAAAACCCACATTCATCTTCTTCATAGCTTATAATAGGGTTTCTGGAATCAAGAGGTAACACTTGTACCATATCCGAAGCTTCCAATGGTGAGAGCTTGATGCTCCTTCTTATAACAGCTTCACTAGGCACCAATCTATCCATATCTGTAGGAAACTCAAGAGGGACTCCCTTCTTCAAAGGTCTTGGAACAATCATTTCCTTCTTAAGTTCCATCTCTTCTCCAAGTTATTATTTCCTTTCATCAGAAAGAAGTCTTAGAGTGTTTTCTTCCTACACTCTTGCCCAAATAGGATAAGCCTTGAACTCCAACTCTTCAAATGACAATCCAATCAATTTCTTGTAAGTCCATCCTGTTCCATGACATCTGAGTAGCATGTAGTACAACTCCCTTCTATCCCTTTTCAACATTGAGAGAATATTGCTAGCTTTGTGTTTCAGAATTACCTTGCAGTCTTTTTGTACTCTTAGAAGAATCTCCAAACCCCATATCTGGTCTGAAATAGTCAAATGTGGATTCTCCATACACCTATCTTCCCAAGCATGGTACATCTGAACAACTTTTGGCATATCAAAATCTACTTGCAATTTCAACTCATTCAGCTTCTCTCTTGCCAAATCATCACCATACTCAAGTCTTTCTGGTTGTTCTATTATCATCACACTTGAGTCTGAACTAGCTTCATTACTTCCTTCTTGTTCTTCTGAAGTGACAACAAAAGGTGATTCACCAACCTTCTTTCTTTCTTGTTCCATAATTTGTGCAGCCAACCTTCTATCAAACTCAACCTGTGCTGCATCCTTTGGAACTACTACTTCTACCATTTTTACTTTACCCTTATCTAATGGATCAATGGTGGGTAAGGATGATGGTAATAAGTGTGAAGAAACTTCTTTGATGATAGATGATGACTGGAATACATCAACCTCATCTACAGGTCTGTCAACGCTCAAATTTGCTTTGTTAGCGCCCAATTTACTCATGTCAGCGCTTGATGTATCAACGTTCAAATTTTGCTTATCAACGCCCAAATTACCTGTCTCAGCGTCTCTTGTAATTTGCTACAACATAGCTGTAAAAGACAAGTCTAAATTTGTAGGGGTGACCAGAGATCTAACAAAACCTGGTTGCTTCTTCAAACTAGTTAGGGCTTCAGCAACACCCAAAGATTCACCATCATGTGAGCCCTTATCACTCACATTTATCTGCTCATCCTCCCCTTTGGAAGATTCCTCCATCCCACGCCTTGTGCTAGCATTCTCCAAAATAACAATCCTCTCCCTCAATTGCTTGAGTTCAAGGCCTTGTGTACTGACAATGTGTACCAAGTCTGCATTTTGATTTTGCAAGCTAATGCAGACAGCCGTCAATTCCATTAATGTCATTGGTTCCAATCTGCCCTCCTCTAAAATGGGTATTTGATCTCCCAAGTTAGATTCATGGGGCATGGATGAGGTCTTAAAGATGTTAGGGCTGTCTTGGTCAGCATCTAAGCCAGAACTAATAGTCCCAGCCTCATCCATAGCACCAACCACACTTGTGGTGGTGGTTCTCTCTGCTACACGGCTAGGACCACTAGAGGAGAACACTCCAGTAGTCCTTTGGTGTTTTTGCAACCTATATTGTGGTGGGGTAGAAGATGATATGGAGTGGGTGGATGTGGGTTGGTTAAGGGGTGTTTGGGTCTGTGAAGGATTGGTGTCAACGTTTGGATTAGGTGTATCAACGCCAACATTTAATGTGTCAGCGTCAAAGGGTTCTTGGTCAATTTACATGTGTTGTGGTGAAGGTAAAGGTTCAGGTATTGGGTCAAGTTGGGGTTGTGGGTCTGGTTGGGGTTGTGCTGCTGTAATAACAACAAGCATAGCTTGGGTGAGAGGTAAGTCACGGTGAGGGGGTGAGTTCATCTTTGTAAAAATAGCTTTCTTTTGCACAGGGATCTCATAAAAATCATCATGATCCCTTGTGCAGTAATTTTGCACATCAAAAACCATTTGTAAAAATCTGGGATAAGCTAAAGTCATTTTACTCCCTTTGTTTTTACACATGCCCTCAAAAATCATTTTTGAATAATTAAACTTTTGCCCAGTAGCAATGCACACAATAGCACTAGCAGTGGATCTATTAATCTCATTGTGTGCAGTACACTTGGGACTCAAACATTGCAAGAGGACATGTATTAGGTACTTCCAGGCTGGGGGAAACTCCTGTTTATGATATTTGTTTAAAGTTCCCTCATCAGGGAAAGGATAACCCAAAGCCCTTAGTCCTTGTTCTATTTCATTAATGGGAAGGATGGTTATACCATCTACATCATCAAGATGCAAAGCCTGGCGAACCAAGGCTTCAGTAACCACCCATGTACGCCCATGAACAATAGATGATAATGTAGTCACTTTATTAACTGTTGAGGAACTAACAGTGTTCCAAAACTGCTTAATATGTGTGACAGAGATGAGAGGAGCATGAGCAAGAGCATACCTAATGGGGGATGCATTCAAATACGCCACCATCTGGGTGTATTGGGGAAACAGAGTATCATCAGCGTCCAAATATGCTATCATGTTGTGTTGACTCCTGAATCCCAATACCAAATCACTTGGTTTAAATTTTGGTGCCATTGTTGAAAGCTGTTTGAATAATTGATAAAGATGAAGTATATGGAGAAACGTTTGTTAGACAAGAATGATAGGTACTCTGTTTAAAAATAGGAGCCAAATATATAGGAGAGAAATATGCATGTGATTGGTAAAAAATGAGGCAACTATTTTCAAAATACAATCATGAAAATATTGAAAAGAAAATAAGTTATCTCATGCATTAATTGAAAGTTATCTACTCCCAAAATTACGGCCCCAACATTCGTCAAAAAGTAACAACTGGGTAGGCCCCAATGAGTGTCAACGGTCAAAAATAACCCATCAACGCCCAACGGCTATATTCTTGTCAACGTTTGCCAAAGCCATGTCATCGTCAAAATTGGTCACAACAACGCGTGGAAAAATACTTGTCAGCGTCCAAAAATAAAAATATTAAAAATGAAAAAGGACCTTAACAAAGTAATTTATCCTAGTGAAGATAACCTATAAGTTGATAATTATTATAGGGCGGCAAGCACTGTCCAGTTATGCACACTTGCTTATGCAAGATAGACATAATAGTCCTCTAGTGTCCCTTGCTAACCAAAACTCTTAACAACTAAGTTATCTCATAATATTCCTTGTTACTCCAAAGTAAAACCCATGATAAAATCATTCCCAAGTCTCCCAACAGACCACAACCAATTCTAGGCCAAAAATGTCTTGGCAGCATGCATAGTATATCAACTTTGCATGCTACAGTGCCTCATGATTTAGTAAAACTAACTCATACTCACCTGTGGACACAATCTAGAATTGTGATAAGAGTGTCATAAGAATACCCAAAAGTCCTAAAGGTTCCTAAAACCTCCCCTTAAATTGTGATACATATGTTGTCCAAAAATATGCATGAACATAAAAAATTTATGTCAAGATAGGAATAGAAAATTCCAACCATCATCCATAAATAAAAACATGCTCAAATGATACTCCAAGGATCCATAAGCAACTCTGTATCCAATGGTATAATGCTAACACCACCTGCACATTTAGATTAAAAACCACAAAACTAACATTGTTGCTGACAATGCTCCGATAACACTTGTCAGCGTTAAGGAAACCGTTGTCAGCGTTAGACAAATATATTGCTGACAACGTCACAATAACAGTTATCAGCGTTAAAGTAACCTTTGTCAGTGTTAGAAAAATATAGTGAAAAATCTAAATCCTCAAAAAGACGAATAACAATGCATTATCCTGTACATACTTTTACAATAAGACCCCAAAACACATATTTAAGTGAGATTGATCATTCCAATACTTGTTACCAAGTATTGGAACCTTCTAGCATCAAAAGGTTTAGTTAATAAATCAGACACATTTTCTTCTGTGTCAACCCTATCTGGTTGTATTAAACCCTTTTCAAAACAATCTCTTATAAAATGATGTCTAATTTCTATGTGTTTAGTTTTAGAATGATGTACATGATTCTTAATAATGCATAAAGTGCTGTTATTGTCAGCAAATATCTTAGTATGCATGAAATTATACCCATAATCCAACAGCTGGTTCTGAATCCATAAGACTTGTCCACAACAAGCAGCTGCTGCAACATACTCTGCTTCAGTTGTAGAATTGGCCACCACTGTTTGTTTCTTGCATTGCCAAGATATCAACCTACTCCCAAGAAACTGACATCCACCAGTTGTGGATTTTCTATCAAACTTTTCACCTCCGTAGTCACTGTCTGAATATGCAATAAGCTCCAAGGGTGAATCTTTTGGATACCACAAGCCAAGATCTGGATAACATCTAAGGTACCTAAAGATTCTCTTGACAGCATAAAGGTGACATTCTTTGGGAGTCACTTGATGGCGTACACATGCACACACAGCAAACATGATGTCAGGTCTGGAGGCTGTGAGATACATCAATGAACCAATCATTGATCTATAGTGCCTGACATCTACATCTTTTCCATCTCCAACCTTTCCCCAAGGGTGTTCTCTATCCATAGGAGTAGTAGCCCTCTTTTCATGTGAAGAAAAGCCAAACTTCTTCAAGATCTCTGCTACATACTTATCCTGAGAGATGAAGATACCATCTTCTTTCTGCTGAACTTGTAACCCAAGAAAGAAGTTCATCTCCCCCATTACACTCATCTTGAACTTATCTGTCATAAGCTTGGAAAAGTCCTCACTCATCTTTGGATTAGTAGATCCAAAAATGATGTCATCAACATAAACCTGAACAAGCAAGACATCCTTACCAGCCTTCTTGGTAAATAATGTCTGGTCTATGGTGCCCCTCTTGAATCCATTTTCCACCAAATAAGTGGACAATGTACCATACCATGCTCTTGGGGCTTGATGAAGTCCATACATAGCCTTCTTGACTCTATACACCTTGTCTGGATTCTCTGGATCTTCAAAACCAGGAGGCTTCATCACATACACCTCCTCAACAATTGTTCCATAGAGGAAGGCACTCTTCACATCCATTTGATAGACAGTGAAGCCCATGCAGGAAGCATAGGCTAGAAATATCCTTATAGCTTCAATCCTTACAACTGGTGCAAAGACCTCCTCATAGTCTATCCCTTCCTCTTGTGTATATCCCTGAGCCACTAAACGTGCCTTGTTTCTGACCACAATGCCTCTTTCATCTCTCTTGTTTCTTAGAACCCATCTTGTCCCAATAGGCCTGACATATCTTGGACAATCAACCAGCTCCCAAACATCCTGAATAGCAAATTGGTGAAGCTCATCCTGCATTGCTTCCACTCAACTTGGTTCTTTGAGAGCATCAAAGATCTTCTTGGGTTCCTGTTGTGACAGAAAACAGGCAAACAAACATGCTTGAACAAGAGGGGTATCAACCTTCTTGTGTATATTGGCAATGAATCCACCAAGATTTTGATGAGATCTTCTAGTCTGAACAGGAGTCATAACGTCCCCAATAATTTGTGATGGGGGATGATTCTTCATAGTAGAAGTGAGAACTCCTCCTTCAAAAAGTCTGTTGTCTTCAATCTCATTCTCCAATTTGCCAATATCTTCTTCTTCAGACTCTCTTCCATCAATATTAGGATGAACCTCTTCATGTAAATTGGAAGGTTCACCTTGTTCAAAATTAGAAGAGAAAAGATGCTCAAAAGTGTTGTCAACGCATGAACCTTGGTTGTCAGCGTTTGGGTTATCAACGCCTGAAATGTTGTTGTCAACGTTTGAGCCATCAATGCCTGAATTTGTCCTGTCAGAGCCAGATTTGCCTTTGATGTGCAAAATTACTGTGTACCTAAACCTGTGTACCTTGTCTACTTGTGATCCAACCTCTTCATTAACCTGTGTACCTGAAACATCAACAACTTGTTCTTCCACAACATTTGAAGTTACCTTCACAATGTCTGGATTAGTAACAGGCATATAATTTAAAGTCCTAGATAGAGGTTCCAAGTCAAACAACCAATTTGGACCACTTTCAGGATCACTAGGTTTACTCTCTGAAAAACTAACATGTACTCTTTCAAGTATACGTTTTTCCTTCTTAAGGTAAACCCTATATCCCTTGCTCTGCTCTGAATAACCCATGAAATAGCCTTCATCACCTTTTGCACTAAATTTACCTAAGGCATCACTAGTATCAAGTACAACTACATGACAACAAAAAGGTTTAAGAAAACCAATATTAGGTTTTCTTCCCCAAAGTAATTCATAAGGTGTTTTGTTCTGTATCTTGTTGACCAATGCTCTATTCTGAACATAGCATACTGTATTCACAGCCTCAGCCCAAAAAGCTATGGGAAAGTGAGCATCAGCCAACATAGTCCTGGCTGCTTCAATTAGGGTTCTATTCTTTCTCTCAGCAACCCCATTTTGCTGTGGGGTTCTGGCAACACTAAACTGCCTAGTAATCCCTTTCTTGGCACAAAAATCATCTAACAGTTTATTTCTAAACTCACCACCATTATCACTCCTAAGCATTTTAACTTCATTACCAGTTTTCTTCTCTATCTGAGTAATAAAGTCAATTAAAGTGTCAGCAGTGTCACTTTTCATAGCTAAAAAGAAAGTCCAAGTAAACCTAGAAAAGTCATCTGTGATGACAAAGCAGTATGATTTACCATTCAAACTCTCTATATTAGTTGGACCAAATAGGTCCATATGCAGCAAGTGAAGTGGTCTAGAACTAGAGTGCACCTGTTTAGACTTAAATGAGACCTTGTGCTGCTTGCCTTTAAGACATGCAACACAAGAGTGGTCATTGTGGAAAGCCTTTTCAGGCAAACCATCAACCAAGCCAAGTCTCACAAGCCTGTTTATATTCTTAAAGTTTATGTGCCCTAGTCTCCTGTGCCATAGATTACTCTCATCTACTAAAGCTTTAGCATAAAAACATGACATATTATTATTCATCCTAATTCCATTAAGATTCACATTATAGATGTCTTTATGTCTAGGTGTTCTATAGTCAATATATTTCTCATCTAGGATTTTATAATCCTTGCTTAACACCAAGCATTCAGTATCAGTAAACAGAACTTTATTTTTGTTATCACAAACTTGTGATACACTAAAAAGATTGTAATCAAGTTCCTTTACCAGAAACATGTTTTCAAAATGAAATTTCTTGGTGAGAAGAGTTCCTTTTCCTGTGATAGTTCCATATCCACCTCCAAAGTAAACCTTATCACCATCCTTAATGGGAGTGAAGTTAGTTAAATAATCTTCCTTCCCTGTCATGTGCCTGGAGCATCCACTGTCCCAATATCAATAATCATTGACCTGTTTTTGAATGCCCTGCACATAAAGAAAACAAATTAGTTTTCTTTGGGAACCCAAGCCTTAGCAGACTTGGATTCATCTGGTTGTTCAACAAGAACAGACTTAGTTCTCATAACAACCCCTTGTTTATCCCTTTTTGGATGAAATACCTAGTTAACCCCAATAGGTTTTGTAATGACCTTTGAAATATAATTAAATCTGTTGCAGGTCATAGAAAGCCCATTAGAATTAGGGTTTTGATCTTGCTTAGGTCTCCATGTCAAGCTAGAAGAAGCTTTAGACCCCTTACCATGTGGTTGCAAATATTTAGGTCTGGCAACGTTTCTGTCAGCGTTGGATTTGGTTTCGTCAACGCTGAAATTACCCTTGTCAGCGTTGAACCTAGGGTTTGCTACAGAAACCCATTGCCTATTAGACCAAGTATTGGTCTTTTAAAATGGTCTTTGTCCATGAGTGTTAGACCCTCTAGTGAAGAAAGGGGCTGGTCTAACAACTTGTGGACTTTGATCCACACAAGTTTTGGGTCTAACAACGTTTGACTTTTTAACATCGTTGACCTTGGAAGCGTTGACACACTTATATGCTAAATGTGAAAAGCTACCACAAGTGTAACAGGCTTTTCTAGACACAACCCTAGGTCTAGAAGAGAAGAAGCCTGTTCCATCATTACTAACTTGGCTTTTAGGTGACCTAGTATTCCTATACATTTCTGCATACTTGATGCTAGGTTTTCTAACAGTTTTTGAGCCAAGGTCAACAGTCTTACCAATGATTGGGTTTGTTACCTTAATAGGGGTTGACTCATTTGGTCTTTCACATAACAAGCCACCCTTAACAAACAAGGTAGGGTTGGCTTTCTTCCATTCATTCAAGTCAGTCAACTTTTGTCTATACTCTTCTACTGGGGTAATGACTCTTGGTGGAGGAATAAATTCCTCCTCTTGGAGTTCTAGTAAACCAGTCCAAGATAAGTCTTTTCTTTGGACACCATAGAAGTCCCCAGCTGGTGGTGGAACAACAGTATAGTCTTTCATCCCAATCCCAGTCATGTCCTTAGGATCCCTCTGTTTATTAACACATTCTCCTAGGGTTTGTGAGGCCTTATCAAATCTCTGAGTTTTAAGGTCAACATTATCCTTATTCTTGATAGCTTCATCTAACTTAGCCTGTATATCAGCATTGACCCTTTCCATGATGTTTCTAATATCATTACTAGCATTTAAAACATGTTTTAAGATATTAATTTTATCTTTTAGATCAAATTCTATTTTCTTGTACTCCTCAATTGTCTTTTCAGTTTGAGTGAGAGAAATTTGGTAGTTAGACAACTTGCATCTCTCAGTACTCACATCACTTAACAATCTTAAAATCTCTTTGTTAAGTTTTTCAGTATTTAAACGACAACCCTTACTACAAAAAGCATCATCGTATACCTCATTATCTGATGAAGAGGAGGAGTGTGCCATGAGAGCATATTGAACATGCTCTTCTTCTTCTATCTCAGCAAACAAAATTTTATCCTCTTCCCCATCCTTAGCCAAATAGCTCCAATCCCATCCAATACCATCAATTTCTTGCACTGCAACCATGGCCTTAGGATCCTGAGCCTTAACAATTTGGCTTGAGGGTTTGCCAGCATCAAATCTTCTTGGAGATCTGCATTCCCTCATGAAGTGCCCCATACGATGACAATTGTAGCACTCAACCTTAGATTTGTCAAATCCAGCAGTGTCCTTTGCATTAAAGGTCATCTTCTTCTTAAACCTTCTATTCCACCTGTTTACTCTTATACTAGCAAGAGCCATGTTCCACTTAATATCCATCTCCTCCAAGTGCTCATCACTTATTTGCTCAAGGTCCTCATATGTAATCACTAAACCATTGGGCAAAGAAGCAATGTATGCACACACAGTATCCAGATCCAAACCAGCAGGCTTAACTCTTGGAGAATCACTTTTGTATGTGTCAATGTCTGAATGTGAGGCGTTGACAGGATATGTTCTAGCGTTGACACATGTTGATCCAGTAACTGGGTGCATGTAAGAGTCCTTTTGATCAAATTGGCCTTCACTATGTGAGAAGAAGGCCATGTTGCTATTAGTAGACTTACTTCCATGCTCCAAAAGAGTTTCATCTTCCAACAGCCTCAGTTTGTTATAGATATCATCAAAATTAGAACTTTTGTAAGTGTTATTGGCAAGAATAGATCTTGCCTCAATCTTCCACGCATCACCAAGGCTTTTAAGAAAAGTGGCAATAATGCCAACATCACCAACTTGTGCCCCCATGAAGGACAGCTTTCTTGTAATGTCAAGCAGTCTGCTTCTCACACTGCTAAGCTTCTCATTAGGTTGAGCCTTGAAAACAGCATACTCATGCATGAGTTGCTTATTCTTCTCTTTCTTAGTATCATCATTGCCACCATATGCAACTTCAAGAGCTGCCCAAAGGTCTTTTGCAGATTCATATCCTCTGTATTTATGCTGGTTCTCTTGTCCCAAAGAGAGTTTCAAAATGTTTAGGGTTTTCATATCAACCCTTCTCTTTGCTATGTCTTCAGCAGACACAACTCTACCATCACCAGGTTTTTCTTTCTTATCTGCTTCTGGACATCCAGCAACAGCAGTTCTTGCAGCAATGGCATTAGCAATCTTTTCAGCTTTATTGAATGTGTTTCCATATTCAATAATCTCCTAGAGAGTGTAGTCATAGATTCCCATATATTGCTCAAAGTTGAACTTCCATAGCTCAAAGTTGTTTGCATCAAGCATGGGAATCTTGATGCTAGGGTTTGTGGAGGAGGGGTTTATTTCTGGATTGGACATGATGTTTTTAGGGTTTTGTGAAAATTAGGGTTTTGGTGATTTTAGGGTTCTTGTGTTCTTTAAGATCAAAAGTTTCTCAACAAGCTCTGATACCACTTGTTGATCCCAAACTTAGATCGATTAAGCTTGTGTATACAAGATTAGACCAAGTTATACACGTAGAGAAACCTTTGTATATGTATAAAGTAATCTAAGTGTTATGCGGAATTAACACTTAAACAAGAACACACAAAGATGTAAACAAACTTTCACTTGATAGATAATAACGAACTTGCTTACAATGAAAGTGTTTAACGTATGAAAACTTATATTGAACAATAACCTAAAGGTCTTCTTTTATAGACATAAGAAGCCTTGTACAAGAGTCTACGTATCAACTATTCTAGGTAAAGATAATTATAGAAAATACAATGTTGAACTTATCTTTACTAGAAACAAACTAGAAACAATATACGCGTAGACTAAATCTTTCCATCAGTGCTTGTCTTCAACCTATCAACGCTTGACTTCTTCTTGTCAACGCTTGATCTGTCAGCGTTTGTTTTCTTCCTATCAACGCTTGTTTTCCTCTTGTCAGCGCTCAAGTGGAATGGCTATATTTTATTCCCAACAGTAACTTGAGTAGGTTTGGTAGGTGATTCGTAAGATAAACCGCTCCGCGTGAATACGACATTCACATGCTCGTTACGAGCTTGTGGGGGTTCATATTTGTTGTTGTTCTTGGGATTTGGGTTGGTATTGCTTGGTAGAGAACCAGAAGCGTGATTCGATTGTTTATCGGCCAAACGATCAAATTTAGCTTCAAGGTTTTGAATGGAAGCTTGGTGGTTTTTGGTCGTGGTTTCGAACTTGGTTTTGAAGTCAGTGAATGTTTCTCGAACAAAAATGTTGGTTTTTCTTTGAGATTCTATAAATTTGTCGATTTTGGTTTCAAGGTTGTTTTTGTCTTCTGTTTGAGTGGGTTTCTTTTCGTCTTGATCATAACTTGGTTTATCATTTGATCTCCAATTATCGCGGTCGCGATTACGATAATCGTTATAAAATCGAGTTCGATGAAAGGTATTCATGATGTTGGCTTCTTCTTCCTTCGTCATAGGTGTGTCAACGTCATCACATTCACTAGAAGGATGGTTTCCTCCACAGTGTTTGCAGGTTTTGTGTTTTATCTCTTCAATTTTAAGAGACATGGCATCCATTCGAGCCATAATTTTCTCGGTATCGGTTGGGTTGTTGCTTCCTTCGGCAAAAGCTATGGTTTTTCGTGGGTTTTTGTTTTTGTGATTTTTGGACCAATCAAGCTTAAGTAGGACTTTGTCATCCAATAATTGGTAAGCTTGGTTAGGGGTTTTGTAAAGGAAAATTCCGCCCGTTGCGGCGTTCAATGCATCTTGGGTAGCATCGTCAAGACCATGATAGAAAATCTTGATTATTCCTTCTTTTTTAAGTCCATGACCATGGAAGTTTCTGAGTAGTTCTTTCATTCTTAACCATGCGTCAGTGAGAGTTTCTCGATCTTGTTGAGAAAAGCTTCGGATTTCTCCGAGGAGTTTTTTAAATAGGGCAGGAGGAAAGAATCGACTAATAAAAGAAGGTCTAAGACATTTTCATGTTCGAATGGTTCCTTCGTTAAGTTCGTCGAGCCATGACTTGGCTTCTCCAGTCAGGGATGATGGAAACATCATGAGTTGGACGGCTTCGGCTTATCCTTCTCCATAGTTGAACATTTTACAAATTTCGCTGAATTCGTGGATGTGTTTGTGAGGATCGGTTTTGATTCGACCATCAAATTGGTTATTTTTGACAAGGGTTAAGTGGTTCCCTTTGATTGCAAAATCGTTTGTAATTTCAGGTAAAACGATTGCAGAGCCAGGACTTGGTGCGACAACTCTATCGGCTGACCACATTGGTTCATCATCGATGTCCGACATTGGATCGTAACGGTTGATGAGTTTGGTGAGAAATAAGATTTGTGAAAGATTGTCAAAAGGTTGGTTGATTATGCGAGGTTGAGGTTGCTCGTGTCTCCTAGCTAAAGGTACACGGCGATGAAGTCTACGTAGCCTTCGGTTAAGGGTACGTTCAGGTTCAGGTAACGGTGATATTGGTGGTGTTCTGGATGAACGGGTGTGCATCCAACAAGGTGTTTGTTGTTTTCAGTGAAAATGTGCAGCGTACTTTTGGATTTGTGCGGCGCACTTTGGTTCGATACAGGAAGTGCGACGCACTTTTTGGTTTGTGTGGCGTACTTTCTGTACTGCAGAAACTTTTTTGGTTTAAAATGAGTAGCAATGGTTCAATTTCTTCAAGGATTATACGAATTTGGTTAAAAAATAGGATTATAAGTCCCCGACAATGGCGCCAAAAACTTTATGTTCATTTGTAAGTCTTAAATTTATTTTACAAGGTTTAGACAAAACAAGGGACTAGAAGACAAACACGGGCAAGTATACCCTTTCGTTCGTAATATAGCTTTGTAGTGGTAAGCCAGGATCGTTCGCTGAGACTTAGTTTCGTTTTGGTAATCAAGATAATAATTGAAGAAACAAATAGTTGAAGTAATATCAATAATAACAAGCATGACTAATATGGGATAGCTCGTATAAGTTTGTGATGATGATGATAATGATCGAGATATGTTTATGTAGGTAAAGCGTGATAATCCTTTTTCGTCAAAATGGCGTTTACAAAATTTACTTGGGTTGATTCAAGACTTATGTTTATTTAAGCGACTAAGCTCAAAACAAGTTGCCAACAAGTTCGATATTTTATCAAGTTTCTAAGCGGATCTCTTCAACCAAAGATTCATGACCACACACAAGTTCTAGAAAACTTATTATAACAATTTGCGTTTCTCAACGTCAAACTATCGTAAAAAATCAACTTAGATAAAATATGGTTTGTAGAACTAGGTGGTAAAATGGTTCTACAACATTAGCTTGAAATCATTTATAAAGGATCATATCATAGCATCATCACTAATTATAGTCACATACCCATATAGTCACAAATAGCTTATCCTAACATAGTAATCAAAGTAACAATTGGAAAAGAGTAAGAGAACATCATACTTAGATTGGATTGAATAAACGAGTACACAAGTGTCACGATTGTATCGTTCCTCCAAGAATCGAAGAGTGGAATACTCTCGTTACAAGTATCTCCCAAAAGTGGATAATACTGAAAATTTACTAAGAGAGATAAAATACTCGAGCTATGGAGTATTGAGAGAGAGGTGTGTGTAAAATGAGTGGAAATGGCCTCTATTTATAGTGATGTTTGGGGTCAATTGTGCGCCGCACTTCTCTAAAAGTGTGCCGCACTTTGGAGACGAGAATGTGTGCTGCACTTCTGATGTGCGCCGCACTTCTGGCCGATCCATAATCTTCTTTCAATAACTTTGGCTTATTTGCATATTGAGTCCCCTTCTTTGTATATCTTCACTTTGCTCCTTCAAACTTTATATATGCATATAAAACACAACATATTAAGTATCGGAAGCTCTTATTTATACTACAAAGTGGCATTATAATGATAGGTTGAATATGTATAATTAGGTCGTTATCACTCATATTGGTTATGTCGTTAAGAAAATCTCTAGATTCAACCAAAACATAAGGCGCCATAATAACCAAGGGTCAGACCCGAAGGTTATAAATCTGCAGACTAATACTGGACGACTTACATCGTGTATGTTTGGTCAGACATTTTGCACGTAGTACAAGATGAGGCAAACATGACGTGACTACGTTTATGCTGGATATTGTAGTCATGGCCTCATCATGGCTAAGAGTTGCACCCGTGGCAATTATCATTGGATGATTACCTTTTGAATTATTTCGTCTCTTGTAGATCAAGTGCATTCACGGAATAAGTTCAAGTTGGATCTTAGGCTCTTTGTAAAATTAACTGTTTGATGTCCATAAACATGGGTAGTTAATTTTATATGAGAAATATTATTGAAAATACTACTAAATGAACTTTGAAAGTTCTTTTAATGTATAAATGCAACATAACGGAAAACATGGGTTTGGTCGTTACTTGAGAATGACAAACCGTGTTCGTTTTCCATAGGAAAACTTTAAGGTTCGTTCCTATTCTTGTTGCATGTGGAAAAGCTATAAAAGGAATTACTGAAATATCCTAATTCGAATCAAACATATGAAATACCTCTATGGTAAGTTAAATTTCATATCTTGTAGGATAACTAGAAAACTTGTGCCTTTAGCTACCAAAGGTAAATATCTTGATATGATCAAGACATATTTAAAAGTTTGAATACAAAGACGGAAATGTCACCGCACAAATGGTGAAAGAAAATACTAGAGAACATGTTGTCTTTAGTAGTTTGTTTTATCCAAGTAAAAGACGCTACATACCCTCAAGGAGCAATGTAGGCGTGCTATACATAGGAGGAAAATTGCATACCGATTTTTCAAGTTAATAAATCATATATGTATATATGGGAATTTCATCATAGGTATACATATAAAGAACTTAACACACTTCTTTGAATATCTAAGTAACTGTTACTAGTCAGTGTTACTCACATTAACAATAATGTGTGGATATTCAATACATGGAAAAATAAAATGTTACTTAACTTCACTAGTTGTGAAACACTTCAAGTGTTGTCAAAAAAAGTGGGAGTAATACATTTGATACAAAATGGCATACATGAAATGTTATCAATTTCAGTGGAAGCTATAAGTTGCTCACTTTATTTCTTATTGGACTTGAAATAATGAGTTACTTTCCAAGTGAATCTTCTTTTAGAAAGAAATACCGTGTAGTATCTTAGATAACTTGTTGCCTTTTGAAATGTCGCTTCCATTGTTGAAGTTATCTACAAGATAGTTATGCATGATTCGTTATAAATAAGATGGAGTTCTTCCTACATTAATGTTGGAAATACTCTTTTACGTATTTAGGAAGAATCGGTCACTGCAACAATATATCTTAGTAGCTCGTAGTCATAGGTCTAAGAATATAACCCATCAAACCCACATGTAGAGTGGGCTATATATACACCCTCCTAGCATGTTAGGAGGGGTTGGTTCTCATTTTATTTAATCTAATATTACATTTTCTCTCCAACCTATCTCTTTTTTCTCTCTCTAGTTCTTCATTTCTCTCTCTCTATTTCTTAATCATTCCATCAATTAGATAATCCAAGGATTACATAGACCAACATTTGGTATCAAGAGCCATGGGATGATTGCTTTGTTTTTGTGTTTGTTTGATTTTTTATTCGTGTGTTTTTTAGTTAAAAACCCACGTCTCATGATTTTTTAGGGTTTTGGGTTTTGATCAACAAAATAATCATCTACAAAGCATTGTAGTGATCAGAATTTCATTTTTTTTCACAAAAGACTAACATTTTTTATTGTTTTTACTTGATTTTGGTGAAGATTTGTTTAATAAAGTACAATTATTGATTTCAAAATTTTCGTCATAAATTTAAAAAAGATTGTATTTTTATAATCCCTACGTTGCCATATACCTTGAAAGTACAAGTCGTTTCGCCGAAAACATTTGAAAAAGTTGCTTTTTAGAGTTGCTACCTATGCCGAACATGGGATGGAAAAGGGTGATAGCAATACCATTTCCGATTCATCTGACGTGAGTCATAATGGGGGAGAAAGTGATCAAAATGCTAAAAATCATGATAAAAGTCTTATGACCGTTTCTTTAACCAATTCTGTTTCTATGATTGAAGAGCTCGAATCGATCATAGCTCAACAATCAAAAGATATTGAGGATGCCAAACTTGAACTTTCGAAGATAACTGAGAAATTTGAAACATATTTTGAAAAACTTGAAAATCAAACGTTGTTCTTGAACGAAAATTGGATAAAAAAAATTCTTGATTCTAAAGCTGAAAACGATAATTTGTTAAAACAAATTAATTTGCTAGAATCTAATTTGGCATCCAAAGATATCTTACAAAAGGAAAACGAGACCTTAAAACAACGTTATAATGAGTTAAATAATTGTATCGTAGAGATGAGGTCTAAAACTCTAGAGTCAATTTCCTTGTTAACTACCAAAAAATGCTGATTTAAAGGCTCATGTTTAGAAAAAGGGTGTTGTAATAGCTGCTTTAAAAAACGAGTCGAGGAAACTTAAGGGAACTAGTGTGGACACTAAGCTTGAAAAACCATCAATCTTGGGGAAACCACCTAAAAAACAGTCTGTTAGACAACTGACTGCATTTAGATCCGAGCGACCAAAATCCTCGAGACCGTGGTTTTCCTACCAAGTTGATATGGTTTATCTTTCTAGACCAGTCACTCCACTAACTAGGCTTAATGTAATCAAATCATCCTATGCAAAACCTGCGAACAAGACTACTACTAGTGATTCTAGGTATAGTTCTAAGAATATGCCGCAACGTAGGTTGAACAACGTGCCTTCTAATCACTATATAGGTGATGCTAAGAAAAGAACACAAGAAAAAACTAAGATTTCTAGATCTCAGTCGGACCCCAAGCACGGTGTTTGCTCCGTATGCATGAAAAGTGTCTTTACGACAAATCATGCGGCTTGTGTAGCTAAAGTCTTGAAGGAGCTGAGCTCCCGTGCTAAAAGAGGGAATCCCAAAGGAAATAGGTTTTCTACCACTAAGTCTTTAGTTTGCATAAGAAAACCATGTAGCTTAGATCCAATCTTAGGTGGCAACCCACGGGTAGGATTTTCAAATCGGTTAATCTTCAATGGCTTCCTACAGGAAGGATATTTCCCTCTAGCACTGCCAAAGTTGGCTGTGAACCCCCGCATGGTTCTAAAATAGATATAGCTAACCCATTTGAAAGTATGCAAATTGTTGATGCAAGTGCAGGTACCGAGATCAAGAATCAACAAGCAAGAGGCGGCAATCTTATTGTATATCGTTCCAAACCTCGGTTGTAGAAGAATTCGATATCTAAGAATCAAGTGTCTCAGGGGATTTGCGGTTAAGCTTACAACAATGGCTCGCAGTCATATTACAGATTGTGACCCGAACTTCAAAGAAATGGAAGTTTATCTAGTCAACGATAACTTACCATCAGAACGATAAATTAAATTTTCTCGGACACGAGATGAAATTAAAACTATTCAAAAGTTTTAAGCTCGTGTATATGGTTCGTCGTTAAATGACAGACGATGATCGGATCTTCAAAGAAAGGAAAGTGTAAATTTAATTCCAATTATCCTTAAAACGAGAAATTAAATTTTCTCGGATACGAGGTTGCATTAAAACTATTCAAGAGTTTTATGCTCGTGTAAATGGCGTATAATCAAATAACAGATTATGCCCCGAACTTCAAAGAAAGGAAAGTTTATCACCGATGATAACTTATTCTCACAACGAGAAATTAGTTTTTCTCGGGCATGATCTTATATTAAAAACATTTGAAGTTTTTATGCTCATGCACAATGACTTAAAGTTATATATGAGACTGTAACTCGGACCTCATTTTTAGGAAAGCTTATCCTTAATGATAACTTATCCTCGTAACGAGAAATTATTTTTTCTTGGTCATGAGCTTGTATTAAAACATTCCAAGTTTTAAGCTCACAAAGGAAAGTGTATCTTTTATATAAGAAAACTTTTCCTCATAACGAGAAATTCACCTTTATCGGTCATGAGCTTTTCGTTAAAACATTCAAAAGTTTTCAAACTCATGAAAATGACTTCTAAGTAAATGTCAGCTTAGAACTCGCTCTTCATTTAAAAGGAAAGTTTATCTTTTTAGATAACTTATCCTATCAACAGAAAGTCATCTTTCTCGGGTCTGGAGCTTTTATCAAAACATTCGAAGTTTTGTACCTCACGTCATCGGAATTGTATATATTTAAACATCAAAAGAAAAATACAAAAATATAAAACCATATGAATGTTGGGAATAAAATTAGTTAAGTCTACTAGCCGCTGACAAAGGATATATAGTCGCTGACAAAGTGTTATCAAGCCGCTGACAGAATAGGCCCAGACAAGATTTATCAAGCCACTGTCAAGATTTAGAAGTCAACACGTTTTGTTATATTAGGAAGATATGAATGAATATTGTATTTTCTATGTTTATCTTAGTATATCTTCCTAGAATAGTTGACAAGATGACTTTGTGTACAAGGCTCCTTGTGTTTATAAAAGAAGGCCTTTATGTTTATGCTATATATACTTTCAATCACTGTTCTCATAGTTATTATTAATCAAAGTTGAAAGTTTGGTATACGCTCTTTGTTATTTGTTCTTTGTGCTAAGTATTAAATTCCGCATAATACTTAGTTTGTTTAATATACAAAGTTTCTCAAACGTATTATACTTGAACTAATCTCGATAATAAACTAGTTTAATCGATCTAAGTTTGGGATCAACAAGTGGTGTCAGAGAGGGAGGCTCTCGATGCTAGGATCAACGAGGTGTTTGTTCGTGGTGGAAAAAGAAGAAAAACCCGTCGAGGGTTTATATGCAGTTTTGTGTGCACAACAGTATTCAGAAGGGCATATATCCTTCGTTAATCGTTGGATCGTCATGAATTCGCGCTGTAGGTTTTTAACACCCCCAAATTTACACGGAGCGGAATACATCTTTGGGTGCTAAACAATGATACAATAACACATAATTTATAAAGAACGACTCGAAAAGAGACGTTTCAAATTTATCGTTCCTAAAACATTTGTCAGAGTAGCGTAGTCCCAAGACATCGTAACCGAAGTACAACCAAAACAAAAGATTTAAATTGTTTTGAACAAAAGGAACGACAAACATTCAAAGAGTTTATATTACAAAAGTAGTGCACAACATTCATTCCCGTGGCTTCCAAGCTTCACCCTTCCTGATTACCTGAAATACATGTGAGAAAATCATCAGCAAAAATGTCGAGTAAATCTATAGGTTTATATAATCATTTTGAACACAAGCAAAGATTATAAGTTTGTGGCATGCTTAATAAGCATCGAATAATAATTTGCATCAACAATGATAATTGTATATAGCATAAATTGCAATAAGCTCATGGAACCGAGCCCTTAAACACTCCCTTTAGAGGTCTGATAAGACAGGAGATTTATTAATTGTCGGTTACCTCCAGATTGTTGGTACATTGTTGTATACCTGACTTCTCAATAGAATATGCTCAAACAGTGTGGAGGTCGGGCCTAAGCTTCTATGACAAGTCCACACAAACTGAACCGGGGCGGCTTCCCCCATAGATCTATTAATTGTACTAGCGGCTAGCCCATCATAAGCTAGTTAACGGTCCAAAATTGAGGCTTTAACAAAGGCAATCACTTAATGCAATTTAAAGGCAACCACGGGTCCATTCATAGAGGGACAACCATACCATAAAAACCTTGTGTTCTAAGTTTACAAAACATGTATTCCCCCTCGCGGGTTTTAAAATATTTGAATGAGCTCAAACGAGGCTATAGACTCACCTTAAGTAGTAGAAGTAGTTGAAGACGATCGCCGACGATAGTAGATACCCGATAAATACGACAACCGCAACCTAGCAAATAAGGTGCGTACATTAATAATAGACTCGAGAAATAAATGATACTTAATAAAATCAAACTCAAGTATAAAATCACGACAACTCGAGAGAAAATGATGCAAGTGGTTCTATTATACTCTCCTATGTATTCATTTTATTGTTCTATGCCTTTCATAAAAATCTGCCGGAACATACCGAATGTCCAAGCCGTTTTCCCATACTTAGACACATCAAAACTTCATGGTACTACTCAGAGAACTTACTTACTATACATAGAAAGTCCTCCCAAAAGCCCATTAAAAGATTTTACTTCTAAAGTTCCCTGTCCGACTCATCTTTGAATCACAAAATCCGGACAGTTTAGCGACCTTGACTTACGAAACTATTTTCACCATTCTAAACAACTCCATTTGTAAAACCGCCACTTGATTCTAAAAATAGACTAAAAATACTAAACTTGGAGCCTAAGAACAGCCCTTGAATCATTTTGAAACTCATTTTATAGTCCTAGAGATTCGATCCATATATCGACAACAATTTCCGGATTGTGTCGACACTCGTCTCCCGGTACACGAAAATCAAACTAGTGTATCTTCCATCTCGTTATGAGTTGGAAGGCCTACTTTATATCAAATCGAAGCTAACGAAATTCTCTACGACATAATCCCATAATAACAACCTATATTCAGACTTAAGACCCCCGAAATTGGTCTCGAACCTACTGCCTAAAATTGATCATTTAAAAACCATACAAAATCAAATTTTCAACACAATTTACCCATTCCTATACCAGTAATATGATCATACTATCATTCCTACACTATGATCAAACCTATAACACACTTTCATGTAACTTTTTACAAAATTCTTTCAAAAATTTAGACACAACAACTAGTAGAATCATTAACCAATATAATATATAATATAATAAGATGATCATACAAGCATAATCTTGATCAAAATTCATCAAAAATAAAAATGTAATGCATGTAGGTAAATGTCATATCAAATTGTAGCCCTTGTGATTTCTAGGATGGGACTTGTTTTAGTTTTTGGAGATTCAAAGAAGAAATCAAGAAATTTGAGGTCTTATGGTGTTGAGGGTGTACGGCTAAAAAGGAAAAGGAGGAGGAAGGAAGAAGTTTTTGGAGAAATGAATTTTTTAAAGGAAATGTGCTAGTGGAAATGTTATATATAGTGTGGGGTTAGGGTAGTTTTTGCCAATTTGTGATAGTTTTGGTCCAAAATATAAATATTAGTTAAAAAGCGGGAAATGACTAAAAGTCAATTTTACAAATATTTACGGGACCCGGGTTTCGTAAAAATACTTAAAAGTTTAAACGCACACGAAAAGTAATAATATAACGACTCGATACGTAATTAAAACGATGTCGTCGAAAATATTAAATATCGAAACGATCGATAATAAAATATAAAATTGTGGGCATCCGTCGGTATCGCGATCACTAGTAGTCCTCGTTGCTCGTCAAAATATTAAAATAAAATATTTAATATCGGTTTCAACTTAAACCGTTAAACATAATAATATTTAAGGTTATAAAATACTTCAAAAATATTTGAAAAGTAATAATTAAGTAATGACCTTATTTTGTGGGTTTTACATCCTCACCACCTTAGGAGAGCACCGTCCCGGGGCTTACTTCTCCTTGGGTCCGTCTACGAATAAATGCGGATACTTGCTCTTGAAGTAGTCCTCTCGCTCCCAAGTCTATTCGGGTCCACGTCGGAAATTCCATCGCACTTTCACTATCGGGATCCGACTTTTCTTAAGCCGTTTCACCTCTCGATCCATAATCTCCACCGGTTCCTCAATAAAATGCAGCTTGTCGTCCAGTTGAATCTCCTCAAGTGGAATTATCAAATTCTCGTCCGCTAAACACCTCTTAAGATTAGAAACGTGAAAAGTATTGTGAATAGCACGTAACTTCTCTGGCAATTCCAACTTATATGCCACAGGACCAACTCGATCAATAATCTTGAATGGACCTATATAGCGCGGACTAAGCTTTCCTCGCTTGCCAAATCTAATTACTCCTTTCCAAGGTGATACTTTCAGCATAACCATATTGCCAACATCAAACTCCAATGGTTTTCTCCTCTTATCCGCATAGCTCTTCTGCCTACTACGAGCTGTCAATAAACGATTCTTGATTTGCACGATCTTCTCAATTGTTTCTCTAATCAATTCAGGACCCGTCAATTGACTTTCTCCAACCTCACACCAACCAACCGGTGATCTACACTTTCGCCCGTAAAGTGCCTCAAAAGGCGAAGCCTTGATACTTGCATGATAACTGTTATTGTATGAGAACTCCACCAAAGGTAAGTGCCGATCCCAACTACCTCCTAAATCCAATACACACGCTCGTAACATATCCTCTAAGGTCTGAATAGTCCTTTCACTTTGTCCGTCCGTTTCTGGATGATACGCAGTGCTCATGTCCAACTGAGTCCCCAAAGCTCGCTTAAGCGATTTCAAAAACTCAGATGTGAACCGACTATCTCGATCAGAAATAATTGACAAAGGAACTCCATGTCTACAAACAACTTCCTTCAAATACAATCGAGTAAGTTTGTCTAAGTCATCAGTTTTCTTTATCGGCAAGAAATGAGCCGACTTAGTCAACCGATCAACAATCACCCAAATCGTATCATAACCACTAGAAGTTCTCGGAAGTCCCAAAACAAAAGTCCATAGTGATCTTCTCCCATTTCCATTCTGGAATTTCAGGTTGTTGCAGTAAACCCGAAGGTCTCTTGTGCTCAAACTTCACCTTAGCACACGTCAAGCATTTACTAACATAAGTAGCAATGTTAGCCTTCATATTCGGCCACCAGTAGCATTTCTTCAAGTCTTGGTACATTTTATCCGATCCTGGGTGAATCGAATATTTAGACTTATGAGATTCGTGCATAATTAGATCTCTCAGTCCTCCATACACCGATAACCATACACGATTCTCGAAATTCCGAATTCCGTCATCACGAATTTCGAATATAGGTGTCATCCTTCTACCCAAGTCTTCATCTCTCACATTCTCTTCCTTCATCGCCTTCGTTTAAGCTTTAAGTATTCGATTAGATAAATCAGAATAAGTTTTCATGGCTAAAGCTCTAACCCTTTTGGTTATTTCTCTATCCTTCCTACTAAGTGCATCGGCAACTACATTCGCCTTGCTGGGATGGTAGCAAATTTGAATGTCATAATCACTCAACAATTCTACCCATCTTCTCTGCCTCATATTGAGCTCCTTCTGATCTAGAATATGTTGCAGGCTTTTATGATCAGTATATACCACACTCTTTGTACCGTAGAGATAGTGTCTCCAAAGTCTAAGAGCAAAGACAACAGCTCCTAATTCCAAATCATGTGTAGTATAATTCTCCTCATGCTTCCTCAATTGACGAGATGCATACGCGATCACTTTCTCCCTTTGCATCAACACAGCACCAAAACCCTTACGTGATGCGTCACAATATACCACAAAGTCTTCAGCTCTGTCGGGCAAAGCCAAAATTGGTGCAGAACACAGCTTCCGCTTCAAAGTTTGGAATGCTTCTTCTTCTTCTGAACCCCACTCATACTTCTTGTTTTTCTCTGTAAGTTTAGTAAGAGGTTTAGAAATTAAAGAGAATCCTTCTATGAATCGCCGGTAGTACCCAGCTAATCCCAGGAATTGTCTAACTTCAGTCGGGGTTGTAGGCCTAGCCCAATCTCTAATAGCTTCAATTTTGGAAGGATCAACATGAACACCGCTACTATCGATCACGTGCCCAAGGAATTGGACTGAATCCAACCAAAAATCACACTTGGAGAATTTCGCATACAACTTCAACAACTCCAAAATAATCCTCAGATGACCTTCATGCTCCTCCCGACTTTTGGAATAAATCAGGATATCGTCGATAAATACAATCACAAACTTGTCGAGATATGGTTTACACACACGATTCATTAAGTCCATGAATACCGCAGGTGCGTTAGTTAACCCAAACGGCATCACTTGAAATTCAAAGTGTCCATAACGCGTCCGAAAAGCTGTAATAGGTATGTCCTCCTCTTTAACACGAAGTTGATGATAACCCGACCTCAAGTCGATCTTCGAGTACACACACGAACCTTGAAGTTGATCGAACAAATCATCGATCCTAGGAAGTGGATAACGATTTTTGAAAGTTAACTTGTTCAACTCTCGGTAGTCTATGCACATTCTGAACGATCCGTCCTTCTTCTTCACGAACAATACTGGAGCTCCCCAAGGTGACGAACTTGGTCTAATGAACCCCTTCTCCATTAACTCCTTCAATTGATCTGCCAACTCCTTCATCTCAGACGGTGCCAAACGATAAGGTGCACGCGCCACCGGTGCAGCTCCTGGCACTAGATCAATCTTGAATTCGACTTCTCGCTGGGGCGGAAGCCCTGGCAAGTCATCGGGAAATACTTCAGGAAAATCACGAATAACCGGAGCATCTTCCACACGCCTAACTGGTAGTTCTTTCTCCACTACTTGAGCCAAGAACAGGTGACAACCTCTTTCTACATATTTCCTCGCCTTGATACAAGATATCACCGTCAGACGAGATCTACCAACATCACCTTTAACTACTAACACCTTGCCCTTCACCGGTATGTGAACAACTCTCTCCCCACATACAATCATCGCGTCATGTGCAACCAACCAATCCATACCAACAGTCACATCAAACGAACCCAACTCTATCGGCATCAAATCGATTTCAAACAAATGATTTGATAATTTCAAAGGACACTTCTTAAATATAGTGGTAGTACTAACTAAATGTCCATCAGCTAACTCGACCTCATAACTAGTATTTAGGCTTGTTGGCTCAATATCAATTAAACGACTAAAGGAAGTGCTTATAAAGCTCCTATCAGATCCTGAGTCAAACAACACACTAGCATAACGATGGCTGAGTAAGAACGTACCCCTCACCACATTTAGACCTTGTGCCTGATCAGCATCCTTAACAACATAAACTGCCCCAGCAGCTTCGCGTGCTTTCTTGTTCTTCCACTTTGGACATTGAGGGCGAAGATGATCACGTTCTCCACATTCAAAACAAGTCCTGATCGGAATAGCATTCGCTCCAGTAGCAGGGACCCTTGTCTTACATTTCTCCACAACATGACCAACCTTTCCACACTTAGTGCACCTTGGTGGATAATCACCAAAGTGGCAAGCACCACAGCTCCTACATTTCTGGGTTGGTCCCCCTTGGTCAGCATTATCATTCTTGTTAGTTGCAGCTCTAGCCCCATCATTTCTCTTCTTATTGTACTGTCTATGGCGGTTACTACATTGATTACCACTCTGCGAATTCTCCCATTTCCTTTTACTAACCTCAGCAGCTCTCTCAGCCCTATCTTGAACTTTCTGCCCCATGAGTGTATGAGCCATTCTTACAGTTTCAACAAAGTTCTTGGGTCGAGATGAAGTTGTCTCACCTTTAATGTACCCAGGCAACCCTTTAATGTATTGTTCCATCTTTTTCTTCTCAGTAACAAAAGCATCTGGACACAACAAAACCAACTCGTTAAATCAGCTAGTATATGCAGCAATGTTGTTATCTTTCAGCTTCAGGTGCCTCAACTCATCCTCCAAAGCAGATAACTCTTCTTCTGGACAGAACTCTTCTTTCAACAACCTTTTAATTTCATCCCAAGGTTTCCTGTTTGCAGCTTCTAAACCAACTGTAGCAACTTGAGTCTTCCACCAGTTTAAAGCTTGATCCTTGAAAGTAGCAACTGCGAACTTAACCTTGTTCCTTTCTGAGCAATCACTAATCTCAAATGTTGTTTCTGTTTTCTCGATCCACTTGAATAATTCCAGTGCTCCACCAGTTCCTTGAAATGTAGTAGGTCCACACTTCATGTATCCAGCAAAAGTACATTCTTTAACCGCAGCAGCAGCCGAAGCAACCTCATCTGCAGGATTTTCAGCTACACCTGCTCCTCCAACAGCTTCTGGTCCAGCAGGTTCACCTTCACCCTCAGCACCCACACCTCCAGAGCCACCTGCTCCTTCAGTGTTAACACGTGCAGCTCTATCCGCAGCTAATGCTTTCGCTACCTCTTCAGCAACTAGCCTTGCAATGGCATCATTTGTCATTCTCCTAGGTGGCATGATTTTGTCATATCACAAAGAGAAGATAAAATGAATGAGTTTATTGTAATCATGGTATAGTCATATCATGTACAAAATCAATCATCAAATGCATACACATCATCAATACAAGAATTCACAATCATTATAAGGATCAAAGGAAACTATTATCATAGATCAACAAGGAATGATCTTAAGGAAAAATAGAGTACAATGACACAAGATACTAAACACTAGTCACATGGGGATCCACATGGCTTGGTTGACTGTGTCTCGCTTGCAGCAGTGAAACCTGCTTCCTCCTTATCGAAGACGTAAATTTGACGATGGTAAATTCACAAAATAGGTATAAGGTCATAACAAAATGAAATAGAATAATTTCCAAAATTTTAAATAAATATAGAAAATCCTTCAAATAAATACAGGAAATTTTTCAAAATTTTATCCAAATAAATCATTAATAAATAATAAACTTTTATCGAAAAGTTTAACGATATTAGTATATATCGATCAAGGTTTATAGTATTCATTTATAAATACTTAGCAAAAAGGCATACATAATAATGTATACTAAAGTTGTAATCCCAGAAGTAGCTTGAACCTAAAGTCACGCGAAATCATGTGCACCGACTCTTTGAAAAATAAAACCGACAGTTATAGTTTAGGTTTTTATAAAAAGACCTAGTTCTCTATAACTCATGGCTCTGGTACCAATCTTTAACACCCCCAAATTTACACGCAGCGGAATACATCTTTGGGTGCTAAACAATGATACAACAACACATAGTTTATAAAGAACTACTCGAAAAGAGACGTTTCAAATTTATCGTTCCTAAAACATTTGTCAGAGTAGCGTAGTCCCAAGACATCGTAACCGAAGTACAACCAAAACAAAAGATTTAAATTGTTTTGAACAAAAGGAACGACAAACATTCAAAGAGTTTATATTACAAAAGTAGTTCACAACATTCATTCCCGTGGCTTCCAAGCTTCACCCTTCCTGATTACCTGAAATACATGTGAGAAAATCATCAGCAAAAATGCCGAGTGAATCTATAGGTTTATATAATCATTTTGAACACAAGCAAAGATTATAAGTTTGTGGCATGCTTAATAAGCATCGAATAATAATTTGCATCAACAATGATAATTGTATATAGCATAAATTGCAATAAGCTAATGGAACCGAGCCCTTAAACACTCCCTTTAGAGGTCTGATAAGACAGGAGATTTATTAATTGTCGGTTACCTCCAGATTATTGGTACATTGCCGTATACCTGTCACACCCCCAAATTCACCGCAGCGGAAGACTGGCTTTGGAAGGCTGTGACTTCATGAGTAATCGAGAGCTTGATCCGAGAACAACCTCTACATGCCAAAAACCATAAAGTAGACTCCAAATAATCCACATAGTCAAGTACCTGAAATACATGCTTAAAAATGTCAACATAAAGTTGGTGAGTTCATAAGTTTGTTTTAAAACGTTGATGACAAACTAGAGTTTTACCGACCACTGCACCTTGCAGTAAAATATAAGAGTTTAAAAATCACAGTTTCTGTTAAATAGACTTTCTTTGACAATTTCAAAGTTTATTAATATTAACAAAGTTTATTGATAATAACAGAGTTTACTGATAAAAGCGGAGTTTACTGATAGTAAATATAGCTTACTGATAACAACAGAGTTTTCTGGAAATTAATAGAGTTTTCTGATAAAACAGTGTTCACAGATAATAGTTAGCGTATTCTGATAAAAACAAAGCTCACTGGTAAATAATAAAGTTTTCTAATAGAATAAAATTGTTTAATGAACCACAAGATTTTCCAACCACTTAGTGACAATATAACAAATACAAAGTCACTAAATAAAATAAGGCATTTATTATTGTCTAAGCTCATGACACCGAAGCGTTAACAACACCGGTAGTATAATCATATAATGCAGCCCCTACAGATGCCTAACCCACGACATCCGTCCTCAGACTCAAATGAAACTGTGCCCGCTTGTCCTCTGTTGGACCAAGCCGGACAGGGGCGTCAACCCCGATAGATCTATCCATAACATTCGCGCTTTCGACCGGTCATCCAGTCCGAAATTAACGGTTCATGACAATGGGCCAAAGTAATTGGGTTAAAGCGGGACTTAGACCAATACATAAACGAGAGTATATGCACTTGTGTTCATTCTTTCAAGCATTGTCTCTACGCGAGAACCAGTGAAAAGCAGTTAAAGTTTTGGGTTATCAAACTCACAATAGAAATTTTAGTATCAGCATTCACAATTATAACAATTAGAGGAGTTGACCACTCAGCACGTAACAATTAAACCAGTTTAAAGATAATTTTTGAGCAACCAAGTAAGCTTAAAATTTGCTTATGACAATCTAGTAGTTTATAAACCGTTACTGACAACCAAACAAGTTTATAAGTAGTTTCTGACCAAGCATGTACCTCCCCCAAAGAGCAATTATAAAACATTTGTAATTAAATTTAAAGCAAGAAAAGGTGGGGTATGAACTCACCTCGACGATGTAGAGCAAACGCTAGTGATGCTAATAATAGGCTCCGCACAAACGAAAATCGATATGGCCTGGTCATGGTGTTGTGGTTTACTAATCGGCTAAATCCAATAACTTAAAAATGTGTATTTGAGTTCTCGATAGATATGTACATCAACATTACCCTTTGATAATATATTTTAGTTCCAAGTTATAATAGTCCGGTGGTTGGTTAAACAAATAACTAAATTAGACACACACACCAAGTATGTAATGTATTCCGTACACATTACGTATAACCGGACGATTATATAATTCTTTTGTTGAATTATATAATAGAGATAACAATTTTTACAAAACAAACCAAAGTATGTATTTATTTTGGTAGTTACCGTATAACGATCACGATAATTAGACAACATAATTCGACACATTTTAAGAAAATCACTACTTAATTAATAATTGTCACTTTTAAATAAAAAGTATAATTTTCATCAGTTTATTAATACAATAGAATCCATCTATTTTACCAGTTTACAAATATAATTGTATATATTTATTTTATCGGTTTATAAAATATAATGGTATTTATTTGTTTTATCAGTATAAATTTAATAGTACTTATTTGTTTTATCGGTTTACAAATATAATGATAGTTTGTAGCAAACAAATTATAAAGTATAGAATCTTATAGAAATTTTGACATGACCTATTCGTTTATACAAACATTCCCATATTAACTAATTCTCAATATTTTCCATTGTTACAAACAATGTACGTTACCCTAGTCGCGTTTTAACATATATCCAACTACTAAATAAATCACTACAAGTAAATATCACCCGAACACAACCTATGTGTTGTAAATCAAAAAGCCAAACGCCCGATGTGGGCTATTTAAACACGTATTTAAACGTATAATTATTTTTATAGTTCTCATGATATATTTAGTATTCAACGTTTTCATTTAACCATTTTCATACTACAGTTTAATCCATTTTTATAATTAATAAGATTATAAAAGTTATTAGCCGATTTCTAAACCACAACCAACCATGAAGTTGTGATCGCGCCCGGTACTCTAAACCCTCGACATCCCGCGTCCGAACATACCCAAAACTAATAATCAGCAAACCCAACCGCTCCTTAACCTACTGTCTGCAGTCCCAAACGCCCCTGTAACACCTTTTTGCAGTCCCAAACGCCCCCTTAAAGTCGGCTGCTAACCCCAAACGCATCCTTAAGATACCATAATCAGCAACCAACGACTCCTGTGGGGTTTCTACCCGAACCAAACACCCTCGAGGCTATTAAACCGTGAACCAAGCGCCCATTGGCGCTATCATCAGAAACAAACACTCCCTTTGAGCCGACATAAACGAAACAAACACACCCTGCTGTTAGATCACTAAGACTCAACGCACCCTTGTGCTAACCATATCAGCTAGGCTGTTTTACACCAAGAGCACATGTACCCTCAATGAGGATTTGATGGTGGTGACGGGTGACGTAGTGGAGAGACAACGGCTGAGGTAGATCTAGATCTACGACGAAATGATGGTGTTGTTGATGATGGAGACTGTCACGTCGGGTGGCTGCTGGTCAGTGATGACCTCGGCATGGTTAACCACCACGACGACAGATCTATGGTGGTCGAATATTGGTGTGGTGGATCTAACAGATTTGGTGATGGTTTGAGGTGTAGGTCACGATGGGAGATGGTGGTGTAGATAGTGGTCGCGGCTGGTGTGGGGATGGCTGCGACGGCCAACAGTAGGTGGTGGTGGTTGGTGGCGGCGCGTGGATGATGTTGACAGTGGTTGGCTCGTAAATGTGGTGGTGGATAACGAAGTGGATGGTGGTGTTGATGTGATGGGTGACGAACAGCAATTCCTGGTGGTTGATGTATTAGGGTGGCGATGGATGCAGCAGTTATGGTGGCCGGAAAATATTTCCGATGACCGGAATAAAAGAGAGGCGCCAGAAAACTTTGTGAGGAGGAGAAGTGTGTGTAAAACTAATATTAGGGTTAGGGTTAAGAAATAAGAGAAACCCTAGTTTTCCAACTTATATGAGCTAGTTAAAACTTGTAAAAACAAAATGAAAAGTTCCTGATAATGCAGGGACTTAGAACGAAATTTTTACTATAACTTTTGCCAACACATGGTTCGAGGCTCGTTTGAGCTCGATAAAATTTGATTTTTTTTTACGAAATTTACGTCATTGATTTTAAATGATTTTTACAATAAAATAGAGTATTGATCGACTAATTTTCGAAATCGTCTACGTTTTTATTGAAAATAGTTATCGATTCGCAGTTATCTCAAATACTTTGCGTTTAAAGAAATATAAGTTAAATTTGAACGTTCTCGTTTTCAATGTAAGTTATTAAAACTAAAAATAAAAGTATCAGATAATTTAATAAACTTTTTTTTTATCAATATTTCTGCATAATTAAATATAAATTTAATTTGTATCGCGTCAGTTCTCAATTTTTACACAATCTTTTACAATACGTAAAATAGACTCTCGTTTTTTAATCGAATAACTTTGGTATTTCTCGAAAACGAATTTTTGATTAATAACTAATAGAATTTATTATTATTTAAAGTCTAGAAAATTCCCGGTTGTCACAGTACATCCGTGTTATTTGGAGTTCGTCCTCGAACTCAATCATTGTTACCCAATAAAAGTGTAGAGGAAAGGATTTTGAAATTGTATCTTGTTGTTATGTCGAATATACTTAGATCTACTCACATATAGTTATGTCCGGACTTTTAAAATCGTGTTATCCACCAATAGTTATTAAGAAAAAAAAAGTAGAAGTGGAATATATCTGAGCGGTTCTAAATGTCAATCTGACAAATCGGTCGTCGTTCATAGAACGATAAAATTCGAAACGAAGAGTTGAGAAAAATCGTTAGTTCTTAAACGTCTCTAAGGGTTCACCACCACCATCCCATTACTTCACGTCGATTTGTATATATTCAGAAAGATTCTCGTAACAATTCGCAAATCAAATGAAGCTTAAAGAATCACTCGTCAAAATGTCGTAATGATACGATACAAGGCGAAATAAGATAAATTTTTATGGACGAATCCTGAGTCAAAAGAAATACACTCCCAAAGATGGAGAACTAAATCAATACCATAAATATACATGGTCACGTCGGATATCCTTAAGCCCACTTATTTATAATCACATATTTGCATACAGAAGCGTCCTTATCTATGCAAATATGTCATTATAAACTTATGGTTCGGTGCTTTATGATTTCTTTATTCAAATGCAGAGGCGTCCCAATCCATTTCAATAAAGACTTCATAAATCATCCTACCTAAGTGTCACCGACAAAATACCCAATTCATAATCGTTAAAATTTCTAAACGATAATATCCAAAATTACCAAAAGTAAAGCGCATGAGTTGCAAATAAGTCGTCTTTCATAAGTAGACGTTTCGAGGGTACTGGATCAAAGAACATAAGTGTCGATAGGCGATAAGGCGATTGTAGACGTATATCAAGCAAAGAAAACTCCCGGTTATAAGTAGGATAATTATATAGTACTCGGTTCTAAATAAGCAATCATCCAATCACACAAAACCTTCCCATCCTCGAGGAAGACTCATCAAACATCAAGCTGAGTAATAACTTATCATAACCCAGCCTCGAAGCATACTCACAAAGAATGGCCCCAGGTTTTGTTATGAATTATTACACATCTCAACCATTCGATGACTCAGCTCGACTTTGAGCATACAACACATTCCACATTAACACGTAAGACTACGAGTCTTACCCACCCCGAGGTAATTCATCAAAAATCATAGGTTCTGTAACGTCTCATACTTAATTCCATCTCGCACTCAATCAAACATGAGGCCCACTGAGGAATCTTTAAGTATTGTTACACCTCTCAACATTTTTGAATGAATTAGCTCGAACCTAGGGATTACTCACGACCCATCGTCAACTAAAAATCACATATGTCCCTAGGTTTGATTATAAAAAGATCTGCAAGACCATTTTATAACTCCAATGCCCAATAAGTGTTCTAATGTGCATGTATAAAAATACATTATATGTCTGAGTGCATTAATCAAGCAATCGAACTCATGTAAACAAATATAACGTGACAGGCAACAAAGTAATAGCAAACGTGCATTGCAAATATTCATATAGCAGCGGAATAAGTATGATGTGATGAATGTTACTACTAAGTAAAACTGAGAGCCGGTTATAGTCTAGAGTTACTAATGCAACCTAGTTCTCTATAACCAAGGCTCTGATACCAATCTGTCACACCCCCAAATTCACCGCAGCGGAAGACTGGCTTTGGAAGGCTGTGACTTCATGAGTAATCGAGAGCTTGATCCGAGAACAACCTCTACATGCCAAAAACCATAAAGTAGACTCCAAATAATCCACATAGTCAAGTACCTGAAATACATGCTTAAAAATGTCAACATAAAGTTGGTGAGTTCATAAGTTTGTTTTAAAACGTTGATGACAAACTAGAGTTTTACCGACCACTGCACCTTGCAGTAAAATATAAGAGTTTAAAAATCACAGTTTCTGTTAAATAGACTTTCTTTGACAATTTCAAAGTTTATTAATATTAACAAAGTTTATTGATAATAACAGAGTTTACTGATAAAAGCGGAGTTTACTGATAGTAAATATAGCTTACTGATAACAACAGAGTTTTCTGGAAATTAATAGAGTTTTCTGATAAAACAGTGTTCACAGATAATAGTTAGCGTATTCTGATAAAAACAAAGCTCACTGGTAAATAATAAAGTTTTCCAATAGAATAAAATTGTTTAATGAACCACAAGATTTTCCAACCACTTAGTGACAATATAACAAATACAAAGTCACTAAATAAAATAAGGCATTTATTATTGTCTAAGCTCATGACACCGAAGCGTTAACAACACCGGTAGTATAATCATATAATGCAGCCCCTACAGATGCCTAACCCACGACATCCGTCCTCAGACTCAAATGAAACTGTGCCCGCTTGTCCTCTGTTGGACCAAGCCGGACAGGGGCGTCAACCCCGATAGATCTATCCATAACATTCGCGCTTTCGACCGGTCATCCAGTCCGAAATTAACGGTTCATGACAATGGGCCAAAGTAATTGGGTTAAAGCGGGACTTAGACCAATACATAAACGAGAGTATATGCACTTGTGTTCATTCTTTCAAGCATTGTCTCTACGCGAGAACCAGTGAAAAGCAGTTAAAGTTTTGGGTTATCAAACTCACAATAGAAATTTTAGTATCAGCATTCACAATTATAACAATTAGAGGAGTTGACCACTCAGCACGTAACAATTAAACCAGTTTAAAGATAATTTTTGAGCAACCAAGTAAGCTTAAAATTTGCTTATGACAATCTAGTAGTTTATAAACCGTTACTGACAACCAAACAAGTTTATAAGTAGTTTCTGACCAAGCATGTACCTCCCCCAAAGAGCAATTATAAAACATTTGTAATTAAATTTAAAGCAAGAAAAGGTGGGGTATGAACTCACCTCGACGATGTAGAGCAAACGCTAGTGATGCTAATAATAGGCTCCGCACAAACGAAAATCGATATGGCCTGGTCATGGTGTTGTGGTTTACTAATCGGCTAAATCCAATAACTTAAAAATGTGTATTTGAGTTCTCGATAGATATGTACATCAACATTACCCTTTGATAATATATTTTAGTTCCAAGTTATAATAGTCCGGTGGTTGGTTAAACAAATAACTAAATTAGACACACACACCAAGTATGTAATGTATTCCGTACACATTACGTATAACCGGACGATTATATAATTCTTTTGTTGAATTATATAATAGAGATAACAATTTTTACAAAACAAACCAAAGTATGTATTTATTTTGGTAGTTACCGTATAACGATCACGATAATTAGACAACATAATTCGACACATTTTAAGAAAATCACTACTTAATTAATTGTCACTTTTAAATAAAAAGTATAATTTTCATCAGTTTATTAATACAATAGAATCCATCTATTTTACCAGTTTACAAATATAATTGTATATATTTATTTTATCGGTTTATAAAATATAATGGTATTTATTTGTTTTATCAGTATAAATTTAATAGTACTTATTTGTTTTATCGGTTTACAAATATAATGATAGTTTGTAGCAAACAAATTATAAAGTATAGAATCTTATAGAAATTTTGACATGACCTATTCGTTTATACAAACATTCCCATATTAACTAATTCTCAATATTTTCCATTGTTACAAACAATGTACGTTACCCTAGTCGTGTTTTAACATATATCCAACTACTAAATAAATCACTACAAGTAAATATCACCCGAACACAACCTATGTGTTGTAAATCAAAAAGCCAAACGCCCGATGTGGGCTATTTAAACACGTATTTAAACGTATAATTATTTTTATAGTTCTCATGATATATTTAGTATTCAACGTTTTCATTTAACCATTTTCATACTACAGTTTAATCCGTTTTTATAATTAATAATATTATAAAAGTTATTAGCCGATTTCTAAACCACAACCAACCATGAAGTTGTGATCGCGCCCGGTACTCTAAACCCTCGACATCCCGCGTCCGAACATACCCAAAACTAATAATCAGCAAACCCAACCGCTCCTTAACCTACTGTCTGCAGTCCCAAACGCCCCTGTAACACCTTTTTGCAGTCCCAAACGCCCCCTTAAAGTCGGCTGCTAACCCCAAACGCATCCTTAAGATACCATAATCAGCAACCAACGACTCCTGTGGGGTTTCTACCCGAACCAAACACCCTCGAGGCTATTAAACCGTGAACCAAGCGCCCATTGGCGCTATCATCAGAAACAAACACTCCCTTTGAGCCGACATAAACGAAACAAACACACCCTGCTGTTAGATCACTAAGACTCAACGCACCCTTGTGCTAACCATATCAGCTAGGCTGTTTTACACCAAGAGCACATGTACCCTCAATGAGGATTTGATGGTGGTGACGGGTGACGTAGTGGAGAGACAACGGCTGAGGTAGATCTAGATCTACGACGAAATGATGGTGTTGTTGATGATGGAGACTGTCACGTCGGGTGGCTGCTGGTCAGTGATGACCTCGGCATGGTTAACCACCACGACGACAGATCTATGGTGGTCGAATATTGGTGTGGTGGATCTAACAGATTTGGTGATGGTTTGAGGTGTAGGTCACGATGGGAGATGGTGGTGTAGATAGTGGTCGCGGCTGGTGTGGGGATGGCTGCGACGGCCAACAGTAGGTGGTGGTGGTTGGTGGCGGCGCGTGGATGATGTTGACAGTGGTTGGCTCGTAAATGTGGTGGTGGATAACGAAGTGGATGGTGGTGTTGATGTGATGGGTGACGAACAACAATTCTTGGTGGTTGATGTATTAGGGTGGCGATGGATGCGGCAGTTATGGTGGCCGGAAAATATTTCCGATGACCGGAATAAAAGAGAGGCGCCGGAAAACTTTGTGAGGAGGAGAAGTGTGTGTAAAACTAATATTAGGGTTAGGGTTAAGAAATAAGAGAAACCCTAGTTTTCCAACTTATATGAGCTAGTCAAAACTTGTAAAAACAAAATGAAAAGTTCCTGATAATGCAGGGACTTAGAACGAAATTTTTACTATAACTTTTGCCAACACATGGTTCGAGGCTCGTTTGAGCTCGATAAAATTTGATTTTTTTTTACGAAATTTACGTCATTGATTTTGAAATGATTTTTACAATAAAATAGAGTATTGATCGACTAATTTTCGAAATCGTCTACGTTTTTATTGAAAATAGTTATCGATTCGCAGTTATCTCAAATAGTTTGCGTTTAAAGAAATATAAGTTAAATTTGAACGTTCTCGTTTTCAATGTAAGTTATTAAAACTAAAAATAAAAGTATCAGATAATTTAATAAACTTTTTTTTTATCAATATTTCTGCATAATTAAATATAAATTTAATTTGTATTGCGTCAGTTCTCAATTTTTACACAATCTTTTACAATACGTAAAATAGACTCTCGTTTTTGAATCGAATAACTTTGGTATTTCTCGAAAACGAATTTTTGATTAATAACTAATAGAATTTATTATTATTTAAAGTCTAGAAAATTCCCGGTTGTCACAATACCTGACTTCTCAATACAATATGCTCAAACAATGTGGAGGTCGGGCCCAAGCTTCTATGACAAGTCCACACAAACTGAACCGGGGCGGCTTCCCCCATAGATCTATTAATTGTACTAGCGGCTAGCCCATCATAAGCTAGCTAACGGTCCAAAATTGAGGCTTTAACAAAGGCAATCACTTAATGCAATTTAAAGGCAACCACGGGTCCATTCATAGAGGGACAAGCATACCATAAAAACCTTGTGTTCTAAGTTTATAAAACATGTATTCCCCCTCGCTGGTTTTAAAATATTTGAATGAGCTCAAACGAGGCTATAGACTCACCTTAAGTAGTAGAAGTATTTGAAGACGATCGCCGACGATAGTAGATACCCTATAAACACGACAACCGCAACCTAGCAAATAAGGTGCGTACATTAATAATAGACACGAGAAATAAATGATACTTAATAAAATCAAACTCAAGTATAAAATCACGACAACTCGAGAGAAAATGATGCAAGTGGTTCTATTATACTCTCCTATGTATTCATTTTATTGTTCTATACCTTTAATAAAAATCTGTCGGAACATACCGAATGTCCAAGCCGTTTTCCCATACTTAGACACATCAAAACTTCATGGTACTACTCAGAGAACTTACTTACTATACATAGAAAGTCCTCCCAAAAGCCCATTAAAAGATTTTACTTCTAAAGTTCCCTGCCCGACTCATCTTTGAATCACAAAATCCGGACAGTTTAGCGACCTTGACTTACGAAACCATTTTGACCATTCTAAACAACTCCATTTGTAAAACCGCCACTTGATTCTAAAAATAGACTCAAAATACTAAACTTGGAGCCTGAGAACAGCCCTTGAATCATTTTGAAACTCATTTTATAGTCCTCGAGATTCGATCCAAATATCGACAACAATTTTCGGATTGTGTCGACACTCGTCTCCCGGTACACGAAAATCAAACTAGTGTATCTTCCATCTCGTTATGAGTTGGAAGGCCTACTTTATATCAAATTGAAGATAACGAAATTCTCTACCACATAATCCCATAATAACAACCTATATTCAGACTTAAGACCCCCGAAATTGGTCTCGAACCTACTGCCTAAAATTGATCATTTAAAAACCATACAAAATCAAATTTTCAACACAATTTACCCATTCCTATACCAGTAATATGATCATACTATCATTCCTACACTATGATCAAACCTATAACACACTTGCATGTAACTTTTTACCAAATTCTTTCAAAAATTTAAACAGAACAACTAGTAGAATCACTAGCCAATATAATATATAATATAATAAGATGATCATACAAGCATAATCTTGATCAAAATTAATCAAAAATAAAAATATAATGCATGTAGGTAAATTTCATACCAAATTGTAGCCCTTGTGATTTCTAGGATGGGACTTGTTTTAGTTTTTGGAGATTCGAAGAAGAAATCAAGAAATTTGAGGTCTTATAGTGTTGAGGGTGTACGGCTAAAAAAGAAAAGGAGGAGGAAGGAAGAAGTTTTTGGAGAAATGAAATTTTTAAAGGAAATGTGCTAGTGGAAATGTTATATATAGTGTGGGGTTAGGGTAGTTTTTGCCAATTTGTGATAGTTTTGGTCCAAAATATAAATATTAGTTAAAAAGCGGGAAATGACTAAAAGTCAATTTTACAAATATTTACGGGACCCGGGTTTCGTAAAAATACTTAAAAGTTTAAACGCACACGAAAAATAATAATATAACGACTCGATACGTAATTAAAACGATGTCGTCGAAAATATTAAATATCGAAACGATCGATAATAAAATATAAAATTGTGGCCATCCGTCGGTATCGCGATCACTAGTAGTCCTCGTTGCTCGTCAAAATATTAAAATAAAATATTTAATATCGGTTTCAACTTAAACCGTTAAACATAATAATATTTAAGGTTATAAAATACTTCAAAAATATTTGAAAAGTAAGAATTAAGTAATGACCTTATTTTGTGGGTTTTACAAGGTTCTTGACACACGTGTCTAGGATCTCACCGGAGGGATTATCTAGTTGAGCTTTCAAGAAAAAGTTACAGGTAGTCGAAGTAGGCTGTAGAAGAGTTTTTCAAATTTTCTGTGTTGCTCTAAAATCTTGATTTAGGGTTTCTACAAACCCTAGATCGTTTCCAACAAAAAAGGAAGCTGGTTGTGTAAAAGGAAGCGACAAGAAAAGGGTTTTGCATAAACCCTAGATCGATTTTTAGAAGTTGTGATTTAATGAAGTGAGTTTGTTCTAGGGTTTGGTGTATAACACCCTAATTTGGTTGATTGTTACTGTGGCGATAGGATGCTACAAGCAGAAGCATGTTTTGAAGATCGAATAATTTTGAGGGCAGTCAACAGCAGCAAGCAGGAAGAATGTTTTCATGATCATGGTCAGAAGGTGCATTCATGGATGCAACAGGTGTTGAATTCGTTCCATGTTTCTGCTGTGTATATTTGCTGCTATGCGATCACTTGTTTATGTTCAAGTGAATAAGACGTCCAAAAAGAAAAAGGTATTAGCACTTTGTTTGAGTCAAGCAATAAACGCTGTGGGTAAACGAAAAGCAATCTTTGTTCATTCTATTTTGGATTGTGATATTATTCGAATGTAATATTGTTAAGAAAGGGACATCACGTGAGGTTAGTACATGAGGTGTGCTTTTTGTTTTAAAAAAATTAGAAAAGATCGTGATGTATCTAAGATTTGGGCAGTGATGTGAAGAACTGTGATTCAAGGGTGCTTATGACAGAGGGACGTGTGATGGTGGTCCACATTCTAAAAGCTGTCAAAGGAAAGTGAACATGTTTTTAGAGTTAGTCTCGTGTGATTACAAGGACTGAAGGTTGCTGTGGTACAACAAGTGGTTCCAAGGTTGCTAAGAAAGTTAATAGCAGATGGAGATCGTGATGTTTAATTGCACAAAATACAACAGTGGTGTATGGTACAAGCAGCAAACGTGACATATGATAAAGACAGATCGTATACAAACACGTTTGGAGAAAAGACGTGTGCTCAGTTTTGGGTATAGATTTAACTCCTGATTTGTAGGCATCGGGTTATGCATGAGAATCACAAGTTAGACAACTGCTCATCACGTTTAAGGTAAACAATATTCTTTTCTTTTTAAAGATTACGAATATATATATTAGTCGGTTTGGACAAGATAATCATGAGATATGTATCAAGACGTGGGGTGAATAAATTCCTAAAGTTTAGGGATTGAATTTACTTACATATACTGCATGAATATATCTTTGGATATTGGGTGAGCTAAATATGGGATGATGCATGGATTATTTCAAAATAATGAGGAATTTTCGTTGCGACTATCATTATTATTCTTTACCCACTGATGAATTTATATCCACTGTCATGAGAATCGTAGCCACAGATGGTGTCAACGGATGGCTCTAGCCACTAACAAACATATTTTAGCCTCTGACAGCTGTGTTGTCCGATATTATTTTTATCCACCGACCAGTGTTGTCCAATATTGGACTACACACGCTGAAGAGATATCAGACGAGGAAGGAAATCAGATAAGAAAGGATTTGCTGCTGTTTGGTATTTTGATTGAGTTTTGGCACACAAAACGAGATGGTTACACACACAGGTACATGGGATCTCTGATTTTAAACAAAATATCATTTTGATATTAATGGCTCGGATATTATTCTTAGAGAAGTATATGATTAAGAGGAAGAATTTGTATGGTAAATTTGATATTTCGAAGTAGATTTTCGCGGATTGGTGTTCTATCATATCTTCAAATTTTGTCAGCATTTGAAGGTAACTTGTAGGTGCTTTAAGTTGTGACAACGGACTTGATAAAAAGGTAGAAAATGTATGAGATTTTTCTTAAGACGCTCTATGCTCGTATTTGCTATTGTATGTGCCTCACTTTGTCAGCGTGAGGATTCTTTTTGTTAAGAGACTACTCATTATAGTCATGAGTTTTAAAGTCTACTAATTATATCAGTGAGTTTTGGAGTCACGTGGTTAGTACAAGATATGGAACACAAGTTTGGGTTATTCTACTTCTACATCAGGATTATTGTATTTATTTTTCTTCAAGATCATTACATGGAGCCTACATTGGAGAGTCTTCAAGATAGCATACTTTCACACATCCCCTATTGATGTGTCAAAAAGGGGAATATGTGCTATACTTAAGGGGAAGATTCTTGGAGATCATGTGCCACATACAAAGGATTCACGCTTAAGGGGAAGTGTTTTGACATCATCAACTAGGGGAAGATTGTTGGGTTGAATTTATGAGTTGATAAGTCAAAACACAAACATAAGGACTAAATATGCCAATGATGAATTCTTCAAGCCGATAGACAAAATATGAAGAAAAGAATTCATAATATATTATTAATGTTTAAAAGATTTAGTCAATCCTTTGTAAATATTCCCTGGTATCCTTATGTTATAAAGGAACCATAAGGAACGTAGGTTATTCATTCATTCAACATGCAAAATGTAAACCTACAACAAGTTGTGTGTTCTAGGCTTCTGGTTCATGTTAAGACGCCTAGGTTATTTGTTTTAATAATTTAATGCAAGTAACATTAGGGATAAATTCATCTTGTTCTATAACACCTTGTTTAACGTTTTTCATTCTATTCTGCCTTGTTTAATCAAGTGATGTGATTCGTTCCCAGTAGCTAAAAGATCTATGAATCTTAGGATTCCACAAAATCCTGTGTGATGTAGAGAACACCTCTGACAAATGGGTTGTCTTCCACTATAACCATTTCTCGAATTTACAGCATAAACTTTATAAACATCATTTGTTTTGTTCTGTTGTTGACGATTATTGCCTTGATTATAGTTACGAAAACTATTCTTCTGGAAATTACGATTAACAGGAAAAATCCTCCTTTCATCAAACTTCCTCTTATTATTAACTGCCACTTGTACAAAAGTATACCTTATCACTTGATCCATTCATCTTTGATTAATGGTGATAACTTCCTCTAAAGTTTGGGGTTTAGAGGCGGTAACATTCCCTTCTATACTTCTAGGCAATCCTCCAATAAAAGCTTCCATCAATTTTTTAGTTAGGCACTATATTAGGACATAATAATGCCAATTCCTGAAATTTTTGGATGTATACTTTGAGATTATATTCCTTTACTACTAGATTATAGAATTCTTCCTCCATTTTCCTAATCTCATTGCGAGGACAATACTTCTTAACTAGTAGATTCTTACATTCATTCCAGGGAGTCTGCTAAGCTTGTTCTATCCCAATGGGTTGTGCATAAGCATTCCACCAAGACAAAGCTTCTTCTATCAGCGTACCCATAGCAAATTTTACTTTACAATCTTTAGAACAGTTACTGCGAACACATACTGATTCATTTCTCTCGAACCAGCAAATAAGTCCAACAGCTCCTTCAGATCCTTTATAGTTAAAAGGCTGACAGTTCATGAAATCTTTGTAAGTACATCTTTTATCGGAACTTCTCTCCTAGCAGCATTTCCATTACTTGTGCTAGCTACATTGGCGGCTTGTGCTTGCAAAGCTGCAATCACACTCTCAGCAACCAATTGCCTTATTTCTTCAGGTATCATATTTACTGTCACAGATGTTGATGCTCTCCTATGAGCCATCGTACCAACATAATAATACTCGATAAGAATGATTTTTATTTTAAATTTTCATATCTGGAGTATGGAATTATTTATTACATCATTGAGTATTCTTAATTCTTTCGATCATTTCAAATGTGAGGATTCATAATATGAATGACGATAAAATTTTCTAATTCATTTATGAGGATTCATAATATGAATGAAGATAAAGACTTAAATAAGATAACAAGAATTTTTGAGAACAAACGCACACTTCTTTTATTTATGAACAACTTATCGTTTATATGTACACGATAAGCATCTCTGTTACATAAAGAAAAATTGTACATATCTTACAAACTGAAACTAGATTTCTAAGCTTAATTTCTCATTTTGATCTCCTCAATTCTGTCCAAAATATATCCGGAGTCAGATTGTTGAGTTGTTTTAAGATTATCTATGAGTAATTCTAAATTAAGCCCAATCCTCGTAAGTCCTTCTTTCATTTCATCATTCTCGTTCTCTAGTCTTGTCATATTCATTTCATGAGCATGCATCCTTCTACTCAGTCTAATATTATGGTGTCGAGTAACGTCCACTTTATATTCGAACTGACTAATATGCTCTTCAATCTCCTTTCTTCCTCTTATCAGATTCCTAATATTCTTCTCCACTATTCTAAAAGCTTCAAGGGATATTTCATCAAGATGACTAGCAATTGCGGGCAATTACTTGTCGTGCTTTTCCATAATCCGTGCTCTAGAATCTTCCTTAGTTTCATAAGGCTCTTCGCGAATTCGATTGGAGACGAAAAAAGATCTTCAGGTAACAGAAAACTAGACGTTGGTGAAGGTACACTATTCATCACTTCAGTTTGATGTGAGAAATATTCTTGTACTTCAGGAGTATCGTAAAAAGACAAACTCGGAACACGCACATCTGTGGGAGATGGAGTGAACATCGGAATTTCTCTTTCATCATCTTCGGAAATGAGAATATAGGTGGAAGTAGACATCCTTGTAGTTTATATAATATAATAACATAATATATTTTATTTAAAAGGAATAAAAATCTTACACTGGCGCTGATGATGGCTGATGGTCTTGAATTTAAAATTTTAGTTATAGTTTAAGAAAAACTTATTCTCTGTAACCATGAGCTATGGATACCAATCTGTAACACCCCCATTTAACCTTATAGCAGTGGAAGCTAATTTTTGTGGTATTACTATTAAAGTACCATAGTCATAATAATAGAAAATGCTTAAAAACATTTTTATAAATATTAACGTCATCATTCATTTATTCAGAGTCAAATAAAAACAACTGTACAATAATGTACAACATAGGTTTTTCCCAAAGATCTAGTTTTATTTTCTAGAATAATAACTTTATTCAAGACACCACCATCCGCATCCCGCCAGTCCTCATTCACCGGATATATATTCCTTAAAGTCAACACAATTGTTGAGCTAAATCATAGGTTTTTAATCAATATTTGAATACAAGTACGACTCCAGGGATACATTACTATACACATAAGTTTTTAAATTCATCAATTCATAGTGAACTAGCTCATGACCCTGCAACTAGACATTATCAGGAAAACCCAACAAATTTGCCCTTAAGTAGGAAGCTTGCCGGACTATCCTAAATGCAAAATAAAGCATATTTGTTTAGCCTAGGTAGGAACCATTAGCTGCTAGCAAGTGCGACTTGCCCAAATAGGAGATGTTAGTCTCTAATAGTACTATTCACAATATTAGCGCTCATTAAATGATTAGCGGTCCAAGATTAAAAAAGGGCTTAACGGCAACTAGTAAACGTAGTGTCAATATTAATATAGGCAGCATACAAAAACACTTGTATTCCAGTTTTAGCATATATCCCCCTCACGGGTTTTCAAATTATTTATAAAATTTTAAAATTGAGGCTATAAACTTACCTTAGCCTAGAGAGTCTTGATTAAATCAGCTATACCCAATCACAAGCTTCTCACAATATCTGAGTTAACACACAATATATAGATATATCAAGTTATACTCTCTGAGTTCAATCTTTTATTATTTCATGTATTTATATTTGATTCTTGTATTTTATTATTATAGTATCATTGTTCGGGCCATTATACTTAGAAGCCATTCTATAAATGTTTGAGGAGGGAGGGCACTTTAAATTGTAAACCCAACCACTCAGTCAGAACGTAATATCGATATGGAACATCTTTGTACAAAGCTCCCTACTAACATGAAACATTAGATTTTATTATATTTTATGCTCTTTAGTTTCAGTATTGGCAAAAATAGTTCTTATAGTTATATTTTAACATAATTACACTTTTACCCCTTTAAGTATATAGTTTCATTATATTGTAATTTAGTCCTTCAATATTTAACCTTAGGGTCTCAAACTTTCCAACTTCTATTATTATAGCTTTAAATTTCATAAAATGACACTTTTGTCCCAAAATGTCAAATAGTTTCAGAAATGACAGTTTTGGTCCCTATACTTGTAAAATCATATAACTTCTTCAAAAATGTACCAAATGATATAAGATTTTAAAACAAAGTTTCAAAACATATTTATAATCATAATAACAACATTTTATCAGAATTATAGCTCTTGAAATGGATTTTATGTCAATAGTTCATGTAAAATATAAAACTAGGGTTTTAAGACATCACTAGCTTATAACTTTCATTTAAATTGATGAAATGACTTAGTTTTTTTGGATTGGCTTTCTAAAATAATTTTGGCATTATAACAAGTCTTATAATTCATTATAACAAGATCAAAGCTTGTTTAGTATAGAAATTACCTAGGTAGCTCCAAAATGGCTCCTTATGGCTCCTATGAACACTACTTGCTATCAAAGCTTCAATGGCTACCTTCTGTACCTGGTTTCTGGTCTTGGGGGATGTCCTAAGACGTTTATAGAAGTGTAAATGGAGAATGGGTAGAGGATACAAATAAAACGGGGTGCAAGTTTCATACTATGTCATACAACCCTATTTATAGTACTAGCAACACTTAGGCTCCAAGTTTGGCATCTAAACGTGTATATAGATAGAGGGATGACTAATGAAGGCTATTTAAGCTCTAAACAAGTTCTTAGACCCTAGCTTTGTTCTAATCTTCTCTTGTGGCTAGAAATAGGTCACGACAATATGTAGATGAGAATGGTGATGTGTAGCAAGCAAGGAGGCGATGCACCTACTTGTAGTTACTCCTAAAATATCTTATAAGTCCTAAATATCTGATTTTTGAATTTGTAATGGAGGGAAGTGGTTTGAAAATGGGTTTTGGAGGCAAAATACAAAACTGGATCCTAATTCTAGGGCTTGTAACTTATGGTTTGTGTGTTTGGTGATTAGGGGCTTAGGAAAGTGATTAGTGAATTATTAAGACTTAAATAGGGTTTAGAAATTATATTTAAGATATTTGGGTCCTTGGTTTGAAGTTTAACAAAGGTTTGATGTGAAAATGGGAAGTATACTTTTGTAGATTAGGGTTTTCCAATGATCTAGGGTTTAATATTAGTAAATGTGATTATCCTCCTCTTAGCTACTGATGTAAACTTAATTTAGGTCCTAGACATTGTTTCTTAAGTGTCCAAAGAGTTCTTACACTTGGTTTAAGGGTTTAGTTTAGGTAAACATGTCTAAAGAGTGAAAATACCTATTTTGACCTAATTTACAAGTCATGCATTGAAATCTTATACCTTGTGCATTTGGGTACTTGTACATTGTCTTAAAATAATATTATAATCTTAATGAAGTCCTATGAGCGTTTGTAGACTTGTCCTAAAAGACTAGGTTATGATTCCATGTAGATTTCTTAATATAAGGATCTATATATCATTAAGCCTAATGACTTTCTATTTTGGGTAACTAGGGTTTGTATCTTAATGTACACTTATTCTAAGTCTTATATGATATGTTTATGACTTCTATGAGTTCTACATTCTTAGTTTAAGGGTTTATATAGGTTGATCATATTCTAGGGTTATTTAAGTAAGCTTAAGGTTCTATGCTTTAAAAACTTGTACTTTATGCTTTAATAATTTATATTGGTTTAAGATAAATGTATGATTATATTATGATACTTAGTTGAGTTTTATAATTTTTTTGCAAAAGATTAGAGTCTAATTCATTATAGATTGGATTTTATATGCTAATCTTGGTTTTAGGTCATTTTCTTGTAATTAGCTTGTGATTAGTGAATATTAGTGTTTTGTGATTATTTACCTTTTATTTATATGGTATATTAGAACTAGTATAAAGTGTCTAATAATAGTACATAGTTATTTTGTAGTTGTATTGCTTGGAATATTAGTTTATAAGGGATTTATATGGTTTATATATCTTTGTTGTATTTGAGTTGTTCTTATTCATTATTTGTACATATAGTTATCTTTAGAACTCAGACTTGATATATACATAGTGTATGTAACATATAGGCATATGTGGATGTGATAATTGAGATAGTGAGTATTCGTATATTCAAAAATTTAGTCACACATCATAATGAAAAGCAAAAATATCTTAGTAAAATCACCTCTTTATTTATAAACATAAATATTACATTAGTCAAAACTAATGGATGTTATAAATAACATGGATTGAAGAAAAATTCGGAAAGCTTTAGAGGAAACAGGTAATTACTGACTACGCCAAATATGCTGAATTGGGAGTTTCGCACCGGGGTCCTAACAGAAAATTAGCTTAAAACACTACTACAAAAAAGCTCATAAAAACTGGTCAAAATGGCTTATGAAGAATGGTTTTGGAACCACTCTTCAAAGGGGGGTATCTTCATGATCGAAATATAAGAAAACCGGTTATGCAACCAATCTCTATTAGAAGCTTCGACACCGGTTCTTTCCTTAAGAATCGGTCTTCATGTTAAAATAAACACACATGTTTTATTGAAAATGAACACCGGTATGTCTTTATAAAAACATTCAACTTGTCTTTATATAAAGTAAAAATATATCTTTTTATCTCAAGACCTGTCTTTTATCTATTCTCTTTTATTAAAAAAGTATTTTTAGAATTCTTTAATAAATTTCAAATTTTACAAATTTGACTCACCAAAATAAATAATAAATAAAGCAAATATATATAAAGTGATTTAGATGGACAAGAAATGTCAAAATCAACAAAGTAAATTAAGACAATGATTCAATTTAGATAAATATAAATGCAAGACAAAATTCAAATTAAAGTATTATAATTTAACAAATAACCACAAAGAAAAACACTATAATTCAACATAATTATCTAGGATTAATCACGCCTCGATGTAAACATGCATCAATGATCGCATTGGACTCTTTGTTCTTGGGTCTCTGTAGACCACTTAAGCATATGACTACAATGATCACGTTCAACTCTAATTGAAAAATAGAGCGAAAGAGGTTGGTCTCCCATAACCTAGATCAAATAACGAGGTTAGTGAAAAATTAAATGACTAGTATAAACATGAGCTCTAACAACTTGTTCTGCTATCTAAGTGCATTACCTGAAACAAGAGAGTTTGTACATGAGCCTGTTTAACATAGTTGGAGTATCCTGAGAGTTGATCCCGTATGGACATCTCTCTGTAAAGTAGGACATGAATGAATGAAATTAAGTCAAGGCTAGAATTATAAAAATCTATGATCCTAGAAGACATAAATAAGGCAAACCAAACCCTTTTATCAATATTTTTTCTACAAAAAATGAAACGTCCCAATGGACATGTCGCAGTATACTGCTATTATATAGGAGTAGTTCATACATAAGAAAAGCACATCGCAATTCAAATACTTAATATATATCCAAAAATGGAGTTATACAATTACTCCGTATTAGTTATCTATTAACATGGTATCTATTTGTTTGTTTATGCATGCTGATTGTTGTTTAAGTTTATCAACATTTATATGCTTACTTACCTAAAACGTTTACCGTGTATAAATACACGTATGCTGACAAACACATTACACACCATACATGAACCAGTTCTTGGATGTTTTAGAGATAGATAATTAGGTACACTTACTAGATAATTAGGCTCCTTAATATGTGGGAAAACGCATCCTTCTATACAAACCATCCATATAAACTTATTTATGTCGGCACAAGAGTAGCCCACCATACTGAGACATGAAATAGATAAGCATATTTTGTGCTGTCATTCGATACTCATTTCTTTTTTAAATGTGTCAAAGAAATAGACCAACCTCCAAAAACGATAAGGACGTATTCAACATCGAGGGAGTTGAAAATTTCCAACGCATCTTTTTCAGGAGATGACATGACAGTACCAACAGTAGCTATATGTGTCTTGTTCCATGCGTTATTGTTAACAATAACTGAGCGGTTATCCATTGCAGTTGTTTGGTAACCGTAATCCCACCAAGATGCAACTTGAAGGTATAAATAAGTCAGTCAACCTCCTGACAAGTCGCCAACGAGACTAATTAGTTTTCAGGGAGATGGTTATTTCAATCCATTTACTTACAGATGAGTCGACATATGTCTTAGGTTATGTTTAATCTCCATTTGGTATAAAATAAATATAATTTGCTTATAAGAAAGATTTTGTATGCATAAAATCTCATCAATCAAACAACCTTTAGAAATGTATTTTGATAATCATACTTTTCACACCATGAGTTTATATAAAGAAATATTTCAAACTGGTTTTGGCAAAACCATCCCCTAGAAGGCCAGTTGTAAGAACTACTAGGAAAACCACAGGGGTGATAACTAAACAAAATAACTTACTTTATCATCTACTTCAGTGTTATGGCTTAACGACGCATAAGCCTCTCTGAATTCATCAAAAACATGAACCCCCCATTAGGTGAATGAGAAGTAAGCACAATTGAAGAAGCTGAATATGCCTCTGTTGTAGCCCAAACACCATGGACCTACAAATACAATTAAGCATATGTTAGGCTTCAAGAGTAATAACCTTTTAGACATGCGCAAAAAAAGATTAAAAAAAAAACGAAACTAACACTAGGATAAGTTTCAGAAAACTGGACAACATGGATGAATAGTTTTTGCCTACTGAACAATCTGTTCATCTGGATTTCCCTAAATAAATCTACTTTCTTAAGGAACTTTACGCTAAGAGAAAGTACTTGATATTTGTTTCAGTTAAAATGCTTTACTTTAGCCGATATAACACCGAGTTATCACCACTTGTAGGGTAGAAAGGCAATATGAACCTATGAATGAGAGGCGCCAATAGATTTTTTTTGCAAACTCCGTGCAGCCTGCAACATTAACAGAAAACATCATATTGAAAATGTTTGTTTAACTTAGAAGTTGTTGGTCAGAACTTTTGCAATTATTGATGTAGTGTTTGATCTGAACCATATTTTGTAAAACTGTAAATAAATTTGCAAACATGTGATTCACATTCCATAAATTAGTCATTCTTTTAAAAACTTATCTCCATAAAATTTGAGTCGTCCTTTCGAAAGGTAGGTCTTGTAGTTTAGGTTGTTTGTAATGATTCTTAATGTCACTTTAGATGACGACTATTGTGATAAAGACTGGTGTAGAGTTCAGACTTCCCAAAAATGATGACAGTTCAACTTCCATTGCACTTTATTGTTTTGAAAATTATTCTTGGAATGAAAAATATTATAACTACTCGAGAAACAAATATATAGATATACACATTTTCTGGTCACAAAAACTATGCCAGTAAGAAGCATGAGCTCATAAGATTGTTCTTTACATTGATAACAATGTGTCCCAATTCATTATAACCTCACCAAGTTATCCTAAAAAGTGGTCAAAAATATCTAAAAAGGATTAACAACTACGGATATCATGCCATACAATTGTCAGCCTACTTTAAGTTGTTTAAATCCTATAACTTTGTCTATTACTCCCCATGCTAATATCAAGGCACACTACCAAGATTTGACGTGGGAAAATTCATGGGTCATAAGAATGGGGTAAAATGTTAAATGAGCATGGGTTATTGTAATCAATTTAATAAACACTGTATTTTACATTTTCCAAATGTTTTTGACGATATATATATCATTCTAACGCGAACCATTTGACCTATAAACTAAATGAGTGATTGTGACCCAAACAATTTCTAGCTTCTACCAATCATTTAATTCGTCAAAACAAAGAAAAAAAAGCAAAGACAGTGAGCCACAATACTAACTGATACATAAAAATGGACATATCCAAATGATCATTTTTTACCCGCTCATATTATTTTCCCAAAATAACAGTTTCGACCCATTCATTATGAGCTTTCCTTAGTGTTACAACTTTGATATATATATTGGAACTTAATTACGCAACAAAACAAAACAAATAATAAAAATATAGTTTGAGCAAACAATTCGCTGATGAAAAGATATATAACGGACATTCATATACTTGACCACAATTTCAAAGAGACTATTTCACAATATTAAAGTTAGACTATTTACATCACCTCTATCTGTGATAATTGGTAAAAAAACATCTACATTTACCAACTTAGCTTAAGATTCATATTCACGCATTTGATCAACCACTTGCCGGGCATCATACAATCTATAAGATTTAAACAAGAGAAACATATGTCTATTATTTACAAAGAAAAAAATCGTTAAGAAAAGCTAGAAACATACCACATTATCACATATCTCTATTATCGAAAGATTGTACCTTCTTAAGGTTCGAGTTTAAAGACCCGTAGACAAGCGAGAGACGCAGTTGGTGGTTGATTCTATGATGAATGAGAGAGAGATTAGCTATTGCAGGTGGCTGCTGTGGTTGATTATGTGTTGATGATACGAACCTATCCCGTAATCGGTTCATGAACTCACTCAAAAAGCTGGGTTGTTTGAGCAGGGGACACCTGGACATTATAAACCATCAACCATTCCCATACATGGCCGATGTGGGATCATAACATTACCCCACCCTTTGAAGAACCAACGTCCTCGGTGGTCACGGCTATGTTTGTCACGGTTGACACCCCCTTTGGGTCCAAGCCACCACTCCATAGGCCACCACTCCGAGCTCGTTGGTCACGGCTATGTTGGTCACGGTTGGCACCCCCTTTGGGTCCAAGCCACCACTCCATAGGCCACCACTCCGAGTGTTGGAACCTCGTAAGGTAGGGCTAGCTCTGATACCAATTGATACGAACCTATCCCATACTAGGCTCGTAATCGGTTCATAAGTCCCAAGTGTAGAACTCACTCAAAAAGCTAGCTTGTTTGAGGAGGGGACACCTAGACATTATAAACCATCAACCATTCCCATACATGGCCGATGTGGGATCATAACAGTTGATCACCTAGATGTAAAATTCGAGTTGTTTTGAAAGGATAAGAGAAAACTATGAAGGGATAATTAATTCCCGCTAGTTATTTTCAAGAGAATTGAAATGAAATTTTTTGGGTTGAATTATATTTAGAAAAAAAAGGGAGGGATAATTCCCGCTTTTTGGTTTGAAAAAATATATTTTTCTACTAATCATAGAGACACGTTTTTTATGAGATAACCATTTTCTATGTGTTTTAGGGTATAAAGACTTGTATTTTTTTTAGAAAACCGGTATTTATATTTTTCATTCTTTTATTTTTTCTGAATAGGAAGTGGTTATCTCAAAACCGGTTTCTTTTAAAGGGTGTTTATAGCCTTTTGTGTAGTAGTGAAACTACATCTATTGGGCACACTCCAGTCACAATGTCTTCTCCTTGATTCCCATTAAAAGTGTCGTGGGAGTTAAGATTGAGCCTCATTTTGGTTATCCTTATTTTTTCGGAAATCAAACTCAAACGATTCAAGCAACCAGATCCATACCATCTGTGAAGGAGACTTCTCACTACTTCGTCTTGAAGATATAGAAGATCTATTGCTTATGTTGGTTCAACAAAAGCTTGATCATTTGGAGACCGAAGCACTAATCGCATCGCATGGAACAGTTAGAATGTTCACACGAAAGGATGTGATCAAGAAACGGGTTGAAGATCTGCAACTTGGTGTGGAAACTACCAGAGGAAGTTGAATCTCACTAGAACCTATACTAAGATTCCTAATGAACATCGGAACAAAGATCCTTACACAAGTACACGAAACCAGTTTCAGGCACATTTTACCTGAACGATTCCAACGTCGTAAAATTTATGAGTATTGAAGAACTTCACAAATTTAGTGACATGACTCTCAAGTATGTTCGAGGAAAATTACTAGATATTAATGCCGAAATGAAGCTATCAGAGGTTCGTGTCTTTTGGAAAGAAGGGGGTACCAGCTAAGTGCTAGATACATGATCAATCAGATCAATGAGAAGTTGGAGGAAAGATGACTGATAAGGAGTTTGGAACAATTCGTTGGTGGAAGACGATATGGAGTTCACCACAAGCTACTAGAACGAGCCACTTGACGTGTTGTTCGTATCATTTCAGGTCACCTCCATACAAATTTTATGAATATGTGTATATATGTAAAATACTAGGTTTTTGTGGCAAGCTGTAGTACAAGAGTATGAAATTTTCAAGAATTTCTCATGAGATTATAAATGTTTCAAATTCTATGATACTTAAGCACCAAAACTAACCTCATTCACTCGAATGGGAGCGTTAAAATGTTCTATGGCCAAAAACAATTTCATCTTTTGACCCAAGACCGGTTAATCCATTGGTATCCAAAATATCAAGGATTAATGTAAAACCCGTAATTGTAAAACCCGTAATTGTAAAACCCGTATTTAAAAATCAGAATATTTAAATACGCGGTTTAATATTAATAAACTATATAAGTATTAATTATTGACAGAAATATAAACGCAGAAATTAAATACGCTATCCCAGTTTATTTAAAATATTACAGATAATATTTATTCAGATAATAAGTATTTAGTCTCAGAAAATATTACGGATGAATTATTTTATTTTACAAAAACAATTAAACGTTATCAGTAATCGCGCAGTCTCAGTTTTAATTAAAATCGTGACGTGGTTAATTATTCAGAAAATAATTATTTCGTATCACGTATGTATTTATCTCAGTCAAATTTATATATATTTAACGGTTTTAAAAACGAGCACGGAAGTTAAATAAATTTAAAAAAAAAAAAACGAAGCGAAACGAAAATTAAGTGTGCTCTTGGGCCGGCAGCTTTTAGAAAGACAAAAAGGGAGGAGAATGGGCTGGAGGCCCATTCCTTTTTGATCTAGGCCGGTTAATAACAAAAAGGACGGGAGTTCCTTGTTTTCTTTTTATGCCGACACAAACACACTAAAACAAAACCCTAATACAGAAAAAGAGTGCAGCCGCCAGTTTTGCTTGTGTTCCTTCTTCCCTGCCGCGACCCACATCAAGGAAACAAGAGTAAGGGGTCGAGTATTAATCCTAGAAGAACAAGAGATTTGATGTTGAAACCCTAAACGATTAGTAAGCATATGTAAACCCTAATTCGTTCTAATTAATTTCTTTTAATCCGATTTCATGGGTGTCTAAACGTGTTCAGACAATCAATTGAGGTGGGTTTGTATGTCGGGATGTTGCTGTGTTGTTTGGCACACAAACCGAGAGTCAAAAGACTCTCGGTGATGAATTACACCACCAGCCGCAACCCTAAAAAAAAAGGGTGCTGGCCGGTTTTGGTCTAACAGTGGGAACACCCGCAGGGTGTTTGTACTAACAGTGGGAACCGAGACCTGGGTGGTCTCGGTGGGATTGTTATAACTAGCAGGGGAAACGAACCACAGACAGGGGGAAACCCAGAACTGCCAGTGGGAAAACTGGCAGTAAGGGGGGTGTTTGGCAGTGAGTTTTAAAACCGGATTTAGGGCTGTTTGGCTACAGGTTTAACGGGGTGTTTGGCAACCCGGTTTAGAAACAGTTAAGGGTGCGTTTGGGACTGTTAAATCATACCTTTTAAATTAGTTTACTTTAAATAAATGTTTTAAAATGTATTTAGTAAATTAAATATAAACTAGTTTTATAAAATTTAAAAGAGTATAATTTTATTAAATGAAGTAAATTATTTTCGGAAACTTACTAATTTAGCAAACTTTTGTTTTCAGCAGGTTACCTAATATAATGTTAATATAGCGTCAGAATACGTTATGCCAAATTAATAGTAGAACGATAATACGTTAAAAGAATTATAAGAAAGATCAGATTTATCAGTTAATAAGCGTATAGAACTTCAGGAATAAATAAAGAAATAAATAAGAAACCAATACGGTCAGTAAGATTTAATAACGGATATCGGTTAACTTATTCGCGTCTTTTATTCATGTAGCACGTGTGAAGCCCGAGTAGTATTCGTTCAGTCTTCCTTCAGTCAGTACTGGACTAGAGGTACGAATTTCCGTCCTTTCAGTAAGGACTTCCTTTCTATGCATGATTAGGATTCCCCGTCTTCCGCCAAATGTTTTTCCCCAATATATGTTTAAGTTTATCAGTAATCATGTTAATAACTAAATAAATTGCCTGAGCATTATATACAAGCACGACCAGTTTATGTACTAGTTACGGAGGTACCGTAACCACGGCACTAGAGGCACCGGTGTCGTGACTCACATGCAGGAGAGTGATATCCTGCATCGTCCCACTCAGCTCAGCTTGGCCATTTTATCAGTATTTTTAGTGGGGCGTATGGATGCATCCTAGGCTTATATGTGTTACAAGTTATCAGGGTGAATGTGGTGTGTGCTCTACATCCTTCACATTGGAGCTGATCCCTCCACCCAGCACAGTTATTTAGAGGTCACCCCTCTATAGCATGACGAGGTCACCCCTCCAGTTATTCATGCACGGTTGTTACAGCACGTGACCTATATAAGCTATGGCAAATAAAATACAGTAAATGCATGTTTTCAGAATTAATAGTTATATTTCAGTATCAGTATATATGAACCAGGTTTCTCAGATTTTATGCAGAGTTCTACCACATGTTACATATCAATCTTACAGCTTCAGTATTCTATCGCTTGTTTCTTTCAGTATATTCTTATCATGCTTTATATCCGTTCACTGAGCGTTATGCTCAGCCGTAGTTCCTTTCATGTTCTAACGGCAGGTACACCAGGACGCTCTTAGGATTCTGAGAGCATGTGCATTTGGATGGAAGCTATCCAGACTTCTTACTTTATGCATTTCTTACATTATTCTGCTTATTTGGACATTGTTTAGTCCTTTCCTTCAGTATTTTACTTTTCATGTTTTGGGCTTATGTTTGGATTACCGACGTTTGATTCCGATATTCCTTTATGGTCAGTTAATGTTTTAGGACATTTACCTTATGCTTTGATGACACGCCATTAATACACGTAACGGTCCACTTATCCCAGTGGGGTGTTACAATTATGGTATCAGAGCCAGGTTCGACCTGTAGGCTCTAAAACTTGACCTGTGACTAGTGGGTAGTCACCAGGAACTTCCCAGATTTTGGCGTTGTTATCTTTCATGTTTTCTCATGGATTATTCAGTCAGTTTTCTCCATTTACCAGTCAGTTTTCTTAAAGTTTTGACTAAGTAAAAGGTTGGTACATAACTAGCCATATTTAGTCGCATGTGCTTTTTAGCGAATATTTTGTATTGGTAAACCGACCATAGGCGTTTACCCTTACTCACGACAGATTCATGTTTTCAGTCAAATATCACTTGGTGAACCAGCCATAAACGTTCACCATTTCTCAAGTCAAATTTCATGCTTTTCAGTCCAATGATGTTTTGTGGACCGATCCACAGTTGTTCACCTTTGTCATATCAGGACATTTCATAAATTTTGACAAGTAGGGATTGGACTACAGCCATCCATATTTAGTCCGAGATTATAAAAATTCCTATACATGACAGTTCTCAGAAAATTTTTACCAGTATGGATCGAACCACGATGGCCCATACTTAGTCTCATGTTTTCTTCTTTGAATTCTGTGGATTGAACCATAGCCGTCCACATCAGTTGATATTACTCCTCAGTTGATTTGACTTTTATGTTCCTTGTAACAGTCAAATTTTCATACCCTCACGTTGATGTCATCTACATGATGGTTTAGTTTCATGTCTCCTTACGAGGATTATGCTTTCAGCAAAGTAATGATGTTTTCATGTTAAGATACATAAGAACTTCAGAAAAACCCGTTTTCATGATAAATCATGACTGACCTTCATTAATCATGCTTCATGCTGACCACTGTTGGGACTCCGATTATATCATACTTTGCAGCCTCGAAACAACCAGCAGTAAGTCGACGCAGGAATTGTCAGTCTGTTATGTTATTTTTTTCAGATCAGTTTACTACCGTTTTAAATCAATTTATTTCTTTGATCATGTCAGACATGCGACACCAGTATCGATCATCCCATAAAATTTTCCACCAGCTCCATGTACAGTATTCCATATGTACCCCATGTACAGTGTCTCAGTTATACTCCATGTACAGTATTCCACGTGTACTCTACGTACAGTGTCTCAGATATGCTCCATGTGCAGTATTCATTTTGTACTTCATGTACAGTAGTCCAGGTGTACTCCAGGTACCCTACTCCACGGATATTGCTAATCGATCCTTAATCATCTCAGGCGTTTCCACTTGTCGATATTCTACCAGGTGCTGATGCTGCTCGTGAGTTGAAGATTTTACCGGATGCTGATGCTGCTAAAACTCTGAAGACCACACAGATGCTGATGATGCCGATACTTTGGAGATTCCTCAAGATGCTGATGCTGATGCTGTTATACTATAAAGACACCGCAGAGCAAGGACGAAAACTATAAATTTGAACTTTATGTCAAGACAAAATTTCAACCATCAGACACTACCATTCCATTACATACTTTTACCTTCTCAGTTAGATGTCACACTCCACTCAGCTAACTGTATATTCAAAGAGTGGGAACCGGAACTCAGCCGGCCACTCAGCAGAATAGTTACATGAATCAGGGTCATGATAATGATCGTTGTAAAGTGACAGACAAAGCAGTAGTGACAACCACTGTGCTTATAATTAATCAGTCAGTAACCATCGGAACTCCAGAACGGACGTGACCAGCAATACAAGAGGTCAGTAGTCTAACCGGTCCGCCAATCCTAGCAGTTACCAAAAATTTCAGCCTTGTCCAGATTCATCCACTAAATCACATGTCAAGACATCAGTCAAGACATAGGTCTCAGGTATCATTTCAGAAGGCACATATCAGGACACCAGTCATAGTACACGTCATACGAATATCTTCTCGAAGTACGAGTTAGATTCATAACCCCAGTATGCCTCTTAAACCAGGCCCTCAGAAATTCAGGGTACCCCAAAGGGGTATACCCGTTCTGTTATGCCAACATAAATTAGACCATTAAAATTCAGTTACCACCACTAGACTATTATTCAGATTAAACACACGATATTCATTCTGTAAGGTTACAGACGAACCCACTCAGTGGAAGTCGCCACGTTACTCCACATATTCCTATGTCAGCTTTATGTAAATCAGGTATTTACCTACCTCTCAGCCAGAAAGGACTCCACAGTATCACCATATTTATTAAAGCCTTATTTTCAGTTAACGACGAGATCCGTCTTACTAAATCCCAAATATATTCATTATACTTTCGGTCAGAAAATCAGTATGAATTATTTCTGCCTCACAAAGCGCGTGACTATCAGTCCATAGCTACGAAGACTTTTACCTACCTGTTATTAATTCACTTCTGAAACTCCTTAAATTCATGATCAGCAGATTATTCTAGAGTTCCAGATATAATTTCAGAAAGTTTTCAAGAAGTTCCTTCCTAACTACGAGACATAATTTAACATCGAGCTCGTCTCAAGAATAGTGCCTGTTTCCAAAACTCTTTATTCCAGAGTTGCATCTAAGTTAAAAGGGTTGCATCATTTGCTGCAAGGATTACCGGAATGAGGCTTTATTCGCCCTGGCGTACTACCAGGAAGTGTGTCATTTCTATCTATCAGGAAGAAGACCGGTATCATGAGATCATGTATCGACCACCGATATTTTGACAAGATCACCATTTTTTTTTATCGATGTTCATTCCACGAATAGCAGGTTTATCTGATCTGCTATGACTTCTTATATATTTTCCAGAACAATCCACGATCATGTCACCATCAGTGGTGAGAGAAACATATTATAGACACTATAAAATTTTTGAATTATATTTCCGAGCTCCCTAATGCTCCAGTTATAGTATCAAATCTATGAATAAAATTGTTATGACTTCACAGACAAGATCGTCAGTATGTTCTTCGATAACATTCTGATCTTCTCAATTCTAGAGAGGTACAAGATAATCATCTTCTCACAGTTGTACAGAATCTTCGATAGGAGAAAATTTTATATACAGCTTTCCAGATATGAATTCCAATTGAATAAGGTGGAATTTCTGAGCATTCTACCTTAGCAGAAAGAAATTTCAGACAATCCTGCGCAGGTGAAGGCCATCACCTGATGGTCCCAACTGACGCCTATGAATGAAATTCCACCAGAAAGTACCAAAATTCCAGGCATAATTTTGATTGAAACAGTATAACGCGTTGAGGCATCTATGTTCATATCTAATACCTTCCATTCCAACAGGTTTAAGATAGAACGTCGTCATACTATCAAGTTATTACTGCCAGTAGAAAATCTGGACCGAAAGGAGACAAGACTCCATGGAGATTGTTATCAGTTTTACCATAGACTCAGAGAAAGTGTAATACTATCTAAGTTATCATTAACCATGTAATCAACCTGCGCGTCTCTTTCATCCGAAAGGATCACGTAGTAGCAGATCTGCAGAAAATTTTAAAAATTCAGCAATAAATCGTACGAATTCAAGGCTTTCCTTCGACCATCATATCAGACAGAATTCATGTTCACGATCAAGTGTATGTTTACGCCCACTTTAAGTTCATGTCTATTTTCACTTTCACGTTTACGTCTCATCCGCAGTATGATGCTGTTTCAGTTCATCTTTATGCTAACTCATAAGTTAAGCTCACGTTTGTGTTCATAACATTGTTCACGTTCAAGTTCGTGTGCCATGTCACGATACACGTTTCTCAGTTTATTACCGAATACGGTTACAGAAAGCTTGAGAGACCAGACTCAAGTTTAGCACAACTATTCTGTAACCAGGCAGACGTTTCATATCTCAGGCCGTATCGTTTGGCATTCATTCCTCAGTCAGCATACGTTCATGATATGTCCTAGTATCACGTTCACAGTATGATTCACTTATCATATTCTAATTCTATGCCAGCGCTCCTCATATAATTATGAACCACGTTCACAATTGCTCACTTAGCATGTTCAAAATTGTTCACGTAGCTCGTCCCTATAATTCAACAGCTTTCTCAGAGATATAAATATTATATCTTCAGAATATTTACACGTATCGTTTCATGTATCATACATGCTATAGTTATTCAGTCTATCAGATTTAGTAAATCCATCTTAAATATGGAATCAGAAACTATTCAGCATCACCAGGACAGGGTCATCAGGACCAAGATTTTTTTTTATTGTGTTTAGACCTTTGAAGGAATCGTTTCGAGCGGGAGGCCACTCGAAACGGAGGAGTCCATCCGGACCTCTCATCTTTTCCTTTCAATAAATCCAGTTAAGTCCTTTCAGTCATGTCGCGTTTCATGTTCTCTTCAGCCATGTCACATTCATGATCATTTCAGTCATGACAAGTTTATACCTATCAGCAGCATTATGTCTTGATTAGAAGACAATTTATCCTTCAGCTTAATTGTCTTTTCAGTCTACGTGTTCTTCCAGTTCTTATAACTCCATCAGCTTATTTCTTTTAATTCGAGGACGAATTTCTCCTTTTTAGAGGGGAAGAATTGTAAAACCCGGTATAGTCGTATCTTTAATTCGGGGACGAATTATTGTTTATAGAGGGGAAGAATTGTAAAACCCGTAATTGTAAAACCCGTATTTAAAAATCAGAATATTTAAATACGCGGTTTAATATTAATAAACTATATAAGTATTAATTATTGACAGAAATATAAACGCAGAAATTAAATACGCTATCCCAGTTTATTTAAAATATTACAGATAATATTTATTCAGATAATAAGTATTTAGTCTCAGAAAATATTACGGATGAATTATTTTATTTTACAAAAACAATTAAACGTTATCAGTAATCGCGCAGTCTCAGTTTTAATTAAAATCGTGACGTGGTTAATTATTCAGAAAATAATTATTTCGTATCACGTATGTATTTATCTCAGTCAAATTTATATATATTTAACGGTTTTAAAAACGAGCACGGAAGTTAAATAAATTTAAAAAAAAAACGAAGCGAAACGAAAATTAAGTGTGCTCTTGGGCCGGCAGCTTTTAGAAAGACAAAAAGGGAGGAGAATGGGCTGGAGGCCCATTCCTTTTTGATCTAGGCCGGTTAATAACAAAAAGGACGGGAGTTCCTTGTTTTCTTTTTATGCCGACACAAACACACTAAAACAAAACCCTAATACAGAAAAAGAGTGCAGCCACCAGTTTTGCTTGTGTTCCTTCTTCCCTGCCGCGACCCACATCAAGGAAACAAGAGTAAGGGATCGAGTATTAATCCTAGAAGAACAAGAGATTTGATGTTGAAACCCTAAACGATTAGTAAGCATATGTAAACCCTAATTCGTTCTAATTAATTTCTTTTAATCCGATTTCATGGGTGTCTAAACGTGTTCAGACAATCAATTGAGGTGGGTTTGTATGTCGGGATGTTGCTGTGTTGTTTGGCACACAAACCGAGAGTCAAAAGACTCTCGGTGATGAATTACACCACCAGCCGCAACCCTAAAAAAAAGGGTGCTGGCCGGTTTTGGTCTAACAGTGGGAACACCCGCAGGGTGTTTGTACTAACAGTGGGAACCGAGACCTGGGTGGTCTCGGTGGGATTGTTATAACTAGCAGGGGAAACGAACCACAGACAGGGGGAAACCCAGAACTGCCAGTGGGAAAACTGGCAGTAAGGGGGGTGTTTGGCAGTGAGTTTTAAAACCGGATTTAGGGCTGTTTGGCTACAGGTTTAACGGGGTGTTTGGCAACCCGGTTTAGAAACAGTTAAGGGTGCGTTTGGGACTGTTAAATCATACCTTTTAAATTAGTTTACTTTAAATAAATGTTTTAAAATGTATTTAGTAAATTAAATATAAACTAGTTTTATAAAATTTAAAAGAGTATAATTTTATTAAATGAAGTAAATTATTTTCGGAAACTTACTAATTTAGCAAACTTTTGTTTTCAGCAGGTTACCTAATATAATGTTAATATAGCGTCAGAATACGTTATGCCAAATTAATAGTAGAACGATAATACGTTAAAAGAATTATAAGAAAGATCAGATTTATCAGTTAATAAGCGTATAGAACTTCAGGAATAAATAAAGAAATAAATAAGAAACCAATACGGTCAGTAAGATTTAATAACGGATATAGGTTAACTTATTCGCGTCTTTTATTCATGTAGCACGTGTGAAGCCCGAGTAGTATTCGTTCGGTCTTCCTTCAGTCAGTACTGGACTAGAGGTACGGATTTCCGTCCTTTCAGTAAGGACTTCCTTTCTATGCATGATTAGGATTCCCCGTCTTCCGCCAAATGTTTTTCCCCAATATATGTTTAAGTTTATCAGTAATCCTATTAATAACTAAATAAATTGCCTGAGCATTATATACAAGCACGACCAGTTTATGTACTAGTTACGGAGGTACCGTAACCACGGCACTAGAGGCACCGGTGTCGTGACTCACATGCAGGAGAGTGATATCCTGCATCGTCCCACTCAGCTCAGCTTGGCCATTTTATCAGTATTTTTAGTGGGGCGTATGGATGCATCCTAGGCTTATATGTGTTACAAGTTATCAGGGTGAATGTGGTGTGTGCTCTACATCCTTCACATTGGAGCTGATTCCTCCACCCAGCACAGTTATTTAGAGGTCACCCCTCTATAGCATGACGAGGTCACCCCTCCAGTTATTCATGCACGGTTGTTACAGCACGTGACCTATATAAGCTATGGCAAATAAAATACAGTAAATGCATGTTTTCAGAATTAATAGTTATCTTTCAGTATCAGTATATATGAACCAGGTTTCTCAGATTTTATGCAGAGTTCTACCACATGTTACATATCAATCTTACAGCTTCAGTATTCTATCGCTTGTTTCTTTCAGTATATTCTTATCATGCTTTATATCCGTTCACTGAGCGTTATGCTCAGCCGTAGTTCCTTTCATGTTCTAACGGCAGGTACACCAGGACGCTCTTAGGATTCTGAGAGCATGTGCATTTGGATGGAAGCTATCCAGACTTCTTACTTTATGCATTTCTTACATTATTCTGCTTATTTGGACATTGTTTAGTCCTTTCCTTCAGTATTTTACTTTTCATGTTTTGGGCTTATGTTTGGATTACCGACGTTTGATTTCGGTATTCCTTTATGGTCAGTTAATGTTTTAGGACATTTACCTTATGCTTTGATGACACGCCATAAATACACATAACGGTCCACTTATCCAAGTGGGGTGTTACAATTAACATTTTGGATAAGGGGAGAAAATGAGATTAAGGAGACTTGTAATCATATGTGACTAAGGCAAAAAGGACTTAATGTAACAAACCAAATTAATGTGTGTCATGCACATGTTTAGGGGGAGCGTTTTTTATGTCAAAAACACTTAAGGTACAAAAACTTTGATATTTATTTCACAAGTATCTTAACTGATTTTCAAGGAATTTTCATGGTGACAAATACTTACCCAAAACACACCTCATTCACGACGGTTGTGGTGACAAAAGGGTTGTAGGATTAGGTACCAATTATTCTTCCAGAACTAGTGGAATCTTCCCAAGGACAATTCCATAGCTAGTAATAGTAGTTCTTAGGAAAGATGGGGAATGATTGTGAACGTAGCTGAATGTCGGCCAAGTAATAAAGCTAGCACTGGAACAATCATAAAAAGGTGCTAGTTATGATGTATTGGTAAGCACTGAAGCGGTTGAAGAATGAAAAATAAATGTAAAGATAAATGGTGTAAAGAAAGAATCCCTCCTTACAAATTAGGTAGACCCCGGGTCAACACATATGATATTGGGATCATTTTTAATGATTCTCAATATTAAAGACAAGACGTCATGGACCTAGTGATGTTGTGCACAACCCCCTAGCTAACTCAAATATATCTCAAAATATATCTGTTTTAATGTAATGGAGTTCAACACGGTATCTATTGGTTTATTCACTCCGAATAAATTGATATTGGAAAGATGTCTATCCTTTCCATCTCTCACTTACTAAATCAAAACGCACTATTGAGTCTAGAGCCGCGAGATCATCAAAAGTATCATGAGGACACTTTCCAATTATTCCTTCCTTCTTCACACATTGTGAAAAGTAAGAAAGATTTTATGAGTCCTACGCAATATTCTTGTAATATTGCCAAAACATCTGAGTGATACGTAAGTATTACTATAAGGATGGAAATCCTGCTTGAGCAAACATCAAACAAGCTCATGGTAGGTAACATGTGCGGTTCTTTAGGAACCAAACTTGTGATAACTTGAAATAAACGATGGTTTGGTTGTTAATTGAATTCAAACTTATTCCTGGGCCTCTACGTAAAATCTAAGTGATCTTGCCAAAACAATCAGAGTGACACTCTTTAGTGTTCACAGTGATGAGTGGAAATCCTTCCAGTGTCAACATCAAAAAGCACTGCGGTAGGTAACAAGAAAGATTTTATTAGAATCAAGCTCGTGACAACTAGAAAGCAAGATTCTATTGAATTTCACTTGTTCCAGGTATATGAACTGACGGCTTTGATCATAAGGGTAATTTTATCTAAATGATTCACTCTTTACATTCGCAGTCAGCTTTTGACGGTCGAGTAAAGAGAACGGGTTTACCCGCGAAATCTAAAGAGAACGGGTTTACCCGCGAAATCTTGTCAAGGATATTCTTAATTGAATCTACCTGCCACAAGTACGATATTTAATATCGTCCACGGTCTTCACCGACCAGAGGTAAAATGCTACCAAATCAGAATGAAATGTCAAATCCATTTCGTTCGTGTCTACATATGTTGCTGCATTTGAAGACGATGGCGTTACGGTGTACCAGAAGAAGTCGTCCTCACATACTTAACTTTATGCACCAAATGTTTCAACAAATTCAAGAAAGTTCAACATAAAGTCTTCCGCTATATCAAACTCTGAAGCTTTCAAGAATTCAACAAAGTGTAAGTGTGTAGGACATTAAGTCATGAAGAGGCAATTACACAAGAAGGCGAAGGGCGCACGTGAAGATAATCTCTAGTCACATGACAAGCCAATGTCAAAAGAACATGCCTCAAGTCTAAAGCCTAAAGATTATCAACACATATTCACAAGAAGAAAAAGAAAAGAAGAAAAGAGAATGTACTACGAGCACAAGAACGAAGATCTAATATGCTAGATTTAAGACTTTGTAAATTGGAGTGACCTCCCTTAGGGGGAGTGATGAGATGGCATTTATACATGATCTCATCGTTCTTTTCGGGCTTTAAATGCATAAAAATGTCATAAAATACCATATATATGCTTGTGTTTGTTTACTTGTGTATTTTAGGTATGGATATCGTGAAAAAGACAAAAGATCACAAGTTACAAGGAAAAACGGACACGAGAAACGAAGCCGTACAAAGAACCGGGCCCTAATCATAGAATTCTCAACAAATACCCTTGAAGACTTGAAGACAAACAAGATTGATCCTCATTTATTGAAGAATTGACACTTAAAACCCTTGTATATTGATAATTACAAGTTTGGTCCCTTAAGTTTGTCAAAATTTCACAAAAGGTCCCTCAACTTTGAAGAAATGGCAAGATTAGTCCCTCAACAAATCCAAATTGCCAACAATGGTCCCTCATGAAGATTAAGATGCATTGAAGAACTTTGAAGATCAACATTGTCCAAAATCAGCCCTTGAAATATGAAAAAGTGTCAAAAATAACCCTTGATACACCTTTTGGAAAGTTTTGTGCAAAAAATGTCAAGTTGTGAAAGTTGTTACAAGTATAAATGGGCGCTGATAGACTTTTAAACACAAATGCAAAAAGAAAGGAAATATAAGGACTAAAGGTGTGCACTGAAACTTTCAAACACACAAACACGCGCCAAACAAAACCAATCCCCCAAAATCGGATCAAAAGTTACTACTGTTCACCCCAAGAACCCAGTAACTATCTTCATTAAAACAAAGGGTAAAATGAAATTACCCTTTCCCACACTTGATTCACACGCCTATAATCTCATCCCAACCTTAATACACTCACTCCCACTCACCAAGAGGCCCCACCACCAAAACCGTTTCACCATCATGTGACAACTTCCTCACCAAGGCTTGCCACGTGTCAAGATCAACAGCCCACATCATTTGCTTCATATCAAAGCTACTATAAACGGTTTGGATGCATTTGGACAACTCACACCAAGAAAACGTCTAGAAGGACTTAGGACATTTAGGGAATTTCACTTCTAGGGTTTGTGAATAGTGTTTAGCCAGGCATTTGCCTATAAAAGGAGACCTCAACATGTGAGAGTCCCTTTGTTCCAGTTTTAGGCTATCAATCTTTGTAATTCCTTTTTAAGTTTAATAAAATTTGAATTTCTGAAAATATTGAATTCTCTTTTTGATTTGATTAAAAGTTGGTGTTTGAGTAGCCTAATTCTGAGTTCCATTTGATTGTTAAGGCCTTCCTTAATCTTGTGGTTAAGGCACGTCTTGTTTCATTAGGTTTTTAAGGTTTGAATACCTTGAAATCCTAGGTTCTGATTTGGCTTATATTTGTGTACTAACCCTTAGCCTTAAGCCTTGAGTTCTTCCAAGCTTGTTGACACCAAGCCTGAGAAGGATTCTAAGCCTTTGGTTGAGTTTGTTTGTTGCTTGTGTTGAAGACATAAAGTCCTTGAGGTTCTACTTTGAACCATCAACCAAGGCAGTTTGCATCATCTTCATTGAAGTACCTTGGTCTTGTTCTAGTTGTTGAACAAGGTCCAAGGAGCTTTGCTGGCCTTCCTAGGATGTTGTGGAAGGCAGGTATAATCCCTTGTTAAGATTCCACTCAAAATTTCATGTTTATGACTGATTTTGATTTGGTGCTTTGATTTTGAGTATTGGTGTTTGTGTTGGTGATTTTTGTGTTTGATTGTGTTAGTTGCTATTGTTTAAGTGTTTTTGATCATTAAAATCAGTAGGTTATTAGTTAAAATCACAAGTTTCTTTGTTAAGTGGTAGATTAAGGAGTGTGTGGGTCTACTGCTTGAATTGGGATTGTGATTTGTTAAGTGCTTGTTTTGTGGTAACAAGAGTTGGTATCTGTTATTTTGGTGTATTTGTTCATCTGTTTGCAGGTTTGAGGGTTTTGAACACATAGATTTTTGATTTGGCTATAAAATCTTCAAAACTTGGTAAAATTGGCTAGGATTTTAAGGACACCTAGATCTAAGCTTAGGCTAGGGCTAACAAGTGCTAAATCATAGTTAATCACATCAGGGAAGAAGGATTTGAGGCTTAAAATTGGATCAAGTGTCAAGTATATCAGTAAACTTGTTTCTGCATATGTTCATTGTTCATCAGTAACTTCTAGTGCTTTGATCTTGTTATTTACTTTGATTCAGTGTTTGATTCTTGTTGCTTTGTGTTTTTTCTTAGTTTATATAGCTTGTGTATGCATCCTGTTAAGTTTGCTTGGCTTATTGTGGCTAAATCTGCTTATTAAGTGCTTAACTGCTTATTTCCATATCTGGTGCATATCTGGTGACTGTTTGGCTTATTGTGGCTTATTGTGTGAACCAATTTGAGATTTTATTGTTGCTATTGACTCCTTGTGATTCACTGATCACAAGGGTGCCTTTGTTTCCAATTGAATCAAACCAGAACTCTCATATAAGCTTGGTCAAATAGTCAAAGCAGTGGGAACTCCTTTCCCCTGCTGGTTACCACTGATAGTGTAAAACTGGTGTCAGCTTATCAATAAGCTATAATAGCTTATTCCAACCTGCAACAACTTTGTTTTTGTAATAGGTGCTCATATTTTGACCCATTTGTTCATACTGGAGCATTTGGGTGGTTGACTTTTAGGTTTGACTAGAAAACCAACTCCTTTGACTTTTACATAAGTTCATTTGTGCTTATTCTGGCTTATTGGTTGTGCTTATTGGATTTTTGTTGATTGATTATGCTTATTGAGTCCATTTGAAAGCTTTTGCAAGTTGAATCAAGTCCTGAGGTGCCCTAAATCTCTAAAACGACTATTTTGTCTTTTAGTGAAATTTTTCTTTGCTTATTTCTGGCTTATTGAGTGAGCTTTTTCAAAAATTCTTTTTACAGATCTCATAAGCATCCCAAAAGAAGGTTGTGTGTCAAATTAGAGCTTATGGCATTAGCTTATGGCTTAATGGGCTGAAAAGCCCAATAAGAATAAGCTGAGTGTTCAATAAGCTGTGATAAGCTCATTTTCAGCTTTTGGGCCTTTAGAGTTTTGTTCTTAGAATTGAATTTTAAGTCAGATAGGGCTTTTCCAAGTCAATTGGGCCAAGTTTGACTTTTTGGGTCCAAAAGCCCAATTTGGTTGACTGTTTTTGGTTTTGGCCCATTTGAGGGCCCAATAGGGGTATTCTGGTAATTTCACTTTGATTTTCTGATTATTTAGGTTTAAATAAACTAGGTTGCAAGTTTTTAGAATTTTTTATAATTTTTGGATTTTTAATATTATTTTATTATTATTTTATTATTATTTTTAAAATTTCACATCTTCCAACTTTTTACATTTTTCTTAGGTTTAATACATTAAAATAGGAATTTAGCAACTTTTAGAATAATTTTATCACTTTTAGATTAATTTTTATAATTATTTTAAGTTTTAATAGTTTTTAAATCATTTTAAATAGTTTTTTTTAGTTTAAAAATTTCTAAAAATAGTTTTTAATCTTTTTAGGCCATTTTAGAGGTTTACCAATTGAAAAATCTTTATTTGGGATTTTTGATAATTTATTTGATTTTTAGGGCTTTAATTAGCATTTAAAAATTGAATATATAATTCTTTAAAAGGTTTGAAAAAGTTTTGATCATTGGTAAACTCTTAGTTTATCATTTTTTATTTTTGGTGAATTTTTGATAATTTTTAGAATTTATTTTTATTTTTGTGGTTTTTAAGGTTCTACGTTTTAACTTTCTAGTAGTGATTTTTTATTTTTTATTTTTACGTCTTCGTCATTTTCTTTTCTCATCCCCTTCTAAACCAAATATTAATCACAAATCTTGAACATCTTAGTCACACACATATACCTCCTTGGGAAACGAACTTTCATTTCATTAAGGGTCATTAGTGTTGATTTTCCTAAATCATCACTCAATACTTACCGCTTTTACGCCTTTTCCCTAAAAGGTCGTATTTTACCACAATCACTTTGGCGCCGCTGCCGGGGAGGTGTGTCGTGATTAATTTGTATTGTTGTTTTTAATATTAACCAAATAGTATTTGTATTAGTAGAACTCTACTAATACGTATTATCGGTTTTCTTGGTTTTTCTTGTACAAATATTATTACTATATTGTATTAAGTATCACAATCAATTCACAATATCTCCAAAAGTGTGAAAACACAACCTTAATTGGGATTTCATCACTCAATTATTGTATTCGAATCTCAAACAAAAAGAAAAAGGCAAAAATAGATAAATACTTTCGTGAAGCTCGATTTTGAAAAATACAAACTATAAGGTGGGTATAAGGCGGGTATTATAAAATATACCCTAAGGAAAAAGGCTCTTAAGTGCTTCGCGCCGCCTCGTTTCCCCGCTTGCTTGTGAGTATTTTGAGATTGAAGGCCAATCGAGGGTTTTGCCGCCCAAAGTATTATTACGTATAATATATTTGCTTGGTTTCTTTGTGATTAAACCCTCTTGAACAATTTGGTTTTCACCAAAGTTCTAAAGTCATTCGAAGGCTTCACTCCACGTGGTCGTTTTCATTCCTTTGAGGCTTCTTTAATCAAGAGTTTGATTCGAGGAGAGATGTTGTAGATTGTTGTCTACGAAGATACACCAAAATCCAAAAAAATTAAATATCATCAAAAACACAAAAAAAAATTGAAAATTCACAAAACACCGAAAAAGAATCTTCTTTGCTCACCTCCCATTCTTCGTGAAGTTTATGATCACTCGTAATCAAGCAAAACGAGCTCGTAAACGACTTCAAAAGCAAGCCAATCAAGAGTCGTTGATTGTTGAAGAACCTCCAATTGTTGAACCTATTGTAGAACAAGAAGTCGTCATGGCTAATCGTACTATGATGGAGTTGCTACAAGCACCCACCGAGGGTTTTGGAGAGGCTATTGTGATTCCCGCCATCCTTGCGGAGAATTTCGAAATTAAGACGGGTTTAATGTCGATGTTGCAAGCAAATAAGTTTAGAGGTCACGAGAAAGACAACCCGCATTACCATATTAGGAATTTTAACCGTCTCACCGCCACTAGCAAGTTTAAGGATGTTCCACATGACGCCATTAAGATGATGTTGTTTCCATACTCGTTAGATGGACCCGCAAAAATTTGGCTCGAGAAAGAACCGCAAAAATTCAATTTTGACATGGGCCGATCTCGTTTCTAAGTTTGTGAACAAGTTTTTTCCACCATCTAAAACAACACATTTGAAAAATGAAATTTCACGATTTGTGCAAAGAAATAATGAAAGTTTTTCAATGGCATGGGAACGATTTAAAGAAATGTTACATGAATGTCCACACCATGATTTTACGGAATTGCATCAAGTGGATACTTTTTATAATGGGCTTAATGATCATGAACGAGATTATTTGAATGCCGCCGCGGGTGGTAATTTTTTGTGCAAGACGACAAATGAGGCTTTACAAATCATCGAAAATAGATCTAAGGTTTATAACCCTCGTAACACACCGAGTGTTGCCAATATGGGTTCGTCATCTTCGTCACAATCGTCTCGTAGCATTAACGCCTTACATGATGAAGCTAATGAGGAAAATCGGTTTTTTGATAGATTTGCTAATCTTATGTCCCATTGGAAGGCTCAAGAAGCTTCCAATTCCGCTTCGGTTAAAGCGGTTGCTAAGAGTTGTTTATCTTGTGGAGGAGCTCATGATCTTTCCGAGTGCATTACCGCGGATGGTAACACTTCGAGTGCTTATGTAGCAACGGGAACTTACAACCAAAACGGTCAAGGTTCCCGCCAAAATCAAGCTCCACCAAACCAAAATGTTAACAATTATCGAAACAACAACCAAGGTAATTACCAAGGCAACACACGTAACTACAACAAGGGGAATTATCAAAATGGGAATGGACAAATTTCTAATCAAAACCAAAACCGTGATTTTCAAAATACTACACAAGGTTTTCAAAATGCTCACACTAAAAATTTGCAAGGAGAATTTTTGGATTATGCTAAAGCAAATGATGCTAAATTTGATAACATGCAACGTGAGATGATTAGCTTAAGATCCGAGTTGAAAAACGAGTTAAAAAATGAACTTGCTAAAGAACTTAAAACTCATGCAAACAAAATGGAAGGAAATGTCCAACGTCTTCAACAAAATCAACAAAAGATGGAATTAGGACAACATGAGATTAAGCAAGAGTTATTAAAAGCGGATGCTAGGCAATCAAAATTTGAGGACCGAATGGCTAAGATGTTTGAAGCAATCATGTGTAAACCCTCTTCCTCGGGTGGTCTTCCTAGTGATACCATTGCAAACCCAAAGGGAGAAATGAAGGTTATTACTACACGAAGTGGTAAAACTTTCAAGGAACCAATCTCTCGTCCAAGTACTTCTACGGAGAAGGAAATCGAGAAAGAACCCGAGGTGATGGTCGAAAAGGAGCACATTACAATCCCACGAAGTACCGCTCATACCACACCTACGGTTGAACCAATACCAATTGTGGAACCCGAGTTTCCAAGGCCGTTGCCTAATGACCAACCCACACCACCTTTACCCTACCCTTCGAGACGAAACAAAGAGAAAATGCAAGAACGTAACAAACAACAAATCGAGCTTTTTATAAAAATGTTTCAACAAGTGCATTTTGATGTGAGTTTAGCCGACGCGTTGTTATATATGCCTCGTTTCACTTCCACTTTTAAAAGTATGATGAGCGATAAGGAAAAGCTTTCAAAGCTTGCTAATTGTTCTTCGGTTTATCTTAACCGCATACCGGAAAAAGTTGGTGACCCCGGAAAGTTTTTCATTCCTTGTGACATACAAGATATGAAAGAATGCCTCGCCTTGGCCGATCTTGGTGCGAGCATTAATTTGATGCCATTTTCCATTTGGAAATCGCTTTCGCTTCCGGCTCTCATTCCTTCGAACATGTCCATCGAGATGGCCGATCATTCTACGATTATAGCATGTGGAGTAGCCGAAGATGTTTTCGTGAAAGTGGGGAAGTTTTACTATCCCGTTGATTTTATAGTAGTTGACATCCCCGCGGATCCTCAAGTTCCTCTAATTTTAGGTCGTTCATTTTTAGACACTTCGAGATCGCTTATCGATGTTCATGCAAGAACTATCACTTTGAGATTCAACGAAGAGGAACTTGTTATAAACGCTACTCAAAACTCGAAACCTTCTCATGTTTATGCAATCACTACCATCAATCACATTGACATCGTTGATGTGGTTTGCGATGAGTTTTCACAAGAAGTGTTAGGTTTTTCCGATAGCTCGTCAAGTGGCAATCCCACTATTTTGGATCCGATTCTTGCTAATTCTACACCAAATCTCACTCCATTCCAAGGAGGCGATCTCACTTCAAATGAGATCGACAATGAATATGAGGTGTTGATTGGTGATGATACTTCTATTCCACCATTTCTTTCGCCGATGGAAGTTATGAGTGTTGAACCTAAATCTTCAATCGAGGAACCACCTATCCTTGAATTGAAAGATCTTCCTTCTCACCTTGAATACGCATTCTTGGAAGGTGATGACAAGTTGCCGATTATTGCAAAAGGTCTTGCTAATGATAAAAAAACCGAGCTCTTGAAAGTTCTTAAGGCTCATTAAGGGGCAATTGCGTGGAAAATATCCGACATTAAAGGTATTGACCCAAAATTTTATACTCACAAGATTTTAATGGAGGAGGACTACAAACCCGCAATTCAAAGTCAAAGAAGGGTGAATCCTAAAACTCACGATGTCATTAAAAAGGAGGTCCTTAAACTCCTTGACGCGGGAATGATTTATCCTATATCCGATAGCCCATGGGTGAGCCCAATCCATTGTGTCCCCAATAAGGGAGGAATGACCGTTGTGCCTAATGAAAACAACGAGTTGATTCCCACTCGTGTTGTGACCGGTTGGAGGGTGTGTATTGACTACCGAAAGTTAAATGACGCCACTCGTAAAGACCACTTTCCTTTGCCCTTCATGGATCAAATGTTGGAGCGACTTACGGGAAATGAATTCTATTGCTTTTTAGATGGTTTTTCCGGTTACTTTCAAATCCCTATCGACCCTCGTGATCAAGAGAAGACTACTTTTACGTGTCCTTATGGAACGTTTGCTTATCGTAGGATGCCCTTCGGACTTTGTAATGCACCTGGTACGTTTCAACGGTGTATGATGGCAATTTTTCACGATATGATCGAGAAGTCGATGGAAGTGTTTATGGATGACTTCTCGGTGTTTGGTAATTCGTTCACGTCATGTTTATCTAATCTCGAGCAAATGTTAAAACGTTGTGAAGAAACCAATCTTGTGCTTAATTGGGAAAAATGTCATTTTATGTGTAAACAAGGAATCGTCTTAGGACATAAGGTGTCGAAGGCGGGGATTGAGGTCGATAAAGCTAAGGTAGATGTCATCGCCAAGTTACCTCATCCCAAAACCGTTAAGGGAGTTAGGAGTTTCCTAGGCCACGCGGGCTTTTATCGTCTTTTCATCAAGGACTTTTCGAAAATCTCTAGACCTATGACACACCTTCTCGAGAAGGATGCTCCTTTTAACTTCAATGAGGATTGTGTTAAGGCTTTCGAAACTCTCAAAAGGAAACTTACCGAAGCTCCCATTCTTGTTGCTCCTAATTGGGAATTACCCTTTGAAATCATGTGCGATGCAAGTGATTATGCTATAGGGGCCGTCTTAGGGCAACGTTATGACAAGCATTTCCGTCCTATCCATTATGCTAGTAAGACGATGACCGAGGCTCAATTAAAGTACACCACAACGGAAAAAGAATTCCTTGCCGTGGTCTATGCTTTTGAGAAATTCCGACCTTATCTCGTCTTAACTAAAAGCATCGTGTATACCGACCATTCGGCTATCAAGTATCTCTTAGCTAAGGAAGATGCTAAGCCGAGATTGCTTCGTTGGATGCTCCTCCTCCAAGAATTTGATGTCACCGTGCTTGACAAAAAAGGAGCCGAGAATCTAGCGGCCGATCATCTCTCTCGTCTAGAAGATCCTCACAAAGATGTTTTCGAGAACAAGGAAATTACCGAAACATTCCCTCTTGAGACTCTCGGTGTAGTGAATTCTAAAAACACCACCCCATGGTTTGCCGACATTGCAAATTACCATGCGGGCAATTTCGTAATCAAGGGTATGACGACACAACAAAAACGAAAATTCTTTCGTGACGTCAAGTTCTATTTTTGGGACGACCCTTATCTCTTTCGGATTTGTGCGGATCAACTCGTTCGACGTTGTGTGTTTGGTGCCGAAGCTTCTAATATCCTTAGAGCTTGTCACGAGGGACCCATGGGTGGTCACCACGGTGCTAATCTCACGGCTAAGAAAGTGTTCGATGCCGGTTTCTTTTGGCCTTCTATCTATCGTGATGCACACGCACTTGTGAAGTCGTGTGATTCGTGCCAACGTCAAGGAAAATCGTCTCAACGTGATGAAATGCCGCAAAACATAATTCAAGTGTGTGAGATTTTCGACATATGGTGAATAGACTTTATGGGGCCGTTCCCATCGTCTCATGGCAACAAATATATCCTCGTCGCGGTAGACTACCTTTCTAAGTGGGTGGAAGCTAAGGCTTTTCCTACTAATGATGCTCGTGTGGTAGTGAAGTTTTTGAAGCAACTATTCTCTCGGTTCGGAACCCCTCGTGCTATTATAAGCGATCGTGGAACCCATTTTTGTAATGACCAATTCGAAAAGGTTCTAAAGAAATATGGAGTTACTCATCGTCTTTCTACGGCTTATCACCCGCAAACGAGTGGGCAAGTCGAGGTTTCGAACCGAGCTTTGAAGAGGATTTTAGAGAGGTCAATTGGAGAAAACCGTGCTTCATGGTCCGACAAACTTGATGACGCTTTATGGGCCTTTAGGACCGCTTATAAGACACCTATCGGTTGCACTCCTTATAAGTTAGTCTATGGAAAGAATTGTCATTTGCCCATTGAGTTGGAGCACAAGGCATATTGGGCCCTTAAGCATGAAAACTTTAACTTGAAGACCGCGGGAGATCACCGGAAAATACAATTGAATGAATTGGGTGAATTAAGAGATAATGCTTATGAAAATTCATTAATTTTTAAAGAAAAGACTAAAAAGTTTCATGATTCAAAGATTAAAAATCGGGTTTTTAACGTTGGTGATCAAGTGTTGCTTTTTAACTCTCGTCTTAAGATATTTTCCGGGAAATTGAAATCTCGTTGGTCGGGTCCGTTCACCATTACACAAGTATTTCCATATGGGACCATTGAGCCAGCTCAAGATATGGTCTTAATTTCAAGGTAAATGGACATAGGCTTAAGCACTACTTTGGTGGGGAAATTCCTTCAATGGTTGCCCTCGACCAAGTCACCTTCCCCAATGATAATTAGCATTGAGGGGATCGAGTCGAGCTCATGACTCGGTAATAAAAAACGAGGTGCCTCGTGGGGGAGATCCCATGCTTATCTTTTAGGCTTACTATTCACTAATAAGGGGACTTGTACTCTTTCAACTCGTTGTCTCGTGGTTGTTTGTGATTGTGTTATCTAGATCATCATCATCATCTATGATTGAAGACTCTCGTGTTCGTTTACGTGAGCCTCCATCATTCGTTTGAAGAAGTTTTTCACGAATCCATGACATATCCTTTATTGTTCTAACAATTATCTTTTAGCATACTTAATAAACGGCTTTAGATATATTGTTGATCACCCTTTCCATGCTAGATCCTAAGCATTCGACTCTTCGTCTCTAGTATGGGGGTGCTCCACCTTTAGACTCGAAACATTGAGGACAATGTTTACTTTTAGTACGGGGGGTGAATAGGTACTTGCTTTGCTACGCCCTCACACTTTCCAACTTTTTGTTTTGCTAATAAGGCTAAAAATGGCCAAATTTTAAAATTTTTCTTAGTTTTCATAAGTGTTTTTAAGACACGAATGTATATTTTCCGATGGGTAGAATAAGAGTTAATTTTTGACTTGATGGGCATTTGGAGCCATTTACATTCCTTAACCCACTCAATTCAAGTTTTGCTAGACTTTTATATAGGGAGCTTTAAAACGCGAAAGTTTTAATTCATATGGGTTAAGAACAAGAACTTTTCGCAAGTTCCTATAATTGATCCTAGAAAGTCACTTATCAAGGGAACTTTAAAACGCATTCTCTAAACTTGAAAAAGTCCAAGAAAGTGCAAGATCCTATAGGTGGCTTGAAAACCCAAAACTTTGATTTGATATAGTCTTAATGAAAGCTAATCCAAATTTGGCTTAATTTTGACTTGCATGGCTAAGTATTCACGAGTCTCTTTAATTAGAGGTCTTTATATAGTGAAGAACGAGAAATGATAGAGTTAGACAAGTGATCATGCTAAACGTAGAACATGAAAGTGTTCTTTCAAAAACTCATATGTTTTTAATTGTGGCTTTTTCTTCCCATAAGATCAATGCATTAGGAATAAATCATAATTGCAATAAGTAAGGTCGTACGATTTGAAAGGTTACTTAGCCTCTAGCGCAAGATCGTTTAAAAGTTGCTCGGGGTTGAATAGAGTTCATAGCCAAGGCATAACTTATTGAAGCGGGACGCGAAGATTGGCGATTATCCAAAAAGGTCCTAACAAGGCATGAGGAGCTCTATTTTTGCTAAAGATCCAAAGATGATGTGAAGTATCATTATTCCTAAATCAATATGAAGGATCGAGACACACGAAGAGAAGCAATTACTCCCCTAAAGATCATGGAGAAAGTCTATCCAAAAAGACCCTAACAAGGTATGAGGATAAATATATCCAAGTCCGAAAAGGAGGCGGATCGTTGTATATCAAAATCCAAAGTAAAGATTGAAGAAAAATGATGAAGTCGTGGTCCAATATGAAGAATCTCTCAAAAACGTTGTAAAACCTGTAAATTTCAGGTTTTGACTCTGTCAACATTGTGTACGTCACCCATGATATCTATGTATTTTATTATATTTCCTTTGCATAAAATCCTTTGAACAATCATATGCATCACATGAGCATACATCATTCTAATTATCTGAACAGGAAAACAACTATATCACAATTTTTATTGTGACTATGAGTATTTTTAATCATAAGAGCATGACCACAGTTGTATGGCTATATTTCAATAGCATACTGGACGACAAATGATCTATTGTAAAGGACTTTAAGTCATCTGAACATAAGATCACTTGCATAAATCCCATTGATTTTCAAAAAAATCCAACGTCATGATCACAATTAATAACTGGCTATTTATATATATAAATATTTTTAAATTGGATAGTTTATATATATTTTCACACTATAAATGGCTTTAAACTACGATGACAATTACTTATACACATGAACACTACAATAAAGCATTTTATATTTCTTTTATATATTTTGTATTAATAAAATCACCTAAGGACCCTACTTTCACCAAAAGGCTCTAAACGTAACCAAAATTACTTAAACTCAAACGTACTCACAATATTATAACCTTAACTCATTTAACACTCACCTAAACACAAAAATTAAACACAAGTCGAACCTAGACTTATACTAAACCGTATATATTTATATATATACTTAACCATAACCCTTTTATACCAAAACTCCTACCCTCCTTACCAATTGTCTAAATATACACTAATATATATACACAATACACAAATTTCACTTTTCTTTTTACTTGAACCCATAAACCGCCGGTTTTCACTTTGTAAACCATGGGAAAACTTATACATTTTGGGTAATTAAGGATAGTACTAGGAACACTATTTGGAAATCATGACACACCTCTTTTCTTGTTTTGCCTTAGCCGTGTATACCCACAACACCACACAACAAACCTTGTACAAACATGACAATAAATGGAAACACTCAAGGACTTACCACTTGCCCCTTTTGAACCCTATATGAGACGGCTAAACAAGACACCCCTAGCAAACATGTACATCTTGATGCATTTATGGGAAGTCCTTGCCAAGTACATTGCAAAATACTCCCAATCTTCTTCCCTCTCTCTTGCCGTGTCTCACCCCTAAGCCACAACTCATTCTCACTTTTGGATATTTAGGAGCTAAGTTACACATTCACTCACCCTCACCATAAATTCGGATCAAAGAAAACTCTCCCACATATCACCTAGAGTTAACCGAATATACTCCATCTCATTTACTACAAAATCTATGAACTCCAAGCATTAAAGTCTAAGCATTCAAAGCTCCTAGGACTCGTGTAATAACAAGCCGACGCCATCACTACTCTCTTTGTCACCATTTCGATCAATCAAGTAAGTAAAAACTCCACTAGACCTATTTCCATATTCCTTTTACTTTCCATCTCATATCATGCATGTATAAGCTTAGGGAATTAACCTAGGTTGCCATGCATACGTAAAACCTCCATGAAAATGCCATCCAAGTGACATATAAGCCACGGCTTATATATTGGGTGAACCTTTCGTTCCTTAGAATCCTTATTCATGTGCTAGCATGTTGGACACCTTGCTTAAAAACCTTGGGAATGAACTAGTTATGAATGAGCACCTTAAAAATATTCATGTTGTAAAATAAGCCGAACCACTAGCATATATAAGCCATATTGTATTATATAAGCCACGTCGTATAAGCCTTAAAAATCCATCTAAACCGAAGTACTACTAAAATAAGCTAGCTTGACAATTAAAATCAATATAAGCCGAGACCTAGATAAGTTTATTTAAGCACTTAGGAAATTAAGCCTAAAAATATAAGCTATGAATATATAAGCCGAATATTGTAAGCCTTAATATAAGCCCAAAAGCCTCCAAAAATATAAGCTCATGATTTACTAGTGGGAAAATATAAGCCTTAGTCAAAAAAATGATGAATTTATATAAGCCACACTAATAAGCCGAAACATATAAGCTTAAAAAAAACTAAACTAGTGTTTGTAAATAAAACTTAATATAAGCCCACTAGTTAAGGCCCAATAGTAAGAAAATTACCATTTACTAATTACCCTAAACTTTAACTAAGCCCAATAACATTTTACCCCAACCGGACCTTAATGGGCCGCGTAGCCCACTATTAAAAATCAACTAATTACTTTTTGTGCCAAAAGTGTCACATGGTGAAAGTTGGGCCCGAGAGTGAAACTAGTAAAAACTATGAAATAATTTTCGTGACTATTGTATAGTCCAAGGGGTGTTTGTGTCAGTTTTGAAAGTATAGGGTAAACAAAAATCAACCGTGAGCCTTAAATAAACTACAAGGACCTTTTATGCCATTTTTGAAACTTAAATCAAGCCCTAATCCCACTTATATTTATGCCGTGGGATTGGAGGGGGCTATTTTGCCAATTCTCGAAAGATTATCAAGCCCTAGGGAGCATTTTCATTAAATGGGATAACCGACAAGGACTAACGGTGTAATAAATTTAACGGATGTAAACTTAAGGATAATTTTTTTTCTAAACAATTATATTTACAAAGAATTATCATAGTTTTTAATTAAATGAAATAATAAAACTTGTCATTTGTAAAATGAATTATTTTAGTTATTTACAAACCATACGATATTGACAAAACTCATTAACCATTTCCCTTTTGAAACCTTAATAAGGTATAAGTTATTTCTTTATAATAAATTAAATAAGGCATAGGTACTTATTTAAATTACGATACCTTAAAACAAATTTATAAACACTTATATATATATTTTTCTTGAACAAAAATATATATATACATACCTTTATTTCGTTATAAGGACAAACACTTAAGCCAACGTAACAATCCATAAATTGTGATCATGCATTTTTCATATGTACCATTCATCGTGCATAATTATTGTTGCATTCACTGAGACATTTAAATTACTTAGGTAATTTTTCCAGTTCGTGATTATACTGTGACATCATCCTCACCACCTCATTATCACTAAGGTGAGTTCATGGCCCCATCTTTACTGTTTTATAACTGGGGGAGAAAACATACAAAACTATTTATATGCAAGCATGCACAGACAACAACAATTTATTTGCCTACTGTTTGCCCCATTCCCGTGGACTGTATTAGTTAATAGTGTAGCGCGAAATGATGGATATATCTATTCGGGTATTGACAACACCCGGCCTGTCGTGATCAGCTGTCACGTATTGCTTAGGCCGAGCAGCAGGTTTATGTCATTGTCGGATTAAGGGAAACCTCATCAGGATAGACCCAATGGGCGTACTGAGAATCATGTCTAGCTTCTATTACAGGGCAGTAGGAACTACTGTAGTATTGGGCTGTGATGTCCTGCTACCTTCGTGGTGCTTTGCATATTGATACTTTATTTAATTAAACCTGTGAATTCACCAACCTCGTGTTGACCCCCACATTTTACTTTTATGTTTTCTCAGGAAAGTAAGCAGGTTCATGCATTGGATTCCAGCATTATAGGAAAGCATCATGTTGACCATTGGGCTGGGATATTTATTTCTATTTTATAATAAATGTGGTTTACTTTTGGACAAGATACTAAATGTGTACGATTAATTCATGTAATATGTTTTCAAATGATATTATGATCATTGCTCTATATGCTATGTGTTATCGATCCACCCAAGTAACACCCCAACTACTTTTCCGCTGCATTTGACCAACTTGGGGGTGTTACAAACGTCAAGTGAAGAAATTCCAAATATATGAAGAGAAGACCATAATTTCAAGAACGTCTTCCCAAGATTTGAAGTATGAAGTACATGCCAAATATCGGTCCGAGAAAGGTCTCAAATCATGAAACGAGTTATGCCAAGATATGAACTTAAGGAGATACACGAGAAGCCGTTTTAAAAGATTTTGTCCTTCGGCTAACTATTGATCAAATCGTGCTACTTTGCTTTCGGACTAATAACTACTCAAATAAGTCAATATGAATCACTTGTGATCCATGACAAATAGATAAAAAATACTAGTAACCCATTTCTTTTATAATAACTAGGATTGCGGGGAGAAAAAGTATTACACAATTTGGACGTATGAGTAGTGTTAGCATTGTGACTTGTACCAACAATGATCTCGTTTTTGCACTTAGCATGGAATGTATGACAATCAAGGATGACGAAGTTTACTCTAAGGGACATTTACTTGTTTCTATTCTTTGACCCTAAAAGTCACTTTTCATGATAAAAATCATACATTATGTCTTTACACATCATCGTAGTATGTTGCAAGTCTTTTACTCTTCAATAAAGGTTAATAAAATTGAACTTTGGTGATGCTTAGATACTTTATTCTAGCATTGCGTGAGGGCACGGCAATGGCTTAGTATGGGGGAGTGATGAGATGGCATTTATACATGATCTCATCGTTCTTTTCGGGCTTTAAATGCATAAAAATGTCATAAAATACCATATATATGCTTGTGTTTGTTTACTTGTGTATTTTAGGTATGGATATCGTGAAAAAGACAAAAGATCACAAGTTACAAGGAAAAACGGACACGAGAAACGAAGCCGTACAAAGAACCGGGCCCTAATCATGGAATTCTCAACAAATACCCTTGAAGACTTGAAGACAAACAAGATTGATCCTCATTTATTGAAGAATTGACACTTAAAACCCTTGTATATTGATAATTACAAGTTTGGTCCCTTAAGTTTGTCAAAATTTCACAAAAGGTCCCTCAACTTTGAAGAAATGGCAAGATTAGTCCCTCAACAAATCCAAATTGCCAACAATGGTCCCTCATGAAGATTAAGATGCATTGAAGAACTTTGAAGATCAACATTGTCCAAAATCAGCCCTTGAAATATGAAAAAGTGTCAAAAATAACCCTTGATACACTTTTTGGAAAGTTTTGTGCAAAAAATGTCAAGTTGTGAAAGTTGTTACAAGTATAAATGGGCGCTGATAAACTTTTAAACACAAATGCAAAAAGAAAGGAAATATAAGGACTAAAGGTGTGCACTGAAACTTTCAAACACACAAACACGCGCCAAACAAAACCAATCCCCCAAAATCGGATCAAAAGTTACTAATGTTCACCCCAAGAACCCAGTAACTATCTTCATTAAAACAAAGGGTAAAATGAAATTACCCTTTCCCACACTTGATTCACACGCCTATAATCTCATCCCAACCTTAAAACACTCACTCCCACTCACCAAGAGGCCCCACCACCAAAACCGTTTCACCATCATGTGACAACTTCCTCACCAAGGCTTGCCACGTGTCAAGATCAACAGCCCACATCATTTGCTTCATATCAAAGCTACTATAAACGGTTTGGATGCATTTGGACAGCTCACACCAAGAAAACGTCTAGAAGGACTTAGGGCATTTAGGGAATTTCACTTCTAGGGTTTGTGAATAGTGTTTAGCCAGGCATTTGCCTATAAAAGGAGACCTCAACATGTGAGAGTCCCTTTGTTCCAGTTTTAGGCTATCAATCTTTGTAATTCCTTTTTAAGTTTAATAAAATTTGAATTTCTGAAAATATTGAATTCTCTTTTTGATTTGATTAAAAGTTGGTGTTTGAGTAGCCTAATTCTGAGTTCCATTTGATTGTTAAGGCCTTCCTTAATCTTGTGGTTAAGGCACGTCTTGTTTCATTAGGTTTTTAAGGTTTGAATACCTTGAAATCCTAGGTTCTGATTTGGCTTATATTTGTGTACTAACCCTTAGCCTTAAGCCTTGAGTTCTTCCAAGCTTGTTGACACCAAGCCTGAGAAGGATTCTAAGCCTTTGGTTGAGTTTGTTTGTTGCTTGTGTTGAAGACACAAAGTCCTTGAGGTTCTACTTTGAACCATCAACCAAGGCAGTTTGCATCATCTTCATTGAAGTACCTTGGTCTTGTTCTAGTTGTTGAACAAGGTCCAAGGAGCTTTGCTGGCCTTCCTAGGATGTTGTGGAAGGCAGGTATAATCCCTTGTTAAGACACTCAAAATTTCATGTTTATGACTGATTTTGATTTGGTGCTTTGATTTTGAGTATTGGTGTTTGTGCTGGTGATTTTTGTGTTTGATTGTGTTAGTTGCTATTGTTTAAGTGTTTTTGATCATTAAAATCAGTAGGTTATTAGTTAAAATCACAAGTTTCTTTGTTAAGTGGTAGATTAAGGAGTGTTTGGGTCTACTGCTTGAATTGGGATTGTGATTTGTTAAGTGCTTGTTTTGTGGTAACAAGAGTTGGTATCTGTTATTTTGGTGTATTTGTTCATCTGTTTGCAGGTTTGAGGGTTTTGAACACATAGATTTTTGATTTGGCTATAAAATCTTCAAAACTTGGTAAAATTGGCTAGGATTTTAAGGACACCTAGATCTAAGCTTATGCTAGGGCTAACAAGTGCTAAATCATAGTTAATCACATCAGGGAAGAAGGATTTGAGGCTTGAAATTGGATCAAGTGTCAAGTATATCAGCAAACTTGTTTCTGCATATGTTCATTGTTCATCAGTAACTTCTAGTGCTTTGATCTTGTTATTTACTTTGATTCAGTGTTTGATTCTTGTTGCTTTGTGTTTGTTCTTAGTTTATATAGCTTGTGTATGCATCCTGTTAAGTTTGGTTGGCTTATTGTGGCTAAATCTGCTTATTAAGTGCTTAACTGCTTATTTCCATATCTGGTGCATATCTGGTGACTGTTTGGCTTATTGTGGCTTATTGTGTGAACCAATTTGTGATTTTATTGTTGCTATTGACTCCTTGTGATTCACTGATCACAAGGGTGCCTTTGTTTCCAATTGAATCAAACCAGAACTCTCATATAAGCTTGGTCAAATAGTCAAAGCAGTGGGAACTCCTTTCCCCTGCTGGTTACCACTGATAGTGTAAAACTGGTGTCAGCTTATCAATAAGCTATAATAGCTTATTCCAACCTGCAACAACTTTGTTTTTGTAATAGGTGCTCATATTTTGACCCATTTGTTCATACTGGAGCATTTGGGTGGTTGACTTTTAGGTTTGACTAGAAAGCCAACTCCTTTCACTTTTACATAAGTTCATTTGTGCTTATTCTGGCTTATTGGTTGTGCTTATTAGATTTTTGTTGATTGATTTTGCTTATTGAGTCCATTTGAAAGCTTTTGCAAGTTGAATCAAGTCCTGAGGTGCCCTAAATCTCTAAAACGACTATTTTGTCTTTTAGTGAAATTTTTCTTTGCTTATTTATGGCTTATTGAGTGAGCTTTTTCAAAAATTCTTTTTACAGATCTCATAAGCATCCCAAAAGAAGGTTGTGTGTCAAATTAGATCTTATGGCATTAACTTATGGCTTAATGGGCTGAAAAGCCCAATAAGAATAAGCTGAGTGTTCAATAAGCTGTGATAAGCTCATTTTCAGCTTTTGGGCCTTTAGAGTTTTGTTCTTAGAATTGAATTTTAAGTCAGATAGGGCTTTTCCAAGTCAATTGGGCCAAGTTTGACTTTTTGGGCCCAAAAGCCCAATTTGGTTGACTGTTTTTGGTTTTGGCCCATTTGAGGGCCCAATAGGGGTATTCTGGTAATTTCACTTTGATTTTCTGGTTATTTAGGTTTAAATAAACTAGGTTGCAAGTTTTTAGAATTTTTTATAATTTTTGGATTTTTAATATTATTTTATTATTATTTTATTATTATTTTTAAAATTTCACATTTTCAAACTTTTTACATTTTTCTTAGGTTTAATACATTAAAATAGGAATTTAGCAACTTTTAGAATAATTTTATCACTTTTAGATTAATTTTTATAATTATTTTAAGTTTTAATAGTTTTTAAATCATTTTAAATAGTTTTTTTTTAGTTTAAAAATTTCTAAAAATATTTTTTAATCTTTTTAGGCTATTTTAGAGGTTTACCAATTGAAAAATCTTTATTTGGGCTTTTTGATAATTTATTTGATTTTTAGGGCTTTAATTAGCATTTAAAAATTGAATATTTAATTCTTTAAAAGGTTTGAAAAAGTTTTGATCATTGGTAAACACTTAGTTTATCATTTTTGATTTTTGGTGAATTTTTGGTAATTTTTAGAATTTATTTTTATTTTTGTGGTTTTTAAGGTTTTACGTTTTAACTTTCTAGTAGTGATTTTTTGTTAATTTTTATTTTTACGTCTTCGTCATTTTCTTTTCTCATCCCCTTCTAAACCAAATATTAATCACAAATCTTGAACATCTTAGTCACACACATATACCTCCTTGGGAAACGAACTTTCATTTCATTAAGGTCATTAGTGTTGATTTTCCTAAATCATCACTCAATACTTACCGCTTTTACGCCTTTTCCCTAAAAGGTCATATTTTACCACAATCAGGGAGATTGTTGGAAATACATTTTTCCCGTTAGAAGACTCGTTCACTCCAAGAATATAGTTAGGGGCTCGTAGTAGGCTAAATCTATAACATTAAACAAACCCTACCCATGAGCATGTTCATGGTCCAGTGGCCCAAGTCCATTTATGGACTTGGGTATATAAACCATCTCTTTTGATGGAGAGAGTCTTGCTTGGTTCATTTTCAATAATAGTTTTCACACATTTTCTCTCTCTAGAAAACCTTCAACCTCATCATATCTCAAAGATTACCAATATTATACACATAATAAATTGGTATTGTATTAGTATTGGTACTGTGAGACTACATCAGAATTCCATAGATAACTTACTTCTCTTTTGATCAAACACTTGCCAATTAGGCCGTGTCAAATTACAATATTAGTATATTGAATCCAGGTGCATGTTATAATGTATATTTCTTGAATAATACAAGAGTCATATGTTCGCGTGTTTACAAGAAAATAGACCATGTAAATGATACATTATAAGTCTTTGAATAATTTAACGACCTTATGTTTATGTGTTAACAAGAAGACATAACTATTTACATCATACTTATATGTTATAAATTATTTAGTAATTCAAGGAGTTTATAATTATGTTTTAACAAGAAAAAATAGTTATACTAACTAAAGTAATCATGAAAGTAAACTCTTGAGTTCAATAGTAATTTCAAGTTAATTTTATACTTCAACTTATGATTATTATAACAACTATAATTATATTTACTAAACATGTAGTCAAATTGTTGAAGTAGCTTTTCACTATATCATGACATTTGAATGTAGTAGGGTAACAAACATATTGTGTGTTTAAGTCCTAGTAGAACTATTAGCTTTCTTACCTTGAGGGTAAGAGAAGCCAATTATATATTGTTCCTTGCACACACTTTGAGATTTCTCCCACTTGTGTAACACACAACATCATATTATGAAGACAAACAACACAACATGTGCTTGATTGTGTAAACACTATGATAATGACATGGATATTATAAGTAGATTTGGAATCATTTGTTGATTATTATTCTATAGGTAACGTTACAGAAAGCAACATTAGAAAAGCAATGTGCTGTCTTATAAAATATAATGAAATTTTTCTTTAAGAGATGGTCATTCATATTTGGAAAGTAATGAATTATTTCAAAGCAAGTTTTTAATAATATGGGTGACTAACAAAAAATAAATCATGTAGCTCCCATTGAAATTGACAACATTGCATGAATATTATTTCTGTAATAAAATAAAACGCAATGTTCTCACTAGATTTGTCAACATTATAATTGTTACATCACCAGTAGAAAGCAAATAGCAATTTACTGACTTTCCTAATCTCTGAAAATGCCTACAAGTGAAAATATACTTAGGTTTTGAGCAAAGTATATGAAATTCTACTTATATTGATGAGGGACTAGCCATTCATGATTTCAATTAACTTGAATATTAGCATGCAGTTCCTCCTTTATCGTCTTCATAGACACAAGGATATTTAACACTTAATGAATAACGAGAGTCCATGAATAATACCTTGCTGAATGCCAATAATTGTTTACTCTTTGCGGTTAAACTCTTACATCGTGACAAGTGAAAGATGTCAGTTGTTTTTGTAGATATAGAAGAAAAAAATACTCTAGATACAAAAAAATGTTATCTTTCAAAGATTTCAGAACTGGATTCGGATAATGAAATATTAAAAGTGAGTTTAAATATAATCGATAATAATTCAACTATAACCCAATCTTTATTCATGTTAACTAATGAGAAGCGATAGGTTTAAGTCTCACTCTTCTTACCAAGAAAATAGACTATGCTTGTCTTCTATAAGAAAACAAACTTTAGTTTACGCATCATGTTGCAATAACATAATTAATCAGAACATAGAAGGTTCAATTAAGTATTTTGGATAATTAATTTCTTAATAGAATTAATTACCTAATTAGTTAGTAATAAGACTAACATCCAACTTGTCCTCCCACTCATTAATAGGAGGTTTGACGAACTACTAACAAGTAGGGCAAGATGTAAGCGTCGAAAGTAAATTGCATTACAAGTGCAACTGTTAGTCTTTTGAGACGATTCATGAAATTAATGTTGTAGAGTGTTTGAGTGGGATGGATTCACAACTCTTACGAGTACCAATGTACATCTTAAACGAACTTTATCTACAACTAATAAATCATGAGCATGTTTCATCTCATGTATGCCTTGGGTTCAAGATCTGACCAGAAACTCGATTTAAGTCGTACCAATGTAAAGTTTGAATAAATTGACATAGATCTGACCTATGACCAAATTTACCTTGGGTTGAAACTCGCCCTAGGTCTGGCCAGATGGTAAAAACCAATTACAAGTGCTATTAGATTGGATTGCATAAACTTAGTAATTCAAATAAGGTATCACATAAGTTTTGAAAACAAATGTCAAATGCATGTAAAAAGATGCATGCAATCATCTTTATAGCATAAGTTAAGAAAATCTTTTTGTCAACTTTAGTTTAGGTATGTTTTACCATGTGAAAGCATTAAAGAATGATCAAATCACATATCCTACTCTTCATGTGTTTGAAGGCACAAGTGATTAAGATAATTATCACATAGATGCCAAAACATGTATGTGACACGAGAGAAAACTAAAGATCATGTGTAGTAGCAAGATTCATCATTAGTAAATCAAAAAGGCGTTGTTTTTTAAGTATTACAAGATAATTATATTTTGCAAATCACGTCGTTGAGAGGATGGTTTATAAGCTATCATTACGGTATGTAAGCCGAACTCGAGTAACAATATGATTTCGCAAAACAATTAGCTTAACAAAAACAAGTTTCATAATTTTATGTCCAATTTAATTTTTTGTTCCAAAACCAATCTTTAACAAATGCTATTAACACATCATCGATTCACAAAGAAAAATTAATGTAATTAATGAGACATGTTAATATTTTAAAGAAATTGCCTCTTAATATTTTCTTGAATGGCTTCCTCCGGGAAGAAACAACCTAAATTTATGTCTCTTTTAGTTAATTTATTTTCGTGTATTCACCTTGAAACTAAATTACACTTAAAATGTTAGTAGTAACCATCAGAAGTACTTTTGGAAGAAATTCTAAGTTTGATGGTTTGATAAATAATCTACAATTTTTGTTTAAACTAATAAATGTAAAAATCCGTATATTATAGGTCTTAAACTAGTTTATTACTAATATAACTAGTTTAAGTAAGCGTTGGTTTTATTAGAAGTTCTTTTCTTTTTCTAGTTGGATTAGGGAATTAATGAATTATCAAAACTCAAAAGGATGGGCCTAATGTGTATGGGCTTTAAAAAGTAAAAAGTACTAATCGCCACCACCGTACTTTGTATATAAGAAGCATTGACAGCCCAAAAAAACAAACAAACAAACAAAGTACAAGAATTTGTCTTTCGTTTGATGCGGTTGGGTCCGCAGATATGGATGTGCTCGATGCAATCGAGGTTATACTGACAAGATCAGCCGTGAAAGATTTAATCCCATGGAAGCGTGTTTGTAAGTCATGGAATTCTTTGATATCAAGTCCTAGTTTTGCTAAAGCTCATCTTAAGCATCATAATGATAGCAGCAGCAACAGTAATACTAATAAAGATCTTGGAAACGTAAGGATACGTATGCCAAATTATTGGAAAATACCTAATGGGAATCGGTCGTATGCAGCGAATGCATGGAAGGTTGTTGGCTCTTCCAATGGCCTTGTATGCCTCTCTCTAATTTTACGAGAATATTTTGTAGTTTTAGTAAACAATCCTTGGACTAGAGAGGTTAGACAACTACCAAAGGCGCCCATACTTCCTGAAAATATAAGTGATTTATGTTTAAGTTTTGGTTATGATTCATCCACCGATGATTACAAGGTTGTTATGGGATTCCAAAAACCTAATGACGAGGCAGTCATTCAAGTCTTATCACTCAAATCAAATACCTGGAAATTTATCGGACATGTCAAGTGTAACTTTGCATATAGCAGCCCAGGTATCTTATTCAAGGGGGCACTTCATTGGATTGTGCAAGATTATACAAATTCTAAGATAAATGAGAAGAGAGTGCTCTTGCTCCTTTCTTTTAGTTTATCTCTGGAGGAGTTTAAAGTAATGCCCCAACCTAAGGATTCAAAATATGAAGAAGATTTATACAATATTCCCACCGTCGGTATTGTTGAAGACCAACTAAGTATTTTTTTTAATGATGAGGATTATCTCCCGCATCACATATGGGTTATGAGAAGCTACAATGTTGAAGATTCTTGGAAACTGTTGCCAAATGATTTTGATATGAAGTACGAGGTTGTGCATCACATGAAATTGCTCGAGGGCAATTCACCCGAGAAGATTACAATGAGTTTCTTTTGTGATGATAATAAATGTTTGTCACGAGACTTGGAATATCTTGATGCTCATACATTTGTGCCAAGCCTTGTATCTCCGTTTGTAAATAGTCAGAGACCAAGCCACACAATGAATAACGAGACAAGTGTTAAAGCATGGAGTTTTAAGGTTAGTTTTGCTTATTATGTTATTATTGTGATATACAACGTAAATAAGTATACTATATATTTGTCCTGTTCTTACCAAAGGGCTTGTCGCCTCATGGTATGCCATATGTGTGAGATGGTGTGAGAAGTTCCACAACCTAGTGGACATGGGTACATTCTCATCTTATACATGTGTGCTTATTTGAATATAGGGTGAGATAGTTAGTTAGTCCCATGTAAAAAAGGTATCTTATTGTTATCGTGTTTCGGACTACCTCGGAATTATTAGTTTTGTTTTCTTAAAGGTTTCACTTACTATCTCTATAACTAAATATGGCAAACAAATGAAACAGGTTGATGTTTTTTTCTGTACATACAAGCGTAAATGTCTTGCAAACATAACTAATTACTGTTCACTTAATCAATACTCGTTAAAGAAGTTATATTTTACTCTTGACAAAGATGAAGCTAAAGACTAGATTTATAATGATAGGAAAACAAGGTACACAATACTTTATATCTTTATCATGAAGAGATGGTATATCGATTATTCGCCTTTTGATGAATTGACTAGTTTGTAGTCAGGTATAAACTTCTTGATAAGCAAACTCTATTAAGATAAACCTTATGTCCTTACTGGAAAATCTATCGTTCTTGTTATGTTTTCAAGGTACTTTTAATTTTCACAGTATAGACGATAGATTTATCTAATCAATGACTTATTGCATATCCACCATATGTAAATTGAATATCGATCTTTCGATCTTACTTGAGCCTAATATATACACATTGATAAGGTTGTTGAAGGAGCTGTCTCACATGCCAACATAAGGAGGTTTATTCGGCAGCAGCCTTCTAAAAAGGTAAAATTTGTTTATTTTGTATTTTATTCTACAAGTTATACCGAGTTTAAAATTGGTTGACCTTTTATAAAATTCCAAACACAATTGCAGGAATTGAGAAAGATTGAGAAAGTTTATAGGCAGGAAGTTGGAGAGACTGAGAATGTTCACTTGCAAGGAGATGGTGAGACTCAAGTTCTTTTTATTCCGAAAGTTCATGTGCAGGAAAATCTTGAGATGAAGAAATCCTTACAGAGGGAGTGTGCAGAGGGAAAGGGAAGAAAGAATAAGAGAAAAAAGAACAAGAGGAAAAAGAACAAGAAAATACGAGGAATTGATATTCGAATAAAAAAATATTCTTGGTTCTGATAATATATACGAACAATGCAAGATTATTTTACTGGAGTAGTATATTTTATTGTACCAGATTGTTGATCATGGTGGCCACCAATACCATGACCTTTTATCAAAGTGGGAAAGGTTGTTGATTGTTACCTCGCTGAAATTTCAAGAAATTCTGATTTGCCATTATCGAAATTTATTGATCTTGCAAAAGTAAATAAAAGTCAAAACTGTTAGTCGGTAGTATTTATTATGGGCCATTGGCCATTGTCTAGAATCTTCTATTGTAAACTATATATACTCTTTTGGTTGTTTAATAAAAACACAGAATTCACAATAACTTACATGGTATCGAGCCTAGCCTAAACCACCGATCCAAATCAAAACCCTAAAATCGGTTCACCGATCCAAATCAAAACCCTAAATCGTTTTTTTGTTTTTTTCCCATCGTCGAATCTAAAGTTTTATCCCTGAGACGACGCGTCTTCTCAATAATTATCAACTTAAATTTCGTAACTAGGGTTTCGATCCCCAAAGACAAACGTCGTTGCTTGTTGCATTGTTTTCGTTTTTCTTTTCAAGTTGTTTTGTTCGGGTTCATATTCTGCAAAGCCTAACCCGTGATCATCATGACCAGATCAACACCCCCTTCCGTTACTCTCTCGGTTTCGGATAAACTCATGGCCATCACCAATCTCCATATCCTTGTTCATGTTACATTGGATGTGGACGAGATGAATTATTCATCTTGGACGTATTTTTTTGAACACCTTTGCAAAGGTCATAACCTCTTAGATCATATTCAAACCAAACCCCCTGATGCGCAGGCCCTAGTGACGTCCCTCCTCCGGATGCAGAGTGGTTAAAGATTGATAACATTGTATTGTCTTGGATCTTTACTACAATTTCCAAGTCTCTTCAAGGTCGTATGGTCGATGAACGTCCGGAATCAGCGAAAGCAGCGTGGACTATTCTGGCAAACATATTCCAGGACAATAAGAGAGCTCGCTCTCTTGCTTTGGAGGCTGAACTTCGTTCTTTAAAGCTAGGTGATTTATCAATTGACGGTTACTTCAAGAAGATTGAATCTATCACATCGATTCTCAAAGGGCTTGGTTCCTCTATTACCAATGAGACTGTGGTTAACATAGTCTTGGCGGGTTTGCCTCCAAAATATGCTACGGTTTATGGTATTATTATGCACCGGGAAGTCTTTACAGATCTCAAGACCGTCCGATCTATGCTTACCACGGAGGAGATGCGTCACAAGTCACTTGCTCCTGATCCATATGTTGACTCCTCTTCATCTTCACCTACGGTTTTGTTGGCTAATAATGCTGCTAATCCTCGCCGTCCTCAGAATTCTACGGAGAAGGTTTTTCGACCGTGCAACAATTTTCTTCGCAATATGTGTCGTTGGGGAGAAAATTGTAGGTATTTGCACAACGGCGTACATGGTTCCGGTTCACCTTCTCGAGGTCCTCAACATCCTAGTGGTGCTCTCTCTACCGACATGGACACTTTGAAGGCACTAATGGCGAAACTTGGTTTTGATGAAAAGGTTTTGTGCATAGGCACCAAGTCTCGTGGTCCTACTGTACATGAGACTACTTCACCTGTTGCGTATGCCACCTATAATTCTCCACCTAGTTTCTCCACTCCAGCGACATCACAATATGTTCCGCCAACCCAGCATTATGCACCTCAACCGGCCCAACATTATGTTCCTTACCCGCTTCCACTAGTTGCTGTTCAGCCTGCCTATTTCTCTCCTCAGCCGGGCTACTATTCGGTTTCATCAGCACCGCAAGCTCACCAACCTCAGCAGGTTCAACATGTTTCTACCATGAGCTCCCAGGCTGCTTCTGGTTCAATTGGTCATATGGGTTCCTCTGCTGGTCCAGTTCTTCAGGGGCACGAAACTACTTTACCTGTTGCTTTTAATACAACTACAATTCAGGAACCTGGTTCGGGCAATTGGAACATGGACACAGGTGCGAGTTCTCATCTTAATAGTTTGGTATCTAATTTAAATGATATTTTTAATTCTTGTATTTATTCATGTGTCTCTGTTGGGGATGGTCACTCTATTCCAGTTATCAACTCTGGTCGTAGCGTTATATCAACTCCGTATCGCCCACTTCCTTTAAATAATGTCCTGATTACTCCTAATATTGTAAAAAACTTAATTTCTGTGCGTCAGTTTGTCTGTGATAATAATCGTACTGTCGAGCTTGACCCTTTTGGCTTTTCTGTTAAGGACTTCCAAACTCGTCGGGTGCTGCTCCACTATGATAGCACTGGCGATCTTTATCCTGTCACGAAGCCCTCCACCATTCCTCATGCTTTCCTTACAAGTCAGTACACGTGGCATCAACGTCTTGGACATCCCGGAAGTGAAGTGTTACGTCGTGTTTTATCTAGTAATTCAATTTCATGTAATAAAGAGAAACTTCCCGTGCTATGTCATGCCTGTCAGCTTGGCAAGCACGTGAAGCTTCCATTTGTTAGTTCCGGTACTTTGGTTTCTTCTGCTTTTGACATTATTCACTCGGATTTAAGGACGTCTCCAGTTCCGAGCTTGTCTGGTTTGAAATACTATGTTTTGTTTCTGGATCATTATACACAATATGTATGGGTTTATCCTTTGGTTCGCAAGTCTGATGTTCTGTCTAAATTTTGTTGTTTCGTTCGTTTGTTCGCACTCAATTTAAGTGTGACATCAAGTCTTTTCAGTGTGATCATGGTGGTGAGTTTAATAACCAAGCCTTTCATAAGCTGTTTGCTACCAATGGCATTCAGTTTCGTTTTTTCCTGTCCACGTACTTCCCAACAAAACGGAAAATCTGAGCGCATGATACGAACCATCAATAATTTAACCCAACCCTATTATTTCAAGCATACCTTCCTCCTAACTATTGGGCTGAAGCACTTAACATGGCTGTCTACTTACTGAACATTTTGCCTTCTCGTGCCACAGATAATGAGGTCCCTTTTACCCGCCTTTTTGGTGCTACACCCGACTACACTATCTTACGTACATTTGGGTGCCTTTGTTACCCTCGCCGTGATGCTAATCACAAGCTTGAACCTCGGGCTACCCCGTCCAAATTCTTAGGACATGCCACCAATCACAGTGGATACCGTTGTCTAGATCTTCATCACAACACTATTATCATTTCTCATCATGTCACGTTTGATGAAACGGTTTTCCCGTTTGGTTCCATGCCGCCAACTGCTAACCCATCGTATGACTTTTTGGACTCTCCCTCCAACCTTATTACTGATTTAATCCGTCTGGCCCCTTTACCCACCTCTTCCACGGTTCCCCCCACTCCACCGAACCTACAACGCCTACTGCTACTCCTCTCGGCCCTCCTCCTGGATTTGGTTCGCCAACTCCTCCTATTCTTCCTCCAACCGTAACACTTGCTACTCCTGACCCAACCCCTATCATTACTCCAATTGTGACCCATGCACCACCTTCACCCACACCTGATATTAACCCAAATCCTACCTCCGTTCACCCCATGGTCACTCGGTTTCGTGTTGGGACAAATCGTCCTAATCCAAAGTATAATTTTCTTGTTTCCAACATATCACCGTTACCTAAGTCATATAATGATGCGTTTCGTGATCCCCATTGGCACTCAGCTATGACAAATGAATATAATGCACTTATTAAAAATAACACTTGGATTTTGGTACCTCGACCGACAAATGTTAATGTTGTTCGTTGTTTATGGTTATATCGTCACAAGTATTTAGCTGATGGATCTCTGAGTCGGTATAAGGCTCGCCTTGTGGCGAATGGTAGTACGCAGGTTGACGGTATTGATGTGGATGAGACTTTTAGTCCGGTTATTAAACCAGGTATTATACAGACTGTTCTGAGTTTAGCTATTTCACGGCATTGGCCCGTTCATCAGCTTGATGTTAAGAATGCTTTTCTTCATAGTGATTTGATGGAGACTGTTTATATGCATCAACCTCCTGGGTTTCGTGATTCTGTACACCCTGATTATGTATGTTTGTTACAGCGATCTCTGTATGGTCTTAAGCAGGCACCTCGGGCATGGTTTCAGCGCTTTGCTACTTATATTACTCGTGTTGGATTTGGTCAAATTCGGTGTGATTCCTCCCTTTTTATTTATCGGGAAGGGAATGACATAGCTTTTCTTCTCCTATATGTCGATGATATTATTCTCACTGCTTCTTCTGAGGATCTTTTGCGCAAGATTATTGATTCTTTATACTTGGAGTTTGATATGACAGATTTGGGATCTCTAAATTATTTTCTAGGTGTTTCTGTTACTCGGGATTCTTCTGGTATGTTTTTATGTCAGAAGAAATATGCTCTTGAGGTCCTTGAAAGGGCTCATATGGTTAATTGTAACTCCAGTCGGACGCCGGTTGATACTGAGTCCAAATTGGGTGTGGATGGTGCTCCTGTCGCTGATCCAAATTTATACAGAAGTCTTGCGGGTTCATTACAGTATCTTACTTTTACTCGTCCTGACATCTCTTATGCAGTTTAGCAGGTGTGTTTACATATGCATGATCCTCGGGAGCCTAACTTCTCGGCTCTCAAACGGATTTTGCGGTATATTAGTGGTACTTTGGATTATGGGCTGCAGTTATTTGCATCCACTACTACCTCCTTAGTGGCATATTCGGATGTTGATTGGGCTGGCTGTCCTAGTACTCGTCGTTCCACGTCAGGTTATTGTGTTTTTCTTGGGAATAATCTGCTTTCATGGTCCTCTAAGCGTCAGGCAACTCTTTCTCGTTCCAGTGCTGAAGCAGAATATCGTGGAGTTGCTAATGTAGTTGCTGAGACGTGTTGGTTACGTAATCTTCTACGTGAGCTGCACACACCATTGTCTTCTGCTACTCTTGTTTATTGTGATAATGTGAGTGCTGTTTATTTATCTTCAAATCCGGTTTAACATCAACGTACAAAGCACATTGAGATTGATATTCATTTCGTTTGTGATTTGGTTGTTGTTGGGGATATTCGTGTTCTTCATGTGCCTTCTCGTTATCAATATGCGGATATTTTTACTAAAGGTTTACCATCGGCATTATTTGAGGAGTTTTGTACCAGTTTGAGTGTTCGGTGTCCTCCCGCTCCAACTGCGGGGGAGTGTTAGTCGATAGTATTTATTATGGGCCCTAGCCCATTGTCTAGAATCTTCTATTGTAAACTATATATACTCTTTTTATTGTTTAATAAAAACACAGAATTCACAATAACTTACAAAAACAGTCCTTGAAAAACCTAAATAAACAGCAGACATCTCAAAACCACTAGAAAAGAAGCTAAAATGCACCTCTTAACTCATCAACACTAGTCGACTAGCACTTGTCAGCAACACCATACGTGTTAACCCCTTTGCGAAAGCATTTTCATAACTACAGTGACAGAACTTGAAAAAAGTATTTATTTTAGAGGAACTGTATCCGCTTAATTTTTTCTTATTAAAATGACTAAAACCATATAAAAAATATAAAACGTAAATGGGATCGAAATTTTTAAAGAGACCACAACCCCTGGCCCTATATATAACTGTGACATTTCAACTTTTTTTTAAACTATCTATATTCTCATGGACAAACGAATTACTCCTCCAAACTTGTGAAATATTTTTTTCTGTTAATTTTATATTATTGCTTAGATGCGACCTAAATTAAACATGATAATATAATATTTACCTAATACATGTTTAACAACATCGTAAAATATGCATTAAAGCTTTATATATATACAATTTTCACGTGTTAGACTTTTAACTAAGTCCAAATAATACTTTTTTATATTATCTATAACTATCTTATAAATAATTTCAAACTTTTTTAAAATAATTAAGTTAAAATTTTACACTTTTTACCTAACAATGAATAAATTAATACTACATTATTGGTGTGTTTGGTAAAGAGAATTAGAGGAAGAGAAATGAAAATGATTTCATTTCTATTATTTGGTTGGTAGAGAAATAAAAGACGTGAAGAGTTAAATTCTAAGTGAATTAGATCCTTTGTAATTTGTGTGGAAATTATTTTCACTATTTTTCGTGTGAAAACCATTTCCTAGTTACTATGTTTTAATGAAGTGATGTTTATAATCATAAAATAATAATAATAATAATAATAACAATAAAGTGATGAGTTAGTGTAAAAAACCAATAATAATAATAATAATAATAATAATAAATCCGTTACTGTATCCGACATAGTTTTGTTACAGGTGGGTTTGTATTGGGTGTCGTTACAGGTGGGTTTGTTGTAGTGGGTTTCGTTGTAGGTTTGGATTCGGTTCGTTGTGGTTCGGTTGTAGTTTGTTGGATTTGGTGTGGGTTGTGGTTCGGTAGTGGTTCGGTAGTGGTTCGGTAGTGGTTCGTTGTCGTTCGGTAGTGGTTCGGTAGTGGTTCGTTGTGGTTCGCTGTAGTGGGCTGTGCCGATTACTGTTTGTGTGAGGCTTCGGGGGTGAGTGGTTTGGTGTATGGTTCGGTAGGGGTTTGGTTATTGTTCGGTTAGTGTTCTTTTGTTCACGGCTGTATTGTTTTGGTTCGCTGTTGTGGAGGTTGGTTTTGGTCGCTGCTGTAGGTCTGTTTTATTGGTTGGTTTGGGGTTGTGTTGTGGGGTTTGCGTGTGCTACTGGTTGTTTTGTGTTGGGTTTTATTGTGTTGATTATGGGAGATTCGCTTAGAATTTCTTGCCCTTTGCAAGGGGGTGAAGGGTGTGGAGCTGGTAGAGGTGGGCGGGGGCATTCTAAAAAGTATTTTATCGACCACTTGGCTACTCGCCATTTTAAGACGGATGTGTTGAAGGGAGTTTACAAAGCGCGTATCGCGAATGATTTTTCCTTGTTTTCGGCCCTTGATCTTGCTTTGCATCAAGCGGGGATTTGGCTTTGTGGTGAGTGTCTTTGTACGCATACTTTTGGTAAGAATTGTAGACACATGGATGGTGTTGTGGTTGAGTCTCCAGATTTTGATGATTGTGCGATTCGGGGGATTGTTTTGCCGGTTTGTTCGCCTAGTGTGGATGTTGATGTTGATCGAGGTCAGGTTTCGTTGTCAGGTTCTGGGCCTCCTACAGATTGTGACGGGGGGTCTGTTAGAACTGGCTTAGGGATGGGTTCACTTTGTTTAGATGTTGACCTCCTTGACCGTTTCTTTTTGACGCGCATACGCACGGTCAAGTGCATCCCGCCTAAGTTGAGGCTTGGTTTTGCTAGGATTTTTCTTAGTGCTCTTGACAAAGTTTTATCTAGCCCAAGTGATATTGCAGCGTGGGTGGAACTTCTCATCTTACCGGGTTGTATTTTGGCGGTGTTCGTACCGTCTTGCAGGGCTCAGCGGCGATCTGGTGAGAGGGAGCGTGGTCAGTTTGTTAGTATTTCTAGTGCCATTGCTCGGTGGAGGGATCCTGGGGAGAGGATTGGTTTGATTAGAGATCGTTTAGGTGGTCTTTACTTTTCTTCGCGTAGGTACTTGAGGTCGCAAGATGCTATGGCGGCTAATATTTCTCAGTGCAAGCGTAAGTTGAGTGATGGCCATTTTTCAGCGGCTATTAAGGTCCTCACTTCTTCGGGTGTTGCCCCTGATTCTCCTGACACCCTGGGGGATCTGGAGGCTAAGCATCCCTTTGCTTCTCCTCCTGTTGTGCCTTCTTCTTCCTGTGGGGTGGACACGCTTTTTGTTCGCAAGGATCTGGTATTGAATCGGATTCGAAGTTTTCCCAAAGGTACTTCTTGTGGTCGAGATGGGCTTAGAGCTCAACATTTTTTAGATGTTTTGGGAGGAGCAGCTTCTGCTGTGGCTGATGATCTTTTGGTTTCTATCACTGGTGTGGTTAATCTGTTTCTTTCTGGTAAGTGTCCTAGTCTGCTTGGTGAGTTTATTGCCAGTGCCCCTTTGACTCTGCTTGTTAAGCCTGGAGGGGGCATTCGGCCTATTGCTATTGGTACTGTTTGGAGGACGCTTGTCTCTAAGGTTGCATCTTCTTCTGTTGGGGAATCGATGACCTCTTATCTGCATGATTTTCAGTATGGTGTGGGGGTGCCAGGTGGGTGTGAGGCGGTTCTTCATTCTGTCAGCAGGTTTGTGGAGGAGAGAGGGGATGAGGCCGGACTTTCTATGCTTTTGGTGGATTTTCAGAATGCCTTTAATCTTGTTGATAGGAGCACCATTATTCATGAAGTTCGGCTGAGGTGTCCGGCTATCTCGCCTTGGGTGGAGTTTTGCTATTCTCGGCCAGCTCGGCTTTATTATGGGGATTCTATTCTTTGGTCTTCTCAGGGGGTTCAGTAGGGTGATCCATTGGGTCCCTTATTATTCTCTCTTGCTCTGCATCCACTTGTTCATGCTATTCATCAGGCGTGTGAGCTCTCCCTTCATGTATGGTACCTTGATGACGGCACTATTATTGGCGATACTCTTATGGTTGCCAAGGCTTTGGATATTATTAGTGTGGAGGGACCGGCTCGTGGGCTTCATCTAAACGTTGATAATCTGAGCTTTTCTGGCCGCTGGAGGATCCTCGGGGGGTGGCAGATGGCCTCTTCCCTGCTTCTATTTCTCGTCCGATGTCTGGTGTTAAGCTTCTTGGTGGCTCTATTAGTCGTGATTTAGTTTTTGCTGGTAATTTTGTTGCGCGTCGGGTCTCTAAGGCTATTTCTTTGTTAGAGGCTATTAGGGGGCTTGATGACCCGCAATGTGAACTTCTTCTCCTTCGTTACTGTGCTGGTGTTTCAAAGTTGATGTATGCTTTGAGGACTTGCCCCCCTGGGTTTCTTGAGGGTGTTCTGTCACAGTTTGATCAGGCCTTACGCGCGTCTTTGGAGTTGATTGTTACGGGTTCAGGGCCTGGGTTTGGTGATTTGCAGTGGCGTCTTGCTACTCTTCCTATTAGTATTGGTGGCCTTGGGGTCTTATGTGCTGAGGATGTCAGGTGCTTTGCCTTTATTGCTTCTCGTTTACAGTCTGGTGATTTGCAGGATCAGATTTTGGCGAGGTCTAGGATTGTTTCGCCTGGCCCTATTTTTCAGTCTGCTCTTGATGCTTTCTCGACCTGTTGTGGTGTCGACCCTCTCTCTGTCACCACTAGCTCTCCTGTCCCCCAGTTTATGAAGTCTTTGGCAAAGAGTTACTTTGGTTTCATTGATGGTTGTTTGACGTCGCGTTTCGGGTTGAGTCGTCGTCAGGAAGCACTTCTCAGCTGTGTGCGTGCTCCTCATGCGCAAGATTACCTCTTCGCTATTCCGATTGATGGGCTGGGACAGCGGATGAACCCGAGTTAGTTTCGTACGGTATTGTGTTATCGTTTGTCGATTCCTTTATTTCCTGATGGTTCTTTGTGCTCGGGTTGCCATGTACATCGGATGGATCTGTGGGGTGATCATGCTGTTCATTGCGCTAGTGATTTGGGGGTTAAGTTTCGGCATAATCTTGTCCGTGATGTGTTGTTTGATATTTGTTCTAAGGTTGGTGTGTCGGTGAGGAAAGAAGCTGATATGGGATTTGTTTCTGATGGTGGGCGTGATCTTCGGCCAGCAGATTTATTGCTTCACAATTGGTCCCAGGGCAAAGATGCGTGTTTAGATGTTACAGGGGTTTCTCCGTTTGCAGGGGCGGGGTTGGATTCGTGGGTTCCCGGGAGTGCTTTGCAGTCGGCTGTTCAGAAGAAGAAGAGGAAGTATTCTTCTATTTGTGCTGAGCATGGTTACTCGTTTATTCCATTCGCCTTCTCGACTTTCGGGGAGTTTGAGGTGGAGGCGATGGGTACTCTCTCGCGTCTTAAGCGGTTAGCTAGTTGTCATTCTAATGACGCGAGGAGTGGTGGTTTTTTGATGTCTAGACTTAGTTTTTGTATTCAAAAAGGGGTGGGCGCGCAGCTTGTTTCGCGGCTCCCTTCTAATTTTGTGTGATTAATAAAATTGGAATTATTTTTTTTTTATTTTTTTTTTAAAAAAAATAAATAAATAAATAATAATAATAATAATTAAAAAAAAAATAATAATAATAATAATAAAAAAAATAATAATTATAGGGGTTTCTCCGTTTGCAGGGGCGGGGTTGGATTCGTGGGTTCCCGGGAGTGCTTTGCAGTCGGCTGTTCAGAAGAAGAAGAGGAAGTATTCTTCTATTTGTGCTGAGCATGGTTACTCGTTTATTCCATTCGCCTTCTCGACTTTCGGGGAGTTTGAGGTGGAGGCGATGGGTACTCTCTCGCGTCTTAAGCGGTTAGCTGGTTGTCATTCTAATGACGCGAGGAGTGGTGGTTTTTTGATGTCTAGACTTAGTTTTTGTATCCAAAAAGGGGTGGCGCGCAACTTGTTTCGCGGCTCCCTTCCAATTTTGTGTGATTAATAAAATTGGAATTTTTGAATAAAAAAAAATAAAAAAAAATAAAATAATAATAATAATAATAATAATAATAATAAAGGAGTGGGAGCTATTGGATATGGGTTTCTTCCATTTTCTTTCTCTTCTTTGGGGGAATTAGAGGCAGATGCAGTTATATTGCTGAAGAGGATCCGAAAGTTCTCTATGGCTCAGGATATCGGTGCACGTGCTGCTATTCACATATTTAATAGGATTAGTTTCGCTATTGCTAAAGGAGTGGGAGCTCAGATAGTATCTCGGCTATCCACTAACTTTTTGTAAATCCTATTATTCTAATAAAGTGTTGATATTATTACAAAAAAAAAAAAAAAATAATAATAATAATAAATAATAATAATAATAATAAAATAATAATAATAAAATATAAAAGAGTTGGGGCCCAGTTAGTATCTCGGCTTCCCACTAACTTTTTATAAATTTTTTTATTCTAATAAAGTGATGAGCTATAATAAAATAAAAAAAATAAAATAAATAACAATAATAATAATAATAATAAAATATAAATAAATAATAATAATAATAGTAATTAATAATAATAATAATAATTATTTTTTTATTATTATTATAATTATTTATAACATCATTTTTTAATTTTTAATTTTTAATTTTTAATTTTTTTATTTTTTATTATTTATTATTTTATTTTTAATTTATTATTATTATTTATTATTATTTATTATTATTATTATTATTATTATTATTATTTTATTATCATTATTTATTTGTTATAAGTTATTGTTATTATATTATTTATTTATCTATTTTATTACTATTAATTATTAACTTTTTATTATTATTTATTAATATTTATAGTTATTATTTTAGTATTATTATTTTTATTTTTATTTTTAAAGTTTATTATTATTATTTATTGATTAAAATATTATATATTTTTATTACTGTTATTATTTATAATAATAATAATAATAATAATAATAATATTTTTTATTATTATTATTTATTTATTATTTCCATTTAAAAGCATTTTAAAGAAAAAAAAAAGATTACTATGAGTATTTTTTTTTCAAATATCAGAAGTTATCAAACAAAGGAATTCAATAAATCATTTCCTTGGATTTCATTTCCATGAATACAACTCTCTACTTAATTTCTAATCTCTAAAATTCTCTCTACCAAACGTGCCCATATGATTTTTTAGCCTGTTATAAAGAATGGAGTGTCTGTACTATATTTTACTGTCTCAGTCTTTACTCCTTATAAAAAGAAAACCACTTTTTTTTCAAACACCTTAAGTGAGGAAACATAGGAAACACAATGGCAAGTACATGAATATTTTTCTATACTTCCATGTTTAGAGAGTTGACATCACAGCCTAATTCAAATCATAGTCACGGATTGTTTTCAAATTTTTGAAAAACCCTAATACTATCCCTATATAAACTATAATCTCTATTACAATTAGACAACCCATCTTCTGTTCTTCTTCTTTGCCCTAATTCACAGAACAAAACCATGCCGCCACCATAAGTTTATTACCACCGAATCTACCGAATCCGCACCATCTCTCGGTGGTTTAGGTGGTTTCAAGTTAGTTTTGATTGGTGATATTGCCTGGTGGTAGTAGTGGTTGGACTAGATGGTTTACAAAACTGGATCACGATTCTTGATTACAAATCATTATCTAATGTTAATCAAATGCACTGATATCTCTTAAATATATTGTGAACCTCAACCCCGTGAGAAGAACACAGTAAATAATAAGTGTGAAAACACTTATCCTTTTACCACTTAATTATAATAATAACCAAGCCAAAACGTGTATTTTATGTCGTAAATGTTGGAATTATGCGTGGTTTGTGTTTTTGTTGTGATTTAGGATCAAAATGTGAAAAAGGAAGAAAACGCGGTCTTTCACGGGCTTTTATCGAAGAAAAAGACAAAAGACGAAGTCAAAGGATCAAGAGTGCAAAAAGAACGGAAGTCCAAGGCCTATTCTGAAGATTTATCGAAGAAAAAGTATAAAGACGGATGTTTAATGAAGTCGAAGAACTCAAGTCTAATAAATGAAGAAATTATAAGACGAGTTCAAATAATCCCGAGACAAAGTCGAAAAAGTCGAAGGATTTATAAAGACGAAAAGACGAGAAAAGGAAGGAAGCATCAAGACATACTAATCCTCCTATAAATACCCTCTTAATGTGTCATTAGGAGGTGTTAGCTAAATTGACAACTTAGTCTTTCCACATTTAATTTTCATGTCATTTAATTTCTTGTCAATTTACATTCCTTGTCTTGCACCTTAAATTTGTAAGTCTTTTAATTTTTACTTTAATTATTGTTGAATCTTTAATTTTAATCAAGTTTTTATATTAATCTCTCATTCTACCTTTCTTATCTTTGTTAATCTTTATGTTTATGTGCTTACTGTTATGCTTATTTGATTAATTGTTATGTTTTTAAGTTTTTGATTGTGTTAGCTTATTGATTTTATAGCTTATTGTGTGTTTGATTTGATTTTAGTTAAGTGTTTTTATTAGTTTATTTTATTAAAATTTGATTTTTAATTTTTAGTTTTATTAGTGTTTTTCAAGTTTTTAATTTGTGGTTTAATTAGTTTTTCTTAAAAGTGTTTTAGATTAAGTTTTGGTAAACTGCTTATTTGATTTTTGCTTATTTGTAGCTTATTATCTGATTTTTAGATATTACTGTGTCTGTTTTCATATTTTCGGATTAGGGTTTATTATTCCGAAGATCTCCCTTTTTCTGAAATTGTTTTTCCTGAAATTGTTCATTTCTTTGAATTTGTTTTCTCTGAAAAACTCTTTTTTTTCCGATTGCTTTTCCAAAGATTCTTTTTTTTCTGAAAAGGTTTATTATTCCGAAGATATTTTCTTTTCTCTGAAAAGTTGATTTTTCCGAAAAAAGTGAAAACTCTGAAAAAGCAAAAGTCCGAAAATCTATTATTCCGAAAAACAAGTATTCCGAAGAATCAGATATTGCGAAGAAACAAGTATTCCGAAAAAAGAAGTATTCCGAAGAATCAGACACTCCGAAAACAAGTATTGCGAAAAAATGCAAGATTCTGAAATTTACTGCAGCTATTGCGAAGAAAGTGTCGTGTGTGCTTGGCAGCTTACATTTTTTCGCCAAATTGAGCAGCTAGCCTGGCTGCTTCCAGCTGCTTGCCTGCTAGCTTGTTTATTTATTAGTATTGTTCCGTAATTGTTTAGTTTTATCTGTAAGTTGTTCCAACTTTAATTTACGTATTTTTAGTTGAATTTTTCGTCTAATTTTAAAATTAATATTTTTTCGTAAAGTTTAAGTTTTATCTTTTATTTAGTACCCGCTTTAGGTTTCGCCTCGTTTAGCTTTAAAGTATTATTTTAGTTTTATTCTCTCCTTTTTCATTTAGTAAACTTTATTTTTGAGTCGATAGTTAATTTCGTCTTTTAGTTTTATTTTTATTAATTGTTTCGCATAAATTCACGTTTTATTATTTATATTGTTTTGCTTTTAGCTTATTGTTATTATTTTGCGCATTTACCTTTTAATTAGAATAGATAACCAAACCATTTTATTTTTTACCAAGAACGACTGAGTCACACTTATAACCAATAGTCAGTTCGAATTGAATCGAGACGAACAAATTTTCATACTTAGCAAATCCAGGTATTAGTAAATTATACACTTTTATCAAGTTTTTTGTTCCACTTGATGAACAGAGTATGGTTTTGAGGAGATCGATCCTTCAAATCACAAGGTAATATACTTTATCAAAATCATCTTTCTTATAGTATGTGTTTTTTTGTTTCAGATAAAAAACCCTAGCAGCCTCCATTGTCGATTGATTTTTTTTTCTTACCATCAATGCAGTCCGAAACTCTCATCAATCATATGTTCGTTGTTACTTTTCAAAACCTATATTATGTTTTCTTCGCGTGTCACCGAGAAAAGTATCACCAATGCCATCCTTCTTAATATCAAGGTTTATCAAAACATCAAAGTTCATCAAAACATATAGATCGGTCCTACATTCGAGTTTTACACATGGATTCAACAAGTAAATCTTTTTTTTAATTAAACAACTTATAAGTTTGCAGTTAATTTGATTTTTTATTTGGTTAAAATAATTTTTTTACTGATATTGTAATCCAAAACTGTGGCATGATAATGTGAATCGAAACCTTGTCCAATATATGATTCATCACATTTTGTAAAAACAAGATGGGCACACCCGCGCTTCGCTTTTATGCGTGGTTTGTGTTTTTGTTGTGATTTAGGATCAAAATGTGAAAAGGGAAGAAAACATGGTCTTTCACGGGCTTTTATCGAAGAAAAAGACAAAAGACGAAGTCAAAAGATCAAGAGTGCAAAAAGAACGGAAGACCAAGGCCTTTCTGAAGATTTATCGAAGAAAAAGTCTAAAGACGGATGTTTAATGAAGTCGAAGGACTCAAGTCTAATAAATGAAGAAATTATAAGACGAGTACAAATAATCCCGAGACAAAGTCGAAAAAGTCGAAGGATTTATAAAGACGAAAAGACGAGAAAAGGAAGGAAGCATCAAGACATACTAATCCTCCTATAAATACCCTCCTAATGTGTCATTAGGAGGTGTTAGCTAAATTGACAACTTAGTCTTTCCACATTTAATTTTCATGTCATTTAATTTCTTGTCAATTTACATTCCTTGTCTTGCACCTTAAATTTGTAAGTCTTTTAATTTTTACTTTAATTATTGTTGAATCTTTAATTATAATCAAGTTTTTATATTAATCTCTCATTCTATCTTTCTTATCTTTGTTAATCTTTATGTTTATGTGCTTATTGTTATGCTTATTTGATTAATTGTTATGTTTTTATGTTTTTGATTGTGTTAGCTTATTGATTTTATACCTTATTGTGTGTTTGATTTGATTTTAGTTAAGTGTTTTTATTAGTCTATTTTATTAAAAGTTGTTTTTTAATTTTTAGTTTTATTAGTGTTTTTCAAGTTTTTAATTTGTGGTTTAATTAGTTTCTTAAAAGTGTTTTAGATTAAGTTTTGGTAAACTGCTTATTTGATTTTTGCTTATTTGTAGCTTATTTTCTGATTTTTAGATATTACTGTGTCTGTTTTCATATTTTCGGATTAGGGTTTATTATTCCGTAGATCTCCCTTTTTCTGAAATTGTTTTTCCTGAAATTGTTCACTTCTCTGAATTTGTTTTCTCTGAAAAACTCTTTTTTTTCCGATTGCTTTTCCGAAGATTCTTGTTTTTTCTTAAAAAGTTTATTATTCCGAAGATATTTTCTTTTCTCTGAAAAGTTAATTTTTCCGAAAAAAGTGAAAAATCTGAAAAAGCAAAAGTCTGAAATCTATTATTCCGAAAAACAAGTATTCCGAAGAATCAAATATTGCGAAGAAACAAGTATTCCGAAAAAAGAAGTATTCCGAAGAATCAGAAACTCCGAAAACAAGTATTGCGGAAAAATGTAAGATTCCGAAATTTACTGTAGCTATTGCGAAGAAAGTGTCGTGTGTGCTTGAAAGTGTCGTGTGTGCTTGACAGCTTACATTTTTCGCCAAATTGAGCAGCTAGCCTGGCTGCTTCCAGCTGCTTGCCTGCTAGCTTGTTTATTTATTAGTATTGTTCCGTAGTTGTTTAGTTTTATCTGTAAGTTGTTCCAATTTTAATTTTGAAAGTTACGTATTTTTAGTTGAATTTTTCGTCTAATTTTAAAATTAATATTTTTTCGTAAAGTTCAAGTTTTATCTTTTATTTGTTACCCGCTTTAGGTTTTGCCTCGTTTAGCTTTAAAGTACCATTTTAGTTTTATTCTCTCCTTTTTCATTTAGTAAACTTTATTTTCGAGTCGATAGTTAATTTTGTCTTTTAATTTTATTTTTATTAATTGTTTCGCATAAATTCACGTTTTATTGTTTATATTGTTTTGTTTTTATTAGTTAATTACTTTTAGCTTATTGTTATTATTTTGCGCATTTACCTTTTAAGTAGAATAGATAACCAAACCATTTTATTTTCCACCAAGAACGACTGAGTCACACTTGTAACCAATAGTCAATTCGAATTGAATCGAGACGAACAAATTTTCATACTTGGCAAATCCAGTTATTAAAATGGCGCCGCTACCGGCTGTTTTCGTGAAGATTAACGGTTTTCTGTGAGAGACGCGTTGAATTTTGAGATCCGTTCACTCGTGAACGTTATTTTTCTTGCTCAAAAATTTTCAAAAATCCATAAAAATTAAAAAAATTGTTAAAAATCCATAAAAATTAAAAAACTTCAAAAATACAAAAAGATTTTATTTTTATTTTTACACGTACATATATATTCTCTATTTCGTTGGTATCTTTTTCTTTTGCTTTTGCAGGTGTATGCGTACTAGATCTTCAACTTATCCAGAGCCCGAGACTCGTGAAGATTTAGATATGGCTGGTGTGAACAACAACAATAACCCACCGCACATCAATAATGACAACAACAATGTTCCCCCACCCGATCTTCGGACAATGGAGGAGCTGTGCCAACCTACGATGAATGAACGAGGAGGACCGATTGCGCCGATGCAAATCACGGCTCCAGAGTTTTCGTTGAAGCATCACGTGATCCAACAAGTTCAAAACACTTGTCCATTTTGTGAATTCCCGGATGATGATGCCAACAAACACCTCAACAAATTCATTACCGTTACTCAAAGCATGAAGTTGCCAGGTGTTACTATGGATTTTCTTCGCCTTCACCTATTTCCACACACCTTATCCCACCATGCCGAAAAATGATTTGATCGTCTTCCGAAGAATTCAATTCATACTTGGGATGAGATGACTCAACGCTTTTTGTCGCGCTACTTTCCAACATCCATGGCCACGAGCCTTCGGAATCAAATTAGTGGATTTACATAAGAACCTGATGAATCACTTTTTGATGCTTGGGAACGATATAATGTTTTGATCGATCGATGTCCAAACCACAACATGCTCCCCGTCACCTTAATTGATACTTTCTACAATGGTTTAACTTTTCGTGATCGTGATACGATTAATGCAGCCGTCGGTGGCACATTTATGAAAAGAAGACCTGAGGAGTGTAGAGAGCTTATCGAGAACATGACTACTCATCACAAAAATTGGGATTCATCCGCATCCTCAAGATCAAACCCGAGAGTCAATGTTTCTTCTACTTCTTCAAACCCCTTATATCACCGAATTGACCCGCGCAATGGTCGAAATGAGCAAAAACATGCAACTTTTGGCTACAAATCAACAACAAGAATTTAAAGCTGTTGCAACTTCTTGTGAGACTTGCGGCGGTCCTCATTCATACACTGATTGTCCTTCTACTCATGACAATCCGGAAAACGTGTATGCGGCTTATGGTAACTATTCAACGGAAAACTACCAAGCCCGACCTCAAGGTGATCGTAACTTGCTAAGTTACCGTTCTAACAACTTTCTTTCACCCGGTTTTTCTCCTCAAAACCACAACCCAACTACAATAGAAGCAACCCAAACCCACCTTGAGCTTCTAATCCTTATCACCCACCCGTTCAACAAGCCCCACCTATTAATCAATATGTTGAAGCTTTTATGAGAACCCAAGGAGAGCAAATTAAGAATCTTCAAAGCCAAATCATTAAATTGAAAGGAGATATCACTAAGCAAGGTAATGATATTAGATCCGAGCTTTGACATAATATACAAACCTCTTTTATCACTCAAACAAATGATTTGAAAAATATGCTGGCTAGTTTCTTACCAACTACTCAACCCTCTACTTCGGGCTCTCTTCCTTCAAATACCGTTACCAACCCAAGAGCGAATGTGAGTGCTATTACTACAAGTAGTGGAGCAACCTTAGTAGGACCATCTATCCCTTCCCCAGTTACTCCATCTACGCCTCCTCCACCACCATTTATCCCTCCTACTCCCACGCCTATTATTAGTTCTCCATTACCGTCTCTACCTCTTACTGAAGTTCCCAGGAAACACCCTTCACCAACCCCACCTTCCACCTATAAACCCAACATCCCTTATCCTTCTCGCTTAGACAAGGGCAAATTGCTCACCAAGGATGACATTCAAGTGTCGAACTATTTGAAGAAGATTTCAGGACTGACCATCACCTTTAGCCTTGTTGAAGCTCTAGCCCAAATGCCTAAATTTGTTGAGATGTTTAAGGAATTGCTTAATAAGAAGGAGAAGATGGCCGAGTTTGTTAATACTCGATTGAATGAAAATTATTCTGCCGTCCTTCTTAAAGAACTTCCGAAGAAACTTGGAGATCCCGGTCGTTTTGTGCTACCATGTACTTTTAACCAAACCGAAGAATCTACTGCCTTAGCCGATCTCGGGGCAAGTATTAATCTGATGCCTTTAAGTGTTTGGAAAAATTTATCATTACCCGACCTTACACCAACAAAGATGACCCTTGAGCTAGAAAATCGAACTCTCGCTTACCCTGTTGGTATTGACGAAGATGTGTTCGTTAAAGTTGGTACCTTCACTTTTCCGGTCGACTTTGTTGTTGTTGATTATGAAATGGACCCTCGTATTCCGTTAATACTTGGTCGGCCATTTTTAAGAACCAAAAAAGCATTAGTCGATGTTGCCGAAGGTGAGTTAATCTTAAGAGTTGGGAATGAGGGACGGGTTTTTAAAATGGGGAAGATCACAACCAAACCCAATGGAAGAGAATCAGCGAATATGATTAATGTGCTTGATGATTTTGTCGTCTACAATAATCCTCTTTTCGATACTTGCTATGACAATTCACTTTTCCAAGATGATGTGGATGATTCTCTCTCCAATTTAGATCCTCCACCAATTCATGATTCTCCACCGATCTATGATGATTATGATGATGATTCTAGGTCCGATGGTGATGATTATGATAATTTTGTTTCAGAGTATCCAGATATGCCAACTTATGATGATTTTGATGATGTTGATACTCTTTCGAGTGATTCTTCACATGATGACCTTGCACCTACTTTTGATGAAGATCCTCCACCAACAATGCTTGATCCTACTTTGGATGACTACTCATTTGAGGAAGACTTTGCTACTTTTCTCAACACTTACTTCCCAAATGAGAGTGACTCTCCTCCTTTGGACTTTGATGATGCTCTTTATCCTCCTTCGGATGTTAAGAAACTCGTTTCAAAGGAGAAGAAGTCGGAAGAGACCGATATCCGTTGTACCTATGTTTTGACACCTCTCTATCCACCTTCATCAGATGAGATTGTGAGATTTATGAGCGGGTCTTCTTCAAGGTCTACTGAGCCTGAGTGTTATTTTCCCCTAAAGGAAAAGGTGTTCGATCCCGGTATTGCAATTTTTAAGCCATCTCAGTATCCATCTGATGAAATAAAAGGAAAGATTTTTGGAACTTGTGGAGATATGCTTGCACTTCATCCTACTTTCTACCACCGTGCTCAATCTTTGCTTAAGGGAACCTTGCCTACTCTTCTTTGGCTTGCCTTGTTCGCCTTAAGCTTGTGCTACTTGATGGATGAAAACCATGTCTTTGATCCCGGTGGATATTTTTCAAGGTTCTTCCTATGCTAATCAAGGCCGAGTCAGGCTCACGACTCGGTTAACAAAAATAAGCGCTTCTCGGGAGGCAACCCGCATTATCTATCCATTTTCTTTTGTTTTTATAATAAGTGTAGGGGGAGAACCTAGTATGTGTTTGTTGTTTTCTTTCTTATCATGTGCAGGGATTCGAGCTATAAAAGATCCATTCTTGATGCCCTTTGACAACCCGTGATTCCGTGTTCCCTTCTTCCCGGTTCTATCCTAAACTCTTTTGATTCTCTATTTTATATTTTTCAATATTAAAATAAGAATCACTTTAGTTGTCTCTTCCTTAGCAAGATTTAAACAAAGTGCACAATGTCCTAAGTGTAGGGGAGTTTACTCCCACATGCTTAAACATTGAGGACAATGTTTATATTAAGTGTAGGGGGATTTCTATCGAAGTTAAGTGGGCTTTTCCTTGTATTTGTCCTCATTTTAACCGGAAAATTGATTTTTCGACATTTTTCAAAAATTTTGATCTATTTTGGCCTAGTCGTATTTTCCTTTTTATAGTTATTTTCTTTCTTTGTTAGAATAAATTTTAATAAAGTGGTTTTAATTTTCAAAAAGTCATGAATCTTTTGACTCAACCCAAGTTTACTTATCTAAGTTTACTCTAGCTAGTATGCTTAACGTGTTTAAGTCAAGTTTTGCTAGGCTTTTATATAGGGAACTTTAAAACGCGAAAGTCTTAACTCTTACGGGTTAAGAACAAGAACTTTCCGCAAGTTCCTATAATTGATCCTAGAAAGTCGTTTATCAAGGGAACTTTAAAATGCAAATTCTAAACTTGAGAAAGTCTAAGAAGTTGCAAGATCCTATAGATGACTTAAAAACCCAAAACTTTGATTTAATTGGCTAAGCATCCACGAGTCTCATTCCTTGAGATTTTAAATTGTGAAGAACGAGAGATGATAGAGTCAATTATAAGTTTGGTATTCTTTCATGAATTTATGTGAGTTGATTATAAGCTTTTTCTCCCATCGCTTGCTAATAAATTTAATTGCAATAAATAAGGTTGTACGATTTGAAAAGTTACTTAGCTTCTAGCCCAAGATTGTTTAAAAGTTGCTCGGTATTGATTAGAGTTCATAGCCAAGGCATAACTTATTGAAGCGGGATGCGAAGATTGGCGAGTCCGAAAAGGTCCTAACAAGACATGAGGGCTACATTTTGTTTCTAAAGATCCAAAAGTGATGTGAAGAATCATTTATCAAAAATCAATATGAAGGATCGAGACACACGACGAAAAGCAAATACTCCCCTAAAGATCATGGAGAAGTCTATCCAAAAAGGCCCTAACAATGTATGAGGATAAATAGATCCAAGTCCTAAAAGGAGGCGGATCGTTGTATATCAAAATCCCAAATAAAGATTGGAGAAAAATGAAGAAGTCGTGGTCCAAGTATGAAGAATCTCTCAAAAAGTTCAAGTGAAGAAATTCCTATTATGAAGAGAAGACCATCATTTCATGAACATCTCTCAAGATTTGAAGTATGAAGTCACTGACAAATATCGGTCCGAGAAAGGTCTCAAATCATGAAGCGAGTTATGCCAAGATATGAACTTTATGAGGTCCCGAGAAGCAGTTTTAACAGATTTTGTCCTTTAGCTAACTATCGATTAAATCGTCCTACTTTATTTTCAGCCTAATAACTATCGAAATAAGTCAAACAATGCATCCTCATGATCATTCAAGACAAAATTAAAATATAAGAGATACACCTAGGAATAAGGGAGTCTAAGTGAAGAATTGGGCCACATGAGTTTGTGTTAGTTTGCTAACTTATAATAACAATGATCTCGTTTTTAAACTTGGTTTGGGGAACGTGAAACTTGAGGGTGATAATCATTCATGACATTCCAAAACCCTAAGGTAAGTTTTTGATCGTTTTACTTGTTTTCTTCCTTTAAATATTTTGTCTCTTTAATAAAGGCCAAGATGGATTGATTATGATGAAAAATGTAAAACTTGCTTTGTAATTAATGCATTGCATGAGGACATTTCAATGGTCAAGTGTAGGGGATTTAATAAGTGTGAAAACACTTATCCTTTTACCACTTAATTATAATAATAACCAAGCCAAAACGTGTATTTTATGTCGTAAATGTTGGAATTATGCGTGGTTTGTGTTTTTGTTGTGATTTAGGATCAAAATGTGAAAAAGGAAGAAAACGCGGTCTTTCACGGGCTTTTATCGAAGAAAAAGACAAAAGACGAAGTCAAAGGATCAAGAGTGCAAAAAGAACGGAAGTCCAAGGCCTATTCTGAAGATTTATCGAAGAAAAAGTCTAAAGACGGATGTTTAATGAAGTCGAAGAACTCAAGTCTAATAAATGAAGAAATTATAAGACGAGTTCAAATAATCCCGAGACAAAGTCGAAAAAGTCGAAGGATTTATAAAGACGAAAAGACGAGAAAAGGAAGGAAGCATCAAGACATACTAATCCTCCTATAAATACCCTCTTAATGTGTCATTAGGAGGTGTTAGCTAAATTGACAACTTAGTCTTTCCACATTTAATTTTCATGTCATTTAATTTCTTGTCAATTTACATTCCTTGTCTTGCACCTTAAATTTGTAAGTCTTTTAATTTTTACTTTAATTATTGTTGAATCTTTAATTTTAATCAAGTTTTTATATTAATCTCTCATTCTACCTTTCTTATCTTTGTTAATCTTTATGTTTATGTGCTTACTGTTATGCTTATTTGATTAATTGTTATGTTTTTAAGTTTTTGATTGTGTTAGCTTATTGATTTTATAGCTTATTGTGTGTTTGATTTGATTTTAGTTAAGTGTTTTTATTAGTTTATTTTATTAAAAGTTGATTTTTAATTTTTAGTTTTATTAGTGTTTTTCAAGTTTTTAATTTGTGGTTTAATTAGTTTTTCTTAAAAGTGTTTTAGATTAAGTTTTGGTAAACTGCTTATTTGATTTTTGCTTATTTGTAGCTTATTATCTGATTTTTAGATATTACTGTGTCTGTTTTCATATTTTCGGATTAGGGTTTATTATTCCGAAGATCTCCCTTTTTCTGAAATTGTTTTTCCTGAAATTGTTCATTTCTCTGAATTTGTTTTCTCTGAAAAACTCTTTTTTTTCCGATTGCTTTTCCAAAGATTCTTTTTTTTCTGAAAAGGTTTATTATTCCGAAGATATTTTCTTTTCTCTGAAAAGTTGATTTTTCCGAAAAAAGTGAAAACTCTGAAAAAGCAAAAGTCCGAAAATCTATTATTCCGAAAAACAAGTATTCCGAAGAATCAGATATTGCGAAGAAACAAGTATTCCGAAAAAAGAAGTATTCCGAAGAATCAGACACTCCAAAAACAAGTATTGCGAAAAAATGCAAGATTCTGAAATTTACTGCAGCTATTGCGAAGAAAGTGTCGTGTGTGCTTGGCAGCTTACATTTTTTCGCCAAATTGAGCAGCTAGCCTGGCTGCTTCCAGCTGCTTGCCTGCTAGCTTGTTTATTTATTAGTATTGTTCCGTAATTGTTTAGTTTTATCTGTAAGTTGTTCCAACTTTAATTTTGAAAGTTACGTATTTTTAGTTGAATTTTTCGTCTAATTTTAAAATTAATATTTTTTCGTAAAGTTTAAGTTTTATCTTTTATTTAGTACCCGCTTTAGGTTTCGCCTCGTTTAGCTTTAAAGTATTATTTTAGTTTTATTCTCTCCTTTTTCATTTAGTAAACTTTATTTTTGAGTCGATAGTTAATTTCGTCTTTTAGTTTTATTTTTATTAATTGTTTCGCATAAATTCACGTTTTATTATTTATATTGTTTTGCTTTTAGCTTATTGTTATTATTTTGCGCATTTACCTTTTAATTAGAATAGATAACCAAACCATTTTATTTTTTACCAAGAACGACTGAGTCACACTTATAACCAATAGTCAGTTCGAATTGAATCGAGACGAACAAATTTTCATACTTAGCAAATCCAGGTATTAGTAAATTATACACTTTTATCAAGTTTTTTGTTCCACTTGATGAACAGAGTATGGTTTTGAGGAGATCGATCCTTCAAATCACAAGGTAATATACTTTATCAAAATCATCTTTCTTATAGTATGTGTTTTTTTTGTTTCAGATAAAAAACCCTAGCAGCCTCCATTGTCGATTGATTTTTTTTTCTTACCATCAATGCAGTCCGAAACTCTCATCAATCATATGTTCGTTGTTACTTTTCAAAACCTATATTATGTTTTCTTCGCGTGTCACCGAGAAAAGTATCACCAATGCCATCCTTCTTAATATCAAGGTTTATCAAAACATCAAAGTTCATCAAAACATATAGATCGGTCCTACATTCGAGTTTTACACATGGATTCAACAAGTAAATCTTTTTTTTAATTAAACAACTTATAAGTTTGCAGTTAATTTGATTTTTTATTTGGTTAAAATAATTTTTTTACTGATATTGTAATCCGAAACTGTGGCATGATAATGTGAATCGAAACCTTGTCCAATATATGATTCATCACATTTTGTAAAAACAAGATGGGCACACCCGCGCTTCGCTGCGGGGCCTATTCTTTTTTCATTCGTTGATGTTGTTCTATGGGCTTTTTTATCGGCTCAGAAGTGTAGAGCATCGAACAAACATTGACTACAACACTTGCAAGCCGCCACGTAAGATGCAGAATGTTTCACGTCCTTTCCTTGCTACCTCGGAACTCAGCATCGCCTTTAAAACTGCACCCATCCGAAAGACAAATAAGTTCATCATGTGTCATGTACTGCACACATATTCATCGATCTGTTGAACTCCCAGGATAAACAACAAGGCTATAGAACATATACAGGTAGCCGCTCCTCGATACCAACACAACAAATAGAGCTTCTTCTTACATATTTCACCAAATGAGCTGCAAAAAACATAGATTAAAGCTAAAATGATACAGAAAGGACATATAATTATTTCCAAGTATAATTGGCAAATCTTGATGGTTATTTTTAACTATAAGTGCAAAGAACGTAGAAGCGGAAATTCAGAAAATATTTGTAACACCAAACAACCCTTATTATTTGTAGTTAATCGGCTAAAATAAGCACATAAGCAAAAATTCAAAAAAATCCCCTGTCAAAGTGTTATGTTTGTAGTGAAAGAACTCACACAGTCTGAATTTAATTGGGGTACCATTCACTTTATTTCCTCATTTCAGAATCTCGTTCGATGGTCTCCATCTCAATCTGATCATCCATGTTCATGCGGTTAAGATATGATAGCGTCTTGGTTGCCTTTTCTTTGATACCTAAGAAAGCTATCCTGCACGTCTCACACAAACCTATATAATCTGTCAATTTGAAGAGACATTTGATGAGCATCGAATCCTGCCTCTCCCACTTGTTTGCTGTGGACTTCAGATAAGAGAAAAGAGCCACAATATCATTGGCCTCCATGTTCGCTTGTATTGGATTACCTTAAATTATGCCACTGTTCAAGAAGTAACACTTTCTTAATCGCTATTAAATTACTAATATCCTAAGGCACAAATTATCATATAAAGCCATTCTACACATTTGATCATATTAAAGTACACAGGATACATATACGTTGGAGGCATAAAGTATGTAGGATACCATCTGTATATAAGTTGTACGCATTTAGATGTATGAAAGCGCTTTTTTCTAGCCTAATTAATTTACAGCTATCTGGAGGTCAAAACCAACTCCATATCTCTTCCTACTCCCTTCTAACTGTATTACCTGGATTTGAATTTGGATTCGATGTTCTCGGTCATTTTCCAGTATTAGCCATTCGAGCACGCAACTTCTCAAGCTCCCGAGCCATCTGAGCACATTATTATGCTTGAAAGGGCCTGTACTTTTAAAGGCATCAAATTACTAATATTTACTTTTGAGGCCAACGTATGGGCCTCATATACAGTATCAAATTTAAAACTTATTTAGTATCAGTTTTTTATAGGTCCATATTCTATCTTTATTTTAACTTTATGAACAGGTAATGGCCATCACATTACCGTCATGAAGCAAAAGCGTAAGCGCTTGAGTTCAAAGTAAGTTAAAGCAATCAACTTCACAACAGGCAATGAAAGAATAAAAAGGTTTTAGGCATTGCTTATATAAACTGCGTATCCGCTTAACTACCGCATAATACCTCGTGAATTACTATTAGATTTGATTGGGGCTGGGTTGGTTGGAGTTTATAGATACGCATCGCATACGTCTTCCAAGGAAATTAGCTTATACAAACAACCCCTTAGATTTTAAAAGATAGTCAAAACTCTCGATGACAAGTTAAAAATAAAAAACCAAAGTTTATTAGTTTCAAATTATCATTAATCCCAACTTGTCAGTACTTTTCAATAATCAACTTGATTTAAAGTGCTTATTTTAGCAGAAAACTTATTTGTTTATTTTATCATTCTCAATAGGCAATCCGACAGTCACTACACTGGGCATAAAATCAACATCAGGTACCAAAAAATAAACATAAAAACCAAAACTCCTGTTATAGATAAACCCTAATTTCAACTAATAAAACCATAAAACTGGAAACTACGAACCTTTTCCCCAGAAAAATCAAATCTTGTAAAAACACATACCTGAAACATGTGTTGCCCTCCGACCGGTGTTGAAGATTTAGTTTACCGAATATTGTATCTCTGTGACTATTGAGAAGAGGGTCGGTATGAAAATCGCTATCATATAGCTACTGTGTAAGTTATCCAGATTTTTTATTGGCTCAGAAAGGTAGACCATCGGAGAAACATCGCGTGTCTACCATGGCTACAACTTTAGGAACTTGCCACGCCAAGACACAGACTGCTTAATATCCGATAGTTCCTACAAACAATTTCATCATAGCCTCTAAAAAACAATGCGCCTGCAAAGTTTCTGAATGACTTGAAACCATATCGTCTTTCTCACAAAGCAATTACCACAAACAGAGAACAAACCAATTACCACAAACAATAACCATAAAAAACAGGCGCATTATTCATTTCTTTTTAGTATCTCAAAAGGCTAGAGCATCGAGAAAACATTGCGTTTCTGCATTGGCTCTAATTTCACCAAGTTGGCAAGCCAAAATGCAGAACGGTCCAGATTCATGATTGTTCAAACCTCAGGTATGACAACATATAACCTTTACTATACCAACGGTCTCACAAAGCGACTATCATAAACATATATAACTAATAATAATCCACTGAAACAGATCATCATATAATCAAATAATCATATCAAAGATTGGGGCAACGATTAACCCCAAGCCAACGTAACCAACCAATCATAAATTCGAGGCAACACGATTAGCCCTATGCAAAGCGTCAATGAAATGATTATACAAAAGATTGGGGTAATGATTAATCCTAAGCCGATCGTCAGCAACCAATCATAGATTTTTGGCAAAACGATTAGGCCTAAGCCAATTGTCAATGATTTATGGTGTTATCCTTTTCCACCCACACACACACACGTAACACATATAAGGACGCGTGGTGGTTTTTTTCCCAACCAAGACCCACAAAAGGTAATAAAAAACCATTACTGTAGCATTCGTCTCATAAAGCCCCTACCATAAACGTATAATAGTGATAATCATTGCGTTGTCAACTTCTTTTTTATTGACTCAAAAGGGTAGAGCATCGGAGAAACATTGCGTATCTGCCATGGCTGCAACTTGTGCAAGTTGCCACGCCAAGATGCAGAACGCTTCACCTCCGGTTCTCTCTACCTCGGAACTCATCATCGCTTGTAAAACGGCATGAAACGAAAAAACATAGAACATTTTCGACCACATAGGATAACACATGCTTATCCAAAAAGCATAAAGCAGAAAATTTTTAGAAACCAAATACCACAAACAAAGTATGCCAAGTCGAAAGGTAAAAATAGTTACCAGGACTCATCATAGTGCAAAAATGATAAGAAGTTGCATCGCCAAGATAAGCTGGTATCACATATCAAGAATCATAGTGCAAAAATCCACTTCAGTTCCAACGAATCAAAACATAGAACCCAAACCTCTATTTTTAATATGAACCTGAAATAATGATTAATTAGGCGAAAGAAAAACTACCTGAGGCTTTTATTCCACCTCTCCTCCCTAATGCCATAATCAGGTCATCAAAAGAAACCACCATTCAAAAGAAATCATCGTATAAAATATTGGGCCAACGATTATACCTTAGCAAATCGTCACAAACACATTAGAGATCTGGGCAAAATGATTAACCCAAAGCCAATGAAATCATCACTTAAAAGATTGGGGCAACGATTAACCGTAAGTCAATCGTCACCAACCAATCATGAATTTCGGGCAAAACGATTACCCCTAAGCCAACCGTCAATGGTTTGTGGTAGTGGCTTTCCGAGAGATACGGCAACGAAGAACACCATTATGAAATCATAGATAATGGTGTCTGTATTTTTTTTTCTAGATCCATTTTGGGCGGTGTGAAAAAAAGAGACAAATGAGATAGCTTTGTAAACAAAGAAGGTTTATCTAATCAACAGCTGGAGTGATACGTGGAGATATTTTTTTCCCGCCAAAATAAGCAAATATTAATAAAATATTCCACTCGGCTTCCTAAAACAGTTATAAGTATTAATGTGAATAAACAGTTAGGAAAGGATTAAGAACGAACTGTGAGAAGGTTGGGGTGGCTTGGTTAAGGAATACTATCTTTGGAAAATGAAAATTAGTCATTTTGAAAAAGTGATTCTGTCACAATAACTTGATGCCTTGAATTCTTTTATGTTAATATCCACAAATTACAAGTCCTGTAAAGGAGCCATTTATGTTGTTGCTTATCCATTTTAGGACTTTGTATGAGGTTATCTTATGACATTCTGTATCATTTAATTGATTTTCTACTCTATTAACAGATTTGGGTATGCATAACATGATGGAAGAAGCAAAATCGAGATGGCTCCAGCCTAATGAGATTCATGTTGTACTTTGCAACCACAAGCTGTTTAGCATCAGTGTGAAGCCAATTACTAAACCTTTTAAGTGATTACATCATTGTATTATTTAAGGGGTGGATTTGATAATGGTATGGTGATACCTAATGGTAATAACTAAGGATGTGGTTCTGGAATTGGATTGAGTAATGATGTAAACAAGTCAAAATGTTGCTGATGCCACTACTGCAGCTCGGTATTTTTTAGCAACATTGGGGTAATTTAAATCTTGTACGCACAAAGGGAAAATAGAAAAAAGATCCTTTATGAACAATGAAAATGGTAAGTTCTCCATCTACTTATTGCATATTGTTTGGAATGATTTATGTTCGTTTGGTACCTGCTTATATATTTAAGCATACAAATAGTTTATAATACAAGATACAAAACACCCCTAAGGTGTTTATTCTAAGCAGTTCTATCTGCACACTATAGATAGCTTAGTTTCTTTAAGATAAACCGCTAACTATGTACACGTTTAATTAATTGAGTAGTTTTACGGGGTACTCATTGTTATAGTTTAAGGCTTTTGGTATTACTCTTTCAACTTGGTAATATTTAATTAAATGAGTAGTTTTGGGTCTTTAGCCAAAACTGCTCGCATATTTGTTATGTAATCAAACTAAAAACCGGGTACCTTCTCATTTCTTTCGCACAAGTTCAAAACTACCAATCGCAGTCCAGCCCCTAAAAGAGCTTTATTACTTAACTATATGAAGATAAGAAAATTTAAGTAGTAGAGATAAGTTACATAAAGAATTGGTGTCTCTCCCACCTACTGCCTATTATTGGTAGTCTATGCTTGGGCGTTTTGCATAAGGTTGAAGTTGTATCTTCTCTTATCTTTAAATTGTTACACTATTACGTTGTTTAAAGTATAAATGTTTTCTACCATGTTACCAGAATCAGAGGTACAAACATAAAATTTTATTAACTTTGAAAACATATTTTTTACTTATTTTTTTATATAAAATCCTATTCATTAGGTTATTTAGCGGGTCAAAATGAGTTGTACTAAGGAGGTATCAACTACCCAAAATATCCTATTGTTTTTTGCTCTAACAAAGTACCATTTAAATCATAGCAGATTATCGACTATTTAAGCCCTATGTGTATATATAATATAGATGTAGTGGAAAATTGGAAGGAGGTAGTCTTTGATGTTACTGTGAGGGATGTGTAATCGTGAAAGATCAGATTATAGTCTCGTGTTTGTTATTTTTTGGTGATGTTGTTTGAGTAAGGTTTTCGCTATAACAACTACGCTTGTATGGCAGATCTAAAACAATAATAAAAAGATTATTTTGTGTTTTGGTGGCAAGGAGTTGGTATGGTGTTTGCCTGACTTTCCTTCCATCAGTGCCATGTGTCTTTATTTTCTCTTTGACTCTGAACAAATATCTCAAGTAGCACTTAGCAAAATTTCAAGTTCTCATATACCGTTTAGAATATATGTGCTCCAAAATTTTACACCTTGAGAGAGTGAATTTGTGCGCGTTCCCACTGAATTTGAAGAAGTGGATAAACATGTTTATGTTAAAAGTCATGTTACATATGGAGTTTTATATAATTTATGTCGAGAGAACTACTTTAACCACTTATTTGAAGATATTGCTTTTTGTTAGGATGCTTCTTTTCACCTCCTTCTGCTACCTCTTTCATGGGGTTGCTGACAGTGGGTACCAAGCCTAGGGGTCTATATGCCTTGTGTTAGAGTGTCATGTTTGCATGCCGTTTGGTCCTGTAAGTTTGATTAGGTTTAATTACGTTAATGTGTCGCGCTGATATTTTAGTTGTGAGTTTATTTATTTTGTTGGGGTTTATATCTTAGCTCGTAAACTACGTACTGCTAATTAGATATATTGTTAATTCTTCTCTCGCTGATATTTTAGTTGTGAGTTTATTTATTTTGTTGGGATTTATATCTTAGCTCGTAAACTACGTACTGCTTACTCTAGATAATTGGATATCTTGTTAGTTTCTCTCTCGCGGGATATAACTCATTAAGTTTTTGATCATGTGATTGGTATCTATCTAGGTGCACTATAATTTAATGTGTTGCTTGGTCTATCTGATAAATTGCGTTGATAAAGAATACATGGTGATTTTGTTAAGCTTTTTCGAGAATCATGTATGTTGTCAACCCGGGTAGTGGATATTTCGTAAACTAAGTACTGCTCAACCCGGGTAATATTTCGTTTTTGTCTTGACGTATAAGTGGATATTGGTAACATTTTATTTTATTTTTGATGTTGGAGTGTTTGTATTTATATTTGTAGATTTGAGTGTGAAGGCCTTGTTATTAAAGAGGTCGTAGCTGATGAAAAATTGTGATGTTATTAAGCTTTGTGTTAGCACTGTATATATTTGTAATTAAGACAAGTATGTAACTTATCTCTCCCCAAAACAGAGTACTTTATCTTCCTGTTCCGAACTTTTAACGCAATCTGAAACCGCCTTTTTGTAATACTTAAAATAAGCAATAATAAAAATTGTCCTTTTTATAAGCATATTTTGTTACTAAAATGCTTATAGAGGGCTATATGGGATTGCTTAAAAATTGCCTATCAATGGTATTGTATAGAACTATAAATGTTTTATAAAATTTATTCATATTTAACTGGTTCAAATGTTATTTACCTCCTCCCCTAATACAGAACGGTTGGGTTACCTGTCTAAAAGACGAATTGAATCGGCCAAAAGCCCATTTTTGTAGTAGTGCCTCTTTGAAATGTATTTGTATACTCTTTCTGTTTTGTGTTTCTAATTGGTAAAATAATTTCAGGAAGCGTATGTTAAGGCTATGGGAACACTTACCACAATATCACAACTCGTTAAATATATGTCGCTAGGAACTTAAGAAACATGAACAAATCTTCTTAAAAAACATCTAATACTTGACAGTCATTTCGAACTTTAAGAAATACAGAAACTACGATTCCATCTCCAACACCTCGTCTTTAAAGTATGTATTATCGGTTATGTAGCAGAATTCTTCCACATGTGGTGCATAAAACCGAACTCGTACTTTCTTAAAAGTTAGTTTAAGTTCTCTAATATTACTTACGATGCAACCATCATGAATGCAATCATCTATAATCAGTCAATGTTTATATCGACCAAATCTATACCTGAGAGCCAAAGCATGGCAGTTTATGAATCCTAATGGAACACTAGACTTGAACCAGTTTTGGCTAATAACTTGTAAACAGTTCAATAAACTAACTGAATGAGGAATACTACCAAAAAAATCAGTAACACAAAGGTATAATCCTAAACTCCTTTTATGTTTATGTTTTCAAGCAAAAAATAAGTTTTTTAAGCTTTTGAAATCTTTTAAAATCCATTTCTGAAATCATTTTAAGGCAGTGCATACATTGAAATCATTTTTAAGCTTGAAGGCCCGAGATACCGGTGTTTGTTTGTACTTTTGTCATATCGGATACTGCTTTGAACAAAACTTGTAATAATTACTTTTCTCCATATCTGTTTATGCTTTCTATCTTGGTGTTTCTCGAACAAGCTTCATTATTACGTCATCAATGGATATTTTCTTGCTTTACCTTTTTCATTTGTCATGCTTTAACACTTAGCAGATTTTTTACTTTATTTGTAATTTTAAAATGCTAAGATATTTTTTGCCGGGGTGTTCTTAATCATGTCCGGATTGTCACCTCAACATCAGATTAGAATAACACTAAAATAATGTCACCTCTTCTAATTATAACATCAACTAACACCATTTATCTCTTTATTTATATAAAAACCCTAGACTACTCATTTCATTAATAACTAATAATATAAATTACATTACGAGATAAAAAAATATTACAAAATAAACACAAAACATTACGAAATTAAAAAAACATTTCAAAAAGCATTACAAAATTTAAATAAAGATTGTGAAATGTGAAAAAACAATTGAGACGACTTGGTCCCGTCATATTCACCCACATCCTTGCTAATTTTAACTTTGATAAGTTGTTTTTGCTTCGGTTCTACGGTTTTTTAAATCTCAAAGCTTAATACTTGCCGATTATACGCGTTTTTCCTAAAACGTGTACGATTTTACTACATCAACCCTTAATCTTTACCGAAGTATGTACTATTCCTTTCCACCATCATTCCTAAGTGGAGATCTACATTCTCTTCTAAAGTGTCCCATTATATGACAATTGTAACACCCAACCTTGGATTTATCAAAACCAACTGATTCACCTTGATTGAATGTAAGCTTTTTCCAAACTTCTTGTAAAACGTGTTAGCTCTTATGCTGCTAAGATCCATGTTCCACTTGATGTCCATCTCTTCAAGATTTTCATCACTTATCTGCTTAAGATCTTCATAGACAATTTGAGATCCATTGGGCAAAGAAGCAATGTAGGCACACACCGTATCCAAGTCTATTCTAGCTGGCTTGAATCCTGATGAAACATAGTTGGGTGTGTTAGTGGCTGAGGACGATCCACTGACATGTGAGATCAATCCGCTGACATGTGAAGTATTGTCAGCGGTTGAATATTCATGGTAAGACACAAAAGCCATGTTTCCAGGGTATGAAGTAGACGAACTTCCATGCTTTAGCGTGACTTTTGGCTCCATAATCTTTAGTTGATTATAGATATCATCGAAAGATGTGTTCTTGTGACTTTTGGCAGCAAGAATGGATTTAGTGTGGATATCCCAAGCTTCACCAAGAGATCCAAGAAAAGTAGCACTGATATCTTCTTCTTCAAAGTCCAATCCCATGAATGACAATTTGCTAGTGAGATCTTGAATACGACTTCTGACTTCACTTAGCTTTTCATTAGGATAAGCTTTAAACACAGTAAACTCCTTTACTAGTTGCTTTTTCCTATCCTTTAGAGTGTTATCATTACCTCCATAAGTGTCTTTAATGCCTTCCCAAAGCTCTTTAGAAGATTTATACTTTCTAAACTTAAATTGCTATTTTGGACTAAGAGCCAGTTTAAGACAACTCAATGCTTTCATGTCATTCCTTCTATTAGCTATTTCTGCAGCCAAAGTAGCTCTTCCATCTTGAGGACTTGATGCTTCATTCTCCTTGGCACCATCGTTAATTCTTTGAGCTGTTATATCTGCCATATTTTTCTCCTTATCAAAAGTGTTTCCATACTCAATAATCTCCAAGAGGACATAATTGTTAACTTGAAGATATTGTTGAAAACTAAATTTTCATAGTTCAAAGTTGTCGGGGTCTAGCATTGGAAGTTTGAGGTTGTGAATGGTGGATGAAGGTGGGATTTCAGATGAGGTTGACATGATGTTTTTGCGATTAGGTTTTAGTGTGATTTAGGGTTTTTGTTCTTTTGATCAAAGTTCCTCAACAAGATTTGATACCACTTGTTGATCTCAAACTTAGATCGATTTAACTTTGTATTATCGAGATTGGATCAAGTATAATACGTAGAGAAACTTTGTGTTTGAAACAATTTAAGTACTATGCGAAATAAATACTTAGAACAAAGAACAAACGATTGCCAAACTTTCAACTTTGATTAATAATAATCACGGCGTACAAAGGTATTGAAAGCGTACATATAATAAACCCTAAGACCTCCTTTTATAGATTAAGGAGTCTTGAACAAAAAGCTATGAATCAACTAACTAAGGCAAAGATAACTATAACAAATACAATATTTGAACGTATCTTTCCTAAATAAACACAACGTGTTGATTTCTACAGTCAATACACTTTGACAATGGCTTGGATTCTTTTTGTCAGCGTCTTGTTTGTCAACGCCTTGATTCTTCTTGTCAGCGGCTAGAATCCTCTTTGTCAGCGACTAATGACTTGATTAATTTTATTCCCAACATCCGAAGGCTCAAAATCGGAGACATATGCGAACATATACAATCATGTAAAAAACCTGTACGTGGAATGGTCTTGAGCATATGCTACTAGTTTTTTTTCCAATTAACTTTAACACGACTAGTTAACTGGTTTATTAGTCGACCCGACAAATTTATTGTGTCGGCTATAAATAAACCATTTTACATATTCTTTCGAGTCCCCCCTTATGTACTTTCACTACTATTTACATGACATTTATTTACTAAAAGTTTTGCTTACTAATAAGATTTACAATTATTTAAGTCACTATAACTTTTCCTTACTAAAACACAATGAATATAAAAGTAAGCAAAAGTAACCCATAACATTTGCTTACTCTTTTTCCTACTAAAAAAGAGTCATTAAAAGTTTTACACTTTTGCTTACTCAATAATGAGTAAGTAATGACCTTTAGTGCTCCCCTATATTACTTACTCTTTTTCTTAAGAGTAGGAGTTGATATAAATAATTTTTTGATGACTCTTTTTGAGTAGAAATTAATAGAAAATACTTTTGCTTCCTCAATATTGAGTAAGTATAGACTTTAAGGGCCCGTTTGGTTCATCGTAATGTAATGTAACCTAATGTAATTGTAGTCTCAATTTCGTTATAATACTGTTTGGTTCAATACATTGAGGGAATTGTAATTTGAATTACATTACATAGGTTGTTTGGTTTATAACGTAATCGTAATGTATTCATTCCAATTACAACATATGCGGGAATTCAGATTACATGGCAAATCATATGGAATGTTTTGAATTACGTCGTAATTCAAGATAGTTTACAATTTTAATTATCGGTATAAATGTAAATAATATAAAAAATAATTGAATAATAATAATTATAATAATAAAAATAAAAATATAATATAATATAATAAATAAAATAAATAAAATAAAATAATTAATTAATTAAATAAATAAATAATAATAATAATTATTAATTCATTTATAGCGATTTTATAATTAAAATAAAAAAATAATTAAAATAATCATATTTATAATTATAATAATAGTTATTATTATTATTATCATTATTATTTGTAAATAAGAATAATAATAATAATAATATTTTATTAATATTTAATATTTTTATTATAAACTGTATTAGTTTTTTATTTATATTATTATTATTATTATTATATTAAAATAATATAATAAAATTTTATTTTATTTTTATTACTCCATTATATAATAAAATATTATAAAATTAGTAATAATAATTTTATTATTATTATTAGTTACTATTATTTATTGTTATTTTTATATTATTAGGGGAGAGCATGGGGCGGTTTGGGCGGTTTTATGCTAAAACCAAAAACTAAACCGCAAACTTCGGTTTTTACATATTGCAAACCATTTGATTTCGGATTTTTTGGTTTCAGTTTTTTTGTTTTTTTCATTGTAGCGGTTCGGTTTTGGTTTTTATTTCGGTTTTTTACTCTTTTGATTTTACGCGTTGGGCTTCCTATTTATATAAAAACTCATCATCAATAGTGAATCACTTTCGACACAAATTAAACTCATGATATTGCAAGTTGCAACCAACAATAATAGTTTCAATCAGTTACATACGTTACAGTAATAGCAATATTAGTTACCATCGAATTATATAAAATCAAAAAATATAATAAATAATAATATTCTTATATAGCAATCACAAATCTAACAAAATTTAGGTGAAAAAATCATAATTATTTATTTTAATATCTTATATAAATGTGTATATTTAAACAAAAAAACAACCAAACATATTAGAAATATCACATATATAACTATTTAAATATATAAACTATATTAATTTTGTAGACCTAAGTGGGGCGGGGTGGTTTTTTTGGTTCGGTTTTATACATTCAACCAAAAACCGCCCCAAACATTCGGTTTTCAAATATGTGCAAACCATCCTTTCGGTTTTTCAATTGGGGCGGCTTTTTTGGTGCGGTTTTTTCGGTTTTTCGGTTTTTGGTTCAGTTTTTCGGTTTTATGCTCCCCTAATTATTATTAATAAATTTATTAATTTTTAATTTATATTTTTTTTAATTTTTTTTAGTTTATTTCATACAATATTTATTTTATTTTTATTTAAATATTGTTAATATTATTTATTTTAATATTTTATTAATAATAATATTTTTATTATACTTTTGAAATATTAAAATAATATTAATTATTAATATTTTATTCTAATAAAAATAATAATATTTTTTATTAAAATAATAATATTTTTATTTTTATTTATTTATATTTTTATTATTTTGTTTTTTATTTTATTTTTATTATATTTTAACTGTTATTTTTTATTAAATTTTTAAGTTATATAAAAAAAAATTGAATTACATTACGTTGAGACTCAACCAAACACATCTCAGATTTAATCCATTACAATTCCACAACATTACAATTCTAACACATTCTCATTCTTTTAATTAGAATTATATCAAATTACAATTCCTTCCAAATATTACAATTCCTTTAAAAATATTTTGCGAGCCAAACAGCTCCTTAGTGCTTCCCCTCTATTACTTACTCTTTCACATTTAATTTAGTATGCAAATGTCATAAATTTTATATTTATCATTTGTATATTTAATATACGTAGCTCTGAGACTTGTAGAATTTCTCAACTTCAAAAAGTCTAATATCGACCTATTTTATAAATACATGCACATAGTTTTCTTTTAAATATAGTTATGGTTAAAACATTTCTACAAGTTAATGCAACTTGATGATCTTATTCCAATTTTGAGTTATTTTGACTTTTTATTAAATGATGTTAAAGTGCTTGAACGAAAACTATGCGTAGTAGCAAGGGAAGTTAATAATAGCTAAAAGACCCGTGAAATTTACGGGTAACTTAAAAGAAACGTCAAAAAAGGTAATTAATGACAATGCGTATTACAACATTATTATTTAAAAAGAGCAAGAAAAGGACAAATAAGCGTAAAGTATTAAGTCAGTAGTAATTGAACATATGAAATTTTCAAACACAGTTTAAAATGACACCCACAAATAAATCAACGGTAATAATAAATTAGCACCGATTAACACCGGGGCATCTTCCAAAACCGCATTGACTTCGGTATCATAAGCTCCAACTGTTCCATAATCTTCACCAAATATTCTATTGTACAGCAAGTTATGTGCATCAGGCTCGCCATTTTGAACAAAAGTTGCATCGTCATTTACAACATGTTCCTCATTTTTCCTAAAGTCGATGTCTTGGTCAAGTTTTTCTTCTCATATATATGCAACTAAGCGACCTTTAACTAAGAAGCCATGCTACTTTCAATGAAATGATCCATCTCAATCATATGTAAATCCATATGTTCATTTCAAGGGATATCCAAGTGTATTTGTGGTCATAAGTATTAACTGTAGTATGTGCCCGTAATTGAATCTAAATAGGAATAGCATCTGAAAAGCGTCTTCCATCTATCTCCATTGTTGTTGCCTGTACCGCAAGATGAACACAAGTTGAGTTCTCTTGCTCAGTTTAATAGTAATCAAATAAATAAACTGTCATCACATATTTAAAGTTTCACAAATAAAACAAAGTTACAAATTTCAACATACATAATACGTAGATAAGTTATGTAAATTAGCAATCCTAATAGAATATTCTTACGATTTCTATAAATGTCATTATCTAGAACTCCTTATTTGGTTAAAATATTTTTTTTACTGATATTGTAATCCGAAACTGTGGCATGATAATGTGAATCGAAACCTTGTCCAATATATGATTCATCACATTTGTAAAAACAAGATGGGCACACCCGCGCTTCGCTGCGGGGCCTATTCTTTTTTCATTCGTTGATGTTGTTCTATGGGCTTTTTTTATCGGCTCAGAAGTGTAGAGCATCGAACAAACATTGACTGCAACACTTGCAAGTCGCCACGTAAGATGCAGAATGTTTCACGTCCTTTCCTTGCTACCTCGGAACTCAGCATCGCCTTTAAAACTGCACCCATCCGAAAGACAAATAAGTTCATCATGTGTCATGTACTGCACACATATTCATCGATCTGCTGAACTCCCGGGATAAACAGCAAGGCAATAGAACATATACAGGTAGCCGCTCCTCGATACCAACACAACAAATAGAGCTTCTTCTTACATATTTCACCAAATGAGCTGCAAAAAACATAGATTAAAGCTAAAATGATACAGAAAGGACATATAGTTATTTCCAAGTATAATTGGCAAATCTTGATGGTTATTTTTAGCTATAAGTGCAAAGAACGTAGAAGCAGAAATTCAGAAAATATTTGTAACACCAAACAACCCTTATTATTTGTAGTTAATCGGCTAAAATAAGCACATAAGCAAAAATTCAAAAAAATCCCCTGTCAAAGTGTTATGTTTGCAGTGAAAGAACTCACACAGTCTGAATTTAATTGGGGTACCATTCACTTTATTTCCTCATTTCAGAATCTCGTTCGATGGTCTCCATCTCAATCTGATCATCCATGTTCATGCGGTTAAGATATGATAGCGTCTTGGTTGCCTTTTTTCGATACCTAAGAAAGCTATCCTGCACGTCTCACACAAACCTATTTAATCTGTCAATTTGAAGAGACATTTGATGAGCATCGAACCCTGCCTCTCCCACTTGTTTGCTGTGGACTTCGGATAAGAGAAAAGAGCCACAATATCATTGGCCTCCATGTTCGCTTGTATTGGATTACCTTAAATTATGCCACTGTTCAAGAAGTAACACTTTCTTAATCACTATTAAATTACTAATATCCTAAGGCACAAATTATCATATAAAGCCATTCTACACATTTGATCATATTAAAGTACACAGGATACATATACGTTGGAGGCATAAAGTATGTAGGATACCATCTGTATATAAGTTGTACGCATTTAGATGTATGAAAGCGCTTTTTTCTAGCCTAATTAATTTACAGCTATCTGGAGGTCAAAACCAACTCCGTATCTCTTCCTACTCCCTTCTAACTGTATTACCTGGATTTGAATTTGGATTCGATGTTCTCGGTCATTTTCCAGTATTAGCCATTCGAGCACGCAACTTCTCAATCTCCCGAGCCATCTGAGCACATTATTATGCTTGAAAGGGCCTGTACTTTTAAAGGCATCAAATTACTAATATTTACTTTTTAGGCCAACGTATGGGCCTCATATACAGTATCAAATTTAAAACTTATTTAGTATCAGTTTTTTATAGGTCCATATTCTATCTTTATTTTAACTTTATCAACAGGTAATGGCCATCACATTACCGTCATGAAGCAAAAGCGTAAGCGCTTGAGTTCAAAGTAAGTTAAAGCAATCAACTTCACAACAGGCAATGAAAGAATAAAAAGGTTTTAGGCATTGCTTATATAAACTGCGTATCCGCTTAACTACCGCACAATACCTCGTGAATTACTATTAGATTTGATTGGGGCTGGGTTAGTTGGAGTTTGTAGATACGCATCGCATACGTCTTCCAAGGAAATTAGCTAATACAAACAACCCCTTAGATTTTATAAGATAGTCAAAACTCTCGATGACAAGTTAAAAATAAAAAACCAAAGTTTATTAGTTTCAAATTATCATTCATCCCAACTTGTCAGTACTTTTCAATAATCAACTTGATTTAAAGTGCTTATTTTAGCAGAAAAATTATTTGTTTATTTATCATTCTCAATAGGCAATCCGACAGTCACTACACTGGGCATAAAATCAACATCAGGTACCAAAAAATAAACATAAAAACCAAAACTCCTGTTATAGATAAACCCTAATTTCAACTAACAAAACCATAAAACTGGAAACTACGAACCTTTTCCCCAGAAAAATCAAATCTTGTAAAAACACATACCTGAAACATGTGTTGCCCTCCGACCGGTGTTGAAGATTTAGTTTACCGAATATTGTATCTCTGTGACTATTGAGAAGAGGGTCGGTATGAAAATCGCTATCATATAGCTACTGTGTAAGTTATCCGGATTTTTTATTGGCTCATAAAGGTAGACCATCAGAGAAACATCGCGTGTCTACCATGGCTGCAACTTTAGGAACTTGCCACGCCAAGACGCAGACTGCTTCATATCCGATAGTTCCTACAAACAATTTCATCATAGCCTCTAAAAAACAATGCGCCTGCAAAGTTTCTGAATGACTTGAAACCATATCATCTTTCTCACAAAGCAATTACCACAAACAGAGAACAAACCAATTACCACAAACAATAACCATAAAAAACAGGCGCATTATTCATTTCTTTTTAGTAGCTCAAAAGGCTAGAGCATCGAGAAAACATTGCGTTTCTGCATTGGCTCTAATTTCACCAAGTTGGCAAGCCAAAATGTAGAACGGTCCAGATTCATGATTGTTCAAACCTCAGGTATGACAACATATAACCTTTACTATACCAACGGTCTCACAAAGCGACTATCATAAACATATATAACTAATAATAATCCACTGAAACAGATCATCATATAATCAAATAATCATATCAAAGATTGGGGCAACGATTAACCCCAAGCCAACGTAACCAACCAATCATAAATTCGAGGCAAAACGATTAGCCCTATGCAAAGCGTCAATGAAATGATTATACAAAAGATTGGGGTAATGATTAATCCTAAGCCGATCGTCAGCAACCAATCATAGATTTTTGGCAAAACGATTAGGCCTAAGCCAATTGTCAATGATTTATGGTGTTATCCTTTTCCACCCACACACACACACGTAACACACATAAGGACGCGTGGTGGTTTTTTTCCCAACCAAGACCCACAAAAGGTAATAAAAACCATTACTGTAGCATTCGTCTCACAAAGCCCCTACCATAAACGTATAATAGTGATAATCATTGCGTTGTCAACTTCTTTTTTATTGGCTCAAAAGGGTAGAGCATCGGAGAAACATTGCGTATCTGCCATGGCTGCAACTTGTGCAAGTTGCCACGCCAAGATGCAGAACGCTTCACCTCCGGTTCTCTCTACCTCGGAACTCATCATCGCCTGTAAAACGGCATGAAACAGAAAAAAAACATAGAACATTTTCGACCACATAGGATAACACATGCTTATCCAAAAAGCATAAAGCAGAAAAATTTTAGAAACCAAATACCACAAACAAATTATGCCAAGTCGAAAGGTAAAAATAGTTACCAGGACTCATCATAGTGCAAAAATGATAAGAAGTTGCATCGCCAAGATAAGCTGGTATCACATATCAAGAATCATAGTGCAAAAATCCACTTCAGTTCCAACGAATCAAAACATAGAACCCAAACCTCTATTTTTAATATGAACCTGAAATAATGATTAATTAGGCGAAAGAAAAACTACCTGAGGCTTTTATTCCACCTCTCCTCCCTAATGCTATAATCAGGTCATCAAAAGAAACCACCATTCAAAAGAAATCATCGTATAAAATATTGGGCCAACGATTATACCTTAGCAAATCGTCACAAACACATTAGAGATCTGGGCAAAATGATTAACCCAAAGCCAATGAAATCATCACTTAAAAGATTGGGGCAACGATTAACCGTAAGTCAATCGTCACCAACCAATCATGAATTTCGGGCAAAACGATTACCCCTAAGCCAACCGTCAATGGTTTGTGGTAGTGGCTTTCCGAGAGATACGGCAACGAAGAACACCATTATGAAATCATAGATAATGGTGTCTGTATTTTTTTTTCCAGATCCATTTTAGGCGGTGTGAAAAAAAGAGACAAATGAGATAGCTTTGTAAACAAAGAAGGTTTATCTAATCAACAGCTGGAGTGATACGTGGAGATATTTTTTTCCCGCCAAAATAAGCAAATATTAATAAAATATTCCACTCGGCTTCCTAAAACAGTTATAAGTATTAATGTGAATAAACAGTTAGGAAAGGATTAAGAACGAACTGTGAGAAGGTTGGGGTGGCTTGGTTAAGGAATACTATCTTTGGAAAATGAAAATTAGTCATTTTGAAAAAGTGATTCTGTCACAATAACTTGATGCCTTGAATTCTTTTATGTTAATATCCACAAATTACAAGTCCTGTAAAGGAGCCATTTATGTTGTTGCTTATCCAATTTAGGACTTTGTATGAGGTTATCTTATGACATTCTGTATCATTTAATTGATTTTCTACTCTATTAACAGATTTGGGTATGCATAACATGATGGAAGAAGCAAAATCGAGATCCAGCCTAATGAGATTCATGTTGTACTTTGCAACCACAAGCTGTTTAGCATCAGTGTGAAGTCAATTACTAAACCTTTTAAGTGATTACATCATTGTATTATTTAAGGGGTGGATTTGATAATGGTATGGTGATACCTAATGGTAATAACTAAGGATGTGGTTCTGGAATTGGATTGAGTAATGATGTAAACAAGTTGAAATGTTGCTGATGCCACTACTGCAGCTCGGTATTTTTTAGCAACATTGGGGTAATTTAAATCTTATACGCACAAGGGGAAAATAGAAAAAAGATCCTTTATGAACAATGAAAATGGTAAGTTCTCCATCTACTTATTACATATTGTTTGGAATGATTTATGTTCGTTTGGTACCTGCTTATATATTTAAGCATACAAATAGTTTATAATACAAGATACAAAACACCCCTAAGGTGCTTATTCTAAGCAGTTCTATCTGCACACTATAGATAGCTTAGTTTCTTTAAGATAAACCGCTAACTATGTACACGTTTAATTAATTGAGTAGTTTTACGGGGTACTCATTGTTATAGTTTAAGGCTTTTGGTATTACTCTTTCAACTTGGTAATATTTAATTAAATGAGTAGTTTTGGGTCTTTAGCCAAAACTGCTCGCATATTTGTTATGTAATCAAACTAAAAACCGGGTACCTTCTCATTTCTTTCGCACAAGTTCAAAACTACCAATCGCAGTCCAGCCCCTAAAAGAGCTTTATTACTTAACTATACGAAGATAAGAAAATTTAAGTAGTAGAGATAAGTTACATAAAGAATTGGTGTCTCTCCCACCTACTGCCTATTATTGGTAGTCTATGCTTGGGCGTTTTGCATAAGGTTGAAGTTGTATCTTCTCTTATCTTTAAATTGTTACACTATTACGTTGTTTAAAGTATAAATTTTTTCTACCATGTTACCAGAATCAGAGGTACAAACATAAAATTTTATTAACTTTGAAAACATATTTTTTACTTATTTTTTTATATAAAATCCTATTCATTAGGTTATTTAGCGGGTCAAAATGAGTTGTACTAAGGAGGTATCAACTACCCAAAATATCCTATTGTTTTTTTCTCTAACAAAGTACCATTTAAATCATAGCAGATTATCGACTATTTAAGCCCTATGTGTATATATAATATAGATGTAGTGGAAAATTGGAAGGAGGTAGTCTTTGATGTTACTGTGAGGGATGTGTAATCGTGAAAGATCAGATTATAGTCTCGTGTTTGTTATTTTTTTGTGATGTTGTTTGAGTAAGGTTTTCGCTATAACAACTACGCTTGTATGGCAGATCTAAAACAATAATAAAAAGATTATTTTGTGTTTTGGTTGCAAGGAGTTGGTATGGTGTTTGCCTGACTTTCCTTTCATCAGTGCCATGTGTCTTTATTTTCTCTTTGACTCTGAACAAATATCTCAAGTAGCACTTAGCAAAATTTCAAGTTCTCATATACCGTTTAGAATATATGTGCTCCAAAATTTTACACCTTGAGAGAGTGAATTTGTGCGCGTTCCCACTGAATTTGAAGAAGTGGATAAACATGTTTATGTTAAAAGTCATGTTACATATGGAGTTTTATATAATTTATGTCGAGAGAACTACTTTAACCACTTATTTGAAGATATTGCTTTTTGTTAGGATGCTTCTTTTCACCTCCTTCTGCTACCTCTTTCATGGGGTTGCTGACAGTGGGTACCAAGCCTAGGGGTCTATATGCCTTGTGTTAGAGTGTCATGTTTGCATGCCGTTTGGTCCTGTAAGTTTGATTAGGTTTAATTACGTTAATGTGTCGCGCTGATATCTTAGTTGTGAGTTTATTTATTTTGTTGGGGTTTATATCTTAGCTCGTAAACTACGTACTGCTAATTAGATATATTGTTAGTTCTTCTCTCGCTGATATTTTAGTTGTGAGTTTATTTATTTTGTTGGGATTTATATCTTAGCTCGTAAACTACGTACTGCTTACTCTAGATAATTGGATATCTTGTTAGTTCCTCTCTCGCGGGATATAACTCATTAAGTTTTTGATCATGTGATTGGTATCTATCTAGGTGCACTATAATTTAATGTGTTGCTTGGTCTATCTGATAAATTGCGTTGATAAAGAATACATGGTGATTTTGCTAAGCTTTTTCGAGAATCATGTATGTTGTCAACCCGGGTAGTGGATATTTCGTAAACTAAGTACTGCTCAACCCGGGTAATATTTCGTTTTTGTCTTGACGTATAAGTGGATATTGGTAACATTTTATTTTATTTTTGATGTTGGAGTGTTTGTATTTATATTTGTAGATTTGAGTGTGAAGGCCTTGTTATTAAAGAGGTCGTAGCTGATGAAAAATTGTGATGTTATTAAGCTTTGTGTTAGCACTGTATATATTTGTAATTAAGACAAGTATGTAACTTATCTCTCCCCAAAACAGAGTACTTTATCTTCCTGTTCCGAACTTTTAACGCAATCTGAAACCGCCTTTTTGTAATACTTAAAATAAGCAATAATAAAAATTGTCCTTTTTATAAGCATATTTTGTTACTAAAATGCTTATAGAGGGCTATATGGGATTGCTTAAAAATAGCCTATCAATTGTATTGTATAGAACTATAAATGTTTTATAAAATTTATTCATATTTAACTGGTTCAAATGTTATTTACCTCCTCCCCTAATACAGAACGGTTGGGTTACCTGTCTAAAAGACGAATTGAATCGGCCAAAAGCCCATTTTTGTAGTAGTGCCTCTTTGAAATGTATTTGTATACTCTTTCTGTTTTGTGTTTCTAATTGGTAAAATAATTTCAGGAAGCGTATGTTAAGGCTATGGGAACACTTACCACAATATCACAACTCGTTAAATATATGTCGCTAGGAACTTAAGAAACATGAACAAATCTTCTTAAAAAACATCTAATACTTGACAGTCATTTCGAACTTTAAGAAATACAGAAACTACGATTCCATCTCCAACACCTCGTCTTTAAAGTATGTATTATCGGTTATGTAGCAGAATTCTTCCACATGTGGTGCATAAAACCGAACTCGTACTTTCTTAAAAGTTAGTTTAAGTTCTCTAATATTACTTACGATGCAACCATCATGAATGAAATCATCTATAATCAGTCAATGTTTATATCGACCAAATCTATACCTGAGAGCCAAAGCATGGCAGTTTATGAATCCTAATGGCACACTAGACTTGAACCAGTTTTGGCTAATAACTTGTAAACAGTTCAATAAACTAACTGAATGAGGAATACTACCAAAAAAATCAGTAACACAAAGGTATAATCCTAAACTCCTTTTATGTTTATGTTTTCAAGCAAAAAATAAGTTTTTTAAGCTTTTGAAATCTTTTAAAATCCATTTCTGAAATCATTTTAAGGCAGTGCATACATTGAAATCATTTTTAAGCTTGAAGGCCCGAGATACCGGTGTTTGTTTGTACTTTTGTCATATCGGATACTGCTTTGAACAAAACTTGTAATAATTACTTTTCTCCATATCTGTTTATGCTTTCTATCTTGGTGTTTCTCGAACAAGCTTCATTATTACGTCATCAATGGATATTTTCTTGCTTTACCTTTTTCATTTGTCATGCTTTAACACTTAGCAGATTTTTTACTTTATTTGTAATTTTAAAATGCTAAGATATTTTTTGCCGGGGTGTTCTTAATCATGTCCGGATTGTCACCTCAACATCAGATTAGAATAACACTAAAATAACGTCACCTCTTCTAATTATAACATCAACTAACACCATTTATCTCTTTATTTATATAAAAACCCTAGACTACTCATTTCATTAATAACTAATAATATAAATTACATTACGAGATAAAAAAATATTACAAAATAAACACAAAACATTACGAAATTAAAAAAACATTTCAAAAAGCATTACAAAATTTAAATAAAGATTGTGAAATGTGAAAAAACAATTGAGACGACTTGGTCCCGTCATATTCACCCACATCCTTGCTAATTTTAACTTTGATAAGTTGTTTTTGCTTCGGTTCTACGGTTTTTTAAATCTCAAAGCTTAATACTTGCCGATTATACGCGTTTTTCCTAAAACGTGTACGATTTTACTACATCAACCCTTAATCTTTACCGAAGTATGTACTATTCCTTTCCACCATCATTCCTAAGTGGAGATCTACATTCTCTTCTAAAGTGTCCCATTATATGACAATTGTAACACCCAACCTTGGATTTATCAAAACCAACTGATTCACCTTGATTGAATGTAAGCTTTTTCCAAACTTCTTGTAAAACGTGTTAGCTCTTATGCTGCTAAGATCCATGTTCCACTTGATGTCCATCTCTTCAAGATTTTCATCACTTATCTGCTTAAGATCTTCATAGACAATTTGAGATCCATTGGGCAAAGAAGCAATGTAGGCACACACCGTATCCAAGTCTATTCCAGCTGGCTTGAATCTTGATGAAACATAGTTGGGTGTGTTAGTGGCTGAGGACGATCCACTGACATGTGAGATCAATCCGCTGACATGTGAAGTATTGTCAGCGGTTGAATATTCATGGTTAGACACAAAAGCCATGTTTCCAGGGTATGAAGTAGACGAACTTCCATGCTTTAGCGTGACTTTTGGCTCCATAATCTTTAGTTGATTATAGATATCATCGAAAGATGTGTTCTTGTGACTTTTGGCAGCAAGAATGGATTTAGTGTGGATATCCCAAGCTTCACCAAGAGATCCAAGAAAAGTAGCACTGATATCTTCTTCTTCAAAGTCCAATCCCATGAATGACAATTTGCTAGTGAGATCTTGAATACGACTTCTGACTTCACTTAGCTTTTCATTAGGATAAGCTTTAAACACAGTAAACTCCTTTACTAGTTGCTTTTTCCTATCCTTTAGAGTGTTATCATTACCTCCATAAGTGTCTTTAATGCCTTCCCAAAGCTCTTTAGAAGATTTATACTTTCTAAACTTAAATTGCTCTTTCGGACTAAGAGCCAGTTTAAGACAACTCAATGCTTTCATGTCATTCCTTCTATTAGCTATTTCTGCAGCCGAAGTAGCTCTTCCATCTTGAGGACTTGATGCTTCATTCTCCTTGGCACCATCGTTAATTCTTTGAGCTGTTATATCTGCCATATTTTTCTCCTTATCAAAAGTGTTTCCATACTCAATAATCTCCAAGAGGACATAATTGTTAACTTGAAGATATTGTTGAAAACTAAATTTTCATAGTTCAAAGTTGTCGGGTTCTAGCATTGGAAGTTTGAGGTTGTGAATGGTGGATGAAGGTGGGATTTCAGATGAGGTTGACATGATGTTTTTGCGATTAGGTTTTAGTGCGATTTAGGGTTTTTGTTCTTTTGATCAAAGTTCCTCAACAAGATTTGATACCACTTGTTGATCTCAAACTTAGATCGGTTTAGCTTTGTATTATCGAGATTGGATCAAGTATAATACGTAGAGAAACTTTGTGTTTGAAACAATCTAAGTACTATGCGAAATAAATACTTAGAACAAAGAACAAACGATTGCCAAACTTTCAACTTTGATTAATAATAATCACGGCGTACAAAGGTATTGAAAGTGTACATATAATAAACCCTAAGACCTCCTTTTATAGATGAAGGAGTCTTGAACAAAAAGCTACGAATCAACTAACTAAGGCAAAGATAACTATAACAAATACAATATTTGAACGTATCTTTCCTAAATAAACAAAACATGTTGATTTCTACAGCCAATACACTTTGACAATGGCTTGGATTCTTTTTGTCAGCGTCTTGTTTGTCAACGCCTTGATTCTTCTTGTCAGCGGCTAGAATCCTCTTTGTCAGCGACTAATGACTTGATTAATTTTATTCCCAACATCCGAAGGCTCAAAATCGGAGACATACGCGAACATATACAATCATGTAAAAAACCTGTACGTGGAATGGTGTTGAGCATATGCTACTAGTTTTTTTCCAATTAACTTTAACACGACTAGTTAACTGGTTTATTAGTCGACCCGACAAATTTATTGTGTCGGCTATAAATAAACCATTTTACATTTTCTTTCGAGTCCCCCCTTATGTACTTTCACTACTATTTACATGACATTTATTTACTAAAAGTTTTGCTTACTAATAAGATTTACAATTATTTAAGTCACTATAACTTTTTCTTACTAAAACACAATGAATATAAAAGTAAGCAAAAGTAACCCATAACATTTGCTTACTCTTTTTCCTACTAAAAAAGAGTCATTAAAAGTTTTACACTTTTGCTTACTCAATAATGAGTAAGTAATGACCTTTAGTGCTCCCCTCTATTACTTACTCTTTTTCTTAAGAGTAGGAGTTGATATAAATAATTTTTTGATGACTCTTTTTGAGTAGAAATTAATAGAAAATACTTTTGCTTCCTCAATATTGAGTAAGTATAGACTTTTAGGGCCCGTTTGGTTCATCGTAATGTAATGTAACCTAATGTAATTGTAGTCTCAATTTCGTTATAATACTGTTTGGTTCAATACATTGAGGGAATTGTAATTTGAATTACATTACATAGGTTGTTTGGTTTATAACGTAATCGTAATGTATTCATTCCAATTACAACATATGCGGGAATTCAGATTACATGGCAAATCATATGGAATGTTTTGAATTACGTCGTAATTCAAGATAGTTTACAATTTTAATTATCGGTATAAATGTAAATAATATAAAAAATAATTGAATAATAATAAATATAATAATAAAAATAAAAATATAATATAATATAATAAATAAAATAAATAAAATAAAATAAATAATCAATTAATTAAATAAATAATAATAATAATTATTATTTCATTTATAGCGATTTTATAATTAAAATAAAAAATAATTAAAATAATCATAATTATAATTATAATAATAGTTATTATTATTATTATCATTATTATTTGTTAATAAGAATAATAATAATAATATTATTTTATTAATATTTAATATTTTTATTATAAACTATATTAGTTTTTTATTTATATTATTATTATTATTATTATATTAAAATAATATAATAAAATTTTATTTTATTTTTATTACTCCATTATATAAAAAAATATTAAAAAATTAGTAATAATAATTTTATTATTATTATTAGTTACTATTATTTATTGTTATTTTTATATTATTATTAGGGGAGAGCATGGAGCGGTTTGGGCGGTTTTATGCTAAAACCAAAAACTAAACCGTAAACTTCGGTTTTTACATATTGCAAACCATTTGATTTCGGTTTTTTCGGTTTCAGTTTTTTTGTTTATTTCATTGTAGCGGTTCGGTTTTGGTTTTTATTTCGGTTTTTTAATCTTTTGATTTTACGCGTTGGGCTTCCTATTTATATAAAAACTCATCATCAATAGTGAATCACTTTCGACACAAATTAAACTCATGATATTGCAAGTTGCAACCAACAATAATAGTTTCAATCAGTTACATACGTTACAGTAATAGCAATATTAGTTACCATCGAATTATATAAAATCAAAAAATATAATAAATAATAATATTCTTATATAGCAATCACAAATCTAACAAAATTTAGGTGAAAAAATCATAATTATTTATTTTAATATCTTATATAAATGTGTATATTTAAACAAAAAAACAACCAAACATATTAGAAATATCACATATATAACTATTTAAATATATAAACTATATTAATTTTGTAGACCTAAGTGGGGCGGGGTGGTTTTTTTGGTTCGGTTTTATACAATTCAACCAAAAACCGCCCCAAACATTCGGTTTTAAAATATGTGCAAACCATCCTTTCGGTTTTTCAATTGGGGCGGCTTTTTTGGTGCGGTTTTTTCGGTTTTTCGGTTTTTGGTTCAGTTTTTCGGTTTTATGCTCCCCTAATTATTATTAATAAATTTATTAATTTTTAATTTATATATTTTTTTAATATTTTTTAGTTTATTTTATATAATATTTATTTTATTTTTATTTAATTATTGTTAATATTATTTATTTTAATATTTTATTAATAATAATATTTTTATTATACTTTTGAAATATTAAAATAATATTAATTATTAATATTTTATTCTAATAAAAATAATAATATTTTTTATTAAAATAATAATATTTTTATTTTAACTTATTTATATTTTTATTATTTTGTTTATTATTTTATTTTTATTATATTTTAACTGTTATTTTTTATTAAATTTTTAAGTTATATAAAAAAAAATTGGATTACATTACGTTGAGACTCAACCAAACACATCTCAGATTTAATCCGTTACAATTCCACAACATTACAATTCTAACACATTCTCATTCTTTTAATTAGAATTATATCAAATTACAATTCCTTCCAAATATTACAATTCCTTTAAAAATATTTTGCGAGCCAAACAGCTCCTTAGTGCTTCCCCTCTATTACTTACTCTTTCACATTTAATTTAGTATGCAAATGTCATAAATTTTATATTTATCTTTTGTATTTTTAATATACGTAGCTCTGAGACTTGTAGAATTTCTCAACTTCAAAAAGTCTAATATCGACCTATTTTATAAATACATGCACATAGTTTTCTTTTAAATATAGTTATGGTTAAAACATTTCTACAAGTTAATGCAACTTGATGATCTTATTCCAATTTTGAGTTATTTTGACTTTTTATTAAATGATGTTAAAGTGCTTGAATGAAAACTATGCGTAGTAGCAAGGGAAGTTAATAATAGCTAAAAGACCCGTGAAATTTACGGGTAACTTAAAAGAAACGTCAAAAAAGGTAATTAATGACAATGTGTATTACAACATTATTATTTAAAAAGAGCAAGATAAGGACAAATAAGCGTAAAGTATTAAGTCAGTAGTAATTGAAGATATGAAATTTTCAAACACAGTTTAAAATGACACCCACAAATAAATCAACGGTAATAATAAATTAGCACCGATTAACACCGGAGCATCTTCCAAAACCGCATTGACTTCGGTATCATAAGCTCCAAGTGTTCCATAATCTTCACCAAATATTCTATTGTACAACAAGTTATGTGCATCAGGCTCGCCATTTTGAACAAAAGTTGCATCGTCATTTACAACATGTTCCTCATTTTTCCTAAAGTCGATGTCTTGGTCAAGTTTTTCTTCTCATATATATGCAACTAAGCGACCTTTAACTAAGAAGCCATGCTACTTTCAATGAAAGGATCCATCTCAATCATATGTAAATCCATATGTTCATTTCAATGGATATCCAAGTGTATTTGTGGTCATAAGTATTAACTGTAGTATGTGCCCGTAATTGAATCTAAATAGGAATAGCATCTGAAAAGCGTCTTCCATCTATCTCCATTGTTGTTGCCTGTACCGCAAGATGAACACAAGTTGAGTTCTCTTGCTCAGTTTAATAGTAATCAAATAAATAAATTGTCATCACATATTTAAAGTTTCATAAATAAAACAAAGTTACTAATTTCAACATACATAATACGTAGATAAGTTATGTAAATTAGCAATCCTAATAGAATATTCTTACGAATTCTACAAATGTCATTATCTAGAACTCCTTATTTCATTCCATCAAACATGTTGTCACAGCAAATTGGTTGCTAAGTAAACAGAAGCATTCTAGTTTAAAGAGAAGTCTATAGTAAAAATATAAAGGAAATCACAACATGATTAAATGGCCCATAATTAATAAGATAACTTGAATCACTTGTAAAATACAAATCCCAAACACGACTTTAACCCTCAAATCAAATCTTATTAAGCACTTTACCAACGCCACCCAAATATCCCTTTCTAGATATAGTGAAGTTTAACACTCACAATTAACTAACAATACTAAAAGTTCAGAATTATAAACTTCGCACACATTATCAAAATCAATCATTTTAGATGTTATCAAGATGACCTCTATTTTAAGTTTAATGACTGCAAGAATATGCTCTATGGTTTACAAAAACTACGTTAATCTTAATTTAACCTTTTTAAATACAGTATTAAGGTTTTTTTACATCTGAATATGCTACGCTCATTTATTCTGAGAATACGCTTAAGCTCATGTACCTTATCCTAAGGAGGGGCACAGACATACGTAAGCTCATTTATAGGATACTTTTTATGCACTTTTCAATGAGAATTAAAAGTTGAATTGCATGTAGGAAATAGTACCGGTTTAGTAACCATGACACATATTTATTTTTTAGTTGGTCAAACTGTTTACTATAAGGCTACAACTTATTTCTTAGAAAATGGATCAATCATTTTTACATAAAATGATCCAAAACAACTTATTGAAACAGTTGTATAGAAAAAGTTTGAGGAGTTACTATTGGAAACTACACAGCATTGGACCATTTGTCCATAGTTGAAACGAGCTATTATATTGAAACAGGCCATCATATTAATATTGTTTTACTTCTATACAATCCATGCCTTGTTTCCTACATATACCATTGACATAATTACTTTTTTTACATGTGAAAAACATAATAGGACATCATAGGTAGCAACAGTAAGCAACAAGTAAGATGCGACACAAACATTGACTAACATGAAAGAAAATTTAGGTAATTAGTACATGGTATGACCCTTAGAGAATGATGTGTAGTGGTGGTCACAATATATTTTTTTCATAACCATTAAATGAACCTCTATACAATCTGTAGCCACGTTTTGCTTTGTTTGTATATTGTGAAGTCTCCCTTAGAATAGTCAGCAACAATTCTGAAAATGAAAAGAAAAACATCAATCCCGTAAACTTAGTGCAAATATGTCATGACACATGACAATCACAAGACAAATTGAAATTAAAACTAAATCTTAATAAATCACTTAATAATGCACTCGGCACTCAAGATAAAGATTTTGATAAAAAAAAATAGAGCTTAAAAATTTGAGTAACCTCCCCCATGTTTGTATCCAGGTATTGAGTTCCTGGTGGGAGTGGCATGCAACTCACTCACCGCCACGTCAGTTTTTTTAACAAACTCACCCAAACTCCCCACATGAGGTAATAGCACTCACCCAAACTCACTACAACTCACCTTTCATATCTATTTTTTTATTGTTTAAACACACCCCACTCACAAAAACACCCACAAATAAACCTAACCCAAAAAATAAAAACACTTGGGCCTACAAAAGTTAAACTCACCCAGGGTGAGTTTGCCCCTATTTTTTTCTCTGGGGCACTTACCCGGGTGCGACCTTGATGGGGGGAATGGATACTCAAAAGCTTCTATACAAACTCACGAGTGACTATTAAGCCACTCCCACCAGCCTTAACAACAATAGATAGTTGATGTTTCTTACAACAAAAGTAGACATTATTTTTTAGACTTGTTATTAGGGTTTGAATAATTTGTAGCCCTTAATTGATCACATACAAATGTCATTTATATAGGAGTAGCCAAAAACCTAATAACACCAATATTCTCATCAAATCACCAAACCCAAATTCAAAAGAGATGATCAAAGTTATTTTTGGCATTAGTGATGGAAACACATGTTTTACAATCAATTTAGATGATTTTGGACGAAAATAAACCTATGGAGAAACTTTTACCTTAATAATTGAATAATTTATATTAGAATAGGAGCCTATGTTGTTTATGATAAGGTTAAATAGTTATTTATGATTAGGTTGAATGGTTGAATATAAAAATGGTTACATAAAATGTTTTAAAGACAATTTAAAAGTGTGCACTAAGTTTACGGGATTGATGTTTTTCTTTTCATTTGCAGAATTTTTGCTGACTATTCTACGGGAGACTTCACAATATACAAACGAAGCAAAATATGGCTACATGACAATCACAAGACAAATTGAAATTAAAACTAAATCTTAATAATTCAGTTAATAATGCACTCGCCACTAAAGATATAGATTTTGATTAAAAAAATAGAACTTAAAAAATTGAGTGACCTCCCCCATGTTTGTATCCAGGTATTGAGTTCCTGGTGGGAGTGGCATGCAACTCACTCACCGCCACGTCAGCTCCACATCAGTTTTTTTAACAAACTCACCCAAAATCCCCACATGAGGTAATAGCACTCACTCAAACTTACTACAACTCACCTTTCATATCTATTTTTTTTATTATTTAAACACACCCCACTCACAAAAAACACCCATAAATAAACTTAACCCAAAAAATAAAAACACTTGGGCCTACAAAAGTTAAACTCACCCAGGGTGAGTTTGCCCCTATTTTTTGTCTCTGGGGCACTTACCCGCGCGCGACCTTAATGGGGGGAATGGATACTCAAGAGCTGCTATACAAACTCACGAGTGACTATTAAGCCACTCCCACCAGCCGTAACAACAATAGATAGTTGTTGTTTCTTACAACAAAAGTAGACATTATTTTTTAGACTTGTTATTAGGGTTTGAATAATTTGTAGCGCTTAATTGATCACATACAAATGTCATTTATATAGGAGTAGCCAAAAACCTAATAACACCAATATTCTCACCAAATCACCAGACCTAAATTCAAAAGAGATGATCAAAGTTATTTTTGGCATTAGTGATGGAAAACACACGTTTTATAATCAATTTAGATGATTTTGGATGAAAATAAACCCATGGAGAAACTTTTACCTTAATAATTGTATAATTTATATCAGAATAGGAGCCTATGTTGTTTATGATAAGGTTAAATAGTTATTTATGATTAGGTTGAATGGTTGAATATAAAAATGGTTACATACAATGTTTTAAAGACAATTTAAAAGTGTAACGATGTGATTTACATTAAAAAATTACAATAGAAAAAATTGAATATATTCAATACTTACCGGTTGTGTTGAAAACATAGGAATCGCCGGCAAATGAAGAACACATGCAGAGGTTTTGTGCATATATAGGGGGTTTCGTAACTAAATCATATATGGAGATTCAAATTTATTATTGTTGATTCAATTTTCAAAAATATAAAAGATTATTTCTGGATAGTTTTAATTTTGACATAAATGTGTAGAATTGAAACTGATACTTTTTTTGAATTTGCTAAAGCGTGTTAGAGAAGATGCATTATTTGTGTTTTTTATTTTTTTAATAAATTTCCTTCATCTTTTACATATAATTATTTATATAATTTACTTTTTAACAAATTTAGTTAAACTTTTAAACGTTTAAAATAAAGAAATGGTAGTTTTTAGATGTTTTTTTTATGGAACATATTAAAATAATTATGTTTTTGTAAAAAAATTATTGTAACAATTATTCATAAAAAAGCCTTATTTTAATTTTTTTTATAAACTTTGTACTTGCCATCTGTTTATCTTTTTTTATAAACTTTCTTAAAGTTATTTTTTAATAAATTTGTACTTCTCATCCGTGTATATTTCTTTATGTTTGAATAAGTTATGTACAAAAAAACATAATTAAACTCCTAGTATATTTCCTAGTATATATGGCAAGGTTTTAAATACAATTTTAGTACTTAAGCTTAAACAACTTGTACAATAGTGTTATATATGGCAAGGTTTTAAATCTTACGTGATTAAAACAAAATAATTTTGAAAAATTAATAAGTCTACGTGGCGACACAAGAATGTTCCGTATTTAAGGAAAAAATTAATTAGGTGTTGCTTATAAACTTGTACATTCACTGCTTTAAAGACTTGTAATAAACTCTGTTTTATTAGATATAATAGATTGTCACCTCAACATCAGATGAGAATAACACTAAAATACTATCATCTTTTTTAATTATGGCATCAACTAACACCATTTATCTCTTTACTTACATAAAAATCCTAAACTACTCATTTCATTAATAACTAATAATACAAATTGCATTACGAGATAAAAAAATATCACAAAATAAACACAAAACATTACGAAATTGAAAAAACATTTCAAAAAACATTACGAAATTTAAATAAACATTGTAAAATGTGAAAAAACAATTAAGACGACTTGGTCCCGTCATATTCACCCACATCCTTGCTAATTTTAACTTTGATCAGTTGTTTTTGCTTCTTGATTCAATAGGCGTCGTCGTCAGTAGCTACACGGTACATAGTAAGTACCGTTAGTGCAAGTATAAGTACTGTTAGTGTTGGCAAGTAGCGTTAGTGTTAACACGGTACATAGTAAGTACTGTTAGGTATAAAGTAAGTACTGCTATATTTGTTAGGACGAGTATATCTTTAGAAAAGATATGACATAGTTATAATATGAGTATATCTTATTGTGATATACTTAATAGTTTAGAATATTGATAATATATCGTGTGTGATATACTTATCATAATAGAATATTCTAGGGTTCCTTACACTATAAAAGGAACATAGGTACGATTACATTGTATGTACCTTTGCCAAAGTTGATTAATAGAAGATCGAATAGTTAATAGTAATTATGTTCTTCTTTGCTTTGTAAGTTAGATTCTACATAACTTATTTAGTTGAGTAAGAGTTCTCAAGTGCTTTAGTTTGATTACAAGCTATTCTACAAATCTTCAACAAGATATAGATCTATTCAAAGAGATCAACAAGTGGTATCAGAGCTTGTTGAGAAACTCTGAATAAGAGGAACACAACCCTAAATCACCACTCACAAAATCAAACAATGTCTCAATCCGATGAAGTTTCTCTTATGGAGGAAATTCCAGTTCCAGATCCCATACCACAGGGACAGTCCACATAGCCACATTTCACGAGGAACATTATGCATGAAACAATGACACATAACTAAATATGAATGACGGTTGTCCATCCATATTAGTAAAACAATATCGATGAAAACATCAAGGTTAAAACCTCAAGGTGCTGAAAACATCATGGTTAAAACAACAATGCGTTGAAAACATCAATACGTAGAATAACAAACATTGGCTTAGAAAGCTCCTGGTGACTACCCACTAGTCACAGGTCAAGTTTTAGAGCCTACAGGTCGAAGCCTTGGCTATGATACCATAATTGTAACACCCCACTTTGATAAGTGAACCGTTACGCGTAATTATGGTGTGTCATCAAAGCATACAAAGATAAATGTCTAAAACATTACATGACCATAGGGTAAACCGGAATCAAACATCGGTTCCTAAACATAAGCTCAAAACATAATAAAGTAAATGACATAATGGAAGACTTAAACAAGCACAAATATGTGAAGGCAAAAGGAGAAGAAGTTTATGGCAGTTTCCATCCTATGCATGTCCTCCAACATGCTCGAGTCCGTCCTTGGGTACCTGCCGTTTTGGGACATGGAAAGGAAAGTAACGGCTGAGCATAACGCTCAGTGCACGGATATACAAGCACGAAATGAATAATATAAGTATGAATAACATATAGCAGCGGAAATGTATATGCCCTGGAAAACCTGGTTATTTCTTAGTAAAACTGGTTTTATAGTTTGAAAAGCCTTATGTTTATCTTATGAAAACTGTTTAACATATTTTACCATTAGCCAATATAGGTCATGAAAATCCACCATGCATGAATACTTGGAGGGGTGACCTCATCATGCAAATTAGAGGGGCTGCCTCTAATTTAATATACTGGTTTGGGTTAGGAGGGATCAGCTCCTTGTGAAGGATGCAAGGCACACACCTCATTCACACTGAGTAATCTGCTGAAAACATGTAACTAGGATGCATCCATACGCCCCACATGATAAATATAATAATATGGCCAAAAGCTGAAGGGACGCCACGAGCAATCACTCCGCCGTGGGGAAGTCATAACACCAGTGCCTCTAGTGTTATGGTTATGTACCTCCATAACTAGGTGAAACTGTCATGCATGTATATGGCTATAGGTATTCTAATTAAACATAAGCAATCAAACATATAAATTTATACTATGGGAAAATAGTTACTGTATACGGGGAATCCTAATAAGGAAAGAATGTCCATACTGAAAGGACGGAAATCCGTACCTTATGTCCAGTGAACGAAGAAGACGAACGGAAGAGAGTCCTACTTCGGTATAACTAATGCTACATAAATACATACGTGTATAAGTATCTGATTACTGAATACGTAACTGGTTTTATGTCATGTCTTAGCTTCTTTTATACGTTCATGTCATGTTTTACTGTTTAAGCTTTATACTGTATTTATCTTATATTCTGTCTATTCTGATTAAGTATTACTCGTATTTCATGTATTATTATACTTGCTGTGTAATAATAGTAACTTTTAAAAAATAGCAGGTTTCCTAAAATAGAAAGTTTAAAAAAATAGAAAGTTACCAAAAATAGAAAGTTTCCAAAAATAGAAAGTTTCCAAAAATAAAAAGTTCCCAAAAATAGAAAGTTTCCAAAAATAGAATTACTGCTTAAAATAGATAAGTTTATAAAAATAGAAAGTTTTCATAAATAGATTAGCTGCCTTATTTAAATAAGTTTCTAAAAATAGAAAATTTCCATAAATAGATATAAGCTGGTTAAATAAGCTAATTTTATAAGCTTAAGTGTTTTCTGATTATTATTCTAAGTCATGTTGTTATAAGTATAGTTTATTAATTATTACATGTAAATTAAATAAATTATAGGTTAAAAGTATTTAATTAAATGTATCATGATTTTAATTAAATAAAGGTAAAATACTTAGGTTAAAACATGTATTATTAATTATTAATAATATAACCTAAGTCATGTTAATTAATTAATTATAGTCATGGTTTTAATAATTAATTAATTATAAGATCTAATAAAATATAAATACTTAGGTTAAAATTCATGATCTAATAATTAAATTTATAACCTAAGTCATGTTAACTAAATCAATCATCTATGAACCGGACCCGACTAGAAACCATGAACCGAACCCGTAATCAACACCATACCCCGAACCAAGGTCGGGGTTACCCCTTGTTGCTGCTGCCGTGACCATCATCATCACCATACCGACACCATATGGTCTCGATGGTGGGTAATAAGCCAAGCCGAGACCCCTTAAGGGCTCGGTTAGGCGTGGGCTACAACACAAACACCCGTAAAACCCTTGTTTGATTTACCCCATGATCATAGACATGTTTTAATAATTGTTTTTAATTAGTTTTTAAAAACATCATGATTTTATGTGATTCATTAAATCAAAACATAAAAGAAAAGGGTTAAAAAGTTATACCGAATACGTGGATCAATTAAGGATGAACACACACGAATCCTTGCACAATATCCAAGATCAAAATCAACCCGAACACCTCTTTTGGTGTTGTAAAAGTGGCGGCCAAAAGGAGAGGAAGAAGGAGGATTGGGGTTTTCTTTGTTTTATAATTTTTGTCAAAATGAAACATGTTTTCATCCTTTTTTCATGTTTAGTAAAAATAATGGGCTAGGCCCTTTTTCTCTTCCTAATTTCGTGGTATATGGGGCCCATATGGGGTAACCCGAACATTTTCCGTGTCTAATTAATAAGTGTGTTCTCGTGTTCCTGTTTTACGTTTTTTAATTAGTTATCCATCGTGACTTAATATATTTATTCGTGTTCATAATAAATATATATACGTAAATAATATTAGTTCGTGATTAATTACGTTCATGATTTCATGATCGCATGTTCGTGATTATAATTATCATTGGAATAATTATCGTGTGTTCATACGTAATAAATACTTATCGTGTTCTAACACGTACGTAATACTTAAAATTCTTATACGTGAAACGTAAACATGTTATAAAAGGAAAGTTCTAATCATATACGTATGATCTTAAGGGTACTATTTATGGTAAAAGCATGTGGGTTTTACACTTATTAACGTTGTATTAGAAATAAAAGGAACGATGCAGAATCGTTAAACGGTTTTGTCTAGGAAACCTTACTCGAGTTGTACTAGAGACATTGCTAAGTGTAACTAGACGCTAGTCAATGTAATCACGATATTCAAAATATGTCCAAGTGGGAGCTGTAGGTTTATGGACTTATATTTAATAGTCGTGTGATATGATCGAACTCGAGATTACGAGATTGCACTCGATACGTAAAGAGTTAATTTATTTAATAAATATATTTATTATATTTATCAATGTTGCAAAATAAGGTCTACAAGGGCGATTAATCGCCGGTTAATAGCTACAAGGCCTTCAACCTTGCTGACTAATGAAAATGCGATTAATGACGGTCAACTATAGTCAACGACGGTCAAAAGATGTCAAACTTGCCGGAAACTCGCAAATTTGGCCGAAAATACCAAAAACTCACTATAAACTTATGTTTATCATTTATAATAACAACTTATATGTATGGTCAGTTATATATTAAGAATACTATTTCTCAAAATACCTAAAACTCATTAGAAATATCCAAAACTTGCCGAAAATACCAAAAAATTACTAAAAATGCCAATCTGATTAATCACCGATTAATCCCGCCTTGAATAATTACAAGTTACAAGGTGGTCGACCGACCGACTAGCTATTCACGATTTTTGCAACCATGATATTTATCAAATTAAACCGAGCAAATAACTATATAACTTTAACAATCGTTAATTGATTAATAGTTAAGTATTAACGAGTGTTAAAATAATATATAGTAAGAGGATAAAAGAAAAATGACGGAAAGTTCCAGAACACCCCACAAGAGGTGTTTCGTCGGTCGGTTAGGGCTCCAAGGAGGGGGGGGGGGGCAAAAGTTGCCTTTTATTTACTTGGGCTACATTGGATTTTAGGCCTATAAATACACATCCTTACCCCTCATAATCTTCATAACTTGAATACTCTCCTCTCCTCTCTCTTTGGTCGATCGCAAGGTTACACCACAAAGGGTTTTTGGTTGGTTTTCTTGGTTGATCTTTTGTGTTGATAATCTAGTCCTAAACCATCTCTAGGGTTGTTGGTAGATTATTTACAAGCATTGTAGCTCGGTTTTCACGTACTAGAATACGGTTAGCTCGTTGTATTACGTGTGTACAAGATCGTAATATAGTCTTACTTTAGACTATATCTTGGTATATTACGGTATAAACCCGAATTGGTGATTCGTTCTTCGTCTTGTGGATTTGATTTAGTGTAAAGGTATGTAACCGTAATTCAATTAATTATAATTGTGTTATTATTATGATCTTGTTAAAGCGCTTCGGCTATATGTGCTTTGATCTCGTTTAGGGTTTTATATAATTGTTATGATGTTAATAAACCTTCATTTGTTTTTAACCGAGTATCCTTTCATTGGGAAAATAGCTGCGGCCAACAAGCTTCCCGTGGTGGATATCATGCAACTCCTCGCGGCTGAAAGGCATGTTGTTCCTTCGATTGAGGATACTTCTATTGCTGGTGTTTCCAACTATTCTCAAATTCCTTCAGAAGGTTCCGATCATCCTGAGAACATTTCACAAGATCAAGAGACTCCGGCGCAGGATGACCAATGATAATCTCTTGAAGGTTTGCTTGAAGACCCGAGATGCCGGTGTTTGTTTGTACTTTTTTGATATCGGATACTGCTTTGAACAAAACTTGTAATAATTACTTTTATGCATATCTGTTTATGCTTTCTATCTTGGTGTTTCTCGAACAAGCTTCATTATTACGTCATCAATGGATATTTTCTTGCTTTACCTTTTTCATTTATCATGCTTTAACACTTAGCAGATTTTTTACTTTATTTGTGATTTTAAAATGCTAAGATATTTTTTGCCGGGGTGTTCTTAATCATGTCCGGATTGTCACCTCAACATCAGATCAGAATAACACAAAAATAACGTCACCTCTTCTAATTATAACATCAACTAACACCATTTATCTCTTTATTTATATAAAAACCCTAGACTACTCATTTCATTAATAACTAATAATATAAATTACATTACGAGATAAAAAATATTACAAAATAAACACAAAACATTACAAAATTAAAAAAACATTTCAAAAAGCATTACAAAATTTAAATAAACATTGTGAAATATGAAAAAACAATTAAGACGACTTGGTCCCGTCATATTCACCCACATCCTTGCTAAATTTAACTTTGATAAGTTGTTTTGCTTCTTGATTCAATAGGCGTCGTCGTCCAAATCTCAAGTGGCGGTAGCTACAAATCGTGACTCTTCCAAACGCACAAGCGTACGGTCTTTTTCCGCTTGAGCCTCGAAAGTTTTTTCGACGACTTATTGTTTGATCTGAAGCTCCAGCTCATTAACTCTCTGAATTGGGATGATGTGTTACTTCCACCAGTGCTCGCCATGGTGTCATACTTGATTCTTTTAGCAAGACGTGCCTTGCCGGCCGGACATGCTCTTGCATCCGGATCAAACATATCCTCATAGGTAACCATGGGGACGTCTTCGGTTAAGTCATCCGGATTGTGTGCGTCCCATTTGCTATGAAATCTCACAACGGCTCAAACATTTTCTCATTTTCTTGAGTAAACGCGACCTATATATGCCCGTTACGATGATTACTATGAGCCCTTTTCATCACGCACACATCATTTTCGACGCTTTTTCCTAAACATTTGGCCAATTTGAAAGCGGCGTTGAACTTTTGGCAATTGCATTCAACGTATACTATTTGGTAGTTGTTATATATTTTGTGCGGTTTGGAAAATTTTCGTATTGAACTCGTTCAAAAATCGATACCAAAACGTGTCTCGCTTTTATTGCCTGGTGACATTATTATCTTTCGAAACAGCCACGTAACATGATGCAAGCAATTCTTATTCGACCAGTAGCCAACGGGTCGATGCTACCGGCTATTCGTCGTCAACACTTTTTCTTTCTTTGCTTTTTTACTTATTGTGAGCAACTTCTTTTGACGACTCGACTTGTTGGGTGATTGAGAAGTTTATGAGATGAATGACGATGGGAGGAGTTAAGCTTTTTCTTTCTCGCTTTTATTGCCTGGTGACATTATTATCTTTCGAAACAGCCACGTAACATGATGCAGGCAATTCTTCTAACATGGCTCAACTAATAAATTATCATCTATCGGAGGAGTTAAGCTTGTAATTTATCAAAAGTGAAATAAAAAAATTAATCTTTGTGTCATCTTTTCGTTGAAAGTGTAAAATTATATCCTTGGATATTTATATGAGTCCGGTTATTTAAGATACCTTGTATCCTTTGGATACAAGGGGACAAATCTAGGCCACTCATCCATTTAAATCAACGATCCACGTTTAAACAAAAAAAAAGCGGAGGGGTAGTTACGTAATTTCACTACCCCGCCCAAACCCTAACCCCCTCTTTTCGCTACATTCAACCGTCATTTTTCATTTCATCTAAAATCACACACACAAAACACACAGTGAAAACACACACAAACAAAAACCACCATCTCCATCAACGATTTCACCTTCAAAAACACATCATCCGATCAAATAATCAACAAATACGATGAAAGGGAAGCCGAAAAACGAGCCATCTTCCAAAAAACCAGATAAAATGACGATAAAAACAAGGCAAAAAGGTATAAAATAACAGATCCATCCTTTTTCTATGCTTTTTTAGTTTTTTAAATGCTTTTTAAGCTTTTTCTAAGCTTTTTCTGAGCTTTTTCTCTATTTTTATACTTTTAAGCTATATCAATGATTCTTCTATGCTGTTTAACTAAATGTATGATGAATATAGTAGATCTATGAAAATAAACATCATTTGATACTTTTAAGCGAGTTTTGTGTTTAAAAATAGATTGCATGTGAATATAAGCATCTCGGTTGGTTAAAAAAATGAACAGAATAGATTTTAAAAAGTTGAGAAAAAATGGTTTCCTAGACTGATAAAACATATATGATAAAACCTTATCATATATGATGAAACCTTATCATATATGATGAGTGAAAATACAATAAAAAACAGTAGGATTACAACATATATGATATTATATTGCTTGCATCATTTGATAGTTTTAAGCGAGATTTGGGTTTAAATATTGCTTGTATGTTAATATAAACATCTCGATTGAGAAAAAATGGTTTCCTAGACTGATAAAACATATATGATAAAACCTTATCATATATGATGAAACCTTATCATATATGATGAGTGAAAATACAATAAAAACAGTAGGATTACAACATATATGATATTATATTGCTTGCATCATTTGATAGTTTTAAGCGAGATTTGGGTTTAAATATTGCTTGTATGTGAATATAAACATCTCGGTTGAGCAAAAATGGTTTCATAGACTGATAAAACATATATGATAAAACCTTATCATATATGATGAAACATTATCATATATGATGAGTGAAATAAAATCAAAAGCAGAAGGATTAGAACATATATTTGATAGTTAAAAAAAGAGACATCATATATGATAGAACCTTATCATGCATAATTCATCATATTTCATAAGTTATGCAACATATAAAGCTTCAAACAGATGTAATTTTGCCTAACTTTGCGCTTTTATTGCAGATGAACAACCTACAAAAAAAAGGATGACGAGACACAAGAACCACCTAAAAGAAACTTAGGTAAAAAAAGCAAAAAAAAAATACAGAAAAATAAAAATAAGTATCATATCTGATAAGATAAGTTTTTTTTTATCAGCAGTTACTATAAAAACGATGAAAGAAAAAGTTGCAGCGCTTGAAAGAGCAAGACAAAGCAAGGAGAAGGGCAAAGGTGCCACTGAATCTGTCAATCAAACAAAGACCAAGGAAAAAGCTGTTGAAACAAAGGGCAAAGGAAAAACGAATGTGAAAACAAAGAAAGCTGAAAAGCCAATAGAGACGACAGAAGGTAAGAAAAATATACTACGTATCATATTAATTCATTAGGAACAAACATACAATACTGAACATCTCTTTGCTTTGTAAAAAATGTAGAAGAAAGTGGTACGGAAGAAGATGATGTTTCAGAAGACGAGAGAATTAGCAGCGGGGAAGAATATGTAGATGAAGAAGCCGAGTCTGAACAAACCGAGACAGAAGAAGGTAACAAGGATGAGGAAAACGAAGAAGATCCAGAGGGCAATGACGAGGGAGAAGACGATGGAGATGACGCAGACGAGGAGGAAGACGATGGAGATGACGAAGACGAGGAGGAAGACAATGTCAATAATGAGGGTCAAAGTAGCGAGGATGATGATGAAGACCAGGATGAAGAGGAACCTGTGAAAGAAGAGAGGGTCAAAGATGTTTCGAAGAAAATAACAAAAATCAAGTTCATCAACCCTTCAAAAACAAAAAAAGGTAACAATTAATGATAATTTTATCAAATACGATATAGCATAAGAAAATATTTATGTATCATTTATGTTGATTGTATAATACTAACACGTTTCATTCTATTTTGCAACACAGCAAGCTTTCCTGAAGTGGTAAAGAAGGATAAAAAAGCCGGAAAAAGGAAGTTGGAACAAAAGCAAGAAGCAAAACGTCCACATAAAGGGACAAAAAGACAGAAGCATACATACCGTGGTGGCAAAAAAACAACCGGGGAAAAAGAAACAACTTCGCAGGAAGAATCAAGCGAAGGAGAAGAAGATGACCAGATGGATGAGAAAATCGAAACAGACGATGACGAGGAGAATGAGCAGATGGTTGGCACATCAAAGATGCTAGTTGTCAAACCTTCACCTTCTAAAGGCAACAAGTTAAAAAAATATGAAACTGAAGAAGAAGAAGACGACTACGCGATGGTTTTGGATAAAAAGAAGAAGGGTAGAGGTCCAACAAAAAAGAAGCAGACAAAGGTATACCCTACTGCCTTGACCAGATGCTCACCTAAATCGTTGTTCGAAGCAACCTCGGGACTGTCAGATGAGAGAAAGAAAGTTTTAAAACAAATTGGTTTTGAGAGGTACATTGAGTTTCCCATAGACGAGCTGTCTTCACACCTTCTGTACCATGTTGTTGAGAAGTTCCATCCACAAAGCATGGAACTGAGACTCCCCAAAGGATCCATCAAAATAACAAGAGAAAGGGTGCAACAAATGCTTGGTGTCCCGATGGGGACAATATCTCTTAATGAACTGCCGGAAAGGGAAGACGATGATGCTTTCATCGAAGAATGGAAGGCTCAATACGGCACATTAAAACCAAGCCCAACAACAATTGCAAAAAGGATCCAGTCGACCAACACAGCAGACTTCACCTTCATAATGAACTTCCTTATGCTCTTTGGTGGCACGATGTGCAACTTAGACCCTGGTGGGAAAGTCCTTTTGAAGATTTTGAAGAAGGTCACAGAGAAACAAAACATTAATGAGATAGATTGGTCGTCCTATATACTAGAAAGCCTCAAGAAAAGTAAAAGCAAGTGGAACGACCAAGCAGTAAAACGATGGTACAACGGACCTGCTACTTTCTTGTGTGTAAGTAAAACCAACTGTTTTTTTTTAATTTAAAACTTACTTTATATGTTTTCGTTGTCTTTAACCAAAACAAACTTGTTCTTATCACAGCTGCTTTACTTGGACTCAACTTACTTCCCAGGAGTAGCCGTGATGCGGCGAAGACCAGCAATAAGAAGCTGGAATGGTCGGTTGATGAAGTTGAGAATACAAGAAGAAATGAAGATTCAATGTTTGGGGAACCTAGAGCATCAAGATGAGTACAAGGAAGAAGATGTCCACATGGGGATTGATGTGTACAAAAACAACGACTTCTATCTGGAACCAATTAAAGACAGGAAACCACAAACACTAGAGGTAAAACAAAAAACTATGACATATATGATAGTATGAACTATCATATATGATAGTACATACTATCATATATGATAGTACATACTATCATATATGATAGTATGAACTATCATATATGATATGATAAAGTATCATATACGAAAGATACTAATACACTTGCAACATACATTTTTCTATGCAGGAGTTTGTTGAAAAAAGTATTGATCGATTTGGAGAGATATATGAGGCAAGAAGAGTGCTTGCTCAAACACTTGGAGAAGGACTTAAAAAGTTTGAAAATGATGAAACATTAATTGGTCTATGCAAGGAATACCAGGTGGTATTCAAAAGAAACAAGGACGATGACCTTGATGTGGATTTCATGGATTGGGAGCAAACCTCCACGGACGATGGGAAAACAGAAGATGCTCCTGCTTCAGTAAAACAGCCGGTTACTCTTGAAAGTATACAAACTGAGGCTGAGGAATCTGCTCAAAAAGCTCAAAAGGCAAAAGATAAAGAAAAGGAAACTGAAAAAGAGGAACTGGTCACCGAAGCTGGGTTGGTTCACCATCCAAAGTCAGCTAAAGAAGCAGCGATGTTGGCAGAGGTTCATAAGACTGTTTTCACAGACGAGCCATTGTCCGGGGAGTTTGAAAACGACCCAGAGTTTGATGAATACCTGGACAGGTATTGCATGGAGTTGGAAAGCCAAGCTGCAATTGAAAGCCAAAAAAAGAAGCTTGTGGAAGAAGCGATGGCGACAAGGAAAACCAGAGTAACGAGGCAACCAAAGTCTCTCAAATCAACACCATCTTTCAGCCAAATCACAAAAACGCCTGAAACAACACCTAAGCAGATAGTGATGATGGTAGAAGAAGATGATGCTGCAAAAGTACAAAAGAGACCATCCCGCTTGCTCCTTTCTAACTACATAAACAAGAAAGCACCAGCACGGGGAAAGATCACTGTAGCAGAGCTGATGATAGGAGAGAGTTTGTTCTCAATGCTTAATAACAACCTGTAAGTAAAAGCTAAAACACCAACAAACTAATTATCATTCAAGTAGGATCATATATATATGATAAAAGTAACTAATTGAACTATGTTTGCAGGGAATTCATATTTGAGGCGGCGAACAATAATTATGCTTACATGAGGGACAACATGCAGACAATGGCTCCGGGCTTAAAGGTAGATGCACCTGTCATTGACACATATTCAAATGTACTGAACTTTGAAGAACACACTCGCACAGGAGGAAAAAAGAAGAAACAGTACTTCATGTCAACTATGGTTGTAAGTACATCTTACATCATATGTGTTTTTTATAACAAAATTATGTCCACAAACTAAAACAAAAAATATATTATTGATGATGCAATACAGACAGCGAACATGTTTGATTGGAAACTGGCAAACGGACAGTATGACGTCCAGAAGCAGTTTCAAAAGTTTGAAGAGAACATAAGAACCTCCATGGGAGAAGATGAGGACTTGCTGAAGTTGAAGAATGTAAATCTGGTAAACACTTGACTAACATATATGATAAAAAAAAGTAAAACATATAGGATTAGAACATATATGATATTACAGTTACAGTTTACAATAAATCTGGTAAACACTTGACTAACATATATGATAAAAAAGGTAAAACATATATGATAAAAACTTATCATATATGATGAGTGACATGCAATCAAAAGCAGTAGGATTAGAACATATTTGATATTACATTTTACAATAGATTCAAAAAAATATAACTTATAAAAACTCTGCAGGTGTTCTTCCCGGTCATATCTCACCAGCACTACTACTTGGTGGTCTTTGACCTCGTCAATGGCGCCGTGTCAATCATCGACAACTCGAAAGTCGCCAGCACATATGAAAGCAAGTACCAGACGTACTGTGACCTACTGGTAAGTCACTAAATACATAAATAAACTAAAAAAACATGAACATCTGTGCATTTCAAAAAGCATCTAAAAAAATCACACACCAAAGAATATGACAAACTTGGGGCTTTTTTTTGCAGATGAAAATGTTTATGATGTATATGGAGAGTGTGCAGCACAAAATGACGAAAAAACTCAGGAAGCATACAATCATTCGACCAAAGTGGGGAACAATGTACAACGACATCGATTGTGGGGTGTTTGTGATGATGCACATGGAGCATTATGAGGGCGAAAGTGCAAAAGGTTGGGTTTTGGACTTCCCGAGTGATTCAGATGAGCAAAGAAAGGAAATACTGAAGCTGAGGTTCAGGATAGCTTCAAAGATATTATCACACGAGAAGAACACCAAGAGGCAGCAGGTAACAGATGAAGCCTATGAATTTTCAAGAACATACCAGATGCAACCATACAAGACAAAGGTTATCAAAGAGGCAATCAAAGCAAGAAAGGAGGAACAAGACAGAGATGTGGCCAAGAGCGCCATCTGAAGAAGGAAAGACAAAAAGACAATACAGTTTAAGACATTAATTTTTAATTTGGTCTGTAATAACTTAGATTTTGGTTTAAGACTTCCGCTTTGCTTAGCCTATCCTCTGGGAAAGGGGTACGCGACATGCAGGAGAACCCATGGTGGGTTGCTCCAAACTTGGGGTCAACTAGTCATAGATCATGGATCGGTTAATAGGCATCCATTAGTCCGACTACCCCCGAGTCATGTCGCCTACCTTGATAAGCTTTAACGCTTAACCCACTGGAACATTAGGCTAGGCAAAGAGATTAGTGAACTGATTTAGATTAGAAGCACTTAGATGACTTATCCAATCGGAAAAGGAGTACGCGGCATGCAAGACAACCCATGATGGGTTGCTCTAAGCTTGGGGTCAACTGGTCGTAGATCGTGGATCGTTTAATAGGAATCCATTAGTCCGACTACCCCCGAGTCATGTCGCCTACACCTGACGTACCATTGGAAAACATTTGGATAGAATCGTAGGGAAGACAAGTTGCTGGCGGTAAAGTAGGATGTATCGCATTTTGTGGATACAACTTGTTTTAACTTGTAACCCGTCGAATTTTCTATTATGAAATGGAAAATGAATATTTTGTTTCATGTGTATTGATCTTGAATTAAATTTCTAGAGAACAGAAGGATATTGTGAAAAATGTAAACCGTTAAAAACAAAACTATCATATATGAAACATTAGTTTCATATATGATAGTCCAAAAAAAAACTTGTAAAAACACACTTGCTATGGAAACGAAATTCTTGAAAGAAGTAACATTAGCATCTTAAAAACTATCATATATGATACTGATGTATCATATATGTTGTGTTGACAACTTAACATATATGATACATTACTATCATATCTGATAGTTCAAAAAAAACTTGTAAACTGACAAAAGCAAACTAGAAAAAACTAAAGGATTGAACACAGCTTAACATATATGATACATACGTATCATATATGTTGTGTTGACAACTTAACATATATGATACATCAGTATCATATATGATAATCCAAAAAAAAAACTTAAAAAACTGACAAAAGCAAACAAACTAAAGAAAAAACTAAGGGATTAAACACAACTTCTCATGACTCATTGACATATGATTATCCAAAAAAAGATAGTATCAAAAACAACTTATCATGAATCAAAGTGATCAAGACAAAATAGCATCAAACATCATAAAATGACATGTTCAGAAACTGCAAACAGTAAAATAAAACGGGAAAAAAATTCCTAAAACAAAAACTTTTCTTCTATCCAAGCTCATCCACTCGTACTTGCATCTGCAACAGCTGGATCCTCGACAACGACTTCCTCCAATCGCTTACCGGTGCAAGTCCTCTTGTTATGATCAGTACCCCCGCACACCGAACATGTAATCTTGTTCTTTTTGCCTTTCTCAATAGCTATCTCTCTACCACCTTTAATACGCAGCTTTTGACGCCCAGGACGTCCTCTAGGGGTTCCAACATCTGGATTATCAACCAAACGTACAGACGGATGAGAGACACCAACAAGCTGCTCCAAACAGTCTATCTTCTTCTTAGATGGAGGATTTGGGCAATCCGCTTCAACATCTTTCTTCAGCTGCTTCAACTTTTCAACAAAAGTACACAACCTAGGCTCGTCTTTGCTCAACAAATGCACACAATGATCAACAATAGATGTCGCCTCACACGAATAATTCTCCAATACAACATTCTTCTCCCCATACCTGTTCCTCTTGTTCCTCAACGCAGCCGGGATAAGGTTCTTGGTCCAACGCTTAAGAATGTATTGCTGAGGAATCATCTCGATATTGGCATTCTTGAACACGCAGAAAATATGCCTGCAAAATATCCCAACCCTCATAAACAACTGGCATGTACAAATAACTGAACCATCCTCTAAGTTGCGCAAGACCTGGGAAAAAAAACGAAAAAAAAAAGAAGTGAATATCATATACTCCCTCCGTCCCAAAATTATTGTCCACCGACAAAAAACACACAGATTAAGAAAAGTACCACCTTTTCAGCTTTCTCTCTCTTACTTTTTGCAGAAAGACAGTTTTACCCTTAACCAATTAATTTAAAACCTTTTTAAAGTTTTTAATTATGATTTCAATTAAGGGTAATCTAGTAATCTCGATCTAAAATTCCTACTTATTTTTAGAAGTTTTAGAGGTGGACAATTAAATTGGGACAAACTAAAATGGAAAGGTGGACTATAATTTTGGGACGGAGGGAGTATGATACATGTGCTTATCAAATATGATATGTTAAAAAAAAATATTACATAAACAAAAAACTCACATACCTTGTACAACCCATCTTCTCTAGTAAACATGTCAACCTCATCATCTTCCTTCTCCTTCTCTTTATCATTGTCATTTTCCTTATCTTTCACATTATTAGAAGACTCGCCAACTTTAACCTTATCAGTAACCTTATCATTCACCTTTTTCTTGTTCTTCTTACCAGGCTCTTCATAAACAAAATGCCTAACTCTGATAACAGAAACCTCAGAACCCTCGAGCACATTCTTAGTATCTATCTGACAATACCATAATCCAACAAAAATCTCTTTCTGAACCAACTCAAACAAGGTACGAGTGTAAACCATTGCAGCATGCTTCTCAATCTTGAGAAAAGTCCTTAACTTCGGAACAGTATCCATTGTATTATGATCCATTCTCTCTTGAACACTCCTTTGCTTTTCCATCGCCGTCTCAAAGCAATTCATAAAGTTCATAAGCGTCGAGCTAGAATTGGTAAAGTGGGAGAAGAAAGAATTCTCGCTCTCTGATCTAGACGTAGTCCTCATCAGTCCACACAACGGCGAGTCAGAAAAATAAGCAGGGATCCAAGTTGAACGCATATCATACATCTTCGTCAGCCACTTGTGTCCCACCAAATCATACTCTGTCATCAGATCACCCCATCTGGTGTCAAACTCCTCGGGACCAATGTACATGTTCCAAATAATCTTGTTCAACTTCTCTTTAAAAACACGATCATTGTATATTTTCTCACATATCTGCAAAGACATACAAAAACCAAATGATATGAGTAAAAATTATGTTCTCACATCATATATGATACTACTTCAACATATATGATACTAACAAAATATCATATATGATGCTACTTCATCATATATGATACTAGTCTTAAAAAAAGTACCTTCGCTGGAAGCTTCTGCGTGATATGCCACATGCACAGCCTATGCTTTGTACCAACAAACTCGGCTTCAATGGCATTCCTCATCGCCTTATCTTGATCGGTCACTACTATGCTAGGTGCTTTACCAAATGCTTTGATGAAGGCTTTAAGTAACCAAACATACGATTCCGTGGTCTCGAACTTGAGCAAACCAGCAGCAACCGTAACACACTTCCTATGGTTGTCAATCGCCGTAAAAGGAACAAATACCATTTTGTACTTGTTTGTCTTAAATGTGGCATCAAAAGAGACAACATCACAGAACTCCTTGTAGTTGTACTTGGACACTTCATCAGCCCAGAATAAGCCAATAAGCTCAGCCTTGTTAACCAAATAATCAAACGAAAAATCAGCAACGTACTCCTTCCTCTTCTGCATCTTGTTTATCAACATCTGCGCGTCATAGTCCCCGATGTAACAGTTGACGCTATGGAAGAAGTTCTTAAAGTCAACAGTAGTGCCGTGAACGAGCAGATAAGAACCCTTGATCCCGGTCAGAAGGTGATGAGCTCTTGTAGCACCGATATTCACACTCGCAGCCTTGACAATAAACACCTGCTCCGCGTATGTTAACTGCCTCTGATTCTTTGACAGATGCTTGTACTCCTCACGTTCAAGCTCGTGGTTGTGGATAGTATCAAATACACTCAACTTGAACTTTGTCGTACCAGGGATCAAGTCAAACACAGCACGAGCTTTACAACCGGTGATATGCACATTTGAATGCCTCAATTGGTTATAACCATTCTCCAAATCTAGGGTGTCTACATATATATCCTTCGGGGAACCCTTCCTGTTGCAAACCAAATACTTTTGCTTCACAATCCCGCTCCTCAATCTTTTCTGACACGATTTCCTAACAACAAAACCAGCTTTAACGACATACTTCTTGTAAGCAGCAATGCAATGCTCAACTGAATCATACTCGTTCCCTTTAACAAGTAAAAACTCGGCAGGCACTTTCGGAATGTAGTAAACAGTACCCCCAGGAGTATCAAAGTTGGAATGAGTGATATACGACTCAGGAGTCCGCACAGCATTCAACTCTACAAAAAGAAACATATACTATCATATATGATTACAAAATACTAGAAAAATTCAACACATATCATGTAAACATCATATATGGTAGACATGTATCATATATGATAGTATATGTTACATGGCTATCATATCTATGTTAAAATACAAACATCATATATGATAGGTTCCTATCATATATGATACATTGGCAACATGCACTAAGCTCAACAAAAACTAGAAAACTTACTCTTAACAACTTCCGCTTCTTCACCGTCTTGTTCATACGCAGAAATCTCATCCGCAAGACTATGAAGAACACTTTCGGATGGCAAATCCAAACCTTGATCGACACTAGACTGATCGTTAGTCAAATCAACCAACGTAGAAGGATCAACAACACCACTACGACCACTAGAATCACTCGAATCCATCATTAAAACCTATGAAAAATCGAAAAAACAACAACTCATAAAAAGCTTATCTAAAACCTAAAAGAATCAACGCTTATTAAATAAGCTTATAAACAATATCAATAAAAATAGACCAGACACATAAAATAAGCTTATAAAAAAGCTTATTAATCGTCCCGATCGATTAATAAGCTGATTAATAAGCTTATTAATCAATCCGCTCGATTAAATATGCTTATTTATAAGCTTATTAATCAATCCGAACGATTAATAAGCTTATTAATCAATCGGATAGTTAATAAGCTTATAAATAAGCATATTTAATAATCCAATCTATTAATAAGCTTATTAATAGATGCGAATTGCTTATTTATAAGCTTACTAATAAGCTTATTAATAAGCAATATTAACAAACAGAATATCTAGAGAGAGAAACATAGAGAGAGAAAGTACCAGTTTAATCGGGGAAGAAGAAGGAAGAATGAAACGATTTTGTTAAAGCGTATATATATATATATATCCAAAAGTAAAAAGACGAAAATACCCCTGCAGTATAAATTGGGGGATTTAATCTCAGCCATTGGATGAGATGGAGATGGATGGTGGGGATGAGTCCCCTTATATCTTAGAAAACTTTGGTATCCAAAAGAACTTAAATCTATTTATATATGTCTAATCTATGTTTCTCTAACTAAAATTAATTTTTATACGTTGTAAAACGTATTTACTCCATGAAATATCATATTACTGTATAGAAACGTCACAAATGGGTATATTAAAGCTATAAATTTAAAAATTAAGGCTTTAAAAAAAGTGACTTATGCCGCCGCAAAATTCGATGATGATTGAAAGTTTACGTAGAGTTAATGTACGTAAATTTTTAATAAAGGAACCAAAAGGATGGACAAATATCTATACTAATATATAAAACATTTAACCCTTTTTCCATAATTAGAAGTCTTAAAAATTAAGCCTTAAACATTTCTTATAATAGAAAGATTTATTTTTTTCCTAAGAAATTAATGCATATTAAAAAATATAGAAATAATTTTAACTTAATACAATTTTGTAACCGAAAATTTAAGTCATTAAGTGTTTTAAGTACAATTAGAAGTTACACCAAAAAATTAAATATCCCAATAATGTTGTAACTTAATCTATAAAAACATTTTTAAAGCAACTTTATGGAAACAATTAAATTTTCATTATATAAAGTCAAAAAATCCAAAACATAGATGTAAAATATGCAAAACAAAACCACTGCTCTTCTCAACCACCACCACCTGTCGCCAACTTTGAGGTGCGAAAAAAAATGTGATCATTGTCTCTAGAAAAGATGTTCGTTTTTGTAATGGTAGTTTCGTGGTTTAACCAAATCTACGAAATTAGTCACCGGCTACCCGCCGCCGAATTGCGCGGGTAACCTGCTAGTAAGATGTGATGGAGGAGGAATGTAAGTTAAAATGTATGAATTATTGGAGAGGAAATATTGTGTGAATTGGATTATAATGTTAACCCATTGTATAATGTTATATATAAGTCCATGGTGTTATTTATGAATTTCATAAAATTATAAATTTTTCTGTCTCTAAATATAAATATATGGCTACATTATTTTTTTGTGTTATATCATATATTTTATAAGTTATATAAATAAATTGAGTTTTTAAATATATTTTTATTAATATAAGTATTATCAAATATTATATAAACTAAATAAAATAATTTAATGTTGAAGTTTAGGCTACCCATAACGTTACTAGGTCGCAACCTAGTTTTTTCAACCGGCGACCTAGTGCGACCTATTTGTCACAACCCGGCGACCTAGTGCGACCTAATTTAAAATTTATTTTTTTATTTTCAATAAAAATAACATTTTATATTCAATAAAATTAACATTTTATATTTAATAAAAATAACATTTTATTCCAAAAAAAAACATTTTATTCCATACAACACGCATTACACTAAAAAAACATTACATAAACTAAAAAACATTACGAAAATTAGAAGTAAAAAGGATATAATGCATTAGCTAAAACTAACTCCAAAAATTGTCAAATTAATATATGTTGCGAGGAATTAAAAAAAAGCTCAATATATTAAATTTTGGAATTTTTTATAAAGTTTATATAATTAAAACACTATTAACATGTTACATTTTAAAAAAAAAGTTTTTTTTTATAAAACACACAGACACAACATGGAGACAGAGTTTATCAAATAGATCGTTACTAGGGTCGAATTGTGGTCGACCGACTCCGGCGACCGAATCGCCGCAACGCAGCGACCCGGTCGCTACCGAGAGTCTACCGAGAAATCCCCACTGCGTTGCGGGCAGCCTTAGAGCACACGGTATGGTTGAGCCGTCGTGCTCGTGTAGTGGGCAAAAGTGATGCCACATCACTTTTTACTCCCACGACACCAAAACTCCCCACGATGGCTCAACCCCCCTCCCTGGTTAACACGAGAATTCTCGTGTCGTCGTCACCCAACTTTTTTTTTTCAAACAATTAATTTTAAACTAAAAACACATTTCATTCATAATAAAAATACAAATACAAATTTTTTTAAAAATAATACACGAAAAAAAAATTACATTTAAAAAAAATAACAATAATAAAAAAAACATCAATGATTAAGGTTCCATAAATGCTCAACGAGATCACGTCGAAGAGAATCGTGAACTTTCCTATCCCGAAGTTTCTTATTTTTCCTTTTTAAATGTCTCATAACGTTCGACCCAAGTTCGTTGGAGATTGGCTTCAGGCGGAGCATACATATGGTCATATTCACTAATGTCAAACTTTTGGTCTTCCAATATCATGTGTGAATATGAGAAAATAGTATGTGTTTGTGTGATATATAGTGAAATTATATGAAAAAATGAGGTATTTAACACCAAAAAACGGTCAAAAACATGGAAAAACAAAAAAATAGCCGTTGCCCAACGGTAACTTTTTAAAATTTTCAAAAAAAAAAAAAAAAAAAAAAAAAACCGACGACGCGAGCACGGTGTGGTTGGCGCCGCCGTGGCCTTACGCCGTCACCATGGCGTCGACTGGTAGTAACCAGCCCAAAACCGACGACGCGAGCCACGGTGTGGTGTGTTTATAGTGAATGTACATTTCATAGGTCTTCAATGAGTTATACAATTATTGCTAAGAGTTGCTTTGAAATTTATTTTTTTAGTTAATAGTTGTATAACTAGTTAACACCTTACTTACACAATTGAATTTTTTCTATATACTTGTGTAAATATCTTATGTGATTAACAGCTTAATGTGTTGCTCATCTTGCTAATTTTCTTGCTTTATTTACTTTTAGGCACTTCTACTATAATGATTGTACTTTAAATTTGCTTTGTTCATTATTAAATATCATTTTGTGATTTGAAATGGTCTTTGGATTTGTCTTTATTTCTATCATCAGTTAGGCGTTAAGCTTAGGACTGAATTGCATCATTTAATTGAGGTTTAGCTTAGTAGAATTCAGCTTTTGTTTTCCATATAAACATAGAAACAAAAAAAAAAGTTGTCCTTAAATTTTTGTCTATTTGCATACAATTAGTACATAGATCATTTAGTAGTTGCTTTTGTGGTTATCTCTGCTTTTTTATTGCTTGACTGTGTGTTTTGAGAAGTTATAAATAGTCTGCACTAGGCGTTTTCCTGTTTAGCTTAAAATCAGGTAACCTTAGTCGTATATGGTCATCTTTTCTGGTCTTATACACCAGCTGTGATTACATCTTTAATGTGAAGTTTTAGGACTTAATATTTTGTGAACTAGTAGTTTAAGAGTTTATCTCGTTTTAGAAGTTTGGTTTTTATGTTAAGATTTAGGGTTACTAACATTGCCAGAATTTAGTGAAAAAACTAACATTTCATTCAAAGATGTTGACGAGGTTAGTGTTTAAGCACCTTGTTTGGTTGGTTTTCTAGTTTTTTCGATGTTAGAAAAATGGAACTGTAAACGTGGATACAGAGAAATAAGATGGGTTATAGGTCAGTTTTGAAGATCTCGTGTTGTCTTGTTACATGTCTTTCTTTTGGTCTTTGTGTAAAGGGAATTCAAAGGAGGATTACTAGTAGATTTAAGGGTGCTTAGTTCATACTAGGTAAAAGGAATAGCAAATATTAAGGGAATGCAAAGGGATACTAGTAGATATGATTATTGTTACTTGGTTATTTATAATAAATGGTAGTTATTATGACGTAGAAAATAGTGAGTTTGTATCTATTTTGTTGAGCTGCGTTGACCATTTGGTTATCATTATTTTACAGCCCGTAGAATTCATGCACTACCATAAATTTCCAATTCCTCGAAAAGTCATGCTGCAACCTTCTATCGTGTTACGATATAAGGATATCAATGAACTCACAAGAGAGCTTCGATCCTTTCTAAATGTGCAGGCAGTCTTTTATTCAACCAAGTAAGCATTCTTTACTCCCATTTGTGAGCGTTTTTGATCAAACTGAGCTTATCGATGTCTTTTTTATATGGTTTTTGTTTTAGGTGCTTGGATATTGTCGTAAGAGATCAAATGGGTAATGAAGGGCTACTTGGAGAACGGAATATTGTCAACTGTTTTCATGAGAAACCTGAGACCAACCACCTTGATTGTTTGAAACATGTATTCAGGAAATATAATCCTGATAATTATTTTTGGGTTACGATGGACAATTTGTCTTCTTTTGATGAGGTAATTTTTCTATAAGCTGCTTTTTTTATTATTATGTTTGCAATTGATTAGTTTAAAAACTTAATATTTGATTGTGTATAACTTTTAGTGTCTTGGACTCCCTGTGATTACCGCGAATGCTGAATCAAGAAATTTTTTCTATCGCCCTCCTTCAAAGCAGCAGCGTTTATACGCGTATACTACCTCTCCTCAGACTAAGATCCGTGATAAGAATTCCGACAGAAAAGAGATGAACAAATTGCTTAATAACAGGCCTAAGGGCAAAAAACATGATGCACGTTAAGGTATGTTTAGGGTAATTCGATCATCTGACACATTTTCATTATAGTCAATCAATAAAACTGGTTTTTTAATGGTAATATGATCATTTGACACAGCTTTTTTAATCTGACTTCTTTTTATATTGGTTTTGTGCAGTTTCTCTGCTCTGTGTGGCTGCTTGTTGCTGGTCTATTCTAAGATACTTGCCACGAGATTACATAACGACGATGAAAGTTTTACCTGCAACTTTATGAATCCTTCTAAAATACTGTGATTGTGATACTATACTTGCAATATGTCAAATGTCCCTAGTCTTTTCTACTGTCTTAAATTCTCTATCGGTATTGACTTGCTGTTTGTGAATTGAAGAATATGCAAATATTTACGTTTTTACATGTGCACTTTATTTTACGTCAGTAGAGATGTCACGAGGTAATGTACATAATGGGTACTTTAAACCCATCATCTGCACTTGTGGTTTTTCTTTCTCTTGGCATTTAAGGGGTACAGATTTTTGCCTATTCTGCTACTCGTAGACCATGTTCTTTTTGCCTATGCACAATTGGTGGTGGATGTTATTGGCTAGCAAGTGTGGGCGTCATCAATGGTGAAATACGAAAGCCCCTATTTAGTTGCTGGCTCATCTTGTAATCCTAGAAGTTATTGTCGAATTTGGATCTTTGAGTGAAAGCGTGTTGATATATAGAGTTTGTTCGGGATGAAGTTTATGAAACTTGGATCAAAGCCGGATTTGTTTCAATCCATTGGTGAAAATACACGGTTTGTTTGATCGACTTCAATGTTTATTTTTTAGCATTGTTATTGATCTTGATCTTTATCTCTGTGTATGCACTACGCAGCATACCAGCATATACCTTATGTAGTTTCCAAACTATATTTTAATATTTAAGAACAAGTTTTGTTTTTGCCTACTTTTAGGTATGTAGCAGCTAAGCTCGCTACTGACATAGTTGTAAACGTTTGTAATATCAAGTTCTATCTTCTATGACAAATGGCATAATGATTGTAATCATATCCAAATGAAAACATTGGTAGTAATATCAAAAAAAACTTTTTGTTTGCAGTTTCCTCTATTGTCCAAAAGCGCTGTTTACAGAATCTGGTTTCGCGTTCAATTGATGAAAGTGGTAATGAAATTGAAATCCACGATATTCCCGTTGGACCTGGCGCATTTGAGATATGTGCAAAGTTTTGTTACCGTATGACAGTCACACTTAAATGCTTACAATGTGGCTGCAGCTAGATGTGCAGCAGAGTATCTTGAAATGCACGAAAATGTTGATAAGGGAAACCTCATTTATAAAACTGAGATCTACATGGATACAAGCATTTTCAAAACATGGAAAGATTTAATAATTGTTTATCAGACTACAAAGTCTCTTCTTCCATGGTTAGAAGAATTATAAATCGTTAGCCGTTGTTTAGATTTAATAGCTTCAAAAGCTTCCATGGATCCGTCTAGAGTTGAATGGTCTTATACGTATAACAAAAGAAGCTCTTCGTTTATCAAATGTCAAGTACACAATATGTAGAATACATGTATGAACTATCAAATTAAACATCATTACACCAAAAGAAACTCTTCGTTTATTATGTTTTCAATAAATTTAGTTAACTCAGTTGATCACCAAAGTTTTACTAAATTGATTTTTTATTAAGGGAAGTTGTTTCTCTCGAGGTCTTGAGTTGAAGACCTGCTAAAGAATTTTTCTATTAGACAAAGCGGATAATGAGTTTAACTATAACTAAGCGTCGAGAAAGAAATACTGCTTGCTTGGATGTCACTCCACGGCTAAACCTAAAATAAATAAATTTAAGTAGTTGTTACCAAAGATCTTAAAAATACTTACTTAGTATGATAAATTTTACTTTTAATATAAATACACGTGAGTATTTTAAAAGGTACACTCGTGATTGGTATATATTATCCATAACACACCCGTCACCCAACGACGGGTACGAACTTTCGCCCCCGGCAGATAATAATTGACGTGATTATCTACTCATTCCTTTGCGGATACCACAAATTATGGGTTTTTTCATGTCCGTTGCCGCCTCTACACGTCAGTACATCTCTTCTCTAATATTAAGATCAAATAATTAGAGAGACCCTCGTCGACCTGTATTAAAATTAAATAAAGTTTATTTATTAATATACCTTTAATTAAGTGTACTAGCATCTTTCACTAATTAAATTAATATTATAATTATTGTTTAATTTTCTCAATTTTTTCACTTTTCGTTTCATGCACATAAATTTTGTTTCTCGTAGTGATCACAAATTGGACCACTAAAATTGTGATCTCGAGTTTTATTTTTGAAAAAAGTGAGGAAAAAAGGTATATTCTTTTTTCCAAGGTTTTCTAAATAGAATAAAAAAGTAGATGACAATAATTTTGGCTCAATTTGTCACTAAAACTTTCTTGTTAAAGTAAGGCTGGGCACAACGTACCGGAATTTTACCGGTCGCAAGTCGGTCGCGACCGAGTCACCGCGTTGCGGCGATTCGGTCGCCGGTCTCGGTCGAGCACAAAACGACCTTAGTCACGAACGATTTACATATTCGGTCACATGATGTGTTTGTGTATTGTGTTTGTGTTTTATTAAAAAAAAACCTTTTTTTTAAATTTATTATGTTTTAATCGTGTTTTAATTATATAAACTTTATAAAAAAATTCCAAATTTTAATATATTGAGCTTTGTTTAATTCCTCACAACATATATTAATTTGACAATTTTTGGAGTTAGTTTTAGCTAATGCATTATACCCTCTTTACTTCTAATGTTTCGTATTTTAGTTTATGTAATGTTTTTTTTAGTGTAATGCGTGTTGTATGTAATAAAATGTTTTTTTTGTAATAAAATGTTATTTTTGTTAAATATAAAATGTTATTTTTATTAAATATAAAAATAAAAAAAATTGAACTAGGTCGCACTAGGTCGCCGGGTTGTGGCAAATAGGTCACACTAGGTCGCTGGCCGAAAAAATTAGGTCGTGACCCCCATGCGTTGTGCCTAGCCTAAAAGGCCTCGTGGGTTGCCACACCATCAACTTAGGAGCCTCACACCACCAATCATTAACCTTCAACTTTTTCCTCCCACTAACATTTAGTTTAACAGTATTTTTTTACCTTTTCATTTTAATTCATGCTTCTTCTTCTTCACCTTAAAAATGTAGAAAAGAATTGCAGATCTGAAAAGACGAGTTTGATTTTTTTTAACAATAACACACGAGAATGCTAGTTTTGATCGCCTCTCGAAATTAACGCATACCATCCTTCATCCACCATGTGTTGACAGTGGTGGGTTTGTGGTGGTTCTTCCTTGTCACCACCAGAAACTACCACAACATGTCGTCATGTCGTATATAGTTCCGTCATCAGACCATAACACGGCATAACTTTATTTAATGTTCGGATCTTGATGGTGTTAATGATCGGATCTTGATTTAGTGGTCGGATCTTGATGATGTTTGACCGGATCTTGATTTAATGGTCGAAATTTTTATGATCTCTAGTCGGATTTTGATTTAATGTTCGGATTTTTATGATGTTTGGCTGATCTTCATGATGTTAGTGGTAGGATTTCGTGGCCAGATCTTGATCTGGATTTGGATTTGAGTAAATAGAGAGAAAATATAGTTTGGGTACAGTGATGGTAAAACAAAAAGTAGAAAAATGTTATTATAATTAAAAAGAAAAGTTGTCAGATATATGAAAGACTTTACAGTCCTTGGAAAATGTGAAAAAACCTTGTGCTGGTGTATATACCACACGCCTCTCAATTTAACACTTATGGATTATTTTAGTTGTGGACTATACTTAAACGACAACTGTATGTTAAGTTGTTGCTAGGATCGTGTGATTGATCTACATTTGATTTGTTTACTTTTGAATTGGTGCTTTGATTAAGGTGAGTTTCATAGCCTCACTTTTGATTGTTTTAATTAATTTGGGGTGATAAAATTGCTTGTTGTTTACGAATAAACACAAGAACATTTACTGGTTAACATATTGGTCTAAGCCCGAAATTAACCCAGTTGCTATGTTACACACATATCATAAGCCGCTAATTACCTAGTGTAAGCGTGAATGCTATGGATATATCTATCGAGGTTGACCTTCATGTACGACTTGGACTAACGAAGCGAATACAACTTCATTTGAGTTAGTTTATTGGTGTCTCGGGATAGGAATCTACATGAGATCTTTTGGTTGGTTATTAGTTAATATTTCGGTGTCATGAGCTTACACAACAGTAAATACTTTTGGATGACTGTGTACATGTCATATGTTTTGGTTAAAATCTTGTGATTTATTAACATTATCTACTTACCTAAACCTATGAACGCACCAAAGTCATGTAGACGCTTTAGCAATATTTTTCAAGTATACTAGTATGTGGATTAGATGGAGTATGCTTTCTTGTATTAGTATGTAGAGGTCATTTTTTCGGATTAAGTCCTCTTCACGTTGTGAAGTCGCAACCTCCAAAGCTAGTCTTCCACTGTAGTAAATTCAGGGGTGTGACAATACCTATGATCTATGAAGCACGGGATCGCCTCTTAGGGTGCCGTGCCCGTTTGTGATCGGCTCGGGAGCGGGAGCGCCGACGATTCGGCAGGGGATCGAATCTTGACCGATTCCCAAATCATGGGATCGTTTGTAGACCGAATCTGGAACGTTTCTGCTTGTTTTGCCATCATTTTGATCATCGGAATATATGGAGAGTGCAATTCTTGACTAAATTTTGCTATGTTTATGAAAGTGTTACGTTGGAGATAGATATGCACAGAGTTTTGATGGAGAAAATACATCTAATAAGTCGATGAAGTTGTGTAAAAGATTACTGAAAGCAGGATGGTCTTCAATGGAGTTATTGAGTGGCGGAGTTAATGAGTTATTTGATGAGGGAGATGATAAATTATATGTGGGACCAATATTTTCACTTTACAAATCTACGCTAGATTAAAAATGTACTGTATTTTAATAAATTTAACTAAGAAAATCGCACTTTAGAAAAAGTAGACAAACTCAAAAAAAAATAACGAGTACAATATATCACTGATCTTTAAAATAGTTTTTTTATGTCATTTTGAATTTTTCAATTACAATATACAATATACCCGGATATAATATATAATTGTGGAATACGTCGAAAAATAGCATTTTTGTTGCTTTATATAGAATCCGACCCGATTCATTTTAAGTTAAATATTTATTTTGAGTTTTCTTTAATATATTTATTTTTTAATATATTTTTATTGCCGTATCCATGTCGATCCTGTATCTTAATTTTTTTATTTTTGCTGTTTCCCGCTCCCGTATCGTTCCCGTTTCGGTGCAACATAGCCTATGATTATGTTTAGGATACGTGTTAAAGGCGTGTTAGGATATGTATTATGTCACATTATTAAAAAAATTCAATATGAGTCTTTAATTAGGAAAGTGTCATTGTTTAGAGCACAGGGTATGGTGCTGAGTCGTCGTGCTGAGCCGTGAGAAAACACCAAGTTTTTCAAAGGGTGTGGTGTGTGGTGGGTAAATGATCCCACCACACCACAAACACGAAAACGCCACATTTGAGGCTCCCTGGTTGGCTTGAGCCATAGGGAAAAAATTGGGCCCACTTTTCTTAAAAAAAAATAAAAATAAAAATAAATAAATTATTTTTGCACGAAAACGCGAGACCGGGGTACGGTCTCGCGTTTTCGTGTCTCGCGTTTTCGTGCGAAAACGCGCGCCGTCCCCTCGGCGCGAGACACGAAAACGTCACACGGGGTGTGGTTTCTCGCGTTTTCGTGTCGCGTTTTCGCACAACGCGAGGGAGTTTACTCCCGTACCCTGTGCTCTTAAGGGTTTATCTTATATTTGACTTTTGATACAAGTTATCTTTTACTTCTTCCGTTCCAAAATTATTGTCCTCCGACAAAAAACACACAGTTTAAGAAAAGTATCACATTTTCAACTTTCTCTCTCTTATTTTTTTGCAGAAAGACCAATTAATTTAAAACATTTTTAAAGTTTGTAATTATGATTTCAATTAAGGTAACCTAGTAATTTCGATCTAAATTTCTTACCTATTTTTAGAAGTTTTAGACGTGGATAATTAATTTGGGATAAACCGAAAGAGAAACATGGACAATAATTTTGGGACGGGAGGAATATTTGTTATTTATACCACATCATTCATTAATGAAAATCAACCAAGGTAAACAATAAAAAAATTCTTTAATTTTTTATTTTTTATTTTTAAAGAGCTTATTCACGCTTGAAACGGTACTATTAACGTTACAACTCTAATTGGGTCGTATCATATTATCAGGCCACATGTTGTTCCTAACCCGCCTCATTTCCTATCGGACATTTTGCCAGGACGTAATGTTTTACCAAACCTACATATTGTTGTTTAAACATTGTTTTTTCACCGAGATTGATCAGTTTTGCTTTAAGGAAAAAAAAGTTGGATACATGATTACGTTCTTTTTAATTAGAAAGGTTTTTTTTCCTTTTATGTTTACAGGCATGGTTTTAAAAGGCGTGAAACGCGGCTACGCTATGCGATACGTTTAGACGTCAATTTGAAGCGTGATGAGCTAAGATGTTAAAATTTATGTATGGATAGTTTTTTTGACTTTAATCATTATATACAACAATTAATGTGAACTTAATATATTAAAAAAACTGAAATATGATTAAAAAACATATAAGTATATTTATATGTTGTAGCGCATTAAAAAACGAAATAAAAACGCTAAAATTTTGCTCTAACCATTAAAACGTGTGATTTAAACATGGTCTCACACCCGGCTTACATTATTTATAACCATATTTTTAAGGTATTTTCATCATTGCCAAAAAAAAGAAAAAAAAGAAACAACGAAGTCAAACCGATAAACATACGGAGTATTATTTATTTATTTATTTTTTTGAACAAAACATACGGAGTATTTATAGTTGGGTAATATGTATATAGGCTGGGCTTCGAAAAGTAATATGTTTGACCACCGGCACACCCGTAGCTGTATATAATAAGCATTGACAGCTCTAAAAAACAAACTAAACAAAGTACAAGAGTCGTCTTTGGTTTGATTCGGTAAGGTTCGCAGATATGGACGTGCTCGATGCAATCGAGGTTATACTGATAAAATCAGCTGTGAAAGATTTAGTATCATGGAAGCGTGTTTGTAAGTCATGGAATTCTTTGATATCAAGTCCTAGTTTTGCTAAAGCTCAACTTAAGCATTATAATGATAGCAGCAGCAACAGTGCTACCAATAAAGAGCTTGGAAACGTAAGGATAGCTATGCCAAGTTATTGTAAAATACCTAATGAGAATCGGTCGTATGCAGCGAATGCATGGAAGGTTGTTGGTTCTTCCAATGGCCTGGTATGCCTCTCTCTTTTAGAACAAGAATTTATAGTTTTGGTTAACAATCCTTGGACTAGAGAGGTTAGACAACTGCCAATGGCACCCATAATGCCTGAAAATATTAGTAATGATCTATTAATGAGTTTTGGATATGATTCATCCACCGATGATTACAAGGTTGTTATGGGTATCGAAAAACCTAATGACGAGGTAGTCATTCAAGTCTTATCACTAAAATCAAATACTTGGAAACTTATCGGACATGTCAAGTATTACTTCTTATATGGCAGACCATGTATCTTTTTCAATGGGGCACTTCATTGGATTGTGCAAGATTGTAAAAATTCTAAGATAAAAGAGAAGAAAGTGCTCTTGCTCCTTTCTTTTATTTTATCTCGGGAGGAGTTTGAAGTAATGCCCCAACCTAAGGATTCAAAATATGAGCAAGACTTATGCAATTCATTACCCACCGTCGGTATTGTGGAAGATCAACTAAGTATTTTTTTTAACGATGAGGATTATCCGCATCACATATGGGTAATGAGAAGCTACAATGTTGAAGATTCTTGGAAACTGTTGCCGAATGTTATTGAGATGAAGTACGAGGTTGTGCACCACATCAAATTGCTCGAGGGCAATTCACCCGAGAAGATTACAATGAGTTTCTTTTGTGATGATAGTAAATGTTTGTCACGAGACTTGAAATACATTAAGGCTCATATATTTGTCCCAAGCCTTATATCTCCGTTTGTAAATAGTCAGAGACCAAGCCACACAATGAATAACGAGACAAGTGTTAAAGCATGGAGTTTTAAGGTTAGTTTTGCTTATTATGTTATTATTGTGATATACAACGTAAATAAGTATACTATATATTTGTCCTGTTCTTACCAAAGGGCTTGTCGCCTCATGGTATGCCATATGTGTGAGATGGTGTGAGAAGTTCCACAACCTAGTGGACATGGGTACCTTCTCATCTTTATACATGTGTGCTTATTTGAATATAGGGTGAGATAGTTAGTTAGTCCCATGTAAAAAAAAGGTATCTTATTGTTATCGTGTTTCGGACTACCTCGGAATTATTAGTTTTGTTTTCTTAAAGGTTTCACTTACTATCTCTATAACTAAATATGGCAAACAAATGAAACAGGTTGATGTTTTTTTTTTGTACATACAAGCGTAAATGTATTGCAAACATAACTAATTACTGTTCACTTAATCAATACTCGTTAAAGAAGTTATATTTTACTCTTGACAAAGATGAAGCTAAAGACTAGATTTATAATGATAGGAAAACAAGGTACACAATACTTTATATCTTTATCATGAAGAGATGGTATATCGATTATTCGCCTTTTGATGAATTGACTAGTTTGTAGTCAGGTATAAACTTCTTGATAAGCAAACTCTATTAAGATAAACCTTATGTCCTTTGGAAAATCGATCGTTCTTGTTATGTATTCAGGGTCCTTTTATTTTTTCACAGTATAGACGATAGATTTAGCTAATCAATGACTTATTGCATATCCACCATGTGTAAATTGAATATCGATCATTTGATCTTACTTGAGCCTAATATATATACATTGATAAGGTTGTTGAAGGAGCTGTCTCAGATGCCAACATAAGGAGGTTTATTCAGCTGCCTTCCAAAAAGGTAAAATTTGTTTATTTTGAATTTTATTCTACAAGTTATACCGAGTTTAAAATTGGTTGACCTTTTTATAAATTTCCAAACACAATTGCAGAGAACCAGAGCGCTTGAGAAGGTTTATAGGCGGGAAGTTGGAGAGACTGAGAATGTTCACTTGCAAGGAGATGGTGAGACTCAAGTTCTTTTTATTCCGAAAGTTCATGTGCAGGAAAATCTTGAGATGAAGAAATCCTTACAGAGGGAGTGTGCAGAGGGAAAGGGAAGAAAGAATAAGAGAAAAAAGAACAAGAGGAAAAAGAACAAGAAAATACGAGGAATTGATATTCGAATAAAAAAATATTCTTGGTTCTAATAATATATATGAACAATGCAAGATTATTTTACTTGATACTAGTATATTTTACTGTACCAGATTGTTGATCATGGTGGCCACCAATGCCATGACCTTTTATCAAAGTGGGAAAGGTTGTTGATTGTTACCTCGCTGAAATTTCAAGAAATTCTGATTTGCCATTATCGAAATTTATTGATCTTGCAGAAAGTAAATAAAAGTCAAAACTGTTAGTCGGTAGTATTTATTATGGGCCCTAGCCCATTGTCTAGAATCTTCTATTGTAAAATATATATATTCTTTTGGTTGTTTAATAAAAACACAGAATTCACAATAACTTACATGGTATCGAGCCTAAATCACCGATCCAAATTAAAACCCTAAAATCGGTTCACCGATCCAAATCAAAACCCTAAATCGTTTTTTGTTTTTTTCCCATCGTCGAATCTAAGGTTTTATCCCTGAGACGACGCGTCTTCTCAATAGTTATCAACTTACATTTCGTAACTAGGGTTTCGATCCCCAAAGACGAACGTCGTTGCTTGTTGCATTGTTTTCGTTTTTCTTTTCAAGTTGTTTTGTTCGGGTTCATATTCTGCAAAGCCTAACCCGTGATCATCATGACCGGATCAACACCCCCTTCCGTTACTCTCTCGGTTTCGGATAAACTCATAGCCATCACCAATCTCCATATCCTTGTTCATGTTACATTGGATGTGGACGAGATGAATTATTCATCTTGGACGTATTTTTTTGAACACCTTTGCAAAGGTCATAACCTCTTAGATCATATTCAAACCAAACCCCCTGATGCCGCAGGCCCTAGTGACGTCCCTCCTCCGGATGCAGAGTGGTTAAAGATTGATAACATTGTATTGTCTTGGATCTTTACTACAATTTCCAAGTCTCTTCAAAGTCGTATGGTCGATGAACGTCCGGAATCAGCCAAAGCAGTGTGGACTATTCTGGCAAACATATTCCAGGACAATAAGAGAGCTCGCTCTCTTGCTTTGGAGGCTGAACTTCGTTCTTTAAAGCTAGGTTATTTATCAATTCACGGTTACTTCAAGAAGATTGAATCTATCACATCGATTCTCAAAGGGCTTGGTTCCTCTATTACCAATGAGACTGTGGTTAACATAGTCTTGGCGGGTTTGCCTCCAAAATATGCTACGGTTTATGGTATTATTGTGCACCGGGAAGTCTTTATAGATCTCAAGACCGTCCGATCTATGCTTACCACGGAGGAGATGCGTCACAAGTCACTTGCTCCTGATCCATATGTTGACTCCTTCATCTTCACCTACGGTTTTGTTGGCTAATAATGCTGGTAATCCTCGCCGTCCTCAGAATTCTACGGAGAAGGTTTTTCGACCGTGCAACAATTTTCTTCGCAATATGTGTCGTTGGGGAGAAAATTGTAGGTATTTGCACAATGGCGTACATGGTTCCGGTTCTTCTTCTCGAGGTCCTCAACATCCTAGTGGTGCTCTCTCTACCGACATGGACACTTTGAAGGCACTAATGGCGAAACTTGGTTTTGATGAAAAGGTTTTGTGCATAGGCACCAAGTCTCGTGGTCCTACTGTACATGAGACTCCTTCACCTGTTGCGTATGACACCTATAATTCTCCACCTGGTTTCTCCACTCCAGCGACATCACAATATGTTCCGCCAACCCAGCATTATGCACCTCAGCCGGCCCAACATTATGTTTCTTACCCGCTTCCACCAGTTGTTGTTCAGCCTGCCTATTTCTCTCCTCAGCCGGGCTACTATTCGGTTTCATCAGCACCGCAGGCTCACCAACCTCAGCAGGTTCAACATGTTTCTACCATGAGCTCCCAGGCTGCTTCTGGTTTAATTGGTCATATGGGTTCCTCTGCTGGTCCAGTTCTTCAGGGGCACGAAACTACTTTACCTGCTGCTTTTAATACAACTACAATTCAGGAACCTGGTTCGGGGAAATGGAACATGGACACAGGTGCGAGTTCTCATCTTAATAGTTCGGTATCTAATTTAAATGATATTTTGAATTCTTGTATTTATTCATCTATCTCTGTTGGGGATGGTCACTCTATTCCAGTTATCAACTCTGGTCGTAGCGTTATATCAACTCCGTATCGCCCACTTCATTTAAATAATTGACTGATTACTCCTAATATTGTCAAAAACTTAATTTCTGTGCGTCAGTTTGTCTGTGATAATAATTGTACTGTCGAGCTTGACCCTTTTGGTTTTTTGTTAAGGACTTCCAAACTCGTCGGGTGCTGCTCCGCTATGATAGCATTGGCGATCTTTATCCTGTCACGAAGCCCTCCACCATTCCTCATGCTTTCCTTACAAGTCAGTACACGTGGCATCAACGTCTTGGACATCCCGGAAGTGAAGTGTTACGTCGTGTTTTATCTAGTAATTCAATTTCATGTAATAAAGAGAAACTTCTCGTGCTATGTCATGCCTGTCAGCTTGGCAAGCACGTGAAGCTTCCATTTGTTAGTTCCGGTACTTTGGTTTCTTCTACTTTTGACATTATTCACTCGGATTTATGGACGTCTCCAGTTCCGAGCTTGTCTGGTTTGAAATACTATGTTTTGTTTCTGGATCATTATACACAATATGTATGGGTTTATCCTTTGGTTCGCAAGTCTGATGTTCTGTCTAAATTTTGTTATTTCGTTCGTTTGTTCGCACTCAATTTAAGTGTGACATCAAGTCTTTTCAGTGTGATCATGGTGGTGAGTTTGATAACCAAGCCTTTCATAAGTTGTTTGCTACCAATGGCATTCAGTTTCGTTTTTCCTGTCCACGTACTTCCCAACAAAACGGAAAATCTGAGCGCATGATACGAACCATCAATAATTTAATCCGAACCCTATTATTTCAAGCACACCTTCCTCCTAACTATTGGGCTGAATCACTTAACATGGCTGTCTACTTACTAAACATTTTGCCTTCTCGTGCCATAGATAATGAGGTCCCTTTTACCCGCCTTTTTGGTGCTACACCCGACTACACTATCTTACGTACGTTTGGGTGCCTTTGTTACCCTCGCCGTGATGCTAATCACAAGCTTGAACCTCGGGCTACCCCGTCCATTTTATTAGGACATGCCACCAATCACCGTGGATACCGTTGTCTAGATCTTCATCACAACACTATTATCATTTCTCGTCATGTCACGTTTGATGAAACGGTTTTCCCGTTTGGTTCCATGCCGCCAACTGCTAACCCATCGTATGACTTTTTGGACTCTCCCTCCAACCTTATTACTGATTTAATCCGTCTGGCCCCTTTACCCACCTCTTCCACGGTTCCCCCCACTACCACCGAACCTACAACGCCTACTGCTACTCCTCTCGGCCTTCCTCCTGTATTTGGTTCGCCAACTCCTCCTATTCTTCCTCCAACCGTAACACTTGCTCCTCCTGACCCAACCCCTATCATTACTCCAATTGTGACCCATGCACCACCTTCACCCACACCTGACATTAACCCAAATCCTACCTCCGTTCACCCCATGGTCACTCGGTTTCGTGTTGGGACAAATCGTCCTAATCCAAAGTATAATTGTCTTGTTTCCAACATATCACCGTTACCTAAGTCATATAATGATGCGTTTCGTGATCCCCATTGGCACTCAGCTATGACAGATGAATATAATGCACTTATTAAAAATAACACTTGGATTTTGGTACCTCGACTGGCAGATGTTAATGTTGTTCGTTGTTTATGGTTATATCGTCACAAGTATTTAGCTGATGGATCTCTGAGTCGGTATAAGGCTCGCCTTGTGGCGAATGGTAGTACGCAGGTTGACGGTATTGATGTGGATGAGACTTTTAGTCCGGTTATTAAACCAGGTACTATACTGACTGTTCTGAGTTTAGCTATTTCACATCATTGGCCCGTTCATCAGCTTGATGTTAAGAATGCTTTTCTTCATGGTGATTTGACGAAGACTGTTTATATGCATCAACCTCCTGGGTTTCGTGATTCTGTACACCCTGATTATGTATGTTTGTTACAACGATCTCTGTATGGTCTTAAGCAGGCACCTCGGGCATGGTTTCAGCGCTTTGCTACTTATATTACTCGTGTTGGATTTGGTCAAAGTCGGTGTGATTCCTCCCTTTTTATTTATCAGAAAGGGAATGACACAACTTTTCTTCTCCTATATGTCGATGATATTATTCTCACTGCTTCTTCTGAGGATCTTTTGCGCAAGATTATTGATTCTTTATACTTGGAGTTTGATATGACAGATTTGGGATCTCTAAATTATTTTCTAGGTGTTTCTGTTACTCGGGGTTCTTCTGGTATGTTTTTATGTCAGAAGAAATATGCTCTTGAGGTCCTTGAAAGGGCTCATATGGTTAATTGTAACTCCAGTCGGACGCCGGTTGATACTGAGTCCAAATTGGGTGTGGATGGTGCTCCTGTCGTTGATCCAACTTTATACAGAAGTCTTGCGGGTTCATTACAGTATCTTACTTTTACTCGTCCTGGCATCTCTTATGCAGTTCAGCAGGTATGTTTACATATGCATGATCCTCGGGAGCCTCACTTCTCGGCTCTCAAACGGATTTTGCGGTATATTAGTGGTACTTTGGCTTATGGGCTGCAGTTATTTGCATCCACTGCTACCTCCTTAGTGGCATATTCGGATGCTGATTGGCTGGCTGCCCTAGTACTCGTCGTTCCACGTCAGGTTATTGTGTTTTTCTTGGGAATAATCTGCTTTCATGGTCCTCTAAGCGTCAGGCAACTCTTTCTCGTTCTAGTGCTGAAGCAGAATATCGTGGACTTGCTAATGCAGTTGCTGAGACGTGTTGGTTACGTAATCTTCTACGTGAGCTGCACACACCATTGTCTTCCGCTACTCTTGTTTATTGTGATAATGTGAGTGCTGTTTATTTATCTTCAAATCCGGTTCAGCATCAACGTACAAAGCACATTGAGATTGATATTCATTTCGTTCGTGATTTGGTTGCTGCTGGGGATATTCGTGTTCTTCATGTGCCTTCTCGTTATCAATATGCGGATATTTTTATTAAAGGTTTACCATCGGCATTATTTGAGGAGTTTTGTACCAGTTTGAGTGTTCGGTGTCCTCCCGCTCCAACTGTGGGGGAGTGTTAGTCGATAGTATTTATTATGAGCCCTAGCCCATTGTCTAGAATCTTCTATTGTAAACTACATATACTCTTTTGATTGTTTAATAAAAACACAGAATTCACAATAATTTACAAAAACAGTCCTTGAAAAACCTAAATAAACAGCAGACATCTCAAAACCACTAGAAAAGAAGCTAAAATGCACCTCTTAACTCATCAACACTAGTCGACTAGCACTTGTCAGCAACAACGTAACCTATACCATACGTGTTAACCCCTTTGCGAAAGCATTTTCATAACTACAGTGACAGAACTTGAAAAAAGTATTTATTTTAGAGGAACTGAATCCGCTTAATTTTTTCTTATTAAAATGACTAAAACCATATAAAAAATATAAAATGTAAATGGGATCGAAATTTTTAAAGAGACCACAACCCCTGGCTCTATATATAACTGTGACATTTCAACTTTTTTTTAAACTATCTATATTCTCATGTACAAACGAATTACTCCTCCAAACTTGTGAAACATTTTTTTTCTAATTTTATATTATTGCTTAGATGCGACCTAAATTAAACATGATAATATAATATTTACCTAATACATGTTTAACAACATCGTAAAATATGCATTAAAGCTTTATATATATACAATTTCCACGTGTTAGACTTTTAACTAAGTCCAAATAATACTTTTTTATATTATCTATAACTATCTTATAAATAATTTCAAACTTTTTTAAAATAATTAAGTTAAATTTTTACACTTTTTACCTAACAATGAATAAATCAATACTACATTATGGGTGTGTTTGGTAGAGAGAATTAGAGGAAGAGAAATGAAAATGATTTCATTTCTATTAGACAAATAAAAGACGTGAAGAGTTAAATTCTTAGTGAATTAGATCCTTTGTAATTTGTGTGGAAATTATTTTCACTATTTTTGGTGTGAAAACCATTTCCTAGTTACTATGTTTTAATGAAGTGATGTTTATAATAATAAAAAATAATAATAATAATAATAATAATAACAATAAAGTGATGAGTTAGTATAAAAAACAATAATAATAATAATAATAATAATAATAATAATAAAATAATAATAATAAAATATAAAGGAGTTGGGGCCAGTTAGTATCTCGACTTCCTACTAACTTTTTGTAAATTTTTTTATTCTAATAAAGTGATGAGCTATAATAAAAAAAAATAACAATAATAATAATGAAATTTAAATAAATAATAATAATAATAGTAATTAATAATTATTATTATTATTTTTATTTTTATTTTTTTTTTTTATTATTATTTTTTTATTATAAACCGTCACTTTTATTATTATTATAATTATTTATAACATCATTTTTTATTTTTTTATTTTTTATTTTTTATTTTTTTATTTTTTATTTCTTATTTTTTTATTTTTAATTTATTATTATTATTTATTAATATTATTATTATTATTATCATTTTATTGTCATTATTTATTTGTTATAAATTATTATTATTATATTATTTATTTATCTAATTTATTATTATTAATTATTAACTTTTTATTATTATTTATTAATATTTATAGTTATTATTTTAGTATTATTATTTTTATTTTTATTTTTAAAGTTTATTACTATTATTTATTTATTAAAATATTATATATTTTTATTATTGTTATTATTTATAATAATAATAATAATAATATTTTTTATTATTATTATTTATATATTATTTCCATTTAAAAGCATTTTAAAGAAAAAAAAGATTACTATGAGTATTTTTTTTTCAAATATCTGAAGTTATCAAACAAAGGAATTCAATAAATCATTTCTTTGGATTTCATTTCCACGAATACAACTCTCTACTTAATTTCTAATCTCTAAAATTCTCTCTACCAAACGTGCCCATATGATTTTTTAGCCTGTTATAAAGAATGGAGTGTCTGTACTATATTTTACTGTCTCAGTCTCTACTACTTATAAAAAGAAAACCACTTTTTTTCAAACACCTTAACTGAGGAAACATAGGAAACACAATGGCAAGTACAAGAATATTTTTCTATACTTCCATGTTTAGAGAGTTGACATCAAAGCCTAATTCAAAATCATAGTCACGGATTGTTTTCAAATTTTTGAAAAACCCTAATACTATCCCTCCTATATAAACCACAATCTCTATTGCAATTAGACAATCTATCTTCTGTTCTTCTTCTTTGCCCTAATTCACAGAACAAAACCATGCCGCCACCATAATTTTATTACCACCGAATCTGCCGAATCCGCACCATCTCTCGGTGGTTTAGGTGGTTTCAAGTTAGTTTTGATTGGTGATATTGCCTGATGGTAGTAGTGGTTGGACTAGATGGTTTACAAAACTGGATCACGATTCTTGATACAAATCATTATCTAATGTTAATCAAATGCACTGATATCTCTTCAATATATTGTGAACCTCAACCCCGTGAGAAGAACACAGTAAATAATAAGTGTGAAAACACTTATCCTTTTACCACTTAATTATAATAATAACCAAGACAAAACGTGTATTTTATGTCGTAAATGTCGGAATTATGCGTTGTTTGTGTTTTTGTTGTGATTTAGGATCAAAATGTGAAAAGGGAAGAAAACGCGGTCTTTCACGGGCTTTTATCGAAGAAAAAGACAAAAGACGAAGTCAAAAGATCAAGAGTGCAAAAAGAACGGAAGACCAATGCCTATTCTGAAGATTTATCGAAGAAAAAGTCTAAAGACGGATGTTTAATGAAGTCGAATGACTCAAGTCTAATAAATGAAGAAATTATAAGACGAGTTCAAATAATCCCGAGACAAAGTCGAAAAAGTCGAAGGATTTATAAAGACGAAAAGACGAGAAAAAGAAGGAAGCATCAAGACATACTAATCCTCCTATTTAATTTTCATATTTAATTTTCATGTCATTTAATTTCTTGTCAATTTACATTCCTTGTCTTGCACCTTAAATTTGTAAGTCTTTTAATTTTTACTTTAATTATTGTTGAATCTTTAATTATAATCAAGTTTTTATATTAATCTCTCATTCTGCCTTTCTTATCTTTGTTAATCTTTATGTTTATGTGCTTATTTTTATGCTTATTTGATTAATTGTTATGTTTTTATGTTTTTGATTGTGTTAGCTTATTGATTTTATACCTTATTGTGTATTTGATTTGATTTTAGTTAAGTGTTTTTATTAGTTTATTTTATTAAAAGTTGATTTTTACTTTTTAGTTTTATTAGTGTTTTTCAAGTTTTTAATTTGTGGTTTAATTAGTTTTTCTTAAAAGTGTTTTAGATTAAGTTTTGGTAAACTGCTTATTTGATTTTTGCTTATTTGTAGCTTATTTTCTGATTTTTAGATATTACTGTGTCTGTTTTCATATTTTCGGATTATGGTTTATTATTCCGAAGATCTCCCTTTTTCTGAAATTGTTTTTCCTGAAAGTGTTCACTTCTCTGAATTTGTTTTCTCTGAAAAACTCTTTTTTTCGGTTGCTTTTCCGATTATTCTTGTTTTTTTGAAAAAGTTTATTATTCCGAAGATATTTTCTTTTCTCTGAAAAGTTGATTTTTCCGAAAAAAGTGAAAACTCTGAAAAAGCAAAAGTCCGAAAATCTATTATTCCGAAAAACAAGTATTCCGAAGAATCAGATATTGCGAAGAAACAAGTATTCCGAAAAAAGAAGTATTCCGAAGAATCAGAAACTCCGAAAACAAGTATTGCGAAAAAATGTAAGATTCGGAAATTTACTGTAGCTATTGCGAAGAAAGTGTCGTGTGTGCTTGACAGCTTACATTTTTTCGCCAAATTGAGCAGCTAGCCTGGCTGCTTCCAGCTGCTTGCCTGCTAGCTTGTTTATTTATTTTTATTGTTCCGTAGTTGTTTAGTTTTATCTGTAAGTTGTTCCAATTTTAATTTTGAAAGTTACATATTTTTAGTTAAATTTTTCATCTAATTTTAAAATTAATATTTTTTCGTAAAGTTCAAGTTTTATCTTTTATTTATTACCCGCTTTAGGTTTTGCCTCGTTTAGCTTTAAAGTACCATTTTAATTTTATTCTATCCTTTTTCATTTAGTAAACTTTATTTTCGAGTTGATAGTTAATTTCGTCTTTTAATTTTATTTTTATTAATTGTTTCGCATAAATTCACGTTTTATTGTTTATATTGTTTTGTTTTTATTAGTTAATTACTTTTAGCTTATTGTTATTATTTTGCGCATTTACTTTTTAAGTAGAATAGATAACCAAACCATTTTATTTTCCACCAAGAACGACTGAGTCACACTTATAACCAATAGTCAATTCAAATTGAATCGAGACGAACAAATTTTCATACTTGGCAAATCCAGTTATTAAAATGGCGCCGCTGCCGGCTCTTTTCGTGAAAATTAACGGTTTTCTGTGAGAGACACGTTGAATTTTGAGATCCGTTCACTCGTGAACGTTATTTTTCTTGCTAAAATTTTTTCAAAAATCCATAAAAATTAAAAAAATTGTTAAAAATCCATAAAAATTAAAAAATCTCAAAAATCCAAAAAGATTTTATTTTTATTTTTACATGTACATATATATATTCTCTAATTCTTTGGTATCTTTTTCTTTTGCTTTTGCAGGTGTATGCGTACTAGATCTTCAACTTATCCAGAGCCCGAGACTCGTGAAGATTTAGATATGGCTGGTGTGAACAACAACAATAACCCACCGCACCTCAATAATAACAACAACAATGTTCCCCCACCCGATCTTCGGACAATGGAGGAGCTGTGTCAAGCTACGATGAATGGACGAGGAGGACCGATTGCGCTGATGCAAATCACGGCTCCAGAGTTTTCGTTGAAGCATCACGTGATCCAACAAGTTCAAAACACTTGTCCTTTTTGCGGATTGCCAGATGATGATGCCAACAAACACCTCGACAAATTCATTACCGTTACTCAAAGCATGAAGTTGCCAGGTGTTACTATGGATTTTCTTCGCCTTCACCTATTTCCACACACCTTATCCCACCATGCCGAAAAATGGTTTGATCGTTTTCCGAAGAATTCAATTCATACTTGGGATGAGATGACTCAACGCTTTTTGTCGCGCTACTTTCCACCATCCATGGTCACGAGCCTTCGGAATCAAATTAGAGGATTTACACAAGAACCTGATGAATCACTTTTTGATGCTTGGGAACGATATAATGTTTTGATCGATCGATGTCCAAACCACAACATGCTCCCCGTCACCTTAATTGATACTTTCTACAATGTTTTAACTTTTCGTGATCGTGATACGATTAATGCAGCCGTCGGTGGCACATTTATGAAAAGAAGACCTGAGGAGTGTAGAGAGCTTATCGAGAACATGACTACTCATCACAAAAATTGGGATTCATCCGCACCCTCAAGATCAAACCCGAGAGTCAATGTTTCTTCTACTTCTTCAAACTCTGATATCACCGAATTGACCCGCGCAATGGTCGAAATGAGCAAAAACATGCAACTTTTGGCTACAAATCAACAACAAGAAGTTAAAGCTGTTGCAACTTCTTGTGAGACTTGCGGCGGTCCTCATTCATACACTGATTGTCCTTCTACTCATGACAATCCGGAAAACGTGTATGCGGCTTATGGTAACTATTCAACGGAAAAATACCAAGCCCGACCTCAAGGTGATCGTAACTTGCTAAGTTACCGTTCTAACAACTTTCTTTCACCCGGTTTTTCTCCTCAAAACCACAACCCCAACAACTACAATAGAAACAACCCAAACCCACCTCGAGCTTCTAATCCTTATCACCCACCCGTTCAACAAGCCCCACCTATTAATCAAGATGTTGAAGCTTTTATGAGAACCCAAGGAGAGCAAATTAAGAATCTTCAAAGCCAAATCATTAACTTGAAAGGAGATATCACTAAGCAAGGTAATGATATTAGATCTGAGCTTCGACATAATATACAAACCTCTTCTATCACTCAAATAAATGATTTGAAGAATATGCTGGCTAGTTTCTTACCAACTACTCAACCCTCTACTTCGGGCTCTCTTCCTTCAAATACCGTCACCAACCCAAGAGCGAATGTGAGTGCTATTACTACACGCAGTGGAGCAACCTTAGTAGGACCATCTATCCCTTCCCCAGTTACTCCATCTACACCTCCTCCACCACCATTTATCCCTCCTACTCCCGCGCCTAGTATTAGTTCTCCATTACCGTCTCCACCTCTTACTGAAGTTCCCAGGAAACACCCTTCACCAACCCCAGCTTCCACCTATAAACCCAACATCCCTTATCCTTCTCGCTTAGACAAGGGAAAATTGCTCACCAAGGATGACATTCAAGTGTCGAACTATTTGAAGAAGATTTCAGGACTGACCATCACCTTTAGCCTTGTTGAAGCTCTAGCCCAAATGCCTAAATTTGTTAAGATGTTTAAGGAATTGCTTAATAAGAAGGAGAAGATGGCCGAGTTTGTTAATACTCGATTGAATGAAAATTATTCTGCCGTCCTTCTTAAAGAACTTCCGGAGAAACTTGGAGATCCCGGTCGTTTTGTGCTACCATGTACTTTTAACCACACCGAAGAATTTACTGCCTTAGCCGATCTCAGGGCAAGTATTAATCTGATGCCTTTAAGTGTTTGGAAAAAGTTATCATTACCCGACCTTACACCAACAAAGATGACCCTTGAGCTAGCAAATCGAACTCTCGCTTACCCTGTTGGTATTGACGAAGATGTGTTCGTTAAAGTTGGTACCTTCACTTTTCCGGTCGACTTTGTTGTTGTTGATTATGAAATGGACCCTCGTATTCCGTTAATACTTGATCGGCCATTTTTAAGAACCGAAAAAGCATTAGTCGATGTTGCTGAAGGTGAGTTAATCTTAAGAGTTGGGAATGAGGCACGAGTTTTTAAAATGGGGAAGATCACAACCAAACCCAATGGAAGAGAATCAGCGAATATGATTAATGTGCTTGATGATTTTGTTGTCTACAATAATCCTCTTTTCGATACTTGCTATGACAATCCACTTTTCCAAGATGATGTGGATGATTCTCTCTGCAATTTAGATCCTCTACCAATTCATGATTCTCCATCGATCTATGATGATTATGATGATGATTCTAGGTCCGATGTGATGATTATGATAATTTCGTTTCAGAGTATCCAGACATGCCAACTTATGATAATTTTGATGATGTCGATACTCTTTCAAATGATTCTTTACATGATGACCTTTCACCTACTTTTGATGAAGATCCTCCACCAACAATGCTTTATCCTACTTTGGATGACTACTCATTTGAGGAAGACTTTGCTACTTTTCTCAACACTTACTTCCCAAATGAGAGTGACTCTCCTCCTTTGGACTTTGATGATGCTCTTTATCCTCATTCGGATGTTAAGAAACCCGTTTCAAAGGAGAAGAAGCCGGAAGACACCGATATCCGTTGTACCTATGTATTGACACCTCTCTATCCACCTTCGTCAGATGAGATTGTGAGATTTATGAGCGGGTCTTCTTCAAGGTCTACTGAGCCTGAGTGTTATTTTCCCCTAAAGGAAAAGGTGTTCGATCCCGGTATTGCAATTTTTAAGCCATCTCAGTATCCATCTGATGAAATAAAAGGAAAGATTTTTGGAACTTGTGGAGATATGCTTGCACTTCATCCTACTTTCTACCAGCGTGCTCAATCTTTGCTTAAGGGAACCTTGCCTACTCTTCTTTGGCATGCCTTGTTCGCCTTAAGCTTGTGCTACTTGATGGATGAAAACCATGTCTTTGAGCCCGGTGGATATTTTTCAAGGTTCTTCCTATGCTAATCAAGGTCGAGTCAGGCTCACGACTCGGTTAACAAAAATAAGCGCTTCTCGGGAGGCAACCCGCAGTACCTATCCGTTTTCTTTTGTTTTTATATTAAGTGTAGGGGGAGACCCTAGTATGTGTTTGTTGTTTTCTTTCTTATCATGTGCAGGGATTCGAACTATCAAAGATCCATTATTGATTCCCTTTGACAACCCGTGATTCTGTGTTCTCGTCTTCCCGGTTCTATCCTAAACTCTTTTGATTCTCTATTTTATATTCTTCAATATTAAAATAGGAATCACTTTAGTTGTCTCTTCCTTAGCAAGATTTAAACAAAGTGCACAATGTCCTAAGTGTAGGGGAGTTTACTCCCACATGCTTAAACATTGAGGACAATGTTTATATTAAGTGTAGGGGGATTTCTATCGAAGTTAAGTGGGCTTTTCCTTGTATTTGTCCTCATTTTAATCGGAAAATTGATTTTTCGACATTTTTCAAAATTTTTGATCTAGTTTGGCCTAGTTGTATTTTCCTTTTTATAGTTATTTTCTTTCTTTGTTAGAATAAATTTTAATAAAGTGGTTTTAATTTTCAAAAAGTCCTGAATCTTTTGACTCAACCCGAGTTTACTTATCTAAGTTTACTCTAGCTAGTATCCTTAACGTGTTTAAGTCAAGTTTTGCTAGGCTTTTATATAGGGAACTTTAAAACGCGAAAGTCTTAACTCTTACGGGTTAAGAACAAGAACTTTCCGCAAGTTCCTATAATTGATCCTAGAAAGTCGTTTATCAAGGGAACTTTAAAATGCAAATTCTAAACTTGAAAAAGTCTAAGAAGTTGCAAGATCCTATAGATGACTTGAAAACCCAAAACTTTGATTTAATTGGCTAATCATCCACGAGTCTCATTCCTTGAGATTTTAAATTGTGGAGAACGAGAGATGATAGAGTCAATTATAAGTTTAGTATTCTTTCATGAATTTATGTGAGTTGATTATAAGCTTTTTCTCCCATCGCTTGCTAATAAATTTAATTGCAATAAATAAGGTTGTACGATTTGAAAAGTTACTTAGCTTCTAGCCCAAGATCGTTTAAAAGTTGCTCGGTATTGATTAGAGTTCATAGCCAAGGCATAACTTATTGAAGCGGGATACGAAGATTGACGAGTCCGAAAAGGTCCTAACAAGACATGAGGGCTACATTTTGTTTCTAAAGATCCAAAAGTGATGTGAAGAATCATTTATCAAAAATCAATATGAAGGATCGAGACACACGACGAAAAGCGAATACTCCCCTAAAGATCATGGAGAAGTCTATCCAAAAATACCCTAACAAGGTATGAGGATAAATAGATTCAAGTCCTAAAAGGAGGCGGATCGTTGTATATCAAAATCCCAAATAAAGATTGGAGAAAAATGAAGAAGTCGTGGTCCAAGTATGAAGAATCTCTCAAAAAGTTCAAGTGAAGAAATTCCTATTATGAAGAGAAGACCATCATTTCATGAACGTCTCTCAAGATTTGAAGTATGAAGTAACTGACAAATATCGGTCCGAGAAAGGTCTCAAATCGTGAAGCGAGTTATGCCAAGATATGAACTTTATGAGGTCCCGAGAAGCAGTTTTAAAAGATTTTGTCCTTTAGCTAACTATTGATTAAATCGTCCTACTTTATTTTTAGCCTAATAACTATCGAAATAAGTCAAGCAATGCATCCTCGTGATCATTCAAGACAAAATTAAAATATAAGAGATACACCTAGGAATAAGGGAGTCTAAGTGAAGAATTAGGCCACATGAGTTTGTGTTAGTTTGCTAACTTATAATAACAATGATCTCGTTTTTAAGCTTGGTTTGGGGAACGTGAAACTTGAGGGTGATAATCATTCATGACATTCCAAAACCCTAAGGTAAGTTTTTGATCGTTTTACTTGTTTTCTTCCTTTAAATATTTTGTCTCTTTAATAAAGGTCAAGATGGATTGATTATGATGAAAAATGTAAAACTTGCTTTATAATTAATGCATTTCATGAGGACATTGCAATGGTCAAGTGTAGGGGATTTAATAAGTGTGAAAACACTTATCCTTTTACCACTTAATTATAATAATAACCAAGCCAAAACGTGTATTTTATGTCGTAAATGTCGGAATTATGCGTGGTTTGTGTTTTTGTTGTGATTTAGGATCAAAATGTGAAAAGGGAAGAAAACGCGGTCTTTCACGGGCTTTTATCGAAGAAAAAGACAAAAGACGAAGTCAAAGGATCAAGAGTGCAAAAAGAACGGAAGTCCAAGGCCTATTCTGAAGATTTATCGAAGAAAAAGTCTAAAGACGGATGTTTAATGAAGTCGAAGAACTCAAGTCTAATAAATGAAGAAATTATAAGACGAGTTCAAATAATCCCGAGTCAAAGTCGAAAAAGTCGAAGGATTTATAAAGACGAAAAGACGAGAAAAGGAAGGAAGCATCAAGACATACTAATCCTCCTATAAATACCCTCCTAATGTGTCATTAGGAGGTGTTAGCTAAATTGACAACTTAGTCTTTCCACATTTAATTTTCATGTCATTTAATTTCTTGTCAATTTACATTCCTTGTCTTGCACCTTAAATTTGTAAGTCTTTTAATTTTTACTTTAACTATTGTTGAATCTTTAATTTTAATCAAGTTTTTATATTAATCTCTCATTCTACCTTTCTTATCTTTGTTAATCTTTACGTTTATGTGCTTATTGTTATGCTTATTTGATTAATTGTTATGTTTTTATGTTTTTGATTGTGTTAGCTTATTGATTTTATAGCTTATTGTGTGTTTGATTTGATTTTAGTTAAGTGTTTTTATTAGTTTATTTTATTAAAAGCTGATTTTTAATTTTTAGTTTTATTAGTGTTTTTCAAGTTTTTAATTAGTTTTTCTTAAAAATGTTTTAGATTAAGTTTTGGTAAACTGCTTATTTGATTTTTGCTTATTTGTAGCTTATTATCTGATTTTTAGATATTACTGTGTCTGTTTTCATATTTTCGGATTAGGGTTTATTATTCCGAAGATCTCCCTTTTTCTGAAATTGTTTTTCCTGAAATTGTTCACTTCTCTGAATTTGTTTTCTCAGAAAAACTCTTTTTTTCCGATTGCTTTTCTGAAGATTCTTTTTTTAAAAAAATTTTATTATTCCGAAGATATTTTCTTTTCTCTAAAAAGTTGATTTTTCCGAAAAAAAGTGAAAACTCTGAAAAAGCAAAAGTCCGAAAATCTATTATTCCGAAAAACAAGTATTCCGAAGAATCAGATATTGCGAAGAAACAAGTATTCCGAAAAAAGAAGTATTCCGAAGAATCAGACACTCCGAAAACAAGTATTGCGAAAAAATGTAAGATTCCGAAATTTACTGCAACTATGGCGAAGAAAGTGTCGTGTGTGCTTGGCAGCTTAAATTTTTTCGCCAAATTGAGCAGCTAGCCTGGCTGCTTCCAGCTGCTTGTCTGCTAGCTTGTTTATTTATTAGTATTGTTCCGTAATTGTTTTGTTTTATATGTAAGTTGTTCCAATTTTAATTTTGAAAGTTGCGTATTTTTAGTTGAATTTTTCGTCTAATTTTAAAATTAATATTTTTTCGTAAAGTTCAAGTTTTATCTTTTATTTAGTACCCGCTTTAGGTTTTGCCTCGTTTAGCTTTAAAGTACCATTTTAGTTTTATTCTCTCCTTTTTCATTTAGTAAACTTTATTTTCGAGTCGATAGTTAATTTCGTCTTTTAGTTTTATTTTTATTAATTGTTTCGCATAAATTCACGTTTTATTATTTGTATTGTTTTGCTTTTAGCTTATTGTTATTATTTTGCGCATTTACCTTTTAAGTAGAATAGATAACCAAACTATTTTATTTTCCACCAAGAACGACTGAGTCACACTTATAACCAATAGTCAGTTCGAATTGAATCGAGACGAACAAATTTTCATACTTGGCAAATCCATGTATTAGTAAATTATACACTTTTATCAAGTTTTTTGTTCCACTTGATGAACTGAGTATGGTTTTGAGGAGATCGATCCTTCAAATCACAAGGTAATATACTTTATCAAAATCATCTTTCTTACAGTATGTGTTTTTTTGTTTCAGATAAGAAACCCTAGCAGCCTCCATTGTCGATTGATTTTTTTTCTTACCATCAATGCAGTCCGAAACCCTCATCAATCATATGTTCGTTGTTACTTTTCAAAACCTATATTATGTTTTCTTCGCGTGTCACCGAGAAAAGTATCACCAATGTCGTCATTCTTAATATCAAAGTTTATCAAAACATCAAAGTTCATCAAAACATATAGATCGGTCCTACATTCGAGTTTTACACATGGATTCAACAAGTAAATCTTTTTTTTTTAATTAAACAAATTATAAGTTTGCAGTTAATTTGATTTTTTATTTGGTTAAAATAATTTTTTACTGATATTGTAATCCGAAACTGTGGCATGATAATGTGAATCGAAACCTTGTCCAATATATGATTCATCACATTTTGTAAAAATGTGAATAAACAGTTAGGAAAGAATTAAGAACGAACTGTGAGAAGGTTGGGGTGGCTTGGTTAAGGAATACTATCTTTGGAAAATGAAAATTAGTCATTTTGAAAAAGTGATTCTGTCACAATAACTTGATGCCTTGAATTCTTTTATGTTAATATCCACAAATTACAAGTCCTGTAAAGGAGCCATTTATGTTGTTGCTTATCCATTTTAGAACTTTGTATGAGGTTATCTTATGACATTCTGTATCATTTAATTGATTTTCTACTCTATTAACAGATTTGGCTATGCATAACATGATGGAAGAAGCAAAATCGAGATGGCTCCAGCCTAATGAGATTCATGTTGTACTTTGCAACCACAAGCTGTTTAGCATCAGTGTGAAGCCAATTGCTAAACCTTTTAAGTGATTACATCGTTGTATTATTTAAGGGGTGGATTTGATAATGGTATGGTGATACCTAATGGTAATAATTAAGGATGTGGTTCTGGAATTGGATTGAGTAATGATGTAAACACGTCAAAATGTTGCTGATGCCACTGCTGCAGCTCGGTATTTTTTAGCAACATTGGGGTAATTTAAATCTTGTACGCACAAGGGGGAAATAGAAAAAAGATCCTTTATGAACAATGAAAATGGTAAGTTCTTCATCTACTTATTGCATATTGTTTGGAATGATTTATGTTTGTTTGGTACCTGCTTATATATTTAAGCATACAAATAGTTTATAATACAAGATACAAAACACCCCTAAGGTGCTTATTCTAAGCAGTTCTATCTGCACACTATAGATAGCTTAGTTTCTTTAAGATAAACCGCTAACTATGTACACGTTTTAATTAATTGAGTAGTTTTACGGGGTACTCATTGTTATAGTTTAAGGCTTTTGGTATTACTCTTTCAACTTGGTAATATTTAATTAAATGAGTAGTTTTGGGTGTTTAGCCAAAACTGCTCGCATATTTGTTAAGTAATCAAACTAAAAACCGGGTACCTTCTCATTTCTTTCTCACAAGTTCAAAACTACCAATCGCAGTCCAGCCCCTAAAAGAGCTTTATTACTTAACTATACGAATATAAGAAATTTTAAGTAGTAGAGATAAGTTACATAAAGAATTGGTGTCTCTCCCACCTATTGCCTATTATTGGCAGTCTATGCTTGGGCGTTTTGCATAAGGTTGAAGTTGTATCTTCTCTTATCTTTAAATTGTTACACTATTACGTTGTTTAAAGTATAAATTTTTTCTATCATGTTACCAGAATCAGAGGTACAAACATAAAATTTTATTAACTTTGAAAACATATTTTTTACCTATTTTTTTTATATAAAATCTTATTCATTAGGTTATTTAGCGGGTCAAAATGAGTTGTACTAAGGAGGTATCAACTACCCAAAATATCCTATTGTTTTTTGCTCTAACAAAGTACCATTTAAATCATAGCAGATTATCGACTGTTTAAGCCCTATGTGTATATATAATATAGATGTAGTGGAAAATTGGAAGGAGGTATTCTTTGATGTTACTATGAGGGATGTATAATCGTGAAAGATCAGATTATAGTCTCGTGTTTGTTATTTTTTGGTGATGTTGTTTGAGTAAGGTTTTCGCTATAACAGCTACGCTTGTATGGCAGATCTAAAACAATAACAAAAAGATTATTTTGTGTTTTGGTGGCAAGGAGTTGGTATGGTGTTTGCCTGACTTTCCTTCCATCAGTGCCATGTGTCTTCATTTTCTCTTTGACTCTGAACAAATATCTCAAGTAGCACTTAACAAAATTTCAAGTTCTCATATACCGTTTAGAATATATGTGCTCCAAAATTTTACACCTTGAGATGGTGAATTTGTGCGCGTTCCCACTGAATTTGAAGAAGTGGATAAACATGTTTATGTTAAAATTCATGTCACATATGGAGTTTTATATAATTTATGTCGAGAGAACTACTTTAACCACTTATTTGAAGATATTGCTTTTTGTTATGATGCTTCTTTTCACCTCCTTCTGCTACCTCTTTCATGGGGTTGCTGATAGTGGGTACCAAGCCTAGGGGTCTATATGCCTTGTGTTAGAGTGTCATGTTTGCATGCCATTTGGTCGTGTAAGTTTGATTAGGTTTAATTACGTTAATGTGTCGCGCTGATATTTTAGTTGTGAGTTTATTTATTTTGTTGGGGTTTATATCTTAGCTCGTAAACTACGTACTACTCACTCTAGATAATTAGATATATTGTTAGTTCTTCTCTCGCTGATATTTTAGTTGTGAGTTTATTTATTTTGTTGGGATTTATATCTTAGCTTGTAAACTACGTACTGCTCACTCTAGATAATTGGATATCTTGTTAGTTCCTCTCTCGCGGGATATAACTCATTAAGTTTTTGATCATGTGATTGGTGTCTATCTAGGTGCACTATAATTTAATGTGTTGCTTGGTCTATCTGATAAATTGCGTTGATAGAGAATACATGGTGATTTTGCTAAGCTTTTTCGAGAATCATGTCTGTTGTCAACCCGGGTGGTGGATATTTCGTAAACTAAGTACTGCTCAACCAGGGTAATATTTCGTTTTTGTCTTGACGTATAAGTGGATATTGGTAACATTTTATTTTATTTTTGATGTTGGAGTGTTTGTATTTATATTTGTAGATTTGAGTGTGAAGGCCTTGTTATTAAAGAGGTCGTAGCTGATGAAAAATGGTGATGTTATTAAGCTTTGTATTAGCACTGTATATATTTGTAATTAAGACAAGTATGTAACTTATCTCTCCCCAAAAAAGAGTACTTTATCTTCCTGTTCCGAAGCTCTTTTAACGCAATCTGAAACCGCCTTTTTGTAATACTTAAAATAAGCAATAATAAAAATTGTCCTTTTTATAAGCATATTTTGTTAGTAAAATCCTTATAGAGGGCTATATGGGATTGCTTAAAAATTGCCAATCAATGGTATTGTATAGAACTATAAATGTTTTATAAAATTTATTCATATTTAACTGGTTCAAATGTTATTTACCTCCTCCCCTAATACAGAACGTTTGGGTTACCTGTCTAAAAGACGAATTGAATCGGCCAAAAGCCCATTTTTGTAGTAGTGCCTCTTTGAAATGTATTTGTATACTCTTTATGTTTTGTGTTTCTAATTGGTAAAATAATTTCAGGATGCGTATGTTAAGGCTATGGGAACACTTACCACAATATCACAACTCGTTAAATATATGTCGCTAGGAACTTAAGAAACACGAACAAATCTTCTTAAAAAAATCTAATACTTGGCAGTCATTTCGAACTTTAAGAAATATAGAAACTACGATTCCATCTCCAACACCTCGTCTTTAAAGTATGTATTATCGGTTATGTAGCGGAATTCTTCCACATGTGGTGCATAAAACCGAACTCGTACTTTCTTAAAAGTTAGTTTAAATTCTCTAATATTACTTACGATTCAACCATCATGAATGCAATCATCTATAATCAGTCAATGTTTATATCAACCAAATCTATACCTGGGAGCCAAAGCATGGCAGTTTATGAATCCTAATGGAACACTAGACTTGAACCAGTTTTGGCTAATAACTTGTAAACAGTTCAATAAACTAACTGAATGAGGAATACTACCAAAACAATCAGTAACACAAAGGTATAATCCTCAACTCCTTTTATGTTTATGTTTTCAAGTAAAAAATAAGTTTTTTAAGCTTATGAAATCTTTTAAAATCCATTTCTGAAATCATTTTAAGGCAGTGCATACATTGAATGGCTATCAGCTTCTGTATAATGTGTGATTTTGTTACAGTGATGCAGAGCTTGCACAAATCCCACCAGAGAGTATCCAAAGGCTGAGGATTTCATGGCGCACTAAAAACAGAACTTATTCGTGGTTTGGAAATTCGAATAATAATGATTCTTTGATACAGCTTCATGGAGCATCAGGTAGGTACTTCTTAGTGTAGTTAATATAGATAATAGCTTCCTTATAGACCTTATTGTTTACTACATGAACAGACATGAGTCCTTTGTGGAACATAATGAAGCATGATACTTTTATTTAGACTTAGTAGAGATTCTAGAATTATCCAAGTAATGTCACATCACATATGTGTAAAATTTCTTACATGTTTATGTTTGTTTTGAAAGTGTTGTTACGCTTATAGTTGATGCACTTTTGCAAGCTTTCTTCTGCTTTATATGCACCATATCAGGACTACGAAAGCATAACTATAAGTGTTTATATGATTAATTACTGATGTATGTGTATGACTTGGTGTGTGAATGTTAAATGATTCATTTGTAGTTTAGAAAAAGGCTGAAACTTTATCTAGGAAAGCTTAGGTTCATTTTGTCATTTAACTTAGAGTAACAACGGTGTTTGGATGTGTCTATAAAAAGTGGTTGTGTTCACATCATAAAGCGTTGAATTTGTTAAACGACTTGTTGTATGCAAAGTTCCCTACGTCGTTTTAGTAGTTGCGTTTAATGGGTTGGTTTAGTTTGTGTTTTCATTGGGTGGGTTTAGGTATTGGGGCGTCATAGCTGAGCTCATACGTGGATCTTTTTGGCAATAATATATAAAATTATACAGGACAAATATAAGAGCAACAAAATAAAATTTTGAAAACTGACTAATAAGAATGACATCCTTCTAAACATGCGAGTAACTTATAAGTTTGCTATTTATCTGAAGAAGTTGTCTTATAAATAAATTTCTTCAGTAGATTTCCAACGGGCCTTGACATACAGAAGGAAAGAACCATGATTATGGTTCTGATACGAGACACACAAGAATAAAGGAAAAGGGCTAATGATGTTTGAGATTATATTGTTTGCACTTTGCACTACAATCAAATGTAATATTAAGTTGTGTACTTTTTCTATAAGTTAAATATATATTAGTTGTAAAATCAGTACTTGAAAGTAGATGTTGTGTTCATTTTTATTGGATTTTTTTGTGCTTATGTAAATTGTATGTTTTGGATAATGGGAACACGAAGACGCTTGCGTCATGTATTTATGAAATTACACAGATTAGGGTGATGACAGAATAGGCGAACGTTTATCTGACTGTTTAAAAAGATGCCAATGATAGTGTGTGACACTGGACATTACATTATTTAGGTGGTGCATTGATAGGTTTACTTCATGTTCATCACCCAGCGGGGCCGAATTCATGGAGAGCATATACCTAAACTTGACCCTTGAATATATCAATTTTTTATCTTTTGTGACGGCAGATTGTTTGCCTCTATGAGGAATGAAGTAGAAAACTTGCCAATCTAGCCATGGTGTAAGAAACACAACCAAATCTGAGGATATCATTTGTCCACCAATATGACTCAATTAGTGTTTCACAATAGGATTGGCAAGCGAGGTTTCTATTTATGTGTATATGTAATGCTGAAACTTTCATTGGCGAGGTTTAAATTGCATTATCTCTAATCGTCACTGTCATTATCAGTAGAACTTTTTGAGACTATACAATCACATTGGACACGTGATTCTAATTGTTTTGCAAAATCATGACTCCACAGTACTAAGTGTATTCTTTTTAAATATTTTTGTTGTTCATTCTTCTAATGCTCTTTGTAGTCACTTTGAAGAAGAGTCTTATAAGTTATAACGCTATGTAGCAAATTTGAAGACGAAGTTTTAGATAGTTCATTGCTTCACTTTCTAAAACGCAGTTGTCATTTTATTTTTGGATTATTTGCTAGCGCCATCTTCTTAACCTATACATGTTTCAAATGATACTCCGTCGCGGCAACCCCACTGAGGCATCGGGGTTACCGATTCGACCACCAAGTCAATTAGCATATCGTTAACTATATGTCTCCAGAAAATTTTCGGGTCACTGGTTCGACCACCATGTCAATTAGCATGTCATTAATTATATGTCGCTAGACAATCCCGCCGCTATGCGCGGTAATTGTCTAGTCTAGTAATATTAATGTTGGGTATATTTTTAAGACTTTTCATCTAGTAATATTAATGTCGGGAAAACCTTATTTAGTTAAGAGATCTAGTAATATTAATGTCAGGGAAACCTTATTTAGTCAAGAGCACATAAGAGGTTTAGTTCTTAATACCTTATTTATTAATAATTCTTTGGCTTTGAATAACACATATTTAGGACATACAGCGATGGACGGACATATCGAAAAATCTACTTCGAGTGGGGATCACGGTGATGAGGGTGTTTCATATAAGGAGATGTCAAAATAATGTGACAAAAAATTTCATTTACTTTACATTTATATCACATTAAATGTGTTGATGAAATATACGACAAGACTATTAGCATGATACTAAAACTTTTGAAAAATGCACTTCCACATCTTATGACATTATCATCATCTAAACCAAATAAGTTTACTAAAGATTTAGGTCTAGGATACAAAAACATTTATTCGTGCCCTAATGATTGTCTGATTTATTAGGATGATAGAGTTGGCCAATAATCATGCCACTTTACATTTACAAACAGAGTAAGATTGTATATAAATGTTTTATGTATTTAAAAAAGATACTTTTTTTTCATGAAAGGATATTTATAAAAAAAAGATATTTACATTCACTCATTGAGTACTTCTTACTCAAGAGTTCACTAATCAACAAGCTTCTTAAGGTGGAGAAACCGTACACGTCACTTAACCAATTTCTGACTCTAAGCTAAAAGTCGAGCTCTAATTTTAGCTAGGACCAATCTACACCAATATACTTTAAGGCCTAAGTATTAACCACATACACAACTTCCAAATTTACTCACCAATTTGGATCTTCACAATTACACAAGAATGAAAATAAAGTTTGATCTTCAATGGATCTTGAGGTAGACACAACACTTCAAGGATGAAAGTGTTCTTCTCTTTGCACTAGAGAGGATGAGAGGGAAAGAGAAAAATTCACTTCTAAACAAGTAGTAATCAACCAAATAACCAAGGATTTGAGTGATTTTAGAAGGTGGATTAAATCTGGAAATTTTTGTGCAAAAGAGATGAAGAAAAAATCTGGAAATGGTCCACTATTTATAAGACAAGGCTCCAACGGATCTATCTGCATGCGGTTCATTAATTGGCCTGCGGTCCATTATCAATAATGAACCACCTAGCCATTAAAGGAACCGTGTAGACTAGACTCCGCTATTTTATGTCTTTTAGTGGGTTTGTCACATCTGGTGAAGTTTTTATCCTCAAAGGATATTCTTAAACCATATGGAATATGCCATTTTCAAATTTCTAATTTAATAAAATATTTTCTTGAAAATAAAGTTTATTAAAACTTTGTCTCTTAATAATAAAAGTGAGTATTAAGAAAAACTAAATCATTGATCACTTAGATAGGTTGAGAGCCTGTTTATTCATACCTTAAGTGATAATGGATGAAATACAATATACTTGAACTCAAGAATTTGATTTTTGTTATTTTCGAAAATGCTTGTTTTTATATATTGTCATAATCAAAACCAAGTGAGACCGAAAAATGCAAGTAACATTTTTAGACATCATTGCATTAACAATCTCCCCCTTTTTTATTTGACAATGCATAAACTCAAACAAGTATGAAAACAAGATTTTGGAAGACGAGTTTATTTAATTTATCCCCCTTTGTCGAATCAAAAAGGTAGCAAAAGTCTTGGAGATTAAGAAAAACGGACTTTGCTAATGCTCTCCCTTGGTGCTTACTCCCCCGTTCTTAGGGCACCAAGGAATCGAGTAATGGTGACAAGCTACATAGAAGGGTTAGAAGAATAAAAGCAACACCTAACAAGATATAGCAAAAGGTCACACAAAAGAAATAAGAAGAGAAGATAAAGGCATCCAATATCCATAAGAAATCATGTTAATCCAAAAACATGAAAAGATACAACGAAAAAAATAAGTCCTAACACAAGCCTAGAATTTAAGCATGAATCTAATCTGTTAATGCAAAGTAATGCCTAAAAACATTATTAGTGTTAACTACTCTTTCTTAGTTTTGATCACGACAAATTAAAAAGACATTTATCGTCAAATACAATGGTAAGAGGAATTATCTAACAAAAACTATCATCAAAGTAATAATCATTTAAGTATTGCACTAACATTTCTTAATCATGATTAGTGATCATAAAAGTGATTAGACCTAAACTTACATTTTGTCAAATGTGACAAAAGATTTTTTAATAAACTTTCTTTTTAAGAAAATATTTTATTAAAATAGAAAATATAAATTTGAATGTCGCATATTCCAAATGCCATAGGAATATCCTTTGAAGATAAAAACTTACCTCAAATATTACTTCCCCACTAAAAGACAAAAGGGAGTGAAGTCTACTCCCACGGCTTATTAAATGCTTATGCGGTTCCATAGTGATAAGGAACCGCAATTAAGGAACCGCGGTCAGAGAGCCGTTGGCCATTGTCTTCTATAAATAGTGGATCAAATATGCATTTTCCACAACCCTTTTTGGACACTCTTTCTGCCATCTTTCTCTTTTCTAATTCCTAATCATTTGTAAATGATCACTTAATGTGTTAAGTATGTTTAGTTATGATTATCCCCTTGATCTCATTATTTACCTTGTCCAAAGAGAAGATCACTCAGTTGGCCACCAAGGTTCCACTAAGTGGTTTCCTTGGAGAAGGTTTCCTGGAAGTCTTGAGTTCAAGACCTGCCAAGGGCCTTTCAGGCGAAGCGGATAAGGAGTCTAACATAACTAGGCGAGGGTTCGAAGAAGACATTCTTCCACTTGGATGTCATTGCACGATTCGACCCACTAACCACTAACATTTGCCGTTCTAAAAAAAGATGAAGCCTCGATGAAGATCATTCTCTCCTAAAATATAGTCATGTTCATCATTTGTTTTATTTGAGTCTTGTGTAGATCCAATGTATTTGTGTATACTTGGATTAGTTGTGTTAATTCATGGTATTAGTGGATACTTGGACTAAGACTTGTGTAAATCCATTGTATATGTGTACACTTGGATTTATGTTGTGTAGATCCAAGTTACATGTGTATACTTGGGTATGTATTATTGGGTTGTAAGAATTGTGTCTTGTGAGTTCTCACTAAACTATAAATTGATGTGTAGTTGTGTCTTGTGAGTTCTCACTTACCTTCAAAGCGAAGAGTCATGAAGATTGGTTATAAATTTCGATTAGAACTCGACATCTAGCCTTGTGTCGTAAAATGGTGAAGTAGTCAACGTTGTGAAGATTGGTTCTAGCTTTCGATTAGAACTTGACATCTAGCCTTGTGTCGTAAAATGGTGAAGTAGGCGACGTTGTGTAGATTGGTCCTAGCTAAGATTAGGTCTCGAAATTTAGCTTAGTGTCGGAAAATAATGTAAGCGACGTTGTAAGGTTTTCTCCTCCAAGAAGGGAGCTTGTGGATATAGTGGAAATCTCGAGTAAGGTGTACTCGATGAGTGGAGTAGGAACGAAGATAGAGCTTCGTTGGCGAACCACTATAAAACTTGGTGTCTTTGTATTAGGTAATTTCTTTCATTACTCTTTACTTACTTTCATTATTACATCACACACCATAAACATTTGTCATTGTTAATGCATTAGAATTGAACCTAATAATTATGTAACTAGCTTTCAAGTAAATGGTTGTTTTGAGACAAACCTAATTGAAAGGAATTTTAATTAGGACATAAACCGAAGAGAAACTATTCAACCCCCCCCCCCCCCCCCCTCTAGTTTCTACAATTGGTATCAAAGAGATTTCACTCAATATCTTTGAAGTATATTGTACTTTAAAACTTGGATCGATCCATAGTCTCCTCAAATTAGAAAGTTTCGTTGTACTAAAGTTTCTCTTTGGTCAAAACTATTTTTTCATTGAAAATAAGCCTTTTAATTGGTAATATAGCATCTCATCTAGATTAGTAGTATTTGTACATTTTAGATTTATCCTTCAAAATGTATCTACTAGTTTGTATCTTGTTATGTGTAGGTACTCATGAAGATTAATCATTCAATTGATTGTGGATTGAGTTACTTACACTTGTAGAAGACTCATCTTCTTTGATTTCCAACATCATTGAATGACGATACCAAAATGCATGAGAGTGATACTAGTCCTTGAAGACTTAGTAGTCACTTTAGTCATGGTTGGGTTTTGCATTGGTTCTTGTAATCTTGGAATGCATTTTGCGGCTACGGTACGTTTTCGTCCTTTCATACGCCCTATTGATCATTCTTTTGATCATTGCTTGATTATATGCTCGTTCTCGGCATCCTTGCCTTGACAATTGTTTATGGTATGTGATTCTTTTCTTATACCCTCTCAAACCTTCATTGCATGGATACTTGACTCACCTAGAGATATAGAGTGAGTTAGTAGTAGCGTAAAGTATCAAGCATGATTTTTATAGTTTGCACTCATACGGTTAGTAGGCCCTATATCATGTGTAATATGTGCAATTGAGCTCATCTCTAGGATGATTTATTAATCCCTTGAGATACCAAACTACTCCATAAGTTGTAGTTACGATATTACACATTTGGAATTAAAATATTCCAAGGATGTTGTTATTGTAAACCCTAGGAATAATAATTGTCCGATCATGTGGGAGATAAAGTGAATCTATACTTTTCTCATTGTTTGAAATAGCATTAAGACTACTTTTGAAAATGATCTTAATCTATTTATACAAAATTGATTGGAATGGTTCATTACCAAAGCCGTTTAGACTTTCGCCGGAAAGGCACGTCTTAAACCACTAGAAATGACACAAGCTCTTCGTTACTACTACTTGAAGATTGTCACTTGTATCTTGAGCATTGACCTTGGTCTTGATTCACTGCCCTTGGTTTCTCTCTTTTTTGTAGTCGTTTTTTCGTTTCGGTCACATTCGGTCTTTTTCGGTCTTGACTTAACTCGTAATCCTTCATTAAGGCATTATCACCTAGTATTGAAGTGGTCGAATGATTTCCAAAAGGCTTAAGATATATTTTAAGTATTTTAGAAAAACTTGGTTTCGAAAATTTCTTTGTGTTTCTTTGTTAAAAACCTGCCACTCTCCGTGGTTGTTTAATTGTCACGGTTCAAGACATGGTTCCATATTGATAAGGAACCGCGGCCCCACCAGGTGACTAAATTAATCATTTTTTAATAAACAATGCTATTTCAAACAACTCTCCCTTTCTTCTCCATAGAGGCGACGGGTTCATCCCTTTCCACCATTGTTAAACCTTCAAAAACTCCAAATCACTCAAGATTAATTGATTCCAAGTCGTGGGTTTCACTCATCCCTCTTCTGGCATTAATTAATTGTAAGTAATTTCATTTAATTCCAATTAATTTGTTCTAGGGTTCTTATTTCCATAATTGGGGATTTTTAAAATTAATATTGAATTAGAACCTTGTTAGGAATGTGGTTGACATAGTTATATTGCTATGATTCCTTAGGTTCGAATTCATTGAGATTTCACTAAAACCCACTTGTAGAACAATCCGAATTTTGACTAAATATTTTTTGTTAAATGATGGAATTGATATGAACCCATAAACAAATTGATAATTTCATTGTTAATGCTTACCTAAAAAATTCTTTTGAAAAACCTTTGTTCAAATTCATGATTGATTTTACGTTGTTTATATGTTATAGTCAATGATGAATTTGGTTCATTGTGAACATGGGAATGATAAGGATCAATCCTTCGTTTAACAATCATTTGATCAAACACATTCTCATGATTTTGATTTTTGATCATTATGAAGCATATGAGTGACTGGGAAAATATTTTTTTGTTGTTGTTTATAGGTAACTAATCATGCCTTCGGAGTATAAAAAAGACCACCGAAAAACTATAACTTATATGCCAAACCTTGCCGACTTTTGTCCTTCACCAACCCTTGACAATACTTTTCGTTCACTCCAAAACCGTTGCTTTCCTGAGGGTAGAGTTGTCGAAACGAATATTGGGGGTTATACATACATCAATACAATGTTTTCTCAAATTGGTTTTGATTGTTTGTTACATATCAAAGAAGATATTTACCCCGAATTTCTTTTGGATTTCTTTAGCGGATAGTCCCTTATCTATAATGACAATGGAGTATTTGTTAGGTTCACCATCAATGGCAAACTCATCCAATACTCTCTCGAGGAATTTGGCGCGGCTCTTCGTGTGCCATTTGTTGGTACTTGTCGTTTTACTGATGCTTGGAGACTTGATGCTCTAACTGAGTCTTTCGATAGTCCTTTAATGACGACGAAAAGCTAGACATTAACCTCATCCTTGATGTCATTACCAAAGGACGTGGTAAAACCGTTGTACGAAGTATCCACTCTACAGATCGATCCCTGAATCGCCACGAGATACTCGTAAGTGAGCTTAATGATTGCTTGGTTCAATAGGCCGACATTCTTAGGAAAAAATGTGTTTTGTCTTGGTGGAAACTGATATCATATTCCGGCCTGTATGGCACATATGTTATGTTGCATATTTACCAACACCAAGTACAACCTTGCATTTTACATCGCTCGACTGATTACCTATGCTCTCTATCGACCAACCACAAATCTCCCATATGTCATGCTCCTCCCTCGTCTTTTCAAAAAGGTTGGTGAAGACTTTTTGGATCTCAATCTTTCTCGCTTTCGTCCGGTCAATCGTGTCATGATGCATATTCGAGAGGTACAACCACGGAAGCCGAGAAGTGATCGTGGTACGAGAAGGTGTGACCCACAAGATTCCGATGATGACACTCCTATGTCACCAAGTAATGGTGGTGACGAAGGTACTAGTGCTCAATTCGGCTCTTCGAGTGACTCCACCTCATCCATGAACACTTTCATGGACGGGTAGACCATATTGTTCCCCCTCCTCACTATGCCACAAGTGAACTTCCGGAAAACCTCGGACTTGAGCATGTTTATCGTTCAAACCTTCAAACGCGTGGCGAGTTACATGATTTTATAGTGGAGCAAAGGGGTGCACTCAAGAGCATTGGGAATATGATCAAGAGCTTTGGCAAGAAGAAGAAATGAAGCTATGGTAATGGTACAAGGATTAACATGTTTGTAAACATGTTTTGAAATGTTGAACAAATTCCTTTCTTTAGACTTTTTTATGTTTCTTGTTCTTAGAATTTGGTGTTAACTAACTTATACTTTGTGTTGGATTGTTTAGTATTTTAATCCTAAGATGTTTATGTGATCGTTGCGTCGATTCACATATCTTTGTGCATTTTATGTGTTAGTTAGCTTTATAGATTTATTTTATAGTCTACTTTGGCTTGATATAGACTTGTGAAAAATCTAGCTTTTGAAAATTGCTGGAGTATAATTTTTTAGAGGCCACTGTCTACAGTTCCTTAAATACTGGCGGTTCCTTAGTGATAAAGAACCGCAATCCTATTTAAGGAACCGCAGGCTTTGGTTTCGATAGAATCTTTGCTTTACACTATTTTCTCTAAATCTTTGGAAACATTGATGAATTTTTTGCTAAGAACCTGCTTTTTCCCAAATTAGCCTACCTATTTTCATAGCTCACCAAAATGATTTTTAACCCATTACTAATTTGGATCATCCCTTCTCCTTCTTAAACCTCCCTTGGTTGATCTTCTTCTTCATCATCCAAACCTTCTTTCTAAACCTAAACACACAACCATGGTGTCCACAAAATCATCAAATTCCTCCAAACAATCCTCATCTAAAAGAAACCTTAAGATCAAGATCAAGTTTCCTAAACTTGGTTCTTCATCTTTTCTCAAAGAATGATATTTCTCCAATTCTTATTGCTTCATCACCTTCACCTCCTCTTGCACCATGCAAGACTAGTTCAACTCATGGTACTAACCATTCACATGGTTCTACCTCATCTTCATTCCAATCTAGGATGAATGAGTTGTCCTCTTCTTTCACTCCTAGTCCTCTCTTGGATGTGAACCCTCAACATCTTCAAAGCATTACCATTGTGAATGACATTGTTGAGCCTTTGATTTCCTTACCTTTCACTCCACCAAGTTCACCCATCTTACCATTAGACACCATGCCTCCTCCTCCTCCTCCTCAAACACTCCAATTTTGGGTGTTCCTATTTCCCATTTCATGGGTGATCCATACTTCTTTGATTTTCTAGAAGCCTATGGTGCAAATTGTCCATGTTGCCTCTATAACAACTACATCATTCAAAACCTAAGAATGGAGATGTTTGGAATTCATAGGAGGTTGCAAGACTTCTTTCTTACCTTGTTTTCCATGGCTCCACCTCCTAGGAGATGAATGATGACTTTCTTAATAAATGTTTCTAATGAAATATAAAGCCAAGGAAGACTATCTATCAAGAACTAATTTAGCTAACTTTGTAATAGTTAGTTGTTGTTTCATTTCTTGTATTTCCTTTCCTTCATGAGTTTTCATGAAGATGTGTTATGGATTTAGTATTTGTGTGTTTTAACTTATGTGCTCACACTAATCAACTTCAACTTATTTAAAATTGAACCTTAATCTATCACAACCTCTTAAAACTTGACTAAAATTGGATCACAATGTTATCTAAATATTTTGTCACGCTTTGTCAAGACACTCTTCGTGAGTGTGTTGCCTTTTGTGCAACCAAAGCATAATCTAGTGCTAAAAGAGGTAAAAATCCAAGATTTGCAAAATTTTGAAAAAATCTTATTTTTTCTCAAAACTTTGTAAAATTGCATTTTCAAGTTCACTCTGTGCGGATCCTTAATGTCGCACGGTTCCTTATATTTAAGGAACCGCGGGTTCTTTTAAAGAACCGTAGAAAGAAAGCCATTTTCTGGCTCGTTTTTTGTCTTTCTTCTTTGACCACAGTCCTTTTCAAGATTCCTTGTTTGCCAATTTTGGCTAAACATTCCTTGAAACTTTTTATTTTCATTTTAAATCTTTGCCTTGTCTATTTTCCTTAAATTCTCTTCTTTTGGGAGTTTTTCTTCTTCTCATCCATCACAATGTCTAACTCTTCTAATCTTAATCTTTACATCTCTTTGTCACAATCTTCTAAACCTAAAGCTTCTTCTTCTAAGCTTTCCAAGAAACCGAAAATCTCGGTTCGACCCGTTTGGATCAAGAAGAACAAGGATCATCATGATTCCTCTTCTCCCAAACCTTGAAAGACTTCCTCTTTCTCTCCTATTGTGTATTGGAATGAGACTTTCTCAATCGATCTAATTACCGGAGAAAGAGAAGTTCTTCCACCACCACCTAAACCTTGCAACATACCACCTCTCAATGACCTCTCTTCTTTCCCAAATATCACTAGGCATTATGAAAACATTTCTTATCCATTATCTCCCTCTCCACCACCACCCTCTCCTCTTGATGGTCCTCCCCCATATAACGACTTTGTTTTGCATATGGAAGCTCGTGTGCTTGTTGTCGATTTTAACAAATTGAACTTGCTCATGTGTATGACAAGTTAAATTTTCTTGAATTTCTTCTCACTCGACCTCGTCTCAAAGTATTTGTTCCCGTGAACAAATCTTCGAATGATGCCTCGCCGTCTTATTTTTCCAATTAAAGCACACTTTGTGTTTTAGTTGTTTGAGTCAAATACAAACTTAAGCAATCTTGGAAGATTATCACTACTAGAGTATTTTATGCTTATGTTGCTTATTTGTTGTTTTAAATATTCATATTTGTGTATGAATATTTCTCTTGTATGTTCCTTCATATTTTTGTAATATGAATGTTATGTGTGTTATTCCATTTCCCATCAATTCTTTTTCACACATTGTTTAAAGTAGATCATGGTTAAAACCTATAATTGTTTTTGGGTTGTTCCACCAATTGTAAGTTTCTAACCCTTTGACATATTATCACTTCAATTGGTATGGATGTTTCTTTTCTACCTCTATTCCACCAATTGAACTTTGATTTTGTCAAAACACCCTCTTTGGACATGCTTAGCAAATACTTACTTCTAATTTAAGATTTCTTTTCTTCCTCTCTCTCAAGTTACTTATTAGGTAGTGACTATATATACATTGGTGTTTCTTTTCTCTCTACTAACCCTTGTGTAGCATGTCACCTTAGCTCATTAACTTGCTGCCCCAAGCAAGGGGGAGTAAACACCAAGGGGGAGCTTTTAGCAAAGTCACTTCTTCTCTTCCTCAACGACTTGTGCTAACCTTTTTGCTTCGACAAAGGAGGAGAAATGATAGTGATAAACTCGTTAATAATTCAAATATTTTTAGATTTTACATAAACGAGTTTATAGTTTGCCGTAATCAAAAAGGGGGAGATTGTTAATGCAAAGTAATACCTAAAAACATTATTAGTGTTAACTAATATTTCTTAGTTTTGATCATGACAAATTAAAAAGACATTTATCGTCAAATACAATCGTTAGACGAATTATCTAACAAAAACTATCATCAAGGTAATAATAATTTAAGTATTGCACTTGGATTTCTTAATCATGATTAGTTATCATAAAAGTGATTAGACCTAAACTTACATTTTGTCAAATGTGACAAAAGATTTTTTAATAAACTTTATTTTTAAGAAAATGTTTTATTAAAATGGAAAATGTAAATTTGAATATGACATATTTCAAATGCCATAGGAATATCCTATGAATGTAAAGACTTACCTCAGATATTACTTCCCCACTAAAAGACAAAAGGGAGCAGAGTCTACTCCCATGGCTCGTAAAATGCCTATGCGGTTCCATAGTGATAAGGAACCAATTGACAATTAAGGAACCGCGGTCAGAGAGCCGTTGGCCTTTGTATCCTATAAATAGTGGATCAAATCTGGATTTTCCACAACCCTTTTTGGACACTCTTTCTTCCATCTTTCTCTTTTCTAAATCCTAATCATTTGTAAATGATCACTTAATGTGTTAAGTATGTTTACTTATGATTATCCCATTGATCTCCTTCTTTACCTTGTCCATAGAGAAGATCAGTCACACACTTGTGATGTGATTAAAGATGAAGCCTTGATGAAGATCATTCTCTCCTAAAGATCTAGTCCTGTTCATCATTTATTTTATTTGAGTCTTGTGTAGATCCAATGTATTTGTGTATACTTGTATTAGTTGTGTTAATACATGGTATTAGTGAATACTTGGATTAAGTCTTGTGTAAATCCATTGTATATGTGTACACTTGGATTTGTGTTGTGTAGATCCAAGTTACATGTGTATACCTGGGTATGTATTATTGAGTTGTAAGAATTGTGTCTTGTGAGTTCTCACTAAACTATAAAGTGATGTGTGGTTATGTCTTGTGAGTTCTCACTTACCTTCAAAGTGAAGAGTCGTGAAGATTGGTTCTAAATTTCGATTAGAACTCGACATCTAGCCTTGTGTCGTGAAATGGTGAAGTAGGCAACGTTGTGAATATTGGTTCTAGCTTTCAATTAGAACTCGACATCTAGCCTTGTGTCGTAAAATGGTGAAGTAGGCGACGTTGTGTAGATTGGTCCTAGCTAAGATTAGGTCTCAACATTTAGCTTAGTGTCGGAAAATAATGTAAGCGACGTTGTAAGGTTTTCTCCGCCAAGAAGGGAGCTTGTGGATATAGTAGAAATCTCGAGTAAGGTGTACTCGAGGAGTGGAGTAGGAACGAAGATAGAGCTTCTTTGCCGAACCACTATAAATCTTGGTGTCTTCGCATTCGGTCATTTCTTTCCTTACTCTTTACTTACTTTCATTATTACATCACACACCATAAACATTTGTCATTGTTAATGCATTAGAATTGAACTTAATCATTATGCAACTAGCTTTCAAGTAAAAGGTTGTTTTGAGACAAACCTAATTGAAAGGAATTTTAATTAGGACATAAACCAAAGTGAAACTATTCACCCCCCCTCTAGTTTCTACATAATCCTAGTTACAATAGAATTCTAAGATTTGATTAAATTAGATGTACTATTAATAAGCAACCCACATGCTTAATTAGAAGACGGAGTAGTAGCGGAATATGGTGGTGGTGGCTTGGCAATGGTCTCATAGTCATAATGGAGAAGAGGCTTGACTAAAAGACTGTTGATGTAAATCAACTCCTCATTGATATGAGCCATAGCAAGATGTTGATATTGACAACAATGACAATATGTTCTATGATGCATGACAATATCATGTGAGGGAGGAACAAAACAAAAGGGATGTGGTGGAATAGAAGAGTTTCCAACATCAATTTTCTTGGAAGGAGGAGAAATTTGATTAAATGTGTTCTGCCTGAATTTAGATAGAGAGAAATTGGGGAAAATAGAGGAGAACCAAGGTTTGCACTTGGTGAATAAGACATTTTGATTTGAGAAATGGATGAAAAAAATGCTTAGGGTTAAGTAGAGAGCGCAAGATATTTTAGGAGTGGTCAAAGGATTGAAATAAAGATTCCAAAAAGTGTTGGAACAATTTTGGAGTTTCAGAAAACCCGAATCTGGAGGCTTCAGCCTGCGGCTCTTTATCTCACCTCGTTGTTCAATAAAAATATCGAAACGTGGGATAATTAGAGAACCGCCCACAAAGGGTGTGTTTTGGGGGATAAGGAGAATTTTTCAATTCAGCAAAACCTAATTTTCTTGTCTAACTAATCATAGACACATGTTTAAAAGCAATAAAAGTCTAAGAAACACATAAGAACTCAACAAACATGATTTTGACAAAAATACATACATTTTAAAGTAAAATCGATGTTGGAGGTGTGATCATCTAGACATATGTTCATGACACATTGATCCTCCATAGTTCAATGTTGTTCTCGCTATATTTGAGTGACTCATACATATGAATTATGTATGCTCGATATCAATAGCAAGAAACCAAGAAAACGTTTTTAGATTGAATTAACAATGCAAAAACACTTCTCGGCCATTTTTGAAAGAACTTTGAGATATTTTAAAAAAGAGAAGAGAAGCTTTTCAAAAAGAGCTTAAAAGACTCAATAACTCAAAGATAGAGAAGAATCAAAAGAGAAAGGACTCGATTAAAGAAAATGCGCAATTAAGGTATATGTTTCATTAAACCTAGACCTAGACGCAAGTAATTAAAAGGTTCCCTCTTAAGTGGCTAAGTGAAGACGTCGGCTAAGTTTTATACCGAGGGTACCTTCTCAATCGAAATATCCCCCTTTTGAACATTATCTCTAAGGAAATGGTGGTGAATCTCTATGTGCTTAGTTCGCGAATGTTGCACGGGATTCTTACTAAGGTCTATTGCACCTGTATTATCACACATGATGGGAACATCATTGAGTGTAATCCTGTAATCAACAAGCGCTTGCTTCATCCATATGGCTTGTTGACAAGCTTTACCGGCACTCACATACTCGACTTCCATAGTGGATATAGCAAGAGCGGTTTGTTTCTTAGAGAACCAAGAAGTTAAATAACAACCCCTGAAGGTACAAACTCCGCTAGTTCTTTTCCGATACACATAGTCTCCCGCATGAACCGAGTCCACGTATACTATGGTTTCTATGCCAGCCCCTTTAGGATACCATAAAACTAAGTGTATAGAGCCTTTAATGTATCGGAAGATACGCTTAACCACTTCAAGATGAGAGGTTTTGGGAGCCTCTTGAAAATGGGCACAAAGGCAAACACTAAACATGAAATTCGGTCGAATTGCCATTAGGTACAACAAACTACTAATCATACCTCTATATTTGGTGTTTTCTACCGACTCACTATCATCATCTACGGTGAGTTTAGTATCTGAGGCCATAGGGGTGTTCATAGGTTTAGAGTCTTCTAATCCAAATTTCTTTAGCATTTCTTTAACATACTTAGATTGATTAAAGAAAATAGCATCGTCCATTTGTTTAATTTGGAGTCCTAAAAAGAAGTTAAGTTCTCCCATCATGATCATTTCAAACTCATCATGCAAGATTTTGGCAAAGTCATCACACATACTTTGACAAGTTGAACCAAACATAATGTCATCAACATATATTTGTACGATTATTATGTGAAAACCTTTCTTCTTTGTAAAGAGCGTATTATCTACCATTCTCATGGTATACTCATGTTTTACAAGAAACGCTTTAAGTGTGTCATACCAAGATTTGGGTGCTTGTTTAAGACCGTAAAGAGCTTTCTTAAGCTTGTAAACATGGTCCAGTTTCTCAAAATCAATGAAGCCGGGAGGTTGAGCGTAAAATAGTTCTACAAGTGCTAGTTCTTTTTTAAGTTTTTAATAGTTGTATGACTTGTTATTGTCTACTAGTGTTTGGTTTACCTATGGCTGTTATTGTGTTAAAACACGTATATACCTCCTCATTGATCAAACCGTAAAGAAATACACTCTCTTTTGGTAATGGGAGTTACCCGGTAAATACATTAACCAAAAAACCATATAAAGTTCACATGGAATGCGGCTGAAGTACCGCATTAAAATCAAGCCAAAAGCTTGATAAACTAGTGTTCATGACAGACCATAAACACCTCAACACCTAGTTACAAACAAATCTATAACTAGAATAGAAAACAACATTCAGATAAAACACCTATCCCGCACCACTCATGGAAGAAGATCCTCCACCAATATCAAGAACATTAACTGTTTCATCATAAATATTTTCAACATCCTCTTCATCCGCGTCACCATCATTAGCTAAAGCTGCAAATGGATTAGGCATAGCCACATTACCGTCTAATGAAGAAGAAACCACTTCCTTTCCTTTAGGAGAAGGAGCTTTACCTGTAGATTTACCACCATTCGTGGGAACACTAGGGGTTGCTTTAGGCTGAAACTTCACAGTCGGGAGAACCGTAGGACCAGTATACTTATTAGACTTGGGCTTCTTGTTCCTTCTCTTCTTGCCAACTGTTTGAAAACCATCCTTAGATGTTTCAACAGGCGCCGTAGCAGGAGTAGAACTAGAATCAGTCACAACCTTTTTTGGGCACACATCACTATCATGACAAAAAATCTTACAAGCATCACACCGAGGAGGTTTCCATTCATATTCAACCCTGATTGTTTCTTTAGTGTACTCATCACTACAAAGTGATGGGACACCAATAGTAACAACCTCAACTAAATCAATATCAGATTGAACTTCAATAAGACATCTAGCAAAGCTACTCCTCCCCCATGAGTCTTTACACATAGAGTTTGTAAAAGAGTCAAACATAATAGGACTACCCAGAAAAGAAGCAATCAAATTAATTCCTTCCTCTTCAAACACCTGTAAGGGGACATCATGCAGCTTTACCCAAATTGGAATTCGAGTCAACTCTTCTTTACAAATACGAGTACCCAAAGACCATGGCTTCAAAATAATAGGGTTTTTATGAATCAACCAAGGGCCGCCTTCCAAGACAGCATCTAAACCAGTTTGCGTCTCAAATTTAAAGAAGAAAAAACCTTTATTGTTCATCATAATACGCTTTAAACCATGCTTACCCCAATTGCTCCTAGCAAAGTACTCAACAACTGGGTACGCCAATCTCGGACCAAGGAAATAACCATAAAGAGTAAACTCAAAACGAGAACCAACCTTTTGGACAACTCTTCTAGGAACAGACACATTAACTCCCTCAAAGACAGGATCAGCAACACTAGAAGCCTCAGGGTGAACATCAACAGACTCAATAACAGGCTCCACAATAGCCTATTGCTCAAGGAACCGCACATGTTGCTCAATGATCTTTATGATCCCACTACGAGTATCTTGATTCAAACTGAGCCACTTCAGATGAGAACTAGCCTTGACCTCCTTAAAAAAAATGTCAATCTCCTCTAGAGAGTCAAGTGAAGTACGTAGGAACTTAGCCACATCACCAATATCTTTAATACAAACCTTATTCTTAGGAGAAGAGTTCGTAAATTCAGCATGTTTTTTACAAATAATATCAACAAGAAAACGAACTTGTTCCTGAGGCAATGACTCAGAGAATCGAAACTTACCCTCTTTCATTCCACGGATAAAAAACATTAAGTTCTGGTAAAGAGGCAAGAGGAACATCAAACAATTTTTCAATACCATCAATATTATGGATGTGAGTAATATCAATAGCACCATCATGACTAGGAGTTTGTGAGCCCGTCACACATGCAACCGCCATGGCTGCCGTGTTATTCCCATCATGTGAATCGCTCCTAGTCCCAGACTTATTCAGGCTAGGGAATTCCGATTCGTATGAAGCATCTAAGCCAATTCCACTCTCACCATTACCACCTTGGTTATGCATAGCACCCTTAGATGGCCTACGAACAGCAGGAGCATCAATACCGCCACCACTCCTAGTAGAAACCATCGAACCCTAATCGCAACACCAGATCGCACCACCAATTTAACCCTAAAACACAAATAACGAACCACAGAAAACCCTAACTCTCGAAACCCTAATACACCACAATCGCTACAAACCCTAAACGACACAAGTTCCACGTCTAACAAACACGAGATACGAATGAACGAACGAATATAACGAAAAAACAAAGATCCCTTAACCGACTATCATAATGAAAGTCGATTAGGAATAAGATAATAATCTGCGAAAAAACATCCTAAAAAAACGAATTAAGACAGTCCAATTAATCTAGAAACCTGATAAAGAGCATGTTAAATTGTAATAATCAAAGATTAAACAATAGAACACAAACGTTATTAGGTATTCGGATCAAGAAGAAAGCAAAAAACGAGTCAGATTGGGAAGGACGAATTTTTGGCAGTCATTAGAGAGTTTTTAGGGTTTTCTCATCTAAGAAATACACTATTTACATCCATTTGTTGAAGCTTAAAGTCTAATGTATAAGCATAAGCAAAAAGGATCCGAATAGATTCTAACCTTGCTACTGGTGCATATGTCTCATCATAATCAATCCCTTCTTGTTGATTATAGCCTTGAGCTACAAGTCTAACCTTGTTACGAGACACAACACCGGTTTCATCTAACTTATTCCTATACACCCATTTGGTTCATATGATGGTAGTATTTCTAGGTGGAGGAACAAGTTCCCAAACGTCATTAGCAATGAATTGATTTAAATCTTCTTGCATGGCGATGACCCAACTCTCACCCATCAGAGCTTATTTAACATTCTTTGGTTCAATCAAGGAGACGAAACAAAAGAAGTTACTTTGATCTTGGACTTGTGATCTAAGGGTCCTTTGATTAAGGTCGCCTATGACGTTTTCGAGAGCATGATCCTTAGACTCCTTAATGTTTACTCCCTTTTCAACATTAAGGTCATCAACTCCTAGTTTTCTAACCTCTTTGGTTTTAACTATGTCTATTTCATCTAAGTCATCATCTACCAAAGGTGGTGTATTAGATAAAGGTGGAGTTTCATCGAATGTCACGTTGAGTGATTCTTCAGTTACACCCAATGTTCTATTAAGGACTATGTAGGCTTTACTAGTTTGGGAATAACCTGAAATGATATCTTCGTATGACTTTGGGTCGAACTTATTTAGGTAACCTTTGGTGTTGAGAATGAACCACTTGCTTCCAAACACCTTAAAGTATTCTACTGAGGGTTTCTTACCTTTAAGAATCTCATAGGGGGTCTTACCTAGGAAAGGTCGAATAAGAATTCGGTTGAGAATATAGGTCGATGTGTCAACGGCATTGCACCAAAATTTTTGAGGCAAGGATTGTTTGTTAAGCAGGGTCCTACTCATCTCTTAGATAGTTGATAGGTGTGTAAACACCCATCCTTTTACCACTTAATTACAATAATAACCAGGCCAAAACGTGTATTTTATGTCGTAAATGTCGGAATTTTACATGGTTTGTGTTTTTGTTGTGATTTTAGGATCAAAATGTTAAAAGGGAAGAAAACACGCTTTCACGGGCTTTTATTGAAGAAAAAGACAAAAGATGAAGTCAAAAAATCAAGAGTGCAAAAAGAGCGGAAGTCCAAGGCCAATTCTGAAGATTTATCGAAGAAAAAGTCTAAAGACGGAAGTTTAATAAAAGCCAAAGAACTCAAGTCTAAATTAATGAAGAAATTACAAGACGAGTTTAAAGTAATCCCGAGACAAAGTCTGAAAGGTCGAAGAATTTAAAAGATTAAAAGACTAAAGACGAAGGATTAAATGATAATTAAAGAAAGAAGAAAGAGGGGAGGAAGCTTCCTTCCACTAATCACCTCCTCCTCCTATAAATAGGAGTCATTAGTTTCATTTTTTCTTTGTTGGCTAATAGTGACAATTAGTTCTTCCACCATTTCAAAAACTTGCTATTTAATTTCATGTCATTTAAATTAATTGTCTTGCACCTTAATTTCTTTAATTCTAAGTAAGTTTTCTTTTATTGTTATTGAATCTTTACTTTTATTTGTTAATCTCTTATCTAACTTTCTTGTTTGATCTTAATCTTTATGTTTATGCTTATGTTCTTAAATTTTTATTGATTTGATTAAGTGTGTTTTGATTATTGTGATTATTCTTGTTAGTTTTATTGATTTGGATTGATAGATTATCATTAGTTGATTATTTGTGATTAGTCTTGTTTAATCTTTTGTTTTGATTTGATTAGTTTTGGTTAGATTCGTTTTCCATTTCTTTCCCGTGTTCTTCGCTTAATTCGTTGCCCAGGTTATTCCGGATCAAAGCACTTTATTCCGAGTGAAGGTTTATTAGTTTATTTATTCCGCATCAAGGATATCCACATTTTATTCCGGATCAGTACCTGTCATTCCGGATCAACGTTTATTCCGTATCAGCAAAGTTATTCCGGATAAAGGTATTATTCCGGATGAAGGCTTTCTTTAGAATATTCCGAATTAGTGCCTTTTATTCCGAATAAGTAGGTTATTCCGTATAAGCAGTTTATTCCGGACGAAGCTGATATTCCGAATCAAGACTTTTATTCCGAATCAAGCCCACATTCTAAACCAACAGTTTATTCCGGATGAATATTTATTCCGGATAAAGACATTATTCCGAATCAAATATTATTCCGGATGAACGTTTTTTCCGAATGAGTTTGATATTCCGAATAAAGGAATTTTTCCGCATGAGCAGGTTATTCCGGATCAACTGTTTTTCCGAATAAACATTTATTCCGGATGAAGGTTATCCTTTGGTTATTCCGAATAAGCAAACATTCCGGATGAGTATTTTATTCCGCATGAAGAGAACATTCCTAGTGAAGAAGAGTTATTCCGAACGAAGGTGACATTCCGAACGAGTGATTATTCCGAACGAAGGTTTATTCCGAATGAGCTGTTTTTAGTTTATTTTAAGTTTATGTTTTTAAATTCTTAAGCTTTACTTTTCCTGCCTTTTTACTTAGTCTCACTTTAAGTTTACTTGCCTTAGATTTATTTTTAAGCTTGCCTTTAGTTTAAGTCTAAGTTTGCTTTTAGGGTAGTTTTAAGTTTGCGTTATTTACTTTAATTGCCTTATTTACTTTTCGTCACGCTTTAATTTCTCGTCATTTATTTTAAATTAGGTTTAGATTTAATTTACTGCCATTTATTTTAAAGTTTTGCACACTTTCCTTTTACTACAACGACACAACATTTGTTTCCACCAAAAGACAGCTGAGTCGCACATTCTACTGTAATCAATTCGAAGTGACATATTTCAACGAACAATTTTTATACTAGGTAAAACCCTGTATTATAGTCATATTATTCCTTTCAACTACCCCATTTGATTGTGGAGTGCGAGGAGACTAGAAGTTATGGGTAATACCATGAGCTTCACAAAAGGCACCAATTTGCACTTTATTATCAAATTCCATACCATGATCCGTCCTAATAGAAACAATTTAGACATCCTAATTGATTTTGGATCTTTCGACTAAAGATTTCGAAATGATCGAAAGCTTCATTCTTATTAGCAAAAAATCTAGTCTAAGTGAATCTAGAATAGTCATCAACTATAACTAGGGTATAAAGGTTACCTCCATAACTCCGTATGGCGGAAGGTCCAAAGAGATCCATATGTAGGAGTTGTAAACACCGAGAGGTCGATACCAAATTTTTGGCCTTGTGACTTGAGTGAACTTGCTTCCCAACTTTACAAGCATCACAAAAGTGACTATCAAACTTAATCTTTGGGAGATGTCTTACCAAATCCTTAGAGACTAAAGATTGAATTAGACACATATTAGCGTGACCTAATCTCATATGCCAAAGTGTAGAACTATCATCTAAAGTCATTAGACATAAGTTGTCTTTAGACTTCCTATTAACCTTCATGACATAAAACCCAGATGCAACACATTTTTTTATGTTTAGTTACTTATGTAACAGTTTACTAGATAAGAATTGATAATATAACCCGATTTGTTGATTGATTTAACTTTTTAACTAGATTATATTAACGTCACAATTAGGTAACGAAACCACCTCAGTTTTGGTGATGGATCTACCATTATCTGCCATTAACCTTTTCAGTAATGAAAAATCAAAAATCTTTGCAATTTCAAAAAGGTAACAATCAACAAGCCTGTCCACTTTGATTATAGCTGCAAGGTTATCAAATTCAGATTCTAAAAGTTCATGGTACTCACCATGGTCAGCAACCTGATCCAGCATCATGGAGGTCTTAACCAAATCAACAGAAGAGTTGACAAAAACATACCAACATAAGTAAATCCAAATTAATTAAAACGTTGAGGCATTATCGTTGTCATGATCAGGTGATCAGTTTGAAGTGCCTTGGATACAAAATATTTTAAAAACACGAAACAATCATTTAGAGCATTCACTATGGTTGTTTATAAAGACGTTTATAAAATTATGAAGAGGTTTATCATATTATTAACCATAGTGAAGATAAGGTTCATGTTTATGTGGAATAAAAAGGTCCAACATCTTTGACCTTTTTAAAATTTAATACATGTGAGTTATTAAAATTTTTATAAAGGTTTATATAAGTTTAACCATAATGGAGAAAGGTTTATAACATAAAAAAGCTTATGAATTAATGTTGTAGGGTGATTTGACACTATTATAAACTTTTATGAAGATTCATCATAATAGATACTCTTAGTTAAATAAAATTTATGGTTAAGTTCATAAAATAGTAATGTACTTTTTAAATTTTACTTTAAAAAAAAAACCAGAAAAATCATATCTTCGAAAAAGAAAATTATTGATAAAAAACAAAAAAAAAATTAAAATCATACAAAATTCAATACTTGTATGAAATTAAATGATTATATAAAAATAAACACAATTTTCCTCATATAGATTTGTTTTGGAATTTTTTATTTTTCAAATTTTTTTCTCGAATATTTTTCTCCAATAAGCTAAAATAAAAAATATATTCTAGGAAAAGCATATTTTTGAAAAAGAAACAACATTTAAAAAAATTAATAATAAAAGTCAACTAGCTATATACAAACATCATTATCCAAAAAGAAAAATTTTAATAATAAAAAAAGTGCCATTACAAGTCATTTTTTAAAACTTTGTGATGTTGAAACGAATTTGAAAGTTTGATTATTTATGTTGATCAATGAAATAATTTGTTGTCTAAAACTATAAATTTTTAAAATTACGAGTCTATTTTACATGTCATAATCACACAATGTTTATATTATCAAACACATGACTTTTTTTATTGGAATACCAATTCTTTGAAATTTCTCTTTCCTTTATCTCTTATATTATTCTTTTCAATCTTTTTCTCTTTCTGCCAAGAAAAGCTAACCATATATAAGACAAAAAGTTATAATAATTAGAGAAGGTTTAATGTAAAAACTAATAGAAAAACGACTTATAACACACATAAATAATGAATGAAATAGTTTGATTAGAGAAGGCTTAACACCCACTAGTCTCCCTATTGTTAGAATGATAAAACCCTATGAATACGTATTATATTATTGATGTGTATTGATAGTGATACACAAAATAGTCTAGAAACCCTAATCCCACAAGTCGGGCTTTGGCTAAATTCATGGTTTAATACACTCCCACAGTCCAAGCGGCCAATTCGCGAAAGCTTGGACAGGAGAAGTAAACTAGAAAAGAAAAACAAAACATAATCAAAACAGATCTTTAGAAGGAGCGGATCTTTAGAAGCGACGAATCTTTTGAAAAAATAATAAATAAGAAAAACGCGGAAGACTCAAGGTATATCTATCTATCAGTGATGAAAAACTCAACCTATATCTATCGTCCAAAATACGGCGGACTCAAAGTATATCCAAGGTTGCAGAAATCGCTAGGCGCTAGTGAGGCGGTCGGAGACCTTCTTGCTAAATATTATAAATAATATCTATGACACAAAAATATACTTCTAATTTCAAATAATTCGAATTTCTTGCTAAATAGACCAATAAAATATAACAATTTAAGTGCTTAAAACTTCAAACGTGAACATATAATTCAATTGGTTCCAATTTCATATGAAAACTCATTACTTTATGTTTATAGTCATTCGTTTATCTCTTATTTTAATATGTTACGTTAAAATAAATATGGGCACTATATATTAGAAACAAAATCCTTAATTTTTTTGTAAAAAAATGTTAACTTATTGTTGATTTGCTTGACTTTTTTGACCGCCTAGGCAGAGTATGGCCGCCTAGCACCTAGGCGCCGCCTAGCCCTTGTTTTACAACATTGAGTATATCTATCTACGAAACACGGCAGACTCAACCTAAATCTATCGGCCGAAACACGGTGGATTTAAAATATATCTATCTACGAAATACGGCAGACTCAACATATATTTATCGACCGAAAATAAAAAGTTATCTCATGACTTGATACTGTTACGGGTCAAATGGTCAAAGGACCAATGGTGAACATATCTAGAAGTTGAAGGACAGGAGTGTAACTTCCACCAATCTTGTCTTCTTAGCCTATAAAAGGCATTCCCATCCAATTGTATCATTTAGCTAAAGATTTGTAAACTCGTTTCTCTATCCAAATTCTGTTGTAACCGTTTGGTAATAATTCATCTTTGATAATAAATCCCTTTAACCAATTAGGTTTCGAGTTAGTTTATTATAGTTGATTCCTGCTTAATTGTGTCGCTTATCCTTGCTTATCTAATAAGTTGGATAAAGAGTACATTACAATTGGTATCAGAGCATCATCTTGTGACCTTGTTCCGCCATCGTTACCGGTTTCCTTTGTTGATTAGTCATCAGAAAAAGTTAGTTACAATTCCGGCGAGTTAGTTGCGAAACCGGTGAGGTTGTTGGAGTTGGTTATGAGATCACATCCTGTTACACATCCGTTATGTTAGTTACATCAAACAATCTTATTGTAACATTAGGTTTTGATAACAATCTTGGTTTGGTCAAAGTTGGTTACATTAGGATTTAGGAAAACTTGTTAGGATTCTTGCCAAAAGTTGTTGTAATTTCAGATAAGGTTGTTAAGAATTAGTTACGATTGGTTACAAGTGGTTACAATCATTCGTTACGAATCAGTTACATTTAGTTAATAATCCGGAGGATAACCACAAATTGTCTGATGAAATGTCGAGTAGTAGAATTATCAAACACGATGATTCGGTGCGTGAATACTATGAGGAGTTTGTTACTGAGGCTACTAGAAGGGGTTGGAGTGGATTCTATGGCATTAGTATGTTTATTTTAGGTCTTCAGTTAGAAACTGCGAGAAAGGTTATAAAGTGCCAACCAAGAACGCTTTATGAAGCATATTGTGTAGCTCTTATGGAAGAAGAAGCTATGTTTGTTGAAAAGGCAAAGGAATGGCCTAACAAGGTGAAACATGATTTGCATCCAGAACATGAGCTTGTTCTTACTCGTTTACAAGAGTATAAGTGTGATGGGTGTGATAAAGTTGGGAAGATTTGGACTTATTGCTGCAAGGATTGTAACTTTGATCTTCACCCTGATTGTGCTCTCAAAGAGACTAATGGGAAAGTGGATGTTGATGAGAGGGTGGATTTTGATGATGATCAGGACGTTAATGATGAATATGAAGAGCTGGCGTTGAAGGGAAGTGAAAAGGATGATAGTAAGTGTGAGGGTATTTTTAATGATTTTGATAGAAGAGACAAAATAGTTGCTAGTGGCCATGATGAGAAGTCGAATTATCGAAATGGTGGTATTGAGATATCAATCGGATTGATGGGTAGAGTGTTGATAGATTGTGTTGAAAAGAACTATGAAGTTGGTGAGGATAAGAGTGGTATTGCTGATTTAGGGAAGGAAAATTGTGAGGTAGTTTGTATGGTGACTTGTGAAGAAGATGGTGATGGTGTGATGGTTATTCATAACGATTTAGATGCTCGTTTAGGAAGTCATATAGGTAGTGAATTTACAAAATTCTTACCTAAGGAAATCAGTGTACATAAGGAGGTAAGGAATTTACTTAATGGTGTTGTTGGCATGAGAATAGAAATAGGAGGGAATGGAGATTCAAAATATGATGTTGTGGATGCCGAGTGCTACAGAAAGAAGTATGATGGAAAACTAGATGGGAACAAAGAGGATGGTGACTTTGTTCATGAAGGTGAGGAGATTGAGCTTGATGAAGAAGGAAAACAGAGAGGAGATGGTCTAGGATATGAGGATGATGATGACTCGTTTGATTCTGGTGTTCCGAATGTTTTAGGAAGCAAGAATGAAGCGGAGGAGGTGAGTAATGTTAGTGAGTCTCGAAAAGAGGGGAAACCATTAGTTGAAAATTTTGTGAATGATGGGGGAAAGAAAAGGGGCAATATAAGTGATGATGTAGAGGTTAATAATTTTGGTGACCAGAACGTTACTAAAGAAGTGGAAGTTGTGGAACATAGTTCAGAGAGTAATGGTTCTAGCACTGGTATAAGGGATAGTAAACTACAATTTGGTGTTATGCAACATGTCAAAGAATTTTTGCTTAAGATTGATATGGTTCACATAAAGTTTGACTTGAAAAAGGGACTTAGGAACAAATTCAGTAAGTTTCACAGATGGAAATGGCGAAAAGGAGGTGTTAGAAAAGTGACAGAATGTAATAGAAAAATAGCTACTTGCCATGGAATGCTTGAGTTTGGCATGTTGAATTGGCGGAGGGAGAATATAGTGAAATGGTCACGAATGAAGAAGGCACGTGTGGTGTTTGACATATGGAAGTGGCCCAGCAGAAAGAAAAAAATGGTTGTTTGATATATAAGGAGGATGGAAATGGCATGTGATCAATCATTATGCACATGTGAAAAACGTTATGCACATGTGAAAAACGTTATGCACAAGTGAAAAAGTTTTTGTTATGAAGAGGTGAAAAAGTTATGCACAAGTGAAAAAAAAAAGTTTTGCATATAACTTCCAGTTGTGGGTCACACTTGTAGTTGGTGACTTCAGTTTATGAGCAAGTGTGGGTACAACGCCATTAAAGTGGTTGTTGGTTGTATCTTTGTGATGGAGGTTGTATATTGTTTCATAAAGTGGTGTTTGGGGTAAGGACTGTAGATTAGCATGTGGTTAGATCAGCTAGTCATAGTGGTGGATAACTGACAAGGGATGTTAGACGTTTGAGGTTGTTGATAGGGAAAGGCCGTTGGAAGTTAGAGGGTACCTTATGATCCAAGTACTTGGGTTGCGCTAGAATCTGATGTCCACCTTAAACTTCAACCTCAGTTCAGATTTTTCCAACATTTAGATGCACCTAAACTTAAAAAGTTCAACCCTTATATTGAGCTTGAAGACTGGTACTGTTGGACGTTGATGATTCTGAGCGTCTAAGCTTGGAGACTGGTGATGTTGGAAGCTGAAGATTTCAAGTTGCTGAAGTTCATATAAAAAACTGAACATGTGTTGTTGAAGTTCAGCTTGAGCCTGAAGTCTGAAATCCAAACAGGGACATTTTGAAGTCTGAACACTCGTCAGCAGTGAACAACGAAGTCATTTTAAGCCTGATTCTTAAGGTCAAGAATCTTTGAAGGAAGATGGAATGTTACAGGTCAAATGGTCAAAGGACCAATGGTGAACATATCTAGAAGTTGAAGGGCAGGAGTGTAACTTCCACCAATCATGTCTTCTCAGCCTATAAAAGGCATTCCCATCCAATTGTATCATTTAGCTAAAGATTTGTAAACTTGTTTCTCTCTCTAAATTCTGTTGTAGCCGTTTGGGGATAATTCATCTTTGATAATAAATCCCTTTAACCAATTAGGTTTCGAGTTAGCTTATTATAGTTGATTCCTGCTTAATTGTGTTGCTTATCCTTGCTTATCTAATAAGCTGGATAAAGAGTACATTACAGATACCCATAATTCGACTAACATTAAAAAAATTAAAAAAAAAACATAAATTTCTTTTGAAAAAGTAGTATGATTAAACCACTCATGAAGAAACATGGATATCGAGGAATATTAGGAGCCACAGCCTACTTTTTCATGTTCCTCCTACAGATATTTGAGAGTGACTGCTTGTGTACCTCTAAAAATGATAAACTGATTACCTGCGAGATATCAGCGGAGCTAGGCTGGTTTCTTGTTGTCTCTGCTGAATTAGAGACACTAGACTCTTGTTGTTTTTCAGTTGAATTCTCTATGTTCACAGAGGTTCTTGGAACAGAGGGAGTTGGGATGCTCACTAGCTTCTTTACCCTGGCCTTAATGACAGTTTGGGTTTTGGAAGAAGAGGGGTTTGGCTTCTTCCTAGACAGTCGGCCAGTTGTTGCTTTGGACAGCGTAGTGTGTTGCCCAGAGGTCAAAGACGTTGACTTACCAGACACACTAGCTGTATTCACCTTCTCATAGGAAGGGATCAAAGACTGAATATCAGTTGGAAGTTTTGCAGCAACAATCCTCATGTGGGTTGTCGCTGGCACATGATTCGATCCAATCACCTTGTATATGGCCCCAGTGATATGGTATGGCTTCATGGTTGTGAGCTCAGGGTTGCTGTAATTACCAGCGAGAAGACTTTTGAAGATAAGAGATAGAAATCGAACATATCAAATATTCTTCTCCCTTGATTGATTAGTTCCCTTCAGCTTTTCTACTAGGTTGGAGAAAAGGATACTTCCTATATCTACATCAACACCCCAGATTAGCCCATATGCAATGGACTGATACTTGAAGGACATCTAATCTTGAGAGCCTTGCATTCCCCCCAAGGACTTGACGATGTGTGAGAACAAAACCTTCCACATAGGAGAGAAATACTTGATCTTTAATGGAGATCTGAGTACAACGTCAGCGGGTGTAAGGTCTGGGTGAGTGTCAGATATAGGGTTGAGTGTAGCAAGGGCATCCTTAACAGCCTTTTTGTCGAATGTCTTCAGGCATTCGTCTCCATGTCTAAGCCCAACCAAGGTAGAGAAATCATCAACAGAAAAGGCAAATGGGTGTTCATTGCAAGAAAGGATGAAAGAAATGGTGTTGTCATCAAGTACTTCAGCAGAATACCATAATTCCCTAAGGTATTCTTGGTAGAAGACTGATGGAGATCTGGTGAAAGCTTCGCCAACGTCGTAGTTCTTCATAAAGTTCACCAAATCTAGGTATGAGTCATTAGCAGCTTTAAGCCATCCTATTGAGTTGTTAGAAGCCAAGATGCTATCGTTGATCTCGAATGATACGTTTGATGCCTTTGGTACTGGAAACGCCATTGATGCGAGGGTTGAGAAGACGATGTTGAGAGGGTTTAGAGAGAGAGAGACAATTGTGAATAACGATGAAAGTGTTAGGTGAAAAATCTTGGTAGAATATATATATATATATATATATATATATATATATATATATATATATATATATATATATATATATATATATATATATATATATATTCAAATTTTGAAAACAGTTATTCAACCGCATTAAATGCATAGTGGGAAAATGATTGCTCACAAGTGGGTCCTTGACCTTTCAAATCCATTTGTCTCCTCGTTTATCGAAAAAAAATACTAATTAAATATTGAGAATGTTTTTAGCATTTACTTGGAAAGTAACTACCTCGTTTCATGTGAAAAAAAATTTAATATCTACTCATACTTTATTAAATCACATTAAATATCAGCCACATGCTTTGAGATATTAAGCATACCCAGCTCAGCAACTAGCCTGTTGAACGAAGGTTCAGCCAAACGCTTGGTAAAAATATCAGCTAGTTGCATCTCAGTGGGAAAAAATGCAGCTCAATATCTCCCTTCTTTATATGATCCCTGATAAAATGATACCTGATATCAATGTGTTTGGTTCGAGGGTGAAGCACGGGATCGTTTGAGATGGTGGTGGCACTGGTATTGTCACAGAAGATTGGTACTTTCTTATATAGAATCTCATAGTCAGCTAATCGACTCTTTATCCAAAGTAATTGTGCACAGCAACTGGCAGCTGCAACATATTGGAGTTTTGCTTCTTTGCACTCTAGCCAACCAACTTTCCTCCTAGGATTTGACAGCTCCCTGAGGTACTTTTTCTATCAATGTAGCATCCAGCACAGTCTGAATCTGAGTATGCCTTGAGATCAAAGCCTGATACTTTGGGATACCACATACCTAAAGAGGTTGTTCCTTTGAGGTACCTGAAAATTTTCTTAACAACCACTAGATGGGATTCCTTTGGGTTAGCATGGTACCTTGCACAGAGACAGGTGGAGAACTAGATATCAGGACGACTGGATGTGAGATACATCAGTGACCCAATCATGCCTCTATACATAGTCTCATTAACAGAGACTCCTGACTCATCAGGACCTAAGTTATTGGGTGGAAGCATGGGGCATTTTACTGATGCACAATCACCCAAGTCATATTTTTTAAGTAAATCCTTAACATACTTTTCTTGACAAATAGAAATTCCCTTAGGACATTGTTTAATTTGAAAACCCAAAAAGTAAGTTAATTCACCCATCATACTCGTCTCATATTTCTTGGTCATTAATTTAGCAAAACGTTTAATAAGATTAACATTTGTTGACCCAAAGATGATATCATCCACATAAATCTGTACAATGATGAAATCACTTTTATCCTTGAAGGTAAAAAGTTTTTTATCAATGGAACCCCTAAAAAATTTATTATATGTTAAAAAGTAGACAACGTTTCATACCATGCCCTTGGAGCTTGTTTCAGCCCATACATGGCTTTGTATAGCCTGTACACGTGATTGGGGACTTCGTTGTTCTCGAATCCTTCAGGTTGTCTGACATACACTTCCTCAGCCAAATCTCCATTGAGGAATGCATATTTAACATCCATTTGATACACAGTGAAGTTCATATATGGAGCGTAAGCAAGGAAGATTCTAATAGCTTCAAGTCTTGCTACAGGTGCAAATGTTTAATCAAAGTCAATCCCTTCAATCTGGTATACCCCTGTGCAACTAACCTTGCCTTGTTCCTTATGATGTTACCAATCTCAACCATCTTGTTTCGATAAATCCATCTAGTTCCTGTGATATTCTTACCAGGTGGAGCTGGCACTAGAGTCCATACCTTGTTCCTTTTAAATTGATTAATTTCTTCTTGCATTGTAGCTACCCAACCATCTTCAACAAGGGCTTCAGCTACACGCTTTGGTTCAATTTATGAAAGGAATTCGGCAAACAGTCATTCATTGGTTGAGGCTGATTCTGAGTCATGAATTCTCTGTCTAGTTGTAACCCTAGCATTTGGTTCTCCAATAATGTTGACAAGAAGAATGTGATGATCTCTTGACCATTTGCTTTGAGTAGCTGGGGAATCATGAACAGAGACAGGTATGGAGGATGAGGGTACAACTTGAACTTCATCCTGCTGAGTAAGAGGACTCTCTTTAAAAACTATTTGTGTGTCTATGTCGACATCAGTCACAGCAACAGGAGAAACTTCTGGATTGTGAAGAACATGTGAGTCATCTTCAGCTGATGTAGAACAAGGGTTGTTGGAAGGCTGAGGTTCTTCTTCAATTAGAACTTGAGAAGAAGGAACTTCAATGTTGTGAGTTGACAGCGGATCAAATGCAGGAACATATGAAATAAGAGTGTCTGTGTGTGGATGATGATGAACGAGAGGCCGTAGTTCAGAGAATTCATCTATTGGAAAAGACATGTTTTCATTAAAATCAATTTCATCACCTTCTGTTCCTGTTCTTTGTAGTACGTCATCATCTTCATTGAATGTGACATGAAAGGTTTCTTCTAATTCCTGTCTTCTTGTGTTGAATACTCTAAATGCTTTGGTTCTTGGAGAGTATCCCAAGAAGAAACCATCATCAGCTTTTTTCGTCAAACTTTCCAAGTTGATCCCTGTAGTTATAAATAAACACAGGGCAACCAAAGACATGGAAGTAGCTGATATCTGGTGCTCTTTTTCTGAACACTTCATAAGAGGTTTGTCCATGTCTTTTAACAATGATTGATCTATTTTGAGTATATCAGGCAGTGTGGACAGCTTCTCCCCAAAACTGCTTTGGTAAAGCTGCACCATTTAGCATGGTTCTAGCTGCTTCAATCAGTGTTCTGTTTCTTCTTTCAGCTACTCCATTTTGTTCAGGAGTACCAGCTGAAGAACAGTTTTGTGATATTCCCTTTTCATCACAAAAAGCTTCAAGCTGTTGATTCTTAAATTCAGTCCCATTATCACTTCTTAGAGCTTTTACTCTAACTTCATTCATGTTTTCAACCTGCCTGATGAAGGACATGATGGCATCAACTGCATCACTTTTCCTTTTGAGGAATAAAACCCATGAATACCTTGAGAATTCATCAACAATGACCAAGGTATATTTGTTTTGATTGATGGTATGTAGTTTAACAGGTCCAAACAAATCCATGTGAAGGAGATGTAAGAACTTGTTAATAGAGAACGACTTTCTGGTCTTAAATGATGACCTGCGGTGCTTTCCCTTAACACAAGCTGAACATGTCTTGTCTTTTGTGAAAGTCACAGGTGGTAGACCAGCAACCAAGTTTTGTATGGCTAGCTTGTTGATGTTCTTGAAGTTGAGATGAGAGAGTCGTTTGTGCCACAACCAATTGACACTTCCAGAGGCTTTTGCAAGAAAGCAATTTGAGTTGTCTTCTAAGCAAGAGGCCATATTGATGACATAGACATCTCTTATTCTTGATGAAATTAACACCACATCATTATTTTTGTTGAATATGGTTCCTTGAGTCTTAGTAAACAAAACCTTATAGTCAGCATCACACAATTGGCTGATGCTGATGAGATTGTGCTTAAGACCATTCACATATGCAACCCTTGTGAAGGTTATTCCATTGTAGTTAACTGAGCCATATCCCTCTGTGTCGCCCGAAGAGTTATCCCCAAACACCACTTTAGGACCTGGCTCTTTTGAATATTTGTGCAGTTATTGTTGAACTCCTATCATGTGTCTAGAACAGCCACTATCTAGATGCCAAACTAATTCCTTGAGATGTTTCTGCACAGGTATATAGAAACAAGTTAGTTCCTATGGTGAACCCACTTTCCAGTGTGTTCCCTGAATTGCTGATTAGCAACTCTTGAGTTCCTGTAGAACCTGTGACTGTGTGAACGACAGTTGGTTGTCTCATGGGTGTACCTTCCACAGATGTCACATCCTGGAAAGTAACTACACTCATCTGAGTGATGGTCAGCATACCCATAATATTTGCAGGGAGGGTAAGGTTTATAAGTACCTGGTGGTCTCCTAGCAGCATGTGGTCTACCCCTAATAGGTGCCTGAGATTTCTTAACAGCCATTTGTTCATCATGATCTATGGTCATGTGATGAGAGTTCTTACACACATTACAGTAAGGTTTGATAATCTTTTCGGCTGTGGGTTCGCCTAGAATTGACTTAGGTTTAGAGGAAGTAGAGCATTCAGCGGAAGGCTTAATATGTTCTTTTAAGAGTTCTACATCTTTCATTAAAGACAATAGGCGTTCTTCAGTTGAGGATTCAACTGTGTTCACATTTTTTGTTGAGACGGGCTTATAAACATTTTTCTTAACAGATTGTTTTGAAGGCACAACGAAAGTCTTAACTGGTGGTGTCTCAACCTTTGGTTTGGGTCCAGCCTTAGCTCCTCTAGAAGAGCTGTTGGGTTCAACTCCAGAGAGTTTTGGAAAAGATGGTAAAGGTACAGTGCTTTCGATCACATCTTCAAAGACAGGGACATTTTGCAAGACTGGGTTAGATGAATGTATGGTCTCTGTAGATTTGAAAAAATCTCTTTGGGATTATTAAGGGCTTTGATTTTGTTTCTTTTAGCAGTTACAACCCTAGTTATGTCAGCTGGAAGTTCATCATCAAGTAACTCATTAATAGTGAACCTACTGCACAACCATTTTTCTATAACTTTGTGTAGTTCAGCCACTTGATCATTTAAGGCACTGTTTCTTAATGTTATTTTATTAACTTCGTTTTGAAGAGTTATCTTTTCAGAATTAACCTGTTTTAACGTTTCACATTCAGCCTTAGCAGTTAACTATTCATGTTTAACAGGGTGAAACTTATCAAGCAAGTTCTTTCTTTGTTCTTCAACAAAGTGTAAATCAACTATGGTATAATCAAGGACATGTTTACGTTCATCACTTTCAGACATAGAGATAACTCTGTGTACCTTTTTTATAGTGATGTCCACCCATTTTCCTGATCTAGCATCTCCTTTTCCAACGGCTGGTTCATCCTCAGCAATTTCTATAAATGCCCTGACCCTGGTAGTATCTTCTTCATCTGATGTCAGCGGCTCATCATTCCAATCATAAGATTCAGCTACCAACCCTTTCTCTGTCTTTTTATCACCCCCTTTCTTCTTAGACAGAGCTTCTAGCTTCAAATTCATCTGTTTCAACTCATCCTTTAGTTCTTTGTACTTGTTTTTGTAATCCTTTTTCTCATTGTTAGAGGAATTAGATCGGTAAGATGAGTTATTCTATTATGATTTGAACTTTTAAGGTTTGTTTAATGATTAAGGATAAGATGGTGAGGATGTTTTTGTGGATGGACACTCCTTTTGAAAGTGTCCAAGCTTTCCACAAGCAAAGCAAGTCTCTTTTGATTTGTCAGTTTGTTTACCAGCTGATCCTACTCTCGCTGATCTTTTGTAGAATCTCCTTTAATTAGCTAGTAAAGATCTTTCATGAAACTCAACATTAAGGTCTGTCAAGAATTCTTGGTTGCTACAAGTGTCTTCTTCAACATCTGTGTCGCTATCATGAGTATTTGATGTAGAGATCAAGGCTTTGGATGTTGCTCCCTAAACTACAAATCTTTCAGACTCAAATTTGTATATGGTGTCAATCAACCCTTCTTCATAATTGTATTATCCATATAGCTGAGCCAACGTGTCACTCTTGATCGAGTTGTTCGCTCTCTGGGTCTGATTCATGCTCAACCATTTTCTGGGAAGCCTATTGACAAAAGTGGCGTTTACTTCAGCTTGTGCAATGGTGACTCTATTCATTGCAAGGTAATTAAGAAGGATCTTCAGCCTTGTGTACGTCTGTTGAACCTTTTTCACCTTCAAGTGCCTTGAAAGCATTAAACTAAAGCCTAAGTGTCTGAATCTTGGTTTCTTTGGTCTCAGAGAGTCCTTCATGACCAAGAATAAGATCTGTCCACATTTGTTTGGCTGTTGGAAATTGAATAACAGATTTCATGATGTGCTTTGGAAGACTAGATATAATAATGCTTTTGAGATGTTTATCAGCTGGAGTCCACTGCTTGAGGGGTTTTGGAAGAGGATTTTCATCAGTAGATGTAAGCGCCATGGGAACATATGGTCTATTTTCTAGAATTTCTAGAAGAAATGGCTCAAGTCCATCGAGATAGACAAGGAATTGACTTTTCCAACTTTCAAAATCATCTTCATCAAAAACTAGTGCATTTGTGACATGAGATCCGCCTCTTGAGTCGAGAAGTTGAGGAAAATCATCTTCATTTTGAGTAGGGGTTATTCTTGGTGAAGATTGAGGTGGTGGTGTATTGTTTTGGTTGTTCCCAGAAAGCGATGGTGGTGGTGGTGGTGTGTTGCTCTGTTCAGGCATGGTGGATCTTGATTATAAAACTTAGAACGATGTTTATGAAGGTTTTAATATCAAACACCGCTCTGATACCAATTGAAAGTCCCTAATCCTAGCTTGAAACGATTAAGTAAGATAAATAACACAAGTAAATACTTTTCAAACGTAAGACTTTATTATTGTATAACAAGTATTACAAGTGTTATGGATCACACTGTTTGATGACAATGTGTTGTGTACTCTTTGGACAAGTAAACTTGCACAAGTTACAAGTTTACAAGCTAACTTAAGAATACTAGCACAACTGTTGGTTCAATAAGTTCAAGAGAGTTAATGTGTGAAATCTAACAAAGTGAACAACATTAACTCTAGGCTACATATCCTATTTATAGTGGTACGAGGTTGACTTCTATAGATGGCTGATGGTGACTACACAAAACAGACAATGTCAGACATCTGTCACAAGATGCTCTTCTAGTCTTGGTAGTCTGCCACAATGCTTTAGAAAAACAGAGCTGACAGAGTTTATCTTTTCTTCATAACCTCCTACTTTAGGCTGTATAACTTTCCTCCTAAACACTTAGGTATGTCCAAAGTGTACTGAGTGTTAACAGGGTATTGCCACTCCTGTTAATACTCAGTGAGAGTCCCTGATACATCTTGGTTGTTATCCATCACAGCCAATGAGTATGTCTTCAAGTAATCTTCGACTTCCTTGACAATGTCTCTGACATGGACTCCTATGTGGTTGCTCACAGAGACTTAGAACTCTGTGAGTCTTGTGTTACTTGCCTGTCACCTAGGCACCGACAAGTTAATATCAAACAGCTTGATTTATGTTTAAATCTACGACACAAGTAAATCTAACAAACTTACATTCCCAACACATACGATCAACCGTAACTCCCTTAACTTAGCATACGAAATTCATGGTTCATGATCAGGTCGTAATTACAGCATATTGTACTTATTTTATGGATCTTCATGACGGCAAACGGTCCTTAGCAATGAGTACCTAATGCGTTAAAGGAAGAGAATTATTAAGCAACGCGAATTATTTATGTTTTTGCCTACTTACCAAAATGGTATAGAATTAAAAGGCGTTTTGTTGTTGCTAATGAGTTATGAATAACAATTTTCAAGTTAATTGTTCAGCTTGAAATATGCCATTTTCCAAGTAATTAATCAAAACACAACATTAGTTACTTCGAAAACTTATTTTCGAAAGTTGACGTACTCGGTTTACTTTTTTCATTTGGAAACTAAAAAATTTGATTTTGCATATACCTTTAATGAACCGTGGGTGACAACTACCCATTTAGGGTAATGCATTAATCAACTTTTCCACTTAAAATTTGGTGTCATCTTACCACCAAATTCAACAAAAAAGGAACACTCTCACAACATATTAGAAATCGGCTCCTAAACAGAAAACCATGGCATTTAAACAATTTATACTCACTCCGTCCCATATTAAATGTTCACTTTGAATTTTTATGGTCTTTTGTTTACAATTTTGACCGTAAATATTTTTATTTGTGTTGTATAATACTTGGTGCAAAATATATGGGTAAATAACGTTTTTAAATAGTTTTCCATTTGTATAGTTTTTATCAAGTAATATATATAACATAAATAAAAATATTTATAGCCAACGACTTACGTCATATCTATTTTATTATAATGGTTGGTGACATCATCTTTATGAAGTCCAGTAACATAATCAAATACATAGGCAAGGGAGAAAACAAAAATACGTGTAAGAAGTCATTTGGTCATCACTAACACATTGTTCGTAATCACGAATAACTCTCTTATCAGAACCGATCCTAGTAGGCAGTAATGTTGTTCGAATTTGCGTATGCTTATTTAGTTTCAAATCAACAAGGTGAGTGCAAAGTTACCGTGCCATGAATAGACCGACATTATTTGGAGCACAATTCATTATTTAAAGCCTACATGAAAATTTAAAAAGGCATGCATATTAAGCAATTATCGTACCAGAAAAAAGATAAAACAAAAGAAAAAGATCAATGTGAAGCTATAATCAGTAAAATCCATATTATAAAAGATTTACCTAGCATAACATATTTTCCTTACAATCAACACCAGATGACATGTTTCATCAAAATAACACCATCAAGAACCAACATGTTAAATGTAGTGGTTGATTATTTATCAACTAAACTTGGAATGGTTTTGATTTTAGACATGTATTAAACATTCAGCAAAAAAATGTACATCGGCAAATAATATATTATTACATAAAAAAACAAAATGACTTTATTCGTATGTGTTGGGCCAATGAAAGTTCAAACTATGGCCCAGTCTAGATTTGTTTAAATTAGAGAAAGTGTTACTGGTCGCTGAGAGGACCGGCGACAGAGACCAGACCAGCGGAAGGCAAAGCCTCAGCTGGCACACCAAGAACATTCAAGTCAAAGACAACGTCAGAGAAGTCGAAGATTATCTTGTTGGGAATAAATTATGGGTCAGTTCACTAGACGCTGATAAGAAGAGTTCAAGCGCTGATAAGAAGAAGTTGGACGCTGACAGCCAAGCGTTGACATTTGAAGAAGTCAACGCTGACAGCCTTGAAGACAAGCACTGATGGAATATATCTTCATACGAATCTTTTTGTTTATTTGTTTCTATATTTGTATATGGTAAAGATAAGTTCGACATTGTATTTTTCATTATTATCTTTACCTAGAATAGTTGATTCGTAGCTTATTGTACAAGACTTCTTAATCTATAAAAGAAGATCTTTAGGTTAATGTTCAATATAAGTTTTCACAAGTATTCGACTGTTAAACCTCTTTCATTGTAATCAAGTTCGATTATTCTAATACAAGTGAAAGTTTGTTTAACATCTTTGTGTTCTAGGTTAAGTGTTAATTCCGCATAACACTTAGTTACTTTATTCATAAGCAAAGGTTTCTCTACGTGTATTACTTGATCTAATCTCGTATACACAAAGCTTAATCGATCTAAGTTTGGGATCAACAAGTGGTATCAGAGCTTGTTGAGAAATTTTTGATCTTTAAGTAACGCAAAAACCCTAAAACAACGAAACCCTAAATTTCTCAAAACCCTAAAAACATCATGTCTGGCTCAGAACAACCTCCTGCTCCTGTTTTGCTACAAAGCAACACCACAAACCCTAGTATCAAAATTCCCATGTTTGATGCCAGGAACTTCGAGCTTTGGAAGTCCAATTTTGAGCAATATGTAGCCATCCATGACTACACTCTTTGGGAGATTGTTGAATATGGGAACACATTCAACAAAGCTCAAAAGATTGCTAATGCTATTGCCGCAAGGACAGCTGTTCCTAATTGTCCTAAAGCTGATAAGAAGGAAAGGCTTGAAGATGGAAGAGCTGTATCTGCTGAAGATATAGCCAAGAAAAGGGTGGACATGAAAATTTTGAACATCATGAAACACGCCTTGGGTCATGAGAATCAGCACAAGTACAAATGCTTTGAGTCTGCAAAAGAGCTTTGGGAAGCTCTTGAAGTAGCACATGGTGGCAATGCTGACACTAAAGAAGAAAAGAAGAAGCAACTCATGCATGAGTATGCTGTCTTTAAATCTCAACCTAATGAGAATCTTAGCAGTGTGAGAAGTAGACTAATTGACATTACAAGTCAACTTTCTTTCTTGGGAACACAAATTGATGATATTGACTTGAATGCTACCTTTCTCAAAAGCCTTGGTGAGGTATGGAAGATTGAGGCAAGATCCATTCTTGTCAATAACACCCACAAAACCTCTAGGTTTGATGACATCTTCAACAAACTAAGACTGTTGGAGAATGAATGGCTTTTGGAGAGTGATAATAAACCTTCCAGTAGTAACATGGCCTTCTTCTCACAAAGTGAAGGACAATTTGACTCCATGAATTCCTATGGACATTCAGTCACTGGATCTACATGTGTCAACGCTGGATCACTTCCTATCAGCATTGGATCACATTCTGTCAGCGCTGGATCATATCCTGTCAACGCCTCACACTCAAGCGTTGACACTCACAACTTTGGCGCTGATGGAACTAAACCTGCTGGTTTAGATCTAGATACTGTGTGTGCTTTCATTTCCTCTTTGCCCAGTGATTCAAGAATTACTTATGAGGATCTTGAGCAAATAAGTGATGAGCAATTGGAAGAGATGGATATCAAGTGGACTATGGCTCTTGTGAGTTTAAGAGCAAACAGGTTTAATAGAAGGTTCAAGAAGAAGACGACCTTTGATGCTAAGGATGTTGCTGGATTTGACAAATCCAAAGTTGAGTGCTACAATTGTCATCGTATGGGGCACTTTATGAGGGAATGTAGATCTCCAAGAAGATCTGATGCTGGTAAGCCTTCAAGCCAAATGGTTAAGAGCCAAGATTCCAAGGCCATGGTAGCTGTTCAACAAATTGATGGTGTTGGAGGATGGGACTGGAGCTGGAACTTTTTGGCTAAGGATGAGGAAGAGGACAAAGCATTGGTTGCTGAAGTTAAAGAAGAGCATGTTGAATATGCTCTCATGGCACACTCCTCCTCTTCATCAGATAATGAGGTATATGATGATGCTTTCTGTTCTAAGGGTTGTCGTTTAAATACTGAAAAACTAAATAAGGAGATAGTAAAATTATTAGATGATGCAAGTTCTGAAAGATGCAAAGTATCTAATTATCAAATTGCTCTCACCCAAACAGAAAGGACAGTAGCTGAGTATAAGAAAATGGAGTTTGATTTAAAGGATAAAATAAATATCTTAAAACATGAGTTACATCAAAGTAAAGATATTCAAGATATCACAAACAGGGTGAATCTTGATTTGATAGCTAAGTTAGATGAGGCTAACAAAAATAAAGACAATGTGAGTCTTAAAATCCAGAGATTTGATAAGGCCACACAAACCCTAGGAGAGTGTGTTAGTAAACAAAGAGACTCTAAGGACATGAGTGGGATTGGGATGAAAGACTATACTGGTGTTCCACCACCAGCTGGGGATTTCTATGGTGTCCAATCAAAGGACTTATCTTGGACTGGCTTGCCAGAACTCCAAGAGAAGGAATTCATTCCTCCACCTAGAGTGACTTCCCCGGTTGAAGAGTATAAACAAAAACTGACTGACCTAGATGAGTGGAAGAAAGCTAACCACACTTTGTTTGTTAAGGGAGGTTTGTTGTGTGAAAGTCCAAATGAGCCCACACCAATCACGAGCCATGATCCTACACCTATTAAAATCACACACCCAACCACTGGCAAAGCTGTTGACCTTGGCTCACACACTGTTAGAAAACCTAGTGTTAAGTATGCAGAGATGTATAGGAATACTAGGTCACCAAAAAGCCAAGTTAGTAACCATGGAACAGGCTTCTTTGCTTCTAGACCTAAGACTATGTCTAGAAAAGCCTGTTACACTTGTGGTAGCTTTTCACATTTGGCATACAAATGTGTCAACGCTTCAAATGTCAACGCTGACAAGAACCATTTCAGCGCTGACAAAAGTCAACATAGGTCAAACACTGTCAGACACAAAACCTTTGTGAACAAAAGTTCACAAAGTGTTAGACCAGCCCCATTCTTTACTAGAGGGTCTAACGCACATTGCCTAAGACCTTTCCAAAAGACAAACACTTGGTCCAATAGGCAATGGGTTCCTGTAGCAAACCCTAGGTTCAACGCTGATAAAGGCAATCGGGGCGCTGACAAGAACAATTTCAGCGCTGACAGACACACTGCCAAACCTAGGTATTTGCAACCACAGGGAAAGGGGTCTAAAACTTCCACTAGCTTAACATGGAGACCAAAACAAGACCAAAACCCTAATTCTATTGGTCTTTCTATGACATGCAACAGGTTTCATTATATTTCAAAGGTCATGTCAAGATTTTTGTAGACAATAACAGTACTTTATGCATTATTAAAAATCCTGTACATCATTCTAAAACCAAACACATAGAAATTAGGCATCATTTTATAAGAGATTGCTTTGAGAAAGGTTTAATACAACCAGATAGGGTAGACACAGAAGATAATGTGGCTGATTTATTAACTAAACCTTTTGATACTGGAAGATTTCAATATTTGGTAACAAATATTGGAATGGTTAATCTCACTTAATATGTGTTTTGGAACTCTCTTTGTAAAAGTATGTACAGGATAATGCATTGTTATTGGTCTTTGTGATGATTTAGATTTTTCCACTTTATTTTTCTAACACTGAAAAAGGTAAATTTAACGCTGACAAGTGTTATTTTGCCGTTGTTAGAGATATTATTGTCTAACGCTGACAAGAGTTCCTTCAACGTTGATGAGTGTTGGCGGGGCGCTGTCAGCAACAATGTTAGTTTTGTGGTTTTCAATCTAAATGTGTAGGTGGTGTTAGCTTTATGCCATTGGATACAGAGTTGCTTATGGATCTTTGAAGAGCTATTTGGACATGTTTTTGTTTATGGATGATGGTTGGAATATTTATATTCCTATCTTGACATAAATTTTTAATGTTCATATATATTTTGAGAAACTCATGTATCATAGTTTAAGGGAAGGTTTAAGGAACCTTTAGGACTCTTGGGTATTCTTATAATACTCTTATCACAATTCTAGATTGTGTCCACAGGTGAGTATGGGTTAGTTTTACTAAACCATGAGGCACTGTAGCATGCAAAGTTGACAAACTATGCATGCTGCCAAGACATTTTTGGCCTAGAATTGGTTGTGGTCTGTTGGGAGACTTGGGAATATTTTTTTATGGGTTTACCTAGGAGTTACAAAGGATTTTATGAACTAACTTTGTTGGTAAGTATTTTGGTTGGCAAGGGACACTTGAGGACATTTGTGTTTATCTTGCTTAAGCAAGTGTGCATAAGTGGACAGTGCTTGCCACCCAGTAATTATTATCAGCTTGCAAGATATTTACCTTAGGATGAATTACTTTGTTAAGGTCTTTTTCTTTTTAAATATTTTTATTTTTAGACGCTGACAAGTTTTTCTCCAAACGCTGTTAAGACCAATCGTGACGCTGACAAGGCTTTAGGCAAACGCTGACAAGAAAATATAGCCGTTGGGCGTTGATGGGTTATTTTTTACCGTTGACACCTAGTGGGCCCTACCCAGTTGTTATTTTTTACTAATCTTTGGCCGTAATTTTTGGGGAGTTGTTACTTTTAATTAATGCATGAGATAAGTTATATTTTGATTCAATATTTTCATCATTACCCTTTGAATATAACTGCCTCATTTTTTACCAATCATAAACATGCATCTCTCCTATAAATTTGGCTAACTTTTCATTATGGGTATTCATATTTTCTTGTCTAACATTTTTCTCCTAGATTTTTCCTCTCACATACATCAACAGTTTTCCACAATGGCACCAAAGTTCAACTCAAAGAAATTAACATTGGAGTTCAAAAGCCAACACAACATGATAGCTTATTTGAACGCTGATGATGATTTGTTCCCTCAGTATTCACAAATAGTGGCATATTTAAATGCATCTTCCTTAAGGTATGCACTTTCTCATGAACCACTAGTCCCTGTCGCACACATTAGACAGTTTTGGAATAATGTAAGTTCCACAACAGCTAATGGAGTGACTACATTAACATCTACTGTTCATGGTAGAACATGGGTGGTCACTGAAGCTTTGGTTCGCCAAGCTTTGCGTCTTAATGACGCTGATGGTGTGACTACCCTTGCCACTGCAACAATAGAACAAGGTCTTAGGGAATTGGGTTATCCTATTCCTGCTGATAAAACTTTAAATAAATATCATAAGCAGGAATTTCCCTCAGATTGGAAATATTTGATACATGTCCTTCTCCAATGCTTAAGTCCAAAATGTACTTCTTTTAATGAAATAAACAGGTCAATTGCAAGTGCTTTGGTTTGTATAACACGTGGGCTTAGGTATAATTTTTCAAAAATGATTTTTGAAGGGATGTGTAAAAATAAGGGAAGTAAAATGACTTTGGCTTACCCAAGATTTTTGCAAATGGTGTTTGATTTACAAGAATATTGTCTTAGGGATCATGACCATTTTTATGAGATCCCTAAGCAAAAGAAAACCATTTTTGACAAAATGATCTCAACAAACAGACCTATACCTCTCACCCAAGCCATGCTTGAAGTAATTCAGGCTGCCCAACCACAACCAGACCCTGAACCTCAACTTGAGCCTGTCCTTGAACCATTTCCTTCACCTGAACACATGGACGTTGACCAAGCCAATGTCAACGCTGACACTCAATATGTTGGCGCTGACATAGTCAATCCCAACGCTGATGACATCCCTGAACAATCCCAAACACCCCTTAACCAACTCACACCCACACAATCTACATCATCTTCCACCCCCTTTCAATCTAGGTTGACTAAACGCCAAAGGACTGCTGGAGTGTTCTCCTCTGGTGGTCCTAGCCATGTTGCAGAGAGAACCACCTCCACAAGTGTGGCTGGTGACATGGATGAGGCTGGGGCTATTGGCACAGGCTTAGATGCTGGTCAAGACAGTCCCAACATCATTAAGACCTCATCCATGCCCTATGATTCTATTTTGGGAGGTCAAATCCCCATTCTAGCTGAGGGCAGATTGGAACCTATGACATTGAATGAATTGACGGCTGCTGTCATTAGCTTGCAAAAGCAAAATGTCAGCCTTGTACAAATTGTCAATAATCAGGGCCGTGAACTCCAAGCATTGAGGGAGCGGGTAACTGTTTTGGAGAATCCTAGTAGCAGGAGTAGAATAGAGGAATCTTCCAAAGGGGAGGATGAAGAGGATGAGCTGATTCATACAGCCAGTGAGAAGAGTTCACAATTTAGTGAATCTTTAAATGTTGCTGAAGCACTCACCAACTTGAAGAAGCACCCTGTCATTGATACATCCAAGGTAACCCCTTTGAATTTGGATGGGTCATTTACAACAGTGATGGAACATTTTAAACAGGGCGCTGTCACAAGTAATCTTGGCGTTGACAAAAGTTTGGACGCTGACACATCCAGCGCTGACAAGAGTAAACGGGGCGCTGACACAGGTAACTTGAACGCTGACAAACCTGCAGGTGGTGTTGATGTATTCCAGTCATCAACAATCATCAAAGATGTGTCTACATAGGTTTCTTCATCTACCTTACCTATCATTGATCCAAAAGACAAGGGTAAAGGAATTTTGGTTGAAGAAGAGGTTCCAAAGAAGGATGCAGCCCAAATTGCATTTGATAAACAATTGGCTGAACAACTTTTGGAGCAAGATTTGAAGAGAAGTGGGACATCACCATTTGTTGCTACTTCTGAGAGTGAGGAAGATAGTGATGATGAAAAAGAAGGAGCTAGCTCAGATTCAAGTGTTCAAATCATTGAAGATCCAGAAAGACTTGAATATAGGGATGAGTTGGCAAAAGAAAGGTTGAGAGATTTGAAGATGCAGGTTGATTTTGACCTTCCAGAAATCACCAGAATGTACCATGCTTGGGAAGATAAGGTATTTGACAACCCAGGGATGAGCTTATCAGATCAAATTTGGGGTTTGGAAATTCTTCTCAGGGTACAAGATGATATAAAGGTGATTTTGAAGTATAATGCACAAGAGGTTAAGACTTGGCTTAGAAGAGATAGCAGGCCATTGTATTACAAGTTGCTTAGATGCCATCAACCTGGATGGACATACAAGAAGTTCCTGGCTTTATCTTTTGAGGAGCTAGAGTACAGGGCACATCCTATTTGGAGGCATGTGCAAGAAAATAATGTCTTACAGTTTCTTTCAGAAGAAAGGAAACAGGAGCTTGCTGAGGAAATGCAGATTGCAAAGGAGATGAGGATTGCTCAAAGACCAGTGAAGAAAGGAGATCCTCTCCAATTTCCCAAAGATATGGATATGTATGATCCAAGTGAAACTGTCATAAGGAAGCATCTCAAGCTTTCTCCATTGGAAGCTTCAGATTTGGTTAATGTAGTATCTCTTGATGCCAGAAATCCAATCATAAGTTTTGATGAAGATGAGTGTGGATTTTGGAAGATTGGCAGATTTGGGAAGGAGGTACACACTTTCACTTCGATTATTTCTATCTTTGCAAGCATAGACAGAGAGGACTTGGTTCATCTATGGAAGTTGATAGAGGCCAAGTACAAGGCTGAAGCACCTACTTCAGCAACAGGAATAAGACTGTGGCACACATTTTTGACTTTGTGTGGTCCAAGGGAAGCAGATCCTGCCATATGGAAGGATCTTGAAGATGACCTCAGTGATCTTCATTGGAGGCTTTATTCTACTTGTGGTGTGTTTCATTTGAGTTCTACCAAGTTCTCAGAATATCTTCTTGTGGATGCTGATTATTACTTGTCCAAAGAAGTACTGGAGAAGATGAAGGAAACACCCTTGGAGATTGATTACACTAGTGACGTGGCCAAAGACTTGATTAGATATGTTTATCACCAACATAAGAAGTTTTTGTAAGATTCCTCCTAAGCCTTAAGTATTTATTCAGAAACTTGATCATTGGAATAGATATCAAGTTTAGGGGAGGATTGTTGGGAATAAATTATGGGTCAGTTCACTAGACGCTGATAAGAAGAGTTCAAGCGCTGATAAGAAGAAGTTGGACGCTGGCAGCCAAGCGTTGACATTTGAAGAAGTCAACGCTGACAGCCTTGAAGACAAGCACTGATGGAATATATCTTCATACGAATCTTTTTGTTTATTTGTTTCTATATTTGTATATGGTAAAGATAAGTTCGACATTGTATTTTTCATTATTATCTTTACCTAGAATAGTTGATTCGTAGCTTATTGTACAAGACTTCTTAATCTATAAAAGAAGATCTTTAGGTTAATGTTCAATATAAGTTTTCACAAGTATTCGACTGTTAAACCTCTTTCATTGTAATCAAGTTCGATTATTCTAATACAAGTGAAAGTTTGTTTAACATCTTTGTGTTCTAGGTTAAGTGTTAATTCCGCATAACACTTAGTTACTTTATTCATAAGCAAAGGTTTCTCTACGTGTATTACTTGATCTAATCTCGTATACACAAAGCTTAATCGATCTAAGTTTGGGATCAACATATCTCAAGTCATACTCACCAGCGATTATGGATAGCTGGGATGTAGAAGGAATGTGCTGGTGTTCAAGGATCTCTAGGTTGAAAATACTCAGAGATCACTTTGAACCCTATGAAGTCTTGGACAAGCAAAGCTTGTCCTATCCTTATAGTTTATGCGGGAGAATCTACAAAGTGTTTTGAGCGGGACAAAACAAGAGATTCAAGATAAGCCTAGTACGACCTAGTGGGACAAAGGTGAACAGTTGGCAGAACTGTTCACCTAAAGTATTTTAAAGGCATGTCTCGATTTGGACATGCATTTAATACGTTGTACTCTTCCACTCAGAAGATGACACGTATTAACTACCCCTACTAAGGATACAACCTCATACCACTATAAATAGGAGGGAGAAAGAAGTTACATTCAACCCTTGTGCTTAGATATACTATTTAAGTTCTTTCTCCCCTTTGGAACCACTGAGCCCTCAGCTGTCCACCAGCTACTCATTGGTTCTCTTGTAAACTTGAGGCTCGAATCAAGTTTGCTTGTTCTAGGGTTCATTTCTTATTGTCATTCAACGGGTGTGTTCATAGCACATTGTAATACTTTGTTTATAACATTTAATAAAGCATTACTCGTTTGAAAAGTATTTTGTTGTGTGTTATTGTTTATACGAGACTTAGTTTCAACAATTGTTGTATTTTGGGACTTTCAATTGGTATCTGAGCGGTTTGATTTATAAAACTTTCTTAAAACCGTTCTTGTTTTTAAAATTAAGATCCAAATATGACTGAAACTATGCCTCCGATGCCACCACCCTTTGGCCAAACTAGTCAAGCTAATACTTCAACAAACGCACCGGCCACCACATCTAATACCATGCCTACACCTGTTGTAAGTACTGGTATTAATGAGGATGACCTTCCCCAACTTCTTGATGTTCATAGGGGGTCACATGTGTCCAATGTTCCAGCGTTTGATGAAGAAGATTTCTCAAGCTGGAAAAGTGAATTCCTTATATATTTAGATGGCTTAGAACCCTTCTTAATTGAAATATTATAGAATGTACCTTATGTACCACTGGTTGTTTCCTCTACCCCTGAGAGACCCATTAAGAAGCCCGTTAAGCAATGTTCTCTAGCGGATAGACGTCTGGCTAACCAGGACAAGAGACTAAAAAGTATCATAGTCTCTTGCCTACCCAAGAACATTAAAGTCCATAATCAAATGCAGCTCTGCACAAGAAATGTGGACTGAGTTGGTTCTAGGGTATGAAGGTCTAGAAGAAACAAAAGAAACCAAAATCCAAGCCCTAAGACTTAAGTTTAACGCATTTAAAGCTTTAGAAACAGAAACTGTTGCTCAAACTTACACTAGGCTTAAGATTTTGTTGAATGATTTAGGTAAAAATGAAGTTGTTCTACCTAAGGCTGAGGTTAATGCTACTTTTGTTAACAGTTTACCTAGAAAATAGCTTAGCCTAAAGCAGACCTTAAGAGCAAACAATGTTATCAAGAATGATACTTTGGCTCAACTATTTGGTAGATACAATTATGAAGAAGGCTGATTGACTCCATTTACAAATCAGAGACTGATAGGTTTACCTCATAAATATATGGGTCAAAAGCTCTTGTTGCTATCCATTCCTTTTAGGATAGTGACTCTGACATAGAAGAGGACACAAGAAGCAGTCAAGAATTTCTTGATGAAATGCATGCTGAGTTCGATGACAGAGCTCTTTTGGCTGACCAAAAGAGATACTACAAGAGATCAGGTAGGGTTGGAGCTGCCAAGATAGACAAATCCAAGGTGTCATGTTACACTTTGTGGAAAAACTGGTCACTTTCAAAAAGATTGTTGGTCAAACAAAACCTCTTCTCCGAACATTCCATCATCCAACAATAATCATAGCAGCAAAAAGAAGTTTACTCCATCACCTTTCAAGCAAACTTCCCTCTCTGACTCAGAGGGAAAGAAGGACTACAAAGTCAAATACAAGGCCTTGAAAGCTGAGCTGATGAAACTCAACCAAAAGGCTGAAGATGCAGCTAAGAAAAAGGACAACAAAAAGACTGAAAAAGGTCTAATTGCTGCCTCTTTTGACCGGGATGATGAACCCCTTACATCTGAGGATGAAGGAACCACGACCGTCAGAGATTTTATGGTTGTGGATGATGAAGAACTTGTTGTTGGATAGGGCGAAGCTAGATCAGGCCAATGGGTTGACATTACAATGAAAAAGGTACAAAGATTACTTTCCATGCCTGAGGGTCCTGATAGAGACCATGTCAGTTACTACACCTTAGTTGACCTCCATTTTGTGGAAGAACAAAGGAAAAACTTGTTAAATAAGTTTCTAAATCTTAAGACTGAGTTAAATCTTTGTTAGTATGAGTTAACTAATCTCAAACCTTTTGTGAACCTCGCAAACCAACTTCAAAATAAGGTTAGAAAATTGTCCATTAAAAATGAGTCTTTAACTAATGAAAACGTTGAACTCGGAAACACCATAGAAAAATGGAACCTTTGTTAGTCCACAGTGGAAGAAATTGTTGTTGAATCCATTCCAGGGGATGTGGTTCAGGCAATAGGGGGCAAGGGTAGGTTTAAAAATCACATACCAGTACCCAAAGTAAAATTGTCCCTTCAGATGTTCCTTCTCCGTCTTCCACCTCTGTGGATGAGAAAGACTCTAACAAGGAATCTAATGTGCGATCAGTACCTAACTTGTTGGTGCTAACCCGTCTGATACCTTGCTTGGCCCAAAACCTGCCATCAAAACCTCTGGGACATCAAATCTCAAAGTTGCTGATAAAGCACACAAAAAAGTTTTTGTGGCCAAAGATACTACTAAACCCACTCCTCCCCCCAAAGAGCTTTCACCCACGAAGAAACTTCTCCTCACCCAGCTATCCCAGGGGCAGAGAAAGGCGACCATTCCCATATCATGTTTCACAACCAAAAGAGTCCCAAGGAGCAATCCTTCAGGGGGAGCTGGATAATCACACCCAACTATCCTAGGGGCAGCGAATGGCGACCACTCACCTCATAGTATTCACAAATCAAAAGAGTCCCAAGGAGTAATCCTTAAGGGGGAGCTGGATAATCACGCCCAGCTAGGGGTGAGCAGAAACCGCACCGCAAACCGCAAAACCGCAAAAAATCGCACCACAAAAACCGCACCGCAACTAAAACTGGTGGATCGGTTTTAAGAAAAGGCAAAACCGCAAAATGCGGTGTGATTGCGGTTTTGCCCATAAAACTGCACCACAAAATCCGCACCGCACCGCACATTAGTTTTATAAACCGAAAAACGACACATCGATAATTTAACGTGCATTATAAGGGTTCTAGTTCATATTATCATTAATATTCTAAGTAACTTGTATGTCTACACTAAATATATGCATTGTTATAACCGAAAATAATAACTTTGTGAACCAAAACCGCAAAAACCCACATTACTTATATAAATTCTAAGGGGTGGTGCGGTGCGGTTAACATCCGCAAAGCCTATAAAAAACGCATAAAAACCGTAAATCCGAAACCGCAAAACCCGCGCGGTGCGGATTCAAAATTTTTAAAAACTGCAATTGCGGATGCGGTGTGGTTTTTGCAAGGATCTGCACCGCACCGCACCATGCTCACCCTTACACCCAGCTATCCTAGGGGCAGCGAATGGCGACCCTTCAACATATTTTTTTCATAATAAAAGAGTCCCAAGGAGAAATCCTTAGGGGGGCTGGATAATCACACCCAGCTTTCCTAGGGGCAGCGAATGGCGATTTATAACTGCATTATTTATTCACACTAGTTACTAACAAATCTCATAACAAGCTCACAATCTTCATGAAGAAGAGCAAAACAATGATGCTTACTCCATTGCTGATGACGATGATGTTGAAGCCTCCACCATTGATCTCGATGCCTTGTCAGACATTGAATCCTTGCCTGAAGATGAAGTCTTTATCATTGACGATGAAGTTTTTGTCTTTGACTTTGAAGTGATGACCACTGATGATTACCAAGTATCATCCATTGAGCTGAAGCCTGTCTCATTCCCATCACTACCAAATGTTCAGGAACTTGCTGCCAAGCAGCTATGGGATCAACGGCCTAGTCCACCAACCCCAGTTCCCTTCCCTACTTTGCCAAATGTTATGGAACTGGGGCCAAAAAACACTTGGAGTATTTGCAAAACCGCAAGCCTATCCATGTTACAAGGATGAAAGACGTCCAAGAATTGGCCGCTTAGGAATTATGGGTACAGAGGGGAGATATCAGAATCACAAGACCAAAAGTTACCAATGATGTTCTCCTCTCTGAAATATAAACTCTCACCCATGCTGCTGAAGAACTCACTACCAACTTAGAGACTTCACTAACTTCATCTGTAGAATCCTCTATGACTTCGTTGCTTCCGCAACTACTGGGTAATGCCTTGAAAACTCAACTCCCAGTGGTTCTAAACCAGAGTCTACAGCAGTAATGCCTTTTGTCCTCACAGCAGCGGTCAAGGCTAATGTTGCAGCCATTGCCCAAGCGTCTGAACCTTCCAGACATCTTATTTAGGAGCTATTACAAGAAGATCTTAAGGAAATCTGTATCTTTGTTCATGATGAATTCCTTAAGTTTCATAAAGCAGGATCAGGCACAGCTACTGCTGGCGCTATACCTGAGGGGGAGAATTCTACTACCTCAACATCTGAAGAAGAAGATGATGATCCACCTAAGGGGGAGCAACCACTGAAACAACCCACAACAGAGATCCTCACACCAAATCCCATTAGATCCTTCAAACCCATCACCGAAGTGGCACAAGACAAGGGTAAAGGCATTGCCACTGATGTGCCAGAAACAAACTTGCACTCCCTCTAAGAGGAAGGAGGATCCACTGCCAGAAACTCTGATCTCAACAAGTTCAAAATTGCAGATGAACCTCCACTAACCCCTGAGCAGTCAAAGGCTTAAATCATTGAACAAAAGCGGTTAGTTGACATCAGAACTGCTGAGCTCAAAAGCAAGGAGGCTCTAAGCAAATTACTCTCTCCTGCTGTAAAGGAAGCTCAGTTGAATAAGTTTAAAGAACTTGAAGCCAAAAGGAGCAACCTTCAAAAGGAGTATGAGAGATTAGTGAACCAAAGAGCTTAGCCCAGACAAATCACCAAGTACACTTGCTACACTGATAAAGACAAGAAAGTAGTGATGACCTTATACAGAGAAAATCAAATAACCAACTACAAAGTCTTCAGTGACTTTAGACTCAGAGACCTGGGCCTCTCTGAATGGTTAGAAGTGTTGTCTCTTGCCCAAAATAAGACTGGGCCTGGTGCGACCCAAATGATGAAAAACATACAAGCTAAGCTTAATAGGGTAAGAGACACTGCTAAGAAGCTAAAGCTACCTCTGCCTCCCCAACTATCACAACAACAAACACAAGGACAAAGAAAAAGGAAAACCCCAATGGGGCCTCTGGTAGAGAAACTGGTCACTCTAGATGTTGTTGTAGATGAAATGTACAGAAACCTTGTACTTCCAAAGGAGATCACAAAGCCCATTTGTTGGGTCTACTAGATGTAGATCTTGCAGCCTGTCAGGACCGGTGAATGACTTCTGTAATCACAAGTCAAATCACAAAGAGACTCTATACACAATATGAATGTAGAATATAAATATAAACAAGAGAAACAGAATAACTATAAAGACTTGATCCTTTCTAAGGATTTCTAATATTGATAAAGACTAGAACTACGTTTTGTGAAGGTGTATATAACCCTTCTGCCTAAGGTTCCTTTTATACTACAAGGAAACCCTAATACATCATTAATGAAAACGTGTAAAACTGATATGCATATCCTTTCCTAACATATCTCATGCATATCCTAACAGAATATTAAGTAAATAATAATATTTGACTTCGACTAGGACCAGGAGCAGGACTTGCTCCTACTACGACTAGGACCAGGAGGAACTACATACCTCCTAGTCTACCTATTACATATAACTATTACAATAGTCCTAACAATCCTCCCCTAAACTTGAATTTGACCTGTTGAGTTCAAGTTTCCTGGAAAACGTGCAAAGAAAACCCGAGGATTAAATCAGCAAAACAAATAGCAGCATCAACAAGATAAGAATCAGAAGAACAGCCGCATGAAACACTAGAAGCTTCTCCAAAGCTTGTAACAAATCAGCATCAGGTTGAATCTTTTCAGCAACATGAGCAGATTTGATTAGCCTTTACCAAGTAGCTGGTCGCTCTTGGGCTAGCTAGTCATTCTGGTGGAATAAGCATCACCCTGGGAGACTAGAACCCAGCCCAACTCTTAGAACGTGAATCAATGGTGAGTGGGAGTACCCTGATGATTTTAGGCAAACCATCACAGCCGTCAACGGATTTGATGCGTCTTTACCAGAAGCCGTACCCCTCTGGACTCGCCAACTCTTAGCAATGAAGCATCGGTGAGTTGAACACCCTATAGCTTTAAGCAAGCTATTACAGCTATCAACGGATTTGATAAGATCTTTACCAAGAGCCGTACCCCCTTGGATTAGCCACTTTTCAGTCCAAGACTATGGCAAGTGAAAACCATCCAGTTTTAGGTAACCTGGCAACCATCAACGGATTTGATAATCGCACCAGGAGCCGTACCCTCAAGGTGAATCAACTTTTTCTTGTCGATGAGACATGGTAAGTTGAGAACCATTTGTTGTGTGGACCACGTCCAACACCAAGTGAAACCAAGTACCAGAACAAACTCAAACCAGGAACCAAATTTTGAACCAGCCAAGGGATATTATGTACAAGTATAAAAGCTAAACTGTGTTAAAGTATAAGCAGATATTATATAAAAAGTATAGTTTGCTTTTTTTTTTTTTTTAACTATAAAGAATAAAAGTCACCAATCACTGTACATAGTGGTAAAAAGAATCAAAATAAGAACAAAAATTCAAAGTATAAGCACTTACAACCCATTCACCTTACATACCAGAAGCTGCCTTCTTATCCGCTAGCAACCGTGCTTGAATACCCTCCACCAAAGATGTAGCCATACTCGACTCATTCCCAGAAGGAGCAGTAGAAATCTGCAAGTGACTTGCCAGCATTGCTTCCATGGAAGAAATAGTCAAAGGATACACAACATCCGTCAACATAAACACCACATGACCAGAACCTAACTCCAACACATGAACTCCACATCCAGCATAAAGCTTCCAGCGAACAATCTCCCATTGCATTTGATCCTTCCATACGCCCAAAGGAGTAGCAGATGAAGGAGGATCCAACATAAGCTTGAGATCGGCCCAAAGACGGATACCAGGCCAAGAAGACACCGCCATGGGGTTAAACGGCATACTGGAATCAACAAGCCCAAACAACGCCATAAGATCCATACGGTCAGCCCACGATAACACACCCTGCAAACCCGTGACCATTCGCACAGTCCCATCACTCAAAGTTATCCGATGGGAGACGCCACCAGGAAGTGTTGTAGACCTCTCAACCGTATAACCCGTAATACTTCCATTGCCCAAGGGTAAGTCAGAATCGCTATCCGAAGCTGCATCAATTAAGTTCTCAGAATCACGTTTCTCAAAAGGAACTGATTTACCGCGGCGAACACGACGAGTAAGTTTCTGGCGAGTGGAACGTCGAGGCGTGGGGGCCGAAGGAGTGGATTCAACCTTCACCGTAACTTCAGCAACAGTAGGAGGAGCAGTAGAAGTAGACTCATGAACATGTCCACCCAAAGAACCACTAGGAGCTGCATCAGAAGTAGGATTAGGTTATGTTGCAGAAACTGGTGGTGATGAAGATGGCACATCTGATGTAGTAGCAGTAGGTATGGATGGATCAACAAAAGCACTTGCAGGAACATGGGTGGTGGTAGGAGTAACAGGTGTGGTGGTGGAAGCATGAGTGGTGGTGGTCGTAACAAAGATGGTAGTAGCAGGACCATCCTCAACATTCTCCGCGCCCTCATCCTCAGAATCTGAAAGAACCACATGCTTCTTGCGACGACGCTGTTGATTCTCCAATACCTTTATACGATCGGCCAGAGGAAGAACAAACTCCCTTGTGAGCTTCCGATGTTGGTTCAAGTCAGCTTCCAAACAAGTCATTCTCTCATGGTACCTGTGCATAAGATCTAACAAAGATGTCAGTGTAGTAGGCTCCTCCGCCTGCCCACCAAGAGAACCTGGTTCAGGGAAAGCATCACGAGAGCCCGAAGCAACATTTGAGTCAACCTGTGGAGAACTAGCAGCAAACGGGATATCAGTCGAGTGTGGGGCAGGGCTAGGAGGTGGAGTCTCCACAAATGGAGACTGGTGTGGAACGGAGGAAGGACCAGCCTTGGAAGGGGATGGTTTTTCAACCACCACCTCCTCAACTAGCTCCTCCTCTACCACAGGAATGTCACCACCAGTGGGAGCCTCCTCCTCCTCCATGGGGTCATCATCTAACACAACCAACTCAGGAGCCTCCTCCTCCTGACCTATAGGACCCTGAGCCAACCCCATCATGGCTTGAGTCAGGGGCCTCCAATCCCCAGTAAACCCATTCATCATATTGTAATACACTTTCGCTGTTTGTTTAGATGGTACATGCTCAGCCCTATCACGTGGAATGCAAACAAGTATTTGTTGAATAAACCTAGGGTACATAAGAAATTTCTTCCTAGAACCAGCAGTCGACAAATTACTAGCCATCCCCTCAAATAAATAATGGGAAAAATTAAACACTCTACCCGGGGCTAAACATATAAGACCAGTAGCCAAAGGAGTAGGGAACGCATCCCAACTCCCCGACTTGGGACTCAGACAATGGATTAAATAGTGAACCTGAAGCTTCCACTGAGGGGAAAACCTATTCTTTTGGAAGTTAAACTTCCCCCCATGTTCATAACCTATGGCAGCCATACCCTCTAATACTTCCGAATTAGGAAGTGATACAACACCCCCCTCATCCTGAAGATGAAGAGAAGAGCGAATAGATGCTTCAGTGACCACATAAGCACGACCATCTATGGTAGCATGGAGTGCTCGTGGACGTCCAGCCACATTCACAAGCTCAGCAGACGCCCAAAATTGACGTACCACACTATCATATATGGTAGGACAAACAGTAAAAGCAAACCTTAAGTTTGAAGCTTCAAGAAACTCCAAGATATCAGCAAAATGTTCACGATTAGGACCATCACCCAGATAAGCAACACGATTATGAGCAGGTTGATAAGCAAGAGCAGCCATGGATCTGGATGAATGGATGGAAGAGGGATTTGGATTGGGATGAAAGGAGTAGAAGCGGTTTTTGTGTGTGTTTTAATTGTAATGAGTGAGTCAAGGGTGTGTGTTGACCATATAGAAAGAAAATGGTAACTGTTCATTGACCCCTATTAATGGGGGGTTGCCCTTTCAAATTAAACCATAATGGCATGCTAACCACTTGCCCTTTTTAACATAATAACTTACCCCCAATTTATTTGCTGAATTCAAACTTGTAAATACCAGTATTGGGAGCGTTGACCAAAAGTCAAAGTGCACAATAGTCGGACCAGGAGCAAAACGTGATTAATAAAGGACAAAAGGAATGAACAGTAGCCAGACCAGTACCAGTACCAAGAGTCAAACACCAATAGACATGGAAGGATTTTAAACCACCAGAAGGCAACCAAGCATAACTAGAAGCTGACCAAAGAGGACCAGAAGCCAGTCATATAAGGCCATATCCACCAGAAGAGAGCAAAAATCCTCCATCAGAAGCACCACACACCACCATAACCAAGAAATTATGTTGTTAAATACTATGAATACGTTAGACGGACCTAATATATACACAAAGCCTCCCCTTAGGCTTTTCCTCCCCTCAATCCTAGACCTCACGGATTGACCATCCCAATATGAACCACCAAGTGGTTAAACCGAGGACCATCAAAAGCTTTAGTCAGCAAATCAGCAACATTGTCATCCGTATGAACTTTAAGAACCTGTATCAGCTTCTTCTCATTTGCATCGCGTATAAAGTGATGCCAAATCTCAATATGCTTCGTCCGCTGATGGAATACAGGATTCTTCACAATGCAAATAGTGCTTTGATTGTCAATAAAAATTTTGGTATTCATAAAATTGAACCCATAGTCCAACATCTGATTTTGGATCCATAAAACTTGACCACAGCAACTAGCAGCAGCTACATATTCAGCTTCTGTTGAAGAAGTACCTACGATTGTCTGTTTCTTACATTGCCATGAAATAAGCCGACGACCCAAAAATTGACAACCACCAGTAGTAGACTTCCTATCATTATTAGCACCAGCATAATCACTATCACTGTATGCTTCAAGAACAAAGGGTGATTCTCTAGGATACCATAGACCCAATTTAGGTTGAGCCTTGATATACTTGAAAATCTTCTTCACTGCATTTAAGTTCGAAACCGTTGGAGTCACCTGGTGTCTAGAACAAGCACTTACTGCAAACATAATGTCCGAACGTGATGCAGTCAAATACATGAGAGAGCCAATCATAGATCTGTACATATGAACATTTACCGGTGGATCTGGCTCATTCTTAAGTTTGATTTTAGCAACTTCATAAGGAGTTGCTGCTGGTCTAAGAGGATCCATGTCAAACTTCTGAAGAATCTCATGAACATACTTATCTTGACTGATGAAAATCCCATCCGATTGTTGCTTGACCTGAAGACCAAGGAAAAATGACAGTTCTCCCATGGCACTCATCTGAAATTCGCCTTTCATCAAGTGTTCAAACTCATCACACCACTCCTTCCTTGTAGAACCAAAGATAATGTTGTCCACATAAACCTGAACAAGAATAATATCCATGGAGTTCCGCCGAAGAAATAGTGTCTTGTCAATAGTACCTCTTCTATAGCCATTCTTTAACAAGAAAGTGGAGAGACGCTCATACCAGGCTCTAGGAGCTTGATGTAACCCATAAAGAGCCTTGACCACCTTGTAGACTTTCTTGGGATGAAGTGGATCAACAAACCCCTTAGGTTGAGTAACATACACTTCCTCGTCAATTTTTCCATAGAGAAATGCACTCTTGACATCCATCTGGAACACCGTAAAGCCAACATACGAAGCAAAGGCCAAAAACAGACGAATGGCCTCAATCCTGGCAACAGGCGCAAAGACTTCAGTATAATCAATGCCCTCAATTTGAGTGTGTCCTTGTGCGACAAGCCTAGCTTTATTCCTGACAACAATTCCCCGTGCATCCTTCTTGTTTTTGAGAATCCATTTGGTATTGATAGCTGTCTTCCCATCTGGTAAGTCAACCAGAACCCAAACATTCTGAAACAAGAATTGCTGCATTTCCTCCTGCATAGCCTCCACCCAACTTTGATCCTCAAGAGCATGAGAAACAGACCTAGGTTCCACCTGTGAAAGAAAACAAGCAAACAAACAGTGTTGAAAGTCCGTATGATTATTACGCTTTTGATCCTCAATATAGCCCACAAGAGCATGATGATCAGACGAGGCCTTCTGCTGCATTCTGTGTCTCTTGACGGTAGAACCAGGATCTCCAATAATTTGAGTGGTAGGATGGTCTTTATGTGGTTGCAAGACTGGATTGGAAGAAACCTCCACTTCTGGTGCCAAGTTATTGAGATCACCAACAAAATCAGCATCATATGAAGCATTCTGGAAAATCCCGTCTACCGGTTGTTTATGTATATCATCCAGCTTGGTAGAAGACTTCTTTTCATGATTCCCCAAATCAGAAGGACTGGAGAAACGTGTATTGGAAGCAAACTCACTAGCCGGAGTACCAGTAGGTGAGTGACTAGCACTAGGAGCAGAAGCTGGAGTACCAGGAGCAACTTTGTCAGTAGGCTCAACCAAGGGAAACTCAAAACGACCTTGAGCCGCTGCTTTAGTAGCTTCTTGTTGTTGCTTGAGAAGAGTATCAAGAGCTGCTTGGGAGTCCTGTACATCCAATGGAGTTGCATCACTAGGAGGAGTAGGAGAAACCGTGGTGGAATAGGATGGAACCACAAAAATGTCATCCTCATCATCTGAATCAGAAAGACTAGAAGGAACACCAGTACTTGAAGTAGCAAACACTTGTGGTCCTGCATCATGGTTAGTTTTGAAACGAAAATATCCTAACGAATCACTAAGATAATCAAGATCAAAATACCATTCTGGACCTGTTCCTTGTATGTTTGTCTTCTCCTCAAAATACCTGAGATTAATAGTTTCAATTATCCGTTTGGCTTGAAGATTGTAGACACGATACGCCCGAGTATGAGCTGAATATCCTACAATATATACTTCATCAGCCTTGCCATCAAACTTCCCCAAATAGTCACTAGTATTCAGAATGGTGACTGGACACCCAAAAGGCTTCAAATGAGCAATATTTGGAACTTTGCCCGTGAGCAGCTCATAAGGTGTTTTCTTGTGTGGATTGGTAATAGACACCCTATTCAAAACATAACTTGCAGTATTAACAGCCTCTGTCCAGAACATGGTCGGAAGCTTGGAATCGGCAAGCATGGTTCTTGCTGCTTCTATTAGTGTCCGGTTCTTTCTTTCTGCCACACCATTCTGTTGAGGAGTCCTAGCAGCACTATAATCTCTTTTTGATGCCCTTAGCATTGCAAAGTGCGATGAGGTCTCTATTTTTAAACTCGGTTCCATTGTCGCATCGAATACCTTTAACTTTCTTGGACAACTGATTCTCTATCAAGGTAAGAAAATCTCGAAGAATTGAGTAGGTCTCACTTTTGGCAGCCATGAAAAACACCCACGCAAACCTGCTATAACCATCAGTCACCACCAAACAGAATTGCTTGTGGTCTATGCTTCTGATGGAAGTAGGACCAAATAAGTCCATGTGTAGAAGCTGCAATGGTTCAGTAATGAGACTTAAAGCAGTAATAGCCTTGAAGGATGTTTTGTGTTGTTTGCCTTTGCTGCAAGCAACACAATTTATGTCATTTCTAAACGTCTTGGGAGGTAAACCAGAGACCAGATTCAAATTGGCAAGTTTGTGAATGGTCTTGAAGTTCGCATGTCCCATCCTTCGGTGCCGTTTTGTGGCTTCATCTTCCGAGGCTTTTGCAACCAGACATGCTAGTTGACCAGTAGGGTTGACTTCATTCAACTTGATGCTATATAGATTGTGTCTTCTAGGGATTCTGAGTAAAACTTGTGAGTCATCCGGAAGCTTAAAATCTTTGGAGAGCACAAGTGCATCAGTATCGGTGAAGAGTACAAACTGCTTCTTGTCACAAATCTGAGAGACCGATATCAAGTTGAAGTGTTGAAGTGCTTCCACATAGTAGACCTGCTCAAAATTTAGATTTGGAGTCTTTATCGTTCCTTTGCCAGTGATTCTGCCTTCACCTCCACCAAAATAGACCTTGCCCCCATAAAATGGTACAAAGTTAGAGAGAAGGATTTTATTGCCAGTCATGCTCCTAGAGCAACCGCTATCAACAATGCCTAGACTAGGATCCTGGTATGGAGTAACCTACAACAACAAGATAATAACAATACAAAAGTTAGTGTCTTAAGGGGACCCAAACCTTTTCAGGTTTGAGCCTGCCTTGTGGATCATTAGAAGAATGCCGAGAAGATTGATGAGATCCACTATTGTTTCTTGGTTGTCTATGCATCATATGGGTATTGTTATTGAACCAAGAACAACCTGCTGAGGGCTTAACAGCAGTTCCCAAATTTCCCAAACCAAAATACGTGTGGTCAAACTGATGCGCATAGTTTGGATTATAATTTGGAAAATAATTACTCGTTGTTTGGAATCCATTTTCTCTCCAATAGTCAGACGTGAAAGGAGAGGATACTCTAGAAGTATGAAACATTGGAGCACTAGGATTCAGTCTTCTAGTAGCATATGGAGCAGCTCCTGGTGAACCAGGAGCAAGGAAAGCCTGATTAACAGATGCATGTGTGTCATAATAATCACAATCTTTAATTAAATGAAAGGAACTGCCACAAACAAAACATGTTTTGAAAGACCTTTTATTCGAATGAGACTGTTTCATACTGCCTACTTTATTACACAGATTTTTAGGAAAAACATTCTTCCTGGGACTCAATAAACAAGGACCAGACACACTTGACTTGACAGCAACTTTTTCTTCACACTTCCTAGCACCAGTAGCAGCATGTTCATTCGACTTGGAACTCGTAGGTCTTGACTCTTCACTTGAACCATTAGATGCAGAGTCACCGGCTTTGTCACTGAAAGTACATGAGACAAAGTCGTTAGTATTAGTAGAACTTTTTGGGGACTCAAGCATCTGTGATCCATCCGAGTCATTATGTCATGAGGTGGGTATGAAAGTTCCAGTAAGAGGAGGAGGGACATCATGCATTTCTGCTGCTGGTTTAAACCTATTGTAACTAGGTTTGCCCTCATCCTCTTTGTCGGCATCAAAGACGCTTGAGAAAGATAAATCAAATACATCTTCAGAATCAATATATTTTTCAAATCCTAAGCCTCTTTTAGTTCTGCCAGACATGCTACTATCAATTAATTTTGAAAGATTTTTAGGTGCCTTTTGCCATTTGTCAAATCTTAACATTGTAGCATCTAATTTAGCTTGCATCTCCTCTTTTTCTTTGATACTAGCATCTCTTTCAGTTTCTGTATATTTAAGCATATTTGTAGTGTTTTCTAAATCAATGCTTAGTATCCTGATTTTATCCTCATACGCACGTTGTGTATCTTGTAACCACTTCTTTTGTTGTTCCAATGTGTTTAATGAAGCTTTATAGGCTTGTACCTCTAAATAATACTTATCATTTTGATCATTTACTTCATTAAATTGGGACAACAGTTTTGTGTATTTATCATGACAACCAAGAGGACAATGTTGTACCTGAGGTGAGATGCCCATAAGAGCAAACTCTTCTGCTTCTTCTGCATCAGAGAGATTCCCAGCAATCATTGCCAACACATCAGTCGTGGATTCCGCTGATTCCAGAGTAGAAGCCTGATGATCATTCCAGTTGACCATAGAGTCAACAGATACCAATGCCTTCTTGTCATCTTTAACCTCCTGAACCTTGAAAGCGGAGTACCTGCTCTTCTCCTGATCATTCTTGCTAGGGCACTCTCTTGCAAAGTGACCCTGTTGCTGGCAGTTATAGCAACGTACCTTGCTTCTATCGAATCTTGCTGGCTCCCGAGGGTTGTAATTAAACTTCCTTCCTGCTTTCTTCTTAAACTTGTGAACCCTAAGAGTAAGCATGGCCATCTGCCATTTAAGATCTATCTCATCCAGATCAAGCTTATCGATCTGTTTGAAGTCATCAAAAGCAAGTTGTTGTTCAGCAGTAACATCAGCCACAAAAGAATGAAGAACAGCTTCTAACATACTACCAGACTTGGCATCAGGATCAGGAGCAGAAGACATGGGACTAGAAGCATATGACATGGCACCAGTATGCTGAATAGTATGCTGGGGAGAAACAGTATTGCTCGGGCTACTTGCATATGACTTGGGACTAGATGCCATAGAGCTCACAAAGGCTGAATTAGCAGGGGTGGGAAAAGAGTCACTAGGATATCCTCTCACATGAGGTTCGAAGGTTCTGAGCCTATGAAACAAATCATCAAAACTGAGATAATCAAGCCCACCTTTGGCTTTAAGAGAGATTACCACCTGGTTCCAAGAGTAGGGTAAGGCTTTAAGAAACCTTGCATTAACATCACCATCATCAGGCTTGGACCAAAGTTGATTCAACTGGCTCAATATCTTCTGGAACCTATCATACCCTTGATTCAGACCTTCAGTTTCTGAGATTTTGAACTCTGTGAATTCATCTCTCAGCATGGACCTTCGCATTTTCTTTGACTCCTCATTCCCGCCAAACCTTGCTTTTATGCCATTCCAGATCTCTCTGGCATCATCCAAATGGTAGAAGTCACCCATGTGATCTTCAGGAAGAGATTGAAGCAAAATTGTTTTTGCTTTTACCTCCTTCTGAATAGCGATGATTTCCTCATGAGTTTTAGGGTCAAGAAGAGTAATATTACCGTTCTTGTCTCGTCCAGTAAGCTTTATGCTGTTTCCATTCAGAATGATCTTCCAAAGATCTTGATCAGTGTTGGTGATCCACCATTCCATCTTCATTGCCCAGTTATCATATTCACCTTTCTTCAGAAGAGGGAATTTTCCATTTGTGTTGGAGACCGTAGTCAGGATCTGCTGAGGTTGCACAATTTTAGGAGTGCCTTCTTCTCCTGTTTGAGTAGAAGTTGAGGCAGACATGATAAACAGATTGTTAGTAATAAGAGAACTTGATTCTGCTTGTATAGAGACCCTCCCAGGCTCTGATACCACTTGTTGGGTCTACTAGATGTAGATCTTGCAGCCTGTCAGGACCGGTGAATGACTTCTGTAATCACAAGTCAAATCACAAAGAGACTCTATACACAATATGAATGTAGAATATAAATATAAACAAGAGAAACAGAATAACTATAAAGACTTGATCCTTTCTAAGGATTTCTAATATTGATAAAGACTAGAACTACGTTTTGTGAAGGTGTATATAACCCTTCTTCCTAAGGTTCCGTTTATACTACAAGGAAACCCTAATACATCATTAATGAAAACGTGTAAAACTGATATGCATATCCTTTCCTAACATATCTCATGCATATCCTAACAGAATATTAAGTAAATAATAAAGTTTGACTTCGACTAGGACCAGGAGCAGGACTTGCTCCTACTACGACTAAGACCAGGAGGAACTACATACCTCCTAGTCTACCTATTACATATAACTATTACAATAGTCCTAACACCATTGGTGGACAAGTCTATTCCGGACTAGAGAAAGGAATAGTCTTTATGAATGGTAATTGTGAGTATGGCTTTCAGAGGATGAATGAACTTCATCTGGCTTCAACTATCCAACTCATCAGACTCAAACAGGGCATCCTAAGGAACTACAAATTAGCTGATGATTTTGAGTTTGAAATTGAGCTGATCATTAACTCCAGGAGTGACAAAGTTGAAGCTCAGAGAATCTTTGACCAAGGCCCCGATCGCTGAAGAACCATTTTGTTTTTTATTTTCACACCACTGGGTGTCTTTGTAATAGGTTAGGTTCTTTATGTTTAATAAAACTCTGAGGTATGTTTGTTAAAATTATGTGTAAGAAGAAGCTGTGTACTCACTTACAATAATTCTAGACTTAGTATAATTTATAAACAAATAGGGGGAGATTGTTGGGACAATGAAAGTTCGAACTATGGCCCAGTCTAGATTTTTTTAAATTAGACCAAGTGTTACTGGTCGCTGAGAGGACCAGCAACAGAGACCAGACCAGCGGAAGGCAAAGCCTCGGCTGGCACACCATGAACATTCAAGTCAAAGACAACGTCAGAGAAGTCGAATATTATCTGAAGTCATACTCACCATCGATTATGAATAGCTAGGATGTAAAAGGAATGTGCTGGTGTTCAAGGATCTCTGAGTTGACAATACTCAGAGATCACTTTGAACCCTCTGAAGTCTTGGACAAGAAAAGCTTGTCCTATCCTTATAGTTTAGGCGTGAGAATCTACAAAGTGTTTTGAGCTGGACAAAACAAGAGATCCAAGATAAGCCTAGTACGACCTAGTGGGACAAAGGTGAACAGTTGGCAGAACTGTTCACCTAAAGTAGTTTAAAGGAATGTCTCGATTTGGACATGCATTTAATATGTTGTACTCTTCCACTTAGAAGATGACACGTATCAACTACCCCCACTAAAGATACAACCTCGTACCACTATAAATAGGAGGGAGAAAGAAGTTACATTCAACCCTTGTGCTTCGATATACTATCTAAGTTATTTCTCCCCTTTGGAACCACTGAGCCCTCAGCTGTCCAACAGCTACTCATTGGTTCTCTTGTAAACTTGAGGCTCGAATCAAGTTTACTTGTTCTAGGGTTCATTTCTTATTGTCATTCAACGGGTGTATTCATAGCACTTTGTAATACTTTGTTTATAACAGTTAATAAAGCATTACTCGTTTGAAAAGTATTTCGTTGTGTGTTATTCTTTATACGAGACTTAGTTTCAACAATTGTATTTTGGGACTTTCAGTATGAAGTGGTACCTAGTGTTACGATAGGTTTAAGTGACCTTCCTCCTGGTGGTGGAGCTGCATAGAATTCGCACTTGTTGATGCTATTTTATGTGATTGCATTTAACCTGCATAATAAAAAACAAAATTCTTAGTTTTTTTAGTTGAAATTAATCAAAGCATACACAAAACACATCAAAATAGATTACTATGGGATTTTAAGGTTGATGTTAGACGATGAATGAGAAATATATAGCCAACATCGCAAAGTTATTTTGGGATATTTTTTTAATGCACGGACATTTATCAGAGAAGCGTATATTGATTTTATGGTATTTAACTAATTGTAACAAATCAAAATTCAAAATAAGAGATAGAAAAAAAGGAAGTTGTTACAATTATTTAGGCCATAAAAATTTAATTATTTACATAATTAACAAAACTTTGTGATACGTTTTGTCAAAATTCAAACTGTCACTTTACATAATTAACAAAACTCTATGATACGTTTTGTCAAAATTCAAACTGTCTTAGCTGGCCTTTTTTATAACTTTACAAAAATAATAATAACAATACTTAACTTTTTAAAAAAAATTACAAAAAATGACACGGTTTTTTTAGAACTATTAAAGGAAATGTTTTTATTCTCTAAATTTTAAAATTGTTATGACTTCCATAATTTTTTATTTTAATCAACAATATATATTTAATTGAAATTTTGTTATGCCTTGTTATAATTAAGTAATTTTTATTTATATTTTAATAGAATAAAAATTCTTGTTATACACGTTTAAATCATAACTATATAATTTTAAAAAAATTTACATCTTGTTTATACATTTTTTTGTTACTGCTTGTAATGGTGCAAACAAATTTAATTATGAAATGGTTTTCTAAATTAAGTTGAGCTAATGTAGGAAATGAAATATTTACTTAACTTCGATCAAAAGTGGCTTGGTCAAACTTTTTAATACGAAATCTTACGTGATTAAAAAAATAGTTTTGAAAAATTAATAAGTCCACGTGGCGACACAAGAATGTTATGTATTTAAGGAGAAAATTAATTAGGTTATGCTTGTAGACTTGTACATTGACTGCTTTAAAAAACTTGTAAAAAACTCTCTTTTATTAGATACTAGCTAAAAGACCCGTGAAATTCACGGGTATTTAAAAGAAAACGTTGAAAAGGTTAGTAAATTACAATGCATATTATTTAAAAAGAGCCACATATGAATAAAGAAACGTAAAATATACACTTGCACCATTGAAACATAGGCTATATGAAGCACTATATTCATAGCGAAAAAAATAAAAATAGAAACACCAATCCTTTATTCTATAAACGGAACATATATGTAAAAGTGATCATAAATTGTGTAGCACTTCTTTATAGATCACGTTGGTGGTGGTATTAGTAGTATTAGAAACGACTACATATAGTTGTCCGTGTGTAAAAACAGGTCGTGGCAAATACAACCTGCTTGCCCGAGAAATTATCCATCAAATTTTCTTGATGTCATCGGGAAAGAGATGGGCATGGGAACTGCTTCATTACTGTTTATATCGGCAAATGTTTATCATACATTGATATTTCCATCCTTTATTCTCACCAGGGTTTGCGTTACTCAAGCCAAAATTCTCGCTTTCGCTTCGTACACTACCACTCGCGCGAGTGCTTCACTCTAAGGCGGAACGGTCCCCTACCGGTGTATTTTTACAACCCACAGCTTCGGCAGATGGCTTAGCTCCGTTCATCTTCGACAAAACAGGGGGAGTAGCTATTCCCATGCCAAAAATATTTACGATGTTCAGTAGCTTTTCCATGACTTTCATTGCATTACCAGATATGAGTGGTTTAGTTGCAGAAGGAGATAAGAACTTGTTTACAAAAATGAATATCGTTGATCATAGTGGCATGAATGACACTTTTCATTAACCGATCGACACGAAGTCCTGTTCCGTTGCACAAACTATTTGATTGATCAATGTTTTGTAACAACATGGCTGGAACACCAACTTTCAATTTAAGTTCATGGTTGGGTACATCGTAGAATTAACGAACTTTGTATAGAATACGGTTATATCCTATACTTGGACCTTATGTTACTTCTAGACATTGCACAACTTTAATATGTAACTTATTCGCCTGGAATAACCGACAATAGTGTTAACTACCTCATTCGTAGGGCAAGAATGGATTTTTATGTTAAATATTTATTGTCATCAAGGTTTTCCAACATATTAGAGGAAGAAAAAGTCTACGATTGAGCTTACCATGTCACTTGAATCCTTAATGATCATTTCATCAGGTATGTCAATGTTAACCTCGCCATCTTTGTGACACCAAGCTCTAGAATCCACTCAACAATGTCTTTAATAACATTGACAACTTCATGACGAAAACCAACATAGACTCATATTGTAAGTTAACTGTAACATTTTACCAGGGTCCCATAATTAAAACTATTTTAATGAGGTCGGCACAAACAATACCTTGTTGAATCCTTTTGGGATGATAGGAAGAAACTACCTGAAATTACCACCAAAACCAAAGCCATGTTGCCGAAAGGAGTGTCCATCGTGTCATAGTTTGACTTACGTGAATGTCCCTTAATGATTTGTCTAATTCTTCGAACCAGTGCTTGTGAGTCTTGGTGTTACATCCCATATAATTATTTTGCATTTGCATCGATGCAACCATATCACTTTGAAGATTAATATAATGTAACATGTAGATAGTTCACCAATGTCAATTGGAATTTTGAATCATGAGTGTGGTGTTAATAAAGATGTTATGTCGCTCGATTTAACGTTCAAACATCACCGTTCGTCTTATCCCACCCGCTAGTGTTATAGCTATTTTGTTATGTTTTTACCACTTTGCCTCTGTTACGCTTTCTTACACATACTGTCTTTTTGTATATGTTCTACTGTGTCATATGCTCCGTTGAGCTTGGTTATTTAGTTAAAGTAATAGTGCATGTATAAAAAAACATTTGGGTAACATAGGTTTTCCATGATCAAAGATTTTAAACCGATTATTGATTACATTCATTAATTCACATTTTTAAGATATTTTTTCATTGAACATACAAACGAATAAGCAATATTTTTTTTAAAAAAACACCCATAAATAAAAACAATCAACCTCTTCTATGAATTGCTAAAGATGTACCTTCATTAAAGCAATACTCTTCAAGTTTTTCACAATATCTCTTCAAGATTATCCGTCCATTTATACAAAGGCATGCGCGTATACTCTTGTAGTACAATTTTTGTCCAAGTATTAAACAAACCCACTGTGAAAAAAAATATGAATTCGAAAAGAAACAAAGGAGGACAGTATGGGTGCCGCACTCATAGCCCAAAGATATATCAAAATGTTTTGTGAAAAAATAGTATAAATTTGTGATTTGTTAGTATTAATATAAAGTTTGTCTAAGAGGTGCTCATAGAACACTCGTTTGATCTACTTAACTAAACTCAAACTTTCATTTGAAATAAGAAAATGCATGTAATACCCCTAAATTAAACAATATATATAAGTTAGGGCCAAGTTACCATAATTATACTTGATTTCAATTTAATCTAACTCAAATTTTTATTATGATACAGTTAAACCGTGTGATCATCCGTTACACAAACTCGTCAATAAATATAGCATGTATTCTAAATTACAAAATACATATAAATCAATAAAATAGAATATATAATATCTGAATAACAAAATTTTGCAAAAAAAACTTTCCGAATACAATGTTTATGACTTTATTTAGATTGAAAAGAAAGAAAACATCGACATAATGCATGTTTCCTTTTTTTACTCATCTATAATGTAATTGTGTATATAAGCCTGTATTGTCAAATGAATAAAAAAGAAAATTATTATATTAGCTAGAGTGCACCTCATGAAATAACAATCGTCATTAGCTATAGTGCAATAACAATCGTCATTAGAGCGTTTTATTCCATTCCAATTAATGCAGTTTTAATACCATCATAAATGTTAATTGTAGAGAATCTGTTTCCGGTGAAAGTGTTTTTTTAAATGAATTACATTAATTAATATAACTTTGGTAGGCGACCCGCAACGGCGGGTCGCGACCGAATCGTCTCTCGGTCGACCTGTTGCGGCAACCGGGTCGACAATTCTTTTTTTCCAATTGGGTCGTCTGCACTATCTATTTGGCCATTCGGTCCTCACTTTTTTTTCTTCCTTTTTTTCCTTTTTATATATTTTTTGAATAAATTATATTAGTTTTAATTAAGTTTTAGTTAGATAAAATTTGTAAAAAAATTATAAATTTAATATATTGAGCTTTGTTTAATTCCTCACAACATATATTATTTGATCATTTTTTGAGTTAGTTTTAAGTAATGTATTTTACCCTCTTTATTTCTAATTAAATCTTTTTTAATCATTTCTTTAATAATATTTAAGTATATAAATATTATTGTAATATTTTTTATTTTATTTAAATTATTTGAATAAAAAATATATTAAAAAATTAAACTTGGTCGCAGTAAGTCGCCTTGTTGGGACAAATAGGTCGCATTAGATCGCAGGAGAAAGAAAGTTGAAAAATTAAGGTCACTAAAAGTCGTTGTTACAAGTAGCCTTACTATATCGTTTGCTATAGTCAAAATCTCAAATTAATGTCGTTTTATTATGGCCTATAACACCCCCACAAATGCTATGCGCAGCGGAACTACAACATTTGGGTGCTACGTAGTTATCATCACACATAAGCTATATTAAACGACTCAAAGAGACGTAAAAGTTTAAACATAAATTAAAGATTGATTAAATCATCAAAGTCTACAGTTTTCTAATTCCCAAGAAGATACAAAACAGAGTTTGCGTTTAGGTCCCTACTGAATCTCAACCCAAAAGTACATTTTTGCTCACATGACAGAATAATAAAAGAGTTTTAAGTTAAATAAGGGTGGAAAAACAAGTAGACCGCCAAGCCACAACAACTTCCATCCTCGCATGCTCCGCTGCTATCAATCTGGGTTACCTGAAACACATGCTTAAAACTGTCAACACAAAGGTTGAGCGAATCTATAGGTTTATCAAATCATAAGTTGAACATAAGTATTAAAAACCAATCACGATCATTCAATAGCATTGTCGCGCAAACAATCTATTATTCAAGGATATGACAATTGTGTTTAAGCTCATGACACTAATCCGTTAACTCAATCACCCGCGTAATAATTACCGGCGTGATTCAGATGAAACCAGTGCCCCTACTAAAGGCATTAGTTGCAATTATACCTTATCTCTTATCACAAATTATCCGTCCGCAGGGGGTATCAACGTACTAGCCCTCGTCTCGGATAGGGTAGTCAACCCCATAGTACTATCACTTTGTATAAGCGGCTATTTCCAACCCACACAAGGGCAAGACAATAGTTAATAGTTCATGAATTTAGGGCCTTTTGCAACTAGGTACTCAACACAATTTCAAGGCAACATTCGGGTCCAACAATCATTCATGACTTATGTTCATTTTCATGTAAATAGCATGTATCCCCCTCGCGGGTAAAAACATTTGAAATAAGTAAAGAGCGAGGCTATAGACTCACCTTGCGTAGTAGTAGTGGTTCTAGCGAAGACGTAACGAGAAATGTCACCGACGACGTGGATGCCCGGGAAAATCAAACACTTGACCTAAAAATCAAGGTACGTAAACCAAATCAATACTCCGCGTACATTATTGTACTAAACACACGCAAATGCAAACACACTCAATGCTTATGAAAACTCACGCCAAAGTCAAACAAGTAGTTGTTACTAGACTTATATCATTTATCAATGTTATTAAAGTTGCTATCCATTTTACGATCGCTGATACTTACCAAAAGTATGGGCTGTTTTCCTAAACTTATACCCTTTTATAAAATTTTGGGAAAATTCTCAAAAATACCTTAAGACCTGTAGAAATCACATTTTTAATCCCCTTAAAAGTTTTCGCTTTAACGACCCGTTGCTCAACACATTACTAAGCCTACGTTTTTCGGACTGATTTTGCACATTGACCAAGTTGGACTTGTTTGACCCATTTAAAATGTACCATTGACCCCTTTGACACCTAAGTCTTATAATAGACTCAAATATGCAGGTTTGAGACCAAAAATCAACCTTTTACCATTTACCAAACTAAACCTATGGTCCCCGGGATTTGACCCAAAACCAAACACAAATTCGGATTGTGTTGATTCTCATCTCCCGGTACACGTATTTTCAAAGTAACATAACTTTTGACTCGTTTGGAGTCGTAAGCTCTACCTTATACCGAAACGATCTGTTTGAAAACGACTCATTCAAAATCACCTTTCTACTTGTTTTCAATCCATCCAAACATCACCTAAACCTAGATTAACCACTCATACCTATTCCCAATCACCCAAACAGCCTATAACACTATAACAATCGAATCCTCATCAAAACCTAAAGCCTAAATCATACATGCAATTGGTTCCATTCATTCAAAAACATCTAAAACACAATCCTAAACATGAACCCACAACACAAAACATCAAACTCATCAAACCACAACCAATCCCACTTTGGCCGTGGGTTTGGTGTAGCCAAAACACCCAAGAAAAACAGCCCCCAACTCATTTTATTGATGATTCATCCTTATAAACACATGAATTAAACATGTGTACCATTTAATTAGACCAAAATCCATTTTTGTAAAATCATAAATTTTTGGAAAGATTTCTTGATTGCATGTGTGTTTTTGTTAGTGGGATTTACTTACAAGGTGAATTGGAAGGTTGGTCTTTGATTAGATTCTTCAAAAACCCATGAAAAACAATGGTGGTGGTCGTTGTGTGGTGGTGGCCGTCGGCCATGGGAGAGAAAAGGGGAAACCCTAATTTTTTTTTGAGTGTGAAATGAAAGTGTGTGTTCACTTGCCCCCTTTTTGTAAAATTTGAGGGGCCTTCTTTGCTATTTTGTAAATCTTTTGGCCTCACTTGTAAACGACTCTTCTAAATAGCGGGAACGACCTATTAGTCGACTTGAAAATTTTACGGAAGTCGGGGGTTGTCCCGAACCCTCGAAAATACTTTTAAATGGTTCAAACGCACACAAAACGAATATACACATGGTTCCGACTCGACTTAACACGTAATAAAAATAAAATCTCGAAAAACTCGAATATCGATCAATCGATAATAAAAGATAAATTTTGGGCCTCCGTCGGTATCATAGTCATTTTCGGTTCTTCTTAAATCGTCAAACGTTAAATTACGACCGTAAACGTTGGTTTCAACTTAAACCGTCAAATAAATCCACGATAAAATTTCTTAAAAATTTCAAAAATATACGTAAAATAGGATTAAATAAATGACGTTGGGCTCGGGATATCACATCCACAAGCGAGCCACAACTTAAGAGAGATGCTCATACTGAACAGCTCTTGAGACAATAACTTAGCATCTTACGGCACTTTCACGGGTCTTACATCCTCCCCTCCTTAAGGGAGCGACGTCCCGGCGCTCTCCGGTTCTTATACTCGCATTTCGTACTACTAGAAAGATGGAGGTACTTCTTACTATAGAGGTCTTCACGTTCCAATGTGGACTTCGGTTCACGTCTCGGATTCCATCACACCTTCACAATGAGTGTTATACCTTGCTTAAATCTCTTCACATCTCGATCCATGATCTCCACTTTAATTTCCCAAATTCTTCCTACGGTTATCAACACGTCTCTTTTCAAAGCTTCTCGCGGTTAGCGAGTGATTCTTAATCTACACCATCTCTTCCATAGCTTCTCGAATCATTTCGAGCCCATTCAACTGAGTTTTTCTTACTTCATTCTATCCAACTGGCGATTCACATTTTCATCATCATAATTCCTCAAAGGCTGCAGCTTCAATGCTACCGTGGTAAATGTCGTTGTACAAAGATACTACCAACGGCAAGTATCGATCTCAACAACTATCAAAATCAATCACACACGTTCGGAGCATGTCTTCCAACTTTCGAATCGTCCTTTCACTTGGTTCATCATCTCATAAAAACAACTATCACAAAATAAAATCGCACGGGTCACACATAACCCCATCGAAAACGTTCAGAATATACAAGACGAAGTAATTATTACTAGTCGTACAAAGTCACCTTATCGCAATATTACGTACATACAACCCTAGTTCGTCAAAAACGAATTCATCGATACGCTAATCATTCGACGTATACATAACTCTCTCGAAAACATCACAAACCAATCAAACACAAAAGCCATTATGAATCACATAAAGCCGTATCACGACATGTTTGTGAAATAGCCAAACCATGCCAAGTAAATAAGTTCAACCAAGTTAACTCATGCTTGCTAATCAGCCAAGCCATGATAAAATAAGAATATTTGACAGGATACCGGATGAGTCCAGTCAAAAGAATATTGCAAGTTAAAGAAGGTTCACGAGCTTGCTAGCTATGGATGCATATCCAAAAAGAAATAAAATACATACATATGTCATCGTAGGGTGCTCACACACGGATCCATACCCAAAAGATATTACAAGAACACCATTTCACTTCCGTCCCAACCGTGGTAAAAATATCAATATATATCATCGTTCATAGTAAAAAAATATTACATGGCATGGGTTCTCCATGATCGGACTTCATTGGACAATGTCGCCTTAAGTTCTCACAACTTACGATCACTCGACCAGATCACATACAACATAAACACATAAAAGACAAGGGTTCACCACAAAAACATCGACTATGTTTATCCATCGTTTAACCATCGATAATCAAGGATGATTGAGTCAAGCAAAGAGGATTCCTCACTTAAATAAACGAAGACGGCAATGGAATTGTCTTCCAACTACTGATGCATACATGGTAAACTTTAACAGTTTATCGCGTGTCGTTGTCATATCAAAAGAACAAGAAAAGAAGCAATTAAAGTACGATACATTCGCTGTAGGAGAAGTCTTCGTCATTTCCCTTAGAGTTATTCAAACTCGGTTTTCCTCTACTTCGGAAGTCTTCTATTTTTGTTAAAAACTCTTCTCAGTGTCGATTCGCGCCCCTTTGGTATTTCATCAACACCCTCGTGATTCCGATGAAATTCGCATGTTACATACAACACATAAAAACATTTTCCAAATTTACTCGGCCACAGTGACTTACCAAGTCAACGCCAAACAAAAAGAAAAGATTTCAAGGAATACAAGAAAACTCAAAAATTTCCTTTAGGAATCAAAGAAATTACGACTACTTGCAAAAATGATCCACCATTTTAAAAACGTTCTCATCCAAATATTTATCAAAAACACTACCGGTTTTAAAGATGACCAATTGATTTGAAACTACATTGCGCTTCCTAAACTATGCATAATTAGCTAGATCATGCATACTTAAGGACCAAGCAACGACAACCAACAAAATAGGACTCTTCCCTAATTATGCATAGTTAGCTAAGCTGTGCATAATTGAGGATCGAGTGACGACACAAACTTACTATTACACACCAAACACGACTATGAAAGTTTTCGACCTAGTCTTCAAAATAATCAAATCATTTGCTATGAGAAAATGTTGTTACCCTCGTTTCAAGAAAATACATCAAACATTTTTTTATTTATTTTTTTTATTTTTTTTTCTTCCATTTTGAAAACATACTATTACGTTGCCTTTTTATGAGGAAAATAAATAGATAATTAAATAAATAAATCGACACCATTCGCATTAGGTTGAACGAACCATTTGACACACTCATACATATTTTCAAAATAGACTACTCACAAAATAACGGTAAGGCGGTTCATGATTAAAGATCATTGCAAGCACAACAAGTAAAAAAAAATCAAAAATCAATGAGATCGAACGAGGTAACGAGTAATATAATTTCCAACTAAAATTAACTATATTAGAAATGAAAATACTTCAAACATATGACAAAAGTTTCAGAATAATCAACGGCAATCTTACGAATACATAGAGTAAAATTTGAATATCAACGCAAGCGTCAAAAATAAAACAACGATCATAATTCCCATCATCTCGAGTTGCACACACATTCCACCAAGGGCAAACGGGGAGAGGAGAAGAATCACCTGGTCGAATATAAACAATATCACCAGGAATATCGAGTTCTTTCACCTCTACTATTCGGTAAAGCGGCTTCGCCACCTCGCTTTTGTTCAATATAAATAAATAACCACTTTAATGAAGATTTATAGCATCATTCAAGTAAATACAGAATTTTAGGTTCTATTAACCATAAGAAGAAAGTCACAACGTCCATGAACAGGGCAAAATATACCGAATCAAGTACTAGTGAAATAGTAGTTTTAAAATAAATATAATAATAATGGTTTCATAACATGGAAAATATTAAAATGAACAGTCAAATGACGACTCAAGTTTAGATACGGACTCATAAAATTAAAGAAGGGATGTCGGACGATCGAACCATTGTGACTCAAAACATTACATATACATCTTAAGAAAATAATATAAATATCTGTTTGCTGGGTAATCCATTTGCATTTTCTAGTTACTGTTACCTGGTACATTGTAAAACCGAACATTTGCACATTTTTAATTTGTGTTACACCATTAAAGAATTTATACCTTTCATTTTCCAATCTTTACAAAGTTTTTATTTCTGGAAAAATTTCAATCTCTCGGAAATTATTAACATTAGTAGATGCGGTGACTCGGTTATTATAACTGGTAAAATCATTAGTTTTGAAAATCTCGATACTTGCGTCAAAATCTCATTAATCTTCATATCTTAAGTACCAAAAACGTTTATAGTAAGAATTTTCAAAGTTTCACGTTATTATGACATATCTTATTACGTATATACAAATATCCAAAATAACTCAATCTAGTCGAATTAACTCTTAAAAATCAACCTTTGACTTTTTATTATACACATGTGTTCCTTAAAACTGATTTGTATGCTATATTTTATTCACGCGACTCGAGTCAGGCGTCAAAGACGTTTCACGTAGTATTATCTCGGATAAATTTACTGATGTTAGTCGAGACTTGAATCTCAAAAATAATAATAATATAATAGTATAATAATTAATCAGAAATGCTTATTTCAATAATTCTAAAATGTAGAAAATTCAACTTTTAATCCTTAGCCCATTATCAAACGGTTTTAAAATTAACACATCTCGCAGCGGAATAAACAAAAGATTTTTCAAACGATTTTAAACAAGCATCATCGAATTATGCATAGTGATTCTCTATAACGACAATTTAATAAACAAATGATTTCCAATGACGTTCCATCAATGTTTAAAAATTTATTTCAAGCGTTAGAATTTCTCACTTATAGTGTATATTCCGATTTTATCCCAGTTTATTCACTACAACAAGTAACGTGTTCTAGTTTACACCAACGCATACATAACATAACCTTATGTTTAAAATAAAACAAATTTTACAAAGTTTTTATCTCCAAAATACATGACCAATACGCCAAAAGTTTGCTACATTGACTCGAAAATTAATTCATACTAAATCCAAGTTACATATACTCAACAGTCATATCGTAAATTCATTTATAACTCTGGTTCTAAAATTTAATTAAACAAGTTCTTAACAAATTCATCACAAGCTTCTAGTATTAAATTATTAATATATGAAAACAAGGGTTTTACGAGTAATATAAATCACTTATTATGATATACCAACCAAGGTTGAAGGGAAAACAATTTCACTTTGTCCATTTCTTCTCTACACTTATTTTTACTTGTTACAAAACACATCATAAGTCATTTTTATCCAAAAGTTTCATCCGCCAAGTATTAAATATGTAAAACACTTTATGTTTAAACCATTTAATCAACAAGGTTTAGTGCTTACTTAACTCACACAAATGCCGGACCTCGTCATGTAAAATATTAACTTCAAAATAATGAAACAACAAAACAAAATGAAATAAATGGAACGAGAATACGTATGTCAACTAAATGTTTTTATCGGCCTCGGATGAGTCTCGTAATCGTACTCCACAAAATTAACACAAAAACCAACCAAATTCCAAGTTATCGCGATTGATCACAACGCTAGTCTATTTTAAAACACATATTTAAAATTCACGTAGAATAGTAAACAATGATTAAATGGCGACACGCCTCAACCACGTTTTATAAAATACACATGTGATTCGTCGCTACGATGTACGCATCGTTGATTATACTTCGTCTATATTATAGTTACGCCAATTAACATATCAAACCCATAAGGAATAAAGGAAATAAATTAATACGTAAGTAAATTACGTTTCAAAAGAAAATGTCCAAAATGACACATCACGGTGCGATAACGACAATCAAGATCAATCTAGTCAATATACAATATGTTACGAAGCGTTACTTACGTATCTAGAGTATCAAACGAGGTTCATATTCGGTTATCCGAACAATAAATTAGTTATCAAGATTGATAATTTGCGGTGAGGCCGAATTCTCAACAAAACCGCATTATAACATGTACGATAATCACTCAAGGACCATTGCTTCGCGTGCAATGCCTCTAAATACCATAGTATATACATATTTTTACATAAAAATCATTCCTACATACACGTAGGATTACAACGCGGTGTTGCCATGTAATGCAATGTAGCCCGTTATGCCAATTACATGCAACATATACGATAATCTTTACAGGAATTTGCAAATTACGATGATAAGTACTCAACGTACAAAACAATATATCTCAATATATATCAAAGTATTTACTTACTAAATACAAGGGAATTCATATCAATTTTGAGGGATATATCTAAAATATAAAGCAATGCTAAAGAATTCTTACCGGAGCCATGCAGGATAGTTGTGTGCTTGGACAATTTCTTACGACACCAAAAGTTATAGTTTAGGATTTTTCAAAATGACCTAGTTCTCTATAACTCATGGCTCTGATACCAATCTATAACACCCCCACAAATGCTATGCGCAGCGGAACTACAACATTTGGGTGCTACGTAGTTATCATCACACATAAGCTATATTAAACGACTCAAAGAGACGTAAAAGTTTAAACATAAATTAAAGATTGATTAAATCATCAAAGTCTACAGTTTTCCAATTCCCAAGAAGATACAAAACAGAGTTTGCGTTTAGGTCCCCACTGAATCTCAACCCAAAAGTACATTTTTGCTCACATGACAGAATAATAAAAGAGTTTTAAGTTAAATAAGGGTGGAAAAACAAGTAGACCGCCAAGCCACAACAACTTCCATCCTCGCATGCTCCGCTGCTATCAATCTGGGTTACCTGAAACACATGCTTAAAACTGTCAACACAAAGGTTGAGCGCATCTATAGGTTTATCAAATCATAAGTTGAACATAAGTATTAAAAACCAATCACGATCATTCAATAGCATTGTCGCGCAAACAATCTATTATTCAAGGATATGACAATTGTGTTTAAGCTCATGACACTAATCCGTTAACTCAATCACCCGCGTAATAATTACCGGCGTGATTCAGATGAAACCAGTGCCCCTACTAAATGCATTAGTTGCAATTATACCTTATCTCTTATCACAAATTATCCGTCCGCAGGGGGTATCAACGTACTAGCCCTTGTCTCGGATAGGGTAGTTAACCCCATAGTACTATCACTTTGTATAAGCGGCTATTTCCAACCCACACAAGGGCAAGACAATAGTTAATAGTTCATGAATTTAGGGCCTTTTGTAACTAGGTACTCAACACAATTTCAAGGCAACATTCGGGTCCAACAATCATTCATGACTTATGTTCATTTTCATGTAAATAGCATGTATCCCCCTCGCGGGTAAAAACATTTGAAATAAGTAAAGAGCGAGTCTATAGACTCACCTTGCGTAGTAGTAGTGGTTCTAGCGAAGACGTAACGAGAAATGTCATCGACGACGTGGATGCCCGGGAAAATCAAACACTTGACCTAAAAATCAAGGTACGTAAACCAAATCAATACTCCGCGTACATTATTGTACTAAACACACGCAAATGCAAACACACTCAATGCTTATGAAAACTCACGCCAAAGTCAAACAAGTAGTTGTTACTAGACTTATATCATTTATCAATGTTATTAAAGTTGCTATCCATTTTACGATCGCTGATACTTACCAAAAGTATGGGCTATTTTCCTAAACTTATACCCTTTTATAAAATTTTGGGAAAATTCTCAAAAATACCTTAAGACCTGTAGAAATCACATTTTTAATCCCCTTAAAAGTTTTTGCTTTAACGACCCGTTGCTCAACACATTACTAAGCCTACGTTTTTCGGACTGATTTTGCACATTGACCAAGTTGGACTTGTTTGACCTATTTAAAATGTACCATTGACCCCTTTGACACCTAAGTCTTATAATAGACTCAAATATGCAGGTTTGAGACTAAAAATCAACCTTTGACCATTTACCAAACTAAACCTATGGTCCCCGGGATTTGACCTAAAACCAAACACAAATTCGGATTGTGTTGGTTCTCATCTCCCGGTACACGTATTTTCAAAGTAACATAACTTTTGACTCGTTTGGAGTCGTAAGCTCTACCTTATACCGAAATGAGCGTCTCGACGACCACTACAACTACATCCTACAATCATAACCTGGACCAAAGATTAAAACCACGAAAATAGCCCTAAACAATCTGTTTGAAAACGACTCATTCAAAATCACCTTTCTATTTGTTTTCAATCCATCCAAACATCACCTAAACCTAGATTAACCACTCATACCTATTCCCAATCACCCAAACAGCCTATAACACTATAACAATCGAATCCTCATCAAAACCTAAAGCCTAAATCATACATGCAACTGGTTCCATTCATTCAAAAACATCTAAAACACAATCCTAAACATGAACCCACAACACAAAACATCAAACTCATCAAACCACAACCAATCCCACTTTGGCCGTAGGTTTGGTGTAGCCAAAACACCCAAGAAAAACAGCCCCCAACTCATTTTATTGATGATTCATCCTTATAAACACATGAATTAAACATGTGTACCATTTAATTAGACCAAAATCCATTTTTGTAAAATCATAAATTTTTGGAAAGATTTCTTGATTGCATGTATGTTTTTGTTAGTGGGATTTACTTACAAGGTGAATTGGAAGGTTGGTCTTTGATTAGATTCTTCAAAAACCCATAAAAAACAATGGTGGTGGTGGTTGTGTGGTGGTGGCCGTCGGCCATGGGAGAGAAAAGGGGAAACCCTAATTTTTTTTTTGAGTGTGAAATGAAAGTGTGTGTTCACTTGCCCCCTTTTTGTAAAATTTGAGGGGCCTTCTTTGCTATTTTGTAAATCTTTTGGCCTCACTTGTAAACGACTCTTCTAAATAGCGGGAACGACCTATTAGTCGACTTGAAAATTTTACGGAAGTCGGGGGTTGTCCCGAACCCTCGAAAATACTTTTAAATGGTTCAAATGCACACAAAACGAATATACACATGGTTCCGACTCGACTTAACACGTAATAAAAATAAAATCTCGAAAAACTCAAATATCGATCAATCGATAATAAAAGATAAATTTTGGGCCTCCGTCGGTATCGTAGTCGTTTTCGGTTCTTCTTAAATCGTCAAACGTTAAATTACGACCGTAAACGTTGGTTTCAACTTAAACCGTCAAATAAATCCACGATAAAATTTCTTAAAAATTTCAAAAATATACGTAAAATAGGATTAAATAAATGACGTTGGGCTCGGGATATCACATCCACAAGCGAGCCACAACTTAAGAGAGATGCTCATACTGAACAGCTCTTGAGACAATAACTTAGCATCTTACGGCACTTTCACGGGTCTTACATGGCCATACAATTGTTCTGATACTAAACCAACATTTAAAGGGAAGCGTTTTCTTACATTTAGTCAAAAGAGAAAAATTTGATACGATTGAATATGGGATGAAAAATAATGATCGATCATGTGTTGTACTTTCCAAACTATCTTAAAAATTATGTAAATTAAAGTCATCTGATTATAAGTTTAAATGATAATACAAAATTATAAAACTAAAACATGTAGGATTCAACCTTTTTCTAAATATTAAATTCTGTAGCAAATTAAATGACTTCCAAAAATTCAGTTGTACACGTGGCGTAATAATAGGTCTTAGTATTTTCGAAAAAAATTAATTAGATGTTGCTTATACACTTGTACATTGACTGCTTTAAAAAACTTGTAAAAAACTCTCTTTTATTAGATATAATAGATGGGTTGAGAAAAACACTGACACATCCAGAAATTTTGATTAGGGTATGCACATTCATAGTAGAATTTTTAATTGTATTATTTCTCGGGATAGGTGTTGTGGGCCGGGGGTTTTCATGTTGGGTTTTTTTGGGTTGAGTTTTCTCATGTTGGGTTTTTTCGGGTCGGATTTTCTCATGTTGGATTTTTTCGAGTCGGGTTTTTGTGATTTTAACTCATTCGCATATGGCTACTGTTGATTTGATAAATTTGGGTCATAGGAGACAATATTGGTTATCTAAATTCAATTATTTTAGTTAAGATTTTTTTGACATCAATCTAATCTAAATCTTTACTACGTATTATGTAAAGTGGCTATCTTCAATCTTAATTTCGATCTTAATCACGAAGCTAAAATTATCAAACTTAATTCCAAACCAACAATTAAGACAAAGAGGTTACATTTAAGCCAATAGATCATATTTCTTAAAATTGATCTCATCCATACATCTCTTTTTATAACAAACATTTTTAACAACTTTTATAACAAATTATTCAAAAAACTTTTTTTTAAGTGAAATATGTTTTTATCTATTTATTTTTTCCATAATCTAATATTATCTTATTTTCTAAAATTTCACGCTCTTTAATTCAATATTCATTTTGATATTTTTTGATTAAATTTTAATTTTTTCATTTTTAATGAATTTATTTATTTAAAGTTACCTTTTTGTATAATTTTAACTAAGTAAAAGTGTAACATTTGTTCGTCAGAAAAATATTCATCGGGTACACATCAATGCATTGCGCGCCTAGCCAAAAAAATTTGTGACGACTTATAATGTCAAATTTCTATATTTTAGCACATGTGATCGACTAAACATAAATAATAAACGAAGCTAACTAAAAATATAAGCTCACAATTTCACACTACATAATCTGATAAAAAAAACTATTGAAACATGTAAAAAATTTCTAATTTCTAAATAAACTAATTCCCTAATTTATAGCACACGAAGCACAAAATGAAAGCTCGTAAAACAAGAAGCAGAAAACTAAAAACAAGAGAGATTATATGAGGAGGGTTATAATGAATATTTTGTATCCTTTAGATTTAAAGGGACCAATCCCAACATTTCATCCAATCTAGATCAAAGACTCGTATTAAGAATTAAAAAAAGGACGAAGAGGTATTTTCGTCTTTTCACGCTAGCGTCCAACCTTACATCGGATACCCTCAACCGCAAAAAACTCATTTCTTCAAAACAGTTTCTGTTTTTACAACACATAATACACACACACACACATAAACATATCAAAAAACACACACAAGCGCTAAATCAATTAAAACGATTCATCAAAGTCTACTGGTACTTCAATAAAATGCAACAACAATGATGACTAGAAAAAAGATACAAATCACACATTTACTGCATTAATCATTGTTATTTTGCATTAACAATAACATATTTTTATGAATCGAATGTATTTATTTCTAATTTATTATGTTTATAATCGACATCAAATGAGTAGATTTAAGATACGAAACAAGGATGACGAGTATACTGATATGCTAGTGATATGTTATAGTTAGACGATTTTAGAAAAGAAATGGTAGAAAGTAGATGACCATATATAGAGTATTAAGTTTAGGAAATTAGTGTTTACAAAACGACATGTTGATGGAAAATGATGTCAGAAACGAAATGATAGAAACTAAATTAGTTTATAAAGAAACAAAAAAATGTAGAAAAATAATGATCATATTTGATACATGTCAGGTTTTTCAAAAAGGACAAGCATATAACATATTTGATAAAGTATACATCATATATCATAATAGTATTTCATACAAAAAAAACATTAAATGTTTTAGAAAGACCAAACACTTAGCTAAAACTTTAAGAAAAAATCTAGACAAACAATATCATATTTGATACATGGCGGAGTCTGAAAAATGGTAAATGCTACATCGTATATGATAATAGCATAGTACAAAATCTTAGCAACAGGTTATGCCTTTGGCTTTGCCGAAAGCATAGGCTACCGCTAAGAATCCGAATACAAATTACGAAATATTTGTTAAAATTTTGTATTGCAGTAAGAATTAAGCATTAAATGTTTCTCTTATAAAATCAAAAATTAATCATATATAATTGTCTAAAACTACAGTTTCAAGGGATTCATAGGAAATAAAAAACTCAAAGAAAAAAAATGATATAAAGCATAAAAAAGAAGAGAAGAAGCCATTGGTAGAAGTAAAAAAAAAAGAAGCTGATGCAACGAGAACATCAGAAGAGATAGATAAAGCAAATAAAGTACATATAAAAAATAAGGGAACCAAGAAAGCAATAAAAGGGATAAATTAGAAGCAAAGAGTTTAGAACAAGAAATGGCGGCCAAAGAAGTAGAGGAAACCGAAGAAGAAGGTAAATTGTAACTGCAAATATCGCATTAAAATGATATTTACGTTCTAATCATGCTTAACGTTTTGTTAACGACAAAACATCGAACATATTTTTATGTTTGAATTATAAGCATCATATAAGTTTTTTCAAACTTATACAAAAATGTTTTATACATAAACATTCAAATAAAAACATGTAATGATATATGTTGACTTCACAAAGGTAATGGTTGACTTACAACATCATATCTTTTAGTCAAACCAAGTAGATTTTGTAGATTGCTTCAAGTTTTGGCCAAACATTTATGAGGCAACAAAAGTCAGATTAGCCGAACCCCAACGGACCCAAAGGGAAAGGGTCTGACGGGTTCCGTGGGCCTATGGCAGTTTGCCAATACATAGAACCATTTGTCCAAGCTTCTAACTTACCCCTCTCAAATTTATCTCCTCTAATCTCAGTATATATATCTAACTCTAACTTACTCTTGTGAATTTTTTTCTTGTTTGTGATTTTAGATCCTTTGTATATATAAATATCGGTCACGAGAATTACAAGCTTTAATCCATCAAGGCTTTACATTGTGTGAATGTGTTAAAGTGATACCTACACAATCACCATTGTTATACCCATTCATCTATCTAGTTATATAAAGTGGGGTTTGTGTTATAACCACGAAGTGTAGAAGTTTACAAGGCGGGTTGTGCCTTTGTAAAAAGAACTAAGACATCTTAGCTTAGGTGTCGGTAAAGATTGTAAGCTAAAGTGTGAAGGTTTCTCCACCGGTGTAAAGGAGATTCATTTACTAGTGAAGTAGAACTCTCGAGTGGATACTCGAGGAGTGGAAGTAGGGGCAAGATAAGTGAGATCTTTCTAGGCCGAACCACTATAAATCCTTATGCATTGTGGTTTGTCTCTTTATTACTTCAAGTCATTTACTTCACTCGTTATACTTGATCTATATATCCTTACAATCACGAAAAGTTTATAAAAACATTAAAACTAATCGGTAAAAACTATTCAACCCCCTTCTAGTATTCAAGAATTTTTAAAGTAGATTGTACTTTAAAACTTGAATCGATCCATGGATTCTGAAAATTACAAAGAAGGGAAATTTATACAAAGCCCACCACTCTTTGATATTGGTTTTATCTATTGGAAAAACCCATTTGAAACTTACGTGAAATCTAAAGATATAGATCTTTGGTATATAATCATTGATTGTGATTATGTACCAATGGTGATGAATGTCACTAATAACCAACTCGAATTAGTTCCACGTGTAAATCAAAACGATGATCAAAAGAAAATGTTGGCTAAATATAATGAATCCAAAATGACGCTTTATAATGCTCTACCTAAAAAGGAGTATGAAAGAATATTTATGTGTCAAACCGCCAAAGAAAATTAGCACTCACTCATAGTCACACATCAAGGAAACTCACAAGTCAAGGATAACAAAATTTATTTACTCGTTCAACAATACGAACAATTTTTTATCCTTGAAGAAGAGTCAGTTGATGTGGGATTTTCTCGATTTAACACCATCATAACATCACTCAAAGCACTTGACGAATCTTTCTCCAACAAGAACTTTGTCAGGAAATTTCTAAGGGCTCTTCATCCAAAATGGCGAGCTAAAGTCACGGCAATCGAAGAATCTAAATATCTCTCGAATCTATCGCTTGATGAACTCATCGGAAATCTCAAAGTACATGAAATGGTAATGGAAAAAGACTCTGAGATCATCAAAGGTAAAAAGGGAAAACAAAGATCACTATCCTTGAAAGCTCGAGTAGAGACTAGTGATGATGAAGACTCCGATAGCGATGACGAAGAATATGTCATGGTTGTCCGCGACTTCAAGAAATGCTCCAAAAGGAGAGGAAGACTCGTAAGACAACCACTCGATAACAAGAAAGTCTCTCGAAATCCTTTTGATATCAAGAAACCTAAAGACGAGAAAAGATGCTACCAATGCGGTGACTCACGTCACTTCGTTAAAAATTGTCCAACGGGAAAGCAAACAACCCAGAGGGATTTCATAAGTGGCGCATGGAGTGCAAGTGATGATGAAGTAATGAGACCAAAAAGGAAGAACTAGCTCTCATGGCACACGAAACTAATGAGGTACACTCCGACTCTTCTTACTACTCTTCTTCACTAGATGATGACACTTTACAAACTGAGTTTGATAAAATGTATGAGATAAGCCTCAAATTATAGACAAAACCAAAACTTTAAAAGCTAAAAACGAAAGCTTAGAAAAAGAAGTTTATGATTTGAAAGCTAGACTAATAAGACTAGAAAAAGGAAAAATAGCTGAAGACAAATGTGAAACATGTCAAGAGCTAAAAATCAAAATTTAGAAACTTAAAACAAATCATGAGGCGTTAACCAAACAAAACCTAAAATTTGTAAAATTTACGAAAAACGAAAATTGTATAGAAGAATTACTCAACTATCAAAGAGATAGTAGAGATAGAACAGGGTTGGGATTTGAAAAGGAAAATAAAACCTCTAGCTCAAAAAACAACACCACAAAACGAAATCCCAAAAGTTGTTGTCATAGAGAGTCCCGGACCTCGTCGGACCCCTCTACAGAAGGGTCCAGCACCCAAAGGGTCCGTGGGTCTGACTACTGCACATATACAAAATAGGGTTGAATTCATCACGGTGTCTAGAAAACCCCAACCTTTCAATCCATAAAGATACAACAAATATTTTATAAGTATGGAAGCAAATACTAGAGCAAGAAACATACAATATCAACCTATGCCATCTTATCCCAAACGCCCTTTTCCCAAAAGCAACCACAACGCACCAAGTAGATATAGTCAATTGCCATACAACTATGACTACCACAACCAATACTCTATGGGAAATTTGGTACCTTAGGATGTATTTGACAACACTCCAATCGGAATTGCCTTAAGGAGTATGTTTAACCTAAAAGGACCCATGAGACGATGGGGACCAAACGCTTGAGCTTTATAATGTGTAGGTATGCTTGAAGGTTGGACTTGAACCCGGCGAATGGATCAAGGACAGTGGATGTTCTAGACACATGACGGGGAATAGAAATCTCTTTAGCATCTACACACCAATGGATGGAGGTAATGTTATTTTTGTTAGCAACGTCAGAAGCAAAATCATAGGCAAATGTATGATTTCTAATGACCATATCACCATAGATAATGTTGCTCATGTTGAAAACTTAGGATTTAATTTACTTAGTATTAGTCAACTTTGCAGTAACAAATGCAAAGTCTTATTTGAAGAAAATGGTAGTAAAATACTAAAAGACGGAATAACAACAGAAAAAGGAATATGGAAAAATAACATATACGTAATGAAGTTTGATACTTCAAAAGATGTTATTTGCTTGACCACCATAGACGACACCTCTACCCTTTGGCATAGGCGTCTTGGTCACATAAATATGGGTCTTCTGCTAGAGAAATTTACAAAAAGTAAGATATGACCAACATTTTTATGATGCATGTAAAATTGGTAAACAAACACACGCAAGCCATAAGGCTAAAAATATTGTCACCTCAACAAAATGTCTAGAACTTTGCATATGAATTTATTTGGCCCATCCGCGGTACAAAGCTTTGGAGGAAATCTTTACACTTTGGTTGTTGTAGATGACTACTCAAGATACACTTGGACAAAATTTTTGAAAACCAAAAGTGAAGCATTTGATCACTTTGAAATCTTAAATAAGAAAATTGAAAATCAATTAAATTGTCGAATTGTGTCGATTCGAACGGATCATGGTCGGGAGTTTGACAATGAGGTGTAATAAGTGTGTAAACACTTATCCCGTTATACCACTTAAAACAAGGAAAAACCAAACCAAAACGTGTATTTAATATCTTAAAAGTCGGAATTACGCGTGGTTTTATGTTTTTGCGTGTAATAGATACAAAAGATCATAAATGAAGAAAACACTGGATTTTACTGTTATTTATTGAAGAAAAGTCAAGGAAAAAGACAAAGTCAAAGTCAAAGGACCAAAAGTGTAAAAGTTTGAAAGATCAAAGGACTAGAAATGAAGATTTGTTAAAGTCATGTGCTAAAGATCAAGGTTTTACAAAGTTGAGGGACTGAAGTTGCCATTCTCCAAAATTTAGGGGCTTAAATGAAACATTTTATATGCCTTATAAAAGTTTGGAATGTATTACTTACAAGTTGCCAATGTTTATCACTTCCAAGGGCCAGATTTGCCATAGAAGAAAAGTATGGAGTGAGTGGAACTTGAGGTGGACAAATCACAACCCTCACAGCCCCATCACACGGATTGCCAGCTACGCTTAATTAATACCCAATGAATAAATTAACCTCGGATCATTAATTACCGAATATAGCAGTAACTTTAAGTTACTGATCCCTATTTTCACACTACCACCAATTAAATCAGGCCACGTGGCATGAAACTTCAATAGCTAATATCCATCGATCTACAAGGTTTCAAGCTACGAGTCCTACATGAAAATTGATCAGCATGACAAGACGCATCCAATGGTGCATACCAACTGAGGTGTCGTGCCTTATAAACCAAACACCAAAATCACACTTCGCATATAAACCCTAGGTGACACTTGTCACATTTTGATTGAGCAAAATGGCTGTCACCTTCTAACACACCTTGTCACTCATGTTCACCTCTCCTCACCCACACGCTCCTCCCCAACCACCTTCAACACTCTATAAATATCCTGCTCCCCTCAACACATAGGCGTGTATTTTTCTACTTTAAAATTTCTATTTTCTCTGTCAAATTCCTAGGGTTTGTAATCAGATAGATTACAAACCAGTTTTATTTAGAGTAGATCTTATAATCATCACAATTTGTACTCCTTTATTTGAAAATCAATAAAAATTATTACGTTTACTGTTCATCGTTCTCTAAAGTTACTGCTAGTGTTCCTGTTGTTACTTTGAAGTGTTGTTGATGTTTTGAAGCTGAGTTGAAGTTGTGAAACTTAAATTCACAAGTTATTAGTGTAGATCTGGTTTGATTTGAAGTTTTGGCGGGAAACCTGGTGATAATATAGATCTGGTTTTTTGATCTTGTTCACATGGTTGATTAAGGATAAGTTAATGTTTGTAAGTGTGTTAGAGATTATCATCACCAACGGGCTGGCCTGGATGCAGGTATAAGTTTATTTTATATTTTCTACAAATTTTAAGGTGTTAGAATTACTTGTTGGATTTCTGGTATTGTAATTTGGTTGAAATTACTTGCATACACTTAGTTTGTATCTTATTTAATCATTTTTAGTATTATATATTCACAGATCTGATTTAATCTTCATTTGAACTTGTTAATCTGTCAAATCTGTTTATAATTGGTGTTTGGATTAGTGTTGTGGAGATCTATTATTGGAGTTTAGTTTTTGCACTTGTTGAGATTACGTTTTCTAGCTGTAAACATCCACAACTCAGATCCTAAAAGTCAGCAATAAAAGTAAAAAAAGGCAAAAGGTTAATAAAAAGTTTGGGTTAAATCTGTAGTCTAAATAGTCAAATTTAGTAGATCATATCCTTTTCATTATTAGGAATTAGACTTAGAGGTTTGGTGTTTGGGAAAGCCCATACTAGCAGCTAGATAATCTTAGTTGTGATTTTTGTTTGAAGCTTATTCTATAAGCACTGATTCAGCTCCAAAAAGTGCTTATCAAAACTTCATGTTTCATACTTCTTCAAGTTTAAGAGTGATTTCTTGTTTTAAGCAACCATAGCCTTTTCATCTTTATAAAAGTAGTTCAATATTAGCTTAATATTAGTTTTAAACTTTTAGAATTAAGTTTGGAAAAAGTCAATCTGGTCAAACAGCTTCTTAATAAGCTGAGATTGATTTAATACTTAAACTGTTTATTTTGTTAATGATCTTCAAAACTAGTTAATATTTCATCAATTTTCTTACCTTATTATTGCTCTCATAAAGTTTCAGCTTCCTTAATTAAGTAATAAGCTCTAAATCAACTTTTTACATAAGCTTAAAAATCGAATAAGCACTTCCTGTCCATATCATAAGCTCATTTTACTTTTCCCTAGCTAATTTTTGATTTTAGAAAGAATGGAACTTATTTCAGCTTAAATGGTGTACTAGAACGTGAGATATTAGCTTAATTGCAATAAGCCCGTTTTATAAGTTTATAGTCTTGTTTATTGCATTTTAGTCCTTGTACTATCTGAATTGTCTGGCTATTCACGAATATTAATTGCACTTTGATTTTCATCTTCTAGCATATTACATTTCTGGCCCAAATAGTCCCTGAGTTGGGTGGACCTATTGGGCCAGTTTTTGGATTTGGATTTCATTTGGTTTGGGATTTAGAACTGGGTTGGGCTAGATAAAATTCAAAAACCGGTTTTAGTTATACATTTCATTTTCAAAAATATTTTATTTTAATTAATTAAAAATAGATTTATTAAATATAAAAAATATTAAAAAATTCTAAAAATTATAAAAAAATATTTTTAATCTTTTGGCATTTTTAGATTTCATATTTGGGTAATTTTTAGAATTTGCATTTTTTATAGCTTTGTATTTGAATTTAATTTTTCTATTACGTGCTTTAATTAGTTGTACTTTTTGCTTAATTTGTGGTAATTGAAAATTGTTTTTAGTAATAGTAAGTATTTTACATAGCTTACTATTTTTATCTTTTTACGTGCTTTTAATTAAAAATAGATACCAATCAAGTTTCTACAACCAAAAACGATTAATCTTGTGATAAATTTGTTGATCAATTCGAGTCGATTTGAGGAACGATAAATAAATTAAATAACTTGCTAAAAACGGTTATTGAATTGGCGCCGTTGTCGCATCGATCTCGTTACGATTGACGATTTTTCTTGAGACGATTTGGATTTTGAGATCCGTTCACTTTTGAACGTTATTTTCTTGTGCGGATTCGGACCACGCCGGTGACTATGTTGATAGGAAAAACACAAGTGGGATGTGTACATTTATAGGTGTTGTCTCACTTCATGGTTCTCTAAGAAGCAAACCACTCTAGCCATCTCTACTACCGAAGCCAAATATGTATCGGCTGGCAAAGCGTGTCAACAAGCATTATGGATGAAACAAGCATTTGTTGACTACGACATTAAGCTAGAAGACATCACAATCTTGTGTGACAACAAAGGAGCTATTGACCTCATCAAAAATCACGTGTTGCACTCTCGAACCAAGCACTTTAAATTCGACATCAATTTCTTCATGACAATGTACAAAAAGGTAACATATCTATTGAAAAGGTTTCCTCGGAAGATAACATATTCGACATTCTAGCTAAACCACTTAAACGAGAGCCATTTAACCTTTAATACTAGGACTAGGACTAATGGAAATTTCTAGTTAAAACAAAAAGGTTTTCTGTCATCAGACTTGGCAGACCCCGTCAGACCCTTTCCCACATGGGTCCGTGGAAGGGTCCGTCTGTTTGAGATTTTTAAACCATTTTATATCAGCAAAAACAAACACATACATCAAAACACAAACCCATCTTTCTGTTAAACCACGACCAACATCACCAAAAATCCATCTCAATTTCAACTCTAAGGCAAAATATATCAATTTCTTTGTACCAATCAATCTCTGTAAATATCTCTATCCTATTTCAGTTACTTATTCACATTATTCCTAATTCTGAGTCTAGGGTTCTTATTAATTGCACAAAATTATATTTGAGGATTCACCTAGGTTAGTGAAATTAAACTATTGCATTGCTTGATTATACCATAAAAACTCTTTGTATGCATAAACCCACGAACAAATTACTAGGAATTGATTGAAATCCCTAAGAATTTTTAAAATCTTCTCATAAATTAAGGAATGCAAATCGTTTTTAATACATTGTAAATGACAAACATCTAAAAACAAGGTTTTATCATGGCATATAAGTCTCACGAACACTAAAGTAATTGCATAATCAATATGCATTTTCGGGTACGCTCGTTTAAAGCTAAAGTGAAAATAAGGAGCGTTTGATTTATCTCAAAATTATGCATTTTCTACACTTTTAAAAATAAATTTTGGGTCGAGATAACCGCTCCACATATGTTGCATATAGGCACACACTAGGCACAAGATTGTTTAAAATTCAAAGAATTTGATTAATTTGTCAAAATTTTACCTTAGGACAAAAATGCCTTCCGCTTGGAATTATGATCACAAGTCACCTCTAGTTACATCCCTAAGTTCCACAAATCCAAACACCTCACATCTAGTAAAAGAGATTTGTGTCAAAAGTTAGAAAAACGCACACTTCATGAATGTCGCCTTGTCCATCACTCCTTCACGGATAATACCAACATTCGTGAGGTTTTCTCTAAAATCAACTTTGGTTACATTTTGGACATGGATGAGCAAATTTGTCCCGAATTTGTTCTAGAATTCTACATGTCCGTTAAGGTGGCCTTTGATGAAAATCATGTCCTTATAGTAAACTTTAGAGCAAATGGAATTAACTACTCTTACTCTCTAGACAAATTTGCCCGAACTCTTAAGATCCCAAACCAAGGAGCTTGTTTTTATACCGACCTTCATACACTTACCGCCCTTGAAAACACAAACATACCTAGAGAAGCCCAACATAGGTATAACACTAGACTAGATGACAAAGATGTAGTAAAAGCCACTATCTTCAAGCGTCGTACTAGTGACACTCGCTTATCCAACACTCGTACACTCATCCAAAAAGACCCATATGGTATGGAAGCTAAGAAACTCAAAGATAAATATGAGAAATAGGAAAGAATCTTGAGATGCAATGTCATGTGTTTAGTAGGTAATAAAGATCACATAAATGCTTGTGAAAGTTACATGCTATATTTCCTTGAAACGTAACAACCCTTCAACCTTGCTTATTATGTTGCAAATAGGATGTCACATGTCCGTAACCTCCACTCTTTCGTTCTTCCATATGGTATGTTGCTTACTTGACTCTATCACTCAATAAAACCTATCCCACCAAACCCTAGTGGTCATCTAGGAACCTATCACCTTGTTGATCGAGTGATGACCTCAATTAGTGATAAAAGGGTAAAGCGACCTTTGGCGTCTCAATCTAGAGGAAAAGGAAAAAGACCTCAACCTTCCACTAGTTCCTCGTCCTCGGAAAGTGACAATGATGGTCTTCCAAGTTCCAAGCTACCACCTTTAGAATATCTTAGTAAATTACATGAAATCGATAATGCATCCGCCGAATTCAAACGAACCAAGGGGATGTTCAAGTGCTTTGAAATATTTCTCGCTAACATGGAGAAGAAGAAAGGGAAGAAAAACTATGTGGCATGAATGGGTACTTATGAACTTTGTTTAAAAAGTTCAAAACAAGGGTGTGATGTGAAACACTTTAAACCACTCTTGCTTGTTTCTTAAACTCAAATGTGTTGACTAACTTTGGTGATTTTTAGTAGGACTTTTTATGATAGATGGGTTCATTGCTCGTGTTTGGAAAAATACAAATTGCAGACCGAAAGGTACATTCTCTCAAACCCAAAAGTTGAAATATAGCCAAATGATCATGAAACACACTCCCTCATCAGTTTACATCATAAAAACACCATGTCATGAGACTCAATCGTCTCATTCCTAACCACTTTCAAAAACTGATGACAGAAGGGTACGGAACCCGCCAAACCCTTTCCCAAAGGGTCCGGCAGAATTTGACCCAAATCCAGTCAGACCCCTACCTAAAGGGTCCGTCTAGGTCCGTGCTACCTGCAACTGCATGCAAACTCCCATCATCACATATCATTTATTTTTTCATTTACGCAAACACTCATTCTTCTTTCATTTGTGAGTCATTAAATCATGGCTACACATTTAACTCACCTACTCATCTTTTTATTCAATTTGTCCAATCCAAAATCAAATCATAGATCTTCACATTATCTTCTTCACCTCTACTTAAGAACACTCCTCCTCCCATTAGCATTCACCACAACTCCTCATCCTAAAACCAAACTTTCAGCCTCTCAAACACCAAACATGATCAAAATGACTAAAGGCTTATTGTTATTCTTGAAAATGTCCTGGCATCATCGAAGAAAGTTGGATAAAGAAACAAAGAAATGGTTGATTCTGTGCAAAAGGGTTTGACGAACAAGCCTCGTTTAGGAAATTCACGAAACTGTGTTGAGGGAGTTCAGACATTTTTTTGCTCGACAAAAAAATACGGAGTATGTATTTTGTAGATGAAGCTTTGTGAAATTTTATTTGATAATGAGTCGTTATATAGTAGTGATGTGTGTGGGGGCAGAGGGTTGGGTTAAAATAATGTTTCCTTTTTTAAAACAAACGTCCCCATTTTAGGGGCTAAAAATAAGTTTTGTAAAAAACTATTTTTGTTTTAAAAACTTAGTCGTCGGAAGAGGGGATGGGAGAGGGAAATGTAACTCTTTTAAACTCGGGTTAAAAGAGAAAATAAGAGTCATTCATTAGAAGATAAAACAAACTTTTTTAAAAAACACCCTCAACGTGCGTTGGTTGGTCAACGCCGAACCCAACGACGTTGGGCAAAAACGACTGGCATTGTAATAATGTAGGGAAACATCATCCTTGATGGCGTTACTACACCGTTCATTATAACATGGATCAACTAAGAAATTATTATGTATAGGGGTTAAACTTGTAATTTATCAAAAGTGGAATAAAAACACTTGGGTTTTGGGTTAACTTTTTGTTTAAAGCGTGAAACTATGTTCCTACATATTTACTCCGTTAAAAAAATGTCTAAGCAATATTTTTTTAACTCAAATTAAATTCTAATGCTGTGAAACATATTTACTCCATAAAATATCATGTTACTGTATAAAAACGTCACAAATGAGTTTATAGAAACGCTATGAATCTGAAAAATAAAGCCCCTAAGAAAAAAAATTACTTGTGTCGCCGCACGTATTGCACATGCTTTAGTCTGATCATGGTTGATACCTTACGTAGAGTTAATGTACATAAACTTTTAATAAAAGAATCAAAGGAGGGAGAAATATAAGATGTGATGGAGAAATATAAGTTAACGTGTATAAATTAGAGAGGAAAAATTGTGTGAATTTAATCATAAGAATCTTAACTTATTGCATAATGTTAAATAAGTCGATGGTGTTATTTACGAATCATATAAAATTAAAGGCTGTGTTTGATGCGTAAGTTTATCAGAACTTATCGTATTATGAGCTTATTGTTTTTAAAAAAATAAATTATTATTAAAAATAAGTATCGTTTATCTGAAAATGCTTAAAGCGGCTTGTTTAAAAATAAGCTTCTAAATAACATATGAAAATAAGCTCAAGTTAAATGCACTACTATTCAGCTACAACACTCTATTTCACCGATTCACTCCGACTTCTAAAAATCCCAAAGATACGCATACTAAGGGCTCGTTTGGTTTGAAGTCGGGTTTTAATTTAAATGTGGGTTATTTTTATAAAGTTGATGGTTTATGATTGAGTAGGATTAGCATTTTAGGTAGATTTTGGAGAGAGAAAATAATTTATTTAATAAGTTTTATAATAATATAAAAATATATTTTAAATTTAAAGTTAATTATTTTTTATATAATGAAAAATGAATGGAAAATAGCGTGTCTACAAAAGAGATGTGACCCCACTAAAGATGGTTATTATATAAGAAACAATAAAAAAATAATAATAATATAACTAATTATTAATGTCAGTGGCAAACGTAAGGGAGGGGCTCTGATTTTCTCTCTCATTCTATTTGTGGGGTTAAGTCCTAGATATAAACAATACACTTTTCAATCAAACCAAGTTTTTAACCTTAAGCCTAAGCCTATTTGACAAATGGCTCAAACAAACAGGCCCTAATAATATGAAGCAAACTAAGTTTACATAAGTAGTGATAAGTGTGGTCCACTGCACCATATGTAAGAGATGGAAGTGCACAACACAAAGTAGTGATAAGGATGGTGGGAGTGGTAACAAAGTCACTCACCGCCACGTCAGAGCCACATCAACTTTTTAACAAACTCACTCAAACTCCCCACAGGAGGTAATGACACTCACCCAAACTCATTACAACTCACTAAACATCAACCCTACTTTTTTATTAAACATTTTTTATTCATATAATAAAAAACTTTATTTGTAAAACCCGCATGCTTTTACCATGAATAGTGCCCTTAAGATCGTACGTCCTAGATTAAAACTTACCTTATTCAGTATTGATCACATTCATGTGCTAATAATCAAGCAAGTGCATACGTGTATGACATGACAAGTATCGATTACGTACGAACTCATGATAAACAATTAATAAATATGTCACGTGAACATAATTAATCATGATCACCATTTAAAATACTAATTATAATAATTACGTAAATACTCAGAATACATTCACGAGCGTGGAGTTTACGATAAACGACACGTTAAAAGAAACAGAAACACGTTAAACACGAGCACGTTTAACCACGAACGAACACGAAACATCGGGACACGAGAAAGGTACGGGTACCCCATGTGGGGCCCCCATACCCACGGCACACATATGAGAAATGGGCTTAGCCCATGGACTTTACAAGTAAAGGGGGGTAAAGTGTTAAACATGTTTTCACTTTTCACTTTCAAGAAAATAAACAAAAACCCTAAAAGAGTTTTTCTCCTCTCCTTTTCTTCCTCTTTGTGCCGCCACATAAACACCACCATAGGGGGTGATTGGTTTGATTTTGATCTTAAAAACAAGTGTAGAAACCGTGTTTGTTCATCCTTTTTCCAAGCTACATAGTGGTATACCTTTCAAACCCTTCTTTTTAATTCTTTTTAATTCTTTTAATCTTTGATTATTTTCATGAACATGTTATTATTTTTCTTATGAAAACAAGGTAATTAATCATTGATCTAACATGTTTTGGTATTAATTAAAATCAAAGAATGGTTTATAAGGGTGTTTGTTTTTGGCCGCCTAGCAAACAAACCCGAGGGGGGGTTTGGTTTGCTATTGCCGCCACCACCAAGACCACAATTGGTCTTGGTTGGCTCATGTGGGACCCACGGCAGCAAGGGGACACGTGTGCCCCGGGTTTGGCCCGGGGTACGGTGTCGAATTCATGCCCGATTCATGGTTCGTTGGTTAAAATCATGATCTATGTTACATGTAATTTTTATGAATCATGAACTTAGGATATAATTAATTAATAACATGAAATATTAATTAAATCATGACTTAGGTTATTTTAATTATTAGTTTATCATGACATTAATTTAACCTAAGTATTTTATGTTATAAGTTATAATTAATTAATTATTAAAACATGCCTATAATTAATTAATTTAGACATGACTTAGGTTATATTATTATTAATAATAATACACATTTTAACCTAAGTATTTTCATTTCATTTTAATTAATACATGATACACTTTAATTAAAATGCTTAACCTATAGTTTAATTTAAATACATGAAATAATAATTAAACTATACACTATATCATATGACTTAAGAAATAAGCTTAAACACTTAGACTTATATGTTAGCTTATGTAATCAGCTTAATTCTAATTATGGAAACTTCTATTTATAGAAACTTAATTAAATAAGGCAACTAATCTAATTATGGAAACCTTCTATATATGGAAATCAATCTATTTCAGGCAGCTAATCTAATCATGGAAACTTTCTATATATGGAAACTTATTTAATTAAGACAGCTGATCTATTTTTGGAAACTTTCTATTTTTAGAAACTAATCTATTTTAGGCAGTAAATTCTATTTTTGGAAACTTTCTATTTTTGGAAACTTTCTATTTTTGGAAACTTTCTATTTTTGGAAACTTTCTATTTTTTTTGAAACTTTCTATTTTTGGTAACTTTCTATTTTTGGAAACTTTCTATTTTTGGAAACTTTCTATTTTTGGAAACCTGCTATTTTTGGAAAGTTACTTATTATTACACAGTAAGTATAATAATACATGAATCACCAGTAATACTTAATCAGAGTAATCAGAATACAAGATAAACACAGTTTAAGGCTTTAAACAGTGAACCATGACCTAAAACATACCAAATCAGCTATAATGAGACGCAGAACCCAGTACGTAATCAGTGAATCGATACTTATACACGTGTGTATTCATGTAGCATTAGTGATCCAGAAGTAGGAGTCTTTCTTCCGTTCATTTCACTGGACTTGAGGTACGGATTCCCGTCCTTTCAGTATGGACATTCCTTCCTTATTAGGATTTCCCCGTATGCAGCCAACTGTTTTCCCCAGCATTTGTTTTATTGTTTTGAACTGCTTATGTTAATTTAGCATAACTATAGCCATATACAAGCATGACCAGTTTCACCTAGTTATGGAGGTACCATAACCATAGCATTGGAGGCACCGATGTTATGACTTCCCTACGGCGGAGTGATTGCTCGTGGCGTCCCTTTTCAGTTTGGCCATATTATTATATCAGGTGGGGCGTATGGGTGCATCCTAGTTACATGTTTTATTCAGTTTATCATGGTGAATGTGGTGTGTGCCTTGCACCCTTCACAAGGAGCTGATCCCTCCTACCCAAATCAGTATATTGATTAGAGGCATCCCCTCTAATCAGCATGATGAGGTCACCCCTCCAAGTATTCATGCACGTGACCTTTTCATGACCTATATGGGCTATGGCATATGTATGTTAAAACAGTTTTCACAGGATAAACATAAGGCTTTTCAAACTATAAAACCAGTTTTCTTAATATTTAACCAGTTTACTCAGAACTTAGTCTTCCGCTGTTACATGTTACATGCTTATCCTATTTCATGCTATATTGTATATCCGTGCACTGAGCGTTTTGCTCAGCCGTTACTTTCCTTTCCATGTCCCAAAACGGCAGGTACCCAAGACTCGAGCATTTGGAGGACGCACATAGGATGGAAGCTGCCAGAGACTTCTTTTCCTTTTTGCCTTCATATAGTTATGCTTGTTTAGTCTTTATTCAGTTCATTTCCTTTATTTATGTTTTGGGCTTATGTTTGGGAACCGATGTTTGATTCCGGTTTTCCCTATGGTCATGTATGTTTTACTACATATCACCTTGCATGCTTTGATGACACGCCATAATCACGCGTGACATTCCATTTATCAAAATGGGATGTTACATTATTAATACATTTTATTCAAACACGATGTTGGGGATAAATTAAGGCCATATCACTTGAGCGCTGACAAGAACAAAACAAGCGTTGACAAGAACAAAATAAGCGCTGACAGCTCAAGCGTTGACAAGTTAAAGTCAAGCTTTGACACATTGAAGACAAGCACTGATGGAAGATATATTCTACACGTTTATTATATTCTAGAATACTTCTAGTAAGGATAGAAACGACAATGTATTTTCTATATTTATCTTTACCTAGAATAGCTGATACGTAGATTATTGTACAAGGCTTCTTATGTCTATAAAAGAAGACCTTTAGGTTAATGTTTGATATAAGTTTCATATAAGTTTTCGTTCATAAACATCTTTCATTGTAAGCAAGTTTGATATGGATAATCAAAGTGAAAGTTTGTTTACATCATTGTGTGTTCTTGTTTAAGTGTTAAATTCCGCATAACACTTAGATTCATAAAGCATATACAAAGGTTTCTCTACGTGTATTACTTGATCTAATCTCGTATACACAAAGCTAATCGATCTAAGTTTGGGATCAACAAGTGGTATCAGAGCTTGTTGAGGAACTTTTGATCTTAAAGAACACCAGAACCCTAAAATCACCAAAACCCTAATTTTCTCAGAAACCCTAACAACATCATGTCTGAAGCAATAACCTCCTCCTCCTCAGCCTTACCAAACATCAAGATTCCCATGCTTGATGCAACCAACTTTGACTTATGGAAGTTCAACTTTGAACAATATCTGGGGATCTATGACTACACACTCTGGGAGATTATTGAATATGGAAACACATTCAATAAGGCTCAAAAGATTCTTGATGCCATTACTCAAAGATCAGCTGTTGCTGGATGTTCTAAAGCTGATAAGAAAGAAAAACCTGGAGATGGTAGAGCTGTGGCTGCTGATGACATTGCAAAGAAAAGGGTTGACATGAAAGCCCTAAATATTCTAAAAGTATCTTTGGGACAAGAAAACCAGTATAAATATAGAGGCTATGAATCTGCTAAGGATCTTTGGGAAGCTCTTGAAGTTGCATATGGTGGCAATGCAGACACTAAGGAGGAAAAGAAAAAGCAACTTCTGCATGATTATGCTGTCTTCAAAGCTCAACCAATGAGAAACTGAGTAGTGTGAGAAGCAGATTGCTTGACATTACTAGCAAGTTGTCCTTCATGGGGACACAAGTTGGTGATGTTGACATCAATGCTACCTTTCTTAAAAGTCTTGGTGAGGCATAGAAGATTGAGGCAAGATCTATTCTTGCCAACAATACTTACAAGAGCTCCTCGTTTGATGACATCTACAACAAACTAAGACTGTTGGAAGATGAAACTCTTTTAGAGTATGGAAGCAAATCTACCACCAGCAACATGGCCTTCTTCTCTCATAGTGAAGGTCAATTCAATGAGAAGGACTCTTATATGCATCCAGTTACTGGATCATCATATGTCAGCGCTGGAACAAGTCCTGTTAACGTCTCCTTTTCAGACGCTGACACATTCAAGAATGACTCCCCAAGAGTTAAACCTGTTGGTTTGGATTTGGATACTGTTTGTGCCTACATTGCTTCTTTGCCCAATGGTTCAGTGATTACATATGAGGACCTTGAGTAGATAAATGATGAGCACTTGGAAGAGATGGACATTAAGTGGAACATGGCTCTTGCTAGTATAAGAGCAAATAGGTGGAACAGAAGGTTTAAAAAGAAGATGACCTTCAATGCTAAAGACACAGCTGGATTTGATAAATCCAAAGTTGAATGCTACAACTGTCATCGTATGGGACACTTCATGAGGGAATGCAAATCTCCTAGAAGATCTGATGCTGGTAAACCCTCAAGTCAGGTTGTTAAAGCTCAGGATTCTAAAGTTAGGTTGTAGTTCAAGGAATTGATGGTACAGGATGGGATTGGAGCTATCTGGCTAAGAATGCTGAAGAGGATAAAGCTTTGGTTGCTGATATTGAAGAAGAAGAGCATGTTGAATATGCTCTCATGGCACACTCCTCCTCTTCATCTGATAATGAGGTATATGATGATGCTTTTTGTAGCAAAGGTTGTAGGTTAAATACTGAAAGACTTAACAAAGAGGTGTTAAAACTAAAAGATGATATGAGTACTGAAAGATGTAAATTGTCTAATTACCAACTAGCTCTTATTGAAACTGAGAAAACCGTTTTTGAATACAAGAAAATGGAATTTGACTTAAAAGATAAGATCAATATCTTAAAACATGAGTTAGAGGGTAGTATGGATATTAGAAAAATCATGGAAAGGGTTAATGGTGAATTACAGGCTAAGTTAGATGAAGCCATTAAGAATAAAGATAATGTTGGCCTCAAAATTCAAAGATTTGATAGAGCCATCCAAACCCTAGGAGACTGTGTAGCTAAACAAAGGGATCCTAAGGACATGACTGGGATTGGGATGAATGATTACTTTTTGGTTCCACCACCAGCTGGTGACTTCTATGGTGTCCAACAAAGGGACTTATCTTGGACTGGTTTACTAGAGCTCCAAGAGGAGGAATTCATTCCTCCACCAAGAGTTGTCACTCCAGTGGAAGAGTATCAACAAAAACTGACTGACCTAAATGAGTGGAAGAAAGCTAACCCTACTTTATTTGTTAAGGGAGGTTTGCTATGTGAAAGTCCAAATGAATCTACACCCATTAAGGTTACTAACCCAATCACTGGTAAAGTTGTTGACCTAGGCTCAAACACTGTTAGAAGACCTAGCATTAAATATGCAGAGATGTATAGGAATACTAGGTCACCCAAGAGTCAAGTTAGCAATCATGGAACAGGTTTCTTTCCTTCTAGACCTAAGGTTGTGTCTAGAAAAGCTTGCTACACTTGTGGTAGCTTTTCACACTTGGCATACAAGTGTGTCAACGCTCCTAAAGCCAGCGCTGTCAGGAATAATTTCAGCGCTGTCAGGAAAAAAGTCAACGTTGTTAGAAAGTTAAATGTTGTCAGACCCAAACCTTGTGTGCAGCAAAGTCCACAAGTGATTAGACCTGTCCCATTCTTTTCTAGAAGGTCTAACACTCATGGACAAAGACCATTTCAAAAGACAAACACCTGGTCAAATAGGCAATGGGTTTCTGTAGCAAACCCTAGGTTCAACGCTGAGAAGGGTAATTTCAGCGTTGACAGGACAAATTCTAACGCTGACAGAAACGTGACCAGACCTAAATATTTGCAGCCACAAGGTAAGGGGTCTAAAGCTTCTTCAAGCTTAACATGGAGACCCAAGAAAGATCAAAACCCTAATGATAATGGGATTTCAATGACTTGCAATAGATTTAATTACATTTCAAATGTCATTACAAAACCTATTGGGGTTAACTGGGTATTTCATCCTAAAAAGGATGAGCATGGGGTTGTTGTGAGAACTAAGTCTGTTCTTATTGAACAACCAGATGAATCCAAGTCTTTTGAGACTTGGGTTCCCAAAGAAAACTAATTTGTTTTCTTTATGTGCAGGGCATTCAAAGACAGATCAATGATTATGGATATTGGGATAGTGGATGCTCAAGGCACATGACAGGGAAGGAAGACTATCTGACGAATTTCACCCCTATTAAAGATGGCGATAAGGTATACTTTGGAGGTGGATATGGTACCATCACAGGCAAAGGAACCCTTCTCACCAATAATCTGCGTTTTGAGAACGTCTTCCTGGTAAAAGAACTTGATTACAACTTGTTTAGTGTATCACAGGTTTGTGATAACAAAAATAAAGTTCTTTTTACTGATACTGAGTGTTTGGTGTTAAGCAAGGATTTTAAGATTCCTGATGAGAAATATATTGAGTATAGAACACCTAGGCATAAGGACATATATAATGTGAATTTAAATGGGATTAAAATGAATACCAATATGTCTTGTTTTTATGCTAAGGCCTTAGTAGATGAGAGTAATTTGTGGCACAGGAGACTAGGGCACATAAATTTTAAAAATATAAATAGACTTGTGAGGCTTGGTTTAGTTGATGGTTTGCCTGAGAAGGCCTTCCACAATGACCACTCTTGTGTTGCATGTCTTAAAGGCAAACAGCACAAGGTCTCATTCAAGTCCAAACAGGTGCATACTAGTTCCAGACCTCTTCATATGCTTCACATGGACCTCTTTGGTCCAACAAATATAGAAAGCTTGAATGGTAAATCATATTGCTTTGTTATTACAGATGACTTTTCTAGATTTACTTGGACATTCTTTCTAGCTATGAAGAGTGACACATCTGATGTTCTTATTGATTTTATCACTCAGATTGAAAAGAGGTCTGGCAATGAGGTTAAAATGCTTAGGAGTGATAATGGTGGAGAATTTAGGAATAAGAAGTTAGATGATTTTTGTGCCAAGAAAGGAATTACAAGGCAATTTAGTATTGCTAGAACCCCACAAAAAAATGGGGTTGCTGAGAGGAAAAATAGAACCCTAATTGAAGCAGCCAGAACAATGTTGGTTGATGCTCACTTTCCTATAGCCTTTTGGGCTGAGGTTGTTAATACAGCTTGCTATGTGCAAAATAGAGCATTGGTTAACAAAATTCAGAACAAAACACCTTATGAATTACTTTGGGGTAGAAAACCTAATATTGGTTTTCTCAGACCTTTTGGTTGTCATGTAGTAGTTTGGATACTAGTGATGCCTTAGGGAAATTTAGTGCAAAAGGTGATGAGGGTTACTTCATGGGGTATTCAGTGCAGAGCAAGGGTTATAGGGTTTATCTTAAAGAGGACAAACGTATAGTTGAAAGAGTACATGTTAGGTTCTTAGAGAATAAACCTAGTGATCCTGAAAGTGGTCCTAATTGGTTGTTTGATTTGGAACCCTTATCTCGAACTTTAAATTATATGCCTGACACTAATCCAGACATTGTGAAGGTAACTTCAAATGTTGTGGAGGAACAAGTTGTTAATGTTTCAGGTACACAGGTTCATGAGAAGGTTGGATCACAAGCAGAAAAGGCATCTCCTACATTAGAATACGTCACAATTCCCATTTGGACAGATGCTTTTGCTGCTGCTGCTGGATAAGATAATGGTGGTTTCCAAGTACCACCAGATACAAACATGCATGGTCCTTCAGGCGCTGACAAAGGTAAATCTAGCGCTGACAAGACCAATTCAGACGTTGATGGCTCAGACGTTGACAACAACAGTTCAAGCGTTGTTAGCCCAAGCGCTGACAAACAAGGTTCAGACGTTGACAACACCTTTGCACATCTTTTCTCTTCCACTTTTGAACAAGATGAAACTTCCAATTCTTATGAAGAAGGTCATCCTTATGTTGATATAAGAGAGTCTGATGAAGAAGATATTGGCAACATGGAGCATGAGGTTGAGGACACCAGACTTTTTGAAGGAGGAGTTCTCACTTCTACAATGAAGAATCACCCCCTTCCCAGATCATTGGTGATATTATGACTCTAGTTCAGACTAGAAGGTCTCATCAAGGTCTTGGTGGGTTTATTGCCAATATACACAAGAAGGTTGATACCCCTCTTGTGGAAGCATGTTTGTTTGCATGTTTTCTGTCACAAGAAGAACCCAAGGAAATATTTGATGCTCTCAAAGAACCAAGTTGGGTGGAAGCAATGCAGGATGAGCTTCACCAATTTGCAATTCAGGATGTTTGGGAGCTGGTTGATTGTCCTAGATATGTCAGACCTATAGGGACAAGATGGGTTCTCAGGAACAAAAGAGATGAAAGAGGTATTGTGGTCAGAAACAAGGCAAGGTTAGTGGCTCAAGGTTATACACAAGAGGAGGGGATAGACTATGAGGAGGTCTTTGCACCAGTTGCAAGGATTGAAGCTATTAGGATTTTTCTAGCCTATGCCTCCTGCATGGGCTTCACAGTCTATCAAATGGATGTCAAGAGTGCCTTTCTGTATGGCACCATTGTTGAGGAAGTATATGTAATGCAACCTCCTGGTTTTGAGGATCCAGAGCATCCAGATAAAGTGTATAGAGTCAAAAAGGCTATGTATGGCCTTCATCAAGCCCCTAGAGCATGGTATGGTACTTTGTATACCTATTTGGTGGACAATGGATTCAAGAGGGGCACCATAGATCAGACACTATTTACAAAGAAGAAAGGCAAGGATGTGTTGCTTGTGCAGGTCTATGTTGATGATATCATTTTTGGGTCTACTGATCCAAATATGAGTGAGGATTTCTCCAAGCTTATGACAGACAAATTCAAGATGAGTGCTATAGGGGAGATGAACTTCTTTCTTGGTTTACAAGTTCAGTAGAAAGAGGATGGTATCTTCATCTCCCAGGACAAATATGTTGCTGAGATCTTGAAGAAGTTTGGCTTTTCTCCACATGAAAAGAGGGCTACTACTCCTATGGATAGAGAACACCATTGGGGAAAGATTGGAGATGGGAAAGATGTTGATGTCAGGCATTATAGATCCATGATTGGATCCTTGATGTATATTACTGCCTCCAGACCTGATATCATGTTTGCTGTGTGTGCTTGTGCACGCCATCAAGTGACTCCCAAAGAATGTCACCTTTATGCTGTGAAGAGGATCTTTAGGTACCTAAGATGCTATCCTAGTCTTGGTTTGTGGTACCCAAAGGATTCACCATTGGAGCTGATTGCATATTCAGATAGTGATTATGGAGGTGATAAGTTTGATAGGAAATCCACAACTGGTGGATGTCAGTTTCTTGGGAGCAGGTTAATATCTTGGCAATGCAAGAAACAAACAGTGGTGGCTAATTCTACAACTGAAGCAGAGTATGTGGCTGCAGCTACATGTTGTGGCCAAGTGTTGTGGATTCAGAACCAGCTGTTGGACTATGGGTACAATTTCATGCATACTAAGATATTTGTTGCCAATAATAGTACTTTATGCATCATTAAGAATCCTGTATATCATTCTAAAACTAAACACATAGAAATTAGACACCATTTTATAAGAGATTGCTTTGATAAAGGTTTAATACAACCAGATAGGGTTGACACTGAGGAAAATGTGTCTGATTTATTAACTAAACCTTTTGATGCTGGGAGATTTCAATACTTGGTAACAAGTATTGGAATGATTAATCTCACATAATATGTGTTTTGGATTCTTTTTGTAAAAGTATGTACAGGATGATGCATTATTATTGTTGGTCTTATTGATGATTTAGATTTTCCACTATATTTTTCTAACACTGACAAAGGTTGCTTGAACACTGATAAGTGTTTTTGTAACGTTGTCAGCAATATAATTGTCTAACGCTGACAAAGCTTCCCTCAACGCTGTCATGTGTTATCGGGGCGTTGTCAGCAACAATGTTAGTTTTGCGGTTTTCAATCTAAATGTGCAGATGGTGTTAGCAGTATACCAATGGATACAGAGTTGCTTATGGATCAATGGAGAAGCATTTGGACAAGTTTTTATTTATGGATGATGGTTGGAATGTTTCATTCCTATCTTGACATAAATTTTTATGTTCATGCATGATTTTAGCAAACTTTTTGTATCATAGTTTAAGGGGAGGTTTTAGGAACCTTTAGGATGTTTGGGTATCCATATGATACTCTTATCATAATTCTAGATTGTGTCCACAGGTGAGTATGAGTTAGTTTTACTAAATCATGAGGCACTGTAGCATGCAAAGTTGATGTACTGTGCATGCTGCCAAGACATTTTTGGCCTAGAATTGGTTGTGGTCTGTTGGGAGACTTGGGAATGATTTTGATATGGGATTTACCTGGGAGTAACAAGGATTTTATAAGGTAACTTAGTTGTTAAGAGTTTTGGTTAGCAAGGGACACTAGAGGACTGTTATGTCTATCTTGCTTATGCAAGTGTGCATAACTGGACAGTGCTTGCCGCCCTATAATAATTATCAGCTTTTAGTTATCTTCTCTAGGATAAATTACTTGTTAAGGTCATTTTTCACTTTTTAAAATATTTTTTTTTGGACGCTGACAAGAATTTTCCAAGCGTTGTTGTGACCAAATTGGACGCTGACATGGCTATAGGCAAACGTTGACAAGATTATAGCCGTTGGGCGTTGATAGGTTATTTTTGACCGTTGACACTCAATGGGACCTACCCAGTTGTTACTTTTTGACATATTTTCAAGCCGTAATTTTAGGAGTTGTTACTTTCATTTAATGCATGAGATAACTTATAACTTTTTCAATATTTTCATGATTGATTTTTGAAAATCTTTGCCTATTTTTGGGCCTATTACATGCATTCTTTTTCTCCTATAAATTTGGCTCCTATTTTAAACAGGGATCTATAATTCTTGTCTAACAATTTTCTCTTATCAACTTCATCTTCTTCACTTAAAATTAACCGCTTTCATCAATGGCACCAAAGTTTAAACCAACAGAATTGGAATTGGGGTTCAGATCACAACACAACATGATTGCTTATCTTGAAGCTGATGATGCTCTGTTTCCCCAATACACACAAATGGTGGCATATTTGAACGCATCCCCATTAAGGTATGCTCTTTCTCATGCACCACTCATTCCAGTCACACACATTAAGCAGTTTTGGAACATTGTCAGTTCCTCATCAGTTAATGGAGTGACCACATTGACTTCTATTGTTCATAGGAGATCTTGGGTGGTTACTGAGGCCTTGGTACGCCAAGCCTTGCATCTTGATGATGCTGATGGTATAGCCACCCTTCCCATAAATGAAATAGAACAAGGGCTTAGGGCTTTGGGATATCCTTTTCCTGATGAAGGTACTCTAAATAAGTATCATAAGCAGGAATTTCCCCCAGCCTGGAAGTACCTCATACATATCCTCCTTCAATGTTTGAGTCCCAAATGTACTGCACACAATGAGATCAATAGATCCATTGCCAGTGCTATTGTGTGCATTGCAACAGGGCAAAAATATAACTATTCTAAAATGATTTTTGAGGGGATGTGTAAAAACAAGGGGACAAAAATGACTTTAGCTTATCCCCGTTTTCTGCAAATGGTTTTTGATGATCAAGGTTACTGCTCAAGGGATCACAATGATTTTTGTAAGATCCCTGAGCAAAAGAAAGCTATTTTTTATGAAGATGGACTCACCACCCCATAGAGACCTACCTTTAACCCAAGCCATGCTTGCTGTTATTGCAGCAACACAACCCCAACCAGACCCCCTACCTCAAATTGACCCCCAACCACATCTTGAACCAATTCCTGAACCTTTACCTTCACCTGAACAAATGCAAATTGACTCAGAATCCTTCAACGCTGACACACTCAATGTTGGCGTTGATGTGCCTATTTCCAACGCTGACACACAACCTTCACAATCCCAAACACCCCTTAACCAACCCACATCTACCCATTCTTCCACACCATCTTCCACACCCCCTGAATATAGGTTGATGCAACGCCAAAGGACTACTGGAGTGTTCTCCTCTGGTGGTCCTAGCCATGTAGCAGAGAGAACCACCACCACAAGTGTGGCTGGTGACCTGGATGAGGCTGGGACTATTGGTTCTGGCTTAGATGCTGGCCAAGGCAGTCCCACCATAATTAAGTCCTCATCCATGCCCAATGAATCTGACTTGGGAGGTCAAATCCCCATTTTAGAAGAGGGCAGACTGGAACCAATGACTCTTATGGAATTGACGGCAGTCTGCATTAGCTTGCAAAAGCAAAATGCAGACTTAGTACAAATTGTCAGCTCACAAGGCCTTAAACTCAAGCAATTGAGGGAGAGGATTGTTGTTTTGGAAAATGATCGTGCTAGAAGGGGTATGGAGGAATCTTCCAAAGGGGAGGAAGATCAAATAAATCTGAGTGATAAGGGCAGCCAGGATGGTCAATCAATGGATGTTGCTGAGGCCCTTACAACTTTGAAGAAACAAACAGGTTTTGATACGTCCTTAGTCTCTCCCACCAACTTAAATTTATCATTTACAGCTATGTTGAGAGAGGTTACACAAGGCGCTGAGGGAAGATATTTGAGCGTTGACAAGGAAAATTTGGACGCTGATAGAAGTATTTTGGGCGCTGATAGAACAAATTTGGGCGTTGAAAAACCTGCACTTGAAGGTGGTGTATCCCAGTCATCATCTATCATCAAGGAGATTTCTACTCAGGTATTACCATCTACCTTACCAACCATTGCACCATCAGATAAGGGTAAGGGTAAAATGGTAGAAGAGATTGTTCCAAAGGATGCAGCTCAAGTTGAGTTTGATAGAAGATTAGCTGCACAAATCATGGAACAAGATGAAAAGGAGAAGTCACCATTTGTTGTGACTTCAGAAGAAGGAAGTGATGGAGCTAGCTCAGACTCAAGTGTGATGATTATAGAACCAGAAAGGCTTGAGTATGGTGATGAGTTTGCTAGGGAAAAGTTGAGAGAATTGAAATTGCAGGTTGACTTTGACATGCCAGAGGTGGTTCAAATGTACAATTCTTGGGAAGAAAGATGCATGGATAATCCAGACTTGACCATTTCAGATCAAATATGAGGTTTGGAGCTTCTTCTTAGAGTTCAGAAGGATTGTCAGGTAATTTTGAAACACAAGGCAAGCAATATTCTCTCAGAGTTAAAAAGGGATAGAAGGGAGCTCTACTTTATGTTGCTCAGATGTCATGGAGTTGGATGGACATATCAGAAGTTGAAGGCTTTGACATTTGATGAGTTGGAAAACAGGGCTTATCCTATTTGGGTGAGAGTGTAGGAAGCAAACAGTCTCACACTTCTTTTAGATGAAAGAAAGGAGGAACTTGCAGAAGAAATGGAAATCAAGAAAGCTATGATGGTTCCCAGGCCAGTGAAGAAGGGAATTTCATTTGAGTTTCCAAAAGATATGGATCCACTATATCCAAGTGAAGCAGTTGTAAGAAAGAGTCTCAAGCTCTCCCCATTAGAAGCTTCAGATATGGTGCAAGTGTTACCATTAGATTCCAGGAACCCAATTGTGAGCTATAAAGAAGATGAATGTGGGTTCTGGAAAATTGGCAGATTTGGCAAGGAGGTACACACTTTTACCACTCTCATATCTTTGTTTGCAAGTTGTGATAGAGAAGACTTGGTGGACCTTTGGAGGTTGCTGGAGACCAAGTATGAGGCTGAAGCACCAACTTCAGCTAATGGAATAAAACTTTGGACCACATTCAAAAGAATGTGTGGACCAAAAGATGAGGATCCTACAATATGGAAGGATCTTGAAGATGACCTCAGTGGTCTTCAATGGAGGTTATATTCAGCTGCTGGTGTATATCATTTGAGCTCTACAAAGTTTGCTGAGTATTTACTTGTGGATGCTCAGTATTTCATATCCGAGGCTATTTTGGAAAAGATGAAGGACACTCAGCTGGAAATAGATTATTCAAGTGACGTGGCAAAAGATTTGATCAGATTTATTCATTACCAATATGAGAAGGTTTGTAAGATTCCTCCTAGTCCTTAATGCTTATTCAGAAACTTGATCATAAGAGTGGATATCAAGTTTAGGGGAGGATTGTTGGGAATAAATTAAGGCCAGATCACTTGAGCGCTGACAAGAACAAAACAAGCGTTGACCAGAACAAAATAAGCGCTGACAGCTCAAGCGTTGACAAGTTAAAGTCAAGCGTTGACACATTGAAGACAAGCACTGATGGAAGATATATTCTACACGTTTATTATATTTTAGAATACTTCTAGTAAGGATAGAAACGACAATGTATTTTCTATATTTATCTTTACCTAGAATAGCTGATACGTAGATTATTGTACAAGGCTTATTATGTCTATAAAAGAAGACCTTTAGGTTAATGTTTGATATAAGTTTCATATAAGTTTTCGTTCATAAACATCTTTCATTGTAAGCAAGTTTGATATTGATAATCAAAGTGAAAGTTTGTTTACATCATTGTGTGTTCTTGTTTAAGTTTTAAATTCCGCATAACACTTAGATTCATAAAGCATATACAAAGGTTTCTCTACGTGTATTACTTGATCTAATCTCGTATACACAAAGCTAATCGATCTAAGTTTGGGATCAACACACGATACACGCGGGTAAATGAAAACGATACACGGGTAAATAAAAACATTACAAGGATATTAAAAATAACACACGGCTAAAAAGAAACGATACACGGATAATTTAAGAAGGAAATAACCGCGGATAACTTTTCAAAACCTCCTAACAATAAAGATACTTAAACCGGCATATATTCTGATAATGGTATTTTATAAAAAGAAATTGAAATAAAGTTAAATAAAAATAAAGTAAAAGAAAGAATACTTAAAAGTTAAATAAAAAGGGATAAAAGTTAAAATACTAGAATTCGAATACAATCCGAAAGGAAATATAATAAAAGATAGATAAAATAAAAATACATAATACGATTAGTCAGTTCCCGGATCCGAGTCCCAAAACTGACCAGGTAACTCCCAACGCATTGTTTCTTCTTCATCTTCTTCGGCCATTATTTGGGCCTCCTAGTCCCTTCGTGCCATTTCCTCTTCTTGTAGACTTTCTCTCAACGCTTTTTGATCTAGGTATAGTTGATACACCTCATTGTCAGTCATTCTGCCATCTGAGTCGTTTTCAATTGGAAATGGTAGATCGGGAGACACATTTCGGCGTCGATGTTGTTGTGACGAAGAACCGATATGATTTGTTTGAGATCAGGATGAAGAGCTGATATGAGTTTGAGACGAAGAACCCAAGTTATTCAGCCATTCAGTATTATTCTGAATTCGAGCCTCCAATTTTGCCGACTTTCTAAACAAAGATCTGCAGATGTTGAAATCGGTATCAGATTGATTACTTAGATACGTGTCGATTAAATGACGTTTCTGTGGGGAAAGATCACGGCGTTTCTCACGTGCCGCGCGTAGTGTCTTTTAGCTTCGTACGCGGCATCGAAATCTTCAGCTAACCACTTAAGCGCATACTGGCGCCGTTGTTGTTGATTTATTTGTTTATGAAGCAGAGTCTCGTCATTAGTGTGTGGAAAAGAGCATGCCATTTTTTATTTTAGAATTTGGGTTTGAAAATACAAAAAGTTGTGTGTGAAAATAATAAAATTGTGTGTGAAAATTTTGTGTGGTAAAATTTAGTATTTAAAGAAGAAAAAAGGATTAAAAAAATATATAGGAGAGGGTCCCACAATCTTTTAACTCACCCTGGGTGAGTCTGGCCCCTTTTTTTCCAGAAGAAAAAGTTGCGCGCGAGTTTTAGCATGGGGGATGGGGGCGGCTGCGCGACTTATTGTGTCTCGCTCGTGGCTTTTGATCCACTCCCACCAGCCTAAGTGTGGTTCACTATATTTTCGGAAGTAGCTTTTCATTTTTAAATAGCAATCTAGTTCAAATTCAAGGACCTTAAATAAGGTTACATTTATAGTGGATACAATAATTTTAAAGGTATGTTTGGCATTCTTAGGAGCTCGAGTAGATCGCTGGAGCGGGGTTGTTGGAGCATGTACCTTAAGCTTATTTTTACATGCTACTTTAACTAGCATGTTATTTAAGAGTTTATTTTTTTAACAAGCCCCTTCAAGCTCTGTCAGCCAAACGGAACTTATTTTTAATAGTAGCTTATTTTTACAAAAAAATAAGCTCATGCTATGATAAGCTCTTATAAGCTTACGCACCAAACATAGCATAAATCTGATAAAAGTGAAGCATTTGTCTACGATATTTGACAGTTGGTTCTATTTTCATTACAGTTTTCGAATTACGAATTATATATTGTACTTTACGTAATGATAAATTTAGTTATAATGAGGTACATTGTTCATGTTTAGCGACGAAATGTGTAAGACTAATAATGCAATAGACCGATAATTTGAATTATTTTTTCGCGTCAACGACTTGCCTTGCAAGAAATAAATAGTCTAAAAACGGTTTAATTACTTAATATTTTTAAAAATATGTATTAAATTTTAACATTTTTATAAAATTATACGCATGCTTGAAATATTTCAATATCGAGCTCGTTTGGTCCGTAATTCGATGATATGCTTGATCGTATTTTTTCCGACTGAATCGATAAATATATGTTTCATATTTGATAAATAAAAAAACCGTAAATAGTTAGAAGTTGAAGATCGTTTCTGTAATATGTTGCATAGTGTGAGAGTGATTTAGGTGAATTTTTTTTTTCCAAAGTTAGTTGTCGTTTTACCCTCTCATTGTCGTCGTTGTTATGGAAAATGCTTACGTACTAAAGAGACCCTTCCACGGAAATCTTTAGTACGTAAACTATTACTGATAGAGATCCTTCCATGAACATCCTCACTCTTAGACTGGGGGGAGTGGTGTAAAACCTACTCACCTCCACGTTAGCGCCACATCAGCTTTTTGACAAACTCATTCACACTCAATTTTGGAGGGTAATGACACACACTACAACTCACTGCATCTAATTACACATCACTCCAACTTTTTTATTAAATATTTGGGTAAAATGCAAAAACGTCCATGTACTTTTTGAAAAATGCAAATATGCCCCTGAGTGAGAACTACAAGCATTTTTGCCTCTGAACATTCATTTCGCTTGCAAATATACCCCTGAGTCGACTTTTTTGACGTTTTCTAACTTTTTCCGTTATCTCCCCTCATGTGCCATGCACATGAGAGTATTTTCATCTTTTCCACTCTTTCTTTCCCAGTTCTTCTTTCCCATTTAAACTATCCTAGAACACCACCACTACCGCCGCCATTGTTACTGTAGCAACACCCATTTTATTTAAAAAATACAAAAAAATAATTTTAGCACAATTTATTAACCATTTACATAAACATAGCATACTTAGCAAAAATCGATCATAATACAATTAGTAAATCTAAACTCAAAATACAAAGCCAACTCAGTCATGATACAACGAGACATGGCCTCATCTTATCATACTATCTTATAAAAGAGATTAGATCCTCTCTCTTCATTTAATACCAAAAATTAAATAGTACAACAAATACAACATAATGTACAACATATTAATGCAGCCAAGAAAATTAAATTTAAGTAATACAAGATTTTAATACATATATACAATTTTATATCTCTAATATATACAAAGCATTTAATCATACTTAATTAAAACATAATTAATAATACAATTAAAACACCACATCAACACAATTTACAAGCAAAACAACACATTGTACAAATCTCGTCAATCATATTTTTCTCCCTTTTTCGTTGCAATCATATGTACAAACCACTTTTAAGTTGATCTTCTCATTCAAATGTTTAAAAGAGGTTATGTCAATTCTTGCGCTTCATTGAGTTCCAAAAATAAAGTTACACTTATTACATATTACATATACGCCACAAGTAAGAATATCCCTATATCAAAATTACGTTTTTGAGAAATGTTTTTAGGTGAAAACTATCGTTATCCTAAATTATTGCTATGAATGACGAATAACCGAATAACATTCACTCTCAAGAAAATTTAGTCACAGGATACGCACCGCCGCATCGCGCGGGTACCTGCTAGTTCTATATAAATTCCAAATTCTAAATCTACTTAACTTCATGTTTTCTTATAACAACCGTTCTTCCCATACAAGAACGGAGAGATAATGTACATGGGTCTAAGATAATTTTTGTAGGATATTAATGATGCTAAAAACCTTTTACATCTTGAAGAGATTAGATCTGTTTCATTGGTATCCATTAGACAGAAGTTGCTAAATAGGTCACTTCAAGTTGTTGTATCAAATGTTCTCAACAATGTCTTTGGCAGTACTTCGGGATCTAAAAATCCAGATTTCCCACCCTGAAAAAGTCATTTGAATCCCTTGCTGAAAGATTGCAGTTCGTGCAACGCGTGTATGCCCGCTTGTGGCTCCTTCCAATGTCTTTAGACATCACTCGCGTGTCAAAAGAGTCTGGTATACCAGAGTGGGAAAATGGGCCCAGTCACCGTGCCCTCTACTATGTCAATCGTTCACATACTTGTATGCTAATTGCCAAACCACCAAGTTATATATCCGTCCTTGATCTGGTTGTGATTGTAGTCAGTCAACTCATAGGTTCTCCAGTCTCACTACCAATTGGTCCATTATTTTTCTCCCTAAAAAGCTGTGAAACCGCGCTCCTTAACATCCTTCAAACTTCAACCAATGAGAGACTGATGGATGGCGTGGGCATTGGTACTTATTTTATTGGTAGAGAAATACTTCCCCAAGATGCCATACATGTGGAACTCGACATTCAAGACCCTATTTCAAAGGCGAGATAGTAGCATGGCAGGAAAAAACTGGAAAAAATTGAAGTATGGTAGAATACTCAAGAATGTCAAACCGCCAACACGGAAAGCGCTATATATATTTAGTATTGAAACGTCTCTAGGGAAGGGCCAGAAGGCTGTAATGATTTGTTCTTCACGTGTTTTCTGCTTTAGAAATTTCTCAACTGGCTACAACCTTTTGGCCACACACGTGATGCGTGAGAAAGCTGATGTGGTTAATTACAATATGTATGTCAAGGAATCAGAGTTTCTAGGAGGATTCAAGCTAAGAAACTAGAGTTTTTAGGAGGCTGACTTCTACTACTAATACCAGAGACAAAATATTTGACCATGTTCCTAAAGTGTTTCAAGCACATTTATAATCATTGAATATGATGATGGCCATGTCTCGTTGTATCATGACTGAGTTGGCTTTGTAATTCGAGTTTAGATTTATTAACTGCATTATGATCGATTTTTGCTAAATATGCTATGTTTATGTAAATGGTTAAGAAATTGTGCTAAAATTATTTTTTTGTATTTTTTAAATAAAATGGATGTTGCTACAGTAACAATGGCGACGGTAGTGGTGGTGGTGGTGTTCTGGGTTAGTTTCAATGGGGAAGAAGAAGAATCATACGTACGAGCCTCGGGCTGCTTCGTTTTGCTCTCAAAGTACTTAAAGATTTTTGTCCAAAATCCCTGCTCCGTCATCCCGTTTTCAGACACGACAACCCAAGCTTTTGCCAAAGCAATTTCCTCCGCGACTGTCAAATGTTCACCATCCTCGACTATTGTTGGCGGCGGATCGGAATTTGTTTTCTTTTTTTTTGAACGACAAGTTTCATTAAAAATTAGCAAGGAGCTATACAATTACAAGGAAATAAATTTTAGATGTTGAAGCCAACGATCCCAAGAAAAAGAAAGTTTACATCTAGCGTTACACCAAGAAAAAGAACGTGAAATAATATCATCGAATAGAACATCCTTCCTAGGCTTAATGGTACTAAATAACAATTGGTTTAATGGAACCAACCGGAATGTGTTTTCTTGAGACATGATTACTGATAATGGAGAGGAGAATTTTTAGTTTAGATGAGATTGTGTGTGAAAACAAGGATGATTTAGCTAGTAAAAAAAGATATTAAATTTTGTTTATTTTTTTTTTTGAAAAAATTGACCAAACGGCAAAAAAAAAACACGTGGGTTCGGTTTGTTTACAAACTCACGTTGATGAGTTTGCTCCAAAGATTTGATCAAAGTGACCAAGTCACGCGTGAATAGGTTGTCGAGAGGATGAAAGTCGCACGCGACTTTCTTGAAATCGTGGGTGGCTTTTCAACTTCAAATTATTGCAATGACAAAATAATAATAATATACTTGCTCATTATGTAGGAGCTTGTAGTGGCTTGCAATGATAAACTGGTGAAGAAGAAACATCCTTAATTATTGAAGAAGTCGAAGCTTGAAGATTTTAGTTTTATTTTGTATTTTAGCTTTAGATTTCATATTCAGATTTTAGTTTTAATTTGTATTTCAGACTTAGATTTCAAATTCAGATTTCTGTTTTAATTTGTATTTATTATGCAATTTGATTTGAGTGAATATGAAGATTTGATATTGATTTGACTATCTGCAGTTTTATTTTTTTTTAATGTAAAATTATCAAAAAGTTGACACTTGAAAATGTCCACTTTTAAGGTGACTTCTTAAAGTGTCCACTTTTTATCCAGAATCTGAACGCTTTTATATATCATATCCTCAACTTTTTTCACGTTTTTTTCCCCAGATTTTTGTGACGCCAATATTGTGTACGTCAAAGAAAGCGTCCACTTTTTGGTTTAATACAAAAAAAAGTCTAAAATAAGTGTCTAAATGTTTAGTAGTGATAAGTTACATGAATAAGAAAGGAAAGATTACGTGAATTTGATTATATAATGTTAACTCATTGTACTATAATGTTAAATAAGTCGATAGTGGTATTTATGAATTTTATGAGTAAAATTTTAGTACAGTATTACGTATAAGTTTATGTAGTGATCTACGTATAAAAAAGGTGACGTGGATGTGCGGCTCATCATATTTTGTAGTAGGAGATGCATGCAACACAAATTATAACTCGATCGTAAGTTGGAAGAAGCTTCGAGCTTTTGTGTACGTACATGAACCAAAATGGACTGACTGACAAAATTGCTATAAAAATCTCGCTAGGTGTGAATGGATAGAATATAAACGGTTGTATTTGTATATACTCCGTATTATACTATTTAAAGTAAAAATAAAGAACAAAACTAGCGCACAAGAACCGAAGTATTTGACTTATTCCAAGGACCCGTATTAAATGTCTCATTGGACCAACATGTGTATAGTATTTCCTATAATATGAAAAGGAAAAAAAAACCTAGATCTCAAATTGTTTCTAGTCACATATCATGGTGGCGCCTCCGGTGCAACATATCATCCATGGTTTGTCCTTTGGTTAATTAAGTTTTGGGCACATATCATCTATAACCTTTGGTTATGGGTGTTTATAAAGTTTTTTGGTCACATCATCCATGGATCTTCGTTTATGTGTGTCTATAAACTTTTTTGGTCAAATAATCCATGGCTTGGATCTTTGTTTATGGGTGTTTTTAAAGTTTTTTGTTCACATATCAACCATGGCTTGATCTTTATTTATGGACTTAAGTTTTTTGGTCACATATAAACCATGGCTTGATCTATGTTTATGGTTGTGTCACATATCATCCATGGCTTGGATCTTTGTTTATAGAGTTTTATAAAGTTTTTTGGTCACATATCATGATATCATCCATGGCTTGGATCTTTGTTTATGGACTTCTATAAAGTTTTTTGGTCACATATCATGATATCAACCATGGCTTGATCTATGTTTATGGGTGTGTCACATATCATCCATGGCTTGGATCTTTGTTTATGGGTGATGTTTAAGTTTTTTGTTCACATATCCCATGGCTTAATCTTTTTTTATGGGTTGTTATCTATGTTGTTGGTCACACATCTTCCATAATTTGACTTTTTTTGGCCACATATTTTTTTTTTGCTCTTTCATTTTATCACAATGAGTGGTTGCAACAACAATTCACAAGGTTTAATGAGGTGGTGACATGAGTCTCAGGTTAGTTTATTTATTTCTCTCTCTCATTTTTTTTTTCTTTTTACCTTAGTCATTTTATTTTGTACAAATTGTACAGTGTATTAAAAAAATGTTGTAAATATTATCTAACTATAAAAAAAAACTTTAAATTAAATCATAAAAATTATTTACTTGTGATTTTTACTTAAACCTTACATTGTAGTCTTCTTTTTGGGCTGGGCTACTATCAAGATACATGAAATGCAACCTTTTGGGCTAGATACTTGAAATGCAACTATAAAAGGTTGTTAAGCCCATTTCTGTCTGCGTGATCTTTTTCTTCTTTAATCGATATTTTGCCCCAAATTGTTTCTGACAACGCTCTCTGAGAACAAAACCATCCGACATGTTGTTCGAAATGGTAAATTGAATCATTTTTTCTCTTTAATTTATACTATCTTTCTTTTAATTTTAATCAATTATCGTTTCTGTTGATTTTTTTAATTAATTGTAGGGTTAGGGTTTGTGATTTATATATTTTGTATTTTATCAAGTTTTTATTATTTCTGGTGAAGATCTAGGCATCTAAGGTAGACATCGGTGTCATTTTTATATATTTTAGTTGATTAAGGGTTTGTTTTTATATGTTGAAACTATGTTGGCCTGTTTCTTTATTGTGCGTATATCTTGTTTAGTGCTTATTTTTAGTCTCTGGTTATTTAAATTTGTTTTTAGATTATTTTATGATGTTTAGCTATTGTTATGGACCTTATGGTGATGTTTTGAGCATCTGTTTTATTTCACTGAATGATTTCATTGATTTTCATGTTTTTTGATTTGGTATTTTAGATAAAGACATCGTTTATCTTGTTTATGATGCTTATAAGGTCGCTTATCCGTTTATTGTTTGTTATGTTTGGGTAAAATTAGCATGAAACATTTCTTTTGGTAAAATGTTTGACAAGACGTTTTGTTATGTGTCTTCCTGTAACAGTTTTCCTTATTTTAATACCGCGCAACATAGAAGATTCATGATTCTACTATTACGAAACTTTTGAAACTTAGGTAGCAACCGATCAGAATTCTATGTGAATTCGCCCTTAGAGGCTGAAGCTAAAGCTCTTTGGTGGGCTACGAAACATGCTTATAGTAGATGCTAGTTTTTTGAGTCACACTTATTAACTTTTGTTTACACACTTCGCAAACAATCAACACCTTTAGCTTGTGTTTAGTACTAGTGACTTGTCGTTTGGAAAAAGAGAAGGGATTATGGTAGCTCATAGCATAGCGACATGGGCATTAGGATGCACTAACGACTGGTTTTAGAAGGCAAAGTTGTAAGTTGTGCGTCTTTTTTATTTGTGAAAGATCTTATATCAACAAGATGATGGAAACTGAAATCTGTAGCACTGAGGCACTTGCCTAATTGCGCGATCTATAACATGTATGAGAAATCCACAAATTTTTTAGGAAGGTGTGCATGTATTGTTGCTTAGTTGCCACTTCTTCCAAACTTTTAGTGTTCCGCTAGCGTTTGATTTCTTTCTCCCACTCCTACTTCTTTGGCTGTGTTACTCGTACGATTAGTTTTTTACTACACCTTTTGTCCTATAGCATTTTAGGCAAATGCAGTTTCTCACATACTCGTTCAACTCTTTGCTCTTGTGCGTGAAGTTTACTAGTTAGTTCAGAAACTGTAAGCGTATTAAAGGTCGCAAGACTTTCCTGTTGCAGAAGTTTTCGCTTCAAATTTAGGAGGAACACTAGTTAAGTAGTTCAGAAAATGTAAGCGTATTAAGGTCACCTCTATATGGACGATCAAAGTAAAACCTGTCAGATTATCACATCTTTATGGCTGAAGTGATTAGTTTCCAGCATGTCTGTGGTTGTTTCCAGCATGTCTGTGGTTGTTTTTGGCTTAAACTTGCTTATTAAGTCCTAGTTTCAAACTGTTTTAACTTTAAAACTTAACGCTGATTGCTATTTGCTCCGGTTTTTTTGCTTATCTACTATTTATCTGATTTGCAGCCAAAGGAGTTCTCTAAACAACATAATTTTCCGGATGAAAAGAAGGTCATGGTTGACCCCTCTCTACAGTTAACTATCCGTAACAGGGAAATACTCGTTAGGGAGCTGAGTCTATTTCTTCAAGGGAAGGTGAAGTTCTACAGCACAAAGTAAGGACTTCATTCCCACATTTTAGTTTATAAATAAGTTAGCAATGTTAATGATATGGGCTTTTGTTTTGTAGGTGCTTGGACCATGTTGTTAAGGGTGCGTTAGGAAGAAGAGGTCTGATTTCAAACAGAACAGTTGCTCGCTGTTATCATAGTGAGTCATTGTTAGGCCATTTAGAATGTCTGAGGAAATCCTTTGCTGAGTATAATTCTTCGAGTTATGTTTGGGCAGCTAAAGAAAACCTCACTTACTTTGATGATGTAAGTGTCAAAACCCAATAATATTTCAGATACTTAATTTATTATCTAGGTGTTTAAGATTTTGTTTTTGTATACAGACTGCAGGGTTGCCTGTCATAACAGCTAATGCAGAAGGAGTTTATTTTTATTGTCCACCTTCTGCGCACCAGAAAAAATACGCGTGGGAGACACAGTTATGTGAGAAGATTCGTCACAGGAGTGATGAAAGGAAGGATCTCTCTACCATCCATAACAACAAGTCACGTGGGAAGAAAGTCGGAGGACGCTAGGTTTGGTAGGTAAAAACTATTTATGTTTAATTTACTTTCTCAGATTCTAAGTGATGCTAGTATTTAAGGCTGGCTGGACTTAAAACCAGTTTTAGTGAATGGTGATGCTAGTATTTAAGGCTGGCTGGACTTAAAACCAGTTTTAGTGAATGGTAAATATGCGGGAAGTGCATTAAATTTATAGAAGTTATATTAGGAGTCCCTTGTAAGTGTTTGATAATAAAAACAATCAAATATTTTCTTTTTATCTAATGTTTTTTTTTTTAAATATTACTTGCAGGACGTTGCATGACTTGTTGGTTGCAGATGGCTGCTTCTTTTGTTGGTTGCCAGACATAGCTAAACCTATGAATTGAACTTGAATCTCTATCTTGTTGTTTATTTTCTGCATTTTCGACTTTGTTTTGGCAAAGCCTTATTACCTTGTTGCAACTTGGCAGCTTCTTGAAGCAAGGTTTTTTATTATTGAAAAGAAGTGTATGATGACGAATTTGGAGAGTTTAGAATTGAAGTTTATGAACCTTTTTCTGCGCATATTGCAAGGTGTCCAGATCAATCTGTCTTTTTTTTTTAGTTTAGTTTATATTTATATTTAAGTGAAGGTGGTTCAGTGGTTAGTATCGCTGATAAGTATCATGGATTGTGCAAGCTATCTAGATCATCCCATCTTTTTTTAGTTTAGTTTATGTTTATAAGTATAAGTGAATGCTAGTGCAGGTGGTACAATGCTTTTTTTGTTTGTGTTTTTATATTTGTTTGGCTAAGCAATGTTATATTGGATTGGCTAGGAATTATGGGGTTCTGGTAATTGCATGCTGGTTGTTAAACTGATTTCTCATTAGTCTTTTTTGTTTCAGTTACTTCCTGTTTTCAACTGAGTTGTTGAGCATGGTATACAACAGCAGATAATCTTATAATCATATCTTGTTACTATTAGTTTAATGCATCGTGCATTCAAAACATAAGTGTGGGTGTGCTTGTTTGGAGATTTTAAAGGGTAGTTTTTGACATTTTTAGTAAAACGTGATAAAGGAATGCCATTGTGATATTAATTCTGATATTAAGAGAGGAGGGTGTGGTAACCAATGTTTTAAAACCCGGTTTTTTAATTGATCCGGTTGAGTTCACCGGTTCATCGGTTCAACTGGTTGAACCGTCGGGTCAAACCGGTTTTATATAAAAAGATGAAAATATTACTGTTTACTATGTTAATAGAATAAAGAGTACACTGAATAGCATAAACCCTTAGTTCAAAAAAAAGAGAATGGCATAAAACCTATATGTTATATGAAAATGGCATTCAAAAAATTTAACATTCACGTATAATTTTGTATTCAAATACATTTACATTTAAATAATTTATTGAAACTAAGCATAATCAAAATATGTTATAAAAAGTTACTGTACACAATTAGGCCAACATATAGGTTGGCTCGTGTCATAATTTCTGTCACCCACGCTTTACTCACTACTACAATAGTATAACTACTACACGTATTAAACAATAGAAAATTCTACACATAATATTAATACAATACTTCTCAAAATCTCATCAAATCAATTTGCCATTTTCAAAAACCCAGACACATCTTTTGATATTTCTCTTTGACTTATTTGCACCACACAATCACTCATCAGTCTTCACCGCAAATCACCTGTCATATTCAAAAACCATCGCAACAAAATTTTCTCATAAAACAACAATTTCTCACACAATTGCATCACTATTTCAACCACATCAATCGATTTTCAACTACCACATATTCTAAAGTTCAGACATACATCCAACAAGTCCGGTGATTTAGTCTAAGCGTTACACGTTTCTTGATAATTGTTGAACCGGCCGGTTCCGGTCCGGCGGTTTGACCCGGGTCGATCAAAACCCGACGGTTCAATCCGGTTCATGTATAGGTATAAACCCGGCTTCTAACGGACCGGTCATCATTCCGGTTCCCGGTTCAACCGGTTGAACCGGCCGGGTTGAACCGGCCGGGTTGAACCGAGTTTTAAAACATTGGTGGTAACTTAACATCACATTATACCAACACAACTAACCAAAATATCCTTTCACTCACAACACACCCAACCTCTCTTCATTTGGGCCCCACCACTATCTTTTATTTTTCCTTTTTTTATTTTCACACAAACTAAAATTTATTTCACTTAAATAAAACATTACAAATACGGAAAAAAAAAGTTACAAATACGGAATAAAATTAAAAACGATACAATACGGTACGGTTCGACGGAATTTAATCGGTTTCGGGATTCGAATCATATTCCGATGAAATACCCCACGATCTCTTGATGAATTCGCGTGTCTTTTATCACTTGATCTGCTTCGCCAACTCTTGTTTCTCCCGTTCTTCTTCTGCTAATGCTTCACGTAATGCTTCTTTCATCATTAAGCAGTTGATATTCTTGTTCCTCAGTAAGACGAAACTCACCAGGTACCTGGTATTCTTCAATAGGGCTCTCTGGTTGATGAATAGTAAGAACGGATGATTCACCCATTGTGTTTGGGTAAGGTTGTGGAGGGTAAGGTCGTGGAGGGATTGTCTCTGGTACCTTTTCCGGTGTCGATGGGTTACTTCGAGTAGCTTTTCGTTTGTTTTGTTTCTTGTTTGCATAAGTGTTTCCTTGAGACATGTTTTAGAGTGTGGTTTTGTGTGAGAAAAAAAACTAAATGGAAGTAGTATTTATAGTGAAAATATAGCCGTTGGAACCCATGTTAAATATAGCCGTTGGAAAATTCAATTTAAACCTACCCGTTGGAAAATTCATTACTGAAATTAAAATTACAACATAGAAAATAAAATAACATTACTGAAATTAAAATAACTTTATTTAAATTAGAACTAGAATACCGAAATTAAAATTCTCTAATCCATTATTTTTTAGAATCCATCTGTTTTCCAATTTTAACGCCTTCTTCAACCAAAGCATCATGTATTTCATCGTCTTTGTTCGATTCTTTTTTCAAAAATTCGATTATCTGATCACGCCACTCTTTTGGAATATCCTTGCATTTTTCACATGCCTCCCGCAGTTCAAATTTTGAAGAGGATGCACTTTCAAATTTGAGGGCTAAATACATAATCGCTTTCTGTCGAATGTTGTCTTTCTTAATTATTTTAGCAACTAATTTTTTGATTTGATCATAAGTGTGTGGAGCCGAACAAGCCATTCTAGTAGTATTTTTTTGATTTTAAGGAATGAATATAATTGTTAAAATTGTTAAATGGGGAGAGTTTATATAAAGATTAAAAAAAATAAAAAAATAAACACTTTTCAAACCAAACGGATATAAAATCAACCAACGGATATATTTGACCAGCTGGCCTCGTCGTCGACATTTCGCATTTGCGAAATTCACACGGCGAATAGGGGGGGTCGGTGTGGCGACGAGCCACGACGAAGCTCGGCGAGGGACCACCTCAGCACAACGAGGTACCCTTGTCACCACACCCTCCTCTCTAACAAAACACACATTTCGTAAACTTGCACCAAATGAGGAGTACAAAAAGCTAAAACAAACGGTGTCACGGCGGAGGGGGCTCGTCGCTCCGACGTGGCACCCTCGCCGGTCCTCGCCGTGACACCGCCCCAGCCCTCGCCGCTCCCCATTCGTCAGACTTCAACGAGAGGAAAAAGAGAAAAACTGGGCCCCACCTGCAAAAACAACCGTTTGGCAACGGTATAAAAAATTAATTTTTTTTTTATTTTTTTTATAACTTTTTTTTTATAAATACCACTTATTTTTATCTTAAAACACACACACACAACAAACACTTTCAATCAAATCTTTTCACAAAAACTTTCAATCAAACTTTCGTATTTGTATTTTTTTTCAACACTTCTCGACTGGGGGAAGAGACGAGACAACTTACCTTGAGTTTCAACACTTCTCGGCTGGGGGAAGAGACGAGACAACTGTAAGTAATGTTGCTGCAACCTTTGAACCGAATCAACCCCCCTCATTAAACATGCCCAGTCTTTCCAAATCATCTCAAGGGATGGCATACCGGAGGACTGAACGCTCAAAATCTAACACAACCTGCCCCCCAGCATAACCCGATTTAAATGAGAGACGTTACCCGCAGAACGAGACTCTATAAGGACTACCAAACTAAGTTCCATCATTGACGCTTAGAGAATTCAAAGCAACTTAAACTGAGATGTTTCTTTACCTGGAAAAGAAGGGGCCGAATTGTAACTCCTACACGTCTTCCGACCATCAGGACACTAACATCTTTTGGATCAAGTCCCAAAACTTCCTCTTCAAAATTACATCTGTTAAAAATCTCGCATATCATCACAAAAGAACAATGCATAAGCCGATATAATTTAGTTAATTATAGTAAAAGGCATGCCAGGATTACTTTGAGGAACAAACTCTGGTCTAAATGTTGGTGGCTCGGATATGACGTGATTCTTTAGCATCTGCAAATAAACACCAACTCGCTAAGCTATGATCCTGTAAACACTCTAAGTGGGATCAATGCAGCACATAACCTTCAATCCCTCGGCTAATCCAGCCCTCAGAAAGATCTATTGATGAAGTCCTGTTAGCTTTGTTAACTACCGGGCGACCCAAGTCTACAAAAATGGAACGAACAAATGTGTTATAACTGAACAGAACTTAGGCATATACATGCTATTCTTATTCATTAGAAGGAACAGAACATACTTTGTAGTAAGAGCCTTAACTTCTTTCGCCATACACATAATATGTTCCTCGGGTTCTATCACATTTGGGTTCAACCCAGGTGTTCGTTCGTAGTCCATCCTTTTGAGCCTTCCTAAGGTTTTGAGCCTCCACGTGGGAATGGATTGAAATAAAAATGCTTATCAGACTAATAGCAGACTGTAATTACTAACCCCTCATAAAATAATGCAATCAATTCTAATCTCGGAATGCTACATTCTAAATGTATAACCTTAGTCATTACATCTATATTTCAAAGTTGAGATAATTACGTAACCACAGTCTTATCGTGCCTCATTGTATCGTAGCTGTCTTTCAAACATAATAAATTATTCCATAAATCATTTATCTACCTATTGCATTTTGACATACGCTTTGGACTTCTAACTAAGCGTTTTTTTTTTCACATACATAAACAATCTCAAACACCCTCTAACACTCTTGTCTATTAACACAACCGTATCCCCTATAGAACCCACAAATCCCATACGTCAACAGCCTTATCACACACATACCCAGTCAAACTTGTCGTTCACTACACATGCCGCCTTCCGAACAACGCCATTACTTAACCTCTGCAATCAAAGGTTTTCTACACTATGAGAGTTACAATTCTAGCTCAGGACTTCAAATACCATAATTTCTCAAGATGGACAAGCAAAACACTCTTGTCTATTAAGAAGCTGATCCTAGTTTTCGACTTACTTGAGCTGTCAACATCTTTCTTTGATAATTGCAAAATTATGTCTTTTTGCATTTCAATTTTTGCGACACTCGTTCCAAACTCGAATAAGTTCATATGCCATTCAAGAAAGCTACAAAATACATGTTTCAGTAGTTTTGCACACGTTATACAAATTTCGGAAGCCATATAATAAAAAAATCTCGATTGCACATTTCATCAGGCTGCATACATAAATAAATCAGTCACTTGGTAACCGTACCTTATATCAAAAAAGAATTACAAAGATACATTTATAGACTAAAAAAGTGGGCTCTTGATATTTACCAAATATACTTAAGCTTATAAGTTCTGTAAACACAGTAAAACAAACACCTCATAAATAAAATGAACACAATTAGTTTTTGTCGACATTAACCACAAGAAATTAAGCTGCTACGTAACAACAATTATTTTTAGTTTTCCCCAACGTTAATAACATACATGGCTTCATTCTCACTCGCATAGGGGTACGTGGCTACTTTACCATTTACTCACATATACCACATATGCCACTTCCAGATATACCACTTCCCAAAAGAAAGAATAACATAAGCTACAAATATCAATATGTATTGTAATAATTAAGAATTCTCAACTACAGTTTTTCATATAAATCAAGGCTGAAGAAAAAGCAGTTGCAAAATTTGACATATGAAACTCTGTACTTCCAAAAAAACTAATTAGGCACATACCTTTGCCTACAACCATTATTTTGAATTGAATATATGTAGTAATATTCATTTTATTGATATAATATGTTAGTTTTTGATGACATATGTTACATGTAGAAGTAATCAGTTAAATAATTGTCAGGATAATACTTATTTCAATCATGCTACAATAACTAATAGAGTTGCAACCTTTTTAGCATATTTTTATTTTTCAAAATATCCAATAAGACAAATACTTAATCATCTGATTCTACCATAACCTACTTAAAACATGCAAGAGTACAAACGTGATGACGAAGATGAGCAACTTGTGCAAAGTTCTTGATCTAAAAAAATGGTTTTATTTGCATCACTCAACATTATTTATGTTTTGCTCTATTTGACTAATATTTTAACTTGGTTAACTGCCATGTGATTAGTGGTGGTCTAAGATTTGTTGACAGGAATGGGTGCAGATAAAAACAAATCGGTAACGCTTCTTCTTGTCCTTATACTTTCTATATGTTATACGTTGTAATGATCATCTGACTAATACTGATGAAAAAGAGTTTCATGTTCGTTTCGTGTATGCTTCTTACACATACTGTTTGGTTGTCAACATTTTACAATGACTTATTTTGGGTCACTTATTCACTTGCAGGCCCAAACTCCTATCTACTCTGTCACATAACCTGAATTAGATTTTATCTCTCAGGGTCAAAGTCAAATGGTTAAGACAAAGTTAAACTAAAGATGAAATGAGTCTAATAGGTAGACTAATGGGTTAAAAGGCATCTGAGTGGTGCATAAACCAATGTTTCCATCCACACCAAAAGAGAATACTACCGAATCTTATACAATCACATATTGAAAAACTGACAATGATGAAACTTGACTGCAAAAAGAGATCAGAAACTTTAGAAACACGAACCTTGATAAGCCTTTGCCCGAATCAAGCGATTCCCGGAAGTGAGGACCTGTCATTGTAACAACGACATTATTAAAACAATGGCGCAAACATTAGCAAATGCACACAAGCCTTACCAATCTTAATGTTATTGGATGCAATGAAACATATATAAGAGTTGACTAATAAAAAATTCTATATATACGTGGTTCAAATTCTTTTAGCTTCTCAAAGATTCTATATACGAAGCAAAGGACAGAAACTGCTCAGGCTTTCAAATTAAATCAACACTGTGTGCGACCTTCGGACCTTGCATAAGCATACTTTTTGTAATTACAAAAAGAAGCCAAAATCTGATGAAAAATACCGAAACAACGCGAATAAGGCATTTGATACTCTAAAACAAAACCCTTGACAACCTGTTTGACCCATAATTCTAAGTGACCCGTTTTGACCCACACATGTTCCAAACCCCTAACACGTGTTGACCCGATACCCAACCCACCCAGGACATCATTCAATGCGACAGCAAAGTGAGGTCTAAAACCCCCATTTTTTTTACAGGAAATAGCGTGCTTGAACGGACTATTTTAAAGTGCAAAAAAGCTTTATAGATCACCCATGTATGACAGCAGATAACACACACGAAACCCTGTTTACGATAGCAATTTGAGGCACCCATTTTTACAGTGAATACTGTGTTCAAACGGCCTATGTGTGACAGCATGGTAACCAACTGCTGCCTTAAATCAAGGCACCTAAATTCAGCGCTTAACAATTATGAATAATAAATTTATTCTGTGTGAGTTTTGGCGGTGGATTTTTGGTGTATGAATCATGGAAGGTGATGTGCTGGATACACGAATTGAAAAACACGTAACCCGCTCCAAATATAGTTTTAACAAGAATTGAAGACCCGCGCTTCACTGCGGGGTTCTTCATTATTGTCTTTTGTTAAGCTTGCAAGAGGGACATTGTAAAACCTGTATTTAAAGATCAGGATATTTAAATACGTAGTTTTATTGATTAAAAACTATTCATATGGTATTCAGAAAATAAATATAAATACATTTCAGAATATAATATTCATGAACATTTATTCAAAATTTAAATATAATACATCACTATATACAAGTTTAAAAAAAAAAAAAAATAATAAAAGGAAAGAGAGGGGCCGGTTTGTATAAAAAGGAAAAGAAGATAATGGGCTTTAGCCCATTTTGACTACACAAAAGAAAGATCGGGACTAAACCCTCATTCACATTCCAAAAAAAAAACAAATTAGGGTTGTGTGGTTCTTGGTTGCCGCCGGGTAGAAACAAGGAAAAAGGAAAGACGGGTTGTGATTTTCGGGTTGGTTTATATTGTGCATTCGCAGCCTAATTGTTAGTCACATATAACGGTATTTCATCTTTCTTCCTTATCTTTTATATCACGAATTAAATGGATGTGATTCACGAGCACATGATTTTTTTTTAAAAGTAAAACATGAATTAATCAATCTAGTCGGGTTTTGGCGTTTGTCACGAAAACCGAGAGTTCCAGACTCTCGGTGGTGTTTGGTTGTGACTAGCCGCGACCACCAAAGCCTTGGTGGTGGCTGTGTTCAGTCGGCCGCCGCCCAGAAAACCCAACAGGGGGTGTTTGGTTTGTGCAGCCGCAACAAAACAGGGGGTGTCGGGTTTGTTTACATCAGGAGAACCGAGACCATAAGGTCTCGGTGTGTTGCTGCACGACCCAGCCGAGACCACAGCAGGTCTCGGTGTTTCTTTTCTTGCCTGACCCGAGCCACAAAACCAAATAAGGGTGCGTTTGGTTGTAAAAAAGGAACAAGCAGTGGGAACTATGATTTAGAACAGTGGGAACTAGGTACTTAAGCAGTGGGGAAAAATGGACATAAAAACAAGGAGGTTAAATAACATTAGCGACAGTTTAGCGACAGATTTTTCTGTCGCAAAACTGTTAGAAATTATGCAGTTTTTTTTAAAGAGGCAGTTTTAGCGACAGTTTTTGGTGACACAGAAATTCTGTCACAAATTCTTGTGGACAGATTTTTGTATATTATGTTGGTTCGGTTAGTGCGACCGAGATGGGCTCGGTAGGCTCGGGACATGTTTATAAATAATAAAATAAATATTTTTATATTATACCTTTTTAAATTAAGTTGTTTTATAAATATTTTATATATATCTCAAGTGTATTAAATTAAATAAATTCCTAAATATTTAAAAGGGTATATTATTAGAAAACGAATTAAACAATTTAAGAACTTTCTAAATTAAGGAAACTTTTATCTTTAGCGGGATACTTATTATAGAAATACTTATCGTCAGAAATACGTTTGTACGTAGCTATTAGTAGAACGTTAATACATTACAATGAATTATTATAAGACCGAATTTAGCCGTTAATATGCGTATGGAATTTCAGAAATAAATAAATAAGAAACCAATAAGATCAGTAAAATTTAATAACGGATAACTGTTAACTTATTCGCGTCCTTTATTTATGTAGCACGCGTGAAGCCCGAGTAGTATTCGTTCAGTCTTCCATTCAGTCAGTTACTGGACTAGAGGTACGGATTTTCCGTCCTTTCAGTAAGGACTTCCTTTCTATGCATGATTAGGGTTTCCCATCTTCAGCCAAATGTTTTCCCCAGTATATGTTTAAATTTATCAGTAATCATGTAATAACTAAATGGAATTGCCTGAGCGTTATATACAAGCACGACCAGCTTATGTACTAGTTACGGAGGTACCGTAACCACGACACTAGAGGCATCGGTGTCGTGACTCACATGCAGGAGAGTGATATCCTGCATCGTCCCACTCATGTTCAGTTTGGCCATTTTTATATGTATGTTTTAGTGGGGCGTATGGATGCATCCTAGGCTTATATGTGTTACAAGTTATCAGGGTGAATGTGGTGTGTGCTCTACATCCTTCACATTGGAGCTGATCCCTCCACCTAGCACAGTTATTTAGAGGTCACCCCTCTACAGCATGACGAGGTCACCCCTCCAGTTATTCATGCACGGTTGTTACAGCACGTGACCTATATAAGCTCTGGCAAATAAAATACAGTAAATGCATGTTTTCAGAATTTAGAGTTACATTTCAGTATCAGTATATATGAACCAGGTCTTACAGATTTTATGCAAGGTTATACCACATGTTACATATCAGTCTTATAGCTTCATGGTTGACTTCTATTTCATTACCTTTCAGTACATTTTTATCATGCTATATCCGTCCACTGAGCGTTATGCTCAGCCGTAGTTTCCTTTCATGTTTCCAAACGGCAGGTACACAGGGACGATCTTAGGACTTCTAAGAGGGTACGTGCATTTGGATGGGAGCTATCCAGACTCCTTTATTTTTATGCACACTTTACGTTACTTTACTTTGGTTGTTTGGACACTGTTTCGTCCTTTTCCTTTCAGTACTTAATCTTTATATTTTGGGCTTGTTGGACTACCGATGTTTGATTCCGGTATTTCCGTTTGGTCAGTTAATGTTTAATACATTGCCTTTCATGCTTTGATGACACGCCATAAATACACGTAACGGTCCATTTATCCAAGTGGGGTGTTACAATTATGGTATCAGAGAGCAAGGTTCGACCTGTAGGCTTTAAAACTTGACCTGTGACTAGTGGGTAGTCACCAAGAACTCCTTGTATTTTGGCGTTGTTATTTTCCATGCTACTCATGAATTTTATCAGTCGGATTTTCAAAATTTTGATTAAGTAAACGGTTGGTACAGGACTGGCCATACTTAATCGCATGTGCTTTTCAAGAACATTTCGTTTTGGTGAACTGACCATAGGCGTTCACCCTTGCCGCTTAAATTTTGTATGGATGAACTGACCATAGGCGTTCATCCTTACTCATGTCAGATTTATGTTTCAGAAATTGTCATTTTGTGAACTGACCCTAGGCGTTCACCAGTATTCATGTCATGTTTTGTTAGCTATACCTTCATGAATTACACTCAGCATATTCAGATATATTACCCCAGATTTTAGCAGTTTTATCAACTCATCCTCTTATATTCAAGATGCCACCCAGACGCGAAACCGAGAATGATCCTAACGCAGCTGCCATTGCTGCTGCTGTTCAGGCTGCTATACAGGCCATGTTACCCCAAATTCGTGATGAGATCCGAGCTGAATATCAAAATGAACCCCAGCAGAATAACAACCCTCCTGCTCCACCACCTGACACTTTACCCGCTTGGCTGGATCTGTTCAACAAGCAGAAGCCCCGACTGTTTGAGCAGACTGTAGCTCCAACTGATGCAGAAGACTGGATCTACCATATAGAGAATTTTTTTGGAGCTATGGGTTGTGGTGATGTTTTCAAAGTTAGGCTTGCAGTTTACAAGCTGGAGGGTCCTGCTCTACATTGGTGGAGGTCTCAGAAACTGTCCAATGGGGGAGATGCTTGGGAGCTTGCATTGACCTGGGCACGTTTCAAGACGATGTTCTATGACCAGTTTTTCCCGCATGCGGAGCAAGCTAAGATAAAGAGGGACTTTCACGTTATTCGTCAGAATAATGGCGAGAACAGTATAAAGTTCATGCAACGATACCTCAGGATGGCTGGATTCTTAGGGGAGGCTGCGGGTACCGTAGAGGAGCAAGTGAAGCAATTTCGCTGGGCTCTTCACACTAGGACTGCAGATAGATTGATGAGTGCCACATTCACTAATGTGTCACAAGTAGCTAATGCAGCTCGGGACATCGAGATGCTTTTTGAGAGGGACGAGCTCGAGAATGTAGAGCGCCCGGAGAAGAGGTACATCTCACCCAACAGACTTAAACAATTTAGCCCATTATTGCTTGGCAACTTATATGTTATTAAAATCTTACAGACACAGAGGAGGAGACCGATCCCAATCGGCTACTCCGCATCAGAACTACAGGAACCACGATCAGTCATATGACCGTAATCGGTCAGATAAGAGAAACGGCGGTGATAATTACCGCGGCAGCTCCAACTCCTCTGGCAGCTACAGGTGAGCCTTTAAGCTCCAAGAATACTAAACTATCGTGTAAGACAGATCTTAAATTTATTTGTAAATTCCATCAGAGATGCTGGACAGGGGCGTGACCAAAACAACAGGGGTCAACAGGTTGCCCGACCG